>OY728142.1:2038581188-2043536188 GCA_963277665.1 Viscum album | reverse complement strand
AAGCCTGAAAACTCATGACAACTCTGGAAAACCCCTTAAGAATTCAACACAATCATCATAATAACCCAAAAAAAACCATTGATAAAGATAACAAGTCATGGAAACCCAAATAAACAGTAATAAATGGAGCAACCTGTCAAAACCCGTCAAAACGATCATAAAGTGACAAAAACATTGGACTCACATTAACAGAGATAACTTATGATCTGAGAGTCCGTTCCAGATCCGTGACCAGTAAAATCAAAGATCCTAAAACAATCTTCAAGTTAATAGGTGAAAGAGACCGAATGGACTGACGGATCGGAAGTTACGACTATTTAAAAAAAAGCTGACGAGGAATGAGTGCTAAAAACGAGGCATCGAAAAACATAACAAACCCGACACCCACTAAAAAGGCCATAACTTATGATCTAGGAATCCATGTGGGCACCGTGACTAGTCAAACCGAAGCTTATAGATTGACCTACGATCTGGAAGGCGGAGGAGTCCGAACTGACACCCGGATCAAAAGTTAGGTCCGTTTGAAGACAAGTTCGACGGGACACCGGTGACGGAAACAAGGTTTTAGAGGCCTTCAGAGGGGTTTTTGGGGTTGAAAAACATGACAGAAGCTTGTTTGTGTCGATTTGGTGCGTATCACTCTTCGCAGGATTCGATTTGATATGTGGTAGAGCCCAAACAGAAACCCGAAGCGAAAGTTATGGCCGTTTGAAGTTGAAGAACTTTTTTCAACTTTCTTACAAATCTCATATCTTCCACACCTTATACTGTCTCATGGTTTTGATTATAAGTGCTTCTAGATCTCTTCATGAGCTTCGATTTGATTGGTTGTGGTGCTCCAACAGATGTCGGGATCAAAAGTTATGTTCATTTTAGTGATTTCGCGGTTTCTCATGTTTTTTTATTTTTTTGATTTCATTTCGCGGCAGTTTTACCCAAACCGCCGCTATTTCGCGGTGGTTTTTTAAAAAACCGCCGCTAATCCTTGAAAAAATAAAATAAAATTTAAAAAAAATTAATTTTTTTTACACATTTCGTGACAGTTTTTAAAACCGCCGCGAAACGCCTGTTTTCTTGTAGTGTTTGTCTTTACCTATCGATACATTGTCATAACCGATCACAAGACTTTATCACCTGAGGAATCCTGTGATCGTTCAAACTCAACCACCAAAATCCATCCATGATAAATGACATTCCCGAAGGTCATATACACAAACAACCACATCAATGTTGTGCCGCTGAGCAAGCACCAACACGATTCAAAAATTGTAATCCTCATGGGAATTCAAGCAAGACTGGCCATTTTCAATGGGTCCTATTTTTTTTGTATTCCTTCTACATGGAAGGACGTGTATTCACCAAAATTGATATGACGCTCCCCAAATTAAGAGTGTACTAGTCATCAAAAGGAGAGATAGACTAGCCACCCATGAGTTCACTAGATCAATTCACCTTAAATGTATGCATGGCACTTCTTGAAAGAGTCCTCTATATAGGCAATAAAATCTCCCAAAAATACAAATCTCCCAGATTCTCAACTGAGAAAGTCTCCCGTATAAGAAATAAATGTGCTACATTCATTAGTCAATCCATGATCACCCAAATAGTTTCATTCATCTAAGGTGTCCTTAGGAGACCCACCACAAAGTCTATAGTCACATTTCCCACTTCCATTTCAGAATGGGCAATGATTGTAGCAAACTACCAGGTCGTTGATGCTCATCATTCACCCATTGACAAGTGTATCATTATGTCATTGTAACACCCCGACCCTAGATACCCAGAGTCGGTGCATTATTACATAACATTGGCATGATCACAAAAGATCAAGTCTCGAAGGACCGATTAGTTTAGTAGTCTTGGAAACACTAGATATATTCATAAGTCTTACATTACATCATAAGGTAAAAAAACTACAACAACATCTTGTCTTCATATCCCCTCATACTATCCCTGCAGGTCATTCATAAATTACTTCTTCATAATCCTGGAAAAAATAAAACATTGAAAGGGGTGAGCTCAGATAATCAGTAAGGATAACATTATAGTAGAAGCTTTCATAGATAAGCATAAACACTTAAGGAAATTTATAACTAAAACGAAAGCCTTTTAAACTTGAACTTCAGCATAAAATGGCAAAGATAAAATAAATTAATGCCATTTACTTACTCACATGGATATTATACTATTCGAATGATCACATGCAATATCAATAACCACTTTCATAATGATGGAATGCATAATGCCAGACTATCATAACCACATAGCCAAGGCCTCGTGCCAAGACTACAAATAAGATTTTGCCAAGGCCTTGTGCCAAGACACTAGTTTGTCTCACGAGACCTACCGATGCATCGAGGAGCTATATCGGGCTCCACCCGTCACTTATTAAGTCCAATGCATTCCTCATATGAACATGTTTAAACATAACATAAACATTCGTATTAAAACTAGCATACGAAATGTCAATACTTTAACCACAAACCATGAATGGTATAAAAATAGCCAATCCACAGTCAAACATAACTCATTCGATACAATATGGAAGATTTTATTGTATCACATTAACCTCAATCAAGAATAATGAAGGATGTCGACATAGATGAAAATAATCATGAAAACTATTTGAGAGAAATATCCCCCTTTTTCTTGAAATCATTTAAAAGTCACACTATTTGTCAAGAAGCCATTTAAAAATAGATTTTTGAATCAAAGTGTCCCATACCACTTTGAAACTTTTAAAAGGAGTTTTAATTTTAAAACTTTAATGTCCATATAAATAAATCCTTAAAACCATTTTTAAAACATGGACATTAATGAGAAATATTTAGAAGAATAAGTCTTTAAAACATTTAAAAATGGTATTTTAGTTAGAGTTTATAACCAAAAGAGAGACACTTGAATACCAATAATTGAGGTAATCAAAACATTGTAATATCATGAGAATAAAGGAATTCATGATATATTATGTCAAAGTACATTATATACACCACATAAAAGTGATTTGGTGTATTACAACAAAGAAGTCTCAATGGAATGTAAATTGAGATGAAATATCTCATAAAGGCTGTATCCTTAGGTTAATGATAAATCAACGACTTAATTATGTGTGAAAAATATAAATACACTAAATACGATTGGATATTTAGTGTAAAACAATCAAAGGACATTCACACATATTCTTGTAAAAACAACACCAACGAATTGGATGTTTAACTCAACAAATGGAGAATGAGTTAAAATTACTCTTATCAAATTGATATCGATGACTTGAGAAATTATCAATGGAGTGATTATATGTATCCAAAGTATATCCATAGAAAAGGGGAGTGGAAATTATGACATAAGCAAATGAATAGTGATTCTACACATAATCTTGGAGTAATATAATCAATGAAATATGCGTAAAGCCAAATGAATGGAAATTGAAATTTCAAATTCCCTTATTGATTTGGTAACATACAAAACATACACCCATGAAAGAAGGATCATACGATGATGAATTAAATATACATTAATTAAATTATATTACACAATGAATACAAACATGGGCAGTACACACACCACATGTAATAAATAAGTGGTGAACAATGGAATTCTCATGGAATTTAAAGTGAGATAAGAAACCCCTTACATTGTACTTTTCCTTGGTTGGGGGTAGGTTAACCTCATGTATAATGTTGAAATAATTGTTATTAAATTATTCATGAATCATATACATTAATATGATATCATATATGATCTTTTAACATTGATTTGTTAATAATATCTTAGAATTATCGTCGTTTTGGGTGTTAACTTACTCGTTTTATTTTATATGTTTTGTAACGTAAGCCATGTTTTTCATGGATAGGTTGTATATTATTCATATCCAGAATGATATAAAGTTCTTAAAAATTATTTTTAAATCATAAAATGATAATTATACTTGAATGAATATGATGGAGAATGAATCTCATCGCGTTCGTGGAGATGATAGTCCGTACGTACGCACGAGCGACAATATCATTCTTTTGATATTAAAATAATATATAATTGGATGTTATATCATATATACAGAATAATTATCATGTTATATTTATTATTTAAATGATTTACACATCATTATTATACCCACCCAAATAATAATATATTTAATAACAATTACACCACGACGTGGAGACGGTAAGCCGTACGTACGCACGTATGATGACATGTTATTCAAAGGGTGGATAAAATACTGAATATGGTTGTACCATATTTATAATAAAATCACAGTATATATAAGATACTGGAGTTATTATTTTAGAATGGTAATAACAAAGAAAGAAGAAGTGGAAGAAGAAAGGAACTTGAAAAGGGGTGGTGAAAACATTACCTCTTCTTCGGGTTCTTCCTTTTTATTTGATCAAAAGGGCTCCTTAGGTTGGCTTTCTGATCAAACTAAGACCTCTAGGTTGTAGTGAGGGAATTTTAGAGAGTATTTGGGCAGGGGTTTTCCAAACCAAAAGGCTTTGAAGGTGTGAAGAAATGAGAAGGAGGAGTGCCTTTTTATAAGAGGGGTGAGAGGCACCTTTGGAAAATCTAGAAATATTAATTTATAATAAATTCATATTCGGTTTCTAATGGATCCAAAGTTGATTATTCAAAGGTTAAGGTGGGTATAAGTCTAAAACCATTCAACCAATAGAATTTAGACAGGTTTGGGTTACTATATTAACCTTATCTTTTAGTTTTAACTCTTAGTTAATTAGTTTGACATTTACCATGTCACTTTGTATTTTTATATTATATAGTTAATAAACTTACTATATACATCCAAGCGACCCCCAAGTGATCCATTAATGATATACCTATAATGATATAAGTCTCTTGTCCTAAAATTAGATTTTTAGGAATTTAATATCAATTAATAATATAATATTTGTTTTAAAAACTCTTTTATGTCAATTTTGACACTATTCAATAGTTGATTTTTTTGAAACTCATAACAGAATTATTACTTCTAAGAAAGTAAATTAAAGCAATCCTAATATGTCATATTATCCTAGAAAATTAGTATAATTCATTAAAAGTCTTAAATTATAATTATTTGGGTATTTTTAATATTAATTATTTTAATTTTTCACTATTATGTTAATTAATGCATCATCATTGTGTCATAAATATATTAAATTATTTAATGTCTAAAAATTATAAATAAAATATCATTATGTAGGAAATCTTATTATCTTTCTAATTAATATTTACAATCGAATTTATCTTATTTATAACCCTATATTAAAAATGTTTTAGTAAATAAACTTTGATTTTAACTCTTTTAACTCTTCTTTGAATTAAATAATAATAAATGTCCTAATCTAATCCAAGTGGACCTAAATGATAATAATTTATTCCTAAGGTTGTTTTTGGTCGAGATACAATTTTCCAATAGAATTAGGACATGTGTTAGGGTAATATTAATATCATTTTTACCCTTAATCACCCTATTTACTTTTAACCGTGGTAAATAAAAGTAAAAAGTTACTATTCACCAAAAATTATTTTTATCCCATTGAACCACATTTTACTTATTGATATTAACCATGTCTCTAGGATTTTCAAAATTACATTCACAGAAGCGGTAAAATTAAGTTTTATGAAAAATTCAGTTTTTTTAACTACCACTTAGTAGTTTCACTATTCATCAAAAATTGAAGTTTTTCAGAACAATGCCAAAATTTCACCCTAAGCTATAATTGATATTCCAAATTCAAAAATGATGTCTATTTTAAAAAATTCTAAACATATAAGTTTCATTAATTAATTTTATAATTAATTCCCACTGTCACAACAAATAGCGTGTTTTTAAGAAACAATATATATATCAAAAGATTGACAATTGTTTAGGTCCAATTTAAAAGTGAAATTAATTCTAATGAACACAATTGGATAAAATGGTAAAAATATATTCTAATTATACTTTAAAACCACTCAATAATATAATTTACAACTATAAATTATTTCTATTTAAAAAGTTGTTTTTAATTAAAATTTAGTAATTTTCACTATTCATCAAAATATAAGTGTTATCCGAAAAGTTCCAAAATTTCACCCTAGGATAAATTCGATATTACGAATCCAAAAATGAAGTCCATTTTGAGAGATAGAATTTATAAAATTTCAAAAAGTAGGTATTACTATTCATAACGGCTAGTTTGATTGGTTGTGGTGTGTTAGAATCTCGAAGTTGCGTACAATGCACGCCATTGCATTATTCGAAGGGAAACGTACTGTGGAAGCTTGGGGTGTTACGGTCATGAATCCTGTTATCTCCTTTTTTCATGCCTGGTCACCAAAAATATCATCGTAGGTCATGAAATATTTTGGTCACACCTGGATGTACCACCCAATTCGAGCCATGAAACTCATGCATCATCTCCTCCCACATACTCGTTGGCACAATAACCTGATTCCTGGAATAGATGATCTCATCTGAATCTATGATCCAATCAGATGAAGACTCCCCCACCTTCAAGGATTTTCCTCAAGGTAAAGTACTCTGGATCCTTATATTGCTTGTCTCTAATTTGGATCAAAAGTGTAGACTCCACTGAAACTAACATGAGATCCATATTCTCCTAACTTTCCTAAACCACCACATGCATCTAATCTAGTAAAGATATCATCCTCCACCCAACACTAGAATCCCGAACAACTTGAGCCTGAGTTTTCCTGGTTAAGGCATCAATAACACTATTTCCCTTTTTAGATGTATATGCTAGCTCAAAATAAAATGACTGCATATACTATACCCACCTTTGCTGCTAAAGATTCAAATCTCTCAATGAAAAGATGTAATTCAATATATTGTGATCTATATACACAATATTTTTTTCCAAAAAAATAATGTCACCAGCACTTCAAAGAATAAACCACTACAGCTAACACTAGGTTATGCATAGGGTAGTTCCATTCATGTGGCCTCATCTTCTAAGACCCATATGCCATAGCTCGATCTACCTATATCATTATTGCTCCAAGACTAACCCTATAAGTGTCACAAAACACCATATACTCATCACCTAGATCAGGTAGGATAAATATCGGTGATGGTTCAAAATGATTCTTCAACTTCTAGAAGGAATTATTATATGATTACTTCCATTAAAACTTTATCCCCTTCTTGATCAAGCTCGATAGTGGTGCTTCCAATTGGGAAAAGTCTTGTATAAACCTCTGATAATATCCTTATAACCCTAGAAATCTTTGGATATCTAAGACGTTCTTAGGATACTCATAAGATAAAATTGCCCAAACCTTCTCTAGGTCCACTGACACACCTTCCTCTGAGATGATGTGACCCAAGAAGTGTACCTAATCAACCCAAAACCGATACTTAGATAGATTAGCATATAGCTGATGCTCTCATAATATACTCAGGACAATTTCAAGATGTTGGGAATGATCACCATGAGTCTTGGAGTACACCAATATGTCATGCATGAACACAAACACAAACCGATCTAGGTATGAATGGAAGATCATGTTCATCAAGGACATAAGAACTGCTGGTGTGTTCGTCAACCCAAACAACATTATGATAAACTCATAAAGGTTATATCAATTTCTGAAAGTATTCATCAGTATATCAAAAGGTCAAACTCCCAACTGATGATACCTCAATCTCAAGTTGATCTTCAAGAATACACAATCTCCCCTCAACTGGTCAAAAAGATCATCAATATGTGGAAGAGGATATTAGTTCTTTACAGTTATCTGGTTCAACTTTTGATAATCAACACATAAGCACAGAGTCCCTTCAACCTTCTTAGTAAGCAATACTAGAGAAACCCAAGGAAATGTACTTAGATAGATAAAACCCTTATCTTCTAATTCTTTCACTTGAGTCTTAATATTTTGAAGTTCTATTGGTACCATTATGTGTGGTGTAATAGAAATTGGATCAACTCCCAATATGAGCTCAATTGTAAATTCCATATCTCTTTTATGTGGAAGCCCTGAGAAGTCTTTAGGAAACACGTCCTAAAGCCTATTCACTATGGGTGGAAAGACATCATGCTTTACACCTCCATCATCCAACAAAAAACTTGCAACCTAGGCGATAAGCTCCCTCAGTTGCTGGTGAACTGGGCTTGTATGTCATACCTCGATATCCCAATATCCATGGTGAATATAATTATCACCCTTAGGATATGTAATGGTTACTCTCTTGCAGTAACAATCAATGTGTGATCAGTATACTATTAACCATTCCATACCCATAATTAGTTCAAATATAGACATATCAAGAATATAAAGATCCCACATAAAATGATACTCCCTAACCTCGAGAGAACACCCTTTTCATAAGTAGATGTCTCTCGACCGTACTACCAACAATGTGTCTATTATCAACACCCCACTCACAAAATCCACCACTAGGATCAAACCATTCACAATTTGTGTAGAAATAAAGTAATGAGATACACCAGTATCAAATAAGGCACTAGTTAGCATAGAATCTACAATAATAGTACCTCTCACTGTTGATGGTCTAACCTTGCTATCCACAAGTGTAGGATGAACTACATGCAACTATCCTTCCCCTCTTCCCTACAATGTAGTCTAAGATCCTTGAGCAGTACCACTCTACTAATATGAGAACTCTTTCCTAAAAGTACCGTGTCTGCTACTTCTACTGCTATAGCTAGTAGAACTCCAGCTACCAGACTAATATGGTGTAGAAGATCCCCTTTCCACACCCTGGTTCTGTCTAGCTCCTCTATCACCAACCGTCCATCACAAGTTCCTGTATAACTTTGGTAGATGTCTCATATTTACACAAGATCAACACTCTACTAGTGGTCATGAATAGTGTATATGATAGTGGCCCTATCTACCGCACTGATGACAGATAATCTGGGTAAGTTCCTATGTAACTGAACCCTCTGTGTGGCCACTCTTCTTTCCATTGACTTGACTAACACCCTCGTAGTAACGATTACTTCTCTTGGAAGACGTACCTCCTAACCACCCAACAACAACCATATATCCTACACTGGAAGACTCTTTCAGGGTCCCCTCAGCTATGAGAGCCTAATCCAACACACCGACAAACTTATTTAACCAAAAAGGTTAACTCATGACTTAATCTCATATTTAAGTATGTTCTGGAAACACCTTGTCGTAGCTGTATCAACCCTACCAACACTTGATCAAATTGATACAAATCTATAAAGCATCCAACATAGTCCATAGTGGAGATACTTACCTGGGTCAACCACATGAACTTATATACTCTCTCTCATCTCAACATCTCTAGATAAAAGTGTAGGTCCGAGGCACAATAGAATCTCATGGGTGGATACAACTATGACAAGGTGTTTCCAGGACATACTTAAATATGAGATTAAGTCCACCAAAACTCAATCAAAGTGCTACAAATTTGTAAAGCATCCAACATAGTACATCATAGAGATACTTCCCTGGGTCAACTACATGAACTTAGCTACTCTCTCTCATCTCAACATCTCTGGATAAAAGTGTAGGTCTCGGGCGTAGTAGAAGCTCATGGTTGGATGTGCCCACTTGAATTTTTATCATTAGTAATGATCAATCTGGGATTAATACGATGATAAACACCTGTATCCACAGATCGAATCACAGGAATAGACAAAGAAGAAGAATAGTCCCAGAACCACAAAGGAGGATCATCAAATATTGATTATAATTAATTTAATTAATTGACAAGAAAT
The DNA here is from genome assembly GCA_963277665.1 of Viscum album. Taxonomy (NCBI): domain Eukaryota; kingdom Viridiplantae; phylum Streptophyta; class Magnoliopsida; order Santalales; family Viscaceae; genus Viscum; species Viscum album. The sequence goes on along the minus strand of OY728142.1, from coordinate 2,043,526,472 downwards.
ACCTTTTATGGCGTTCTTTCTTCATTGATATTTCTGATCATGTTCCAATGTGATTCGTCGATGCGTCGTAGAAGACAAGTGTAGACTTCCTCTAGTGGTGATCCATAGGTGCACCACATATCTCTGGATGTTGCCAAAGGAATCTTTGGGTGCTAGCATGGAGAAGCCTTTGCTTGTGTTGTCTGCGTTAGATCGCCTTGATCTAATGGAGGAGGATCTCTCTCGGTCTTGAGAGAGTTCTTGGAGGAAGGAGTTATTTCTACCTTGAGAGAATTCTCCAAAATTGTTGTGCATAACGATTAGGGAAAAGTGTTGGGGTTGTGAGGATATTTATAATCAAGTTTGAGGTTATAGAGTTATGACAATAAATAAACGCATTACACATTTTATTTATTTCATTAACTCTTATTGAAAACCTCCATGTCAAATCATTAATTCCTTGACATGTTCCCACACTAATTATAATAAATATCATTTAATAAAATGATATTATTTCCTCAAAATCCCAATTGGAAAAACTACACAGCATGTAATCATTAATACATGACGTGTACTCATTTTTCATTTCCTTTATAAAATAAAAACTACACGACATGTACATTCAATGTACACGACATGTATATCTTGTTTTAATTTTATTCTTCCTCCAAAATTAAAATGATTTAGGATTCCTTTAATAATTATTAAACCACATACGGGAATAATCTTTATTCTACTTGAGATACTTGGATACACTTAGTGTGTGACCCTCTAGGCCTCTTTCTCATTGGCATTAGGCGGGATTTCCTAAAGTCCAAGATTACTATCTAGAAACAGGTCAAGGTACCCAAGATAAAGAAGTTAACACCACATTGATGTTTCACCTCATACGAATGCTTAACATGTAATTTAATCCCTTTGTCTCAATATCTCATCAAGAAGGTTTCATGGTAGTGTCATAAACCTATATGCTTGATCCGTCATTCTTTGAATTCTAGAAATAAACTTGTCGTGACACCATGGCCATAGAATTTGGGTGACAATTCTATTTCAATTAAAGGGCCCAAGATATCTAATTCCATAAATATGGAAGGGACAAATCCTTCCTCGACTTATCCATTAACAACATGTCATTCATGACACACCTAACGTATCCTACTTCCTGCCAATTGTCTTCGTGATGGTTTTTGTTAGCAAATCTAAGTGCGCGAGTCATGAAACGAGTTAATGATAATCTTCCAGTCTAAGGACCATTACACATGCTTATATATAGCAATGTCTGATGACACCAATACATGCAGAATTACTACCGGCGGGTCTATTCTCATAATCTCCCATCTTGAAGATTACCAAGTGTGAACTCCATGAGAGAGAGTCTTGTCTTCTTACGAGTACTCACACATGACGGTCTGTATACTATGTGTTCTATCATAGTATGTCATCAAACTGTAGAACTTTATTTAAGAATATTTTTATAGCATTTCAAGGTTCTCATCATAGCGGGGATTTGGCATGACCTTATTAATGGAACAAATATTCTAGGACATTATTATATTATAGTCATGAAAAATAATGAACAATATATAATAAGTGTACATTCATGTAATAAAAGTATAAACAATTGGTTCTTAGGACACCAACTCTAAAAACTCCCACTTAGACTAGAGCCAACTGCCTATGACTTTTAGTCTGCTAGACCTCACATGATGATCATGTTTCTACTAAGTCAAAGCTTTAATCAAGGGGTCCGCCACGTTGTCTTCCATGGAAATACTGATCACTGCAACTTCACCTCTCTGAGAAAAATACCTCAAGAGTTGATACTTTTGAAGTATGTGCTTTGTCTGCTGATGTGACCTTGACTCTTTTGCAAGTGCCACCACTGTAGTATTATCACAATAGAGTGTGATAGGATCTTTACTGCTAGGTACTACATCCAGCTCTTGGACAAAGTTTCGCATCTATGCTGCTTATTTAGCTTCCTCAAAAGCTGTGATATACCCGAACTCTACTTTAGAATCTGTGACCACACCTTGCTTTGAGCTCTTCTAGATCACCGCACCTCCATTCAAACTAAAGATGTATCCAGTCTACGAATTCATGTCATATTGATCAGTCTGGAAACTAGAATCTACATGCCCTCTGATAACTGGTTCCTCATCTCCTCCATAAACCAATAACATATCCTTATTACGCCTCAGATACTTAAGGATAGTCTTGACTTCCATCCAATGGAGGTCTCCTGGATCAGCTTGATATCTTCCTACCACACTTAATGCATAAGAAACATCTATCCTTATACATAGCATAACATACATGACTGAACCAATCACGGATGCGTAAGGGGTCCTTGATATTTTCTTGATTTCCTCATATGTCAGAGGACACATTTTCTTGGAAAGATGAATGTCATGTGACACTGGAAAAAATACCCTCTTGGACTGTTCCATACTGAATATCTTCAGTATCTTATCAATGTATGTACTTTGACTCAGACCCAACATTCTCTTGGATCTATCAAAATGGATCTTGATACCAAGAATATATGCTGCCTCACCCAAGTTTTTCATAGAAAATAATTTATCCAACCATGCCTTAACTAACTGTAAGACATGTACTTCATTTCCAATTAGTAATATGTCATCAACATATACTATTAAGAAAACAACTGAACTTCGTCTAAACCTTTTATAGACACAAGGCTCACATTCATTCTTAACAAAGCCAAATTCTATTATGGCTTCATCAAAATGAATGTTCCATGACCTTGATGCTTGCTTTAATCCATATATGGATTTCTGCAACTTGCATACCTTGTTGGAATCCTTTGGAGTCACAAACCCTTCGGTTTGTGTCATGTAGACATCTTCCTGGAGGTTCCCATTAAGGAATGCTATTTTGACATCCATTTTCCAAATTTCATAGTCATGGTAAGCGACAATGTCTAATAGGATTCTGATGGATTTCAGCATCGCAACTAGTGAAAAGGTTTCATCATAGTCAATTCCTTGATGCTGTCTAAAACCTTTTGCAACTAGTCATGCCTTATAGGTGCTGACTTGTCCCTCCATGTCTAGTTTCTTCTTGAATACCCATTTATTACCAACATGCTTTACATCAACTGGAGGATCTACCAAAATCTAGAATTGCTTTTGGTACATGGAATCCATTTCATAATTCACGGCTTCTTGCCACTTGGAAAAGTTTGTGCCTTCAACTGCTTCCTTGCAGGTAAGAGGATCATCATTGTAAACTAATAATGAGTCACCATCCTTGGTGACAAGAAAACCATATCATTATGGTTCTCCCACCTCTCTCGTGCTCCTACCCAGTTCTTGTGTCTCTGGAATAGATTGTTCTTCCATGGGGATTTGTGGAATCTATTCTTATACCAACTCTTGTGTATCTTGAGCCTCGACTTCATCGAATTCTATCTCACTCCCACTATCTCTTTTTGAGATATTCTTCTTCTCAAGGAACATGACATGTCTTTCCACTGTAACCTTTTTATCTAAGGGCTTGTATAGGTAATATCCCCTTGTTTCCTTTGGATATCCTAAAAAGGTACACTTTGTGCCTCGGGGTGCAAGTTTGTTACCTGAAGAGGCCTTAACAAACACTTCTATACCCCACACATGTAAATTTGATAACATGGATTTGTATCCACTCCATAACTCGTATGGAATACCATTTATCGATTTAGTTGGTACTTGTTTTAGTATGTGTACTACTGTTTATAATGAATATTCCCAAAAGGATAATGGAAGACTTGCATGACTCATCATTGATCTCACCATGTCCAACAGGGTGCGCTTCCTCCTTTCACTTACACCATTTCACTGAGGTGTGTAAGGAGGAGTGAGTTGAGATAAAATCCCAAATTCCCATAAGAAATCAATGAAGTCCTGATTAAGATATTATCCTCCTTTTTCTGAGCAAAGTTTCTTAATCTTCTTACCAAGATGGTTCTCAAATTCATTATTGTATTCTTTGAACTGATCAAAAGAATCTGACTTATACCTCATTAAGTAAATATATCTATATCTACTAAAATCATCAGTAAAAGTTATGAAGTACAAGAACCCACCCCTTGCTTCAACTGGAAATGGTCCACACACATCTGTGTGAACTAATTCTAGAATATCTTTATCCCTTTCACCTTTACCACTAAATGGGGATTTGGTCATTTTGCCTTGCAGACATGCATGACATACACCAAGTGGTTTTAGTTCAAAAGAATCTAAATACCCATCTTGATGTAATTTTTTCAAACATTTCTCATTGACATGACCTAGCCAGTGATTCCAAAGTTGGGTGTGGTATGAGTCATGTGAATTAACTTTGTCATCAATTTCCATTACTTGGTTTGTGTAGTCTAACACATAAAGGTCATTATATAAATGTGCCCTACCAAAACAAATGTTATCTTTATAAAAGTATCCACATTCATTTCCAAACTTAAAGATGAATCCATCAGTATCTAATCTGAATATTGAAATAATATTTTTGGTTACAGAGGGTACATAATAACATGCTTTTAATACCAATACCATCCCAGTAGGAAATGTGAGGTGGTAGTCTCTGACAGCTATAGCAGCAAGTCTGGCTCTGTTGGCTGCTCGCAGATCCACCTCACCTCAGTCAATATTTCTAAATCTACTTGGTTCCTGTATTTGGATACAGATGTGAGAACCACAAGCAATATCTAATATCCAATTGGTAGAAATAGATAGATTGAATTCGATAACAAATGCACCCGAAGCTTCCCCTTGATTCCTTGGATGGGTGTAGTTTTTCTTCCAGTGTCCCTTCTTACCACATGCGAAACAAAAAATCTCCTGTTCTCTTGCCTCCCCTTTGATCTTCCTTTTCTTGGAAGGCCTTGAAGAAGCTTTGGGCTTAAAGCTCTTCACCTTCCTTTTCCTTTTATTCACCATAAGGACAGAAGGATTTTCACGCTTCATATCATTGTCCACTTAGTGAATGAGGATAAGAAGATCAGATAGAGACTTATCAATGTTGTTCATGTTGAAATTTACAACAAAGTTAGAGAAGCTCTAGCAGAGTGAAGCAAGAATAAGATCGGTACCTAGTTCTTCAGGGAGTTTGAACCCTAGAACCTCCAAGTGCTCAATGTAGCCAATGAGCTTGACTACATGAGGCCCAGCTGGGGCACCCTCTCCAAGATTTCTCTGAAATAGAGCCTTGGAGATCTCAAACCTTTCCTATCTTTCTCTCTCCCAGTATAGACCAAGGATGCGCTCGAGCATGCTATAGGAATCCATGTCTTCATGAGACTTCATGAGATCACTAGAAATTGATGAAAACATCAAACATTGAACGTCGAGTGCATCATTCAAATGTTGATCATAGACCAGGAAATCTTCACCACTCGCCCCTTGGGCAGGCGAATCAGGAAGTGAGGACTCCATTACGTAAAACTTTCGTTCATGGCGTAGGATAACCCGAAGGCGCCTAAACCATTCCTGAAAGTTACCACTGGTGATGATATTTTCTTTATCTAGAATTGATCACAGATAAAATGTGGTTGACGAGTTTTTCATATTGATTCTACAAATTAAAAGATAAGATTTATCAGTACCTTTTGATTACATTTTATGAAAAATAATAAATGAATTTATTAATTCTCCCACTATTTTATCACGTCCCAATGCCCCCACCATTGAACTTGGAATGCCTAGTTGCTATGAAATTCTAGTGGAAAGGATCCATATTCCCCTTCTTATAACCCCAAAAAGGGTTGGTCAAGCTATTTAAAGGTATTTAGGTAGGCAGGTCTTTTCCAACTGTGAGCTTATGGTTCCTTGATATGTTGAGTGGACTCCCCAATCCTAAAATCTTGACTTGGATTTCCTCAACACTTGCCTCCATTTTACAACAAGTCTAGCAAGGTCTACTCCTCTTGATATAAAATGTTTAAGTCAACCTGAAACTTTCATAAGAGCTTCCTTTATAAAAGTAAGTGTCCCAATAAGGGTTGGTCAAACACATAGTTTTATTGAGTCTTTCCCTTAATCAAGTAATAGAAGGATTGGTCTGACTTAATATGTTATTTAAGGTATTTCAATCCTTTATGCACAGTTTCTCATTATCACATGATTGTTAATATTAAGTGATGCTTTATTAATCTATTAACCATGTTCTGATAATGTTTACGCATAGTCTGGTTTTTATTTTATTCCATATTTGAATGCTTATTTATTTCATTAACTATGTGATCGTGACAACACATACATAATAAATAAACCATGCAATCAGACAGAAATAAAATAGGATGGCATGATCACGAGCTTCTATTCTTTAGCTTATATAGCGGTTTTGATAAGCTGACCTTGACCTAGGGAAAAACACCTTGAACCTGATGGTTCATGTTTTGCAGCTCCCACCTGTCCACATTTGTATCTTCTTGGGTTGGTTTCTACACAACTTCAGATTTTGAACCATCTCCTCTGTATTGGGAGATCCTCCATTACATGGAGTTTACATTAAAGAAACCATGGGCACGCAGGCCCTACATTTTATTAGAAGAAGGATCACAAGACAATAAATTTAAAATAAATAAATTTAAATGAAACCATGCACACACAAAGGGTCTTTGGTCTAGCTCATGATCATCCATAGTATGTAACGACATTTATGAATATTTAGTATTTAAATTCTTTTAATTTTTATTTTATTCAAGATAAGTCGCTCTTGAATTCAATTAATTATGATCTTATAATTAATCGATTATTTATCTTAAATTCATTTATGAATTTCCTTGAGATTATTCTCATCCATATTCCTTGTACGAGTCTTTGTACACTGAGGAAACCTAGTGAAATTCTATTTCTGTAAAGCACACAGTGTGTAGGTTATATTACATGGCGTGTATTTGTTTTCACCCTTTATCCAAAGTACATGTCAGGGATTTGGCGTGTTTTTTTTACTTTGGAAATTTTGGAGTACATGACATGTAGATTAATATAACATGGAATGTACTTCCTTGTTACGTGGTTATCAGCCTGGAAATCCCATGTACGCGGTTATATGGCTTCTCCTTGTACACAGTTTCACCTGGTCCAGATTGGACTACATGAAATGTTGTTTCAACATACACGTCGTGTATTCTGGTTTCCATGCGCCGTTCAGTTCTAGTCAACATGGTGTATTAAAAAACTTAGGTATACTCAATTCACATGGTGTGGTTTAGCAGACCAGTACCGGTTCATTGAACCTAAGTACACAGCGTGTAGATTTCACTACACGCCGTGTATTCCTGTGTTGTACAGACAGAATGAGCGGATCCTCCGAATGATTTCCTCATTTTTATTTTAATCAAAATTAAAATTAAAAGTTCATTTCTGTGATGTGAATTAAGAAAAAAAGAAGGAAGAATAGATCTCGTTCATTCAGTTTTATAGAATGATTTATCTTGAATTGAATCAAATATAAATTCCTAAATTATCAACGAAAATTAAAGAACTATAATAAACATTCTGACCCCTCTGATACCACTTGTAGGTCCCGGGCGTAGCGGAAGCTCATGGGTGGGTGTGCCCACTTGAACTTTTTTTCATTAGAAATGATCAATCCAGGATCAATACGACGATAAATGCCAGACTCCACAGATCGAATCACAAAAATATACAAAGAAGAAGAATAGTACCAGAACCACAAAGGAGGATCATCACAGGTTGATTATAATTAATTTAATTAATTGAAAAGAAGTACCTTTTATGACATTCTTTCTTTGTTGATATTTCTGATCACGTTCTGATGTGATTTGTCATTGCGCCACAGAATCCAAGTGTATACTTCCTCTAGCGGTGATCCACACATGCACCACATATCTCTGGACATTGCCAAAGGAATACCTGGGTGCTAGCGTGGAGAATCCTTTTCTTGCATTGTCCATGTTAGATCACCTTGATCCGTTGGAGGAGGATCTCTCTTAGTCTTGAGAGAATTCTTGGAGGAAGGAGTTCTTTTGGACTTGAGAGAATTCTCTAGAATTGTTGTGCACAACGATTAGGGAAAAGTGTTGGGGTCATGAGGATATTTATAATCGGGTTTGAGGTTATAGAGTTATGACAATATATAAACACCTTACGCGTTTTATTTATCTCATTAACTCTTATTGAAAACCCCCACGTCGAATCATTAATTCCTTGACATGCACCCACACTGATTATAATAAATATCATTTAATAAAATGATATTATTTCCTCAAAATCCCAACTGAAAAACTATACGGCGTGTAATCATTAATACACGACGTGTACTCATTTTTCGTTTCCTTTCTAAAATGAAAACTACACGGCGTGTACATTCAATGTACATGGCGTGTATATCTTGTTTTCATTTTATTCTTCCTCCAAAATTAAAATGATTTAGGTTTCCTTGAATAATTATTAAACCATTTACAAGAATAATCTTTATTCTACTTGAGATACTTGGATACACTTAGTGTGTGACCCTCTAGGCCTCTTTCTCGTTGGCATTAGGCGAGGTTGCCTAAAATCCAAGATTACTATCTAGCAATGGGTCAAGGAACCCAAGAGAAAGAAGTTGACGCCGCATTGACGTGTCACCTCATATGAACTATTACCATGTAATTTAATCCCTTTGTCTCAATATCTCATCAAGAAGGTTTCATGGCAGTGTCATAAACCTATATGCTTGATTCTTCATTCTTTGACTTCCAGAAATAAACTCATCATGACACCATGGCCATGAAATTTGGGTGATAGTTCTATTTCAATCAAAGGGCCTAAGATATCTACTTCCATAAATATGGAAGGTACAAAGCCTTCTTCTACTTATCCATTAACAAGATTTCATTCGTGACACACCCAACACACCCTAATTCCCACCAACTGTCTCCGTGATAGTTTTCGTCCGTAAATATAAGTGCACGAGTCATGACATGATTTAATGATAATCTTCCAGTTTAAGGACCATTACACATGCTCCTAGATAGCAATGTCTAATGACACCAAGACACGTGGAATTACTACTTGTGGATCTGTTCTCATAATCTCCCATCTTGGAGATTACTAAGTGCGAACTCCATGAGAGAGAGTCTCATATTCTTATGAGTACTCACACATGACGATTTGTATACTATGTGTCCTATCATAGTATGTCATCCAACCGTAGAACTTTATTGAAGAATATTGTTATAGAATTTTAAGGTTCTCATCATAGTGGGAATCTACCATGACCTTATTAATGTGACAAATATTCCAGGATATTATTATATTATAGTCATGTAGAACAACGAACAATATATAATAAGTGTACATTCATGTAATCAAAGTATAAATAGTTGGTTATCAGGATACCAACTCTAACAAAAAGTGATCCAAGAACTTATCTAAGAAGTCATTCCATAACATACCATCATCCTATCTAGTCTGAGTCTAAAAATCCCACTAGTTCTTTGTTGATCCTCATAATATATAAGTAGACAACTTAACCCTCTTCTTAGTAGGAGTCTCCAAATGGTAAAGTATAGTTTGGATAGACTCAATCCAGATCTCTGATACCTCAGGTCCACCCTCTCTAGTAAAATTCAGAGGGTGTTGTAACTGAAACTCCCATGTAAGGCTAGACATACTCCTCACAACCCACTTCGGGTCTCTTTCCATAAATTTAATAAAGAGATCAAAGTTTTCTCAGAACTTCTCTCTAACTTCTTCACCCAACACTATCGGTGCCTTAGGTTCCACTATTGGTAGGTCATCTCCATCTATATCCTCGTATCATCCTTTTAACTAGCATCATCATGGAGGTATATCTCTACAATTCCAAACACGCACCTTAGGACACATAACATAATAGTAACACATTTATGGGAAATCAAAATAATCCATAACAAGTCATTTCGCCCTTTCCCCACCACATGGTTAGAACTGAGGTGCTACCACTACCCTTAACCATCCTACATCTTGGTCATGGTTAAAAAAGGGTAAAATCATTATAATTATTCAAGTTTCACATTAGAAACCCATTTATGTACCTTTTTTCATCATTTTACAATATTTAATTTCATATTATGTACCATTTTCAGTTCAATTTCACAATAAAGGAAAAATAGTTCAAGTTCAACAACTTACCAAAAACCCATTTTCCCATGACTGCCTAAAATGATGCATGTCACAATAAATTAAGAATGCCTAGAATAATGAATGCAACTCAACTCTTGTTCCATACTAGACCATGAGTCAAATATCAGAAAATCTAAAAACAATTATCACATCACACAAAAAGTGCATCACCTAAGGTAAAATAATATTCAACTATAACAAGAAACAAAAATAACAATAATTTCACCCTAGGTACTTGAGTTTTCCCCCATACATGGGTTACCTACTCCCATGCATGAGATCATAAGCAAGGCCCAACTCTTCTTAGTCTCCTATCTACCTTTCCCAAATAGTAATACAAAAGAAAAGAAAATAAAATCGGGCTTTGATGCCACTTTGTAACGTTCCGACCTAGGTTCCACACACTGGTGCCCCAATATGGTCGGTCACATGACCTTAGGCGTGCCTCCTCATACGCCATAGGCTACCAACTAGCAGCGAGGATCTAATATCAAGCATGGGGAGACTATACCCTCTTAATTAGAGTAATACACCAATAGAAAATAAATAAACAATAATCAAAATGATATAACCAATAACCAACCAAAACGGAATCACACGACAACCAAAATAGGAAATAAAATATCCAAAATTAAACAATATATATGTCACACCAATGCATGTCAAGTGTCAATATTAAAAACACAAAATAAAATAAAGACACTAACAACTCCCAAGTGGTTTTAGAACTAAGTCTGGTTCCCTCATCAACGCTCCATCCCAACTCAGCCATCTAACATAGGGCCTTTTCCCTTAACCTTCCTTGAAACCATGAAATCTATTCGGGTACCAATCAGACAGCCCGAGTAGGGTGTGAGTACAACTCAACAGGCCACCACCAATAATGTCTAAAATAAAATCCAGTCAATAAAAATGTATGCAGTTGTATAAAGAATAAATAAAAGTAATAAAGTAAACAATTTACAGTTATTAAATTACTATTTATTTAATTGTATAACTCCCTAGGTTCCTGAGGACACCCAAAATCTCAATTAACATATGAATAACACTATTAAAATTCATCATTTCAAGTCACATATGAATTCCATTGTTACCATTCATCATTTCAAGTCACGCATGAATGTCATTGTTACCATTCATCATTTCAAGTCACACATGAATTCCACTATAACCATTCATCATTTCAAGTCACAAATGAATGCCATTGTTACCATTCATCATTTTAAGTCACACATGAATTCCATTGTTACCATTCATCATTTCAATTCACACATGAATTCCATTATTATCATTCATCATTTCAAGTCACACATGAATGTCATTGTTACCATTCATCATTTCAAGTCACACATATATGATAATAAAACATTAATTAATTAAACAATTAATTAATCAAATTCAATAATTTCATATTCACATCCTTAAATTAATTAATTCAATAGTTAATTAATCATATCTATCTTATCAATGATTCAAAAATTAGTTTATCACACCAATCCCATTAATTAATCAATCAATTAATTAAGCACATCAGTCCCATTAATTAATTAAATAATTAATTATCCAATTCACAATCTATAATATCCCATAACTAATTCAACAATTAATTATTCAATTCAAAATCCCAATATCCCATAGTTAATTCAAAAATTAATTATTTAGTTCATAATCCCAATATCCCATAATTAATTCAATAATTAATTATCCAATCCACAATCCCAATATCCCATAATTAAGTCAATAACTAATTATCCAATTCAAAATCTCAATATCCCATAATTAATTCAACAATTAATTATCCAATTCAAAATTACCTCGATTAATTAATTCACCAAATCAATTAATTCAATCTATAGAAATTAATTACTAATAATCTAATAGAAATTCTATAATTACATACACATAATAGAAATCAAGACTTTGGGATTTGAATTATAAACCACCTAACTAAAAATTTATGAAGAACGCTCGACAACGGAAAACTCCAATTGATGTAAGAAAATTGAATAAACAATGGAAGGAAAGATCTAGACCAAAAACTAGGATCAAGATAAACCCCCAAACCCACAACTATCAAAGGTTTCACCACTTCATCAGATTGAGTAATGGAAGGGAACCAAAACAAAAAGGGATTACCAAGTATCCAACATCGATCCGTAATGACCAGAGATGAAGAAATCGATCCAAATCTACTAAGAGTCTCCCTAGGGTTAGAGTAGGATAAGTGTAGCCAAAAAACAATTGAGAATTAAGTTTCACAACATGTTTAAAATAGTAGGTTGATAATTTACATGGCATGTAATGTGATTACACGTCATTTAAATGTTTTTAATGGAATTCACTAAAAAACCCATCACCTCAAATTTATTTTATTAAAACTCTCAAACAATTACACAATGTGTAATCCCTTTACACGATGTATAAATGTTCTACAATTGATTTTTCATCCCATTTCCTTTTAAACAATCTGAACCTATTTTAAAGTTTCTTATCTCACCAAGAACTCATGAAACACTTAACCCATTTATATTCAAACTCAAAACTCAGAGAGAGTCATACCTGAAAAAATATGGGATCTTACACACATCTTGACCCCATGTTTTCCGCTGCGAAATCACATAGACTACACGATTTTTAAGAAATATACATGGCATGTAGTCCAGAAAAACTGTGTGCCACCCTGGTTAGTCAACACATAGTGAATTTATTACACGCAACATGTATTCATCACATAATGACCTGGAGTCCATACAGGTGTCCTGGTGCAATGAAAAAGGATATACAACTTGTGAAAAAATAATTATACATCATGTAACCCTATGTTATCCATATAGAATTATTGGAACCTCCAGATGAGTTATTCAGATATGACCTTTATTAATTATTAACTGATACTGGTTATATAAGAGAGAAACATAGAGGAGAATAAGAGATATCGATGATAAGATAAAGAATGAATAAAATTTGAAATGAAATTTAAATTTTAAATATGTAATGATCAAAAAACAAACAAATAATTATAAATTTGAATGTGACTACTTTGACACCACTTGATGGTTTTGGATGTAGTGGAAGTGTGTGTTTAGGTCAATGAATAACTCAGTTTTTTTGTCAGATTCAATGGATCATTTACAATTTACAAGACGTAAATGTCATGACCAATGAATTTTTTTCTGAAGAATATTGATAAATAAAATACTAGAACTAAGAGAAGATCTTTTTCATGTCAATTTTATAATTTATTTAATATCGTGAAGAAATATCTTGATCTTGAGTTCTTTCTTAGATGTAGGTGATGATCATATAAAGGTAATTTGGTCATATATTTTTATTATGTTGATGATGAACTGAAGAAGAGACCCTCTAATAGTGGTCCATATGTGATCCTTTGATCTTGGAATGTCACTGACAGTACTCTGGGTGCTAGAATGATGGTATTTTTCATCTTATGTCACTCCCTTGATCACAACCATGATTCCTTTGGTTTGGAAGGATCATTTATTGATCTCTACAGATTGAGAGAAATGGTAAAAGTGAGAAACTCTCGATCTTGAGAGAAAACTCTAGAGATATTATTCATCGAGAGAGAATTTTCTAGGGAGGAGAATGTTGTGCACAATAATCCACTAGTCACAATTCTCATAATATTCTATTTATAGACCCAAGGTTAGTATTTCATATTAATTAATTTTAAAAAAGACATTAATAATATGTTAAACCCAAAAGAAACCCCATGCCATGTAAAATTATAATATCATTTTTTTATTCCATGGTGTGTGTTAATTGATGCAGTGATAAATATTATTTTATCACTACGGGAAAAATCAATTATTGCGACGCGTTATTTGCGACGGGATTTATTCCTGTCATAATAAATCCGACGAAAAGCATATTTGCGATGAGAATTTATTCCCATCGCAAAAGGTCAGTTAGTTGCGATGGGAATACAGGACCCGTCCCAATAGGTATGGCACGTTTTGCATGCCAAAACGCGGGCGACTATTTACGATGGTGGCATTTGTCTCGTTGCAAGTACCTGGAGGTGGTAAATACTATTTGTGATGGGTGAACAATTACCCGTTGCAACAAACTATTCTGTAGGTGTTATTTGCGACGGGTCCCATCGCCAATACCGGCGACGGTAAATAGGCTTTTGCGACGGGTAATTGTCCGCCCGTCGCAAATACCCTTTTAACCGCCGCCGGTATTTAATGCGGGCGATGGTATTTGCGACGGGACCCGTCACAAATACCGGTGGTGGTAAATAGAAATTTTCGATTGGGATATCTGCTCATCGCTAATGGTATGTTGGCAAATAGCTATTTGCGACGGGCCCGTCGCAAAAACCCTTTTAACCGCCGCCCGTAATTAATGCGGACGAAGGTATTTGCGACGGTATACCATCGCAAATACTCTTATTTGTGACGGGAACCCATCGCAAATAATACCGTCGCAAATATTCTAACCTATATATACCCCCATCTATTTTTTTCCAAATCATTCAGATCTGTCTTCTTATTCTTCCTTTTCTCTCTTTAAATTTATGTTCTAAGTAGAATTTTTTTTATTTTAATTTTTTATTACGGGAAGAGAAGAGAAGGAGTTAGGAGGTGTGCAAACTGAGAAGGAGTTATAAGGTGCAAACTGAGAAGGAGTTAGAAGGTGAAAACTAAGAAGGTATTTATAGTTTAAATTATTTTTAATTGTTAATTTTATTTTTAATTGTTAATTTTAATTTTTATAATATAATGTTTATATAGCTATATAGTATAATTAGATTATTTCGTGGTACCAAATAGTCCTTGTTTGGATACGAACAAGTAGAGGTAGCTCTAGTACAGATGTACCTAGGAGTGAAAACTCTGATAAGGTGTTTCGAGCTTGACTCGGGGTAACCTGGTACAAGACAACAGGCCTTGCTGCACTCTTGGTTCGACACTCCCGGAGGATGTTTTGGTAATAATTAGAAATAAATATATTAAATTAGAAATAATTAGAAAAAGTTATATTTAATTAGGAATAATTATATGATTATTAAATAATTAAGAAATAAAATAATTAGGAAACAATTAGGAATAAAATAATTAGGAAAAAATTAGAAATAAAATAATTAGGAAACAATTAGAAATAAAATAATTAAGAAACAATTAGAAATAAAATAATTAAGAAACAATTAGAAATAAAATAATTAGGAAACAATTAGAAATAAAATAATTAGGAAACAATTAGAAATTAAATAATTAGGAAACAATTAGAAATTAAATAATTAGGAAACAATTAGAAATTAAATAATTAGGAAACAATTAGAAATTAAATAATTAGGAAACAATTAGAAATTAAATAATTAGGAAACAATTAGAAATTAAATAATTAGAAAACAATTAGAAATTAAATAATTAGAAAACAATAAATAATTAGGAAACAAATTAAATAATTAGGAAACAAATTAAATAATTAGGAAACAAATTAAATAATTTGGAAACAAATTAAATAATTAAGAAACAAATTAAATAAATAGGAAACAAATTAAATAATTAGGAAACAAATTAAATAATTAGGAAACAATTAGAAATTAAATAATTAGGAAACAAATTAAATAATTAGGAAACACTTTAAATAATTAGGAAACAAATTAAATAATTAGGAAACAAATTAAATAATTAGGAAACAAGTTAAATAATTAGGAAACAAATTAAATACTTAGGAAAAAATTAGAAATTAAATAGTTATAGGAAACAATTAGAAATTAAATAGTTAGAGGCAACAATTATAAATTAGGAAAAGAAATAAAATAATTAGGAAACAATTAGCAAGCGTGATTGACAGCTCATCTACCTCAATTTTATTTTCATTTGTGTGTTGAGGCTTGACAGGAAACTTCTGCCTCCACATGTAATATTTTCTTTTACTGTCAAAATTATCAACCTCCTCGCCAGCATAGAGGTGAGAAGGTTTATAATTTTGACAGTAAAAGTAAATACTACATGTGGAGGTAGAAGTTTCCTGTTAACCTCAATGCACAAATGAAAAGAAAATTGACGTAGATGAGCAGTCAATCACATTTGTTACAATTATCAGTATTTTCAACAAGTTTTTCTTTATTCTTAACATGTTCAAATCTTAAAAGGTCGTCAATTTTCTGGTCATTGCCCAATAAAAATTTTGCGTCAATCGTGTCCAATTTAAACTCGATAATTGTTCTTGCTTGGTTGATCACCTCGCAAGTAGAGTTGCAATAGGACAATCCAAGTCATGTCTTTCTCATCTATAAGAATCATATCACATGACTTTTTACATAGACCATTCTTTCTTGAAAAATTAAGGGAAAAATACTGAAGTTCTCTTAAATTTTAAAGGAAGAATGATCTATGTAAAGGGTCATGTGAAATGATTCTTAAAGACGAGAATGACATTAATTGTGTCATCCTATTGAAAAACTACTTGCGAGGTGATCAACCATGTAAGGACAATTATTGAGTTAAAATTGGGCATGGTTGACGCAAACTTTTTATTGGGAATGACCTGAAAATTGACGACTCTTTAAGATTTGAACATGTTAAGAATAAAGAAAAATCTGTCGGAAATATTGAGATTTGTAATAATTAGTTATAATTATTAATAATTAATAATAATTAGAAATAATTAATCAAAAATCAAATAAATTCAAGTACATGGTTATAAATTGGCACAATTTCCAGCAGATTGGCGGCTACCTTTTGTTCAACGTCTCATATCTTTGCTACTTTCTTCCACTGAAATCAGTATGAAAAACGTGCTCTCACGTATGTCAGAGCAATTTTTTCATACTGATTTTAGTTGGGAGAAAGTTAAAAAGAGATGAGCCGTCGGACAAAAGATGCTCTTTTCCCTAACGACTCATCTCCTTATAAGGAGATGAGTTGTCAGGAAAAAGTGCTGCCGCAAATCTTCTGGAAACAAATAAGAATAATTAGTAATATAATCTCCACAACGATTATTACAAAATTTTATTTCATTATTCAAGCATATTTCATTTTCTCAAGTATTGCTATGTATTGCTAAATTAATAATAATTAGTGGGGATGATTACAAACTAACTGTGTCACCTATAATTATTGGTAATTACTAAGAAATAACTGTAATTATGTATCTTCTCTTTTTAGGATATTGTTTTTATTATATCAAATTATTTAAAAACAGTAATGGTTTTAAATTTTGTAGAAACATATATATGAATATGGAATAAGGAAATCGACATCAATCATTATTAGATGATCATGCTTGGATAAATCAGCGCAGAAATCCAAATGGTTCTAGTTTAAATATTGGATATGTTGATGGTGTTGAAGCTTTCTTATCATTTGCATCATCAAACCTAGAATTTGTTTCAGAAGGGACAATTAAGTGTCCTTGTAAAAAATGTGCTTTGAGAACGTTTAAGAAATTTGACATCATTGGAAAACATCTCTTGCGTTATGGTTTTCAATCAGATTATATTTTTTGGTATCAACACAGTGAACGCAGTTCCAAAGAAGATACTAATAATTTGATTCTGGATCCATCACGATTTCAGAATTTAGTACATGATGTTGCAGGGTCATCCGTTCAACAAACTGAAATTGAGGATGATGTTGATTTACCTCCTGAGTTGGCACCATCTGAATTTGCTGAGTTGTTCAGGTCTTCTGAGGATGCATTATATCATGGTTGCAAGATAAGAAAATTAGAAGCAGTTGAAAAATTTGTGGCTATTAAATCAGATAATGGAATGTCAAATAACTGTTTTGATTAGATATTTTCTTTGGTTAAAGCACTGTTACCTGAAGGAAATGTGTTTCCTGCTAATTATTATGAGTGCAAGAGACTGGTTCGTAATCTGGGCCTTAGTTATCAGAAGATCCATGCATGTTCAAACGATTGTATCTTATATTCTAGTGAAAATGAGTCGTTGGATAGTTGTCCCACACGTGGACAATAGATATATAAAGAAGCTCAATCAGGGAATTCTGGATTGATTCCTGTAAAACAGTTGAGATATTTCCCACTTACACCTAGGTTGCAACATTTATTTATGTCTCAGAACACAGCGAAAATGATGTCATGGCACAAAACCAATAATTTAAATGGTAAAAGCTTGATTCATCCATCTGATGGTGATTCATGGAAACATTTTGATCAAGTGCATCTGTCTTTTGCTTTAGAATCCCAGAACGTGCGATTGGGTCTTTCTACTGATGGTTTTTGTCCATTTGGATCTTTTGGTAGTCAGTATTCCTGTTGGCCTGTCTTTATAACTTCGTACAATTTGCCTCCATGGATGTTGATGAAAGAGCCTTATATCTTTTTGACATTATTAATCCCAGGACATCCGAAAAATAATATTGATGTTTATTTGAAACCATTGATTGATGAGTTAAATTTATTGTGGAGTCATGGTGTTGGTACATATGATGCTGCTGCGAAACAAAATTTTGTAATGAAAGATGCTTTGATGTGGATAATTAGTGACTTCCCGACATATGGCATGTTATCTGGCTGGAGTACACATGGTCCAAAATCATGTCCTTACTGTATGGGAGACAACAAAGCATTTATGCTCGTAAATGGAAAAAACCTTGCTATTTTGATTGTCATCGCAGATTTCTTCAATCGATCATCCTTTTCAGAGGAATAAATCTAATTTCAGAAAAGGCAGAATTGAAAGAGATGAACCTCCAAAAATGATCTCAGGTATAGAGTTACAATCAGTTGTATTTTCATTACCTTCCATCACTTTTGGACCGATAATAAACCAACAGAAAATTCATGGCTTTGGGAAAGAACACAATTGGACAAAACGGAGCATTTTTTGGAATCTTCCATATTGGTCTGATTTGTTGGTCCGACACATGTTGGATGTCATGCATATTGAGAAGAACTATTTTGATAGTTTATTTCATACAGTTTTGGATACACTGGGTAAAACCAAAGATAATGTAAAGGCACGATTAGATCTTGCCCAAATTTGCAGGCGACCAGAACTTGAATTGTTTGAAAATGTCAGATCACAGAGATTAATGAAGCCAAAAGCAGCTTATATACTGACCAAAGAGAGTCTCTTATTATTTTGTCAGTGGATTGCAGATTTGAGACTTCCAGATGACTATGCTTCCAACTTAGGCAGATGTGTTAAAAATGGTCATATTACCAGATTAAAAAGTCATGACTGTCATATTATAATGGAAAGGCTTATGCCTATTGGATTAAGAGGTTTTTTGAATTATAAGATTTGGGATTCGATAACAGATATATCATATTTTTTTCGAGACATGTGTGCGGCGACAACAAACTACGATACACTAAGAAAACTGGAAGAAGCTGTTGTTGTAATTATATGAAAACTGGAAAAAATCTTTCCACCGGATTTCTTTGACTCAATGGAACATTTGATTTTACATTTTCCATATGAAAAAAAATGTGGAGGTCTGGTTTAGTTTCGATGGATGTACCCATTTGAGAGATGCATGTAGAAATTGAAGAAAAAAGTCCGTAACAAAGCATCAGTTGAAGGATCAATTGCTGAAGCTTATTTGCAAGAGGAAATTGATTTATTCTGCTCTCATTATTTTGAATCTGAATATCCCTAAAAATTTAACTGCATGGGCCGGAATGAGGGGAATGTTGATGATGATATGAAGAATCAATTATCATTTTTCAACCAGCCCAAACTTGGCTTTGGTGGAGTTCATGATAGATGGATTTTAGATGATGAACATCATAGAGATCATACATATGTTCTACTCAACTGTGAAGAAATGTCACCAATTGTACAGTGAGTTCTCCTATCCCTTATTATATAGATTCTGTTACAGTAAATTAATCATATCGTATTTGTAGGTTATATGATGATCATATCAAGAAACAATTTCCACAAATTACAGCAGCTAGCTTAGAAGAACGTCGACAAATTTTTTTTTCCTACTGGTTTCAAAAACTGGTAACATACATTCTTTTTTGGTTTTACATATAAAATCAATTTATTACTTGTAATAGTGATAAATGTTTTACAAATTTTCAGGTATCTGTACATGCTGATAAGATTGATAGTCGATTGCGTATATTGAGTAGCCCACCATCCAAAATGGTTAAATCTTATAATGCATATGTGGTGAATGGTTATCACTTTCATACATGTGCGTATGAGGAATCAAAGAAAACAATGAATAGTGGTTTTTATTTGAAGGGATCACATCATAGAGATATTGAAGTTGACTTTTACAGCATGCTTGAAGAAATTATTGAACTGTGTTATTTGGGACAAAATTATGTAACAATGTTTAAATGTCGATGGCTGGATACTGAGAGAGGCTTGCGTATTAATCAGACTCATGGAATTGTTGATATTAAACATAAAAGTCTTCTTATAGTAAATGAACCATTTTTATTGGCTCATCAGGAACATCAAATTTATTTTGCAAAATACTGTGCTACTGCAAAAGAGTTGGATGATTGGTGGAGTATAATAAAAGTTAAATCTCAAGAAAATCAGTTTACTCAAACTGAATGTGGTTCCACTGAAGTGCAAAGAAATGAAATTTTTCAGGACACTCCTCAAAACACATCTTTTTCACAAAGAGACATGAATATCGAGGATGACACCCAACAGTTAAGGGTCGATGGTGACGATGTTGTCAATGATGTTACAACTGAATTTGAAATGACAAGAGATGATGAAAGTGAAAATAATATGGAAATTGATGATGTTGATGAGGAAGATGAAGACATTGACATTGACAACTATGAAGATAATGATGAAGATGAACATTAACACAGTAAAATCATGGTTCGAATCATAACAAATATATATCTATACATAATAGTTATTTTCAATTGTTTGCTAATAACAATCATTTCATGTTTCAGATGGACTCAGAAATGTTTCGTCAGTTGATGGAGGCTGATCTACCTATGGATGATGAGGTTCTTGAGTCATCTGACCCTTAGGCTGTTGGCACTACAGGGAGCACTTGGAGGGGGCGTGGTCTTGCCAGACTGATGATTCCAGATCCTATCCTGGAGCAACGTCCACCTCTTAGATTCGATATGCACATGCGGTGGTATGGTAACCTATGTATTTTAGTTATCTTTCATTATAATTTATTAATATTCTAATTGTTTGATTATTTGTTATTTTTCCACAGTTTTACGCATATAGATATTGGTCAGGGGAGCGCTATCTTGTGCAATTATTTTTCTCATCCCTGGATCACATGAGATCAGATTCCCACTGATGTGCAGGCCGCCATGTTCGATCATTGGATGGTACGTAATTAAATATTATTTATTTTAAAATTTAATTCATTAATAACTTTATATCAGGGTTTATGGTATCCCATCGACGAGAGCATGTGTGCCACTATCCACGCGGCATGGGTGGTGTCTATGCGTGACCGTTTCCATTAGTTTTTGTATAATTTGAGAAAGACAGCTGTGAAGAAAGCCGGAGTGACAAAATTTGATGAGTCCTGTAGATCCCACCAACTAGAGTACATTTCATCTCACATTTGGGATGAATTATGTACATACTGGTTGGGTGGTGGGTTTCAGAGGAGATCTGCATTGGGTCGACAGAATCGGGGGAGACAAGAGGTGATGCATCGAGCCGGTAGTCGTACATTCAGTGCGCATAGAGAGAGTCTGGTAAGTACATTTTTTTAATATTTTATACAACTTTAAATATAAACAGTTTATTTTATATTCATATAGGAAGCCGAACAGCCCGATATTATGATGTACGGCATTTATCGGAGGATTTATACAGACCCGACTACTGGAGAGATTAGAGGTGACCACTAGCGTCAGTTTGTGGTTAATATTATTTTCTTTTCAGTTTTCAAATTAAATACATATAATCTTTTCATTATTTTAATTTTTAATTGAAACTTAAGGAGTCATATGAGGCCACGACCTCTCAGACACAGGCTGAGAGTCAAGACGAGATGGGTGATCAGACTAGTGCCCACCATTTTGATGAGACGACATGGATGCAGGCGACCCAGTATGGCTTTGAAAAGGGCCGAGTAGTTGGTATCGACTCTCATTTGACTTTTGCAGCTTATTATGGTATTGCTGCGATATCGGCGTCCAGCTCGAGAGGAGATTGTGGAGAGACATCATCTTCTGCCTCACAGTATCAGGAGCAGCTGCGTGCTCAGAGTCATCTTATAGAGGATTTGCGTCAGGGGCAGGAGCAGATGCGTCAACAGCACGATTAGGAGATGCATCGATGGCAGGAGCAGATGCGTCAGCATCATGATGATGAGAGACATTGATATGAGGAGCAACATCAAGAGTATATGGAGTATATGCGTCGTTTGACTCATAGTTTAGGGATGGAGTTTCCTCCACCACCTCCTCCAGGTCATCCAGATTATCCACCCCCAGTGATTTTTTTAGATGTAATAAACATTTGAGTTCATCATATTAACTATTTACAATTCCTCTTTTATATTGGTAAGAATATTGCATGATTTAATTTGTTTTTATTTTTTTTAATATTTTATTACTTATTATTATTATTTTTAATGTTTGCTTATTTTAGTAATATTACTTTTAATATTTTATATTTATTGTTAATATTGATAAGTTTATAATTTTATAATTTTATTAATATTAATAATATTAATATTATTTTTTCATAAATATGTATGTTTATTTTAATAATAATAATGTTATATTAATTTTTTATATTATTAATATTAGTACTATTATTATTATTTTTTGATATTAATATTTCATAATATATAATATAATATTATTTATATTCATATTATTATTATTATTTGATATTAATATTTCATAATTATATTATATATATATTTTTATTATTAGTATTATAATAATATAATTTATTTATATTATTAATATTAATATTATTATTATATAAAGAATTTAATAATAATATTATATTAATTTTTTATATTTATTATTATATTATTTATATTCATATTATTATTATTTTATATTAATATTTCATAATTATATTTTATATATTACTTTATTTATATTATAATAATATAATTTTTTTATATTATTAATATTATTAATATTTTTATATAATATTATATGATTTGTATTAATTATTTTATTTATTTTTTATTTTTTTTAGTATTTGCGACGAGAATATTTGCGACGAGAAATCCCGTCGCAAATATTTTTTTACCGTGTCATTTGCGACGGGAAGAATACCCATCGGGAAAACATTGCTGCGATGGTCCGTCGCAAATACCTTTTTTAAATTTCACATTTGCGACGGTTCAGAAACCCATCACAACTAATCTATCTGCAACGACCCGTCGCAAATACATTTTTTTATATAAACGAAAATCCATTTGCGACGGGGAAAAATACCGTCGCAAAAACTATTTTTTGCGACGGGACCGCCGCAAAAACACCTATTTGTGACGCCGTTTTCAGCAACGGTCGATTTGCGACGGAGCCCCGTCGCGAAAGACCTTTTGTGATGGGAGCCTTTTGCAAATCACCCATCGCAAATATTCAGTTTTTCTATAGTGTATAGTCTTAAAAATTAATATTTATCATCAGATCTAGACTTGGTCCATTCTCCCACCTTTACATTTATCAAATACCCATCCAACCCATCCAATGCCCCAAAGGCCTTCATTTTTTATTGATTTTTGATAATCCACCTTTCAAGGGGTGAGGTGGAACCCTTACAAGGCCCGTAGGCATAACTATTACATGGTCCGTAGTCCTTAGAGGAATTCATTTTCCCATAGTCTTCAAACATTACATACAACCGAAACTAACTACTTGGAACTGCTCCTGCCCAGCATCTTCATTGTGAAATCAGCTCAAAATACCCAAATAAATATGCTTTTATTAAATATTGATTCATTCATTCATTAAATAAATAAATATTCCATTAACAACTGGTGAATAAATATTTATTTAATATTCACATAACTAAATAAATTATTTATTTAGTAAAGAAATATTTATTTATTATAACCAAAATAACAAGAGATAAATAAACATTATATATTCACGTAATTAAACAATTACCTTGAAAATAAATATTTATTTAATATTTGCAATCATTTAATAAATCTTGAATAAATATTAAATCTCGATCTGGAGAATAATATTTATTTAAATTGTTAAATACAATTAATATTTAATTGAGATCAATAGAAAATATTTGTGTGTAATGATCTAGACCTCTTCCTCAATGACATTAGGTGGTCTTGTCTAAATTCCAAGATTACTATTTAGCAACGGGTCAAGAAACCCATAGAGAAAGAAGATATATTGTAATGACAACAACCATATACGAATGATTACTATGTAATATAATCCCTTCATCATGATACTTCATCAAATAGGTTGTATTATTGTGTCATTAATCTTAATTATTGATATATATTCCTTTAATTATTTAAAAGTAACATGTCTACATTACCATTTCCATGAAATTTATTTTGACAGTTTCATTCTAATCAAAGATATAATATTAACTTTCATAAATAGAAGGGACACATCCTTCCTCGACTTACTCATTAATAACATACTGATCATGATGTACCCAATGTACCCTACTTAGAGTGAACATATAGCATCATGGGTTTTGGAAATACATTTAAGTACACAAGTCTTGATATGTATTGATAATAATCTCAAAATTTAAACACTATTACACGTTCTCATAGATAGAAATATCTGATGGCATGAAAACATGAAAAATTCCTATTGGTGGTTCTTTCATCATAATCTTCTGTCTTGGAGATATCCAAGTGAAAACTTCATGAGATGAAGCCTCATCCTCTTATGAAACCTTTCAACTGACAATCGATAAACTATGTTCCCTATCATAGTTTATCATATTGATCATTGGATTGAAATTTAAGAGATATCATCATAACATATCAAGGTTCTCATCATAGCATAGAACTGCTATGACCTATTGGGATGCGCCAGATACCCTATGAAATTATCATATTAATTTTATATAAATGAATAATAAATATGCGATAAGGTATTTATTAATATTTAAATTCATTAATATAAAAAAATCTAAAGTATAAAGTAGTTGGTTCTAGGTCACCAACTCCAAAAAAACACACATACACAAGTGGCATAAAAATTTACAAGTTTCATCTCTCAATGTGATAAAGCTAATCCTTGGTGTGAACTGGATTCCCCCAAGATCATACAACCCACTAGAATTGTCATATAGTCTTTACACTATAGTCTCCTAATAGTGTATGAGTATATATCCCACACTACTTATTTTGGTGCATCTCATACTCTAGTACTCCTTATACCTTACAATATTGTAACAAGGATAACAACTAAATATTTCTTTCACCAATTTATATCACTTCAAGCTATATATGTGATCTCCTTCTTATTATTATTTCACTTGTACAACAACATGTAAGTAATTCCTTTTATTTTTGTATGTAAATAGTGTTCACACACTTTTTTCTTTTTGTTCACAATATAAAGTTATGGTTACCTTTATTACATAGGATATAATACTTCTTCTTCATTGCAAAAACATTTCTCCTTCTTCTCCCCTATTCTTAATTTATTATTATAATTTATTTCACAATAAGATTGAACTAGATCTCTTCCTTCTCCATCTACTACTTTAGTGTACAAATAGAAATACATTGGTTCTTCTTTACTTGATTTGAAACAAAATCTATCTTCAGGAGAATAACAATGTCATATCTCTCTTATTTTGGATAATCTCTGTGAATTCTTCAATTTGGTTCATATCCAAAAATATTCCCCTAATAAAATTCTTCTCTTTTCTATAGATATATTATTCACTAAAACCCTCCTATTCTTTTTGTTAAAATTTGAATTTGAATTTCAAATTCAAACCTTCAACATCAAACTCATCCCTTGGATAATCTTCCATTAAATCTTCACTATCTAATTCAAATTGGTAGTTATCACAGGCTGAAATAACCACCAAACCTATCAGATGGATCCAAGTCATCAAGTCCAATCAAGATGCCCAAATTTTCACTTTCTTAACATAGCCTCCTCATTCACGACAAACATAGTAGTTCAAAACAATCATTTTTAACTGCCTACACACATTGTGGTGTGATATGGTCACTATGGCATATAGGTCTTCCAAAGTCCAGTGGCATGGAAATAAATTCCTAGACTCCTTTACAACATGGAAGCCTCTCCTATGGTGTGAACTACCTTCTTACAACATGGTACACAATTACAAAACAAGTTCATTAAAAATTATATATATACAAAAATTGGCTAGTTCCTCTCCTTTGTGACATAATCCAACTTCCATAGCATGACCACATCATCACAATATCCATTGTTACATGATTAATCCTTTACAACACAGAGTTTGTAACATACCGAACTAGGTGCCACATGTCGGTGCCCCAAGATAGTCGGTCACATGACCTCAAAAGTGCCTCCCCATATGCTAGAGACTACCGACTAGCAGTGAGGTTCTAATAAGTCATTCACAGGAAGACTATACCCCCTTATATCATAGTAATACACTAGTGGAAATAATAAAACAATATCATAAGCATATATAACCATAAAAAATCCGATCTCTCAAGATAATCAAAGCAAGAAATATAATATCCAACTAAAATAGAAAAAATTTCATGCCAATGTAAGTATTAAGTGTCTAAAATGAAAACTGAAAATAAAGACACTGACAACTCCCAAGAGGGTCCCAAACCATGTTTGGTTCCCTCATCCAAGCTCCATCCCCAAATCAGCCATCTAACTCAGGGCCTTTACCCTTAACCTATCCTACTACAATAAAGTCTATTTAGGTATCGTTTAGGCATCCTAAGTAGGGTGTGAGTACAAATTAGTAGGCCACCACCAATGATGTCTAAAAAAAATCCAATCAATAATAGTGTATTAAATTATATAAAGAAATAAATATAATTTATAAATAAATCTTTTATCACATTATTAAATATTATCTATTTAATCACATAATCTCCCAAATTTATGAGGACACCCGAACCTCAATACCTGCTTTATCCCATTCTAGAATCCATTCTATCCACAAGGGATATCACAATTGAATGTCCATGTTACCATTCTCAATACTTTTTTGAATTTCCGTGTTATCATTCACCATTTAATAACTCATAACTATTTGATCATGTTACCATTCATAATACTTGGATAAATTTCCATGTTGGCATTTACCATTTAATAATTCATAACTGAATGAGAATGCTGCCATTCATAATACTTGGCTAAATTTCCATGTTACCATTTACCATTTAATAACACATAATTAAATGAGCATGTTACCATTCATAATACTTGGATAAATGTCCATGTTACTATTTACCATTTAATAACACATAATAAATAACATCAAAATATTACAAATATCTCAAAAACCATTAATTAATTCATCAATCAATTAATAATACTCACAATTTCAATATCTCATAATTAATCTACCATTAATTATCTTAACTCATGACATCAATATCTCATAATTAATCCCCTGATTAATTATTTAAATTTCATATTCCTAAATATCATAATTAATCCCCCAATTAATTATCTAAATGGGAATCCCATAAACCTCATAATTAATTCCCCAATTAATTATCAAAATGGGAATCCCCTTAGTCCCATAACCAACTTTCCAATTAGTCATGTATTTCAACAATTTATCCAATCAATAAATTAGCCATTATCAAAATAAAAAATCCTTAAATATCACAATAAATTCATCTATTAATTATCTAATTTTAAAACCCCTTAAACCCATGATTAACTCCCCAATTAATCATCAAAATGGAAAACCCCTTAATCCCATGATTAACTCCCCAATTAATCACCAATTTCAATAATAAACCAATTAATCAATTGGACATACTAAATAACCTAATTTAATAATTTGATTTACTAAAGAACACTAGAAATCCTAAAAAATGCATACACATATCAAGATCATGACTATGGGAATTGAATATTAGACCACCCACCTCAATTTTTTGAAGAATAATCACCCAATGGAAATCCCTGAAAATTGAGCGGGTGACATAGATCTAGATCCAAATCTCAAAACCCTAAATCAAGACTAAAGAAAATAAAGATATTGCAAGAATATATCTAGATATAGAATCATAGATACATATCTTAACAAATAGATATAGATCTATCCAGTATAGTGGATTACATCTCTAAAAGAAAGTGAGAAGGTCATAGGATGAATGAGGGAAGAATGAGGGAAGAATGAGAGAAGAAATCACTTACTGGGAGAGAATCAATCTTCAATCCAAGATTAGATTCACAAAGAATATAGGTTGGGAGGGATTGAAATTCCTTTGGAGAGATCCCAAAACATGAAATATGACCTAAGGTTGAATAGGGGTTAATTTTAGGTTAATTATGGTGTTTGGGAAATTTTAGAATTAGTTTCGGGAGACTTTAATTCCTGCGCACGGTTAGCTGGGATGTGGCGCACAGTTTTCTCTTACCATGTACCAACTATGCACCTATTATTTTAGGGGTGCACAGTTTTCCAAACCGTACACCAGCCATGTGAATCCCCTCTACCTGGGTTTGCACGGTTAGCTGGGTTGGGTGAACAGTTTTCCCTAACTGTGTACCAACCATACATGGCCCTTTTTCTTTTATTTTTATCAAAATTCCACCCAAACACACCCCAAGTTATAAAATAAAAAAAATTAATTAAATAAGGACAAAAGAGTACCTAAAAACAAGCCCGAGTCAACTCCAGAAAAGGTCAAGATCTTAAAATATCCCCACCTTATAACAACTCATCCTCGAGCTACACTCCCAAGTTTCTCTAATATCCTGGTTCAAAAAGATTAGGCCACTAAGCCCACATACCTGCCTCCGTTTCCCATGTATCCTCCTGTACATACCCATGTTTCCACAATACAAAAACTATCTGTATGATCGTTCCTCACAACACTTTTTCACTATGATCCAACAAACGTATCAGATGCTCCTCAAAGGATTCATCTAACTCTAGATAATCATCATCCACATTTATCACATGAGAAGGGTTGGGGTGATACTTCAAAAGTTTTGATACATGGAAAACATATTTCATATGGAAGATCCAATTGGTACGCCACCATCCCAATTCTCTCCACAACCTCAAACTGTCCGACGAACCTGGGTGCCAACTTTCCCTATCCCCGTATCTTGTGGTGACCCAATCTAGGAGACACTTGAAGGAATACATGATCACCATCTGTAAAATACAAGGGTTTTCAATGTCTATAAACATATTAATTCTATCTACTCTGTGCCATAGACATACATTTATGAATTAGTTGCACCTGCTCCAACATCTCCTACATGAGACCCGATCCCAATAACTCTGACTCACATGCCTCTACCCAACATATCGGTGATCTGTATGGTCCACCATAAAGATCATCATATGGTTCCATCTATATTTTTTATTGATAATTATTGTTATAAGAAAAATACACTAAAGTAAATTGATTCTCCCAAGACCCACCAAAGTCAATAACACGCACTCGTAACATATCCTCAAGAACCTGTATAGTACACTCTAACTGCCCATCTATCTGTGGGTGGAAATCCATACTCAATAATACCTGTGTACCAATCACCTTCTTCATTCCCTTATATAATCATGAAGTGAAATGTGGGTCACGATCTGAAGCTATAGACCATGGCACCCTGTGTAGATGGAATATCTCTCGAATATACAAATCTCATAAATAATCCACTAAGAAAGTCTCTCATATAGGTAGGAAATGTGCTAATTTAGTTAGTCAGTCCATAATAAACCAGATAGCATCATTATTACTTGGAGTCTTTGGGAGACCCACTACAAATTTCATTGTCATGTTATGTCACTTCCATTCTGAAATGGGTAACTACTGTAGAAAACCCCCAGGCCATTGATGCTCTACCTTCACCTTCTGACAAGTGTAGCATCATGTCACGAACCCTGCTATCTTCTTTTTCATACCTAGACACCAAAACTATCATTGTAGGTCATGGTATATTTTGGTCACCCCTAGATTTACCGCCCACATCAAGGCATGGAATTCTTTCATGATCTCCTCTCATATGATTGTAGGCACAAAAACCTGATTCTTGATATAGATAATCTCATCCTTATCTATTCTCTAATATAAAGGTGACTCCCTACCTTCAAGAATTTTCCTCAAGGTTAAAAACTTTGGATCCTCATACTATCTATCTCTAATATGGCTCAAAAGTGCATATTCCACTGAAATCGACATGAGATTCATCTTCTCCTAATTCTCCTGAACAACCACATGCATCACATCCAGCAAGGTCTTAATCTTCCACTCAACACTAGACTCCTAAACTGCCTAAGCTTGTGTTTTTTTACTCAAAGTGTTAGCCACACTATTTCCTTTCCTGGGTGTATATGATAGATCAAAATCAAATGACTACATATAATCAACCCATATCCACTGCCTAAGATTCAAATATCACTATTAGAAGATATACCTTAAGCTCTTGTGATCGGTAAACACTGTAAACTTATTTCCCAATAGATAATTCCATAAAAACTTCAAAGTATAAACCACTATTTCTAGATTGAGGTCATGTATAGGGTAGTTTTGTTCATGTGGTCTCAACTATAGAGAACCATACGCTACAAATCAATGTCCCTACATCAACAATGCTCTAAGTCTGATCCTAGAAGCATCATAATACACTGAATACTTCTAATCTGGTTTGGGTAGGATCAAGATTGGTGCTGATGTCAAACACTTATTCAACTCCTGGAAGGAATTCTCACATGCTTTTGACTAATCAAACTTTATCCCCTTCTTGGTCAAGCTCAAAAGCAGTGCTGTTAATTGGGAAAATTCCTTGATGAATCTTCGATAATATCCCACTAAAACTACTAGAAAATATAGTATTTGAGGGGGGTTGATTCGGAAGACTGCCATTTGGTGGCCTCTATTGAGTATATTAGGGACCACCAAATGGCAGCTGTTGTATAATTTAACCCCCCCACCCTAAATTTTTCTCCCCCCGTGACCCTCCTCCTCCCCCCCGCGACCCTCCTCCCCCCCCCCGTGACCCTACTCCCAAGACCCCATTTCGTTCACCCTCCCACGACCCTACCTCCACATGACATTGTCCCCCATACCACTATCGTGGAATAGCCCCAACCCCGTTGGGCCTCACCGTCGATCCCTCCCACCTCCATCGAGCCCCCCGTTGAGCCCTTCCACCATGGTCATGCCCCACCCTAATCCCTCCCACCCCCGTCAATCTACCTTTTTCAATCCCCACCATTCTTTGTCAATCCCCACCATCAAATCCTCCCACCCCCATCGATCCCACATAGTCGAGCCCCCTGTTGCACATACCCAATCCCATTGGCCCCCTTTACCTGCAATGAGTCCCCTCCAGGTGATTTGTTCAAATTTAAGTTCAATATTATGTATTCAATTTGAACATTAAGTGATTATTACATGGGTATACTTCATTTTTCCATAAGTAAAATAGCTCTCTATACTCTCATAATCATCCAATGTCTTTTTTTCCACCAGTATAACATTTGATATTTGTGGAAGGTGTATGAATTGGGATATAGTTACATCACATACATGATTTTTTCATACTATATCACATACATGATTTGGAATTTCTTTAATATAATTAAGAATTTTATTTTACCTTCAGTATTCAGGTGAGTTGTTCATTGATTTAGTATTTTAAAATTTTAAACATTTTAAACATTTATATGAAATTCTTTTCCAAACATCCTGAAAATTCTTATTTAGTCATATTGTAACATTTCACCTTTTTTAATGGCTCAGATTGAGGTGACTGTTATGGATATGCTCTTTTTTGAATGACCTTTACTAGTTAGTTTAATCTTATGTTTACCATCACTGCTTATCTAAATCTGTGTGCTACATTTTTCTTTTCATGCCATATTTTGAATTCATGTATGTGATACAGTATGCTAAAAGAAACTTGTAATGTATGATGGATTATTTTATGATTATTATGAAGTGATGAATTCAAAGTTTCTTATTTAAATTATATAAATTAAGAAAAATATTGAAAATGTACAATGAAAAGACAACTATCCTTGTGGGCAACAATTGTTGATTCATAGCGGTAAAGTATTGAAGGATGAAAGAACATTATCAGAGAAAAAGGTTTCTGAAGATGGATTTATTGTTTTCATGCTTAGAAAGGTTAATAATTATTCATTATATGTTAATTTTATGTATTCTTCATATATAATACTTCTCAAGAATGTTCTTTTTTGTAGAATGTTTTTTAATTTTAAAGGCATTTACTAGCAATGAAAATCTCTTTAAACCGAGGGGTCACTGTATGAATTTATGCATATGAAGCATTTTTTAACCCTCTATTTATTATTCCAACCTCAATAAATTTCATCTCTCCCTCCCTCCCTCAGTTAATGTTTTGGTTATGGCAGTGGTTTACCTAATTACAAGTTTTTTACTTCATTGTTAGAGTGCTTATTTCCCTTTTTAAATAATCTATTTTTGAGGTGGTGGAATTTATCTATCTCATGTATCATGATCATGTTTTTCAATGCAGTTATATACAAAGAAAAAATTTCATGTTTTGAATGAAAAAATGAGAGCATGATTTGAAACAGTAAATTTATCTCAATTCTTGTTTTTAGAACATTTTCTTTGAATTTTAATTTATCCAGACCTATAATGCCTGTTCTAACATGTCATGCTTATTATATTTTAACTCTATCCTCTTCGGGATCTTATATATAACTTATTGTATCATGAAAAAAGATTATATGGGTAAAGAATGGTCAACCTAAATCTGATATGAATATTATTCATATTCCAAAATACCCAACCCAATTATTTGTGTTGTGTAAGAGAAGATGGAACGTCAATCGGACGTTCGGTCTGTCCAGAATGACCGAATATGTGATTTTTAAAGGTTTTACGGCCATCAAAAAGGTGCGTATGGGGGTCAAAATGATCTGAACAATGTATAAATGCCATGAAATCAGACAAAAACAACTGTAGAGTTAATTTTGAATGATTCGAGCATGCAGAACAGCAATCAGAGATGTCATTTTCTTGGGATGACTGAATACACACCTTTAGTGTCAGAAAACACCAAAACATGCATTTAACAGTCAATTCCATGTCAAACGACATCAGAATAACCTAAAAACATAGGAATAATGTCTTATTATTATTATTATTATTGTGTAAAAGTAGACGTAACATCAATCAGACATTCGATATGTTTGGAATGACTGAATATGTAATTTTTAAAGGTTTTACGCTCTTTGAAAAGGTGCGTCTGGGGGTCAAAATCAGCTGAACGACATCCAAATATCATGAAATTAGATGAAAAAAACCATAGAGTTAATAGTAAAGTGGTTGAGTAGATGAAACATCAATATGAGATTTTATTTTCCCAGGATAACCAAAAATGCACTTTTAGTTTTATAAAACACCAAAACATGTGTTTAACAGTAAATTCTATATCAAAAAACCTCATAATGAACTCAAATCATAGGAAGATGGTCCTATTATTATTATTGATGTGTACGAGCAGATAAAACATTAATTGGACACACAGTCTTCCTGGAACTATCAAATATGTGGTTTTTAAAGGTTTGACGCCCTTTAAAAAGATGCGTTCGGGGGTCAAAACCAGTAGAATGCCCTCTGAATGCTGTGAAATTAGACGAAAACAAGTGTATAGAGAATTTTCAATTAGTTGAGAAAACAAAACATCAATCCAAGATTCCATTTGCCTGAGATGACCGAAAACACATTTTTAGTGTCATAAAACACCAAAACGTGGGTTTAATGGTCAATTCTATATCGAATGACTTCATAATGACCTAAAATCATAGGAAAACCGTTTTATTATTATTCGTGATGTGTACGAGTAGACGTAATATCAATTGGATGTGAGCTCTACCCGAAACGACCAAATATGCAGTTTTTAAAGGTTGTATGCCCTTTAAAAAGGTGCGTCCGAGGGCCAAAATCAGCCGAACAACCTCAGAATACCATGAAATTAGATGATGACAACCGTAGACTTAATTTTAAATTATTTGAGTAGACATAACATCAATTTGAGATTGTGTTTTTTTGGGATAATCGAAAACACACTTTTAGTGTCATAAAACACCAAAATGTGCGTTTAACGGTTAATTCCATATCAATTGACTTCAAAATGACCTGAAATTACCATCTTATTATTATTTGTGATGTGTATGAGTAGACGGAATGTCAATCAGATGTGCATTCTGCCTGAAATGATCGAATATGCGGTTTTTAAAGGTTGGACCGCCCTTTAAAAAGGTGAATTTGAGGGTCAAAATCAGCCAAAAGATGTTTGAATACCATGGAATCAGAAGAAAACAACCATAGAGTGAATTGTGAATTTTTCAAGAAGACGAAACATCAATCAGATATGTCGTTTGTACGGGATGACCGAAAACACACTTTTAGTGTCATAAAACACCAAAGCATGTGTTTAATGGTCAATTCCATATCAAACGACCTCGAAATGACTTGAAATCCTAGGAAGACCATATTATTTTTACTTTTGTTGTGTAAGAGTTGGCACAAATACAATCAGACATTCGGTCTTCCTGAAATGACCAAATATGCAGTTTTTAAAGGTTAAACGCCCTTTAATAAGGTGCGTCCGGGGGTCAAAATGAGCCGAACGACATCCGAGTGCCATGAAATCAAACAACAAAAACCTTAGAGTAGATTTTGAATGAGTTGAGAATACAAAAAATCAATCGGCGATGCCGTTTTCCCGATATGACCGAATATGCACCTTTAGTGTCATAAAACACCAAAACGTGCATTTAAAGGTCAATTCCATATCAAACGACCTCAGAATGACCTAAAATTATAGGAAGACCGTATTATTATTATTCATGTTTTATAAGAGTAGACAGAACATCAATCAGATGTTCGGTCTGTCCGGAATGACTGAATATGTGATTTTTAAAAGTTTTACGCCCTTTAAAAAGGTGCGCCCGGGGGTCCACATCAGCCAAACAATGTCCGAATGTCATGAAATCATACGAAAACAGTCGTAGAGTTAATAGTTAATTGGTTGAGTAGACTGAACATCAATTTTAGATATCGTTTTTCCGAGATGACTGAAAATGTACTTTTAGTTTCATAAAACACCAAAATGTGTGTTTAACGATCAATTCCATATCAAACGACCTCAAAATGACCTCAAATCACATGAAGACCATATTATTATTATTATTGATGTGTATGAGAAGACGAAACATCAATTAGATGTGCGGTCTACCCGAAACTATTGAATATGTGGTTTTTAAAGATTTGAAACCCTTTAAAAAGATGTGTTCGAGGGTTAAAACCAGCCAAACGACCTCTGAATGCTGTGGAATCAAACAAAAACAATAAGTGAATTGTAAATTGCTTGAGTAGAAATAACATCAGTTTGAGATTCTGTTTTCCTGAGATGACTGAAAACACACTTTTAGTGTCATAAAACACCAAAATGTGCATTTAACGGTCAATCCCACATCAAACGACTTCATAATGACCTAAAATCATAGGATAACTATCTTATTTTTATTTTTGATATGTACCGATAGATAGAACGTCAGTCAGATGTGTGGTCTACCCAAAACGATCGAATATGCGGTTTTTAAAGGTTAGACGCCCTTTAAAAAGGTGCGTCCGGGGGTCAAAATTTTCCGAATGACCACCAAATTCCATGAAATCAAACGAAAACAATTGTAGAGTAAATTTTAAATTGTTTGAGAAAACATAACATCAATCCAATATGTCATTTTTTCGAGCTAATAGAAAATGCACTTTTAGTGTCATAAAACACCAAAACGTGCATTTAACGGTCAATTCTATATCAAACAACCTCATAATGACCTGAAATCACATGAAAACCATATTATTATTATTTATGATGTGTACGAGTAGATAGAACATCAATCAGATGTGTGGTGTTCCTGAAAAGACTGAATATACAATTTTTAAAGGTTGGACTACCCTTTAAAAAGGTGCGTCTGGGGGTCAAAATCATCCAAATGACGTCTGAATTCCATGAAATCATATAAAAACAATTGTAGAGTGAATTTTGAATTGGTCAAGGAGATGAAACATCAAGCAGAGATGCTGTTTTCCTGGGATGACTGAAAACTCACTTTTAGTGTCATAAAACATCAAAACATGAATTTAACGGTCAATTACATATCAAAAGAGCTTGTAATGACCTGAAATCATAGTAATGATGTCTTATTATTATTTTTTTGTGTAAGAGTAGACAGAACATTAATTGGATGTTCGGTCTTTCCGGAATGGTCGAATATGCGGTGTTTAAAGGTTGAACACCCTTTAAAAATGTGCGTCTGAGGGTCAAAATTAGCTGAATGAAATCTAAATGCCATGAAATCAGAAGACAAAAAATATAGAGTGAATTGTTAATGGTTCGAGCATACAGAAAATCAATCAGAGATTCTGTTTTCCTGAGATGACAAAAAACGCACCTTTAGTGTCATAAAACACCAAAACGTGCATTTAACAGACAATTCCATATCAAACGAACTCA
Source organism: Viscum album (assembly GCA_963277665.1). Lineage (NCBI taxonomy): Eukaryota > Viridiplantae > Streptophyta > Magnoliopsida > Santalales > Viscaceae > Viscum > Viscum album. The sequence goes on along the minus strand of OY728142.1, from coordinate 2,043,489,777 downwards.
GAATGAAATGAAATCATAGGAATATTGTTTTATTGTTATTCTTGTTGTGTAAGAGTAGACGAAACATCAATCAGATGTTTGATCTACCCAAAACAACAGAATATGTGGTTTTTAAAGGTTTGACGCCCTTTAAAAAGATGCGTTAGGGGGTCAAAACCAGCCCAAAGACCTCCAAATTACATGAAATCAGACGAAAACAACCATATAGTGAATTTTTAATTGGTTGAGCATACAAAACATCAATCTGAGATGCCATTTTCCTAGGATGACTTAAAACACACTTTTAGTGTCATAAAACACCAAAACGTGTGTTTAACAGTCAATTCCATATCAAACGACTTCAAAATGACCTAAGATAATATGAAGACCATCTTATTATTATTAGTTATGTGTACCCAAAGAAAAAACATAAATAAGATGTGTGGTATTCCCAAAATGACTGAATATACAGTTTCGAAAGGTTGGATGCCCTTTAAAAAGGTACGTCCGGGGGTCAAAATCAGACGAACGACCTCTGAATTCTATGAAATCAGATGAAAACAACCATATATTAAATTGTAAATTGTTCTAGTAGATAGAATATCAATTCGAGATTCCGTTTATTTGAGATTATTGAAAATACACTTTTAGTGTTATAAAACACCAAAACGTGCATTTAACGGCCAATTCCATATCAAATGACTTTAGAATGACCTGAAATAAAAGGAAAACCATATAATTATTATTATTTATGTGTATGAGTAGACGGAAGGTCAATTGGATGTGCGGTGTTCCCAAAACAACCGAATATGTGGTTTTTAAAGGTTGGACCGCCCTTTAAAAAGGCGCATTTGAGATTCAAAGTCATCCAAACAACGTCTAAATGCCATGAATTCAAATGAAAACAACTATAGAATTAATCGTAATTTTTTCAAGGAGAGGAAACATCAATCGGAGATACCGTTTGCCTGGGATGACTGAAAACACACTTTTAGTGTCATAAAACACTAAAGCGCGTGTTTAACGGTCAATTCCACATCAAATGATTTTAGAATGACATGAAATCATAGGAAGACCGTATTATTATTATTTTTGTTGTGTAAGAGTAGACATAACATTAATCAGATGTTCGGTCTTTCCAAAATGGCCAAATATCCACTTTTTAAAGGTTGTATGCCCTTTAAAAAGGTGCGTCCAAGGGTCAAAATGAGTTGAACGACGTCCAGCTGCCATAAAATAGGATGAAAACAACTACATAGTGAATTTTAAATTGTTCGAGCATACGGAACATCAATCAACGATGTCGTTTTCCCCGGATGACTGAAAACACACCTTTAGTGTCATAAAACACCAAAACGTGCGTTTAACGGTAAATTCCATATCAAACAACCTCAGAATGACTTGAAATCATAGGAAGACTGTCTTATTATTATTCTTGTTGCGTAAGAGTAGAAAGAACATCAATCAGACATTCAGTCTGCCCAAAACGACAGAATATGTGGTTTTTAAAGGATTAACACCCTTTAAAAAGATGCGTTCGAGGATCAAAACCATCCCAATGACCTCAAAATTCCATGAAATCAGATGACAACAACTATATAGAAAATTTTCAATTGGTTGAGCACATAGAACATCAATATGAGATGCCATTTTCCCAGGATGACCGAAAACACACTTTTTGTAATGCCCTGACCCTAGTTACCCAGAGTCGGTGCATTATTACATAACATTGGTATGATCATAAGAGATCAAGTCTCAAAAGACCGATTAGTTTAGTATCCTTGGAAGTACTAGATACATACATAAGTTTTACATTACATCACGAAATAAAAAACAACAACAACATTGTGTCCCCTTTGAACACACTCATATCCCTTAGTTTATCCCAGTAAGTCAATCATAATATACTTCTTCTCATCCTGGGAAAAAGAAAACATAATAAATGGGAGAGATTAGATGCTCAGTAAGGATAACAATATATCGGAAACTTTCATGAATAAGTATAAACATTTAAGGTAATGTATAAGACTAAAACACAAGCCTTCTAAACTTAAACTTTAGTATAATATGGAAAATATAAATCAAATAATTCCATTTAATTATTCACATGGATATTATACTAGTTGAATAATCACATGTAGTATCAATAGCTAATTTCATAATGATGGAATTCATAATACAAAACATCATAACCACATAGTCAAGGCCTTGTGCCAAGACTAAAAATAAGATTTTTTCAAGGCCTTGTGTCAAGACACTAGTTTGTCTCATGAGACCTACCTATGCATCAAGGGGTTATAGCAGGCCACACTCGTCACTTACTAAGTCCAATGAATTCCTCACATGAAAAGGGTGAAACATAACATAAACATTCATATTAAAACTAGCATAAGAAATTTCAATAATTCAACCCTAAACCATTAATGGTATAAAAATAGCACATCCATAGTGAAACATATCATAATTCATTCAATACAATATAGAACATTGTATTATAATAAATAAACCTCAATCATGAATAATATACAGTAAAGGATGTTGACATAGTTGAAAATGATCAGTAAAACTCTTTGAGAGAAATATCCCATTTTTATAAAATCATTTAAAAGTCACACAATTTAGAAAGGAAGAAATTTAAAATACATTTTTGAATCAAAGTGTCTCATACCACTTTGAAACTTTTGAAAGGAATTTACATTTTAAAACATTCATTTCTAGATAAATAAATACTTAAAACCATTTTTAAAACATGTAAATTAAGGTGAATGATTTAGAAAAATAAATATTTAAACCATTTAAAATTATGTTTTAGTTAAAGAGTCCCTTAAAAAGAATCCTTTGGAAAACTATTTTATGAAACATAGACATGGATAATAAATATGTCCCGATAAAAACTGACACATAAACAATCTTGGATAATAATGAGATTGAGGAATTAACCCTTACCTTGTACTTTTCCTTAGTCGAGGGTATGTTAAACTCCTGTATAATAGTTAAATCATTGTTATTAAATTATAAAATAACCAAATACATAAATATGATATCATATATGATCTTCTAATATTGCTTTGTTAATAATATTTCAGTAGTATCATTGTTTTTGGTGTTAACTAATTCGTTTTACTTTATATGTTTTGTTATGTAAGTCATGTTTGTTATGGATATGATGTATTTGATTCATATACAGAATTATATTAAGTTATTAAACATTATTTTAAATCATAAAGTTAAAATTATTCTTGAATGGTAACTATGGGGAATGAATCTCATCGCGTTCGTGGAGATGATAATCCGTACGCACTCACGAGCGACAATATCATTCTATTGATGGTGAAATAGTTTTTAATTGGATGGTATATCATATATAAATAATCATTAACATGTTATATTTATTATTTACATCAATTATACTCATTATTATACCCATCCAAATAATTAAGTGTTGAATAACAAACTACACCACGACGTGGAGACGGTAAACCGTACGTATGCATATATGATGACTTTGTCATTCATAGGATGAATAGAATAATGAATATGGTTATAACATATTTATAATAACATCACATTATTTATAAGGTACTTGATTTATTATTTTGGTATGGAAACAACAAAGTAAGAATAAGTGGAAGAAGAAAAGAACTTTGAAAGAGGTGATGAAATTATTACCTCTTCTTCAGGTGCTTTCTTTTGATTTGATCAAAATGGATCCTCAGGTTGGATTTATGATCAAATTAAGGAATCTAGGTTGAATTGAAGATATTTGTGAGGATATTTGATCAAGTTTTGTCTGATCCAAATGGCTTTGGAGGTGTTAAATTAAGAGAAGGGGAATTACCCTTTTATAAGAGAGGTGAGGGTCACTTTAGGAAAAGTTTAAAATATTATTTTATTATAAAATCATTTTCTGTTTATAATGGCTCCAAAAGAATTTATTTCTAGGATAAGGTGGTTATGGTTCTAAATATTCTCAACAAACAGGTTTTAGACAAGTTTAGGTCACCATATTAACCTAATATTTTAGATTTAACTCTTAGTTAAATAGTTTAACTTTTACAATGTCTTCTTGTATTTTTATATTATATGGTTAATAAACATACTATAAAATCCCAAGAGAACCTCAAGTGGTTAATTAATTAAATATATATCATTATATAAGTATTTTGACCAAATATTATATTTTTAGGAATATTATATCATTTAATAATATAATATTTGTTTTAAAAAGTCATTTATGTTAATTTTGACACTATTTAATATTTGGTTTTTGTGAAAGTCAAAAAAACTTGATTACTTCGAAAAAAATATATTAAATCAACCCTAAAATGTCATATTAACCTAGAAAATTAGTTTAATGCATCAAAAGTCTCAATTTACATTTATTTTGACATTTATAATATCAATTATTTTAATCTTTCATTAATAATGTAATTACTATATAATCATTGTGTCATAAATAAATTTAATTATTTAATGTATAAAAATTATAAATAAAATACCATGATGTAGGAAATATTTTTATATTTATAATGAATATTTATAGTTGAATTTATCTTATGTATAACCCTATATTAAAAATGGTTTAGTTATTAAAATTTGAATTTAACACTTTTAACTCTTCTTTAAATAAAATAATAATAAATGTCCTAATATAATCCAAGTTAATCAAAATGGATCATATTTTATTCCTAAGGTTGATTTTGGTCGAAAATAACTTATCCAATAGAATTAGGACATGTTTTAAGATAATTATAATATCATTTTTACCTTTAATTACCCGATTTACTTTTAACCGTGGTAAATAAAATTCAATAGTTACTATTCACCAAAAAATTATTTTCATCTTATTGAACCACATTTTACTTACTAATGTCAATCGTGTCTCTCAGATTTTTGAAATTCAATTCATAGTGTTGTACCCCACACTCTTTGATTTTCATGATCACAATCACTTTAATATGTGTTTAACATTGTGTTTAAGTGTTGTGGATGATAGGCACAAGGTTGCCAAGAAGTTGGCCCAAGAATGGACTTCAAGTGGACTGAAATTCAGTCCACCGGCCGACCGGTGGCTTCACCACCGGCCAGCCGGTGGCACCCAGACTCAAGGGGTAGCTACTGCCTCCCCACCGGTCGACCGGTGGCTCTGCCACCGGTCGACCTGTGGCACCCAGCCCAAATAGTGTTTGCTACTGTCTTGCCACCGGCCAGCCGGTGGCTCATCACCGGTCGACCGGTAGAGCCTGGATCAAGTCTCTTTTTCTCTACCAAGGCACCGGCTAGCCGGTGGAGCTGTACCGGCCAGCCGGTAGCCCAGTCAAACTAGCCGTTGGGTTTGACCAGTCAACCATCTTTTGGCCTCCAACGGCTCCGAGGACTTCTCCAACGGCTCCGAAGGCCCCCAATGGGTTCCATGCCTATAAATAAAGGCCAAGGAAGCCCCGGAACCTAATTGGATCACATACAAGCCACCGGACACATTTTTACATCTTTGGCGAAGCTCCGACGAATTGTTCCAAGGGAACCCAAAGTGCTCCAACAACTTCCACATCCAAGAGCACCTCCATAGAAGCTTGGAAGCGGCCCTCAAATATCATCAATCAATCAAAGGCGCCCAAGGCTTCTCCATTACGGGTTTTATTGTTTTATTTATTTTGAGCTTAAAATTGGGTTTGTGCCTACAAACCCCAACCCTTTTCTCATCCCCTCTTTCTTTGGGTTCTCACACCACCACTAAGGTGTGAAGAGGTTTCTTCAAGCCTTTCCTTTTAAAAGGCTTGTGTTTCGGTGAGCTAGCCTTCACCCGTTAAAAAGGCTAGTGGGTTCTTGCTAAACCATCAAAAGCAAGTGGGTTCTTGCTAAACCACAAAAAGCAAGCTGTAATAGGTCCTAGTGCTACCTCAAAGCCTAGTGGGTTTCTTGCTAAAACCATTGAAAAGCAAGCGGTAGGAATCTCTCAACGGTTGAGTTGGGAGCGGAGACGTAGGCCGGATTTTGGCCGAACTCCGTTATCAATTTGCGTGTCTTGCCTCTTTATTTCCGCTGCATTTATACTTTGATTTTAAATTGTTAATCCTTTTTTTTAAAAGGCAATTCACCCCCCTCTTGCCATCCTTTTCCGTGTTTTCTTCCACCCAACAATTGGTATCAGAGGACGTATTTGAATAATTCCCTAACCGGTTTCAAATTAAAGATCCTTTTTGATGGCTTCTACCGCTTCAACCTCTTACGCCCCCGAAGGTTTTTCTTTGGATCGTGCTCCATTCTTTGATGGAGCCGATTATTCTTTTTGGAAAACCCGCATGACTACATTTCTTAAAAGCATTAGTTATCCTATTTTTAAAATTGTTATGCATGGTTATTCACTTTCTACTCCCGATGAATCTAAATGGACCCCCGTAGACATTGCAAATTTCGAGCTTGATGGCAAAGCCATGAATGCTCTACATTGTGGGTTAGATCGTAATGTTTTTGATTGTATTTCTTCTTGCACATCTTCTCATGATATTTGGAAGTTTTTAGAGCTAACCCATGAAGGTACTAGCATGGCTCAAAAGCAAGAACCCGATCAAAAGCAAGAACCCGATGAAAAATCCGTGCCCATTTGCCCACCTCAAAAGATAAGGGCCAAGAAGAAGAAGAAGAAGGCTTCAAAGGCAACATGGAGTGATAGCTCCACCTCTTCATTCTCCTCCTTCTCCTCGAGCGACCAAGGTAAAAAATGCCTAATGGCAAAACATGAGGTATCTTCCTCCTCTTCCTCCTCTTCCTCCTCTTGCTCTTCAAATTCCAATTCTTTAAATCATTTGTCATATGAAGAACTCTCACATGCTAGAGATCAATTAGAAAAAGGTTTTCATGAACTTTCTTCAAAATTTGTTTCTTTGAAAAAATCTTTCAAAAAACTCTCCTCCGAAAAAGAACAACTTCTCAAAGAGAAGGAGGAACTCTCCCGAAAAATCCAAAATTTTCCAAATGTTGATTCTATGGAATCAACCATCAAAGATTTAAAAGATTCCCTAGCCAAGTTCACCCAAGGTGAACAAAATTTGTCCAATCTACTTGGTTCCCAACGTATATCCCGAACCACCAATGGACTTGGCTATACCAACCGAGCCTCCTCCTCCCATGCTCAAACTGTTTTTGTAAGGGGGAGCTCCGATTACAAATTTTGTAATTATTGCAAGAAAACCGGGCATCTCATTTATGAGTGTAATTGTAAAAACGCCCGGTATGGCCAACCCAAGTCTTTTTACTTTTCGGACGAATTTTATAGGAGAAGACCCGCCATGAGACAAATTTGGATTGAAAAATCCCTTTTGGCGAGTCTCTCCGGGCCTAAAATTGTCTCTTTTCAAAATCCCTCTCCCCGGTGATTTGTTGTTTTTATTTAGGGGGAGTTAGGATCGTTTTAATTTGAATTTCAACTCTTGGTTTCAAAATTTTCATTTCAAAGTATTCAATTCAAAATTTTCATTTCAATTTTGATTCAAAACTTTCAATTCAATTTTCAAAAATTTCAATTGGTTTAAATTCCCTCAATCAAGTTTTATGCCCCGTGCTATTTTGATAATCACAAAGGGGGAGAAATTTCTTGATTGATTGGGGGAGAATCTTTTTTATCACGCTTAGTATTTATTTTCAATTTATCATTTAGGCATGCATTTCATTTAAGTTTTTACATTGCTTGATAAGTGATTGTGATCATCAAAATAGGGGGAGATTGTTGTACCCCACACTCTTTGATTTTCATGATCACAATCACTTTAATATGTGTTTAACATTGTGTTTAAGTGTTGTGGATGATAGGCACAAGGTTGCCAAGAAGTTGGCCCAAGAATGGACTTCAAGTGGACTGAAATTCAGTCCACCGGCCGACCGGTGGCTTCACCACCGGCCAGCCGGTGGCACCCAGACTCAAGGGGTAGCTACTGCCTCCCCACCGGTCGACCGGTGGCTCTGCCACCGGTCGACCTGTGGCACCCAGCCCAAATAGTGTTTGCTACTGTCTTGCCACCGACCAACCGGTGGCTCATCACCGGTCGACCGGTAGAGCCTGGATCAAGTCTCTTTTTCTCTACCAAGGCACCGGCTAGCCGGTGGAGCTGTACCGGCCAGCCGGTAGCCCAGTCAAACTAGCCGTTGGGTTTGACCAGTCAACCATCTTTTGGCCTCCAACGGCTCCGAGGACTTCTCCAACGGCTCCGAAGGCCCCCAATGGGTTCCATGCCTATAAATAAAGGCCAAGGAAGCCCCGGAACCTAATTGGATCACATACAAGCCACCGGACACATTTTTACATCTTTGGCGAAGCTCCGACGAATTGTTCCAAGGGAACCCAAAGTGCTCCAACAACTTCCACATCCAAGAGCACCTCCATAGAAGCTTGGAAGCGGCCCTCAAATATCATCAATCAATCAAAGGCGCCCAAGGCTTCTCCATTACGGGTTTTATTGTTTTATTTATTTTGAGCTTAAAATTGGGTTTGTGCCTACAAACCCCAACCCTTTTCTCATCCCCTCTTTCTTTGGGTTCTCACACCACCACTAAGGTGTGAAGAGGTTTCTTCAAGCCTTTCCTTTTAAAAGGCTTGTGTTTCGGTGAGCTAGCCTTCACCCGTTAAAAAGGCTAGTGGGTTCTTGCTAAACCATCAAAAGCAAGTGGGTTCTTGCTAAACCACAAAAAGCAAGCTGTAATAGGTCCTAGTGCTACCTCAAAGCCTAGTGGGTTTCTTGCTAAAACCATTGAAAAGCAAGCGGTAGGAATCTCTCAACGGTTGAGTTGGGAGCGGAGACGTAGGCCGGATTTTGGCCGAACTCCGTTATCAATTTGCGTGTCTTGCCTCTTTATTTCCGCTGCATTTATACTTTGATTTTAAATTGTTAATCCTTTTTTTTAAAAGGCAATTCACCCCCCTCTTGCCATCCTTTTCCGTGTTTTCTTCCACCCAACACATAGAAGTGGTAAAATTATGTTTTATGCAAATTTGCAAATATGTCTAGAAGGTACGTTAAAAAGTTTAATAAAATTTTATATATCTATTCTTATTATAAAATTTCTCTAATGAATTACATTGAAATAATATATTTATTATGCATCTATTTTTACTTTAAGATAATTTTTTATTTAAAAATAATTATTTAAATGAAAAATCCGGTTTTATCTACAACGCAGTGTTTTTCACTATTCATCAAAAATTGAATGTTTTCAGAAAAATACCAAAAAATCACCCAAAGCTAATTTTGATATTAAAAATTCAAAAATTATGTCTATTTTACCAAATTAAAAACATAGGAGTTGAATTAATTAATTTAAAATTAATTCTCGTTGTTAAAACCAGAAAGCGGGTTTTTGAGAAGTAAAAACTATCAAAAGATTGATATGTGTTTATGTCCAATTTAAATGTGAAATTACTTCCAATAAAAAATATTGGATTAAAGGATAAAAATATAATCTAATTATACTTAAAAACCATTCAAATTTATAATTTAACACTATAAATTATTTTTATTTAAAAATATGTTTTCAATTAAAATTTTGTATCTTTCACTATTCATCAAAATATGAAAGTTATCAGAAAAACACCAAAAATTTATTAAAACTAAATTTTTATATCCTTCTTCTAAATAAGAAGTTTATTTTTTCAAATTGAATATATAAAAGTGTCAAATATTGGATTTAAAAAGGGTTCACCATTAAAACGTGGTAAAATTACATTTTTTGAAAAACACTTAATTTATTTGAAAAATTGAATTTGTTCTTATATTATGTCTAAGAAACACTTAATATAGATGTTAAAATTATACGGAGTACATAAAATTCAAAATAAAATTAATACTATTCATAACTTCTTTTTGAACATCTAGTTTGGTAAGTTGTGGTGCGTTCGAACTCGGTATTGCCTGTAGTGAAAGCTATTAAATTACTTTAAAGAGATTACATACTATGAAATATTGGGGTGTTACATTCTCTCCTCCTTCAATAAATTTCATCCTCACAATTTGAAATTGTTCTTTAAAAATAAAAGGTTGAAAATAAAAAATACCTTTGTGGAAAACCCACATCGGAAATAGGGTTAATAAAATTTGGTCTTAATAAGAGGGAAAGGGAAATGAAAACACTACTAGAATTTAGAGATACAACTATGGAGATATACCCACGGACAATAGGAAACATGGCTATATCCTTTTTACAGCCATGAAAATTTCGCTGTCCGTGGAAATTACCAATCCCCAATTTACCGTAACCCTATCGCGCCCCTCCTCCTAACGCCCCTCCTCCTCGTGACTTTTCTTCCCAATGTTCCAAGATCCTCCTCCTCCGATGAGCCACCCAACCTCCCCACGATCTTCCTCCTCTAGCGCGACCACTCCACTTCCCCATCGTCGCTGCTCTGACGCAGACTCCCCACCTCCTCTGACGACGTGCCTCCGATGCGGCCACCCCACTTCACCGCGATTCTCCTTCTCGGACGCTACCCCAACACGGCTTCGACGCTGCCCCGACTGGCTCAGACGCAGCCACTCCACCTCTCGGGATCCTCCTTCCACGTGACCACCCTTGATTCTTCTCCTCCGATGTAGCGGCCCCACCTTCCCGATTTCTCATTCGAACCAAGTCCTACCTTGGCATCCTACTCCCGTGATTTATCACTGACCCCACTTAGGGGACCCTAGCGAAATCCACCCTTCTTCAATTTCTCATGCGAAATTCCTGCCTGCTTCACTCCTTGCCTCACCAGGTATTTTCTGATTTTCAGCTCCAACGTGGTATTTAGGTCTCATGTTTTCCCTTCTCTAGATCGGTGGTTCAATTTATTCCAATATTAGGTTTCATGGAACTAACATCCAAGAGGAATGGTCATCTTTTTAATTAGGCATGTGATCACAGTTCAGTTGTGACGTGACTTCCGGAGCTGTGAGATGGGTTGTAACTGGGTGGTACGGGAGCGTACACCTATTGACTTTGACATAAGTTGAGTAAGAACAAAAAATTCATGCATGGAATCTGTGTATTTTTTAATCAGTGTTAGATGAAAGAGGGTAGAGGATCGATGGAAATTTTAGTGAGATTATCATAGGTGAGGTATCCCATAGCTTCAAATGAAACGGAGGAAGTTACCTATGAAAAAGGGATCTTTGGAAATATATTGGGTATGGTTATACCATATATTGGTTAAGGAAAAGTGTTTCCTAGGGTGATTTGATAATGGCTTGGGAGAAGTGGTATATAAATTTAGATTTGGATCTTCGATGTGTTTCTTGTGGAGCAATTTTAAGTAAATCCATGTGGTGGTGAGTGCACCAATGGATGGTGTGGTAGGTGATAATCTTTTTTTCTAGAAAACTCATCACATGCCAAGAATGGAATTATCATGCACCGAGAATGGGTATTGAGTAGTTTTTTGGTTATCTATTAGGAATGCATGGGTTTTGGATGAATCCAGTCATCATGTTTGGGGATAGACATGATGTGGGTTGTGGTGCTTGGATTTTGATCAAGTGATGTTGTGACAAGGGTTATCCTATAGTGGAGAGAGTGACATAACTCATGAGAAATATAAACCCATGAGGGTAGAGTCCTGGTTTTGAGAGACCAATAGGTAGGTATTTCAAATGGAAATTAGGTTCCAATGACCCAATGAGTACGTAAATTGAGTTGGTTTTTCTTGGAGATCAGAGTCCGAACATGGGCATTTGGGTTGAGTGGAAATAGTAAAGATCCAAGGTTTCTTTAGATTTAAAAATTAATTGGTTCTTATGGAAATCACGACATGGGATTGATTTACTAATGACCCAAATGAGGGAATCACACTAGTTTTTGGACTTGGGGTTGTTTTGATGATCCAAATGTGTTAAATCATGGTTATGTCAAAGCTGGCGATAGGGCTTGATGGTAGTATAGTTGGTGGAGGCCTGGACCTAAGAATTTCACTATGTTTCAATAGTTTAATTCATTGGTCTATAATGGTGAACATGATGTGCCTCCTGAAATAGGTGGATTGGGAATTGAATGTTCTGAAAATGTGGTGACGTTTGGAGTCTATGCATCATCATCAGGATCAAGATGGCTTGTGATGAACCAATATGATTTGGTTAGGAAATGTCAGTGCTTTCGATAGAGTACAATGATAGGTTTATATTGTTGAAAATTTAGCCTTAGATTCACACCATGATTTGGAATTAATATCAAAGTGCCAAGTTATAATAATGGAATTGAATTCACTTATTATTTAGTTAAGAAGTATCTAGAGAAGCATGATAATGCTCAACAAGCTATTGTAATGTAGACACCCTAATAGAATGGGGTGGTTGAGAGGTAAAGTAGAACTGTTAATAATATAACAAAAAATATGGTGATATCTAGTGGTATTACAAGGTATAAAAAAAGTTTCCTTCTGAACTAAGGTATAAAAGGAAACCAATATTGAAGTATTTATGAGTCTTTAGTAGTAAGTTCTATATTATTAACATGGAAGGGAATCAAGAAAAGTATATAAATAACACGATGATGTTATATTTAATATATATTCCTTAAGAAGAAATGTTTCTAGATTTTTTAATAAGATTCTCATTAAAATTTTGGAAATAAAATATGTAATAATGGATAGGAAAGAAAAAGGAATCTATGACAGGAGCATTGAAGATAATGTAGAGAAAAGTGAATCTTTAAAAGAGCCTAGAGAGTCTCTTAGGGGTAGTGAGGACTCCATCATAGAAGTTTTTGATGAATATGATAAATAAAAAGACATAAAGATTCCAATTACACCTAAAAGATTTACTAGAACTAAACATATTGATGAAGAGAACATTTTGGGAGACAAATATGCTGTAGTATAAACTAGGAGGATGTATAGAATTAAAAGAAATACCCTCTTATATTTATTTGAGTAAAAAGATTTTATTAAGAATCCAATGATTAAAATTGGATTAAAGATATGAATGAGGAGTTAACTTAGACAGAAAATAATGACACATAAAAATTTGTTCCACAAAAAATAGATGAAAATATCATATTTACGAAATAAGTATTTAGAAATATGATTAATGAAAATAGAGAATTTATAAAATTCATAATCAGAATTTTGTGGAAGGGATATTCATTGATTGGTAGGGTGGTTTTAGATAAAATATTTTCACCAATTGATTTTATTGAGGTTATCAAATTGTTTCTTACCATAGTTATATAGAGAATATCAAGGTATATCTAATGTATATAATAAAAAGTATTATTTTCTCATTGGAGTTTTTTTAAGGAAGTTTAAATTGGTCAACTATGTGGATTTCAAATAAATGATGATGATAATAAATTGTGCATTTTTAAGAATTATTTTTGTGGCTTAAAACAAGTACACGCAGCTTGGAACTCAAGGCTTGAAAATGTTTAATTTTTTTGAGGTTTATGAGAGTAGTTGACTATAATATCTATATTAATAGGATTTTTTTAATGGAACAAAGGCCTGTTTATTTAAATTTTAAAGAAAAAGAAGAAAGTTTAGAGGAAATACAAGAAAAAAACAATTAAAAATACATCAACCCATTTTAGAATGGGTATTCATACTATGAAAAGGAAGTATTCCACCCCTGCCGTGGGAGTTCTGACCTCTCCTCCCGGTCCTGGCTTGTATCCATGGACCTTCACCATCAACATCATCAAGGTTCTCCACAACAACATTAGTCTTTATGGTTTCATCTATATTCACTCTGTCACTTTTATTCCCATCATCATCACTGATAAGCGAGGAAAGGATTTCAAAAGTGTTATGAGTACCAACATTTCTGTTTGTCTGGGTCCTCGATGCTTGAGGTGGGGCGCTACTTGTAAGAGAGGTAGAAACCTTTGATCTCAACAGTTCATCATTATTTATAGGTGTATGTGACTCTATTGCTGGAGGAGGTGTTATAGTTGACTCCGTCACATTGTGTGTTTGTCCAATTGGCTTGGAAATACCCAAAATAGAGATGGGGTCCGGAAGGGAACCCTTTTTTAGAGAAGAATTTTCCTCCTCTCGAGCAGAAGTTAAATATTTCATCATATCAGAATTAGGCCGGATTCTCAGTCTCAGATTCTTTCCACTATGAGATGGATGAATTTGGGTGGTAATCACCCCTTCCATTGTTCTGAGTATCTTAAACTTCTCCAGTAACTGCTCATCGATGGGCAACTTAGATGCCAAACTAGTGGGTTGAACATTCATGCCATGAACTCCTATGGAAGTTCTCGCAAGAGTACTATCAGGGTGAGCGCTGGGCACCAGTTTGGGTCTAAATTCAGTAGTAGAGTGATTAACTTCACTTCCCACCATAGGAGGGTTAATTCTCAAACTTGAAACTTGCAGATTTATAGAAACATGCAACGCCCTATCAGTTGCAGGAAATTTTTTAACTCCACTTCCCATTATAGGAGCAGGTTTCAGGAGACAAGATTTTTTTGAAGTCGCACCTTGTGTTTGTTGTAAGTCCATTGAAGGGATAGCAACATCATCCTTTTTCACAGATTCCTTGGACTTGGAAGGGCAAGGGACCTTTTCATTTCCATTGTCAGTAGTCGCTTCCTTGGATTCCTTGTTTTTGTTTTTATTCTTAACCTTACTTGAGGTCGTTGTTTCTAACATGTGCTTCACTTTTCTGCATTTTAAAGAAAAAGCAGTTTTCTCATGCCTAATTATTTCATCAGCCTTAGTTTGTGATAGAATCTCTATCTCTATTTGACTATCCAAAAATTCTGTCTCATTTTGATCTTGGTTCATGTCTTTAATCAGCACACCTTTGAAAGACAGGCCCACTTCAGGTGAGTCACTTTCTTCTACTAAATCAACCCAAGTGACATTGGGTCTATCAATCAACTGAAAAGAAGGAGGCTTTGCATCTTTCAGGATGAAATAGGTGGAGTCCAACTTGGGGATTTTACTATGATCCTTGATCAGATGTTCATTCTGAGACATTGTCTGAACATTTTCAGAGATTAGAAGTCTGTTGGGAGAGCTGTGAGAAATCTCATTTGCAGCTTGTTCCAAAGATTGGACATCATTACCTTGGGTAAATTTATTATATTCTGTTCTTCTTCAATGAGCCTCATCATGCCCCTTCAACATGCATCTAGTACAAAAAATATTGGAATGACAGTTGTACCTTGAGTGTCCAATCATACAACAGACTTCACAATACAAAGGAAATTTTTCATACACAATATGAAGATTAATTTCATCTTGTGGTGTGGATAGAACTACCTTATCAACCATGGTATAACTTAAATCTACCTCAACTAAAATTCTGGAAAAATGTCCATAGCTAACATTTTCAGTACCCAAATCCATCCGGATTGGAATGCCTATCGCAGAGGCGATGTCAAAAAGAATTTCAAAATGCCACAAAACCCGATTTAAACCATAAATATTTATCCAAACCTAGGCAAAAGTGTCTTTAAAATTATAGAGACTAAAATTTAGCTTCCATTCATGAATCCTAAGGGTTCATAGCTTCAAATTTATGGAACCAAAGCTCCATGCTTTACCCTTCAATTTAGTAGAGGGAAACAACAAGTGAAAAAAAACCTCTTCCTAACGAAACACATTTAAAGTCATGAAATCCCCAAATAGTAGCAAGACGAGCAACTAAATCAGAAATTTTCCAAGGTTGTGTAACTTTAGATAAAGAGATCCGGGAAATAAATGAGTTCTTATAGAGATCTAAGTGTTCCGAAACTATATTAATAGGAATTGTTATAGCCAAATGACAGCGTAGGTTTATACAATTTAAACTATCTGAAATTTGTTTGTTGGATGAGATGATAGGGCTGTGAACTTCATATTCATTAGGTGTTTCTCATTTTTAGGAAGTCCAATAGACAATGAATTGCCTAAGAGTTCAATAAACTAAGTGCAGGGGAGTGATCTAATTAGAAATTTCATAAATTTTTATATGTAATTCATTGTTTTATTCCCTCAAATTCCATTAAAATCCTTGGCATTGCTATATTTTCACATTTTGTATGATTTTATATGATTAAAATAAATCTGGATTGATTTGTTGATTTTAGTGATAACCTTTTTATGTTTTCATTAATTAAATGTTTTTTTCATTAATTAAATGTATTATCATTTATTTGTGTTCGGTTTATGAGGATTCTTCTGCTCCTTCCATTGATTTAGGTGCATATTCCAATGTAGATGTTAATGATGATGGTGGTCTGAGAGGAGGAGATGATGATGTTGGTGTTTTTGAAGGAGATGATGAGGGTCATGATGGTTTTTATGATACTGATATTGAGGTACATTTTAGATGTAAATTTTATTCGTGGTTTATACATTGAATTCTACCATATAATGATGTTAGTTTTTGGTAGATGTTGTGGTGTATACATGTAGGAAGAAATAAGTCAAGTAGTTTAGAAAATATGATTCAGTTGATGAGATCAACCAAAATTAGGAGACTGGTTCAAAGGTATAGGGTTTAAATGAATTATATACTTCTATTGAATGAATAAAAACATGAAAATCCAAATTAAACTATGATTTTTTTATTCAAATTAGTGGAATATTCCATGAATAAAGAGATGGATTCTTTGAAGTTAAAAAAATCAAATATGGTTGAATTTAAGTGGGTAAAAAAGAACTTGAAAATAAGTGGGTTTACTAAATTAATTAATAGAATGATGTTTATAAATGATAAAAATTATGGATGGTAATAATGTGTTATTAGTAGAATGAAAAGGTTTATTTTTTGGAAATATTCTCACTAAATATAAGCATTATATCATCTAAACAATTCTAAGTATAGTGGAATTGGAAAATATGATTCTATATTTGGTGGACATCAAGACAACTTTGCTTCATGGTGATTTAAAGGAATAAATCAACATGAAACAACCAATATGAGTACCAGCAATTGGGATCCATGACTTGGTTTGTATATTGTATAAAATCTTGTATAGAATAAAGCAAGTACCGTGATAGTGGAATCTGAAATTTGAATCATTTATCACTGATGAAGGCTTTGATAGTTTCAATAGAGATAATTACTTCTACTAAAATAAATGGGATAATGGTACCTTCATAAATTTCATATTGTATTTCAATAACATGTTTCTACTTGGACTAGATGATTGAATGATTTAGAAATCTATGGATAATTTTTTTGGAGGTTTTGAGATGAAAAATCCCCAGAAATTCGAGAAGATATTGTGTATAAGTACAGAAATAGATAATAAGAATGTAGATTTAGTAATAACCCAGAAGGAACATATCAATAGGATCATAAAAAAGTTGGGCGTGAATAGATGAGAAATAGTGACTACCCATCTTTCACTTCAACTTGACCAAGGCATAAGAACTCACAATGGAAGAAGAGTTCCAATACATGGAGAAAGTTCCATATTCCTCTAGTGTTGGAATTTTAATGTATACAATGATATGTACTCAATAATGTATTGTGCTTGTAGTGGTATTTGTTATCATATTCATGTAAAAACATGTAAAGGGACATTGGGATGTCATTATATAGAAAACCAACCTATTTGTACATGTCTATTTAAGAATTTTTAAGATAAATAACATAATAATACATTCAAGGATCTAAATGTTTAGTATCATAGGAAAATTAGGTTCATAAAACACTTGTACATAATACAAAAAACATTATTTAGCAACTGGGAATGGATGGAGGGGGAGGGGGGGGGGGGTGTAGGGGGGATGTGAAGTCTAGGGGGCTGGGTGGAGAGGGGCAGGGGGCAGGGTGGAGGGGGGGAGGGGGCAGGGGGGCAGGGTGGAAGGGGGCTGGGGGCAGGGGGGCAGGGGGTAGGGGGGAGGTTGGAGGGGGGTAAGGGGCAGGGGGTGCGAGGGGGGGGGGGTGCAGGGGGGGCTGTGTAGGCTAGGGGGATGGGTGGAGGGAGCTGGGGGCAGGGGGCAGGGTGCAGGGTGGAGGGGTACAGGGGGGCAGGGTGGAGGGGGGCAGGGGGTAGGGGCAGGGGGGCAGAGGGCAGGGGGTATGGGACATAAATTGTTGGACATGAAGGTTTGTATTTTTATAATTAGTTTTATTGTTCCTTTAATTTAATAGCTTTATGACAAGTGTTCAATATGAATTGATAATTTTCATTTTTGAAACTATGGATTACCAAGATAATGCAGTTTTACTTCTATATGGATCTTGATCTTTCTTATAAATGCATTTAAAGTTTCTTAAATGTTTTTTATACAAAAACTCGGCATATAAAAAATGAAAACATTTTATAACATAGAAAAATTATTTATAATTTTCCTTTAAATCATTTTATTTATATTTTTCTTTTGATTTATTTACATTCATTTTTCATTTTGGATAAACTGCTATTTGTTCTGTTATCAATGAGGAATGATGCTTAGCATATTAGTGTAATAGATGGGCTATATAAATACAAGAAGCCTTCAATCCTACCAACCAACATAGGTAAAATATTTCCACTACTTACTATTCCAAAAGGCAGGTGACAGGTTAACGACGTCAATTTTACCATCCATAAGACTAATCTATTTGACAATGTACTCTTAAGGAAATGTACTCTTAATGCGCCCTACTGCTCGAAGGTAACATTTTGGCATGTCCATTTATTTTTTATTACCATACTACAAATGTAATTTTGAGAGGTGTATTTTCTCATTATTCATTCTTGTGGCTGTCCATATTGAAATTCCTGATAAATATGTAAATACCATTATCTGGATTAGAAACTTTGATATTCAATATTTCATTTTTACTATTTGTTTGTGGTTCGTGATTAAACAGTTCATTCATTATGCTTATTTGGCTGGTATTAGACCAATAATTCATGGATTTAACATTTGTTCTTTATGAACTCTTATATACATGACTCTTCTTCTGTGTTATATCTCATTAAACATTTGGGTTCAGGTTGATTATTGTATAAGAACTGTCACTTAAGTAGTCCGGTTGATGCTAAGGGGGTGCATACCGAGAAGAGCTACTGAGAGGTCTTAATGGACATCTTATTGACTTCACTCAAGTTGAAGTTCAAGGGGAACTACAATCAACACTCAATAGAAACAAGATGAGGTAGTTCCTACTCTGATGACCACACCCGCAAATGGACTGGGGTTGACCTGCTGGAACTGTCCAGATGTGGACAGGTTAACAACAGCCTCTGTTTGGGGTTTGAAACCTAAAAATTATTTTCCCTTTTCTTTTATTTTATTTCCTTTAGTTATTTTACTATTTAATAACATTTTTCTTGTGTTTTCTGGGCACAAAAAAATCTGGACAACACCTCATGCACCTATTGAAAGATCGAATCATACTGTTGTTGGAAGCATACACAAACATCCAAGTTTATGTTTCTACTTTCTTTTCAATGTTTTTTATGTTTTCCACCTTCCTCTTTAAATTGTATGTGAGACATTGCCCATTTAATTTGAAGGTTTATGTAAAATACATTTAATGTGTGAAGGTGCGTATACCCAGTGGGGGAGCAACAACTTTTAGTTAGAAATCTCCAAAAGACAAAGTGGACGGTTTGGTTACACCTTGAGGTAGGATCCCTCTTCTAGACTCTTTAATTCAAGAATGCTTTAAATTGAATTTAACTTCTTTCTTAATTCTGCTTAATTATATTGAATTGCATATCTTGAATAAGTGTTATTTAATATAATTGTTTCATTTGATAAAGTCATGTTTTTATAATAAAACCCCTACAATAGAGGTGAGCTGTCTACAAAAACTCATAGTGATAGTTATGTTGATCTAGTTGCTTAAATTATTGCATTTGATTTGTGCTAAATAAGTTTCAGAATAAATTTTAAATATAATTGAATAAATTGGGTGATAAAGCAATGCCATGATTTTATAATAAAACCCCTCCAATGGAGGTGTGATGTCTTCTAAACCAAAGAGTAGTGATAGTTATTTGTATCATGTTTAGATTTGGTTTGAGTCTTTCATATGCCTCTTCTCACTCCCTTTTCTCCTAGCCGAATGATGCTGCCCTGCAGATGTCCCTGGACCGGGCCAAAACCCCGTGATCACGTTACGGTCATGCCGTAGTTACGCCGTGGTCACGCCACGGTCACGCCTCGGTCACGCCTTGGTCACGCCTTGGTCACACCGCGGTCACGCCACGGTCACGCCATGATTTGGCCCTGCTCCAGGACGAAAACCCGTGACAGTTCGGAGTGATATTATTCCATGAGTCTTGTGATCAATGTTGAGACTGACTAATCACAATTTCTGCCGACAGGGCGATGATCGGAATGTTGCCCCGCCTCCTCCCTCTCCCTTCGCTCCTCGCCAGAATATGATGCCCTGCGGATGTCGCTGGACCTGGTCGACATGCCGCGATCACGTTGCGGTTACGCCGCATTCACGCCATGGTCACGCCGCGGTCACGCCATGGTCACGTCGTGGTAATGCTGTGATTTGGCCCTGCTCTAGGATGACACTCCACGACGGTTTGCAGTGATAGTATTCCAAGAGTCTTGTGATCAATGATGAAACTGACTAATCACAATTTATACCGGCGGGGCGATGACCGAAATATTGCCCCACCTCCTCCCACTCCCTTCACTCCTGGCCGAATGATGCGGCCCCACAGATGTCGCTGGACCAGGACAACACGCTGCTGTCACGTCGCAGTCACACCGCGGTCACGTTGTGGTCATGCTTCAGCCATGCCGCGGTCACACCGCCGTCACGCCGCGATCACGCCACGGTCATGCCGTGATTTGGCCCTACTCCGGGACAACAACCCGCGACAGTTCGCAGTGATAGTATTCCATGAGTCTTGTTATCAATGTTGAGACTGACTAATCACAATTTCTGCCGGTGGGGTGACGACCGGAATGTTTCCTCACCTCCTCCTACTCCCTTCGCTCCTGGCCAGAAGATGTTGCCCCATGGATGTCGCTGGACCGGGCCAACATGCCGCGGTCACTCCGCAGTCATGCCGGGGTAATGCCATGATTTGGACCTACTCCAGGATGACACCCCGCGGCGGTTCATAGTGATAGTATTCCATGAGTCTTGTGATCAATGTTGAGACTGACTAATCACAATTTCTACCGGTGGGGTGACGACTGAAATATTGTCCCGCCTCCTGCTCCCTTTGCTCCTGGCCGGATGATGCTGCCCCGCAGATGTCGCTGGATCGGGCCAACACACCACGGTCATGCCGCGGTCATGCCGCGGTAATGCTGTGATTTGGCCCTACTCCAGGACGTCACCTCCTGGCAGTTCGCAATGATAGTATTCCATGAGTCTTGTGATCAATGTTGAGACTGACTAATCACAATTTCTCCTAGCGAGGCAACGACCAGAATGTTTCCCCACCTCCTCCTGCTCCCTTCACTCCTGGACAGAAGATGCTTCCCCACAGATGTTGCTAAACTGGGCCAACACGCCGCGGTCACTCCACGGTCACGCTGCGGTAATGCCCTGATTTGGCCCTGCTCTAGGACGACACCTTGTGGCGGTTCGCAGTGATAGTATTCCATGAGTCTTGTGATCAATGTTGAGACTGACTAATCACAATTTCTGCCGGCGGGGCGACAACCAGAATGTTTCCCCACCTCCTCTTGCTCCCTTCGCTCCTGGCCAGAAGATGCTGCCTCGCGGATGTCGCTGGACCAGGCCAACATGCCGCGGTCATGCCGCGGTCATGTCGCGGTCACACCGTGGTAATTCCGCGATTTGGCCCTGCTCCAGCCACATCCAGCCCACACCATCCCCCTTCCACCTTCATTTCAGCCCGTTGCCACCAACATTCCTGTCCACAAGATCCCACCCTTCCACCTTCAAATCAGCCCACACCATCCCCCCAGCACCTGCAACCAGCCCCCTTCCACCAGCATTCCAGCCCCCTTCCACCTGCATTCGATCCCGCACCAGCCCCCAGCCCCCAGGCACCTGCAATCCAGCCCGTACCAGCCACCACACCAGCCACGACCCCCTGCCTCCTGTAAAACACTCATGCCATCCCTCTACCACCAGCAAAACAGTCCCATCCACCAGTTCCAGCCCTCATCAGCCCCCGACCTCCTACATCCCAGCCCGATTCGGTTGAAACATGTACCTTTGAGATACAACCATAACACCAAGATCATTGAACTCAGACTTGGTAGTATAAACATCCTTCAAATATCTAACTAGACCATTCACATCCTTAAGATCTTTGAAATTTACTTCAGAAACAACTTTTTGAATAGGAGGGAATGATTGGATATTCCTAATCAACTTTGTTTGGGTAGTCGTTAACCCAACTAACTTGTCAAAATCAACCAGGGGGGATGCTGTCCGGGGGGGGGGGGGGCTGCTGTCCGGGTGGGGTGGTCCAGGGGGGTTTCCAGGAGGGAGGGGGGTGTCCAGGAGGGGGGGGGGGTGTTCAGCAGGGGTGGTGCAAGGGTTGTCCAGCAGGGGGGGGGGGAGCTGCTGTCCGAGTGGGGTTGTCCTGGGGGGTCTGTCCAGGTGGGTTTCCAGGAGCGGGGGGGTCTGTCCAGGGGGTGGGGGTACTGCTGTCCGGGTGGGGTTGTCCAGGGGGGTTGTCCAGGAGGGGGGGGGTCCAGCGGGGGCTATTGTTCAGAGGGGGGGGGGCTGCTGTCCAGGTGGGGTTGTCCAGGGGGGGCTGTCTAGTGATATGATAAAATTGAACATCCCATGCGAAACACCTCCAAATAACCACCAGAATCCATCCAAGGTGAGCATTATCCAATCATCTCTAGAATCACATAATCCCTACAATAGACCACTCAACTCACTTACAATAAACACCATCAATCAAACCCACATTCTTGTACCCTTACAAAACCACAAACCATCCACCTACCACCCAACCACAACACCACTCCCCTAAACACCAATAATTGCAGTCATCCCACCCAACACCAAATAAAACCCAACCCTCCTAGCCCCTCACACCATAATAGCTACTGAAACCCAAAAGGCTACTCGAAAGAACCCATCCAATAAAGAAAACCTTCCTCTAGGAACAACAACACTAGTCCATATGCAACTCGAACCACCTACTACTTCATGAACCTTGAATCAAAGGAAACATTCTACAATATCATGGCACCAGACCACCACATCCGACCGCTCAAAGGCTCAAGAAAACAATATCCTAACATCACCATATGAAAAAGACCATCCCCCAAAGGAACGCCCAACCAGTCAACCACAAACTCAACCACAACCATCCACAACAAATCCTCTACATGTAGCTAAGTAGCAGGAAAACCACAACCCAAAAAGAAACTAATCAAACAAAAACTAGAAATTCCCACTTGAATCACTCACACCATGAACCCTATCCTCTACAACTACACCATGAATAATAACATGTGACTCTATCCGCACCACACTAGAAGCCCCTCTAGAATCACCCCCCACACTAAAATCAGGCATCCTCTGCACAGGATCCTTGCACTATAAACATTCCACACCCTCCCAACACTATAATAGCAACAAGAACCCCCACAAGAACATCTCCTGCATGACCCACACAAGCTGAGAACCAGCCAAAAAATAAACTCTACATTCCTATCCCTTTACAACGGATAAATCCAGCACCAAAAACCCACAATGGACCCAAAGGCAGCACAATAGTATAGGGTTTCCAGAAGGGAGGGGGGCTACTGTCCGGGTGGGGTGGTCCAAGGGGGTTTCCAGGAGGGAGGGGGGGTTTTCAGAAGGGAGGGGGGGTGTCCAGGAGGGGGGGGGGGTGTATAGTAGGGGTGGTTCAAGGGTTTTCCACCAGGGGGGGATGCTTTCTGGGTGGGGTTGTCCTGGGGGGGGGGGGGGGTCTGTCCAGGTGGGTTTCTAGGAGGGGGGGGATTTGTCCAGGGGGTGTCCAGCAGGGGTGGTGTAAGGGGTGTCCAGTAGGGGGGGGGGGTTTCCGGGTGGGGTTGTCCTAGGGGGGTCTATCCAGGGGGTTTCCAGGAGGGAGGGGGTGTCCAGGAGGGGGGGGGGGTCTATCCAGGGGGGTGAGTGGGGTCGGTCCAAGGTGGGAAGGGGGGATGCAAGGGGAGGGGTGCATGGGGGGGGGATTTAAGATTCGCATACTAACACCTTTGATTGAGAACTTCATATTCCATCTCAACAAGCTTGGGAACTTCCAACTCCCTTCTAAGCTGTCCATCTCCTAATTGTCTCATAAATATTCTTGGGTAATCCAACTAACTTGCAAGCTATTTATCATCTGCATATTGGCATGAAACAACTTGTATTCCTCATTTATGACCTGAGATCTTGCACTCATCTCAATACACATGTTGAAAAAATTCAAGTACATGTAGCAGGTTTTAGAAATCATCCTTGAGATCTCAAATTTTTTCAAATTCTTGTCATTGATTAATGTAATTTCCCCCCCTTAATATCAGACTTTATTCGGTCATTAACAGGGATGAGAGAAATGCATACCTCATCAATGATTTTTTCAAGCACTTTCTAGAAATTCCATATTTGCATGGAATAAATAAGTCTGGCAGCTTCTCAAGGGTCTTCTCCACTCATCTCCTGGGGGGGGGGGGAGCTGTAGGGAGGGGGTGGGGTTGTGGGCTACTGTAGGAGTTGGGGGGGGGGGGGGGTGTAAGGGGGATGTCTAGGGGGGGCATAGGGGTGCAGGGGGCTATCCAGGGAGGGGGTGTAAGGGCTGTCTAGGGGGTGCAAGGGGCTATCCAAGGGAGGATGTCTAGGGGGTGCAAGGGCTGTCCAGGGGGTGCAAGGGGGCTATCCAGGGAGGGTGTGCAAGGTGGGGTGGGGGGGGGGGGTGTGCTGGGGGGTCTACACGAGGGGGGGGGGGATGCAGGGAGGGGGGGGGGGGGGTGTGCTACTGCAGGAGTGGGGGGTGGGGGGGCATGGGGGCTGTCCGGGGGGGGGGGGGGGGTCTACCCGGGGGGGGGGGCTGCAGGGAGGGGGTGGGGTGGTGGGATACTGTAGGAGTGGGGGGGGGGCAAGGGGGCTGTCCAGGGGGGGGGGTGGTGAAAGGGGGTTGTCCAGGGGGGAATGGGGGTGCAGGGGGGCTGTCCAGGGGGGGTGCAAGGGCTATCCAGGGGGTGCAAGGGCTATCTAGGGGGGGTGGAAGGGCTGTCCAGGGGGTGCAAGGGCAGTCCAGGGGGCAGTCCAGGGGGGCATGGGGGCTATCTAGGGGGGCATGGGGGCTGTTTAGGGGGGTGCAAGTGGGCTATCTGGGGGGGGGGGGGGTGCAAGGGGGATTTCTGGGGGGGGGGGGGGGGTGCAAGGGGGCTATCCAAGGGGAATGGGGGTCTGTTTAGGGGGGTGAAAGGGCTATCCAGGGGGCTGTTTAGGGGGGGGGGGTTGTGGTTTTTTTAAGAAATGTCAAGCCCTATAGCCATGGTTTTAAACCGTGGATGTAGACCTAAATCCATAGTTTTAAGCCATGGATAAAGCTATATAGCCACAATTTTGAACCGTGACTGTAACCTATAGCCACAGTTTTGGGACTTATAGCCACAGTTTGAAACCATGGCTATAGCCTAAATTTCCAGTAGTGAAAATTCACCACCAAATTTGGATTTCCAGTAGGAGAACATTGGTGGAAATTAGAGACACATAATTGGAGGGAAACATAAATATTTATAGGAAGTGATTGAGGTCATCAATCACAAACTGGTGAACAATAAATTGAAAATTGAGGGCCTCAAAGCCATAAATCTATGATGAATTAAAATATTATTTGTTCATAAAAACATAAGGTATTAGGATAACAAATTTTTGGTTTTAATATCCTTTCCCTAAAGTTTAAGAATTAAATTATTCATATAATAAGGAAAAAATACTTGACAGGTAGAGTTTCATCCTTTAACTAATTTCCACCATAAACTCATCTTTCACTCCAACAGATAATAGAACTCAAAAATATTCTATTTATCCTAATCGTATAGGGTTTAAAAAAATGAATTTATAATTCATATATCATATCATTTAAAAAACTAAATTATACAAACCAAGACATCACGTATGCTAGTGGTAAGTGATGCACCCTTGTCGCCCTTCAGTTGCAAGTTCAAGTCTCGCAGCCTTACATGACGCGACATGTTGTCACCCGACCTCCGGGTTGTCCTTTTTATAACAATACAAAAATAATCTTAAGAAATGTTTTAACCTTAAACAATAGTATCTAATGTACAACTTAATTCATTCCAACCTTTATACTTATCCAAAATACTTCTATCAAAACTCATAGTCCAAAATTTATAAGGAAGGTAAACACATTGAAGATATTTTTTCCACGTAATGACATGTGAATAACTTCATCATGTATTCTCTTAAAAAAAGTTAACACCATTAATTACCATAAGAACTTATTGATTATATTCATGCTCCCTTATTCCTTATAGAATAATGGATATACTCCTTATATCCAAGAATTTTGTAAACTCCAACAATGATGGAATAAACAAACAATTAATTAGTTTCAAGGTAGTTAAGAATATCTAATAAAATTTATCCAAAAGAATCATATATAATTCCTAAATAATTGTCTCAGTTTCAGAAACATAATAAGCGTTATATTTCCCCCAACCATATATTTTCCAAAAATGTTTAACTTGAAACTGTGTCACTTTACTTGGTACTATAAAATCTAAAATTCTTAATGAAAACGTACTGTAGTACAATCCTTATATACTTTATAATTCTTATGACTTGTACATCATTAATACAATACTCAAATGACACAATTATTTAATAACAACTTAACAACACTAATCATTCCTCTTCATCTACGGTAGTATCATAACTTGATTATTATCCAATAGCATCATTTAGGGTACACTCTAATGATTGGGACATTGATTTGTGTAGTGTCCCAACTCTTTGCAGATGAAGCATTGTACATTTGAAACCCTTTTCTTACCCTTACAATCATGTACTTGGTGTCCTTTTTATCCAAAATTATAACAAACTCCCATTCCCTTCAAGCATTTACCAAGGTGATTCTTTCCATAATTATCACATATGGGAAAATCCTTCTTTCCCTTCTTCCCTATATCTATCTTTCTCTCTACCATCCTTTTCTTCTATAGCTTACCTTCAAATCCATAGGACTTAGAGAATTATTTACTTATCTTATTAACACATGATACTATTTCTTCATATGATGAGAATACATGGGAGACTATTTCCCTTCTAAATGTTGGCTTAAGACCATGAAAGATATGATCCTTCTTACTCTTTGGATCATGCGTATTAATGGAGTTCTCATTCCTTCTACTGGGAACCATTTCTAAACAATGGCATACACTAGGTTATTTTATGAATCGCAATGCATAATTACAAACTTGTAAAATACCTAATGTAAATTTAAAGGTTTATGCATATAATCTATAATCATAATTTTTTTGAGGAAGTATTTGCTCATAAATCCTTCATAATGATTTGTAAAGAAAATGTGAATTATCCTAAGCATATCCCCCGGGAGTGTTAATACCAAGAGAGCAGAAAGGCCCATTGTTGTGTACCAGGATACACCGGGTTAAGCCCAAAACTCATTGTCAAAGTTTTCACTCCTAGGTACATCTGTACCAGAGCCACCTCTACCTGTTTTTATCTAGATAAGGATATATTTTCTTGGAAAACCCACATAATAGTTACACTACCAAAATTTTTGGATGTTCTTCTATACTAATCCTCAAAGTCTATCTTAGGGTAATGTTCTCTAAACAGAGTTTATCTATATCTTGTTTCCAAGGATTGTACTAAACTTCCTATGATAACAAATGTAACGCCCCAAACCTAGTTACTTAGAGTCGGTGCATTATTACCTAACATTGAAATTATCACAAGAGATCAAGTCTCAAAAGACATATTAGTTTATTAGCCTTGGAAGTACTAGATACATACATAAGTTTTATATTACATCATAAAATAAAAAAACAACAACATTGTGTCCCCTTTGAACACACTCATATCCCTTAGCCTATCTTTGCAGGTCAATCATAATATACTTCTTCACATCCTGGGAAAAAGAAAACATAATAAAAGGGTGAGCTCAGATGCTCAGTAAGGATAACAATATAATGAAAACTTTCATAAATAAGCATAAACATTTAAGGCAATTTATAAGACTAAAACACAAGCCTTTTAAACTTAAACTTCAGTATAATATGGAAAATATAAATCAAATAATTCCATTTAATTATTCACATGGATATTCTATTAGTCGAATAATAACATGTAATATCAATAGCTAATTTCATAATGATGGAATGCATAATTCCATACATCCTAACCACATAGTCAAGGCCTCGTGCCAAGACTAAAAATAAGATTTTGTCAAGGCCATGTGTCAAGACACTAGTTTTTCTCATGAGACCTACTGAGGGGCTATAGCGGGCCACACCCATCACTTACTAAGTCCAATGCATTCCTCATATGAAAAGGGTGAAACATAACATAAACATTAGTATTAAAACTAGAATACGAAATGTCAATAATTCAAACATAAACCATTAATGGTATAAAAACAACACATCTATAGTAAAACATATCACAATTCAT
Organism: Viscum album; assembly: GCA_963277665.1. Lineage (NCBI taxonomy): Eukaryota > Viridiplantae > Streptophyta > Magnoliopsida > Santalales > Viscaceae > Viscum > Viscum album. The sequence goes on along the minus strand of OY728142.1, from coordinate 2,043,461,299 downwards.
TAGATACAATATCAAACATTGTATTATAATAAATAAACCCCAATCATGAATAATATCCAGTAAATTATGTTGACATAGTTGAAAATGATTAGTAAAACTCTTTGGGAGAAATATCCCCTTTTCATGAAATAATTTAAAAGTCACAACATTTATAAAGGAATATAATTAAAAGAAATTTTTGAATCAAAGTGTCCCATACCAATTTAAAAGTTTTGAAAGGAATTTACATTTTAAAACATTCATGTCCAGATAAATAAATCCTTAAAACCATTTTTAAAACATAGAAATTAACGAGAATGATTTAGAAGAATAAATATTTAAACCATTTAAAATTATTTTTTAGTTAAAGAGTCCCTTAAAAATAATCCTTTTGAAAACTATTTTATGAAACATGGATATGGATAATAAATATGTCACAGTAAAAACTTATACATAAACAATCTCAGATAATAATGAGATTGAGGAATTAACCCTTACCTTGTACTTTTCCTTAGTAGAGGGTACTCTAACCTCCTGTATAATAGTTAAATCATTGTTATTAAATTATTTAGGAACAACATACATAAATATGATATCATATATGATATTTTAATATTTCCTTGTTAATAATATTTCAGTAGTATCATTGTTTTGGGTGTTAAATGATTCGTTTTCCTTTATATGTTTTGTTACGTAAGTCATGTTTGTTATAGATAGGATGTATTTGATTCATATCTAGAATTATATTAAGTTCTTAAAAATTATTTTAAATCCTAAAATTAAAATTATTCTTGAATGGTTAGGATAAGGAATGAATCTCATCACGTTCATGGAGATGGTAATCCGTACGTACACATGAGTGAAAATATCATTTTATTAATGGTGAAATAGTTTGTAATTGGATGGTATATCATATATAAAGAATAATTAACATGTTATATTTATTATTTACATCAATTATAATCATTTTTATAATCATCCAAATAATTAAGTGTTAAATAACAAACTATACCACGACGTGGTGACGGTAAGCCGTACGTACGCACGTATAGTGACTTTGTCATTCATAGGATGGATAGAATAATGAATATGGTCATACCATATTTATAATAACATCAGAGTATGTAGAAGGTATTGGAGTTATTATTTTGGTATGTAAACAACAAACAAAGAAGAAGTGGAAGAAGAAAATAACTTTGGAAGAGATGATGAAATTATAACCTCTTCTCCAGGTGCTTTCTTTTGATTTGATCAAAAGGGATCCTTAGGTTGGATTTTTGATCAAAGAAAGGCCTCTAGGTTGAGGTGAGGGTATTTGGGAGGATATTTGAGTAGGGTTTGGCTGAGACAAATGGATTTGGAGGAGTTAAATTAAGAGAAGGGGAAGTACTCTTTTATAAGAGAGGTGCGGGTCACTTTAGGAAAATCTTGAAATATTAATTTATTATAAAATCATTTTCAGTTTATAACGGCTCCAAATGGATTTATTTTAAGTCTAAGGTGGGTATGGGTCAAAATATTCTCAACCGATATGTTTTAGAGAAGTTTAGGTCACCATATTAACCTTATCTTTTATATTTAACTCTTAGTTAAATAGATTAACTTCTATAATGTCTTCTTGTATTTTTATATTACATGGTTAATAAATTTACTATAAAACCCCAAGAGAACCTCAAGTGGTTCATTAATGAAATATCTATCATTATATAAGTCCTTTTTCCCAACCTTATATTTTTAGGAATATTATATCATTTAATAATATAATATTTTTTTAAAAACTCATCTATGTCAATTTTGACACTATTTAGTATTTGGTTTTTTTGAAAGTCAAAAAACTTGATTACCTAGAAAAAAGTACATTAAATAAACACTAAAATGTCATATTAACCTAGAAAATTATTTTAATTCATCTAAAGTTTCAGTTTACATTTATTTTGACATTTATAATATCAAATATTTTAATCTTTCATTAATAAGGTAATTACTACATCATCATTGTGTCATAAATAAATTTAATTATTTAATGTCTAAAAATTATAAATAAAATAACATTATGTTGGAAATATTTTTATCTTTATAATTAATATTTATAGTTTAATTTATCTTATGTATAACTATATATTAAAAATGGTTTAGTTATTAAAATTTGAATTTAACACTTTTAACTCTTCTTTAAATAAAATAATAATAAATGTACTAGTCTAATCCAAGTACATCAAAAAGGATCATATTTTATTCCTAAGGTTTATTTTGGTCGAAAAAAACCTATCTAATAGAATTAAGACATGTGTTACGGTAATTATAATATATTTTTTACCTTTAATTACCCTATTTACTTTTAACCGTGGTAAATAAAATTCAAAAGTTACTATTCACCCAAAAATTATTTTCATCTTATTGAATCACATTTTACTTACTGATTTAAATTGTTTCTCTCAAAGTTTTGAAATTTAATTCACATAAGAGGTAAAATTATTTTTTATGCAAATTTACAAATGTGCCTAGAAGGTACGTTAAAAAGTTCAATAAAAATTTATATGTCTAATTTTATTATATAATCTCTATAATGAATTAAATTGAAATAATATATGTATTATGTATCTATTTTGACTTTAAGGTAAATTTTTATTTTAAAAAATTATTTAAACGAAAAAGTCGTTTTTTATCTACAATACAATGTTTTTTACTATTCATAAAAAATTGAATGTTTTCAGATAAATATCAAAAATTCACCCAAAGATAATTTAGATATTCCAAATTCAAAAATCATGTATATTTTACCAAATTCAAAACATATAAGTTTCATTAATTAATTTAAAATTAATTCCCATTTTCAAAACCAGAAAGCGGATTTTTGAGAAGTAAAAACAATCAAAAGATTGATATGTGTTTATGTCCAATTTAAATGTAAAATTACTTCCAATGAACAATATTGGATTAAAGAATAAAAATATAATCTAATTATACTTCAAAACCATTCAAATGTATAATTTAACACTATAAATTATTTTAATTAAAAAAGTTGTTTTCAATTAAAATTTAGTATCTTTCACTATTCATTAAAATATAAAAGTTATCAGAAAAACACCAAAAATTTATACAAACTAAATTTTTATGTACTTATTCTAAAGAAGAAGTTTATTTTGTTAAATTGAATATATAAAAGTTTCAAATATTGGATTTAAAAAGGTTTCTCCATTAAAAGGTGGTAAAATTTCATTTTTTTGAAAAATACTTATTTTATCTGAAAAATTGAATTTGTTCTTATATTATGTCTAAGAAACACATAATATGGATGTTGAAATTATAAAAAGTGTATAAAATTCAAAATTCAGTTTATATTATTCATAAATTCTTTTTGAACAGCTAGTTTGGTAAGTCGTGGTGCGTTCGAACTCGGTGTTGCGTGTAGCACATGCTATTGAATTACTTTAAAGAGATAACATACTATGAAATCTTAGGGGGTTACACTTTTAATGTAATAAAATACCAAAACGTGCGTTTAACGGTAAATTTTATATCAAATGACTTTATAATTACCTGAAATCACAGGAAATCCATCTTATTATTATTCGTGATGTGTACCAGCAGACAGAACATCAATCGGATGTGCGGTCTGCCCACAATGACTGAATATGAGGTTTTTAAAGGCTGGATGCCCTTTAAAAAGGTGCGTTTGGGGGTCAAAATCAGTCAAACAACCTCCAAATTCCATGAAATCATATGACAAAAACCAGAGTAAATTTTAAATTGGCCGATCAGACGGAACATCAATCAGAGATGTCGTTTGTCTGGGATGATCGAAAACACACATTTAGTGTCATAAAACACCAAAACGTGCGTTTAATAGTCAATTCCATATCAAATGACTTCATAATGACTTGAAATCATAGGAAAAACATATTATTATTATTCTTGATGTTTAAGAGCAAATGGAACATCAATCAGATGTTCAGTGTTCCCGAAACGATCGAATATGTTGTTTTTAAAGGCTGGACAACCCTTTAAAAAGGTGCGTCTGGGGGTCAAAATCATCCAAATGATGTCTGAATGCCGTAAAATCAGAAAAAAACAACTGTAGAATGAATTTTGAATTGGTCAAGGATACATAACAACAATCAGAGATTTTGTTTTCATGGGATGACTGAAAACACACTTTTAGTGTCATAAAACACCAAAACGTGCATTTAATGGTCAATTCCATATCGAACAATCTCAGAATGACCTAAAATAATAGAAATAATATATTATTATAATTTTTGTTGTGTAAGAGGAGACCAAATGTCAATTAAACATTTGATCTTTCTGAAATGGTCGAATATGCAATTTTGAAAGGTTGGATTCCCTTTAAAAAGGTGCGTCTAGGGGTCAAAATGAGCCGAATGACGTCTGAATACTGTGAAATTAGACAAAAATAACTGCAGAGTAAATTGTGAGTGGTTCGAGCATAAGAAACATAAATTAAAGATGTTTTCTTCCCGATATGACCTAAAATGAACCTTTAGTGTCAAAAAACACCAAAATGTGTTTTTAATGATCAATTCCATAACAAACAACCTCAAAATGACCTAAAATAATAGGAAGATTGTTTTATTATTATTCTTGTTTTGTAAGAGCAAACAGAATGTCAATTGGACATTCGATCTTCCCAAAATGACCGAATATGTGGTTTTTAAAGGTTTGTCGCCCTTTAAATACGTTCGGGGGTCAAAACCAACACAACAACCTAAAAATCCCATGAATCCAGACAACAAAAACTGTATAGTAAATTGTCAATTATTCGAGAAGACGGAACATCAATCTGAGATACTATTTTCCCAGGATGATTGAAAACGCACTTTTAGTGTCATAAAACACCAAAACGTGTGTTTAACGGTCAATTCCATATCAAATGACTTCATAATGACTTAAAATCATGAGAAAACCATCTTATTATTATTCATAATGTGTACCAGTAGACGGAATGTCAATTGGATGTGTGGTCTGCCCAAAATGAATGAATATGCGGTTTTTAAAGATTGGACGCCCTTTAAAAAGGTGCATTCGGGGGTTAAAATCAGTCGAACGACCTCCAAATTCCATGAAATCAGATGAAAACAACTATAGAGTGAATTTTAAATTGGTCGAGTAGACAGAATATCAATCCGAGATGCCGTTTGTCTGGGATGAGAGAAAACACACTTTTAGTGTCATAAAACACCAAAACATGTGTTTAACGGTTAATTCCATATCAAATGACTTTAGAATGAGCTTAAATCATAGGAAAACCATATTATTATTATTCTTGATGTGTATAAGTAGACAGAACATCAATTAGATGTGCGATGTTCCTGAAATGACTGAATATGTGGTTTTTAAAGGTTGGACCGCCCTTTAAAAAGGTGTGTTCAAGGGTCAAAATCATTCAAATGATGTTTGAATGCTGTGAAATCAGACAAAAACCACTTTAGAATTAATTGTGAACTGGTCAAGGAGACAGAACATTAATCAGAGATGCTGTTTTCTAGGGATGATCAAAAATGCACTTTTAGTGTCATAAAACACCAAAATGTGCGTTTAACGGTCAATTCTATATCAAAAAACCTCAGAATGACATGAAATCATAGGAATATCGTATTATTATTAATTTTGTTGTGTAAGAGTAGAAATAATGTCAATTGGATGTTCGATATTTCTGAAATGGTTGAATATGTGGTTTTTAAAGGTTGGACGCCCTTTAAAAAGGTGTGTCTGAGGGTCAAAATGAGCCGAACAAAGTCCAAATGCCATTAAGTTAGATGAAAAAAACTGCAAAATGAATTTTGAATGGGTCGATCATACGAAACATTAATCGGAGATGCCGTTTTCCCAAGATGGCCGAAAACACACCTTTAGTGTCATAAAACACCAAAACATGCATTTAACAATCAATTCCAAATCAAAAGACCTCAAAATGACCTAAAATCATAGGAAGAACATTTTATTATTATTATTCTTATTGTGTAATAGTATACATAATGTCAATCAGATGTTCAATCTTCCCAAAACGAATGAATATGTGGTTTTTAAAGTTTTGATGCCCTTTAAAAAATGTGTTTGGGGGTCAAAACCATCCCAACAACCTCCAAATTCCATGAAATCAAGAAAAAAAATTTATAGTGAATTTCCAATTATTCAAGCAGATGGAACATCAATCCGGGATTCCGTTTTCCCGAGAGACCGAAAATGCACTTTTAGTGTCATAAAATACCAAAACGTGAGTTTAATGATCAATTCCATATCAAACGACTTTAGAATGACATTAAATCATAGAAAAACCATCTTATTATTATTATTATTCATGAAATTTATCAGCAGGCAGAACATCAATTGGATGTGCGGTTTTCCCAAAACGACTGAATATGCAGTTTTTAAAGGTTGGACACCCTTTAAAAAGGTGCGTCTGGGGGTCAAAATCAGTCGAACGACATCTGAATTCCATGAAATCATATGAAAACAACTATAGAGTTAATTTTAAATTATTCGAGTATAGGGAACATCAATCCGAGATTCTGTTTGTTCAGGATGTTCGAAAACACACTTTTAGTGTCATAAAACACCAAAACATGCGTTTAATGGTCAATTTCATAGAAAATGACTTCATAATTACCTAAAATCATAGGAAATTCTTATTATTATTATTCGTGATGTGTAAGACTAGATGGAACATTAATATAATGTGGGGTGTTCCCGAAACGACTGAATACGCGGTTTTTAAAGGCTGGACTACCCTTTACAAAGGTGCATTCGGGGGTCAAAATCATCCAAACAATGTCTGAATGCTGTGAAATCAGACGAAAACAATCATAGAGTGAATTTTGAATTGGTCAAAGAGACAAAACATCAATTGGAGATTTAGTTTTCCCCGGATGATTGAAAACACACTTTTAGTGTCATAAAACTCTAAAACATTCATTTAACAGTCAATTCCATATCAAACAACCTCGGAATGACCTGAAATAATAGTAATACTATATTATTATTATTTTTGTTTTCTAAGAGTAGACATAACGTCAATCATCCATTCGGTATTTCTGGAATGGTTGAATATGTGGTTTTTAAAGGTTGGACGCCCTTTAAAACGACACGTCTAGGGGTCAAAATGAGCCGAACGACATATGAATGCCATGAAATCAGATGAAAACAACCTCAAAGTGAATTATGAATGGTTAGAGCACACAAAACATCAATCAGAGATGCTGTTTTTCTGGGATGACTGAAAACGCATGTTTAGTGTCATAAAACACCAAAACGTGCATTTGATGGTCAATTCCATATTAAATGACCTCAGAATGAATTGAAATCATAGGAAGACTATTTTATTATTATTATTGTTCAGTAAGAGAAGATGTAATGTAAATTATACGTTTGTCTGCCCAAAACGATCGAATATGTGGTTTTTAAAGGTTTAACACCCTTTAAATGCATTCAGGGGTGAAAACCATCCCAACGACCTACAAATTCCATGAAATCAGACAAAAACAACCATATAGTGAATTTTCAATTGGTAGAGCAAAAAAAACATCAATCCGAGATGCCATTTTTCCAAGATGATAGAAAACACACTTTTAGTGTCATAAAACACCAAAACATGTGTTTAACGGTCAATTCCATATAAAACGACTTCAGAATGACATGAAATCATAGGACAACTGTCTTATTATTATTCTTGATGTGTACCAGTATATGGAACATCAATTGGATGTGCGGTATTCCCAAAATGATTGAATATGCGATTTTAAAGGTTGGACACCTTTTAAAAAGGTGCGTTCGAGGGTCAAAATCAGTCGGACGACCTCTAAATTCCATGAAATCAGATGAAAACAACCGTAGAGTAAATTGTAAATTGTTCGAGTAGAAGGAACATCAATCAGAGATTCCATTTGTCCGAGATGATCCAAAATGCACTTTTAGTGTCATAAAACACCAAAACATGCATTTAACAGTAAATTCCATATCAAATAACTTCAGAATGACCTAAAATCACAGAAAAATCATCTTATTATTATTAGTGATGTGTACGAGTAGAAAAAACATCAATCGAATGTGAGGTGTTCCTAAAAAGACAGAATATGCAGTTTTTGAAGGTTGGACCGCCCTTTAAAAAGGTGCGTTCGGGGGTCCAAATCATTCAAAAAACATCCGAATGTTGTGAAATCAGACGAAAACAACTATAGAGTGAATTGTGAACCGTTAAAGGAGACAAAACAGAAATCAAAGATTCCGTTTTCTCAGGATGACTAAAAATGCACTTTTAGTGTCATAAAACATCAAAATGTGCGTTTAACGGTCAATTCCATTTCAAATGACCTCAGAATGACCTGAAATCAAAGAAAGATTGTTTTATTATTATTTTTGTTATGTAAGAGTAGATATATTGTCAATCGTAAGTTTTGTCTTTTCAGAATGGTCGCATATGCAATTTTTAAAATTTGGACGCCCTTTAAAAAGGTGCGTCTAGGGGTCAAAATGAGCTATACAACTTCCGAATGCCATGAAATAAGATGAAAACAACTGTAGTGTCATAAAATACCAAAACGTGTGTTTAACGATCAATTACATATAAAAAGACCTCAAAATGACCTGAAATAATTGGAAGACCATTTGATTATTATTCTTGTTGTGTTAGAGCAGACAAAACATCAATTAAACGTCCGGTCTGCCCAAAGCGACCGAATATGTGGTTTTTAAAGGTTTGACACCCTTTAAAAAGATGCATTCGGGGGTCAAAACCAGCCCAAAGACCTCCAAATTCCATGAAATCAAATGACAAAAACCATATAGTGAATTTTCAATTGGTTGAGTAGACAAAACATCAATCTGAGATGCCATTTTTCTGGGATGACTGCAAATGCACTTTTAGTGTCATAAAACACCAAAGCATGCATTTGACGGTCAATTCCATATCAAATGACTTCAGAATGACCTAAAATCATAGTACAACCATATTATTATTATTCATGATGTGCACCCAAAGATGGAACATCAATCAGATGTGTAGTCTGCCCAAAACGACCAAATTTGTAGTTTTTAAAGGTTGGACTCCCTTTAAAAAGGTGCGTCTAGGGGTGAAAATCAGTCGAACGACCTCTGAATGCCATGAAATCAGAAAAAAAAACCTTAGAGTGAATTTTAAATTGGATGAGAAGACAGAACATCGGTCTGATATGTCGTTTGTATGAGATAATCGAAAACACACTTTTAGTGTCATAAAACACCAAAACATGCATTTAACGGTCAATTCCATATCAAAAGACTTCAAATGACATGAAATCACATGAAAATCATCTTATTATTATTCGTGATGTGTAAGACCAGACTGATAAAACACTATTTTTTGAATATTTTATTGATAATAAATGACATAATTTCCTCACATTGTGCTAAATATGTTCATTTATAAAATATTTCAGATTAGATCATTCATTTGAAAATTTGATTAAAATTCCATTTTTACCCTTTTAAAATGAACTGTATTATTTCGCACATAAATATTTTAATATGAATTATTTGAACTTAACTTTTTGTAAATTTTTTCCTCACTTAATTTTCTACAACTTTTATTCATGACACTAGAGATAAAGAGTACATTTGATTGGTGAAAATGGGCCATGAAGTCAAAGTTGTGCTGGAATCGCCAAAATGGACATATTTTCTGTATTTGGGCCATAACTTCTTCATACATGCTTGGATTAAGCCCAAATTTTTAGAGGATCTTGGGGATTAATTTTCTCACAAATCATCCTTCTAGAAGAAGAGTTGGTTCATGCATTTTGAGGTCAAATGGGTGGTAAAATTTGTATTAAAATATTTGGCTAAGATTCCCCATTCACACTTGAAACCACTTTAAACCTAGCCTCCACTCCACTCTATAAATTAGTGTTTTTATCATTTGGAGGGGTTAGGAAGTGTATTAGGAGATTGGAGGCAGATTAGAATTGGTTTCACCCAAATTATTCAACCATTGTAAGAGGGGTATCTTTTGAAGCAAAGATCCCCTCATCGAAGCCTCCTTCTCTTCTTCATGTTGTAATATTTTCATTTGTGTATTAAACTTCATTGTTATTATTTTATTTCTTCTATTTTATTATGTTTTATTCTAATTTATTCTTTTATTAATCTTCCTCTTTAGGCTGAAATTCTTTAGTAGAAGTTTGATTGATTTATACCCATTATAAACCGTTGCAAATGCAATTCGCTTCTATGATGATTATGCCACCCATGGAAGAGTAGTCTTTTTAGTAATCGATCTATCTCTTACCTTATTCATTAATTTATTTTGAATCAATGAGATAATTTAATTCACTTAATATGATCTATTAATTTATTTTTCAATTTAAATGAAATTAAGCAATCAATTGAACAATAAACACAAATCACGCGAAGTCGAGAATTATGTGAATTGTGAGAGTGTGAACTTAATCGGTAATTCAAAACCACACAGGATCAATTTTTAGTGTTCAAATATAATCCATAAACTCAATTAATTCTAATTTTCAAAGAGAATATGTGCCTTAATTTACCACTGACCATAATCTAACCTTATAACATCAATCAAAGCAGGGTGCTGCGATTGCATGTTCCGAAGTTAGCCTAGGGTTAAATTCACTCCATCTTTGTGGTAAAGTTAATTCTTGTAGGGTTAGGGATTTAAAATATCAAGGGATCATAATTAAGTGGATATTAATTTAAATTATAATGATTAATAAATGATTGAAGAGGTAGATTTAGATCGATTACACTTTCTAAAAATAATTTTATAAAAAAACATCTTCTCGTTGTGCTTCGTTAATCAACTTACATTTCAAAATTAAAAACAAAAAAAATATGCAATCTTCTTCTAGAAAACTTCTTCTAGTTCTATAAATGGTAAACAACCCCCATCATTTCAAGTAGTTTTCTTAATTCCATTTAATTTATTTTCAAAATACCTTTAATAAGTTGTTAAATTTACTTCCTCCTTTGAGAGACGACATTGGTCAGCCACTCTGCTACACCTAAGTAACCCCAAAACCACTAATCATTTGAGAGAACCCACGAAAACGCTCTTTCACAGATGGAACGTCAATCGAATATGGGGTGTTCCGGAAATGACCGAATATGTGGTTTTTAAAGGCTAGACTGCCCTTTAAAAACGTGCGTCCAGGGGTCAAAATCATCCAAATGACATCTGAATGATATGAAATTAGACAAAGAAAACTATAGAGTGAATTTTAAATTGGTCAAGGAGACAGAACATCAATCGGAGATTCCGTTTTCCTGGGATGACCAAAAACACACTTTTAGTGTCATAAAACACCCAAATGTGCGTTTAACGGTCAATTCCATATCAAACGACCTCAGAATGACCTAAAACCATAGGAAGACTATTTTATTATTATTTTTGTTGTGTAAGAGTAGAAAAAATGTCAATCGGACGTTCGGTCTTTCCAGAATGGTCAAATATATGGTTTTTAAAGGCTGAATGCCCTTTAAAAAGGTGCATCTGGGGGTTAAAATGAGCCGAACGAAGTCCGAATGCCATGAAATATGACGAAAATAACATAAGAATAAATTTTTATGGGGTAGAGCATATGGAACATCAATTAGAGATGTCGTTTTCCTTGGATGACCGAAAACGCACCTTTAGTGTCATAAAACACCAAAACATGTGTTTAACGCTCAATTCCATATCAAATGACCTCAGAATGACCTAAAATCATAGGAAGACCATTTTTTATTATTCTTATTGTGTAAGAGCAGACGAGACATCAATAGGACGTTCAGTCTGCCCAAAATGACCGAATTTGTGGTTTTTAAAGGTTTGACGCCCTTTAAAAAGATGTATTCGGGGGTCAAAACCAACCCAATAACCTCCAAATTCCATGAAATGAGACAAAAACAACCATATAGTGAATTTTCAATTGGTTGAGTAGACGGAACATCAATCCGAGATGCCGTTTTCCTGAGATGACCAAAAACGTACTTTTAGTGTCATAAAACAGCAAAATGTGCGTTTAATAGTTAATTATATATAAAATCACTTTAGAATGACCTAAAATCATAGTAAAACCATCTTGTTATTATTCTTTATGTGTACCTACAGACGGAACGTCAATCAGATGTGCTGTCTGCCCAAAATGACTGAATGTACAATTTTTAAAGGTTGTGTGCCCTTTAAAAAGGTGCGTCTGGGGTTCAAAATCATTCGAAAAGCCACCGAATTCCATGAAATTAGACAAAAACAATTTTAGAGTGAATTTTAAATTTTTTGAGTAGACAAAACATCTATTCAAGATGCCGTTTGTGCAGGATGATCGAAAATGCACATTTGGTGTCACAAAACACCAAAACATGTGTGTAACGGTCAATTCCATATCAAACGACATCAGAATGACCTGAAATCACAGGAAAACCATATTATTATTATTCTTGATGTGTATGAGTAGGCAGAATATCAATCGAATATGCAGTGTTTCCGAAATGACTGAATATGCAGTTTTTAAAGGTTGGACCACCCTTTAAAAAGGTGTGTCCGGGGGTCAAAATCATCCAAATGACATATGAATGATGTGAAATAAAAAACAACAACTTTTGAGTGAATTTTGAATTGGTAAAGGTGATGAAACATGAATCGGATATGCTGTTTTCTTGGGATGACCAAAAACATACTTTTAGTGTCATAAAACACCAAAACGTGCATTTAATGGTCAATTACATGTCAAACAACCTAGAAATGACTTGAAATCATAGTAATACCCTATTATTTTTATTTTTGTTGTGTAAGAGTAGAAAAAATTTCAATCAGACATTCAATCTTTCCGGAATGGTTGAATATGCAGTTTTTAAAGGTCGGACGCCCTTTAAAAAGGTGCGTTCAGGGGTCAAAATGAGCCAAACGACATCTGAACGCCGTGAAATCAGATGAAAAAAATGTACAGAGTGAATTTTGAATGGGTTCAGCATATGAAACATCAATCGGAGATACCGTTTTCTTGGGATGACAAAAAATGCACATTTAGTGTCATAAAACACCAAAACGGGCGTTTAACAGTCAATTCCATATCTAATGACCTTGGAATGACCTGAAATCATAGGAATATTGTTTTATTATTATTATTATCGTGTAATAGTAGAAAGAATGTCAATAGGACATTTAGTCTTCCCAAAAAGACCAAATATGTGGTTTTTAAAGGTTTGACGCCCTTTAAAAAGATGCGTTCGGGGGTCAAAACCAGCCCAAAAACCTCCATATTCCATGAAATTAGATGAAAAAAACTGTATAGTGAATTTTCAATTGGTTGATCAGACCGAACATCAATCAGAGATGTCATTTTCTTGGGATGACTGAAAACACACTTTTAGTCTCATAAAACACCAAATTGTGCATTTAACGGTCAATTTTATATCAAACGACTTCATAATGACCTAAAATCATAGGACAACCATCTTATTATTATTCGTTATGTGTATCAGTAGATGGAACATCAATAGGATGCACGGTCTTCCCAAAATGACCGAATATGTGATTTTTAAAGGTTAAACACCCTTTAAAAAGGTGCGTCTGGGGGTCAAAATCAGTCGAACAACCTTTGAATTCCATGAAAGTAGACAAAAACAATCATATAGTTAAATGTAAATTGGTCGAGCAGACAGAACATCAATCTGAGATGCCGTTTGTCCAGGATGATTGAAAATGCACTTTTAGTGTCATAAAACACCAAAACATGCGTTTTACGGTCAATTCCATGTCAAACGACTATAGAATGACCTGAAATCATAGGAAAACCATATTATTATTATTCATGATGTGTATGAGTAGACATAACGTCAATAAAATGTGCAGTGTTCCCTAAATGACCGAATATGTGGTTTTTAAAGGTTGGACCACCCTTTAAAAAGGTGAGTTTGGGGGTCAAAATAATCCAAACAATGTTTAAATACCGTGAAATTAGATGAAAACAACTATAGATTAAATTGTGAATTGGTCAAGGAGACGGAACATCAATCAGAGGTGTGGTTTGCCCGGGATGACCGAAAACTCACTTTTAGTGTCATAAAACACCAACACGCGCGTTTAATGATCAATTCCATATCAAACGACCTCATAATGACCTGAAATCATAGAAATACCTTATTATTATTATTTTTGTTGTGTAAGAGTAGACATAACATCAATTGAACATTCAGTGTTTCCAAAATGGTTGAATATGTGGTTTTTAAAGGTTGAATGCCCTTTAAAAAGGTGCGTGTGGGGGTCAAAATGTGCCTAACGATGTCTGAATGCTATGAAATCAGATGAAAACAACCATAGAGTAAATTTTGAATGGTTCGAGAATACGAAACATCAATAAGAGATTTCATTTTCCCAGAATGACTAAAAATGCACCTTTAGTGTCATAAAACACCAAAACACACATTTAATGGTTAATTCTATATCAAACGACCTCATAATGACCTGAAATCATAGGAAGACCATTTTATTATTATTCTTGTTGTGTAAGAGTAGACAGAACATCAATCGAACATTCAATCTTCCCAAAACGACTGAATATGTGGTTTTTAATGGTTTTACGCCCTTTAAAAAGGTGTGTCTGGGGGTCAAAATATGCCGAATGAATTCCAAATTCCATGAAATCAGATGAAAACAACCGTAGAGTAAATTTTAAATTTTTCTAGTAGAGGTAACATCAATTTGAGATGCTGTTTTCCCGGGATGAATGAAAATGCACTTTTAGTGTCATAAAACACCAAAACATGTGTTTAACAGTCAATTCCATATCAAAAGACTTTAGAAAGACCTAAAATCACTAGAAAACCATCTTATTATTTTTCATGATGTATACCATCCGATAGAATGTAAATTGGATGTGCAGTTTTCTCAAAATTATAGAATATACAGAGGTTGGACACCCTTTAAAATGGTGCGTCTGGGGGTCAAAATTAGCTGTACAACCTCTGAATTTCATGAAATTAGACAAAAACAACCATAGAGTGAAATGTAAATTAGTCGAGCAGATAGAACATCAATCTGAGACTCCGTTTGTCTGGGGTGACCAAAAATGTACTTTTAATGTCATCAAACATCAAAATGTGCATTTAACGGTCAATTCCATATCAAAAAACATTAGAATGACCTGAAATCACAGGAAAGCCATCTTATTATTATTCATGATGTGTATGAGTAGACTAAATGTCAATTGGATGTGTGGTGTTCCTGAAACGATCGAATATGCGGTTTTTAAAGCTTGAACCGCCCTTTAAAAAGGTGCGTTCGGGGGTCAAAATCATCTAAACAACATCCGAATGCCGTGAAATCAGAAAAACAACAACTATAGAGTGAATTTTGAATTGTTCAAGGAGAAAGAACATTAATCAGAGATTCCGTTTTCCTGGGATGACCGAAAACGCACTTTTAGTGTCATAAAACACCAAAACATGCGTTTAACGGTCAATTCCATATCAAATGACCTTGGAATGACCTGAAATTATAGGAATATTTCCTTATTATTATTTTTGTTGTGTAAGAGTAGATAGAACATCAATCGGACATTCGATATTCCCGGAATGGTTGAATATACAGTTATTAAAGGTTGAATGCCCTTTAAAAAGGTGCGTCTGGGGGTCAAAATGAGCCGAACGACGTCCAAATGCCGTGGAATCAGATGACAACAACCACAGAGTAAATTGTGAATGGGTCGAGCATGCATAACATCAATCGAAGATTCTGTTTTGTCGAGATGACAAAAAACACACCTTTAGTGTCATAAAACACCTAAACGTGCATTTAACGATCAATTTCACATCAAACAACCTCGGAATAACTTGAAATAATATGAAGATTGTTTTATTATTATTCTTGTTGTTTATGAGTATATGGAATGTCAAGCAGACATTTGGTCTTCCCGGAATGACTGAATATGCGGGTTTTAAAGGTTTTACACCTTTTAAAATCACGTGGGCGGTCAAAACCAACCACACAACCACCGAATGCACTGAAATCAAATGAAAACAATCATAGAGTGATATGTGAAATATTCGAGGAAGGTATGTCAATCGGTGGTTCCATTTTTATGGGATGATGAAAAACACACTTTTAAAGTCATAAAACATCAAAACATGCATTTAACATTTAGATATATAGTAAACGACCTCATAATGACTTGAAATCACAGGACATCTATCTTGTTATTATTTTTTATGTGTATTAGGAGACGACACATCAATCGGAGGTGAAATCTACCTGAAAATACCAAATACGTGGTTTTTAAAGGTTTGACGCCTTTTAAAAAGGTGCATATAGGGGTCAAAAATAGTTGAACAACCTCTAAATGTAGTGAAATTAGATGAAAACAACTATGAAGTAAATTATGAAATAGTCGAGCATAAGGAATGTCAATCAGAGATGTTGTTTGCGTAGGATGACTAAAAAAACACTTTTAATGTTATAAAACATCAAAACATACATTTAAGAATTAGATCCATAGAAAAAGATCTTAGAATAACCTAAAATCATTAGAAAACAATCTTATTATTATCCGTGATGTGTATGAGCAGAAAAAAGGTCAATCAGATGTGCGGTTTTTCTGAAATGACCAAATATGCGATTTCAATTGCATTTCAATTATTAATTGATATATATTTTTTGTACTAATTATTTTATTAAAATTTTTGATGCAGTTTTATTCAATGATGGGTGTATATCTGGAAGATGATGAGGCAAATAGATTTATGTTCTCATGGTTTTAGGTATTTTGAAATATTTTTTGTATTTTTGAAATATATCATTTTTTAACGTTACTGTGCATTTTTAAAAATAAAAATAAAAAAACCTATAGTAGCCGCTATATGGCAGTTGCTATAGGTCCTACCTAGAAGGTCTATAGTGACCGCCAAATAGCGGTCACTATACATATTCCTGATGTTATCTATAGTGTTTGCAAAATGGTGGATGCTAAAGGAAATAACGAAGGGCCTAAAGCGTCCGTCATTTGGTGGATGCTAGGAGTCCGCTATAGGCCTTTAGTGATGACTTTGGGTAGTTTTTAAAGGCCTTTTTTCTACTAGTGTAACCCTAGAAAGCTATGGATATCAAAAAATTTCTTAGGATGCTACCAAGAAACCACTGCCTGATCCTTCTATAGGTCTTCTGACACAACTCCCTCTAAGATTATGTGTCCTAATAAGTGTACCCAATCATTCCAAAATTGACACTTAGATATCTTGACACATATCCAATTATCTCTTAGTGTACTCAGGATGATGTTAGGATGTTGGGCATGACCGTTATGAGTCTTTGATTACACCAATATGTCATCAATGAACACTGTAACAAACTGATCCAAGTATGGGTGAAAGATTCTATTCATCAAGTCCATAAATACTACCAATGCATTCATATACCCAAATGGCATTATAAAAAATTCATATAGTCCATACTTGCTTTTAAAAGTAGTCCTCGGTATATCAGAAGTCTGAAATCTCAGTTTATGATACCCCAATCTCAAGTCGATCTTTGAGAACAAGCAAGCTCCTCTCAACTAGACAAATAAGTTTTCAATAAGTGTAATGGGATATCATTTCTTCATAGTCATCCAGTTTAACTTCTGGTAATAAATACACAAGCATAGAGTCCCATCAGCCTTATTTTTTAATAACACTAAAGAACCCCAAGATGATGTACTCATATGGATAAATCCATTTTCCAACAACTCCTCCACCCGAGTCTTGAGCTCTTGATGCTCTTTTGGTGCCATTATATATGGTGGAATAGAAACTGGTTCATCTCCCAACATGATTTCAATAGTGAATTCTGCATATCTCTCAAGTGGAAGCCCTGAGAAGTCTTCAAGAAAAACATATTGAAACTATCCCACAATCGGTGGAAAGATATAATTCTTTAATCCTCCATCATCAAATAATAAACTAGAAACTTAGGTTGTGATCTCTCCTAGTTGCTGAGTTATTGGCCCTCCTTGGCCTGCCTGGATATCCCACTCTCCACAAAGAATATAATTGTCACCCTTAGGTTACATAAACATCACTCTCCTATAGTAACAATCAATGTGGGATTGGTATGCGAATAGCTAGTGCATAACCATAATTAGGTTTAATCCTAACATATCAAGAATATAAAGATCCTAGAGAAAATGATACTCCTCGATCCTGAGAGAATATCCTTTGCATAGACAAATGTCTATGGACCATACTCCCAATGATGTATCTATTATCATTGTCCCACTCACAAACTCCACCACTAGGCTCAAACCATTAACAAGTTTTGTAGATATGAAGGAATGAGAGGTGAAAATATCAAATAAGGAACAAGATAATGTAGAAACTACAATAATAGTACCTCTCACTATCGATGGTCCAACCTCACTATCCACAAGTATAGGCTACACAACATGTAGTTTTATCACCCCTCTTCCATATGATACAATCTGACTCCCCTAAGTTTAAACTCTCTAATGATATGGGTGTTCTTTCCTAAAAGCACCACATCCACCACCTATACCACCATGTCTAGTGGAACTCCATCTACCTGACTGATAAGGTGTGGAAGATCCCCTCCCCACACCCCAGTTCTTTCTATCTCCACCATCACTAACCATTTGTCACCGTGACCTTTAGAATTTCTGTAGATTCCCCATCTTGATGCAAGATTTTCACTCTATTAATGGTTAGGGACAATGTCGAATATAGTGTCCTGGACTACCTCACTGGTGGGAAATCACTAGAGAAAGGTCTTGTGTAACTGAATTTTCCCCCAACCACTCCATTTTCCATTGCTCTAGCTAAAGTTATCATAGTTATGCTTCCTGTTATCAGAAGTCATACCCCCTGATCGTTCAGATAAAACCACCTATCCTATACTAGAAGCCTCCCTCGGGTTCCCCTCATCTATGTGATTCTGATTCACCACCTTAGTAAACTTATTTAATAGAAATAAGTTGACTTGGGGATTAATATCTCACTTACGTCCATCATGAAATCATCTTGCCATAGTTGTCTCATCTCCTACCAATGCTGGAGAAAAGCACTATAGATCTGTAAAGCATCTAGAATAGTCCATCCACTACTGGAAAACTAACCTTTACCAACGGTTTGGAACCGTTGGTATAGGCCTCCAAACCGTTGGTATAGCCTATACCAACGGTTTGGAGAACCGTAGCCAAGTAAGCCGTTGGGATAGGTCTATACCAACGGTTTTCCAAAAACCGTTGGTATAGAGCTATACCAACGGTTTTGGAAACCGTTGGTATAGGTAATATGAAATCTATACCAACGGTAATGGAACCGTTGGTATATAAATTCCAAAAATAAAACATCCAAATCCCAGGACCCCTCGTTTATCATTGAACGACTCAACCACTAACCTAACATGACTTTTGTGATCATAATTACATAAATATATATATATATATTCTCATAAATATTTTAAATTTTTATTTATATAATGTTCTCGGTATGAAGGTCTGATAAAAAATGAAAGTACCTATACCAATGGTTGTTAAAACCGTTGGTATAGACCTATACCAACGGTTTTAACAACCGTTGGTATAGGTCTTTGGTTGTGATTTTCATCCTGGGGTGGATGTTGAATTTTGGCCCACTTTTCCCAATGGTTTGGCCAAACCGTTGGGAAAAGTGGCATATTTGGGGACTTTTCCCAACAGTTTGGCCAAACCGTTGGGAAAAGTGGCCAATTTGGGGGCCTTTCCCAACGGTTTGGCCAAACCGTTGGGAAAGGGGACCTATACCAACGGTTTTTGCAAACCGTTGGTATAGAAGCATTGGGAAAGATCTAATTTCCAGTAGTGATCACATACATTATCCCATGATTCATCCATATATACTCTACTAATTTGTCCCATATTAGCATCTTTGGATAGAAGCGCTCCAGGAATTTCTCAAAAAAGTCATTCCATAGCATTCCGTCAGCCTATCCAGTCCATGCATGAATGTACCACTAGCATTTCGTTGATTCTAATAGAATATAAGTGACCAAATTGACCCTCCTCATAGTAGGGGTCTCGAAATGGTCAAGTATCATCTGAATATACTCAACCCAGAACTCAGCTCCCTCAAGTCCACCCTCTCCAGTAAAATTAGGAGGGTGATGCATCTGAAACTCCCTCTTCATTCCAACCATGACCTTCGAAACCTACCCTAGGTCACTTTCAATGAGTTTTATGAAGTAAGAAAAGTTCTCTCGAAACTTCTTCCCTACTTCCTCACCCATCACTACCTATGCCTCAGGTTCCACTATTGGAAGATCATCTCTAGACATCTACTCCTATCATCCTCTCAACAAACGTCATCATGGAGGCATAACTATATATTTACAAACACAGATCATAGGGATCATAACATAACATTAATCATATTTAAGTAAGAGGAATAATCACAATAAGTCACAACAAGTATTTTCCCAAAATATCACCATGTGGTTAAAACATAGGCATTATTACTACCCTTAACCATCCTATTTCTAGGTCTTGGTTACCCAATGGAATTATAATTAATCATGTTTTTGATTTAGACACCCAATTATTCACTTCATTACATCATTTTACAACTTCCAATTTCATATTAGGTACCATTTTTAATTTAATTTCATAAGGGAAAAAATTTAAGTTCAACAACATACCCAAAACCTATTTTCCCATGTGTGCCCAAAATGATGCATATCACAAAATAATCCCAAGTACCTAGAATTATGCATATAGATCGAACTCTCATGCCATTTTGGATCATGATTCAATTCTTAGAAAATATTGATTTTTTTTGCACATCATGCGACAAGTGAATCACCCAAGGAGAAATAATATTCAACTATAATAATGAACAACAATAACAACAATCCCACTTTGGGTACTTAGATTTTCCCCCCATACATAGGTTTGAAACTACCATGCACAAGCTCATTACCAAGGCCCAAATCTTCATAGTTTTTTTTCCACCTTTCCCCAAGTAGTAATGAAAAAGAAAAATAAGATAAAACCCCTCTAATACCACTTTGTAAAATCCCAACCCAAGTGCCACAAATTGGTGCCTCGAGCCGGTCGGTCACATGACCTCAAGAGCACCTCCTCGTATACTAGAGGCTACTGGCTACTAGTGAGGGTCTGATAAGTCATTCATGGGGAGACTATACCCTCTTATATTAGAGTAATACACTAGAAAAAAATAAGAAAATAATAGAGGATGTATATATAACCATAAAAAATTCCAATCTTTCAAGATAATCAAAGTAGGAAATAAAATATCCAAATAAAACAAAAAACTTTTCATGCCAATGTAAGTGTCAAGTATCTAAAATGTAAATTAAAAATAAAGACACCGATGACTTCCAAGAGGGTCTTGAACCACGTTTGATTATCTCAACTAAGCTCCATAACAAAATTAGGAATCAAACTCAGGGCCTTTTCCCTTAACCTGTCCTACAACAATAAAGTCTATTTGGGTACCATTTTGGTGTCTCGAGTAGGGTGTGAGTACAACTTAGTAAGCCACCACCAACAGTGTCTAAAACAATTCTAGTCAATAATAGTGTTTGAAATTATATAAATAAATAAATATAATGCATAAATAAATCATTTATAACATTATTAAATATTCTCTATTTAATCACATAAACCCCCAGGTTCCCGAGGACACCCAAACCTCAATACCTGCTTCGAACTGTGCCAAAATCCATTTTATCCCCAAGGGATATCACAATTGAAAGTCCATGTTACCATTCTCAATAATTTTCTGAATTTCCATGTTACCATTAACCATTTAATAACACATAACTGAATGATCATGTTACCATTCATAATACTTGTCTAAATGTCCATGTTACCATTTTCCATTTAATAATGCATAACTGAATGATCATGTTACCATTCATAATACTTGGATAAATTTCCATGTTACCATTTACCATTTAATAAAACATAATTGAATGATCATGTTACCATTCATAATACTTATCTAAATATCCATGTTACCATTTACCATTTAATAACACATAATAAACAACATCATAATATTACACATATCTCAACAACCATTAATTAATTCATCAATCAATTAATCATACTCACGATTTAAATATATCATAATTAATCTACCATTAATTATATCAACTCATGATATCAATTTCTCATAATTAATCTACCATTAATTACCTCAAATCATATATCTTGATATTTCATAATTAATTCATCAATTAATTATCTCAAACCAATTATCTCAATATCTTTTAATTAATCCCTCGATTAATTATCTAAACCGTATATTCCTAAATCTCATAATTAATCCTCCAATTAATTATCTAAATGGGAATCCCAAAAACTTTATAATTAATTTCCCAATTAATTATTTAAATGGTAAACCCTTTATTCTCATAATCAACTCCCCAATTAGTTATATATTTCAAAAATTTATCCAATCAATCAATTGGCCATTATCAAAATCACAAATCCCTAAATCTCACAATTAATTCATCCATTAATTATATAACTGTACATCCCATTAAACCTATTATTAACTCCCCAACTAATCATCAAAATGGACATCCCCTTAATCCTGTGATTAACTCTGAAATTAATCATCAATTTCAATAATAAACCAATTAATCAATTGGCCACACTAAATAACCTAATTTAATAATTTCAATTGATAAAGAAAGATATAAATACTAAAAAATGTATATACATATCAAGATCATGAATATGGGAATTTAATATTAAACCACCTACCTCATGTTTTTAAAGAATAATCACCCAATGGAAATCCCCGAAAATTGAGTGGCACAACGACGTAGATCTAGATTCAAATCTCAAAACCCTAAATCAAGATTAAAGAAAATATAGATCTTTCATGACTAGATATAGATATAGAATCATAGATATAGATCTCACCAAATATATATATATATATATATATATATATCCAATACAATATATTACATCACTAAAAGAAAGTAGAAAGTACAGAGGAAGAATGAGGGAATAACAGGATAAGAAATAACTTACTGGGAGAGATGCAACATTAGATCCGGGATTCGATTTGTGAAGAATGAAGGTTGAGAGGGCCTGAAATTTATCTAGAGAGATCCAAAAATGTGAAAAGAACATAGGGTTGAATGGGGGTTAATTAAGGGGTTCAGTAAATTTTTGAATTACTTTTTAGGAAACTTTAATTCCTGTGTATGGTTAGCTGGGATGTGGCACACAGTTTTCTCTAATTATGCACCAACCATGCACTAGCCATGAAAATCCCCTCTACCTAGGTTTTCATGGTTAGCTAGGATAGGTTCATGGGTTTCCTTAACTGTGTTCCAACTGTGCATATAACGTTTTCTTTATTTTTTCTCAAAATTCCACCCAAACACACCCTAAGTTATAACCCAAAGAACAATTACTCAAATAAGGACAAAAGAGTACTTAGAAACAAGACTAAGTCAACTCTAGAAAAGGTTAGGATCTTACAAAGGTCCTTAATATTCCAGTGACATGAAAATATATATCAAAACTTCTTTGTATTATAGCCACCTCCTTATGATGCAGAGTCCTTAAAATAGCTAGAACCACCAAAAACTAACTTAGTATTCCTTCTGATGTAGTATCAAATTTACATTTCAAATTCACTCCTTTAATCAACTTCTATAACACAATAAAAAAAATATGTGGTGTGAGTCCGATTCCTTTTAAAACTAGAATATTAAAATACATTCATGAAATATAATCATTATAAACCATATTAAGAATCATCTAAGTTGTTCTCTAAATATCTCCACCTCACAAGATATGTGAGTTTGAATATGATTTATGCATTGAAAAAGAATCTAACACAATGAATCAAATTCACCCCAACCAATTTCTTCAGCCAAATCCTCCAATATTTTTGCATTAAAAAACATGGAAAAATTATAAAACATCACCATTATGATCAATAGATGGACTTAAATAATAATTCCAAAAATCTTGATTTCCTTTGTTTAAATATGAAACTTAATATAAAATTTCAACTTTGTTTGGATTCAAACTTCACCCAACACATGTGGATGGAAACTTTAACTAAATTTTATCATAGAAATATAGAATGATCAATATTAAGTCACAAGAACCTCAGCCCAGTTGGTGAGGACTCGACCAGTGCATCCAAGAGACCTGAGTTCAAAATCGGGTGGAGACATATTTCTAGGTTACTATAGTAGTACTGTAGCAGGAGCTGTAACCGACACTGTTCGGTACTATAGTAGCTGTAACTATTCATCCGTTTGGTCTTTAGGGGCACCGGTTTGGGCCTCGGGTCCTTTAAGTCCTTCGGGACCCCCAAGGCCTTCGGGCCAGTAAGGATTTCGGGCCACCTCAAGTCCTTCAGGCCACCTTAAGGCCTTCAGGCCACCTAAAATTGTGCTTAAATGATAAAAAAGACTCTATAAAGAGTAGACTCCAGACGAGGATTCAAAGAAGGCGCATTCACCAAAGAAGCAACTAAGAGGATTTTTCAGAAGGAGAGGGTATGGCATTGCCATCGGGAACAGCCTATGCTTGCATGAGAATCCTAACCGAACATCCATGCAAAGGTAGAGAGCTGATATCATGATGAAGAAGCTGGGAGGAGGAGTTCCAAGTATAGTTTGTATATTTTATAAGACCTATGGGTCATGTAATATCTAAACCTATGGGCCTTGTAAGGGTTACCCCTCATCCCTTGAAAGGGGGGTTATCAAAAATCAATAAAAAAGATGTCATTTGGGCCATTCAGGCACTATTAAATTCTCTATGGAACTTCAATATTAAAATCAATTTTTTCCTTCAATAATAAGAATATCTCTTAATGATTTCCTGTGAATAACTTCAACATGATTCTTGAAAAATCTCCCAAGATACATCATACAATCATAAAAAATTTAGAAAATGTTGACACCTTCTTAGGAACTTCTTCAAAAACAATATTGGAATCTTTACCCATTCATTATCAACACTTCATCATCACCATATTCATTTAATATCCAATACATTTATTCTTTTTAAATAAATTGAAAATAATCGATGGAATCTCGATCCATTAATAATCAACATTTTATCATCACCATATTCATTTAGAATCCATGATATTTATTCTTTGTCAATATATTGAAATCATGGATGGAATCCCTAACCATTCATAATAAGAACTTTATTGTCACCATATTAATTCAACAACCATTCTATTTATTATTTTTCAATATATTGAAATTATGACAGCCCTTTCCTTTATTACACATTAATTAATGATTTATTACATAATAATACATATAATATAACCCAGAAGATTGAGAATTCTAGTGTCTTTGGGTAATTAGGTACATTTCATAACAAATTAAAACATGTAGTAGATAAACATTATTGAAAAATTCCTTAATATGATTATAATTTTCTATCATTTTTTAAACTACATGGGATAACCACAGGGACATACATAAGAAAGGTGTGAGCTATAAATCCCAGTAAGGGAATAAAAAAAGCATAAGATGAAGAAGGTATTAAATGTTAGAAAATAGGAATTTCAATGAGACATAAAAGGGGTGATCGTCATAAACATTAACAATGAGGCATGATGTATCATGATAACATAAAGGCAACATGGTAATGTGACAATAACTTTAAACATGACATCATAAACATAGGTTAAGGCTAATCGCCAAGACAATATAACATGGTGAAAAAAAACCCATAATGGATTATGTTTACTCCATAATACTATACATGATATCTCATGAGAATAAAAAATTACCCAATGCATTAGATAAATATATAATTCGGGGCACACCCGTCACTTTCATATCATGTACATGAATAAGTGTGCCACATAAATCATTCAACATAGAATAATTTTTCATCACATTTAATCCTTTGATTAAGGAATGTAGGTCATATAAATGTATTTACCCAATAAAATAAGTATAAGTATATCTAGGTGAATACCCTTGAGTGGAAATAGCAATGGTATTCACAATACAATGGTTTGGTATGGAAAAATCGCATTGAAATTTCAACAGTATAACGACAGTACGTAAGGATTCATAAAATGGTTTAATGAGAGATAAAAGGGTATATCATCATTTGAAAATAAAATTTAAATTAAGTGGGATATGGAAATAAATATTACAACATTATTACTTAGAAATAAAAGGCATAAAATGAAGAAGATTCTTGAATAAATAGGAGAAGGAGAGGATCCCTTACTAAATTTCAGCATAGTAACAACTTAGGAAAATGATATAATGTGAGGGGATAAATGATATATAATTATTATGAAAAAAATTTATAGTACAGAGATCTTTATAAAGTCTTGAAAATATAAACAATTGGGATTAAAACGGCTAAATACAAAAAAGGTGCTTGAATTGAAAAGAAAAGAGAGAGAGGTCCCTCACCTTGATATGGTGATTCCAAAAGCTTGGAAATAGATTCTTGAGAGATTAGGGGAACCTTTGGAGGAATATAGGTATGTGAGGGAAGATTAATGAAATTATCCAGGGTTTTTTAGTTAATAGTAATGGGATATTTGGTGGGTTTATATAGTAAAAGATAGGGGAGTTCTTTATTATTTCCCAAACTTAGGTTTTTTGACTCAGTAATAAAGTAATCAAAACCACAAACCTTATAATGGTTTTTTACTCATATTTTATGAAAAATAGAATTTTTTAATTATTTTATAAGTAAAAGGTACAAAATTAATAAAATATTACCCTTGGTGATGTGGAAGTGAGTCATGTTTATAAAGAATTGATTTTAAAACCTTAAAATATAATATAGGTATTGGAGGATTCTTAAAGGCTTGATAAAATTAATAAAAAAAATCTATAAAACACATTATTTTAAAGGGGAAACATATATTTTGTCATTTATATCCTTTATAACATTCATTACATCACTTTTTAGGTCATTATGATGTCATAATACACACTGTATATTTATACCGTATTTAATTTTTACCCGAAAATTTGACTGTCTCAGAAAATTATGAAAAATTAACTGTTGGATAATTTTGATGTGATGATTCCAAAATAATATTTATTTTACCAAAATAATTTTCTAAATATGTGAATTTTCACTTTTAAAATAAGAATAAACTTTTTTTGAGAAATGCTTGTTTTTTCGAAAATAACAGTTTTTGAACCCTTATAACAATTTATATTTGGCTTCATAAAAATTATATTATGATTTATATTTAATAAATATAATTTAATTGTATTATTTTATTAATAAATAATTTCTTTTTAAAATTCTTAAATTCATCAAAAAGTAATATCTTAATTGAGACTGCATATTATATAAGAATACAATTTGTGTTTTATCATATCAAAATAAAAAATCATTTACAAAGTAACAATAATAAGAAGTAAATATATTAATTATTATATATAATATAAATATTCAAATTATCAAATTATAGATACATATACCTTTATTACACCAGAAAAATCACTAAGATTAAGGTGTGGGATGATGAGGTTTTCATGGGGTGGTTCAGCGTACATCATTTGGGCCATGATCTCGATGAGCTTGAGATTCTCCCATAAACAGTTTCTCTAGTGCTTTAGTTATTAGATATAAGTTTTTTCTTAGTAAAGATAAAATCCCAATGATGCTATATCTCTCATAAGCTCTGATAAATAGACTTCATAGGGTATAATCCTACTGATTGAGGCCATAACTTCTTTTTTGGGTTAATTGGATTTATCAAAACCTGATATTTATATTAATCACATGACTATTAAAATACTATATTATTAATGATTATTATTATTAATATTCTTTTAAATATTATAGGATATAATAAAACTAAATAAGTTCATGTGTTTTCTATAACCATAATAAGGAATTTAATTCAATCAGAAATGGAATTTTATTTATAAAAGTTTAAGTCATTACAATCTTCCACCCTTCAGAAATTTTACCCTTGAAATTTTCATTTCACACACTAAAATAGATGAGGGTAATTATATTTCATCACCTCCTCTATTACCCACATCTCTTCTTCAAACTTGGGGTTTATCCATAGAACTTTGACTAGGTGAATTTTCTTATTTCATAGAACTTTGTCTCTATAATCTAAGATCTTCACCGACTACTCTTCATATAAAATATCATTCTCTAATAGTACCACCTATAGATTCATCACATGTAAGTGGTCTAGTATGTACTTCCACAATAGGGATATATGGAACACATCATGTACTTGAGATAGGTTAGGTGAGAGTGCTAGTCGATTGGCCACCGCTCCAATGTGATCAAGGATCTCAAAGGGACCGATGTATCTTGGACTAAGCTTTCCCTTAATCATAAATATCAGGACTTTCTTCCATGAAGATATATATAAGAATACCTTATCTCTAACCTCAAACTCTAGGTCTCATTTAAAATTTTCAACATATCTATTCTATCGACTCTGAGAAGCCTTGATGTGATGCTGAATGGTATTGACATTTTCCACCATTTCCTTGACCATTTTAGGACCCAGTAGTTTGAGTTCACCAACTTCATCCCAGCATGCAGGTGTTTTTCACCTATTACTATAAATGGATTTTTAGGGAACCATTTTAATGCTTGACTGGAAACTTTTATTGCATCATAACTCAACCCAAGGAAGATATTAATCCCATCCTTATTTTAATTCCATCGAGCATGCTCTCAGCATTTCCTTGAGTGTCTGGATAGTCCACTCAGATTGGATATAATTTTAGGGTGATAACCCATGTTTAAGTTCAACTTAGTATTTATAGGATGTTGGAGACTCTTTCTGAACTTGGAGGTAAATCTTGGGTCTCGATCGAATACAATCGATAGTGGTGTTCCATGCTGCTTCACCACTTCTCTAATGTATATCCTCACAAGTGAATCGAGTGATAAGTCCTCTTGGATTACATTTAAGTGAGAATTATTTATAATATGATCCACCACAACCCATATAGCATTATTTCCTCTTGATTTATCTAGAAGAATAGTGAAAAAGTACATGGTTATGTTTTCCCATTTCCATGTAGGTATGGGTAATGGTTGCATCATCCCCTTGGGATTTTTTTCCTTTCAACATTCACTCACTGACATACAATACACCTTGATGTATATTCTATGTCCCCATTATTCATATTTTCCAACCAATAGTGCTCTCAAAGATCTTAACACATCATTGTTCTCCCTGGATAGATGAATAAGGTCAAATTATTTTCATTATCCAATAATTTCTTATTTAACTTAGGATTTTATTGTACACATAGTCGTGGCCCAAATATTACATTTCCTTCTTCATTAATTTTAAACTCTGAGGATTTCCCTTTTTTATATCCCCCACATTATTCTTAATTTCAACATCATCTCTTTGAGAATCCTTTATCTTCTTTATAAGGGATGGTTGAGAAATAATTTGTGAAAAGATTGATTATATTCCTTGCTTTATGATTCTCATGTCCATCCTTTTAAGGTCTACGAAGACTTGATCCTTCTAAATTCTCATCAATGATAAAATTTCTAGATCCTTTCCACTTAGATCATCTTTCACTTTATTTTATTTACCAGGATGGTAGAGGATTAAGAAGTTATAGTCCTAAATCAGCTCTAACCATCTTCCCTAGCACATATTCAGATATTTTTTGTGAGAATATATACTTGAGGATATTATGATCCATATATATTTCAAACTTTTCACCAAATAGATAACGGTTCTAGATTTTGAATACAAAAAATTACTACATCCAAATCTAGATCATGTGTTGGGTAGTTATATTCATGAACTTTCAATTACCTTAAGACATAGGCTATCACTTTTTAATTAGTACACAACCCAAGACCTTCTTCAAAGCATCACTATGCGCCATGAAAAGTTCCCCAATTATGGGTAGTATAAGTATAAGTGCAGTGACAAGCCTCCTTTTCAAATCCTTGAATATCTATTCACATTCATTATTCTAGACAAACTTGACTCCCTTCCAAGCTATATTGGTTAGAGGGTTTTACAATCATGAGAAATCTCTTACAAATCATTAATAATACCCATCCAGTCTAAGGAATCTATAGATATTTATTATAGATGTTGGCCTCGACCATTCTTCAACTGCCTCTATTTTTGAAGGGTCCATAGATATACCTTTTCTGGTGACAACATTCCCCAAGAATGAGGCTCCCTTCAAATAGAACTCAAATTTTCTATAGTTTTCATAAATATTCTCCTTTCATAAGGTCTTTAGTACAATGATCAGATGAATGATCCTCCTTTATATTGAAGTATATTAGAATATTGTCTATAAATACTACTAAAATTTTTCCAAGTTACTACATAAATACTTTATTCATCAAGTACATGAATATTTTTGATCATTAGTAAGTCCAAATGACATTACTATGAATTCATAGTGCCCATACCTTATACAAAAAGTAGTCTTGGGGATATCCTCCTTCTTCACACTTACTTGATAATACCCCAACCAAAGATCCACCTTGGAGAAGTATTGAGATCCACATAGCTAATCAAAAAAGTCATAAATC
This sequence comes from Viscum album, assembly GCA_963277665.1. Taxonomy (NCBI): domain Eukaryota; kingdom Viridiplantae; phylum Streptophyta; class Magnoliopsida; order Santalales; family Viscaceae; genus Viscum; species Viscum album. The sequence goes on along the minus strand of OY728142.1, from coordinate 2,043,430,793 downwards.
TGTGGTAGATGATACTTTTTATTTATCAGTATTTTGTTGATATAATGATAATCAATGTAAAGGAACATTGACCCATACTTATTAATGAAAAGGAGTGGTGCACCCAAAGGTGAAGTTCTTGGGAATATGAACCCTTTATCCAAATTCTCCTATATTTTTTTCTTTAGCTCATTAAGTTCTAAAAAAACCATTCTATATAGATTCTTAGATAATGGAAATTCCCCAGGTATAAGTTCAATGGAAAATTTAACCTCTCGGCTAGGATGAAGACTAGACAACTCTTCAGAAAAAACATTAGTGTATTCATTCACAATGGAAATGTCTTTAAGGATGATATTTTACTTATAACTAATTGTTTGATCTAGATAAGAATGATTATAGGGAAATAATATCGATGCTTGAGATGGTAGTTCTAAATAAGATTCATCATCCTCCTTAAAATTGTACAGAATCAGAGAACAATTCGTGATACAGAAAGTGATTTCCTTCTCATGGAAATTTATATGGACTCTATGAAAGTAAATCTAGTCCATACCCATAATTGTATTAAATTACACTAAAGGGAGTATCAAAATGTTCTCTAGGAAGTTCATCACACAAAATTTGATAGGGGAGGAGCTATATACTTATCATGCAATAATTTCCCCATTTTTGGTTTTCATTAACAACTCTACTTTAATGATTTGTGGTGGTGTTTGAATAGTTCTACTAAACTTGTGTGATACAAAGGAATGCATAGAAATATAATAAAAAAGTACATTCGGTATTCTTTAATGAATGACTAGAATATCTTTCACCACTTATTTCTCTAGATATAACCCAATGATTATAATGGCATAATCTCACCCTTGCTTCCTTAGAGGTTATTAGTGAAGATTGTCTCTGACCACCCTTGTCTAAGTGAATTGGTTTTCAAAGTGACATTGTTCATTGTATTTGAAACATTATACAATAGGAAAATGGTTTACTAGATCATTCCTCACTTCCATTACATTTTTGGGTTTCTCCCATCAATAATCCATAGCTATGTGCCGTTACTTTCCACACCTAAATCATTTTATCATCCCCTTCAGGTAATTTATAGGGTGCTTCTTTCCACACTTTTGATAAGTGGTATGTTGAAATTTCATACCACTGTTATATTTCTCTATCACACCTCCAGAATTAAACTCCAATTTCTACTTATTATCCCCGTGAGACCCTTAAGATTATATGATCTTCATTTTGACTTTGAGGGCACATCGAACAATTTCATCATAGCTATCAATGTCTCAGATATCCATGGATTTTTGTAGACTCATTTTTATCCCACAAAATAAGTGGTCATCTTTTCATTTAGGGGTAACAAAAAATGTGAAGTAATATCATGAAATTATTATGAAGTTTTCCTTATATGACCAAATAGATTCATCATATTTTTTCTTAAGGGAAAAGAAATCCATTTCCATTTTAAGTCGGTGAGTGTGAGGAAAATATTTTTCAAAAATATTTTTCTAGAATTACTTTCACCCAATCACTTAGATCTATTCCTCCAGATTAATATTCTTGATCAATGTCCACCACTGATTAGCTTCTCTCTCCATACGATAAACAATGAGTATGAAATTCTCTTGCTTGAAACATTGAAGGATGGAGAAGATCTTCTTAATGGAGTTGATCCATTTTTATGCAGCAAAGGGATCGAATAATACATTGAAAGCTAGATGACTTTATCACATAAATGTCATAATTATAGATTGTTCTTTCTTAGGGAGATTTGGGAATTCCTCCTCATTCAGGTTTCTATTTAGTACCCAAGTCAATTGAGAGATTATATTCACAATGTTTGTCATTCCTTATCTTATGAGGTTGGGTATCTCATTTGGGAAATCATCACATTTCCCTTCACATAAGTTGTTTACTTGGTTCCTCCTATTGCAAGCCATTGGTTAGAATAAAGGGAAAATTAGGGATGAGTGATTTTAAACTACTAAAAAAACAAATAAAAATAAAATAAAATTAAATAAATAATTTATAAATGACATGAATTTCCTTAACTTATGAATTTCTAGGCTTCAATCTATGTTATCCATGATCTATTTCCTAATATAGACTCTTAGGGGTGTTTTATTTCTCTTAATAATAGTTCATAACGAGCTTATGAATTTACCAAAGCACATCCCCTAGGAGTGTCAAACTAGGTGTGTAACAATGCCTGTTGTCATGCACCAAGTGATGATTGAGTACAACTTAATCACCCTTTTCAGGATTATTACCCCTAGGTACCTCTGTTCTAGAGCCACATCTACTTGTAGTATCTAGATAGAGATTTATTTTATTAGAAATAACTTATTCTATACTTTAAAAAAATTAGGTATGTTTTCTTATGTTTAGTCTTATCCCTATGTATTTTTTTTAGAGTTTCCTAATCCTAATCCCAAGAATAACTAAACTTTTCTCGGATATCAACTATAAAAACCCTATCCTTTTTTACACATTAATTCATGATTTATTACATAAGAATAAACATAATACAACCCATAATATTGATAATTATAGTGCCTTGGGTAATTAGGTACATTTAATAACAACTTAAAATATGGGGTACATCAACATTATTGAAAACTTCCTTAACATGATTATAATTTTCCATCATTCTTAAAACTACATAGGATAACCTAGGGACATACATAATAAAGGGGTGATCTATAAATCTCAGTAAGGGAATAAACAAATCATAACATGGATAAAGTATTAAAATTTAGACAATAGGCACTTCAATGGGACATAAAAGGGTTTAGAATCATAAACATTAACAATGAGTCATGATGTAACATGATAAAATAAAGGCAACATGGGAATGTGACAACAACTTTAAACATGACATCACAAACATGGGTCAAGGATAAATGAAAAGATAACATAACATGGTGAAAAAAGTACCATTATGTATTAGGTTCACTCCCAAATTCTAAACATGATGTCTTATGAGACTAAAACATTACCCAATTCATTGGAGTGCTATATAATTCCCGCTATACCTATCGCTTTCATATCATGTACATGCATAATTGTTCAACATAGATCATTCAATATAGAATAATTTTTCATCAAATTTAATCCAAATATCAAGGAATGTGGGTTAAATACATGGAATTACCTAATAAAATAAGTATAGGTATATCTAGGTGAATACCCTTGAGTGGAAATAATGATGATATTCACAATATAAAATTTTGATAAGGAAATATTGTAGTGAAATTTTTTCATCATAATAACAATACTTAAGGATTCATAAAATTGTTTAATGAGAGATAAAGGGGAATATAATTATTTGGAAATAAAATTTATAGCAATATGGATGAGTAAAAACATATCCATGCATTAGGAATTAGAAATAAATGTCATAAAATGAAGAAGATTCTTGAAAAAAGAGGATAAGGAGAGGATCCCCTACTAAATTCCAGCATAGTAACGACTTAGGTAAATGATATAATGAGAGGGGATAAATGATATATCATTATTTGTAAAAAAAATTGGACAGTATAGGTATCTTTATAAATTCATGACAATATAACCAATTTATATTCAAAGGGCTAAATACAAATAAGATGCTTGAATTTAAAAGAAGAGAGAGATGTCCCTTACCTTGAGAGAGTGATTCAAAAAGATTAGAAGGATATTTTTGAGAGATTGAGGGAAAATTGTGAGGAATATATAGATAGTAATTATGATTAAGGAAATTATATAAGTTTTTTAGTGAATAGGAATGAGATCTTGGGTGGGTTTATATAGGAAAAGAGAGGGAAGTTTTTTATTATTTCCCAAACTTAGGTTTTGGACTTTGTATAATAAAGTAATAAAAACCATAAAACTTCCCATGGTTTTTGCCCATATTTTCTTTAAAAGAGGAGTGGTATTAATTATTTTATAAGTCTAAAGTCCTAACTCAATAAAATATTACCTTTGGTGATGTGTAAGTGAGTCAAGTTTATAAATAATTGATTTTAAAACCTTAAAATATACTATAGGTTTTGAAGGATTCATAAAGGATTTATAAAATTAATAAAATAACATAAAAAACATATTATTTTAAATTTTAAACATATATTTGTTCATGTATACCATTTATATCATTTATTACATCACTTTTTGGCTCATTATGATGTCATAATACACAATGTATATTTATACCGTATTTAATTTTTACCTAAAAATTCAGCTATCTCAAAAAATTATAAAAAATTAAATATTGGATAATTTTTAAATTATTATTCCAAAAACAATATTTATTTTATCAAAATAATTTTCTAAATATGTTAATTTTCACTTTTAAAACAAGAATCTATATTTATTGAGAAATGCTGGTTTTTTCAACAATAACAGTTTTTGAACCCTTATAACAATTTACATTTGACTTATAAAAGTAATATTATTATTTAAATTTAATAAATATTATTTAATTTTATTATTTTATTAATAAATCATTTATTTTTAAAATTTATGAATTCATCAAAAAAGAATATCTTAATTGAAACTTCATATTACACAAAAATGCAATTTTTGTTTTATCGTATCAAAATAAAAAATCATTTACAAAGTAATAATAAAAATAAGTAAATATATTCATTATATACAATATAAATATTCATATTATTATTTTCTTGATACATATGCCTTTATTACACCAACAAATACCTTAAGATTAACGTGCGTGATGATGAGATTTTCATGGGGTGGTTCGACACACAAGGTTTGGGTTTTGATCTCAATGAGTTTGAACTTATCACATAAATAGTTTTTCTTGTGATTTAGTTGTTGGATCTTGGATTGGTATTGGTTAAGAGAAAATACCAATGATTATATCTCCCTTGGAAGCTCCAAAAAAATGGATTTCATAGGGTACAATCCTATTGGTTGAGGCCACCACTTCCTTTTTCCATTTCAGTTGGATTTATCATAAACCTATACTTATACTAATCATATGATCAATATTAAATGGATATATTATTAATGGTTATGATGCTTAATTTTTTTTAGATTTTCTTGGATATAATAAAATCAAATAAGTTCATGTGTTTTATATAACCATAATATGGAAATTAATTCAATCACAAAGAGAATTTTATTTATAAAGGTTCGAGTCGTTACAATCTTCCCCACTTTAGAAATGTCACCCTTGAAATTTTTATTTCACACAATAAAATAGATGAAGGTAATTATCTCACCACCTCCTTTAGTTCCCATGTCTCTTCTTCAAACTTTTGGTTTCTACACAACACTTTGACTAGGTGCATTATCTTATTTCATAGAACTTTTTCTCTATGATCTAAGATATTCATTGGCTTATCTTCATGTAAAAGACCATTCTACAACAATATCATATATGGATTCAGAACATGTAAGTGGTCTGGTATGTACTTCCTTAATAGAGATACATGTAACACATAATGTACTTAAGATAGGTTATTTGGGAGTGCTAGTCGATAGTCCACCGCTCCGATGTGATCATGGATATTAAAGGGATTAAATTATCTTAGACTAAGCTTTCCCTTCTTCCCAAATCTCATGAATTTATCCCATGAAGATATATAGAGGAATATCTTATCTCCAACCAAAAACTCTATATCTCATCGATGATTATGAGGATAAATCTTCTATCAACTCTGAGAAGCCTTGATTTTACTATTGAATGGTCTTAACCTTTTCCGCCATTTCCTTGACCATTTCAAGACCCAATAGTTTGTGTTCACCAACTTCATCCCAACATTCAGATGTTTTTTACCTCTTCCCATAAAGGTATTCATAGGTCACAATTTGTATTATTAATTAGAAACTATTAATGTATGATAACTTGATTAGAGGAAGTTGTTGGTCCCATAATCCTTTTAAGTCCATCAAGAATGATCTCAACATTTACTTGAGTGTCTGGATAGTCCACTCAAACTCGAAATCAATTTGAGGGTGATAAGCTATGATGAAGTTCAAATCTATATTTAGAGCATGTTGGAGACTCTTTTAAAACTTAAAGGTAAATCTTGGGTCTTGATTGGATATAATCGATAGTGGTGTTTCATACAACCTCACTACTTCTATAATGTATATACTTGAAAGTTTATTGAGTGATAAGTACTCTCAGATTTCAATGAAGTGAGATATCTTTATAAGGTAATCCACTATAATTCATATAACAATATTTCCTATTAATGTATTTGGAATATGAGTGAAAAATTCCATGTTAATGTTTTCCCATTTCCATAAAGGTGTGGGTAATGGTTGCATCATCCCCTTGGATTTTTTCCTTTCATCCTCACTTACTTATATAAAATATAACTTGATAAATATCCCACGCTCTATTTCTTCATATTATCACACCAATAGTTCTCTCAGAGATCTTGTAACATCTTTGTGATCCCTGGATATATATAGAAGGTTAATTTATACGCATCATCCAATAACTTATTCTTTAACTCAAGATTTGATGGTACACATAGTCATGACTCAAATGCACATGAGCCTCATCCCAGTTGGTGAGGAATCCTTAAGTACATCCAGGAGACCTGAGATCAAATCCAGGCGAAGGCTAATTTCTTGCATGGTAGCAGTACTGTAGCAGACATTGTAGAAATACTGTAGCAGACACTATATTAGGGATGTGTAGAACTGTAGCGAGAACTGTAGCAGGTACTGTTTGGCACTGTAGCAGCTGGAAATATTCCCCCTTTTGGGCCTTTGGGCCACCAATTTAGTCCCTAAGTCCTTTAAAGCCTTCGGGCCACCCAGGAATTTGGGTCGGTAAGGACTTCAGGCCACCTCAAGGCCTTCAGGACACCTTAAGTGCAGATGAAAACCAGACAACTTACAAGGAACAAACTTCAGAAGGAGGAGGAGCATTGAGCTTTCACCATAGTAAAAGATAAATGGATTGCAAGAATGAGAGGGTATGACACCTGCCATCAGGACAAGCCTATGAATGTATGGGAAAGCCTATCTGAACAACCATGAAAAGGTGGAGAGCTGATTTCACGATGAAGATTCTGGGGAGGAGCAGTTCAAGTAGTTAGTCTGGGTTGTATGTAATGTTTGAAGCCTACAGGCAATGAATTCCTCTATGGCCTATGGGTTATGTAATATTTATGCCTACGGGCCTTGTAAGGGTTCCACCTCACCCCTTTAAATGTGGATTATCAAAAATCAATAAAAAATGAAGGCCTTTGGGCCATTGGAGGATAGTCATGACCCAAATCTTATAACTCATTCTTCATTAATTTTTAACTCTAAGGATTTCCAATTTATTATAACTTACACCTTCTTTTAAATTTCCACATCATCTCTTTGAGTATCCTCTATATTTTCTAGGAGGGATGGTTGATCAATCATTTGTGAAAGGATTAATGATGTTTATTTCTTTATTATTCCCATGTCCATCCTTTTTAGGTCTAAGATGATTTGATCCTTCTCAATTCCCATCAATGATAAAATTTCTCGATCCTTTCTACTTAGAAAATCTACCACTTTATTTTCTTTACTATGATGTTAGTGGATAGAGTAGTCATAATACTTAATTAAATCTAACCATCTTATCTGGTGTATATTCATCTCTTTATGTGAGAATATATAGTTTAGGCTCTTATGATTTGTATATGTTTCAAACTTTTCCCCAAAGAGATAATACCACCATATTTTAATATGAAAATTACTACAACCAACTTCAGATCACGCATTGGGTAGTTCTATTCATAAAATTTCAATTTAATTGAGGCATAATATATCACTTTTTCATTCTACATTAGTATATAGACCAATCCCTTCTTCGAAGTATCATTGTATAACACAAAAAGTTCACCACTTATGGGCAGTGTAAGTACAAGCGTAGTGATAATCCTCTTTTTAAACTCCTTATAGCTCTCTTTAAATTAATTATTCCAAATAAAATTAACTTACTTACAAGATATCTTGGATAGAGGGTTTGATAATCATGAGAAATTTCTTAAAAATCATTGATAATACCCAGATGGTCCAAGGAAACTAAAGATATCTACCATAGATGTTGGACTGAACCATCCTTCAATTGCAACTATTTTTGAAGGGTCCATAGATATCCCATTTTTGGTGATAACATTCCCTAAGAATGAAACTACCTTAAACAAAAACTCACATAATCTATAATTTTCATAAATTTTCTCTTTTTGTAAGGTCTTTAACACATTGACCAGATGTTCCTCATGCTCCTCCTTGATTTTGGAGTATATTAGAATATCATCTATAAAGAATACCAATTTTTTTTGATTCAATATCTAAATACTCTATTCATCAAATCCATGAATATTTTTGGGGCATTAGTGAGTCCTAATGGAATTACTATGCACTCATAGTTCCCATACCTTGTATGGAAATAAGTCTTGGGGATATCCCCCTTATTCACCCTTACTTGATAATACCCTGACTGAAGATCCACCTTGGAGAAGTATTGGTCTCCATATAGATGATCAAACAAGTCATTAATTCATGGTAGAGGATACTTTTTCTTTATCATGATCTTGTTGAGCTCACGATAATCAATGCAAAGGTACATTGATTGGTTGCGCCCAAATTTACCCTACTGGTAAAAGCGGTCGATGTAGTACATGTAGGGGTCGAATCCACAGGGACCGAAGAAGTAACCTTGAGACGCTATGATTTGGTGAAGGATGGGCTATGAAGTAGCCAACTTTGGGTTTGATTTTGGATGGTTTAAAGAACACTAAGAAACCTATGTGAATTAAATTCAAAGAAAATGGGTTGATATTAAGATTATGCTTGGGGTGTATTGAATGAATTTTACTTCTTTAGACAATTTTGGTTTTATTAATTCTTGATGAATCCATTCTTCAAAAATAACACTACCTTCATCATTTTCTGGTTTGGTGCTTACTAAACACAATTAATAATCCCCTATACACTTAGAGAACAAAATTAATGATATCTCTGAGGTATATGGTCATTTAGTAATTGAATTTAGTTTGCTCAAACACAGTAAAGATAAAGAGTATAAATTACTGAAGAATGGATGTCTTAAATTAATTATCCAATTAAAAACAATTCGTTCATAAAATAACATTCAATCCAGCCTTTGCATCCTCCTAAGATCAAACCATTAAAGGGTTAGCCCTCCATTGATGTTATACTCTCAATGGTGGTAGTAAGATGACTAACAAGAATTGGATTAAAGAATTTAAAACCGCGGAAATAACGAGCACTCCTCCGTGTGTGTGAAGGAAATTCACACCTATGTGTGAACTAATTCACAAAAACACAGGGATATCAATGTGCTTTGTGATAATAAAGTTTTAATAAATGAAATGGAAAATATAGAAGATAAACAAGTTGATTAAGAACATAAAGATAAAAAAAATAAACTTACATGGAAATGGAAAACATTACAAAGAAAATTTTGAAGCATAACCTTACAATGAAACAAGCAACAAAAGATGATAAGAAAAATTTCCACCCCTATTCCCTTCACCACTAGCTCCTTATATAGGCATATTAGGAGCCTTAGGTACATCCCCCAACAATTAATTCACCCCCAACAATTAATAGAGTCAAATGGAGGGTGAATAATCAAAAGGAAATTGATGTTTCGAATTTGACCCGGAAAACTGTCCAGATTCTTCCACCATATTGACGTGTGAATTTTCAATTGAAGAAGGCCGAATACGTAGGGTCTGTAGAATAGAAATATCTTCATCCATCTGTCCTCTATGAGCTTTAAAACTTTCAGGAAATTTATCTCATCCGTTTGGAAGTTATAGTCTAAATGGTGGGATAGATGTTTGTGCATTAATGTCGGGTCCACCATTTAAATCTCAACTTCAGATCCCTTTATCATCATGATAACATCAGAATTAGCTCCGGCCACAGTTGAATAAAATGATCCTAATATTTTTATCTTTCTACTGTATAAATTTTAGCTTCAGTGGGCTTAGTTTGTGGGCCCCACATTTGTTTGATGGGCCTTAGGCCCATTATGCTTATTTTCCAGAAAGTTTCTGCCTTCAGGCGCAAAATTCTCCATCTTATTTTGGGATTCATCCATCGGACCTAAAAGATAAAATGTTCCAAACAAAGTGATAAATCATATCCCAAAATTTAAAATTCAGAAAATGAATATAATGTTGTCCACAAACAAATTAATGATTGGGCCCAAATTTTCATTTTAAACATGAATTGCATTTTTGATGAGAAATGAAGTTCTATTTATGTAATGCACTAAAAACAATGTTTATGGACTTTGGAACAATTAATATAAAGATATTAACAATTAATATTAGACACTTTCAGTGACTAATCACACCCCCAACTTGATTTTTTCTAGTCCCGAGCAAAATATATTACAAATATGAAATTCAAATCCTCTTTTTCAAAAACATTTAAATACACATTTCTCACCCAAAGAATCCATACCAAAAAATTATGGAACCCATCAAAATCATTTAAAACAAGCTAGGTCCATAAGCATATCCCAAGCCCAAGCCCATTCCTTTGTTCAAAATTCATCGCCACGTTTCATCCAATTTCAATTAAGCATGATAAAGTGTTGTGTATCACAAAAGATATGGGGCCCATTTTATTGTTCAAGGGGAATAAATGGAAGCGCTAGGTGGGAATCACATTAAACCTTAATATGAGTATCCATTTTTTTTTGATTTTTTGATGATTTTTTTATCCACAATAGACATGAAAAGACTAACTCTGGGCAATAAAACTATGGAGTCACGATCCCCAAGTGCCAGACGCCACACATATTGTCAATTTCATGCTCTACAATAGAGATATAAAGCCTAACTCTGGGCAATACAACTATGGAGTCACAATCCCCAAGTGCCGGACGCCATGCATTTAGAAAAAACATTGCTCTATGTGGTCATTTTTTTTGTTTTTTTGTTTTTTTTGTTTTTATGGATACTCAAATTAAACTAAAAGTGACCCCAGAACCCTATGCTATAATGAAAGAGACCCAAGAACAAAAATTTACACCCATGATCCAGTAGATGTGCATTATGGCATTTTTATTAAGAGGATGAAAATGTAAACATTGAAAAATCACACCGGACAACCGCACTTTCCAAAAACTATGCTCATGAACTTAAACTTGCATTAAAATCAGAATCAAGGCATGCAAAATTTATTTGATATCTAATTTTAGAGTTTGCAATGTGTGTTATAATGTTTATGGTTAATGGAATTTTTCTTTTCATGCATGTTTTTATTCACAAAAGAAAATCATTTTTTATCTCCCCCCAACTTAGAATAACACTGTCCCCAGTGTTTAAAGAAAAGAAAAGTTAGAAGGGGGTAGGAGAGGAGTTCAAAGATGAAATTGAGAATGATAAACATGGAACAAATTCACCTAGTTTTTAAAGTTGAAGTTTATGATGCTTCAGATTACTCCTTTGATCACTTGGGGGATGTAGGCACCTCCTTGATTGAACATGTATCACCCAAAATAGTTCCTAAACCACAAAAAGAAGGACAAAGCAGACAAAACAAACAACACAATGATTTATTTAATTCCAAGTACCATCATTTTTATGGGTTTTTTAAATCAAACTAATGATACATTATCTTCTTTTAAATTTCTGGGTAAGGTATTACTCAGGGATCACACCGTGTGACACGGATGAATACGATGCTCCCCTTTCATACCCATCCATACTCATAAAAGAAGAACAGGTCAAGAGTCTAAATTTTTTTTAACCTACAAAAACATAAATAAAATAAAATAAACTGATGATACATTGTCTTGTTTATATTTTCTGGGTAAGGTATTACTCAGGGATCACACCGCGTGACACGGATGAATACAATGCTCCCTTTTCATACCCATCTTTACTCATAAAAGAATAATAGGTCAACAACTTATGGTAATTTATTATATGAAAAATAAAATGATTCAAAATGATTGGAAACATGAAAACCATGGGTTGCCTCCCATGTAGCACTTTTTTTTAACATCGTTGGCTCGACTTGTACCCCCCAACTTATCCAATTCCAACTTTCAACATTTTTAGGACCCCATTTTTGTCCACTTCAACTTGATTAAGATTGATTTTTTTAGAATTTGATTCATGTGAAATCCCATGGTCAATAATGAGTGTGGAAGTCCAAGGAAATTTGGTAATGGTTGATTCGGTTGAATTTCTAGTCTTTCCTAAGACATCAATGACCATTCCAAAATTATTGGTTTCTTGAGAAGAATGAACTACAAATAGAAAGTTTTTCTTATCTTCTATAGTGAGATTCTTGAGTTTGGAAGAAAGTAAAATAATTTTTATCTCGGTTTAATTGAAATTTCCTAAAGGAGATTGACAAATTAAATCAAAATCAGTTTCTTCTCCAAAATATTTAGAAAGAATTGGTTAATTTTTAAAATAAGATTCATCCTGAAAATTGTCCACTTGAATATCAGAAGTGTGTATGGGATCAATGTTTGGTATTTCTCCCAATTTTTCAGTGATTAGTGTTTTTGAAAAATCATTAATGGAGTTATATTCAGGAAACTCAATCCATGATGTCAAATTTTCCTCTTTTGAATCCAAAAAATCAATTTCCTCCTGATTTAAAGACCCTTCAAAAACTCCTCGATCCTCTCCAATTATCCAAAATCCTAAGGTTGGTTCTTCAATAAAGGAATGAGGGGTTTGTGTGTTACAAGATTCTTCTATCAATATTGAGTAAGGGATGGTTTGAGTGGGAATGAGGTCCACACAAGTTTTAATGCTTTGCTGTTCTTGTCTAAAACTTGATACCTTTGAATTCATTTTTTCCATTTGTTCACACAATTTTTGAAGAATTGTTTCAGGATTAGGATTGATAGATGTTTCAACATCATGTACTTCCTTATTATTCATCTTTTGAATCATTCTTGATAGGTATGGAAATTTATCTTTTAAACCTTCATCATTAAAAATTTCGTTCATGTTATCAGGTGTGGGGTATTCATTCAAAGGTTGATTAAAAAAGGTTGGTGATTCCCAATGTGGATTTTCAAATTGATTCCATCCTGAGTCTTTGAAGGGATATTTTTGATTATACTCCATTTGATTTATTTGAAAATTTGGAATCGTGATTTTCTGGAGTAAAAAAAAATATAAAGGGGAAAAGAGAAGAGAAATGGGGATGAGAATAGAATAATGGGGGTAAGAAAAGAAGGTTTTCGGTATAAGTAATTTACTTGGTCCCCGGAAATGGAACCAAAATTTGGTTGCACCCAAATTTACCCTACTGGTAAAAGCGGTCGATGTAGTACATGTAGGGGTCGAATCCACAGGGACCGAAGAAGTAACCTTGAGACGCTATGATTTAGTGAAGGATAGGCTATGAAGTAGCCAACTTTGGGTTTGATTTTGGATGGTTTAAAGAACACTAAGAAACCTATGCGAATTAAATTCAAATAAAATGGGTTGATCTTAAGATTATGCTTGGGGTGTATTGAATGAATTTTACTTCTTTAGACAATTTTGGTTTTATTAATTCTTGACGAATCCATTCTTCAAAAATAACACTACCTTCATCATTTTCTGGTTTGGTGCTTACTAAACACAGTTAATAATCCCCTATACACTTAGAGAACCAAATTCATGATCTCTCCGAGGTATATGGTCATTTAGTAATTGAATTTAGTTTGCTCAAACACAGTAAAGATAAAGAGTAGAAATTACTGAAGAATGGACGTCTTAAATTAATTATCCAATTAACAACAATTCGTTCATAAAATAACATTCAATCCAGAATTTGCATCCTCCTAATATCAAACCATTAAAATTTTATCCCTCCATTGATGGTATACTCTCAATGGTGGGAGGAATATGAATAACAAGAATTGGATTGAAGAATTTAAAACTGCGGAAATAACGAGCACTCCTCCGTGTGTGTGAAGGAAATTCACACCTATGTGTAAACTAATTCACAACAACACAGAGATATCACTGTGCTTTGTGAAAATAAAGTTTTAATAAATGAAATGGAAAATATAGAAGAGAAATAAGTTGATTAAGAACATAAATATACAAAAAAGAAACTTACATGGAAATGGAAAACATTACAAAGGAAATTTTGAAGCATAACCTTACAATGAAACAAGAAAAACAAGATGATAAGAAAAATTTCCACCCCTATTCCCTTCACCACTAGCTCCTTATATAGGCATATTAGGAGACTTAGGTACATACCCCAACAATTAATTCACCCCCAATAATTAATAGAGTCAAATGGAGGGTGAATAATCAAAAGGAAATTGATGTTTCGAATTTGACCCGGAAAACTGTCCAGATTCGTCCACCATATTGACGTGTGAATTAGAAATTGAAGAAGGCCGAATCCGGAGGGGATGTAGAATAGAAATATCTTCATAAATATGTCCTCTATGAGATGTAAATATTTCAGGAAATTTAATTCAGCCTTTTGGAAGTTATAGTCGAAATGGTGGGATGGATTTTTGTGCATTAATGTCAGGTCCACCATTTAAATCTCAACTTCAGATCCCTTTATTATCATGATAACATCAGAATTAGCTCCGGACACAGTTGAATAAAATTATCCACATATTTTTATCTTTATAATTTATAAATTTTAGCTTCATTGGGCTTAGTTTGTGGGCCCCACATTTGTTTGATGGGCCTTAGGCCCATTATGCTTATTTTCCAGCAGGTTTCTGCCTTCAGACGCAAAATTCTCCATCTTCCTTTAGGATTCATCCATTGGACCTAAATGATAAAATGTTCCAAAAAAAGTGATAAATCATATCCCAAAATTTCAAATTCATAAAATGAATATAATGTTGTCCACAAACAAATGAATGATTGGGCCAAAATTTTCATTTTAAACATGAATTACATTTTTGATGAGAAATGAAATTCTATTTATGTAATGCACTAAAAACAATGTTTATGGAATTTGGAACAATTAATATAAAGATATTAACAATTAATATTATACACTTTCAGTGACTAATCATTGACCCATAATTCTTTTTGATGAAGAGGACTGGTGCACCCCAAGGTGAAGCACTTGGGTGTTTGAACCCTTTATCCAGATTCTCCTGTAGTTGTTTCTACATCTCTTAAAGTTCCAAAACATCCATTATATATGGAGTATTGGATAATAAAAACACATTGGGTATAATATCAATATAAAATTCAACCTCTCGACTAAGAGGAAGACTAGGAAACTATTTGGGAAACACATCAACATATTCCATCACAATGGGCATGTATTTAAGGACGATCTTTTCATTAGAACCAATCATTTGAGCAAGATATAATTTCTCATAGAGAATTAATATCCATGAATTATATGTTGGTTCTAAATAATATTCACACTCCTCATTTCACATTTATAGAATTAGAGGATGATTCATGATATAGAGAGTGATTTCCTTCTCATGACAATTTATGTTGGATATATGTAAAGAAATCCAATCCATACCCATAACCGCATAAAATTACACTAAAGAGAGTATAACAAGGTTATCTAGGAAGTTCATCCCAAAAATTTTGATAGGGGAGGAGTTATATGCTTAGAATTTAATAATTTCCCCATTTTCAAATTTTACTGACAACTATACTTCCATGATTTGGAGTGGTGTTTGAATAGTTCTACTAAACTTGTGTGATATGAAGGAATCAGTAGAAATATAATAAAAAAGTACATTCACTATTATTAAATGAATAACTAGATTACCTATCAACACTCCATTACTGGGATCCACCTCAGTGGTTATAATGGCATAAGCTCACCCTTTCCACCTTTGGGTCCTTAAAAACATCAATGGAAAACTCTTTATTCACTGAAAACCATTGAAAATAAATAAAAAACACAAATTGGGATAAAAAAAATCCCCCATTTGTATTTTTTGACAATACATACTTCAAAAATTATATGTAAATATATGTAATTTCATTTCATTCATTCTTCTCTCACCCATTCTCTCTAACTTTTAGTCCACTTTATCTTTATCCTTTTATCATAAATATTTATTAATTTTACTTTATATCCCCTTATTAACAAGAAATAAAAAGTTATTGGGAAGAAATGGTATCATTCCATTCATAAAAATTTTCCATCAACCATTTTACTCTATTTCCACATGAGTCATGCTTGATGTAGAAAACAAGAGGATTTTTTTTAAACAATAAAGTTGTCCTTTACTAAAAGAATATGATACCAAATAAAATGATATACTTTAATATTTCTTAGAGTATGTCCAAAAATTACAAAAAAAATTGATAATACTAATTTAAGTGTTGTGATAGGTAAAACTTTATACTAATTAATATACACATCTATTATATCAACCTGAATTTCTTATGCTCACTTCAACACATAGGTTAAAAAACATTTAAGCACAATGTTTCAAGATTGAAACAATTATATACCTTATTAAAAATATAAAAATTTATATCATTGATTAAATTGATTTACCACCTTAATATTAGGTTCTTATATTAACTATCAATGATTATTGATTAAAAAAACATACATTTTAATGACACTTTCTTCAAGCAGTTCCCAAAATAATTTGATTTACAAGGAATGATAATCCCTGAAGCTTCTTATTAATTATTCTAAAATTTTATCCCACTAAAGGATACACACCAAAAATTCTTAATCATGGTGATACTCTTTAATATATGAATGATAATATGATTTGTATTGAGAATGAAACAAAATAGCACTTCAATAATTAGTTGTCTAGATTTGAAAACTTCTACGTATTCAACAAGGATGATCATTTAAATGTATTATATCTAGAATACCACCATGTGAGAAAAATACATAATGGGATCTTCTTATTATTGTTGTCTAGTGTTGATAAAACCCACTCTAACATCATCAAAGTTGATTCTTTTCTCATATTTAAAACACCAATTTGAGAAATCAATCTAAGATGACATCTTCTTTCTCTTTTATATCTAGAATTGTCACAATCCACTTTGTATTAGGTTCTCACAATGTGAACATGGTTCAAATTTAATTATCTATATTGTATGTGTTTATAAAACACACAAAAGTTCAAGGGAATGTGATGGATCTTCTTATTCCTCAATGTTAACAATAAGACTGAGATGTTTTTCTCAACCAAGTTTCTTCGTTATTCATTATTTCCACATATTTTCTTTAGATATTATTTTATTTTAGGGATAATGGATCTTATCACATCATATTCTTCTTTGTGTGTAGAAATTTTCTTTTCAACAACCATTATGCATAATTCATTATTTATTATTTTAAGGGAGGCTTCTTATGCCAGAAGGATGGTTAAATAAACTTTATCATTATGTCCAACCTCTTTACATCTCTCACATAGTTCATCTTTAACAAAAGAGTTGTATTTTGTTGAAAAAATCCCATGAAATTCGGATTTTCTTGTAAACCATCTACTTATACTTTGAAATTATCTTTTTCTTATGCCTCTTACAACTTTATTTAATTTCCCAAGTCTTCTGGTAAACTTACTAAGATATCTTTGGGAATATTAGAAACTTTCTTGTAATGTACACATGACTTATCATTAGTTAATTTCATCTCATATAGAATTTTATATGACACAGTCGTCCCGATATTCCTAGAGTTGTTTTGAATTTTATTTTCATTTAGATTATTATCCAAGAATCTATCACTTGTCTTATTTGATGTCTTTTTAGGAGAATTATTGTTTGCATTAGTGTAAAGTTTATTTCCCAAGGATGGTTATTCATTCTTCCTATATGGTATTATCTACTTAATTTATTTATATAATTTTTGTGATCAACATGAATCACTTCTATGACCATAACCATTGCATACATCACAAATATCTCTAATCTTCCCAAACTTGTTTGAGTTAGACAGGTTCTTATGAACCTATGGATATTGCATATTCTTAGGCTTTCCCATTTATGTAACAATTTTCTAAACTCTTTATATTTATGTATTATACCAATAATTTTATTCTTTAATCCCAAATTTTTTGAACCACCAACAATTTCCAAAAAACCTCGATCTTTTCTTCAAAATTGCTTGTTGTTCGAAATCTGAAGATTTTTGACCAAGCTATTTTGAGACTTATCAACTAATAGTTGGGATTTTCTTGGGTAACCAATAAAAACTACTTCATATATCCACCATATCTATGTTGGAAACATTATCATCACTCCTCATAAATATTTGTATAGGTTTAGATTTTAACCCTACACTTTTCATGAAAACAGATTCAAAATAGTCATGAAATTTATATATGGATGGTACTGCATTCTTTGAGATTACTTGAGAATGATAATAAGATTATGTAATGATATTATTTCTACATAATAAATTCCCATTAACACCTAAATACTCTTTTGAATAGTCTATGGAATTAGCTCACCCTTCATCCATTCCTTGTGAAGACACGTCTTTATAACTTACTAGATTTTCTAACTTGATATCAAGCTCAATACATTTCATGATGAGAATGAATTTTTCATTTTCAAAAGCCTTAAAATTATATTTATATTACTTCTTAAATCTTCCAACTTCTTCATCATACATTTTTATCTTCTCATGTAACAAAGTTTCAAACTCCTTGATCCTATTAGATTCCACTTCCAATTGAAAATCCTTGACATCAATGTTATTTTTCAAATATACCTTAAATGAATTAATATTCTCCTAAAATTATTTAGTGATATAAACATTCTTTCATATTATGCTTAGACAATCTTCTTTAAATTTTGATAATCTCTTCATAATCTCCTCACATTACTCTTCTTTGAAAATAACTTATTTAGAGAGTTTTATGAAAGTTAGAGCTCTTTATCTTAAATATTAATCCAAGTTTTATTCCTCACCTTTGAGTTGGTAAATTTCTTCCTATTGAATTTCAAAAATCCTACAAATAAAAAAAACTATTTCTTGGGGAAAAGAAGGTGGCATATATTTTAATGTTTCAAAAAACATATCCTAGGAATTATAAAATGTATGATTGCATCCATTTGATTCTTCTTATTGTGGAAAAATTTCACAAGAATTTTCACATACCTCATGATCACTCGACTTAATTAATTCTATCAAGTGGAAGGGATTTCCAACACCTTGGTGGTAGTTTGAACCACCTATACTTCCAATCTAGACACTTCACTTCACAATTATTGTATGGTGAATATATAACTTCTTATTTTTATAAAAAGAGGGATACAATCTTCACTTTTGTTTCTTTTTCTTTTCATGTTCATTATAGTATTTGTATAAAATAAATTATAATTTGAGATAGATATAAATTCACTAAAATTTAAATTTATTATGAACTAGGAAAACAAATTCATATCTTCAAAATAGGATAAATTCAACTAAAGAGAATCCAATTAGAGGTGAACCACACTTTTATACCAATTGAAAGGAACCAGTTGGGATATAAACTAAACTAAGATGGGTGGGGGGGGAGTTGAATTATTGTTGGTGACTTTAAATTCAATTTATACTTTAATCCCTTTTCTTTTTCCTCTATCACTTATTAAGGTGAATGGGTCACTCTTGTTATCTCTCCTTAATTTCATCCTTTCTTACTGCACTACCAAACACACACACATACACAAAAGAGTCACCATAATTTATAAGGTTCACCTCTTAATGTGATAAGGTTAGTCCTTGGTGTGAACTAGATCCCACTAAGATTAAAAAACCCACTAGAATAATTATGTAGACTTTACACCACTATCTCTTGAAAATTTATGAGTATGAATCCCTCACTACTTAGTTTGGTGCATATCGTATTATGGTACTTCCCTTACCTTATAATATTTAACAATGATAAAAAATAAAGAGTATTTTTATTAATTTATATCTATTCAAGATATAAATGTGCTTCTTTGATCTCATTCTTCTTCTACTTCTTTAGATTACGCAGAATCATGAAAGGGATTTCAACTCTTTTTATATGCAAACAGAGATGCACACACTTTCTTCTTTCTCTTCACAATAGTACATAATGACCACTTTTCTTTCACAGTTTTAAAGACTTATTTTTCACTACATAAACACTTCTACACATCACTTATACTTATTCTTCCAACTTTTTCTTTTATTCTTCTACTTCATTTAATAGTAATACTAAACAAGATCTTTTACTTATCTATATTCTACTTCAATTTACAAATAGGAATACACTGTTTTTTTCACTTTCTTCAACATATAATCCATATTTAGGAGAATAGAAGAGTCAGATCACTCTTTTTCTAGATAATCTCTATACATTATTCAATTTAGTGCATATATAAAAATATTCATCACATAAAATTATTCTATTTACTATATATATATCATTCACAACCACCCTCCAATTTGTTTTGGTCAAATTTGAATTTTAAAATTCAAATTCACACATTCAACATCAAACACATACCTTAGATCACATTCCATTAAATCCTCACCTTCTAATTCAAATTGGTAGTTATTATTGGTTTAAATAACCACCAAAACTATTAAATGGATCCAAGTCATTAAATAATACCAAAATATCTAGATTTTCACTTTCATGATGTTGCCTCCTCCTTTGTGGAATAATATAGTAGTTCACAACAGTTATTTTTTAACTTCCAAAACACATTGTGGTGTGATGTGGTCACTACAGCGTGGGGGTCTTCCAAGTCCAATGGTGTGGAAATAAATGTACAAACTCCTCTAGACCATGGAAGCCTCTCCTACAATGTGAGATGCTTATTTACAATGTGATACACAATTACGATGCAAGTTACTTAAAAGTTATAGATACACCAAAATTGACAAGTTCCTCTCCTTTGTGGTATGGTCCAACTTCCATAGTATGAGAACCTCATCACAACATCTATTGCATCATGGTCAATCCTTCATGATGTAGAGGTACTCAATATTCTAGTGAAATGGAAAAAATATATTTTAACTTATTTTTAGAATATCCACCTCCTTATGGTGTAGAATTATTCAATAGAAAGGTCCACCAAAAACAAAATCAATCTCATTTGTGGTGTAGTATCTGATTTATGGCATAAGATAACTTCTTCAATCAACTTATATGGTGCAATAATAAGATATGTGGCATGAGACTACTTCCCTTTACAACTAGCCTTATAAATTACTTTCATGAAATGTAATCATTACAAATAATCTTAAGAATCATCTAAACTATTCTCCAAACATCTTCACCTAACAAGAAATGCGGGTTTGAATATGATTTATACATTGCAAAAAAATACAATATAATGAATCACATCCACTTAAACCTATTTATTCAACCAACTCCTCTAATATATTTGCATTAAAAACATTGTAAAAACTAGGAAACATTACCATTATGATCAATAAAAAGACTTCAAGAATAATTCAAAACCTCCTAATTTCCTTCATTGAAATATTAAATGTAACACCCCGACCCCAGAAGCTTAGAGATGGTGCATTACTTTATTACATTAGAATGATTACAAGGAATAAAATATTAAAGGACTAACTGGTTTAGAACTTTTGGAAAAATAGATTACATATATGATACCCATATTACATTTTTAAAATAGAAAATAAAACATGATATATAATAAAATGAAATGAATTGCATCCTTGAAATCTCATTCCAAGATTTATTCTTCATAACCTGGGGAAAGGAAACATAATAAGGGTGAGATAAAATTCTCAATAAGGGTAAGTAAATTGGAATAAATAATTAATCAATTAGAATAAATCAACATGGAAAGGTAAATAATTGAGAACAAATTATTTTTAAATAACTAGATAATGCATAATCAATATAACAAGGTAAATAACCGAAACCCATGCCATTTAATCAATAAACTAAGAATAAAATGCATCAATAGATTTTATCATACAAAAATATCACAGAAAAAAACAATAATAACTGAAATATATATAAAGGAAATTCTTAATTATTGGATGTCATGTCTGAGGCACATGAAAACCTATACCGTCAATATCTTTCACAAGATGGTTTAAAACTATGGGTAGAAACCTGTTTAATTTGGCCAACTGATTTGTCTCATGAGAACATGTTGATGTATAGAGGGGATATATAAAGTTTTATCTCCACCTATCACTTATAGTCCAAATTATTCCTCATATCAAGTAATCAATTAATAAACAATATTCCTTATCAAATATCCGTATTGAATAAAGAATATAGATTTATCAATATTTCTATAAATAATCAAATAACTGTCAAAGTAAACACTATATGTAAAAATGGTATATGATTTTGAAAATAAAAATATCCATCACTAAATAATGAGGATATTAAAGGAAATTTATTATGAAAAATGATTACAATAAAGTGATTGTTTCAAGATAAAGTTAACAATCCTAAAAGAAAGTGAGATTACAAAGATAACTTTTTCCACTTGGTAATTTTCAAGCTAAATACCTTGGGTGAAATAATTAAAAGTGAAACTTAAAATACCTTGAATTATGGGTTAATCACGATATAAAATTACAAAGTGGTAGTATATATTCTACATTAAAGTGAATTGGTGTATAACAATAAATACGTCTCAATGGAATGTAAATTGAGACGAAATCCATTACCTTGCGTTTCCTTTTGGGTGAACATACTTTAATATAATTTATAATATCTTTAATCATGTTTTTAAAATATAAAATAACCATAATTATATTTTTAATTTCATATATTATCTTCTTATAATATCTTATTACCCGTTTGTTAACAATCTTTCATTATTTTCACTATTTCGGGTATTAATTGCCTAGTTTTTTAGTATGTTTTGACTTGTCACTTTTTGTTCTGATTAATTAGATCATGATTTTATCATATAAAAAATTTAATATAAATATCATACATATTAATTATATATTTATTTATAATAATCCATAAAATTTGGAGATAAGGAAATGAAATGCACCGTTTATGGAGACGGTGGGCTGTACGTACGCATAAACGCTACTTCCATTTATTTGTCATATTAAAATAATAAAAATTATATGATATATATGTATATTATAATTCCATTATAATATTTATTTCATATATGTCACATATATTTTTTTAGAATCATCCTTAATAAATTTCATGTATAGTGTGAATGAATCACATCGCTTTGAGGAGACAATAGTCTATACGTCCACAAACGATGTTATCATATTTACACAAAATGGAAATCATAAAGTTATGTGTTATATAAAAATTAAATAAGAATAAAGAAATAATAAATATCATATATATCATATATAAACTACAAATAAATCATTATTTCAACCTTTAAAGGTGGTAATGGAATAACGAATGACATCGGTTCATGTGGCAGTAGTCCGCCAAATATACGAATAATGATTTCATATCCCATTTGATGGATGTGTGTAAAATACTAGGTCAAAATATTAGTATAAAAATATATTAGTATATTTAAGATAATGAGGTTATTATATAACCATGATATATAAATAATTAAAGGTATGGAGAAGTAAATGAAACAAAAGTGATTGTTGAATAACATTACCTCTTATTTAGGTAACTCCTTTTGGTTTATACCAAAAGACTTTCTTGGTTGTATTTATGACCAAAGTAAGGCTTATAGAAGGATGGTATGGATTTTGGGAACTTATTTTTTTTTTCATAATTTGGATGATACAAAGGGCTTGAGAGGTGTGAATAAGTGGGAGGGGTGAGTGCCTTTTTATAGTGGAGGAGTGACATTCTTATAAACATAAAAAGGTAAACACTACTGAGAGGTATCCATTGCATAATGTGCCTAAAATAATGAAACAATTATATAAAAATAAGTATATGGTCTAAATATTTCCATAAAATAGGTTTTGGACATATTTATAGGTCATTTCCCCCCTTAAGTTTAAGGTTTAGTCCCTTGTTAAGCTTAATTTTACCTTAATCGCTGTAATTAATTTTAACTGCATTCACTAGTATTTTTGGTCAAAAAATAATTTTAAATTATTATAAATTATAAATTATTATTATTACGAATATTTAATACATTTTTAAAAACTCCAATAATAGAAATGGTATAAATTAATTTAAATTTAATCCTGCAGACGGGATGACAAAGCAGTTTTTTAAAGTAAAAATGTTCAAATGTTTGAAATGTTTTTATATAAAATTTCAATGATAAATTTATTAAAATTAAATAAATTAGATTAATTTATGTATAATTTATCTAATTTTACTTCAAATTTAATTTAAAATATATTTTAACTATATAAATAAATTAGATGAAAAAACAGTTTTCAATTAAAATTTAGTATTTTTCACTATTCATTAAAAAATGAAACTTCACAGAAAAATACCAAAAGTTCACCCTAAGGTAATTTTGAAATTAAAATTTCAAAAATAATTTTATTTTGACATATAAAATTTAGAAAGTTAAAAAAAAATTTATTTTAAAATAGGCGGGCCATTAAAAGGTGGTAAAAATGCATTGATAAAAACATAGATTTTTATGCACAATATTGGGTTTGTTCTTATCTTATGCTTATCAAATATATTAGATGAATGTAAAAATTATTTTATGAATATATAATATATATATTAAATTAAAATCACTCACTAATTGTAATTAATTTAATTTATTAAGATAAAACAACTTTTCGAGCATAAAAATAATTCTTTTATAAAAACATTCCATTTACATTCAATTGGTTCTTATATTAATTTATAATTAATTTATAATAAATGAATTCTACCACATATTTTCATAAGTTAGTTAATACTATTCATAACCATCAATTTCACTACTAGTATATATCTTATTATATTAAATAATAATATCTTAATAATATATTGTTGTTTGATAAAACTCAATCTTACATGTAACACAAACTATTGAAAAAAGTAATTCTTATGTGTAATGAAAAATAACTCAGTGTTGCATGCATTAAAAGATATATAATATATTTATTTAAAACATAAAATATATCATAAATTCTCAGGAAATTATATTCCTTTCTATTATTGGTGCTGTGTTTCATACTCGCTATTAAATATATTGTTCTTACTTTATAATTTCAGGGTGTTACATGAAACTTAAGATCAAATTTCATATTTGAATGGATTCAGACTTCATCCAATACATGCGGATGGAAACTTCAAAAAACTTTCATTAAAAAAATATATAATGATCACTATTAAATTTGTAACAACTTTTAATTTTCCGTGATTTGTTTTGGAATATTATATGGATTATTTATGAAGCTAGGTATTGAGACGGCATGAGATTCTGAGTCCCAGTGTGACCAAAATTAATTTTGGAAATATATCAAATATATTAAATGAACACATGCACATTTTTCCTAAAAAATTAAAATAACTTCTAAATAGAGGATTGGATAAAAAATATGAGGCTTTTGTTATGTTCAGAGTGTGGGTTTTACCCTAGGTGTGATATAACCTTGGATAACATCAAACATTCAGGTGGGGGATGATCATGGGAGGATGTTTAAATAAATTAACTGAATAAATTAATTTATTTAATTAAATTAACCTGAACTAATAAATTTTCCATATAAACTATATTGTGGAAATTTTTTAGGGTTATCCATATAACCCTATAAATCAATATCAATGATCGGTGTGTGAGGAAACTCAAGGATATTTCGAATGATAATGAGACATAATTTTTCTTCACTAACAATTGATCCAAATTGAGTCATGATATTCTTTTATTTGGGTTATTCCCTATTTTTTTATTTCTATGATGAATGAGAATCAATCATTCAATAGATTGATTCATGAATTGATCATATTGAGGGTACATGATTATCTATAGGGATTATTGGTAGAATTGTTTATTTGTTTTGGTCCTTCACTCATTATTATAATGAAAACAAATCGAGTCCAAAATGAACATAACATAGGTTCATTCCTCTTTTGTGTGTTTCTTTTATTTCTTCCACCATTATTCATCCATTCATCATTGTTATTCATTATGATTAGTGGTTTGATAAAAAATTGGATAAACAATTATTGTGCACCCATTTCTTGGCATAATGGATTGATACCATAGATCTAGATATGGTTTAATGATGGGATTAATCTACGATGATGGATGATCAATCAATGAAATATTTTGGTATACCGTTCTTCATATCTTTACTATGTGATGACAAATGGTACATGTGGACAATATTTGAATGAATTTAAAGGGAAAAAAATCAGTGATCAATGATAGAAATTATCAGTCAGTTATGTTCCTTGATTTTTGAAATGGCACGTGGTCTGATCAACAACCATAGGAGCACATGATGATGCATGAACCAAATCTGGGATTCTAGAAAATCTTGTACTACATAGCGTGTATTCCGAAGTTACATGATATGTGGGACCCCATGATGTGGCAATAGGGTTTCTACAAGAAGATAAATATCACACAACATGTTACCTTTGTCACACGACATGTGACCCTTACTTGGTGCTCGACGTGTACCTGGTATGGTACACAGGCATAGGCACATTCACAACTAGCCTTGCACAGACATAGCTATCTAGACACAAACACAACTAGGAGTACATGGTCTTGGACACACCATGTACTCATGCATGAACACAAACACATGCACTGTCCTTGATTCTTTGGAAGGAACTGGTTCCAAAGGGACACACCATGTACTACCATTACATGCCATATACTCCAAATAAGGCTTATAACCCATATCCTATTTATCTTATACAAGTCTCTTTAAGATGTGTTCCCTTGTTATATTCCCTGAGGGTTAGTATGGAATCATGTCCTATATACAAAATGGTGATCTATTCAGAGGGACTTTAGTGTTGGATAGATTTGTTAGAATCCTTCCATGAGGACCAGAGTGAGATCCTCTGTCATTATATTACCCTAGGTGGAGTTCTTGGTATCTTCATGACCAACACTACATGGGAATTGATCCTCCACATAGTGGGTTATTCCAGATTTAGTTGTTGGTATAATCCATGTCCTTGGGTGTGATCCTCATATCTGTATAATTCTCTTTATACTTCCAGCATATACTTCTTATGGTGAGACTTGATGAGCATGACATCTCAGACAAACACCATCCATGCTATGTGACTCATGGAGTGTGTTCTCCCAGATAAGAGCGACATGAAACCTTCGAACAGGAATCCCAGGTAGGCATTATGGTTTTGACTCTACCTTGAGACCTTGGGTATTCATTGATTATATCTATATATTCTTGTTATATGTGTTGTAGAGCTATAACTATGATGATTTGAATATTATTATTGATGTTATATGCTTAGTGATTTTGGGGTTATCTATTGGGTATTTTTATACTCACCCCTTCATAGTATTTTCTAGCAAGTTTCATGAACTATGTAGATGATCGATCTTTTGATGGAGTCCTAGAGGGACCAGGACTAGGAAGATCTTAGTGATCTGGACATACCAAGGCATGTTCTTACGGTTACCTTGATAGTAGTCCCCTTCTATACTTTCATGTTGGACTTGTTTTCAATTTATTTGTGGTGGGATTGTATTTAGACCTTTTTATTTCCATTACTTGTTTTCATACACTGATGAGGGGATTTAGATATATGCATGCATGGTTTATCATTTGTTTTACATTTCAGAATTTTATGGGTTTGGAGATGTGTTCTTGTGTACATGTACATTAGGATAAGTCCTCCCATGTGAGTGATAAGCCTAATTGGTACTAGTCACCACCCCATGGCCTATTATAGGTGGACTTGGGGTAGTTGAAACATGATCCATATTGGGACGAGTCATGATAGAGCGGTATCAAAGGAGTTAGTTCTACCTTAAGACCAGAGTCTATGATGTTGGTTTGGGAAAACAGTGTTAAGTTTTTTGAGTTCAGATTTTAGGCCATAGATTTCAATGTTACTACATCACCCTAATATTCATACACCAAGAATATGATCCCCTACCTTTATACTCATCACATGTAGACACTGGTTGTAGGAAAAAACATTGGTGTATAAATCATTTAGGAATGGGTTGTCATTTCCATGTCCTTATTGAGATAGATCTCCAGATATAATCATTAACTGTGGTATGTATTTTCTATTTTAGGATTCCTCTAAGATTTATGATAGGTAGGATTCAACATCAGGATCATAAGGATAATCCCCTTAGTGAATATTCTTTGATACAGGGACCTGTTCAGAAGGTGTTACCTCCAGGTGGTGTACTAGTTATACCATCACCTGCCGAGCAATAGATGGTAGCCGTAGTACCATTAGATGAGGTGAACAGAATGATCACACTTTATGAGTTTTAGAAATATCAACCCCTCAGGTTCTAAGGTGAGCCTGACCCATAGGTAGCCTAGGAATATCTTGAGGTGGTGAAGTGAGTTTCCCATCTTGTTAGGACATTGACAGATCATATGGTGGTCTTGGAAGTGAGCCTTATCCTTCGCTCTGTAATATTATGGTGGGGTTTAGTGACCCAATCGTATGATGATGCAACTATTTTATAGTTAGAGTTAAAGCTCCTTTTTAGAGAGGAGTTTACTCTAGATACGTTGAGGGATATGCACATCTAGGATATTCTAAAACTTCAGCAGAGTAGATCGACATTAACTAAGTATTCATCGAGGTTTAAAAAACTATCTAGGTACTTGATTGATATGGTTTGTGATTAGTTCTTTCGATCTCAAAGCTTTGATTAAGGACTACATAGATTCATCGGATCCAACTTTATACCTCTATGAATTTCTACATATGCTAGGGAGAAGAGCATGCTTTGGTTGTTGAGAGTTTCCTGGATGAGAAGATACAAACAGTTGTTGCCGGTAGTGGGCACTTAAGAGTAGAGACATCGACCGTAGGAAGTTGACGTCAGAATCAGGGACCTAGATGTGTGATAAATTTTTGGAGGTGATCCTAGGATAGAGGTTCTACAGTTTAGGTCTCACAGGATAGATCTAACTAGCATAGGGAGAGTCAGTGCTACTCTTATAATGGTAGGGGAATCTTGTATGGGATTATTCGACCTTCTATATGAATGACAAAGAGATAGTGGATGAGAAACTTAGGAAGAGGTGGTGATATAAGAAGATAGGTCTTTATGGTGGAAGATGTGGTAGAGGAGCTAGGAGAGTAGCTAGAGGTGGTAAGCATTTTTGACCTGTTACCGCCACCACCCCCAGGTGGTGCATGCCAAGCTCAGGGAGCTGGGGGACAAGAGAGAGGGAAATTGTAGGTGGTTAAGGCTTATAAACTTGAAGATCTAGGGATGATATGAGGTATGATCTATGTCTTTTCTTCTTTATCTATAGTACTGATAAACATAGGTTCAAGTCATTCCTTTATTTTTACTTATCTGGTTTGAGACTTAGAGATTCCGATTGAGCCCTTGACTCAACCCTTGCACTTGGAGACTCCTATGGTAGGAGGCTCAATGAACACACACATTTTCTAATGGTGTGACCAGAATCTTAGAGGAGAGTGATTTGTTTGGGATCTATTTATATCAATGATGAGGCCTTATGATGTTATATTATGTATGGTCTTGTTATCTATAATTCATGCCCAAATAGACGTTTTAAGTTGGAAGATACAGTGTGTCCACAGTGATGAGACAAGGTTTTACTTTTTTGGTGAAAAGGAAACCCTAGTAGTGCATGATGGACTCATGCATAGGTGGGTGTATCCGATTACTCATTAGTTGGATATCATGACCTTTTTTTGTGGATGCCATGAGTTTTTAGTTTCCTACAGCGGTGGAAGAGTATGAGGAAGTATTTCCTAAGGATGTTTTGATCTTAAATCCCCACCAAGAGATATAATTATACATTTATCTAAACCCTAGGATGGATCTATTATTTGTTCCATCATATCAGATGGTTCCCACAGAGATTCCTGAGATAAGGGTACAAATGTAGGACTTTCAGAGAAAGAGCTTTTTCAAACCCATTATTTCACCCTGGGTAGCCCCAATGTTGTTCTCCAAGAAGGAGAATATGAGCTTGATGCTATGTGTGGACTACCATCACCTAAAATAGGTTATTGTAAAGAACAAGTATCCAATATCAAGGTTCTATGAACACTTTGATTAGTTGAGAGGGGCATGATGGTTCTCTAAGATTGACCTCATATCATGATATCATCAGTTGCAAGTACGAGATGAGGATATACTAAAGAAAACATTCAAATGCCTCTATGGTCACTATTAGTACCTGGTGACACCACTTGGAATGATGAAAAACACCCCAATAGTGTTCATGGGACTCATAAACTAGGTCTTTCAGCCTTTCTTATACCGGTTTTTGGTAGTATTCATTGATGATATCCTAGTGTACTCTGTATCCGAGGATCACATGAGACACTTAATGATTGTTCTTGTCATACTCCGAGAGAACCATATTTATGGTAATGTCTCAAAGTTCTAGTTCTATATTCTGGATTTTCTCTTTTTAGGATATGTTATCTCATTAGATGATAAAGAAGTGGACTCGATGTAGGCCAAGGCTGTGTTAGCTTGGGAGCCACCCAAGAGCATGATAGAGGCGTGAAGCTTCCTTGGGTTGGCAGGATACTATAAGAGATTAATTCCTGATTTCTATAAGATATCATACCCCTTTATATATTTTACCCAAAATGAGTATCCTTTTTATGTGGATAGATAGGCACCAACAAGATTTGTAGAAGTAGAGATAGAGATTGACGAGCACTCTCATCGTGAGATTTATAGAGGATGTTTTCAAGTACATAATGTTATAGGATGAATCAGGGAATATGATAGGTTATGTTTTAATGAATAGGAAAGAAATGATAGCCTATGGTTCACATCATTTGATACCACATGATCATAAATATTTGACCCACGATCTTGAGTTAGTAACAACAGTCTCCACACTAAAGATGTAACAACACTACCTGATGGGTGAGTAGTTTATCATCTATTCTGACCATAAAAGTATCAATTATATATTCTCTCAAAAGGATATTAAATTTATATAGATTTAATGGATAAATTTACTCTAGTATTATGACTTGAATATTTTCTATACTCCTAAGAAGAGGAATATGGTAGAAGATTCTCCTAGCAGGAGATCTTGTTCAAAGTTGTTGAGCAAGGAATTAGAGAAATCGGCCTAATTGTAGTTATAATTTGTGGATGGGGATGGAGTAACTTACCTCTAATAGATGGTTGTTACCCCTAACATTTTATAACCAGTCAAGGAGGCACAACTTGGGGATACCGACTATGATATCCTATGTACTCAGATATCCACTATACATGCTCTTGATGGATTTTCTAAAGGTGGGGGGGGGGCATGTCATTATTTTTAGAGGATGCATGATGGTACCAATGAAATTGTAGGAGGAGTTTCTGAGATAATTTCATACATCTCATTTGGTGGTATATCCATGTGTATAAAATATATACCAAGACCTCTGACATTAGTTTTGGTGGCCAGGGATGAAGAAGGGAGTTGCAGACTTTGTCTCTTGATGCCTTACTTGTCAGCAAGTGAAGGCTGAGCACCAGGTTCCAATAGGTTTAGCTCAACACCTTGAGTTTCTATAGTGAAAGTGATATGGGATATCCATGTACTTTGTGATGGGGTTACCACATACGTCCAGGGGGCATGTTCCATTTGGTTGATCATAGATCACTCACCAAGTTAGACCACTTACTAGCTATTTGGGAGTAGAGATCGGTAGAGATATTGGGAAGCCTCTACATGCAGGAGATAGTCCGTCTGCAAAGAGTTCCCTAAAACATCATTTTTTTGACTGTGATGCTCACTTCACATCTCGGTTATATAAGGGATTGTAGAAGGATTTTGGGAATCAGCTGTGTTTGAGCATAAATTTTCACCCCTAGACTGACGACTAGACTGAGTGGACCATTTAGGTTCTTGAGGGAATGCTGCAATCTTTCATGTTGGATATTGGATGTAGTTGGGTGGAACACCTAACACTAATAGAGTTTGTGCACAAAAATAACTACCATTCAACAATCGGTATAGAGCCATCTGAGGCCTTGCACGGATGACCTTGTTGGTCATACCTATGTAGAACTGACCCAGGAGAGTTGGTAATTATGGTACCAAAGTTGGTTAGATCCACTACAGAGAAGGTTTAGGTCATCCAGGAGTAGATGAGGACTATACAGAGCCACTAGAAGTCCTATACAGACTGATGACGAAGACCCTTGGAGTTTGAGGAGGGAGACCATGTGTTCCCATGGGTTTCACCTTGATGTGGATTGGAGAGATTTGGTTAGGGTGACAAGCTATATCTAACATTCATTGAACATTTATAGATACTATATAGATTTGGTGAGGTGGAATACCACTTAGATCTACTAATGAAGTTAGAATAGGTACATGATATCTTTAATGTGTCATAGTTGAGGAGGTACATGAAAAATCCATCAAATGTTATCGAATGGAGAGACCCTGACATCGAGGATGGAGATAACTTTGCTGATACCTAATAGAGATTTAGGATTAGTAGGAGAGAACCCTTCATGAGAGATCAATTCCCCTAGTGCATATCTAGTGGATCATGGGAATCTTTAGGAGAGCATCTCAGAGCAGGAGACCCAAATGTATGCTCAGTACCCACATCTCTTTGTGTAACCTTTTATTTTTGGATTTGTGAGAAATAAAGGTTCAAGGTGGGGAGAATGTAATTACTTACATTTTCCTTGATTTGTTTTGGAATATTATATGTATTATTTATGGATCTTGGTACTGATATAGTGTGATATTCCAATTCCTGGTGTGATCGGAATTAATTTTTGAAATATATTAAATATATTTAATGCACACACAAACATTTTTCTCAAAAAAGTGTAATAAATTCTAAATAGAAGCTCATATTGGAAATATGAGGCCTCCATTGATCCCAAAGCATGGTTTTTACCCTAGAAGTGATATAACCTTGAAGTGCGTCATACATTAGGGTTGGGCATGATCAGGGGTGGAAATTTAAATAAATTAATTGAAAAATTAATTAATTTAATTAAATTACTCTAAGCTTATAAATTTTATATACATAAACTCTTATATAAAACTTGTAGGGTTAGATTCATAACCCTTTAAATCAAGAGGATCCATTGGAGAGAGTTGGAGGAGCTTTGTTGGCAAGATACGACTAGATCAGGGATCATCAATCAGTGTGCGATGGAACTCAAGGATCTTGCCAACAGCAACAAGAAAGAATCATTATTTATTATAAATTGATCCAAATCGAGATAGGATACTGTTTTATTTGGACTATTCCCCATTTATTTATTTCTATGATGAATGTGAATTAATTGACCAATGGATTGATTCACGTATTGATTGTATTGTGGGTATGGGATTATCTATTGGGATTATTGGGATAATTGTTTATTTGTTTTGGTTATTTGTTCATTATTCTAACAAAAAAGGATTGAGGCCAAACCAAACATGGATGAGGTTCATTCCTCTTTTGCATGTTTCTTGGATTTATCCCACAATTATTCATCCATTCATTTACAATATTCATTTTAACCAGTGGTTTTGAAAAATACAAAATAAAAAATAGTTGCGTGCCTTTTTCTTAGTGAAATAAATTTATACCATAGATCTGTGTATGTTTTGATGATGAGATTTAGCTACAATGATGGATGATCAATCAAGGATGGGTTTATGGATACTGTTATTTGTATCTTTTTTGTGTGACAATGGATGACACATGTGGATGATATTCGAATGTATTCAAAGGGATGGAACTCAGTGATCAACGACAAAAAGGCTTAGTCGGTTGTGTTCTTTTATTTTTGGTGTGATGCATGGATGGATCGATGAATGAATGAGTGGATGATGAAACATGAACTATATCTAGTATTATAGAAAATCTCACATTACACAACATGTATTTTGGCATTACATGCCGTGTTGGACCCCCTTGTGCGGTGCTGGGTTTCCAAAAGAAGAAAAATATCACATGGCATGTGACCTCTATCATACAGAGTGTGACCCTTGGTTCTTGGAATGTATATAGGAAGGTACATGGTAATGGGCCTGGGAATGGCTTGTTATACATGGACACATCCTACTAGACACAGACATGAACAGGAGTACACAGGCTCAAGCACATTGTGTACTTAGGCACAGAAATAGACATGGGCATGGGCTGTGATATGAGGGAAGGACTCAGTTCCAAAGGGACACATTGTTTACTACTAGTAAACATTATATACTCCTTCAAAGAAGGCTTAGAACCCTTTTCATATTCATCTTGGACAAGTTTATTAGGGTAAGTTCCCTTATTTAATTTCTTGAGAACTAGTATGGAATCATGTCCTATATATGGGATGGTGATCTCTTTATAGGGACTTCAATCTTAGATAGAGTTGTTTGAATCCTTTTGTGAGCCTTGGAGTTAGATCCTCTATTATCATATTTTCCTAGGTGGAGTTCTTGGTATTTTCATGAACAACACTATGTGAGCATCGATCCTATACTTAGTGGGTTATTCTAGGTTGAGTTGTTGGTATACCCCATGGTCTTGGGTGTAATCATCATCTTTGTATTTTTCTCTTCATACTTATAGAATATAATTCTTATGAAGATACCCAATGAGCATGACATCTTAGACATACGTCATCAGTGCTATGTGACTCATGGAACATGTTCTCCTAGATGAGAGCTATGTGGAACCTTCAAGTAGGAATCCTATAATGGCATTACGATAGTGACTTTACCTTGATACTGTGGATCTTTATTGAGTATATCTATACATTCTTGTTATATGTGATGCATACATATACCTATGATGATATGACTGTTATTCTTAATGTTATATGCTTAGTGATTTTGAAGTGTCCTATTGGGTATTGTTATACTCACCCTGCATGACATTTTCCTTCATATTTCATATCTTATGAATATGATCAACCTTTTGAAGGAGCCCTATAGGGACTAGGACTAGGTGAATCTTTGTGAGTCAAATAGATCTAGGTGTGTTCCTAAAGTTACCTTGATAGTATTATCCTTCTATACTTTCAAGTTGGACTTGTTTTCAGTTTATTTATGGTGGGATTGTATTTCCCACTTTACTTTCAAGTACTTGTTTTCATACTATGATGATGTGATTTAGATGTATTATTTCATGGTTTATTAGTTTTTTTAAATTTCATTATTGTATGGGTTTGGAGGCGTGTGCATATGTACAAGTATATTAGGATAAAGCTTCCCATGTGAGTGATATGCCTACTCAACACTAGTTTTCATCCCCTAGCCTATTGGAGGTAGTCTTGGGGTAGTCACGACATGGGCCCCATTGGGATGGGTCATGAAAAATTATCTATGGAACTTCAATGATCAAATCAATTTTTTCATTAAATAATAATAACATATCCCAAAGTTTTCAAGGTAAGAACTTCAACAAACTTCTTGACCAATCTTACAAGATATGTCATCCAATATATAAAGATTTAGAACAAGTCAAAACCTTCTTGGGAACTTCTTCAACAACAATATTATAATCTTCATCAATTTATAATAAAAACTTCATCATCACCATATTCATTCAACATCCAAGTTTTTTCTTCTTTGTGAACATATTGACTAGATGGATGGAATCTATATCTATTAATAATCAACACTTTATCATCACCATATTCATTCATCATCCAAGATATTTCTTATTTTTTAATATATTGAAATCAATGAAAAACTTATTATTAATTGATAACCATTAATAATAAATACAACACACAAGGTGGGATAAATACACTAGTTTCACCAGTAAGGTTCTAATATATTAGTACAGTGGAGTCATTTTTTTGAAAAAAATAATCTCTATTCAATTTTAATAATATTGTTTTTCATTTATAAATTTATTGTAGTGTCCCCCATGTATTAGGACTAAAATATGAACCCCATAAAATACTTTTATTTTTATTTTCCTTTGTTTTATTTCACTAACTGTCTTACATTGTTTTAGAGTGTGTGTTGTAGTGCAGTGATTTAAGAACAACTTGTTTTCTAAGTTCCAGTACATCATCAATTCAAGTTAATTTCAGTTCTTTATTTTCACTATGTAAGTTCTTATGGATAACTTATAGTGTTTTGGAGGTTTTATCAGACCCAAAAATTGGTATCAGATCTTTGGCTGTAGAGTTTCAGATGACCATACCATGGCCAAGGTGTTTTAAAGCTTGGTTTTGAAGCATAATTCTACCCTTATCCTTATAGAAGGATTCTAATAAGTAGTTCTTGATCTATCTTATGTGTTCCAAGAATTATTGAGAGTTTATTAATTACATAAGTAATGGAATTGGCAGAAGGTAAGGATTCTATGTATAATTTTAATGATAAAGAATTCAAATCCTGGAAGATGAATATAGAATATTATCTGCTACAAAAGGGTCTCCATCTTCCATAAACTAGAACCAAGACAAAATTGATAAAGAAAAAAATAATGGTAAAGGTTGTATAATATATCTTTTTTAGTGATCTAGATGTCACTAACCTATAACATGGATTATAACATCAGTGAGGTGAAGAAAATTTTAGAACTTATGAAGATCCTAGTTGATATGTATGAGAAGTCAACATCAATGAATAAGTTGTTCCTACTATGGTGGTTATTAAACATGGTAATTTTGAAAGGAAATCCAATGTAAGATCACATCAAAAAATTCAACATCATTAGAAGTTAGTTGGAATCAGTGAAGGTGAGTTTCGATGTTCTAGAGTGGGTGCTGTTGTTACTCTCATCACTCTAAAAATCACGATTTGTGACTGTTACCGTGGTGAGTAACTCAAATGGTAACAAGAACATGGTGTTTGTGGATGTTAAAGATTTTATTTTGAATGAAGAGATTCATTGGAATGATATCTAAGCACCTATTGGAAACACATATAGTGAAGAAGGTAGGGGGTGTTTTGTAACATAAAAGAGTCACATAAAAGGAAAAAGAATGAGGAGGAGAAGCCATAACAGATCAATAAATGGTGGTCCCATGTGTTGGAATCAAGGAAATAAATTCCATATGATGAAATATTACAATAGATAATGATTCTATTCTAGAAGATATATTTGTAGAAGTGAATCCAAAAATACCATATTGTAAGATACGAGTGGTACTCTATTTAGTGTCTCCAGTTTACTTGAGTATTAGAATATAGATTTTATAGCTTCATTTCACTCTATGTTAGAGATAATAATTATGAGTAATTATATTTTCTAAAGATATGGAAAGCTATATATTGTGTATGATATAGATCTCAAGATTGTGGGAAATATTAATGTTACTATTCAAATAAATAATGAAAGTTTATCAAAGTTATTAGTTATTTTTCACATACCAAGGTTATGGGAGAACATGAATTTAATAAGGTATTTGGATGATGTGGGTATTTATACAAAATTTATGGATGGAGTATGAAAAGTTACATGTAGTTCCTTGGTAGTGGATAAAAGAGTGAAAGATGGAACATTGTAACTAATGAGACTTTTAGGAGTAATATATGGTAGAAAAATAAAATTTACAAAGTTATGGAATAAATGTTTGAGTCACTTAAATGAGAAAGAGATTAAAATACTAGTTATTAACTTGGCATCATAGTGATGGTGTTGTGGAAAGTTGAGGATCAAATATGTCTAGAGCCTATTTTTTGAAGATGAGTGGAAAAAATTCATTTTGAACCAGGTTGGTTAGAAAATGGGAGTTCACATGCAGGTAGAAGACATACTAGGGTTATTGTTTCTATGGTTTTAGGGGATGAAACTGCACATGATTAAGATCAAGGTATGCAGTATGGTATTTTCAGTGGTTTGTTGGGTGATCTGGGAAATGAGAAATAAAAATTAGGAGGGAATTCACTACCCCTGTCACCTCCTAAAGTTCCAACTGATGTCGATGGTGTCCAAA
Organism: Viscum album; assembly: GCA_963277665.1. NCBI lineage: Eukaryota > Viridiplantae > Streptophyta > Magnoliopsida > Santalales > Viscaceae > Viscum > Viscum album. Next base: position 2,043,392,982 of record OY728142.1, on the reverse strand, counting down.
TTTGGTGCTTTAATTCATGGTGGATAATCTTGGGCTGTTGACATATATTTCATCTCTCAAAGAGAAAATTCAGGTAGAACAACTCTACAAGGTAAGTGGATCAAGTGTAATCCATCTAAGACATGATACAGATTAAATATAGATAGGTCTTGAATACAGGGGATTATGAGAGGAGGAGGACTTTTCCATGATAAAAGAGGGTCTATGATCATCAGGTTTAGTGCCTTTTATGGAAATTTTGATTCAGTTAGGGTAGAGACTAGAGTTCTATTAAGCGGTCTTGCCTTATATAAAATTTACAACATCAAGATTACAGTGGTGGAATTAGAATCCAATCTCTTGGTTGAATTCATTTGAGGAAATGGTAACACTCCATGGAATATCTCTTATTTTATCAAGAAATAAAAATAACCTTTTGATAATGAAAAGTAGGTTTCCCACATTTTGAGGGATGGAAATTTTTTTATGGATAATATTTCTAGTAAAGGTTATTCTTTTGATAGTCTTATTATTTACTAAAACACATGAGCTATTCCCCATGTTTTTTATATTATTATTATTGATGATGCCCTTGGTCTTCACCATTACAGACCTCCTTGATGTAATGGTTTTATTGATGTGGAATAAAAAATTAATTTTGAGTGAGTTATGATTGTGTTATTGGGCAGCAACAAAAGGTTTCATTCCAAATAGAAGGAATGGAATCAAATAACTAGATTTTAGTGATGGTTTATATGAATGTATATAGGTCAGTTTTAGTTCATTATCATAGGGGTTCATTGTACTATGCTACCTTTATCTATGATGTAACAAAAAAGGTGTGGGTGTTATTTATTAAGAACAAGTCCAAAATATTCAAAACTTTAATTTAATGGAGATTCATAGTGGAAAAGGAGACCAGTATTAAACTAAAGTGTTGGAGGTTTGAAAATGGTGGGTAATATGAGAGTAGGGAGTTCCAAAGATTCTATTAGTGGAAAATAATATGGTTTTAGAATACCATACTGGGTACTATATAAAAAACAAAGTCACATATAGAATGAATAAAATATTAGTAGATAAGAAAAGGAGTATAAGGATTCACACTGGTTTTCCCAAGGAGTTTTGGTTGGAATTTGTAAATTGTTTTTCTTACTTAGTGAACAAAAATCCATCCTCTCAATTGGGGTATAAACTTATGGAAGGATGTTAGCCTAAAAGAAAGATTGAAATTTATCACATTAAAATTAAAGTACCTAAGATCAATTTACTCCACTAAAAAGGGGGTAATGAATTAGTGAAGGATAATTTTATTATAACATTTTTTCAATTTAAATCAATCTCTACAACTAGTTAATGTTTGGTCCACTCAAATATTAATTCTCAACCTCAACCGCACATGCAGAAACTAAAAGATCAATGAACATAAGGATTTTTACAAGGTTTGAATCCTTTATAGAAGGACCAATTATTTAAATGGTTATATAGTATTATTGTGGATATTTTTAGTCAATGAATCACTTATTTATTTATTTTAAAAATCACAATACACTTTATAAATTTGATCTAACTTGAAGTTTTTGTTTACGCTATTTTTCTATACAGAATGAACTTCTATTAACCGAAATACCAAAGATATAAATTAATTTATGAAAATATGGTAATATGAAGATCCATTCTAGACTAATTTCTTCAGATTTAGAAGCACTATAGTTCTTCTGAACTAACTCATTAGTATATGAAGCAACATATTGAGTTCATTGGTAGATGAATAAGTTACTGCCGATGTAGTTACAACTGAATCTGAGTTTTATGGAATCTAACCATTGAAGTTTGTTATAATTTCACCTATAAATAAATTAATACCTATATAATCATAATATACATGAAAAATAATTTTTAAATTTATTTTTCATTTTGAATATTTACAATTTCTTATTGCTGAGAGTGATTCTAATCAGTGTGATTTTTCTTTCTAAGTGTTTTTGCTAAGAGCTACCAATATGTGGGATTTTCCTTATAAATTTATTAGTATTTCAATTTTAATAGTTTTTATACTAGTACTATGTGATTGAAGGATTCCAGGGATAAGAATATAGTGAATCTGATCATCTGATCAAGGACTTCTAGGGATTGGAAGACATAGAATCTAATCATCTGATCAAGGGCTTACATGGCTAGGGAGAAAAAGCTCTATCACTTTTGTGTATGAAGTGAGATGATATCAATAGGTTTAGTTGAGGGATTATAGTGTTAAGAAGACAAAAATTTCAATAGGTATAAAATTGGGGATACCTTATGATAGGTTGAAAGTAATGGATACCTTAGATCAAGTTTAAAAATACACCTTTCACTTCGGTTTAAAAGTGAAGCTTTAATAAATATCCTTTTAAAGGAGTATTTGGTTTTCTATCCAATAATACATGTTTTATTCTTAAACTTCATCTATATTATTTCTTTAATTAATATTTAGTTAATTACCACTTCAGTTATTATAATATAATTAGTTTAAAATTTCAGCGTGTAAACTCTTTTATCAGTTGTTTAAAATACCGATCATTTTATTTCCAATGTAAAAACTTTATTTCAATATAGTATATATTTTCATTACTCTAACCTTTTATTTCATCGGTAATTAGAAAAACCAATAAATATTTTACTTCATCAGTAATTCAAAAAACTGATCAACTTAATACTTATAGAGGATAGAGATTGTAAGTTTATTTTTAAACTACAATTCACCCCTATTGTATTTTATTTTCTATCATACATTGGGGAAACATTTAGTATCAGATCAAGTATTTACCCTAATTCTATCATTATCTCACTTTAGATTGTATTTTTGTCAGTTTATCATATTTTTAACTCAATTTCATTACACTAACCATATTGGTAGGTGAAATATTTTTTTGATGGAAAGAGTACCAGTTGGAAAACTCAAAAACCTAAATCCAACCAGACCACCTATTTTTGATGGAGATGAGTTTGATTATTGGTGTGGTCATATGAAATCCTATATCATTAATACTAGATTTGACAATTTTATCATGATGATAGAAAACTATAAAGTTATAGAGAAGGATGTCATTCAATTCTATCATGAATAACACTAAAATATTAGATAAACTATAAAGTTAATAATAATCTATTGTGTTATATGATCAGTAACATCTATAGATAGCTATTTTCATGTGAAATTGAAAATGGAATTTATAAGAATCTGAAGATAACACATTTTGGAACCAACAAAGTTTTAGAAACTCATATATTTATGATTAGAGACCACTATCAAGATTTTGATTTTCCACCTGAAGAAACTGTAACACAAATGCATTGATGCTTTATGACTATAGTAAAAAATTTACAATCTTTGGGTGAAAAAGAGTTATCGAAATATTAACTCACTAAAAATATTATCGATATTATGCTAAAATAATTGGAATAAAAGAGGAAAACAATTAATGATACTAAGCATTTGACAATGTTAAGTCTGAATGACTTAGTTAGAACATTAATGCAATATGAGATCAGACTAATATGAAATGATGAAAAATAGAAAATGAATAATGGATTGGAATTTTATTCTACCTCAGGTAACCTTAATTATAGTGCCTTTAATACATAATATTATAATTAAAAATATCTTATTTCAAAGAGAAAAATGTAAGCATTAAAAACAAAGTGATTTAGAAGACAATAAAAATGAAATTTCTAAAACTTCATGAAGAATGAATAGGCTTTCTAGTAATTCAAAATTATGAAATTTTCATTTGAAATAAAAGAAAGATAAAAATGACAAGAAAAAATTATTTAGAAGTTATATGGTATGATTAAAATAAGGAAGGTTATATCAAACCTGATTTTCTTAAAGTGAAAAAATAGAAATACAAGAAGGTATTCTAAAAGAAAAGGGGAAAATATTGAAAGCTTTAGATAATAAGAGTTCTAGTGAAAGTGACACATCTTCAGATGGTTCATCAGAAAAAAGTGGAACAGAAACCCAAAAAGTATTTGGTTTCTATTCCAGTATTCCATGTAATGAAAAATGATTCATGGAAAAGTAAAAGAATATGAGTACCACTAGAAAAAACAAATGGCACACTAACAGTGATTGTTCTAAACATATGACTAGAGACAAGTCAAACTTCTTAAATTTAAATAAATTTAATAGAGGAAGAGTCAATTCTAGAGATAATTCACAAGGTGAAATCATCAGAATCAATGTTATTTTTTTAAAAAGACTTTAATTTCAAATGTTTTATATGTTTTAGGAATTAAGGACAACCTTATCGACATTATTATATTATGTGATGAAGGATATATTATGAAATTCATGAATGAAAAATGTATTATTCAAAGTTTATAAGGTAGTTTCATTTTATCAGTTTATAGGCATGAAAATGTATACACACTCGACTTTGAAGAATTAAGTCATTGAAATTTTCCTTTCTTAAGTGCAACTAAAGACTTATCTTTCTCATAGAATAGGATATTAGGACACTATAACTTTTTTAATTTAACTAAAATTTCTAAGAAATGAAATATTAGAGATATAAAAGAATTTATATTTAATTCCACCATATTATGTAATCCTTATCAATTTGGCAAACAACATTAGTCATGTTTTAGATATAAAAGTGAAGTCTTAACTACCAAATATTTATAGTTAGTAAACATGGATTTATCTAGCCCTACAAAAACTGAAAGTATTGGAGGAAAATACTATGTATATGACTTGGTTGATGATTACACAAGATATACTTGGGTATATTTTCTCACTCAAAAATCTAAATATTTTAATAATTTTAAAAAATTTCATACTTCTATTAAAAATGAGAAAAACATATCCTTGATTACTATATGGATTTATCATGGTGGTGAGTTTTTAAACTTTTATTTTGAAATTTTTTTAGTAAAAATTTATATTACTCATAATGTTTCTATATTAAGAACAAAAAAAATGATGTAGTCAAATGAAGAAATAAAATTCTTCAGGAAATTACTCGAAATTTTCCAAGAGAGTAATTTATTGATAGAAAATTTTGGATTGAGGTTGTGGGTACTTCTTGTTATACTATAAATAAAGTTTTACTCAGACCATTTATTAATAAAACTCTTTATGATTTTTAGACCAAAAGAAAGACAAAAATTTCTTACTCTAGAGTTTTTGGATATAAATAACACACCATGAATACAAAAGATCAGTTACATAAATTTGATCCTAAAACCACTAAATTAATTTTTATATGTTATTATATATCTACTTTGCCTTATAGAGTTTTTAATAAAAGAAACAAAGTTTTTGAGGAAATGGATCATGTAATGTTTGATGAATCTGATAGTTTTTTTCCTGTAAAACCATCAAAATTTTAAAATAATGATGATGTTTTAAAAAATTATTCTATTAATTTACTAGATGATAATTTAAAACTACCAATTGTAAATACTTCAAAAGTAAGACCATCTGATCTTCGATATCCAGAAGTTACTTTAATAGAAGATGTATATCCTTTAGTTAAAGACCATCTTACCAATTTACCTAGAAATTAGTTTATATTAAGAAATCATCCTTCTAATTATATTATTGGAGATTCAAGTCAACCAATTAAAACTAGAATTTTCCTAAGAAATCATTGTGATCATCATGATTTCATATCAAAATTTGAACTTAAAATAGTAGATGATGCTTTATGAAATGAATGCTATATAAGGGCCATGTAAGAAGAGATTAATTAGTTTGAACGGAACCAAGTTTTTACCTTATTTGGACATCATATAGATCTAATGATAATTTGATTAAAATGGTGTTTTAGGAACAAATGTAATAAAAATGGAATTATTATTATAAATAAATTAATACTTGTTACTAAAGGATATTTTCAAGAAGAATACATAGATTATGATGAAACTTTTTTACTAATAGCTAGATTATAATCTATTAGAATCTTATTATCCTTTTCATCTCATCTGAACATTAATTTTTTTCAAATGGATGTGAAAAGTGATTTTCTTAATGATTATCTATAAGAAGAAGTTTATTTTGGACAAATTACTAATTTTTAAAATACTATTTTTTCAAACAAAGTAATCAAACTTACTAAATAAATTTATGAACTTAAAAAAGTCCAAAGATATTGGTATAATAGGCTTATTAGATATTTTATTGAAAATAATTTTGTTAAAGGAAGTGTTAATCCAACCCTTTTCATAAATTTTTTTTAAAAAACAAAATTTTTGTTGATGAAATTATTTTTGGTTCAACTCAAAAATCTATTTTGAGACTTTTTTTTGAACTTATAAAAAATGAGTTTTAAATGAGCATGATAGGAGAACTCAAAATTTTACTTGTTTTTTTTGAATTTTTCCAAAACCAAGTGGAATTATTTAAACTCACCATAAATATATTAATGATTTACTAAAACATTTTGGTTTTGATAATGCATTAAACATTAATACTCCTATAACAAATTCTATAAAACTTGATCATGATTAAACTGATAAATAAATAGATCAAATAATTTATAAAATTATAATAAGAAGTTTATTATATCTTACTATAATTTGAGAAAACATAATATTTTCAGTATATTTATGTACAATATTTCAATCTAGTACAAAAAAATCTCATTTTAAAGTGGTAAAATACATTTTCAGATACTTTAAAGGTACTTCAAAACTTGGATTATATTATTCTTCTAAAAATGATTTTGTTTTAAAAATTTACTCAGATGATGACTTTGGATGTTGTGGGTTTGATAGAAAATATAATTCCAAAACATATAATTTATTAGGATAAGCTTTAGTATCTTAGTCTAGAAAGAAACAACATTCTATAAAAATTTCCATTGCTAAAGAAGAATATCTGGCAAAAAGAAGTTCTCATTCTCAAGTTTTGTAGATGCAACACATACTCCAGATTTTGGTTTGAGTTTTAATCAAACTCTAATTATTTATGATAATTTTAGTGACATTTAATTATATAGAAACCCATCACATCACTCATGAGAAAAACCCATAGATGTAAGGCACCATTTCCTAAGGGGCTACACATAATAGGAGATATTTTTATTGACTTTATTAGAATGGAAAATCAGATTGCTTATATTTTCACAAAACCTCTTACTTTAAATAGATTCAAATGTATTAAAAAAATTCGAGAATGATAAACATTAAGTTATCTTAAATCCACTTCTTGTTTAATCAATAACCTAACATTAAAAACTCCTAAAATTAAAAATTCCGGGGAAAATAATTTTCAATATTATCTCATTTTCAAATCTATCTAATTTTAAAAACTTATCTATATCTCAAAAATATCCGTATTTCAATTTATCTACACTTAAAACTTATATTTATTTAAAATTTATTTTTTTTTAATTTTTTTTTCTATAAAATATTTAAACCCTTACTAAAATCATTCTTGAACCATACTTAAAAAATAAATATCATCCATCAGAAGATAACTTTAAAAATTCTTAATCTTTTTAAACATATATTTTATTGTTCCCTTTTTTTTATTGTTTAATTTAGGAGGAGATATTGAATTTATTCATAAAATTTGTTTAATTAATTTTTATAGGGGGTTTATTCTACTCTTAAAAAATGTAACATTTTCTTTTCTATTCAAAGAAATTTTAAATTTAATTATTAAAATAATTTGTATGACATGTGTTTTAACCTTTCATTTTCTATACGAGTATTTGAGATCCACTTGTTCAACAATGAAAAATTTTGGGTGTAAGAAATCATAAATGCCTATATAAGAACTGAAATATCAAGGTACTTTTCATATCCAGTTTATCTATCATTTCTTTTCAATTGAAAATTTTCTCATTGAAAGTATATTTATAAAATTTTATCTTAAGAATAAGAGAACACCATCTGTAAATATTAAAGTTTTTCTTACTAAAATAGTAAGAATATAATATATAGTTGAAGATCTCTCTCTGACCATTGGTGAATAAGGTTAAGTTCAAAGTCTTATAATCTAGAATTATATCTTTTATTATATATAGATTCTTGATAATATCCTTAATACTAGTGGAGAAAGTGATGTTCAAATTAAACTCACTTTATAAGAAGATATTATTAGATAGGAAATCTTGGTTGAAATGGGATTGATGTAGACAAATTATATTACATAAAACATGCTAACATAATTTTTTCTTGAAGATATAAAGAGTTTTATAAATTCAAAAATAAATTAAAAAATATAACCGAATAATTATCAAACTGAATTAAATTTCTAATTTTTGATTTTATTTTTTTCTTTCTTTTGTATTTATTTTTGAAAACCAAAAAGGGGGATAAATCATATATTTTTTTATATTTTTTTACATTACTATTGTTAGTCTCTATTTTTTAGAAAAATTTAAGAAAATATTTACTATATGTTATTTATCTTATATTATATTCTCCGATTAATTAGGGGGGGTATTTTTTATCTAATAAAGCTTGTTTAATTTTTGTCTCAAAACAAAGGGGGATAAATTATATATCCTAAAGACTAAGAGGATATTTATTTCTAGTATTCATTTCTTTTTTTTTAAATTTTCTTATGTTTCTTATGCTTTCCAAAAAGGGGATATTTTTTGGGAGATTTTTGATTCAATGTCTCATTTCTTTCTTTATTTAAAAAATTACAATACACTTTATTTGAATGAGATCTAACTTGAAGTTTTTATTTAGGTTGTTTAATTATGCAGAATAAAATTTCAGTAACTGAAATACCAGATCTCTAAAATATTTTATGAAAATATAGTAATTTAAATATTAATTATGTTGACATCAAATTTAGAATCATAGTAGTGGTTTTGAACTAACTCATTAATTGATGAAGCAATATGAAAATTTTATTGATAGATGAAGAAGTTACCGCTGATATAATTACCACTAAATCTAAGTTTTATAAAATTCAACCATTGAATATTCTAAAAGGTTATATATAAATAAATACTCACCTAGAGCTTCATAAGATACATGAAAAATAATTATGTTTTTTTTCTTTTTGAAGGTTTGATTTTTTTGTTGAGAGTTCTTTTGATCAGTGTAATTTTTCTTTATAAGTGTTTATACTAAGTTCTACCATTATTTAAGATTTTTCTTATACATATCTCAGTATTTTAATTTTAATCATTTTTATAGTTTTCTTATGTGATCAAGGGATTCAAGTTATAGGATGATAGATAATATGATCATCTGATTGAGGGATTCTAGGGAAAAGAAGATAGAGAATCTGATCATATGACCGAGGGATTCTGTGGCTAGGAAGATAGAGATCATGTACTTTCATGCATGATATGATCTTTTATTGATAGGTTTAGTCAATGGATTACTAGGATATTAATAAAAAACTTTTCCTAGGTATAAAATTTGGGATTCTTTAGATAGGTTTAAATCCATGGATACCTTAGGTCAGGTTTACATATCTACCTTTCACTTCAGTTTGAAAGTAAAGATTTAATAAATATAATTTTACACAAATATTTGATTTCTAACCAATAATCCATGTTTTTTTAAACTACTTCCATATTATTTATTTTCTTTCAATTTAGTTAATTATTGCTTCAATTTTTGTAATATAATTAGTTTAAAATTCTAGAGTGTTAACTATTTCATCATAAGTTTAAAATAAAAATCATTTTATTTCCATAGTAAAAACTGTATTTTAATAAAATATATATTTTAATTACATGAACCTTTTATTTTATCAGTAATTTTTAAAACCAATCGATCATTGAATTTATTAGTAATTCAAAAAACTGATCAACTTAATACTTGTAGAGGATAAAAATCATAAGTTTATTTTTGATCTACAATTCACCCTCCTTATAACAACCAAAATTTTTTAAATGATATTTGTTTCCCAAAAAATGTGTGTTATATTATATAATATTATACACATAAAAAATATATAAGAATCAATAAAACTTTATCTCATTAATAAATATCATTACATTAGTCAACAACGAAACCAATGAAAATTCCAAACATTACAATTGGATAAAAAATATAAAATAAAAAAGATAAAATGGGAAAATATGGATCAACCCAATCTACCAAAATAATCTCCCCCATGACCAAAACTATAAAAATGAAACAAAATATTAGTAAACTAATCAAAATATTATAAAATAAAAATACAGCCTTAAGAGGAATTGTAGTGAATTTTGAGTGAAAGAATGAAGTGATATTTATGGGGAGAAATGTGACAGTTGGAATAGTATTATGAACATTGGTCAAATGTTACCATTGATCAATATAATCATTGGTATATTTGAACTTTGGGAACTATAACCATTGATAATATTTTTACTATTATAATTATTATTTACAAATAGTAATGAAAAAGGGTATTTGATGTAGAAAGGGGAAATGATGGCCTCAACCAATAGAGTCATGCCATTTGAAGCCTATTTTTCAGAACATGGGAGTGAGGTAGCATCATTGGGGTTCTACCTTGACTAAGTCCAAGCCTAGATTCAACAAGTGATTATTTAAAAAAACAACCTATGGGATAATATCAAGTTAGTGGATATTACCACTCAATCAAAGTTATCCGAGCCACCCCATGAAACTACCACCATCGCACTCCTTACCCTTAGGGTGTATGTGAGTGTAATAAGAGTTTAAATTTATAGGCCTTAGTTAATTAATGTGTAATTTTCTTTTTATAAATAAAATTATTATTCCACAAATCCCATTTTTATAATAATATTTTTAATAAAATACATATTTAAGTAAGACCAATTTGATAAATTGATTATTGGGCGCAAATAAAACGTAATAGTATTTTTAAAAAATATATAAATTTTTATAATAAACTCAATTATTCTGAATAATATTTGATTTAATAAAATAGTTTTTTAAAACACTCTTATTTAAATATAGATGATAAAACTCTTTTATAACGTCCTATGAAATTTTTATAAGTGTCATAAATTTGACCGTGTCTTAAAAACTACATTTTTTCAATAAATAAGGATATTTACATTTAAAAGTTAAAATTAAAATATTTAGATATTAATTATTTTAAAATAAATATTATATTTTAAATTAGCATTTCAAAATTAGGTTAGGGTGAATTTTTGAGAATTTTATAAAATACTTTTTTATTTAGTGAATAGTAAAAATACAGTTATGGATTTTTGGTATGTTTTATGACTTCATATTTATTTAAAAATGATTTAATAATTAATTAACCAAAATCCACGACCTAAAATATTTTATTCTATTAATATTAAGTATTTTAGTAGCTTTTAATCAATTTCAAAACCTATTAGCGACTTTACAAAGTCTAAAATCGAAAATTTGATTTTAAAAACATTATTTTGTAGAAAATTTACTTTTCCATGTACAAAGAAGTATTAAAAAATGGTGTTTGCTTATAATGTATTAAAATTTCATAGAATTTGACTCAAATGTCCAAAAAATATGAGCAAAAACCTTGGGTAATCCAATTATTTTTCATTTTCCATAACCTATATTTCCAAGACCTATATTTGGAAATTATTAGACAGTCCCTCCATTTTTTCTACAAATACCCACCATTTAACCTTTGTAATTAACTCAAAATTATTCCTCCATGAAGTTATAATCATTATTACTAAAAAATAGTCCCCTAAGGTGTCCTTAATCCCCAAAGGTTCCATTCTCAAGATTTAGGAGCAAATATTCAAGGTAAGGGAATTCTTGTTATCTTCTTTTATATTCGAGTAATTCTTTTTGTGTACATATTCTAAAGGGAATTTTACTTTTTTATTATGTTTTTTTATCAAATCCTTACTGATAAAATATTTTTTTTATCAATGGTAGACCTTTTTTCTCTCTCATTTTACCCTTTTCTAAATCCATGTTTTATACCCATCATGCTGCCAAATTTACCTCTCAAATTTCTCTCTTTTATATAAGAAATTAGTATATTGTGAATAAAAAAACCATTTATTTATCCATGGTTATTAAAATATATGTTAATATAATTTATTTATTTGGATATTTACATATATGAAACTCTCATTCCATTTCCTTGGGTTAAAAATGATGTTATGGTCCAGTCTTTAAACACTTACGTACTCAATGATTTTATATTAATCCCATACTTTATTATCCTCAGGTTATTGAAAAAATGATTTATTATGATAAAAGTTTCTCATGTGAAATTAATACATATGAATGGTTTACCATGATAGCACTCCAATTCATTGGGTAAAAAAATAATCTCTACACATGACATGTTTTATGATACCTTGGTGAATAACCTTGATAATTTTCATTTATGACACCTTGGTGATAAACCACGCTGATATACCTATGAATTCCCCATTTTTATGTTTTATCCACATTTACTTGTTTTGAGTCATGTTATTTTTATTATGATATTACTCGTGTTCTCTTATTCATTCCATATTGTCATGCCTTGTGATCTTATTGATACACCTTATGATTACATGCTAAATGTCTCCCTTTCTTATTCCATTATTAGGCATCATGCTCACCTCTTTACTTTGATGTATGTCCCCATGATACAAGATACTATAAAAGTAACTTAGGGTGAACCCATGAATAATAATTTCAAGTGTATTAGAATAATGTTTATGTTTTCATATATTATGTTCCTAATTTACAAGAAACTAAACTTTAAAGGATCTTATATTTTGTTCCATGTAATGAAAAGTATATGTAAAAAAAGGTAGGATGTCATTGTTAGTATCAGTTGAAAATTTAGTTATCTATGGAAATTGGGACTTGAAAACTTTAGTAAGAACCCTATATAAAAGTCTAAATATAAGAAAACATCATGAAATTTTGGTTAAGTATTAAGTGAGTGAATTACAAGCAATGAAATCCCTATCTGGATAATACAAGTGGATGTGGCTCTAAAACAGATGTACCTAGGGTAACAACCCTGAAAACACTGTATTGAGATAAAATCAATTAAGAACTGATGCATGAAAATGAGGCTTGCTGTACACACGGTTCGACACTTGATGGATATGTTTGGTTAATCACAAGATTTTTATGAACCATTATGAAGGATATATAGAAAGTATAATTTTTATTAGAGGTTATTAATTAATAGAATATTTATGCATGATGTTTTAAGACATAAACTCACTTTAGAAATATAATACCCCTAAAAGTAACATGTTTCTCACTAAGGTTTTCTTCTATTATAAAAATAATGAGAAATTGGAGGAACCAAATAAATGATGAATGCAATGGATGATGCATTAAATACCATCCTAACATGTTGGAGGTTGTAATGTAAAACTTCACAAGGATGATGAATCAATTATATAGAGTTATAAATAATAACTTGAATCAATTCGAGTGACCTGATTCACCTTGAAGGGAACAAATTTCTATTGATTCCTTTATGTTTCAATGACCACCTTATTTTAGTGGATGAACGAACCATTTGATTTCCAAACAATGGATTACCTCTATAAAAATATCTTTTCTATACTCCATTTTTCAGAGGTAGAGAAAGTCACTCTGACAATATACCTCTTATAAATAGAATTTAATCAGTGGTGTAAAATGATTAAAAACATGAAGCCAATATGGGAGATTGATGTTATGGAGTGGGAAGGGTTCATGGGAATATTTTTCAATAAATATTTCCCCATTTGATATGAACAAAAACAGAGAAGTAATTCTTAGAAATAAATTAAAAAGAAAATGAATTAGTGGTAATCTTTGAAATGAACTTTACAATACTTTCTTGATACACTACTAGCTTTTTTATGGATCCTAAGGGAAAGGTTGATAGATTATTTAGTGGACTAAGACCCCATCTAAAGTGGAATTTAGAAATTCGAGACTATAAAAGCTATGAAGAGATAGTGCAGAGTGCTATGAAGGTTGAATTTGATTTTGGATAGATGCAATGGTCATATAGGTCAAATGAAAATAAGAGAGAAATGAATCCAAACTCAGGGAATAATTTTGATCATGTAAGTGGAGGAAAGAAAGTGAAACTTCCCACATGAAAAAAATATGGGAAGAAGTATTTGAGGAACTGATTTTTTAGGAGTGGAAATTAATACAACTGTGACAGATATGGTCATATAGCTCGAAACTATCATGGTAAAGAGAATCCTCAACTTCTAAACACTATTTACAAAGGGAAGACGATGTAGGCCCATCCTTATGTTCAATGATTCAAGTGTAAATTTTTTGGTCACTTTTCCAATCAATGTTTAAATCATAAGATAATAGAGGTAAACCACTATAAACCTCAACATAGGCTAAGGGAGCAAGGTATTTCATTTTTTATCACAATGTATAAATCACATGCTCCAATGATGTGGTGGTGGGTACACTCATTGTGATCTCAAATATAACAAGTACTTTGTTTGATTATGGTTCTACAAATTCCTTTTATTTCATACAAATTTTAAAAGAATATAGAATCAATCCCTTATCTGTTAGAATTAAATTTATCAGTCAAGACTCCTAGAATGATTATCCTAGAATCATTAGTCTATAGAAACTCTAGTATTAACTTTGGAGAGTACAATCTCATTGAAAATATAGTAGTCCTTCCCATGGTGGGGTTTGACACTATACCAGGGATGGATTGAATCTCAATGTATAATGATAATATCAACTGTAATATTAAGTAAATTTTAGTAGTCTTGAATAGAAAAACTAGAGTTATTTTAAAAGGAGAGATATCCCAGCCTGATCTTTGTCAAGAAGCATCTCCCATATCCTTCTTTATGGATATGATTAGAGAAGAGGGAGAAGGAAATGACAATATAAGGATATAAAATTTCCCTATAGTTTAGAAATACATTTTTGTATTTTCTAAAGAGTTACTTAGACTACCCCTATAAGGAGAGGTAGATTTATTCATTGAAATCATACCTGGATCCAAGCCAATATCAAAGTCCCCATATAGAATAGAAAATATAGAGTTATAGGAATTAAATAAACAACTTCAAGATATTTTGGAGTAGGGATTTATCTGACCAAGTGTGTATCCTTGGGGAGAACCTATTCTATTAGTAAAGAATAAGGATTTATCAATGTGGTTATGTATTGATTATTGAGAACTTAACGATATCATAGTGACAAAAAAGTACCATCTTCCAAGGATTGCTAATTTATTTGACTAGTTTCAAGGGGCTCAATTCTTCTCTATGATTGACTTCCGATCTAGGTATCATCAATTAAGGGTGAAGAAAGAAGATATTCCAAAGAGTAACTTCCAAAAAATATATGATAATTATGAGTTTGTTGTTATGCCCTTCGAATTGACTAATGTTCTTGATATATTTATGAATTTTATGAATAGAGTCTTTAAGGACTACCATGATAAATTATTGGTAGTGTTTTTTGTTGATATACTAATATATTCAAAAATTCACAAGGAGAATGG
The DNA here is from genome assembly GCA_963277665.1 of Viscum album. Classification (NCBI taxonomy): domain Eukaryota; kingdom Viridiplantae; phylum Streptophyta; class Magnoliopsida; order Santalales; family Viscaceae; genus Viscum; species Viscum album. Next base: position 2,043,377,618 of record OY728142.1, on the reverse strand, counting down.
GGATAATATAAGGGTTATATTGAAAACTTTTAGGAAGGAGAATATATTTGGAAAATTTATCAATTGTGAATTCTGGTTATAATAAGTTTCATTCTTGGGGCATATTGTAACTAATTAAGGAATCTAAGTTGACCTTGCCATGATAAAGGATATAAAGGAGTGGCCTTATGTTGGATAATGATTTTTTATTTATAGTGATTCATATATAAAAGGGATCGGGTGCATCCTCATGAAAAATGAAAAGGTGATCACTTATTCATCTCGACAGTTAAAGCCTCATGAACAGAATTATCCTATGCATGACCTGGAGTTAGCTGTAGTCATTTTTTTCTCTGAAGATATAGAGACACTATCTTTATAGGCAGAAATGTGATATATACATAGACCACCAAAGTTTGAAGTATATATTCACGAAAAATGAATTGAACATGAGACATTGGATATGATTGTAACTTCTTAAAGACTATAAATGTTTAATTCATTATCACCTTAGAAGATCAAACAAAGTTGCTAATTCATTAAGTAGTAAAGACCCTATTATGCTAAAAATTATGAGTATTCAAGGATATCCATTGATCAAGGAACTAGTAAGGTTGGACATGGTAATCATAAGAGAAGGGACATCATCAATCCTATCCCAAACGATTTCTCAACCATCATCACTAAATAAGATCAAGAGAGTTTAAAGAGAATATTATTTAATACAAAAGAATATAGAGGTAGTGAATAATGGGAAGTTTCCTAAGTTAAATATTGATCAAGAAGATATACTAAAATTTAATACAAGTCTATGTGTCCCATCTATCTTGGAGATAAAGAAAGAGCTTATGGATGAATCTCATAACTTTACATTCTCTATACATCCAAGAAGCACTAAAATGTACAAGGAACTTATTGATCATTATTGGTGGGATAATATCAAAAGGGATATTGAAAACTACATTGAAATGTGCTTGGTGTGTCAAAAAGTGAAGGTGGAGTGACAAAATCCTAAATGGGTATTACAATCACTACCCATACCAACATGGATGTGGGATAATATCACTATGGAATTCATCATGGGTCTCCAAATAATATCCAAAGGAAACAATTACATATGGGTTATAGTGGATAAACTCACCAATAATACTCGTTTCATTTCTATTTGAGAAGATTTATCTCTTGAAAAATTAGCTATGACATTCATAAAGGAAGTGGTGAGGATTCATGGGGAACCAATTTCAACCATTTCTATATTTAAATGATTATTCTTGTCAATTGGTGTATGGTTTAACTTGTTTTATTATTTTTATAAGGAAAAAAAGATATTGGAAAAGGATAAAAAATGGATTAAAATAAGAGTTTAAAGACATTAGATGTTTGAGGCCAAAAGAAAAAACACATAAAGACCAGGAAGCTGAAGAAATGTAAAAAGACTATTTACATGTCATGTATTTGATTACATGATGCGAGATTTTGGAGAATCTGTTGCCACTCAGGACAAGTTGAGAAGTCATTCCATGATGTGAAAAGCCATTACATGTTGTGTATACTATGCACGATGTGAAAGTTAGAGATTGAGAAATATACAGAGAATCTTTCACTGATATGGATTAAACACCATGTAACCTTACACATCATATAAGTTTCGACAAATTGAAAATTAAATATGAATTTATGATGGTTTTGATGGGAGGAATTATAAAAATAGACCTTTGGTTATACAAATACATATTTCCAAGAATGAGGGTAGTTGACGGAAGAATTCCAGATGATGCACACCGATCTAGATCCCTGCTTCGTCACCGTTCTTCACCGCCATTTTTAATCAAGTATCCATTCTACTCGTTCTCATCATGACTAGAATGTGAAAGTAGTTTTCTTTATGCCAGGTGATGTGATTATAGGGGGAAGTGCTATTAGTGATTATTTCTACTTCTTATTCTTATTTTGGAATAATGCATATCAATTTATCAATTCCAATATTATTATTTTTCCAATTGCGTGACCATTTATTGTGATTTGAAGAGTATCATTTCATTTCATCAATTAATTGGCCAATTTTATGTATGAACATTATGAAATATTCATTAGTTATGTTTAAATAGGGTTTTGGGGTCCCTATTTTTTGTGATTGTAACTAGTAGATGACCATTACAATGATGAAATCATAGGATTAGGGTAGGGTACCCAGACCAGAGATCCCTATTGACCTAATTCCAACACCAAACATGAATTAACCCATATTGAATTGAATCCCTAGTGAATGAACCTAAAAATTACTGAACTTGGCATACATTATCTCATGATATTAAACCCAATACTTACTGTTATTTTTCTCTATTTCTTTAAACAATTAAAAAATTGAAATTGAAATTTCTTTAATCAATTTAGAACACACAAATCATCCTTGTGGGTTAAACACTTGGGATTTTTAAATACTACATTTTTAGTTAGGTTGTATGAGTTTTACAAATTATTAAATTTTTATAGCCCTGTAGGAAATTAACGATGACTTGCGGGCTAACAGGTGGTATAATATGAAAAGGGATATTGAAGACTACATTTTAAGGTACTTGGTGTGTCAACATGTGAAGGAAGAGTGAAAAAATCTTAAAGGGGTATTGCAACCACTACACACACCAACATGAAAGTGGGATAATATCAATATGGACTCCATTATGAGTCTCCAAAGAACATCCAAAGGAAAAAATTCCATATCTGTTATAGTTGATTGACTCACCAAGAATACCCATTTTATTAATATTTTGGAAGATTTATATCTTAAAAAACTTGATAAGATATGAATAATGGAAGTGGCGAGGATTCATGGGGAACCACTTTTAACCAATTTTGATCATGATCCAAGTATCACATAAAAATTCTAGAGGAGTCTTCAACATGATATAAATAACTAATTTAATTTCAGTGTGATATATCACCCCCAAAGTTATGGAAAATTTGAGAGGAATATTTAGAAACTTGAGGGAATGTTAAAAACAATCTCAATGGAATTTAAAGGTGGATGAGATCAACACCTCGCATTAGTTGAGTTATCATAAAAAACAACTTCTACTCGAGTACTCAAATGGAACCCTATGAAGCTCTATATGGGAAGCGATGTAGAAATCTTACTTGTTGGGATAATGTTTTTGAGAGAAATATAATTGTCCTAATATTGTGAAAGATATGAAAAAAATATTCATGCCATCCAAAAACACATAAAATGTACTCAGATTTAGTAAAAGAAAAATTCTAAGAATCATCAAAGGGACTTAGAGTTTTATGTTGGAGACAAATTTTTTCTTTAGATATCACCATGGAAGAGAGTCATGTGATTTGGAAAGAAAGGGAATCTTAACCCTAGGTACATTAGCCCTTTTAAAATCCTTTATCACATAGGATCAGTGGCCTATCAGCCAACACTTAAAAAAAATTATTATTAAGTTCATTATGTATTCCATGTATCTCTATAGAAAAAGTAAATACCTAATACCTCACATGTATTGAATTCAAGTATATTACAACTAGAAAATGACCTCTCTTATGAGGAGTATCCAATAGAGATCTTGGACTGTATAGAAAAAGTTCTATGAAAATAGAAAAATCACCTTTTTAAAGTGTTGTGGAGGAACCATAATTATGAAGAGGAGACATGGGAACCAAAGTAAAGAATGAAAAAAGTACCATCACCTATTCTCAATTGAGAATATGAGTTGAAATTTCAAGAATGAAATTTCTAAAGGGGGGAAGAATGTAACGACCCAAAATTTTCAAATGATATTCATTTCCTAAAAAAATGTGTGTTATATTATATAATATTATACACATAAAAAATATATAGGAACAAACAAAAATTTATCTTGTTAATATATATCATTACATTATTCAACCAAAAAACCAAATAAAACGCCAAACATTATAATTAGATAAAAAATATAAAATAGAAAAGCCAGAATGGGAAAATATGGATCACCCAAATTCACTAGAATCATCACCCCCACAAAAAAACTATAGAAATGAAACAAAATATTAGTAAAACAATCAAAATATTATAAAATAAAAATATAACCTTAGTAGGAGTTGTAGTAAATTTTGGTTGAAACAATGAAGTGGTATTTTTAGGGTGCAATGCGACCATTAAAATAGTAATATGATCATTGGTAAAATATGATCACATGCCAATATAACCATTAGTCTATTTTACCATTGGGAACTATACCCATTGGTATTAATTTTACCATTATAATTAGTGTTTATAAGTAGTAATGACAAAGTATAATTGGTGTAGAAAGTTGAAATTATAGCCTCAACCAGTAGATTCATGCTATTTGAAGCCCATTTTCAGAACTTGGAAGGGAGGTAGAGTTATTGGGGTTCACCCTTGACCAAGACCAATCTAAGATTCAATAGGCGAGTCTTGAAAAAAATCACCTATAGGAGAAGTTCAAGTTAGTGGATATTACCACTCAGTCAATGTTAGCCAAGCCACCCCATGAAACTACCACCATTGCACACCTTACCCTTAGGGTGTACACATGTGTAATAAGGGATTGCATTTCAAGACCTTATTTATTTAAACTTTAATTTAATTTCTATAAATAAAATGGTTATTCCAAAAATCCCATTTTGAGAATAAGTATTTTTAATAAAATATATGTTTAAGTAAGACCAATTTGATAAATTTATTATTGGACACAAATAAAACATAATTATATTTTTAGAAAGTATATACACTTTTATAATAAACTAAGGTATTTTGAATAATATTTGTTTTAATAAAATAGTCTTTTAAAATAATCTTATTTAAATATAAATGATAATATAATTTTAAAATGGCCTAGGAAATTTTTATAAGTGTTAGAAATTTGACCGTGTCTTAAAAACTGCAAATTTTCAATAAATTGGGATGTTTATATTTAACAATTAAAAATATCATATTTATATAATTATTTTAATAAAATAAATATTATATTTGAAATAATCACATTGAAATTAAGTTGGGGTTAATTTTTGAGAATTTTCTAAAATACATTTTTCCCAGTGAATAATAAAAATACAGTTTTGGGTTTTCGGTATGTTTTATGACTTCATATTTATGTCATATGATGTAATAATTAATTAACCACAATACAAAAAATAAAATATGTTATATTATTATTTTTAATTATTTTTATATCTTTTAATCAATTTCCAAACCTATAAGCGACTTTCCAAAGTCTAAAATAGAAAATTTGATTTTGAAAACATTATTTTGTGGAAAATATACTATTCCAAGTCCAAATATGTGTTTAAAAATGGTGTTAGGTTATAATGTATTAAAATTTTATAAAAAATGACTCAGATGTCCAAAACCATGATAAAAAACCATGTGTAAGACAATAATATTTTTTCTATAACCTAGATTTCTAAGACCTATATTTGGAAATTATTAAACAATTCCTCCCTTTTTACTATAAATACCCACCCATTTCAACTTTACCCTTCACTCACAATACATTAGATATTAATATATGGTCATTTTTACTCTAAAATAGTCCCCCATGATGTCCTTAAGACCATAAGGTTTCATTCTTAAGATTTAGGAGCAATTATTCAAGGTAAGAGAATTCTCATCATCTTGTTTTCTATTCAAGTAATTATTTTTGTGTATCTATTATAAAGGGTATGTTAATTTATTTTCTTATGATTTTGATCATACCCTTACTTCTAAAATAACGTTTTATCAATGGAACACCTTTTTTGTCTCTCATTTTACCCTTTTATGAACCTATGTTTTATACCCGCTATGCTTCTGAATTTACTTCTCAAATTTCTATATTTTATGTAAGAAATTCATATATTTTGAATAAAAAAACCATTTATTTATCCATGAGTATTCACCTAGATGTTAATATATTTTATTCATTTGTATATTTATATATACAAAACTCTCAATCCCTTTCTATGGGTTAAAAATGTTGTTATGTTCAAGCCTTTAAGAACTAATGTACTCAATGATTTTATATGAAACTCATAATTTATTCTCCTCAGCTTATTGAAAAAATGATTTATCATGATCAATTTGGATCAAATTAAATGAATAAATATGAAGGGTGAACCCTAATAACACTCTAATTTATCCAGTAAATAATTTAATATCTAGAGATGACACATTTTATGATACCTTGGTGAACAACCTTGGTAATTTTCATTTATGACACCTTAGTGATAAACCATGGTGATATGCTTATGAATGCCTCATTTTTAGGTTGTAGACACATTTCCATGTTATGAATCATGTTCTTTTTATTATTATGTTCCTTATGTTCTCTTTTTCATTCCATATTGTTATGACTCATGATCTTATTTATATGCCTCATGATCACATGCTAATTGTATCCCTTTCTTACTCCCTTACTGGGTTTCATAATCAGCCATTTACTTTTATGTATGTCCCCAAAATATTATATTATATAAAAGTAACTTAGGGTAAACCCATAAAGAATCATTTCAAGTGGATTATAATAATTTTTATTTTTTTATGTATTATGTTCCTAATTTCCAAGAAACTAAACTTTAAAGGATCCTGTGTTTTTCTCCATACAATGAAAAGTTTATGTAATAAAAAGGTAGGATTTCATAATCCTATTTTATTTTATTTTTCCACTATACACTGGGACAACCAGTCTCTCTAAACATGGATTCTTCACTATAAACACAAGTTAATTCTGATTATATATATGGTCATAACATCACACTATCCCTTTGCAATGTCACACTGAAATGTGAAGCTTCACTCTGTAGACAAAATATAATAGAACCATAATGAGAAATATCTCTTTGAAGGTATCAATGATACAATAATAGAATATTATTATATTCCTTCACTAGACTTTAGGACATTCAAGAACAACCTGCTTACTGTAAGAAAATTTTTATGTATATCTGTTTCTTGATTCTCAAACTCAGATCAAATTAGATGATCGAGCTTAAAAATATAAAGATAATAAATACTAAACCTCAGACACCATACAAAATTATTATCTTATGGATTATTTAATATTTTACAATTCTCAACATAAATTTTCTCTCCCTTCAGAATCTTAATATATTCTGGCACCATGATTTTTAGAATTAAAAAATTTAGGAAATATAATTTTCTACTCAAAATTCTTGATTCTTCTCTCAATAAAATCATAAAGCATGATCAATTCCATTTCCTATTTTGGTTAGGCTCAAAAACATTAACCAAAATCTCAAAATCTTATCACCTTTAATTAATTTTCTTTTCTCCAACACAATTCCACTTCTATCCTTATTTTCTTCTTTCTAAATAACTAAAAATAAAGAATGCATCAGGAATACTCTACCGCTAGAATATTATAAATAATTAATAAATAAATGATTATGTAAATTCCCCAAAAAATCATTTTATTCATCCTTCTAAGAAATCTTGAACTAATCTTCTTTAACCAGTATAAGCACACATCAACTCAATATAGTTCAACTCAATAACTTGAATAACCAAATTTGAAACACTAGCTAAAATCATTGTATAAACTAATGAAATAAATTATTTCAAATTAAAAACAAAAAACATCATCACAATAACATTACAGATATAATATATAGAGATACATCTAAAAAAACTCATGTTTTAATTTTTTTTCTCACTTTTCATATACACAATACTCAAAACTTTAGACAAATATGCATTAATATCACCCACTTTTAATTCTTATATAAATAAGATCAAATAAAATTTTAAATGTAATATTTTAACCTTTGAATATTTAGTTAATAATCACCATATTTTATTTTTCTTAGAATATTCAAATTCCAAAACATTCAAATTTTCAGTTTGCAGACACCTAAAAAAATATCTGAGTGCTGATGCCAACACATATAGAATGATACTTATGTATGTGGACTGATGGCCATGAAACAATAGTAATGATCATATAAATCATGTTTGTAGTGTCTATATGATGTTCATACAGAATATATTCATGTATACATAATTTAATTACTATGAATAAGATGCTTATACAATAACATATGATGTTTTTGTAGACTATAACCATGCTTACACATATATACAATTTATGTTTACACATACGGTGAGATGATGTTTACATAGAATTCCAGATCATATTTAAACAATCATAAAAACTCTTTAATTCAAATTAGATCCTCTCATAACATCTAAAAAATATTTTTCACATCCCTAAAAAAACCTTGACAACCTTTAATGATTCTCAAATAAGATTTTCAAAAAATTCATACCATTAACTAATCTAAGAGTACTTCAATATCCCCCTTTTGGATTTGTTAAAAACATCCATCAACTCTTTTAAATAAACTAATATCTATTTCAGAACTCACTAGATCTATTTATAATCATAAAATAATATCCTTCCTCACATGATAATTTTCTTTCACCACACTACTAAATAAGGTAATATTTTTAAGAGGATTCTATTCCTCAATGTTAAGAAATTATGGTAAAGTGACTTAAATAAAATTCCCATAAATGCATACATTAATATCCCACATCCATTACCCACTTTAAAAAATCCCCCCATAAAACATTATCCACAAATTTATATTCACAAGGTAGTTAACACTTCCCCTCTAGTCAAGGATTCCACCCCTCTTAGATAAAGAGTTATGTAACTATTTATCCCCCTTTTTCAATACAATATAAACTCTTTTGGGGTAACTTTACACAAATTATAAAGTGAGAGGAGAGATATTAACATGGAGTTTAATCCAAAAATCAAAAAATCTTTATCTTGGAATAGCTTTCATAAATATATCTACAAAATAATTCATGGTAGAAATTTATTCCAACCTGGTATCTCCATTGGACACTCTTTCCTTGATGAAATGATATAGAATATCTTTGTGATTTGATCTAGAATGTTGTACAAGGTTATTATAGAGGTCAATAACACTTTTTTTTACAAAGTATCCTCAATGGAATCTCAATTTCAACCTTCGGTTTAGAAAGCTATACTTACATCCATAAAACATGTTTACATGCATGGGTAGCAACCACATACTTTTCCTTAGTTGTGATAAGTGTCACTGAGTTGTGATTATTACTGTACTAGCTCACACAACACTCAATAATGATGAAATTACCACATGAAGTGTATATTCTTTCAGTTAAATCACCTACCCAATTTGAATTAGTGAAGCTAATCAAGTAAAAATTTGTACTATATCTATATAACAGTCCATGGTTCATTATTCCTTAACATATCTCATAGATATTTTTCTATAAGTATGCATGACACCCTTGGGGAACTCTAAAATCTAGCACAAAGTATCACTGCATAGGCTATGTTAGTCCTTGAAGTTATCAAATACAATAAAATTCTCATAACTCTTCTAAATTCCTTTTGATCAACCATGCCTTCATTCTTATCCTTACACATTTTTATTCTAACTGAAATTGGAGTTAAAAATTCTCTTTATTCTTCCATATTTTTTTCAACAACTCCCTAGCATATTTTTCATGAGATAAAAAAATGTAATATGATTTGTGATCAATCTAAAATCTTACAAAATAATTTAGTTATCCCAACATGGACATTTCAACTTATATTTTCATTTACTAAAAAAATTCCTCAAAAAGGTACAATTTATCACTAGAAAAAAGTATGTCACTAATATAAATAATGAAAATAAATTTAACTATGTAAAGCTACCGAAAAAATAAATCATTGTCAAATTTTCCTTTTTTGAAATTTATTTTCTTTAATCAGACAATAATTTTTGAGTAAAAACCTTTGAGAACTTGTTTTAATCTATAAAATTTCTTTTTTAATCTGAATATCATGCTATAATCAACATCAAGAAAAAAACTCTCAGGTTTCTCATTGAATAGTTATTCCTTAAGATCACCATTTAAAATTCTAATTTTACATTGATTTGATAAACTTTGTAGTTCTTTTGTGTAACTACTACAAAACACATCCTGATTATTTTGAACATTTCTAATAGAGTAAATATTTCTTCAAATTATATGCCTTCATTTTGAGAATATCCTTTATATACTATCTTATCCTTGTTTATTTTCTCTCCAACTTTCACATTAATTTTGTTTATAAACACCCAATTTGTTCTAATCACATTTTTATCTTTAATCCTTAACAATAAATACCAAGTAGAATTATTTTTAATTTGATTATTGATAGCCCGTAGAGTGTCTTTAATTCCTATAGGGCTTAAAAAATTTAATAATTTATAAAACTTAGAAAACATAACTAAAAATACAGTACATGGTAAGTCCAAGTGTTTAAACCATAGGGAAAATCCATATGTTCTAAATTAATTAAATAAATTGAAATTGAAATTGTTTTATTTTTTTGAAATAAAGAGAAATGGTAGCAAATATTGGGTTGAATATCTAGAGAGAGGCATACCGAGTTAGTGATTTTTAGGTTTTTGCACTAGGGATTTAATTGATAATGGATATAACTATGTTTGGTATTAGAATTGGGTCATCAAGGATCCTTGGTTTGGTTATCCTATCCTAATCATGTGACTGAACCTTTGGAATGGTCATCTACTTGGTGAAAATGAAAAAATAGGTGACACAAAACCCTATTTAAACATAACCGACCTAGACTGCATAATGGTCAAACAAAAAATAGGGAAATCAATTGGTGAAATAAAATAATAATCCTTAAAATGAATAAATGATCATTCAATATGAAAAGAGAATAAATTAGAATTGATAAATAGTGTTGCACTAATCCAAAACAAGAATGATAAAAAGAAACAATCTCTAATAGAACACCCCCTATAATCACATCACTCAACATAAAGAAAACTAACCAATCATGCTAGGAATGATGAGAATGAGAAACCTAGATACTCAAGGAAGAATGGAGGATAATAACATCAGTGATGCAGGGCTCTAGATCATCACTCCATGCGTACAATACTCTAGCAGTCATCCGTCGACATCCTGCCATTGTTGAATCCCCCAAATTAGTGGCTGAGGGGTGAATATATAAGAAAATGCCATCAAACCTCTATCACGTTCACATTTATTTTTCTCCTCATTGACACTTACACCACATTTAATATACTTTCATGTCATGTAATATTTAAATTTCATTCCTTGATAAGGCATCATGATTCTTGGCATAATTCTTTAAAAAACATGTCTCAAAAAATCCACATCATGTAATTGCAATACATGATGTGTAATTTCTATGATTTAGAATTTCTAACTTCATGATTCCAAAAAATATAGTTTTATGCTGCTTAAATTCGCTCGTGGCATGAAGTGTCTTTTGGATCATAAATTCATCACTTTTTTGTTCCTTTTACCAATATTCATTGTTTTCTGCCATAAATCATAAAAGAAATTAAATCCTTCCAATATTGAAAAGATTATCCATTTAAATACAACAATCCATACAATAAAACACAATAAAATATATGAATGAAATACATTTATCATTTGTGATTATCATTCATGTCTTGAACCCGTTCCTTATACTTAATAAATTTAGCTACAATCCTTATTTTAACCTCTAATATAAGTGTTGTTCGGTTTTTTATTCACAGTCTTCTTCTAGTTTGACTAATTCCTTATGGTTTCCTATTATATTCTCTATATCAACACAAATTTTCAACCTTTTATGTCTTAAACCCTATTTTATAATATCCTCATCATTAAAAGTTATATTAGAGTCAATATTAACAACATTATGTTGAAAATTTTCTTGTTTTGGAATCTATTTTTCAAAATTCCACTTGTTATTAGCTTGTGTTTCCTTAACTTTAGCGTCCAAAAACACCTCAAATTTATGATGATTTCAATAGATTTTAATATCATAAAATTTAACAATTTTGTGTATATTATATGATTTATAACTATTTCCATTGGATAAATATCCCATAAAAATCCCTTAATCCACTTTCTCATCAAAATTTCCCAGATTTGTATTTTTAATCTTTATAAAGCATGGACTTTAAAAAACTTTTAAGTACTTTAAAATTGGATTCTTCTTGTAGCACATATTATAAAGAGTATAATGCATCTCAAGTATCAAAATACATCAATTATGAATGTTTAAAATAACACATATAACTTCTATCCAAATGTATTTTGAGAATTTATTTTTATCTAGCATTGTTCTTCATATCTCAAAAATAATTATATTCTTACTCTCTATAACCCCAACATATTAAGGAGTATATGGTGTTATAAATTGATGCTTGATTACATGTTTATCATGATAAATTTCAAATAAATCACATGTATAGTCCTTTCTATTATCATATCTCACTTTCTTATTGAAAAGTCCCAACTCCTTTTCAACTTGTCTCCTGATGATTTTAAACATCTTAATGGTTTCTTATTTGTGATTTATAAAAATCAAATTAGTCATTTAGGTATAATAATTAATGAATTCAATTAAATATAAATAACCTATTGTGTAATTTTTCCTTATGGTACCATATAAATCAATTTGAATGAGTTCTAATGGTCTGTTAGAAAGAATGTTCCCTTTCTAACATGTTCTGCAAATTACATTACTTTGTATTTTTAAATTGGGTAAATCAATCACATCATAATGTTTCTAAATTTTTATTCAGATTATTTAGAAAATATTACTAAAAATTATATTCCATAAAATAATCTCATATTTTTTAGAAGAATGATCTTTCAATGTAGTAAGTTTATTGAGGTTCGTAACATATTTTTGTTTTTTCTTCCTCCTGGAATGGGAAAACTTTATTATGAAGGTTATTTTTAAATTTTTTAATTAAATGTATTTATCAAATTTTTTATTAACCCAATATCTCCTAATATTTTTTCTAACTCCTATATAGTTAGTAAAATTATACAAACTTTTACATTTAGTGGGTGAATATTTCAATTGATTTTTAGAATGAGCTTTCTCAGTAGCTTGAGATATTTCATCTTTTACCTATGAAGCTTTGTTAAAATTTTTATTTATCTTTCTTAAGGAAATTTCAACCTCAATAAGTTTCAATTGATATTTAAAAACCTCATATTCCTTATCAAGAAGTTTCTTACTAAGATCTTCCATTATTTTTCCTTGATTTTAAACTTTCATTTTGAGGTTCTTAATTTATTCAATGTACACATATTACTTTTTAAGAGGATATTTCTTTCCTAATCTCTCTTTCACACTTTATTTATTCACCATTATAATTTATTTCTTGATTTTTTTGTTTTTCTCAAGACATTCTGAAAGTTATATTCTCATCTGATATTCTCTGTAAGTTTCTTTACCACCTTATTCTTCATTATTTAAAAAATATTTCTTTTTCTAAAAATTTTCAAAGAAGGTTATGAAATTTTATGTATTTTTATCTTCTTAATAATTATTTTTAGTATATTAATATTTAAATTTCTCACTAAAAATAATTATTCTATTTTTAAAAAACTGTTTTTACCACCAGTGGATATCTTATCATCCATAGATTTTTTTTCCACTTCTTCCTCTGAGGTTTTTCTTCAGAATGATATTCATACTCTCCAAATTTTTTCTTATTAAAATTCATTAAAAAATTTACAATTCATCCACACTTGAAACATTTAAGTGGGAGTTTTCCTACATATATTCCTATAACTCTATGGTAATTTTTAGAGATAAGGGACATGATCTTTCTATTAATTTATTCATCTTACTTATCTTATGAATCACTAAGGTCAACAATCTCAGAATCTTGGATTTTCTAATTTCTCATAGATTTAAAATCCATTTCATCCTTGATATTATTTTTAAATAATGGTAATTTCCTAATCTCATATGCAACGAGAAAGTTATAAAATCCACCAAGAAATAAATCATATTTATCATCCAAATTAGATATTTTAGAGTCAAACCTATCTAGAAAGTTTATCATGAGTTTATTAAGAATGTTAGAATATTCCATGACATATCTTAATCATTTTATATTGAAAACAATTTCATTAACTTTGGTAAAGTAATCAACAACAATTTATTTATCTACTATTATGATATCTTAAAACTTTTTTATCTAGATTTTTAACCTTTTTACCTTTAATTTGGTGTTTCCCTTGAATATAATTTTGATTTTTCCCAAGTTTCTTTTGTTTTTTTGTGACCCATCACATTCATAAATTTTTTTTTTAAAAAGTACATGAGAATAACATTTATAACTGTACCATAAATCTCAATATTTTATTTTTCAAAAAAATTCTTTGGAGTTTATTTATCAATGGGTGGAAACCCAATTATAGCTACATCAATGACCTATCGAACAAGTGGTAGAAGATATAGTATTATTCTATTTTTCAAACTGTGATAATTTTTCAGTCAATGGTAGGAATACCTCTACTGTTTTATGAGTTTATATTTTCCATGATAAGAATAAAATAGGGAAATCTTATATATGATACCAATTGAAGTTATTTAGGATCGTGAGGACCATTGAGAGGGGGGGGGGAATCAGTGGTGCAATTTTATAATTTAAAATTATCTGAAATTAGTCCCTTCAACTTGTTAGATTTATTTTCTTATCAAACATTTATAATAAACTTACAATAATAAAATGATAAAAATTAATCGAAGGAACGTAATATTTAAAAGGTATAACCTCAAAGTGGGAACCTATATCCTTGCTATGGTGACTTCCATCAGTCCATCAAAGTTTACTATTAATAATAAGTGAATAGATCTTGAGAAACCCCACATTAGAATCCTTCTATCTCTTAATGGGAATGATTATAATGACTCCCGTTAGTGTACAAAAGTTTTCTTATAAAGATGATATACTAAAAATATGTGAATATTTTTAAAATAGCTCCCAAAAAATTCATTCAGAAATGGTTCTTCCAATTTCCTCCATCTAGTAAGTGTCCTTATGGTGTGCCCTGCCTTTGTTTAGTGAAACTATGCCCGATACATCTCACTAAAACTATGCTTAATATTTTGAGCTTTGTCAGATAAAAAAAACCCCCACACCTCTGATTGTTTTGGTACCTCTATCTATTTTATATACTATAAACCTCTGTCCAGTGTCTCTAATTAAAAACCAATCAGATAAATATTACTAGAAACTCCTTTTGGTATCTCTTCTTCAATGAGGATATAATTTTGGTTGGAAACTTAGTTTGTCACAAAAACTTCAGCATGTCATCTTTTAATACATGTGAACAGTGTTAAGTATGATTTTAATTTAACCCCTTTATATAGGTGAAATCAAAATAGAAAATGTGGAAACACAATTTAACTTTCCCACTCAAATGAAAACTGAATAATCAAAACTCGTGCTTAAAACAATTTTGATGATAACGTCTCAAGAATTCTGAAGTATTCTAGAATAATATTAAAGAAAAATTAAAACTATTGTGATTACAACCTTCTTTAAACTTACTTAACTTTAATTTTAAGTAACTTCTACAATTTTCCTTATCTTAGCTAGATAAAAACCCAATTTAAAAAAATCAGATCAACATCAACATGTAATGGGATTAGAAAGTTAGGTAAATATTTCAAAAAAAAAGTTTGGTGGAATGTTTTTCCGAGTACTTTATAATAACTTTATACATAGTTTTTTATATAATATTCTTTAATTGATGTGATGGTAATATTTCATTTGGTTAATCCTAACTATACTTGGTTCAAATTCTAAAAAATGTTTGTTTGGTGATATCATGAATGTTTTTCTGATATATTTCCATCTCATGGATATTTATATGATTGAATCTATTTGTTTACCTTCCTTCAACATCACACTTTATAAATTCTCAGCATTGAACTTCATAATGCTTGAAACAAAACTTTTCCACTTCAAAAAACATAAAAATACATCTTTATGAAAACTATATCTTCTTTTATATGATAAACTTGGGCTATTGATGATGGTTTTCTATACTGTTGAAACTTATACATACTTATATCACATGAAAATTCTATATATAGTTCCATACTTACCTTTTACCCACCTATTTATTTTGACATCAACTTTGATTTATTCTCTATACAAACTCATCATATGGACTTATTATGAATATTTGTCTGAAACATATATCTGATCATTCTAGTCCAGTGAACTATGTACGGTAGAATTATTGTGCTTATCTTTGAAAAATTACATCAATAATTCTAAAAACTCACTTCAAAATTCAACAACTATGTATGATCATCTTATTTTGGTGATCTATGTCTGGTAAAATGTGCATTTGGTAACAAAGTTGTACTGATCTACCCTTTATAAATTTCTTCATTTGATAATCTTATGTTCGTAAATATGTGTATGGCGGCTAAGATCTCCTTCTTCGAACAAAATCTTGGATCATGATATTTTTCATAATATTGGAAACATTTTTATTATCTTAGAATCATCTCACTTTGTATGAAAGTTTCTTAACAAACTTATAGAAACTTTGTAACCTCTTCTTGCAACTTCATAACAAAACTTTTCTTAAGAAATTTCAATAGCTCTTTCTCATCTGTTAACAAAAACATTCTTAATTAAATTTGTTGTCAACAAATAAAAAAACTTATTATGAAAACATCAAAAAGGATTTTCAATAAGCACCTAAATGAATGAAACTAGGGGAACCTTACTCTGATACCAGTTGAAGTATCTAGAATTGAGTTACTATACTAAGAAGGGTGGGTGATGAATCAATAGAGACCCATTTTTAACAATTTATTTTGACTTTAAATAAACCTATATAACTTATTAATATTTGATCCACTCAAATATGAATTCTCAGACTCACTCACACATGCAAAAAATGTAAGATTAATGAAAAGAAGTATTTTTATAATTTTCGGATCCTCCCCCAAAGCCCCACTCCTTTCCATGGTTGGTTAGTCTCTTTAACTATAGATTATTCACTATAAGAAAAAGTGAATTTTTATTTCGTGTATGAGCATAACATCATACTATCTCTTTCCAGAGTTACTCAAAAATATGTATCTTCACACTAAAAATATGATGTAATAAATCTATAATGATAAAGATATCTTTGAAAACCTGATTTCTATAACAACATAAGATGATGATATTTCTTCACAAGCCTCTAGGATATTCAATAAAACCTGATTCATATAAGAATAATTTGATGTATATTTTATTCTAAATTCTCAAACATAGATCAAATTACCTAAAGGTTTGAGCTCAAATAGATGGATATAATAACTACTTAACTTTGGGTATCAAACACTCTTCTTATCTCATATTTTATTTGATATTTAAAAATGTTCAACACCTATTTTCTCTCTCTTTGAAATCTCAACATATTTAGGGACCAAAATTTTTAGAATTAAAATAATTTAGGAAATATAATTTATAGCTCATAATTTTTTGATTCTTATCTTAAAAAAATATCATAGCATGATCCATTCCATTTAACCATTCAGTTGGACTCTCAAACATGCACCACAATCTCAAAATATTCTCACCTTTAATTAACTACCCATCTCTAGCACAATTCCACTTTTACCCTTTTTTATTCATTCTCAATAACTAAAAACAAAGAATGCATTATAATGAATATCATAAATAATTCATAAATAAATTATTTTGTGAACTCATGGAAAATTCATATTCTTCATCTCACTAATATTTCTTGAACTGTATTCTTCTTCAACCTATAGAAGCACACACCAACTCTATACAATTAAACTCAATACATTGAATAACCATATTCAAAAAACTAGCTAGAATCATTGAATTAATTGATAAAAGTGATTATTTGGAATTAATAATAACAAAATATCACCACTATAACATTCAATATATAATACCTAGATATTATTCACAAACAAACTCTACTTTGATATTTTTTTACTTTTTAGAAACTCAACTCTTGAAAATTCAGAAAAATTTGCACTGATATCACCCATTTTTGAATTGTTATATAAATTAGGTTAAATAAAATTTTAAATGTGATGTTTTAACCTATGAATATTCTCTTATTCATCATTAGATTTTGGTTTCCTCATAAGATTCATGTTTTGGAACATTTTAATTTTCAATATTTAGGTACCTTAAAAATTCTATAAGTGTCGATGATTACACAGGTGGAATGATGGTTATGTAATAGTAGAAAATGGTTATCACACCCTGAACCCAAATTACTCTACTATTTTTCCTCTTTCTGAGTCTTTTTTATTTATTTTTTATTCTGTGTAGTTTTCCTCTGAATTTTGAAGTTTTTGGGCATGCAAAGCATGTCGTTTGATTAAGGCACATCATTTACCAAACTATGAAAAAACCATTCGAAAAACTCTATATTTTTTCATAGAAATCACATAATTAAGGCACATGGTTTGGTAGACCATGAATCCAACACATGAAGGGTTCTCTAGAAGCCTAATAGAGGGTGCATGGTTGTCACACCATTTTCCAAACCATGTGACCAAACCATGCACAATGCCTAGGTTCATTAAAAATTTGAATTTATCCTTTTACCCTTCTCAGTTTTTAACCCTAAATCACCCATATCCTTACTTACTTGGTTTTAATGGCTCCAAGGGGCTTCCCCCATGCCTCTACCCTGAGTTCATCTATTCCTCATGGAATATTCTTGATATTTGTTCAAGGTTTTGAGTTAGTTACTCAAGGTAATATTCTCTTAGATTCTTCTTCATCTTCTTATTTTTATTTTCTTTTTGTTTTTTATTATTTCATGTTTCCAATGGTCTAGGGTTCATGTTTCATTTTTTTAAAATTGGGGTTTTTATTTTTTAGGGTTCCTTGTGTTCTCTCTTTCTTCTTTGGACATTCTTGAGGTGGATTTGAGTTTTCATCATTGATAGTGATAAGTTTTGAGGCAAGTTACCCCATGTCCATGCCTTTAGTTTGAAAAATATATCTATTTGATTATTTTAATGGTTTTTTTCATTATATTATAAATAATATATACTATATAAAATGGTTTTTAAGAATGGAATTAGTTTTTATATGTTTTCCATAAATTGTCTAAGTTTCTCCCCTTGGTTTCCTTTTCAAAATCATGTTATCATATTGTCTTTGAAATTCCAAGAATTAGGTGTTTGAGTGGGTTTTTAAATGATTTCTAACAATTAAATGAAAATTCCCAAATATGTTTTGGTCTTATTATTGGTTTTCTTTGAGGTCTAATGGAATTTTTGGTCTCTCGAAAATCCTCCAAGAGATTTATAATCTTAAAACTTATAAAATGTGACAAATACATATATACATATATAAATACATCTATTGATTCCCTATTTGTAAATATTCACTCATGGGTGATGGGAATATGTATATTGAGATATGGGGTGCTTATATATATATATCAAGGTTCATATTCATGTAATTGGAAAGAAAGGTTTTAGAACTTGAAATCTTTGGGAAAAAGATGGTTTTCTAATTGAATGTTATTTTATTTAAATTACGAGGACTAGTTAGAACTTTTTGGTTCATCCTTGGGAATGAAAAACCCTCTTAAGTTATGCCCCTTGATTTTGAAATTTGGAAGGGTGTTGAATGGGGGAAAATGTGTGAAATTTATAATATATGTGATTCATGCCTGAGAAAGGGAAATATGTATTGTTTATATATAATGGAAAGGAAAAGTTTATTTGCTTAAAAGGGAGTTTGGAGGTGATAAAGTGAATGGTTTGATTTATTTCAAAGTCAATGATATGTTTTTGAATGATAGTTTGTTAAAACAAACCTCTATTTAAACATCATCAGAAGCCTTAGGTTGTTAGGAGGGATCTATAGGTACACATGCTACACTAGTTTAGTATTATTCTCTAACTAATGGACCTGAGATAGATCACCCATCTGCTCACGGGATATGTCCCTCAGTCAATCTAGTGAAGGTGACCCTGTGTGATGGGGTGAGTTGATTGTTGGTATATGACACCAGTGTATGTTCCATTCATGGATGTTGATAGTTTTTACTAGACCATCTTGACTAGATCCTAAGTTCCCATGACACTATTTTTACATGTATGATGTATTCCTATTAGTTTTTTGCACTTTTATAAAAATATTTCATCGCTATGTTTTCCTATTGAAACTCCTATTTGAGTACATGATTATTTTTATAAATGGATTATTGGAAATACTTTCAGTCTTTAGGAATGGTTTTGGAAATACAAAGGGTAAAATAGTTTTTCTAAGATATCATCTTTCTATTTGTTTCTAAAAGGAATGGAAACCTTATTTTTATATATTTATATTCTCTAACTTGAATGAAATGGTTTCCTTATTAAAGGTAAAACATAGAGTGTAGTTTCTATTTTGGAATACCTATCAAGCATCTTGGTGATCATGCATATATTATCATTTTAGTGTTAGGTTGGGCCAAATTTGGGTCACTCATGGAGTGAGCATGGTTCTGTGGATGGTGGTGACCCATGAGGTCCTGTGGAGTTATGTTTAGTTACTTGTTTCTTTTCTACTACTGATTTCATTTTATTTATTTTGTTCTTATTTATTTATCATTTTATTTCTTGGGATAAATCATTTCCAATTGAGTAATGCTCAATGCCCGACACTATATTCCATATTAGAAGGATCAGGAATGTCTCTTAGGCCTTGTTGTGGGTCATATTGGGTGACCAGTTTTGGTTTGACTTAGGTTGGTTCATTTAATAATGACATCAAATAATTTTGACCTTATTATTTAGTGTATTCCAATTGTTTATAGGTACGATTTTCATAATTCTAGTGGTTATTCATGGGTAGGTTCTTTATCAGCACCTATTCAGAGGGACTATTGAGTTTTCAAGGTGGTTTGAGATGTCTATGACTTAAATATAATATTTATTATTGGATGTTTTCGATGGTTTTGGAATTTATTTGGGTGTTAATGATTGGAATTTAGAAGTTATGGGTTATTTTGAGACTATACAAAGTTTGGAGTGGACTTTTGGAGGTATTTAGAGAGTTTATAGTTACTGTGAATGGTTTGTAAAACTGCGCATAGACCATGAAACTGGCTCTATTAACCTCTAGTAAGCTCCACATGGTTGGCACACGGTCAGGAAAACTATGAGACCAAACCATGAACAATATATTTTCTTCAATTTTTTTGAATTTTTGATGCCTTAAGTTTTGGGTTATTTTTATTCATTCTTGTTTATGGTTTAAGTTAATTTGGTGGTGTTTTTATTGGTATTTTAAATGACATCTTGTTTATATAAGTTTTATTTCCAAATTAAAAACCTTGAGTTGTTTTGAAATGAAATGGAATTTTTTTTAAGATTTTGAAAAGTCTTGTGAAATATGGAAAGGAAAATGGATTGTAAATTTAAAAATGTTTGGTTTTTAGGATTAAAGGTGTATTTAAAGTGGTTGGGTTATATTAAAGAATGATTTGGAAATGGATCTTCCCCTATATTTTTACTTGACCCTTGGTATTCCTTAAAGATGCTCAAATATATGTATATGCGTGTGAAAAGTGATTTTTTTGTGTATATTCATGGGTTTATATAAGAATAAATGGGTATGTATACATATGTGAAGTTCTATAAGATACCATGGGTGATTTTATAATCTCTTAAGTTTGTCTTTACTTTACAAAGTGGGTTCAAAAATGGAATTTTGATGTTTGATAAGTGGGTGTTTTTTGACACTCCTTTTGTGTTTTGGGATTTCTTTTTGGAATATTTTGGATTTTTTTATATTAGTATAGTGGTTGGGTTATTTATTTGTATCTGAGATGTGGATTTTTGGTTTATGATGAGTTTTGATTTGGTTTCATTCCTTTTTTAGAGTACGCCCCCACTAAGATCTAAGGAATCTTAAAGAGGATCTATGGGTGGATCTCCCACCATTTTATTTTTGGCTGATCAAGTCTTATCCTAGTCAATTGGTACATATATTATATATATTGATCCTAGTGTTCCTAAAACAATAGATCAATATCAACAATTCATCCAAAAGTTCCAAGAGTCAAATCCTTCTCATTTCTTTGGGCATCTAGAGTTAAGGAAAGTCGAAGAATGATTAAAAATCATTGAGATAGTTATTTATCTTGAGCTTACCAAGCCTCTTAATCTCATTTTTTCGACCTTAATGTTGGAAGTCTCTGAGTTGGAAGTGGTTTAAGTACATTATTCAGACCAAGTCACAAAAAGACCACTCATGGGAGAGATTCATGGTTTTGTTCATCTATAATTACTTCTCCTAGGTTGTGATAATGTTAAAGGTTATGGAGTTTTACTATCTCAAAAAGGCGATTCAATAGTGTTGGATTATACTATGAGTTACGTAGATTTGGCATCTTATCTTCTATATCTTATTAAAGATGAATCCTTAAAGGATCATTTCTTTAGAATAGGTCTTTAATCAGAACATCTTCTAGAAGTGTATCCTCTTAACCCTAACACTTATGAAGATGTGGCTAGGAAAGTTATTCAGGAATAAGTTGGATTAGCTAGAGATCCATAGTTAATTGATGTATCACATATCCTTGGGAGAGATGGTGATCATTATAATAAAGGGGAAGGGAAGAAATATCTATATAGATATTTAGTAAGAGGTATGAAAAGGATGTTGTTGTGTGATAGAGATAATATTTTCATAATTTTTCATATGTGTTTAAATGATTTAACCCCTTCCAATTAATCAATTTGATCTGATTTGCATCATTTTAGTATTTTTGGTGAATTATGGGCTTAATTGTGGAAATTGGTTAATTCTGGAAATTTAGCAGTTTTGTGGAGCTTCTGTATTTCTGGAATATCTTTTATATTTTTGATCCAAATTGTATGATTCTTTTTTTGTAGGATTTATATGCTCGTGGGATTAATTTTATCCTTCTGGACCCAAATCTCAATCCATCATTTGGAAGCTCAAATTCAGCTCACAAACCAGGACTCGAAAACTGTGTACAGATTTGGAAGGTTTTAATGATGAGCTTTTATCTCGAATCTGAATGATCAAATGGAGCTGATATTATACAAGGAGATGGAAGAGGACTTAATGAACATCTTTCATTAAGGAGTCCACGTCTGAATCGGCTGTTTTCAAGGTCTTAATGTCATGGGAAGTTGGAGTTGTGGAAGACGAAGAGTCACCTGGACAGAATTAAATATCCGGAGTAATGTGGCCATATCTCCTTAATACGTGGACCAATTAGGCTCAACTTTTGTGGGTCGACAGAAGAAATGTAGGGGAACAACTTTCAAGAAGGACAAATTATCCAAATCGTTCATTTACTATGCAAAACGGACTCAATATATCGGGGGAGTAATTTTGGAGGGAAATTTTCTACTCCCCAATCCTATAAATAAGAGTATTCACTTCCATTCAAAGGGTAAAAGAAGGTTCAAGAAGGGCTGTGATGGAGGATTGAGTTCTTAATGTTCTTTGTATTTTCTATTTTCTTTTTACTTAGTTTGATTATGCTCTCTTATTCCCCTTTAAACTCTAATACCCTTCACATGGAGGGGTAAAACCTTTGAGTGATCGGGGAAGGGGGAGTTTCTCTTTTGTAATGTCGGAGTTTTGTGCTTAAATGTAAAACCTTATATTTCTTATAAATGACATCTATTATCAGTGTTTCCCAATTTTATTAATGCGATCATGTTTTGAGTTTGGTGTATTCATTTTTAATAGCTTTGGTTAAAGACTTTTTATCTCCCTCTGCCTAGTGCAATTTGTCTCGATCGAGCAGATTGTGTTAGGTGGTGAGTGTCTAACGATCGTTGGCACGTGTGTGGAACTAGTAGAATTTTTATAGAGTTCTAAGGAGCAACAATTCCCGATCGGGACTTTCCTTAGTTGTTTAGGAATTGTTTATGAACTTCCATGCACATAGGAGTGAGTTCTATTTTCTTCTTTAATCAAGGGTGATAGATGACTCGATCGAGGAGTATTTAATTTGTCATTCAAAATGAAGAGAGGTGAGATGATATTTGTGACTATGATGACATTACAAAAGGTGATCCTACCCTGACCCCATCACTCTCTTCATCCATTAGTGTTCAAACTTTCTTTTCAATTGCTTGTTTATTTTTCAACTCAAACAAACTTTTAAAAAGAACCTCTTCTTATTTCTTTAATTTAAGTGACAAATATAATTGTTGTGCACTCCTCTCTAGAGAAAACTTAGGTTACCCACTTTGATACATTTTAACTTAGGTTTTATTTGTTTTTGTCACACCCCATGACAGGCACATGTCAAAACTTGGCGCCGTTGCCGGGGAGGCCGTGCCAACAATCTAATTCTAACATTTTGTAAATATTTTCCTTTATTTTATTTAAAAAAAATATAAAAAAATTCATGATGTATGCCAACTACAATTATTATTCTTGGATTGATTACTCACAGTTTCAGGGACAAATGGTTCATAATGACTAGGATTCCCTCTTTCAAAAGCTTGATGAACTCACTATTTTGGCCAAGCAAATGATGAATGACCATGTCACAGGTATCTCACATCAAGAACTGATGGAAATGGTGAATCAAGTAAACATTGATTATCAAAGATTGAAGTCCATAGAGAAGGTTACATTGGATCAAGAACCTCAACCAGAACCTAAACCTGATCCATTGGTGGAAGTGTATTCCCCACTCATCCTTGATGTTGAAGAACCAGTAAGTACAGGAGATCAACAAGATCTGGATATGTCCTGGAAGGAGTGTGAGTAACTAATTGATCCCCCAGTTCCTCATAATGTAGAAGATCCATCATCATTGAAGGAATACACCGCCAACGTGGTTGAATTTGAAGAGAATGTTGAGGAGCCTGACTACCCTCCTCCATCTGCTACCACTCTACTTCAAGAGGAACTTCCCACTGAAGAAGCAAATGAAGCCGAGAAACCTCAGGGAGATGATCTTTTCTTGAACTCATTATATTCTAATTTTATTGAATCTTAATTGAGTATCACCTCCCCTTGCTTGAAATTTTCAGATTCGGACAACTCATGTATTTTGTTGGCAGACATGAAAGAAAAGGAAGATGCGCTTAAAGAGGATAAGTTGGATCTCCCCAAACATGTTGATAATTTATTAGAGGGAGTTCAAGAGGGAATCCAAGTGGATTTGGAAAAGGAAAAAGTGATGCAAGATTATTACTTTGAAAGGGAAGAATTCGATATTGATTCTTCATGCTTTAACTTTTTTCAAATAGAATTAAACTCTAACATTTCCTTTGATTTTTTCAATGATGCAAAATACCTTCAGAAATCACTGGAGAATGAAGATATGGTTGTGAAATTTGAAACCAAGAAATATGGGGACTCATTCTTTATCCTACCCCCACCAAGAAAATTGTATCTTATTGTAATAGGGGTGGATTTGGTGTACTATACCCATGGTGTCCTCAACAAAAAGGATGAAGTACATGATGTGAAGAAGAAGTTTTGTTGGTTCATCATAAAGAAACTCAACCCACCTTCAGATTAGGGATAACCAACTAAAACTGCCCATCTGGAGGCAGTCAAAACCCAGGGCCCACTTGGGGGATTAAACCAAGATCTATCCTTCTTTTCTCATCCTATTTCTATTTTCATTTTTTTTAATAAATTTATTATGTTTTCTTTTGTTCTTTTTCTTGTAGGTTTTTAGTGTGCAGCACTTAGGAGCTTAACTCAATATTGCGTTACTGATAAGTCAGGTTGTACCTCTCCTTTACACTTTTTTGCTGTTGTGATTCATTCTAAAATCTGCTTACATGTTAAATCCAGTTAAATGCATTGAGGACACTGCATCATTTAAGTGTGGGGGAGGGAACCTTGGTAGTTTAGGATTTTAATTTTGTGTTTATTTTTCAAAAAAATAAAAAATAAAAAAATTGTGTGTGTTTCAAAATTTTTTGTGTGTTTATTTTTCAGTTTTTTTGGTGTGTTTTTGAAATTTTTGAGCTAAAATGATTATCATTTCTATTTTTGAAACCCATTTCATTGAGTGAACCAATTTTTTCCATGAAACTGAGCTTAAATGAATGCTGAAAATGATTTTGTTTCAAGTTCAATTCTTTGGGAATTTCATGAAAAGTACTCAGGTTTTTGAATCCCATGCCACATCTCACTGTCATTATCTTTGAAATCACTTTCCTGTGAGGCTTCTGAACCATTATTGTGTATTCTTTTCATTCACCTCACTTCTTGAGAGAACCAGACCATGCTTGTTTTAACCATAATTTGATTCATTCCTTTCGAAACTTGCGGGTTTGGGGTACATGTGTTTTAAATGATTGAGGCGTTTCTTTGGTTTGAAAGCACCCTTTTCAAGATAATCCCTTTCATTATGGCCTACCTTGTAAATTAATCCTTGTATCCCATAGAACCATGAATATCCTATTAGGTTAGCCACATTACAAGCCAATTTTCCCTTTCCAACCTGCTCTTGAAGTGAAATTGCATGATCTAGTTGAACTTAAGTGTTGGGGAAGCTGTCTTGTGTTGTGATACCTCATTTGGTGAAACTTTGGGTGGAAAATCAAATGCTGAAGAGATGTGTGTGCTGATGAAAAGTCATTATGTTGAAAGTTGTGCCTTTTCTGGAGCTTTCATGATAAAAGAAGCTGTACCTTTCTGGATCTTCACATGGAGGAAGAAAGCTGTGCCTTTTCTGGAGCTTTCAAGAAAATCATGCTTAAGATGATTGAAATTTTTGCTGCGGAAATTCTGAGATGTTTGAACATTTCTTGATATTTCATGATGATGGAGCTTAATTTCCACTAAGTGGAGTGAGGAGGATACCATACTTGAGTGAAAATTAGAATTGTGCAATTTTGCTTCAAAAAGAGCCAAGCCTTCCTCATTCAGCCTCAGAATTTTTCACATAAAAATCCTACCAACCAAAAGCCACAGAACAACCTTGAAAAGTCCTCATGATAAAAAAATTTCCTTGAATCAAATAGGGTGGATAAGTAGGAGTTTTTCAAACCTATGGTGACCCTTTCATTGGTTTGGTTGAGAAAAACTTTGTTGAAAATTGATATTTGTGAGATGAGAGAAAATTAATGTGAGGTAGGTGTCTTGTGTGCATGGGAGGAGAAATGAAGAGGAAAAATATTGAATGACCAGATTAGAGAACTTGGAATAATGGTTATGGATGAGGCATGATAACTTTTATTTCTTGGTGTGGAATTGGTGGATCTCAATGGCATGTGTTTCGAATTTGGTTTGATTTGATTTTGATTTTGACTTGTCCGGGAGTCCAAGTGCTAAGTGTGGGGGAATTGATAGAGATAATATTTTCATAATTTTTCATATGTGTTTCAATGATTTAACCCCTTCCAATTAATCAATTTTATCTGATTTGCATCATTTTAGTATTTTTGGTGAATTATGGGCTTAATTGTGGAAATTGGTTAATTCTGGAAATTTAGTAGTTTTGTGGAGCTTCTGTATTTCGGGCATATCTTTTATATTTTTGATCCAAATTGTATGATTCCTTTTTTTAGGATTTCTATGCTCGTGGGATTAATTTTATCCTTCTGGACCCAAAGCTCAATCCATCATTTGGAAGCTCAAATTTAGCTCACAAACCAGGACTCGAAAACTGTGTACAGATTTGGAAGGTTTTAATGAGGATATTTTATCTCGAAGCTGACTGATCCAATGGAGCTAATATTCTACAAGGAGATGGAAGAGTACTTAATGAACATCTTTCATTAAGGAGTCCACGTCTGAATCGGCTGTTTTCAAGGTCTTAATGTCATGGGAAGTTGGAGTTGTGGAAGACGAAGAGTCACCTGGACAGAATTAAATATCCGGAGTAATGTGGCCATATCTCCTTAATACGTGGACCAATTAGGCTCAACTTTTGTGGGTCGACAGAAGAAATGTAGGGGAACAACTTTCAAGAAGGACAAATTATCCAAATCGTTCATTTACTATGCAAAACGGACTCAATATATCGGGGGAGTAATTTTGGAGGGAAATTTTCTACTCCCCAATCCTATAAATAAGAGTATTCACTTCCATTCAAAGGGTAAAAGAAGGTGCAATAAGGGATGTGCTGGAGGATTGAGTTCTTAATGTTCTTTGTATTTTCTATTTTCTTTTTTACTTAGTTTTATTATTCTCTCTTCTTCCCCTTTCAACTCTAATACCCTTCACATGGAGGGGTAAAACCTTTGAGTGATCGGGGAAGGGGGAGTTTCTCTTTTATAATGTCGGAGTTTTGTGATTAAATGTAAAAACTTATATTTCTTCTGAATGACATATATTATCAATGTTTCCCAATTCTCTTAATGTGATCGTGTTTTGAGTTTGGTGTATTCATTTTTAATAGCTTTGGTTAAAGACTTTTTATCTCCCTCTGCCTAGTGCAATTTGTCTCGATCGAGCAGATTGTGTTAGGTGGTGAGTGTCTAACGATCGTTGGAAAGTGTGTGGAACTAGTAGAATTTTTCTAGAGTTCTAAGGAGCAACAATTCCCGATCGGGACTTGCCTTAGTTGTTTAGGAATTGTTTATGAACTTCCATGCACATAGGAGTGAGTTCTATTTTCTTCTTTAATCAAGGGTGATAGATGACTCGATCGAGGAGTCTTTCATTTGTCATTCAAAAGGAAGAGAGGTGAGATGATATTTGTGACTATGATGACATTAAAAAAGGTGATCCTACCCTGACCCCATCACTCTCTTCATCCATTAGTGTTCAAACTTTCTTTTCAATTGCTTGTTTATTTTTCAACTCAAACAAACTTTCAAAAAGAACCTCTTCTTATTTCTTTAATTTAAGTGACAAATATAATTATTGTGCACTCCTCTCTGGAGACAACTTAGGTTACCCACTTTGATACATTTTAACTTAGGTTTTATTTGTTTTTGTCACACCCCACGACAGGAACGTGTCATTGTGTTTCTTCTCACTAAGATCATCCAAGAGTAAGATTTGGGTGCGGAATAAATATAATAAGTCAGTACACAAGAACTC
This sequence comes from Viscum album, assembly GCA_963277665.1. NCBI lineage: Eukaryota > Viridiplantae > Streptophyta > Magnoliopsida > Santalales > Viscaceae > Viscum > Viscum album. The sequence continues at coordinate 2,043,348,800 of OY728142.1, read as the reverse complement.
ATCATTCCAAGAAGTTATAAATATTTATCATACCTATGTTCATTTAGATAACTTTAAAATATTTTGTAGGAATTTTTCTAGAAAGAGACATGGGGCCTGATCCACTTCCTCAAAGAATATTTTAGCTTTCTTGGATGAACATGGCAATTATGTGGCTCATGTTTTAAGTTTTTTTATTGTAAATGTTTTATTCTAGGGGTTTTGATTTTGGTGGTGTTATATTTTATTTGGAGGATGATGTTGTGGATCTCCTAGGAATTCTCTATTTAGTGGAAATGTATTTTGAGAAATTCTAAATCTTGTTATCATGGAGTGGAAATTCTTCTCATTCCTTTATTCATTTCTTATATCCTTGGTTCTCACTAGGATTCATTGGATTTTACAATTTGGGAAATAAATGTTTGATCAGATTCCTAAAATGGTGGTGAGGCCACCATAAAAGGATCTTGAGGTGAATCTAGCTTCCAAACCTTCTTGATAGGGTAATTATTTTTTTCCTTGCTTGAACCCGATCATAGTATATTGGTTATCCTAGACTGTGAGTCATGTTATGGATTCTTGTAGAGATCTTGAATAGAATACAATTATTTTATTTAGTGATTTCAATGTTAGGGGTTAGGGAATTCCATTTTTTGAGTTGTGTTTGATGATATGAGTCTCTCTTTATTGATTCTTTCATTTAGTTATTTAAATTTTTGGGGTCCTACTAGCTTTCTCTTTGGATGTTCGGTTTGGTTTTTGAGGATAATATCTTTATATTCTTTTGGGATTTCATAGTTTTGAGTTTTGAAAGGAAAGTGAGTGATGGTTCTCCGCTCTTTGAGTTTTGGGAGTTTCATTTTAAATAGTAGTCTATAATTGCCATGTGTTATGATCAACTAAACCTTTTTGGACTTTTTGACAGAAAAAGTGTCATTGTGGGGAAAATTATCACACCCAACCCAAAAATACTATAATATTTGTCCTATTTTGTGTCTATTTTATTTTATTTTTCTTATGGGTAGTTTTCCCTCAAAATTTAGAGTTTTTGGGAATGAAAGAATGTCATACTTTTAAGGTCGATGGTTTTCCAAACTATGAGTCAACTATGTGAAAACCTTTGTGTTTTTTAGAGCATGAGCACAATTAAGGCATACAGTTTGGTAAATCATGCAGCCTATCTATGTGGGGTGATCCAAAAGCCAAGTAGAGGGTGTAATATTAGTTCATGGTTTTCTATACTATGCAGCCAAACCATTCATAGTTCCCATGTTCATTAAAATGTTTAATTTAACCCATTACCCTTTTTAGTTTTAACACAAAATCACCCCTCTCCCTCATCACTTGGTCTGCATGACCCCATGTGGTTTCTACCATGCCTCTCCCCTTAGTCCCTCTCTTCCTCATAATGTATTTTTGAGATTTTCAAGGTTTTGAGTTGATTCATCAAGGTAATATTCTTCTACCTTATTCACCTTCTTCTTCCTTCTATTTTATCTTGGGTTTCTATTATTTCATGTTTGTAATGGTATATGGTTCATGTTTCCTTGTTTTTAAATTGGGAGGTTTTTCTTTATTAGGGTTCCTTGTGTTCTCTCTTGCTTCTTTTGACATTATTCAGGTGGATTTGAGTTTCTGTCATCGAAGGTGATAAGTTTTGAGGTAGGTTACCCTATATTTGATCCTTTAATTTGAAAACAATGATTTATTGATTATTTTAATGGGTGGTTTTCATTATATTATGATGAATATATACTATAGATTATGGTTTCAAATAATTAAATGAGTTTATTCACGTTTTACATAAATTATCTAAGTTTTCTCTATGGGTTTCCTTTACAAAATCAAGTTTTCATGTTTTCTTTGAAATTTCAAGAATCTTAGGTGCTTGAGTGGTTTTATAAATGATTTCTAACAAGTGAAATGAAAATTTCCAAATATTTTTTTGGCCTTTTGACCAATTTTCCATGAGGCTTAATGGAATTTTTGGTTTATTGAAAATCTTCCAAGAGATTTCTAATCTTCAAACTTATTATATGTTAATAATACACATATACATATATAGATACATATATATGTGTTCTATTTGTACATATTCACTCATGGGTGATGGGAATATATACATTGAGAAAAGGGGTGCTTATATATATACCAAGGTGAATATGTGTATAAGTGGGAAGAATGATTTTGAAACTCAAAATAATTGGGTAAAAGATGGTTTTATAAATGAACAATGTTTTCTTTAAATGATAAGGCATAGTTGGAACATGGAGGTTAATCCTTAGGAATGAAACCCATATTAAGGTATTCCCCTTGGATGAGGAACTGGGAAGGGAATTTAACGGGGGGAGATGTGTTAAATGTATAATGTATGTGATATATTCTTGGGAAGGGGTATTTTTTACTATTTATGTATAATGTAAAAGAAAAAGAGGTTGTTCTTAAAAAAGAGTTTAGAGGTTAGAAAGTTAATAGTTTTATTTAATGAAATGTAAATGATATGCATGTATATGATAGTTTGATAAAACTCACCTTTATTTGTATATCATGGGAAGCCTTGGGTAGTTAGGATAGAGTTATAGGTATACATGCTACACTAGTTTAGTATTATGCTTTGACTAGTGGTCCTGAGATAGATCACATGTTTGCTCATGGTATATGCCCCTTAGTCGATCCAGTGATGGTGACACCATGTGATGGGTGAGTTTATTGTTGGTATCCTATGCTAGTGGATTTTACATTCATGGATATTGATAGCTTTGTCCTAGTCCATCTTGACTGGATCCTACATTTCCATGACACATGTTTTACATGTATGATACTTTCCTATACTTTTGGAACTTTTATAAAAAGATTTCACTACTTTGTTTTCCTATTGAAACTATTATTTTAAAACACAATTCTTATTATAAATGGATTATTTTAAATTATTTCACTCTTTGTAAATGGATTTGGAAATAAAATGGGAAATGGTTTTTCTGAGATATCAACTTATTATTTTTTTCTAAAAGGGAAGAAAACCTCATTTTTATATATTTATATTTTAAAATAGAATGAAATGGTTTCCTCTTTAAAGGTGAAGCGTAGAGCATGGTTTTAATTTTAGCATCCGTATTGAGAATTTCAGTGCTCACACCTACATTACCATTTTAGTTTCAGTTTGGTCTTGGATTTTGGATTCTCATGGATAAAGCATGGTTCTGTGGATGGTGGTGACTTGATAAGTCACATTGAGGTATGTATAGTCAGTTGTTTGTTTTACACTACCGGTTTAGTTTTATTTATTCTTTTTTTATTTATTTATTAGTTATTTTCATGGGATAAATCATTCCGAATTTAGTAGTGTCCAATGCTCAGAACTAGTTTCTAGCTTGGGAGGATCAGGAATGTCTCTTAGGACATGTTTTGGGATATCTCAGGTGATTGTTTATAGGTTTAATCGGGTTAGTTCATGAAAATGGTTTCATAGATCATGATTAAAATGTATGCATGATGCTTATTCATAAGGAATTCATTTATACATTGATTAATTCTTATACAGATGATGCTTATATAGTGATAAATGATATTTACACTGACTAGAACCATGATCACATAGAAAAACAAATTATTCTTACACAACCAGTCAGATGATGTTTATAAGAAGGACTTATCTAGTTTTAAACTCCAAAAAAATTACAAATCCTCTTAAAAAACTTATAAAAACACTTTAATTAACTTCAAATCTTCTCATAACATCTTAAAAACATTCTCCACAGCTCTCAAAAAAATGTAAAAAACCTCCAATGATTCTAAATCAATATTTTCAATAAATGAAAATGAAAAAAACTCTAAGATCAGTTCAAAAGTATTTGGTTCACTCTCCTATGCCCACATTAATGAAAATTAAAGGGATAATCAAGGGGCTAAGTCCCTAGTGTGTTGCTTTTTTAGGTTATAACAATGAATACATTGGATTTAGGATTCAATTCAAAGACTATCAGAAGGTTTTCAAAAGAAATAATGTAATATTAAATAAAGATACTTATGTAAAGATCATAATGAAGAATAAGTTGTTGATGAGATCAAATTATCATCAAAATTTGGGGTTTGACTGAATAGAAATATAGGAGTTATGGATGTTTCAGAAAATTCAAGGGGTATGTTAGTTCTAGAAACACTAGACTATTTGAAATAAGTTTTGGAAGGTATTCAAGTTCCAATGGTGTTTCCAAGGATAAAATTACCAAAAATATTAGGGACTGTGGAAGCTTGGGGGAGATATTTTAAAGGTGAAGTTTCAGAAGTAGTGGTTTCAAAAGGAGTAGAGCTACTGGTTTAGTTGCAGAAATATACCAAGATTTGGTGCTAAGTGTATAGTTACCAAAGTGATCTACATTATTTTCCTCTCATGGATGATAAATATTCCAAGATCCTGGAATAGGTTGTTAGTATAAAAGACTTGGATCAATAGGATTTAGTGATGTGGGTTGAAATGTATTCCTTACACGTGTCCTGAACATGGGAGCTAAAAGAAAAACATAACGAGAGAAGATCACTTCAGACTAAATGGATTTATTAGCTAAAGGAAAGGCAAATGATATATGGAGTTACAAGGTGATTCTTTGTCTTATGTGAAGACCCAAATCATTGAAGATTAGAAAAATCAACATAAATTTTAAATTTTAAATTTTTTATCCTTGGAATAAGGTATGTTTTCATAATTTGGATTTGAATCAATATTTTTAGATTTACAAACATCTCAAGGATATTTTTTTGGACATGGTTATATGATCCAAAGTTTTTTGGGTGCTTAGTTAGATATTAGATCTTGTATTCTTATGATGAGTAAAATGTTAATTCCCCCTATAAAATGATTTCAAAATAATTTGATGATGATTATGTTGGTCTTGGGATAAGGAATTTACCTTTGGGATGGAATTTTGTTAGATTTTGATCCAAAAGTCTTGTCATGATATTTTAATATTTATTATATAAATATTAACTATTCCTACATGCATGAACATTGATATATCCTAAATGGAGCTTTGGATGAGAATTCTTATTTCTTGGTTCAGTTTTAAATGGTCAGTTTTACTTACAATATATATAAACTTTCTTTGGGTTCTGGGTCCCAAGTTGGGCCTTTAAATAGGATTTTATTTAATTTTATATTATTTTTGGTTTTTATCCCCCTATATTCTCTCCCTTATTCACATGAGAGGGAGTGGGGATCCCCTCACACACTGTTACTAATTCAAGATTATAAGGAGTGAGAGGGAGGATCCATATCTGAGGAGTCTAATCATAAGTGAATCGAGATGCAGTTACCACGGAGCATGGATCCGAGTTTGAAGCTTCAATGATTTCACCACGAGGTTGAATTTTGTTTTGATTTTTAGCTGCATCCCCTTTGAATCTTTGTTTTAATTTTTTTTCTATGAAATATAGAATATTGGGAATGGATTATGGCCCATAGAGGGGTTATTTATGATGAAACAAGTATTTTAGGAGATTTGTAGGGGGATTTTATTCAGAAAACCTGATCACATGGTATATTTTTCAAGAAAACATGTTGTGCATTTCATTAGTGTGATGAAGGTAGAAGATATTTTCCACACAAAGTGTTGGATATAAGGAAACTCTGTGTAGGATAGTTAGTACAAGACCCGGTGTGTGTCCAAGTACATGGCTAGACACCCCATGTGTGGTGCATGGTGTAGTAGTAAATTACTAGACACCCCATATGAGATAATTGGAATGTAAGGGTACATTCCATTTCATGTGCATGATACAAATTGAGCTAGGGTACAAGACTCGGTACCATGTGTAGTTTACATGCTATGTGTGCCTTTTAGACACCTTATGCACTTTGTAAATATATGCCTGGATGAGCTAAGGTACACACCCAAAGTTGGAAGATGAATATAGATGTTGTGTATATTGAATTACACACCATGTACTATTACCAATGATTGAATTTATATTTTTTATTTCCTTGGATCTAGAATTGGAAAAGTGGGTAGTCTATTATAGGTATCCTTATATGCATAACTCAATGGTGAGGCCCTCATTACTATCATATTCCATTGGAATGATGATTCAGGGTTGATGTGATAAGAAAAATATAATTATCCCTATGGGAGATGTATTGAGAGCTATCCTAAGGGAGGTTTGATTTGACACCTAAGTATGAGTTATAGGTATTTTCTAGATAGATTGGCATGGGGATACTAGGAGGCTTAGTTTGAGATATCTAGGATGGTCCTGAGATTGTCGGACCACATTATGATATGAGAAATGGGACAAGGATTTGGATTGAACTCTTGAGGTTGGGATCAGGTAAGGGACTACGGGCTGAGGGAATACCTTGGGTGTTGAGTAAGACCTGGTGATGATGACCAGAGATTGAGATGGGTTTAGAGGACCCTGTTACATGTCTATGTGGGTGATATGGGGATGTTAATGGGTTCAATGTTTTTTTCTTGTGTGACCAAGATGTTATTTAGGATATTTTCCCAAGTAGTCCATGATAAAACCTTAAGATACCTTGTAAACTTCCAGATAATTGATTAGAGAGTGTGGTGAGTGTTCCTACCCCACTAGCATGTGAGTACCCATGTGGTTAAACCTCAAGAAAGATTATGTATATGTTGAAAATGACAAGACCAACCTAGGATGAGTTGGGAAGTTACCTCTGAGTAATTATAATGTGAATATTCCTATGAGTCCTGTGTGACTACAATAAGTGACACAACTCATCCTATTGGATCCCACCTATGCTAGTGGTATGCCGAGTGTACCATCCCAATCCCACTTCCAATTGTCTAGGGACTGGTGACTAGAACCCAGTAGGAATATCACACATATTATAGGCCTTATCCTAATGTACTTTTACTCTCTCTCTCTCTCTCACACACACACATCTCCAATCATAAAAGAATAAGGAATAATTGTAATAACTAGAGTAATAATTATTATATAACCTCCAAAAATACTACAACAGAGTTCAATAATACATAACAAAAATATATAGGGTAAAATACAAGCATAATAACCAGAAAATAGATCTATCCTAACAATCCTAAAGAGGAATATAACTATATAAAACCTCTAGAATCTGACCACGATCTAGTTGGCATCACCAAAAGAACCTATTTACACCACCCCTCCTAGTACACCTATATCACTATTTAACTTCCTATAATCTGGATAAGTCTTGACTTGTGTGGGAAGATCCCATATAGGGTTGAGTATATACATACCCAACAGGATGCACCGAAATCACCAAAGTAGTAAATCATCAATGAAGAATCATCTCTAAACCACAATCAATAGGGTAAATAAAGAAGAACCTAGATATTCTCACATGTAGAACCTTCATGAGAACGAGGTCCCAAATCTTCACAACTAATTGAAAACAATTCTACAAGGAATCTCATATTCAAATCCAAGTTTTTAAACCTACATAACCTATTTAAGAACACCATGGGGGATCTTACACCTCACTGAAAGACACCTCAGTTGAAAGGTGCACCCTCAGATAAAGGATATTCCCTCAAAAAGTAAGGTAGATACCTAACACTATAATAATTAAAGATAGAGGATCTAATTCCTCAACAAGCAATGGATATAGTGATGCCCTATTAGGATAACACCTTGTAGATATGGGATCTTTCCCCATTGGGAACAAGGGGGTGGATGCAAACCTCACATAAAGGTTAAGATGGAGGACATCATGACTTAGGTGTGCATGTGAGATACTAAAACCCAACATGTAACCTATGAGATCACATCATTATCACACCATTGTTTTTAGTTAGAATAGATACTAGTACCACTACACACTACTGGTCAGATGTATATAGAAAATCCACCATGTATTTTTGATTGGGTTATATGGTGTGTGCCTAGGGTACATGAAACATAGCCCACAAATAGCATCCTACCCATGTATAGTACTACACATGGTGTGCTAAAATCCAACTTCACAACATGTTTAAGGGTAAACATGGAATTTAGGGTTATAAAGTTAGTTGGGAATGTACTCCCTATACACAATGAGTATACCTACTAGAGTCATAGGTAATGTGGGTTATTCCGGATGGAATGTAGAGTAAATCAAGCACCAGGATCCATACTCACTGCACATATCGAGCTGATTAGATAGGGTTACACAATTTTTTCCAACATCACACTTCATGTGATATTTAACTCATCTAAAAACCCTAGCACCATAACCCTCAAAATACATGACACGTGTTCTTCCGAACTATATACTGAGTAGTTGGGAAAATTATAGAACCCATGTTATTCTCCTTTTATTTCACCACATCTATAAAATACATTGAAAAAACCACTGATATGATCTCCAAACATGTTGACTAAGGATTAATTCTAATTAAAGGATATATTCTTGGCATTGATTTCTAGGAAAATGATCAGCTTCACCTCCTCATGTTGCCCACACATCCTGACTCATGAAACAGACCACTAACTATCTTCCCCCAAATCCACCATCATCGATGATCCTCCTCTACATTTTATTCCTTGATTTCAAATCCAAAATAATGATCCACAAAACTAATATTTGATCATGTAATGAATCAATTCACAGTTTGTTCGAATCACTATCCAAATCAAAGGCTAGTGATGAATGCACAAAGAACAAAGGGACAAAACTATAAAACCATAAAAGCAACTAATCTATTAAGTTCATTAATGATTCGACCATTAATCACGAGGTGGAAATCAAATAAACAATAAGATAATAGAAAATACCAATAACAAATATATCTCAAATAGGAAAGAACATAAGTTGATGAGGCCATGTGAAGATCATAATCATATTTAAATAAAATAATTAAATACATATTTAAAATAATATCAATAATGGGGAAATATAATAGTAAAAATAAGATATACCTCAAAAATAGATCGAACACTTGTGGAGAAATAACTTTCACCAGTGTCGATGATAATCGTGATGTGTTCATCATCAATCCTTTCAATTCCCACTCAATCATTTTCCAAAGATCCACCACAATGAGCTCCCCCAAATATATATGGTTGTGTGGATAAACCTAGATATTATCTTAAGATAGATTTATATAGATGAATATTTAGGTCAACATCAATTTAATAAATAAATCTAACTATTTAATTATCCATTTTAAATCTACTAGTGACTATGCACCACCACATGGTTCAATGAGAACAAAACTAATTTTGTGCTTATGGTAAAACCTACATTATGGACTCAACCACAACCTAATTTTTTCTATCTTATGATACTTTTATGAGATACAACATTATTTTATAGAAACACATGGATGGGTTTAATAACATATTATTATTATTTTATTTACTCAATATTGAGGTCTTAATGACATACTAAATTCATGCTAATAATAAAAATATTTTTAAACTCATCTCTATTAATATTCCATAGGTCAAAAAAATGAAAACTAGGGTCATTATACTTCCCCAACTTCAATAATTTTCTCCCCAAAAAGTAACAACCTACTAAAAATGTGAGGGTATTGAGTTCACATATAGATCTCACATTGTCATGATCTATTATGAATATTTCCTTGCTTCCAAATAATACACACCAAGGGAATCACTCACCCACTGAGGATCCTCTCCCACCGATCCTCCATCACCCCTAGGTACTCAAAGAAAATATCTCTATCCTGAATATCCATCTCACCCTAGTTAATCATGTGTAATGGATCATGTACACATTTACTCAATTATGACACATGGAAGACTTCATGAACCTAGTTAAACTATGGAAGAAATTCTAGGTGGAACACAACCTCACATATCATACATATTTTCTAGAAAAAACCAATATATCTTAGAGATAGCTTTCTAACCCATCCAAAAATTTGTATACTGCACCAAGGAGAGACCTTTATGAACACATGGTCTCCATTATCATTCTATGTAGGAATTATGATGGATTTGAGCTACCCCATATGCTCTTTTATAATTTATAACTTTTCTACCATCACCTGAACTAACTTAGACCCCATGAGTGTTGACTCTCCCATCTTTGACCATCATAAGGGAGACCTTTAGGGCCTGACATACAGGTCCCCAAATGGTGTCATTCAAATAGTGGAGTGATATCTATTATTATATGAAAATCAACTAAGGGAATATGATCCTCCCAGTTTCGACCAAATTCCAATAAGAAATACCATAATATATCTTTATAGACCTAAAATATCTGCTCAGTCTAGTCATCCATCTGGGGGTTGAATGTCATGGTCATCTATAACCGAGTCACAAAATCCTCTTGAAATAATATCCACAACCATGAAAAGAAGTGTGCATCATAGTATAAAATAATCATCAAGGGTAGTCTATAAAGATGAAAAAATTCCTAAATTTACAAGCATCCCAAATTTCGATCAAACTTTTCTCTTTGATGGAGTGGAAGTGGGATGACTTAGCGATTCGATCAACAATCACCCATATAAAATCATGACCTATAACCCATCATGGAAGTATCATCCTAAAATTCATGTATATACCATACCACTTATACTATGGTATCTTAAGAGCCAAGGCCAAACCCACTAGTACCCTGTTCTCTACTTTCACATAATAATAGGTGAGACATCATTAAATAAACTCTACAACACCCCTATTCATCCCTAGTCACCAAAAATGCCACATAATATCCTAGTACATGTTTTACACTATAAGATAAATTGATAAAGTGGTATGGAACTCTCTTAGCACCTCCTTACACTATATGACTGAAATAAATTTCCATACTTGATGAGAATGACATTCTCCCCACCTTCATAGAATCCATCTATTACATCTCCCATGAATACCTAGTCATGAGGGATATCAAAAATCAATGTACCAAAACTATGAATCCTTAATGTGCTAAATAAGTGGAGGCATTACCATCATCAATCAAAGATACATTTCTCCCCCCTCATCCACTAAGGATAACTACAATGAGGCTGACTACTCTGATTTCTCACTAATCAATTGTGAATGATATTTCCAACTAAGGGAATCAGCCACCGCATTCCCTTTCCCCATAATATAGAATATCTTTAAGTCTTAGTCCTATAGAAACTCTAACCAATCCCTATATCTCAGGTTGAGATATCTTTGATTGAATACATACCTAAGACTATAATGGTTAGATTAAATGATTTATTACTCACCTATAAGATAATGTATTCATGTATTAATGGAAAAAACTACTTATTCCACCTCGAGGTCGTGGGTTTCATAATTATTCTCATGGGTTCTCAATTTTAAAGACCCATAAGCAATCACCACCCACCTATACATTAATACACAACCCAAATGAGACTGAGATGCATCACATCACACCTCATGCTCAACTCCTTCATCTAGAAATCATAGAACATATCCACTCATCAACATCGAACATCACTCCTTAAAGGCATTATATAATTTCTTTAACCAGATAAATGGTTTCTACTTTCTGGTCAATGCAATTATGGGGCCGCAATCATAGATAAATCTAGCTTGAATATTCAATAATACCCATCTAACTAGAGGAAATTCCATACACCCATTATGATTTTGGGTAGTTCCCAATCTAGAACTACTCTATTATTAGCTAAGTCTACAACTAATCCTTCCTTTGAGATGACATGTACTAGAAAGTGGACCTCTCAAATACGTAATTGAAACTTAGAGATATTTTTATTCAAGTAATGATCTTGAAGTATGTTTAGGACCATCCTCAAATGCTCTATATGATCCACCTACAATTATGAGAAAATATGGATGTCATCACTGAATAACACCATGAACCAGTCTAGGAAAGGCTGGAAGATCTAATTCATGAGCCCCATAAACACCTCTTGGTAGTTCATTACATCAAAGGCCATCCCTAAAAACTCATAATGAATATAGAAACATTGGAATTATGTATTCTCTATATCCCCATCATGTACTTTTAGTTGGTGATAGCTTGACTTGAGATCAATATTTGAGAACTGCTTTCCCCCTTTAACTAATCAAAGAGACCATTGATTATTAACAAAGGGTATTTATTATTAAATATCACCTGATTTAGGTGATTATACTCAATGAAAATCCACAGGCTCACATCTATCTTCTTAGAAAACAATACTAGATCTACTCAGGGGGACACACTGGGTCTAAAATCTCTTCCTATAAAGATCCTATAACTACAACCTCATCTCTTAAATCTTAGTAGGTGATACTAAATATTCTAAAAATAACATCAGAATATTTTTGGGATGAAATTAAATACCAAAAAATCTCCCAATAGGGAGGTAAATCAGGTACTTCATTGGGGAATACATCCACATACTCCTCCACTACTATTGGAAATTGAAATCCATAGTGTCTATTTCTATAAGAGTCAATCTGTCCAACTATTAAGAAATTGGATGCACCCTCCTACTCACAAGATCATCTCATCCTGATTAGAAATACTTCTCTCGAATGAAAGAGAGCCTCACTCTATCTGCTTGAGAATATATCACCCTCTAATAGAAATAGTAAATATGGGTATAGAAAACTAAGAGATAGTCTATCCCAAGACTGATGATATAAAACATCATTATGGTGACTATAAGATAACATGAAAAACTTTCTCCTCTATGAGTTAGGTTACACCATTGAAAAAAATTCATGATAGTTGAATTGCTCTCAGTGGGGGTCTCTAGCCATTATAATTGAGTTAAAGGCACTATCAAAATCTCTAACTCTCAAACATGGGACATTGAAAGGAAAGAATAGATCACACTAGTTCCTATGAGAACTAATTATAAGGTAAAAAAGACCCAAATCACATCTTTTATCTTATTGCGTGTTATCGTGTTTTATCCCTCCACTGCTTACAACTACCCACACCATTGTTTTCATATCCTCTTCACCCAATTTAGGCCACCTAGAGGTGGTGGTGATTGAATAAGGTCATATAATTTACCACCTCTTATTACTCCTCCTAGGTAACCTCCAACTCTAGTCATAACCACCTCTCTAGGGGATACCCTAACCATCCTAGGGTGGTCCCTGATCTCATCATTTTCTTTGACATAGAGGTCCATCCGTGACATTCTTATCTACCTCTACATGAAAGTAAAGTTAGTCACACAACACATTAACCCTCCCATTATAGGCATAACATCACTTATACCTAGATAAATGGACCCCCCTGGATATCTACACTGCTGATCTATGTGTCTGAGTTTGATCATAGTCTTGCTTAAATCATCATGAACTCGAAGCTGATCATCAAGCACTTAATGATGAGGTATCTACTCTAGGGTGACCACTACCAGCATCTATCGACTATGGTTTATTTTCTAAGAATATCTCTACCACCAAGCCATAATCTAATAGCTTGGCATAAGTGGGAATACAAAAGAGAACCACCCCATATCAAATGTATCTATGAATTCCACACTTGAACTTCTATTTCCAGAAGTATCCACTATAAACCATGTCAAGAGAGTGTCGTGTGAGGTCGATATACCAGGATGAAAACTCAAAAATCATCATACTATGCCTCTATAGCTTTAGATGCTCGTGGATGCATAAAAAATTCAGAGTCTCAAAAAAATATTCCTCTTAGAAGTGGCGATTAAACTCATTATAAGGAAGAGTCTCCTTATTATGCATTCGAGTCACCAAGATCCACTAATATCTTATTACACCATAAATAAGACTAGCCACAAGCAGTACCATTTGGTCATATGGGGTCTGAAAAAGGAGTAACACATAGACTATTGACTCTAACCAATCCTATTTTTATTATGGGTCTAGATCACCATGGAACATGGGTGACATTTATCTCTGGAACTCATGTAGTGTGTTTAACTTGCACATGTCATCATCTTGCACCGCTAAAACTAGTTGTGGCTCAATATGACATAAATCATCCACCTAAACCACTGAAGGTGGTTTTGATCAATTCTCAATGGTAAAAAGAGCTACTCAATGTTCTCTCAAATAAAATAACCTATTGGACCGGTCCCTAAATGTAATTATTGTCACTAAGTAGGTTATCATCATGACCCTACCTCAAAACTCTTATTAGATATTAGTGTGGAAACATATTTTAATTTGGACATGATATTCCATGAACAAAATATATTATATAGGGAGATAAATCAAGGACATGGGAATAAAAAATAAACTCCTATATTATGCATGTACCATTTTCCCTACAAGTGGTTCCTCAATCTACTAAGATGAAAATCACATTTTTAGAGTCGTTATGTATGGATACATCTATTTCCACACCACCACTAGGGTCCTTGACTCAAGAGATGAAATCGAGATAACTTATCACCTTTTCCTTAAATATCAAACCAATACTCACATGAATACTAACTCTAAACTCTTCCCATAAGATAACCTTCTCTGATATTACTCTTACATGACCCATCCCACCGGGGCGCCACCTAGGCCAACAATATTCTGATTGTTCCACCCCAATCCCACCTTCAATAGGCTAGGGGATAGTTACTAGTATTGAGTAGAAATATTACACACATGAGAGAACTTATCTTGATATAACTATAATCACTCACACACATGAACACACACACACACACACATCTCCATATATACCTGAATAATCCAGAATAGTAATAAGTTGAGTAATAATGCATGCATAACTTCTAATAATCCCACAACATAGTATGATAGCGAATAAAGAAAATATATAGGGTAGAATATAATCCACAAAAATATAAAATAGTTACAACCTAATAATAAAAAAGAAGACTTTACCTACAAGAAACCTATAGAGACTGACCACAGTCTAACTGAGACTACCAATAAGCACTGTTGCGCACCACCGACACTCAGTCCACCTAGATTGTCATCAAAATGTCTGTCATATATATAAGACATGACACAAGTAGTTATATACCATGTAGGGGACAATATATACATACCCTATAGTATACCAAAAAATTACCAAATTATCAATACATCAAAGAGAAATTAACACTAAACCAAAATCAGGAGGGTAAGGAAAGAGGACTCAGATATTCTCACATGAAGAACCTATTAGGGAATGTGGTACCAAATATTCACATAAACCTAAAAGGAATTATATAAAGAATCATATATTCCTATCCTAGTCTAAAAACCTTCTCAATCTATTCAATAGAACCATGGGGGATCTCACACCTCACTGAAAGTCACCTTAGGAGATAAGTGCACCCTCAGATAGAGAATATACAGTCAAAAAAATAAGGGGGACACCTAACACTACCACATTTAATGATAGAGGATCTCACACCTTTTTAAGAGAGGGAGATATTAGAACCCTATCATAATAATATCTTTTTGATAGAGGATCTATCTACCTTGGGTATAGAAGATGGATATAGACTATACCTGAAGGTTAAGATAGAGGATCCCATGCCCCGGATGTACATGAGAGATACTGAAACCCTATCTATAACCTATGAGTTCACCCTATTTTCACCCCACTATTTCTAGAGAGGATGAATAATATCACCACAATGCACTACTGCTCAGATGTATATAGAAAATCCACCATGCATTTCTTGTAGGGGTACATGATGTGTACTAGGGTTACATGGTGTGTAACCCACAAGAAATCACCTAACTGTGTATTGGTGCTTCATATATCATGATAAAATAAAAATACATGGAATGTGGAAGGTTATACATGGTATATAGGATTAGAAATATACATGGACATGTAATCCCAATACATGATGAGATAGTTTTCTAGGGTCACATGAAAAGTTATCCAATATCACATGCCGTGTGATATTTAACTCATCTAAAAACCCTAGTGTCACAACCCTAAAATACATGCGTGTGTTCTTCTGAAATGCATTGCATATAGTCGAGAAATTTATAGAACCCACATTCCACTCCTAGTCTTATGTTCCCAAAAAATCAACTAAAAATCCAATTGATATTCCCACCAAACATTTTGACCGAGGTCAAATATTCACTAGAGTCTTGATTCTAACCACTATTTGCTGGGAAAATTGTCATCATCACCTCCTCATATTTCCCACATATCGCAAAATTTGAAATAACTTATTGCCAATATTTACTTAATTATACCATCATTGATGAGCCCCCTATAAGTTATAGTCCTTGATTTAGAACCCATAACAATGATCCATGGAATTGAAGTGATATTCGATCACACAATGAACCAGTATGTGGTTTGGTTGAATCACTAGCCAAATCAAAGAATGATGATGAATGAATGAAGAACAGAGGGATAAAACCATAAAAAATAATATTAAATAATATACCATAAGCATGAATTATAACATCTATTACATAATGTAAATCAAAGAAGAAATAAGATAATAACAAATCCTAAGAATAAATATATCTTAAATCAGTTTTCTAGGAAAAATCATAAGTTTACAGGGCCATATGAAGATCAAACTCGGATTTAAATCAAACAAATTATTCTAAAATTGAAATAATATAAAAAATAGGAAAATAAAAAAATAAAAAATAACTACTTCATAAATAGATTGATAGCCAGTGAAGAAAGAACCCATGTTTGTGTCATTGAGGTTCCTAATGAATTATTCATCTATCCTCTTGATCGCTCACCAAAGATCCACCACAAAGAGCTCTCCCAAATATATTAGGTTGTATAAATATCTATAGAGATTAGCTTAATATGGGTTCATATAGAAAAATAGTTAGGTAAATTCTAATTAAATAAATAAATTTAATTATATAATTTTCCATTTTGAATGTGCTAGTGATTGCGCACTATCGTGAGGTCAGATGAAAATGGAACTTATGTCATTCCTAGGGTAAAAGAAAAGTTCCAAACACAACCATGGTAAATGGTTTTTATATGAAGATTTATTTAAGTGATAAAACATTATTTCTATAAATGCATACATGGTTTTAGTTAAATATTCATATTATTTAATTTACTTAATATAGAGGTACTATCGACACTAGATATGCTTAAAACCCCCCCCAAAATAATTTCAAATACATACCCTTTAATATTCTAAGGGTCTAATAATAAAATTAAATAATTTCACAATAAGATTATGGTAATTCTAAGGGATTTCATTCCCTCTGAGTGTTAGGCTTGGGACCTTGAGTTGGAAAATGAGATATAGGAACCTAGGTATGGTTTTCAGGATATGATTCGAATTAAGAGACTATAGTAGGTGACACAATCTTTTATTGACCCCTAGGAGGGGTAGTACAGTAAGAACACTTAGTTGTAGCCTAGTATTGATGTAGTGGTGGTGATAGGTTGTGTTCTTGAGAGGCTGACCTTTATTATGTGTGATAGGTTTGAGTGTATTTCCAACCCATATTATTAATGATATGAGATATTATAGGTTAAAAACTGCCCCCTCAATTATTATTATGATATATTCTTAGGTGGATGCTTCTTCCCCTAAATATTATTTGAGATAGTACGATGAGCCACTCTTCCCATACATTGTGTTATATGAGTTATTGAGTGGGCTGTACTTACCCTGAGTGTGTTATAATTTTATCATTGTACGCGATGTTCTTCCCCCATGTATTACATTACATGAGATTAATGGGTAGGATACACTTCCCTAGAGTGTTTTATACATGAGATCGTTAGGTGGGTTTCTCTTCCACCATGCATATTATATCTGTGATCACTGAGTGGAACAATCTTTCCCCATGCATATTCTATTTGAGATATTTGGGTGGGCTGCCTTTACCTCATGAATTTTATTATATGAGGATACTGAGTGGGCCATATTTCCCCCAAGTGTGTTATACATGTGATTATTAGGTAGGCTGCTCTTCCCTCATGCATATTCTATTTGAGATCATTGGTCATTCCTCTCTTCCCATGTGAATTCTTTATATGTGGATACTTAGTGAGCTATATTTTCCCCGAGGGTGCTATTAATGAGTTCTCATGGTGGGTCGCTCTTCCCCCATGTTCATGTTGTCTTATATTACTGGGTGGGTTGTTTCCCCTGGGTATCTACAATTATGAATTATTATGTTCAGAGACATATGGTACTAACTAAAGAAGGTATGGTTAACCTTGAGTTTCATTTTTGAACCCGAGAATTGATAATGTTTTATTTATTTATTTTATTCTATTTATTATTTGACCAGGCTGGGAATACCATGTGTGATTTCACTTGTTTATAACAGTACTTTTTTTGAGATATATTTGGGGTGTACTATTAAGATTTTTTTTTCTCACCCCCTACACAGGAACCCTGGTGTATGTATTGACCATACATCCAGTTTCAGGTAGAGTACATGATGTTTTGTGGATAGAGAAAAGTCCCAATGATGCTTGATTAGGCTGGAGCACATTGATAGGGATTTGGAGACTAGGATTTAGGTATGCATCGAGGATGGTAGTAGATCCTATTATGAATTTTAATTATTCTTTTAATTTTTTATATGTGATCATCCCTATGAGTGATTGATTGTGATGTATGCTTGATGTTTTTCATATTCATTTGATATGTCATAGTTATGTTTATTTATTATGTGTACTTTAGTTATTTTTATGGATATTTCTTAGTAATTTTATACTGATGTTTTACTTTGATATGTGGTTATAGTCTCCTCATAGTAACACCTTAGACTCTCACTACTAGTAAGTAGCCTCTCTCATATAGTGTGACATGCCTGAGGTCATGTAACACATATGATCCAAAAATTGGTGAGTGGTCTTGGAGGATGTAACAAATTTGTATCAAATAATACTTTTTATCTTACTACTTGGGGATATGGTAGACAAGAAATATGGAAACATTAGAGCTTGTGATAGACCATGGACTGGTGTTTGTGAACACATTTCCCGATGGGAATTATAGTTTACTAGGGATATGAGATTATTGTTCTTGTTTTTTATTATTTCAATTGAGATATTTATATAAGTATGATGTGTATATTTGATATTTTTATTATGGTTTTGGCTCTTGTACCATTGGAAGGAGTCATATGCACATGCATCATTATTGTAATGTATGATTCACATAAAATTAATTTTCTTGTATTTAATTGATATCATTGATTATAAATATTTCATCTATTTAAAGTGTCAATAATAAATTAAATTTTATTTTCCTATATAGCTTGCTGGTAACATTTTCACTCAGTCAAACCATAATATTTTCCTTCTGATGATATTACTTTGGATCTTATGAAGGGATGCTCTTTGACGATGACTATAAAATCCCTATATGTAAGTAGTGTGTATTTACATGTAGTGGGTCAATACATGAATTGGATGCCTTCATGATGAACCCCTTATGGGTGATTATGATACAGATTCAGTTACTTAAAGTGTTAACAATAACCTATATGTTGTTTCCCATATAGCTTATTGGTGGAATTATACCTATCCAAATAATATGACTATGGTTTTAATTGATATAAATCATTATAGGAAAATGTCATTATGCATACATGGATGAGACCATGGTCCTAAAGTGGGTAGTATAGTATACATATTCCCAGTGAGGACGAGTTCCCTAGAGTGAGATGGTGACTGTTCATGTGATTCCTGATATGTATATGTATATGAGAACCCTGGAGTGGGTGTTTTGGAAAATTATTATATTTGATATAGGAAAAAGGATATTTCCCCATGAGCGGTGACCCATGTGAGACATGATTTATGATCTTTTTGAGAGATCCTAATGACTTGATATGCAAATTAGAATGTTGGTGAGTTAGATGTTATGACTAAATACTAAAAAAATGTCCTATTATTGTTAGATATGGTTGTGATGTATGAGGGTTAACCAAGAGAGGGGTTATCTTAGATTTTTAAATTCATTATAAATGAGAAGCATGACTAAATGATTTTCATTTCATATTGATACATGAGATGTGATATTAAGAACATGGTATAGTCATGCGAGATGATTTTTATTTCTATGATATAAATCACTTAGAGTCCTTTTGGAATCAAGGCTGGATTTCAAGGGAATTATTGTTAGTATTCCTAGACTTGGTGACATCAGGTGTGGTTCTCAATGATATGGTATGTGGTGATCCTTGATGGTTGGATCTAAAGAGGGAAGATCATGATTAGATACTTCTATTTTTATGATGAAACTTGAGTTAGTGGGAGATTGTGTGATTGGACTTAGTATTAAGTGAGATGCCTTAGGATTGTTGGATAGAAAGCATTGACTTGATTAGATTGATATGCAGTGAGAATTTTTAATGATTTAGGCGCATGAACCTAGTATTTATGATATATGAATCAAGGTGGTTCGAGTTGGATAATACGACAGGATAACACCAGTGGTGTACGTAATATTGGTTATGCTTTTTTTTATAATGGGGGATGTTGATAGGAAGACTTATGTGGTGGCATGAGGTGCGCATGAATGGTTTCATAGGTTGGTTTCACTTGAAATGGCTCATGGAGTTTGTGTTTTTGAGATGATTGGTGTAAACATGGTTTCTTGAGGTTTTGGTAATAATGACAGGTTTTCCACCCAAAGTGGAAAGAAACATTATATATGGATTGAAGTACCATGGTAAAACTGATCCAACCTTGCATCATGATAGGGGCTAATTGGATGGGTGAGCATGGCTCGAGAGGAGTGACACATGTGTAATATTGTAATTGTTTAGTGTTACCCTTAAGGAGTGGTTTAATAAAATTTATATGGTGGGGATAATATTATAGGTGATATAAGTGTGTGGTACTTGTTTTTATTGGTTTATTATATATGTCAAGAACAATGTTCTAGTAGACCCAACCTGAAGGTGGTTACTATTTTGGTGATAATGCTTGGATACAAGTGACCAGGTTATGTGACATGAATTGAAAGTGCCCAGATGAGGGTATCTGTAACGCCTCGGCCCCAGTTACCCAGAGTCGGTGCGTTACTTCGTAACATTGGCATGATCATAAAATATCAATTCTCGAAAGACCAATTAGTTTAGTAGCCTTGGAAACACTAGATACATTCATACATTTTACATTACATCATAAAGTGAAAAACTACAATAACATAGTATCCATTTTCCACACTCATATCCCCTTTAGTCTATCCCTGCAGGTCATTCCTAAAATACTTCTTCACATCCTGGAAAAATTAAAACATTGAAAGGGGTGAGCTCAAATGCTCAGTAAGGATAACAATATAGCGGAAGCTTTCATAAATAAAAATTAACATTTAAGGCAATGTATAACTAAAACAAAAGTCTTTTTAAACTTGAACTTCAGTATAATATGGCAAAAATAAAATTAAATAATTTCATTTACTTACTCACATGGATATTCTACTAGTCGAATAATCACATGCAATATCAATAACCACTTTCATAATGATGGAATGCATAATGCCAGACTATCATAACCACGTAGCCAAGGCCTCGTGCCAAGACCACAAATAAGATTTTGTCAACGCCTTGTGACAAGACACTAGTTTGTCTCATGAGACCTACCGATGCATCGAGGAGCTATAGCGAGCTCCACCCATCACTTATTAAGTCCAATGCATTCCTCATATGAATAGGTTTAAACATATCATAAACCATAACATAATCGTATCAAATAAAACATGCATAAAGGAAACATAAAATGTCCACATTTCAATCACAAGATATCAATAAAACACATTGATATAATAAAAACACTTTCAAAACCATTTTAAATACCAAAATAAAAGAAAAGTAAAACATGGTATTTATTTTTCTTTAAAAAAAGTTATGGCTCGTAGAGGAAGCCAAAACTCAAATAGTGCTCACGGAGGCGGAGAAGTCATTGTTTCCACACACGTTCGACAAGAAAAACATTCATTTTTGTCGTTTAGTAAAATGATTCGTATAAAAAAGATTCCTTTTGAATAAATGTAAAAGTCAAAGGGGTTTATACACCGTATAAAAGAAAGTTGTGTATAAAACAAAATATGCCTCAATGAAAGGAGATTGCGACGAAGTCCTTACCAAGATCATTTTTTTAAATAAAATAGATCTATTATGTGTATTCAATATAGGTACACATAAAGAAAGTAAAAATACAAGATATGACATAATAATATCATAACATAATTCGAAAGTAGGAGATTAACCCAATGAATGGAAATTGGGTTAAGAAATTCCCTTACCTTCCATCCTGTCTTGACTCGACCGTTCTTTAAACTCCTGAATAATAAACTAGAGTTAATTTATATTTTCTTAAGAACCTTTTTCATGTTCATGATTCCTTTTATATCACTTATTACCATGTTATTAACATTATGTAATTATTTAAGTTAATAACGGTCATTTTGTCATTCTTTGGTACTTGAGTCAAAAGTAAACTTCTTATAATTACAAGTTGTTCATGTGGTGAAATATCCATTATATCCAGAATTATATTCATTATGTATATATCATATATAACGTATATATCCAGTATATACATTCATTTAAAATATTACATAACATTTAGAGGTAAGAAATGAAATGCACCGTACATGGAGATAGTAAGCCGTACGTATGCATGAACGCTACTTTCATTTATATTTCATATTTTAATGGAATAAAACATAATGATATAAAGGTATAATATAATTCCAGTATAATATAATGTATAATACCATTTACTCCATCCTTTATACATCCCACATATGGTATTAACATTTCAAATCACTTTGAGGGGGCAGTAGTCCACACTTCCTAAAATGAAAATATCGCGTTTACCCATAATGGAAAACATAAAGGTATGCCATAAATGAAAAATAAAGAAGCTTAAGTAAAACATAAACATATTATATATCATATATAAATATAGTGACATCTTAATGGCCACCTTTTAAGGTGTTATATGAGTGTTGAACAATCATCATTTCGTGAGGCAGAAATTCGCCATCCACAGAAACAGTATGTTATTTAACCATTAGATGTAGGTGTGTGTAAGTGTAGATTGAATCCATATTATAAAAACATCATAGTATATTGAGGATACTGGTGTTGTTACAAAATAAATGAATAAAAAGAGTTTAGGGGGTTGGAGAAGCAAAATAAAATAAAATAACATAAGAGAAGACATTACCTTAAAATCGGGTAACTCTTTTGATTTGAGACAAAGGCTTCCTTGGGAAGACTTCTGCCCAAATTTAGGCTTCTAGGAGTAAGGGAGGGAAGTTGGGATAGTATTTGGGCAGAGTTTGGCCGAGCCAAAAGGCTTTGATAGTGTGTGTAAGGTGGTAGTGGTGGGGGCCTTTTATAAGTGGAGAGGAGGGGCACTCTTGGAAAGTAATAAAATTTTACTTTATTATACAATGATTTTCGGATTATAAAGGTCCCAAACTTATATAATTCGAGGATAAGGTGATAAGGGTTTGAAATATACTCATAAAATATGTTTTTGACAAGTTTAAGTCTTATATTTTACATTATCTTTTCATTTTATTTAAATCGTTAATTAATGAGGTAATCGCTGCATCATCATGGTGTCATAAATAATTTAAGTTATTTAATGTATAAAAATTATAAAAAAACTATCATGATGTAGGAAATCTTTTTATATTTCTAATGAATATTTATAGTCAAAAATATGACTTGTATAACCCCATTTAAAAATTGTTTTAGTAAAATAACTCTTGTTTGTGACATTTTTATTTTACCGTTAAATACAAAGTTTTTAATGTCATTTCCCTACCAAAGTGGCTCCATGGGGTCCCCAAGTTGACCCATGGTTTGTATTGGTCGTCCATGACTCATCCAATAGGGGTAGGACAAGTGTAAAGGTCATTTCATATTTTTATAATACCATTTTTACCTTAAATTTAACTAATTACCTTTAATCGCGATTAATTAAACTTAAAAATTACTATTCACCAAAAAATTATTTTAATCCCATTGAACCAAATTTTACTTCCTAATGACAACCATGTATGTCATATTTTTGAAGATAAAATCACAGAAGTGGTAATATTTCATTTAAATGAAAAAGCAGTTATTTAACTACCACTTAGTGGTTTCACTATTCATCAAAAATTGAAGTTTTTCAGAACAATGCCAAAATTTTACCCTAAGCTATAATTGATATTCCGAATTCAAAAATGATTTCTATTTTACAAAATTCCAAACATATAATTTTCATTAATTAATTTTATAATTAATTCCCATTGTCACAACAAGTAGCATGTTTTTAAGAAACATTATATATCAAAAGATTGACCATTGTTTATGTCTAATTTCAAAGTGAAATTAATTATAATGAACACCATTGGATAAAATGGTAAAAATATATTATAATTTTACTTTAAAATCAATCAATATTATAATTTATCACCATAAATTATTTTGATTAAAAAAGTTTTTTTAAGTATTCTTCATTATTCATAAAAAATTAGAAGTTCTCAGAAAAATACCAAAAAATCAACATAGGCTAATTTCGATATTCTGAATCCAAAAACGAAGTCCATTTGGCAAGATAAAATTTATAAAATTTCAAAAATTATGTATTACTATTCATAACGGCTACTTTGATTGGTTGTGGTGTGTGTTAGAACTCAAAGTTGCGTATAACACATGCTACTGTATTATTCAAAGAGAAGTAAACCGTGGAAGCTTGGGGTGTTACATTCTCCCCTCCTTCAATAAATTGCGTCCTCGAAATTTGAAAATGTTCTTCGAAAATAAAAGGTTGAAAATAGAAAATACCTTTGTGGAAAACACACATCAGAAATAGGATTAATAATAATATAACATTAAAATAAAGAAAGAGAAGTACAAAGGTCACCCGAGATAGCCCATATTAGGATTCTATGAAAATATGGGTATGAAGGAGAAACAAACCATCAAGGTCTGATGGAGAGTTGTAGAAAACAGGATTAGGAGAAAGTTAACTATAAGAAAATCACAAACTTGTGATTGGTTAAACGATAATTGATTCCCCAGTTGGAAAAGTTAACCGACAACATTTTTGTTTTAAGTTACCTTTTATAAAGTTGGGGAATTTATTTAGGAGATTTACTAAGAACGTAAGGGAATATACTTACTTGTCATATAGACTTTCATTCTTTAATAAAATTTACCACAAACCCATCTTTCACTCAAAAAGATAATAGAACTCAAAAATATTATATTTATCCTAATCGTACAAGGTTACAAATATCAACACATACCATTTAGATTAGGAAAACTATTTGTAATAACCAGGGACTTCCTGTAGGCTAGTGGTAGGTAATAAAGGCCCATCGTACTATGGTTGTGGGTTCGATTCCTACAGCATTGTCCGACGCGACGAGTTATGCCCCACCCTGCAGGTTGTCCTTTTTTAAAACTATAGTATTATAATATTCCAAAAATATTATTCAGAAATGTTTTAACCTTAAACAATACTATCCAAGGATCAATTTAATCCATTTAAACCTTTATAGTTATCCAAAATAATTCTTCCCAACTTACAGTCCAAATTTTATAAGGAAGGTAAACATAATGAAGATCCTTTTTTACACGTAACAACATGTGAACACCTTCATCATGTATTATTTTAAAACACTGCAACATCCTGAATTACCAGAAATCCTTATTGATTACATTCATGATCCCTTACTCTTTATAGAATAATAGATATACTCCTTCTATCCAAAAATGAATACAAATCATTAATTAGTTCCAAGGAAGTCAAGAATATCCAATATAATTTATCCAAATCAATCATGTATTATTCCAAAATCACTATCTCGGTATCAGAACCATATTATGGTTTTTCTTTCTCTCAACCATACATTTTCCAAAAATTTAATCTGCTATGGAGTCACTTTTATTGGTTCCACACAATCTCAAGTCCTTGATGAAATAGTACTATAGTACAATCCTTATATACTCCATAATTATTATAACCAATACATCATTGATACAACACTCAAATGACAAAATTCTTTAATGACAACATAAGAACTCTAATCATTCCTCCTCATCTGTGGTAGTATCATAACTTGATTATTATCCAATAACATCATTTGGGGCATACTCTGATGATTTGGACATTGGTTTGAGTAGTGTCCCCACTCCTTGCAGATGAATCATTGTACATTTGAAACCTTTTTCTTACCCTTGCAGTCACGCACTTGGTGTCCTTTTTCTCCACACTTATAACAAACTCCCATTCCCTTCAGGCAAGTTCCAAGGTGTTTCTTCCCACAGTTATCACATATTGGAAAATTATTCTTTTCCCTCATCCCTTTATCCATCATTCTCTCTTCCATCCTTTTCTTCTCTTGCTTCCCTTCAAATCCATAAGACTCAAAGAATTATTTACTTATCTTATTAACACATGATACTATTTCTTCATATGTTGAGAACACATGGGAGACTATTTCCCTTCTAAATGTTGGCTTAATACCATAAAAGATATGATCCTTCTTAATCTTTGGATCATATGTATTGATGGAGTTCACATTCCTTCTACTGGGCTCCATTTCTATACAATGGCATAAACTAGGTTAGTTTATGAATTGCAATGAATAATTCCAAACTTGTAAAATACTTAATGTAAATTTAACGGTTTATGGATATAATCTATAATCATAAAAAAAATTTCTTTGAGGAAGTATATACTCATAACCCTTCATAGTGGTTTGTAAAGAAAACGAGAATTATCCTAAGAATATCCCCCAGGAGTGTCGCAACCAAGAGTGAAGCAAGGCCCGTTGTCATGCACTAGTTCCCGTTCGAGTCTAGCTCAAAGCGGTGTTTTTGGGTTTTACCCCTAGGTACATCTGTGCCAGAGCCACCTCTACCTGCTCGTATCCAGACAGGGATGTATTGCTCGGAAAACTCACAAAATCTCCATAATACCAAAATTCTAGGAAGTTCTTCTATACTAATCCTCAAAGTCTATCTTTGGGCTATGTGCTCTAATCAGAGTTTATCTAAATCTAGCTTCCAAGGTTAGTACTAAACTGCCTATGATACCAACTGTAATGCCCCGACCCCAGTTACCCAGAGTCGTTGCGTTACTTCGTAACATTGGCATGATCACAAAAGATCAAGTCTCGAAAGACCGATTAGTTTAGTAGCATTGGAAACACTAGATACATTCATAAATGTTACATTACATCATAAAGTGAAAAACTACAATAACATAGTATCCATTTTCCACACTCATATCCCCTTCAGACTATCCCTATAGGTCATTCCTAAAATACTTCTTCACATCCTGGAAAAATTAAAACATTGAAAGGGGTGAGCTCAAATGCTCAATAAGGATAACAATATAGCAGAAGCTTTCATAAATAAAAATTAACATTTAAGGCAATGTATAACTAAAACAAAAGCCTTTTTAAACTTGAACTTCAGAATAATATGGAAAAAATAAAATTAAATAATTCCATTTACTTACTCACATGGATATTCTACTAGTCGAATAATCACATGCAATATCAATAACTACTTTCATAATGATGGAATGCATAATGCCAGACTATCATAACCACGTAGCCAAGGCCTCGTACCAAGACCACAAATAATATTTTGTCAAGGCCTCGTTACAAGACATTAGTTTGTCTCATGAGACCTACCGATGCGTCGAGGAGCTATAGCGGGCTCCACCTGTCACTTATTAAGTCCAATGCATTCCTCATATGAACAGGTTTAAACATATTATAAACCATAACATAATCGTATCAAATAAAACATGCATAAAGGAAACATAAAATGTCCACATTTCAATCACAAGATATCAATACAACACATTGATATAATAAAAACACTTTCAAAACCATTTTCAATACCAAAATAAAAGAAAAGTAAAACATGGTATTTATTTTTCTTTAAAAAAAGTTATGGCTCGCAGAGGAAGCCGAAACTCAAATAGTGCTCACGGAGGCGGAGAAGTCGTTGTCGCCGCACACGTTCGACAAGAAAAAAAATTCCTTTTTGTTGTTTAGTAAAATGATTCATATAAAAAATATTCCTTTTGAATAAATGTAAAATTCAAAGGGGTTTATACACCGTATAAAAGAAAGTTGTGTATAAAACAAAATATGCCTCAATGAAAGGAGATTGAGACAAAGTCCTTACCAAGATCATTTTTTTAAATAAAATAGATCTATTATGTGTATTCAATATAGGTACACATAAAGAAAGTAAAAATACAAGATAGGACATAATAATATCCTAACATAATTTGAAAGTAGGAGATTAACCCAATGAATGGAAATTGGGTTAAGAAATTCCCTTACCTTGCGTCCTGTCTTGACTCGACCGTTCTTTAACCTCCTGAATAATAAACTAGAGTTAATTTATATTTTCTTAAGAACCTTTTTCATGTTCATGATTCCTTTTATATCACTTATTACCATGTTATGAACATTATGTAATTATTTAAGTTAATAACGGTCATTTTGTCGATCTTTGGTACTTGAGTCAAATGTAAACTTCTTATAATTACAAGTTGTTCATGTGGTGAAATATCCATTATATCCAGAATTATATTCATGATGTAGATATCATATATAACATATATATCTAGTATATACATGCATTTAAAATATTACATAACATTTAGAGGTAAGAAATCAAATGCACCGTTCATGGAGACAGTAAGCCGTACTTACGCATGAACCCTACTTTCATTTCTATTTAATATTTTAATGGAATGAAACATAATGATATAAAGGTATAATATAATTCCAGAATAATATAATGTATAATACCATTTACTCCATCCTTTATACATCCCACATATGGTATTAACGTTTCAAATCACTTTAAGGGGGCGGTAGTCCGCACTTCCTAAAATGAAAATATCGCGTTTACCCATAATGGAAACCATAAAGGTATGCCATAAATTAAAAATACAGAAGCTTAAGTAAAACATAAACATATTATATATCATATATAAATATAGTTACATCTTAATGGACACCTTTGAAGGTGTTATATGAGTGTTGAACAACCATCGTTTCATGAGGCAGAAATTCGCCATCCACAGAAACAGTATGTTCTTTAACCATTAGATGTAGGTGTGTGTAAGTGTAGCTCGAATACATATTATAAAAACATCCTAGTATATTTAGGATAATGGTTTTGTTACAAAAGAAATTAATAAAAAGAGTTTAGGGGGTTGGAGAAGCAAAATAAAATAAAATAACATAAGAGAAGACATTACCTTAAAATCGGGTAACTCTTTTGATTTGAGACAAAGGCTTCCTTGGGAAGAATTCTGCCCAAAGTGAGGCTTCTATGAGTAATGTATGGAAGTTGGGATAGTATTTGGTCAGAGGTTGGCTGAGCCAAAAGGCTTTTATAGTGTGTGTAAGGTGGTAGTGGTGGGGGCCTTTTATAAGTGGAGAGGAGGGGCACTCTTGGAAAGTAATAAAATGATACTTTATTATACAATGTTTTTCGGATTATAAAGGTCCCAAACTTATATAATTAGAGGATAAGGTGATAAGGGTTCAAAATATACTCATCAAATAGGTTTTTGACAAGTGTAAGTCTTATATTTTACATTATCTTTTCATTTTATTTAAATCGTTAATTAATGAGGTAGTCGCTGCATCATAACGGTGTCATAAATAATTTAAGTTATTTAATGTATAAAAATTATAAAAAAAATATCATAATGTAGGAAATATTTTTATATTTCTAATGAATATTTATAGTAAAAAATATGACTTGTAGAACCCCATTTAAAAATTGTTTTAGTAAAATAACTCTTGTTTGTGACATTTTTATTTTACCATTAAATAAAAAGTTTTTAATGTAATTTCCATACCAAAGTGGCTCCATGGGGTCCCCAAGTTGACCCATGGTTTTTCTTGGTTGTCCATGACTCATCCAATATGGGTAGGACAAGTGTAAAGGTCATTTAAAATTTTTATAATACCATTTTTACCTTAAATTTCACTAATTACCTTTAATCGCGATTAATTAAACTTAAAAGTTACTATTCATCAAAAAATTATTTTAATCTCATTGAACCACATTTTACTTCCTAATTACAACCATGTACGTCAGATTTTTGAAAATTAAATCATAGAAGTTGTAATATTTCATTTAAATGAAAAAGCAGTTATTTAACTACCACTTAGTGGTTTCACTATTCATCAAAATTTGAAGTTTTTCAGAACAATGCCAAAAATTTACCCTAAGATATAATTGATATTCCAAATTCAAAAATTATGTCTATTTTACAAAATTACAAACATATAAGTTTCATTAATTAATTTTATAATTAATTCCCGCTGTCACAACAAATAGCATGTTTTTAAGAAACAATATATATCAAAAGATTGACTATTGTTTATGTCTAATTTCAAAGTGAAATTAATTATAATGAACACCATTGGATAAAATGGTAAAAATATATCTTAATTATACTTTAAAACCACTCAATAGTATAATTTATCACTATAAATTATTTTGATTAAAAAAGTTTCTTTTTAAGTATTCTTCACTATTCATAAAAAATTGGAAGTTCTCAGAAAAATACCAAAAATTCAACATAGGATAATTTCGGTATTCTGAATCCAAAAAAGAAGTCCATTTGGTAAGATAAAATTTATAAAATTTCAAAAATTAGGTATTACTATTCATAACGGCTACTTTGATTGGTTGTGGTGTGTGTTAGAACTCGAAGTTGCGTATAACACACGCTACTGTATTATTCAAAGAGAAGTAAACCGTGGAAGCTTGGGGTGTTATAGTATCACTTTATGGAAATAATTAGAGGTTTTTATGTGTAGTAACTAAAAAAAACTAGGATTAAGATGATAGTTAGGTGGTATGACTAAGTGTGTATTTTGGGAAATAGATCGATTGGTGACCGGGTCTAGGGAAATGTTAGTGCTCATGGGAAGTACATTGAAATATTAAATGGGGAAAGGAATTATGTTATATATGTGGTCTTGAGTGTGAAACCCTATATTATTATGAGAATAAGTGGATGAAACTCGATTATGACACCAAGTGGGTGATAAACTGGTGTAGATCTATAACGTTAACCGATGGGCATGACATCGATAAATTAAAAATCACACATTCCACTGAGAGTGGGGAATTGTTGTTGATTTAGTGGAAATAATCAGTTCTGTGATGCATAGGATGTTGTGATTTTCAGTAGTGAAGTTTGTTTGAGTAAATCATTATCATGAAAATAACCTATAATACATGTATTTTGGACTATGCATTTGAATTTATTAACTAGAATGGATCATGGAAGATGAATGAGGATGCTTCTTAAGGAAATAAATTGCTATGGTGGGGAGTTTGTAATAACTCATGCCATTACAGGTTAGTAAAATTAGGGTAAATTTTAAATTTTTGTCCCATGGTAGGGGATTTTTTGAGAATCAAGATTCAAATCGGGATTTGAGAGTTGAAACACATTAAGAAGATGTTTTTGTACAAGGTTAGAGGTCTAAAATAAGTTTCAAGTGCTCAAGTATATGTTGGATATCATGTTATTATGAGGGATAAAATGGTAATTTCATATATAAAATGATTTTTGAATAATTTAAAACTGTTTTTTGGTCTCAGGATGAGATATTTATCTTTGGGTTGGAATTTAATGATATTACAAGGCAAATATTTATTTAAGAATAATTTAAAATATATTAAATAAATATTAATTATTATCACATGTGTGAACATTAATATATCCTAAAAGGATATCTGTATGTTAATTTCAACTTCTCAATTGATTCTAGAATGAGAGGTTTTACCTAGGTAAGGTATGAACTTTGTTTGGGTCTCGAGTCTTGGGTTGAACCTTAAAATGGAATTTTATTTATTTATGGTTTTTATTTCCTCCTCCCCATATTCTCTTCCTCACTTTAATAAGATAGATGGGGCTTCCCTTATATGATACTTACAATCCTATAAGATAATGATGGATAGAGAGGATCCATGTTTAAGGAGTTTTATCAGAGCTAGATCGAGATGGTGTGGCCATAGAGCATATATTTGAGCTTGAAGCTTCAATAATTTCACCATGAGGTTGGTATTTGTTTTGATTTTTAATCTCATACCCATTTGACTCATCATTTTAAATTTTTATTGTGAAATATACACTCATGAGAATTTCTTATAGCCCGTAGATGGGTGATTTTTAGTGAAACAAGTGTTTTAGGCAATTCACAGGGGGATTTTCATTCAGAAAACATTAGCACACAATGCTAATTTCAGGAACACAAATCATGTATTTAATAATCACAACAAAGTTAGAATATAACATCTATAGAAATTTTTGGCTATAAAGATATGTTTTTAGGAAAATTGGCACATGACTTGGGGTGTACCCAAGTTCATAACTAGACACTCCATGTGAGGTTCATGGTGCATGATAATACATGACCAGACACCCCATGTGAGGTATATGTTATATAATAGCACACATATAGGCACCTTTTATGAGATAATTTTCATGTAAGGGTGCCCACTATTTTGGTTGTATGACAAAACATGAGCCAAGGTACATAGCTTGGTACCTCATATGGCTTACACATTGTGTGTGCCTTTGAGAAACACTGTGTACTTTTGGAAATACATGCTAGGAAATGATAAGGTACATGAACGGAGTTGGTTTTTGGATGTACACATTGTGTACACTAAGGTGCACCCTGTTTACTATTCCATTTAAGGGTATTTTCATGATATATTTCTTTAGAAATGGAATTGGACAAGTGAGTACTTCACTCTAAGTATCTTTCCATATAAAATGCTATGGCGAGGACCTCATTTCTATAAGAGTCCATTAGAAATATGATTATGTGATGATGAGATATGATAAATAGGATTATTTTTCTAGGTGATGGATTAAGATCTCTCCTAAGGTATATGTGATGTGAGA
Organism: Viscum album; assembly: GCA_963277665.1. Taxonomy (NCBI): domain Eukaryota; kingdom Viridiplantae; phylum Streptophyta; class Magnoliopsida; order Santalales; family Viscaceae; genus Viscum; species Viscum album. The sequence goes on along the minus strand of OY728142.1, from coordinate 2,043,316,045 downwards.
CCCAAATACTGGTCATATGTATTGTCTGGACGACTTGGAATGGGTATTACAAGAGGCTTAGAGTGAGATAGACAAGAAAATATCTGAATAATGGGATCATGTTAAGATATGGGAAATGGATGTGTATTTGGAATGACCTCTTGATTTTGGGATTAGGTAAGGGACTATAGGTTGATGGAACACCTTGGGTGTTGAGTATGACTTGATGCTGATTAGAAAAGACTGATATGGTTTTAGAGGACCCTAGTGAATGTTTATGTAGGTGAGATGGGGATATAGATGGGCAATACATGCTTTTCTTATGTGATCATGATATAATAGGGGATATTGGAATGATTATTCCATGAAAAAAACCTTTACATACCTTATAAACTTTGATCTAGTTGATTAGATAGTGGGGAAAGTGTTCCTCCCCAACTAGAATGTGCGAACCTGGGTGGGTATACCCCCAGTAGGATTATGTGTAGGTTGTGTGTGAGAGAACTAACTTAGGATGAATTGGTAAGTAAGATGGTAATTATTCCATATCTCTAGAGTGATATCGATGTGGATTTTCTTATGAGGTTTGTGAGGATGAAATATGACTATGGTAATGTTGGGGGACACTATGCCCTCTAAGTGTTGGGATTAGGCCCTAGATTTGGAAATTAGATAGATAAACTCTGGTAGTATTTCTAGGATATGATGTGAATTAGGAGACCATAATGGGTTCATTAGTCTTATGTTTATAACTAAGAGGGGTAGTTTAATGAGGCTATCCTGGTTGTAGCCTTTTATGGATGTAGTGGTGGTGACTGGTCATGTGCCTGAGAGGTAAACCATGGTTATGTGCGATGGGTTCAGGTGGCTAGAAAAATCATATTACTAATGAAATGAGATATTACAAGGTGGAAATTTCCCATAGATTATTATTATGACATATTCTTAGGTGGTCCACTTCTTCCCCCAGATATTATCTAAGATAGATGGGCGGCCCACTCTTCCCCCATGCATTGTGTTATATGAGATTACCGGGTGAGCCAAACTTCCTGTAAGTGTGCTATACATGAGATCTTTGGGCGGTACATGATTTCCCCATGCATTATGTTACAAAAGATTACCAGATGGGCCATACTTCCTTGGGGTGTGTTATATATGAGATCATCAAGTGGTCTGCCCTTCCCCTGTGCATATTGTAATTCCCTGAACATATTTAATTTGTAATAATAATATTCTGATAATTATTAGTAATATTATTATTTTGGTTTTGTTTAACAATGGTGCATCCAAAATAAATACTTGACGAATAAAAATAAAGACATGATTTATTCAATATAAATGCTGAAATATTACATTGCCATGAGGCCAAAAGATCCTAACTAACATATAATGTCTATTAGGAGACCTATTAGAACCACCAAGAGACCACTAAACACTACAACTTGACCAAGTAGGTAGTTTACATCATTTGGGTCGGTCACAATGGAAAACATTATGGCTAGAGCTATGGAGACTGAACTAAGAATCAAGGGGATGTAGAGCGTCATCTTCACTAAATTGGTTTTTCAAAAATGGAACACCCTAAAAAAGTATTTATAAGGCCTTGAAATTAAATATGATCGTCGAAGGCCGTTTAGATGACCATTTGTTTTTGTAACGCTCATAAAATCTTATAACCTTTAGGTATTTTTAAGTATTTTAATTATTTTAAGTATTTTTATTATTTTAAGTATTTTGATTATTTTATGAATTAAAATTATTTATGTATATTAAGAATTATGGATGTTTTAAAATGATTTAAATTTATTAATTGAACTTATCTTTAGATTTTAAAAGTATAATGTTTTAGATCTTAAAATGATTTTGAAATCATGAATTTTGGGTTTTAACGAAAATACAAACAAAAGTACACATTGTTTACTTAAATAAATTTGAAGATAAGTATACATATTTTTTATACAAAAATACATATTTAAATTTGAAATAATGTTTTAAAATACTCTTAATAATTAAAAGTTATACTTCTGGTTAATTGATGACATGGTATAATTTATATGTTGGTTTGTGTATTATAATGTTTCAAAGTTTAAAATGAAGTTGAAATCATGCTTTAGACTAATAAAATTAATGACATTGTTTGTTTTAATGAAAATATATATTTATTGCATAACTTTTTCTTTCTTAGGTTTTATATGAAGTTATATGGTATATTTTGATTTTTTTGAAAGTTTTTAAACTTCAAATGTGTCTAAATAATGTTTTCCATTAATAATGTACCTATGTACATTTTTTACTTTCTTATTAATATAGGTTTATATAAAAAAATGTGACCCTTTAAGTCTAGCTATCCAGTCGGGGGAGGTAGCTCACACCACTCCCTAAGGAGTGTGCGGTCGATCCTTGGCTCCCAGCCAGCACAGGTAGGCCGTGAGGGTGTGTGTACCCACAGGGGTGCATCATGGAGGAACCGAGGCAGTGCCACCGTGCGAGGTGACATGAAGGAAAAGGGTGGGCGCAGAGTGAACCCACAGGGAAGAACTGGTACGGGGCAATATAGGGGAGGGGGAAGAGATCTAATTGAGTGTTGGCAGGGAGATCGAGGTTTATAAGGAGGACTCTAAACCCCATCTGATTCGATGTGGGATGCAAGTTTTTATTGAATATCTAATCTAAACCGTTTAATCTCACCCTATGAGATTTGGACCGTACGATCCAACCTCGAATTAGAACTCCACTGACCACACATTCCTCTGTGTTTTTCTTCAACCATCCGATCAGGACGCGAATGATCTCATCCTCTTGTCTTTTTTATAAACATGTAGTTCACCGTGACCATTCGATCCAATGACACAGTTGATCTCAACCATCCTTCTATTTTTATAACTGTGGAATCATCCACATCCATCCGATCAGCTTCAAATGATTTGGACCATCCGATATTTTCCACATTTTCCCTTTCCATCTTCTTCTTCCATGCACCAAACCAGCGACTTCGATCCATGATTTTCTCCTCTTCCATTTCTTGTTTCTTATCCCGAGATCCTCCCCCACTCTCCTCAGACCCAACCCTCAATTTACACCCATAATCCCTATTTTTATCTTCTTTTTTATTTTCTTGGATTTCCAGTTAAGTTTCCACAAACTTTATATATATATATATAATAATATCACTGATTAGTTTACGGTTTATTTTAATTAGGGTGTTAGACCTGTTTTTGAGTATTCATTTTCATTGGTATTTGTTTATATTTTATGTATGAATCATTATGTATAAAATATATACATATATAGCTTATATAAACCCTAATTGAACACCTAAATCTACCCGATTTCTTCTCCTCAACTTACCAACATCTACTTCCCGACTCAATCTTCTCCTTAAAGACAAGTAAGGGTTTAATTCATCTTGTTTTGATTTGTAAAAACCATATACACACTTAAGTTTATATACAGTTTTTATAAAAATTCCAAACCAATCTATTTTAGATCTTTCAAATGGTTATTTTCAGTGTTTAATTGAGGTTTTGATGCATATAATGCTTGCAAGGGATTATTTTAATTTGTTTTCCATATGCAAAACCCTTGTTTACAAATTATGTATATAGGGTTATGTATATATATATATATATGTTCATTATAAAACAAACCTATTCTATTTTATGGTTTTCTAATCTTGAATATATGTTTTTAAATATTGTCCTTAAATACATGTAAATCATGTAAGGATTCTACTTTGTTTTTTTAATCAAACCATATAAACATAAATGTGTATATACGATTATGTGTATATATACATATAGGTTTTAATTATAATCTTAATTAGGTTTTCATAAAACATATTTTAGTGATTAAATTATGTTTTTTAAGTGTACAATATTTATAAGGATTTATTAAACCTTGAATTAGTTGTGAGAATACTATGTACACACTTTGTGTACATATGGTTTTATATAATTTTCAACCCCCCCACACTCATATATATATATATATAAGAACCACAATCACATATATTTATATCTTAATTTATTTAATAATCTTTGATGGTATTAACCTGGTGATGATTTTATGTAATACACATGATGCAATTTCATATTGGCCAACAATAAGAAAACCTTATTTTTTATTATATGCCTAAAAATTATAAAAGAATACATCACCTTGTTAATAAAATTGACTCTACATGCATGATTTCACAATTTATAAATTTTTGGATAAATGGTTTGAATAATATTTTGGTTACACATAAATATATATACATGCATAAGCACATGATTTTAATTATTTTCTTATACACGAATACTTTACATTAAATAATTGTTTTACATCCATACTTTGTATCTTAATTCCTGAAGAATTTTCCACAATTAATTCTTTTAGTTATTTAAGTTTATGTTTTAATCTGTTTAACATTTCAATTAGAAGTGTATGGTTCAAACAAGAATAATAAGTATCACAAATCCAACATGTAAATTGTTGTGTAAAAAAGGTCCACATTCATGTGATAAGGGTTTTAATGAAAGAGTTATTATTTTATGTGACAATCCATTATTTTATGCACACTAGTTATTATCACATGTGAAAAGGAATTTCATTTTACTCCATGCATGTCACTGTTAAATTTGATGCAGCCATAACCCTAAACTAAAAAACCTTGCATTTTTACATTTATTTCATAATTCACTTCATTTATGAATATGTATGCAAGAATAAAATTTATCTCTCTTGATAACTCATGGATTAAGAATGTAAGTATTCAATTTTGTATGAGACACTTTGAATATAAGACCATACTAGACATATGAGGAATGTATTAGAATTATATGATATGATGGGTGTGCCCAGATAGTGCTTGAATGCCTTAGGTAAAGTTAAGTGTCATGAGATGAATTATGTTGTGTTTCTACCCGTATGGTCTTGGAACGAGGCCTTGAAAGAATGATTATGTACGGTCTTTGAGTAAGGCCTTGAAAAAGAGATTATGAATTCTGGCATTATACATCCCCTCACTATGTATTAATATATGACCAACCAAGTGATTATTAGACTAGTAGAATATTCATTGGTTAAAAATATTTTACTCATGATAATGGTGATGAATGCATATGGCATAAATATGTATGTACATGGAATGTTTTTATAAGGAAAGTGTAGCATCTATTATCAAAATTTTGATACTAAAGTTGATATTACATCTTTCATTTTATTAATAGCATTTAATGTGTTAAGTGAATCATGATATTGTTACTTATGAAATTCTAAGCAAGTGATAATTCTTATGCTAATTTTTACCTACAACCCTACATGTCACCTTTAAATTAGTTTGATCAATTTTTGGATTATGTAATATTCCATGAATTTTGTATGTGTATGCGCACTCTAATATGTGTTTTTCATGTATCTTTTAAGTAAACATATAATTATTGTGTAAGATATTTTCTTGAAAATGTCTTTAAGTAACCTTTAAAAAATGTTGATTATGTGCTTCAAGAAGTGTTTTTTTCCTTTTAAGAAAAATGTTTTGTAATTATTTCAAAGGTTGTTTATTTTAAAAAGGATTTTTTTAATTTGTTTTTATAACCCCTTTCTGAGCATTTTAAATGCTCACCCTACGTTTTCAATCTATTTTTATAGGGTTAATAGATTTTTCAAGCTTTAAGTTATCCTATGTGATGGAAACAATATGAAGTTTATCTTTGTCAAGTTTTTGAAGAAATGTATCAGATGTATCTAGTTTTCCATAACCTAAACTGAAAATATTCTCTATGATGAAATGAGATTTGTAATTTTTATCTGTATGATTTTATAAAAAACATTACAAACCATGTTTTAGGCATCGACTATAGGCTTCTGGGGTCGGGGTATCCATATTTGGTATCATAGGATCAGTTAAGAAAACTCTAGAAAATTATAACAAGACTAAAAATTTATTTATGCCTTGCTAAGTATAATTCTTTATTAAAATTTTAAGATGGCAGATGAAGGTTCACCAACAAACCTTTTGTATCTCCCTACCAAATTACTAGAGAATATAATTTCCAAGTCATGTCTAGGAGACTATGATCCATTTTAAAATCTTTGTTTGACATGAAAAAATATCTACCACATATCTAACTCTCCTAATATACTTCATCTCCATAGAGGACTAGGATTTGATTATTTCCTCATGATGCATGCCCAATTTCCATCCTATGCACGTAGGGGGAAGTACTTTGAGGGTCTTTTTAAATGTTTTAATCTAGCCAAAGTATTTTTATCCCTAGGGGATTTCCAAGAAGTTACAAGAGTGTGTGACCTTTGCACAAAATATATGTGTCAGATCTTGTCCTATAGTCATTTTGGTCGAGTAAGGGACTTTGAAATTATTAAGGTCGAGTCATTTTGTTCACTGTACAGACATCAAGTCCATTCTGATGTATCCCAACATCACACCCATCATACCTCACTCCTGAGAAACTATATATGTCTAAATGAGTATAAACCAAGTTGCTCATGTTGCATCTGTACTAGAAAAATAGAGGGTTTTGAAACTGTGCAAGGAATTCGTATAACCAGAAATCGGGTAAATCGCCGACACTAGTGGAAGTTGTAAAGAGACATCACAGTGGATGAAAAAAGGCCAGTTCCTATGAGTAAGAATGGAATTGTGTGGATGCAATTATTTTAAAGGGGGGGGGGGATAATGTAACACCCCGAACATATTTAATTTGTAATAATAATATTCTGATAATTATTAGTATTATTATTATTTTGGTTTTGTTTAACAATGGTTCATCCAAAATAAATACTTGTAGAATAAAAATAAATATATGTTTTATTTAATAGAAATGTTTAAACCTTACATTTACATGAGGCCAAAAGATCCTCACTAACATAGAATTCCTACCAGTAGAAATATCAGAACCACTGATAGACCACCAAACACTACAACTTGACCAAGTAGGTAGTGCACATCCTTCGGGTCGGTCACAATGAAAAACATTATAGACAAAACTATGGCGATTGAAATAAGAATCAAGGGGATGTAGAGTGTCATCTTCACCAAATTGGTTTTTAAAATATAGAACACCCTAAACAAGTATTTATAAGGCCTTGAAATTAAATATGACCGTTGAAGGCTGTTGAGATGACTGTTGTTTTTTGTAACGATCATAAAATCTTATAACTATTAGGTACTTTTAAGTATTTTAATTATTTTAATTATTTTTATTATTTTAAGTATTTTTATTATTTTATGAATTAAAAGTATTTAAGTATATTAAGAATTCAGAATGTTTTAAAATTCTTTAAAGTTATTAGTTGAACTTATCTTTAGATTTTGAAACTATAATGTTTTAAAGCTTAAAATTAATTTAAAATCATGACTTTTGTGTTTTAATGAAAATACAAACAAAAGTAAATGTTGTTTACTTCAATAAATTTTAAGATAAGTATACATATTGTTTTTATACAAAAATATGTATTTGAATTTGAAATCATGTTTTAAAATACTCTTAATAATTAAAAGTTATACTTTTAGTTAATTTATGACAGGAAATAATTTATATGTTGGTTTGTGTATTATAATGTTTCAAAGTTTAAAATAAAGTTGAAATCATGATTTAGACTAATAAAATTAATGACATCGTTTGTTTTAATGAAAATAAATATGGATTACTTCATTTTTTATTTCTTAGGTTTTAGATGAAGTTATATGGTATATTTTGATTTTTTTGAAAGTTTTAAACTTGAAATGTGTTTAAATCATGTTTTCCATTAATAATGTACCTATGTAAATTGTTTAATTTTTTTAATCAAGGGTTATATAAAAAATGTGACCCTTTAAGGCTAGCTATCCAGCCAGGGGAGGTAGTTCACACTACTCCCTAAGGAGTGGCTGGCCGAGCCTTGCACCCTACTAGTACAGGCAGGTCGTGAGGGTGTACGTGGCAACATGGGCACATCATGGAGGAATTGAGTCAGTTCAATCATGCGGGGTGTCACGGGGGAAGAGGGTGGGCACAAAGCATGCCCGTAAGGAAAAATCGATACAGGGTGGTATTAGGGAGGGGGAAGAGAGATAATTGAGTGTTGAAAGAGAGCTAGAGGTTTAAAGGCAGACTTCAAACCCCATATGATTTGATGTGGGACATGAGTTTTAATGAAGATCTAATCTCAACTATTCAATCTTGCTGTGCGAGATCTGTACTGTATGATCCAGACTTGACTTCGAACTCCACCGACCACACCTTCCTCTGCGTTTTTCTTCATCCATCTAATCAGGACAAAACTGATATTAGTCTCTCATCTTTTTTAAAAAAATAGGGTTCACCAAGATCGTCCGATCCAATGCCACAATTGATCTCAACTATCCTTGTATTTTTATAACCACAGAATCATCCGCAGCCATCCGATTGACTTCGAACGATCTAGACAATCCAATGTTTTCCACATTTTCCCTTTCCATATTCTTTTTCCTCATGTTGAACTAGTATATTCGACCCACAATTTTCTCCTCTTCTATTTCTTATTTCTTCTCCCGAGACCCTCCCTCACTCTCCTCAGAACCAGTCCTCAATTTCCACTCATAATCCCTCTTTTGATCTTTTTTTTTATTTTATTGTCTTTCTAGTTAAGTTTACACAAACTTTATATATTTATATATGTATATAATAATATCACTGATTAGTTTAGGTTTTATTTTAATTAGGGTGTTATACCTATTTTTCAGTAGTAATTTTCTTTGGTCTTTGTTTATATTTTATGTATGAATCATTATGTATAAAATATATATATATATACAGCTTATATAAACCTGAATTTTACACCTAACTCTACATGATTTATTCTCCTCAACTTACCAACGTCTACTACCCGAATAAATCTTCTCCTTAAAGACAAGTAAGGGTTTATTTCATCTTGTTTTGATATGAAAACCCATATATACAGTTATGTGTATATACAATTTTTATAAAACTTCTAAACCAATCTATTTTAGATTTTTCAAATGGTGATTGTCAGTGATTAATTGAGGTTTTGATGCACATAATGCTTGTAAGGGATTATTTTGATTTATTTTCCATATGAAAATCCCACGTTTACGACTTATGTATATACGGTTATGTGTGTATATATATGTTCATTATAAAAAAACCTATTTTGTTGTATGGTTTTCAAATTATGAAGATATGTTTTTAAATAATGTTCCTAAATACATGTAAATCATGTAAGGATTATACTTTGTTTTGTTTAATTGGACCATATAAATAGATATGTGTATATATGGTTATGAGTATATATACATATAGGTTTTAATTATAATTTGAATTAGGTTTTCATAAAACCTATTTTAGTGATTAAATTAAGTTTTTGAAGTGTACAATATTTATAAGGATTTATTAAACCTTGTATTGGTTGTGAAAATCCCATGTACACACTTTGTATATATATGGTTTTATATAATTTTCAACCCCCCCCCACACACACAGATATATATATATATATATATATATATATATGAGAACCATAATCACATATATGTGTATCTTAATTTATTTAAGAAGTTTTGATGGTATTAATCTAGTAATGATTTTATGCAATACACAAGATGCAATTTCATATTGTCCAATAATAAAAAAACCTTGTTTTGTTATTGCATGACTAAAAATTACAAAAGAGGACATCACCTTGTTAATAAAATTGACTCTACATGCATACTTTCCCAATTTATAAATTTTAGGATAGAAGGTTGGAATAATCTTTTGGTTACACATAAATATATATACATTCATAATCACATGTGTTTAATTATTTTCTTATGCATGAATACTTCATATGAAATAATTGTTTTACATCCATACTTTGTATCTCAATTCATGAACAGTTTTCCACAATGAATGCTTTTACTTATTTAAGTTTATGTTTTAATCCATTTTACATTTCAATTAACAGTGTATGGTTTAAAAAATAATAACAAGTACCACAAATTCAACATGTAAATTGTTGTATGAAAAAGGTTCACATTCATGTGAAAAGGGTTTTAATGCAAGAGTTATTATTTTATCTGAAAATCCATTATTTTATATGCACTAGTTATTATCACATGTGTAAAAGAATTCCATTTTAGTCCATGCATGTCATTGTTAAATTTGATGCAGCCATAACCCTAAACTGGAAAACCTAGACTTTTTTACATTTATTGCACAATTCACTTCATTTATGAATATTTATGCAAGAATGAAATTTATCTCTATTTAAAACTCATGGATTAAGAATGTAAGTATTCAATGTGGGATGAGACACTTTGAATATAAAACCCTACTAGACATATGAGGAATGTATTAGACTTATATGATATAATGGGTGAACCCATATAGTGCTCTAATGCATTGGGTAAAGTTAAGTCTCATGAGATGAATTATGTTGGGTTTCTACCCGTATGGTCTTGGCATGAGGACTTGATAGAATGATTATGTACGGTCTTGGTGTAAGACCTTGACAAAGATATAATGAAGTCTGGAATTATACATTCCCTCACTATGTATTAGTATATGGCCAACCAAGTGACTATTAGACTTGTAGAATATCCCTTGGTTAGGAATATTATAACGATGATAATGGCGATGATTGCATATGGAATAAAGAAGTATGTACATGGAAAGATTTTATAAGGAAATTGTAGCATCTATTATCAGAATTTTGATATTGAAGTTGATATTACATCTATCATTTTATAAATAACATTTTAAGTGTTAAGTGAATCATGATATTGTTACTTATTCAATTATACGAAAGTGATAATTCATGTACTAATTTTTACCTACAACCCTACATGTCACCTTTAAATTAGTTTGATCAATTTAAGGATTATTTATCATTCCATACATTTTGTACATGTATGCGCACTCTGATATGTGTTTTTCCTATCAATTTTAAGTAAACATATAATTCTTTGTAAGAGATTTTCTTAAAAATGTCTTCAAGTAACCTTTGAAATTTTTTGATGACGTGCTTTAAGAAGTGTTGTTTTCCTTTTAAGAAAAATGATTTGTAATTTTTTTAAAGGTTATTTGTTTTAAAAAGGAAGTTCATTAATTTTTTTTAAAACCCCTTACTGATCGTTTTAAATTCTCACCCTACATTTTCAATATATTTTTACAGGGTTAGTAGATTTTTCAATATTTGAGTACTCCTATATGATGGAAAAAAGATGAATTTTATCTTTTTAAAGTTTTTGAAGAAATGTATCAGCTGTATCTGGTTTTATAGAACCTAAACCAAAAATATTCTTTGTGATGAAATGAGATGTGTAATTTTTATCTGCATGTTTTTATAAAAAAAATTACACACCATGTTTTAGGCACTGACTCTGGGCTTCTGGGGTCAGGGTCACCACACATATTCTATCTGAGATAACCAAATGGTCCACTCTTCACCCATGCATATTTTATCTAAGATCACTAGCTGATATGATATTCCCTCATGATTTTTTATATGAGGATATTGGTAGGTTTTTATTTTCCCCTGGTGTGTTATACATTAGATCTATGAGTGGGACATTATTCCACAATTAATTTTTTTATTTGAGATCACTAGGTGGGCCTCTCTTCCCCCATGCATATTCTATTTGAGATTTCCAGGTTCACCAATTTCCCCCTATGAATTTTTTATATGAGGATATATGGTGAGTTATATTTCCCCTGGGTTAATTATTTATTATATTTTAAGGTGGGATACTATTAACCCTTCTCATGTTATCTAAGATTAATGGGTGGTCCATTTTCCCCTGTATTCCTATAGTGATGAATGATTATGTTTAGAGAAATTAGATGTTGGAAAATGAAGGCATGGTCGACCTTGAGTGTCACTTTAAATCCAAAGGATCGATGATGATTGATTGATTTATTTTATCATAGTTATTATTTAACTAGGATGAGAATATAACATGTTCATGCACTTGAACATAAAAAAAATTATTAGGGATACTATTGAGGGTGGCTTACTGAGAATTTATTTCTCACCCCTCACACAAAAACCTTGGTGTGCGTGAAAACATTATGTCTTCTTTCAGGTTTAGCATAGGATGTGTTGTGGATAGGGTGAAGGCCCAACATTACATGATCAGGCTAGAGAAGCTCAATAAGGATTTGGATACTGGGATTTATGTATGGATTTGGGATGACAATAGATCCACTTGTGTATTTTATTTCTTATGTTCATTTTATATATGTGATCGACCTAGTGGGTGACCAATTGGGATGTGTTCATATATGATTCCACATTCATTTGATATAGTATAGTTGTTATTATTTATTTTTCAAACTCTGATAAGTTATTATGGATGTTTCTTGGTTACTTTATACTATTGTTTTACTTTGATATGATGGTATAGTCTCTCTATAGTAATACCTTAGACCCTCACTACTAGTCGATAGCCTTTGGAATGTTGGTAAATGCACTTGAGGTCATGTAACACCTTTGGTATGGACACTGGTGAGTGGTCTTGAGTCAGAGATGTTACATCATAAAATATTTTTAATAAATGGAAGGTATATATTTTTATGAGATCTTTCCTCTGGTTGTTAAACACATGACTATTCAGATAGTTCTCATCATGATTTTCATGGAAGGGTTTCATCCATAATAGTTAAATGTGAAAACTCTATTTATTCATAGAGACTTAGGTGAAGTGACTTACATGGAGAAACTAAAAGGTTTTTTTGATAAATAGAAATAGAATCTTATATTCAAGATAAAAGGATCCTCTATAAGTTAAATAAAAAACCAATAAAGTAGAACCAAAAGTTAAACGCCTTTATGATAGAACAAAAGTTAATCTGGAGAAATGTTGATCATTTATATTACTAGAAGGTGTATGATGATGAGAGATTTATTTTCCTACTTCTCTTTGTCAATGAAATGATTATTTCCAAACTGATAAAGGAAAGGATTGATGAATTGAAATCTAAGATGTTCGGAAGTTTTGAGATGAAGTATCATAGTTCAACAAAAAAAATCTTAAGTATGCAAATCATAAGGGTCTTAAAGTTTAATTTTTTTTTCCTAACTTAGTTTTAATACATCCAGAAGGTGGTGGAATGTTTCAAAATGAGTGAGGTGAAACTAGTTACTGTTTCCCTTGAGGAACATTTCTAGTTAATCAAGGAGAAGGAGTTGTATATGGAAGTAGAGAATGAGTACATAAAAAGGATTCCTTTTGCATTAGTAGTCAGAATCTTGATGCATTACATGGTTTTTATGTGGCTAGACATTGTGAATATAGTGGGAGTAGTTAACAGGTTTATAGAGAATACCTGAAGAGAGAACCAGGAAGTGGTAAAGTGGATATTCCAGTATATCAAGGGTTCTAATTTTTTTGTCTTTATTTTGAAATGAAAAAAATACTATAGGGGTTTTTGGATTTGGACTTTGGGGGAGATGTGAACACATGGAGGAGAACCACGAGTTATGTGTTCGATTTCAAAAGAATAATTATGAGTTGGATATAGTAACTTCAACTGGTAGTTGCACTTTAAATAACGGAATTAGAGTAAATTTTATTAACATAAGTTGAGAAGGAGTTGATCTGGTTGAAAGGGATATTAGAGGATCTTGGTAGAAGGAAGGAAAATGGGGTGTCATTTTGTGATTCACAAAGTACTATTCACTTAGACAATAATTTACACATTCAGTGAAAGTATCAAGTAATCTGGAAGTTATGGTAGAAAAAAGTTCCAGATCCATGGAAGGTGGATGGAGTTTTTAATCTGGTAGATATGTTGACTAAGATTGTATTCTGAGATATGTTGGGTTTTTTCCAACTCTGTCTGGCTGATATAATCATAAGCATGGTGGGGGAACCATGAGACCATAAAAGTATATTGAGAGTGAACATGGTTTGCAGATACTAATGGAGGATTTGGTGGTGAACCCTGAAAATGATTCTCAAGTGGTAGATTATTAGGTTCATCCCTTTGAAAACGATTTTCTATATAAGATATTAGAACTAATGGAAGGAAAGGTTTTGAAAGTCTATTTTTCAAAACCCGGATGGTGATGGTGGATCAGTAGTGAATAATGTCCGAAATTTCAAAAGATGGACGGCTAAAAGTTGGTATTCTGATGTAGTAAATAGGAAGTTACCTTGAAATTTATAAATGGGGAAGTGTGTTGGTTAATAGGACTTGTGTTAAATTAACAATAAGAATATGTAAGGGTCTTTAAGATGATATGTAAGAGTAAACTTTTGGAGTTTCTGAAAGCATGTATTGTTCATTGGAAGGAGAATTTAAGGTAGTGGATGTCTTTAAACAAGATAATGGGTGCTCATGAAGATTATATTCACATGAATATTCTATATATTAAGATCAGAAAGTGGTGTCACTAGTTTCATTAGATGGGTTTTACTATATTACTTTAATGGATTCATTTGTTCCATAGGACTTTAATTCTATTGATTATAATCATCTTATGTTCCTTTAATAAAATTATTTCATAATTTTTTTCATGGATTAAGAATATAGTCCAAAACATGTAAAATAATTATTTTTTTATTTGAATTTGTTTTCTTTTAATATTTTTATTGCATAATTTATTATTTGGGTTGTTTTGAAGTGTACATTTATTTCTGGTGACTTAGGTGTGGATTATCTTCTAAGTTCTGGTACATCATCAGTGTGGGTTTGTTCTAGTTCTTTGTTTCTACTATATAAGTTCCAAAGGATAAATTCTGATGTTTGATAGGCTTGAATGGTCCCAAAAAACCCATACCATTTACAATTATAATCAGTGATCATCATGAAAAAATAATCAGAATAAAAAGTCTAATCAAGTAAATCATTTTAATAATCAATATAAAATAATATAAAAGTCAACAAAAAATTGTAATTATTAATTCATAATGTTTTTTTATTTAAATATAGTTAATATAATGAGTTGAAATTAGTAAAATATAACTTACCATTCATGGATAAAATTTCACCGATGAGTTCTCATAGGATTATATGTGTATATTTGATATAGAATTCGGTATATAAATCTGAAAAATTATACAAATATGTAGAATTTGGTATATATTTATACATAATTAGGATTTATTATATGATATGATTTGGTAAATAATAAAAATAAAAAATAAATGTGGAATTAGGATTGAATAACTAGTGTATATGATAAATCATATAAATGTATTTATTTTGAAATAAAATTAAATGTATTAGAACTCAATGTCCTTGAGTATAAAAGGATTAATGGAAAATGGAACAAAAATATATCCAAACATGTTCTCCATGAATGGGCTTAAAATTAATTAAAAATTGGCAATTTGATTCCCAACTCTCCAAACAAAAGGCAACAAATTCCCAAATATCATCCAAAATAATTTCAATTTTACTGAGAATTGGTTGTCTTAAATTAATAAAAGAAAATAAAAATTAACAATATGATACAATAATGATTATTACCTATTAATGAGATCTCAAAAACTTTAAAGTTAAATAAATTTCACATGTATCTATAATCAGTGGACTCCACTGAGAAATAAAATTTTTATTCATCGATGCCTCCACCTTCCCTAATGAATCTCTACACACAACACCGATTCCCACACAATCATTATTATGGATTGTGGTGTCTGTATTGACCTTAAAAATGTTAGTTGGTGATAAAATACAATGATGATTATAAATTGTATACTGATATTTAAAAGTAATCCCAACCTCTTTACTTCTTCATAACCACACACTTAGAAAACTACTAACATACTGAATCCGAATTTCACTTCCAAATGAATTCTTATTGAAAATATATTCATTAGGCCAAAAAAATACACCAAGATAATAGAAATGCCTCCCTAACCATAATTATGAACTGAGGCTGCAACTAATACAAAAGAACTTGGACCACATTATTCAGTAAATCTAGTAAAACCAAATGAATCTTATCTCATCCATCCCTAACATATTTAACTTTTCTGAAGATAATTTTTTTTATAAAAAATAATCTTAGTCACTTCATATAAAACAAATTGATATTATAACTGATAAAATATTTATGAACTAAAAACTCTTTCATCTGAAGAAAACCAACACACAAATTTCACTGAAAATTAGAAGCCTTGGGTGGGAAATTCACACCCTTGATTACTTTCCTAACACCATTTCTAACAAAACCATTCTTATTCATAACCAACATATAACCCAATCACTCAAAATATGATCCATTTTAAAATAAACCTAGAATAACAGATCACCACATGTTTATTATCAAATAGGTTTATAAAGAATAATATCCTTGTCCCACATGTTAAAAAACTAATTAGTTTTATCAAAACACCACCCTAATAAATCATCCTCCATTAAATCTAAAATCATCATTTTTAAACCCTTATAGAAGAGTTGTGAAAGTACCAATAGAATAAATTCCTACACCAAGAGGGGAGGGGTGAATCAATGTAGCTCTCTTTTTCAATTTATTTATTTTATATTAACCTTTATTATTTGTTATGACTTGATCCTCTTTAGTGGTATGAACTCAGCCTCACCATAATAATGCAAAAATAAAGAACAATAAGGTACACACTAATTTTGAAAAGGTTTTCCCATAATGTGTGAGCCGACTCCATGCATTAATAGATTTTTATCTCTAACAACATATTTTCCACTAATATATTTTTATCAATATAATTGTTTTGGGTTAGTTTATTATCCTAATCCCATGATTCCCAGTACATACACTACTCTCACATGTTACACTATCTCCTGATAGGACTAATGAAATATAAGTTGCACCATATGTGAGTGAAGTGTTCTTTATGATGCAATTTTCTTAAAAAACATATGAGTGGACCTCATTTTTGAGCTATAAAGATAAATATAAGAAAAATAATCACCTTATTTAATAATAGTCACTTTATAATCTACGTGGTGCTTAAAATCTGAATATATTAGACTACTCAACCCATTGCATGCCGAAAACTAAGTTGTTATCCTTCTATTCTTCTATCAAACCCAACACCATTAACTTTGAAAATAATAAATATTTAGATAAAATCTACTTTGGTGAAAAACAATCACTTATTCTCCATTCACATTTTTCTATGTTCACTCAATATCATGTATATATTTTCATATAACATTAGTGATATTTTTTTACTTTCCAAAATCTCCAAATTTAACATCCTTGATTACTCTAAAATTTATTCATTTAAGATAATTGAATTGATCCCATAAAAATCATCATTTTCAAATATAAAATGATGAAACCTTTTTTTTCTTCCAACCATAGGATTGATTATAAAAAAGACTACTTCAGGAAACCATAAGTTTCTATGTATATTTTTTTGAAAATATGTCCAACATGGGTGGTATCTCCATATTGAATTAATAATGTACTATTTTGAACTTCATCTTCTTAAAAAAGTATATTTTAACTTATATAACTCATTAAAACTTCACAAAGATCAACATAAATCATTTTCAGCTTTTCATGCATAAGAACTTAGAAAAGCTGCATTCTCATAACTCAACTTTCTTTGAAACCTTAGATTAAATTAAATTATAATTCAAAAATAAACTTATCTTAAATCACTATAATTTTCCCTAGTAATTTTTGGAACTGAATACCAACAAATAATCATCCCATTAATACATCCGCATTATTCTTAAAAATAGAAAAATGTAATTTGGTTTCATTGAGATCTACCTCATTTAGTTGTATCAGTTGAAAACTATGATATTTATTATATAGGGATTATTGATTCTTCATGTTTCTTGAATCACATTTTAAATGTGATGTTTTTATCATTTAATAACAACTCTTTGATATCCTGGTTTAAATTCTTTAGAATATTTTAATTCTAGAAACATGATTTTCATAAAGTAAAACATCATAAGGGACTCAAATATTTTACAAAAAAATATCTTATGAAGAAATATCTTACACAATGGAAAAATATCAGGTGCATAGGTCAATATTATTACATTGCTCCAAATTTTTATGCATGACTTCAAAATATATTATTCATAGATAAATCTTCTTATACAGGTTAAAATTATTACATGCTTCTCCAAAATATCTTACACATAGCTCAATATTATTATGTGGCTCAAACTTCTTATGCATAGCTATAAAATATCTTATGTTTAGCTCAACTTTCTTACATGATGGATAGAGTATATTATGTTAGGCCTGTAATATATTATACTTATCCAAATATTCAATGTCCAACATAAAAACTCAATAACAAAACAAACACTCACAAAAAATATTCCAAAACATTTAAACCACTTCTCAATCACTAAAACCACCTAAAAAACTTTAATGACTTGGTTGAAAAAAAATAAAAAAAGAAACACATTTTCAAAAATTCATAGGGTCACATATATCTCCCACTTTGAATATTTTTCAACCTAATTTCAACTCTTTCAGAAAACTGTTCAAACTCAAAAAAACACATTAGTGATTTCAAAAAACTCAATAAGAAAAATTAAATCATATACTATCTAAAATGAGATTTATCTTGTCACAAATCTACATGATAATGTAGTTTTTTTAGATAATTCCATCCCTCACTGATAAGAAAATTTTGTCCAAGTGATTCAAATGACTTTCTCCTTTAACCAAACTCAAAAAACCCCCATTTCTATAATAAACAAAGTAATGGATATCTAGTAAGTGCACAATCTATTTTGATCATATTATTCTATATGAAAATAAATAAATAAAGAGTTTGGACACTTCCCCCCCCCCTTTGATAACATAATCCAAAGTCTTGTGGGGGTTTAATTCCACAAAAATTTCGGTGGGGGGGGGGTGGATGTATGGACATGAAGTTTCAGAATTAAGTCAAAGAACATATCCTTTGGTAATTCCTTAATAAATATATCTATAATATACTATTTGTTTCCAATAAATTCAATATTCACATCATCATTTCCAAATTTATATGGGATAAAATTATACCTATGATCATTATGCTTTGGTCTAGAGTGTTGAACCGGATTCTTTATAAGATCTTTAGAACTCTAGTTGTTATAAGAAATACATAGTGGATTCACTACATAAACTCTCAAGTCTTCTAGTTAAACCCACATCAATATCATTTTAGTACAAGAATGTGTGATTTCAATTTACTTGACTTCATCTATGCTTAATTCCATTAATATTTTCTTTTTTGTGTGCCATACCACACAACTCTCATCTAGAAATAATGTTCCACCTGAAGTAAACTTCCTGTCAATAAAATATCCAACCCAATAAAAATTTATAAAAACCTATATGGTAAAGTTTATATTAGATCTATACATATTGACATAGATAAATGTATTCTTGTTGTACATTTTAATTCCATTTGCTGATAATATGTGATATTTCTTGGGATCACTTTGATATCAAGCACACAATGTCACAACAAAAACAATGTTAGGTATGGATGCTGTTAGGTAGAGAAGGATGATAATGAATTTCATATATCCCTTTAGTTCACACTATTTCTAGACTTATATTTTATCAACATAATTAAAATATAAATAGGATTATAAATCCCCTTGAATTACTCTATTCCAAACCTCTTCAAAAATTCTCTAGAGTTTTTTTATTGAGATATAAAATTATATTCATCCCCATGAATGATTTATAGTCCCAAAAAAGTATGAAATCTTACAAAATATTGAAATCTCAAAATTCCCCTTAATATCCTCATAAAAATCCACATAAATATTTTCTTTATCACCATAAAAAATTATATCATCCATATATATTATGATAACGAGAGTACCTATGAATAACTCATTCACATAGAGATTACTATCAACTTTGCCTTTCAAAAAATTCACGATTCTCAAGAATCCATAAAACTTGGAATACTAATCTATTGGGCCATGATTTAATCTATATAGATCCATTTTAATCCTAAATAAAACAATTTTATCTTTATCAATAAGAAACACCTTGTGTTGTTCAATGAAAACCTATTCTTTAAGATCACTATTGAGGAAGGTATATTTCACATCCATTTTATAAATATTTCAATGTTTGTGAGATACTAATTCAAATAATGGTCTCAAGTATTTAAAATGGTGAATATTTCTCTTCAAAATCAATTCCCTCCATTTGAGAATACCCCTTATAGAACAACCTTGATTTATTCCTTATGATTTCACCTTTCTTATTCAGTTTTTTTAAAAACCCACTTAGTGTCAATGATGTTTTTGTTCTCAGGCCATGAAATCAGCTCCAAATTGGTGTTATTATATATTTTATCATGTTCTTAATTAATATAAGCTCACTATTTTTCATGTTTAATTACCATATAAACAATTTGAGGTTCTACTTGTGAAATAAGAGCATTTTGGTTTTCTAACCTTATCCTTCTTCTACTTTGTAAAAGTGCATACTATTATCCAATAATAATCTCAAAATCAATATATTTATTCATCCTTTGATGATGCCTCTACCCATGATAATTATATAATTTTTCATCAATGATCACATTTTAGTCAATATTAACCACAAACTTCTCATTTATAGCCTATTACATAACCCATTTTTCTAGAATCTATATGTTTCAATCACTAGAAGATTCAACTTCATCCTCAATAAACTCATATGTTTTGTGATAATTTTCAATAAATTTGACATCTAAACACTCTAATATCTTATGTTGGTGTTTTCATTAGGTTTTAGAGTCATTAAATGGGTTTCACTCATCGTTCTACCATTTTCACTTTTCTAAAAAACTCTCAATGGTTCCTCCATCTATAGTTTGGTACATACCTACTTTCCAAAGGCTAGAGGTCATCTAGGTTTTCAAACCCATTGAATCTTGGGGACTCACATTAGTCTATAGGATGGGGGTTTGGGACCATCACACCCTTTTGAGGGAACTGCTTCTTACTCTAGGACTCTCTTATAGATTTAAGATATGTTTGTGTATCTCTTCCTAATCCTGATACATGACTGGTTACCCTGAAAAAATGAATCATTGGTTAATTACCTCATTAAAAAAAGAAAGGTAGTCTCATTGATGAACTTAGTGGAGTGTGGTCTCATTAGTTAATACATATGTATGTATCTAAGGTTCTTCATCCATCTATTTAATGGTGAATAACCACTTTATGTGATGAAGCTGTATGATCAGATGCTTCAAAATATGCTGCCACGCAAGGAGGCAGTTAATATTTTATGGAGGGTATTGACCCATTATGAGGTGTCCTATGTATCCTATTTATTGTAAGAATAAAAACACACATAGTTTGTTAATCCCATGCAGTTTATCATCATTCAGAGAGGATATATGTATGGGTGAGACATCAAATATTTGATATTAGGTCTAAGGGATACATTCTACATATCCTGGTTATGGAAGGAATCAGAGTCAACGTAGTTCAACCATGCCCTTGGTACTGAGCCCAAGGTATATGACCTATTATAAGGGGTTTTCACACCATACCACTCATTGGGGCTTACATACTGAGATATCCATAGTTAGTGGAAATTCATGATGCCTAATGAGGTGTTTATTTTATCTCCACAAGCCCATGTGAGCTATGTTCGATGTGAGAAACAAGGGGGAATAGATTATTAGCCTCATGGAATGTAGATGTGGGAATTGTGTATTGGGATAGTTCTTAGGGTGTTTGGTATAGAGCTCAGGCCTTGAGAAGGCATCCTACATATCTTGAGTATGGAATGAATCATAATTCTCAAAGTTCACTTACCCTTTAACTTGATGATAGGCTAAGGTGGATGATCACACTCGGGGAAATTATGACTGTCCTCTAGCTTTCAAGAATGTTAGGGGGTTATAACTAAATATATTCTCTATTGACTGGGGAAATACAATGAGATGTTAGTAATTGGGGCTTACGTGCTGAGATTTCCCTTGTAACCCTAGGGTGTATAGTGTAGATGACATGATCAGTGCCACTCCCTAATCCCATGTGATCTATGATCATTATAAGAAACAAGGGTTAGAAAGTGATCAATGTCATTACTATGGATAAGGGATTGGATACTGGGATTTCCCTAAATAATTAATATGGAGCTCGAACCATGAAAAGGCGGCCTATATATCCTGAATATAGAAGGAATTATAGTCTTCATAGTTCCCTTGATATTGAGGATTACACATTGAGTCTATCCTATATATTGAGGATTACACTTCAGGGTTTCCCTCTTTATTAGGGATTACACTTTGTGTTTAACCTATTTATTAGGGATTACACACTGAGGTTTACCTTTTTATTTGGTCTTACACATTGAATTTTCCCTTTTGATCTGGGCTTACACACTGAGATTTACTTTACTGCTTGCCTAGAGGGTGTTGCATGACCCAGTTGGCTTGTCATGGGAGCCATAACATGGCCTATATAACTTATTAAATGGGTGTCACATGATCTAGTTGACTTATCTGGAGAACAAATCATGACCCTTTTGGCTTGTACTGGAATCCATCACATGACCTATCTGAACACATATGGGGGTGTCACAAGGGTTAGCACGACATGGTTCGAAGGATTTCATGTGTCTTGGATAACCTCCCTGGAGGTCATAGTGCAAACTTACCTCCATTTTTGGAGGGTGTTGTAGGTCTTAGCTAACTTTCCCAGAGGGTGCCATGAGAGATTTGTTTCCATGAACAGATGCCACAATGAGAGCGAACACCATTATATGAGTCAGACGATGTATCTAAAGGACGTCTCAAGGATCAAGTGGTGAACTAAGAAGGTTTTGTAAGAACAAGGTGGTTTGACCAAGGGGACCATTTTACTTTATTTGACAATTCCATTAGTCTTTGTGTGTCCCAAATAGCATATTGAAATAATGTAATGAGATCTAAGCGATGTTTCTTAGCACTATCACATGTCATTGTATGACTCACATGAAGTGCATGAGGGTCAGTGAGCATGTATTTTATTTATGTCTTCCACTTTTGATCTTGGTTCTAGAACTTTTATTTCTAATGCCTTAGGTTTGTTCAGTATTAGTTTATTTTAAGTCTCACATGATCTGGAAGACATACGATATGTTATTAAAATTCCTTTCTAGTTTCCCTTCGCATGATCTATGAATGATCATATGAGGTACCTTATTTATGAAGCATGATTTC
Source organism: Viscum album (assembly GCA_963277665.1). NCBI lineage: Eukaryota > Viridiplantae > Streptophyta > Magnoliopsida > Santalales > Viscaceae > Viscum > Viscum album. Next base: position 2,043,292,983 of record OY728142.1, on the reverse strand, counting down.
TCCGACTGTTCAACAGTATATTACCTGAAAAAATACTTTCGGTTCATGTGATCAGTTTCTTTGAGAGGTACGCTTTTATTCTTGGGACTTTTGTGCTCAAGATTTTCCTTCATGTAGTATCCAATTCATTTTTCTTGTTGTGGTGGGGCATGTTTAGGCCTCACCACCTCAGATTCTCACCAATTTTCATGGTGTATCTGGCATAGATCCAAGCTGGAGTCATCAAAGTAGGCTAGCATCATGCAGTTTCAGGTGTCTTTTTCTTGGTTTTTCTGAGTGCATCGCCTAATTTTTAGTGGGCGTGAGTCTCCTCCATCAATGCTTCATTTTTTGGATTATTTCTGATTGATTAAGACTTGCTCAATCACATGGGTATGTCAAAGGACTTTTCATATTTTCCTATGGATATGCCTAAGGGACTTCACGAGAGCTCAATGCCTTGCCCGAAATACTTATTAGGGAAAGTGTGGATTTTCCAGGCGTCTTTGTGAGATATGGTTTAATTTTAGGAGGTCTCATGGGGCCACTCTGTGGATGTCCTAGTATGTTGCATGTCTTCTAACGATCATGAGATATATCACCTCTTACATTTTTATTTCCTTTGTTTTATGTGAAAAAGGTTGGGAGTCATGAGATATTTCATAAGTAATGTCACAGATAATTAATCTATTTTTTGGTGATGTGTTGCATGACTGGTATGGGTCATGTGGGGGTGTGTGAGTATTTCATGGAAAAATCTATTCATTTTCCCTTGAATATCCAAAGAAAAGTGAAACATTTCCTAGACATACCAGAGGCTTTTCGTGTGATGAGGCTAAAAAGTCAAAGAGACTTTGCGAGGAAAGGCAGACATATCTCCAGGGACTCACGGTGCCTTGCAGATCACTAAGGGCCACTACATGTCCTTTAGTGACTGTGAGTACCTTTATCCTCCTCCCATTTGTATCCTTTGTTTTATTTTACAAAGTTCATGTATTATTCAAATTTTCATGAGTAATGTCAAGTAAATTTACTCGATTTTTTGATGATGCCTCGCATGACCAATATGGGTCATATGGGGGTGCATATGCATGTTGTGGAAAAATCTATCCATTTTTCCTTAGAGTGATGAAGGGAAAGTGAGAATTTTCCTAGACATACCTGAGGAATTCCGCATGATGAGACCGACAAGGAAAAGGGATTTTGCGAGACAAGGATGACATATCACTAAGGTCTCATAGTGTCTTTCGGGTCACCAAGGGCACATATCATGTCTTTCAGTGACTACGAGTACCTCTTGCCTCCTCCCCTATATATATCCTTTGTTTTATTTTACAATGGTTAAGGATTATGAAAATTTTCATGAGTAATATTGAGGAAATTTACTCTAATTTTCTATGATTCCTTGTGTGACCAAAATGGGTCATACGGGGGTGTGTGATCATGTTGCTGAAAAATCTATCGATTTTTCCTTAGAGTGCTGAAGAGAAAGCACTGAGTTGCCTAGATATACTTTAGGAATTCCACACAGTGATACTGATAATCTAAATGGCTTTCATGAGATGAGGAAAACATGTATCCAAGGTCTCGTGGTGTCTTGCGGGTCACTGGGGGTGCATCACATGTCTTTCAGCAACTGTGAGTACCTCCCACCTCTTCCCATTTGTCTCATTTTTTAATTCTATAATGGTTTGGGGGTAATAAAAGTTTTATTGGATATAATAAAGGAATTTTATTCTTCTGAATGATGATATGGAACATGATATTTATGAATAATATGGATTTATCGCTTTGGATATTATTCCTCCTTATTTTTGGAGTAATTTTGGATGGTTTGTCAGGAACTTTCCAATGACAAACCATGTGACCTAGGGACGTTCATTCAGTTTTCACCATGCATCCATTTGTTGTCTAGAGATCTGTCATGAGAGAATAAAGGTTCATTGAATGGGGATTCAAGAGATTCATCACATGATATGTGCTACGTGTGAAGTCTTCACGTGACCTTGAAATGGTCATGCGATCGCGAGTCCCTAAGAGGCTCATGCGATTTTCAAGTCTCAGATCCTTTAATTTTGTGGGGGAAGGTAATACCCCTATTCAAGTATTTATTCCTTTATGATTTTTTTATTCTCATTTGGAAGGTGTCAACAAATTCCTCCCTCAGGAGCGATGTCCATGGGGACAAGGACTCAGATCTATGAAAAATTAATGCCTGCTTGAGTCTTTGGTGGTGTCTTGAACTGGTGTCTTAGGTGATGTTTGATCTACTGGGCGATGTTTTGTATCCTAAAAAATGCCACATATATATATATATATTGGTGGGGGGGGGGGGGGTGGAGGAAAATTAATTTTTTTGGTCACCCCTTATCCAGAGAGATCTTGTTTTTTCCTCCACCAAGTGTCTCTGTCATGAGACTATACTACGAACCCCGATCGCAAGCCTCATTCGTGAGTTTTCACCATAATTCCATATTGTCAGTAATTGTTTTGTAAGAATATTCCTTTTTAGATTCTTTCATGATCCATCCAAAAATCATACTTTAGTAACTTCTCAAACTATAGCTATGAGGGTTGGGGTTGTATTGAGGACCTCATGAGAGCCATTGGCCCAATCATTCGACCATTCATGACTCGTGTGACCATGTTTAGGTCACACAACCACATTTCTCAAAGGGGTTAATGTGGTTCATGTGATGATCTACATAGGTTATGCACCTCATGAATTTTTTAGATTTTAGGTGATCCATGAACTTCTTATGTGGTTCACAAACCCCTTCCCAAGTCATCCGATGCACCTAATGCCACCGGCCCTTATAACACCTTGAAAATATTTATTTTATTCATCAAATACGTGACACTTAATTATTTTAATATATCTTCCAATAATAATCAAGGTCCCTAAGTTGTGTCCAATCAAAGGACCCTGATTTCTAGAAATCATAATGTTGATCCCCGCTACCATGTGTATACTGCTAATGAGAGTCTAAAGGGATTACTCTCACCCAGGCTTTGAGACTACCCCTTTTCTCACATACTCCCTCTATATGAGTTTGGATTGCTAGATGATGCTTTCATACCTCCCCCATACTTTAATCTACCATCTCGATGGGTGTATGGTTCCTCCGACTATGTTTAGATGACAACTACTAAGGACGATCATCTGGTTACATCTCAATCCCAGGGTTTGGATTATCAATTGACCAATTATCCCTTAAGTCCAGATGGATGTGACTTTACTCAAAAATAAATTTCTCAAAGTTATTAGAGTATAAGCACCTCTTCTCTAGAAACTTCCAGCAGTATATGGTATTTGAATTGGTATCTTTTTGCTATAAACAATTTTTATGATGAATGGGCCTGATCATTTTGGGTGAGGAAAAGTTGTTTGGAGTTTAATAATGATCTATATAGGGTTAATATTTACAAAGTCGTGTGGATATCTCAATTAACTATTTACCTCCATATCAACCTTCTTAGGGAAATGTTTTGTCTTTGGTGTTCTCAGACCAACACATTCCATCTTCCTCATGACGAGGTGGGTATCATCTTATGGGATATTCATCAACTAGGCGGTATTCCTCCACTTGGAGAGATGTATGATGAATTCCTATCTACTATGGATGTTTGGAACGTTCCTTCATAAACCCAAGTTTTGGCTAGGGAGATGATTGTTATTCTGAAGGAGAAATTAAAGAAAAAGTTAACAGTGTGCTCAATAATTTCTTTCACAGACTAGATCAATATTTTTTGTTAGGTAGTAGGTCTAGACCAACTGTTATTCATCGTTTCCCTTATCAATAGGTCCAAAATAGTTCTGGGTCATATTGATCCATTCTGGAATCTGGGGTCTATACCTCATGGGGCTATCGGGTGAACCCAGAGTTTTCTTCAGACCTTAGGTTGACAGGCTTTCTAGCTATGTTCCTGAATGGGTGGATTTTCATGGTTGGGGACATGCACTCAGTAATCCATGTTAACACATTGGTGATAGTGGTGGGACTTTTAGAAGGGTAGCACCTTAACCTCACAGTACAAGTCCTAGCATTCATCTACCAAATGATGGGCCACATCCTACAATGAAACACTCCTTATAAGATCATTAGACCTCTCCAGTTCCTGTTTGGCTAGATAGGGGAGAACTTCCATTGTTATGAGTACTAAAATGCTTCTAGGATCCTAGATTCCCCATCCCATCCTAGATTTCTAGACATTTTTTGGGTTGGTACTATGTCACTAAGCTCTTCTAAGTTTGAAAGTTCACTGAATCAATGTGATAACTTTGAATTCACTACTTTTCGTGCATTGGGTGGTCTGATTATTGACGATGGTAGAGGTTCTATTGATGAAGATCTTATATGATCTCCCTTCAAGATGGGATTATTGTGGTGAGGGTGGAAAAGCTGTTCATTTGTGATCCATACACATCATATTGATTTTATCAATAGTTTGGTTGTGTTCATAGAGTTTCTCCCATCCCTTTAGTCAACATCCTAGGAGAACAACATCCTAGAGTCATTTGTTAATTATGGAAGATACTGACTGCAAATCATTTTTTTCATTTTCTAAAGGCTGGTTCAAGGGTTGCCGGTACCCATTACATGACTTCAACACTTCTAATTCACCACATCACAACATCCATATCAAATTAAAATTTAAAATAGCAACAAAAAAAGTCAACCAGACAGCTGCCCTCGACCCGCACTATGCCTCAAACCAAGCACCCAACCATCAAGCACCTCCACCTAAGTAGATCGCTGGAGAAATTCCACCAGAACATCAAAAAAATCTCCACACATTCAAACCATTCATAATAATTCCAAAGAAATAAACAACCAAAAACACCATGCATCACTGAATACTCACAAAAGTTCATCAAGCCGGAAACCACACGACAAAACAACAAATGAAAACCAAAACGCAACCAGCAAGAAGATCAATCGCAAACCAGAACAGAAATCAAAAGCAGAAAGTGTCAACTGGAGATGAGATCACAAATGAAACCAGATCCAGAAAACCTTGCGCAGAACCACGAAAGTAAACATAAAACAATAAAAGTCATACCGTAAGGGATTTTCCAAACCGTATCCTCCAAAGACCTTGGGAAGCCTCCGATTAAGCAGAAATTGAGAACCGATCTTGCAAGGACAAAATACACCATAACTCTTCCTATCATAGACCACTATCCATACATCCAGAGACTAAAGCTTCCTCAAAAACAAAAAACATCCCGATGCTGCCGTCCGGAGGATCCGCGAAGACAACACTCAACCTCCATAGCCCAGGGTGAATGAGGGGTGGTTCTTGAGCCGCTGAGGTAGAGCTCAAGCACAGATTCAACACTGTGCTGACTTGAAGAGATAGACACCAGTGCGCGCAAGGCAATCCGAAATGAAACCACCGCAGCAAAGAATCCACCACCTCAAATCTCCAAGAAAGGGAGAGAACCAGCGCTGATCCAATATGAGGGAAGGCGGTACGAGAGAGAAAACCCTAGCTGTGCTAAGCCCCTTACAGACTCATCCCTCATTTTGGAAGATACTGTCATGTGAATATACTAGGGATGAGATCATGCTTCCACCTGCTGATGCTTCAATTTTATTTACCCAAGATTATTCCTAGGCTTGGGTAACAACTTATCCCAATGGGGTGTTAGGCTAGCTGGTCTGTCATGTGGACATGCATTTTGCATCACTGACACCTTTATCTATGGTGTTTATGGAATTGATTGAAGAACCATGTGACACATAAAGGAATTAAACCTACTTTGATGATGGTTATTTGGATAGTGGATCAGATTATTTTGAGAAGATCAGTCCTACAGTACAATCTACAGATGATATGCCTGTTGAGAGAAGAGCTTATGGGGATTCCTCTCCTGCTTTTGCATTGGTTTGACTAATTAGTCCTCCATTCATCTAACCTAATCCTTCAGTTGCGAGAACTCAAAAAATATATAGGATAATTTGTAAATGGATAAATTTCTTGATCACTAAAACCCCCTAGGGGTATTTCATGACCAAGGGGAATTACTTCACCAATCATTTCATGACTTGGGAGAAGATAGTTTTGACTGTCAGCCTCTGTATGAAATTATGAAGAAAATTGTTTTAATTCGGTGATATCTAGTTGTGAGTTAATTTGATCTTCATGACTTTGTGGATTAGTCTTCCCTTTCCAAGAAGATTTTGAAGACATCAGAGGCATTGGAGTAGGTTCTTCTGCTGCTATCTGAATTACAGAATCAGATGGACGTGTGGACCGTACAAACATAGAGGTATAAGGAAATCATTTCTCATTTGAAGTATGATATTTTTACATCTTCATCATCATTGGTTTCTTCTCAAAAGAGGGTTAAAGAGATGACTACCTTGGTCAAGACTCTTCTTCCTGGAGTGGAGGTAGAATAAGCGAGGAGAGTGGCACTCCAGTGTTCTATTGATGATTCTCTTTAGAGTCTTACCAACCTTTCCAGCATGAGAAATCTAATTTTGTCATATTTTAACCCTTGTAATGAATGATGTTTTGGTTGAATCTTTTTAGAGACTCCGAAATGTGGACATTCCTCACCCTTTTTCACAATACATATGAACCTTCCAAAATTTTCAATTTTTATCCAACTCCTCTTTGTTTATGATATGCCTATTATCTCATTATTTTGATTTCATGTGAATCGCTTGTGATAACCATCCTTTTCCTAAAATAAAGAAAATATTAATATATGAATTTGAATATTTGTTTAAGGAAACACTCACAAATACCCACTAACATGGAATCCCTTACTGATAAATCTATTCTAGTTATCTTGTAAAATATTTTTCATGGAGGGAGAGTACTCCATCATTTTAAAAATCAAATTGGTGATCGTATATTAATTTTTATAAGTCCATATGGTGAGCATTACAAGCTCTTGTAGAATATATTTCTATCTTGATTTAGTTTAGGGTCTTTTATATTAGACCTAATATTGCTTTAGTTTAAGGTCTTTTAGCTTGGACTTGATATAGATTTTAGTTTAGGGTCTTTTAGCTCAAACCTTATGTTGCTTTATTTTAAGGTCTTTTAGCCCAGGCCTAATTTTTAGTTTAGTTTAAGGTATTTTAGCTCATACCTAATGTTGTTTTAGTTTAAGGTATTTTAGCTTGGACCTTCTATTGATTTAGTTTAAGGTATTTTAGCTCGAACCTGATATTACTTTAGTTTAAGGTCTCAAACCTAATATTTTTTAGTTAAATGTATTTTAGCTTAGACCTAATGTATGATCATGAGATATGGTGCATACATGCCAGGAATGACATGAAACACACTAAGATTTGGGGTTTGTTTCATGGAGTTTCTAAGGCTTACAAAGATTAGAAAGCCCTTTTTTTAGAGTGAAACATTTGGTTGAAAACCATCGGTGCATATGAAGGAGCTGTAGGCATGAATGTATAGTCAAGAAAAGGGTCCTTGAATCAAATTATCATTTCCTAGGGATATGAATAATTTATGGAGGTGATATTGGTTGAGGGAGAAATTTTATAAAAGATTAATCCTCCTGGATAGATGGAATATGGGTGATGTAAATCACAATTAGAAAGTTTGAGTCCATGAATATGAGATGGTGTAGACATTCCAGGTATGTCCCATGAAATTTTGATATGCTAGGTTCCGCTTAAATGTTGCTAAGGCTCACAAGTATTGAAGCTCATTTTTTGAAAGGAGAAGATGCCTTTTGTTGGAGGGTTAAGGCCCTTATGCGTCAGTATCATACCAGGAGAAAGATGATCTCCAATCTTCTCTAAGGGCCATGAATGGTTTACAAAGACTCAAACATCTAAATAGTGAAGTTAGGTATGGAAATAAGTCTATCTAAGAAGGGTTATATCACCCTAATGAAATTAGATCTTAAATCATGAATCTCAAGCCCTACACCTTTTGGTTTTAAATCATGAGGTGTGGGAAGGCAATGAAATGAAGCGTCATAGTCTGTCCTTGAGAAAGGGTACAAAACATGGTGACACAAAATCAAGGATATTAAATATACTTGGATAGTTTGGTGTGAGGATTTTTAATCACAACCCAAAGCTCTGGAGTTAGGAGAATGATATGGTATAATTAGACAGGGAGTGTTTCAGACAAACTGAGGTGTTGAGTACTGCCATGATGATGTCAGGGATCATGAGGATCAAAATTTCCTTTCTTAGAGAAATGAATTTGGTTGAAAAAAATAGTCACATATGCAGGAGACATGGGCATGTATGTATAGTCAAGAAAAGGGTACTTGAATTCATATATCATTTCCAGGGGCCATGGAAGGTTATGATGATTTGAGACACCCCAACTCATGAAGCGTGATCTATGGAAAGTGTAAAATACCAGGAGGCAGTGAGTACCCTAAAATTTAATCCACCTCCTAATGAACATATTCTCATGGAGAGATGTGAAAAACCATTAATCTAACTTTTTCCTAGACCAGGGGGTCCAGTGAGTATAACTTGGATTTTACTAGGGATACTGGGTAGACCCTATGAGATTTACGCCTTTTCTATTTATGCCCTAATTTTTTCCTAAACTTTGATAATGAGGAGTTTAGCGGGTGTGGACTCAAATTTTTATCAGGTCACCCTTTATGGGTTTTGACTTGACATGTTTTATGTCTCTTTCGTTATCAATTTAAGGTCTTGTGATTTGGACCATTATAGGCTAGAGTTTCAAGGTCATATAACTATGACCAAATTAAAAGTAGTTTATGGTCATGATGCACATGGACCTAATATGGGGAATGTTACACAAGAGCCTAATTAGGATGCCCAATATCATGAGTAATCCAACATACTGATGATCGAGAGGTGAAAGTGTTTTAAATCACAAATTATGGTTCTCAGGTCATGAGTGATGATATGGGATAGGCAAATTGGGATTAGTTCAAATAAACTGAGGTATTGAGTTCTGCAATAATGATGTTAGGTCTCACAAGGATCAAAATGTCCTTTTTTTAGAGTGACACATTCAATTGACGACCATAGCCACATATGCATGAGTCATAAGAATACATGCATAGTCAAGAAAATGGTCCTTGAACCTAGATATCCTTTCCAAGGGCCATGTAATATTTCAGCTATCCAAGACACCCAAGGAATGAAGTGTGTCTTATGGATTTAGGTGCTTTAAAATATGGTAGAAGCACCCCATACTTTGGTTTAACTGAGTAAGTCTCTTGTGGTACTTTGATAAGGAATGAAAAATGGGTGGTGGGTTTCCTAGTTTAACATCATGTAGTGGGGGCGTACTTACGTCTTCACAACTTAACATTGTGCGGTAAGGATGTACTTCCATGCAGTTTAACATCATGAGGTAAGGACGTACTTCCATGCTGTTTAACATCATACAATAATTATGTAATTCTATGAAGCTTAAAGTTACGTGGTAAGGACGTACATCCATGTAGTTTAATTTCATGTGGTAAGTAAGTTCGTCCATGCATTTTAACATCATGTGGTAAGGACGTACTTCCATGCAGTTTAATGTCATGCAGTAAGGATGTACTTACATGAAGTTTAACGTCATGTAGTAAGTACATACTTCTATATAGTTTAATGTCACATGGTAAGTATGTGGGAACTGATGTGAAGGTTTGTAAATGTTGTGGTTGGGATCAAAGATGGAGAATCGTACATCACTATTTACCTCATGAGGATGATAATCAAGACACAATTAGTTCTAAATGAAATATCCTACGTAGGTTTGGACCATACACAAGGAGGGGGGATTTTTATATTTTTTTTGTGACTGGGCTCAGAGTTTGAAATTCAGGTGTCACTACATATCCTATGAGGTAAGAATCAATTCACACATAGTTATTTAATGGGAAACACTCTACACAGGTATGACCCATACATAGAGGTGGGAATTATTTCCATTCACTATTATAGCTGGGATTTAGTATTGGAGATATAGGCATCACTAAATATCCAATGAAGATAGGAATCAAGTAAAACATAGTTCTGATATTCTGTGAAGTTTAACATCATGTGGTGAGGAAGAGGGTGAACTGACATGAATAAATGAAAATGTTGCAGTTGGGCCCAAATATGGATGTTTAGGAATCACTATGTTTCTAATGAGAATGAGAATCAAACCACATGTTTTTATGAAGAGCTTCTCATTTTAATGTCATAATACAAGGAAATTGACCTTTTAGTTTAATGTCATGTGGTGAGGACTCATGGTATGAATTTTAAGGTATTTCATTCAAGATCATAATGTACCTATTGTGTACTTTTATTCCTTTCTTGTGAGGGTAAGTCCCTACTATGATTCCTAAGCTCACGTGAGCTATGCTTAGTGTAAGAAACAAGGAATGGAAAGGGTTTCCCTACAATGAATAGATAGTTGAGGGTACAACAAGGGAAATATTCATCATATAGTGGTTAGACGAACATATAGGATCGAGGCATTCATACATATCTCATTGGAAATGTGAATCAAGACATACATAGTTCTAAAACAACCATGTAATTTAATGTCATGAGACTAGGATGTAGGTGACTCGACATGAATAGAGATGAATATCATGGATCAATGAAGTTTTATGTCATGTAATAAGGAAATCGACTATGCAGTTTAGTGTCTTGTAGTAAGGATGAAAGGTGTATTTCAGTTTAATGTCTTGCTGCCAGGATAAAAGGTGTCTTTCATTTTAACATCTTACTACCAAGACAAATTTTTATAGTTTAATGTCATGTAATAAGGATGAGCAATGATACTTACACTGATGTATATTCCTTTATTCCGGTATCTAGAAAAATTATTTCTTGATAAATTTTTCCTCTGTGGGTGGTGTGACATGCTCCCCATCCATTGTGTCCAATGATTAGGCCCTATTGTGGTATACCTCATGTATGATGTAAGGTCTATCCCATTGGGCTCTAGATTTAGGGGATTCTTTCCTAGTATCATTGGGGTTATGAGGAACAATACTAGTTCCCCATGGAGGTATGATTGGAGGAGAACCCTCTTATTAAAGGCTTGTGCAATCCAATTCTGATGGACATTAAGGTTGTGTAGTGTGAACAACCTGTTATCATCAAGATGTTCCAATTAATCTAGTAACTTTTGTGATTTATCATCATCTAAGATTTTCCTACAAATGGCTACTCAGAGAGAGGGAAGATAAACCTCCATAGGTAACACTGCCAAGGCCCCGTACACCAATGAATATGGAGTTTCTTGTGTATAAATACACATGGTAGTATAGTAGGCCCATAAAGAATGGGGGAGTTTTTTTGGTCAACACTTCTTATCCTTGTTCAACATCTTCTGGAGTATATTTGAAATAGTCTTATTAAAGGCATATATTTTTCCATTTTATGCTACATTATAGCAATATGATCGATTATACTCGATATTGTACTCCTAGTACAACTTCTTCAACTCCATGGAATAAAAATTAGTGTTGTTGTTCATCAATATTGTGTGAGTGACATCAAACCTAGTGATGATATGGGACTTTATTAAGTTGATTATGTTCTTCATCCTAACTTTCTTGAGGGGTATGGACTCATCCCATTTGTAAAAGAAGTTGACAGTAGTAAGTATGTACTTGAAATTCTTAGTTGTGGTTGGGGGATATGGCCCCAGACATCTATCATCAAAACGGAAAACTACCAAAAATATTTAACTGTATGCAACAATTATAGAGGTTGATGGATGAAGTTTTCATAGATTTGGAATGCATGAAATTTCATGGTGAATTCCACATAGTTGTGTATCATGGTTTTCTAGTAATATCCTAACCTATTTATCTAAGGGAAGAGCCTGGTATGAGATTGATGGGTGTCACAAGATCCCGTATGGACTTCTTCCATGATTCCAGAAATCTATCCGTCTGTTATGAATTTAAAGAGGATCAAATAGAATCCATGCTTATAGAGGGTTTTATTAACATTTGGTACTTTCTACAAGGTAAGGTTCACTGCATGGTGTTGAATTTATTCCCTTACATATCTATCTGTTGGGAGAGTCCCATTTTGAATATATCCAATTATAAGATCCATGCATCCAGGAGTGATTATCAGTTCATCACACTCTGGGGAGGTATTGACCTGACTGATCTCTTCCATATCACATATGATGATTTTTGAGACCATTATCTGATTTGTGAGGGGGAAGATTGATTATTCTTGATCAGGATGATCCAATACGATGGCTACATTGGCCAATGCATCAGTGTGAGCATTATGTGATTGGGGACATGATGCTTTGTGGGAAAAAAAGGGAATTCTTCCATCAGTCCCCTAACATAGACAATGAGAGGGTCCAACTCATCTTTTTTTTGATGGAATATTCATCATTGAACCACTTTATCACTAAATCCAAACTGCCTTTGATGTTCAGGTAGGCTATTTGTAGCTATAGGGGCAATTCCAAGTCAATGATAATGGCTTGGTATTATAACTCATTATTTTTGCAACCTTCGTATAGTGAGAAAGAGTAGGGAAAAAATTCATTATCAAGAGAGACAAATAAAATCCCCTGGCTAACCCGATTGAGTTTTGGGTTTTCCATCCTTGTTCTGATAGGAATTCATGAGGTGCCATCAAAATGAATTTTCCACATCTAGGGAGTGTCATGGGAATAAAAAACCTCTTTATCTAGAATCTTAGAGTCTTACAGTATATTCGTTGGGGAAGGATGTGCTGTGAGGAAATTATCTAGGGATTTTTCTTTCACTGACTTATATGAAACAAACTAAATGTCATATTTTTGATGAATAACCACCCATTAGTCTAAGTGCCTAGTCTATATTAGATGACCAAGAATTTACTTAAGAGGATCCATACGAGAGACCAATTGGACTTCATATTAATACAATTAATGCCTCAGATTTTTCACTGTGAATATGAGTGTGAGGCAGTTCATCTCGATATTATAGTATCGAGTATTAGTACCTAGCATAGTTCAGTTGAGGTAATAGATTTTATTCTTGCTCCCTATATCATTATTTAATGCGAGGAGGGAGCCCAATGAGAATTCCATGGTAGCCACATATAAGATGAGTGGCCTCATTTACACTAGAAGAATTGGGATTTGTGGGTGAAATAGGTATTGCTTGAGAATTTCAAAGTCTTTTTGGAAATCATCATCCCACTGGTAGGCGGTTACCTCCTTCATTTTCTTGGTGAAGGGGAGACCTTTGCTGGTCAGGTTGGCAATGAACTACCAAATGTAAGCAAGGTTCCCTTAGATTCCCATTAATTATTTGAGTTTTATGGGGTGTGGGTGACATTTCTAAGATAGAACTAGTCTTATGTGGGTTAAACTCAATGCCATGGTGTCATAGCAACAAACTAAGGAATTTACCTGACATTACCTCAAAAGTGCATTTCTACGGATTCATCTTCATATGGTGCTATCATAGCTTGTCAAAAATTATTCGAAGGTTCATGAAGTGATCACACCACTACCACGATTTAACCACCAGGTCATCGACATAACATTAAGCTATCTTTTTTTGTAATGTCTTAAAGATATGGTGCATGTTATGTTGATATGTGGAACCTGCATTCTTTAAACCAAAGGGAATGACTTGATAGGAAAAGATCCCTTAAGGCACTCTGAAGGTAGTGGATTATTCATATTTGGGGGAAATATTTATCTAATCGTACCCTGAGTACCCATACATAGAATAAAGGGATTGGAAACTATAAGTTGCATTGATCAAGAGTTCTATGATCAATAATGAGAACTTATCCTTTGGGAAATGCTGATTAAGATATCTGAAATCAATACATACCCTAATCTGACCATTATTATTCTTTATATGGATGATGTTAGAAATAGATATCAGGCATTTCACTTCTCAGATGAATTTGGATTTGATCAACTTATCAACCTCTACTTCTATATTAGTGGAATGAGAGGGTGTGTCCTCTTGGCTGCCTGCTTGAAGCCTCAATGATCACATGGTAGCCTGAGATGATGTGTATCCATATCTGGATTTAGTCTTGGAATTTATGTGTAGTTCTATGTAAAAAAATATCAGTTCTAATTCAAAAATGATATATTTATATCTTTATATTTGAAGGGAATGGAGGCACTAATCAATGTAGGCCATAGGTCTTCCTCTGTTTTCAGATTTATCTTCTTGAGTTCATCAATGGTGGTAGAGAAACCTTCCTCGAATACTGGAGGGGTGTTCCTAAGGTCAACCTCATATTATTCCATCTCCAAGTCTGTGGATTCATTTTCTGATAGAGATAGAAATCTAGTGGCTCTGCTATCATCATTAGGGGGAGAGAGGCCATGAGAAGAGACATTATCATCCCCTATTGGATGATTCATTATAGAGAGATGTCAGAAGCGATACTCTTTGATGTTTTTACTGGGGATAAGAGGGGATTGGACCTCTAGGATTATATTTGTGACCTCTACCAGGTTTATGGGGAGCACACTGTCACTGTCAAGCATACTCCCAGGATTCAAAGGGGTAGTCCCCAATCTATTGGAAGCATAAACTTGTATATCATCATCCACCATTGGTTGTTTTCCTCCCTTTTTATAGAAATGTACTTTATCATATGTGGCCCTGAAAGTGTCAGAGTACAATCACTATGTAGTATGCCGAATTTCCCATTAATGGGATACTTCTTACATTGGTGAAATGTTGAAGGTATCACCAGGTGGCTATGGAGCCAAGGAATTCTAAGAAGAATTTTATACATAGTGTCTTACTGGATTACCATAAACTTAGTGTCTGATATAATATCCCCAAACTTGGATTCAAGCTTGATCTTCCTGAGAGATATTTTCTCATTTTATTATACCCTTGTATGGTTAGCTTAGTGGGAGAAAAATCCCCTTCTCTATATCCCGAACTCCGTAGGGTTCATACTAGGATAAGATTAATCCCAGAACCATTATCAATTAGATCCATTTGGATATTATCATTATTGAGTTTTCTTAAGACATATAGGGGTCTTATATTTCTATGAAGGGCCTCTTTATGATCTTGATAAGTGAATGATATGGACACATGAAATTCTGATTCTATGATCTCCACTTGATAGACCTCGACTGTAGTGAATTTTATCTCAAACTCTTGTGGGATCAAGAGGGATTTAATAAGTTCCCCCTGCGTTATTTTGAATGATAGAGTGCATTGAGAACTGAAACCTTGGCTAGGCCTGCTACCAGCTATTTTAGAATTTCATAATTTTATTCCAGAAGTCAGTGATTCTCAATATGGGGTTTCTCCTAGTTATTCAGATGAGGAGTCAAAGTATTTAGGGTGGAAGAACTCAGTGCCTATGTAGAGGTTGTGGTATAATCTACTACTAATGGAATGAGTCTTCCTAGAATTCCCCTTTGTCTGGGATGATCAGATGATTGAACCCGTACTAAACAGTCATGAAAGACAATCAGGTGAGGATGGCTATTGGAGGGTTCTAAGATTCCTCCCTTCCCTTACTGGGCTCACTGGAGTGATTTCCCATGAGTCTCAGCTACATATGTATTTTACATGGGGAAATGGAGAAAATATTGGGTCTAACCATGCCTGCATTGTCATCTATATCCTCAGTTCCTACACATGCAACCTACTATTCCCTAGTTATGTGCAGGGAACTCAATATTTGGGGAAAAATCATCGTCAGAGAAGGGGTCTAACATGTCTAAGATTTCAGAGTGGTGTGGGATCGATCAACTATATTCTGATTCATCTAGTTGTTAAATTTTTTCACACATATAGTTAAATATTTATGCCAATCACCCTCTTCTTTGGGTTGGATCATGGTTATACAAGCTTCCTGCCGTAGGGAGTTATCCATCACCACTTGTCTGGAATCAATCATGCCTTGAAGGACATCTTTAAAAATGGATTAGTTTTGGATATTATGACCCAGCCTTTTGTGGAAAGGAAATTAATCAGGACAGTCGGTGAGGTCAACCTCACTGGGCTTCCCGGGTTGTGGAAGTGTGATTGAGTTATTATCCATGGCTTCCAAGAAATAACCATATAATTTTTCATTCCAGAAAGATTACACCTTATTCATGTCTTCTTCAAATCACGAACAACCCTGATTTCCCTATGATTCTGGCCAAGGGAGATTCTATGGGTGTCACTTCTTGACAAGAGGTGCTGGGCAGTTCATGGCCTACCTAGGTATTTGTATGGTTTACACTACTGACTTGAGAGTGACAGCTGTAGCTTCTACTCTAGCAGGTCTTTTTCCCTAGGTTACGGGCATGAGTCGAGTTTTGGATTGGGTCCACTGGATGAATTATTCTAGACATTGGTCTATTTTAGTAAACTTGTAGAATCCACCTGGATATTTAATTGGGATTAGAGTCATTTTCAAATCATCCCTAATATTTTCAGTATATATTTCCAATAGTTTCTCTTCTGAGAGAGGGATGTTGACTGAGTAGGTTAAACCCTTACACCTTTCTTTGAAGTTATACACCCTCTCATTTTCATGTTGTTTGAAGTTCGTCAGTACAATTATGGTTGTACTCCTCATTATATAACTAAATTGATAAATGAATTAATGATAGAGGTTTTCCTATCCTGACAAGAATCCTGCCAGCAACCTATTACACCAAATAAAGGTTGTCCCTGTTAGAGTTTGCAAAAAACACCTCAACTTTATTGCCTCTAGTTGATCTCAAGGGACCATCATCATCCCACATCGATACACGAAGTGTGTGAGATATTGTTCAGGGTCACCCACACCATCAAATTTAGAGAAGGTAGAATTTTCGAATTTGGGTGGGGGAAAAGTATCATCCACCCAATCGGGATATGGATTCTTCTTAGGCTAAATAGGTGCACAACACCCTTCAAAGGCTTCTATTTGAGTAGCTAGGGACTCGATGATGTTAAGGATCTCTAGGGGAACTATTTACTGAGCTATCTTTCATCCATAAGAAGCCATTGGGGGTTGATGAGGTGGCCCCACTTTAATCTTCTGGAAATTTTCTATTTTTTCCCAAGATTGAATGGTTGTCTCAATGAGGGAGAGGCTGTTGCCACAATAGAGGGAAGTCATGATTAGTTTTGACTTCCTCATTTATATGGATTGACTATCTAGATCCAGATCCAACTTGATTCTCAGATACCACTCTTACTGGTAGATCGACTATGAGAGGGAGAACATTTGTCTCTGCCTACAGAAGATATCCAAGAATAATATTTCCTCTGAGTAGCCCCTTGTTAAGTTGTCAGAGAGTTTTTATTTCGATATCATATTATGAAAAATGTTTCTCTGGGGAAGGAACCCCATTTCTGCTGGGAGGTGATAGGGATGTTCTTTTACCCTTCCCCTTGGTAATATTCCATCATGGAGGTGGAAACTCTATTTGTAGAGTTTCCATGTTTTAGAGCCATCTTTGGTTCTTAGTGCTTGTAGGGTCATTTGGTGCATCCAAGTCACCCTCCTCCCAAGGTATGTTTTCCGTGTCATGACCTTCTGCACTTGAGTCTTGACCAATATATTCCATGTTGATAGTGACAAAATTTATAGAGGAATATCGATCAATGGTGGTAGTTCCATTACTCTCAATGCAATAGGCTGATTCTACACTATTTTTTAGGGCCATTATTCAAAACCTTGGCCATGTTGGCCCATTTTGTCTTGCGACCCCGGAGGGGTCTGATTGTATTTACCATACATTCCTCTGTTATGGTCTACTAGTAGTGAATATGAGAGAGTTTTTTATTGCGATTACTGAATGTGACCCAACCAGCAGGGTTTTTTCTTATGATGCGAAGAGTTGGTGGAATGCTGACCGTTGATTGATTCCTCCTAAACCGGAGAAGATGGATTCCCTCTATGGTGGTACCAATTATGAAAATACCCCTATCCTTGTGGGGTGGGGTCATTTGGGGATGCATTTGGCATGTATTGGTCTAGTTGTTGAAGATCTAATGACTCAAGTCGAGGATTTAATTATTATAGGGATGGGAATGAAGATATAAATGCACATATTTTTGTAGGGTGGGGGTGATTTGGAATCACTACTAATGTCTATGGGGTCCTCTTAGGGGATGATAAACCTAGCGATGATGATTGAGATATAAATTCCCCCTACCTAGTGGGCTGGGGCTCACCTACAGTTACTGAGGGTATGTCTTGAATCATCTTGGGAATTGGAGATCTAAGGGGTGGATCCAATGGTAGATATTCTCCTGAACCAGGTGATTGAGTCCACTTCTAGAAGACTACTACAATAGCTGATACTACGGTCCGTGTGATGTGGTGCAATTGTGACCACACTAGATCTTGGTGTGATGACATCCCATGGAAAGAACCATTCCTTATTGGAACTTTTATGGGATATCAAAACTTCAGTCTCCATGTTTGGAACATCCTCTTATTATCTTGAGGGTACCAGTTTTAAATCCTATTGGCTATCCTCTCTCCCCATCCGCGGTGTATAGAAACCATTGGTGTGGGGGCATTCTATTACAGTGACCAACTGGACCGAGCGTTACCCAGTCCCCTAATCTTGCTGGAGGCTACAACATTGTAGTATATCACATATAAGGGGTTTTTATATTCCATGGGGTATAAAAGAGTAACACTCCATATTGTCCCCCATCCTCGAATACAGATGCATGAAGTAACTTCGGAGATCATCTACCGAAGAGTTACAATGAAATTTTGGCAAGTGTGTTTCATGCTTGCGCTTTGTTTTTATGATTTTGGATCTCAATTCACGAAGATAGTAGCCAGTTCTAGATAAAAATAGAGTATATTTATTGTCTGAAGGAGGAAATACTATCTTGGATAAGGGAGATATCGATACTTCAGTCACTGATGAGTAGCCCACATATTTTGGCATAGGTAAGGAATGTACTTATTTTCTAGCTCATCTAGGATCTCATAGTCAGCAGTAGTGAGGGGACAGAACATGAAGGGGAGGGGTTTTTTTGGTTAAATCTCTCCATATTTCAATGTCAGCCTCCTCATCATTAGACTTATATGCCTCAATCCAGTTAGACCACAGATTATAGCTCTGATGGTCATCTACTGATGGGAGTGGGGTGCTATTGGAAGTTGATGGGGAACTATATACAGTTGACCATGATGATTCGAGCACCTCTCTATATGAAGGTGTCATAGTTAGGTTTACCTATATATAAGGTGGTGTTTGGGAAAGTGGAGGATTGCCTCATCCATGGGAGATATCACTGTGGGGAGGTTTAACATGATGCTTGTCTAGAGTAGAGTCCCTGCCATCCATCTCCACACTACCATGAGGAGGACTGTCATAGTAATGAAATTATTCTACTTCCAATTCTATAAAAGAGTCAATATAACTTTTTGGTGTTGATAATGTGTCTCAAATAACCCCAAGGACATTGGAATTGATAAGATTAGGAGTATGGGCCATGTTCTATGTTGTGGTCAGAATATATCGACTTTCCTTTTGTAATTGTGTAGGGATATCAGCCTGCTGTGTAATGGTTGTTAGAACTTGTATGTAACCTCCTGGTGCTATGGGAGTATGAGCTTTCTATTGAGAAGCTATTAGAATATATCAATGAACTGTCTCATTATTTATTGGAATGTGAGCCTATCTCGAGGCATGTTCCATTCTCACTCGGTGAGCCTCAGTCAGGACAGGGATATGAGCCTGATCCTGACCCTTTAGAATATTCCATGGTCTTTCATGGTAGGAATATGAGCCTTCCCCGAGGTGTGTTCCCCTCTCACTTAGTGGGACCTAGTTTGATTAGGAATATGAGTCTGGAATGAATATGTATTTCCCATTAGAATATGCTGATAGACCTCTAGAATGGGAGAAGGGATATGAGCCTCCCCCTTTATTACCTTGGAATGATGCATGCACAATATCTTGTCAGCATAAGTAGGAATATGCACTTTTCTTTCGTGATCTATTAGAATATGCCAGGTAGATTCACTAACAGGAATATGAGTCTGTCTCAAGGCTCATGCCATTCTCACTTGGTTAGCCTTGGACAGAACATGGATATATGCCTGATCCAAGGTCTTTGGAGTATACCACTAGATTTCTTTGATTGGATTATGAGCTTGTCCCAAGGCTTTTTCCCCTCTCACATGGTGAGCCGCAACTAAAATAGGGATACGAGCCTAATCCCGGGTCTTTGTAATATTCCTCCATACTTATTTGGAAGGCATGTGCCCCTATCCTGAGGTATGTGCCGCTCTCACCTAGTGAGTGTTGGTTGGAATGAGAATATGATCCCAGTCCGATGCCTTGACCTTCATCGGAATATGTCAATAATCCTCCTGGGTAGGAGCAAGAATGCACACTTCCTTAAGTACAACCACTTATTCATGATGACCAGAGTGTTGAGTTGTATTGGATATAGGGATAGAAGTATTCTCTTGTCCATTCATCTGCAACAGTGATAGAATATGCCGACAGAGTTCTTTAGTTGTTTCTAAAATATATTTTCATTTTAGCAAAGTGTGTGCAGGGATACGAGCCTACACATTTTTGGTCACCATGATAAATTGGAAATTTTTTTCATTTGAAGTAGGGATATGTGACATCTTATGTCCTCCTTGTTCCACTACAATATTCTAATGTGCTTCATTCACATGGGTAGGATAATGAGCCTCCCCATGCCCACTGCGGGGATATTCCCACAAACTTGTTTTGAACGAGAAGGTATATAAGCCTGCTTACCAGTTCTTGTGTGAATATATAGGTAGTCATCATTGGGGGGAGTGGGAATATGATCCTTCTTCTAGATATCTAATGCCATCCTCCTTTTAAGAGTCTTCCTTGTAGCCCATGCATGGGCATCAAAGGCGTTTATGTGTTAGATGGTACCCTCAGTAGGTGATTGATGGGTACCAATGGGATGGTGTTCGTGAAAACAGATAATAGGTGCCCTATTCAGTGACACCTAAACCAAGAGGGATCAGTATTTGGCCTCCTGGCCAACCTTCATCAGATATAGAAGGTGGTGGTTGTCACACTACGAGGATAAGCTTCCTAACCTGTTGATCATAGAAAAAAGAGATACTAGCTTAGCTACAACCTTTCCTGGGTGACATGGACTCACCAAACATCATTATTGGATAACTTCACAAGAAGCTTCCATGGTCGGGATTGTACCATATCGATGGTACTCCCTAAATTGTATTTTATACCCATCATTTTAGTTTTTGAGCAGGTGAAATTATCTTTCGACCCACATAGGTTGCAATCATGAATGATTTTTTGGAGAGAATGTAGTATGATGAATACATTTTCTTGAATCATGATGTTGTCAATATCTATAGTCATGCAGACAATAAGGAACAAGGTTACAAATCTGTACAATATTACAAACATAGTGTGCTCAATTAGATATGCATGGTTAACACAATTGTTTTGATATTCCATGATTTGGCCATTCTACTCATTTGAACCTGTCAAAGTGAGGATGGACTTATTTCATGATAAGACTGGTTACATAGGATCATCTATAAGATCATGATGGTCTTACTACTTTGTTTGTATAGGTTCTTTAAAACAAAGTGGCCTAACACATTATAGTCTAATCATTATGTTATTATAGAGATTCCCATAGATTTTATGATTTTTTTTGAGTATAGGGGAAAATGAAATGGCGTGATGGAAAATAACCAATCATTTTTTCACTGCTAATATTCATGTTAGGTTCACCATTTTTTTGTGTAGAGGGTAAAAAAATGTCCTGATGGATAATAACCAATCATTTCTTCATTACAATGATTCACATCAATTTCAACATTTTTGTTTCATAAGGTTTCATATGTGTGAAATAGATTTTACTCTTTGTGATACCATTTTCAATTTTCCCAAAAACTCCCAATGGTTCTCCCATATATAGCTAGGTATATACCATCTTTCCAAAGGTCGGTGGTACTCTGGGTTTTCAGGCCCAACGACTCCTGGGGAATCACATTGGTTGAGAGGGCGGGGGGTCGGGATCATCGCACCCTTTTAGGGGGAACTATTTTTTACTCTAGGACTCTATTATAGATTTAAGATATGTTCATGTATCTCTTACAAATACTGATACGAGACCGATTACCCAGAAAAAATGACTCATTGGTTAATTATCTCATTAAAAAAAGAAAGGGAGTCTCATTGATGAACTGAGGGGAGTGCATCCTCATTAGTGAATCCATCTGTACATATCCAAGGCTATTCATCTATATCCTTAATGGTGAATAACCGCTTTATGTGCTGAAGTCGTATGAGCAGATGCTTTAGAATGTGATACCACATGAGGAGGTGGTTAATATTCTATGGAGGGGATTGAGCCATTATGGGTCATCCTACATATCCTGGTTATTGAAATAATCAAAACCCACATAGATTGTTAATCCCATGCAGTTTAACATCATGTGAAGATGACATATGTGCGGGTACTAAGACACCAAATACTTGATATCGGGTCTCACGAAGGCATCCTACATATCTTGGTTAGGGTAGGAATCATAGTCATCTTAGTTGAACCACACCCTTGAGATTGAACCCAAGGTATATTCCATATTATGAGTGGTGTTCACACTATACCACTTTTCAGGTCTTACATATTGGTATCACCTTGGTTAGTAGAAATTAATGATTCCTAATGAGGCGTTCATTGTATCTACCTAAGCCCATGTGATCTATGATTGGCGGGAGAAACAAGGAGGTATAGATTATCAACCACATAGCATGTTGACACAAGACTTGTGTATTGGGAGAGTCCTTGGGGTGTTTGGTAGAGACATCGAGCCTTGAGAAGGTGTCCTAAGTATCCTAAGTATAGTAGGAATAAATGTTCCCATAGTTAACTTATCCCTTAACCTACTGATAGGCTAAGGTGGATGATCACACTCAGGGACATTATGATCATCTTCAAGGTTTCAAGAATTCTAGGGGCTTGTTCCAAGACAGATTACCTATTGATCTAGGACATACTATATGATGTTGGTAATTAGTGATTATGCACTAAGGTTTCCCTTATAAACTTAGGGTGTATAGTGTAGATGACATGATCAGTGCCACTCCCTAATCCCACATGAGCTATGCTCATTTTGAGAAACAAGGGTTATGAAGTGATAAATTTCATTTCTCTGGATAAGGGCTTGGATACTGGAATCTTCTGGGATGATTAATATGAAGATAGAACCATGAAAAGGTGACCTAAATTTCCTAAATATGGCTTGAATCAAACTTTTCATAGTTCCCTTAATATTTGGGCTTAAAAACTAAGGCTTTCCTATTGATCAAATCTTACACTCTGGGGTTTCCCTCCTAATCAAGGCTTACACTATGAGGTTTCCCTATTGATCAGGCTTACACATTGAGGTTTCCCTTTTGATTAGGGATTACACCTCGAGGTTTCCCTCCTGGCCAGGGCTTACACACCGAGGTTTCCCTTATGACTTCCCTAGAGGGTGTTGTATGACCCATTAGGCTTGTCATGGGAGCCATCACATGACCTATATGCCTTATTAAAGGGGGTATCACATGATCCAGCTAATCTTTCTAGAGGACACCTCATGAGCTAGTTGGCTTATCCTAGAATCCATCACATGACCTATCTGGACACATATGGGGGGTGTCATAAGGGTCAGTGCGACATGGTTCTAAGGATTTCATGTGTCTTGGCTAACATCCCTTGTAGTCATCGTGTGACTTGACCACCATGTCTAGAGGGAATCGAGGATCTCAACTGGCTTGCCTGGAGGGTGGATTGAGATTTTGGTTGTTATGACCAGATACCACAACTAGACTTGACTGATATGAGTGAACACCATTATATGAGTCAGGCGATGTATCTGAAGGATGTTGCAAGGCTTAGGTGATGGACCTAGAAGGTTTCGTGAGACCAAGGTGGTATTCCCATGGAGATTGTGTGAATTTCTTTGACATGTACAACGAACTTCGAATGTCCTAAATAACATGCTGAAGGAATGTCACGAGATCTAAGAAACATGTCCTGACACTAGCATGAGGGTCAGTGAGTATGAATTTCATTTAAGTCTTCCACTTTTGATCTTGGTTCTAGACCTTTTATTGTGAATTCCTTAGGTTTGTTCAATATCATTTTATTTTAATCCTCACATGATCTGGAAGACATGCGATATGTTCTTCACATGACTTTCCAGAATCCCTTTGCGTGATCTATGAAAGATCATGTGAAGTACCTTATGTATGTAACATGATTGATCCATTTGTTCATTGGCATATTACCTAACAGAAGACTTTATGGTCATGTGATCAGTTTCAATGAGAAGTATGCTTCGATACTTGGTAATATTGTGCTCAAGAGTTCCATTCACGTAGTAGCCAATGAATTTTTCATGCTAGGGTGGGGGATTTATATACCTCACCACCCTGATGGTTGCTGATTTGCACGACGTATCTAGCGCAGATCTCAGATGAAGTTGGTGAAGTGGGATGGAACCACACAGTTTTTCGAGTCTTTTTACATGGTTCTTTCCAAGTGTGTTGCCTTATTTTCACTATTCATGAGTCTCCTCTATCAACACTTCATTTATTAGATTATTGTCGATTTATGAAGAATTGATTGATCATGTGAGTATGTCAATGGACTTTTCAAATTTTCCTATGGACATGCCCAAGGGCCTTCACGAGATCTCTATTCATTGCCTAAAATAATTTGTGGGCAAGGCTTTCTTGTATAGGCATCTTCATGAGACCTGGTTGACTTTTCAGGAGGTCTCATGGGGCCCCATTGTGGACGTCCTAGTACGCCACATTTCTTAGAGGGACCGTGAGAGCTCCCACCTCCTCACTTTTTATTTCCTTTTCTTTATGTGACAAAGGTTGGGAGTCATGTGATATTTCATAAGTAATGTCATAGATAATTACTCTATTTTTCGGTGATGCATCACATGACTGATATGGGTCATGTGGGGGTGCGTGATGATTTTGTGGAAAAATATATTCATTTGACCTTGAAGACCCAAAGGAAAGTACAACATTTCCTGGACATACCCAAGGATTTCTGTATGATTAGGCTAATATCTTTCTTAACTTGTCTTCTGAAAAGTTTAAACATATGAAAATCCTTTAATTTTTTACTTCATAAAGAGAACATTAATCATCAGAGTGTAGTCACTAATGAATGTGATGAAATTGAGATCACCCTTGGTTGACTTTTTCCTCATGGGACTACACACATATGAGTATATGAGATTCAATGTTTTATTAGACCAAATATCCACACTCTTGTGTGTCCCTTTCACCAACTTCCCTTTTAGACATGTGTCACAAGATGATTATCTATCCATTTTTATCTTGGTAAGGTCTCTTAGTAACTCTTGTTTTTTAATATTTATATTTTATTTATAGAAAATATGTCCAAATCTTATATTCCATAATTTATTCTCATACTTGGCACTTATATTGACTAAATTACATGGGTCCCCAATTTGAAACAGGTTTCCACTTGTTCTTTTACCAATTGTGACCAATATTATATCTTTAAAACTATTGATAATTTATGATTTATTTTGAAAAAAACCTCATTTCATTCATCACATAATTGGATAACATTAAAAAAATTGTGTTTACGTCATTCCACAATTTGTTTTGTATTTTATTCATTTTTACTCAATCACATTAGTTCCAATACCTTTGATTCTCAAGGAGATATCATTACCAAATATAAATATTCATATTTCACAATCCTCTATATATTTCAATATTTTTGTGTCTCTAATTATATGTGAAGAACACCCACTATAAAGGATCCATGGTCTTCCCTTTTTTCTTACTTTTAGTGCCACTTCCACTATGAATGATTTGTATTCTTGACATTTCTTTTGAAAATATTTATCTTTTTATTTGTAGGAGAAATATATAGGGAGATATGTCATTCACTTATCATTAAAATACCTTGGTCTCTCATATATAACATAAACTTCTTTCAAACAATAAAATTATTTTTGAGAAGGAAAACTTCTAGAGATTTTGTTTACAACCTTATTCTTTGGAGACTCATTTTTCATAATTTATACATTACCCCATTGATTCATATATACTTATAGGTAAGGACATGGTGTACCAGTATGTGTTATCCTTGTGGAAAAAAATACCACAACACCAAAATAACCACCGAATCTAAATCTTATTCTAAATCCATAATCCTCTCTCAAAAACTACATTCCATATTTTTGACTTTGATTCCAGATCTTGCCCACTTTTTCTTGTTTTTTTAGGAGGTTGATTTTTATTTAATTTTTATTTCCTCACATAATATTGAATATAGTTTTTCATTATACTTTATACACCACCTACACTGTTATGGAAAACAAATTCAAAATTTTAGTAGATTCTGGAATAGGTTTAACCTAAATTAATGTACTAGAAATATCAAATATTATAAATGATTGAGGCATGAATTTAATATACTTTAAAGTCTTATTTCACCTTTTTTAACACTTTTTAATTCTTCAGAAATTTTTATTCCAACTTATTCATTTGTTCTTCATTTAACTAGAGTTTTTATTTAAAATCATTCTTGATATTTTCATTCTCAACATCATTAAGATTAAATTTCATGAGTTGTTCAATGAGTTAATTTTCTATTTTAAGATATTATTAATTTTCTTCAACATTATTTCCATATTATTTCTTTATAGTTTTAACCTTTTTCTTCAACATTTTATTTTTCTCAAGAAAATCCTAGAATTTAGATATGAGCCTATGCTTTATGAAAGTCTCTTAACCATCTTCCTAATCATTGATTAAGTATTTTTCTTAGTATTATACATGATCCTTGAAGTTTGTAACCATTTTAGGTGATTCATTTTTAGATTGGATACTAGAGGAGGAGTTTTACTCTTCTTCTTTTTTAATCATGTTTCTCTGATTTATTCTTTGAAATATTTTCTTAATATCACCTGTATTTATTATTGATTTTGAGTCTTTTACCATTTATTATTTTGAGTATTTTATTCTTGGTCAACAATATAAAACTCATATTTCTTCTTCTTTGGATAGTTTAATGTATAGTGTAAAATTAATCCACATTTGAACAATTTAAAAGGTAGTTTTCCCCTATATTTTCCATTAAAATTTCCAAAATTTCTAGAGATAAGAGAAATGATTATGTTGTTTTTATTTTCCATATCATAATCATCATCAGACACACCAAAATGATTTGTTCCATATTCTTTTAGATTGAAATTTATCATGGATATTAAATCCTTATCATATTTCAATTTTTTCTTAAAGGCATGCATCTTTCTCATATAATAGGTGTAACACCCCAAGTTTTTATGAAACATTATTTTCCTCTTTGAATGATTAATTTTTATTGATGTATTGAATTGAAAAAGGTAAAACATTCCTTTCACATGTAACCTAATTGGTATTTGGAACACTGAATCAACGTATGTTACATACAACACTGACTTGGTGTATACTACATGCAACACCGATTTGGAGTATATTACACACAATATTGAATTTATTTGAAACATCATTTTATTATTATAATTATTTAAACGATATAATTATAACCTAGCTATTAAAATTATTAATATGAATAGTAATAAAAACTTTTAAAATATTATTTATAATGATTTTATATAAATAGAACATATTTATAATGAAAAATATATTTTTGGTTAAAGTCTTTATATGTATAAAATACTATTTTCTCAAATAAACTACTTTTCATGTCCTTTTTTGAAAAACAATAAAATTAATTTTATAAATTTAATTTGATAAAATAAACTTTATTATTTAATTTATAATGTATAAATTATATTAGGGTTAATTTTTGGTATTTTTATGAGAAAATTCATTTTTGTATGAATAGTGAAAATACTGAATTTTAATTCAAAACTGATTTTTTATCTAATTTATTTATAAGGTTAAATTATATTTTATATTGTTTTAATAGTTTAATTAGATAATATTTTTATTAATTAATCCAATTTTGGTCATCATTACTAATTTCACATTGAAATTGGATATAAAAACTTAGTAAACTTTTGATAATTTTTACTTAAAAAACCCACAATGCCGTCCCATCACTTGAATTAATTTTAAATTAATTTCTAAAAATTTTATGATTGGAATTTTGAAAAATGGATTCCATATTTGGAATAAGCATAATTTATAATTTAAAATAAGGTTAACTTTGTAGCAACTCAGGTTTTCCCTTATCGAACTTTGGGATATTCCAAAGAATATTCCTAAAGCCAGATGCTGAGTCGGTGCAGGAATTTGATAGCCAGGGAGCCTCGACACAGTGATATTAAATATATTAAATATATTTTATCACCCATGAACATTTTAATTTGAAACTTCATTAACTCATGATAGGATTCTTGAATCAGATTTTTGAGATCACAGTTGAGTCTATAAAGTCATGTTTACCCTAAGCGTGGCATAAACATTGTCTGCACCGATTGTTGAGTCAGGGGCGAGTCGGGTCCTAGAAGTTAGTAGAGAGGATTTAATTAAAATAAAATCAACTCCCCCTTCTATTCCTTGTGTGCAGTAGGAGGCCGAAGCCCCATCTCCCCTTCCTCTCCTCTTTGGCGATGAATGACCTGAAGGTTGGATCTTTGAAAAGAGGTATTGTTGGACTTAGATGTTGATGGTGATCACTCCCAGATCATGGAACAATAACTTTGAAGCACATATCTGACCTCAAAGATTAAAAAATTATCCCTATAGGTAGGTGGTTTGAGTTTTAAGTACCTATCCCCCTTTAAAAGTATTGTTTTATGGTTTTTTGAGCCCATAGACAATTGCTAGGGACCCCTTGAGGGCCGATCTGTGTGTTTTGGGGTGAAAAGGGGTGATCCGGGATATTTTTAGGGATATAAAATAAAATTTTATTTTCAATATGGTTAGTAAACCAGTCCTACATGCCATGTGTTCTTCCTATTCAGGGGAGATGAAGTTCAGGATCTACATGCCATATATGTAGGGTTACATGCCGTGTAGGGACCCTCGTTGTGTGGTTGCGGGAAATGACCGGCATAACCATGTGACTATACATGGCCCTATAAGAGAATACAACCAAAGTACATAGACACGGGGTTCAATACACGAGCATGGGTGAACCACATGGACAGGTTATTGTTCAACCTATCAGGCTGTGTAGTATGGGATACACGTCGTGTAAAAGACACAATTGGCCAGGCCATGTGACAGAGAAACACGGTTAGGGCCAAGTGAAGTTGGACATGACATATACTATTTCTAAATGTCGTGTATGACTACATGGGCCAGAAAAGCATGTATGAAGGATACACGGTCGGGTGTTTGGGAGGGTTCACATGTCATGTGGCCCCCTAACACACCGTGTACTCCTTGAGAATCTTTGGGAGATCTACTGCCTTATGTATCTCCTTCTTTCTAGCTCAGATTTAGGCTCGTGAGTAGCCTATCCTAAGTATTTTTCCATTTAGAACATGATGGTGGCCTTATATTGGGCCTAGGAGTTGCAGTGTGTAGGTGGTGTTGTGTGGGTTACGTGGGTTAGCGACGCCGACTGGTTGGGTTGAGTGGGTCCCCTTGGTCTCTTTTAGAAATGTTACAACTAGCTAGGTTGAGTGCCCCCTGGTCCTTTCACTTCAAGGATTTTCAGTATCATGTCCTCTTCGCTGGACTATGACCCGTCTTTAGCTACTTTGTGTATGTGTAACGTAGTGGTACTTCCCTACCATGTTAGGGAGTAGGTTCACATTTCTCAGAGTGGTACTCCCCTACCGAGTTAGGGAGAAGGTTCATGTTTCTGTTTTTCAGAGTGAGTCACCTTAGTTTTCTTTGACTACAGAGTCTACAAACTTGGAGCATGTATCACCCCAAGAGGCCTGATGAAATACTCACGTCCTTACATTTTCCTTGGTAGTGTTATTGGAATCAGTGTTATTGATATTTACCCAGGGATCAATCCTTTACCTAGGATGTTTTTGTTCCAGTAGGGGGTGGATCCCCCAGTGAGCCCTGGGTGCAGACCCTCTATCTAAGTATCAAGATGCATTTCTTCCTTCTACAATCTACCATGATGTTTTGACCGGTAGGGTTGAGTGACTCCCCCTGGTCCTTCTTTGTGATGTTTAACTACTAAAAAACTGGCCTTTAACAACGTTGTTATTTATCAGAGTTATAAGAAATCACTGATAAATGGAATATTTATCAGCGCTAAAGAAAGAATTGATACATTTAACCTTTTATCAGTGAATTTATTTTAGCACTGATAAAGGAAACCTTTATCAGTGTGTTATTTTTAGCGCTGATAAAGAGTATCTTTTATTAACTCTTAAGTTTTAGCATTGATAAAGGGTACACTTATTCAATACTTTATGCTTAAAGTCGATACATATTTCTTTCATCAATTCATTTTTAACACTAATAAAATGAAATAATTAAATAAATAAAAAATAAAAAATGTGTTTATTATAAATTTTATTAATTAAATTATTGATAAAAATGAATTTATTGATTATACATTATTAAATATTAAATTTTTTATTAATTAGATAATTATGATAATTAATGTTATTAAATTGTATATATTAAATATATAGATATATATTAATGTATATTAATATGATTTATATATTAAAAAATATTTATGCACTTTACATTAAATAGTCATATTTTTATTGAATAATGGTATATAATTAAAAATTAATATGAATTAAAATATTGACTAATTTCATAGTACTCGACATATAATTGAATGTCATTTGATTTTTCAATTTAATATAGATCAAATGTGTGTTATATTGATTTCACATATATGCAATTAATACATTTTTATATATAATATGCACACACATAGAACTCATCAATTTTTTCAATATTGTTTGTGTGCCTATATTCTTAATTTATTCAATTTCACTCACTTTTAACATATATGCATGCACTCAAAATTAGATATTCATTAGTAATGTTAAAAAAGTATATGTAAAAAAATATTTATAAATGTACAGTCACTATATTTATACAATTATATATTTATAATTATAAATAGATAAATATTTTTTTTAAAAGTATTTATATAATTATAAATAAATAATTATGTATGTTTATATAATTATTAAATTTATAATACATTTACTTCAATAATGAATATATTTACTATATTTATATTTATGTATTAAAAAAAATGTATAACTATATAAATATAAATAATTATATAAATAATATTTTTTTAAAATATTACTATAATTGGTAATAAATAATTATAAAATTATAATAAATATATTTAAAAAGGAATATATTTACTATATTGATATTTATATATATTTATTAAGTATTTATAATTTTTTTCTAATATTTATATTTATATTTATAATTATGAATCCTTTAATAGCACTTCAGTAATAAGTGATGATAAAAGAATCTTTATCTTCTCTTTTTCCACGTTGATAAAGATGAGGATTTATCAGTGCTGAATAAAGCACTGATAAAATGAAAATTTATCAACACTCTAATTTTAGCATTGATAAATATTGGTTTTATCAGTGTTTATGTTATAAGCGCTGATAATAGGTATATTTATCAACACTTATTTTTAAGCGCTGATAAAAGTGTCCCGATCTTTTTTAAAAACCCGAACCATTTGCGAACCCGTCATGATATAGAGCTTTCTGCTGAATCCACCCACTATTGATGCTCCTCCTCAGTGAATTTAAGGTCAAATCACACCACTCAACTATCTCCGAACATCTTTTACAAAATAGGATCTTCGATTTTCTTCAACCTAGTGAGGTAGTCCTTCGAATTTTCTTTATGTATTTTTTGTTTTTTTATTTCTTCTTCTACGATTTGTTTATGATTTGTTGTTTATGATATGTTGTTTATGATTTTCTTTTGATCCATTGTTTAGGGAATGATTTGTTGTTCATTTTTTGTATTGACTACCGATGTATGATTGGTTTTTTATACCAACTCATCAATTGGATCTTAATGAAAAATAAAACACTAATTTTTGTTGTTATGATGTCTCTTTTTGCACTCATGAACATGAAATTTTAGATATAGAAAGATATATCATTCACAACTTTCAATTAGTGTGCTCATATCAAAAAATTAGATAGAGGGTTTAGTATATCTGTCCATATCATGCGGGCCATTGGTTGTTTTATTTGTTGGCATTGTTCCAATGATACCTGTATCCAATGATACTACTTGTTTGTTGATCATGGAGGAGGAAAAATAAAGGGCACTTTTGATGTGTTCAACCACTACTGATATTCTATTTACATCTGTGGGAAGGTAAGGATCAATATTTTCATCAACTTTATTTTGTATCATGATGTCTTGTTCTCCTCTTTTGCTGCTTCTTGCACTTTTGATCTTCTCATGTTTTTTTAAACTCATTTCTAGTGAATGAAAATTTCACCTCATGTATCCTCTTTTAATTATTATTTAATAATTTTAGGGGGTGTTTGTTGGGCAACCAAATCATGCTCAATATTTCTCAAAAAAATTCCCTACTTGCAATCATCATTTATAACTTCATAGTATGTCTTAATAAGAATTTTCATATTTTTGATGCAATTTTCATCTTTTGGAACTCTTCTTGAAACCTCTTTCAACCTAGTTATCTTCTTTAACCATATCATGAAATCTATTTCTCAAAGGAATATACTTTTCATTGATTTCAAGTTGGTTCCATGCTTCTATTCTAGTTAAATATCACCCGATACATCCACTAGAGACACAATTAACATGGAAATAATTATTTGAATAACATCCATAACTTCATTAGTATAATTGGTAATTTTATTTTATAAATATTACTTTAACTTAAAAATAGTGAATATATTCTAAAAAATTAAGGGAAAACTAGAACAATACCCATGTGATCCAAAAATAAAATAATAGGCATTTTAACCTTCCTATATAGCTCATCTAGTTGTCCTTACTTTTCATATAGGTCATCTTGAGTGTATTTAAACCATATCCTCTATTTTAAATTTTATTGAGAACTTATAAATCTCTATTTATAAACCCAATAGAATGGAAATGAACCAAAAATGGATGCACACTAATCATTTTACAAATGAATATAAATATGGAGTTAAAGAGTTTATCAAGTTTGCAAAAGATAATGCATATGACCCTTCTAAAATCCTATGTCTGTGTTTTCGTTGTTTTTATTCAAGATAAATTAGTCTGGAAGAGTTGTAAGAACATTTTATTTGTCACAGAATAGATCAAAGATATAAATTTTGGATTAAACATGGGGAAAAACTAAATGTGGACATCGATTGGGTTGATACTATGGTTTATGAATCATTTTATATTAATACCTTTGTAAACGTTGATGAAGATTGCATGAAAGAAATGAAAATGGAAATTAAAGATGACCATTGTGATTGTCCAAAGATGTTTGAGGAGTTAAATAGCTATTCCAAGAAACCATTGTATACCGGTTGTACTAAATACACAACATTGTCAATTGTATTGAAGTTATATAATGTGAAAGCTAACAACGGATGGAGTAACACCTGCTTTATAGAACTAATTGGTCTACTGAAAGATATGATACCAGAAGAAAATGAACTACCATGCCAAAAATTTGACGCTAAAGGAATGTTACATTCAATGGGAATGATATCTAAGAAAATAAATGATTTTCCAAATGATTTCATATTGTTTCTCTAGGACTATGAATCACTCATGAAATACCCTAAGTGTGGCGCAGATCGATACAAGAAAAATGAATCAAACCCTTCAAAATATGTATGGTAATTTCCTATCATTCCATGATTTAGAAGACTATATAGATTTTAGGAAACCATAAGAAAATTAACATGGCATGAAGATACAATAATTAAATATGGGAAGCTACGTCATCTTGCAGATTCTCCCCAGTTGAAGAGAATTGATTATGAGTTTCCTGAATTTGGATATGAGCCGAGAAACTTTCATCTTGCATTATCTATAGATGGAATAAATAATTTTGGTGTACAGAGTAGTACTCATAGTATATGTCCCTTCATGTTGGTAAATTATAACTTTACACCATGGTTATGCATTAAGCACAAATATATTATGTTGTCTCTAATTAAATCTGGACCAAAGAAACCTGGTAATGATATTGATGTCTATTTGGCTCCATTGATCGAAGATCTGGAATTGATATGGGATAGATTTGTTATAATGTATGATTCTCATAGAAGTAAAACATTCATATTGAGGTCTATGTTGTAAGGAACAATAAATGACTTCCCCTCTTATGGAAATTTATCAGGATATAGCATTAAAGGCATGTTGGGGTGTCCCATTTGTGAAAAATGCATATACTTAGTTCATTTGAAACATTCCCCAAAGACTGTGTTTTTAGGACATTGAAAATTTTTACCTCAACAATATAAATACCAATCCTAGATGACAACTTTCAATGGGAATATGGAACAATGTACAACACCATCTCCAGCAACAGGTGATCAATTGTAAAAAAAGTAAAAAAGATTGAAACTATTTTAAGTAAACCATTTCCAAAAAACCTTACAAAATAAGGTTGGAAGAAGATATCAATTTTCTTTGAATTACAATATTGGAAATGTTTATACGTTAGAAATTTTCTTGTTTCTATTCTTATAGAAAAAAATGTATTTGATAGAGTTATTGACATGTTACTAAATGTTCCTGGAAAAATGAAATATGGAATCAAGGCTAGGTTGGACTTGATTAAAATAGGGATAAGGTAAGAGTTGGCACCGGTGAAGGGTAAAAGGTGGAATTTTCTTCCTCTAGTAGCTTACACTCTATGAAGATAGGAAAAATTACAATTTTTTCTTTTTCTTATGAGTGTAAAAGTCCCACAGGGTTTTTCTTCAAATATGAAGAATGTCATGTTAATGAATAATTTTAAGTTACAAGGACTAAAATAACATGAATATCATGTTTTGATGCAAGATTTAATTTATGTTTCTTTCCATTGCATTCTGCCTCAAAATGTACAACATACATTAACCAAAATCTACTTATTTTTCAAAGCCATATGCAATAAAGTTGTAGACCTGACAAAGTTTCCCATCCCGAATAAAGATATTTCAATAATATTATGTGAATTAGAAATGTTCTTCCCACGATCATTATTTGATATAATGGTCTACCTAACGGTTCACTTGGTCATAGAGGTTCAACTATGTGGTACTGTCTATTACTGATGGATATACCCCATTGAACAGTATATGATGATTTTGAATGGGTATGTTAAGAATCGAAGTCGAAAAAAAGGTTGTATTGTAGAATGATATATTGTTGAAGAAGATGTTAAATTCTATACCGATTACCTCTCAAATGTTGAAATAATTGGTCTCCCAAAGTCTCATTACAAAAAACGCCTTATGGATGAAGGGATTTATGGAAGAGATGTTGTTATAATTACCTTGACAGAGCAGGATCAAACAAATATTTACATATTACATAATAGTGAATAAGTTGATCCATACATTAAAGCCCACAAATAAATTCATAGATATTTGAATCCATCAAGAGATGAAAGATGGATATTATATGCACCTAATCAACAATTTATAGGATGGTTCAGAGATCAAATTTATAAAGAGTTATCTGAAAATATGAATTCAATTACCGAACGACTTCAATGTCTAGCCAGAGGACTGAATGAAAATGTTTTATCTTACATTGGGTTTGTAATCAATGGTTATATGTTCTATGCAAAAATAACACAATGACTTCAGTACAATTCAAAATAGTGGTGTTACGCTTATGTTTGAAGTGATGCACATATCTGGTTTCAAGGATAGAAATCCAATTTATTAAAATATGTCATATTTTGGTATTATCAAACAGATATACGAGTTATATTATACAATATTTCAAGTGATGCTTTTCTGTTACAAATGGATTGACAATA
Organism: Viscum album; assembly: GCA_963277665.1. Classification (NCBI taxonomy): domain Eukaryota; kingdom Viridiplantae; phylum Streptophyta; class Magnoliopsida; order Santalales; family Viscaceae; genus Viscum; species Viscum album. Next base: position 2,043,257,165 of record OY728142.1, on the reverse strand, counting down.
TCAATGGAGTGAAAGTTGATTAAATGGGATTTGTGAAAGAGAATTTCAATATAGAAGGGAAAAATATGATTTGTTCATAATAGCATCACAATCAGTGCAAGCATTTTACGTCTCTAATAAAAAAATAAGAATTGGTCGATTGTCCTACCAGAGACTGAAAAAAATGTTGATTTAGATGAAAATTCGATTGAGGGTGACCCTTTCATTGGGACATCACAATCATTTCATGCTGGTCCCAATGTAGAAAATGTCTTGTACATTAGATGACACCACAGAGAGTGGATTTGGATTCTCAAAAGAGGAACCAATTCCTTGAAACCTTTAAAAAAAATAGAGTTCAATGAGAAGGTAACTTTTATTTAATATATTATGTTTTTCCTCATAATATTATATGTTCTATACTGCATTAACGTAATCTAAATTTAATTTTTTAATACTCATGAAGAAAATGTCTTATATACATGATGATGTTACCAATCCCTTGGAAGAACAAACTATAATGAAGGAAACCCTTTGGAAAGATGTAAAGTCAATGTTACGATATACTTTCTCTATTTTATCGAAACAATTATATAATGGAACGTTGATTTCATTTTCATTATTCCTTATAGAGTTCATTTATATTATTACTAACATAAGAATAGTTTTCTTATATAGGTGTGTTCTTTTGCTCGAGTAGGGGGTGGTTTGTTTAGAACTAGCATGAGTCAGGTTAGGATTAAAAGATAAAGGAACATTCATATTTTTGAATGTATGTAATAATTTGTATTTATGTAATTGTATAAACCAATGTTTGAAATGACAATAATATAGTGTTTCGTTTCTAGTACGTGTTTTTTAAATTTCATTTCATTTAAATTATATATTAGGACTTGTTTTTGTTGATATTTCATGTGTTTCTAGTGTATTTTTGGTGTTTTAGTGTGCTGTAATAGAACATTGTTGTGTTGTTGTAGTGTGCTATAACAACCCACTACAATATGTCCCTTTATCATCACTTTTTAAAGAACTCATAAAATATACATTTATCAGTGCTTCTAAAAGCGGCGATAAAGGACTACTTCATCAGTGATTTTATAAGTGATCATAAAGGAATCCTTTAGTTGTGCTAAATTAAATCACTGATAAATGATATATTTATCATTACTTTTAAAAGCACTGATAAATGGACCCTTTATCAGCACTTTTTCAGCACTGATAAAATTCCTAGGCTTTTAACATTGCTCGAGTTATCAACACTTTTTTAGCATTGATAAAAACCATTTCTATCACTGTTAAAGGCTAGTTTTGTAGTATTGTTTCCTCAGAAGAGTCAGAATCAGCATGACCAAATCTAAATGGGAATTGATCTTCTACTAGGTAGGTTGTTCAAGATTCAGGTTGTTGCTTGATACACCTTTCTGTGTTCAGTGTTTCTGGCTAGGGTGACACCTAAAGGATCTTAGGTGGAATCCCCGACTCGAGAAGTTGGAGTTATCTTAGCCACTAGGTGACTTATTCCACTATATTTTCTATCAAATGTGCCCTCATGTATAGGTATCACAAGGGTTGGCTGGGTTGTTATATTAGTTCATTTTTCTAATAGAGTGGCATCTCTCAGTTGAGTGTCTTTGGGTATGGCGTGGCTATCTCATCGACTAAAAGTTGTCAATGCTTGTCCCCTCTCGTTCTGCATGCCATCAGGGATGGATAGGTTCTTTTTGTGTGATCTGAGGTGATATTCTACCTTCGAGGCTTGAGTAGGAGCCTGAAGATGTCTATGAGTTCTATACCTCATGAGATCGTTACGAGTGTTGCGTTGGACCTCAAGTTGGCTACCATGGAAAGACTATAGTTGGGACCATGAGACTTGGAGCCAAGTATATCTGGGTATGTTCTAGGAATCCCCGTGGTATGTGTTGCTTCTAGAAATGCTAGGGATGTTGACCTGAGTAGTCATGTTTACTCTTGGATGGTCTCGAGATAGAGCTTCTCTCTCATTTGGGTTCCCTCAAGTTGGGTTGAGCTAATTGATAGCCATCAGTTTTTCCGTTTTTGGTTTGGGTTTTTGGGTGCCAATTGAGTATTCTTATACTCACCCCTACAATATCTTTTCCAGCACATGTTGTGTCTTGTGCAGACCACATGCCCTTTGAAAGAGTCCCGGTAGGACCCAGAGCTAGCAGATCATAGTAGCTAGATTAACCACATTTTTCACTGGAGTTTGGCTGAGGAGCTTACTAGCAGGTGTTTGATAGTGATCCCCTCCTTCAGATTAGGTTGGACATTTTTTCATTTTTTCTTTGGCGGGCCCTATATTTTCCCTTCTTTTTTTACTTCTACTGTACTATGGTTGGGATAGATGTATGCATGTATTTTATTTTTCAATTTTATACATATTTGCGTTGTTTATAGAGGTGTATATGGGTGCATACATACAAGTACCTTAGGTGAATGACTCCCATGTTTGTGATAGCCTACTCGGTAGTAGTCACTAGCCCCTGGACTATTAGAGGCAGGCTTGGGGAGTCACAAATTGAGCCCTGTTGGGTTAGGTAATGACAGAGTGGTATGAGAGGAGGTTCCGCCTTTGGGTCCTCAGAGTGTAATTGGTCTAGCTGTGAGTTTGGTTTTGGTTGTATAGTGATAATGTTAGGATGTTTCGAGTTTAAATTTTAGGTTAGGGAATCCAGTGTTGGTACGAGCGACTGACATATCCATCCACTAGTATTCTGATAAACTGCCTTTCAACTCGGTATATTAGAGTATTTTTCACAGGGAAATAGTGGTACATGCATAATATAGGACTGGGTTTTGGGTTTTCCCTATACTTCTTGAGTCAGATCCCCAGATATACTCTTTGATCACGGTGCATATTGGAATTGTTTTCAGGATGTTACCATGATGGAATCCTTTGAGGTTTCCAAATATGGGTTTGGTGTATTACCTGATGAGTGATGAGGTTGCCTTGCAGGTGCCTAGTCAAGCGGCAGATTATCCTTCGATTGTACAACTATTGGAGCGACCGCCCATCGAGTAGTGTGTAGACCTAGCTCTGAGGGTTCAGGTGGATATATCCTATTAGAATGAGATATAGATGGTTATTTTGGTGTGGAAAAATGATGTGATGGGGTCATTCACATACCACGAGCTTTAGAGACATAGTTAACCAGAGGTCCAGGTTTAACAGGACCCATAGTTAGTATGCATGCAATGCGGGAGACACCGTTGTCAGAGGCATTCCCATGACCAGACTCAGGTTCTACTCCAGGGTTTTGGTCAATAGTGGGAGATATGCTACTACTCTTATGGAAGATGAGTATATCTTGTGAGATATTTTATGTCCCACCATGTTGTTGAGGGAGGGTCAGTCATTGGAATGACTCAATAGTGGCATCAGTTTTAGTGAGGTTTGTCGAGCAATGGACAAATAGAGGTATGCTATGCATCCTCTATACTTTATGCATTAGGATTTATAGAAACTTCTAGGGGGTAATCATTCCTTCCTTTTTATATCTCAAGGTTTATTTAGGGCATTGGTAAGACCCCGTGTTGGTGTTGTTCAAATTAGATTCGACTGCATGAGGAAGAGGGATCCTTCCCCCACCGATACATGTTTTTACGACAAGATGAAAGTGTGTAGGTGAGTCAGTTCCACCCAAAAGTGGACAATATCAAAGTGCGGTGGTTGAGTCCCTTTGAATTGTGTGCATGAGGCTTGGTAGTGTGTTGGTAGCTGGTGGGCCCAGTAAGACTCTATTTGAGTGTCTGGACAAGCCTTTGTTGTTTTTTATCTCCCTCATGTGCTCGACATCAGCTTGTATGCATGATGCTCAAGGAGGTTGTTGTGTGATACATTGTGACTTTGAATTCATAAGAAGGATGGACACTTCCCCCACTAAGACGTGTCCTTGAGGCATGATATAGAATCTTGAGAGTGAGTCATTCCCACCCAAATTTGATAGTTTTGAGGTGTGGTGGACGAGTTCCTTCAACTTATGATTTTGAGGACAGTTTCTTGTGTTGTCAGTATTTTCTCTAGGGCTTGTAAGACCCTATGTGTACACTTGGGTGACCTCGTGTTGTTCTCATTGTGGCAAAGACATTTTTTGTGAGGTGTTGAGTTTTTTCTACGAGGTATCACATGATGATATATCCATTGGGTGTGTTCAAGATGAATTTTCATAAATTTTGGGAGTGCATTAACATTTTGAGTTTTGGTGTTGGTGCTAATGACATGGAGAGATGGGATTCTAAGGTGGTATTTTCCTTGGAATCATTTTGGTGTTGGAATAGATCATTTGGAGTTTGGTTGAGGACTGTTGGGGCTTGTTCGGGGTGGTTGAAGACTAAGGAGGGTGTACTTGGGTGTTCGGCGATGAGGTTTTGTGTTCAGTTGGATCTCGTCGAGGGTTTTGAGTGTTATCTAGGGTGTCAGCCTACATATTTTGTTTCTAAACCCTCTCTTTTGTTCCCAGTGTTGTGTTTCTTCTTTCTATGTATTTTTTACACCATAGGAACCTCTGGTGAGTTCACTGGCATGGGAGTCCCAGTAGAGAGATCAATTCTTTTCCCATGTACCCAGACATTTGATTTTTAGGGATGAAAAGCCTTAAGGTGGGGAGGATGTAGAGACTTGGGTTTTTCCCTGTAAGACTTTGGGATATTCTTAATAATATTTCTGAATCCAGACACTAAGTAGGTATAGGAATTAAATGCCTAGGGAGCCTCGATGTAGTTATATTAAATATATTTTATCACCCGTGTGAAATTTTGTTTGAAACATCGTTAACTCATGAGCAGAGCCTCAGATCAGATTTTTGTGACTATGATTGAGTCCATAACATTGTGTTTATCCTAGGCATAATATAAATTTTTTCTGTGCTCAGTGTCAGGTCGGTGGTGAGTCAGGGCCCAGAAGTTAGCAGAGAGGATTTAATTAAAATTAAATCCCATCCCCCTTCTCCCCCTTATACACATCAAGAGGACGAAGACCCCTATCCCCTTACTCTTCACTTTTTGAATAAATGACCTGGAGGCCAGATCATCGAAACAAGGTGCTGTCGGACTCGGATCTTGATGGCGATCACTCCCAGATCATGCATCAGTAGCTTCAGGGCATGGATCTGACGTCTAAGCTTAGGTATTTTACCCTTAAGGTATAAATTTTGAGTTTTAAGTCCCAATCCACATTTTGATGCATTTTTTAAGGTTTTAGATCCCATAGACAATTGCTAAGGACCCCTTGAGGGTCGATCTGTGTGTTTCGGGGTGAACGGGGGTGATCCGGACAGTTTGTAGAGAAATACCATCAAATTTTCCCATCAACATGGTGTGTAAACTAGTCTTACATGTCATGTGTTCTTATCAATCAAGGGAGATGAATTTCATGGTCTACATGCCATGTATGTGGAGTTACACGCCATGTAAGGACCCTCATTGTGTGGCCAGGTGGAATAGCCATCTTAGCCTTGTGACTGTACACGGCCGTGTAAGAGAACATGGTCAAAGTACATGGATATGAGGTCTGCTACACGGGCTTAGGTAAACCACATGGATAGGTGATCTTTCAACCTAGCCAGGCCGTGTGATGGAGAAACATGGACATGTGTTGGGTGAAGCGGGACATGGTATATACTATTTCTACACACTGTGTATGACTGCATGGGTCAAAAAATTGTGTAAGAAGGATACATGACCTGGTGTTCAGGTGGGTTCACACACCGTGTGGCCCCCTTAAATGTAATTTACTAATTTCAAATATTAGTGATATCTTCAACCTTCAATATCTCCTCCTTCTTATCTTAGATTCAGGCTCCCGAGTAACCTATCCTGAGTAGTTTTCCACATATAACATGATAGTGGCCTTAGTTTGGGCATGGGATTTGTGATGTGTAGGCAGTGTTGTGTAGGTATCGTGGGTTATTGACACCGACCGGCTGGGTTTAGTGGGTCCCTCTTCTCTCTTTTGGTGATTTTTTGACTATCTGGGTTGAGTGGGTCCCCCTAGTCTCTATTGATGGTGTTACAACTAGATGGGTTGAGTGCGTCCCCTAGTCCTTTGTCTTAGAGGGTTTTTAGTATCGCGTCCTCTTCACTATACTATGACCCCTCTTTAGCTACTTTTTGTATGTGCAATGTAGTGGTACTCCCCTACCATTTTAGGGAGTTAGTTCATATTTCTCAGAGTGGTACTCCCCTACTAGGTTAGGGAGTGGGTTCACATTTCTGTTTTCTAGAGTGAGTAACCTTAGTTATCTTTAACTGAAGACTCAATGGAATAAGAGAATGTATCTCCCCAAGAGGACCAATGTGATCCTCATGTCCTTAAGTTTTCCCTGGTAGGGTTCTTGGAATCAGTGTGACCAATATTTACCTAGGCATCGATCCTCCACCCAGGTTGTTTTTGTTCCAATAAGGGATGGAGCCCCCAGTGAGTCCTGGGTGTAGACCCTCTATCTGAGTATCGAGATGCATTTCTTACTTCTATGATCTACCATGATGTTTTGACTGGTAGAGTTTAGTGTGTCCCCCAAGTCTTTATTTGTGATGTTTCCTCAGTAGAGTCAGAATCAGCGTGACCAACTCTACATGGGCATTGATCCTCTTCAAGGAATGTTATTTCTGATTCGAGTTGTTGTATGATACCCCTTTCTATGATCGATGTTTCTATCAAGCGTTCCCTCACATATAGGTATCACAAGGGTTGGTAGGGTTGTTCTGTTAGTTTTTTGTCCCAATATAATGGAATCTCTCAGTTGAGTTCCTTTGGGTATGGTGAGGCTGGATCATCGACTACAAGTTGTCAATGGTTTTCCCCTCTCATTATGCATGCCATCAGGGATGGATAGGTTCTTTGTGTCTATTACAAGGATGGATTCTACTTTCAAGACTTTATTATAAGCCTACAGATGTCTATGAGGTCGGTACCTCATGAGACTATTGCGAGTGTTGCATTGGACCTCGAGTTGGATATCATGGACAATCTATGGTCAGGACCCTGAGACTTTGAGTTGAGTATATATGGGTATGTCCTAGGAGTCCCTGTGGTATGTGTCACTTATTTAAATTCCAGGGACATTGAGATGACTTGTCATGTTTAACCGAGGATGGTTTTGAGATGGATATTCTCTCTTATTTGGGTTCCCTCAGGCTGGGTTGAGCCAACTGATGCCCATCAGTTGCTCCCTTTTTAGTTTGGGTTTTGGGGTGCCTAATCAGTATTCTTATAATTACCCCTATGAATGCTTTTCCCACACATTTTGTGTCTTGTGTAGACCATAGGCCCTTTGAAGAAGTCCTAGTAAGACCTGGAGTAATCAGAGCATGATAGCTATACTGACCAGAGTTTTCACTAGAGCTTGGCTAAGGAGCTTACCGGTGGGTGTTTGACAGCGATCACCTCCTTCAAAGAAGGTTGGACGTTTTTAAATTTTTTCTTTTGGCGGGCCCTATATTTTCCCTAATTTTTGTACTACTACTATACTCTGGTTGGGATAGATGTATGCATGCATTATATTTTTCAATTTTATATATCTCTGCACTGTTTCATGGAGGTGTACGTGGGTGCATACGTATTGGTACCTTAGGCTAATGCCTACCATGTGTGTGATAGCCTACTTAGTGCTAGTTGTTAGACCCTGACCTATTGAAGGCAGTCTTGGGGAGTCGCGGCTCAAGATCTATTGGGAAAGGTCGTGACAAACTTAGTTTTTGACCAAAATGATTAGTGAATGTAATTAAAATTAATTACATCGATTAAGGTAAAATTAAGCTTAACTAAGGACTAAACCTTAAATTTAAGAAATGAAACAACCTATAAACTTTTACAAGATACATCAATTGGAAATATTTCAACCCTATACTTCATTGGATCTAATTGGGTCCATTATTGGATCCACTTGACATGTGAAAAATGTGTATGGAATTATTTTGTCAAAATATTACAAGTGTGCCACTCCTCCTGCATTATAAAAAAGCCTCCTCTCCTCCCACTTCTTCACACATTTAAAACCACATAGTTTTTCCCAAGATCTACTAAAATATCCTCCCAAAAACAATACCTTCCTCATTTAATCATCCCTTTGAAATACTTCCAAGGAATCCATTTGGTGCAAACCATAAGGAGTTACTCGATTAAGAGGTAACACCCTCCCTCAAGATCCTTTATTTTATTTTTGTTTTCCACAACCCATATTCATCTTATTCCATGATTATAAAAAAACAAAAGTATCATAATTATACTTATATATTGTTATGTGAAGGGTTAGACCTAAAATTACACAAACATCCATCTAATGGGTAATGAACACACTCTTTATGTGTATGGAAAACTATCGCCTCACTAAACGATCATTATCCATTTCTCCTTTTACCACACATATATTTATACATTCCATTTCATGTAAACATGATAATTTCCTTTGAGAAATTGTGTACTACCACCCCCTCAAAGTGATGTGATTCATTCACACACTACATGGATTGTATTAAGGATGGGATTAGTGATATTATATGATATACATGATATAATAATGCTACTGGAATAATGATATAAACACACACACAGAGAGAGATATATATAAATACATACATATATTTCATTTACATTATTTTTTTCAATACAATGATTAAACGAAAATAGTATTCATGTGTACGTACGACCTACCGTCTCCATGAACCGTGCATTCCATTTCATACTTATATATTCTATAGATTATTATAATACAAATTTAATGAATATAAATGATATTTATATCATGTTTTAAATTATGGAAATCATAATATAAGTATAAGGATCAAATATATAACAAATTAGGACACATGCGAAGAACAAAGCGGATATTATCCGAAGTGAAACCTTAACATAGAATCATTAACAAGCGAGTAATATAAAGTCATAATAAAACCATATATGATATTATATATAAGAATATTATTCTGTAATATATTTATAATAAACATACATTTATTATACAAGAATATTTTATGAGTACTAAGAGAGTCAAAACCAACGTAAATGAATTTCATCTCACTTTTTATTTCTGTGAGATAAATGCTTTATTCACCAACCATTCCTTTTGTGTGGTGTGTATACTACCCATGGATGTATTATATGATTCTTATTATTAAATTTATGGGTATTTACATATCAATTCTATGATCATTATTTCATGGAGTTTATGTTTCAAGGGTTACCAAATCGGTGCAATAGTTTGTCTCAATTTTCCTTCTTTGAGACACATGTTTTTTGTATGCACCTCCATTTTTTTGGAGGTTTATATAATTTCATTTGAAATTTTATATCATGAATCTAATTATTTTAATGATATTTTTATGATTCATTTAATTCCATTTTTTTACATAGAGAGTATGATCCCAAGTTACCAAGTGATAAGAGTTTATTGAAATAATCTCATCGCTTTCCGAGATTATTAATGATTATGCTTCCATTGAGGAAATATCATGATCCATATATTAAGAACCCCCATGTTTTTAATCTATTTATTAAATATATTTCCATGTATAATTACCATTTTAAAACTCTTTGGTACTTAAGATAATAAATAATTTTTTTAAAGAAAAATATGACCGTATTTATCTCTTCAGTTAGGAATATGTTTTATTTAAAAAATCATGTTTTCAAAAAAAAATTCAAAAAACGTTTTCATGGAAAAAGAATTTTAAAAATGTTTTATGGTTTTAAGAGCTTCCTTTATAAATTTTTGAAACTATTTTCAAAGATTTTTTTTCAAAAGATTTTGTGTTTTAAAAAACATTTTTCAAAGAAGAAATGATATTTTACCCAAGAAATGTTTCTAAAAGGTATTTAAAAATTATTTAACTTATAAGATGACATATATTGGTGTTAATAATGAATTTATGGGGAAATTATTCAATGTATCCATTCACATTGTTTCTTTTAATGGTTTATGTTTTGATGACATGATGTTTATGAAACCTGTTTTTCTTCCACGAGTTATATGTTTTTGAAACTTGTTTATCTTTCATGAGTTATATGATTATGAAACCCACTTCCTTTCAAAGGTTATGGTTTGATGAAATGATTATGAAAAATATCTTTTTCCATATGTTAAGATATTATTACATGTTTATGACACCCATTTCATTTCATGGGTTATGATATGATTATTTATGAATTTGTGGCACATGTATGTATGATTTCATTATGATATGAATGAGACCTATATCTCACTCTAATGAATTGGATATATATATATATATATCATGAGGTAGACGTGGTTGGAATTAGGAGTGAATTCGGTTCAGTATTATAGGGATGTACATAGGAGTGAATATGGTTTAGTAATATAGGGATGGAACAAGGAGTGAACTCAGTTCAGTAAAATAATTTGTCGAATAATATGTCCTTAGTAGTGATTCCTTGACTACTATGGAAATAATTATATATTATTATGTGTTTTCCACAATTCCATGTTTTTTTCCTAAATTTTTATTTCATGGATTATGTTCTTTATTTTCTTATGATTCTTATCTTATGAACTGCTAATATTTATTCCATGATTCATGATTATGATCTTTGATATGGAGGGTATGATCTTATATTTTATTTATTAGGTTCTCATACCCTTATGATCATGATTATACTTATATTTCTTCCTTTTTTACCCATACTGAGCATATGAGATCACCCCTTTTTAGGTTTCCTTTCCCAAGTTATGAATATATGTATTTTGTTTGATGTGTCTAAGAAGGATTCTAGTAAAGAAGAAACTAGTGGGAGATAATGTAGATCATTTATGAAACAATGTTTATCTTTCCATTTTTCTAAAGTCACTAGAAAAATATGGTCTTTGGGTGTCTATTTGTATAATGTTTTAAGTATTCTGAAAAAGTTATGTAATGTTAATGTATGTAAAGCATGGTTCACTATAGTTGGAATCAAAGGAAAGGTTTACTTAACCTTTGGAAGTTAGGATGAGAAAAACTTAGCGAGAACCCTTAGTAAATGTATAAGGATAAGTTTAAGGATAAGAGAAATCATAGTAAAATTTCCTAGAATTTTGGTAAAGGTTAGAGTAAGTGGTTTTCTAGAAATACATCCCTGTTTGGATACTACAAGTGGATGTGGCTCTGGCACATATGTTCCTAGGGGTAAAAACTTTGAAAGTATATCCTAAACCTCACTTGAGATAATCTAGTACATGACAATGGGTCTTTCTACACACATAGTTTGATACTCCCAGAGGATATGCTTTGGGAATTAAAAAACTATTCATAAACAATTACAAAGGATTTAAATATATGTTGGCTATGAATAAACTAGGATAAAAATAAGGTTTCATAGATTAAGGAAGGTGCCTTAATTTATACATCCTATATGCCAGTTTTCATGATTATGTGGTTCATCATTATGATAATTGTTTCTTACTCCATTCTTTTGATTTTAGTCAATGGCTAGAACATGAAGGAACCTTGTTAATGGTGATTATGATTAAAAGTGAAATAATTTTACTCATGATAAACTGAATTATATGGGAGATGGAGTGTAAAATCTCATTTTTATGCTCACACAACTTTCTCAAGCTATAAATCATGGTGGAATTCCAAATGAGAAAAGGTGGGAACAACATTCTGTTGAACATTTTACAAGGAAAAATTACCATTATTTTATAGGGTCTTTTGATCCACTTGTTTCTAAAAAATTGATCATTACTAATGAAAATATATTCTCCATTATCCAGTGTTTGGAGAATGAGAAATTCATTCTAGCTATTTATTTATTAGAAGAAGAAGTCGACCAGTGGTGGAATCTAATTAAAAATACAAGGCAACAAGATGAAATAGAATCCATGGATTAGGATGAGTTCAAGAACTTATTTTTCAATAAGAAATTTACTTGAATTATTCATACTATGATAGAGAAGGAGTTACTCGAGTTGATGAAAATGGATGATGAATATGTCAGTACCTACGAGGCTAATTTAACAAGACTTGTGAGGAACGCTTAAGGAATTATCATCCAACTCAAAAGTAAAGTTGATAAGTTCTTTAGTTGCTTAAATCCAAGTATCAGAAGGGCGTTGTCTATAAAAGAAATTATTAGTTATGAAGAGACTGTGATTTGTGAAATCAAGGTTGAAATGGAGGTTGGAGTCTTGTATCAACTCATGGTTTTGATAAGAGAGGGAAGATAGAGTTCAAAGGAAACTCTAAAAACCATGGATAAAAGAATATGAGTTTTCCTTAATGTTATAAATGTTGGAATAATCCTAAATGAATTTATATTAAGGGGTCAAATAAATGTTTTAAGTGTGGTAAGTGAGGCCACCAGGCAACTGATTGTTGAATCAATGGGAAGAAGTTAGCTCAAAATGACAATGGAGAGAAAGCTACACAGAATGCACCTCCCCCACTTCAGTGTTACAGTTGTAAGAAGAAAGGTAATTATGCTAAATGGTTCCCAAATCCAAGGGATAGCGATGATGATCAATTTTAGAAACCTATTAAGCTGTGGGATAGGGGGAAATCTCATGCAATCACTATTTTTTATGAGGGGTGCGATAACGACATGGTGAAAGGTACACTTACCATTCACTCTAAAAATTATAATGTATTATTTGATTCTGGATCTACCCACTCTTTCATATATAAATAATTTTCTAGTGGTTTTAAGATTCCACCAAAAATTTTAGATGTGTAATTAGAAGTGCAAACCTCTAATGGTACAATGATTGCATCCCAAGTATATGATTACTCTTTGATCTATTTTTATCAGAATATGATTCCTGAAAATATTTTAATTATTCCTTTGGTATAATTTGATATCATCTTAGGAATGGATTGGGTATCTCTACATAAATACCACTTCAATTTTCTATGAAAAGAATTTATGTTTCATATTTAAAACCCTTAATTGATCATGCATTAATGTTATGATAATCATGAACTTCCTATGGATATTATGTCCAGTGTATGGGTCTTAATTCCTATTCATATGGGTTATTTATCTCAAATGTTTTGAGAGAAATAGACATCAATGATATGCCTATTTTTTGAGAATTTGTGGATATATTTCTAGAAGAGTTTCCAAGCCTTCCACCAAAATGAGAAGTTGAGTTATCAATTGAACTCATACTCAGTTCCACACCAATTTCAAAGACTCCATATAGAATGGACCCAATTTTGTTGTAGGAATTGAAGAAGAAACTCTAAGAAAACCTTGATAAGGGATCCATTCATCCAAGTGTATCACCTTGGGGTGAAACTATTCTTTTTTTGAAAAATAAAGATGGATCAATGAAAATTTCCTTTGATTTTTGTGAGTTGAACAAGATCACAATCAATAAAAAGTATCCTCTACCCCGTATTGATGACTTGTTTATCAAATATACGGATCTCAATACTTTTCGAAGATTGAACTTCATTCTGGATATCATCAATTGAGGGTTAATAAGGATGATATACAAAATATGGCATTCCATATATGGTATGAATACTACAAATATATAGTGATGTCTTTTGGTCTTACTAATTCCCCTTCTATATTCATGGATTTCATGAATAAAGTCTATATAGATTACCTATATATGTTTGTGGTTGTCTTTATAGATGATATTATTATCTATTAAAAGATAAAGGAAGAGAATTAATATCACTTGATAATTGTACGAAATACCCTAAGGAAGGAAAAACTATATGAAATTTTTTTAAAGTGTGAATTTTAGCTGTAAAAGGTTTAATTTTTGGGTCACATAATCTCAAGATATGGTATAATAGTAGATCCGTCAAAGATGGAGGATAATGAATGTTGGCCTAGACATACCATGGTGACTGAGATCCATAGATTTCATGGTTTATTAGGATAGTATTGACAATTTGTGTAGAATTTTTCTTGATTATCTAATCCTATGACCAAGTTAACTCAAAAGGGCGCCAATTTCCTCTAGAAAAATGAATGTGAGGAAAATTTCAAGGAATTAAAGAGAAGGTTAGTCAGCACACCTATTCTTACATCACCCTATAGTGTATAAGGGTTTGTAATATGTAGTGATGCATCCAAGGGGGGATTGAGATGTGTTAATATGAAGAATAACATGGTTATTTCCTATGCCTCATTAAAGTTGAAGATTCATGATAAAAATTACCTAACTCATGATTTGGAGTTAGCAGTGATAATTTTTTCATTAAATATATTTAGGAATTATCTTTATGGATAAAAGTGTGATATATATACTAATCATAAAAGTATGAAATATATATTCACACAGAAGTAGTTAAACATGTGCTAGAGATGGTGGTTATAGTTGATAAATAATTATGACTGCTCAACACATTACCACCCTGGGAAAGAGAACAAGGTGGTCGATGCTTTGATTCGAAAGGAACTTGCTAGATTATCCATGATGAGGATAAAAAAGGATACAATATTTTTGTATTTGAAAAGGATATAGCTAGAAATACTGAAGGAGGAGGTAAAATCATATCTTTCTCAAATGAATGTTTAACCTTCTATCCAAGTGAAGATCAAGGATGCACAAAAGGAAAATGAAGAGATGAAAAAGAAATTTAGAAATGTTCCTGAGTTTAACCTTGACTAGGATGGAATGATAAGGTTTAAGAACCCTGTATGTGTTCCTTTTATACTATATTTGAAGAAGGAGATATTAGAGGAAGATTATAGTTCTTCATTCTCTATTCATCCTGGAAGTAAGAAGATGTATAGGGACTTGAAAGAATACTTCTGGTGGGATAAAATGAAGAGAGATATCACAAATTTTTTATCTCTATTCTTGGTATTCCAGAAAGTTAAGGCTAAAATAAAAAAGTCTAAAGGGGTGTTTCATCCATTACCCATATCAGAATAGAAATGGGAGAACATCACTATTGATTTTTTTTGGACTACCCAAATCATATAAAGGGTTTAATGTTATATCGGTGGTGGTCAGTCTACTTACAAAGTCAACACACTTTATCACTATCAGAGAAAACTTCTCTCTAGATAAGATTTCTAGGATATACATTAAGGAAGTGGCAGGGTTTCATGGAGTACAACATTATATTGTATCGGATTGGGATTTGGGGTTTACCTCAATGTTCTGATGAAGTCTCCAGTAATCACTTGATATAGAATTGAGTTGTAGCACTGCTTGTCATCCATAGATAAATGGTCAGTCTGAAAGAAAAATTCAAACCATATAGGATATGATGGGATCTTATTCTCTGGATTTCAAAGGTATTTGGGATCAACACCTTACTATAGTAGATTTTTCTTACAATAATAACTTTCAATCAAGAATTTAGATGGCACCTTAAGAATCCCTCTATGGGAAGAAATGTAGATATTTAATGTGTTGGGATGAAGTTGGAGAAAGAAAGATATTGGGACATGAGATTTTTAAAGAAATGGCAGAGAAGGTTAGAGACATTCAACAGCATATCAAGGTAGCTCAAAGCTGACATAAAATTTATTTTTATAACTATTGACGTAATCTAGAATTTGAACTTCGTGAAAATGTGTTTCAATGAATATCACCCTGGAAGAATGTTATGATATTCAGAAATAAATGGAAATTAACACCTAGGTATATTGGTCCCTTTGAAATTATTGATCATATCAGGATAATATCCTATCACCTGAATCTTCCTCCAAATCTCTCTCAAGTCCATAATATGTTCCATATATCTCTCTTTAGAAGGTACATACCTGACCCTTCACATGTACAGAAATTAGAGGTCATACTGTTTGAGTAAGATATTTCTTACAAATAACAACCTATTGAAATTCTAGATCAATCGGAGAAAGTTCTATGAAACAATACCACTCACCTAGTCAATGTTTTATGAAGAAATTACCAGTTAGATGAATCTATGTGGGAACTTGAAGATATGATGAAGCAGAAGTATCCTCATTTTCTTGTACCAGAATAAAAAATTGTGAGGACGAATTTTATTTTAATGGGGGTAGAATGTAACACCCCATGTTTTTAAAGACCTTTTTTCCCTCTTCAAATGAATTAATTTTCATTGATATATTTCATTGCACTAAGTCAAACATTCCTTTCACATGGAACCAACTCAGTGTACGAAACACTGAATCGACATACGTTACAATAAAAATTAATTTTATAAAATTTAGAAATTTAATTTGATAAAATAAGCTTCATTTTTGAATTTATAATTTCAAAATTATGTTAAGGTTAATTTTTGGGATTTTTTTTGAGAAACTTCATTTTTGGATTAATAGTGAAAAATATTGAATTTTAATTAATTTTTTTTTCATGTAATTTATTTATAAGGTTAAATTATATTTTAAATTTATTTAAAAGTTTAATTAGATAATATTTTAACAAATTAATCTAATTTAGGTCATTAGAACCAATTTCATATTGAAATTGGATATAAAAACCTAGAAATTTTTTGATTATTTTTTACTTTAAAAACCCGCAGTGTTGTCCCATCAGCGGGATTAATTTTAAATTAGTTTCTACCAATTCTGTGATTAAAATTTAGAAAAAAGGAATCCATATTTGGAATAAGAATAATTTCTAATTTCTAATAAGGTCAAATTAGTTTTTTACCAAAATTATCAGTGAATGTAATTAAAATTAATTACATTAATTAAGGTAAAATTAAGCTTAAATAAAGACTAAACCTTAAATTTAAGACCCAAAACCACCTATAAAATTGTCCAAGATCCATTGTATGGATATATTTCAACCTTATATTTTCTTTTACATAATGTTTTACATTATTTTATCCACTTTACATGTGAAAAACATTTATGGAATTCCCTTTTCAAAATATTGCAAGAGTGCCACTCCTCCGCGACTATAAAAAGGCCTCCTCTCCTCACACTTATTAAAACCTATAAAACCAGTTAGATTAAAAAAATATTTTCTCATATATCCTCCAAAAAACTCTCCATTCATATTTTTATCCCCCATTTGGTCATAAATCCTTCCAAGTAATCCCTTTGGTGCAAACCAAAATAAGTTACCCAATTAAGAGGTAACACCCTCCCTCAAACTCCTTTATTTTATTTTCTTTCTCCACCACCTCAATTAATATAATTCCATAATTATAAAAAATAGTATATTAAATATAATTAGATGTTTTTATGTTAATTTTTATACCTAAAATAACACACACATCCATATAATGGGTAACAAACATACTGTTTATGTGTCTGGTGAACTATTGCTTCACTAAATGACGATTGTTTATTTCTACTTTACTGCGTCTCATGGTGGAAATTATGATGTAAAATATATTTATATATGTTATATATTATATTAATTATGTATTTAATCTTATTTTATACGTTTAACACACAAATATTTATACTTTCCATTTGGTGTAAAGACGATAATTGTTTTGAGGAAGTATTGACTACCACCCCCTCAATGCGATGTGATTCATTCACACACTAAATGGAATGTATTGAGGACGAGTTTAGTGAACTTATATGATAAATATGATATAATAATACTACTTTAATAATGATATATATATATACATATATATAAATATATGTCATTTATGTTCTTTCTTTCAATATGATAATTAAACGGAAACAATGTTCATGCATACGCACAACCTACCGACTCCATGAATGGGGATTTTCATTTTATAATTATATATTATAGAGATTATTATAATAAAAATATAATGAATATAAATTATATTCATATAATGTTTTAAAATATTTAAATCATTATATAATTATAATGACCAAAGATATAACAAATCAATACACATGCGAAGAACAAAGCAGATATTACCCGAAGTGAAACCTTAACATAGAATTGTTAACAAGCGAGTAATATAAAGTTATAATAAAACCATATATGTTATTAGATATAAGAATATTATTATTTAAAATATTTATAATAAACATACATTTATTATATAGGAATATTTTATGAGTATGAAGAGAGTCAAGACAGAAGGTAAGGGAATTTCATCTAACTTTTTATTTCCGTGAGATACGTACTTTATTCACCACCCATTACTTTTGTGTGGTGTGTATACCACACATTGATTTATTATATAATTATTATTATTAAATTTTTTTGTATATACATATACATTAAATTATCTTTCTTTCATGTAGTTTATGTTTCAAGTGTTACCAAATCGGTAAGACAGTTTTGTCTCAATTTTCCTTCTTTGAGACACATGTTTTGTTATGAACCTCTATTATTTTTCAAGGTGTATATACTCAAATTTAAAATGTTAGGTAATTAATATCCTTATTTTAATGATATTTTTAAGCTTTATATAATTCAATTTTATTACATGGAGAGTTTTATCCCATGTAACCAAGTGGTAAGAGTTTATTGAAACAATCTCATCGCTTTTTGAGATTGTTAATGATTATGCTTCCTTTGATGAAATATTATGATCCATATCTTAAGAACCCTCATGATTTTTCTTATACTCTGTTTATTAAAGATATTTCCATCTATTATTACCATTTTCCACTCTTTGTTACTTAATATTATTAAGAAAATGTTTTTAAGAAAAATCTAACTTAATTTCCATCTTTGGGCATAAATATGTTTTATTTTAAAAACCATGTTTTCAAAAATGTTTTTCAATGAAAAAGGATTTTAATTTTTTTTTATGGTTTTAAAATATTCCTTTATAAGTTTTCAAAACTATTTTTAAAGAAAAAGTTTTCAAAAAGTTTTATGTTTTAAAAATCATTTTTCAAAGAAGAAAGGATATATTCCTCAAGAAATGATTCTAAAAGATATTTCAAAATTATTTTCCATCTAAGATGACATCTGTTAGTTTTAATCATGATTTTTTAGATAAATTATCCAATTTATCCCATAATATTATTTCTCTGAATGGTTTATTTTTTTATGTCATGATGTTTTTGAAACCCGTTTCTCTTCCACATGTTATATGTTTATGAAACTCGTTTCTCTTTAACATGTTATATGATTATAAAAACTTTTCCTTTCACAGGGTATACTTTGATGAAATTATTATGAAACCTATATTTTTTTGATAGGTTAAGATATGATTAAATGATTATGACACCCATTTTATTTAATGGGTTTTGATATTATTTTTTATTAATTTGTGTCACATGTATGTATGATTTCACTATGAGATGGGTGAGACCTATATATCCCTCCAATTAATTGGTTAAGTATTTATATCTCATGAGATAGACATGGATGGAATGAGGAGTGAAATCAGTTTAGTATTATATAGATGGAATAAAGAGTGAACTCTATTCAGTAATATAGGGCTGGAATGGGAGAGAACCCAGTTCTTTAAAGGACTTTTTTCACTAATATGGCCTTGTAACTACTATGGAAATAAGTATATATTCTTATGAGTTTTCCAAAATTCTATGTTTTATTCCTATGTTATTATTTCATGGATTATGCAATTTATTTCTTTATGATTCATGTATTATAAAATTCCAAGATTTATGCCATGATTCATGTTTAGGATCTTTGATATGTAGGGTATGGTATTATATTTTATTGATCATGTTATCATAACCTTGTAGTCATGATTATGCTTACATGTCTCCCTTGTTTACCCTTACAAAGAATTTTATATCACCCATTTTTATGTTTCCTTTCCTAGTTTATGAAGATATATATTATGTTTGATGTGTTTAATGAGGGTTATAGTCAAGAATAACCTAGTGGGAGATAATGTAGATCATTTATGAATGGGTGATTATGTTTCAATGTTTCAAAAGGCACTAGACTAGTATGGTCTTTGGGGGTCTTTTTGTATAATGTTTTTGGTATTCCACAAAAGTTATGTAATATTAATGTATGTAAAGAGTGGGTCACTATAATTGGAAATGAGGATATCTTGTAGCTTATATAATAAGCAATATTCACTATCTTATAGAGAAGAAAATTTTAGATAAAAATGGTAAAAAAATTCATCATGAGTTTCTTCACAATAATAGTGTCATACATATTATCTCCAAAGCCTCTAATTCCACTCACTATATCATTAACTATAGTGAAATAATCATCAATGGATTCATACTCATACATTTTTATATATTTAAAGTTTATTATATAAATGTATATCTTGACCTATTTCACTTTGACATTTCATTTATAACTACTTTTAAGTTTATCCAAAGTCTCTTTAGAAGTTTGTAATACCATCACTCGGGTAAATAAATTTTCATAGAGATACATTAAAATGGAATTTATATATTTTAAATCACATTAAAGATTCCTTTTATCAGTAAATTTTATTTTATCACCCCTTTGAGTGGGTGGAAATCCCAATGTGAGTGAATTAAGAACTTTAAGACCTCATGATAAAAAATGGCTATATTCTATTTTTCCAACCATGGTAATTATTATCATAAAATGTGGTAACAAATATACTATTAAATAATTTTATGTTGTTCATATTTCAATAATAAAGAGTTACAATAGAGGATACCTTACTTTGACACAACTTAAAAGTCCCATTAGACCAAATTGACACACTGAGAGGGGAGATTTAATCAGTGTATCTATCTTTATCAATTTATTTCTTTGAGATTAAACTCTTTATCAGTTAAGACTTGAACATATTTAATGGTTTAAACCTAAAATCTCCCAAATAAAGTGAAATTAAATAATACTATGGAATGAAATAATTTTACAAGGTTAAAACACAATGTGTGATCCTACTCTTTATTGTAGAAATTTGTTATTCCCGACTATATATTTTTCACTAATATCATGTTATATATATATATATGTGGTTTGGGTTGGTAATTATTCCAAGACCATGATTACCAACACAGAAATTGCCTCATTTAGGTTACACTATATACTGAAAGGTCCAATGGAAGATAAGTAGCACCAAATATGAGTGGGGTCTTCTTTTAGATAAAGGTTGCTTAAAAAAGATGAGTGAATATCCTCTTTATGTTAGAAAGATAAAATATAATATAACACAACTCACCTTTTTCAAGTACATTCACTTAATAATATACTTTTTGCTTAAATTATAAAGATATTGAACCAATTAACTCACTAAATGAAAAACCCTCTATTGGTTTACTTCTCTTCTTCTCTAAAAACTAGGACTATAATCTCAGACAGGAACTAATTTTCAAATAAAATATACTTCAGTTACAGGAAATAAATTCTTCTCCAATTCACATTTTTCTCTGAGAACTTATTATTATTTATATTTTTTTATAGTGTTAGTGATATATTTTTTGTTATTTTTACTACATTTGTAACATTAAACATCCCCAACTACTCTAAAAGTGCCTCATTTAAGAGCATTAAATTGATTCCATCAAAGTCAAAATCATCAAATGAAAAATGGTGGAATAATTTTTTCTTCTATCCAAATAAGTGATTATAAAAAGGAAACTTCAAGAAAACTCAATTTTATGCACACATTTTTTGAAAAGATGTCCAATGTGGGTAGTGTCTCTACACTAAGTTCCGATGTACCCTTATGCACTCCATCTTCTCAGAAAAGCATATTCAAACAACTGTAACTCATTAAAACATTACAAAGATCTTTTACATGCGTAATAAATTAACAATGATATATGAACATGACTCAAATTATTTTACCACATTAGTTTCAAATAACTCAAACTTCTAAAACAAACTCAGCTTAAATCACTTTAATATTTCCTAGTTATTTTTTGGAATTGAAGACTAATAAAGAATCTTCCCATTAATATATTTTCATTATTCTTTAAAATAGAGTAAATGTAATCAATATTTATTAAGATCTACCTTATTTAGTTGTATCAATTAAAAACTTTTATCTTTATGATGTATGGATCATATATTATTTATGTTTCTTGAATTACATTTTAAAAGTGGCGTTTTTATCATTAAAGAATAACTCTTGCATCACCTAGTTTAAATTCTTTATAACATTTCACTTCTGGAAACATGATTTTTTTATAAAGTTGAATATCATACAGAACTTAAATATCTCACACTAAAATATATTATGAATAAATATCATATGTTTAACTCCAAAATATTTTATACATAGATCAATCTTCTTACATGAATAAAACTTCTTTTTTGTGACTCCAAAATATCTTACACATAGATCAATATTCTTATGTGGCTCAAACTTATTTCACATAGATCAAAAACATATTATGTGTTACTCTATATTCTTACATAGTGACCAAAATATCATAATTGAGTCCTGTAAGATATTATAATTATCCAAAAATTCAATGTCCATCATAGAAATTCAAGAATATAGAAAACACTCACAAAACTTCTTCAAATCCATTCCATATGATTCTAAATCCTTGAAAAACACCTCAAAAACACTTCAATGACTTGGTTGAAAAAAATAAAACAAGAAACACATTTTCAAAAATTCTAAGGGGAACTTGAAGTTGAAGTATCAAACATACACTCTGGAGGAGATATACCTTAAAATACATATTTTATTGTATGATATGATCATGTAGTAGGGTAAAACTTGTATGGACCTAAATGAATATCATATGCCTGGTTTAAGTGAATATGATAATGCATGTTATAATTGATAACATGATCACTCATATGGAAAGTTAATGATAAGAGTTATCACTTAGTTATTCTTCTATGTTGGCTATTATAATTGAACATTTCATATGATGAAATTCATGGGAGGATCGGTTCATTCATGAAATGAATGCATGGATAGCTAAATCCATTTTATCATGCATTTAACACATGATTAAATGTGTGATGCTTGGGAAATGTCCACAAGAGATCATATAAGGTGGAAATACCATTGATAATTGTGTGAAAAACTTGAAAAATCACTTGTTAATTCTCTTCCTCCCTGCCAAATGTCTCTTCCTTATTATCCATTTACCTTAAGAGGCACCATAATGACATTGGAATAAAGGAGGGTCCTTCAAATTCAATGGATGATTCAATCCATCCCATGGATACAACACGAAGGAGGGTGTTTGGTGGCCAACTCTCAATGAGATTCTTAAAATACATGAATGAATATAGTAGTAATGTCATTCATCAGTTAATGGTACACTTTCATGTTATTTATTTTTATTTAAACATGATTTAGGTTTCAAGCATGCATGATATTGGGTTTATGGGTTTTTAATTTTTTCCCATTTTATTGGTTAAGTGTTAATCAATCCTTAAAAACCCATCAGTGGTATCAGAGCAGTGCCATGATATTTGATTCTTGAATTCTTGTTTGAAAATAAAGATATTTGATGTCATAATATATATATATATATATATATATATATATCATATTGTCAATTGTTATGATTGATAACACTAAAAAGGTCTAACACCACAACTTTATCAATCATAGGCTATAATTTATATACATTGTTGAATATGATATGAAGGAAATTTGTTTTTTCTTTAATTTCAATTATGAATTGGATTAAATAATTAATAAAATATAGAAAAAATTATTTGGGGATATTTATTTAATTTATAGAGTTGTTTATAATTTATTAGTTATAATTTTTTATAATCAATTAAATAATTTTTTATGAATTATCTATTAAATAAATATTCTACAATATTAATTATTTATATTAAAATATCCCTTTTTAATTATATGAAATGACTTATAGTTTAAATATAAATTATTTATTAGGAAAAAAGGGTAATTTATAAAAATTCTATGAATTAAAAAATAAGATAAAAAATATAAAATAGTTTATATTTTGATATTTTGAAATATTCATAATATTTATTTTGAATTGTAAAAATTAAAAATAGTTTATATGAGAAATTATTTAAACCATATTAATTTTTTTTTGATAATTTATTTGGTTAAGGTTTAAATAATGTTAAATATGTGATATTCAGATAATGTAAATTATTTATAGTATATAATTGGAATATAAAAATGTTTTTCATTTAATATCATATATTTAAGTAATATAACATATAAAAGAATCATATGGAAGGGTTTATATTATATATAAATATAAAGTGTTTGTATTTATTTAATTATGGATGCCAATAATAAATATCTAAATTATAAAGTGTTCATAATTTTCATATTTATGAATTATTCATAAATTAATTATATGATGCTTAAATATAAAAATTATTCATTAATTTAAGTTATTACATAATTTATTCATGAATATAAGTGTTATATTATGATTATGTGTATGATTTAGTTTAATGAGTTAAACTGCTTTTATAAATTGTTATACATGCATTTAAGGAGTTACATGATATATATGATAATTATTTTAGTTTTATTTTACCTTGAATTTGGATTCTATTAGGTTATGATCTTGGATTAAAAATTTAATTATATTTTTTAAATTTTAGGAGTTATAATTATGATGTAATTGAGATCTCTCTTGAGTAAAATATCCTTGGATAGAGGGTCTTTCGGTTAGACCACTCACTGAACTGGAGGATTTTTTTATCTAGAAATGTGGGGGGTGAAGATCTGTCACCCCAAACTTACTCCTATGGGTATTATAAATTTCATATTTTTATAATATTTTACATGAAATGGTTTCTTGTACCCTATTAATGAGATGTATTTGGATGTGTATTTATATAATTGTATTTTTATTTGGTTTAGTAACACAAACTATAAGTCGTGTAAAGAGTAACACATCAATATGGGTTGACCATATTGATTTGGTGGAATGAATAATATTTGAAACTAAATTATTATAATAATTCATACATGTAAATATAATAACATGATATAATATGGTGAGATTAAACACCCTTTAAAACACTAAGAATTAGATTCCATCTGAAGTGAACACTTTTCAAGGCCTCAATCATCCAACCAGGTAGGTCATGCTAAATCTGGGTACCCCTGGATTATCTTATGTAAGAAAAGAATTAAATGGGTGGCCCTAGGTTCATGTTATTATTTTTTAATTTGGGTTAAACTTAGTTGGGAGACATTAATAGGATCAGGTTATTAAAGGAATATATTTGAGTTAGTCTATATAATGGATTGAGAAAAGTGTTTTTCACTCAACTATCCAACAGTTATATATATGATATGATTGGTATGTGTCCCTACCTAAATTGTGATGTATATGGGAAATGATAAAGTGACCAAATACCTAGTGAAATATGGATTTTTTTCCCACTAATGGATATGATGGATTTTAAAAGGGGTCATTATTTTAGTCAAAGCACATTTAATAAAATTCCTTATTAAATAAATGTGAAAAATGATACTCATATAATAAAAGATTATATTATAGATTAAATTTACATCATGAACATAAACTTAAATTTTATATCAATATAATAAATGAAAATATAAATGTAAGAAACTTCTTGGTTTAGTTTAAAAACAATAGAATTGTTCTTAGGTTAAAATAAAATACTTGGTGTAAAAGAAATACCTTCCTGGGTAACTAACTATTTTATTTTCTCAACAAGTGAATATAGACTCTCATGATAATAATATAATTATTCACTCATGGTTTCTATGAAATTAAATTCACAGTGAAGAATATAAATTTATTATACACCCATTTAATCAACATGATAGAGTGTGCCAGTAACTTTAAGAGATTAATGGTTTATTTGAATCCTTTTCTAGTTATTGAATTCATTTTTTTAAAATTTTATAAGAATTAGAATTATCTCATGAAAAGTTTACCCTACTTTCTCATAGTGTTAAGGAAAGATAAATTGGGCATGAATTGTCTAGATTCTGGTTCTGTGTGGATAGTATAAGTGGGTAAATGTTAAAACAGTAAGAATAAAAATTAGCTATAAATTACATTAAGGTTTCTTAAAGTATTTATTAAAGGTCATTGAAACCTTATGGTAAGATCATGAATAAAGTAAATTGTTTTCATATGATGAAATAGTGTGAGATACCTGAAGGTGTTTGGGAAACTCTATGGAATTTCCATGTCAGGTATTAGTATTTTAGAAATAAATTATTTTATTTTAAGTGTATGTGGTACCAAATGTTTTCTTTTAAAGTTTTGTAAATATATAAGAGTTAAAGTTCAAGTTAAGATTTGATGGATCTTATTTTTTGTGTTAATTTAATAAATACTTTTTTGAATCATGAAATGGATGCAAATGAGGTCATCTAACTTAGATGAATCTTAATAAAGGAAGTGAATTTTCATCTTTTTTATCTTATGTGATAAGTAAATTTGTTTAATAAAAAAGGTTTTTAATGAACAATATGAGATGGTGAATTCAATATACATGATTTATGATTCATAAGATTCTATAAAATGAGAAATTCCTTAAACACATTGAATACTATATAAGATACAAATACAATAGTTTATTTGTTAATTATTTCCCATTAAATGAAATAAGAGTTAAATCCTAAACACAAAAGAGTATATTTATCTTATTATTATATTTTAAATATAATATAGCATTTAAGAGGCTAGTGGGATTATGTTTGGAGTTAGTAAAGTTCAAAGTGTAACTAATAAAACATTATGCTAGTAAAAATATAAAGTAGGTGTCACTTAATATCCTAAATGGGTTAGGAAATGTCTATAGAATATTAATATAAATATTTACATTAGTTACAAAAATATTTCAAAAGAAAATTATAATGTAAAGTGTTTTAATAATAATATATATGAACTTAGAAATGTTTTAAGTAGACAATTATTTTTTCAACATCAAAACATTTGATATTGCGAAGTTAAGTAATTCAAATACTATGTTCAAATAGTGTAACATTGGGAATATAATCCCTAAGTTTCACCATTATTCAAAATGGATTTATTCATATATTTTACCCACTAAAGAATTTAGTGAGAGGGTATTATCAGATAGTCACATAGAGATATGTTAGGAATTATATTGATATTTGACGAGTTCAAGAAAAACCCTAAGATTGTAGAAAACATAAGGCTTATTTGAAAGTCTTTCATATGTGATATGTTATACATTTACTTATTCATAGTCTTTTTAATTATTATTAAATGATTTTAAGAATATGAAATGTACCGTTTTACATAAAATGACAATCTATACTTAATAATTATCTCATGTTGGCTACACACACACACAGATATATATATATATATCGTGATGTAGAATTAAAATTAACCTCTCAAAGTATGACTTTGAGTTATCCATCATTGATGTTTATCATGGGGGTATTATAGGTTGTGATGAAATGTTAAGGTTATCATGAGTATGATTCTTTCACCAGAATACAAAATATACTCATGAGGCACAAAATGAGTTTTGTGTGTTGGATGGACCACAAAGTATACCACATGAAGTGTCATACACCATGTATTTGGTATAATGGGGGGTGCATGTTTCATATTTGGAGTCCCCAATACCAAAGGTTATTGAGATAAATAGCATGAGAACCACTACACAATGATACCATTATTAAACAAGGCTTGATGATTATCTAATCAAGGGCTGGTTGGGTATATTTCATATCATGTCATTGGTTAGAGCTTAACCAAGTTCAAATTTTTTCTCTCTTACGATGAGTATGGAATCTAGAACCTGAATTGAGATAAAATGGGAAGTGTGAAACCATAACTAGGTAGTACATATGATGTGATTATCTATCAGGTGTGAGGAATGTGATGTGATCATCCACATCTGATGTATTCATTGACTTGGTCAGTCTATACTTGGAGAATCGAGAACATATGAGTAGGCTATATGTGATTGAAATAATTTATGTCTCATGGTTACTTGATGTTTTGGATAAAGGGATCATTTTAAATTCATACTTTCAAATGATGTTTTTTGTGGGTATAAGTATTGATATACATGTGTTTGGTAGATATCAAAATAGATCCCTTTGTATCTTGAGTATCACCGATTTTTTACTAGAGGGTGCTCTTAGATTAAAGATATGGATTGAAAAACTTGTAAATTATACAAAGGTCCACATGGTCAAAATTGTGGGTTTAATGAATGGGGTTTGATTTTTAATTAGATAGATACTCTAAAAGAGTTTATATTTTATCAAAAATTTATTTTGGATGAATATTTACGTGGTATAACATATTATGTGATAAATGGTTAAGTTGATGATATCTTTCCAAAATTGTTTTGAAAGATATCTCAAAAGTTTTTTTAGATATGGGTTTATAACTTATTATATATGATATAATATAAGGTGAAATGTGGCTAATTCTAGGAGGCTTTAGTGAAAGTGGGATATTTAAGGAGATACGCCCTAAATCCCATATCGTATTTTATGATATGAGAATTTTATAGGGTATAAATTTCATAGACTTAAAGGCATAACATATACCTAGATAAAGGGAATATCATACTATATGTTACAATTCATAACATTATTTTTACTATGGTAGATGAATGATAAGTGTTATCACTTGATTATTCCTCCACATTGGTGATAATTAATAAACATTTTATAAGATTAAACACATGAGAGGATTAGATAATTCATGAAATGAATGTATGAATGACAAAAGTAACTTAATCATGAATTATAATGCATAATTTAATGCATGGAATTAGGGTAAATTTATTGATATATTATATAAGGAGGAAATGTTATTGATAATTATGTGAAAACCTTGAAAAATTCCTTTTTGATTATATTCCTCCCTAATGAAACCGTCATCCTATTACCCCCTTTACCCTAAGAGGTAATAGCATGTTGTGGGAATATAGAAGGGTGTCATCCCCTAGATATACCACATAGTAGAGAGTTTTATGAATACCTCTTAATGATATTCATTAAATATATGAATGAATATAGAATTAGTGGTATTCATTAGTGAAAGGCACACTTTTATGTTCTTCTTTTTTAGTTAAACATGATTTTGGTTCCAAGCATGATTGATCTTTAGTTTATGAATTTCTAATTTTTCCACTGTTACACCCTAATCTTGATAACCCAAATTTGTTGGGTTATTTATTGAATGGTAATCATAATATATGAGATTCCATTCCAAATATCAAGGTTTATTAGTCCTTAAGAGACTAGATATATAAAAATTATGTTATAACATGAAATATTACATCATTCAAGTAGAAATTATTATTAATTAATAATTTCCATAGATCTGATCATATATAACACTCCACCTAATTACATGAGGAAATGGAGAAACATAAAAAAGTGGCGATCTCAAATGAACAGTAAGGGATAGTGTATAATGGAAGCAAACATGACATAATAATATCCCAAATAATATAAAATGAATAGATAAACAATCCATGCCATATTAATACATCAGAATTACATAATCCATGTATGTCATGATAATGAATATAAATAATCACATGGATAATAATAAATGATTTCATAATTATGGAATTCATAATAATATATATTATAAGTATATAATCAACACATTGTTCCTAGACATCATATAAAAATGGGTAGTCATGCACTAAATACCATAGTTATTTTATCTCATGATACCCACTGATGAATTAAGGTTATATATAATTCTATTCCCCACCCATATCATAATAAGTCCAATGAATTAATAATATGAAAGGAAAAGGCTAAAAAATACAATAATTAATGTTCCCAAAGGAACCTCTATCATAAACCTGGCTAAATAATCAATAATTATCCATATAGAAATATCAGGTAAATAGATTGTCAAGATTTCCCCATTTAAATGAATGATATGACTATCTATGAGAACAACTTTCAATAAAATTAATTATGTATATGGTTATCACACTATACAATATAAATTTATATATGGTCAAGTAAAAAGATTCCCTTAGTAAATTTAATTGTATGGCTATCTAGGTGAAAACCACTTTAATTAGAATAATTATACACATGGTACTCACCCCTATAGTATGAATGGATATATGATCAATATAATAGATTATATTAGTCAATGAATTAATAAGGATGTTTATTTTAATTGCATTAAATTATATATGAAATAATTAGGGATTCATAATGTCCAAATTAATACCCTTATGAAGTGAAGAACATGGAATAATATTTATTGGGAACTTATAAAAACTAAGATGATCGATGTGTTTAGTCAATAAAATACATGTATTTTCAATGGTAGAAGACCAAATAAATTATAGGGAAATCAACTATAAAGAATAAGTATGTAATCACAAATATTTGATATGAATTAGGGAAATACAATTCATAACATCCCTCGGTTGGAGACCACTAATCGGTGTCTCAACTGGTGGTGTTATGTAACCTTGTGCACACCTCCCCATGTGTTGGAGGCTATTGACTAGAAGTGAGGGTCCAAGGTGTCACTGTGGGGAGAATATACCCCTATTTCAGAATGAAAAATACAAAGAAAATAACCAAATTACATCCATAAGAATAAATCAAGGTATATAGAAGTAATAAAACATAACATGCTATAACAGATATAAATGCGGAAGAATAAATTCACACATACACATGGTCATACCAATATACAATGACTAATTTACCATTGGTCTGATAAAAAAACTCAAGATAAATAAAATTAAAGAAACACATAGGAGGCTCTACTTCCATCCCAAAGCCTCACCTCATACTGTTATCCAAATCCCATCAGAGTGATACTGATTCATCATGAAACTTCAGGCCTCTTCCCTACTTGATCCTGTAGTTATTGAAGTCTTCTCATGTACTTAATTTCCATGTTAACCTAATTAGGTTATGAGTACAACTCAACATAGCACCAAAAAAGGGGTATCACACATAAACAATATATATAGTGTACACACACACATGATACTTTTAGATGAAAAAATAAATACAATGTAAAAGCATAAATAAATAACCACCATTGATCCTTGGGTTCTAGGGTAACACATAAGTTAGACTATACCTTCTTTATCCAGTGCTGAAGTGTCTATGAGCACATAAAATAGTCATCAAGGGGATACATGTCTTACTATGATATACCATGAGTGTTCATACACATGGTTTGAATAAATAATCATAGAAATCTTCCTAGTAAACTCATGAAACATCATCAGGTGAAACAAATAGATCCTATGAATCATTAAGCATCTCTCCTAATATCATCAGGTATATCCTCTAAATCCAAAGAATCATTAAGAATCCCAGGAAATCACCAGTCCTAACTACCTGATCTTAGGAATAACTAGGAATATTTAAAGTACCATTTATTATCGAAGACCTATATCCACCCAGTTCACATCTCATAAATTATATTAATTTATTAATAGGTATAACACTAGATCCCAGGAACCATCCCAAGAATCTCATATAACACTAGTTCAACAACTAGATCCTAGGAATCACTAGGCATATCATATCATTAGGAACAATTCCAAACCACATGAATCACTAGGCATATCATATCATTTGGTACAAAGATAGATCATAAGGCTTGTTAGGAATATCATATTATCAGGTTCAAAGGGAATTGATTCCCTCCCATCCATCTTGTATAATATTTACCGGGCCCACCCCACCTAGTAATATTTTATATAACTAACATCCCAAGGGATGACCATATGTAGATCCCTTCACACATCTCCAAGGTAAAACTTTCAAGTGCACAACCTAGAACATAACAGTAAATTATTTAGTTCTAAGGTGCCAACATAAATTGAAGACACATGATACACTACAATACCACTCCGTAGGGTTAACATATTAATGGGACACCAACCGAGGTCCCCCATGTCACATTATAACTCGATCACCCTACTCAAGTTCTTCTATATCATACTCATCTCTCAAGACCAATATGTAAATTAGAGGGTATAACATCCCTACCCATCCTCAAGTTCATCCCACTACCTCATAGGCCTCATAAGGTAAGTCACACTGGAATCACCTATAAGAGATTTTATAATGTTCATATCCCATTCCAAGTCATACCAGGTCAGTCCTCTCACCCGAATTATGCAAAAATACCATCTAGGGCATACCTACCCAAGTAATCACACATTTAAGGGGGAAGGAACACTTAGCCTACTCTCATACTAACTATCTTGACAACTACAATACATCTCAATCCTTACATAGTATACCCCCCGGGTTCTAAGGAGACACCCTTGGCTGATTATACTTGGTCCATCACCACTCCCTATAATGGGAATCCAAAGGTACTTATTATAAAAACTAATATTTTTTGCTTAATTAACTTACTTTATACCCCTATGGGGTCTATTTATATCCAATAACATAGTTATAATTAATCCCTCGACCACTGACTTGGATGGACTCTATTCCTTCTGACTTATTTTACCTTATTGATAGAGATTGTAAAAAAATCCCATCTTTTCGCCTCTTGTAACCCTGTTTTGTTTATCAATAAATTGTGCTATGGTCTTTGACCAAAGCACTACCATTAAAAAAAAAATTAATCCCTCAACCACTGACAACCAAGACATCAAGTCAGTGCTCAAGGGTCTATCATGACCCTTAACACATTTCACATTTTATAGGGGTTCAATAATATAATCCATTTTATTATATTTTTAACTTCTTGGGTCTATGTATCAAATGAGACATGAATTTATATACATCCCCTTGACCATTAGTGATTGAGGAATCAATTAGATTATAAGGGTCCAACATGTCCCTTGAAACTTACATTTCATCCATGGGAATTTTATTAAAATAAACGAGGTCGATCAACCATGATAGTGAGACCATATATCACATGATATATAAAAAATACATTAAAACCAAAGGGATGTTTTCAAGGGACCATCTACATCATTCAAAAATTCATTTCCTTTATAATGAATCTCATCCACCCTCATCGAACACATATTAGTTTGAATGGCCTCCACCCACCAATACGAGACCCTAAATCTATATTAATAATTTTAATTTGATTATACATAAATTATAATTATTTTCAAACCTTTACCCAGAAATAAATCCATAACTATATTTTAAGTATCATTTAAGAGGATGCTCTCCCTTTTTATATTCTAAAATAATATCCATTTATAGATCCTTAACTATAAAATAATTTCACAATTTATTTTATAATTAATTCCTCAATTAATTGACATGGAATAAGTAATGTGTTACTCTACCCCAAATTCACATTTTATACCTCAAACTAATCCCTTAAGAAAACTAATAAAAAACTCAATTTTTTATTTTCTTTAAATTCTATCCTTGCACCCGAGGGGGGGGGGTACCTATGTAAGGGTTACTCAACACTTACCCTTGCACAGGTCTCCCTAAGTATGGGTAATCAGGTAGTTACCCCTATATAGGTCCTTTATGTAAGGGTAACTATAATGACTGAAACTTTTATCAATGGAATTTCACCCTTATTATAATAATATCATATAGTATGTATCACATAAAATTACATAGGTAACACAATAAAAACTTTATAAATTAATAATTAATTAAATAAGAGGCATATATAGAAATTAAGGAACCTATACCAATCAAATAATAACTTGACCTTTGGAATACTAACACGACCCTTATGAATAGTAAACCATCCAATAGAATAGTAACTTAACCTTTAAAAGTACAAATAAAATTTGGGTATCTTATGAATGAATACATGATTTATTTATTTCATGGCATAAGTAAACAAATGTTTTAAAAATGATAAATTAAGTGTTAAAATTTTTGTAATTCATAAATATTTAATTAAAATTTTATAATTAATTTAAAAATTTGAAAGAAAATATATTTCAAAAAATTTGTTCATAAAGTAATATTTTTTTATTTTATGGTTATAAGATAATTTTATGAGACCTTAATTATTTTTTCAAAGTGTTAGAAAATTAGTTTTAATTTTAAAATCTATATTTTTTGAGTAAATGATGATTTTAATTAAAAATTAAATTTATAATATTTATAAAATTATTTTCATAAAATGGAGTTCATTTTTTAGTTCTACATATAGAAAAATGGTTAGGGTAAATTTTTTGGATTTTTCTGAAATACTTAATTTTTTGGTGAATAGTAAAATATGGTAATTTACAGTATATATACATTATAAATTAAATACAATATTCCTTAAGTTATGGATGATGTAAGAACCATAATATCAAATTATATTTTTCTGTTTACTTTATTTATTCTTGGAATCATCACTATTACTAGTCTTTTGGAAAAATAGTAATCTAATGAATAATATAATTAGAAAACACCCCTCTCCTCCACTATAAATACCACCCCTCACCACCTCTTTTCTTCACACATTTAAAGATTTGATACTTGTAAAAATTATAATCAATTATCTTCCCAATCCCCTCCCCAACATCTAAGAGTCCTTGGTCTCATAAAAAAACCAAAACCTTTTCCCTAACAAGGTTCTCAAGGAGGAGATATTTAAGAGGTAAAATACTCTTCCTTTTCCTTTTAATTTTTTTAATTTATTTTTCTTTTATTATTCTATCATAACATACTCTATCAAAATGGTCATGATAACTCAAGTTTTTTTATATACTATAATTATATCATGTTAATTTAATATCCATCATCAAACTCATTTCTCTTTCACTTTTATTCTAAAAATGACATCATCGCCATGATGGGTGAATTTACTAACATCATGCACAATGTATTTTAATTTTCCATTAACACCTTAAATTATGTTCATAAAATCACTATAATGGTTGTTAAATAATTTAAAATTTGTTTTGTAACCCTTTTTATTTTCAGGAACTAAAATATTTACATAATACAAAATGATAAAACAAATCAAGTTTGTTGTGATGAAAAACTGCTAAAATTAACCCAAATGATTATCATTAATTGTTTATCTAATGATCACGATCATTCCATATAACCAAATTATATATAAGAAAAACTAAACCTCAGTAATATCTTTAATAACCTAAAGTTTTAACTCCTTACAATTACCCCAACTTTACATGATCTTTCATACATGTATACAAAAAAACCAATCATGAAAACCAAGAAAATGAATTCCCAAACGATGAAATTAAACTATATATCTCATTAAAAAACCCATAAATAAAATAAATAGAAATAAAATGAATCAAATTCATGTATAAAAGTTTCTATAGTTGTTAATTAATGAATTTAATTTTATTATCTAGGATATTAAAGTGAAGAAAGCATTCAGATGCAAGGTAAGGGGAATTTTCAAACCTAACTCTCTTTCTTGGGGTCTTCCCTCTTTTACTCCATTTTCAGAAAGGATGTTCCATTAATTTCCCCTAAACATCATTTCTTTATCCTTACCTTTTCTTTTCTAGGATATAAATGCCTCCAATCTGATTTTATGACAAAATAAAATATTTCTCCAAAAGAACTCTTCCTTTTAAAACCACATATTTTACTTCTATTGATTTTGTTTCTTCTTCACTAAAGATGGAAGATTCTTATACCAATTATGTCATTCCCATTTTATTTTGGGAACCCCAATGTGTATCCATGAAAGTGTACTGTAGGAAACCCATTTCCTTTCTGTGGGTTATTTTATGTCTAAGATTGATATACATTCTATGTGGCATGCATGATAATGTAAATGTTATGATATGATAGGTGCACCTAAAATTATATATCACACTGTAAATATTATGATGTGATGGGTGAACCTAGAATTATATAGCACTCCAATGCATTGGATAATGTGAATAATCTCATGAGATAATATGAAATCTGATTGGGCATGATTCTATCTTTGATCCCAACTATGTGTGGTGGTTGACCACCGAGACATGATGTTTCATTTTTAGGAATTACCACATTCCATGACTTTATCTAATGCTTCCTATCTTGATTATAATTTTATGCCTATGTTATGACAACAATGATTTTTCTCACCCCATGTTATATTGATTTTTGTTCTTATCTATCCTCTTACTATGCTTTCAGCTCACCCATTTCTTTGATGTATATCCTTAAGTGATTACTTGTACTATGGAGAACAAAAGGGCCATAAGAAGCTATAGAAGAAGGAATTAAATAAATTTTTATGTTGTATTTTGTATATTTTATGAATGATGCTAATTTCCCAAGACACTAAACCTTTAGATCCTAGTTGTGTAATAATTTTATGTTGTTTGTATTTAAAATGATGTAAAAAGTTATGTAAGAAAAGTAGGGTCACTATAGTAACCCAATACTTGACCTTATACAAGGCCTACATATGGGTTACTATGTTTTACTCTAATACATGTCTCCATTATAGGAGTAATCCCTTACCCAAAATTAAGATAAATGAATAATAACAATAATAACAACAATAAACAACAACAAAAACAACAAAAAAAAAACAAAATAATAATAATGATAAACCTTATTCTTATTCTTCCTCTACATAGAAAAGAAAACCTAAAAAAAAATTTAAATCTCTTTTCAAAAAGACAACCCAAATAAAAATCATAAAGATAAATCTCTATTTCACCTGAAAATCACTCACAATGACCATCAAATAAACCAAAACATCTCAATAATCATAATAAAAGTTTAAAATAGTGATACCATAGGGAAATAATGAAAATAAAAATACTAAATCTACCATATGGTAAATTACCAAAGTTTAATCTCTAACCCATGATTTAAGGCTATTGAACCTTGATCTGACTTAAATCAAGCATCCCAATGAAGGTCTTATCACCTCTCCCTCATTCCCTCACTTGGATTGATATAGAGTCCTATGGAATCCTCTTTTTTGATCCTCACATGAAAATGAAGGAGATACTAGAGGGAGAACCTTATAATAAAATAAACAAAAGGGTTTATTTAATTTAAATGAAAACCCATTTAAAGGCCCGAACTGAGACCTAAAATCTAAACATAGTTTATACCTCACCTAGGTAAAACTAACCATTATGGAATCAATGATGAAATCATAATTTCAATATGAGAAACCTTTTTGGATATATCATCATTTTATATAAAAGGAATAATTAATATTTAGTTATTAAATATTAATGTATTAAAAAAAATCCACCATATCAGATTCTCAAAAAACTACATAACTAGGGTAAACACCCAACTTTTAGATCAATAGAATCATTAGGGAAATATTCCAAGATATTTCACTAGGGAAAATTACCATTTTATCCCTCATAATATATTGGAAAAAAAATTCAAATTTCCCCTCATTTTCACAACCTAGAAAGAAATAGGTCTTTGAAACCTCCCCACTATAGAACTTATTATCTATGATAATCCTCAGTGGCCTTCCAAATAGCAAATTTTACCTATTATGGTCATCAATTTATAATTAACTCATTGTGTTCTATCTTATAATGTCAACTTATCTTCCCCCACAAAAATTCCAACACGAGGTGAATTATTCATCAATTATTGAGCTACCACCCATTAAAATATCCAAATCACCTAGAAAATTCTCAAAAAAACCCACCTTTCTTAAGACACCATGATTTTATCAACTAATTTATCACCAGGCTCATGGTTCTCCCCAATATAATCCTCATATCATAGTGGCTGATTCTCGATCCATGTTGCGTACCAACATCAGATTCACCTACTAAAAGCTCATTTTTGATGGTCCATCGAACTACTCAATGTGGTTTCAAACTCAACACATCCAATTATACATGAAAACATCAGACGTCCCTCCTTTGATCCACCATACATGTATATTTTTTACTGTACTTTCTGAGATTCTATCTAATCACCTGATCTTGATTCCAAAATCCATGAAGGCATCATAGAATCATACCAAATTCCCAAATTGATGTTCTAACCCAACACCTGGTGCAATTTCATGATTCAATCCACAAACATCCAAATCCTCCATTGTACTCTACCCATAAGGACTAATGAATTTTCGATCTAAGTCATGATCAGATCATATCATACCCATATCGAGCCCATTATCAATACATGGACTCCATCCAATATCAAATCCTAATTACCACCTAGAATCTATAAAGGAACTAGATAAAATTGGATTTATTAGATCATTAACATCCAAATTCCACCTCAACCATCCACTGACCAATCTTACAACACCCATCACCCTTCGAACACGAGTGTTATATATCCATGATTGGTAAGAAACTCCCTAGTATAAGGTTGTCCTTATTATTTCCACACTAAACCAACCATGGACTCTTTTCATCCCACAATCTATCCATTATAGTATGAAATGAATGGAAATGGAAATACCACACACAAATAAGAGCTTCCATGAAGGATCAATTACTACTCATTCACATCTCCTCTTGAACATCATCCTTGACATCCTCTAAAATTACATTTATAATGATGTTATCACCCTAGAAAAACCAATGGTTCACTCACC
This sequence comes from Viscum album, assembly GCA_963277665.1. Classification (NCBI taxonomy): domain Eukaryota; kingdom Viridiplantae; phylum Streptophyta; class Magnoliopsida; order Santalales; family Viscaceae; genus Viscum; species Viscum album. The sequence goes on along the minus strand of OY728142.1, from coordinate 2,043,219,061 downwards.
AAAATATGGATTCCCTTATTCCACTCCTTGAGTAAAAAATAAATAAGTTCCACAATTTAATGCGTATCACCCCTCTTGAGACACCCTCACCCAATATTTCAATGCTAAAACCATCCTATATGGTATTACTATCCAAATTAGAGGAAATATTCCCATTACCATCTAGAACCTTGGTCCAATATGCCCATAAATGTCTCATTGAATCCATAAATTCTTACACTGAAAATGACTGCTCACTGATTCACATCTCAAACAACACCACACATAACTAGTGCATATTTCCTTGATCTCATCCAAACTAGGTAGGTTTTCAATCTCATACCACTCAATCACAGAACTTGACTCATGATCCCATGAGTCACATTCCATCAACATAGTCTTAGATAACCATCTCCATAATCTATTTCAAGTGAAACCATATTATAAAACCATTTGTGAATGCCTCATGGCACCACACAAGTCATCCTTGATAACAGTTCTCAACAACCCCTATTAAAAAAATAAGGAATACCTAAATAGAAAATCACTACCTTATCATCTGACACAAACTTCCTCAAGTCCCATATCATAAATTCCTTGGATCACACACCAAAAAAACTAACCATTCCTCACTATATGTCAATATCATCTAGCTTGAAGCACCCTAAACACACCTATTCAAAATCAAGGAATTTAACCAATGCCAAGGTTCACCACATGATCACCCACCAACCCAAGAATGATTATTAAAACCATAAATTTTTATCCATTCTCAATGATGTCACTGAAATCACATTCAGAATTAATATCATCAGGCATCCTTCTAATCTTGACCTCAGAAACACTTCTTTGATACTAGAAGCACCTCAAGTGATTTATATAATTAAATCCAATGTTATATCCCTGAATATACCACATAATTGATAATAACTCCCATTAATTGATCTCATAACACAAATAATCCACCCATTCTTCCAATATATAAGGGACTCAAAGGTCCGGGTCAACCTCTCTCTTAGGTTGCCCTCATATATATCACCTAAATCACCAATATTCTGAGACATTTATCATGGGAATGAGGCTCCCCAAATTAGCCCATATAATAGATCCTATATAATTCACCACTCATGAGGCATGTCCCTACTCCCATCTTAAACATCATAAGGAAACTACATGCCAAATCACCCACTCAAGGCTTCTCACACATGTATCTTAGGCATCACATGTCGAGTCATCGGCCTACTAGAGCACTGATCCTCACCAGGAAATTTCATATAATACTACCCCCTCAAGAAAAATGATATCATCCATGAATATATATAACATCATCACCCTATAATGGTTAATATCGATAAAAACATAGTCATATGTGTAATAACCCATCTTTTCATGAAGTCACAACTCTTTTATTGGGTTTAAATTCCTTTAAAAAACCCTTATGATGTTACCTAATAGAGTCATGAGGGTCATCAGGATGTCCAGGTATTTTTTTGAGCCTGAAACCCTAGGAATTTAGGAAATAAGTAGTGCTTAATGTTTAGTTGAAATCATGAATCCCAACCCACACAATCTCTAATAACCATGGGAGGTGAGAAAGCGGAGCATCAAGGGCCACATGATTTGTCTACATCCATGTAACCCCAAGATCACCCCATGTGAAAATTATAGAGCTTTTTATAGTGGGTTTTCACATGGTTCTCACATGGTTAGGGAAACTATGCACCTTAACCATGTGAGGATTTTCCTTAAGTAGTGGGATGAACATGTTTTGTGCACGTTTTGGCCAAACTGTGTGGCCAAATCGTGTACCCCTTATTTTGAGGGTGAAATGTCTAAAATACACTTAATGAATCTTTTAACCTATTTTCTATTTTATCCCTTCATTCTCTAGTGGATGGCATCATTTTCTTCTCTCATATCACTCACTCATGCATAATATATGCATTTCTATATCTTCTCAATTCAGACACCAAATTGAGATCTGTTGAAGGCATTGAACAGCTTGAGGTGATCTCTCAGGTTTTAAACATTTCTATCTTAGTTAATCTTCAAATCCATTGTGCTATTTAGGTACATGTTTTTTTTCTATATTTTTAGGGATTTGGACCTTTTATTTTATTTCTTCCAACCTACTTCGAATTTGAGGCCTCCATCGGATGACGAGTCATAAAAAGACCTAGGGTAGGTGATCTCATCATTTTCCCTAAGAGTTTTTATGTTTTCATATCTAATCTATTATGGCACATGTCAAAATTTTTTGTACGACACTATTTAAATGATTTATTTATATTAAATTTATCTATAGACATTGATATGACCCGTTGATCCTTATTCAGTAGGTTAGAGGATATTGATCTTAGTTATGGACACCCCTTGGGTGTTCCAACATAAATTTCCCTTTTATAGTTAACTATTTAAATATCTAGAGCACCTCCAAAGTGTTTGGATTGGGTTATAAAGTAATTTTACCACTCCTATATAAATTTTAAATGAACCTAAGCACCCCCTAAGTTCTTGGATTGTCTTATAAATGGAATTTCCCTTATAGGTAGTTTTCTAAATGCTAATGTCACCCTCTAAGAGCCCCTTTGTGCCTTGTAAAATTAATTTCCATGTTTAAATAAATTGAAATGAATATATTATCTTGGATGAATTATACAATGATGGTAGGACTTTCTTGAATAGTTAAATGGTTTAATTTATTAAATGATTAAAGGTTGTCAAGGCAACACCTCTTGTTTTATCTATATTAAATGATTTAATTGAATTGTGATGACTTGTTTATATCTAGTTTGATAAATGAAATTCATGATAGGTAATGCATCATTTATGATATTATAAATATGATTATGCCTTGAAATAGGCTTTTTAATGATGTTAAGGGTTATATTGGGAATGATGATTCCAACTCCCTTACATCGAGTGTTGAGAATGGCGTCTCACACCATTGACACTATTTGGATAGTGGGCATGACACACCACATCCCTTGCATGAGTGTTGACATGATGACACACTCTCCATATCGAGTGATGATCATGATGTATCTCGCTCATTATGAGATGTAGGTCATGTACCCTTTTTCTCAAGCTTATAAATTTGTTTAGACTGGTTATGCATGTATGAGTTACACCCTGGTCTAGCCAACACCTAGTATTCTAGGAATATTTACACTTACTTCTATATGTACTTGGTCCATATAGGTGGATGCAATATATAACTATTTTATAAATAGTATTACTATATATATAGTTACTGATTAGACACTCATATCGACTATGAGCTGAAGACGGTATAGTTTCCATGTGTCCTTGAGAAACTTGAGTAGGATGGTTATTTATTTAGCACCATTTCTTATTTATTTATACCTACACATTGTTTAGCTATGAGCATTGCTTGGATTACTTATTAACACCATTGTTGGTGGTATATTGTGATTTAATCTCACACCCTAATTAGTATGCCTTTGATACTTGAGTAGATTAATTTTCTACATATATTGATAAGTGAAATCACCCTGCTACCAAGTTTTGATATGCGTTACTTATAGATGGGGCATAGGAGTTGAGGATCGAGCATATGCTCGAGATGTTACTGGAGAAGTATTTTTTCTTTTTGTAGTTTTTTCATATTGTGTATGCCTATCCCACATTCCATTTTTGTATATCAGTATGCCATGCATCCATGTATATGACATTGCCTTTTGGATTTTGATATGATTATCCAGTTTCTCAGTTATTTATTTTTTCGATTTTTATTTATTATTTATGATTACATATGATTAAATTGTTGGGTATTTATGGTGTATCCTCTATGACACTCTGATATGAGGGCATAAAATCCCCATTGTACCACCTTTACACCCTCGCTTGTTAATCAGCAGGCTTTGGCGTATCGAGAGAGACACTTGAGGCCATGTGACCCATCAGATTGGGGGACGAGTTAAGTGGATCTCAGGTTAGGACGTTACGAAGTTTTATCAAAGATTTGTATTTCCTTTGTCTTACTATTTGGGTATTAAATAGAATAATAATAGGTAAAGGTATTTGGAAATGACCCTATGCCTAGACGTAGCAATTCATGTACATGGGAAACCCAGATTACCTAGGGTGGGGAATTTCAATTATTTATTTCACCTGTTATGGTTGATGAAACTTCACATTGGGTGACATACATGTCTAATGACGTTATTGATATTGGTATTATTTGATTGATGATTTCTTTTACCCAGTCCCGATTAAATGAGGGAATTTAATTACATGCATCATTATTGGAACAATAGGACTAATAATGTTTGCATTTTATCATGATATGTTTATTTTTAGAATGAATTTTCCTATTGAATATTTTTGGTAACTTGATTGTTTTATGGAATTGTTCTAAATTTCTGTACATGGGTTAAAAAATACAATTGACACTTGAATTTCCTGCCTTAACCTAATTTTTTTCCTTCATAGGATAAATCATACACCTTAAACAGTTAATTATGGCACATTGAGCCATGGACCATTAGTCTTAGGGGATAGAACATGTTATGGTTTGGGTTAGGTGGAAATCATGTTTTGGTTCATAAGAAGTATGGGCCCTTATGGTTTAGAAATAGTGATCCATCTAATTCAACCATTTAAAGTGATTTAAATATTTTAATGAGCAAAACTTTAAAACAAATATGACCCTTAAAGTAAAAAATTTCAATCTTATACATGTGAAATAAAGACCTAGACTCGAGATCGACCTTATTAGTGGGTAGTTGGGGTATCTCTTACACAATTATGACCATTATGGACTCTTATAACACCTAGTCCTAGCTTCTTGAGTAGGTATAGAGGCGTAATTTTTTTTATAGGAAGGATATGTGCCTATACTAGTTTTCTATCTACAATATTATCAACTATTAAAATCCATTTGAGGCGTGCATTTAAAATTATAGTATCATGTCACCACAATGTCCTCTAGTTGTATGCCCTAAAGGTAGTGATAACCATGCACCAGGGGTGGTAATCCCTAAGCTTCTAGTGATTCCTCCTATAGTGACCCCTTGGAACCTCCTCCTATTCATGTTATGGGCAACAAAACCTAGTTTCAATAGGGATTTATTTGTATGTTGTAGAATATGAAAGGTGTTTATCAACCTAGCTTGAGTATGGAAGAGTTGAATTAGGATTTCCAATAGTAGAATACTCCCACCTTTTTGGGGGACGGATAACCACACACTGTTGAGTCTTGGATTGAAGTTATTATTTCCATACTCAATCATCTGGAGATGCCTCTAGAGTGGATGGTTAAACTAGATATGTATATTATGTATTATTCTTCCAAGTGGTGGTGTGATGTTATTACCTAGGAATATCTATATCATGATATGGTTTGGGAAGATTATCATAAGATCTTCTATGATTATTTATATCCCCAGACTTTGAGGGCCGACAGAGTTAGAGAATTCATGAACCTACAGGAAGGGTGAATGTCTATTATAGAATAATATACTCATTTTACCGAGTGATAATTTTTTTGTCTTACTCTATCAAGGGATGATCTTATGACCACCAAGAGATTCTAGTATGGGATGTTATATGCCATACAATAACAGGTAAATGTATCCAGGTTGACTACCATTTTTAAAATCATCAAACATGACCTTATTACATAGAAGAATTTGATGGAAGATGATGATGTAAGTCAGGGCAGTTCAGTACCTAGATATATTAGTTTTCATTATTCAAGCAGGTAGAGATGTTTTGAGGATACTCATGGAGGTAGTAGTAGTCAGGATCCCTGTGCTAACAGCTACCTGATACGTCACCAGTGTGGGAATCTAGGACACACAAATCTTTAGTGCTTATGATATCCTGTGGAATGTAGGGGATTATTCTGGATGGTCCATATCCAATTTTTATATATAACTTTTCTATCATCACATAGTGATAAGGGATCTACTCCCACCCCAAGTTCTAAAGAAGGGCTGATAAGATCATGCTAGAAAGGTAGCTGGAATACCATCAGCCACTCAGGCCGTGGTATCAGTCAAGAAAAAGGCATTTAGACTCCTTATTATCAGCACCAGTAAAGCGGAATTTCTTAGGGAAATTGGGAAGTGACTCAAGGATATGGTATAAGACAATTACATGTAGTCCATCCTATTCCAGAGGATAAGAGTAGCAAAACTTCTACAGTTTTAGGTACTATTCTAGTATCCACCACTTTAGTGTTTTCTTTATTTGACATAAGTGCATATCCTCATTTATATATAACGCTATTATGTATAGTATGGTCCTTGATATCAAACACTTATATTGTAGTATGATTCTTGATATCATGTTAGGTATCTGATTAGAGGGTGTTATCAATTGTAAGGACTATCCCCTTGAGATAGGAGGATGCCTCTTAATATGGAACCTTTTAATCCTTGACATGATGAGCTTTGATATAATCATCGATATGGACTGGTTAGTTCCCTATCAGTCCCATATTAACTTCTATCATCATAGGGTGAAGTTTACATCACCAAATGGTGGGAGGTATATATATAAGGTAGAAAAAGAAGTTATTTCAACTCGATCTGGACCCAAGAAGCAGAGGCTAGGTAGTGTGACAGTTCAAATCAATAGTCTTTTCCTAGATAATCTAGGGTTACAACTCACTGTTCCCCTCCTATAGTAGAGTACATAAGTGATGTCTTTACTGATGAATTCTATAGTCTACCTCTAGTGAGAGAGGTAGAATTTACAATGGAGCTAGTTATATGAATAAAATTAGTGACCATTCCTCCTTATAGGACGACACTTATGAAACTTTTGGAGCTCAAGAAATAATTAAAAGATATGTAGGCTAAAGGATTTATAAACCCCATCATTTTCCCTTGGGGTTCACTAGTCCTTTTTTCCAATAATGAGGATGATACTCTTAGGCTTTTCTTGAATTAATGGTGATTGAACCAGCTCATGGTAAAGAATCTGTATCCACTACCTCAAATAAATGACCTATTTGATCAGCTCCGAGGAGGGATATTGTTTTAAAATATAGATTTGAGGTTGGGATATCATTAGGTGTGTGTTAGGAATTCATATATACCCCTTATAGATTTTATGAGTTTCTATGGTCTATATGAGTATCTGATCTTGTCATTCCGAATCACGAATGCACCTAAAATTTTCATAGATCATATGAATCAGGTTTTCCACCTGTATTTGGATTCATTCATGATAGTATTTTTTGATGATATCTTGGTGTATTCATGCTCTAGACATGCCATACCAACCATATTCATATATTTCTAAATAAATTATTAGAGAATTATCTCCATGCTAAGCTTAGTAAATTACACTTTTAGATTGACAAAATCCACTTATTGGGTTACATTATTTCAGAGGTAAGAGTTTCAATAGACCCAGATAAATTGAGAGCTATTGTTTCCAAGGAGCAGCCCAAAAAAGTATTTTACATACAAATTTTCTTCAGGATAGTTGGGTATTATAGATGATTTATACAGGATTTCTCCCATCTTGTATTACTGCTTAAAACCTTGATAAAGAAAGGTGTGAAATTCATATGGTCAGAAGTTTGTGAAGCATCCTTTTAGGAGTTGAAGGGACGTTTGAATTCAGCACTGATACTGATTCTTCCAGAGACAAGTAGAAGCTATATAGTGTACTATAACACATCTGGTATTGGGTTTGGAGATGTTATGATGTAGGATGAGCGAGTTATTGTGTACAGGTCCCGTTAGTTGAGGCCTCATGAGCATAATTACCAGACACACAACCTTGAGTTAGCTACTATAGTTTATTCTTTATGATTTTGAAGACACTATATACTTGGAGAGATTTTTTTGGTATTCAATGATAAAAAAATCCTCAAGAACAAATTTAGAAAGTGAGATCTGAACCTCAGACAGTGCAGGTGGGTAGAGTACCAACAATAATTTGACTTAGGCATGGATTACATGTTTGATAAAGGAACTGAAATGGTCAATTCTCTAAGCTGGAAGACTCAGATTTAGGCAGTTCAGGAGGCCAATAGATAATATAATATCATGACCTTATTCTCATAGATACACATTGAGTTTTAGGAGGACCATGGTTAGACTATCCTCTAAGCCTTATAAGTGACCTATACTCTTCTTTATTGGGTAAGAATGAGACAACTAGTTGATACCAAGGGTCTTATCCTGAGAGAAAATGTCTTGGATAATGATACATATTATGGTTGGACCATGTATGGGGATGATACTTTACTATTCCATGGGGGTGTATGGGCCCCAACAGACGTTAGAGAGGAGCTGATGTGGGAATTTCATGCCTCAACATGAGAAGTTTATCCTAGTTTCACCAAGATGTATAGGGATCTATGACGCTATTATTGGTGGCTTGGTATGAAATGCATGATTCCCAAATTCATAAATCAATGTTTTACTTATTTGTAGATGAATAAAAAACATCAGAGACCAATAGGTATTTTATAGATAGTGTCTATTATCAAGTTTAAATGGAATGGTATTTTGATAGATTTCATTTCTAGTTTACCAAGATCACCTCATTGAAATGATACAATATGGGATGTTATTGATCATTTTCCAAATGTCACACATTTCTTACCTGTGTGAGAGACCTTCATGATAGACGAGCTAGAAAGGCTATACTTCAGGAAGATTGTATGTCTTTATAGAGCTCCTCACTTGATCATTTTTGACATATATATTTGATTTACGTAATGTTCCTATAAAGGGTTATAGAAGGCCTTGGGTAACCCAATGATTTGGGCATGTAATATAACCCATAGACCAATAGAAAGATAGAGTGTATAAATCAGGTGCTAGAGGACATTCTCCATGCATGTGTTCTTGAATTTGGGGGTTCTTGGGAGAAAAAAATTCCCCTTATTAAATTCACATATAATAACATATTTTAGGATACCATAGAGTTTGATCCTAAATAATCCCTATATGGTAGTAATTTTCAATCACCTCTATGCTAGCTAGAGGCAGGGGAGGCAGATTTTCTTGGACCAAATCTTGTCTAGGAGACTACAGAGCATATCCACTTGACTAGGAAGCACATGATGACAACTTAGTCTAGAAGAAGTCATATTCCAACCAACCGAGTAAGGTTTCTCCTTAGTGATACTGATCAATGAATGATGTATTTCACATGTCTCATATTTTCTAGTATTATCTAGATTTATCACATGTCTTTCATCCTAATGAGGCTGAGTTATAGATGGATGCTTAATTTGAAAAGTATCTATTACATATTATTGATTATAGCATGAAGATACTCTAAGGTAGGCCAGTTCCTTTGTTATAGGTGATATATAATAATGGATGGGTATAAGATGATACATGGTAATGAGAAGCTGATACAAAAGTTCAGTGGTTAGAACTCTTTGTTGATGATACCTATTTACACTTAGAAGGCTAACTCAGGGATGAATTTCTTTAAGGAGGGGTGGTTGTAATGACACATCTTTTCACAAAGGTATGGATCATTTTTTTGGTTAAATTCCTTTAAAGGTCCCTTATAATGTTGCCCAGTGGATTTAAAGGGGTCACAAGGGTGTCTCGGGATTGTTCGGAGCTCGGAACCTCGAGAATTTGGAAAGTAAAATGGTCTTCACAGTTAGTAGAAATAGTACAGCCCATCCCATATGGTCTCTACTAACCCTGCGGGGTGAGACATAGGAGAAATAGGGGACACATGGTGTATATTAAACCTTGTAACCCCAAGTGCACATATGTGTGAAAATTGCAAAGCTTTTGATAGTGGTTTTTTAGATGGTTTTCACATGGTTAGGGAAGCCGTGCACCTTAACTGTGTGAGGTTTCTCCTTAAGCAATGGGCTAAACATAGTTTCTGCATAGTTTTTCTAAACTATGTGGCCCAACCATGCACCCCCTAATTTGGGGGTGAAATGTCGAAAATACCCTTAATGAACCTTTTAACCTATGTTCTCCTTTCTCCCTTCTTTCTCTAGTAGATGGCTTACTTTTCTTCCACCATATAACTCACTCAAGCCTAATGTAGGCATTGAGATATCCTACCAGTTCAAATAGTAAATAGAAACCCTTCATAGGTGTTGAATAGCTTGATGTGAGCTCTTTGGTTCTCTCCCCTCCTATTTAATTTTATCTTTGGATCCATTATACTATTTAGGTGCAATCTCTTTTCCCCTATTTTCATGGAAATGGACCGTTTCATTGATTTCTCCAAACCTAATTCGAATATGAGGTCGATATAATATGAGGATTCATCAACGACCCTAAGGTAGGTGGTCTTGTTAGGTACACTAGGTTAGATACCCTGATGGGGGGGGGGGGGGTGAATCAGGGTATGAAAGATTAAAACAACTGCCCTTATTGATCTTGTTTCACTATTAAGAAAAACTCTCTTCTCTGTCTTCCCCATAGAAAAGTATAAAAAGAAATAAAATCATTCATAAGACACAAAAATGTTTACTTAGTTCACCCTCACTAGGATACATCCAAGAAGAATACACTAGTGATGTGTCTATGTACCAACTTCACTAAAAGTGCACTGCTATTTAAAATGTTCAAAGAAAACTCACTGTCTCTTCTGGTTTACAACCAATAATAATATTAAAGCTTACTACCCTCTCAACTGAAGTGTTATCACTGATTCTTTAGAATATCCACTCACATTTTATAGACCTGTAGGTCTCTTCATTATCTCTAATAAAATCTGCATCTTTAACTGTTGATAGATGCTCTGTTGACGTCCAAATTTTTCCCACAGATGAATCTCTCTTTGCACTGGATGTACTGGGCAAATTAAAATATTTTGGGCAAACCTTACTAAATATAATGCGCAAATTTATTCTCTTGCACACAAGATTCCACTTTTGTTGCAAAACAATCCTTACACGTAACTTCAATCTTTCGTGTAACTCAAATATTACGGGAAACTTTCTTAGCTTGCGTGCAACTCAAAATATTTCATGCAACTCTTTTTGTGAAAAATTATTACATGATATGATGATCATATTTTCTCTAAGTGTTGAGCTATATTGAATGAGGGGGGTAACCTCTTATTTATAAGCGTTCTTGACCCCTGCATGGAAGATTCAACTTTTTTCACGCAAGTTTCTCTTTGAGAATGCAAAACCCCATTTGATGTCACATTAGCCATGCAAGTTTATTTTTCACAACCTTGTATTTCGCACCTATGTCAAATATTTCATGCACATCATGAATTTTACATTTTTCAACATTCTTCTCCCAAAACATGCCTTGCGCGCAAGTTTCCAAACCACCCTAGATCTTGCACGCAACTTCCTTTTCCAAAAACATGTTTTCCCATTTTTTGATTTTGCAGCCCACAAATTTAGAAAACATTGGAAAATGGTGCCACATTAGATCTGTTCTTTTTGTACCACCTCTAGATCTTCCCTTCCTTTGTCATCAATTTTGTCAACATAGGTTGTCAACAATATCTATAGAACTCTACAAATAATCTTGTAAACCCCATTTGTTAATAAATTAGACATCGTGGTCTATTCTATAAACAAACACAACATGGAGGTCTGCTTTGTCAATAAAAACAATCACCTCAAAAATTCTTCAATAAGACCTTGAGGGATTCTTTCCCAATAGGTCTCTTCCTTTCCCCAAAGAGTTTTGATGTGTTCTTATCTTTTCCATTGTGTCACACACTAGCCTTTTTCATGCATCATCGTGAAATTTTTTTCTTCATATTAAATTGATCTACACACCTTGATATTAAACTGTTGATCCTTGTTCAGTTTGTTAGAGGATGTTTACCTCAGTTATGGGCAATAATTTGGTGAATTAGATTGAATTTCCTTTTTATATTTAACTATTTAAATAGCCATAGAACCTACTAAGTGTTATTATTAGGTTAAAACATGATTTTCTCACTCCTATATAAATGTTAAATGAACCAAAGAACCCCTATGTGCTTGTATTGTCTAATAAATGGAATTTCCCTTGTAGGTAGTTGCCTAATTGTCAATGGAACCCTCTAAGAGCCCGTTTGGGCCTTGTGAAATGAATTTACATGTTTTAATAAATTTAATGGAATGTATTATATTGGATGTCTTATCTTATGATGGGTTTCCTTGAATGAATAGTTAAATGGTTTAATTTATTAAATTATTAAAGGGTGGAAAGGCCACACATCTTATTATATATCTATTAAATGATTTAATTGAATTGTGATGCCTTGTTTATATCTAGATTGGTAAATGAAATTCATGAGAGGTAATACCTCATGAATAATATTATAAATATAATTATGCCTTAATATAGGTTTTGGAATGATGGTAAGGGTTCTATTGGTAATAATGATTCATGCTCCCATATATCAGGTGTTGAGTATGACATCTCACACCATTGATACTATTTGGATGGTGTGCATGATGCACCACATCCCTTGCTTGAGTGTTGACATGAAGACACACTCACCATTTTTAGTGATGAGCATGATGTCTCTCACTCATTATGAGATGTATGGCATGTACCTTATTTCTTGAGCTTATAGGCTTATTTAGGTTGGTTATCAATGTATGAGTTATGCCCTGGTCCATCCAGCACCAAGTATTACAAGTATATGTCCACTTATGTCCACATGTACTTGGTCCATATAGGTGGAATCAATATACAAATATATTATATATATATATATATTTACAATATATATAGTTATCAACCATAAACTCATACCGACCATGAGTTGAAGTAGGTGTAACAGCCAGATGTCAGTGAGGAACCTGAGTAGGATGGTTATTTATTTAGCATTGTTTCTTATTTATTTATGCACGCACAATGTTTATCTATGAGAACTACTTGGATTACTTTTAGAAACCATTGGTGGTGACCTACTGGGATTTTATCTCACACCCTAATCATGTTGCCTTTGGTACCTGATTAGATTACTTGTCTTCAGGTATGGATAAGGGAAAGCTCTTTGCCACCGAGTTTTGATATGTATTACTTATATATGAAGCATATAGGAAGAGGCCTAAGAAAATGGAAGAAATTATAGTGGAGGAGAATTTTTTTTCTTTTTTTAGTTTTTATAGGAATTTGTATATGCCTATCCCCTGTTCCATTTTTGTATACCAGCATGCCATGAATCTATGTATATGACACTGCCTTTTGGATTTTGATATGATTATTTATTTTCTCTATTATTTATTATTCCTATTCTTATTTATTATCTTTTTTTACATATGCTTAAACTATTGTATATTTATGGTGTATCCACCGTACCACTCTGATATAAGGGTACATTTTCCCCAATGTACCACCTTTACACCATCTCTACTAGTCGAGAGCCTGTGGAATTTGAGGAGGTGCACTTTAGGCCATGTGACCCACCAGCTCAGGGCATGGGTTAAGTGGACCCCAAATCATGATGTTTCAATATGGTTTTGTTAAGTAGAATTACACCAAGAAAATATATATTAAAAAACCATATATTTAAGTTATTTTTAACACTTAAAATAACTAAACCCAATTTCCTTTCAAAACCAATATCATAATTACCCACATAGGGTTAATTATCAATAAATACATTGTATGTATTGACCCACTAAGGGCCAATATACCCCTTAGATTGAGGGACTATTTAATCATCATAAATGATAATATAGCTATATGATCCACATGAATTGTCATAAAAAGAAATATATTGTGCTTAAACTAAGTATAATTCCTCTAATAAGTATATTGGGAGATGATGTATAAGTTTCTTATGACACTTTAGACTACCTAGACCTCATCATCAGTGATATCAATCATACATAATCATAAATATGTTATGTGAATCCTACATGCTGAATTTGATGCATGTACATAGGACAACTGAGAATGATAAAATATATAAAATAAAATAAACCATAAATCTAAAACCTAGGTACATCATATTAGGTGAAATCATATAACTGCGAAAGAGAAAACTAAGAAAAAAATCACATATATCAAGTAACCTAGAATTCCTATCAGAAAAGGTGTTCACAACACACCTATTTGAGGTCCATATCAAGATTTGACATATTCCTATATCACTTGTCTATAATCTCACTAAATAATAAGATATGAAAAAAGATATTATGATACCACTTTATAACATCCCATGGCTGAAGAACACTAATCGATGTCCTAGCCAGTGGAACTACTTGACCTTAGGTGCACCTTCCCAAACTCCAAAGGCTAATGACTATAAGTGAGGGTCTAGGGTGTTACTATGGGGAGAATATAACCTCATATTAGAGTGAACAATAGAACATAAATAACCAAATGAAATCCATAATAACAAATTATAGTATGTAGAAGAAATAAAACATAACATACTATAACCTATGTAAATGAATAAGCATACAATTATACAGACACATAGTCATACTAGTATATAACGACTGATTTTCCCCTAATACAATCACAAATGTAAGATAATTAAAAGAAATGAAACAACTAGCATGATCTACTTTTCTCCCTGAGACTTACATCATCTTGGTCACTAAATCACATCCAAGTGATCTTTCTTGAGTAAGAAACTTTGGGCCTTTGACCTACTTGATCCTACAACTAGTGAAGTCTACTCGGGTACCCAAGTTCCATTTTCACCCAAGCAGGGTGTGAGTACAAATCATCTAGGAATCACTAATGGGTTCCAAAACATGACCAATATATATAGTGTATTGATAAGTGATATGCTCAGATGAATAAATAAATATAATGTGGAAGCATAAATAAATAACCACCATTTATCCTATAGTTCTAAGGTGACACATGATATTGATTATACCTACTTTAGATAGTTCTAGAGTGTCTCTGAGAACATCAAATAGTCATCAGGGGGATACATGTCCTTCCACAAAATACCATGAATGTTCTTATATGAGGTGTGAACACCAGATCCTAAAAATCATCCTAGGAATCTCAAGAAACATTTTCAATTGTAACAAATAGATATTGAAATCACTATGAATCACTTCAAACACCATCAGTTATATCTTATAAATCCTATGAATCACTAGGCATCCCATGTAATCATCAGGCTCAACTACTAGATCCTAGGAATAATAAGGCATATTATAAAGTAAAATATATTATCTAGGGTTGAAATCTACTTAGTTCACATCTAATCCATTGTATTTATTTATTGATAGGCACAAAATATGATCCTAGGAACCATCCCAAGAATCTCACATAACACCAAGTCAATGAATAAATTCTAGTAATCACTAGACATATCATATCATTTGGTACAATGCCACATAATAGGAATAACCATGCATCTCATATCATCAGGTGCAATTATAGATCCTAAGAATCACTAGAATCTCATAATATTAGGTTCATAGGGTAGTGAATCCCTACTATACATCTAATATAATTTATATAGGAGTCAACATCCATCAGGTACCATTTTATATAAGTAACATTGAGGCATACCAGATCCACACTCCCAGATCTGGTTATAAAAATGTTTTCTTTAAACACTAGATTTGATACAAAACAAGATAAATATATCTTTATTTTTCATTATTTCATTAAGTTAAGCATTAAAACTCAAAATAATCTCAAAATACCAAGAATGAAAGGTTTAATATCTTTTTGGATAATCTATATAAGTAACTTATTATACAATAATTGTGAATATTTATCCATAATCATGCTACACTAGACTCCATTATAGATTTCTCATAAGCTATATTCATCTTTATAACTTGGGGAATAAAAACATAATAAATGGGTGATCTCAAATGCTCGGTAATGGAAAAACCTCATAAACATGTCATAAAGGGTTAGATCATAAGAATATGAGAAAACATGAGAAAAGGAGAAATATATTATTAAAAATAACATGTATCAATTAAAGTTATATATAATCCATGTTATAAATTTGTGTAATTTCAGATGAGAAAACATATACCATGACATAATAATGTGGAAACATGAGATAATAAACATGAGTCATGGAGCATAATCATAGGAATATTATAATTAATTTCATGGAAATATAGAATAATAATAAACTATGTCACAATAATAATAAGATGAAGTCATTACATGTTGGCTTATGAATCACAAAATTATGTGCCATTAGTGACTTAGGTTTCACAAACATACGATCTACAAGTGAATTAGATTTAAAAAACCTATAATCTATAGTTGAATTAGGTTTCATAAACCTATGGTCCATAAGTGACTTAGTTTTCACAAACCTATGATCTATAGGAGGCTTAGGTTTAGAAAAACTATGGTCTATAAGTGACTTATGTTTCATAAACCTATGGTCTATAAGTAAATTAGGTTTCACAAACCTATGGTCCTTAAGTATCTCATGTGATGTAGAACCTTAACTAATGAATTGGATGGTAATATAAGATCCCACCTGTTAATCATATATACATATATGTACAACTTGAAAATAATCATTCATCAAATCATAAAGAACCCATGGAAAGAAAAATGGGTTTTTGTAACATTTACAGATGGAATCACCAAAATTGACCTCAAGAATAAAAATGATTTATACCCAAAATACAGTTACCCCAAAATAGTATTTCTTAATAAAATCTAGAGGGATTTTCATTAAAAATAACATCTAAGTAAATAAGGCCTCTATAGGATAAGGGAAATATGAGAAGAGAAATAAAAAGGTCACATGAGATAAAACATAATAAATTTTCCAATTATAAAGGAGAACAATATAGGGAATGGAATATATGGATAAAGAGTAGAAACCAATGTTAAATAGGATGATAATTATTCTCAAAAATGATATACTTTTTGAGGAAGAAGTTTTTCAAGGTAAAATATTTGAATTAAAAATTTATTCTCCCCATAGAGGAAGAGAAGGTTACATTAAATAAAATATTAGGGTGGAAGTAACCAATAATATAAGAAATAATTTCAATAAGAGGCATTACAACTTAAAGAAAATGTATTTGATTTATACAAATACTTTAAAACTTTAGTAACACTTGAATCTAAAACCTTTGAAAAGGGATATCAAGATGGATTTATAAATTCCTTATATTTAATTAAAAATTATCATAAAATAAATCTATGGAAAATATATATATACAACAAAAAAGATACATGTGGTTATTACACATAATATCTCAATGAAGAAAAATTGAGATGCAAAAACCCAGGAAGCCTTGATATCCTTTGAATCAAAATACATTTACAGAAAGAAAAAATTATGGATCTTAAACCCAATGAATTTTATGAAATATTACAGTGCACAAAGAACCCCTTTACTTGATTAATTAAAGTAAAATACATTAATTAAGTATTAAACACACCATATCAAAGATATTACAGTGCAAAATATGAAATATGTATCAAAAAATAAAAGTTGTAACAAAAAAACCCATACCTTGATTATTGAATTCCACAAAAGATATTGAATATACAGTATAAAAAATAACTATATTAATCA
Source organism: Viscum album (assembly GCA_963277665.1). Classification (NCBI taxonomy): domain Eukaryota; kingdom Viridiplantae; phylum Streptophyta; class Magnoliopsida; order Santalales; family Viscaceae; genus Viscum; species Viscum album. The sequence continues at coordinate 2,043,201,655 of OY728142.1, read as the reverse complement.
CCTATTTTACACACATTTTATTATATGTTACCATTTTAATACTTTGTTTATAATTATTCTCTACATGTATATTAGTTATTTGTTATCTATTTTTAATATTGGGCATGAGTAAACATGATCATTTTGATCTAGTTTCATAATAGTGGTGTTTTTAATTATTATTATCCAAAATTTCATCATTACCAGATCATAAAAAGTACTAAAATTAATTATTTATAATTATTTATAATGTTATAATTTTATTCTATGGGAATTTTGGTTATTATCCTTAAAGAGGAGATCAATTATGAACATGTTTTAGTGATATTTAATGAACATATGATGGTATCTTAATTAAAGTGTTTAATATTAATGTTATGATTCAAGAACCAAACTAAAATAATTATTTAATTATTTATATCATATATTATTGTTAATTAAGTTCTCATAGTCATCCATTATATTATTTTATAGTATTTTTAAAGTAGGTGGTTAAATTGATCCAAACATGAATATATAATAATTAATGGATTTTTCAAAAAAAAAAAATTAATGGATAATTATGAAGTGATTTAGTCATAATATAATTATCATTGAGTAATAATTATATATTTTTAGGTTTTATTAAATTGATAAATTACAATTTAATATAATTATAATAATAGGTAATAGATACGAAACTATTACATATTACGAATAAATTGTTTTCTCTCTTAGTACATTCGTTTTAGACAGATGAATTTACAATGATCTTTTATTAGTCATATTATTAAAAGGTTGTTTAAATTTACTTAATAGAATACTAATAATTTTATAAATATCATATTTATACATTAAATTCTTCATCAACGCCATTCATGTAAGGTGGTGAAGGAAAACGAAACACGAAGTTTCATAGAGGCGGTAGTCCACACATACACAGAAATATCATTTCCTTAAGGGAAAATGAGAAAATGCGGATAATAATTATTAAAAAAATATAAAAAAATACAGTATACTATAAATATTTAATCCAAAATATAATATTGGTAAAAATATATTTTAAATGGAAATATAGTAAAGAAAAATAATTAGGTAAAATTTAGCAGTTACATTGAGAACATGATATTTCCCTTGAAAATATCCTTGTAAATTGAGAAATTAGGCTAACTAATTGAGAACATAGGATTATATACTTTATATAGGATTCTATAAGGAAAAAATATCATAATTATATGATTAAAGTTTAATTATAGGTTATATGAAGTGGTGGAAGTGATCCTATTTTGTAAGAGAAGAGAATGGTAATTTTGGAAGTACCCATTACATTTCAATACTGGTATGTAACTATTCGAGGTTAAAATGATCAAATAGTATAAAATAATATATTTTAGGATGTTTTTATGATCCACCTATCATCTAAACACTTGTAGGAACGTTTTATAAACATTTTAGACCTTTTACACTTAATAAAACTCTTTTAACCCTTTTTCACTTCTACTACGGTAAAACATTTTTTAACCATGGTAATTATTTTTATTGAACAAAAGTAAAATCAACCTTATATCCTAATTTTTACATTATTATTTAAAATATGAAAATAATTTAATCAAATAATGTTTTTTTTTCAAATTTTATGAAATTTAATTTTAATATTAGTGCACATAACTTATAAAAATTGTTTTTATAAAAGGTGTGTTTTTAAGATTTAAATTTATATATAGTATAAATTTATCAATGTCATTGGATTTCATGATATAAATTTGTTTACTATAAAAATTTCAAATTTTTGAGTCTTTAAAATTAATACAAAACCAAATATAATCAATATATTTTTCAATTAAAAGTAAATACCGAAAATAATTTTAAATTAGAATGGAGTGTTACTTATATTCTAAAAGGTTGAATATAGGTTTTATAGAATTAAAATATTATTTTAAAATAAATTAATTTAATACTTAAATAAATATTTTATCAATTAATTTTTTTATAAATTATTGGTATTATTTATAATAATAAAGTCACAAAGGGTATAATTTTGGTAAAAAAATTATATTTCAGTATTCACTTAAAAATAAATTATTTCGGAAAAATTCAAAAAATTCATCCTATGATAATATTGACATGATTAATCCAAAAATTTAGTTAATATTTTGAAATTAAAATTCTAAAATTTATAAATTTATCTTTTTAATGGAAATACAATATATAAAGAAAACCTTTTTATTGGAAAATTCCCTTTTAAAACTTTAACTATTCTTCATTATATTTAGCATACATTTCTAATCGATTAAAATATTTTTTATTTATTATAGGTTTTATTATTCTTAAATTTTATTATTAATATTCATCTAATATTTCACACCTCATTTTAGTTTAGTGTTGCATGTGAAACTAGCTATTAAAATAATGTTTATTTAAAAGAAAATTATATTGTTAAATCTTAGGGAATTATATTCTCCCCCATTAAATAATTTTCATCATCAATATTTTAATTATCACTTGCTATTAAAAATACCAAAGGGCATCTAAAATTTAATAATGACTCAATATATAGCTTCTAAAGAGATAAAAATCTTGTTATCTTAGGGAAGGCTAGGTAACATATCCTTTCTTTTATAACAGATATATATTAATATTCTCAACAATTTATTACAAATATTCCTCTATAACTAAGTCATAATAGTTTTTAGGGAGATAATTTCCACAATATCATTTTCAAGATCTTATTTCAAATTAAATATTAAAACCAAAATGGTTATGATAATATCCAATAGAATCAAAGTAAATGATCATATGAATATGAAAAATGAAATATAATATGTCTTCTCGAATGAAAAATTCATTTCAACCTATGATAATTTCGGTTAAACCATGATATAATTGGATCAACCTATGAATCCTTTATTTTAACCAAGATTACCCATGGACATATTCTTATTTGTTTCTATAACCTACCATAAACATGTGCTTATATCCTTCATAATAGTACATAAATAACATATGATCAACAAAAGAATATCTCCCAGAAGGGTATATCCATTAGGTCCACTCATCATGCATCGAGTATAGATCAAGCTGATACTCAACTAGCATTTTTCTAGCTGATTACCCCTAGGATAATCTATTCCATAGTCACATCCACCCACCAATATCTATATAGGGATGTAATATCTAAGAAAACAAAATACTCAAAATTTTACCAAAATTACAATATATTTTCCTTTAATTAATATTATACCTTAGAATTATTTATGGGGTTTTTATTAAAGTTATCTTTTCATAATCCCCTAAAATAACTAAACTAATCCTAAAAAATAACTAAACCCTACTCTGATAGCAACTGAGGTGCCATGGGCCCACATTCCCTTGTCTGGTGCTCAAATTTTTTTAAACACTAGATTTAATAAAAAATGAGATAAATATATCTTTATTTTACATGATTTCATTAAATTAAACATTATATATCCTAATAATCTCATAATCCCAAGAATGTTATGTTTAGTGTCTTTGAGGATCAACTACACAAGTAACTTATTCTATGATACTTGTGAACATTTCTCTATAATTGAGCCACACCAGACTCCCTTATAGACTTATCATAATTTATATTCATATTTATAACATATGGTATGGAAACATAAGAAATGAGTGAGATTAAATTATCAGTAAGGGAAAAAACTCATCAACATTTCATCAAAGGTTAGATCATAATCATATGAGAAAATATGAGTAGGGGAGAAATGTATTGTTAAAAATAATATGGAACAATAAGAGTTATCCACAATCAATATTATCAAGACTTGTAGTCTCACATGATCAAACATATACCATGAAATAAGAGTGAGAAAACATGTGATAATAAACATGATCCATATAGCATAATCATTAGCATAAAGATAAGTTTAGTTATGGAAATGTAGCATAAAAATAAACTATAGAAAAACAATAAGCATAAGAAGTCATTAAATCAAGTATTAGGAATAAAAAAACTAGAGTCTATTGATGTGTGGTCTTCCAAGGTGCGGTACAATGATATTCCAACAAAAATGTATTTTCTCACTTGGCGTATCAGGAATAGGGCTCTTCCGACAGATGAGATGGTTCAAAGAAGAGGCATTTCAATGGAGACTTGTTGCCTTTGTTGCGAGACATCGTAGGATGAAACCATTGCCCAATTATTTTTTCAGAGTAGGTGGGCCTCTCAGCTATGGTCTCTATTCAATCCCCACCCACACCTCAACATCAGTCACTACTTTCATGGATTCTTTTCATCTTGGTTTCACAGGGTGGACAGTAGGCCTATGGAGTGTGTAGTGCATGTTGTCATCTTCTCTTCAGTGTGCTAGACCATTTGGGAGGCACACAATACTACACGGTTGGGATATTTTTGTTCTACGCTGTTTCTATAGGTGAATCTTCGGGCCCTCATTTTTGAGAAGGGTCCACTGCTTAAAGGGGTTCATCATTCTATCATAGTGTGCAACCTTTTAAATATTTATTGAACTCTGAGCATGAGGAAGGGTTGTTTGATCATATGGATTCCACCACTTCGAGGCCTGAAAATCAATGTGTATGGGTCCTTCATGGGAGGGATGATGAGGGGGGATGAGTGGTTCAAGACTCATAGGGGCCAGTTCTCATGGGATTCAGTGCCTTATATGGACCTAGATATTCCTTGGGTGCAGAGGTGCGAGCACTTCTTTTGGGATTACAGATTTGTAGGCAGCGTAGTATATAGGTGGTGGAGGTTGAGTCTGATTATGAGGTGATAGTAAGGTCTATTCAAGGGAACCATGCTATACCATGGGATCTGACATAACTTATCCATCGTTTCATTATAGAGACTAAACATGGATAGTCTTTCTATCACATTTGGAGGGAGGCTAAATTTACGGCAGTTTCCCTTGCTCGCTTGAGTAGCACATAAGAGAAGCTGGTTATTTATGATAACCTAGTATCTCTCCCTGTCGAGGCCAATGCTATTATTCTCAGGGATTCTTAGGTCTTGCATAACTTTCATCCCCCTTGAGGTCTACCATTGTATCTATGTTGATGTATTTTTATAAAAATTTAATCTTTATTCAGTAATAGTGACTTAGGTTTAAAAAACCTATGATTTATAAGTGAATTAGGTTTCAAAATCTATACTCGATAAGTGAATTTGGTTTTATAAGCCTAAAATACATAAGTTAGTTAGTTTTTATGAACCTATGGACCATAAGTAAATTAGGTTTCACAAACCTACAGTCCAGAAGTAATTTGGTTTTATAAACGTACTGTCTACAGGTGAATTAGGTTTCATAAACCTATGATCTATAAATATCTCATGAGATATAAAACCTTAACCAATGAATTAGAGGGTGATATAAGATCAAACCCTTTAACCATCCATAAATATTCATTAAAATTGAGAAAAACCATTCATCACATCATAAATAATCAATAATACCCCTAAATTTTAGAATATATATATATATATATATTTCAAAGTGTTCAATAACTTTCTTTACACACAACATTGAACTTAAAAAAAATATGATTGAAATTTTATATTATATATAACATATCCATTGGATGGGTGGGTATGAATAGGAATAAAAAAATATAAAAAAATGAATTAAATATTTACTTAATATAAATTTATTAAATAATGATAAGGAAAATGAGTACTCAATTTTAAATGTTAAGAATAAAAAAATTTAATGTTAAAGTATATATTTTCAAGATATTATATATATATATATATTATCATGATAAATAATGAAATTTTATTTTTGATGAAATATACCAATAATTAATTGACCATAATTCAAGCATTGGTTATAAATTTAATAGTAATAAAGATAAAATCATTTGAAGGTAAAAAGGGACATTTTTTAGAAAACTGTTTTTGAGTGAGAAATGTATTTCTATTTTAATAAATTAAAATAATCTATATTTATGAATGATTTGAATTTTTATATTATATATTCAATTAAATAATTTTTCATTCATATAATGATGATTACTAGGATAATAATTAGAGTAAGTTTATTTTATGATTTAAAAATTCATTTTTATAAAAATTATTTTCATCATGTTTTAGGGGTAAATTTTAAATTTAGTTTCTGAATCTCATAGGAATTGAATTTGATAAAATGGTTTCCATATTTTAAATAAAAAATTACAAATTTGGGAAATAATTCAATTTTATTTTTGGTCATAATGAACAATAACTGAGGTAAAACTTCATTACTACTTTAAAGGTTAAAAGGGTTAACGAGGGGTTAAGCTAACGCGGTTATAGTTACAATAACCTGAAAACTTGTATAAATCCTATTGGTTTAATGTATTTAGAATTAATACCATCCCATATTATAAATTTATCCACTTTATAGCCACTTGACCATGAAAGTGACTTATATTATTTTAATGGTTAGAATAATTACAAGCGTGTGACTCCCCTCGTTTATAAAAGGGAACCTCCTCTCCTCTATTATTAAGACATTATTGAGCCACTTATCTTGGAAAAACTATACCTAAATATATTTTTAAATTATATATACATGTCATATAGTTTCTATTCTTTTTAAAATACCAACCCAAGGATCTTTATGATGTTAATCAAAGGTGGTTTCTCAGAGAAGTTGCATAACTCTTAATCAATTTATTTCAAGTTTATTTCTTCTTCTAACACCTTCAAACCTATCATAAAAATTATGGTATAATAACATTATTATATTAAATATAATTAATTTTATTATGGTTATGGTACAACCATTTTTCTTCTCTTTTTTAATCCTATGGGAAATGAAAATATCTCTCATGTGTACGTGTGGACTACCACCTCCACAAAGTGATGTGTTTTGTTTTTTTATCACCATTTATCATGGATGGTTATATAGATTGATTTAATGGATATATATGATATCTATAAAATAAATATTATTATTTAAAGATAAAATATTATCTACCTTCTTACCCGACCATCTTTTGGAAACAAATAACATCACTAGTGTGTACGTGTGGACGACCACCTCCCCGAAGTGATGTTATTCATTTTTTCTTTTTTATTTACACGAATAATAGTAATTATATATTTAATAAATATATATTATATTTATAAAATAAGTATAATTATATAAATGTGAATTATTATTTAACTTTTTTTTCATTCTAACCATTGAAAATGGAAACATTACTCTTGCGTACGTACATGCTACCATCTCCATAAAGTGATATAATCTAATTTTCATCACCACCCTATATGTATTATTATAAAACTATATATAATTAATAAATAATATTTTTATGATATTATTTATATTTTTTAATTTATGAATCTATTACCAAGGCACAAGTATCGAAAACATATAACCAAAATATTCACGGAAAGTGGATGAGTTTTCAACCGAAAATTTATTTTAATGAATAATTATTAATAGATGAGTAATTATAAATTATATTGGAGTGATATATAGTAAAAAAAGTATTAATATGGTTTTTTTATAGATTTATAATAAATATAAATTTATTATACATGTGGTTAAGAGCGCGTATGAAGAAAGTCAGGATTTGTGGTAAGGGTTTCTCGTATTTTTTCTATTTCTATGAGTCATATTCTATATTTACCACTTGTTTAATTTGTGTGGTGTATATACTATTAATGAATTTATTTTATTATTATTTTCATGTTTTTTTTGTAATTAAAAACCCATCTATGGTTCTATATTTTATAAAATTTTGCTTCATAGATTACCAAAACTATTAGGGTTCTTCATCTTAGTATTATTTCCTTGAGACATGCTTCATGTTATACTACCACTTTGAGAAATTATATCATGAATATATTAATATTCATGGTATTTAATTTTTCATTTGAATAAATTTATTTCAAATAGTTTATGATTAAAAATTTACCAAAGGGGAAAGGGTTTATGTTATAATCTAATTTTCTTTTCAAGATTATCTACGTTAAATTTATATTGAGGGAAATTATATAATCCTTTTATTTTTAACCCTCATATGTTTTATTATTCTATGGTTATTTTTGTGTTTTTAATTTTTTCCTTTCATTATTATCTCTTTGGTACTTAAAATTTTTTATAAAATGTTTTTAAGAAAAGTAAACCTTATTTATTCTCCTTAGTCAATGATCATTTTCTTCCTTGTCTATGTTATTTAAAATGTTTTCAAATAATTTTATTTTTTATGATATAATGATTAATTAATTTTATATTTATCCATATTTTAATATCTTTTCCAAGGTTTTAAAAAGTAATTTTTACAATGTTTTCTAAATAGGTTATTTATGTCCTTTTACAAAAAGTGTAAAAGGAATATTTGTTTTAACTTTTACCAAATTAATAGATTTTCCCATAATCATGACCATTATTTTTTTAAAGATTAGATGAAAAGTTTCCTTGGTTATTTTAAAAGAATTTGTTTTCTAAATATTCTATAATTTTTTTTGTTTTTAAAGATACTAAAGGACAATAATATTTTCCCAAGTCTTAAAAGTAATATTAAAATGCTCTTTTAAAGTTTTTTTTCATATATGTCAACATCCTTAAATGTTTCTTATGTTCTAATGATACCTTACTTTTATATTATTCAGATGTATTATGGTGATGATGATGTTTTAAGGATAATTCAATGAAACTTAATATTTTCACGTGAGATAGTTAATTTACTAAGAAGTATTTATAAAACCCATTTACTTTCCATGGGTTATGATATGATGAATGTTTTTATGATCTTGTGGAACACTTATGTATGGTTTTAATTCTATGACAGGTGGTCCCATAATTATATATCCCTCTAATGCATTGGGTAAATAATGATATCTCATGAGATAATATGAATTAGAATGGGGAGTGAACCTAGTTTAGTAAGGGACTCTGTCCACTATAATAGTCTTGGAAGTGAGCCTTAACTATGTAAATGGTGGATTGGGGGATGAACCCAATCCACTATGGTTCTCTCTCAACTATTATAGTCTTGGTAGTGATCATCTATTAAAGAAATGATTTTATATACTTATTTATATTCCATAAACTTATGTATTATTCTTATGATATGTAATCATGGATCATGATTGATTATTAACGATTCCTATATCTTAGGAATTTTTATTTTACTATGAAAAAACATTATCCCATGATTCATGATTAATTATATTTTACTAATTTGGTTTGAATTTTATAAGTTATGATCATGTTATCATACCCACATGATTATTTTATGATCACTTATGATAATTGATTTATGCCACCTATTTTTACCCTCATTGAGAATCTAAAATCACCTTTTCTTATATTTCAATTTACTTTAGTTATGAAGAAAGTTTTTAAATAGGGTATGTCTAATAAGGGTAAAAATTGAGAACTATGTGGGATATATTAAAGATCTTTCACTAGATAAGTTTATTTTGTATCTAGTTTCCAAATACACTAAACATTTATGGTTTTGGGGCAAGTATTATTATTTGATGTATTGAATATTCATAATTTTTTTTTAATATTTATGTCTATAATTCTTTGTCCATTTCAGTTGTCATCAAAGTAAGTTTTATTTATTTTTGGCTATTATGATTATAAAAACGTTGGTGGAAGTTATAGTGATAAGTCTAAGTATAGTATAACATCCTGATGTTTTGATAAGGTTGATATTGTGTGGTTTCCTAGAATTTTAATCCTTTTTTGGATACAAATGAGTAGATGAAAGCTATAGAACAAATGTACCTAGGGGTAATAAACCTGAAAATTCTGGTTGGGTATTAATTCAATCTTTACCTAGTGCATGAAAAGAGGCCCAACTGCACCCCTAGTTTGATACCCCAGGGGATATTCTTTTTTTAATTCACATTCTATTTATGAACCATTATGAAATATGAGAGGATATAATCTATGAAAGCCTATGATGAACTGAAAGTGATATATTATGAACCTAACGTTTTATAGGTTTATGATAAGGTGTAAAAATTTAGGACATCTTAGAAATGATTTTCATTATCATATGATGTATTACACTGATTAATATTTATTTATACTGACATGAAATTTTTTGGTTATAATAAATGCAAATAATTGGGAGGAATCATGTGAATAAAAAAATTTAATGGCCACTAAAATAATCATATTCATGAGAAACCAAACGGAATGGAATCTAGGATACAAAATATTGTGGTTATACTTAATCACTTATCTTGAATTATGATTAAAAACTTGAACCTAGTTGAAATCCAAATAAATGAAAAATGTATTTTTTGGAATGTTTAGGTGATAACAACCATGGAGGAAGGAAGATTCAATTTCCCATGTGTCAAAAATGTGGGAAGAAACACCCAAGGAAATTTCAAAAAGAAACTGAAATGTGTTTTATGTATATAATAGGAGTGAATAAATTAGAAAATTACCAATAAATAAATGAAGAGTTCAATTTATGCAATAATGAAAAATAGATTTCATCATAAGGTACCATTAATAGTTCAATCTCATAAATGTGGGAAACTTGGGCACTATCCAAATCAATTCCCTAGTCCTAGGGATAATAATGGTGATAGGTAACAGTAAATCCCAAGAACAATGGAATAAGGGAAATCATATTCAATAATAACTACTAAATTGGGCTCTATAAATGAAGTAGATCAAGATTCACTAATCATCTACTCAAGAACTGTAAGTGTTGTATTTTTTTCATGCTCAAACCACTCCTTTATACCTAGAATATTTGATAATAACATCAAATAACCACCAAGATTACTCTATTTTTATTTATAAATAAAAAATTTCTAGTGGTACTATGATCACATCTCAATTATATAGCTTATATCAGATATAAGTTTATGGGAAAGTGTTTCTTGAAAATATTGTTATTCTTCTTATAGTTGAATTTGATGTGATATTGGGAATGGATTGGATCTATTTATATAGATCCTATATCAATTAATGAGTAAATTAAGAAAATTTTTATATTTATAATCAACATATGATCATATATAGGCATGTGGATGAGCATGAACTTCTAATAGAAATTTCTTCCATTATATAGGTTTTTCTTATTCGAAAGGGGTATTTTTCTCAAAAATTTGGGAAGAGAACCAACATTAAGAATGAGGAGGTAGTATAATTATGGTGAATGGTGTAACATATATATAATAATAATAAAATATTGAGTTATATATTCACATATAAAGAGTTGAATATGTACCAAAGGATATGGTTAGAGTTGATTAAAAGTTATGACTTCTCAATACATTGCCACCCTAGGAAGACAAATAAGGAGGATGGTGCTCTAATCTAGAAGAACCGTGCTAGTTTTTCCATGATTAAGTCTGAAAGATATCAAATACTTATGTATTTATATAATATTGATCTTGAAATGATGAGCAAAGGGGACAAATCCTATATTTCTCAGGTGAGTGTTCAACCATCTATCCATGTAACGATTAAAGATGAAAAAATGGGGGATTTAGAACTGTAGAAGAAGGTGAGGAATGTTACTGAGTTAAACCATGATAGTGATGGAATAATTAGGTTAAGGAAACCAATATGTGTCTCATTAATACTAGAATTTAAGAAAGTTCTATTGGACGAATTAAAAATACCATAATTCTCTATTCATCCTTGATGTTTGAAGATGTATAGAGATATCAAAGAAAATTTTTTATGGGAAAAAATGAAAAGGGATATTGTAGAGTATATATCTCGATGCCTGGTATGTAATAAAGTTATGTTTGATAGAACTAAGTATAAGGGGATGTTATAACCATTATCCATTCCATAATTGAAATTATAAGAAATTACCATGAATTTTTTTATCAGACTCCCCAAAATATATAAAGGACATAATGCTATTTGGGTTGATATCCTTATGAAGTCAGATCATTTTATTCTTATTATAGAATATTTATGTCTTGATAATATTTATAGGATATAAATTATGTATTTGGTAAGGTTTCATGGAGTACCACACTCTATTTCATCTGATCAGTATACAAGGTTTACCACAATGTTCTGGAGAATTATTCAATAGGTGTTGAATATAAGATTGATATTTAGCATTATATACCATAATATGATGAATAGTTATTTTGAGAGGACTATTCAAACCCTAGAATATATATTGAGATCTTTATCTATGGATTTCAAATGTGGTTGGGATCAACACCTTCCTCTAGTAAAATTTCCTTAAAACAAAAACTTTCTCTAGAGTATTCAGATGGTTCCTTATGAATCCATCTATGGAAAAAAGTATAGAACTGTTATTTTTTGGGATGAATTTAGGGAAATAAATATATTGGTACATGAGTTAGATAATGAAATTGTAGAGAAGTTTAGAACCATTCAACAACACATCAAATAAGCTTAGAGTTGACCAAAGAGTTATGTTGACAATCATCGATGGTATCCAGAGTTTGAAGTGGGTGAAAAGGTAGTTCCATAAATATATTCTTGGAATAAGTTTATGAGATTTAGATATAAGGGAAATATGAGACCTAGATATATCACCCCTTTCTAATTTCTTGATCATATTGGCATAGTTTCTTACCTCTTAGTTATTCTACCAAATCTCTCTCATGTTTACGATCTGTTCTATTTATCACTTTTGAGGAAGTAAATACATAATAATTCACACATACTGAACTCATAGGTTATAATAATATATAATGATATTTATTATTAGAAACAACCAGTGATGATTTTGGATCCAAGATAGAAAGTTTCGTGAAAAAATACCACTCACCTAGTCAAAGTTTTGTGGTAAAACCATAAATTTGAGGAAGTGATGCGGGAACTGAAAGACGTGATGAGTTAGAAGTATCCACTCTTGTTTATATCAAAGTAATGAGATTTTTTTGGGAGAAATTATTATAAGGGGTTAGAATGTAACACCCTAATATTTTATTATATATATATATATATTTAAGGTGTTCTATAGATTGCTTTATATGAAACATTAAACTTAAACGAACCATGATTGAAATATTATATTATATAAAACCCAACCTTTGTATTATAAAGTATGAACTTGAATAATAGAATTATTAAATATATGAATAAAATATTTCCTTAATACAAATTTATTGAATTATTCCAATGATAATGAGTACTCAGTTTTAAATGTTATGAATAAAGTCATTTAATGTTAAAGTATCTATTTTTTCAAGATATTTTTTTTCTATACATTATGTATCATGATCAATAACTAAATTTTATTTTGGATGAAATATATTTGTAATGAATTAATATTAATTCATACATTGGTTATCAATTTAATATAAATAAATAAAAAATCATTTAAAGGTAAAAGGGTCACTTTATAGAATTTTTTTAAGTGCACAATGTATTTCTATTTTAATAAATTAAAACAATCACTATTTATGAACGTTTTTAATTAATATATTATATATTAAATTAAATTAATTAACATTCATCTAATTATTTTTACTATTAAAATAATTATATTAAGTTCATTTTACGCTTGGAAAATATATTTTTCTCAAAATTATTTTCATCGCATTTTATGGGTTTATTTTTAAATTAATCTCAACCACATATAGGAATTAAATTTTATAAAATGGTTTCCATATTTTAAATAAAAATTTAAGTTACATTTCATTTTTTTCCATAATTAATATTAACCGAGGTAAAAAAATCATTACTATGGTAAATTTTAAAAGGATTAACAAGGGGTTAAACTAAAGACATAAGGGTCAAAATAACCAAAAAATTTTTCTAAACCCTATTGGTTAAATGTATTTAGACTATATCTAATACCATATTCAAAACTAATCAAATTATTAGTTACTTTACTATGAAATTGACCTTATCTTATTTTAAAGTTTTAAATAATTACAAGTGTACCACTCCCCTCACAAATAAAATGGAACCTCCTATCCTGTCTTCCCAATACCTTATTAAACCACTTAGATCAACCAAAATATACCTAGATATATTATAAAACTTCCTATAAAAACCCCATAGGTGTTTTTCTTCCTAAAAGACTAACCCAAGGGTCCTTAAGAAAAGAATCAAAGGAGGTTTCTCAAAGAAAAAGTATAAATCCTAACCAAGTTATTTCATGTTTATTTATTCTCCTAACTCCTTCAAACCCATTATAAACGTGATGGTATAATAGAATTAGTATCATAAATATAATTAAATTTTATTATGTTAATGTTACACCCCTTTTCCTTCTCCTTTTACATCCTATGGGAAATGAAAACATAGCTCGTAGATATGTAAGAACCCAGATCTTCGTTTCAAGTATGGATTTTCATTTTATAGTGTTTTTGAGAAAAAGAGAAGAATTTGGAAATTTGAGGAGTACACACCATGTACCCGGTTTCCACAGGTGACTGTGTACTGGTCGTGTATTGGCCGAGTACATGGACGAGTGAGGTGACCTAGAGAACACCTAAAACAGAAGTCGGTTAAGGAAAGTACATTCCATGTACTTTTAAAGAACATGTAGAGTACTTTTCTTTTGTTATGTCCGACTGTGGTCACGTCTAGTCGACAGAAACCAATTCTTCTAGGTCTATCTCATCCAGGAGCGATGCATACTGATGAATCTTCTCTGAGCCACTGAATCACTGTCCATTCTCCGAATTAACCGACATTTATTGCATTGGAATCCCCACGATGATTTATTCCTTCTTCTAGAGTCTCATCTCTTGATTTCTATCCTCTCATGAGATATTCTTGGTTGAGAGTTTTAGACATTTTTTTAGATCTATGGTGTTATAGGTCAATTCAAAGGCTGGGTTTCAACTATATCGACCATACAATGTTGATGTAGGCGGTTTGTTCCTTTCCTTAGTTAGTCTTTTAATATTATATGCAAAAGTTCCCAAAACCCTAGAATCGGGTATTACATGATTAGGGATTTTATCCCTGTTAATTCCTGTTATTCCTTGTGTGCTTGAGTGGAGGTTTTTTTATTATGAATAGGTTTATTTCCTATGATATGGATGTGTTTCCTTGTTTAGGGATTTTAGCCCTGTTGGTTTTGACCATTTGTTCTAGCCTTGACAGTTAAAATACTTGCTTTCCATGCCTAGTATTGTTAGGATGGAGTGTTTTTATCTGATGATGTTATGTTCTTGAAAGCTGTTATCCAAGTAGTTTTTAAGGTTTAATTTGGTTGTAGAGAATATTTGTGCAAGTATGACTTACAGAGGGCTATGGGAACCTAGTGTAGTAGACCATAGGGGGAATGGATGCTGAGGGCTTCCTCAGAGTGTCGGTTTACTTTTCAGGTTGCGAGACCATAGGGGGAATGGATGTGAGTGCTCCCTCAGAGTGTCTGTAGATCCACACTGTGAGACCATAGAGGGAATTGGACATTGAGTACTTCCCTAGAGTGTTTGTAGTTTACCGATAAAATACCATAGGGGGAATTGATGGTGAGTGATTCCTTAGAGTTTCTTTGATAAAGCTGAATGAGAGGGGTTAAACTGTGAGTAATTACCAAAGGGTTTCTTGTGTTTGATTGGTTTAACCATAGGGGTTAGGCTATGAGTACTTCCCATAGGGTTACTTGTTTTTTATTAGCTTCTTACTTGATATGTGAAAATGAATGCAATTGAAACTATAGGACTGTTTACTTTTGACTACTTCCTTGTTTACAGCTTTATTTTGCTTATTGCCTGCCATATATATTCACTGACTGTTAGGCATGGATTTTTGGGTGGTTGCCTACTGGGATTCGTCTCACATCCTGTTTGGGTAACACTTATGGTCCCAAAAAGATTATATTGCTGCAGGTATAGATAAGGTAAAGAACCCTTCTATGTCAGGTACTTTATTGTTATTGAGTTTGACAGCAAAAGACCAAGTTGAGGCTTGCGATGCTGTTGGAGTTTATTTTTTTTATACTTTAGTTTAGTATTGTATTCAATAATTGTGAATTGTTTGGATGCTTTCCTAGATATATGTATCATGCATCATTTATATATATGTGCTATAGTTGTTTATTACTTACAGTCATCCTCTATTTACTTATTTCATGTTATTACTACTTATGCTATTGTTATTTATTTTTTTCACTACATTACTCTGAAATTGAGGGAATAGTTTCCCCACTATCACAATCGAGGCCCTCTCTACTAGTTAGCAACCTTTGGTGTTTGGGGAAATATGCTTGAGGCTGTGTGACCGAACTATTACGGGGAACATTTAGGAAGCACCTAGAACCAGGATGTTACAAAGTGGTATCAGAGGCGTAGGTTCTTTTCTTCTTAACTTACTGTTTGGAGCCTATAGTCAGGGATAGGATGGAATAGGTACTTGTTAATAAGCTATGACCGACAGTAGCTAACCCGTGTATATGGAAAAGCCAATTTACCTCGTATATTGAGATTTTTATGGTTTTTCAATTATTATAGTTAATTTGATTTCACCATTGGGTGATTAACATGTTTTTTTACTATTATCATTGATAATATTGGGGCGCTATTTCCATTGAAACCTGATGAGATGAGGGTATGCCATCTCATGCATCATATATGCACTTTATAGAGATCACATGTCATGCATTCTTGTCATGCCATTTAGGGCGCATTACCGATTACATGATGTTGTGATATATGTTATGCTAAATATTCATGATGGTATGATAGATGCATTGATAGAGTAACTACTATTTTATTTGGCATTGAATTGTGTAAGGTTTCATTTGAATGAATTCCAAAATTTGGTTCCTGATGTGTTATGGCCCCTCATGGATCAGAATTTGGTGGATCATTGCACTGTTACGCTTGTATATAACATGTATAAGATCCCAAATTTTGATTTGCGGGGAGTATGGGACCTCACAGATCATAATTTGGAACTTTAATGTTTATTTTATTGTTTTTATGGGTTGTGGAGTAGTTTCTAAGGATTACTATCAGAAAAAACTCAGAATACATGGTGTGCATTGTAGAATACACGCCATGTGTCCTTCTATTTGGGAAGGAACTGTTTTTCTTATGTAAAAACTGTGTATTGTATATACACTCCATGTACTATATGTACACTCCATGTAGTCTCTAACCGTTTCAATGGATATGTGGGTAGATACACGAGGATGAGAAAGTTTTGGTGGGACACGCCATGAACACTATGTTCACACCGTGTCTTAGTATCCATGTTTTCGACCATGTGACTAACTAAAATGGTAGATTTTGGATAGTTTCTACATGCCATGTCTGGCAAAAACATGCTATGTAGAGTCAGCCATGTTACTGGCCATGTGACTAACAATACAGGTCGGTGAAGTTCTTCTAGTACATATCGTGTCCGACACAAACACATCATGTAGTCTTTCACTATGAGAACCATGTGGGTTAGCTGTGTAGAAGAAATCGGGCAGGGGTAGAGGATTCAAGTACACACTGTGTGTTAAGACAACATGCTATGCGTATGGGGGTTATATGACCAAGGTTGGAAAAAGTACACATCCATATGAAAGATTAAGGGAACATGATGTGTAGGATTTGTACATGTAATGTATCTACCTTTTAGAAATCTTATGCTCTTTCTTTATCCTATTCACTACTTGCACTTCTAAGTTTCAGTTCTTGTTAATATTGATCTAAGGTTTGTGTCTGACCTTGCAGATTCATGCCACTGAGACGTCCTCCAGTTTTACGCAAGTTACTGGGTAGTGACCAGACACCAAACATGGCAGATTTGGAACTGCCAGCAGATCCTCCAGTCATGCCCGTATGGGAACCAGCCATTATCCAAAATATATGTGTCGATGCACTGTTCCGAGAGGGATTTATAAGGTTCATGCAGACCTTTCAAGGATTACCGTCTCCTGCCCCATCTATGGCAGAGTTGACACAGGTCTTTCAGTAGTAGCATCCTCCCACTTTCTCAGGGGATGGAGGAACTCAGGATCCCGAGTCATGGTTAGAAGTCATGCTGTCTATCTTCGAGCATCTGAATATTCCTTCATAGAGGAGGGTGAATCTCACTATGTACATGCTTCGGGGTTCCTCCAAAAGATGGTGGGATACGATCTCACAGGCGGGATGCTAGCAGGTTATGGATTAGGATGAATTACAACATGAATTCTATGATTACTTCTACCTGAAGACTTTGAGGGCTGATCAAGCCCGAGAGTTCATGAGTCTGGAGTAGGGTACTCTTTCAGTTATAGAGTATTCTTCTTACTTCACAGAGCTGCAACACTTCACACCCATCCCAGGAGGCGATGAGTTATTCTTGGTAAGAAAGTTTGAGGATGGTATCAAGAACAACATTCGATCTCCAGTGAACATCTTCAGGTTGACTTCCATCACCTCTATAGTCAACAAGGCATTGATCACAGTGAAAAATCTGAGTGATTCTGGAGCTGTGAGCTAGGGTGGTTCAACATCCAGAGTTCGTACCCCTCTGACTGATAGTAGGAAGTGCCACATGGAGTCTACACATGGAGATTTGAGTAGGTTGAATACATCCTCTGGTGGCTAGGTGCTGTGCTACTAGTGAGGGAAGAGAGGGCATATATGGCTAGATTGCCCAAGAGACCCAGTGGAGTGCCGATCATGCGGCAAGATGGGCCACTTTCAGCGGTTCTGTCAGTTTTTCTCTCCCGCAGATGGTGATAGAGGTTCTTTTATGACTCCTTGTTCAGAAGAAGGACCAACAGTTTCTCATCAGTCTGGGAATTAGAGTTCTTATGGCTATTCATGCCGAGGTGGAGGTCAAGTCTATGGTAGCCAGCCGATAGGCTTTCAGTGACAACATGGTGGATCAGCTTAGGGTGGTCAGGCAGGGTCACAGGGCCACGGTGCTGGCCATACTTTTGCAGTGGTGCAGACCCAACATGAGTAGGATCATGAACCCTCTATAGTTCGAGGTATGATTCTAGTTTTCTCAATTCTATATTCTGCACTTTTTGATACAGGGGATTCCCATAGTTTCATATCTGTTTCTATTGTGGAGAGCCTTGGGCTCCGTATCTTTACTTCTTATGATGTATTGATGTTGGACACTCCATTGGGGATAAGAATGGATAGTGAACATCAGTGCAAGGATTTCCCTCTTGAGGTTGGTGGGTGTCACTTATCATGGGACCTTTATGTCTTAGATATGATAGGCTATGACGTCATTCTCAGGATGGAATGGTTAGTTCCCTTCTAGACTGTTGTTGATTTTTATCACCGTAGGGTGAGTTTTACATCACTAGAGGGTGGCTTGTTTCTACATATGGATGAATGGGATGTCCAAGAAAGTAGAGTAGGACCTGAGAATCATGAGTTGGGAGAAGTTACAGAATATATTGCTAGTCTATATCGGGATGACCAGGGAACTTCATAGATGGAATTTCCTCCAATGGTCGATCACTTCAAGGATGTTTTTCTAGAGGAATTTTCAGGTTTTCCTCCAGAGAGAGAGGTATAATTTTCTATTGATCTTGTCCCAGGAGTAGCACCAGTATTCATTCCTTCCTATAGGTTGGCTACACCAGAGTTACAAGAGCTCAAAAAGTATTTAGAGGAGTTACATGCTTAGGGTTTCATATGACCCAATACTTCTCCTTAGGGTTTGCCTATCCTGTTTGTGAAGAAGGAAAATAGTACCCTCAGACTTTGTGGGGATTATCAGAAGATGATCCAGTTGACGGTAAAGAATCAATACCCCTTTTTAGGGATTGATGATATCTTGGATCAACTTCGAGGATCCCAGGTGTTCTCGAAGATTGAGTTGAGATCTGGTTGTCATCAGTTGCGCATTAGACCATCTGATATACCTCTTATAGCCTTTCAGAGTAGGTATGGTGTATATGAGTATGTGGTTATGCTGTTTAGTCTCATGAATTCGCCTGCAGTTTTCATGGAACTGATGAACTGTGTGTTCCATCCATACTTGTATTATTTCATGGTAGTCTTCATGGAAGACATCTTGGAGTACTCTCACACTCAACATGACCATGCCACACATCTTGAGATCATTTTGGGTACACTGATAGATCATCAGTTATATGTTAAGCTCTCAAAATGCCACTTTTGGATCGACTAGATTCACTTATTGGGTCATGTTATCTCATAGACAGGAGTATCAGTTGACCTAGAGAAAGTGAGAGTTGTAGTTTCCTAGGAGCATTAAAAGAACATCTTTGAGGTATGGTGTTTTATAAGGATGGATGGATAATATAGATGTTTCATACATGACTTTTCATGCTTAGTAGAACAACTGATAGGCCTGGATAAGAATGTTACGAAGTACCTATGGATAGATTCTTTTCAGTTAGCCTTTCAGGAGTTGAAAGGAAGGTTGAATTCAGCACCAAAACACATTTTTCCAGAGGTGGGAGGGAGTTATATAGTTTAATGTGATGCTTCAGGTATTAGGATGGGATAAGTGCTTATGCAAGGAGAGGGGGTCATTGCGTATGGGTCTCGGCCGTAGAGGCCACATGAGTGGAATTACCCGATGCACGATCTCGAGTTGGCTGCAGTTGTTCATGATTTATGTTGTTGGAGACATTATATTTTGGGATATCATTTTGTGTTTTTCACCGATCACAAAAGTATCATGTATATATTTACTCAGAGCGATCTGAATTTAAGATAGATTAGGTGGGTTGAGTACATCTAGTCCTTTGACTTTGAGCTTGCCTACATGCCTATGAAAGGCAACACAGTAGCTGATGAGTTGAGTGGGAGGACTTAGATACAGGCAGTTCAGGAGGCCAGTAGTGAGTGGTAGATTATGGAAATGTTCTCTGAGATGCATTTGGAGGTGTATGAAAGACATGTGAAGATGTTTCTTTCTTCTATAGCTGTTACCTCTACTCTTCTTGATTGAGTGCGAATGAGGTAGCTATCATGTTCTAAAGGCCTAGTCCTATAGGAGAGTGTGTTAGGAGAGGAACCTATTCCTAGATGGACTATAGGCGGGTATTAGATCTTGCGTTTTCATAGGTGTGTGTGGGTGCCAGTAGACATACGCGAGGTGCTGATGTAGGACTTTCATTCCTCAGTTTGGGCAATTCACCCTGGCGCCAGCAAGATGTATTGAGACCTACACTGTCATTATTGGTGGCCCGACATGAAGAGGGACATTTCTGGTTTTCTGATGAGGTTTTCTACTAGTCAGTAGATGAAGGCGGAGCATCAACGACCAACAAGGATTTTGTAGCAATTACCCATTCTTTAGTTGAAGTTGAATGATGTAGTGATGGATTTTGTGACAGGATTACCAAGGCTGCCTCAAGAGAATGATGCATTTTGGGTTGTAATTGATAGACTCACGAAGGTTTATCACTTCTTGCTGATCAAGGAGACCTCTAGTGTTGATGATATGGGAAGGTTTCACATCTGATAGATTGTATGTCTACATGGGGTTCCACACTCCATTGTTTCAAATAGGGATGCCCGTTTTACTTCTCGGTTCTGGAAAGGACTACAAAGGGCTTTGGGTACACAGGTACTTATGAGTATGACTTACCATCCACAGATAGATGGCCAATCTAAGTGTACGATATAGGCACTGGAGGACATGCTTCGAGCATGCTTTCTAGATTTTGGAGGTTTTTGGGATAAGCACATATATTTTTTGGAGTTTTCCTATAATAATAGTTTTCAAGAAACTATTCAGATGAAACCTTATGGGGATTTTTACGGTAGGCCATGCCAATCACCCATTTGTTGGTTGGAGGAAGGAGAGGCAGCCATGCTGGGACCTCATATTGTCCAAGAGACCACAGAGCCAATAGAGTTGATTCTAAAGAGGATAACTACTGCACAGTCATGACAGATTTATTATACAGATTGACAGAGATGACCTTTGGAGTTCGAGGTTGGAGATCAGGTTTTTTTGCATGTCACACTAAGGTTGGGACATAGGAGAATTAGAATACAGGGCATGCTTTTTCCGAGATATGTTGGACCATTTGAAGTTTTAGAGAAAGTTGGGCCGGTTTCCTATCGGTTGCAGATACCTCAGAGGTACTGGGCTATGCACGACATCTTCCATGTTTCTCAGCTATGGTGTTACTTCTCAGACTCGTCTCATGTTTTTAAACCCAAGGAGGTTGAGTTGGAAGTGGACGCCTCATTAGAGGATAATCCTGTCCTAATTGTTGATCGAAGTACGAAGGATCTCTGTGGCTGGTCTGTTCCTCTGGTATAAGTGCTATGGCAACACGAGCGAGTGTAGGACAAGACTTGGGAGATGGAGGTTGATGTACGATCGTAGTGGCCAGAGCTGTTCAAGGATTCTTCTTCTTCTCCAAATTCTTAGGGAAATTTGAGGACAAATTTCTTTAAAGGGGGAAGTTTGTAAGAACCCAGATCTTTGTTTTAGGTATGATTTTTCCTTTTATGGTGTTTTTTTAGAAAAAGAGTAGAATCTATAAATTTAAGTAGTACAAATAGTGTAATTTGGAGTACACGTCGTGTACCTGGTTGCTGTGGGTGACTGTGTATTGTCCGTGTAATGGTTGAGTACATGGCCATATGGGGTAACCTTGAGACCACTTAAAGCATAAGCTGGTTAAGGAAAGTACACATTGTGTACTTTTAAATAACATTCCATGGATATTTATTTTTAATTGTTTTTCTAGACTGGGGTCACGTATAATCGACATAATCCTCTTCTTCTAAGTTTGTCTCATCGAGGAGCGACATATAATGAAAAATATTCTCCAAGCCACCGACCTTCCATCTATTCTCCGAATCCACCGTTGCTAATTGAATTCAAATCACCACAGTGATTAATTCCTTCTCATAGAGTATCATCTCTTGATTTCTCCCCTCTCGTGAGATATTTGTGGTTAAGAATTTTAGATGTTTTTGTATATCTATGAAATTCTAGGTTGGTTCAAAGGCTGTGTTTCATCTATATCGATCATACAACATCGAGGTAGGTGGTTTGTGCCTTTTCGTAGTTAGTCTTTGAATATTATATGAAAAATTTCCCAATACCCTAGAACGAGGTATTGCATGTTTAGGGATTTTATCCCGGTTAATGCCTATTATTCCTTGTGTGCATGAGTAGAGGTTGTTTGATTGTGAATATGGTTATTCTCTATGATATGGATGTGTTACCCATTCTCATTTTGATTTTGACCGTTTGGTCTAGCCTTGCTAGTTAGGCTGCTTTCTTTCCATGCATAGTATTGTTAGGATGGAGTTTTTTTATCTGATACTGTTATGTGCTTAAAATTTGTTAGACAAGTAGTTATTAAGGTTTAATTTGGATATTCAACATCATTGTGCATGATTGACTTACACAGGGCTGTGGGAACCTGGTGTAGTAGACCATAAGGGGAATGGATGCTGAGGGCTTCCCCAGAGTGTCTGTTTACTGTTCAGGTTGCGAGACCATAAAAGGGATAGACGTGAGTGCTACCTTATAGTTTCTATAGATCCATGTTGCGAGACCATAGGGGGAATTGGATGTTGACTGCTTCCCCAGAGTGTCTTTAGTTTACCGATAAAATACCATAGGGGGAATTGATGGTGAGTGCTTTCTTAGAGTGTCTTTGCTAAAGCTGAACCAAAGGGGTTAGAATGTGAGTACTTATCAGAGGGTTACTTATGTTTGATTAGTTTAACTAGAGGGGTTAGGCTATGAGTAATTCCGAGAGGGTTACTTGTTTTTGATTTGATTCTTACTTGATATATGAAAATGAATGCAATTGAAACCATAAGATTGTTTACTTTTGGGTACTTCCTCATTTACTATTTCATTTTTCTTATTACCTGCTATATATATTCACTACTATTAGGCACAAATCTTTGGGTGGTTGCCTACTAGGATTCATATCACACCCTTTTTGGGTCTTGATTTTGGCCCCAAAAAAATTATATTTCTGCTGGTACAGATAAGGTAAATCACCCTTCTACTCCAGGTACATGATTTCGGTGGATCTGGAGAGAACGAGACCAAGATGAGGCTTGGGATGCTGCTGAAGTTTATTTTTCTCCTTTGTAATTTGGTTTAGTAATGTACTCCAACACTATGACTTGTTTGGATGATTTACTAGAAATATATATGTTGCATCATTTATATATATGTGCTCTAGTTTTTTATTACTTCTAGTCATCCGCTGTTTACTTATTGCATGTTATTACTACTTCTGCTATTGTTATTTGTTTCTTTCCATTGCATTACTCTTCCAATGAGGGTATAGTTTCCCCACTATCACACCCCAGGCCCTTGCTTCTAGTCAAAAGCCTTTGAAATTTAGGGAAATGATCTTAAGGCTATGTGACCAACCAGTTATGGGGCACCATTGGGCGGAACTTGGAACCGGGACGTTATAACATACGTGTGGATTACCACATCCATTAAGCAATGTGTTTAATTTTTTATCATTTTATCTCATGGATGTTTATATAAATGGATTCAATGGAAATATATTATGTTTTTAAAATTATTATTATTATTATTTAATGATAAAATATTATCTAACTTCTTATATTCCCATATGTTGTAAAATAATATCATCGCTAGTGCGTACGTGTGGATTACCAACTCCACAAAGCGATGTAATTTATTTTTCATTACTGATTTACATGGATGATAATAAGGATATATTTAATGAATATATATGATATATATGATATAATAATTATTCTTTAAATGTAAATTATCATTTAACTTTTAATCATTCCAACCATATAAAAATGGAAGCATTACTCGTGAATATGTATGGACTACCGTCTCCATGAAGTGATGCAATTAATTTTTCATAAGCACCCTCTATGGTTGGTTATAAAACTTTATATAATGAATAAATATGATATTTCTGAAATTATTTAGATTTTATTAATTATTAAATCATGATCAAGGCACAAGAACCGTAATCGTCAAACCGAAACTTACATGGAAAATGAACCATTTTAACCTGAATATTGAATTTAATGAAGAATTGTTAATGGATAGGTAATTAGAAATTATAATGAAATGATATATATTAATAAAATTATGCATATATTTCATTTATAAATGTATAATAAATCTTAATTTATTATATATGAGTTTAATATCACATACAAAGAAATTAAGGACTTGTGGTAAGGGTTTCTTGTCTCACTATTACATCTTTGAGACATATGACATATTCACAAATTGTTTCTTTTTTATAGTGTATATAATGTACATGAATGTATTTTATGATTCTTTTCATGAAATTATGAGTATTTAAATACACATCTAAGTTCCTCTCTTTTAAGAGGTTTTTGACTCAGATAATTCAAAAATCGTAAGGTTTATTCATCTCAATATTATTTCATAGATA
This sequence comes from Viscum album, assembly GCA_963277665.1. Taxonomy (NCBI): domain Eukaryota; kingdom Viridiplantae; phylum Streptophyta; class Magnoliopsida; order Santalales; family Viscaceae; genus Viscum; species Viscum album. The sequence continues at coordinate 2,043,176,464 of OY728142.1, read as the reverse complement.
TTTGTTTCATGTTATACCAACCATTTGATATATTATAAAATGAATCTATTCATATTAATGGGTTTTAAATTTTCATTTAAATTTATTTATTTTAAAGGGTTTGTGATTCAAAATTTATCAAAGAAATTGTTTAGGTTACAATCTAATTTCCTTTGGGCATTATCTATGTAAATTTTTTATTGAGGAAAATTATATGATAATTATCTTTTAAACCAAATATATTTTATTACAATCTATTTATTTCTGGGTTTTTCATGTTTTACTTTAATTATAATATCTTTAGTACTTAAAATCCTTGAGAAAATGTTTTTAATAAAATTTGACCTTATTTATCCTCTTTGGTCAACATAAATTTTATTCTATGTCTATATTATTTAATATATTTTCAAATAATGATATTTTTTATGATACAATGATTTTTTTAAATTTATATTCAAACATATTTTAATTTCAATTCATGTTTTTTAAAAATGTTTTTTTTTTAAAAATCTGAACAAGATATTTATGACTTTTAACCAAAGGTGTGAATGTAATCTTTATTTTGACATTTATAAAATGAATTACTTTTACCATTTTCATGACCATTATTTAATTTGAAGAATCGTTTATAAGTTTCCATATTTATTTTTTTAAAAATACAATTCTAAATATTTTTTTTAAATTTTTTTGTTTTTAAAAATATTGAAGGAAAATAATATTTTCCCCTATTTTCAAAGAAATGTTCATGTTATCTTTTAAAGGTATTTTTTTATCTATGTAAACATCCTTTTCTATTTATTATGCTCCATTGAGGATATTTTATAATGATACCATCCATGTTCATTCTCTATATGGATTATAATTATGATGTTTTAAGGATGATTCTATGAAGCCCATTATTTTCCCATGGGTAAATTAAGTTGTGATGAAATATTTAATAAAGTCATTTATTTTCCATGGGTTATGCTGTTATGAGTGTTTTTATGGTCTTTTGGAACAATAATTTATAGTTTTCATTATATAATAGGTGGGAAAAAATTATATATCCCTCCAATGCATTGGGTAAAGAATGATATCTCATGAGATAATATGGACTGAAATGGGGGGGGGTGAACCCCATTTGGTAAGGGAATTTATCCACTATGATAGTCATAGCTATGATCCTTGACTAAATAAATGTTGGAATGAGGAGTGAATCCAATATACTATGGGATTATTTCTAGTTTGATAGTCTTGGTAGTGATCCTTGACCAATGAAATGATTTTCTATGCTAATATTTATTCCATAAACTTATATCTTATGCTTATGATATGTTCTCATAGATCATGATTTATTATTGATGATTCTACAATATTATGTATTATGCATTTGGTTATGAAAAATATTTATTCCTTGAATCATAATTATTGATATTTGACTTATTTGGTATAACTTTTATAAGTTATGATCTTGTTATAATACACCTGCAATTATCTTATAATCACTTATGACCATTGATTGATGTGTTCAATGTTTACCCTTACTGATCATAAAATCTCACCCTTTATTATATGTACATTTGACCAATTTATAAATAAAGGTATTAAATAAGGTTCTTCAAAGAATGGTACTATGTGAGAACTCTTCAGGAGATGATGAAGATATTTAATGAAATAAGTTGATTATATATCTAGTCTCAAAAGACACTAAACCTTTATGGTTATAGGCATTATGAGATTTAGTGAATATTCATCTAAAATGATGCAATATTTATATATTTAATGTTTGGGTCTCCTCAAAACCCATGGAAAGAAAAATGGATTTTTATAACATTTTCAGATGGTAACACCCAAATTGATCACAATAATGTAAATGGTTGGTACACAAAATTCAATCAACCAAAAAGTGTATTCATAATAACATTCACAACATGGTTCATGAAAAATAAATTCCAAGGAAATAAGGTCATTATATATAATTAGGAGAATGGTAGAAAAACCATAAAAGAGTTTTTGTAAAACATTTTTAACATTGACGTAAAATAATAATTTATAGATCATATTCAAAATTCATTTTTTAAAAGGTGAAGTGATTTTTTAATATCACTTACTTTTAAAAATAAATTTAAATATTAGATCCTTGAAAAATACATAATGATTTCAAAAAGGTGATGTGAATACATCTTGAAAACTTTTTCATTTTTTAAAAAGAATCCTTAATAATAAATCCTTTAAAAATACATAAAGGTTTCAATAAGTGAAGTAAAAGAATCGGAAAATATTTAATTTTAAAAAGAAAATTAAATATTAGATCCTTTAAAAATCCTATTGGTTATCAAAAATAAATTTTGAGTGGAAGAAAACACATTTGGGTTTGAAAGTATAGAAACCCTTTCTAATATTTTGAAATACATTTTTTGAAAAACCACATCATAAAAATAATAAAAAAACATACTTTTGAAAAATGATAAGGTAAATATGAAGGTAAAACGAGACAAAACATAACTGTGTTTCCAATTATAAAGGATAAAATTGGTTGGAAATGAAAATATGGATAAGGTGGGGAAACCCTCATTAAATAGTATACGAATTATTCTCAATAATGATATAATTTTAGTGGAGGAAGTACATCAAGGTAAAATAACAAATAAATTCTCCCCAGAGAGGAAGATAAGGTTCCAAGAAATAAAATATTATGTTTTAAGTAACTAATCATAGAATAAATAATTTCAATAAGAGGTGTTATAACTAAAATAAAGGAGATTTGAGTTATCAAAATACCTTACAACTTTAGTAACACTGGAATAAAAAACACTTGGAATGGAATCTCAATATAGTTTTGTAAAAACATTATATTCATTGAAATATTTTGATAAAATAAATCCATGTCAATTATATATATACATCAAAAAAATGAAACAAGTTGTGAATATACATTATATCTCAAAAATGAAAAATCGAGATACAAAAACCCTAACAAACTAGATATCCCTTAAATAAAAATCCATTTAAAGAAAAAAATAAATGGATATTAAAACCCAATAAATTAAATGAATTTTATAAAATAAATACATTAATAATTAATCAATCCTTATAAATGATATTTTGGTACATAATATGAAATATGTATCTGAAAATCAAATTTGAGACCAAGAACCCCTTACCTCAATTCCTGACTTCTTCAAAAGAAATTAAATCTTCGATACAATAAAAATTATCTTAATAAGCTATTTAATAAACTTTTTCATATCAATAAAATTTTATAAACTTAATTTATAATTATTATCTTCATGTATATTAGTTAGTTAGTATATATTTTCAAAATCATGTGAGTGTAATCTTGATTTTCTAGTACAAGTTTCATAACAGCAGTGTTGTTATTTATTCTTATCCTAAATTTTATAATTACTAGATCATACAAGGTAATATAATTTATAATTTATATTTATTTATAATTTTATATTTTCATTATATGGGAGTTTTGGTTAAGATCCTTAAATATGAAATCGACAATTAGCATGTTTTAGTGTTTTTTAACGAACAAACATTCAATCTTAGTAAATGAGTTTAATATTAATGTTTTTATTTAATAACCAAAATAAAATCATAATTTAATTATTTATATCATATATTATTATGAATTAAGTTATCATAGTCATCTATGATATTATTTTATAGCATTGTTCAAGTAGGTGGTTAGACCAATCAAAACTTGAATATACCATGATTAATAGATGATTATAAAGTTATTTAATTGTAATATCATAGTTTTATAGGAATAATGATAATTTTTAGGATTTATTAAAGTTATAAAATATAATTTAATATAATTAAAATAATATTTAAGGGAGAAAAAACCATTACATTATATGAACAATTTGTTTTTCCTCTTAGTACATTCATTTTAGATGGTCAAATTTACAACGACAATTTGTGAATCATGTTATTTATAGATTGTAAAATTTCTATTATTATAATAATAATAATTTCATAAAAATAATATTCATCTATTAAATTACTCATGAGTACTAGCCATGTAAGGCCGTGAAGGAAAATGAAACATGATGCTTCGTAGAGGCGCTTATTTGCACATACACACAAATATCATTTTATTTTTCCTTACGGGAAATGGGGAAAGGTGGATAATAGTTATTACTAAAATATAAAAACATAAATTATACTATAAATATTGAAATAATCATATAATATTGGAAAAATATATTTTAAATGTAAATATAGAAAAGAAACAACGTTAGGGAAAAGTTAGTTCTTACCTTCGAAATATCCTTGTAAATAGAGGACTTAGGCTAACTAATTGAGATCAGAGGATTATGAAATAGAGAAAGTATTATATTAGGAGAATAATGGAATATTCTCAGGATAAAATTTGAATGGATACATGTAACATGAAGTGGTGGAAGTGATCCTTTTTTTCAAGTGATGAGAAGAGTAATTTTGGAAGTATCCATTACATTTCAATAATGGTATGTCACTATTCAAGGGTCAAGGGATCAAAAAGTGTAAAATAATGGTAGGGAAGAGGGTTTTAAAAGAAACCTATCATACACATACTTTAAGGTTTTTTAAATGTTAAATCTTTTACACTTAGTAAAACTATTTTTACCCTTTTTTACTTTTACTGTGATAACTCATTTTTTAATCTAGGTAATTAATTTTATTGAAAAAATTTAAAATTGTGATTATTAACAAATTTTAACATAATGATTTAATATATTATAATGTTTATAAATTTTAATTTTAATATTAGCGCACATAACACATAAAAATTGTTTTTAGAAAAAGTGTCTTATTAAGATTAAAATTTATGTGTAGTACAAATTTAGAAATGAAATTGACTATTATGATATAAATTGATTTATTATAAAACAAATATAATTTATTTTCCTTGAAATAAATCCAATACTGAATATCACCATCAAATATTTTAATTAAAATAATAAACCTAAAATATTTTTTAAATTAGTATGAAATGTTACTCATGCTATAAAATATTGAACATAGGTTTCATTGGATTGAAATATTATTTTAAAATAGATGATATTACTATTTAAATAAATATTTAACAAATTAATATGTTTTATAAACCTCCAAGTCATAATTTTAATAATAAATTGATAAATGGTATGGTTTTGGTAAAAACTGTATTTTTCACCTTCACCTAAAAATCAATTATTTTAAAAAAATTAAAAAAATTCATCTTAAGATAATATTGATAAAATTAATCTAAAAAGGTTTTTTTAAATTAAAATTATAAAATTATAAAATATATGATTTTAAATGAAAATACAATATATAAAATAAAAATGATTTTATTGAAAATTTACCTTTTAAAACTTCAAGTGTTCTTAATCATATTTTGTATTCATATCTAATTGATTAAAATATTTTATTCACCATTTTTTTATTATTAAAATTTATTAATAATATTCATCTAATTTGTCAGAAATAATTTTATTTTTGTTTTTCTTGTGAAACATGCTATCAACACAGTGTTAGTTTAATAGAAAATTATATAGTAAAATCTTGGGGCGTTATAGAAAACCCAAAGGAAAACCATATGCCAAGCCCTTGAAACATATCCTAGGCCATTATATTAAGTGTATAACCAAGAATAACTCCATAAATTTTTGATTTCTAATGTTTCCTCTCAGAATTGACGATCCAAGATCCTCTAGACCACCCCTCTGTTGGGTTAACATGTTACTGGGGACCCACCGAGGTCCCCTAGGTTACATTGTAATTCAAAAATCGTACATGGGTTACTCTATCTCATACACATCTTCTAAGAACATCCAATAAATTAGAGGGAATAAATTTCCTCTCCATCCTCAAGTTCATGTCACGACCTCACATGCCTCATGAGGATAGCCACATTGGCATCATCTAAAAGTGATTGAATAATGACCATATCATAACTTGAGTCATCCTAGGCTAGTCCTCTCAACCAAACTATATGTTAATACCACCTAGGTAATACCTAATTAGATTCTCATATATTAAGTGGGGAAGAAACCCTTACCCCAATATCATACCAACTATCCCTAGGGGTATGAAACATCTCAAGCCTCACATGGTCTACCCCTAGGTTCTAAGGTGACACACGAGGTTTCTCATATATATTTCATCACCAATACATACAAAGTGAAGCCAAAGTCACCTATCAAAAGAGTCACTAATTTTACTTAATTAAATTACTTTATACACCTCTTGGGTTCATGTTTATATAGGAACTTATTTGTAATTAATCCCTCAACCATTGATGGTTAAGGCATCAAACTAGTGCTTGAGGGTCCATCATAGCCCTTAACACCTCGCTCATTATATAGGGGTTTAAAAAATAATCAATTTTACTTAATTTAAAACATTTTATGGTCTACGTATCACATGACACATGTATTTATTTATAGGACCTTGATCATTGGTGACCGAGGAATCAATTTGGGTTCAAGGGTCCATCATGGCCCTTGATACTTACATTTCATCCATCAAAATTTTATTTTCATAAAATCAAATTTTTTAAATAAAGAGGGTTGGTCAAACATGATAGTGATACTGTATATCACATGATATATAAAAAATTAATTAAATCTTAAGGGTGTGATTAAGGGACCAACTAACTCATTTACGAAGTCATTTCCTTTATAATGAAGCTTGACCTCCCCTGCTGAAGCTTTTCATTTACTGAATGACTGTCATACACCAATAATAGGTATTAAATCGATATGAATAATTTTGATTTAATTATAAATAAATTATAATTAATTTCACACCTTTTATTTTAAACATGTTCGTAACTAAATTTTATGGCTCATTTAAGAGGAAACTTCCCCTTTTTATATTCCAAAAAAACATCCATTTACGGATCCTTAATTAATTATAAAATAATTTCAAAATTTATTCTATAATTAATTAAAAAATAAATTTACATTTAATAAGGAATTATTTACTCTCCTCTAAGACCCCCTTTTATGCCCCAAAATAATCCCTTATGAAAAACAATAAGAAACTCAATTTTTGTTTTTTTAAAATTTTATCCTTATGCATGAACCTTACGTGGGGGGTGTACTTGCATAAAGGTAACACGACTATTACCATAATCTAGGTCCCCTATATAATGGTAACTCAACACATACTCTTAATAACCCCCCTATACATAATGGTAACCTGGTTGTTACCTATACACAGGTTCCCCTACATATGGGTAACCAAGTTTTACCCATACATAGGTCTCCTGTATAGGGGTAAACCATTACCCAAAATTAAAAATAAATGGATAATAATAATAATAATAGTATTAGTAGTAATAATAATAATCCTTCTCCATATTCCTATATATATAAAACATACACTTTTAATTTTTTTCATATCTCTTTCCAAAAACACAATGAAGCTAAAAAAATATAAAATTAAATCCCCATTTTACCTAAAAATCAATCACTACAAACCTTAGTTAGACTGTAAAGACCCAAAAAATTCCATGTAATTTTTTTTAATTATTTGGTATTTTTACGAGTCTGCGAAAATTGATGGCGCATGATTCTGAGGCCCGATGTACCTCAAATTAATTTCTGAAAAAAAAAATTTGAATACTTTTAGTAAATGCGTGGGAGATGTTTACTATCTTTTGAACTGGTGCTCGGATTAAAGATATGAGGGCACTGTTAAATCCACAATAATGAGATTTGTTTAAGGGAATCTTCACTTCAACCGCAGTTGGTCAGGAGAAAAAGATAGTTTTTGTGACTTTTAAATAAATAATAAAATAACATAAGTTGTTATTTTATTTCTTTTTCTTTTTCCTACCACATGTTGAGCAGCAATGGTGGGGACTACAGAGGTGGTTAGACCTTTAATTATGGGGTTTTAATTGCATAGTTACACTTTGGTTGCGTAACCACCATTCACATAATTAATGAGACACTTTAATTACGTCAATTAATGAGGCACATTAATTACGTCAATTAATGAACCTCATTAATTCCTCAAGGCGTTGGTCGCCTTTCCCCCTAATATTTAAATGGAGCTCAGGTTGGGGTTTTGGCATGACTTCATCAAGTGAGGAACCCCTGAAAAAGTGTTGCCATGCCTTTCACTAATAGATAATGGAGGATTGACGACACCCGTTGTAGGATCGATCCGAAGGTTGACGGATGACGAATGCCAACACACGCGAACCTTCTCCTTTGTCTATGATACCCTTAAACATGGAAGAACTACCATACACGACATCCCCAATGAATCATGAGGTTGGGGGTTAAAAGTTTTTAGGCGTTTAAATGAATTTTTCTCTTTTTGTTCTTGATTTATATGAAGAATGCGGATCAACCAACCAATGGGTTGATTCGTGACTAATTCATTTTTAAGAAAGGTTGTCGTGGTGATTCATTTTGGGTTTTTATCAAATATTATGATGATTTTCATTTCAACCATTTGTTATAACACTAATATGAACGGCACGAGCCAATCCGAACAAGGTGTAGACCCTCTGCCGAACTTGTTCTCGATGCGTTCTTCGTGGGCGAATGATGAAATTTTCAGCAACATGGAACTGAGGGCCACACAGTGAAGGTGGAATTCTAGGAGTCCTATAGGTGCATAAGGGAATATAAATGGAGCTCTAGAGTATTGCTAGATCCCCACAGAAGCTCTTCCGGTCACGTGCCACGTTGAAGGAGAGCCGTAGCTCGAAGCCGCGATGAGCTGGCAGGGATCCGCCTCCTACGGGTCCCATAGGTGATAAGGCAATGACACCTGGAACCACCCTTAATGGAGTCGAATGGATCCATTGAGCCATTTGGATGTGGTAGACCGCGCGCCCCATGCAGGGCGAGCTAGCAGGCCGGGTCACGTCACCCGGTGGGCCGGGCTGATCAGCGGCCTTGTGGACCAGGCCTGCCGTCGCCCCACCCAGCCAGGGCAGGCCGGGCCGGGCCGTGGCATAGTGGGCCAAGCCCGCTAGGGCCCTTCCCAACCAAGATGGGGTGACCTGAACCGGGTCAGGTTGGGTCGGCCCAACCAGATCAGAACGGACCCGAACCCCTCTTGGGCTCAGAAACACTTAAAAGGCCATAACTTGCGAACCTGATGTCCTTTTGATGAACAGTCTATGGCACCAGGATATGTGGAGAGAGATGGTCATTTTGATATACTCCACGTGAGTTTTGGAGAAAGTTGGAGTACATACAGGTTGGATCGAATCCAAATATAACCGGGCCCTTCAGCACTAAAATGCCAATAACTAAAAGACCAGGTGTCTGACCGACACACCATATGTGGAATAAGGACTCTTGTGACAATATAGTTATTTGGAGATACTTGAAGTGAGATTTTATGGAGTTTTACATGTAACCTGGGTTGGATCAGACTTGAATCCAATCGTGCCCTTTTTACAAATGTGCCCATATCTCCCAGATCGGATGTCCGATCGATGTGTTTTCTATCACGTTGGGACCCCTATGATGGGGTGGTCCCTTGGGTATTCTTTTTTTAGGACTTCATACTGGTTTAAATATGACCGATGGCTTGAGAAGCAGAATCTTCCAGAGATCATGCGTGCTTCGTGCAGGAATCTGGTTGCTGGCTGTGACATGAAGAAGAAGAGCGACCAATACGAGACAGCATTAGAAACTCCATAGTGGGATGATCTAGTTGTATGAATAATCATCCCTCTTTTTGTACCAATGACTAATACAGGTCAGCACCGGCGACCAATACGGGTCAGCACCAGTGACCAATACGAGTCAGCACCAGTGACTAATACGGGTCAAGACCTGTGACCAATACGAGTCAGCATCAATGACCAATACAAGTCAACATATAGAGACCAATACAGATCAGCATATAGAGACCTATACGGGTCAATAGTAGAGTTACTATGGATACGATGATCTAGCTTTACGACTAGTTATCCCTATCCCAGTAACCTCGAGGTTATATCGTTTGAGTGAGCTGTCTCTTTTTCTTTGTGCTTCATGATTTAGATCAGGATTGTGATATTACCTTTGTGGTATTTCTTGTGAAATTTTCCTTTGTTGATTACTGAGAGACCTTAGAGGGTCTCGGGGTCCCCTACTGAGTTGTTATACTCACTGCTACACGGGCTCCGCCCGCACTTGTGTTTCTAGTGGAGAATACTGATTCTATGAGGTAGAATTGGGAGGTTCAAGAATTGGTGGAGCTTGGTACAGTGGGAGAAGTCAATATCCTCTTATTTGACTTCAGACTTACAGCTACTAACCTCCAGGTAGAGCTCCAGGGAATTTGAGACATCTATTTACTTTCGTTCAGTTTTTAGGGCTTGTATTCCATCCCACTGTTTTCAGTTCACAGTTGTACTTGTGGTTGTACTTTACTCTTGGGTTTGTAACTTTAATTTGTTAGTTCTTTCCTTCAGTTACCCTTTTTGAGTGTGTACAGATATCTAAGTCAATGCCTTCCCTGTTTAGGAAAAGCCTTCAGGTGTTAGTCACCAACCCCTATCCTATGGATGGCGGTCTTAGGGTAGTCACTTCCGGGCTGCGTGGGATGGGTTGTGACAAAGTGGTATTAGAGGGTGATTAGTTATACTAGAATAACTAAGAGTATAATTTTAATGAGGTAATGATGTAAAGTGTATTGAGCTCAATTTTCAGTACAAAGAGTCTAGTGCTAGTGTGGCGGCCGACGTATCCATACACCAGGACCCTAAATTATGTTTTCCAAATCAGTACATGAAAACACCTGTTGCTAGCGTTTTGAAAAGTTTTCTTGATCTTTCTTGAGTCAGATCAACAAGTATAAATTATTGATTGTGGCACATCTATTTATTAGAGGATGCCTCCATGAAGACAGCCAGCCATGATTCCTGTTATCGATTGTGAAAGTGACCCACCAAGTGATGAGGCATCGGTATAGGGACCACTCACAATGACAGAACCTTTGGGTGGTGTACCAGCAGCACCACCACTCATTGAGCAGTAAATGCTACCAGTGGATCATGCACACTAGTTGAGCGCAATTCACAAGTTCCAAAGATAGAGGCCTTTGAGGTTTTGAGGCGATATGGACCTCTCGGCAGTAGAGGACTGGATTTAGGTGGTTTTTCAAGTCTTTCTCTTAGTAGAGACACCCACCGAGCAGATGGCGATCTTGGCCACTAGCCTTCTTCAGGGATTGGCAGGACGATAGTGGAGATTGACGCTCCCGGTGCATGAGGAGACAACCCTCACAAGGATGGACTTTGAGAGCCTTTTCAGGGTGGAGTTTGTGCCAGCGACACTACGATCTGTGCGTATTCAGGAGCTGCTACATCTACAACAGGGCAGCCAGACTATGGCGCAGTACTCGGAGATATTTACTAACCTCTCCTGATACTCCACTGACATGGTACGATAACCTTACTTTAGGTCCCATACCTTTGAGCAGGGTCTCTGATGATAGATTAGAGCTACGATAGTGTCTCTCATCATCCCAACATAGGATGAGATGCTAGAGAAAGACTTCCTGATGGAGAGATTCCTTACCGAGCAGGCACCGACAGTGAGTGCCCGTATCGGATGACAGGTAGTAGAGTCATCTACAATTGGTAGTAAACAGATGACATAGAAGCCCAAGAAGGCTAGAGCTTTTGGAGGGTGTCCCTGAGATGCAGAGTTATAGGTTCGGGGCTTGAGAGGCTGAGGGAGCCACGAGTGAGGCATGATTTTTTTTTTGTGGGGGACATGGTCATAGATCTCGTAACTATCCGACTCCCCACACAGATGATTGGAAGATGGTGGGGGGGGGGGGAACTGAGGCAGCGACAATGGTAGGAGCATGATCATCTTCCAAGAGGTAGATGAGGCAGGGGAGCAGGATGTGCAATGGGAGGTGGTCAGGGTCACAAGGTACTACCACCACCACGCCATGGTATTCCACCATGAGCTCAATAAGAAGGTGGATGGGGAGAGTCTCAGCTACTGGATATATAGGCTCATGATCCTGATTCCGCTAAGGTGATATGAGTTATGATATGTATCTTCTCTACTTTAGTTGTAGTGCTTATTAACATAGGTTCTAGCCATTATTTCCATTTTCTGGACTTAGTTCGGGACTCTGAGATTCCGATTGAGATTTTAGCTTGACCATTTCATTTGGATACTATTATGGGAGGAGATTCAGCGGTCACACATTGGTTTAGAAAGTGTGATCTTACTCTCGAAGGAGTGAGTTTCAGATGGGATATTCTAGTAGTGGATTTTAATCCCTACGACGCCATTTTAAGCATGGACTAGCTATCAAAAGTTCACACATAGATTGACTACTTGAGACGTATAGTGCGATGTACGTGCAAATATGAAGGCCATTTTTCCTTTGTTGGTGAGAAGGAAAATAGAGAAGCACAAGATGGACTTGTGATCAGGAGGGTGCAACTGATTACATATCAGCTGGCTTGCATGACCTTCGATACGGTGGATGAGGTGAGTCCATAGTTCCCAGTGGTGGTGGACAAGTATGAGGATGTCTTTCCAGAAGATATCCCAAGACTATGTCCTCACAGAGAGGTAGAATTCTGTATTGACTTGTACCTAGTAACATCATTGATATCTACACTAGTATATCGAATGTCTCCTACAGAGCTTCGAGAGCTGAGGGTACAGTTGGTGGACTTACAGAAGAAGGGGTTTGTAAGGCTGAGTGTTTCTCCATGGGCATCCCCAATGTTTTTTCCAAGAATGAAGATGAAATTTTGAGTCTATTCATGGACTAACAGTTCCTAAACCATGTGACCATGATGAACAAGTATCCTCTACTAAGGATTGATGATCTTTTTGATCAGTTGAAAGGATTGAAGTGGTTCTCGAAGATAGACCTCAGATCGAGCTATCATCAGCTTAGGGTACGAGATGAGGACGTACCGAAGATAGCCTTCAGATGTCGGTATGGACATTACGAGTTCTTAGTGATACCTTTCGGCATGAACAATTCTCCAGTAGTGTTTATGGGGCTCATGAACAAGATCTTTCAGCCATACCTCAATCGATTTGTGGTGGTCTTCATCGATGACATCTTGGTGTACTCAACCTCTGAGGAAGAGCACATTGTACACTTGAGGATAGTTCTGGACACACTCTGGGAACACTGTTTATATGGGAAGCTATTAAAGTTTGAGTTCTAGATATATAAGGTCCACTTCTTGGGAAACATCATCTCAAACGCTAGAGTTTCAGTGGATCCAATGAAGATCAAGGTGGTACTTTCTTGGGAGCCACCCAGAAGTGTTACTGAGGTGCAGAGCTTCCTTGGATTAGCAGGTAACTATCAGAGGTTCGTACCCAATTTATCTAGAGTAGAAACACCTATGACTAATTTCATGAAGAAGAGAAAAACCTTCTTGTGGTTAGAGACATGTCAACAGATCTTTCAATAGCTGAGGTAGAGTTTGACCAACTCTCCCATCCCGAGTTTTATGGATGAGGGCACTGACTATGTGGTTTACTAGGATGTATTAGGGACTGGACTCAATTGCGTCTTGATGCAGGATGATATGGTGATTACTTATGGCTCATGACAGCTGAGGCCTCATGAGAAGAATTATGTGACTCACGAATTGGAGCTGGTAGTAGTAGTCTTTGCACTGAAGATGTGGCGACAATACTTAATGGGCGAGCATTTCATTTTTTACTCAGACCACAAGAGTCTCAGATATATATTCACACAGAAAGATCGGAATCTGAGACAATGAAGTTGGCTAGAGTTCCTCTAGGAGTATGACTTTGATATAACCTATAATCTAAGGAAGGGGAATGTAGTGGCATATGCACTTAGCTGGAGATTGAGTTCACAGCTTCTGAATGAGGCTTCAGAGTAGTTAGCCTTGAGTCCGATATCCTACGTGAATAGATATGAGATAGTCTACCTCCAGTCGATGGTAATTTCCCATCCACTCCTTCAGGGGGTCAGGGAGGCACAACTTGGAGACCGCAGCTGCGAGACTACATGTGCTCAGATATCCTCATGCCATACACCTGTTGAATATTCTGACGGTGGGTAGCACACTATCCTTTCCAGAGGATGTATAGTTGTACTAGTGGGGCTATGAGAGGAGGTGTTGAGGGAGTTCCATACATCCCCCTTGGAATTACATCCAGGCGTGATGAAGAATTATCAGGACCTCTGGCATTAGTACTGGTGGCCAGGGATGAAGAAATATGTGGCAGAGTATGTTTCTAGATGACTCACTTGCCAGCAAGTGAAGGTCGAGCACCAAGTACCTGCTGGCTTGACCCAAACCCTCGAGATACTAGAGTGGAAGTGGGAAGGGATGTCTATAGACTTTGTGACAGAGTTACCACATACATCTATAGTAAATTATACCATCTGGGTGATCATTTACCGACTCACCAAGTCAGCCCACTTCCTTGCTATTTGAGAGAAGGGTTCAATAGAGAGATTGGGACATCTCTATGTTTAGAAGATCATGCGACTTCATAGGGTGCCTTCAACGATAGTCTCAGACTGTAACTCATGCTTCACATCCCGGTTGTGGAAAGGATTGTAGGAGGATTTTAGGGCTCAGCTTCTCTTGAGCACATCTTTGTACCTACAGATAGATGGTCAGACTGAGTGGACCATCCAGACCATGGAGGATATGCTTCGTGCATGTGTCCTAGATTTTGGTAGTAGTTGGGAGGACTAACTAACCTTATTTGAGTTCATGTACAACAACATATATCACTCCACCATTGATATGGAACCTTTTGAGGCATTGTATGGATGACCGTGTAGATCACCCTTGTGCTGGACAGATCCAGGAGAGCCAGCACTCGTGGGCCCAGAGATGGTACAGGCTACCACTAAGAAGGTGAAGGTCATCTGAGAGCTAATAAAGACTACACAGAGCTGACATAAGCCCTTTGATGATAGTTGATAGAGACCACTTGAGTTCCTGGAGGGGGACAACTTATTCCTACGAGTCTCCCCTTGACAGGGACTATGAAGATTTGGCCGGGGTTCGAAACTCTCACCAAGATTTAACGGGCCATTCCTGATACTTTGGAGGATTGGGAAGGTGGAATACCACTTGGCACTAACACCGTAGTTGGAGAGGGTGCATGGAGTCTTCCACATATCCCAGCTGAGGAGATACGTGCATGACCCATCTCACGTCATTGACCATGGTCAGCTGGAGATTGACGACATGGAAAATTTTGCGGATTACCCGATGTAGATAAAGGTTTGACATGAGAAGATACTTCATGGGTGGTCGATATCTCTGGTGCACGTTCTGTGGAAGCACGAGAATCTCCAAGAGATCACATGGGAGACAGAGGCTCATATGTGTTCCTAGTACTCCTCTTTGTTTGTGTATCCTTGTTTGGATTTCAGGGACATAAATCCCCAAGGTGGGGAGAATGTAAAGACCTAGAAAACTCCATGTAATTTTTTTAAATATTTGGAATTTTTATGAGTCTTCAAAAATTGACGGTGCGTGATTATTAGGCCTAGTGTGCTTGGAATGAATTTCTGAACTTTTTTTTGAATACATTCAGTAAACACGTAGGAAGAGTTTTCTATCTTTTGAATAGGTTCTTGGATTAAAAATCTGAGGGCACCATTGAATCCGCAGTGCCGAGATTCACTTAAGGGAAGCTTCACTTTGACCATAGTTGGTCAGGAGAAAAAGATAGTTTTTGAAACATTTAAAGAAATAATAAAATACCATAAATTGTTATTTTATTTAATTTTCTTTTTCCTACCACCCATTGAGTGGTGGTGGTGGGGAACACAAAGGTGATCAGACCGTTAATTATAGGGTGTTAATTACATGGTTACAATTTGGTTACATAACCACCCCTCATGGAGATGGCAGCCGATGCTCACCGGCCGTGGGGGAGAGTGGTGCCGCTCGGTGCCACAGTGGCTAGCAGCGGGATAGCTGTGGGCCGACCGTGGAGGCGGAGGCAACGCGTCGTCATGATCCACGTTGAAGGAGAGCCGTAACGAGCTGGCAGGGACCCTGCTTCTGTGGGTCCCATGGGTGACAAGGCAACACCACCTGGTGCCTCCCTTAATAGAGCAGAATGACTCCATTGATCCATTAAGATGTGACATACCATGCACCAGTAGGACGGGCCGCGTCGCCTTGCTGGCCAAGCCGGATCGGTCTGACCTGGTCGGAATGTACCTGGACCCCTCTTGGGCCTAGAAACGCTTAAAGGGCCATAAAATGTGAACCGGATGTCCATTTGATGAACCATCTACAACACCATGATCCATGGGGAGAGACAGTACATTTGAGATACTCCAAGAGAGTTTTGGAGAAAGGTAGAGTATGGTCGGGTTGGATCGACTCTGAATCCAACAGAGCCATCGGTACTAAAATGCCAATAACTGACAGACCGGGCATCCGACTGATGTTCCATTTATCGAATAAGGACCCTTGTGACAAGGAGTTCCTTTAGAGATACTCTATTTGATTTTTTAAAGATTTTGACATGTGACTTGGGTTGGATCAGGCTTGAATCTAACATGGCCCTTTTTATAAAAGTGCCCATATCTTACAAACCGGGTGTCTGATCAGTGCACCGTCTATCACGTTGGGACCTCTATGACAGGGCGGTCCCTTGGGTATGTTTTTGGGACTTTTTACCAGTTGAAATATTAATGATGGATTGAGTATAATAATCTTCTGAAGATCAGGTGTGCTTCGTGCGGGAATCCAGTGGCTGGATGTGACATGAAGAAGAAGACCGACCAATACGAGTCAGCATCAGAAACTCCAGAGTGGGATGATCTAGCTGTACGACTAATTATCCCTACCTCTGTACTATCAACTAATATGGGTTAGCACCAGTGACCAATACAGGTCAGCACCAGCGACCAATACGGGTCAGTACCAGCGACCAATACTGGTCAACATCTAGTAACCGATACGGGCCAGCATACAGTTACCTATATGGGTCAGCAGTAGAGTTACTATGGATAGGATGATCTAGATTTACGACTAGTCATCCCTATCCCAGTAACCTCAAGGTTATACCGTTAGAGTGATCTATCTCTGTAGATTTGTGCTTTATGATTTAGATCATGCATGTGATATTAACTTTGTGTCATTTCATGTGATGTTTTACTTTATGGATTACTGAGAGACCATCGGGGGTCTAGGGGTCCCCTACTGAGTTGTTATACTCACCCTTGCACAGGCTCCACCCGAACGTGTGTGTCTAGTGCAGACTACTGACGCTCTGAGGCATACTTGGGAGGTTCAGGACTTGGTAGAGCTTGGTGTGCCGAGAGTAGTCGATATCCTCTTCTTCGACTTCAGACTTACAACTACTATCCTCTAGGTAGGTCTCTAGGGAATATGTGATAGCTGGTTACTTTCTTTTAGTTTCTAAGGCTTGTATTCTGGCCCACTGTTTTCAGTCCACAATTATACTTGTGGTGGTACTTTACTCTCATGTTTGTACCTCACTTTTGTTGTTTTTTTCCTTTAATTGACCTTTTTGAGTGTGTACATATCTCTAAGGAATTGCCTTCCTTGTTCAGAAAAAGATTTCAGGTGCTAGTCACAAACCCATGGCCTATGGAAGGCGGGTTTGGGGTAGTCACATCCTGGCCCTGTGGGACGGGTCGTGACATAGACTATATCATCTCAATAATCATACTAAAAATTTACAAAAAATGTTACATTGGGGTAACAACAAAAATAAAAATTCCCAACCTACCTTGTGCTGATATATTGAAGCTTCGAGCTTAGATCCATTCTATAAGGCTGCTACACCTAGATTCATCTCCAATTAAGATTTCTAGAGAAAATCCTCTCCCATATCCCCCAACCCCTCTCTTGGATCAATATAGACTCCAAGTAAAGAATCTTTTATTACCTTCATGAGAAAAAAAGGGATAGATAAGGGAGAATTTTAATAAGAAAATAAATAAAAAGGTTTTTTAATTAAAATCAAAACCCATTTAAAGGTCCATCTTGAGACCCGAACCAGATCATAGTTTATACCTCTCATAGGTAAAATTTTCCATTTGAGACTAAACTATGAAGTCATAATTTCATTTAGGGACTCATTTTCAGAGATATAATTATTTTAATTAAATAGAATGATTTATATTTATTTCATAAATCTTAATATATTCTGAAAAAATCCACCATCTCATAATCTCACCAAACTCCATCCCTAGGGTAAACACCCCATTTCAAGATTAATATAATCATCCAAAAAATATTACGATATCTTTCAGTAGGTGAAATTACCATATTAACTCTCATAAACTCTAGGAACCAATAAATATATTTTCCATTCAATTTTATAATGTAGTAAGTTGTTGGTATTTACATAATTTCTTCATGGAAATACTTATGAGTTGACATGCAATGATGTAAAAGATAAACTTGTTCCAAAATTGAGTTTATTCCACTTGGGAACTAATATAGGATTCACCAGATACATCATTTTCATCGTTACATAGAAAAATCATACCTATTAAATATAATACACCCATAATAACACAAATATATGACATACATTGGTATTTTTTGATCATGAGATAATATAGATTTTTATGCCTCTTGGGAGAATTTTGATATTACAATGACTTATCAAAGGATTTAAACTTAGAAAACCACATTGAAAAGGAAAAAATAATATAAATTAAAATTGTAATAATAACATGGAATAATAGAAAAAGAATATTGGAAATTGAAAAGGACACAATAATGGAAATATCAATAGGAATTGAAAAGAGAGAGAAAATAGACCCTTACATTGGCATGAAAATGAATTATTAAAAGGTTAAAATGAGAGTTGATGAATTATATATATCGAATGATATATAAAATGGATAGTAATATACTATTTTATATGAATATAATCTTATGAAATGTTAATTTAAAGAAGATTATAATAAAATAATTACAATAGAAAAAGGACGATTGAGGAATGATAACTCTTACTTTGGCATGGTTATGACATATGAAATGGGTAATATGAGAGGGAATTGATAAAATATCATTGAAAATTTATCAAAGGGATGATACTGTACTAGAAATAAAAATATATCATAAAATATAAAATAATATTAAAAGATTTTATTACAAAATGATTACAATAGGAAAGTGGAATGAGAGAAATAAAAAACATTATCTTACTTAAGCTTCTTGAAAAAAAAAGACCATATAACCACCAAAATTCTTCAATGTATCTATGTAAGAGAGTACATGAGAGATATATAAAGAGGGTAATTCAATATTGGAGTTGAAAAATGGGAATAGGGAGTGAGTATTTAGAGGTGTCGTGAGTTTAATTTCTTTGAATAAAGTGTTGGATATTTTATTTTTCGATTATACTAAGTGCTCTAAAACTCCCACAATGTGCCATTAACTCCCTTAATGATCTACTATAATGATTAGTTAAACAATTAGGTAAAGCATACCAAATTGTTCAAGTTTGGTTAGTTTATAAATATATTGGAATGAACCAATCAAGGATGCCACCTGAATTGACACCCGAACCGAACTGCCACTATGACTGAAGGGCATTCCTAATCCCCACAGGCTAGAGACTAGTTAAAAGGTATAAAAAAACTATTAGAATGATTTCAATATCTAAATTATATTAAACACCCAGGATTCCACCCTGAATTAAAATACGAACCATCTATATATTAGACATCCATGCCATAAAAAAACAAAACAATATAAATGAAACTACTAAATCATATTACTCAAAAAAGAAAAATAACAAAACAAATCATATATAGTAGTAAGGAATAACTAAACATAAATCATGTTTATATATAAAAACTAATAAAAAGGAGAGTTGTATCTTAAAAGGACAACACATGATGACCCCAATGTATAAAATAAAATTAAAATGTTACCAAAGGATCCTTGTAACCCATGGTCACTCACCATGTCCCAAACTAACCATCAATGGTCCAACCTAATCATAACTCCCACAGACTAGAACATAACACCTGAGAGAAATTGTAAGCATTATGTGCACTAAATAGAGTATGTAGGGTGTGATAAAAATGATCATAGTAGGATTTTACCAAATATTTTGTTACATTTACTTTCAAAATACAATTTCATTAATATTAGTTTGAAATATAATTATAAAATAGGGTTTTCACATGAACTTTTATAAAAAAATATTATCCTCTAATTTATTTTTTAAAAAACTTTTATAAATATAAATATGATTCTTACAAAACTCATTAAAACAAACAAAAAACTAATTTATCTTTCTAAAACATTCATCAAACACCAATTTTGGTAAAAAAACATCACTTTAATTTTAAAACATGCTTCAAAAATCATTTTATAATTCAATTTAAGAGTGAAAAAAACATATAAAGAAAATAAATAATTAACACACATGACACACAATAATAAATCAAACATTCCAAAATATCAAATCAGAAAAATAGTGCCATCGAAAATCATGGATAGGGGATAGAAAACATAGAATATATATCAGGATCCCTTAATTCATCCTAAAAAGTATCGAGAATCATGGGAAACTCCTAGGGATCTTACTAGTAAAACACTCTATATAGGCCCCCATAGTATAACCAAGACTCCCCATTCAGAACCCTTTCATGTCATAGAGTAAAAATAAACCCCTAATAGGTTATGGATTCCCTAATAAAATAGCTAGAGATTACCACCACACTAGTGTAACACAAATCAAGGACTATTATTACCTACCTAGGTTACCATTACAGGTTAAAGAAAAGGTGAGAATATGAACAAGACAAACTATCATCAATTTATAAAAATAAAATAATGACAGTAAATCTTATCTAACCTACTATTACCTCATAAGAAACAATCCCTTTCAAATATATACATAAGTGTTAATAAACATGCAGTGATATAAAATCCCCCAAGGGATATCACCTCATCCCAAACAATTAAAATGTAAGGGGATTAAGTGAGGGTCTCACAAATTTTATAAAACTTATTTAGAGTGAAAAAATTGGACTTATAAAAATCTCACCTTATTATGAAATCCATTTTCCACCTTTTTAAATTATTTTAAAATTTTCATTTACACTAAAACATTCAGAAATCGCATTCAAACTTATCTGAAATCATTTAAGTCTCATTTCAAACACCCCCTTTTAAACTCAATCCAAATAGAACACCTTTTACCCAATTTGTGACCCAAGTGAAGAAAATAAATTAAAACATTATTTCATACTTTAAAAACATGAATCTTAGGAATTTCAAGATATTCAATATTTAAATAATTCTTTATAAATCAAGAAAAGTCTTTTAAAATACAGTATTCCAAGTGACATGACCCATAAATTTTTTAAAAATTCACTGAAACTAGAACATATACATTTAATTTAACAAAATATATAATTTTTACATAATAAACCATTAAATTATATCTAATTTAAAGGGAAAATACAAAAAATATAATGCCTTAGGATTTGAATATATAATTTTTATTTAAATAAACATTATATCGATATATTGTTTCCCACACAACAACAAACTAAAAAATTCATGGAATATTAGGTGAATAATATTAAGAAATTTTATGAATAATAAATTCTATAGTAAATAAAAATATTTTAATTAATTATAAATTCATACAAAATAAGAGTAATAACACTTAAATTTTTAAAAGAGTGTTTTTTTCAAAAAAAATCAATTTTCTGTTATATTTTATATTTTAATTTAAATGATAAATTCATAATTTTTAGAATTTTAATTTAAAAAAAAATCAATTTAGAGTAAAAAATATTAAAATTAACTTAGGCTGAATTTTTTAGATTTTTCTAAAATAATTGATCTTTTAGTGAATTGTGAAAAATACCGTTTTTGTTAAAAACTTCCACTTTTGTGACACTATGTTAACATAAGAATGACTTAAAATTTTATGAAAAATTATATATATAATATATATTTATATAATAAGTAATATAAATAATTTTAAAATAAAATTTTTAACTTATAAAATACATGTTTAACATTTTGGAAACTCAAGTAATATTTCACAATAAAAACAATTTTTATGTGCCTATATTAAAAATTAGATTTTATAAATTTTATAAATTAAATAAAAAAATTGATTTCATATTAAATATAATAATTCCCATATTATTTGATAAATTTATTTTCATTTTTAATCATAAAAATTGGATAACTGTGATTAAAGTTAATTACCACATTAATAATGAAATTGTAATTTTTAAAGATTTGGTTTACTAACATTATTTTTTATATAATAAATTAAATTAATATATCTTAAATAATGAATATAATATATTTTTTAAACACATAGATTAATATATTGACACACATTTAATTGTTAATCAATACTAAATAAGGTTAGGAATACTTATTTAACAAGAAGTAATTTTTTTACAAAAAACAATTTTTTCTATACATTATCTAATTTAATTTAAAACACAATTATCTAATATTTAAAAATAGAATTGGTTTAAATGATGAATAAATTAATATTCATAATATAAAAATTTTGTATGATGGGTTATTTTATATTTTTAGTAAATTATAAATTATTTGGGAGAAAACTAGTTATCGCGATATAAATAAAAAACATTAAAAGTAAAAATCTCAGAATAAATGACTTCAAAAATGTTCAAACATCTATAGAAATTATTATTTGAGGATTTATTAACCCAATATCACCCAAAAATCCATTATTTATCACTTTTGAATTCATTGACCATTTAATAGTGCTATCCCATAGTTGAAAAATAATAGGTGTTAAAAAATGTTCCATTTTCTTAACTTATAAAGGGGGTTTACTTCCACCCTCTTGAAGTTATATATCCCCTTATAAATTAAATTGAACCCCTAAAACATTTCCTAGCCTAGAAGTTACTTTCATGTACTAAACCTTATGATCACCATTACTTATACTAATCCCTTCATTTATAAGGAGTCTTCCAAGAGAAAGTTCAAGGTCCCAAAGAAAATAGGCACATACGGAGAGAAAATTAGAACCGAGGTAAGGGTTTTGGATATCAATTTTGTTACATTGCAATATAATTCTCATTCATCACTTATTTATTTTTTTTGGTTTATATCATACCCATAGATTTATTTTTATAATAATGTTCTTGTAATCTATGGGGTTTAAACATCTATATCATGTCCTATCTTTCATGGGTTTTCAATTTGAAAGATAACGATGTTGTAAATGTTTGCGCTAACTCAATTTTATTTTGTTGAGTTACTAAATTTTTTATTGAACTATATTTTTAAAAAATTTATTTATTCTACATAATGAATAATTTTTATTGTATTTACTCTATATTTTTGAGGGTTTTATTATTCTTCCTAATAACCTAATTATCAAATGATTTTTACCTCAAAGATTATGTTACTTGAAAGGTTTTCTTGGTATCAATTATTATTTATTAAGAAATTTTTCTTATCATGCACCAATTTAATTTTATATGTTTTATATAATTACTATTTTTTATAATATATCTTGAATTATATTTTATTCATTGTATTTTATGTTAACATTAAAGATTTTTTTTCTTTATGGTGTTTGATTTAAATGTTACTCATACTATAAGGTTTATCTTCTCAACCTCATTTTAAAATAAAGATCTCTCAAAAGTTATAAACCATATGTGGAATTTTCATAGTCTTTTATTCCAACATCATAATAATTTCCTAATCCTCTAGTTATTCTTGGTGAGATTTTCTTTATCTTTATCTTATTTTAAATTAGAAGTTCTATAATATTTTTAAGTGATGCAGTTCTTAGTAAAGGTATTTAAAATAAAATAAAAAAGAAATTATTTTTCAATGATATTTTGTATTTCATTCCACATTTTTTGGATATGCATAATTTTTTTTAAAAAATGAAAAATTTAATTTGAAACTACCTTGAATTTACTTTCTAATTCTATAAAATAAAATCATTTTAACATTTTTTATATGGGTTAGTTTTGATATATGAATCTCATTTAACATTTTTGTGAGAATGTATCTTTATACTACATTTATTATTTTATATGAAAATTTCCCTCTAAATTTTAATTATTTATAAAAGAAATTATTATTATTCTTTTTTTATAAAAAATTACCTTTAAAATGATTTTAAAAGATTAAGGATATTTATTATTTCCAAAGTGATTTTTTCTTAAGACTCCTAAGAAATGTTTATTATTTAATTCATTGTCCTTTAACATTTCTTATACCAGATATAATATATTCTTCAAATGATACCATAACCCTTTTTTATCTGGTTGAATTATGAAATATTACTTTCTATCATAGAAATAATCTATCTTCTCCTCTATCATTCCTAGTCATAGGATGTTGATAAAACAAATTTTTCTTCTAATGACTTTACTATGTGAAAACTCTATATTTCCTTCGCTGATTTAAGGGTATTTACCTATATTCCATATATTTATTAATTATGTAAATTATTGATGTAACTATATACCCTTTATCTATATGGTGCAAATACCATATTATCTTTTATCTTAATTGAAGGGTATTTATTGATAAAGTTTTTAAATATATTTGTATACACATTTTTTACATGGTTTTATCACATTATGATTATTTATGGAATTATTAATATTTTTCCAGAGTGATTTAAACTGATATGGATTTGAAACCCATTTTATTTTCATGATTTATTTATGATGTAATGAATAAAACCTATTTTATTCCCATGAGTATTCATGGAATGTTGAATAATTGATATATTATGACACACATATGTATGTTTTATGACATGTGGGGTCCTATATCTTTCTCTAATGCACTGGTTGATGATTTATATGTCATGAGATAATGATGTGTTAATATACTTAGATTTTTTATAACATAAAAAGTTAGACATACATGGATATGTTCACAATATAAAAGGGTGGAGTTACATGAATTTATTTACAAAAAAAGGGTGTACATACTTTGATTTATTCACAATGTTTTCCTATGATTATGTTTGAGCCACAATCTGATGCTTATTATTAATACTATGCTATACTCTCATGCATTTTGTTCATTGAATCATGTTTCCACACTCTCTTGATTCATTTCTTATGTTATTCCATTCAATATTCCATAAATCATATTTTATTATATAATTATTAATGGGTATAATTTTATTATGTACTTTGATTATACACATATACTCATCTTATGTTCAATTATAAGCTTTGACTATTTTTTTTATGTTTACCCTTATTGAGAATTTGGGATCAACCATTTCTTATATTTCTATTTCCCTAGGTTATATATAAAAGTAATATATATTATTTTTATAGAAGGTTATCTTGTGTAGATAATTTGTGGGAGATGTGGAAGGCCTATTATGGATTAAGAAATTGTTTATATAGTAAAAAAATGCACATTAACTGAAAAATTCATGGATTTTGTTAGTTTAAAATTTTCCCAAATTCTTTAAAACTATGAACCTAAAATTTCTTTAGAATATATATAATGAAATATTTTATTTGATTTTTATAATTGAGATGATCAGTTATTTGGGGTGTCGTAGTTGGTATCAAATCAGCGTTTAGTTTTTTGGGAATTAGGATTAAACAACTTTAGTGAAAACCCTGGGGATAAGTTTAAGGGACCATTCTTTGTACATGATAACATCCTAAAGTTTTTATAATATATAGATTGTGTGGTTATATTATAAATTACATCCTTAAATGGATACTATCAAAGTGGATGCATCCGTGATATAGATGAACCTAGGGGTAATCACCCTAGAAAGGATGATTGAGTATTAATTCAATATTTATTATGGTGTAGGATGAGTCAGAATAAGACTACACACTTATCTAGACACTGCCATGTGATATGATTTGTTAATTAAATTCTCTTGAAATACCATTATAAAAGATTTATTGTGTTAAGGAATTAGGTTAATTAATATGAGATAATACAACCTAAACAAACCTTGATTGAATTGAGAGTGATTTAGGTTAAAATAAAATGTAATGTAATAATTTCAAAGAGTAAGATTTTTTTGTTGAATTTATCATGTAATTATCTTATAATATTTATCTATTGGAATTAATTTTTCATAACTCATGTTAACTCTCACTGGTTTTAGTAATGGGATGAGCCCAAAGGAACTAGGTTGATAATGAATTTTGTAGACAATGTATAGATTGTACCAATGATCAACCTAACATGATAATAGTTGTATTAAGAAATATTTTGGTTCTGCCAAACCATTTTTCAAGAATTATGACTAACAATATGAACTTAGTTAAGTTTCCAAGCACACTATAGAAGATAAGGATAGAGTCTCATGGAGTCTCATGGAGGTTCAGGTTTTGAAGATGATAAAGGAAAGAAGATCCAGTTTCCTTTATTTCAAAAAATGTGGTAATAATAACCAAGAGTGGTGTCTCAAAGGAATTGGGAGATGTAAAATTTGTATAAAAGGAGTGAATATAACAACTAGTTTCTGAATAAAAGTTAATATTTCATTGTAAATATTCAAAGTAAATAGTGTTATTTTAGAGGCACCACTAATTGTTCAATATATTAAATATGGGGAACTTAGACATTATCTATATCAATACCCTAATATATGGCGAAATAATGATGATATGAACCATAAAATTCCTTTAAAAGGTAAATCATATGAAACCAAAACTAAAAAATTGGGTTCTAGAAATGTTATGGAATTAGGAACACTAATCACTCACTTAAGAACTATGAGTATTGTATTCATATCTTGTTCTACCCACTCTTAAGTACCTATAATGGTTACTAAAAACATAAAATCACCACCATGATGACTAGATACTAAATTAATAATAAAAAATTTAGTGGTATGATTATTGTATACCCAGTATATAAGTCTTATCTTGTATGATTATAGGAATGTGCTTTCTATAAAATCATATTATCCCTCCTTTAGTCATTTTTGATGCGATATTAAGCATGGATTAAATCTCTTGACATAGAGGCCTTGATAATTTCCAATATAGGAAAATAAAATCTAAAAATAAACCCATGAACACTGAAGGGTATCTGATTTTCTCATATCAATCATTCAATGGTCCATTTCTCTCTTAAAGTGTATAGAGGTACTCAAGTCAGATTCTAACGGTGGTACTATTTTTTGGAGCGGATTTGTTTTTGATTTTCATTTTGAATGGGGGGTTGGATTGAAGATATTATTTAAATCCATTGATGGATTAAGTCTAATTTAAGAATTTTATAAATATTTTGTTGTTTTCATTATTGAGGATTTAATCTTATCATATCTTTGAGATTTGAGTTATATTTTATTATATTAACTCCCACTTTACAAGATGATTTTGATTGGAATTACTAAGTGTCGAGGCTTTAATCCTAAACTTAACTAAACTAGGGTTATAATATCAATAAATAATTATTTCTGATTGCGTATTTATGGTTCCACTAATCCATGAAATCCACTCATTAAACAAAATATGTCATTAATCTATGAAATTTTATGTTTAACATACACAATGTTATCCTAAAGAATATTTAATGAGAAAAAGATCTCAATCACTTAAAATTCACAAATTATAACTCACCCCAATGGAATATTTACTCATCAATTAAGTTGGATAGTAATATGGTTTTTTATTTTTATGGTTATGAGTTAAAAAGATAAGAAAAATAATGAGACTAGATAAGAGTTGTGTGTTGATTACACACACGAACAAAGAATAAAATTAGACATGAACATTTGATTGAGTAAGAAAGTGAAATAAAGGAATGGTTTTAAAATTGATTTAAAATATTTTAAGAGAATTAATATTAAAAAATAGATAGTGTATGGGAATTAGATATTATGATGAAAAAATAGTCATTAATATTTAATTGAAATGAAAATAAACTTACACAATTAAAATTGAAAATAAGAAAAAAAACCATGAAATGGAATGTGGAGAAGTGGTTTATCTTATTGAAACAAGAATAATTAAAGTCATACTAGGAACGTTTAAATTATATTTTAATTCCAATTATTCTAATGAAGTTCTTAAATTCCAAACCATTTTAATGAGAATATGGTAGTGTATTTATAGCCCAAGGTGGTAGATTGTTTGAATTCTAAAACTACTCATCAAATAGGATTGAAAATTTATTCTTTTATACATATGAATATATAAAAATATTATTCTTAAAAGTTATAGATATTGATTATGAATTTTTACCCTCTAAATTTTGAAGCCATTTTACTTTTGAATCCAAAGTTACAGTTGTTTTACTAAAACGTGCTGGTCTCTAGTTTTATCTGATATTTTTGCATGGACTAAATGTGATTGAATTTATAGATATTAATATGCCTAAAAATCAAAAAATATTTCTTAAAAAAAGGTGGGTTCTTATATATTTTCTTTCAATCCATAACATTACATCTCAATATCACTTCTATATTGGTAGAAAGTCAGTAATTATTTTTGTTTTGAAATCCTAGATAGAATTTTGTCCTAGAATTTCATGCATAAATTAATACCCTTGTTGTTTGAGTTGGGTCTGACAATTTTTATCCAAGATATTTATGAATATCTTCAAAAAAAGTGACAAGTTTAGTAAAATTTTGGATTTTGTATTAATCCCATAAATTCAATCTTCATGGATGGTCTAGTTTTCTCCCCAAATTTGATGGGCCTTCTTGTATATTCTATATGACCCTTTAGATAGAAAAATTAACCAAATATATAGTTTAATAATTTTTAGTAAATTGAATTAGAAACCCTAAAAAACAACAATAATAAAGTTATAATTAGTAGGGTTATAGTTATTTTTAAAATAGTAAATCAATTTGAATCTGAATTAATTCCAATAATGCTCAAAATTATATTAATATTAAAACATGTGTATTTCATGCCAATTATGAACATTTCATTCAAAAAAAAAGTAAATAGAGTATATAAAAGGTTATTAGTAAATTAATAACATAAACTCCTTCACACTTAGGCTTTGTCATGTCTTAATGTATATCAAATATAAAAACATAACTAAACACTTTTCACTCACCAACAAATATAAATTTTTTTTCTCCAATCAGGGGGTCTAGACTAGTTCACTCATCCATAATGAGTTCTAACACAAATTATTATCGAAATAAAGTTCAAAAAATAATTCATTTTTCATGCTCAAAACTAGAAATAGAAAATATGGGCACTCAAAACCCACTCCTCTCAAGATGATGTAAAGTTATTCAAGGAGGATCACTCATTCACCATCTAAAAGTGAAATAATAAAGTTTTTAAGATATTTGAGATTCTATTATATATACTAAATTTTACAAGAATCAAGTGGTCTTTTTTTCAGTGTCTATGAGATAGTATTAATATAATGGACAAAAGATAGAAAACAAGGGGTAAAATACCAACATGGAAAAATCAGTGCACACTTTTTTTGAAATGTGACATAGAATAAAATAGAAACAAATATTTATAGATGACTTAATGTGTGAAGGAATACGAGAAGGGGAGAAAATTAGAAGGGAAGTAAAAGATTATTTATGTATGAAATAGTAAAAATCCCCAAATATTTAAGAAAAAATGATGCAAGGGTTCCTTTTTTTTCTTTTCCTATTTATTCCTTTTAGAAGTTGTAATTTGAAAAAATATCACACAAATATCCCAACCCTTGTTTTATCTCCTCATGATAATAATTTTAATATTTAAAACAAGATGAATGGTTGAGGATGAGTGTTTTTTGACCCTCCTAATACACTTGTTCATTTTTTTAATTTTTTTTTCATTTTTTTGAACAAATTTCAATAAAATTTATACAAATGAAAAAACATAAATCTATTCCAAAACATCACTGAATTAAAACCTATCCTCCACACTTAAATGAATTCTTTCCCACAAGAATATGATGAAATAATGAAAATCAAGGAAATGGTATCCAAAATGAAAACCATTTAGCTACAATTAAATTTCAATAAATTGTGAAATTAAACTCCTTGTAGATATTGGGTGGAACAAGGTTTCCAGATTATAATGTGGCTATAAAAAAAGTTTTCATAGGCCTAAAGGTTATTTAAAAATGAGGATTAATTCAAGCTTAATTGTAGACTATTTGGCTATTTAGATTCTCATGTGGTTCAGAAAATGGCTCAATCATATTAATGTATAATAAAGTAAGAAATTTATCTCGAAGGTCCACAAACTCAAGACTCACAATTAGGGGTGGAAAAAACAATATGAAAATATGGTCACAGGTTACCTTAGAATGAAATATAATGTTGTTCCTCGTGGTTAGAAAGGAATTATTTTCCAAATAAAAAATTGATCATTAAAAACTTATTTACCTTGAAAAAAATTGTTTATCCATGTTTTTGTTGAAAATAAAAAATGTTTGAGATCGAAGAAAGTCTTATGACTCTGAAAAATGGTTGGAAAAGATTTAAAAATTTAATTGTGAGTAATTATTAAACTTTTTGTTTTTTGTATTTTTGTATTTTTCTAAATACACCAATACACTAAAGAGAAGAATGAAAAAAGGTTTTTATGAATAAAGTGTTAAAAAAATATAAAATATGAGAAAGATAGAGGAAGAAAAATAAATATTGAAAGAGAGAGAGAGAGATAAAGAATGAGTAGGAGGAAGAAGAGAGGTAGAGGGATTTAAAGGGAAATATTTACCCTTGGTTTGGATTTGGTGGGTCCTCATCTCCATCCATTAGGGGGTATACTATATTATTTCGAGATCTAATGGAAGTTCATGTGGTTTCTAAGGTGTGTGTCCTCCCATGGTGATTCTTTAACTAATTCCCATTAACCGTACATGTCCTTTTGGAATGAGGGTCTTAGACTTACACTATACCAAATGGGTAAGAATTAGTAACAATAAAAGGACCTTCATAAAAAGAATCAATCTTACCTTAGTGAAGCTGAAATCTATAATTTAAGAGCATTACCTTTTCACCATCATGAAATACCTTTATTACAATGGTTTTGTCATGGATTAACTTATATTTTTCTTTGTAAAGATTTAAATCCTTATTGGAATCAATTCTAATCACTTATAATTCATTTAATTTCAATAATCCCTCTTCACCAATTTTTTCACAATTAAAATTATAAGTTTTGACAGCCCAAAATGATTTATGATGGATTTCAACTGGAAAATGACATGATTTACCAAAAACTAGGCTAAATGCAGACATACTAATGAGTGTTTTATAGGATGTTTAATAATTCCAAATAAATTCAGCAATGATTTTAGGTCCATCTTTTCTTGTGGGCATAAAATTTTATCAAGCACTCTTTTCACTTATCTATTGGAAAGTTCAACCATTCCATTTTTTGGGGGTGATATACAATTTATGATTTATTTAAAATCCTATTATTTTTTAAAATATATTATATTTTTCAATTATATAAATGGGTTCCTAAGTCTCTCACCAAAGCACAAAGAGTTCAAAATTGATGTAAGATGTGGGATTTGAGAAGCTCAAAAATAGTACCTACATCATTCTTTCTAGTGGTTTTGACCTCGAACCTCCTAAAAAAATATTCAACCATAAGAAGAATGTAATATAATCCATTTAAATGGGGTAATATTCCAATGAAATTGATGCCCCAAACATCGAAGATATCCTAAAATATTATTAGATTTCAAGGAATTTCATTTTTTTTAAAATTTTACAAATATTTTAAAGTGATACAAGATTAAAAAAACTCATGTGAGTCTTTAAAGAGTGAATTCCAAAATAATCCAGGGTCAAGGACCTTTTGGGAGGTCCTTTATGGTCCAAAATGTTCACCACCTAGCATTAAGTGGAAGAATTATAAGATATAGGGATGTTCATCTTCATCAAAACATATCCTAATCACCATGTTAGACCTAGTTTTTAAAGTTTATTATCTTACCAAAAAATAGTATTTTGAATAACTTTTCAAAAGTTTCTTTTTATTTTTTTATAAAATCACCAAAACCAAGTAATTTACAATCAGGGCATACCATGGTAACTATATAGTGAGATATGAGAGTTTTTAGTGGGAAATTCAATTTCAATGATTTTAGAATGAGATGAATTAGAAATTATAATTAGGTGATCATATATAGGGTTTTATTTTATATGTATATCTTTTATCTCAAGGTAAAACTATTGGAGCATTATGATCCATCTTATTATCCTTGGTTTGGAATCACTTTTCTTGAGTAAGAACTTTAAAGCTAAATGGTAAGTGAAGATGATGATTTTTTCACCTAAGAGATTGGGTCAAAATTTATCCCTCGAAAAGACCACAATTAAAAGTTCATTTTCAGTGACAATGTAGTGAGATTGAGTTTCATCTAATGTTTTTGTTGCATAATAGATGACATGAGGAATGTTTTCTCTTATTTGAATAAGAACATACCCAATAGTCCTATCAGAAGCATCATACATAAATTAAAAGTGTAAGGACCAATCTGGGGATTGGACTTCCATGTCACATGTAAGAAAAACTTTGAGTTCAAAGAAGGATCTATTTCAAGCCTCATAAAAAATGGAATTTAGCAACATTTTGAAGTATAAGAGTGATTGGGTTTATAGATTTAAATAACTCACCATAAATAGTAAATTAATTTATGAAGACCTCCATGAAATGCACAATGAATTTAGAAACAATACTCACCATACACCTCTAGAATGTTACAGGAGCATTGAAAAATCCAAAATACATTATTCTATATACATTTCTTCTAAAGTGGAAAGTGAATATAGTATTTTCTTGGACTTGAGGTGCAATTGGGATTTGGGAGTAGCTTGTTTATCCATCAAGAAAACAATAATGTGACTTTTTGACTAATATTTCTATAATTTGATCAAGGAAAGTAAGTGGGTAGTGATATTTTAATGTCTAAAAATTCAATTTATAATAATTGATGCACACATGCCATTTATGTTCACTCAAGTTATGACCACCTCTATGTGTTCATTTGTGATTATAGTTATCCCACCCTTATTAGGCACCATTTGAATCAGACGAACCCATTCACTATCAGAAATTGGGTAGATAATGTGAAATTGAAGAATTCTAGTGATCTCTTCCCTAACTACCTTGTATATGAGTGGATTGATTATTTTTTTGAGTCTATTGGACTGGTTTATATGATTATTCTAGATGTATGCGATGAATGAAAATGGACAGTTTGATGCTTGGTATATCATCTAGGATCCAACCTAAGGCCTTTTTGTTTTCCTCTAAAACATGAATAAGTGTGTAATCCTTAGTGTTAGAAAGTGAAATACATATGATGATGACATAAGAGTGATCAGGGTAAGAGAATTCATATTTCATGTGTGTAAGAAGAGGTTTCATACTAGCTTCATCCTTTATTTGTGTGCTAGAAAACTTAGGAATAGAGGAAGGGATTCTATTTGGTTTTGATTCATTTTCCTCAATAATTTCCAAGGTGGAATATTAGATAATAGAGTTGAGATGATTTTATAGAGAGTTTTCATGATCCTTTAGATTGAAAAAGTATATGAATGAAAAGCCAACATACAATCCTCTATTTAAGACATTGTTAATCCTGGTGAAAATTTCACAAACTATATTCTCATTTGAACAAGAAGAATATGATGAAAATGGATTCAATCAAATCTCATAAGTGTCCTCATAAGTATGGATAGAGAATTCAAAGTGATCCATTTATGGGTATTTCATGGAATGAAAAATATTGAACTTGACTATTTGGTTACCAAATTCTATGGTTAAGATTACTAAATGGACATCAATTTTAGTTCAAGCTATCATGAGGAATGGTTTTCCTTGAATTTGGATAAATCTAGAAGTAGTTTTATCACCTTCCATGTCAAGGATATATAAATTATCTTGGAAGATAAAATCATTAACCTGAATAAGGACATCCTTAATTATTCCCTCGGGATTGGAAGTGCTTTGATTGGATAATTAGATGACAACACTTTTTGGGTGAAAGGGACCTATGCCAAGGTTAGAGAATATATATTTGGGCATCACATGTATCAAGGATCCTAGGTCTATGAGTGCGTCATTAAAGTTATAAATCCTTATTTTCCATGGAACTAGAAAGGTCTCTAGAACAGTGCACTTCATGGGAATGGGTTGTTGGGTTTAAAAAATTTCAACAGTCCTAAGTTTTCTTTTATGGATGCACAATTACTTAAGAAAATTTTCATACTTAGGTATCTATTTAATGTCATCTAATATGGGAATGTTGAGTTCAACACATCTAAACATTTCAATCATTTCATTAACAAGTTCAAAGTGCTTATTGGGATTAGATATTTCTTGATGAAAATGAATTGGGTTCCTTAGAGGAATGGAAGAAGGTGTAAGAGTGGCTTCAGGTTCATTTTTCTAGATTTTTGTTCTTTTATTTTTTTCTAGATCAACATTCTAATGTTATTTAGAGGATCCATCATGAGGAATGGAAATTATTTTTCTATATCAAAGTGAAAATTCACTTACATTAACCTTGGTGTTTGGGAATGGTTGATCTAGGAGTTGGGAATAATTGTATTGTTATTGTGGACTTAATTGGGATGCATGTTAACTAATTTTTTTTCCAATTTTTTTAATGCTAGAACACGTGAAGGAGGAAGGATCATCCATAATAATTTCCCATGGATTCTTATATAATGATTCATGTCACAAATTTGTATTGCCTTGATTTGGGTTCTTGGGAAATCAATTGTATTGGGTTGATACTAGGGAAGTCTCACTAGGATAGTGGAATCCATGAGGAGTAGTAGGAGTATTTTTCCTTTGATGTTGAGGAACAAAAGGAGAAGATTTTCATAAGTCATCACCACCTTTACCATATTGGAATTGGCTTGGATTTTGATGAGGGAATTGAGGGGGTTGAGAGACAAGATTACCATAGATGGAGCCTGGGTTATAGGTATAAGAGAATAGATCAGAGTGGGGTTGGTTGGAGTTTTTAATGAACTAATTTGATTTTTGAGAGTTGGTGTTTCATTGATAATATTTTCTGTTGATCACCATTGGTCCAGTTGAATATGACGGATCATTTTTTATTTTTTGACAAGTTTTAGTTGGATGAGATAGTGAGCTACAGATTCCAAAAATTTTGATATGTCCAGGTAATAGATATTTTAAAGAAGATGAGGTTGGGGATTTGGAATATAAGGATAGATGTTTCATAAGACTTGTAAGAGAACTCATCCACTTAGTAATCTTATTGGACTCTATAGATTTATTCTATTATACTTGTATGATTTGATCATGACCTTAATTATGGGATAGTTTTGTGTTTGAGACCATGTTGATTATGATATCTCATGCAGTTACATGTGTTTTTTCAAAAATAGCATTCCTAGTTATGGAATTAATGAGAATTATCACCATATCCAATAACCCCTCATATAAGTAATGGATCAATAATTTTTAGGTATTTTTTTCATGGGAATGTTTCCAAAATATTCTAAAACCTCTCATAGTATTCCTAAAGTGATTCATCAGGGACTTGATGGATACCACTTATTTTTTTTGGATAGAATCAATTCGAGAATTAGGGAAGAATGTATCTAAGAAGAGTCACTTAATTTCATTCCATCTGTTTATAGAACCAATATAGAGGTAATAGATCCATAAATTGGCAAAGTCTTCTAGTGATAAAGGGAATTCTCAAAGTTTTATTTATTCTTTGGAAACCCCTTGAGGCTTTATAACAGAGCATACCACTTGGTACTCTTTGAGGTGAAGATGAGGATCCTCATTGTATATCCCATGTAAATGAGAAAAAATATGAATCATACTTGATTTGATTTTGAAATCATCATTGATATTTAGATATTGAACACTAAGGGGTTTTTAATTCATATTATGGGAAAAAAGTTCTTTAAGGGTTTCTTCCCTAGGATTGGAACTATCTAGATTAATTATAGGGAAAATGAATAGGTCTATAGTGATTTGATTATCCTTAATGTTCATCCTAAGTTGTAAAAGAGTTTACTCAATTTTCAGGTCAAACAAATCTAATGGATTGTTTTAGAGGCTAAAGGATATTCATATAAATTTTAAAGTGTGAGGAATGTGACTTTTTATTTTGTTTTGTTTTCATATTTTTTTTTGATTTTTTGGTTTTGGTTTTTTTATGTTTCTAAAAAAATAAAAAATAGTTGAACACTTAACATAACATCCAAAAAAATGTTCCATTTTAAGAATGGATGATTATTTTCTACCGACCATTCAAAGGTTTGGTGCTCTGCTAATGTGTATAGTGGAACTTAAGTCAAATCCTTGATGATTGAACTATTTTTTAGAGTCTGTTGTTTCTTTTACACTACTAGAAATTTTATCTTTACCAACAGTTTAAAACTGTTGGTAAAGGATGGATAACTATTGGTATAAACTATACCAACGGTTGCCCAAACCGTTGGTATAAACTATACAAATGGTTGTCCAACAAATGGTTGTCCAAACCGTTGGGTCTTGAGCCGTAGGGATAGACATATCCAAACAGTTTCATCATAACCATTAGGATATTTCTGAAAAATTCAGTATATATCAACGGTTTTAGTAAACCGTTGGTATAAATGTTAAACAATGGTTTTAAACCATAGGTAATAGCAAGAATTCTCTCTATACCAATGGTTTACAAAATCGATGGTATAGACTTTTACCAACAGTTTCCCAAAAACCCTTGGTAAATATGAAGTAAAATTGTCTATACCAACAGTTTAAAAACCATTAGAATATACTTATACAAACAGTTTACATAAAACTATTGGTATAAGTTTTGATTTTACACATATTCCAACAGTTGTAAACCATTGGCATATCCTTTTTGTACCTGCAGCAAGCTGGCTTGCTGGCCCCCCCTGTGCAGCTACAACAATTCCACCATGCCTGTAGAATTCATACACAATAGAATAACTGCATAATAAATACTCATACAACAAGTAACAAAATTCACCAATAACAAGTATACCTACATAATACATACAGAATTATATATAAATTCATAAAGAATTCATCCAACAAATAGTTCATACATAAATCTGAATACCCCAAATTCTGTATTTAATTATCCTATACACACATACCTAATTAACACATAATTCATAAGGTAATTACAATAGGTATACACATACAACAAGTATACCCAGGGGGTTGGTTTGGTGTCCAGGGGGTTGGGGGGGCTTTCCAGGCGGTGGGGGTGTCCAGGGGGAGGGGGTGTCTAGGGGGTGGGGGTGTCTAGGGGGTGGGGTGGTGTCTAGGGGGGTGGGGGTCGGTCCAAGGGGTTGTGGGGCTGTCCAAGGGCGGTGGGGTGGTGTCCTGGGGGGTGGGTGTGGTTGTCCATGGGGTTGGGGGTGTCTAGGGGGTGGGGGGGGGGGGGTGTCCAGGGGGTGGGTGGGGGGTGGGGGGGGGGGGGGGTGTCCAAGGGGTGGGTGGGGGGGGGGGGGGTGTCCAGGTGGCGTGGTGGTGTCCAGGGGGTGGGGTGGTGTGTAGGGGTTGGGGGTCCGTCCAGGGGGTTGGGAGTGTCCAGATGGGTGGGGGCTGTCCGGGGGGGGGGGACTGTCCATGGGGGTGTCTAGGGGGTGGGGTGGTGTCCAGGGGGTTGGGCGGCTTTCTAGGGGGTGGGGGTGTCCAGGGGGTGGGGGTGTCTAGGGGGTGGGGTGGTCTCCAGGGGGGTGGTCCACGAGGTTAGGGGGATGTCTAAGGGGGGTGGGGTGATGTCCTGGGTGGGGGTGGATATCCATGGGTGTGTGGATGTCCTGGGGGGTGTCCAGGTGGTGGGGTGTTGTCTAGGAGGGGTGGGGGCTATCTAGGGGGTTGGGGGGGTGTCCAGGGGGGTTGTCCAGGGTAGTGGGGGAGGGGGGCTCTCCAGGGTGGGGGGGGGGGGGGTGTCCATGGGGGTGTCTAGGGGGTGGGTGGCTTACAGGGCGTGGGGGGGGGCTTTAATGGTTGTAATGGAATAAATTTCATGGATTTTATGGTCATTGGTATTTTTAAAATGGTTTTGGAATAGTGTTTGTTTCAATAGTATTTCTTTATTTAGGAAAAAATGAATGCTTTTGGTGTGTATGGAAGGAAGGGGGATTTGGTTATTAGGAAATGGATTACATTTTTATTATGGGAAAAAAATACTATATGATTTTTTATATGGAACCTTAAAAGATATTTTTATAAACCATTGGAGAGTTTTAAATAGAAAAAAGTCTCTATTATGTGATTTAGAAATGGTTTTATGAAGAATTATTTATGATGTATCTTTATGGGATTTGTGATTTGGTGTCCCTTATTTTAGAGCATTAAATTATTGTACTAAATGTTTTTCATTTGATAATTATTTATAATTTTACCACTATAAATGAATCAAAAAGTCCATAAAGGGATATATCAGGTAGTCATTCTTATGATCCAGATATTGTCTTCCTAGTCTTGGTCTCTACACAAACTCTTGTGGAAGTGGAATAACCATGTTCTTCTTGGATCATTTATTATGCATGAGAGTTTCTAAAATACCATCCACTATTTTTTATTGTAAATAAAGGATCCCAAGAGGCAACATAGTGGGTATCTATGATTAACGAGATCATCGATTTGTTAGAAACCCTATAATCCACGGGGGTGGGGTGCTGTCTAGGGGTGGGGGGTGTCCACGGGGGTGGAAGGGCTGTCTAGGGGCTGGGCGAGGCTGTCCACGGGGGTGGGGGTGTCCACAGGGTACAGGGTGTCTAGGGTGGTGGTTGGGGATTTCCAGGGGTACATGGAGTCCAGGGGGTGGGTGGGTTGTCCACGGGGGTTGAAGGGCTATCCAGGGGGTAGGGGTGTCCAGGGGTGGTGGGCGGGCTGTCCACGAGGGGTAGGGGTGTCTAGGGGGTGCGAGGGCTATCCATTGGGGTGGGGGATGTCCACGAGGGGAGGGGGTGTCCAAGGGGGTGGGTGGGCTGTCCACATGGGTGGAAAGGCTATCAAGGGGGGTCATGGGTGTCCAAGGGCGGTGGGCGGGCTATCCACGGGGGTGGGCGGGTTATCCACGGGGGGGGGGGGGGGGGGGGGGGCTTTGCAGGGGGTAAGAGGTGTCCAGTGGGGTGGGTGGGCTATCCACGAGGGTTGCGGGGCTGTCCAGGGGGTACAGGGTGTCTAAGGGGGTGGGCGGGCTGTCCACGGGGGTGGGTGTGCTGTCCATGGGGTAGGGGTTGTCTAGGGGGTGGGGGGCTATCCACCGGGGTGGCTGGTCTATCTAGAGGGTAGGGGTGTCTAGGGGTGGGTGGTGCTATCCATGGGGGTGGGGGGCTGTCTAGGGGGTATGGGGTGTCTAGGGGGTGGGAGGGGCAGTCCAGGGGGTACGAGGTGGTGGGGGGAGGGGGAGCTATCCACGAGGGTGGGTGGGCTATCCACGAGGGTGTCGGGGTAGTCCAAGGGGGGTATAGGGCGTCCAAGGTGGTGGGAGGGCTGCCCACGATGGTGGGCGGGTTACTCATGAGGGTGGGCGAGCTGTCCATGGGGGTGGGGGCTATCCAAGGGTGGAGGGGATATCCAGGGGTGGGAGGAGCTATCCAGGGGGCATGGGGTGTCCACGGGAGGAGGGGATATCCATGGGGGTGGGAGGGCTATCCAGGGGGTGGGAGGGGTTGTCCAGGGGGATGGGTGGGGCTGTCTAGGGGGGGTACCGAGTGTTCAAAGGGGTGGGCGTGGCTGTCCCAGGGGTACGTGGTGTCTAGGGGGGGTGGGCAGGCTGTCCACGGGGTGGAGGGGCTGTCCACGAGGGTGGGCAGGCTTTCCACTGGGGTGGGGGGATATCCATAGGGGGAGGTGTTGTCCACGTGGGCGGGGGGATGTTCACGGGTGGAGGGGCTATCCAGGGGGTGGGCGGGCTGTCCAAAGGGGTGGGGGCTGTCCACGGGAGGAGGGGATGTCTAGGGGTGGGTAGGCTATCCACGAGGGTGGAAGGGCTGTCCAAGGGGGTATGGGGTGTCCAAGGGGGGTGGGCAGGCTATCCACGGGGGTGGGGGTTGTCTAGTGGAGGGGTGAATCAGTCAAAACAAATCATCAAGTCAAGTTTTATTATTTATAGATAAAAAAATAAAGATGATGTGACCTACCTAATCACAAATATATTCAGGTACAATAAATCAATAAGCATCAAAGGTCAGTAATATTAGTAAAAAATGAAACAGATCAATTTGTCCCTCATCACCATCACTATCATCACTATCATCATCAGCCTCACCCTCGTCCTAATTATCATCCTCATCATCATCCCTTCCCTCCTCCCCACCCTCATACTCTTCCTCTGCCTCCTCATCGCCCTCCTCCTCCGCCTCGACCTCCTCCTCACCCTCCTCCTCCTCCGCATCGGTCTTCTACTCACCATCATCTCAACCTACACTAGAACTGACACCTGGTGCACTATATATAGAACACATCGATGACATATATTCATCACTAGTTGTACTGGCCTTAGGTGGAAGTGTTAGACATAAAACTTCAATCAATTTCATAAAAAAAGTGTTTGCCCTAACAGACTGTTCTGCCGTCTTCGTGCCATTTTTTTAGCCTGTTCTGCCTGTTCCACAACCTGCTAGAACTCAGTGGCACTAAAAATCATACATGATGTGGGAAAATACCTCATCGGAACTATACTCTTCCCAGGTCATCAACGTACTCTAACAAGGTGCTTATCTCCCAAAACCTGATATAAGTGATCATTTGGCCCAAAATCATCAGGTTCCTAGGCATCAAGGTCCTCTAAAGAATCTTGTTACAAATATAAATAGATTATTAAGTTACAAAATTGAGATTGAAATTTTAAATCTACAAAGTAAAACATACAATCTGCTGCTGAGTCGGTTCATTAACCATAGTTCCATCTTTCTTCCTTCTACTCGAGCAAAATGGTTTTGCTTGAGGCACACATCCTTCTATATTAAATTTATACCTCTACAATAACATTGAATGTAGAAAACCATAATTAAAAATAGGATACCAACAATTAATTTCATAACTAAAATTATATAACAACTTTAGCAATAGAATAAATTATAGAGGTAGCAATAGAAAGTGCAATTCGTAAAGAAAAATTATAAACTGTCATACCTACTGCCTCTCCTAATCTGGCATCGTAGTACGTCCCAATGTGTGGATATATTTTTTAGCATCAATATATTTTTATTTCTTCTAGATGAATCCTAAATAAAATTCAATAATTTTTATTAACCAAAAACATGAAAATTTTCATTTAAATACCTATGATGTGATTAATACCTTAAATTGGATAGTTGTCCAATGAGTAATCATTTGTCGGTACTGTTCTAATAGAAAATCATCCCCGACAGGGACTGACTCCAACTCTATGCCCACTCTAGCACACTATCAAATCTATAGCTCATGCTTATAATCTCTCCAAATATCGCATAAATCCTTTAGACGTGTTGGTCGTGCACCCTCACCATCGGAGAAATTAAACCGTAGCTGACACCAAAATAGTAATTCATATAAATACAAAAAATAATATATTACATTAAATACAACAATTTTTTTACCCATATCTCTGCCCAAGATTTATCTTTGACTTCATTTTGAAGGTATCTCCATGAGAGCAGACAGACAGGAATGATGTAGGAGTATTTGGCAAGCATCGCCCAAAAAATCCGACATTGCTGCCCTGATTTTTAAATCATTTGACTATCTTCATTGTAGTCCACCATCAACTACCTGCGGTGGTTCCACACCGGACGCATGCATGTATGACCCTTCCCCTACCTTATATTAGTAGATGTATGTATTATGAAAGAAAAAAAATATTTTATCAATACATGTTATAATGAAAATAAATAATGGTGTAAACAGCTGTTTTGGTTGTATACGTATACTTGTAGTAGTCTGATCAATGGGCCCCGTTGGATCCACAGAAACTGAAGGAACACCCTGTACAGATGGGTTGGGTCCCAATGTATGTTCTGTAGGGACAGACTCTGGTGGAGAAGGAGTTGAAGAATATGGAATATAAAAGCCCAGATAGAAGGAAGAAAAAGTAAAATAAGATGATAGGGACAATTGTCCAAATACTGGATGGGGAGTGGGAATTATCATCAGATATGGTACAAAAGGGTTAGGAGGCTCAGATGTAAAGGGTGGTGAAAACATGGGAGGCCTAAATATCCCATGTGTCGCTAACGAGACATCAGTATCATAATGTGGGATTGATGGTATGTCAGTGGGAGGGGCATTGTCTAATCAGGTATGTCGACCAGATCATCTAACTCTTGTATGAACCCCCCTCGTACGAACACCCTGAGTACTGGGACCACTACTAGGCTACTCATCAAATAACTATCACCTAATAGATGGATCCTGAAAAAATGTTTAAAATAAATTAATCAGATGACATTATATAATATTAAAATAAATACATTTGAAATAAAATACATAATATAGGCACTAGTGGTGGAATGCCTAGCTCAGTCATGCGATGATTATTGTCCATAATCTGTTTTCATCGCCTCTCTTCAATTATTTTCATTTCCTGCATTTGAAAACAAATATGGAAGTAAATAGAAAAGGATAACGAATGGGTATTCCAAAAAACAAATCAAATGAGAGGGAATAGGGGGATTCAGGGATAATTTTACTATCAAATTTTTTTAGGTGTGCTTGAACAAATATATAATGAAGTTAATAAATCGTAAAATATATAATAAATAAATTTAATTTTTAGTAGGATGGTTATTTACTAAGTGTCATAAGTCTATTAAAATCATGGAACATTGATTCTACCAGATTCATGAGGGGTAAAACAGTTGTCAAAATTAAGGAAAAATTTAATTTCTTTAGCTCAGGTAGATGTTGTAGGTTTCAATAAATGTTTTGTTGAATAATACAAACAATCATGTTCATTACCTGGTAAAATTTTAAAGAGATGGCTTAGAGTTTTACAATTTATTAAAAATCACAATTGAAGCATTGAAATATTCACCAAGTTAGAAATGTTGGTTTCGTAGGTTTGAATACAATTCAATTCCAAATTAGAAAATGTAATTCAAATAAAATTGCAACCAATAAACATTGAAAATTCACATAATAGTCTAGTCAAATATAACATATTTTAATCAATATTAAATCCATTTTAATAGTACAAACTTAACATCCGAAGTCAAGGTAAACCAAAAGAATTGAGAAAATGAATGAATGATTTAATATATTTCCCACCAAAACTTTAGGTTCATAGTCAACTCTGAAAATTAATCTATCAGAGTCATAAAAAGTAATAAATGGTTTGTTTCCAATGGCTGTAGGGATGGTTTCAATTTCATCATCACCATTATATAAAATATTTCTTGGAATTCCTTCAATAATGACACCAAATTCAAGTTAAATACGGTCTTTGACATAAAAAACTTGTTTCACCATTAATTCCAATACATATGGTTCATTGGT
Organism: Viscum album; assembly: GCA_963277665.1. Classification (NCBI taxonomy): domain Eukaryota; kingdom Viridiplantae; phylum Streptophyta; class Magnoliopsida; order Santalales; family Viscaceae; genus Viscum; species Viscum album. The sequence continues at coordinate 2,043,133,150 of OY728142.1, read as the reverse complement.
AGTAAGAGTGTGAGTCATATCAATTATTGAAAATCCAAAATCGTCAATAAATGTGTCATGCCTCATCATCGAATCAAACCACTAAAATTTCATCATCATGAATCTTCCATGAGAATAATAATCCCATATTATTATTTTTTCAACAACTCCATAATAACTTAAATTTTCAAATTGTGGTCTACTATCTGATGCACTAGCATAACAGTCTATTGTGGCTGTAACCATAACACCATCATGTTGTGTTCTCATATTCTTTGCTCGTTCAGTGATAATAAATCTATACCCATTGATAACAATTGATTTACAGTCATGAACCATGATATTAGGACTAAAATCCAAAGATCTTATTTCCTCAGAGACAGAGTCAGCAGAAAAACTCAATACCTGAAATATAAATCAATATAAAACTTAATTAAATACTGTTTTAATTATTTTAAACAGTAATATTATTACCTTTAATTTTAACAAAGTAGAAAAATCTTAGCTATGCAAAGTCTCCATCCTTCCCAAAGGTAAATAATGATGCTTTATACTTATCATCGCTTTATGTTCCATGTAGATAGAAATAGGAATAGATTAAGAGAGAGATATATATAAGATATACATATTGAATTTACTTACATGATGTACCCATCGAACAAATCACAGTTGAACAAAACTGTGCAACGTGCCATCTCCCGCTCTTTAAGTCTTAATGTCGTCAATGTATATGATCCATGAATTACTTCTATTTGAAGAAGTGATAGAAAACTAGGTTCAATTTTCTCATACTATTGTTCTTTGTTTCTCATTGGTCTGTTCATTCTTGTAGTAATATCAGAAAAATACATAGAGAAGAAATCCATACATTCTTGAGCCAAGTAACCGTTCATGATATAACCTTAGAGATGATTCCTATTATGGACATAAGAATTTAATGTGTATATATTTATTTTAGTTGGATACATCCAATGAAAAGAAATAGGTCCTTCGATAAGTATTTCAGTTGGAATATGGATAGTTAGATGCAACATGGATGTGAAAAATGATGGAGGAAATATTTTCTCTAACTCACACAAAATTAATGGGGAATCTGCCAACATTTTTTGAAAGAAAGACTTGGAAAACTTCTTAGAACAAAGATCTCTAAAAAATGGAACAACTAAATAACAACCCCCCTTACATTATTGGGAAAATATGATGATGTTCTATTGGAATCAACTCGTGTAGAAGGATGTGATAATCACGAGTCTTCAAAGATTTTAGATTCAACTCTCTTCTATTGACCCATTTAGACATGTTTCTTGAATAGCCATTAGGAGCTTTAATAGTCTCTAGTACTTCTGGAAATTACTTTTTTTTTCTATAGGTGTCATCACATAAGAATCGCATGGAATTTTCCATTTATCTTCACTGATACGCATAGGATGGAATTGTGGTCTGATGCCCCAATCCACTAAGTCATGCCGAAACCATAAATCTTCTTTTGTATTTCCCTTAACATTTATAAGAATCAAAAGCAACATTTCACATATTTGTTTTTCAATGAGAATTACGTCTAAGTAATGATGTAAAAAATTGGTTGACCAATAAAGCAAATCAAAGAAGATACTTCTCTTCTTCCAATTGTAACAGGTTTCAGGGGAAAAATTATTTATCTTTCTAGATTTCATTTGACCCTTCCCAATTGAAAAACTGAAATCTTTCAATTCATTAATCACATCAGTTCCAGACATACGATGAGGTGGATCATCGGTCTCCATGGTATCGTCTAATCTTCAATGATTATTTCTATATGGATGGTCAATTGGTAAGAATTGTCGATGTCCCATAAAACTAAAACTACAATGATGTTTCAGTATTATGGATTGTGTATTCTTCATACAAACAGGACATGATAGTTTTCCCTCCGTGCTCTATCTAGACATCATTTCATAAGCATGAAAATAATTGATCACCCACATAAGCGCAACATGCATATAAAATATGTCTTTTGAACATGCATCGTATGTGCGCACAACCACATCCCAAATATGTTTCAACTCTTTTATTAAAGGTTTCTCATATATGTTTATGTCATTTCCAAGATAAAAAGGTCTAGATATGAGTATACTCATGAAAGTGTTAGGTTTTTTCATACATAACCACGGGGGAAGATTATAAATGTGTATAAAAACCAGCCATGTGTTGTGCAGCGTAAGCATATGCCCAAACAGATTAAAACTGTCACATGAAAGACCCAACCTCAAATTACGCATGTCATCTACAAAATCAATATATCAAGAATCAAATCTCTACCATTAAAATTCATCTACAGGGTGAACCAACTCATCATTAGTCTTCTTTCTCTCAATATCATGCCATCACATTTTTATGGATATTTCATCAGACATAAAAATATTCTAGAGTCTGAGGATCAATAGAAAGTGCCACAATATTTTCCATGGCACATGGAATGGTGTTCCATTAGTTTTTAGCTTCCAGAAGGATGTGTCACATTTTATACAATCATTTCATTGAACATTTTTCTCCCAGAATAAACTGCAATCTTTAGGACAAGCATGAATTGTGTTTCTTGAAAATCCAAGTTCCTCAACTAACTTTCATGCCATATAATGGTTTGAGGGAATATCTGCATCATCTAGAATTAAGTCCTTCAAGAAGGTAAGAATGTAATCGATGGAAGTATTAGAAATCCCATACATAGTTTTCCCATGAAATAATTAGATTAAAAATTCTAGCTTTTTTATTTTACTGCATTTTCAATATACTGGAGTCGTGGCAGCATCATTAGATTTTTCCACCCTGAAAACATCGTCATTTTCATCATATGGATCATATTTTATCATATAGAAATCTTCTTGGGTCGAAATCCTTTCTTTTTCATGATGATGAATAAATTGAAACCGATCATGTAACAATTTCTCTAATCCAGTCCTCTCATTTGGATTGTCAGCAATTTGAGATGTCATTTTCTCCCCATTGTTAAACCACACAGAGTAGTTTTCTTTAAGACCATATTTGGATATGTGGTAGCTGACTTCTTCATGGCTCAACCAAGGTCTTCCAACACAATTGTAACAGGGGTAGTGTATGTGACCACTATATGAAGTATTGTGAAATGAAAAATCTAAAAAGCTCTCCAAATTTTTTTGAAAACCGCTTGATATCTGATTAGTTTCATACATCCAACTTCTATCCATTCTGTAAAAAAATTGTTATAAGTCATTTTGTCAAAAGAAATTCAATAAGAATGAAGTTTCATCAAAAATATATTTAAGTAAATGAGAAATGTTCACTTTAAATGAAACTATAACTGGAACACTAATATATATTATAATCATAATATAAAAGAAAAAAAACTATATTTATAACAAAATATCTTTGAAGAACTATACATCAGTGTCCAGGGGGGTGGGCAGGCTGTCTAGGGGGGTATGAGGTGTCCAGGGGTGGGTGGGCTATCTATGGGGGGTGGCTGGGCTGTCCACGAGGGTGGAAAGGCTGTCTAGTGGGGTCAAGGGTTTCTAGGGGGTGGGTGGATTTCCAAGGGTGGGGGTGTTTGGGGGGATGGGGGGGGGGGGGGTGTCCGGGGGTGGTGGGAGGGTGTCCAGGGGGGTGGGCTGTCCACAGGGGTGGGGGCTATCCAGGGGGGTACGGGGAGTCCAGGGGGTAGGTGGGTTGTCCACGGGGCTGGCAGGGCCGTCCAGGGGGTCGGGGGTGTCCAGGGGGCGGGTTGGGGGGGGGGATTTATAGGGGTGAGGGGATTTCCAAGAGGTACGAGGTGTCCAGGGGGTGGGTGGGCTATCCAGGGGGTGGCAGGGCTGTTCAGGGTGGTATGGGGTGGGTGAACGGGCTCTCCACAGGGGTGGCAGGCCTGTTTAGGGGGTACGAGTTGTCCCAGGGGGTGGGTGGGCTATCCATGGGGGGGGGGGCTGTCCAGGGGGATACAAGGTGTCTAGGGGGTGGGTGGGCTGTCCATGGGGGCAGCAGGGCTATACAGGGGGGTCTGGTGGGTATAGGGAGTGGGGGGGGGGGGGGGGCTGTCCATGGGGTGTACGAGGTGTACAGGGGGGTGGGAGGTCTATCCAGGGGTGGTGGGGCTATCCAGGGGGTACAGGGTGGGTGAGTGGGCTGTCCATGGGGGTGGTGGGGCAGTCCAGGGGGTACGAGGTGTCCAGGGGGTGGGCGGACTGTCCACGAGGGGGGGGGGGGGGATATCCACAGGGGTGGCCAGGCTGTCCACGTGAGTGGAAGAACTTTCCACTTGGGTGACAGCGCTGTCCACAAGGGTGGCATGGCTATCCAGGGGGTGGGGGTGTCCATGGGGGGTGCTTTCCAAGGGGGTGGGGGGCTGTCCAAGGGGGTGGGGGTGTCCACCCCCAAACTAGGGTCATTAAATCCAATCTTTGTCCAATTGTAGCATGATTGCAATCCTATTATAGATGACCGAGAAGACTATAGGTGTAAACCATGAATATCATACATATAAATCACAACACACCCAATTGTAAACACACCACCAAATATCATTCGTGGATCAGATTTTATGTGCCATGTTTCGATGGAACACTACTCATAGGAGTATGAGCCTTGTTATATTATTATGTGATATAGAGTTGTACAAATGTTAAATTTGTATGAGATTTATATGGATAATGGATAAGAACCTGAGTGAGATTTCTTTTCAGATATCACTTCTTCTTGGAAGGGTAAGAGTGATTGTTGCTATGGAACTTCAAGAGAAGTCTTAACGTGTGAAAGAAACTATATATTGATTATATTTGATTCCTATTTTTTTGTAGAGTATTGGAGTGGAAAACTTAACCACCTCCCTGGATAACCCACACCCCCACACCCCTACAGCCTCCCTACACCCCTAAACCTACACTCGGATAGCCCCCCACCCCCACCAGGACACCCCCACAACACCTGGACAACCCACCCCCTCCTACCTGGACAACCAACAGCCCCTCCCCCACCTGGATAGCCCACCCACCACCACCCTTGGACAACCCACCCCCTCCCTAGAGAGCCCACACCCCCTCCCCTGCAGCACCCCTACCCCCCGACAACCCCCTGGATGGCCCACCCCACCCCCACCTGGATAGCCCACCCCCATCCCCCTGGACAGCCCAACCCCTCCCCAGACAGCCCACACCCCCTCCCCTACAGCCCCTTACCCCCTGGACAACCCCCCCGCCACCCCCACCACCCCCACCTGGACAACACCCCCCCGCCACATGGACTGCCCACCCCCTACCTGGACACCCCACACCCCTCCCCACCTAAACATGCCACCTTGACCCCATGGATAGACCACACCGATCCTTAGGCAGCCCATACCCCCTCCCCCACACCCCTATAGCCCCCTACCCCCCTGCATCCCCCTACCCCCTCGACAACCCACCCCCACTTAGACACCCCCACACCTAGATATCCCCCCTTAGGGTAATTTTATTTAAAATCATTTTATTTATTAATAAAGGAAAACCATCATTCATTAGCCATTTAATTCCAAATAACCCATTAAATTTATCAAAACATGATAAATTCAATTTATCAAAACATGAAAAATTCAATTTATCAAAACATGACAATTTCAATTTATCAAAACATGAAAAATTCAATTTATAAGGCTCTATGGGTCACTTAGAAAATGTCATTGGGGAAAAAGGAAATCAACTAAATTGTTAATTCCAATTTAAAAATTGGTCCAAGCACTTTAGAGGTGCAGTGGTGTCTAGGATGTGTGGTGGTGTCCAAGAGAGACGTCGAAGGGGGTGGGGTGGGGGGGGGGGTGTCCTAGGGGTGGAGGTTGTTCGGGGGGGGGGGGGGGGTCTAGGGGTGGTGGAGGTTGTGGTGGTGGTGGGGGGGGGGGGGTGGGGGGGGGGGGTGGGGGGGGGGGGGGTTGTCCATGGGGGTTGAGGGGTGTCCGGGGAGGGTGAGGGTGGGGGTGTCCATGGGGGTGGGGGGGAGGGGGCTGTCCAAAGGGTGAGGTGTGTCTAAGGGGGGTGGGGGTCTATCCAGGGGGGTGGGGGGATGGGTTTGTCCAAAGGGTGGAGGAGTATAAGGGTGTGGGGGGTGTCTAGGGGGGTGGGATGTCCATGGGAGGTGAGGGATGTCCAGGGAGGGTAGGGGTGGGGGTGTCTAGGGGGTGGGGGTGCAGGGGGTGGGGTTGGGGGGTGGGGGCTATCCAAGGGGTGGGAGGTGTCGAGGGGGGTGGGGGAGGGGGTGTTCACAATTCCAATCCATGACCCAACCAATGCCAATTTATCCTTAATATCAATACCCTTCCCATTATTCCTTGAACAAAAAATATAAATAAAAAATCCAAATCCAATTTTAAACTAAACTAAAGTCCACAGACACTACCATATCACCCCGCTAAACAAACCCTTTACCATTTTTGAAGTGTAGAAAAAAATAGAAAACAAATCAAAGGGTTTGGTACTCCACAGACAACATGAACTCTAATTTAGCCGAAATAAAAGTAGAAAATATAAAAAAATAGAGTGAGAACATTAAAACTAAGGTAACACTTAATAATTTAAAGTTAAAAAATAAAAATTTGTTTGATTAAAGATGGAGCTATGGCTGGAAGGAGTTTCACGGCGGAGAAAAATTTGGGAGGATCTCTAAATTAGGGTCTGTAATCGGGCAAGTGGGAGCTACAGTGTTGGCTATTTGGGGGAAAACATTCCCAATGGTTTTTAAAAATAGTTGGGAAAGCCTCTATTTCCCAATGGTTTATTAAAACTGTTGGTATATCTTAGAGAAACTAAATATTTCCCAACAGTTTTATTAAACCATTGGGAAATCTTAACTATATTTACACATTGCCAACGGTTTGAACAAACCGTTGGCAAATTTTACCTTTTTTACAGTATAGAAATGGGTTGAAGAAACCATTGGTATATATCCATTGGGAAAACACCAGATTCTAGTAGTGTTATTTGAATTTTGAATGGTCTTTTTATCTAAAGATTAATTAAATTGTTTTATGGATGAAGTTTTATTTAAAAAATTCAAAAATATTTGGTTGATTTCATTGATATTTATTTAATTTTAGTTTGCATTATATTTAATTAAATTAACACCCACTTAACAAGAAAATTTTGATCAAAATTCCTAAATGTTTAGGATTTTATACAAGCCTTAACTAGGATTATAATATAAATAAATACTTATTTATGTCAGTTTATTTATGGATCCAATTAATCTATGTAATCCACACATTAAACAATACATGCCATTAATCCATGAAATTTTATGTTTAACATAAACAATGTCAACCTAAAGAATATTTAATGAGAAAAAGATCTTAATCACTTAACATCCCTAAATTATGATTCACCCAATGAGATATTTACTCATACATTGATATGGTTAGTAATATGATTTATTATCTTTAGGGTGATGAGTTAAAAGTAGAATAAAAGTAATGGGACAAGATAAAAGTAGTGATCAAAACACACACACATGAATGATGAATAAAATAAAACATGAACTTTTGATTGAATAAGAAAGAAAAAAGGAATGATTTTAAATTTAATTTAAAACATTTTAAGAAAATTAATATTAAAAAATATAGGGTGGATGATAATTATATATTATGGAGAAGAGACATGCATTTGAAATTTAATTGAAATGAAAACAAACTTATATGATTACAATTGAAAAAAAAGAGAAAAAAACATGAAATGAATAGAGGAAGGGAGGTTTATTTTGTTGAAAAAATAGTATGTAAAGTCCTCCTAATTACCTATAAAGTATATGTTCATGAAAATTATCCTCATTATGTTCTTGAATTCCAACCCCCTGTAAGGAGAAGAGGAGAATGTATTTATAGCCTAAGGTGGTGTACTATTTGCATTCCAATGCGGCCCCTCAAGTTGGATCGACCATTTATCCTTTTATATAGATGAATATGGAGAAATATAATTCCTAAAAGTTATAGATATGTATTTTGAAAGTTCACCCTCTAAATTTAGTGTCTAATTTAATTTTGGAACCAGAGTTAAGGTTATTTTTCTTAACAATGTACTGTTGTCTAATTTTATATTAGATTTTTTCATGGAATAAATGTGAATTAATTTATGCCTATGAATATTAACTCAATTTTGAACCATTTGTTCAAAAACTTTTAGAGCCTATATCTTGTATTTATCTCTAAAAATTAAAGTTCGATTGAAACTATATATTGGGATAGGAATTCAATATTTTGTTTTCAAATCCATGACATCATTTTAGGTTCGAATTTAATGCATCAATTGGGACACCTGTTGCTTGAGTTGGGCCTTCAAATTCTTATCCAAGATGTGTCTATTTATCCCCAAAAAATAATGGAGTTTCATCATATTTGGGATTTTGGAGTGATCTTAGAAATTCAATCTTTATGGATGGTTTATTTTTCTCCAGATATTTTGTGGACCATCTTGTGTAGTCCATATGACTATTTATATGGACAAATTTTCAAAATCTATAGTTGAATGATTTATATTACATTGAATTCAGAACAATAAAAAAAATATTCACACAATTTGGATTATTAGTTTTTTAGTTCTGATTAAAATAGTGAACTAACTTGAATCTAGATTAATTCAAATAATGCCCGAAATTATATTTAATATTAAAACATGGATATTTCACACAAATTATGCATATTTACTTAAAAAAAATTAAAGGGGGTATATAAAAAGCTATTAATAAATGAATAAAATCAAACAAAACTATTAATAAGAAGCTGAATATACTCTTTATTAGAAATCAATCCCATTATATTAGGAAATTTAACACAAATGGTTAAAGGAGAAACTCAACATTTTTTTCTTTCCTATTATGAGAGAAAAGATGAGTACACTAGTCAATCCAATGATAGTGAGGATGAAACCTCATTAGAAATTAAATTTTTATTCATGTATAACATATGAACACTGTTAACCATTTTATTAGTTTTTAATAATTTAAATTATGGGGATTCTATTTGGGGGGGGATGTACTACTTTATGATTTTACTATATAATTATACTTTAAATAAACATTGTATCGATTGATTGTTTCGCATGAAACAACAAACTAAAACAATACCTGACATATTAGATGAATATTATTAAGAAAATTTGACAATAATAAAACTAATATCAAATAAAAATACTGATATCAATTATAAATGAATACAAAATAAGAGTAAGAACACTTAAAGTTTAAATAAGATATTTTTTAAATAAAAAAAAGTTTTCATTCATATTTTTTATTTTCATTTAAATAATAAATTTATAAATTTTATAATTTTAATTATTTAAAATTTACTTCATTTTTGAATTTAGCATTTCAAAATTATTTTGGGGTTTTTCTAAATAATTGGATTTTAAGCGAGTAGGAAAAAATAATGATTTTTTCTAAAATGGTCACTTTTATGATGTTATCTTAACATAAGAATGTATTAAAAGTTTATGTAACCTTTTTTCTATACAATATATATATATTAAATAAATAAAATAAATCATTTAAAAATACTTATTTGAATTTATAAAATACATGTTTATTATTTTGGAAACTCAAGTAATATTTCATAACAAAAACAGTTTTCATGCGTTTACATTAAAAATCATATTTTATTACATTTAGAAATTAAATAAAAAAAATGTATTTTATATTTTAGATAAAAATTTCCATACTATTTGATAATTTCATTTTAATTTTTAATCATAAAAATTAAATTACTAAGCTTAAATTTAATTATCATGATAATGGTGAAAATATTATTTTTAAAGATTTGTTTTATTAACATTATTTATTTTAATCAAATAATTTAAATTCATAAATTTTAAATAATGACTCTAATATTATTATTAAACATATATATAAATATGTTAACACACATTTATATTTTAATCAATAATAAATTAGGTTATAAACTCTTAATAAACCAGAAGTATTTTTTTTACCTCAATTTTTTTTCAATATATTATCTATTTTAATTTAAAATTTAATTTTTTAATATTTATAAATTGTTTCTTATTAAATGGATAATAAATTAATATTCACCACATCAAAATTTTTTAGGATGAGTTTTTTATATTTTTAGTAAATTATAAATTACTTGGGTGAAAAATAGTTACCACGTTATCAAAAAAAAGTTAAAACCAAAAAATCTAAGAATAAATGACTTTATACATGTTTAAATCATATTTATAAATTATTTGTTTAGTATTTATTGACCAAATATCATCCCAAACTCCATAATTTATCACTTTTAGATCCATTTACCCTTTAATATAGTCATTTCATTATTGAAAAATAATGGGTGATCCCATAAGTTCCCTTTTCTTCACTTATTAAAGGGGATGAATTCTATCCTCTCAAGGTTACATGTTCACTTCAAAATTTCCTTCAACCTACACCACATTCTATAATCCTAGAAGTAAATTTCATGTCCTAAAGACCATTTTATCCATAAGTTTTGATAATATCTTCATTTATAAGTATACTTTCAAGAGAAAGTCTTAGGTACCGAAAAAGTTAGGCGCATGCACTGAGTGAAGTAAGACCAAGGTAAGGATTTTGGATCTCAATTTTGTTTCATTGAGATATAATTTTTATTCACCACTTGTTTCCCTTTTCATGGTGTATTTATTAGATATAGAATTTTTTTCATAATTTTCATGAAATCAATGGGACTTAAAAATTTATATATTTTTCATCCTTTAAAGGGGTTTTTATTAGAAAGATAATTATGTTTTAAGGGTTTATGATTACTCAATTTTCTTCCATTCAGTTAAAAACTTTCTTATTTAATGCTATTTTTCTATGTTTGATTAATTCTACCTAATGAATACTTTTTATCGTATTTACTCATTCTTTTCTAGGGGTTTACAATTCTTTCTTTTAACATCATTATCAAATGATTCTTACCTCAAAGATTATGTTACTTGAAAGGGTGTCTTGGTCTCAATTATTATTTCTTGAGACATACATCTTATTATAAACCATTTTAGTTTTATATATTGTATATACTACCTATTCTATATATTATATCATGAATTATTGTTTATTAATGGTATTTAAAGTTCACTTTCAAGATCTTTCTTCTTAAAGGGTTTTGATTTAAATGTCACTCAAGCCATATGGTTTCTCTTCCCAAACTCATTTTAAAATTGATATATCTTAAATGTGATAACCCAACTAGGGAATTTTTATGTTATTTTATTATAATATAAATATAATTTCCTTCTCTCATGGTTATCCTTAGTGAGTTTGTTTCATCTTTCTCTTTTTTAATTTAAAGTTTTAAAATATTTTTAAGCGATGTAGTTTTTAACAATGGTATTTTTAATATAATAAAAAGGAAATTCTTTTTTCACTAATATTTAATATTTTATTCGTATTTTTTTATATCCTTATTTTTTTTAAAATTGAAAAATGGAATTTTAATCCACCTTGAATTTATTTTCAATATATTTTAAGAGAAAAGCATTTTAACATTTTACATATGGTCCATTTTTAATAAAAATAAACTCCTTTAAATTTTTTGTGTAAAGATATCTCTCCATTAAATTTGTAATTTTATATGAAACCATCCCTATAATTTTTAATGGTTTATAAAATAAATTATTTTTATCCTGGTTTTATGAAATATTTCTTTTAAAATGATTTCAAAAACTCAAGGATATTTCTTATTTCCAAAGTGATTTTTTTTAAAACTGCTAAAAAACATTTTTTATCTAATCATTTTCCTTTAACATATATTTTTATTGATCAATAATATTTTTCATATTAAAACATATACCTTATTTATTTGGATGACTAATGAAATATTATTTTTTATCATAGAAATGATCTATCAATTCCTTTTTCTTTTCTAGTCATTGGAACATTATAAATAAATTTTTTATTCTAATGCCTTTCTTATTTTAGTACTCTATATTTCCTTCATTTGGTTGAATGGTTCTCACTAAGATTCCATAAATTGATTGATTAGGTAAATATTAACTTAAATTTATAACCTTTATCTATATTATTTAAATATCATATGCTCTATTATTTTAATTGAAAGGCATTTACATATAAATTTACTAAATATATTTGGATACCAATTTATTTTACATGGTTATAACATGTTATTATTATTGATGGAATTATGAATATTTTCCTTATGTGATTCCATTTGTGAAATATATGAAACATGCTTTATTTCCATGGGTTCATTATGATGTAATGAAAGGACCCCATTTTTTTCCATGAGTTTTCATGATATATTAAATGATTGATATCTTATGTCACACATATGTATGCATGGTGATGGGTGGGGTCCTATAATTCCATCCAACTCATTTTCTAAGGATTTATATTTCATGAGATAATGATTTTTGTACATATATAAATTTTTTACAATATAAAAGGGTGGACATACTTGGATATATTCATAATAGAAAAAGTGGATATAGTTTAATTTGTTCATAACATAAAAGGGTGTCCATACTTGGATATGTTCACAATGTTTTCTTATTCTTATGTTTTATCCATATTCTTATTATTATTCTTATGACTATGTTATTGATCACATGGATATTGTTCATTAACTCATGTTTCTACAATATATTGATTAATTTCTTATATTATTCCATTACATATGCCATTACTCATGATTTATGATATAAGTTTTGTTAGGTATGATTTCCTTATTCACTTTTATTAGAACCATATTCTCATCTTATGTACACTTATGATATTTAACTACCTTCAATTATACTTACTCTTACTGATCATTTAAAATCACCCATTATAATGTTTTGATTTCCCTAAATTAAAAATAAAATAAATACACATGATTTTTAAGAGTATATTATGTAAAGAATTTGTGGGAGATATTGAAGGATTGTTATAGATTAAGTAGTTGCTTATATAGTGAAAAATGTTTATTAATTTAAAAAACATGAGTTTTGTTTGTTTATGATTTTTCTCAACTATCTAAAATTCAAAACCTAAAAGGTTTTGGGAATTTATGTAATGAAATATTTTATTTAAGTCATACAATTGATACACTCACGTCTATGGGGCCTCATAAAAACTCCTACATCAAATTAGGAGGAACTATTCTAAAACTATTCCAAAACAAATCACTTATGGTGGTGAATGATCAACTAAGAAAGAACACATCCTACATAATCCCCCAAAACCATGAAACAATATTAAAACCCACTATGAACCCTGTATTTATATAAAAAACCATATTATGGTTTAAGAGGGACATCTAAACCCAGAGAAAAGGGAGAATAATAGAAGAAGTAAGAATAATACTAATAGGGTATGTAACTTAGATAAAACCACTTAAAATTGATAGAGGAGACTCAAGAATTGAAGGAGGATGGGAGGGTATCTCCTTTGGATGTACGCACCACTTGATCAAACAAGATAGAGGGGAGGAAGTGCCCAAAATCCCAAAAAAAATGAGAGGGAAAAAGAGTAAATTCCCTTAAAAAACTAGGAATAAAGGAATATGATGTGGTTTAGAAACTATGGAACAAAAATTCCCCCAAGAACAATCCATGGAATATCCTAGGGCCATGTTCCATAGAGTATACATATAGATTCTTTAATATAGTGTCATCTAGGGATCATGAAACAATCAGATTGAAATCAGCAGGGGGACCCCTCATGCCATCCCTCTATGGCGTGGTCTAGGGATCACAACTTATGGGTGTTGAATAGGGTAGGGAGGCTAAGACCCTTACTTAAGTGAGTCCATGATGTATCCTTCCCAACTATTCCATCCCCCTTACCAGATTAAAAACTGCACACCGCAACACCCCATCTTATGGCGTGATCCTCTGCAGCCTGCAGAGTCATCGCACAAGGTCTATGAAACCACTTAAAAACAACTAAAATGATCAAAAATATAAAAATAACTCATATTAAATAATATTAAAAACTATAATTAAATGTGGGTGTCACAATTATCCCCACTATGATACTTTATGTCCTGAGAAAATCAATAGTAAATGTATAAGGAATATAAAGGTAATATGACACCTTACCTTGAGTGGCAGGATATAGGGGAAATAAATGTAAATGGTCCTATATAAAGAAACCACCAAAAAAAATCTTATGATCTATGTGACAGTTCTATAAAATAAAAAGACATCTCAAAGAACAATTCAATTATGATTACCAAGTGCAAAACCAATAAATAATAGAGACCTTATAAGGTCTCCCAACCATTTATAATTCCTCTAAAATAGTGAAATAAGTGAAAAACACTCCAAAAAAAGAAACACCATCAAAGATAGAAGGAAAAAATAATTATATATAAAATACAACAACCATATGAGAAATTATATCATATCTTGAAGGAAAAAATACAACTTAATGACACCCATAAAAGATCCAAAACCCAAGGAATATCCAAACAATCACCAAAAAATATAATCAAAGATAAAACCTCTCATATCACCCAAATAGAAAAGGTACCTTAATGAAACATGCTTCAATAAGAAACAACATCAGTTCTAGCCTCAAGTAGTAATTAAATAGAACGGTTGATCTAAGGATTGACACCTGGGTCACCATCTCATAGAGAACCCAATAAGATCTAAATTGACACCAACCAGTGCATAACCTCAATTGGTTCTACACCCATCCAAATCATCTTAAACACACACACCTAAGACTAACAAACATAAAAATAATTAAAACCCTATAAGAGGAAGCATCTCACACAAATCTTAAGAAACTAGATCAAACACTGAGGAATAATCACATCCAAAATAATCAATAACACCTCACTAAGAGGAACCCCACACATCAAGATCGAATCAAAAAAATAATCTCAACCCATTTCAAACTCTAGAAGCACAAATTCCCAAAACATCTGATAACAAAATACCACAATGTAAAGCTCAACCTACCAAATTTTTGAAGATGATATTACCAAAGAAAACCTCAAGATGATATTGATCATTAGGGAAAATAAGGTTGATTAATCAAGAAGTTATAAGGAACAACATCCCAACTCTACCAATTCCTTTAGAGTTTGGGAAAATATGAACCTCAGAAGAGATACACTTAAATTAAAATGTGATTCTCTCTAAGGATTATCCATATGAACTAGCTCTTATATTTTCTCGAGACCATTCTAAGAGGTATATATAAATGACATTAAACTTGAATCTAACCCATTCATGTTTCCTAAATCAGACCAAATAATAGTCCCCATGAACAGTAAGGGAAACATTTAAATAAAAAATCAATATAAAAAAATAAGAAAATATTTTTGAAAAAATTCAATTTCCCTTAAACCAATATCCCCCCACAAGTAGTTTCAAATCATTTTTCAAATACACTCATACTTTGAAAATAATTTAACAAATTTAAAACAAAATCCCACTTTTAATAAATTTTAAAAAATATCTAAAAAAATTATCAAAAATTTTCATAATGAAATGAAACACTTCTAAAACTTTTTTAATTAAATAGAACTCCTATTTTAAACATACCCAAATGCCATATTTTGAAAACCAATTCATTTTACAATTTTCTCTTTTCATCTCAAAACCAAAACCTCCAAATAAAAATGAAAATGGAAGAGAATCCACATTTAAAACATTTACCAACTATAAGACCCTTAGTTTTTTAAATTTATTTTATTTAAAAATATATTTTATAGTGTGTGGTATACATAATACTGAGCCTAAATGGACTATGATATAATCTAGAAATATTATTGTTTAAATAGGACCCTTATGACCCAACCGTTGGTTTGGTGGGTTTGAGTAGTAATAAACATATTATGAAATATATATTGAAATTTTTTCATTAATAAAATTAATAATAAATCTTAAATTTATTATCAATTGGTTGAAAATCAATATTAAATATTTTGAAGTTTAAAAAGATATTTTCTATATAACTATTTGTTGTGCACAATGTACTTTTATCATAACATATTAAATTAATCACTATTAATAAAAGGTTCTAATAAAATAAATAGATTATAAATTAAATTTAAAGACTTAACATTCATATAATTATGGTTATTTGGAAATAAATGATAATAAAGTCATTTTATGCTTCCAAAATACATTTTATTCAAAAATATGTTTTATTTCATTTTGTGCACAAATATTATACTTAATTTCTTCCACTTAGAGAAAATATATTTGAAAAAATGGAAATAAATTTTTAAATGATCATTCCATACTATTCTTATGATGATTTTTTTTTTATTTTTTCAAAAAATATTTATTTTTGAATGAATAGTGGAAAATGCCATTTTTTAGAGCTGTTATTTATTTTCATTAAATGAAATAATTAAACATATCATTCTATTTTGATTTTGGTTTAAAATTAAATAAATATAAATTTGATTAAAAATAATATAAATATTTATACAGTAATCAATATTATGCTATATTTTAATATAAGTTTATTTTTATGCTTAAAAACTAATTTTCTAAAAATGGTTTTTCATTGAATTTTTCATAATTATATTAAAAGTAATTTTTTAAAATTATAAAACTGAAATCTTGAAAAATGGATTTTTTTATTTGGAATCATTACTTTAAATATTTTTATATTATATAATCACTTGTTTAGTTATAATGAATAGTAACTATGGTAAAATTTTATCACTTTAGTAATGGGTAAAACATATTAATTATGGTTAAAACTATTTGATAAGATATCAAAATCACCCAAGAAGATTTTATTATTTTTTTTATTTTTATTGGTTTTATTTGAAAATAAATATCCTACCATAAAAAATATTCCATTTATGTGCTACTTTACTTTGATTATGACCTTTATATTATTTGAAGTTAAGAAAAATTACAAAATGGAACTCTCTCTATTTTAACATCTCTAATATGTTTTCATGATAATAAAAACAATATATTCATTATTATAAATGTTTATTTAGAATATGAATAATTTATTTTTATGATTTCAATTATTTTTAGAAATATTATAATTTCCTTTAACGATTATGAAACACAAACATCACTTGTGCAAGGAGTAGAAAAATTAAATAAATGATTTTAAAAAATACTAAAAATAATATATTTTGGATAAATTATGGTGTCCCATGATTTTATTGGATAATTATAATGTATACGTGATAATTAAATATTTTATATTAGAATTTAATTATTATCTTGATACCTTTAAAGTCAAGATATACGAATAGTGCTGAAAATGACTTTAAAGGGTATTTAATGTTTAAAAATTATTTTTAAATCATTATAAAAATATAAAAATAATATATTGAATCAATTTTATGAGAAATTATCAATCCTGTAATGAATTGTTAATTTTTTTACACGTGGAATTTCTAACATTACCTTCATGAACCTTAAAGAGTAAAAAACGTGTTACAACAGTTAAGGTTATACATGGTTAATGAGGGGGTTAAACCAAAATATATGGTTTAAAATGAAACCTAAACCTATCTAAAATTTATTGGTTGATTATATCACATACTTATATTCCTTATCTTTTAATATAAGGTAGTTTGGGTCTAGTTTTATGATTTAGACAAAAATTATATATTAATATTTCTTGAATTTATAAGTTTTCTACCCACCTCACTTATAAAAGGGTATCTACTATCCAATATTCCTCATACCTATTAAGCTACTGAAATAAACCAATACCTACCCCAACACCATTATAACTTTCCTAAACATGTACTATAGGTTTTGGTCTCCCCAAAATACTAACCTAATAATTTTTAATTTATATTCTAATGGAGGATTTCCAAAGAATAAGAGTTAAATAATATACAAGGACAATCAAACTTGAGGTAAGGGATTTACCATCTCAATTTATTTATTAGATACAAATTGCATTTCCACCACATATTTTATTTTTTAGGTGTATATACTTCCATATTTATGTATTTTATCATCCAATTATTTTAGATATTCAATTGATTGAAAAATCTTTTTAAATTATCTTCTCTAATGTCCCATTGATTCAAAAGTTACCAAATTGGAAAATATTTTCTAAAAACTTATTTTAGAATTATATTATAAAAATATTTCTCTTCCCAGTGATTTTTCTTTAAAATGTCTCAATAATGTTCTTTAAATATTTTCAAAAGACATTTTTAACTATCCTTGACTCTTTATAAAGTTTTTAAAAGACAATATTTTAAGTGTTTTCAAAACAAGTCACTTTTCACTATTTTTACCAAAGTGAAAAATAATTCTTTTTAAATATATAAAAAAATTATTTTCCCACCATCATGTCCTTTCTCCATTATAAATATTTCTATAAAAGTCTCCATGGTATTTCAAGGAAGAAACTTTTCCCGTTGTTTTGGTAATTGTTTTAAATGCTTTCAAAAGGAAATGATTTTTAATCTCATTTTTATGAGACAAATGAATGTTGTTTTGATTATGGATTAAAATAAATATTGTATGGTTTTTATGATGAAAATTCAAAGTTATAAAGTTTTTTATTTTCATTATATGATGAAAATTTTAAGTTATTAAACTTTCTGATTCCAAGATATGATGAAAATAGTAAGTTATTAATTATTTTGATTTTAAAACATGATAATAGGGAATTATTGATTAAAGTAGGAATGGGGAGTGAATACAAGCCCTTATGGGACTATGTTAATTTTATAGTGGGTGGGTCTATGAAATCTTTCCAATTCATTCGGTAAAGAGATAGATTTGACTGATATAAGTTACTCATAAAAAAATGGGGATGGTGTTAATGACTCTAAAAAAGTGATAGAGTTATCTAATATAAGTTACAACTAAGAAAATGTTGTAATTATCCTATTAGGTGATTTCATGATAAAATTGTTTGCCCATATTTTCCTACATGTTTTCTCTATTCATTAAATTATATTTTCATGGGAATAATTTTTTTATAAGGTAAATAATGATTTTTTTATTTAAAGTAATATTTATGGTTTCTAAAGGTGAAATGTTTTTTTATAGTAATGAATTAAAAAATTATGTTTTTTATTTATACTTATAAAATATTTTATAGAAACTTTTGTCATTGAAGTTTATTTCATGAGTAGGTAAATGATTATTTTGAGACCAAATGATTATTATGTAAAATGGAAAACCTCCTTAAGGGTTTTCCTGAATTTTAAATGGATTATTGAATTTTATTTATTTTTTATATCCCTTACTATGATTTTGGTTCTCATCCCATTTTTTCAAATGTTTTTCATGTGGAATAAGGATGACTAAAAACTATTATAAATTCTATATCTGAATAAGGAAAATTGGTCTTGAATGATGTAATTGTGTCATGAATGAAATTAGATTATGAAATTAAGAATTCTATTTTTTTGGGAAAAAACAAATATTGAGTGGAATCATCCACTTTTACATATAATAGTTTTTACTAATTATTTAAAACTTGAAAATAAAAATATCCTTAAACTATAATAAAGTTAAACCCTCATTATAGACTATCAAATTAAGGTTTTTTAAGTTATGGGTCACTATAGTTGGTATTAGAGGAATGTTTTTGATAAATTTAAAGGTTAATAGGATTAAAATGAGAATAATTTAAGAGTTTTAGATACCATTATGGACCAATAAGTCTCAGTTTAATCATATGTTTAAATAGATAGATACCCCTTTTGAGGTTTTATGTGATAGTTGTACTTTAGGAGACATTTATTGGGGTTTAATAACAGTTTGAGGTATAAATAAACCTTATGATTAACTTATGTTATAGTGAAAATGATATTTAAGGAAGAATGATTTTATATTTTATGGATATGAGTTAAAATATATTGATAACCTTTAGAGTTAATATGATCTTGGGTGTTTAGTTAATAATTATTAATTGAGATAAAAGGTTTATTACATTTTAAGAAAATATGATTTATCATATTGTGACATCCAAAACTGGGAGCCACTGAACGGTGCCCCGATCCGGTTGGCCACATGCCCTCAAGCGCATCTCCCTGTATGCCAGAGGGTGCTGACTAGCAGTGAGGGTCTGGTTAGTCAGTCTTGGAGAGACTATACCCCATGTCATAAGAATAAAACACTAGTGAAATCAAATAAAAATAAACAAGTGTGGAAGCTTATAAATAACCAGAACAATACCATGACATATGACAGTCAAAACCAGAAAATACAATACTCAAATGAAAGGTAAAACATGATATGATAATGAAAGTTCCAAGTGTCTACAATGAAACTAAAATTAAAGACACAATGACTCCAAAATGGGTCCTGAACCACGTCTGGTTCCCTCTCCAATGATCCAATACCAAACTGTAACCTATCACAGGGTATTTCCCTTAACTAGTCCTACAACAAATAAGTCTTCTTAGGTGCTAATCAGGAGGGCCAAATAGGGCATGAATACAACTCAGTAGGCCACCACCAATGGTGTCTAAAACGATTCCAGTCAAAATATAGTGCATGCATTTTTCGAAGCAATAAATACGATGAATAATATAAACAGTTATCACATTGTACTTTAATGTTTAATCATCACATTAGGCCAATTTTGAATCATGTTTCCCATTTTAATCATCATTTATTATCATTAATCATTTAGTGTATGTAATCTTGCATAACACCCCAATTCTCAGTTGAATCATCATTCATTATTATCATTAATAATTTGGTGTAAGTCATCATTCCTAGAACCACACATCTCATTTAGTATAGGTCATCATGACTAACACTCCTTTTCTCATTTGGTGTAGGTCGTATTTATTATCACCCCATAATCTCAAGCTTGGATAACTATTGGGGAGGAACACCATGTCCATGTGCCAACTTCCAATCGATCTAGGAATCCATGTCTAGCACCAAAAAATCTTATCCATTTAATCATTATTAAGGTCATAAGAATTTTACACATTATTAATTTACGAATACAATGATTAGTTAAACATTTCAAGGTCCATTAGTTAATTCAATAATTAACTAAGCATATAACCCATTAATTTATTCATCAATTAATTAATTAATCAACACAATTCTCTCTCAATAATTTATTATTCAAAATTAATTATTCATACGAAAACTCAAAAATTCATAATTAATTCTCACAATTAATTATCTTTAATCACATCATGACACATAATTAATTCTCCCAATTAATTATCTTTGGTCAACTTCTTGGCACAAAATTAATTCTAAAAATTAATTATCTTATTACAACAATTCAATATTTCACGAATATATCTCTACCCAAAATCAATCTCCCAAAACAAATATGAATTTGGGACACCCCCTTCATTTGTTTCATGATCAATTATCTATTAACCACCTAGGAAAATCCAAAGTCAAATACATATTCCAAATTACTCCAATTTTGGAATTAAATTATCAAGTGAATCTATAAAATTCATAAACTCATACACATATCATAAATCATGACTATGGGAGTTCAATTTATACTACCTACCTTAGTTTATTGATGGAATTTTTCCCAATGGAAATCCCCAAAATCCAAGTAGCACAACGTCATCAACCAAGCTCCAGATCTAAATCCCTAAAACTAGAATTAATATCCATGACATCAAGATCATGAAAATATAGATCTAGATATACAATCATAGATCCGGATCTTAACTCATAGGTTTATATCCAAGGAAACAATGGTGATCTTCCATGAAAAGATCTAGATAAGATAAGATAAAGAACGAGAGAAGCAATAGGATGTAATTCACTTACCGAGAGGAGATCAGATTTTCAATCTGGGATTTCAGCCTCAATGAACGGTAATATGATCGCCTTGTAATATCTCTGAGAGGCTTTTAAATTACCTTGAATTTTTCAGGACTGATCCAAGGTAAAAAAATATGGAAGTCTTGGTGGGGGG
The DNA here is from genome assembly GCA_963277665.1 of Viscum album. Classification (NCBI taxonomy): domain Eukaryota; kingdom Viridiplantae; phylum Streptophyta; class Magnoliopsida; order Santalales; family Viscaceae; genus Viscum; species Viscum album. Next base: position 2,043,111,349 of record OY728142.1, on the reverse strand, counting down.
GTTTGGGTGGTTTTAAAAAGGATCTTCGGAATTAAAATCCCACGCACACTATTTCCTGGGCAGAGGTGCATGGTTAGGGAAAACTGTGCAACAACTATGCAGACCCCTCTATCCAGTTTTACATGGATGACATGGTTTGGATGCATGATTTTTCAATCTATGTTCCAACCATGTGGACCTTTCTATTCGTTTTCTCATGCTTGGCATGGTTTGGTCGCACGGTTTATCAAACCGTGCACAAACCGTCTACAACCCACTATCCATTATTTTTTCTTAAAAGTTCACACAAACACACCCCAAGACACTAATCTATGTTAAAGGTTATTAAATGATTCAAAAAGTACCTAAACGCACTTGATATGACTTCGGAAAAGGCCGGGATCTTACAATATCCCCACCTTATAACAGCTCGTCCTCGAGCTGCACTCCCAAACTTCTCTAAGATTCCGAGCCAAAAATATTGGGTCATTGAGCCCTCATGTCTGCTTACCTTTCCCAAGTTTCCTCTTGAACATTTCCATGTTTTCATAAAACATAAACTAAAGGAATGATCTTTCCCCGTAACACTTTCTCACTAGGACCCATCACACGCACCAGATGCTCCTCAAAGAACACATCAGTCTCTAGGTAAGATTTCTCCACATAAATCAAATGAGAAGGGTACGAGTGATACCACCATAGTTGTGATACATGGAAAACATCATTCATAGTTCCGAATTTCTAAAGAAGTGATAATCGGTATGCCACCAGCCTGATTCTCTCCAGTACCTCAAACGGTCCCACAAACCTGGGCGCTAAATTTCCCTACCTCCGTACCCTATGGTGACCTAATCTAGGCCACACTCAAAGGAAAACAAGATCACCCTCTGTAAACTGTACTGGTTATCTCCACCTATCATCATATGACTTCTACTTACTCTGAGTTATAGTCATACGGATCCGAACCAACTGCACCCACTCTAATGTCTTCTGAATGAGACTCAGTCCCAATATGTCTGACTCACCCACCTCTAAAAAACATAGCATTGATCTACAAGGTCTACCATAAAATGCATAGTATGGTTCCATCTGTATAGTTTCATAATAACTGTTGTTATAGGATAACTCTACTAATGCCAAGTTCTTTTCCTAAGAACCACCAATGTGAAGAACACATGCTCACAGCATATCCTCTAACACGTGTATGGTATGATCCGACTGCCCATCTATCTATGGGTGGAAGGCCGTACTTAATAGAACCTATGTACCAAGTGCCTTATATAAGTCCTAAAAGAAGCATGAAGTAAAGCATGAATTGTGATATGAAACTATAGTCCATGGCACCACATGAAAATGAACTATTTTTATCACATACAGTTCTCCCAACTGCTCTACTGTAAAGGTTTATTTGATAGGGAAGAAGTGTGATACCTTCGTTAGTCGATACACAAAAACCCAAATAACATCATTATTAATAATATTCTTTGGATATTATAATATGAAATCCATTGTCACGTCATCCCACTTTCATTCTGGAATAATTAACGGCTGCAATAAGACTCCAGGTTGTTGATTCTATGCTTTCACCTACTGACAGGTGAAACATATTGTTATGAACCTTGCTATCTCCTTTCTCATTCCTAGACACACAAACTGCAATCGAAGGTCACAGTAAAGTTTTGTCAACCCAGGATGTACCTACCACCTTGAAGCATGAAATTATCACATGAGTTCATCTCGCATACTCGTAGGCACACCAACCTGATTTTTCACATAGATGATTTCATACTCATTAATTTTCAGTCTGAAGGTGTCTCCCCACCTACAAGTCTTTCTTTCAAGGATAAAAGTTCTAGATCTTCATACTGATTGTCCCTAATCCATCATAAGAGCATAAAATCCACTTCTAGAGAAACTATAGTCATCGTCTCCTGGCTTACTTGAACTACCACATGGATTTCCGCAAACAAAGTCATCATCTTCCACTCTTCACTCGACTCATGTACCAACAAAGTCTGATTTTTTTTTCTCAAGGCATCAGCCACACTATTACCCTTCTTGGGTGTATATGCCAGTTCAAAATAAAGGGACTGAATATACTCTATACATCTTAGTTGTTGAAGATTCATGTTGCGTTGTTAAAAGATATACATCATGATTTTGTGATCTGAAAAAACTATAAACTTTTCACCCAAAAGATAGTGTCACCCACACTTAAGAGCATGAACCATTACAGCCAACTCATGGTTATGTGTAGGGTAATAGTTTTCATGTGAACTCAGCTTCCGAGACCCATAAGTAACAAATTTATCCCCTTGCATCAAAAAAACTTCGATTCTGACTGCAGAAGTGTCACAATACATTGTGTACTCCTCACCCGACTCAGGTAATACAAACATTGGTGCCGATGTCAAGCACTTATTCAACTCTTAGAAAGCATTCTTGCATGCTTCTATCCAAACTAACATTACCCCTTTCTTTGTAAAACTAGTATGTTTTGCTTCTATTCTTGAAAAGTACTGGTTAAACCTCCTGTAATAACTAGCTAATCCTGAAAATCTTCGAATATTAAAAGAATTATTTAGATGCTCCCAAGAAATTGCTGCCTGCAATTTTTTTTGGGTCCACTGCCACACCTTCTTCTGAGATGATGTACCCCAAAAAGTGTACCCTGTCAATCCAAAAACTGAAATTTAGATAGTTCTACATATAACTGATTCTATTTCAGTGTACTTAGGATGAGGTAAAGATGTTGGGCATGATCGTCATGAGTCTTAGAGTACACTAAGATGTCATCCACAAACACCACCACGAAATGATTTAAGTACAGATGAAATATCTTATTCATTAAGGACATAAACACTGCTGGAGCATTAGTCAACCCAAACAGCATTATGAAAAACTCATAAAGGCCATACCTGATCATGAAATCATTTCTTAGTATATCAAAAGTCCAAAATCTCTCCTGATGATACCCTGACCTCATATTGATCTTTGAGAACACACTATCCCACTTTAGCTAGTCAAACAGATTATAGATATCCATAATAGGATATTGGTTCTTTATAGTCATTTTATTCAACTTTTGGTAATCGACACACAAGTGTAGAATCCTGTCAGCCTTTTTTATAAACAAAAATGGCGATTTCCAATGTGACACACTTGGATAGATAAAACCTTTATTCTCCAACTCCTCCAACTGTGTTTTGAGCTCTTGAAACATAGTCAGTGCCATTCTGTAAGGTGGAATAGATATCAAATCAGCCCCCGACATGAGATCAATAGTGAATTCTACACCAATCTTAGGTAGAAAACCTGAAAAGTCTTTAGGAATGATGTACTAAAAAAATTATGCTATTGGTGGAAGGAAATATTTCCTACCACTCCCATCATCTAGTAAATGACTAAAAATTTGGCCCGTGAGCTCTCCCAGTTGCTGAGTAATTGGACTAGCTTTGCCTGCATGGATATCCTATTCTCCAAGAAGGAAATATTGCTCACACTCAGGAGATACAAAGGTCACTATCCTACAGTAAAAATCTATGTGGGAACAGTATGTGACTAGTCAGTCCATACCCATAATCAGGTCGAATCCCGTTATATGAAGGACATAGATATGCCAAAGGAAATGATACTCTCGAATCTCTAGTGAACATCCCTTGCATAAACAGATATCCCTAGTCCGTGCTCCCAATGGTGTATCAATATTTATCACCCTGGTTACAGACTCCACCTTAAGGCTCAATCCATTAACAAGGTTTGCAGATATAAATGAATGAGAGGAACCAGTATCAAACAAGGTAGTAACTAAAGTAGAAGAAACTAAAATAGTATCTATCACTATCAATGGAACAGCCTCACTCTCCACAAGTGTAGGCTACACTACATGTCACTATCTTTCCCCTCTTCCCTATGATGTAATCTGACTCCCTTGAGTAGCACCACTCTGCTGATATGGGTGTTCATACCCTGAAGCACCACATCAATGCCTCTACTACCTCTTCCAGTAGAACTCCAGCTAGAAAAACCATATGGTGTAGAAGACCCCCTTCCTACACTCTGACTTGGAGAAGCTGTCCCCTCAGCACTAGCCTGCCACTGCTTCTTTCAGAACTTATGTAGGAGCCGCATCATTCTACAAAACTAGTACTCCACTAGTGGTCATGGACAATGTGTACGGTAGTGTCCCTACCTACCACCCTAGTGGAAAAGCACATGAGAAATATCTGATGTCACAATTCCTCCAAACTATCCACCTTTTTTCCACTATACTGACTAAGATTCTCATGACGGTGCTTCCTTCTCGTGGAAGTCATCCTCCCTGATCTTCCAGCTACCTGTCCAGCAATAGTAGCCTCCTTGAAGTTCCCCTATGAAATGAGAGCCCGATTAACAACTTATTAAAATTTATTCATCCTAAATATATTCACCTGGGAATTAATTTCACACTCATGTCCATCCTGAAATCATTTTGCTGAAGAATCCTTATCTTCCACCAAAGCTGGGGAAAATGCTATAAATTTGTGAAATATTTAGAGTACTCCATTATGAACATGCTCCCTTGTGTCAGATGCATAAACTTTGAAGCCATATCTTTCCTCAGTTTATCTAGATAGAAGTTCTCTAAGAACCTCTCCAAAAAGTCCCTCCATAACATGTCATCAGTCTATCCAGATTGTACCTGAATGTCCCACCAGCGCTTTGGAGAACCCCACTACATATAAGTATCCAACTTGACCCTCCTCTCATATGGAGTCTCCGAATGGTCAAGTATCATTTATATGAATTCAATACATAATTATGATCCCTCATTTCCACCCTCTCTAGTAAAAGTATAAGGGTGCTACATCTGAAACTCCCTTGTCAACTCAGACATGCTTTTCTGAACCTTCCCTAGGCCGCTCTTCATAAATTGCATGAAACGAGAAATTTCTATTGGAAATGCTCTTTTTATTCCTCATATTACACTAATGGTGCCTCAAGATCCCTTTCTAGAAGTTCATTCTGGGACATACCCCTTGGTTTCTCCCCCAACAAGCGTCGTGGATGAGTATCTCTACAAAGAAAAACACACATCTTAGGTCTCATAACACAACCTTAAAACATTTATGTAAGAGGATAAACTAACACAACAAGTTTCAACATTTATTTTCCCATTTTTCTCTCCACACGATCAACACTGTGGCCTTATCATAACCCTTAACCATCCAACTCCTAGGTCTTGGTTTACAAGGTTATATTTATTATCATTAATTAATCCAACCATTAATTAATCACATTATTTCAAATTAATTAATTCAACAATTAATTATTTTATCATACTCATTTCATCAATTAATGTTCTCATTAGACACCCGTTTATTCTCATTTTTCATCATTATTCCAATCTCACAACAAGGAAAAAAAGTTCATGGTCAACAACTTACCCATAACCCATTTTACTATGAGTGCCTAGAATGATGCATGAAAACTCAACTATCCTAGATCTTTAGGCCACGAATCAAAATTCAACAAATTTCAAAACAAATATCACATCACACCATAAGTCTGTCACGTAAGGTAAAATAATATAAAACTGTAATAACAAACAACAATCACAACAATCTCAGCCTGAGTACTCAGATTTTTCCCCAAACATAGGTTTGCAACTCCCATGCACGAGCTCATTAACATGCCTTGACTCTTCATAGTCTCCAGTGTACATTTTCCCAAAATAATAAGACAAAAGATTAATAAAGAAAAGAAAACTCCTATAATACCACTTTGTAACCTCCCAACCCAGGAGACACTGAACGGTACCCCGAGCCAGTTAGCCACATTCCCTCAAGCATGCCTTGCCATACACCAGAGGGTGTTGACAAGAAGAGAGGGTCTATTAAGTCATTCTTGGGGATACTATACCCTCTATTATTAGATTAAAACACTAGTGGAAGCAAATAAAAATAACCATGTGTAGAAGCATATAAATAACCAGAAAAATACGATGAAATATGAGAGTCGAAACCAGAAAATAAAATACCCAACTCAAAGGTAAAAAATGATTTGATAATAAAAGTTCCAAGTGTCTACAATGAAACTCAAATTAAAGACACAAAAACTCTAAAATGGGTCCCAAACCACATCTGGTTACCTATGCCATGATCCAATCCAAAACTGCAACCTATCATAGGGCCTTTCCATTATCCAGTCCTATAACAACAAAGTCTGATTGGGTGCTGATCAGGCATCCCAAATAGGGTGTGAGTACAACTTAGTAGGCCACTACCAACAATGTCTAAAATGAGTATAGTAAAAATATAATGCATGAAGTTTTATAAATCAATAAATACAATGCATAATCTAAATAGTTATCACATTGTCATTTAATCTTTAATCATCACATTAGGCCAATTTCAAATCATGTTTCCCATTTGAATCATTATTTATTATCATTAATCATTTAGTGTAGTTCATCATGCCTAGAACCCCAATTACTAGTTGAATTATGATTCATTATTATCATTAATCATTTGGTGTAGGTTGTCTTGCCTAGAACCAAAAATATCATTGAGTGTAGGTCCTCATGCCAAGAACTCCTTTTCTCATTCAGTGTAAGTCCTCATCCCTATCACCCCATAATCTCAAGCTTGGATAACTATTGGGAAAGAACACCATGTCTGAATCTTATCTTCAAATCAGTCCCGGACACCATGCCTATCACCACAAAATCTCATCCATTTAATCATTCTTAAGATCATAATAATTTTACACATTTTTCATTTACTTTTCCAACAATTAGTTAAACATTTCTATGGACATTAGATAATTCAATAATTAACTAAGCATATAACCCATTAATTTATTAATTAATTAATCAATCAATCAAACCAATTCTCTTTCCATAATTAATTCTTCACAATTAATTATTCAAACCAAAACCCAACAAGTCATAATTAATTGTCATAATTAATTATCTTTAATCACATCATGGAACATAATAAATTCTCCCAATTAATTATCTTTGGTCAACTTCTTGGTACATAATCAATTCTACCAATTAATTATCTTATTACAAAAATTCAATATCTCCAGAAAATATCTCAACCCAAAATCAATCTCCCAAAACAAATATCAATTTGGGAAACCCCCTTCGATTGTTCCATGATCAATTATCAATTAACCACCAAGGAAAATCACAAGTCAAATACATATTTCTAATTACTCCAATTTAGGAAATAAATTATCAAGGGAATCTATCAAATTTATAAACTCATACACATATAATAAATCAAGACTATGGGATTTCAATTTAGACCACCTACCTCAGTTTGTTTATGGAAGTTAGTGCAATGAAAATCCCCAAAATCCGAGCATCACAACGTCGTCAATAAAGCTTCGGATCTAAATCCCTAAAACCAAAATTAAGATAAAAGGAATCAAGATCTTGAAAATCTAGATAAAAATATAAAATACTAGATCTAGATATTAACTCATAGGTTTAGATCCAAGGAAACTGTGGAGATATTCCATGAAAAGATATAGAGAAGATAAGAGAAAGAATAGGAGAAGCATTGGGATGAAATTAACTTACTGATAGGAGAGCAGATCTTCAATCTCGGCTTTCAATCTCGAAGAGCGATGTTCATATTGCCTTGAAATATCTCTGAGAGGCTTTGAAAAAACCTATAATTCTTCAAGCCTGAGCCAAGGTATTAAATATGGAATTCCTGGGGGTTCAGGTGGTTTTAAAATGAATCTTTAGAATTAAAATCTCATATGAACGGTTTCCTGGGTAGAGGCGCACAGTTAGGGAAAACCGTGCACCAACCATGTGGATCCCTGTCTATTTTTTCACATATGGAATAGTTTGGTTGCACGGTTTGTCAAACCGTTCCGACCTCTCTGTCTAGTTTCACACACTTGTCACGGTTTGGTCGCATGGTTTTCCAAACCGTGCACAGACCGTGCACAACCCACTGTCCTTTAGTTTTCCTTAAAATTTCAACCAAACGCACCCCAAGACACTACTCTAAGTTAAAGGTTCTTAAAATCTTAAAAAATTACCTAAAAATGCACCTGAGATGACTCTAAAAAAGGCTGGGATCTTACACATTTTGATACTCAAGGGATTGAAAAGTGATTTAGTGACTAAGTGGTTAAAGTTATTTTAATGAATTTATCTATTTTGTTAACATTATATGATTAAGGTAGTTGGAAATATTTTTTTGTCTAAGATATGAGTTTATTTTAGAAATAAAGGTTGAATTATCTTCTAAAAGAATATATGATTTTATTATATATTTATAAAAATTTAAGATATTTGTGGAAAAGATTATTATATTTTAGATATTATATGATTAGGGAATAAAAAATTTTTGTATGAGATTTTTTTAGTGGTTTATGTTATTTAGAGATAAAACTTTTGTTTATCTTGGAAAAACATGTGATAAAATCTTTCAGATTTTTGGGTTTTGAACTTGATTAGACATATTTTGAATATTTTTATGGTTAGTTATTTATGTAATTATTTAAGTTTAAATTTGGTTGTTTTTGTTGAGGATTTAGATTTTAATATATTATTTACACATATAAAGGTTTACTCATACTGGATATTATCTTCAATTGTGAGAACCATTTTGGTTTTGGTTAATTTTTATGATAGGTGGGATAACTTGATATCCTTTGGTAGATCTTATGATACATTAAAAGTAAATTTTAGTGCTTTAGTCATGAAAAATACACATTCAATATTAATTTATTGGAGTAAGAGATGCAATAGAAGTATAAATTGAATGAATCACAACTAAAGGATGAAATTTTTCTTATGAAATAGAAAAAAATCAATTTAATAAATTTTCTTGTGTCCATTATATTGATAGTAAAAGAATCCATTTACTCTAGGAAAAAGGATATTGGAATAAAATTCCATCTTTTAACATTCATTATTGATGAATTACTAGTCTTATTTATCCATAAATTATTTATGGTTTTGTGTTCATAAGTTTTCTCATGATCCTATTCTCTATCAATCTATATTATTTCTTGGATTTTATTTTTATTCCTTGTGTCCATATTTTCACTTCTTACTAATGTTCTCCTTATGTGGAAGCCCAATTTGGTATTATTTTAGTATATTTTCATATTTCACTTCTCCTATTTTAAAAATGATGTTTTATTATCCCTTTTTACAATGTTGAATTCCAAAAACGTTATTTTTAAATATTAAAAAGTTTCTTTTTTCTTTCAAGATCGTATGTTTTATCTTTCAATCATTGGATTTTTTATTTTTTTTGAAATATTTTAAAACCTTTTTACAGGAAACAAGATAAAACTATGAGGAATAAATTTAATTAAAGGGTTAAAATATAAAACCCAAATATTTTTTAATTCATTCCATTTAAAAAATATATTTGATAGTGTGTGTTATATGGAACACTAAGCTTAAACAAACAACGATATACTATAGAAATTTCATTTTTAAAATATAAATATTATTAATTAGTCATTGTTTTGGAATGCATGGATAAGAATAAATATATTTTTATTCATTAATAGAATTAATAATCAATAATTAATCTTAAATTTACTATCAATTTGTTTGAAATGAAGATAAAATCTTTTTAAGTTAAAATATATATTTTCCATAAATGTTTTTATGGGTCTATTGGATTTTTATCTAAATAGATTAAATTAAACACTATTAATAAATGATTATAATGAAGTTAGTATATTATATATTAAATTTAATTTATTAACATTAATTTAATTATGTAGATTAGTAAATTAATGAGAATAAATTTATTTTATTCTTTAAAAATATTTCTTCTTCAAAAATGGATTTTATTGCATTTTTGCACGAATATTAAAATTAATTTAAGAAATTTTTTGAAATTTTATTTCAAAATAAGCAGATATTTTTTAAATTAAACATGACATAATAGGATTGGTATTATTTTTTGAGATTTTTTTGAAATGATTGATTTTGAGTGAATTGTGAAAATTCCCAATTTTTACAAAACTTTTATTTCTTTTACTTAAATAAAATATTTTAAAAGTTTCATTATACTTTGGATTTGGTTTTAAAGAAAAGTAGGATAAATTTTATTAAAAATATTCAACATAATTATATATTAATAAACATTATATTTGATAATGGTATAATTTTATTTTTATTCTCAAAAAAGTAATTTTCTAAAATCTGTTTTTCATTGCGTTTTATGCACTTATATTAAAAGTAATTTATGAACATTATAAAAATTTAATATTTAAAGACATTTTTTAATTTTAAATTACGAGTCTATTTTTTCTTAAAATTTCAAATTTCATTTTTATTCATAACAAATAATAACCATGGTCAAAGTTTATCACCATAGTAATGGGTAAAGTGAGTTAATTAAGGTTAAAACTATTAGATAAGGTCTCAAAATCACCCCATAACATTAATTTATTTAATGTTATCGGAGTAATTTGACCATAAACATATTACCTAAAAATGTAATTTTTTTCCACTTGATTTTGATTATGAACTTTATATTATTTTAAGTTAATAAAAATTTCAAAATGACACTGTCTCACTTTTGTTATCTATAATATGTTGTCATAGGGATAACAACAATACATGAATGCTTGTAAATTTTTATTTTTAAAATTAATAAATTTTTTTTATGATAGTATTTTTTTTTTAATTTTTAGTGATATTAAAATTACATTGAACGCTTACACAACACCAACACAATGCTTGTTTGAGTAGTATAAAAATTAAATAATCGTTTTAAAAAATATTAAAAGTAATATATTTTGGATGAATTACAGTTTGCCAAGAATTTATTGGATAATTATAATGTATAATTTATTTTCAAGGAGTTTATATTAAAATTAAATTGTTATATTTATGCCTTTAAATTCAATATATATGAATAGTCTCAAAAATGACCTTAAATGGTATTTAATGTTTAAAATTTATTTTTAAATCATTAAAAAATCATAAAAATACTATATCAAAGAAATTTAATAATATATAGATATATTATCTTTAATTGTTTATTTTTGTTCCAATTTAATTTTTAAAATTACTTTCATGATCCTTAATGTGTGAAAAATATGTTTACAACAATTAATGTTAAACAAGGTTAATGGGGGGATTAAACAAATTTTTTAAAATGACACTTAATACTATATAAAATTTATTGGTTGATTGTATTTATAATTTATACTAATTATATCAGAATATAATGCTGTTTGGATCTACTTTTCCTGAGTTAGAAACATATTATATATTAATATTTTATGTATTTACATGTTTTCCACCAACCTCACTTATAAAATGGTATCTCATATCCTCTCTTCATCACACCTCCTGATCCACTTATCTCAACCAATAACTACTAAAATACCTTCCCAATATTCCTCACCATTTCCCAAAGGTTTTGGTCACACTAAATGACTAGTCTAATAAGGTTTAAGGTGTAAACTAAGGGAGGTATTCCAAAGAAGAGGAGTTAAATAATTTATATGGTGAGTCAGACTCGAGGTAAGAGTGTTCTCATCTCAATTTCCTTTCTTTGAGACTTATTACATTTTAACTGCATATTTTATATTGTATGATTAATATATTTCCATTTGGATTTATTTTATCATTTATTTTTTGATATTCAAGTGGTTTACAAATCATTTTAAAATTCTTTTTTCTAATATCTTTTTGATTAAAAAGTAACCAAAGTGGTAAGAGATTTTCATTAAAATATTATTCTAAAATTATTATATCTAAATATTTATCCTCTTTTTAATTTTTCTTTAAAATGTATCAAGAATTTTCTTAAAATATTATCAAAGGATTTTTTTATATATCATTGAATCTTTATAATTTTTTTATAAGGAATATTTTAAATGTTCTCAGAAATGGTCACTTTTGATTATTTCTACCAAATTACAAAAGAATTTTTTTTAATGTATAATGAATGAAAATATTTTCTCACCAATATTTAGTTTATTTATTATCAATCTTCTTCTATAAGTTTCCATGGGATTTCAAGGAAGGCATTTCCCATTTTTTTTGAATTTTTAGTTTTTAAATGTTTTCAAAATAAAAGGACATTTCTTGTTATTTTTATAGGATAACTAAAAGTGGTTTTTCTTATGTGTTAAAATTAAAATTTTATGGTTTTTATGATGCAAATTACGATTTATAAAGTATTTTTTTCAATATATAATGAAAATATAAAGTTATAAAATGTTTTGATTTTAATATATGATGAAAAGTGTAAGTTATTAGATATTTTTATTTTAAAACATGAAACATGATTGTTATTGATGAAAGTAGGAATGGGAAGTGAACCCAAACCATTAAAAAACTATATCCATTATAGTAATGGTGGGTTTATTAAATCCCTATAATTCACTAGGTAAAGTGAAATATTTTACTAATGTAAGTTATTCCCAAGAGAATATGGATGAAGTTAATTACTTTTATAATGTGGTAGTGTTAACTGATATAAGTTACTCCCATGATAATGTTGTAATTTTCTTGTTAGGTGATTCTATGATAAAATTATGATGCCCCAAGTTCCCTATAAATTTTCTCTAAACTTTAAAATGGGGTTTCATAGACATATTTTAATTTCATAATGTAAAAAATGAGTTAATGATAATTAAAAATGTTTTATGAAAAGTTTGGGAGTTTAAGTTTATTTCATGATTAGGTAAATTATTATTTTGAGATCAAAAGTTTTTTTTATGTAAATAGAAAAAATTACATAAAGGTTTTCATAAATTTCAAATGGATTAAAGGGTTTCCTTTATTTTTATATCCCTTACTAAGATTATTGTTCTCATCCCATGTTTTCAAATGTTTTTCACAGGTCATAAGGATGATTTGGAACCATTATAAATTATATCTATGAAAAAAGAAATTAGCCTTGAATGAAGCAAGTGTGTCATGAATGAAACAATACTTTTAACTTAATAATCCTATTTTTGTCAGCAAAATGGACATTAAGTGGAAGTGTACACTTTTCTATGTAATGTTTTTTCCTTATTCTCTAAAATTATAAACCAAAAATATTCTTGAAATATAATAATTCCAAACCCTTGTTAAAAATCAGGTAATTATGGGTTGTTTAAGCTACATGGAATTTTACCAACCATAAAAATTCATTTATCCCCTCAAAAATTGGTTTTCAAATCAAATCACTCTATAAAATATCACTTTACATCCATAATTAAAATTTTCAGTAAACGATTTTTTTTCAAATCCCATGGATAAATAAAATGTATAAGGAATCAATCAAGGATATCATCTCATAACATCAAAGCACCATAAAACTTTTTAATTATCCTTAAACTAATGATAAGAACCATTAGAGGAATTTCAAAAAGTGAGGGAACAAAAAAAAAATCCATAGTGAAAGTAAAAATATTCATGGTTTGACCACATAGTTTGGACAACCTTGGTCTAACCACGATACAATTAAATAATGGTTGCCGACCCATATATACAGGATATATATGGTTCTTTTATTGTGTGGGATAACCATAAAGCCTTAGTTATCTTCTAATTTTACCCCAAAATCCTAAAGTGACCCCTAAAATTACTGGTGCGCTCAATGAGGATGAAAATAGCATAATCTCATATCAAAACACGTCTAAATTAACCAAAATAAAATCCTCTAATTAAAGATCAAACCCCAAACTACCAATGGTAACTCAATGCTCAGGGTGAGAAAGAGCTCATGAAACACTCCCCACACTGACCTATCAAGTTTCCACAATCCTATCTCCCCAATATTTGACTTCCCAAATAACAAGATGAATTTTAAAGAACCTATGACATTAATGAATTGGGGAATTTAAGGAACAAAGACTCTAATAATCTTTGTAATGAATTGGCTCGAGCTTCCCCCTGACTCGACACATAGATGGGCTTTTTATTGGGACCGAAGGGCATTCTAAATCCTAATGGGTTGAAAAGTAGTTCCTAGGTATCAAGGAAAAACCTTGGGAATTTTTCAACCTATAAATTATATTAAACACCCAGGATTTCACTTGGAAATATAACATGACCCATATATATATTGGATTCACACACCATCAAAATAAACAAAAAAATGTAAATTAAACAACTAAATAAGAGTACTCACAATAGTAAATAACAAAACAACTCTTACATAGTAGCAAGGTACAACTAAACATAAAGTAAAAAATAAATATACAAAATAAACCAAAGGAGAGGTCTAGACTATAAGGCCGATATATAATGACCCCAAAAGATAAAATAAAATCAAAACTATATCAAAGTCTTCTCGTGACCCAAAATCACTCACCATGTCCCAAACTAACTATTGATGTCCCAATATAACCACAATTACTACAAATACCAGAACAGAGCACTCGAGAGAAAACATAATATCTTTATACATCGAATAATGTATACAAGGTGTGAGAAAAATGAGGCTAGTAGGATTTTACTAAATAGTTTGTGATATTTCCTTTCAAAATATCAACTCATTATTGTTAGTTTCAAATATATATATATATAATAGGTTTTCAAATGAAATTTAAATAAACCCAAATACCATGACACAATTATTTTTTAAAATAATTTTAAAAATAGATATAAGATTCTTAAAAAAATCATGAAAATAAACTAAAAACTTTTTTATATTTCCAAAACATTTATCAAACACTATTTTTAGTAAAACACAATTCAATTTCATTTTAAAACACACTTCAAAAATCATTTTACAGTTATATTTTCAAGTTAAAAATAACCCATAATTAAAACAGTGAAAAAATACTCACAACACCAAACCGTCAATAAAAGATTCCAAAATAGCTAACCAGAATAATGGTTCCATTGTAAATCAAGGATATGGGATATAATACAAATAAAACATATCAGGATCTCCTATTTCATCCTAAAAAGGACCATTTATCATTGGGAACTCTAAGGGGCTTAAATAGTATGACATTATACATATTATCATGAAAAATCTCTATCTATTAGCCCCTAGTGAAACCATGAATTTCCACTTAGTACATTTTTGGGTCATTTAGTCAAAATAAACCCCTAAGAGAGAAATATTCCCCATGGGAACTAGCTAGTGAGCACCACTGCACTAGTGTAACATGCATCCATGACTACTATAATCTACCCAGGTTTTCTTGAAAAGTAAAAAAAAAGAGGTGATAAAATGATCAAGACAAATAATAGTCATTATATTAAAATAAAACAAGTATAGTAAATCTCATCTCACCTCCCATGCCCAATCAAGGAAAACCACTTCTACATCCTTATACAACTGTTAATAAACATGAAATGGTAGAAAATTACCTCAGTGGTTATCAAATAAAATTAAATAATTACAATTCAAGGCGATTAACTAAGGGTCTCACACATTTTAAAAAACTTATTTAAAGTTACAAAAGTCCTTAAAAACTCATCTCAGGATGAAAATACATTTTCTACCTTTTGAATTGATTTCATAACCCCATTTACATTACAAATTTGGGAAAACAAATTAATGATAATCGATAAATAATTTTAAATCTCATTTAAAATACCAATTTTGAACTAAATCTACATAAACCATATTTTTACATAATTAGTGACCTAAATTAGGTCAACAACTTAAAACAAAATTATGTACTTTAGAAATAATCCTCTTAGTAACTTTAAGACACTTGGATTTTTTAAAATTCCCTAGAAACCAATAAAAACCATTTTAAATGGAACATTATAAGTGATAAAAACCATAAATAGTTTTTAAATTAAACCCAAATATCACATATAAATATCATTTAACAAATTAGGGTATTTTAAACCAAGCATTCAATGATAAGAAATTTTAAGGAAACACTCAAAAACACCTACCTCAATTTGGGTGGATCCATTCCAAAATACATCAACTATGATGGTGAATATAGTAAACCAAACATTTCATACCTAAATATTAAAATTTATTAGAATAATATTCATTACGTATCATTACGATCCACACTATAACCATAAAGGTTTAGTGTTCGTGTAAAGTCAGACACAAAAAAACTTGTACATAAAAAATCTACATAATCTCCCATTAAGTTATTCACAAATGGAACCCTTCTTATACATGTCATACTTAAAACCTCTAGTCCTATATTCAGGGGAAAGAAATAATGGGTGAACTGAGATGCTCAGTATGGGTAAACAAGAGAAAAATCAATGATCATTTAAGAAAAACATGAGCATAAGGGTATAAGATCATGATATTAACATTTGAAAATCATCACTAGTAATTAATAGATAATAATCATGATTCATGAAATAAATATTGGATTTTTATATGAAATGAGTCACAAATAATTCAAGTAAATTGATCCATGAGAAAATAACATTGGAATAAGACAATGTTATAAAAGAGGGACATAAATTATGGCATAATCATAATTATAGAAATATTTTTTTAAATATACTCACTGAGAAATTCATGACATGTTAGTCTTTATATAACTACTCATATACTTCTTTTAGGTTTGGGATAACCTTTTATATACCCTATTTTGGGCTTGGGATAACCTCCCATGTACCTTTTGTGCTCATAAAACATTAATTTTTTTCCAATGAATTGGAGGGATATAATGGAACCACCCATCACATAATCATAATCTATTCATATGTATGCCATAAGATCAAGAAACAAATTATCATTTCAAAATAGATTATCTGAGGAAAAGAAAATTATTTTCATTAATATTTTATCATTAAAACCATAAAACTTATAGAGAAAGAATAAGGATGGTGTCATAGGATTATATTCAATATGAAGTATAAGTAACATTAAAAGATGTCATCATAGATGCAAATTTACTTAAAAATATCACTAAAAATTTTCTTAAGGAAAATAAATTTTTCATTTTTAAATCATTTATTTAAAATACAAAAAATTTCAAAATTATTAAGGAAAAAAATAATTTAAAATTAATCATTGGAAATTTTAGAGGAATGTTCAAATTAATGAGTAGTTATTATTGAGGAAAAATACATTCATTAAATATATGTTAAACAATGATTAATTTCAGGTTTTCAATAAAAATTTAAAAGTAATTCATTTGGTGACTGAAAAGAAGATTACTTTTTGAAGTCCCTTGGATAAATTTAGGATCATTTATAGTGTGGGGGTGAATCAGTGATCACTTTTATTTTAATAGAAAGTATCTTAACTTCATAAGGAATCTTTTACTTACCTTTATAACTTTTTAGAGTTGTCATAAACTATAATATAAATCTCATTCTCAACCTTCATATGAAAAAAATATAAAAAAAGATTAGAACATGATATTTAAAAGGTTTTCCACAAATACATACTTCTTTCCATGTTGGTTATCCCCCCAAACATGGATTCACTTATAAAAAATAGTGAATTGTTGTTAGTTTTTTAAAAGGGGTTATATACAACCTCTTATAAATCAATTTTAAAGGGGGCTATGCAAAAAACCATCTAATCATAGAATTTAGAGGGGGTTCAAAACCCCCTCTAAATTTTTTAGCATTAAATTTTTAATATTTGGTTGGATTTTAGCAGCGGTTAAGTCAAAACCACCGCTAAGTTAATAAATAGTGGAACTATATGTTCTATTGAATTTTAGAGGTCCTATATATATATATTTGTTTGGATGTTATATGTGGTTTTAAACCCACACTGAAGTATGATATTAGCGAGTGATGTGAACCCCCTCTAATATAAGAAATTAGAGGGGTTCATGAATAGCCTATAATCCCATAGATTAGAGGGGGGGTTTGAACCCCATCTAATTTCATAAATTAGGGGAGGTCTTGAAACCCCTATAATATAATAAATTATAGGGGTTGTTAACCCCCACTAATTTATGACATTAGTGGGGGTTGTGAACCCCCTATAATTGATTACATTAGAGGGGGTTGTGAACCCCATTGAATTTATGACATTAGAGGGGGTTGTCAACCCTTTTTAATTCAATAAATTAGAGAGGGTTCATGAACTGCCACAAACCCATTTGATTAGAAGAGTTTTTAAACACCATCTAAAATTTTATTTATTTTTTAAAATAAGTCTCAAATAAATTAAAATTTTATAATATATATGTGTTCATGTTCATGTGTGTATATTTATATATTACAAAGAAACATTATATAACATCATTTAAATGCTTTATAAACTTTGTTATATAAATAAATTATATAAATACTTTAAATAAATACTTATACATATAAAGAAAAATGTATTGGTATACATAATATAAATGCAATTATAAATATAATTATTCAAATATATAATATATATATATATGGTTCTATAAATACTATACATTTATATTATGACTTATATTATACATATATTATATTAGATACATTTTTATTGTATATTTATGTATAAATACATTTATATTATATTATGTACAAAAATATATATAATTTAGATAAAATTAAATATAAAATTAAATATATATTATATTATAATTTTTTTAATATGTGTAAATATAAATATATATTATATAATTATTTTATATATATTTTAATATACCATATTAATTCTAACTCAATTTAGTATATATATATAATTTAATTATATTATAGATTTTCAATAATATAAATTTGTTTAATTTTATGGGCATCTATATATTTGTAAACATGATATAATGTAAATATGTATAATTACATACATAAATATATAATATAAATGTATTTAATATAATATATTTATAATACGAATCATAAAATATATAAATTTATAATATGTATAAAACCAACATATAATTTTTATAGTAAAAAAATACGTGTAATAATAACAATAATTAGTAATATTATTATTACAGACACACACACAAATATATAAGTATAAAAAAATAATTATATAAATATATATAAATATATATTATAATTAAATTATATCTATAAATATTATATAAATATATAAACACACACACACAAATATAAATGTATTTATAAATATATGTATAAATATATATTTATATATGAAATTATAATTATTTATATATACTATGTATACACAAATATATAATATATATAAATATTATTATAAATAGATATATTATATATTTTAAACTAATATATTATATATATACAAACACAATATATTTTTTATATTTATATACAAATATATATATATATATATATATATAATATTTTAGTATGTAAAAAAATATACCTGATTATTTGTAAATAAATACATTTTATTATACATATAACACCAAAATATGAATTTCCTTTGTAGTTATATCGTTGATTTCCATTCTGTAGGTTGCAACATCAATTCCCAGTGGTGAAAATTTTGTCGGCTTCAGCGAGGAGGTGGGTGCCTAGGGCGCTGGTGAGCGTGTTGGGTGTGGTAGGATCTCGGGGTCACGGGGGGGGGGGGGGTGTTAGGTGCTCGGGGGTTATCCAGCATTGGTGTTAGGTGTTTGAGATGTCTCGGGTGTGTGTGTGTGGGGGGGGGATTTGTCTAGTATCCTTAGGACAGTTTCCTAGGGTGTCGGGGGGTGTCCTAGAATGGAATAGGGTGTCAGGGAGGGGGGGGGGGTGTTGGGGAATACCCTATAAGGAGGGGTGTCTTGGGGTGGGGGTCCCGGTGGGTGTCTAGGGGTGTGTATATGTGTGTCTTGGGGGCTATTCATTGTCTAGGTAGGGGTGGGGCATCCAATGGGTGTTCAGAACATGTGCAATATATATATATATATATATATATAATAAATAAGTATATTATGGGTGGTTATTGTCTAAAACACTCCTAAAAGTGAAATTTTAGAGTCAATTAGGGGTGGTTCTAACCGCCCCTTGTTGGATGTATCAGTTA
This sequence comes from Viscum album, assembly GCA_963277665.1. Taxonomy (NCBI): domain Eukaryota; kingdom Viridiplantae; phylum Streptophyta; class Magnoliopsida; order Santalales; family Viscaceae; genus Viscum; species Viscum album. Next base: position 2,043,091,565 of record OY728142.1, on the reverse strand, counting down.
GAGGAGACTAGAGATGCCTCTAGATGACCTGAATATGGTAAATTTATAGTGAACATAGAGGGGGTTAAAATCCCCTCTAATATTTCTTTCACTAATCAGATACCAATTTTACTAGTGGTCACCCAAAAATGCCTATAATCAGAGTATGTAGGCACTTTCGTGGAGCTTATGCGTAACCATCGCTAAAGTGTTTAGAAGGGGTTAAAACCCCTTTAAAAAACCCCCTTTTAATCACCCTATTTTTTAAACTTCTTTTAGGATTAAGAAGGCACAAAAAAACTAGTTATACCCACCCATAATCATTTATCTAGCTTAGCCTAGTTTTTCCCCTAGGAATTATCTCCTTAACATGGTTGTTTATACACTTAACTATCCAAATTGAATCCAATTTATAAATTTTTATAACTCCCAACCATAATCCTTTTAATTAATTGGTTCTATCCCCCAACTACAAGCTCCCAATTATTCATTTTTTCTCCACTATAAAAAGATCTTTTATTTATCTACAAGTAATTTAGATCAAATTTACCTATTTACAATCTTTAAGATCTTAAAAAAAAATATCTTAAGAAGCTTTTGGAATTTAAAATTTCTTCTAATATTAGTAATATATATATATTCTCAATATCAAATTTCTTAAATTTCATTGGGAAAACCTCATAGCAAAGTTTATCTAATCGACTCTGTTTGGTATACCCTCTATCCATTGGGTATCTATCTGTTGAGTCTCTATCCATTTAGTATTAATTCAATGTTACAAAACATACTAGACTTATGTCTAGTATAATCTATAAAAAGTAGCTACATCTGATGACTCCATCCAATTATTCTCTATCTGATGAATCAAGTTTGATTTAGTGCGCCCCTTATTCATCTGATGAAAATATTTCTGATGAATTTTATTTAACCTAGTAGGAACCTTGGTTATAAACTCACTATGTTATAACTTCTTCCTTACTTCCCCTCTTAGACATGTGAAAAGTAATCACTCCCCCATACTTCACTTTTACCCCTTTATATAGGTGTATTAACTGATGTTTGGTTTGAAACTGAAATGAATTTTCCCACATGATGAAACTTTATATTTCAAAGCCTCTCTTGTATTGGAGATTATAAAATATTTTGGATTATTATAAAAAACACATTAGGTATCATTAAAGGTTACCCTTTGTTGAAAATTTCATAAAATTTAATGTAAAGGAACTTCACCAAACTTTATTAATCTAAAAAAGATATAAAATGCTGAATGACCAAATTAGAATCTTCATTATTAAGGAATTTACATAGTTTATGTAAATATCCTTAGAACTCCTCTTTCTGATATAACATATCTAGATTCCTTTGTATGATGGACTCAAAAACTATCATCATCCTATTGAACCTTAATTTTGTTTCTCTTTGTTAGGAAACCTTCATCTGATGTACTCGACATATGTTTCTCTGATGATATCTCATATCTTTGTCTAGTTTATTTTCATACTACTCTCTAACCATTGATCATTATATGAAACTTCTATCCTATCATCATATTTCCAATAAAATCATGTAACTCATTTTGATGTTCATCCATCTGATTCTATTCAAATTCATCTTAAACTTTGTATTTCCTTATTTTGTTTGCGTACCATCACATTTATCCATCCAAAGACATAGTAAATATCCATCCATTGGATCTTTCATGTGTCTATAAAATGGATATTTATTCATTTAAACCTCATAGATAGATATTTATGGTTATCTATAGAGTTTTCCCCCAAATTATATCATAGACAAGATATCCTAAATACAATGAATATTTTTACTTTCCCATTTTCCATCTGATGCAACTTTATAATTTTTCTTTCACTAATTAAAAATTCTCTAACTTCTCTATCTGATAATTATGCATCATAAACTCACAACTGAATAAATTTTAGGCCAAAAATTCAAATATCAATATCTCAAAGCTAAAAATAAACCCTTGTAACTTAGACCACCATCTGATAATATGAGTTCGGTCTATCCAATCACATTGTTATATTTTTCTGATCACTTTATTAAATTTGGGATATATCATGAACTTTTTATTAACACTTGATCTTGTAAATATATCACTTTGTATTTTTTTCTTTGAATAAAATCATAAAAACATAGCTTGAATCATTATTACCTTCATGAAGTTATGACCATAAAGAATAATATAGCATTATCTAACTTAGTAAGGAATCTTTCTTACACTCCATAATAAGATTTTATTACAATTAATAATGAAAATTACTTTACCTATATTAATAAATTTTCATACACAACTTCCATGACATATTTCCTCAAATTTCTCTATAAAAAAATATTAAAATATTTAAAACAAATCAACCAAACATACTTTGCCACAAAAATCTCACCCTTTTTGTTTTATTCCAATATCCAAATAACAAATCCAAACATCTTATGAGTCAATATGTGTGATCTTGAATTTATTCATGATGTTTTCATCTCCATCTATGTTACTTATCCCACATTATTAATAATCAAATACAAAGGTAACGTAGTGAACATCTTATAAAATATTCTTCCCTTATAATCTTGAAAAACTTTCTTAGAGAGAAAATTAGTATCACACATGTTTCTAAATAAAGATCCTTTAACTGAATAACCCCAAGTCTACATGAATTAACCTTGTGTAAAAAATAGAGAGTGTATAATCCAAGTGACCAATGTTTTCCATAAATTTTTTTTCATGTAATGCCTTTTTGAATCTTTTTATTACACATTTATATTTGGGTAAATATGAAAAAGTTTTTTAAGGAAAAACCTGCATCCATATTAACAAATATATCAAAATATTTCAATTTTATAAACACAATTCCCCAACATATCATCTTTATCAGCATCAAAAATTTATTTTTATGAAAATTTTAGTGCTCAAATATCATCTTTATCTTTTGTCCCCCTTAAGGGTAGCAAAAATTTCTTTATTATGGTGGAAATAATGCTCCATGATTTATTTATGAAACTTTTTGTAAAAAATCTATAGAACTCAACCGGCTTCCTTATTTCTTATCCATCGATTAACTACAAGTTAGTAAAAATAAATAGGTATTTGGAATATGGAGAAACCCCAATGTTCCTTAGAAGTAACTTTTAGACTAATAATATTTTATTAGTCTCAACTTCTTCTTCTTATTATATTTTTCATGGGATGTAATTTCATTATTATCATATATAGAATCTTTAGATGATTTTTTCATATTCTCTTGAGATTTTGTATCATATTTGTTACCTTGAATTTGTAACATCCATGTCATGATTTATTCCTGTTATGGTAAGATAATATTTTTTTTTATAAATTTCTCATATTTCTCACACCTCTTGTATTTATTTAGAATCTTTAAGGTCCATTTTTTTAGTAACTTGTTATCAACATTATTATCATTTTCTAAAACTTGTTTCTTCCATATTTCTTTAGAAAACTTTTTTTACTTCCTTTATTAATCTAGCCATGGCCATTTTATTTGGCCAAGTAATTAATAAATATTTCTTTCCATTCTCAAATTTTTTCACCACTGAAAACATTATTGAACTATTTTCTTTTCTCAAAATTATTAAGATTCACATTTTACCTCTTGAATATTTAACAATATTTACTTCCTAAACTTACTTTTCCTCCTTATTATACTATCTTGGAATGTTTGTTCCTATTGGGTCATTATAGCTTCTCCTTGATTCATACCTCTTTACTTTTATAGACATGTTATACCAAAATGAGTACGATATATGATTGAATATTACAAAACACCATCCATATACTCTAAATCATTATTTTTCAAACTTATAGTACTATTTCTCTGAAGTTTTTTTATTTTTACAAACCATGGGAGACTTCATACAGGGGGATACATTCATGATGAATTTCACTATTTCTTAGTGGAATATGATTTTTAACAAAACTTAAATTTTGAACCTATAACACCTAGATATTTTATGAAATTTTTTTCTTCAAATAAATTTAATTTCTTAAATATATTGCATTATATATAATATTGAGTTCAAACAAACCATAATATACTGTTAAAATATTATTATTTAACATGAAAGTTATCTCTTAGATGTTCGATTGATATATATGAATATACTAATTCTAAAAATTATATCGTTTTCACATGTATAAAATAAATTTATTTGTTATCAATTGATTAGAATTGAAAATAAAAGTCATTTGAAAGCAAAAAAATGTTTTTCTGAAGAACTATTTTTGGTGCGCGGAGAATTTTTATCTCAATAAATTAAATTATACACTGTTAGTGAATTATTTTACTAAAATTTGTATATTATGTATACAATCAATTGTTTATCATTCATTTAATATTTTTTCTATGCATGAGATAATAATAAATCAAGTTTCATGCTGAGAAACTGTATTTTTTATGAAAAGTGGTTCCTTTAAACACTTATAAAAAATTAATTTTATACACTTTTTGAAAATTTATTTGAAAAAATTAAATTAATTTTATTAATCTACATATAATAATTATCTTGGAGTTAATGTTTGATAATTTTATAATATTATTAATTTTTTGATGAATAGTTAAAAAATATAGTTTTTTTTAATAAAAACTAACTTTTTTAAAGAATTTAAAGCTCCATTATATTTTAATATTATTTTAAAAGTAAAATTTGTTCAATTATATATTTTATAATCCAATTTAGGTTATTATAATTTACTTCATATTGAATTTTGATTTTAAATCTTTCTACACTTTTGAAAACATTTTCTTTGGAAAAATATTTTTTTCTTCACATCCACGAGTTTAGTTTTTATTAAATTTTACACTTATATGAGTTGAATTTTGTAAAATGGATTCAATATTTTGAATAATAATAGTTAATTTTATATACTAAGGTCAGATTAATTTTTATTCATAATAAACAATAAATATAGTAAAAATTAATTACTGTGATTAAGGTTAAAATGAGGTTTTAAACGTCACATACGCCATGTTAAAATTAGTTTTACTCACACATAAATTTTTAATTTTATGAATTAGACTTAATATTCAGTATTAATGGGTCTATATTATCTAATAATTCTGATTTTGTTTTTTTCTTAAGGGATAAATCACTTAGGTTAATAAATAACAAAACTTATTACCATGGTGAAAACTAAAATGGTAAAAGTATGAAAACTTAAAGGCTAAGGAATTACATGTTTAAAACATGTGTTTTTTAATGGAGGCATTGATAAACCAAATATTCCCTCCAATATATTATTTATAAATTTTTTAGGCACTTGGAGTGAGATTGACTTCCCATTATTGAATAGTTTTGGGCATTTGAAAAAATGTGACTACTCCTCAACTATAAAAGAACACTTCCTCCCCTCAACTATTCACACCTCTACGAAATTCAGATCGAAAAAAACCTAACAAAATACCTCCTAATTATCCTTATTCATGTTCTAGAGATGTTTTTCTTCCAAAAAATACAAACCCTAGGGTCATTAATTAGAAATCCAATGGAGTATTTTCTATGTGAAGGTAATTGTTTTCACTATGCTCTTTATTTTTACTTCTTCTCTTACAACCTTCTTTCAAGACCTAATAATTACTATAGAAACCTGACCCCAGAATCACGGAGCTGGGGTCTAATACCATTACATTAGAATGATTAAAAGGAATCAATCTCAATGGACTGAATAGTTTATAAATCTTGGTTAACTAGATACATACATAAGTCTTGTATTACAAATAAATACACTAATTGAAAAATAATTTTTATTCTTTTTTGGATAATAACTTTATTCCATCTAGAGTATCCTTGAATATCATTTTTAGTACACTTCATGGATTCCTAGGGAATTTAAATAAAATAATGGTGGTCTCAAAAGCTCGGTAATGGTTAAGCATAAAATAAGTAATAATGAATCAATGGGGATAACTAATATGTAAAGTTAATAAAAGAACATGCACGCAAAATATTCAATAAAATTAGAAGGAACTGCATAAAAATATATCTAGGTAAATAACTAAAAACACATTCCATTTAAATAAATGAATAAGGAATTATCAATATGGTGAGGTGAGGAACTGAAAATACATTCTATTTAATCAATAAAATAATAATGAAATTCATCTATAGAATTTTTCATAGTGAAAATATCATGGATAATAAATAATTAATAAGTAAAGGAAATGATTAATTATTGAAATTCATGTATTTGAAACATGAAAACTTATACTATCAATATCTATCTTCTATATAGTTTAAAACTATAGTTAGAAACCTATTTAATTTTCACAACTAATTTGCCTCAGGAGAAGCTATCAATGCATCGAGGGTCTATATAAAGTTAGGGCCTCACCCATCATTGCATGTACAAATAATTTAACATATATTGTAATAAATTTAATTAATAAAAAATATACCTTATTAAATATCCATATTTAAATAAGAATATATATTTTTCAATAATTCATTACTAGAGGATAACAAACAACATGGGTTTTTGATGTTGATAAATAGAGATACCATTGAATGATCATTAAAATATTCTTGAGGAAAATAATCTTTAAACATTCCAAAGTGTCCCATACCACTTTGAAACATTTAAATCATAATTTACCATGAATTAAATGAAACATTTAATATCATGAGAATAAGGAGATTCATGATATAACAAGTCAAAGTAAACACCTTATGTAAAAATGATATATAGTTTATGCAATAAACATATCCATGATAAATGAGATGGATAATTAGGTTAAATTCAATTTCAATTGATCATATGAAATTGAATATTTAAAATGGGATTAACCAAGGAATCAAGGAAGTGAATTTCCCTATTATAATTGTATAAATCAATCATAAACCATGCATATGAATAATAATGATGGTATTAATAAAAAATAACCCATGTAGAAAAAAAATAAAGGGTTATTGTCATTAATTAATTAAAAATAAGAAATTTAAAAACATTCCTGAAGAAAATATCCTTTTATTTTTAAAAAAATTTCTTTGAAAATCAATTTAGAAAAAAAACTTTTAAAATTACCCTTTTGAATTTGAAAAAGAATATTTGAAGAAATTATGGTGGGTAAATCCATACATGTTGTATAAGGTAAAAAGAATAGTCCTTTTACATGGAAAATGGTTAGAACAATGCCTTATTCGAAAAGTGACAAGAAGATTCCTTTGAAAACATTTGTAAAAGATAAAAAGGGGTAAAAACGTCTTTAATAAATCATTTTATAAAGGTTAATTTTTTTAGAAAAACTTTTTAGAAAATAGGTCTTTTAGAAGAAAATCGGTTCTTCGACTAAGGAGGGAAATGAATTCAGTTTTTCTCAATAATATTTTATAAAACATTTTAAGTAACAAAGAGTAAGAAAATGGTACTGTTAATTGATAAAGGTCATGAATAATAGGAGGAGAAGAAAATTAAATGGTTTTATTGAACAATGATCCAATAATTTACTCTGATAGAAATTCAAGTATAAAAAATATTAAAAAAAATGAGATTATGAAGTTAACCCTTGAAAAGACCATAACAATGATGTGAGAATCACTCAATAAATAAAATAAGTATGTCAAATGTGAATCCAAATAAAACAAGTGTAAATACAATAATAGATCGTAAAAATTGATCACACACATAATCTTAGAATATTAAAAACAACAAGGAATTAATATAACCCAAAGAAATCAATTGGGTTATGGAATTATTTTTCACCTGTTAACGATTAATTGAAATCCCCTTTGATGGAATAATTCAAATTAAAAATAAAAATATCATGAATAATAAATAAATCATGATATTATATGTCAATTAGGAAGTATTTACACCGTATATATGAAATTAGGTGCACAATAATAAAGTATATCTTATTACCCATTTGTTAACAATCCATCATTATTTTCACTATTTTAGGAGTTAATTGTCTAGTTTTTCAAGTATGTTTTTACTTGTTACTTATTTTTTATGTTTATCATGATTTAATAATATAAATAATTTAAAACATGATTTAATTATCATATATATCTAGTATAAATGTATTTATAATAATCCATACAGTTTGGATATAGGGAATGAAATGCACTGTTCATAGGGATGGTAGGTCGTAAGTACACATGAATGCTACTTTCATTTTCTTGTAATATTTTAAAATAATGAAAAGTAAATGATATATATGAATATGTATATTATTATTAAAATATAATATATATGTCATATGTAATATATAGTTTAATTAAAACCACCCTTTATATATTCCATGTATAGGGTGAATGAATCACATCACTTTGAAGAGACGATATTCCACACTTCCACAAACGATGTTATCGTATTCCCACAAAATGGAATGAATAAAGGTATGTGTTATATAAGAATAATAGTATCATAAAGAAATTATAAATATTATAAATATCATATATAAACATAATTTACATCATAATTCTCGCCATGAGACGTGGTAAAGGAAGAATTAACAATCATCGTTTCACGAGGTGGTTGTTCACCATACACAAATTGGTAAGTTCATTACCCATTAGATAGAAGTATTTATAAGTTTAGGTAGGACCCTTAGAATTAAAAATTTCATTATATTTATGATACTGGTGTTATTATAAATTTATGATATAAAAAGGATTTAAGGTGGGGATAAGTAAATGAAACAAAATATGATCGCTGAAGAATGTTACCTCATTTTTAGGTAACTCCTTTTGGTTTTCAAAAAAGGGTTTACTTGGATGGATTTATTCCAAGATAGAGGATTAATTTTTTATGTATTTATGTTGGGAGAATATTTTATAAGAGTTTGGGTAATCCAAATGGATTTATAGGTGTGAAAAAATGGGATGGGTGAGTGTCTTTTCATAGTGAAAGATGAGTGACATTCTTGTAAAATTTTGAAAAGGGAATTCCGCCCAATTTTTTCCAATTTCAAGTGGCTCAAATAATATAAAATAGTTTTTAAAATGGATTATATGGTCAAAATATGAACATCTAATGGATTTTGGTCAATTTTTTAGTTCATTTTGTTCATTAAGTTTAAATTTTAGTCCCTTGTTAAGCTATTTTTTTCTTAATCACTATAATTAATTTTAATCACTCTCACTAATAATTTGGGTAAAAAATGTTGGGACCACTCTAGTAATTTATTTTTATTTATTTTTAATAAGTTCAATTAATTTTAATTATGGTTAAAGAATCTCTTTTAAGTGAAATGGATAATGCAAATCAGACGATCGATGCATTGATCTTGAAAAGTTTGAAGAACTTGTATCATGTGTGATATAATGTTTAAAACATTGAAGTTGCATCCTTTTACAGATGAATGAAGTAATTTTTATTTTATAATCCAAAAATAAATGAATATGATAAGAATTAGAGGCTTGGACTTTTATGTTCCCATGCACATATTTTAATATGGCCAATGATTTCACTTAGAATGTTTATTTTTGTCTTACAAAAATTTGGCCAAGCATAGAGGCTAGCCAAGGATGTCACCTCAAGAACATGTAGGAACCAAGGGTCAAACATGCTTGAGGGAAGCCTTCAAGGCCAGTGCTACATGAGGCAGGGGTGTGCGGGCCGTGTATATTCTCACAAGAGTGTGCGCATGGTGATTAACCGGTGCACATGGATTCATAGTGGGTGCTTGGAGCGCACCTGCATGAGGCATGGGTGGGCGCAGAAGTGCGCTCGTAGAGAACTGGTGCAGGGAGGTGCCGAAGGGGGGAGAGGAGAATTCTGAGATGATGATGAATGGAGATGATTGATAAACCATGCCTCTCCCACATCTCTATTTCAATGTGGGATAGGTTTAAAAAATGAGTAGGTAATCCTGACCGCTCATTTGATCTCACATGAGATCTCAACTGCACGCTCCATCCCATGTCCTACTTTATAATCATGGGCATTTGAGATCAATCTGAGTAGATCCAATGGCCATGGAATCATCTTCAACCTCTGACCGCATGAAGAGTATCCCGATGCTGATTCTCACCGTCGCCACTACCGATCCACCGTGATCGTGCTCTCAGTCAGTTTTGATGATGAAAACTCATGCATGGTGATTATCAGATAGAACTGAGACTATGCATAAAATCTACGTATTTCATTTATGTGGTATCTCAAGGATGAAGGTTCGGCCGAGGCAAATGGATTTTTTGAGGCCATGTGGGTTCAAGCAAGATTTATGCCTGAGAATTGTGCATGCGATCTTGACTCCACACATAAACATAGGACCCCAAGTTTGAAAAAGGAAATACCCAAGACTTGCGGCTAATACTTCACCTATGGCTTCAAAATGTTGAAGAAAAAGATCTCAGGAATTCAAATAACCAATCATAATGTTAGATACATGGATTTTGAATACTGAAGAGGAAGTATTCCTCACCTATAAAATGAAGAGCCCGAGATGGGAAGAGATGTTGCTCCCTTATACCTGAGAGCTCATATTTCAAAAAACAGGGCATATACCTATGCACCACTTTTCAAAGAGAAACCAGGAGTCCTATGAGACTTTTACTTTATGAAGAAGAGTTATTTCAATCCTTCCAAAGGTGCTACACACCCTCGAGTTTCTTTGCAAAGAATCAGAATCTGAAGACACGATAGGTTTTGTAAAAACCCTCACTGTGCTTCGTGAAAGACCTACTATCGTGAGCCAGTGCTTGAGATATTCTCTCACAATTCTTTGAGAAGAGTCAAAACTATGTACCTCATGCACAAAGAAGAACCATGCATCCTTGCGTGAATAATATAACCCGATGCCACTTCAGTTTCATAAGGTGAAGAAGAACTCTTTGAGGTACGCATTTTTACACTATTCTATCTGCAGGGGTTTGTGCTTTGGTGGAGAAGGATAGAAGACCAACACACATTCATACACACATGTGTATTGTTTAAAGAAGCTTGAGGCCATACATTGAGTGTTTTAAGAAAAATCTCGAACAAAGAAAGGGTTTCACCCATTTGGGTTTAAAGAAACACACATAAACACCCTAACTTAGTGCAAGAGGAATAATGAAATGAAAGAGGAGGAAGAGGCTATGTGTGTGTGTGTGATAAAAGAACCATACCCATTAAGGGTTCTAACACAAAAAGAAAACAAGTTGAATTCATTCATAGATGCATGAACATGCATATGTGAAGACACTCAAAAGAACCAAAATTGTGTGTTCACATATATGAATAGGGAGAAGGAAGAGTTCAACCTAAATGCCATATGAACGATCAAATGCATTCATGAAAAAGAGAGAGAAGAATTGATTCAGATTATTCCAAGTGAACTGATTTTCATTGCCTAAATAATCACATTGGTGTATGTGAGTCTATCCAAGAAGAGAGAAGAAGTTTTAGTGTAGTTGGTTGTTTTTACTAAGAAGAAGAAAGAATAAGTATAGTGCAGTTGGTGTTGCACTGGAGAAGAAGAGAAATAAAGAAGGAATAATTTATTTCCTACTTCTTTGAAAGTAATCAATCGAAGAGCACTAAAGAAGACCAAGAGAAGAACCTAACTTATCAAGAAGGAAGAATACTGTCTCTATAAACAGTATAAAGAACTAGATAGAGGCTGCAAGTTGGACTAGTCTTTCACCATTCTAGGGAAGAGGATTTTTTCCCACACCCTCTAATGTTTAGGGACTCACACTAGATAGAGAATTTTTTTCCTAGTCACTCCACTGTAACAACATATCACATCATAGTGGAGAATCCATGCATTGGTCATATCCATGCATGACAAGGACGTAGCTACTCTTATTGAGTGGTGAACCTTGTAAAAATTTCATGTGCATATTTTTACTGCTTTCTACTATTGCATGAGACAGGGAAAGAGAATAAGAGAATCAAGATCCTAACAGTTTAAGAGGTATAGGGATAAAAGGTTGGAATTGGTTTCAAAAGTCCTGAACACTAATTCACCCCCTCTTAGTGTTTGGTATATCCCAAACTGGTCCTCTCAAAAATCTAAGTTGATATTATTATAAAGTAGGAATTATTCTTATTCAAAATATGGAATCCATTTTTCCAAATTCCAATAACATAAGTGGCAAAAAATACTTAAAATTTTATCCCAAAAACTAGATGACAAAACAAGTTTTTAAAGTAAAAATGTTCAAAAGTTTGAGATATGTTTATATAAAATTTCAATGAGAAATTGATTTCAATTTCCTTATTTTGATTAAATTATTTATAATTTTTTTAATTAAGCTTTAAAACAAAATTAAAATATAATTTAACATTATAAATAAATTATATTAAAGGGTAGTTTTGAATTAAAATTCAGTATTTCTTCACTATCCATCAAAAAATGAAACTCCACAAAAAAATAAAAAAATTTAACCATAAGGTAATTTTTATGTTCTATTTTCAAATATAAAATTTATTTTTACATATAAAATTTATAAAAGTTCCAAAATTTCGATTTAAAATAGGTTCTCCATTAAAAGACAATAAACACGCCATTATAAAAATATAGCTCTTGAAGAGTAATACTGGGTTTTTTATCTTATGCTTATAAAATCTATAGGATGAATATAAATAATATTTAATTGAATATATAATATATATTTCATTAATAAAATTTAATAATAGTAATACATTTATTTTATTATGATAAAACACCTTTATGAACATAAAAGCATTTCCTTTAAATTTAATTGGTTGTTATATTCATTTCCAGTTGATTAGTAACCTATGAATTCATTTTATATTATTATAAACCATATATTTTTATAAGTTATTTAATACTATTCATAACCTCAAATTTAACAGCTAGTTTAAGTCTTATTATACTAAATAGTAATATTTTAATAATACATTATTGTTCGATAAAATTCTTTCTTGCATGTAACACAAGCCGTTGAAGAAACTCATTGTTGTATGCGGCATACACTAACTCAGTATAATGTGAAATGAAAGCTATATCATATATTTAATTTATTTAAAATAGTAAATATATTGTAAATTCTTAGGATATTATATTCCCTTATGTGCTTGGTGTTACATGTCATTCACATTATTGAATAAAATTTTCTTACTTTAGAATTTCAGGGCATTAAAATCTCCCCACATTAATTGAATTGCGTTCTCACAATTTAAACTCGATCTTGGTAATGTATTGTTTGATATTTTCTATTTTTAAATAAAAAATTTTGAGAAGTGTTCCTGTAACATCCCATCCTAGGTTCCACATACTAGTTCTTTGAGCCTATCGGTCACATGACCTTAGGCATGTCTCCTTCTATGCCAGTGGTTACCGACTAGTAGCGTGGGTATAATAAATTGATCATGGGGATATTATACCCTATTTTATCAAAGTAAAACACCATAAAAATTAATAAATAGTAGTAGAAGAATATATATAACCATAATAATACAAATACCTCAAGACAATCAAAATAGGGGATACAATAACCAAACTAGAGAAAAAACATGTCATACTAATGTACGTGTCAAGTGTCTAAAATGAAAACCCAAAAGAAAGATTCTAACAAATCCCAGTGGATCCCAAACAACAAATGATTCAATAAAATATTCTCCATCCCCAAATCTTCCATATAACATCAGGAATTTTCCCTTAACCCATCCTACAACAATAAAGTCTATTCGGGTACCGATCAGGTAGCCAGATTTAGATGTGAGTACAACTCAGTAGGTCCCCACAAATGGTGCGTAAAAGAAATCCATTCAATTATAGGTGTGTTTAGTTATAAAAAAATAATTACAATATATAAGTAAACAGTTATCACATTATCAATTAGTCTTCGTTGAACTACATAGACCACCGGGTTGTTGAGGAAACTTGTACTTAATACCTACTTCAGCCTGTTCCGGGTCTGAACCATGTTACATATTTAATTCACATTTCATTATAGCACATGAGATTATATTATCCATGCCACTTCAATTCCATTATTACTACTATTTCAACTGTAATCCAAGGCCAATGTTTTTTGTGTAGAACCCCATGTTTATCACTCTATTTATTATCCATCCATATATATCATGGGCATAGAATGTCATTCCTAGCACCCTAATTATCAATCATACATGTATGAAATTAGAGTAGATAATCTTATATAGCACTCCGTTTATCAACCATGCTTATATATATATATAATTGGAATAGATCATAATGTCTAACATCCCATTTATCAACCATGCATATAATTCAGCAGCATAGATCATCACGTCTATTGCCCTATTTATCAACTATGCTTATATATTAAAGGCGTATATCATCATGTCTATAACCCCATTTATCATCCATGCATATATATCATGAAATATCACAATATCTCATCAATCATGACTAATCAACATTAATCATCTTATCACAATCAATCATTAATTAATCCATAAATTAATTAATCCCACTTCATTAATTAATTATATAATTAATAACAATTTACTTTAATTAATTCAATAATTAATTAATCATATCTGACCGATTAATTAATTTCCCAATTAATTAATCACATCTCCCATGTTAACTAATTCAACTATTAATTTCTCACATAAATTCCATTAAATAATTTGAAAATTAATTAATCATTTCACGTCTTCACATCAAATAATTAATTCGAAAATTAATTATTGTAAAAATCACAATTTAACATTCCAATAATTAACTCAACAATTAATTATCCTTAATCCCACAATTAAATAGTCTAGTAATTAACATATCAATTAATTATCCCAATTTTTCAATTCAATACTTTGATAATTAATTCATCAATTAATTATCTTAATTCCATAATTCAACCATTCAATCAAATCCCCAATCACTCGATTAATTAATTGACCACGTTAATTAATTCAATTTAGGAATTTCTAATTTCTAAACAAACCCTATCAATTTTATAATTGTATATAATAAACCAAAATCATGACTATGGGATTTGAATATTATATCACCTACCTCAATTATTTTATGAACGATCAACCAATAGAAATCTTGAAAATTGAGCAGCACAATGACTTAGAACGGGATCCAAATCTCAAAACACTAAATCAAGATTAAAAAAAAATCAAGATCTCTTTAATATAGATCTAGATATGAAAGACTAGATCTATATTCAAAAAATCTATATTTATATATAGAAAAATAGATGATTACTTCCCACTAAAAGATCATGGTAAGGAAGGAGGATGAACGTGAAACCAAAGATATATGATCCACTTACCGGGAGAGGAGAAGATATTTTATCTAGGAATTGAATTGTGAATAATGTAGGTTAGAAAGGATTGAAATTCATCTAGAGAGATCCAAAATCATAAAATACCTCCTAAGATCAAATGGGGTTCAAAATGGGTGAGTTTTAGGGGCTTAAGGAAATTTAGAATTAATTTTTAGGAGACTTTAATTCCCACACACAATTAGCTAGGCTAGGGTGCACATTTTGATCTAAACATGTGAAAACCATGTGGATATTATTTTAGGGGTGCATGGTTTATCCTTTTAGAGAACACAGTTTGAAAAACCGTGCACCAACCATGTGAACCGCCATTATCTAGGGTTTCACGGTTTATTGGGCTGGGGCACATAGTTTTCCCTGATAGTACGCCAACCATAAACAACCCTTTTTCTTTTATTTTTTTTTTAAAATTCCACAAAAACAAACCCCACGTTATAACTGAAAAAAGTACTAAAATAAGGAAAAAATAGTACTTGAAAATAAGCCTAAGGGAACACTAGAGAAGGTTAGGTTCTTAAAATCTCCCAACATTATAATATATCATCCTCGAGATGCACTCCCATGCATCTCTAAGATTCTGAGACAAAAATATCAAGCCACTCTGCCCAAAAATCTATTTCCATTTACCATGATTCCCCATAAAGTCACCCATGTTACCACAATAAAAAAACTATAGACACAATATTTCCATGAAACACTTTCTCACTACAATCCAACACACTTATCATATGATCCTAAAAGGAAAAATCTATCTCAAGATCAACATCATCCACATTGATCACATGATAAGTGTCAGGGTGATACCACCGTAGTTGTAATATATAGAATACATCATGCTTAACACTATATTTCTATGGAAGAGCCAATATGTATTCCACCAACCCAATTCTACCCAAAACCTCAAATGGTCCAACAAAACTGGGTTCCAACATTCCCTGCCTTTATATCCTATAGTGACCTAGTCTAGGAGACACCTGAAGGAATAGACGATTATCCCCTACAAACTCTAGGGGTTATCTATGTATACCAGTAT
Organism: Viscum album; assembly: GCA_963277665.1. NCBI lineage: Eukaryota > Viridiplantae > Streptophyta > Magnoliopsida > Santalales > Viscaceae > Viscum > Viscum album. The sequence goes on along the minus strand of OY728142.1, from coordinate 2,043,075,352 downwards.
ATGACTTCTATCTACTCTAATCCATATCCATATGTTTCCAAATCAACTGTACCTACTCTGATGTCTCCTACATGAGACTAGGTCCCATTATATCTGATTCACCAACCTCCATCTAGTATAGATGTGATCTACATGAAATACCATAAAGAGATTCATATGGTTACATATATATCATTTCCCAATAATTTTTGTTATAGGAAAACTCCACTAAATCCAAGTGATTATCCCCAGATCCACAAAAGTCAATAAAAAAGTCCCTAAAACATATCCTCAATATCCTATATAATTTTTTCTAAGTTCCCATCTATTTGTGAGTGAAAACCCATACTTAGAAAAACATATGCACTAACTGCCTTCTACAACCCCTACCAAAAGAGTGTAGTAAAGAACAAGACACGATCTAAAACTTTAGTCTGTGGAACCCCATGTAGATGAAATATCTACCGAACAAACATGTCTTACAACAGATCCACTGAGAAGGTTTCCCGTATAGGAAAGAACTGTGCTACTTTCATTAGTTGATCAACAATAACCCAAATAGAATCATTATTCATTGGCGTTTTTGGGAGACCCACCAAAAAATCCATTGTTACACCATCCCACTTCTATTCTAGAATTGGTAATGACTACAGAAAATCTCTAGGTCATTGATGCTTTGCCTTCATTTTCTAATAGGTTTATTATCATTTCAAAAACCCTACTATCTCCTTCTTTATGCTAGGCCACCAAAATTATCTTCATCAGTCATGATACATTTTTGTCACTCCTAGATGTATTACCCACTTTGAGGCATGAAATTCTCACATAATCTACTCTCACATACTCATAGGCACAAAAAACTATTTGCTAACATAGATGATCTCATCCTCATCTATGATCCAATATGAAGGTGACTCCCCACTTTCAAGTATTTCCCTAAAGGTAAAAAATTCTAGATCCTAATATTTCATGTCTCTAATCTAGATCAAAAGTGTCAACACCTCTTAAACTGATATGAGAGTCATCTTCTCTCAACTCTCTTGAACCACCAAATGCATCTTAGCCAAAAATTTCATCATAGTTCACTCACCACTAGACTCCAGAACCACCTAATTCTGAGTTTTTCTATTCAAATCATCATCCACATTATTTCCTTTTTCGGGCATATATGATATCTCAAAATTGAAGCTCTTCATATACTCAACCCATCTCCACTGTAAAGGATTCAAATATTATTGTGAAAATTTATACTTCAAGATCTTGTGGTCAATGTACACAATAAAATTTTCACCCAACATATAATGTCACCAACAATTCAAATCATAAACCAAAACTGCTATCTCGAGGTCTTGCGCAGAGTAGATCCATTCATAGCACCTCAATTGTTGAGACCCATACACTACGACTCGATATCCCTACATAAACAATACTCTGAGTCCAATCAGAGAAGTTTTACAATACATGATATACTTCTCACCAAGATTAGGTGGGATCAAGATCAGTTCCGATGTCAAATGCTTCTTCAAATATTGAAATGCCTTGTCAAATTTCTCTAACTAATCAAAATTTACCCCCTTTTTAGTTAAGCCTAAAAGTGACACTACCAATTGGAAAAAATCCTATATATATCTTTGATAATATCTAGAAAAACCCATAAATATACAGATATCGAATATGTTCTTGGGATACTCACAAGAAACCACTGCCTATACACTTTTTTTATCCACTAGAACACCTTCCTCCAAGATGTTGTGTCCCAAGAAGTGTACCTAATCAATCCAAAATTTACACTTAGATATATTGTCATATAGTTGATTCTATCTTAGTGTATTGAAGAAGATGATAAGATGTTGTTCATGATCATCATGATTCTTGGAGTACACTAATATGTCATCTAAAAACACTCCAAAAAAATTGATCTAGGTATGGAAGGAAGATTCTCTTCATTTAGTCCATAAACACTGATGGCACATTTTTTATCCCAAATGACATTACAAAGAACTCATATAGGCCATACCTACCTTTGATAGAAGTAATTGGTATATCAGAAGTCTAATCTCTTAGCTGATGATACCCCAATCTCATATCGATCTTTAAGAACACACAGACTCCTATAAACTGGTTAAAATATCATCGATTCATGGAATAAGATATCGTTTCTTCATAGTAATCCAGTTAAACTTCCGATAATCAACATATAAGAAGAGATTCCCTCCATAATTATTAGAAAAAAAAACTAGAGAACCCCAAGGTGACATTCTCAAATGGATAAATCCATTATCCTCTAAGTCCTCTAGCTGAGTCTTGAGCTCTTTAAGCTTTATCAGTGCCATTCTATTTGGTGGAATTGAACCTAGATAAGCCCCCAACATGAGATAAATAGTGAATTCCACATCTATATTAGGTAGAAACCCTAATAAGTCTTCAATAAACATATCCTGAACTAGATATACTACTGGTGTAAAGTCATTATGGTTTACTCCTCTATCATCTAGGGGAAAAATGATACTTGGGTTGTGAGCTCTCCCAGTTGCTGCGTAATTGGCCTTGATCAACCTTCCTAGATATCCCACTCTACATAGTGAATATAGTTGTCACCCTTAGGTGTTGTAAAGGTCACTCTCATCTGGTAAAAATAAATGTTGGCTTAGTATGTGACCAGCTAGTCCATAATCATAATTAGCTCAAATCCGGACATGTCAAGGACATAGATATCCCAGAGAAAGCGATACTCCCAGATTTTGAGAGAACACACCTTTGAAAAATAGATGTATCTATACTGTACTCCCAATAGTGTATCTATCATCATTACACCGCTTAAAAACTCCACTTACAGGCTTAAAAAATTAACAATATTTGCAGATATGAAGGAATGAGAGGTACTGGTATCAAATAAGGCATTAGATAATGTAGAATCTATAAGAATAGTACCTCTCACTATTGATGGCCCATCCTCGATATCCACAAGTGTAGGTTATAACACATGTAGTTTTCCTTCCCCAATTCCATGTGATATATTTTGACTCCCTTATGTTGAAACAATCTTCTGATGTGGGTGTTATTTCAAAAAATTACCACATCCAGTACCTGTACCACCTCAGCTATTAGAACTCTAGCTGCTAGAATGATATGGTGCATAAGATCCCCTTATCAAACCATGGTTATGTTTAGATCCTCTATCAATAACCTTTAGTCGCAGGTTTCTAAAAAACCTATATAGATGTCCCATATTTCTGCAGGCTCAACAGTCTACTAGTGGTTGAGGAAAATTTTTACGAAAGTGTCTCAGATTTCCACATTGGTGGAAAAGCTCTTGGGTAAGATCCTGATCAACTGATCCACCCGGATAGACACTATTCTTCCCACCGTTCTCACTAAATTTTTTATAATAACGCATCCTTCTCTTATAAAACATACCTCCAGATCATCCAGAAGAAACTACATGTATGCTTCTGGAAGCCTCCTTCATGTTCCTCTCTGAGATGAGAGCCTGATTTACCACTTCCAAAAATCTTCTTCATCTAGAAGATATTCACCCAAGAATTAATTTCACACTTAAGTATATCCTGAAATTATTTTTTGATGTATCCTCATCTTCTGAAAATACTGGAACAAATAATTTCAAATATTTAAAGCATCCATCATAGTCCATCACAGACATACTCCCCTAATTCAAGTTCATGAACTCAGTTACTCTCTCCTACCTTAGTGTCTCTGGGTAGTAGTTCTCTAAGAACCTCTCTAAGAAGTACTTAGATAGAATACCATCAGCCAGTCTAGTCAAATCCTATACATTCCACCAGTGATTTGAGGATCCTTATAGCATATAACTATCCCACTTGACTCTATTCTAATTCAGAGACTCCAAATGGTCAAGTATAATCTAGATAAACTCAATCCAGAACTCATCTCCCTCAGGTCCACCCTCTCCAGAATAGTGAGAGAGTGATGCAACTGTAAAACCCTCATCAAGTCAAATATGCTCTTCGCAACCCACTATGGGTCTCTTTACATGAATTTCACAATGAAAGAAAATATATCTAGTAACATCTCCCTTACTTCCTCAACCTGTACTATTGGATCCTCAGGTTCCACCCCTAGTAGAGCACCTCTAGCTATATCCTCCCATCATTCCCTTAACAGGTTTAGTTTTGGAGGCATATATCTACAATTAAAAACAAAAATATTAGGACTCAAAACACAACTTTATCACATTTTTGTAAGATGAAAATCATAACAAGTCACAACTATCATTTTTCCCCAAATCTCTCCATACCGTCAAAACTGAGGATCTAAGACTACCCTTAACCATTATACACCTAGGTCATGGTTATCAAAGGGTATTCTCATTCTCATTGTTCATGTTTTCACCTTATACACCCATTTATTCTCTTCTTTCATCATTTTACAACTTTTAATTTCATATTAGGCACCATTTTCAATTTTATAAGAAAGGAAAAATACTTCAAGCTCAACAATTAACCCAAAACCCTTTTTTATCATTCATGTATAGAATGACGTATTCCATAATAATCTTGAGTGTCTAGAATGAATCATGAAACTAATCTCCCATTTCATACTAGGCCTTAAGTCAATTATCAATAATATTTTACAAAAAATAATCACACCACACAACAAGTGTGTCACCTATGGTGAAATAATATTCAACTGTAACAAAAAACAACAACAATAAAAATCCCACTATGGGTGCTTAGATTTTCCCACATACATGGGTTTGAAACTCTCATACACAAGCTCATTATGATGGCCCTGCACTTCCCAGTCTTCTATCTACCTTTCCCAAATAGAAAGACAAAATAAAAAAGAAAAGAAAACTAGGCTCTAATACCACTTTGTAATGTCTTGACCTAGGTTCCACACACTGGTTCCCCAATACAGTCATTCACATTAGCTTAGGCTCACCTCCCTATATGCGAGAGGCTATCGACTAGTAGAAAGGGTCTGATAAGTTGATCATGGGGACACTATAGCCTCTTTTATCAGAGTAAAACACCATTGGAAATAATAAAAAATATAATAAGAATATATATAACCATAATAATACCAATATCTCAAGACAATCAAAATAAGAGATGCAATATACAAACTAAATTAGAAAACATTCCATTCCAATGTATGTGTCAAGGGTCTAAAATGAAAACCCAAAATAAAGACATTGATGACTCCCAAAAGGTCCCAAACTACATTTGGTTCCCTCAACCATGATCTATCCCCAAATTAGACATCTAACATAGGTCCTTTTCCCTTAACCTCTCATGAAACAATAAATTCTATTTGTGTACTGATCAAGTAGCCCAAGTAGGGTGAGAGTACAACTCAGTAGGCCGCCACCAAAGATGTCTAAAACAAATCTAGTCAATAACAGGTGTATGTAGTTGTATAAATAAATAATTATAGTGCATAAGTAAACTTTTATCACATTATCTATAATTATTTATTGATCCACGTAGAACATTGGGTTCCCAAGGACACCCATACCACAATACCTACTCTGGCCTGCACCAATTCTGAACCATGTTACATATTTAATTCAAATTTCATTATAGAACATGGGATTACATTATCCATGTCACTTGAATTTCATTATCACTACCATTAGAACCACAATCCAATTTCAATGTTCTTGGTGTATAACTCCATGTTTAGAACACCATTTATCAACCATGCATGTATATCTTGGGCATATAATGCCATGTCTAGAACCCCAATTCTCAATCATACATATATGTCATTGGCATAGATTGTCACGTCCAGCACACCATTTATCAAACATGTATATATATCATTGGAATATATTATCATTTATAACACCCCACTTATTAACCATGCATATAAATCATTGACGTAGGTCATCATGTCTAGCACCCCATTTATCAACCAAGCTTATATATCAATGGCGTAGATCATCATGTCTAGCACCCCATTTATCATCCATTCATATATATCATAAAATATTACAATATCACATCAATCTTGATTAATAAACATTAATCATATTATCATAATCAACCATTAATTAATTCATAAATTAGTTAATCTCATTCCATTAATTAATTCTACAATTAAATAATCACAACAATTTCCTTTAATTAATTCAATAATTAATTAATCATATAACCCATTAATTAATTTTCCAATTAATTAATCACATATCTTCCATTAAAAAATTCAACAATTAATTAACCCCATAATGTCCGTTAATTAATTCTACAATTAATTAATCATTTCACATCTCCACATCCAAAAACTAATTCACAAAATAATTATTATCAAATTCACCATTTAAAATTCTAATAATTAACTAAAAAATCAATTATCCTTAATCCCATAATTCATTATTAAAAAAATTAATCTATAAATTAATTATCCCAATTTTACAATTCTATGCTTTGATAATTAATTTATCAATTAATTATCTTAATTCCACAATTCAACCATTCAATCAAAGTCCTAATTCTTCAATTGATTAATTTACCACATCAATTAATTCAATTTAAGAATTTCCAATTACTAAAAAAACCCTAGAAATTCTAAAATGGAATACTAAAAATAAAAAATCAGTTCTATGGGATTTGAATATTAGACCACCTACCTCGATTCTTTGATAAACGATCACCCAATGAAAATTTTAAAAATTTAGCTGCATAACGACATAGAATGGGATACAGATCTCAAAAACCTAAATAAAGATTAAAAAAAGCAATATATATTAAATATATATATATATATATATATATATCCTCACACCAAGATATATATTCACCAAATATAGATCTATATATACCAAAACAGAACATTACTTCCCACCAAAAGAATGAGAGAAGGAAGGTGGATAAATGGGGAAGCAACGAGATATGACCCACTTACTAGGAGAGGAGAAGATCTTTGATATGAGCTTCAAATTGAAAATAATAGAGGTTAAGAAGGTTTGGAATTCATTCATATAGCTCCAAAATTTTGAAATACCTCCTAAGGTAGAATGGGGTTAAAATGGGTGATTTATGAAGGCTTGGAGAATTTTGGAATTAATTTTCAAGAGACTTTAATTCACGCACATGGTTAACTCAGCTGGGGTGCACAATTTGATCTAGCCATATTCCATCTGTGAACCTATTATTTTTGCGGTGCACGATTCATCCTTTTAGTGTGCATGGTTTGAAAAACCATGTAACATCCATATGAACCCCCACTATCCAGGGTCACACGGTATTCTGGGTTGGGCACACAGTTTTCCTTAACCACGCGCCAACCATGTAGAACTATTTTTATATAATTTTTAAAAAATTACACGCATACACTCCCAAAGTTATAACCTAAAAAAACTAATCAAATAAAGAAAAAATATAACCTGAAAACAATCCTGAGTCAACTCCAGAAAATTTTAGGATCTTATAGTTCATAAAAAATCATCTAGAAACTAGAGATTTGGAAGTACAAACGTCACATGGACAAAAATATAACTATTTATCGATGTATGAGAGAATTAGTGGAAAGTAAAGATACATAAATAGAGGAAAAAATAAATATTTATAAGGAGTGATTGAGGTCATAAATAACAAACATGTGAATGACCAGTAGAATATTGAGAGTGTCAAAGACATAAATCCATGATGATTTAGAAGACCATTAGTTTAATAAAAATTAGGGTATTAGGACAAATTTTTTTTATCATTTTTATAATGTTGAGTAAATATATTTACTGCTAAATAAAATAAGTAAATATATTTACTTTACATATTTATATAAACACAATTTCATCCTTCATCTGTGCTTTGATCAATATTCAATTCATCCATTACTTCAAAAAATAGATATCCAAAAATTAACTTTGATCCCTAAAGCACTAAAATAAGATTTTAAAAGATATTAAGGTTCATAAAAATGGAAAGTCTAACTATTTGTATCTACATATTATACAAACCCAATATGTTCATATATTAATATCTAAACCTAAAAAGTAACTCTAATTGTTCTTTATTAATATCTATTAACCAAATTTCTTAACTAAAAATAATGACATATTAACCAGAACATTGCATAGGTCAGTGGTTGGTGTGAACCCCTTATCATACTTCAATCATGGGTTCAAGTCCCACAAACCTACTGTACTTGATTGGTTGTCACTCGAAATACAACTTATCCTTTTTCTAAAACCATATTAATATACTTTCCAAAATAAATATAACAGACATCATTGAAATAAGGTAATCACTAAATAACCTTTTAATAATGGTTTTTAATACAACCCTAATACATATTTACTTTAACCATTTATTTCAACATAGGTCCTTCATTTTTCAATATTTTACCATTTAGAAGAGGGAATTTCATAAAACCAAAAACCATAGTGTGAGAATCAATTATCATGTTGGAAAAACCATATAATCATTTTTAGGATGTATAAGTATTAACACATTATTTTCAATCTAAACCACCTTAGGTTTAACCATGATCATTCACTGTAATTATCTATTGAAACCCTTCATAATAGTTTGTAAAGAAAATGGTAATTATCCTAAGCGTATAATCCAAGAGTGTTAGACCAAGTGTGCAGTAAGGCCTGTTGTTATGTACCAGGTTATGCTCAAGTCAGGCTCAATGCACCTTTATAAAGATGTTACCCTTAAGTAAATTTTTTACATAACCACGTCCACTTGGGTATCCAAACATTGATGTATTTCTTAGAATCCCCACATAATATTTACCTTACCAAAATTCTAGGATGTTCTTGTGTACTTATCTTTAAATTCTACCTTAGGGATATGTTCCCTAATATATGTTTTCTTAAATCAAGTTTCCATGATTTCTGCTAAACTTCCTTTAATACCAACTGTAGTGACCCGACCCAAAAATCCTAGAGCCGGTGCCAACTACCATTACATTAGCATGATTACAAAGAATAAAATACAGAAGGACCGAAGAGTTTAGTAGTCTTCTCAATCTATATACATACATAAGTCTTGTATTACAAATTAATACAGTAATTACAACATATTTTTTCTTTCTTAGATAATAAATTTATTCCATATAGAGTATCCTTATATATATTTATTAGTAAACTTCTTGGATTCTTGGGGAAAGGGAATAAAATAAGGGTGATCTCAAATTCTCAATAAGGGTTTAGCATAGTTGAAGTAATAATGAATCAATGAGAATAACTAATATGGAAAGGTAATAACTGAACACAAAATCCATATAATCAATAAACTAAGAAAGAAGTGTGTAAAAAAAATGGAAATGTATGTAACTAAAAACACATTCGATTTAAAAAACTAAATATGGAATAATCAATATTTTAAGGTGAGAAACTAAAAAAACATGCCATTTAATCAATAAACTGATAATGAAATTCATCCATAGAATTTTCATAGTTAAAATCTCAAGGATAATAAATACTGAAACAAAATGAAGGCAATGATTGATTATTAGACATCATTTCTCCGACACATGAAAAACTATACCAACAAGATACCTCCTCTAGACAGTTTAAAATTACATATAGAAAACTATTTAATTTGTGCAATTAATTTGTCTCATGAGAACATCGATGCATTAAGGGGATATATAAAGTCAGTGACCCACTCATCACAGCATGCCCAAAGCATTCCTCATATTGATTAATTGATTTAATTAATAAATAATATGACTTATCAAATATATATGTTTAAATAAGAATAAAAAATTATAAATAATTCTTTAAATTGGTCTAGATAACAATAACGGTTTTATGATGTTGATGAATAGAGATACCATTGAAGGATAATTAAAACATTATTAAGGAAAATAATCTTTAAACATTCCAAAGTGTCCCATACCAGTTTAAAACTTTTTAATAAAAATTCCCTTGATCTAAATGAAACTTAGAATATCATGAGAATAATATGATTGATGATATAACATTTTGGAGTAAACACCGTATGTAACACTTATATAGGGTTTAAGCAATAAATATATCCATGATAAATGATATATATAATAAGGGAAAATTAAATGTCAAATGATTATAGGAAATTGAATATTTAGAATGGGACTAACAAAGCAATCAAGGAAGTGAATTTCAATAATATAATTAGCTAAATCAATCATAAATTATACAGAGGAAGAATAAGGATGGTATTAATACAAAATATCTAATGTGAAGTAAAATAAAGGGTTGTTGTTGTTGATGAATTAAAATAATAACTTTAATAATATTATTGAGGAAAATATCATTTTGTTTTGAAAAACCTTCTGAAAAATATTTTATTTGAAAATAAAATTTAAGAATATTTTTTTTAAATAGTAAATTTTTAATTTTCAAAGGAATATTTGAATAAATTATGGTGGGTAAATTCATGCTTGTTGTGAAAGGTAAAAATAACATTTATTTTTCATGTTAAAAGGTTCAAAAAAATCCTTGTTAGAAAAGAGATAAAAATATTCATTTAATTTTTTTTATAAAAGACAAAAGGTGGTAGAAATGTATTTAATAAATCAGTTTTTAAAGGTTAATAACTTGTTTGAAAACCTTTTTTGAAAATATGGTTTTTAGAATAAAACTGGTTCTCTTACTAAGGAGATAAATGAAGTCGGGTTTTCTCAAAAATATTTTCTCAAAATATTTAAGTACCAAAGAGTATAAAAATGGTAATATTACTTATAAAAGTCACAAATTACCATAGGAGAATAAAATCAAATGTTTTATTGAAAAATTATCCAAAAATTTCCTCTGATTGAAATTCAAGTACAAACAATCCCGAAAAAAATGATATTGTGAAGTAAACCCTTGAAAATACCATAACATTGATGTGAGAATAAATAAATAAATAAAATATTTTTTTCAAATGTAAATCCACATAAAACAAGTGAAAATAAAATAATATATATTAAAATTTTATTACACACATAATCTTATAATATTAACAACTACATGGATGTAATATAACCCAAAGAAAGAAATTGGGTTATGAAATTATTTTCCACATGGTAATGATTAATTCAAATACCCTTTGATAAAATAATTCAAATTAAAACTAAAAATATATTGAATAATAAATAAATAATGATATTATATGTCAAAGTTTTAATATGTAAACCATATATATGAAATTATGTGCACAAAAATAAAGTATGTCTTAATGAATGGAATTTGAGACGAAGTCCCTTACAACTGTGGTAGCATTTGAATTGAAAACCTCAAAAATAATAGTAAGAAAATGAAAAAATTTAATAACATGAATATAAAATAATTCATTATATAATATAACAAAATGTGCTGTATATACACCATATAAAATAAGTAAGTGGTGAATATGACATTTATCTCACAGATGTAAAAAGTTAGATGAAAATCCCTTACCTTGCATTTCCTTTCAGATGGATGTCCTTTAACTTTCAGTATAATGGATTTAATCACATTAATAAATTATTAAATAATTTAAATCTTATTTATAATATCTTATATTATCTTTAAATAACATATTATCACCCTTTTGTAATTAATCCTTCATTATTTTCACTATTTTGGGTGTTAATTGTCTAATTTCTCGAGTATGTTTTTGACTTATTACATGATGTTCTTATTACATAAATCATAATTTAATCATCTCAAAAATTTAAACTATGTTTTAATTATCATATATATCCAGTATAAATTTATTTATAATAATCCATAAATTTTGGAGATAATAAATGAAATTCATTCTTCATGGAGATGGTAGGTCGTACATATGCATGAACAATACTTTCATTTCTTTGTCGAATTTTAAAAGAATAAAATGTAAATGATATATATATATATATACATATATATATATTTAAATTATAATTATAGTATCATATCTATGTGATATATGTTACATAGTTTTATTAAAACTATTCTTCATACATTTCATGTACAGAGTGAATGATTCACATTGTTGTGAGGAGGTAGTAGTCCACGCTTCCAAAAATGAAGTTATTGTATTCCCATAATTTATAAAGCATAAAGGTATGTGTTATATATGAATTAAATAAGAATAAATACATTATAAATATTATAAATATCATATATAAATATATTTTCCATTTTAATTCCCACCATGAGAGGTGGTAAAGGAAGAGCGAACAATCATCGTTTCATGAGGTGGTAGTTTGCCGTACACGAATCGGTAAGTTCATTACCCATTAGATGGAATTGTGTGTAAGTGTTATTAGAACCATTATAATAAAAAAATATGAGTGTGTTATGAAAATTGGTTTTATTATATATGAATCATATAAAAATTATTGAAATAGTGGAGAAGTAAATGAAATAAAATATGAATGTTGAAGAATGTTACCTCATTTTCAGGTAACTCCTTTTGGTTTACACCAAAAGGATTCATTGTATGGATTTATGAAAAATGGTAGGATTAAATGTTTAGGTAAGGAATTTTGGGAGATTATTTGAGAAAATTTTGGGTGAGCCAAAGGTCTTCATATGTGTGAATAAATGGGACATGTGAGTTCCTTTTTAGTGAAGGATGAATGACATTCTTGTACATTTTTGAAAAGGTAATTCCACCCACATTTTTAATATTTAAAGTGGATAAAATAATGGAAAAAATTATATAAAAGTGGGTATAGGGTAGAAATATTGACATCCAATATATTTTGGACAAGTTTCTAGGTCATTTTGGCCTTTAAGTTTAATGTTCAATCCCTTATTAAGCTAATTATTCTCTTAATCTCTGTAATTAATTTTAATAACTATCACTAATATTTTTGTTAAAAAACTAATTTAACCTTATTATAAATTATAATTTTTTTTTATTCAAAATATTTAATCTATTTTTCCAAATTCTAGTTACATAACTTGAATAAATTAATTCGAATTTAATCTCATAGAAGGGATGACAAAGAAGGTTTTTAAAGTAAAAATGTTCAATAGTTTGAGAAGTATTTATATCCAATTTCAATGATAAATTTATTAAAATTACATTAATTTTATTTAATTATGTATAATATATGTAATTCTACTTTATAAAATTAAAATGTAATTTAACCTTATAAATAAATTAGATGAAAAAGAAGTTTTGAATTAAAATTCAGTATTTTTTCACTATTCCTCAAAAAAATGAAACTTCACTGAAAATACCAAAATCCCACTGGAAGATAATTTTTAAATTATTGATTAAAATATGAATTCTTTTTTTACATATAAAATTTATAAAATTTATAAAAATTTTATTTAAAATAGGGTTGTGATTAGAAGGCGGTAAAATTGAATTTATAAAAATATAGCTTTTTATCTGTAATACAAGGCTTGTTCATATCTTATGCTTGTAAATTATATTGGATGAATATAATTTTATTTATTTATTTAATAATATATATATATATATTTCAACAATATAATTCAATAATAGTAATTAATTTAATATATTATGATAAAACACCTTTGTGAACATAAAAACATTTTTTTATATTCAACTGGTTTTTATATTCATTCTGAATTAATTGGTAAACTATGAATTAATTTTATATTTTTATAAACCATATATTTTTATAATTTATTTTATACTATTCATAACCACTAATTTAATGACTAGGGTAAGTATTATTATATTGAATAATAATATTTTAATAATACATTATTGTTCGTTAAAACTCGATCTTGCGTGTAACAAAAGGCAGTGAAGAAACTCATTATTGTGTGTGATGTACACTAACATAGTATCAACTTCATTACAAGATATATAATATATTTAATTTATTTAATATGGTAAATATATTTTAAATTCTCAAGATATTATAGTCCATTACGTGCTTGGTGTTACATGTCATACACACTATTGAATACAATGTTCCTACTTTAGAATTTTAGGGCCTTACAATTACAATATAATAACACAATTATATAATATATAATAAGATGTTATTATTTTTATGGAATAAACTATATCCATATCCTCTTCCATCAAATGGGAAACAAAATCATCGATCGTGAGCACGATGGACTTCTACCTTGCAAACCGGTGGATTTTGTTTTCTATCACTACCTCTCAAGAAAGGATATAATGATGGATTTAAATTATATATAAAATATTAATAACATAATTATAATAATATATTATAATATCATATATACATTTTTTTAATTTCCATTCCTTGGGAATTTGATAACATTGATCGTGTGTACGGTAGATGACCGCCTTGCGAACCGATGTAATTCGTTTTATATAAATTTTTTAAAGAAATATTTTAAAATTATCCAAGGATTGTTTAAAAAAAATTTTACCCATGTTTCAATATTTACAATATTTTTTAAATTTAATCTTATTATCATTTTCCAAACAAGTATTTTTTGTCTTTTTACCATAAATGTGAAAGGAATCTTAATTTTAATGAGCATGACATGAACATTATTTTTTAACACCATGAATGATCAATGATTTAAATATTCTTTTACACGTTTCAAAATTTAATTTCAAGGAATCATTTATCATTAATATTTTATATATTTTTTATATTTTTAATAAGTGTTTTCAAAATGGAAAGGAAATTTTCCTCAAGAATGTTTTAATGATATTTTTATGGAATTTATATTCATAAAGGAAAAGAACCATTGGTGTTGCTTATATTTTATTGGGGATATGATCCAATCATACCATTATTATTCATTCTATGTATGGTTTATGATTATGATGAATATATGTTTATGAAACCTATTCTTTTTCGATGGATTATGTTATTATGAATTGATGAGGTGATTACGACATCCATTTCCTTTATAAGAGTTATTCTATGATGAAATTTTTATGAAACCAATTAAATTTATATGGTTTATGATATGATAAATGTTTTATTTTTTTGTGGAAAAAATGTTTGGATTATGTTATGGGTGATTCCTATATCTCCCACTAATGCATTAGGTAATAATTAACATTCTATGAGCTCCAAGGCTACATTAAAGGTTATCATAATCCTAAAAAATTGTACACAAGAGGTTTTTACAAGAATTAAAGAGGGTACATCGGAGGTTATCCAAATCCTAAAGCTGGTACAAGGGTAGTTATCACAAAAATAACTTTTTTATGAATGTTTTGGTAGATATCCTTGAAATAAGTTTCTATATTATTATGTGTATGAAACAAATATATATCTTATGACAATGTTATGACCTCATGTATTATGTAATTTTATTCCTTTATGATTCATGTATTATGAACTGCAATTATTTATTCCATGAATCAAGTTTATGATCTATGATATACAGGGTATATTTTTCAAATGTTATTCTCATGTTCTCATATCCTTATGTTGATGTTATTATGTTATCTCCCTTTTTTACCCTTACTGAGGATCTTAGATCACCATTTCTTATGTTTCTTTTACATAGGTTATAAATAATGTTATTATGTATGGTATTTCTTATAGGGGTATTAATTATAATGAACTTAGTGGGATATGTTGTAGTTAAATTATGAACCTGTTATGTAGCCAAGTTTCCAGAGGCAATAGACCTATATGATTCTGGCATGGATCATCATGTTATGTAATGGATATGCATCTATTAAGATATAATCTATCTATATGAAAGGTGTGGTTTATTATAGTTGGTATCATATTAGGTTTTAGTAATCCTTTGGAAACTAGGATGAGAAAACTTAAGTGAGAATCCTTAGGATAATCCTAAGTATAAGAGAATGACCTATGTTATGATAAATAAAGAAGTGTTGTTTTCCTATAAAAAATATCCCTATATGAACAATAAAAGTGAACATGGCTATGGAATATTTTCACCTGGGGTTAATAACCTTGAATAGGGAACATTGAGATGGAATTGATTGTCTCATGGTGCACAACAACTAGCCTTGCTGCACACCTAGTTTGGCACTCTTGGGAGATATGATTTTAAAATTTATAACCTATTTGTAAACCATTATGAAGGATTTGAATATATTATGACCATGAATGACCTAGGTTAAACCTAATTCGTCATATATTGAATTGAATGTGTCATGATTTAATATATTTTATAAATGTTTTCCATGATTATGTGATTTCCTGCTATGATTATTGTTGCTAACACTACAATTTTTGTTTTTAGTGAATGGTTGGAACCAGTAGAAATCATGTTAACACTGAATGTGATGGAAAATTTAATGATTATGAGAAACCATATTGGATGATGACTGGAGGTAAAGATATTGTGATTATTCCTAATCATCTATCATGATATATGATTAACAATATGAACTTCAGTGACATTTCTGACTCATTAAATAAGAAGAAGATTAACTTTAATGAAAATTCATGTGGTAATGAACATAGAGGAAGGAATATTTGGATTATTACATACTATGAAGGTGGGAATAATCACCTATAATAATATCTCAAATGGAGGTGAATTTGTTTTCTATGTGGAAATGAAGGTCATAGAACAATTAATTTCCAAATAATTTGATGTACTGTATGTGAGGAACTTCACCATTATCCAAGTCAATGCCCTAATCTAAGAGTTAACCCCTAGCCCAAGGAGGACCTATGTTTTAAAAAATCATTAAAGTAAAATGGTTTAAGTATTTATGTATTTGGATTCAAGAATTATATAATAGAAGCATTTTACCAATGGTATTTTTGCCATAATAATTGTAAAGACCCAGAAATTCCATATGAATTTTTTAAATTATTTGGGTTTATTACGAGTCCCGAAAAATTGACTTTGCTTGATTCCGAGGCCTCATGTGCCTGAAATTTTTTTTTGATCTTTTATTAAGGTACGTTCAGTAAAAGTGTGGGTGATGTTTTCTATATTATGAACCAGTGCTTAGATTAAAAATCTGAGGGCACCATTGAATCCACAGTGCTAGGATTCGTTTATGGGAGCCTTAACTTAGACCATTGTAGGTCAGGTGAAAAATATAGTTTTGCAGACTTTTTAAAGAATAATAAAATAGCATAAAATTTTTATTTTATTTTTTCTACCAACGATCGAGCGGTGGTGGTGGGACCGCTGAGTTTTCAAGCCATTTAATGGATTGACTCTTCAGTTTTATAACCACAACATTGAGATTAAGAGGTTAACTCATTAATGAACCTCATTAATCTCTCGTTGCATTAATAATCCATTCTCTCTATTTAATTGAGGCTCAGTCTTGGGTTATTGACATTGAATTGAGGAACCTCTGACAAAGTGCTGCGGTGTCTTCCACTGACAAAGAACAGAAGCTTGGATGACAATGTTGGAGGAATTGATCTTGGATCGACGAACGCTGGAGACTTCATCAAATGAGGATTCTTCTTCCACAACCATGACATCTTCTCTGAATCTGAGGTAGGGGTTGTTATTAAATTCAATAAATTCTCATGATTCATTTCATTGTTCATGAAATGCATGACAAATGTGAATCAACCAAAATGAGTTGATCGTTGATTCATATGAATTTGAAGGTGGATTCCACATGAGCTTTGAATGAGTTTAAATTTATTTATGGGATGCATTTATTTAATACCCACTTGTTATGATGGTAACATGGAGGGCGTATGCCAAACAAAAAAGGCTTAGACCCTCTACAGCTTCAGTTTTTGTCACGTTCTTCATGGGAGAAGTTAGAAATCAATGGAAACTTGAATCTGGAAGCCATGTAGTGATGAAAACAGCCCAGGAGGCTCATAGGCATGTTCAGAAGGGAAAACAGACCACCAAAGCTCACCCAATGGCCCGCGTAAGTTTTACCGGTGTGACACCAGTGTGCTATCGTGCTCTGCAAGGGAATTCAATACATTGAGACGTGGTGGTTAGAAGGGGAGTCCGACCCCAGTCTGGCCGCATTGGGGGAAGGTGGCCTGCATTCACACGCTGTGGTAAGGAGGCCACGGCTTCGAAGCCGCGGTAGAGGAGAAGGGGACCTACACCCCACGGGTCCCATTGATAGAGAGGATACGCCATATGGAGCATTTTTTTCATTAAACCAAACAAACCCTTGGTCTATTCAAGAAGGGGGAGTGACACCCCCCACACGGGCCACCCATCCAGGTACCACCCTAACTAGTGGGCCAAGCCCGCAACCCATCCCACTTAGGTCCGCCCAACTGGTTCGGGATGAGCCAGGTTGGATCTGGGTTAGACCCAGACTAGGTCGGCCTAGGTTGGGGCGGGTTGGGTCAGTCCGATCGGGTCGGACTAAACCCAGACCCTCTTCGGCCCAGATACGCTTAAAGGGCCATATCTCACAAACCAGATGCCTGTTTGACAAATCGAATGTGGAACTAGAATCCTTGGAACGAGACATTACTTTTGAGATACTCCAAATGAGTTTTGGAGAAAGTTGGAGTACAAATGGGTTGGATCAAACCCGAATCCAATTGGGACCTCTCCACTAAAATTCTTAAACTCACAGACTGAGTGTCCGATTGATGCGCCATCTATCGTGTTAGAACCCTTACGACATGGTGGTCCATTGGTTTACTCATTTGTTGGATGTTGTGGCAGTTTATGCATGAACTATATCTTGATGAGTGGATACTACATAACTCAAGCACACCAGGTGAAGGGAATACTGTGGATGGCTATCAACTAAAGAGAGACCCTGTGTAGATCAGCATCATAGCGACCCTGTATGGATCAAAATTATACCGACCCTCTGTGGATCAACATCATAGTGACCTGGTGTGGATCATCATCATAGAGACCCTGTGTGGATCAGAATCATAGTGACCTTGTGTGTATCACCATCATAGAAACCCTGTTTGGATCATCATTATAGAGACCCTCTGTGGATCATCATCATATCGACTCTATGTGGATCATCATTATAGCAACCCTTTCTGGATTAGAAGTGTACGACCCGATGAAGACCATCCGTAGAGCAACCCATTGTGGATCAGTGAAATACGACCCTGTGTGGATTGAAAATGGAAAAACTTCTTCATGGTTTAGTTGTGGAACTTCCAAATGGATTAAAATGATATAGCTTAAGACTAATCATCTTTATTCCTGATATCTGATTTGTATACCTGGTTTGAGATGAGTCTTTTTATTTTTGATTTGTGATTGAGATCATTCTTTGTGGTTTTCCTTTTTGGAATTATGAGTGACCTTTAGTGGTCTTTGGGACCCTACTGGGTATTTTTATACTCACCCATGCATGGGATTCACCCGCACCTTGTTGTGTCTTGTGCAGTCTATGACCATCTTGGATAATACTTCAGAAGCCAGGACTGGGTGGTACACAGAGGTGAATAGTTGACATAGAGATCTATGGAGACGAGCTATACCTACCCTTCAGGTAGGATCCTTGGTGGATGATCTCATGATTTGTTTTCTATTTTATGTTGTATTGTATCTTTCAGTTGGGCTTGTATTTCAGCCCCTTTAATTTCAGTACACGCTTTTAATACTGCATTTTTACTACATGGTTTGTATCTTGTCATGTTCTTGGTCTATGTGTTTGTAGGTTTAAAGGAAATGACTTCCGATTTTAGGGATATGACTTTCTAGTGCCCGTTGCCAACCCCTGGCCTATAGATGGGAGGCTTGGGGTAGTCACGACATGGGCCCCGGAGGACGGGTTGTGACAAAGTGGTATCAAAGGAGTCAGTTCTACCAAAGAACAAGGAATCTGATATTTTTAATGGAATGGTAGTGTTAACTGTTTTGAGTGTGGTTTTCAGTATGGGGAGTCCAGTGTTGGTGCGGCAACCAATGTATCCATACACCAAGAACCTGAATTCTGATTTCCAACTCTGTGCATGAAAACACTAATTGCATGTGTTTTGAAAATGTTTTACTTTTGATCTGTTTGGGTCATCTCACTAGGTATAACTTTTTTACTGTAGTTCACCTATTTCATTTCAAGATGCCTCCACATATACAACCAGCTAGGAATCTAGAGATAGTTCATGATGAAGGTCCATCAAGTGATGATGCTTCAGTGTAGGAACCTCTTATAGTGATAGCACCTTCGGGTGGTACACCAGTAGCACCACCACCTGTTGGAGAATAGTTTCCACTAGCCCCACTAGCGGATGATGAATGCTGACTAAGCGTGTTGCACGAGTTCCATCGGTAGAGGTCTCTGAGGTTTCGAGGAGAGACATATCCCTAGGTAGCTGAGGACTGGATGGAGGTTGTGGCACGAGTTTTTCACCTAGTTGGTAAACTAATAAATCAGATGGTGATCCTTGATGCAAGAATCATCCAAGGAACAACAGGGAGACGGTGGAGCCTGACACTCCAGTTACACAATGAGGAGACCCTCACCTAGATGGAGTTCGAGAGCCTTTTCAGGACAAAGTTCATTCCATTGACTCTATGCTCTGTGTGTATTCTAGAGCTCCTGCACTTACAATGTGGAAACCTGACATTAGTCCAGTACTCGGTGAGGTTCACTGACCTCTTACGCTACTCCACCGACATGGTACAATACCCTTTCTTTAGGGACCAAAACTTTGAGCAGGCTATCTGGTGGGAGATCAGAGCATCGATGATATCGCTCAATATCCTGACGTAGGCTAGAGTGCTCGAGTGAGCATTATTGGTGGAGATCTTCTTAGATGAGCAGACACCGACACAGAGAGCCACCACCGGTCAATAGGTAGTCGAGTCATCTACAACAGGTAGTAGGCAGATGATGCAGAGGTCCAAGTGGGATAGACCTTCTGGAGGACGACCCCAGGATATAGGGTCGGAGGTGCAGAGTTCACGAGGTAGAGCAGGCCAGCAGAGGAGAAGACTGTGCTGCATGTGTGGCGGGCAGTGCCGCATGGCTCACAACTACCCAACCCACTGTACCTAAGATCAGTAGATAGTCGAGGTACCGACGAGGCAGAGTCATAGATTCGAGCGAGGAGTTCTACAGGGTGGTAGACGTGGAAGTGGAGCAGGCCGAGTAGTAGGCAGTGGGCGGTGATCTCAGGTTCTACCGCCACGACCTCCCGCTAGTCCACCACGACCTCAGAGAATAGGCATACAGGGACAAGCTCAGCTTTAGTCAGTTGAGGCCTAGGACAACAGAGCTTCAGATATGATTCGAGGTATGATATGTTCCTACTCCACCATATCTATAGTACTTATAGACACAGGTTCCAGTCACTCTTTCATTTCCACATCTCTCGTTTAGAGCTCAGAGATTTTTGTAGATCCATTGGCTTGGTCCTTATGTTTAGAGACTTCTACGAGATAGGATTATAAGATTACACCCAGGTGATGATGACGTGATAATAATCTAGGAGGAAAGTTATTTAGCTGGGATCTCCTAGTAGAAATGTTGAGGCCTTACAATGTCATCTTGGGTATGGAAAAGTTATCCACAGTCCATGCTTAGATTGAGTATTTTAGGCGCAAAGTGAGGTCTGCCTGTGAGAATGGGACCAAATTTTCCTTTACTGGTGAGAAGGGAACCTTTGTAGATTAGGATATACATTCTTGGAGGAGGGTATAGCTGATCACTCATAAGTTGGCTAGCCTTACCCACAAAGTAGTTGATGTGAGGAGTCTGAGTTATCCTGTAGTGGTGGACTAGTATGCCGATGTCTTTCTTGATGATATTCCGGAAGTACCTCCTCACAGAGAGGTAGACTTCTATATCAACCTATACCCTAGGACGACACTGATATCTACACCATAATATCAGATGGATCCCAAAGAGATTTGTGTGCTACAGGTATAGTTGTAGGACTTACAGAGGAAGGGGTTCATAAGGCCCAATGATTCTCCATGGGAATCCCCGATTGTTTTTGCCAAGAAGGCATATGGGAGTCTGAGGATTTTTGTAGACTATCAGAACCTGAACCAAGTGATCATAAAGAAAAAGTATCCACTCATGAGGATTGATGATCTATTCAACCATCTGAATGGAGTTCGATGAATTTTGAAGATAGACCTCAGATCAGGCTATCATCAGCTCAGGGTACGAGATGAGGATGTACCAAAAACAACATTCAGATGTCAGTATGGCCACTATGAGTTCTTGAAGATTCCCTTCATCATAACCAATAATCTAGAAATTTTCCTGGGTCTCATGAACATGATATTCTAGCCTTACCTTGATCACTTTGTGGTAGTATTCATTGACGAAATCTTGATATACTTGGCGTCATAGGAGGATCATTCCATGGAACTACAAATAGTTCTGGATACACTTAGAGAGTACCAAATTTATGGAAATCTATCTAAGTTCTAGTTTTGGATATAGGTGGTCCACTTCCTGGGGCACATTATCTTGGAGGAAAGAGTTGTGGTGGACCTGGAAAAGATAGAGACAATGCTTTTCTGGGAGCCACCCCGCAGTGTGACCGAGATTATGAGTTTCCTGAGATTGGCTGGGTATAATGGAGATTCGTACTCAACTTTTCCAGAGTTGCGAAACCATTTTCATCTTTCACAAAGAAGGGAAAACCCCTTGTGTAGATGGAGAGATGCCAGTAGAGTTTTCAAGAGTTAATGCAAAGACTAATGAGTGCCCCCACCTGGAGGGTACGAGAAGAAGGAATTGGGTATGTAGTTTACTGCAACACATTAGGGATCAGACTAGGTTGTTTTATGATGTAGAAGTGAGTGGTGATCGCCTAAGGCTCACAGTAGTTGAGAAAGGATGATTAGAACTACACTACCGATGACCTAGAGTTAGCATCAGTAGTCTTTGTGCTAAAGATGTGGCAACACTACTTGATGAGCAAACGTTTTATAGTCTACTCTGATCACAAGAGTCTCAAGTATATCTTATCATAGAAAGACCTGAACCTAAGACAACAAAAATTGATAGAGTTCTCCAAGACTATGACTTTGAGATATTCTACATTTCTGGGAAGGGGAATGTTGTAGGAGACACACTCAGCAGGAGGTATAGACTACAATTGTTGAGTGAGGCGACAGAGTAGCTAGTCGCGTTTCAGTTATCCTTCATGGATAGTGATGAAGCAACTTACCTCCAGTATATGAAATTTACTCCCCCACTCCGTCAAAGAGTCGGGGAGGCAAAACTTGGGGATGTAGAATGTGAGGCCTAATATGCTCAGATATTCTCAGGATAGTCCCCTGATGGAGTTTATAAAGGTGGGGAGCACATCATCTTCTTTAGAGGATGCTCCATGGTGCGAGTGACACTATGAGAGGAGGTGTTGAGGGAGTTATACAATCCCCTTTGGCAGTATATCCTGGTGTGGTGAAGATGTACTAGGAACTCTGGTATCAGTACTCGTGGTCATGGATGAAGAAATCAGTGGCTGAGTTCATATCACGATGCATCACTTGTTAGCAAGTGAAGGCCGAGCATTAGGTACCAGCATGCTTAGTTCAACCACTTGAGGTACCAGCGTGAAAGTGGGATGGTATATCCATGGACTTTGTTACCGGACTACCACATACATCCATAGTCCACGATTCCATATAGGTGATTATTGACCGAGTCACCAAGTCAGCCCACTTCCTAACCATCTAAGAGAAGAGATCAATAAGAATCTTGGGATGTCTCTACATATAAGATATTGTACAGTTTCACGGGGTGCCATAGATGATCTTCTCAGATCATGATGCTCATTTTACATCCCTCTTGTAGAGGGGATTATTGGAGGCATTCGAGACTCATCTATGCTTGATCTCCAACTTTTATCCTCAAACAGATGGTCAGACAGAGCAGAACATATAGATACTTGAAGAAATGATTCATTCTTGAGTCCTTGATTTTGGCCATAGTTTGGAGTACCACATACCACTAGTGGAGTTCTCATAAAACAATAGTTTTCACTCCACTATCCACACGACACCGTTTGAGGCCTTGTATGAGTGACCTTGTAGATCACCACTATACTAGATAGACCTAGGGG
The DNA here is from genome assembly GCA_963277665.1 of Viscum album. NCBI lineage: Eukaryota > Viridiplantae > Streptophyta > Magnoliopsida > Santalales > Viscaceae > Viscum > Viscum album. The sequence goes on along the minus strand of OY728142.1, from coordinate 2,043,051,583 downwards.
AGTCAGTGCTTATGGGTCCATAGTTGGTATAGACTACCACAAAGAAGGTGAACATCATCCAGGAGAGGATGAAGACTACACAAAGCTGGAAAAAGTCTTATTCCTAGAGAAGATAGAGACCCTTGGTGTTTGAGGAGGGACACCATGTATTTATAAGGGTCTTACCCCATGAGGATTATAGAGGTTTGGCCAGGTGACTAGATAGCTCTGAGGTTCATCGAACCTTTCCAGATCCTCAACATAGTAAGTGAGGTGGAGTACCATCCAGATCTTCCCCCACAGATGCACCAGGTGCATAATGTTTTCCATGTGTCATAGCTGATGGGGTATGTGCATGATCCATCACATGTTATCAGTTGGGGAGAGATGGACATCAATGATGGGGAGACATTTGCGGAGTTCTCAGTGGATATTGAGGATCAACCAGAGTGGGTCCTTCAAGTTGATTCCTCTGGTGTGAGTTCATTGGAAGCACGAGAATCTCCAGGAGAGCACATGGAAGAAAGAGGCTTAGATTCATGATCATTACCCCATTTGTTTCCATAGTTTTGTTATAGATATCAGGGAAAAAAATACCTAAGGTGGGGATAATGTAAAGACCAAAAAATTCCATATGATTTTTTTAATTATTTGGGATTATTAAGAGTTTGAAAAAATTGAATACGCTTGATTCCAAGGCCCGGTGTGCCCAGACTGAAATTTGGAACTTTTTTTAAGGTAAATTCAGTAAATGTGTGGGCGGTGTTTTATATATTTTGAACTGGTGCTTAGATTAAAAATCTCAGGGCACCGTTAAATCCATAGTGCTCAGATTCTCTTAAGGTAGGCTTAACTTCAACCGCAGTAGGTTTTGTGAAAAAGTTTGTTTTTCAGAATTTAAAAAGAATAATAAAATAACATAAAATTTTTATTTTATTTTTCTTCCAACGGTTATGTGGGGGTGGTAGGACCACTGAGTTGTCAAGCCATTTAATGGCTTGAGTCTTTGGTTTTGTAACCACACTGTTGATATTAAGAGGTTCACTCATTAATGAAACTCATTAATCTCTTGTTGCATTAATCACCCATTACCTCTATTTAATTATGGATCAGGCATGGGTTATTGACACATAACTGAGGAACCTCTGACTAAGTGTCAAAACATCTTCCACCAACAAAGAATTAATTCTTAGACAAAAATGTTGGGGGAATCGATATGGGATTGACAGACACCAACGACTTCATAAAATAAGGATCCTTTTTCTACAAATGCGGCGTGTTATCCAAATCCGAGGTAGGGGTTGTTATTAAATTTAAGAAATTATCATGATTAATTTCCTCATTATTGAAATGCATGACGAACATGGATCAACAAAAATGAGTTTATCCACAATTTGTATGATTTTTCGGGTTGTTTTTGTAGGAGATTTGAACGGGTTTAAATTTATCTATGTGATGTATTTATTTAATACCCTCTTTTTATAACGCTAAAGTGGAGGGTGAGGGCCAAACAAACATGGCCTAGACCCTCCGTCGCTTCTGTTTTTGTCGCATTCTTCATGGGAATAGTTTGAACTCAACAACAATTTGAATCTGGAAGCCACACAGTGATGACAACAACCCGCGAGGCCCGTAGGCACGTTCAGAATGGAAAATGGACTATCAGATCTCACCTAGTGGCCAAAAGAAGTTTCTCTGGAATGGAACTAGTACTAGAGGTGGCCGGTATCAGCCGTCCGTAGTGGTAGCAAGTGGCATGCCACCGCACACAGTGACATCGATCCATCGCGCTCCACAACATTGAGTTGTGGCGGTCAGTAGAGGGGGTCGACCCTCGGCCGACTGCATTGGTCGAAGGCGGCCTGCTGTCACGCAACACGGTGAGGAGGTCATGACTTTGAAGCCATGGTAGAAGATAAGGGGACCCGCACCCCATGGGTCCTGCTGACAGGGAGGCGACGCCACGTGGCTCCGCCATTTCATAAAACCGAAAGGACCCTTGGTCCGTTCGGGAAGGGGGAGCGACACCCCCCGTACGTGTCACCCAGCTGGGTGCCACACCAGCTAGTGGGCCGGGTCGGATTCGAGTCAGCCTGGACTAGGTCAGGTCAGACCATGATGGGGTGGTTCGGGTTGGTCCAACCGCGTCAGACCAGACCTAGACCCTCTTTGGCCTAAATATGCTTAAAGGGATGTATCTCACAAACCAGACGTCCGTTTGATGAATTGTCTTCGGCATTAGAATCCTTGGAATGAGAGGGTCCTTTTTATATAATCCAAACGAGTTTTAAAGAAAGTGGGAGTATGGCCATGTTGGATCAAACCTGAATCTAATCGGGCCCTTGGCACTAAAATGCCTATAACTCACAGACCGGGCGTCCGATTGATGTGCCGTCTGTCGCGTTAGAACCCTTATGACATGGAGGTCTTTTGGGTTAATCATTTTTGGGACATAGTAGTATTTTAGGTACAACAAATATCTTTAGGATTAGATACTATGGAACTCAAGCACAACGGGTGCGGGGAATTATGTGGCAGGCTGTCAACTGAAGAGCGACCTTTTGTGGATCAACATCATAGTAACCCTGTGTGTATTAGCATCGTAGACGTAACACCCCATGATTTCATAGTACGTTATTTCTTCAAAGTAATTCAATAACTTGCACTACACACAACACTGAGTTCAAGCGCACCATGACTTACCAAACTAGCTGTTCAAAAGCGGTTATGAATAATATTAACTGAATTTTGAACTATAAATAATCCTTATAATTTTAGAATCCATATTATGAGTTTCTTAGACATAATTTAAGAATAAATTCATATTTTTCAGATAAAAGATGTATTTTTCAAAAAATGAAATTTTACCGCCTTTTAATAGGGAACCCTTTTTTATATCCAATATTTGAAACTCTTATAGATTAAATTTGACAAAATAAACTTATTCTTTAGAATCAGTAGATAAGAATTTAGTTTCAGTAATTTTTGGTGTTTTTCTGATAACCTTCATATTTGGGTGAATAGTGAAAAATACTATATTTTAACTGAAACCAACTTTTTTAATCAAAATAATTTGTAGTGTTAAATTATACATTTTAATGGTTCGGAAGTATAAATAGATTATATTTTTACCATTTAATCCAATTTTATTCATTGGAAATAATTTCACGTTGAAATTAAACATAAAAATGTATCATTCTTTTGTTAGTTATTATTTCTTAAAAACACGCTTTTTGGTTTTGACAACGAGAATTAATTTTAAATTAATAAATGAAACTTCTTATGTTTTTAATATGGTAAAATAGACTTAATTTCTAAATTCAAAATATAAAAAATAGATTAGGGTGAAATGTTGGTATTTTTCTGAAAACTTTCAATTTTTGATGAATTGTGAAAAACACTGCGTTATTGTTTAAAAGCATCTTTTTATTTAAATAATTATTTATTTTATTCAATTTTTTTATGTAAAAATAGATACATAATACCTATATAAGTTCAATTTAATTCATTGGAGTCAGTTTATAACAATTTTAGATATATAAAAATTTTATTGAATTTTTTACCGTCTTTTACTCACCTCCTAGGCACATTTGAAAATTTACATAAAACTTAATTTTACCACTTCTGTGAGTTTAATTTCAAAAATCAAAGAGAAACGGTTGATATTAGTAAGTAAAATGTGGTTCAATAAGATGAAAATGATTTTCAGTGAATAGTAACTTTTTACTTTTATTTACCACAGTTAAAAGTAAATAGGGTAATTAAGGGTAAATATGATATTACTATTACCCTAACAAATGTCCTAATTATATTGGATAAGTGTAATTTGACAAAAAAAACCTTAGGAATAAAATATGATACTTTAGGACCACATGGATTAAATTAGGACATTTATTATTATTTAATTCAAAGAAGAGTTAAAAGTGTTAAATTCAAAGTTTAATAACTAAACCATTTTCAATATAGGGTTAAACCTAATATAAATTAAAATATAAATATTAATTAGAAATCTAAAACTATTTACTACATAAAGGTATTTTATTTATATTTTTTAGACAACAAATAAATTAATTTATTTATGACACAATGATGATGCAGTAATTACCATATTAATGAAAGATTAAAATAATTGACATTATAAATATCCAAATAAATGTAATTTGAAACATTTTAGGAATTAAAATAATTTTATAGGTTAATATTACATATTAGAGTTGGTTAGATGAATTGTTTTTGAAGTAATAATGCTGTTATGAATTTAGAAAAAACAAAATACCAAATAGTATCAAAACTGACATAAAAGAGTTTTTAAAACAAATATTATATTATTAATTTATATTCTATTCCTAAAAATATAAGGTTCGGAAAAAAGACTTATATAATGATATGTGTATCATTAATGAACCACTTGGGGTTCTCTTGGAAGTATATAGTATGTCTATTATTGATATAAGATGAAAATACAAAGAGACATGGTAAATGTCAAACTATTTAACTAAGAGTTAAATATAAAAGATAAAGTTAATATAGTAACCCAAACCTATATAAAACCTATTGGTTGAGTGGTTTTATACGAATACCCAAATTATCCTTTAAATAATCTATTTTGGAGCCATTAGAAACCTAAAATTGTTTTATTATAAAATAATATGTCTAGCTTTTCCTAAGGTTCCCCTCACCCCTCTTATAAAAGGGCACTCCCCCTTCTCTGTAATTCACACATTCAAAGCCATTTGGCTCAGCCAAAACCTTCCCAAATATCATCTCAACTATCCTAACTTCGTCCTATAGGCCTTACATTAGTCATAAAGCCAACCTAAAGAGCCCTTTTGATCAAATCAAAAGAAAGAACCCGAAGAAGAGGTAAATATTTCATCACCTCTTTCAAGTTCCTTTATACTTCCACTTCCTCTTTCTTTGTTGTTTCCATTATAAAATAATAACTCCAGAATATTCTATATACTTTGATGTTATTATAAATATGTTATAACCATATTTATTATTCTATCCATCCTTTGAATGAGATGTCACCATACGTGTGTACATACGACTTACCGTCTCCATGTCGTGGTGTAATTGTTATTCAATACATTATTATTTGGATGGGTATAATAATGATGTGTAATTGATGTAAATAATAAATATAACATGATAATTATTTTTTATATATGATATACCATCCAATTATATATTACATTAATATCCAAATAATGATATTGTCGCTCGTGCGTACGTACAGATTACCGTCTCCACAAATGCGATGAGATTCATTCCCTATCGTATCCATTCAAGAATAATTTTCATTTGATGATTAAAAATAATGTTTAAAGACTTAATATAATTCTTGATATGAATAAGATACATCCCATCCATAAAAAATATGACTCACATAACAAAGAATATAAAGGAAAAGGAATCCATTAACACCTGAAACTATGATAATACTAAGATATTATTAACAAAGAAATGTTAAAAGATAATATATGATATCATATTAATTTATATGATTCTTGTAAAATTTAATAACATTTATTCCATAATTATACAGGAGGTTATCCTAACCTTGACCAAATAAAAGTACACGGTAAGGGTTAATTTTACAATCTCTTTATTATCTGAGGTTGTTTTTACGTAAGTATCTACTGGGACATATTTATTATCCATGTAAATGTTTTACGAAAGAGTTTTCAAAGTGACTATTTTAAGGGACTTTTTTCTAAAACATCATTTCAAATATTTCAAATATTTATTCTTCTAAATCATTCTCATTAATGTTCATGTTTTCAAAATGGTTTTTAAGGATTTATTAATATGGACCTGAATATTTTTAAAATGTTATTTCCTTTAAAATGTTTCAAAGTGGTATGGGAAACTTTAATTCAAAAATGTATTTAAATGTCTTACTTTCTAAATTGTGTGACTTTTAAAGGTTTTCATGAAAATGGGATATTTCTCTCAAAGTGTTTTACAAATTATTTTCATATATGTCAAAATCCTTAGATTGAATTTAAACTTGTTTGAAGTTGATTTATTATGATACAAAACTTCCATAATATATTAAAGGTTTTGTGATATTTTTGATTGTGGATGTTCTATTTTTATACCATTTATGGTTTATGGTTAAAGTATTAACATTTTGTATGATAGTTTTAATACAAATGTTTATGTTATATTTCAACCTTTTCATATGAGGAATGTATTGGACTTAGTAAGTCACGGGTGGAGCCCACTATAGCTCCTCGATGCATCGGTAGGTCTCATGAGACAACTAGATGTGGAATTGTTCGAGGCCTTTCCCAATTTGATATATGGTTTTGGCCAAGGACTTAATCATTTTTAGATGTCTTGGACGAGGCCTTGAAAAAATGTTTTAGAATGTACGACATTATGCATTCCCTCATTATGAAAATAATATTTATTATTCATGTGGTCATTCGACTAGTAGAATACCCATGATTATGTTTTATTATGGCATTATTTACTCAGCTCATATTACTGCCATAAAATTATAAATGTTTATTATTGGTAAAGTCATGTGGTTTAAATTATTAACCATGCTTAATATTTATGTTATCTTACGCTGTATTTCTTACCCTTACTGAGCATTTGAGATCACCCCTTTCTTATGTTTCATTTTCCCAGGATATGAAGAAGTTAGTTATGAGTGGCTGGCAGGCATAATCTAGGAGGTTTGGATGTTTTTAATGCAATAAATTCATGTTGTATTTCTTTTCACATTGTAAAGTTGAACTTATGTATGAATCTTGTTTACAATACTGCCAAACTCATCGGTCTTTTGGGAAATGATTATTTGTAATCATACCAATGTATTAAAATAATTCCCCGACTCTAGGAATATGGGGTCGGGGAATTACAATAGAGACCCTTTTGTGGATTAGCATCATAGAGACCCTGTGTGGATTAGCATCACAACGACCATGTGTAGATCAACATCATAGTGACCCTGTGTGGTTCTGTAAGAACCCAGATCTTAGTTCAGGTATGTTTTTCCTTTTTTTCTAGAGTTTTTAAGAAAAATGGATTTTTTAGAAGTTTTCAAAGTACACGCCATGTACTTTCCGACTACATGCCATGTACTCTGTTCTGGCTCGAAGCTGTGTGCTGGCCGTGTTCGGGCTACACACCCGGTGTGTAAGGCTGATGTGGAGGCTGATTATTTCAGAGTACAAAAAAATTGAAGTACACACCGTGTAATCAAGAAGTACACACAGTGTAATTTCTTTTTATTCATTAAACGGACCGGGGTCATGCCTAACCCCCAGTTTCATCTTCTTCTTCAGTTTTCGGCCGTCCGAGAGTGACCGTACGACTGGATCTTCGACGGGCTCCTGTCTCGCCGTCCGTTCTCCGATTTGAGCACGGTCGATCGTGTTGGAATCACAGCGGTGAGTTCTTCCTTCTGATTTAGCCTTGTTTTCTGATTACTCCTTGATTTCAAGTTATCGTGAGAAGAAAGTTTTGTACGTTTTCTCAGATCTACGTTGTTCTAAGAGGAATCCGTCATTGTGGTTCACATATATCGATCTCCTAGGATCGCGGTAGGTGGTTTGTGCCTTTCCATAGAAAGTTTACGGATATTTTGTTCAATTTCCACCAATACCCTTGAACGGGGTATTGTGTGTTTCCTGTTTTCCCCTTTTTACTTGCTTGCTTTGCTTGATTGTTTTAGTAGAGGGTATTTCTTGTGATTAGAGTATTTTTTGTGTGCTTAGATTTCTTTTCCATGCTTGTTCTGCCTGTTTGGCATTTTGCCAGTTTCCATGCCTAGTTGTAGGATTGTAGATTGTTACCTTGTTTTTTTGTTGAGCCTTAGTTAATAGCCAAGTAGTTCTTGAGGTTTACTTGGATGATATACACACGTGCTGAGGATGTTTAGTTATACTCAGGACTATGAGAACCTAGAGTAGTATACCAAAGGGAGAATTGATAGAAGGGATTATCCTAAGTTTCTTTTAATTATGATGTGTGACTATAGGGGGAATTGATGTTGAGTGCTTCCCCAGAGAGTCTGTAGATCCACGACGTGGGCCACAGGGGGAACTGATGTTGAGTGCTTCCCTAGAGAGCCTTTAACATGATACGAGACTATAGGGGGAATTGATGGCGAGTGCTTCCACAGAGAGTCTGCTTAATTACATAGCTGAACCAGAGGGGTGAGACTGTGTGTGTTTCCCAGAGGGTTGCTAGTACTTATAGGTTGAACCATATTGGTTAGACTGTGAGAGCTACCCAGAGGGTTACCTGTTTCTTCTTTTGTTGCTGGCTGCTTACTTGTTTGCTATACTTGTTAGAACTGTGGATTGTAGCTATTTGTGCTTTTCTGTTTACTGCTTCTTGTGTTAGTACTGCCATGTATTCATTGACTATTAGGCACAAATCTTTGGGTGATTGCCTACTGGGATTGTTTCTCACACCCTGTTTGGGCCATGCTTTTGGGCCCAAGAAGACTATGTTGCTACAGGTATAGACAAGGGCAAGCGCCCTTCTACTTCAGGATCATGATTCCACCAGGAGCTGGGGAGCATGGGACCGAGCCGTGGCTCACGATTATGAGGAGATTAATTTGTTTTCTTTTCCACATGGTTTCAGTTGTATTTTAGCATGTTGTTGTGTTTGATGTTTTCCTTAGATACTTGTACCTGCTGTATCATTGTTATCATAGTTATATATTTTTATTGCTTCCGCTGCTTGGTTTCTGTTGTTATGCATGTTGTTTACTGCTTCCACTGTTTATTTTTGTTTTCTTACCTTGTATACCTTACCGAATGAGGGCATGGTTTCCCCACTGACTCACCAAGGCCCTCGCTGCTAGTCGACAGCCTCTGGCGTTCAGGGAAACGCACTTGAGTTCATGTGGTGAACCGAGTACGGGGCACCAATGGAGGGGATCTGGACTCCGGTCATTATAATGTGGTATCAGAGGAGTTCTTTTCTCTTGCTTTACTGTTTGGAGACTTTAGCCAGAGATAGGACGGATTCGGTACATGGTATTATGCTATGCCCGGGAGTAGCTAACCCGTGTAAAGGGAAAAGCCATACTACCTCGTTAATGACAGTTTTCTGGTTTTGAGATTTTATGGTTGGTATGTATTCACCTAGAGTGATTCACATGACTTGTGCGGTTATTGTTTTAATATTTCGGTTCTATTTCTTCCACAAGCCGATGAGATGAGGGTATTCCATCTCATGCATCATATAGGCACTCGTAGAAATCACATGTCATGCATTCTTTCCATGTCATCTAGGGTGAATTAGCGATTGCATGCTGTTGTGATAGACTTTGTGTAGATTATCCATGTTGTTGTGATACTTGCTTGATAGATTCTCTGCTGCTATGTTAGAAAACTTTTTTTTGTTCCTTGCTTAAAATGAATGCCAAATTTTCGTTCTTGAGGTGTTATAGGCCCTCCCAGATCGGAATTTGGCATCTTTTCCCTTGTATTTAGTGTTTTTGGAATTCTGTGCAGTTTCTAAGCTACTGCCCAGAAAAACCCAGAAGACACAGCGTGTACTTTGGATACACGCCGTGTAGTTTTTAGGTCGTGTCACTGACCGTGTGAGCAGAACACGGTGTCGTGGGAGTAACTTCGGGAACATTCCATGTACTAGTGGTACACGCCGTGTGAGTTCGGAGCCGTGTACCCAGTTGTGTCACTAACAACACGTGCTGGGGAAGCTCGGGTAGAACACGCCCTATGCATAGGGAACACACCGTATAGTCTTGTCTAGGTACCCATCCGTGTCATGAACAACACGGGCTGGCGTTACCTTCCTTTACACACACCGTGTTTGTTCGGAAGACGCCGGGTAGTCTTTCCATGGTACCTGGTCGTGTCACGAACAACAAGGGACAGTGTAGCCTTCGCCTATACACACCGTGTTTGTTTGGAGCACGCTGTGTAAGGTCCATCCGTGTAGACGGCTGTGTACTCAACAAAACGGACCACTGAATCCTTGCCTAGTGCACGCCGTGTTTGTTTCGAACACATTGTGTAGTCTCAGGTTGAGTCAGACCGTGTGGGTTATCCATGTAAGGAGACTCGGGCATGGGAATAGTTTTCTAGTACACGTCATGTGTGGGGGTCAACACGCCATGTAGTTTGAAGTCTACACAACTTGTAGGGTGAGAGTACACGCCCATGTCAGGGGTTTACGAAGACATGCCGTGTAGTTTTATAAATTCCATGTAGTTGTGTTTTGCAATCTTGTGTGTTTTTCTTCCCCTGTTCCCATTTTGTACTCTTGTGTTATCTGTCCTTGTTTTCCTGATCTAAGATGTGCTTTAGATCTTTCATAACTATGCCTCCGAGACATCCTCCAATCATACGTCTGTCGTTAGGCAGTGATCAGACGCCAGATAGGGCTGGTCAGGGACTTCTTTTCGATCCCCCAGCCGAGCCAGCCTTGGCACCGGTTTTTGTACCAGTCGCGGGCACTGATGCATAGTTCAGGGAAGGTTTCATGAGGATGATGTAGGCCTTACAGGGAGCACCGCCTCCTGCCTCGTCTATGGCATACTTGACGCGGGTTTTCCAGTAGCAGCATCCTACCACGTTCTCGGGGGAGGGAGGACCTCAGGCTGCAGAGTCATGGCTGGGAGCCATGCTGACTATCCCCGAGCATCTGGAGACGCCTCCAGAGAGGCGGGTCAAGCTCTCCACCTACATGCTCCAAGACTCCGCCAAGAGGTGGTGGGATGTTATCTCACAGGCGGGTCAATAGCAGGATATGACCCGGGAGGAGTTCCAGTGTGTGTTCTAAGACTACTTCTACCCAGAGACCCTGAGGGCCAATCGAGCCCGGGAGTTCATGATCATAGAGCAGGGCACTCTATCTGTCATGGAGTATTCATCTCTTTTCACTGAGTTTCAGCGTTTTACACCCCTTCAGGATGGGAGTGGGGTGTTCTTGGTGAGGAAGTTTGAGGATGGACTCAGACGGGAGATCCGCTCATAGGTTAACATCTTCCAGTTTACTTCTATCACTTCCATCATCAATTAGGCACTGATTGCGGAGCGCAATCTGAGAGACTCTGGAGATGCGAGTCAGGGCGGTTCTGATTTTAGAGCTAGATTTCCTTCAGATGACAGTAAGAAGCACTGTAGGGATCCTACGCGTGGTGATTCGAGGAAGCGAGATGCATCATCAGGTAGCCAGGTGACATGCTACCAGTGTGGCCGGATATGGCACACGAGGAAGCAGTTCCAGAGAGACCCCGTGGAGTGATGATCTTGCGGAAAGATGGGTCACCTTCAGCGTTTATGCCAGGTTTTCTCACCAGCAGCAGGTGATCGGGGTTCTTCCACGACTCCTCCTTTAGGAGCAGCCCCACCAGTCTCTCACTAGTCAGGGAACTAGAGTTCTTCCGACCATTCGGGCTGAGGTGGAGGTTGAGAACGTGGAGGTCAGCCACCAGTCCCTCAGCACCAGCAAGGAGGTTCAGCTCAGAGTGGTCAGTCAGGGGCATAGTGCTGCGGTGTAGGCCAGTCTTTCACCATGGAGTAGACATATCATGAGCAGGATCCCGACCCTTATACTGTTCAAGGTACAATTTTAGTAGCCTCAGTTTTATCTTCATCCCTTTTCGATACTGGTTCTACACATAGCTTTATCTGTGTTGTTGTTGTGGAGAGCCTTAGACTCTGCGTCTTTTCTTCTACTGACTCATTAACACTAGACACACCTTTGGGAACAAGGACATCTAGTGTACGCCAGTGTAGAGAGTTCCCTCTCGAGGTGGCAGGGTATCACTTATTATGGGATCTCTATGTCCTAGAGATGACAGGATATGATGTCATCCTTGTCATGGAATGGTTGATTCCCTTCCAGGCATTCGTTGACTGTTATCGCCACCGAGTCAGTTTCATTTCACCAGAGGGTGAATCTTTCCTTCATAGAGGCGAATGGGACGTTCAGGTGAGTCGGGTGGGACTCAAGCATCTTGGACTAGGAGGAGTGACGACCCAGATTGCTAGTCATTATCTGGATGATCAGGGGACTCCACAGTTGGACTTTCCTCTAGTGGTGGATCACTTCAGGGATGTCTTTCTAGAATACTTTTCAGGTTTGCCTCCAGATCATGAGGTAGACTTCTCTATTGAGCTCATTCCAGGAGTGGCACCCGTGTCTATTCCTCCCTACAGGATGGCCACACCTGAGTTGCAGGAGCACAAGAAGCAGTTGGAGGAGCTACAGGCTAAGGGTTTCATCTGAACCGGTAATTCTCCTTAGGGTTCTCCTGTTCTGTTTGCAAAGAAGTCAGACAGTACCCTTCGTCTTTGTGTGGATTATCAGAAGCTGAACTAGTTGATGGTCAAGAACCGATATCCTTTGCCGAGGATTGATGACCTTTTCGACCAGATTTGAGGATCCCGGGTGTTCTCGAAGATCGACTTGAGGTCCTGATATCATCAGTTGCATGTTAGACCATCAAATATACCTCTAACAACCTTTAGGAGCAGGTACGGTCTTTACGAGTATACAGTCATGCCTTTCGGACTCACGAACGCACTTGCAGTTTTCATGGCACTGATGAAATGAGTGTTCCATCCTTACTTGGATTCCTTCGTCATCGTCTTTGTGGATGATATCTTGTTGTACTTTCACACTCGACCCGACCATTCCACCCATCTTGAGATCGTTCTTAGTACACTGAGAGAGCATCGACTTTATGCTAAACTCTCTAAGTGCCATTTCTAGATGGACCGGATTCACTTCTTGGGTCACGTCATCTCGGAGGCAGGAGTATCTGTGGACCTAGAGAAAGTGAGTGTTTTAGTTTCCTGGGATCATCCGAAGAACGTTTTTGAGGTACAGAGCTTCCTAGGGCTAGTTGGATACTATAGACGCTTCATTTGGGACTTTTCTCGTTTAGCATCACCTTTGACAGGTCTGACCAAGAAGGGGGAGAAGTTCTTATGGTCAGATTCTTGTGAGTCAGCCTTTGAGGAGCTGAAGGGGAGGTTGACGTCAGCACCGATACTAGTCTTTCCAGATCCAAGTAAGAGCTACACTATTTACTGTGTTGCTTCGGGTATCGGACTGGGAGATGTGCTTATACAGGGAGATGGAGTTGTTGCATATGGGTCTCGACAGTTGAGGCCACATGAGAAGAACTACCATACACACGATCTGGAGTTGGTAGCTGTTGTTCTTGCCTTGTGCTGTTGGAGACACTATCTTCTGGGAGAGAACTTTGTGTTCTTCACTGACCATAAGAGTCTCAAGTATATCTTCACTCAGCGTGATCTTAATCTGAGGCAATGCAGGTGGGTCGAGTATCTTCAGTCTTTTGACTTCGAGCTTGCCTAGATGCCGGGAAAGGGAAACACCGTGGCAGACGCGTTGAGCAGGAGAAATCAGATTCAGGCAGTTCAGGAGGCCATTAGGGAGTGGAAACTAATGGCTCTGTTCTCTAAGATGCATCTAGAGGTGCACGACAGATGGGGACATACCTTTCTATCTTCTGTAGATGTTACCTCCACGCTACTTGATCGGGTATGGATGAGGCAGCTATCAGACTCGGAAGGCTTAGTCTTGCGGGAGAGTGTGTCAGGAGAGGACCCTCTTCCTGGATGGATGGTGGGCGAGGATGAGATCTTTCACTTCCAAGAACGCTTATTGGTTCCAGCAGACATACGTGAGAAGCTGATGCGGGATTTCCATTCCTCAGTTTGGGCAGTTCATCCGGGTGTCACCAAGATGTATCGGGATCTTTATCGCCAGTAATAGTGACCATGTATGAAGAAGGACGTTGCTGTTTTTGTCATGAGATGTTCTACTTGTCAGCAGGTGAAAGCAGAGCATCAGCAACCAGCATGCCTCTTACATCAGTTACCCATTCTGGAGTGGAAGTGGAATGATGTTGCGATGGACTTCGTGATCGGGCTTCCGAGATCACCTCGAGGAAATGATGCTATTTGGGTTGTCGTCGACAGACTTACAAAGGTTTCTCACTTCCTGCCGATCATGGAGAACTTCAATGTCGATGATCTGAGATGACTTTACATTAGAGAGATCGTTTGTCTGCATGGAGTTCCACGCTCTATTGTTTCAGACAGAGATGCGCGCTTTACCTCTCGGTTCTGGCAGAGACTTTAGAAGGCCTTGGGTACACATGTACTTTTGAGTACAGCATACCATCCCCAGACTTATGTCTAGTTCGAGTGCACGATCCAGGTGCTTGAGGATATGCTCTGGGCTTGCATCCTTGACTTTGGCGGTTCTTGGGAGAAGCATATTCCTCTGGTGGAGTTCGCCTACAACAATAGTTTTTTGGAGACCATTTAGATGGCACCATACGAGGATTTGTACGGTAGGCCATGCCGATCACCCTTATGTTGGATGGAGGCAGGAGAGGTAGCTTTGCTGGGACCTCGTGTTGTTTAGGAGACTTCAGAGAAGATAGAGCTGATTCAGAAAAGGATGGCTACGACGGAGTCTCGACAAAAGTCTTATGCTGATCATCAGAGACGACCTCTGGAGTTCGAGGTCGGAGATCAGGTTTTCCTATGTGTTGCACTGAGGTTGGGACACAAAAGGATTCAGAGACATGGTAAGCTTTCACCATGGTACGTCGGGCCGTTTGAGGTCTTGGAGAGAGTGGGGCTGGTCGCCTATCGGTTGTAGCTACCTCAGAGGTATCGAGCCATGCACGACATCTTCCACGTCTCTCAGCTCTGACGTTACTTTTCAGACCCATCTCAAGTCTTTCAGCCAGAGGAATTCGAGCTTGAAGAGGATGCGTCATTTGAGGAGCACCCTATCCAGATTGTCGATCGCAGTATGAAGGTTCTCCGTGGGCGGTCTGTTCCTCTGGTATGGGTGCTATGGCAGCATGAGTGAGTACAAGACAAGACCTGGGAGAGGGAGGCCAATGTACGATCACAGTGGCTAGAACTATTTGGGGTTCTTCTTCTACGCCCCATTAGTGAAATTCGAGGATGAATTTATTTAAGGGGGGATGATTTTAAGAACCCGGATCTTCGTTCAGGTATGTTTTTCCTTTTTTCTGAAGTTTTTAAGAAAAATGGATTTTCTGAAAATTTTTAAAGTACACGCTGTGTAATTTTGGAGCACATGCCGTGTACTCTGTTCTGGATCGAAGCAGTTTGTTGGCCGTGTTCGGGCCACACACATGCTGTGTAAGGCTGAGGTGTTGGCCGGTTATTTCGGAGTACGGAAAAATTGAAGTACATGCCCTGTACTCAAGAAGTACACGCCGTGTACTTTCTTTTTTTTCATTAAACGGACCGGGGTCGCGTCTAACCCCCAGTTTCATCTTCTTCTTCAGTTTTCGGCCATCCGATAGTGACCATACCACCAGATCTTTGACAGGATCCCACCTCGCTGTCTGTTCTCTGATTCGAGCACGGTCGATTGCGTTGGAATCACAGCAGTGAGTTCTTCCTTATGCTTTATCCTTATTTCTTGATTCTTCCTTGTTTTCATGTTATCGTCGGATGAACATTTTGTGCATTTTCTCAGATCTACATTGTTCTAAGAGGAATCTATCATCATGGTTCACATAGATCAATCTACTAGGATTGAGGTAGGTGGTTTGTGGATTTCCGTAGAAATTTGATGGATATTTTGTGCAGTTTCCACTAATACCCTTGAACGGGGTATTGTGTGTTTCTTGTTTTTCCCTTGTTACTTTCCTGCTTTGCTTGATTGTTTTATTAGAGGTTATTGCTTGTGATTAGAGTATTTTTTTGTGCTCAGATTTCTTTGTCATTCTTGTTCTTCCTGTTTGGCATTTTTCCAGTTGCCATGCCTAGTTGTAGGATTGTGGGTTGTTGCCTTGTTTTGCTGTTGAGCCTTTGTTGATAGCCAAGTAGTTCTTGAGGTTTAGTTGGATGATAAACACTAACGCTGAGCATGTTTAGTTATACTCAGGTCTATGAGAACCTATAGTAGTAGACCAAAGGGAGAATTGACAGAATGGCTTCTCCAGAGTGTATTTTAATTACGATGTGAGACTATAGGGGGAATTGACGTTGAGTGCTTCCCCAGAGATCCTTTAGCACAATACGAGACTATAGGGGGAATTGACGGTGAGTGTTTACCCAGAGAGTCTACTTAATTACATAGCTAAACCAGAGGGGTGAGACTGTGTGTGCTTCCTAGAGGGTTTCTAGTAATTATAGGTTGAACCATAGGGGTTAGACTGTGAGAGCTACCCAGAGGGTTACCCGTTTCTTCTTTTGTTGCTGGCTACTTACTTGTGTGCTATACTTGTTAGAACTGTGGATTTTAGCTGTTTGTGCTTTTCTGTTTACTACATCTTGTTTTAGTACTTCCATGTATTCATTGACTTCTAGGCACAAATCTTTGGGATATTTCCTACTGTGATTGTATCTCACACCCTGTTTGGGCCATGATTTTGGGCCCAAGCAGACTATGGTGCTGCAGGTATAGACAAGGGTAAGCGCCCTTCTACTTCAGTATCTTGATTCTACCAGGAGCTGGGGAGCATGGGACCGAGTTGTGGCTCGCGATGTTGAGGAGATTACATTGTTTTTTTGCACTTGGTTTCAGTTGTATTTCAGCACGTTGTTGTGTTTGTTGTTTTTCTTAGATACTTGTACCTGCTGCATCATTGTCATCATAGTTATATTTCTGCATTGCTTCCACTATTTGGTTTTTGTTGTTATGCATGATGTTTACTACTTTGGCTGTTTATTGTTGTTTTCTTACCTTTTATAGCTTACCGAATGAGGGCATAGTTTCCCCACCGACTCACCAAGGCCCTCACTGCTAGTCGGCAGCCTCTGGAGTTTGGGGAAATGCGCTTGAGGTCATGTGGTGAACCGGGTACGGGGCACCAGTGGAGGGGTTCCGAACTCGGGTCATTACAGGTTCAGCATCATAGCGACCCAGTGTGGATCATTGGTGCCCACCTAGATGGGGACTAACATTAGATCATCCCATCGTGGATCAACGACATACGACCCTTTGTGGACCAAAAATGGAACACCTTCATCATGGTTCAGTTGTGGAACTTCCTAATGGATTAAAATGATATAGATTAAGACCAATCATCTTTATTACTAATCTCTAAGTTGTATACCTAGCTTGAGATGAGTCTTTTTCTTTGTGCTTTGTGATTGAGATCACGTTTTTTGGGTTTTTTGGGGGAATTCTGAGAGACCATTGGGGGTCTCGGGGTCCCTACTGGGTATTTTTATACTCATCCATACATGGGCTTTTCCCACACCTTGTTGTGTCTTGTGCAGACAATGAGGAGCTTGGATGAGACTTAAGGAGCCAAGATTGGGCGACACATAGAGGTAACTGGTTGACGTGGAGAGTTGTGGAGATGAGATATACCTACCATTTAGGTAGGATCCTTGGGGGATGATCTCATGAGTTGTTTTATATTTTCTATTATATTGTATCTTTCAGTTGGACTTTTATTCTAGCCCGTTTACTTTCAGTACACACTTTTACTACTATAGTTTTACTATGTGGTTTGTATCTTATCCTGTTCTTGGTCTGTGTGTTTGTAAGTTCAAAGGAAATTCCTTCCCATTTTAAGGATACACCTTTCTGGTGCTAGTCGCCAACCCTTGGCCTATGAAAGGCGGGCTTAGGGTAGTCATAACATGGGACCTAGGGGATGGTTCGTGATAAGAATTATGAATCATCTAAGGATTGTGTTAGTTTGGGAATAATATACATCTTCATGTAAGATTAACTTAAGAGTTATGGATACCTTGATAGGTTTATGAGTTTAAGGTTGATCGTAAGTTTAATGTCTTAAACACATATTTTTAGGTACTAAGTGATGGGATTTTAATTTGATTAATGAAATTTTGGGAGATATTTTAATGGAATAAGAATGTGTATCTATTATGTTCAACATGAAGTATTATTTGAAAAAGAATGATCTTATAATAAGTTTAAGGTATTTATAAAATTTAGGGTTTGTATGAACTTCGATGGTTAAGGTTATTTTTAAAAATGTTCACTATATTTCGGGGGATGTTATTAGAATTATATTGATATTATTTAATAAAAATGAAAACCTATCACATATGAAAAGGCTATGGGGTTTGAACCCACAATTGAAGGGTGATAAGGGTGAAATACCCACCATTGGTATATGTGATGTCTTGGTTTTTATAAATGATGTGAAATATAAATATTAAGTTAATTTTGGGAACATATTTTTTATCATTGAGATAACCATGGTATTTAAAAATGACATGGTTATAGATTATGCATTATGAAAATTGCAGGTTCATGAGAAAAATTAACCAACTCTTGATTTGGAGTTATACATGGTATTATTTTCATTAAAGATATTGATAAATTATATTTACAGAGAAATTTGTGATATATATATACTAATAATAAAATTTCAAAGTATATATCCACATATAGGGAGATTAATATGAAATAGAGATGATGGTTGGAACTGATTTGGGATTATGATTGCTCGATAAATTTCCACCCTAGGAATGAGAAAAAGGTGGTTAATGATTTGAGTTGAATGTGTAATTCTGTATTATATATTACGAGGATAAAAAATATCCAATATTTATGAGGTGGAGCTCTCTTCTGAGTTCTTGGGTTTTCCCATCACTCTCCATGGTGGAGCTTTCCTCCTCCCCGGTGTGACACATATGGAGGAAGTGTGATGGCATTAGAATCAGTCCAGATTAGAGGTTCATGGTGTTTCTCCCTTGATGAATAACTGGTGAGGTGTTTAATCAAATGTGATGATCAGTTGTGTTTCTTCCATGGTGTTGTGGTCTTTCTGAGGGTGATGGCTATCTTTGAGTCCAAAAGTGGCATGGGATGGTTGTTTATGTGGTGTTTTTCTTTCATTGACTATTTGAAGGTTTCAGTGGCGATGGATTCAGAATGGAATTTGACAAGCTATAGGTGGGTGGATCAAGGATGTAATTTGCAGTTTCAGGGTGATGCTTGATGTGGTAAGGTGGTGCTGGGATAGATGCATGGATGTTAGTAGATTTTAATATTTGAGTTTGTGGATTGGATTTTGAACTATATTGTGAATTGGGGGTTCAATTGTTTGAATTTTTGAATATAAGGTTACTGATAAACCTTAATGTTACTTATTAAAAAAAATAAAAAATGGATTTGGATTTGGAAATATTAAATGAATAAGGGAAATAATATCATTCTCAAATGAGTATTTAACCATCTATCAAAGTTAAGATTAAAGCTACATAGAAGAATGATATGGATCTATACAATAAAGTTATAAATGTTCATGAGCATAACCTTGATTACATGTATATTCAAAGTATTGAATTTTAATATAATGTATTATTAAATTTTTTCACTGTTTCTTCATGGATTTATTGTAATATTGTCTTAGAGTATTTGTCACATTGATAAGGTCATAGCAGTTCCCCGCTATGATGAGAACAATGAAGTACAATGACAATATTCTTAATATAGTTATGTTGTTAGATAATGTACTATGATGGAACACAAATTATTTATACTATTAAGTGTGAGTGATCATAAGTGGATGATGATTATTCTTCTGAATTTCTCACTTGGTAATCTTCAAGATAAGAGATTATGAGAACAAACCCGCCAGTAGGAATTCCACATGTTTTGTTTCCATCAGATATTCCTATCTGCGAGCATGTGTAATGGTACTTAGAATTTAACATTATTATTAATGTATTTCATGACCCACACATTTAGATTTACTAACAAAAAATTTCATGCCATATGTTGGTAGGAAGTAGGGTATATTGCATCTGTCACAATTGACATGTCAATTACAGATACGTTAAGGAAAGATTTGTTCCTTCCATCTCTATGTAAGATGATATCTCAACCCCTTCATTGTAATAGAACAATCACATTAAATTACATGGAAATGGTGTAAGGATGTGTTTATTTCAAATAGTGAAGGAAATAATAATTGTGTAAAGCAGTTGATGGCACCATCGTGAGACCTCTTTGGTGAGATATTATGATAAGAGGATTATATTACACAATGAGCATTCATAAGTTTTTTCGACACTATGACATTAAGTTATTTCTCTTGGGCACCCTGAACCATTGATAGACAGTACTATTGGACTTTAGTAAAGCCCATCTAATGCCAAATAGAAATAATCCTAGAGGGTCACACACTAAGTGTTTCTGTTGATCTTGATTAAATTCTATTCTAGTTTAATTAATGAAATAAATATTATTCTCAAGTGTAATGAATAATTTTATTCATGTTATATTGATTTCATAAATTAAATAATTATTTAATCACCTAAATTTGAATATATATATATATATACATTATTGAATATTTAATAAATATTTATATTACATTATGTAAATGAAAATATTTAATTATGAATAAAATTTTATTTGGGTGTTTAATAAATGCAAGAGGAGTTCAAATGGACCAAGAACATGTCTAGTGACAAATATTAATTAACAAACTGGTTAAATAATATTTTTTATTGTGAAAGTTGGCACATGCCAAAAAATAATAATATTATCTTTATTATTATGACTCATGGGGTTTATTAATGGTAATAAATGTTATTTAATGGAAAACATGAAATTAAATAATATTTTAAGCTAAATCTTAATTCTATAAATAGAAGACTATGTCTATTTTGTAGAGCATCCAAAAATTGAGAATAGAGAATTGTTGAACAAAAAAAATTCTTTATTGACTACTTCATCCCTCTCCCTATCAATAACGAGAAGTATAAGGGAGATTTATTTAGTATCAAATAATGAGAAATAGAGAAATAACAATGCATGAAATTCGACTCACCGCACTAGCACTCAACGATCATGTGGTTTTTCTCAGGGATCATAGGAGCATGTGTGGTTCACTACTGGAGGGATTCTAGCCTTAGCTCATCTTTTTGAAATGAAGGTAATATGAAAGGGTCTATTTATATGATCAAAATTCACCAATTAAGAAAATTATAAATCTCAGGTATTTTATTTCTTCAAATATTAATTAAATTAATAATAAATTTGATGTGAAAGATACACTCTCTTGGTTTTGAAAAGAAATTATTAAAATAAATTTTATTATATCTCCTACCACTCTATATTTATTCTATTCCCGAAACCAACAAGTGGTATCAGAGGGATCACATTTAAATTTATAATTATTTATTTTATTGTTGATCTATGCACAATTATGGTTAGATTTTTATTTCATGTTTTTCATTATTTAATCTAATTTGAATTAACATGTTATTGATATATTAATCATGTATATTCAGTGCTTCAGTTTCATAAAGTAATAATAATAGATAAAGAATAAACAAAGATACCATCTGGAAGTTCCAAATATTTGGTTTGTAAAACTAGGCTACATGATGTGTAGATGGAGTACACACCATGTATCCATGCACATTATACCTAGATGCGCTTAGTAGTTAATTCAACATAGTGCATTTATTGCACACTACATGTTGATAGGCCAACTTGGAACACGATAAGAAGAAACATGACATATAGATGGCATATACACACCATGTAGTTTGGGTGAGTTAACATGCCTAAGCCCTATGCCCATGAATTAGATACAAAACAACTGAGGTACAAAACATGTAGATGGATTGTACACACCTTTTAGTCTCCCATTAAATGACTAAATTATAAATTACATTAAATTTATAAACTTAGAATCACACGCTTATTTTATTTATTAAAAAACCAATCTGTGATTGACAATTCAATAAAGGTTTTAAAGAATATTAAATTCTCAATTAATTTATTGTAATCAATATGAAATTATTGGTATTTCTGTTTATTTTCCATTAATTCAATAAATGATGGGCATCTCCAATGGAGTTAATATGATCATTAAGATGAATGAAAATTAATTAATTAATTAATTAATGAAATAACATTAATATTAGTCAATAAATAACGAATAAATAAATGAATGATATCCATTTACTTTTTCATATTCGATATATATATGTTTGTTAATGAGCATTACCAAGACATGTTTCTATTTTTAATTTTTTAATTTAATTCATTGAATGATTTTTTAATTATTTATTATTAAATTAAATATGATGGCTTGTGTGTCACCCCTCCCTCCATTATTATTTAGGACCTATGTGTCCAAGAATATTTTTGTAATCCCATTTTAACCAATCATTTTTTCCCTCACCACTGTGTGAGTCATAAATACATATAATTTATGGAGTATCCCATGTCATGTGGAGGTGGTTCAAGATGGAACCATTATGATGCCAACTCATATGATACATAGGTGGATAAGAATAATACTATAACTCATGCCAAGAGAGGAAAAAAGAGTTATTTATCCTAGGTCGTTGGTTTATTTAAGATACTCTCATTAAATCAACCATTAAATAAAGATCATAAATGGATCATTTAATTAATTAATTAATTATTTCTATTCAATTATTTATTTTATGTATACAAGGACAAATGCACATAAATAAATAAATTAATGTGAAAATAAATAATTTAAATAAATTTATTATGCATAAATATTTTATTCAAAATGGTTAATTAATTAACATCCACATAATATTAACAAGATGTGAAATGGGTAAAAAACAGATAAAATTTATGCATAATAAATTAAATAAATGAATTACATGTAATTTTTTATCTAACAAGGTTAATTAATTAAGTAAAATCCACTTAATATTAACAAGACATGTAAAGGATAAAACAAGATAAAATTTATTCATAATTAATTAAAATCCCTCAACCTAATATTAAGTCAGACTTGGTCTTCCATTACTTGATTAGGAATGAAACTCAATAGAACTAAGTGTTTTACCTACCCTTTTTGGGACAATTACTTTTATAAGGGGAGTTCTTATGATGTCTTTTCGTTGAATAAACCATTTTACATCAATAGGAGTATCACTTTCTAGAATTTGTGTAATTTAGAAGAAAGTGTGGAGGAAATCCAATTCAAGATTTTAGTATTGGTGAGTTTACTCAATTGATTATGGATCTGTAAGCACATAGTTAAAATAGACCTAACTACCTAAATATAATTAAGTAGTTTTACAAACCCTAGTTGGTTTTATGTGAAGAGGAATATATATCCTTTCCACTAGAATGTCTTAGAAACTAGACATTCTCAATTCAATGGTGGGGGCTATTGGAACATGATAAAATATTTGGTGATTCAATAAAATCAATTAATTTATTTTTTATCAGATAAATTTTAATCATGAAAATGTAATAATAATATTCTCTTTTAACTATAGAATAAAACAGAAATCTCTTTATCCACACTATCCCTATGATCAATATATGAGAAAGAAAACCTTCTAACTAGAAGTTACTTATAGGAGTGCTTTAGATGCCTTCGGGTTGTTATACACCATGAATGAAAATCTTATATGCTAGAATCCTTGATTCCTAATTCACCTGAAAAGTAGGCGAGTGATGAAGAGTTACTTGTGTATAAAGAACATATGAGTAACATGGTGTACATTAAATGTTTGATTCTTTCATCAATGTGTGGGGAACTCAAGAATTCCCACAAAAACATGGATGCATATAGAATTATTGAGAAACTTAGTGATATTTAATAGGAGAGAGATATATATGAATGATTTGATATTTCCAAGGTTATGTTTTTCGAGAAATTTTAGAGAGGGTTCCCCAGCTTGACAACATGTAGTCAATCTCATTGGCTACATTGAGGACCTATATATTCCAGGGTTTAAAATTCCAAAACAACTAGGCACCGAACTCATTCCAGAATCACTCCCTTAGAGATTATTTGTTTTTTTGTTGGGAATTTTAATTTGAAAAACATTGATAAATATTTTTAAGATTTTATCACTCCTATTCCCCAAATAGAAATGGTTACGAAGTGTGAAAAGCCTTCCATCTTTATGGTGAACAAACAGAAATATAAAGAAAATATATTTAATCCAAAATCTTCTTCACGCCCCTACAAGAAGAGGGATATCAAGAGGAAATCATGGGAAAAGTATGTTGTTTGTTTTTCATGTGGAAATATGGGCCATTGGAAGTAAAACTACACATATAAAAAGAAGTAAGGGGAAGCTTCAGGTTAATTTGTTACCAATTTCAATTTGTCTTTTTTTTTAAATTGGGTATTAGATACAGGTTGGAGTGATCTCATATGTAATAAAGTATAATAACCAAGTATATTCATAAAGATTGATCGAGTAGAGGTAGATTTATGTGCAATCAACATAGCTAAAATCATTACTATAGCTATCAGGGACTCCCACCTCATGTTGCTGACCAGAATGATCTTTGTTTTAAAAGGTATTTATTATGTTCCATCTATTACCAAAAACATTATATCTATATCCAAACATAATATGAATGCATTTTTTTAAAATTTGGAAATAAATGTTTCTTCTTTTATAATGATAGTATTCATTAGGTTAATGAACATTTAAATAATTATATTTATGAGTTTAATTAGATAGAAAAGTAATGGAAATTTATAACAAAGTTAATTCTCATGACTCATACCATAAGCAACTCTAGAATCACAAGCTTGATCATGTAAATGAATAATAATTGAATAAATTATACCATCATGGGTATTTATATTCTTTTGAACTAAAACCACTTAGTATATGTCATCCATATTTACTAGGAAAATGAACAAATCCCCATTTAGTGGGAAATGCTAAAGGGGTAAAGAGATTCTTGAATTACTCTATACTGATGTGTACAGACCATTTACTGCTGAATAAAGGGGTGGGTACTCATAGTTAATAAATTTTAATATTTATTTTAGTAGACATGGACATGTCAATTTGATGTGGTATAATTTAGAATCTGTTAATAAATTCAAGGAATACAAGAATGATGTTGAGAACCATCTTGGTAAGAATATTAAGAAACTCCACATAGACTATAGTTGGAAATATCTTAATCAAGACTCAGTTGATTACTTATATATGTTTTGTATTTAGTCCCAACTCACTCCTTCTTGTACACCCTAATGGAATGGAATAAGTGAAAGGAGGAACTACACCTTTTTGAAAATTATGATATCAGTAACGAGTCATGCAAGCCTTCCATTATCCTTTTGGGGATACACATTTCAAACAACAACACATATAAAAAAATAAGTACCAATTAAAATGATAAATAGTATTCCATAAAATTTTGGAGTATAATAAAAACCATGTTATCAAATTTACATGTGTGGTAAAGTAAAGTATTTTTTAAGGAATATTTAGGTAACAAAATTTCACCCCGATGCAAAAAGTGTACATTTATAAGATATCCCAAGGAAACAAGGGGATATTACCTATACGAACCCCTAGAAAAAAAGGATATATTGGAAGGACATGTCATATTACTTGAGAAAGAGTACATATATAAAATAGATAGTGTAAGTGAGATAGAATTCTATGAATTTTAGGATCATGGTTCACAGGAGTTGGTATATGAACAAATTCCACAAATCCCTGTGTAAGATGGAACTATTCTAAAGACACAAGTATTGTGTTGGAGTACAAGTGAGTTTAGAGTTATAGAAAATTATGTTTTTCTAGTCACCATGGACGGTGACTCATTACTTGTTGATCATAATGATCCTGCAAACTACAAGGAAGTAGTAATTGGTATATATATCACCAAGTGGCAAGATACATTAATTATCAAATGGATTCCATGTACTGAAAACAAGTATATATTTTGGTATAACCTCTAGTAGATGTAAAGTCTGTTTTTTGAAAATTTGTATTCAATAAGAAACTGGTCATGGAAGGAAAATTTAGTACTTATAAGGAACGACTGGTTGAAAAATGGTTTAAACAACATCAAGGCATTGACTACAATGAAACATTTTCACCAGTCTCAATGATGAAATCCATCAGAATTTTACTTTCCACTATGGCTTACCATGACTATGAGATTTGGAAAATGGATGTCAAAACTGCCTTCCTAAATGGTAACCTCTAGGAAGATATCTATATGACACAACATGAAGGGGTTGTGACTCAAATGGTTACTAATAAGATATGAAAATTGTAAAAATACATTTATGGATTGAAGTAAGAATCCCAGTCATGGAAAATTCATTTTTAGGAAGCCATAAAATAATTTGTTTTCCTAATGAATTAGCATGAGTTGTGTGTCTAAAAATATTTTAGTGGGAGTGCAGTCATTTTTAAATAGTATATGTTGATGACACATCACTCATAAGAAATAAAATACCAGTATTACAGTCTCTTAAGGCATGGTTGAATAAATGCTTATCTATTAAGGACTTGGGAAAATAAGCATATATTCTTGGGATTAAGATACATTAGGATAGATCCAAGAGTCTTCTCTGTCTATGTCAAAGTATATACATTAAAAATATATTGAAGAGATTCAATGTGGAACAATGAAATAAGAGATTGTTTCCAACATCACATGGAATTCATATTTCCAAGAAAATGTGTCCCTAGACACATTATAAAAGAAATAGGATGGAAAGGATTGCATACACTTCAGTGATTGGTTCAGTTATGTAATCTATGTTATGTACTAGGCTAGATGTTTCTTACACATTATGTGAGGTAGGTAGATATCAAGTAGATCTAGGTGACCACTATTGGATGGTAGTCAAGACTCTATCTAAGTATTTGAGTCATATTAAGGACATGTTCCTGATCTATGGATTAGATGAGGAACTATCCATCAGAGGATATGAATATGCTAGTTTCCAAACCAATCAAGATGACTTGAAGTCACAAACGAGATACATCGTCACTTTGAATGGTGGTGTTTTGAGCTAGAATATCTCAAAGAAGGGTGTGTTCAAAATTATATAGGAGAGTCTGAGTATATTATGGCTTCTAAGTAAGATAATTAAGAAATATGGATGCACAAATTTGTCCAAGATCTTGAAGTGTTACCTAGCATGAAAGATCCAATCACACTCTATTATGATAATATTATCGCGGTTTCTCTTGGAAAAGAGCCAAGGTCACATCAATGGATGAAGAACATACATTGTATCTATCACATCTTAGGTGATTTTTATTAGAGAGGTGATGTTATAGTGAGCATTATTTCCATAGAAGACAACATAGTGGACCCCTCGACTAAAGCCTTGACTCAACAGAAACATGATTATATTGTGAGGTCTAGAAGACTGAAATTCTTAGGTAGGTGGTTCAAGTCCAAGTGAGAGTTTTTTATATTTGGTGTCCCAAGACCAATTGATTTTAATTTTATTACTTATATATTATATGCATTTAATATTAACTTAATATCTTATTACATATGTTTCATTATTTCTCCATGTCTTTAATGTAATATTGTCCTAGATTATTTGTCTCATTGATAAGGCGATAACAATTCCTTTCTATGATGAGAACCTTGAAGTGGTATGACAATATTCTTAATATAGTTCTATTTTTAGACAATTTACAATAATGGGAAACATATTATTCAGACCATCGGGTGAAATTTCTCATAATATGATGAGGCATCTTCTCATAAATTTCGCACTTGTTAACCTCTAGGATTGTAGGTTTTGTGAACATACCCTCTAGTAGGAATTATTCATGTTTTAGTGTCATTGAATATTCCTATTTGTGATCATGTGTAATGGTCCTTAGACTTTAATATTATCATTAATTTATTTCATTATTAGAACACTAAGATTTAATGACTAAAACCGTCATGCCATATATTGGTGGGAAGTAGGATACATAGGGTGTGTCATGATTGACATGTGTATAATAGATAATTAGAGGAATGATTTGTCCCTTATATCTTTATTAAAGATGATATATCAACCCTTTTATTTGGAATAAAGGTGTTGCATTAAATTCTATGGTCACGGTGTACTGACATGTTTATTTCTAATAGTCAAAGAAAGACATATTGAGTAAATAGTTTGATGACACTGTCATGTATGATGTGATATTATGATAAAGGGATTATATTAAATAGTGTGTGTTCATATGTGGTTATCAAAATTATGATATTATGTTATTTCTCTTGGATGAATCGACCCATTTCTAAACTGTAATCTTGGACTTATGTCAAGCTCCTCAAATGCCAAAAAGAAATAATCCTAGAGGGTCACTCACTAAGTGTTTCCATTGATCATAATTAATTTTTTGAGTTTAATTAATAAAATATATATTATTCTAATATATGAGGAATAATTTAACTCAAGTTATATTTATTTCATAAATTAAATAAATATTTATTTTAAATCTTTTGAGTAAAAATATATTTATTTATTTTATTGAATATTTAATAAATATTTGTTCACTAATATATTAATGAGAGTATTTATTTATGAATAGAATTTCATTAAGGTGTTCTGTAAATGAAAGAGGAGTTCTAATATACAACATGTCTACTGATAAATATTAATTAATAATACGATTAAATAATATTTGTTATTGTGTAAGTTGGAACACACCACAAAATAAAAATATTATAATTATTATTATTAGGAATGGGGTTTATTAAAAGAAATAAATGTTATTTAATGTCCAACATGAAATTATATAATATTTTAACCTAAATACTAACTATATAATTAGACAACTATGTATATTGTGCAGAACAACCAAAAATTGAGAATAAATAATTATTGAGTACAAAAAATTCTCTCTCGAGTAATACTTATCCCTCCCTCTCAAGAACGATAAGCATAAGAGAGATTTATTCAAGAATAAATAATGATTGACCAAGAATGAAAAATTAAAGACACCAAACTATCCGTGATAGCTTCCAGATATTGAGTGGTTTTTGTCGAAGATCATAGGAACATGTTTGGATTAATGATAAATGAATTATATCCTTGGATGCTCATAGTGAAACAAAGGTAACATGAAAGGGTATTTTATGATGATAAACATTCACCAATGAAAAAAGTTCATAAACCCATGTATTTTATTTTTTTGAATATTAAATAAATTAATTATAAATTTGACAGAAAGATCCTCGATCTTGGTTTCATGTAAGTATTATTAAAATAAAATTTAACATATCATTCACCACCACATTCTTCTGTTACACCCTAAAAAAACATGAATTGCCCCATTCTGTTTTGTCTGATTGGTATTTAAGATTTAACTCAACATTCTATAAATATCTTCATTAGGCACTAGATACAGAGTTGAGTTTTATCACTGCATATCATCTAAAAAACATGTCAATTTTATAGAACAATTCACACCATAGAAGATATGTTAAGATATTGTTATATGGGTTTCAAAGGTGGTGGGTATTAATACATTCCTTTAGTCATTTTTTCATAAAATAATAGATTTCGTTCAAGAATTCATATGGATCCTTATGAATCCATCTATGGAAAGAAGTGTATAATTCCAATGTGTTGAGATAAAGTTGCATAAAGAAAGATATTGGGACTTTATCAAGCTGATGAAATTGTAAATAGAGTAAAATATATTCAACATCATATCAATGTATCTCATAGTCAACAAAAAATTTATGATGATAATCATTTTCATGATAGGGAGTTTGAATTTGGTGAGAAGGTTTTACTATGAATTTCTCCATGGAATAAGGTTTTTAGATTCTGGAATAGAGGAAGGTTGAGGCTAGGTATATTGGACCATTCAAGATTCTTTAGTGAGTAGTAATCGTAGCTTATCACATGGAACATCCACCGAACCACTCTTTGGTCCATAAAGTGTTCCATTTATCTCTCTCGAGGAAGAAAATATCCAATATTTCACATGTATAGTACATAGAAGTCATAATAATGAATCATGATCCACCTTAAAAAGAAAAATCATTGGGGATTATAGATCATAGAGAGAAAAATATACAAAACAAAACCACTCACATAGTCAAGGTTTTATGAAAAAAACCACCAACTTGAGTAAACTACAAGTGAAATTGATGATATGATGAGACGATAGTATCCTAATTTTTGTATACCAGGTTGATGGAATTTCAATGAAAAATTTATTTTTAAGGGGGTATAATTTAACACCCAGAGATTTTATGAAAGTGTTTTTCAAAAAATTTAATTTATTCAATATCTTGTGTTACATGCAATATCGAGTTCATATGAACCATAATATACAAGTGAAATATTATTATTTAATATGATATTTATTACGATGCCATTGGATTTGTGGTTATGAATATAAAATAATAACTATAAAACGTATATGGTTACACATTTATAAAATAAATTCATTTTTTATCAATTGATTATAAACGAAAATAAAAATCATTTGAAAGTAAAAGAAATGTTTTGCAGAAAAAATGTTTTAGGAATTCAAAGTGTTTTTATCTTAATAAATTAAATTATCCATTATTATTGAATGATTTTAATTGAATTTATATATTATATATTAAATAAAATGTTTTATCATTCATTCTAAATTTTTTATTTTCATGGGAAAATTATGAATCTAGTTTTATGCTTAGAAAGTGTATTTTTATAAAAAGTGGCCCCATCGTGCACTTATAATGAAAATAAAATTTTCCAATATTAGAAAATTTATTTAACAAGTTTAAAATAAATTTTTAAATATAAATATAAAAATTACCTTGGATTATTTTTTTATAATTTTCCAAAAAAGATTAATTTTATAATGAATAGTAAAAAATACTATTTTTATTAATAATACATTTTTGTTTAAAGAATTTACAAGTTAAATTTTTTATAAAATGGTTTTAGAATTAAAATTGGCTCAATTATATATTTATTAATAATATCTAGGTCATTTTAATCAACATAATATTGAATTTTTATGTTAAAACATTTTATACCAATGAAAACCTTTTCTTTCGAAAACTGCTTTTTAAGCGCGACGGTGAGTTTAATTTTAAAATAAATATTTCCACTTATATAAATTTAATTTGATAAAATGGATTAAAATTTTGAATAATAATAATTTATATTACATAATAAGTTTAAATTAATTTTTTTCATAATTAGTAATAAATAAAATAAAAATTATATAATGTGATAAAGGTTAAAATGAGGTTTTGCGCATCACATGCGCCAGTACTAAAATTGATTTTAATCGCAAATAGATTTTTTTTGAAAAAATTGAATTAGTATTTATAATAAGTGGGAACATATTATCTATTAATTCACATTTTATTTTTATTCTTATGGGATACATCACCTATGTAAATAAATAATAAACAAGATACCGTGGTGAAATCTAAAATGGTAAGAGTAAGTAAACAAAATAATAAATAATAACATGATTAAAACATGTGTTTTATTCTTGTTGGAGGTTTTTTTGGACCTTTTATTCCCTAAACTACATTATGTATCTATATTTTAGTCACTTGGGGTGATAGTGACTTCCCATTATTGAATAGTTCTGGGTATTTATACAAAAAGCCAACCTCAATTATAGAAGGGTACTTCCTCCCCAAACTTTTTGACATATAATATGACTTTTATATCAACTAAAAACTAAAAAAATCCCTCCCCAACAACCTTATACATATTATATATCATTTTTCATTCCAGAAATACTGACCCTAGGGTTCTTAATAAGAGATCCATATGAGTTTGTTCTAAGATAAAGAAATTGTATTCATTATGCTCTTTCTTTTTTTACTTCTTCTATTACCCCCTTCATTAATGTAATAATAATTAAAATATAATATTAAAAATATCTACCATATAATTATATGTTATTATTTTTATGGAATAACCTATATCCATCATCTCTTCCAACAAATGGGAAACGAATCTGTTGATCGTCTGTACGACAGACTACCACCTTACGAATCGATGTAATTCATTTTCCATCACCGTCTATCATAAAAGGATATAATGATGGTTTTAAATTATATATATTATATTCATAAAATAATTATAATTTTGTAATTATGATATCAAATATAAATTCTTAGTTTCCATTCTATGATAATTTGATAACGTCGCTCATGTGTACGGTGGACTACCACCTCATGCAGCTATGTGATTGGTTTCCCACTTACGCTTTACATGAAATGTAATAATGGAAAATTTAATAAATATATGTTATATATATGAAAGTAATAATTAATATATAAATTTTATATATTATTTACCATCCTCCCATTATATTTTTTGAGAATATGGAATTAGCGTTCATTCGTATATATAACTTACCATCTCAATGAATGATGTAATTCATTTTCTATTTCTAACTTTAATGGGTTAGTATAAATAAATATTTATAGAACATATATTATATTTATATAATTTTTAAAATTATAGATATTATTTAACATTTATCAAAGTAAAATTACCTTAAATACCAAACTAAAACATTCATGAAAAATGAAGCAGTTATTACACTAAGCTTGATTTTAACAAGGAACTGTTAATAAAAAGGTAATAAAAGGTCACATTTAAATCTTGTATTCTATGATATATATAAGTATGGATAAATTATATATATATAATAAACAATATTAATTATACAGGAGTTTTAAATTTGTATGAAGGAAGTCAATAATTAAGGTAAGAGATTTCTAGTCTCTCTTTTATTTCTAGGAGAGATATTCCATATTCATCACTTATGTTTTAGTGGTATATATAATACCCATATGAAATGTATATCATAAATATAATTATTTTAATTATATTAAACGTTTCATTGGATATTATTCTTTAAAGGGTTTAACGATTCAAAAGTTACCATAACATTAAGGGGTTTTCATCTCACTTTTATCTTTGTGGGGCACATGCCATATTCAAAACTTGTCGATTTTGTGTGGTGTATATGATAACCCAGAATGAATTTTACGATTATTTTCCTGAATATTATGGGATATAAATATCCATATAAGGTTATGTATTTCATGGCTCTTATGATTCAAAAGTTACCAAAGTTGTAAGTGTATTATGTTACAACCTCATTGTTTATTGTGGTTGTTTATGGTTAAGTTACGATGATGAAATATTATGATATATATCTCAAGAAACTTAGGGATCATATTATAATAGGTAAATTTATATAAATTGAATGTTTTTCCTTTATTTTAACCACTTTATTTACATAAGGTTCAAAAAAATGATTATAAGGGAAACTGACTTTATTTCTCTCTTCGGTCAAATATCAATTTTCTTCCATTTCCAAATTTTCAAAAAATGATATAAATAAAGATTTTAAAATTTTCTAATTTTTTTTAAAGAAATTTAAAAATGTTTTAATTTTTTAAAAATGGTTTAAAAGGATACCTGTTATCATTTTATGAACAAGTGTTTTTTTGACATTTTATCAAAAATGTGAAAAGAATATTTATTTTGATGAGTACAAAATGTAGAATATTTTCCACCATCATGACCACTCAATTATTTAAAGCGTAATTTTATAGTTTAAAATTTTATATTTAAATAACATTTTTTCTTTAAAGATAGATAATGTTTTATATTTTTAATAATTTTTTTTCAAAATGAAAGGAAATTTTCCTCAAGAATTTTTTAATGACATTTTTATGGAATTTATATTCATTAATGACAACAAACTTTAGGGTTGATTATGCTTTACAGGGGATATAATCCAATTAAATCATCCTTATTATTTCTATAGATGGTTTAGGATTATGATGAAGATATTTTTATTAAACAAGTTCCTTTTCCATGGGTTATACTATGATGAATTGATGAGATGATTATGAAAACCATTTATTTTATATTGGTTATGATATGATGAAATTTTTATGAAACCCATTACCTTTATATTGGTTAAGATATGATGAATGTCTTATGATCTTTTGGAATAAAAATGTATTGATTATGTGATGGGTGAGACCTATATTTCCCTCTAATGCACAAGTTGATGATTTATGTTCTATGAGCTCAAAGGGTATACATGAGGTTATCCCAAGCACGAAATAGGGTACCCATGAGGTAATACCAAGACCAAATGAGAGTACATGAGTGGTTATCCTAAGGCTAAAGTGGGTAAAAAGGTGTTTATCCCAATCTTAGAGCTGGTATAGGGTGGTTATCCCAAGCCTAACATGTTATGAATTATTTGGTAGATATCTCTGACATAATATTTTACATACATACATGTATACCACAAATATATATCTTATACCAATGTTATTCTCTCATAGATTATGTATTTTGAATCCTTTATGTTTTATGTCTCATGAAATACCAATATTTATTCCATGAATTAAGTTTAATATCAATAATATACAGGGTTTGGTTTTCAAATGTTATTCTCATGTTCTCATACCCTTATCATCGTGTTATGTTGTTATGTCACTTGTTTACCCTTACTGAGCATCTGAGATCACCCTTTATTATGTTTTATATCCCCATTTTATAAAGAAAGTTATTATTTATGATATGTATATGAAGGGTTCTATATATGAAGAACTAAGAGAGAGATGATTTAGTTCAATTATGAACCAATTGTTTATGTATCCATGGTTCCAAAGGCACTAGAATTATGAAATTATATATTGGATCATTATGTTATGTAATAAATAGTTATCTATTAATATGAAATAAACAAGTTTGAATAGTCTGGGTCATTATAGAACCTTCATTATTAGTAGAAGCAAATGTATATTGAGATTGTTTGGGGATAGAAACAACCCAATTATTTGGACCTTTACTTTCACCAATATGAGAAGATGCACCTTTAACCTCAACTTATCAATGAAGCATTATCTCGTATTTCTTAGCTCATTTTGTGTTGTAATAAAAAAGTATCATGTTTTTGAAAAATATTATTCATTCTAAACCAAAAATTTTTCAAATCAATTACCATCTTCTTTTATTAATCCAACTTTTTCTTGTTCTTCTTATATTCATCAATGAGGTTATTTATACCTTGTTAAGATTCTATCACTCTATTGAGGTTTCTTTATAACTTCTCAGTTTTCTCTTAATCTGACCAATATTTATTTTTAATGCTCCTAATAACATTAAGGTTCATCTCTTAATTTTTATTCACTCACCATTCTCAAATTTTGTCTTCTTAACTTAATTTTCAAAAAATTCATTTCCTTATGGATATTTTTTATATTGCATAAGATAATCTTCCAAATTTTATTCAAGATTACACTCAAGTTATATTCTCTCTTCACTTTATTCATCAATATATGATGATAAAATCCCTCTTATTACATGATCTAATAATCTAACATGAAAATAATAATAATTTATATAGGAAGAATATTCTAGTCTATTATACTCAATATACTTTTCTTATTATAACTAATAAATATTTTATTATGTTTCTTTTATTTATATTTCTAATTCTTATTATATTCTTCTTCCAACACACAATCTTCATACTTATTCTTAGAAAAATATCCAATAAAAGGGCCTTTATCATTATAATTCCAATATTATACATAAAATATTATAATTCCACTTTCCCTTATTATATCTCATAGATACAGAAGTGATGATTTTATTGAAGTCCTATTCATTTTATTCTACCTCTAAATCATTTATTTCTTCCAAAATATCTTTATCTATGAGATTAAATTTTAAAAATTCTTTAAAATCTATTTATTCCTTGGAATTATTCTTAAATACAATTGTTGTTTTCATCTTATTTGACACAATAATATTCTGATGTTTATCCCAAGATAAATCTTCTCGATCTTATAAGGATAACTCTTTGGCATCAAATATATCAAGCATGTTTCTCATCAGTTTCTTTATGATATTAGAATCTTATCACTTCTTATAAAATCCTTTTATATTACTAGAAATTTCATTAACTCTTGTAAATTATTCATCAATACTTTCTTTCTGATCCATCTAAATATATTTAAAACCACTCATCCAGACCAACAATTTAACTTCAATAACTTTATCATTCCCTTCATAACTGCTTTTCAACATATCTCACATTTTCTTAGCCATTAGAAACCTAGTAATGTTTGTATTAGAATTATTTTTGAGAGCCATGAACATGGAATTCTGAGATTTTCCATCAACTTACAAATTTCTATTATTGGATGTTGTCATAAAAAATTCATTAATCAAAGGAAATACCACTGTTTTGACATATAGAACTTCATATCTAAGAGATACAAGATATGGTAACATTATATTCTTCTAACTATGATTTTTTGTTGTAATAAAATATTGGAACACTCCTTCTATTCACAAAATTAATATTTTTTATCCTCACTAGATAGTTGGATATTTAATAGGAAACCTATGCTCGACTACTAATTAAAGTTCCCTAGATCAATGTAGGATCACTAAGAGGTAGAGAGGGTGAATCCATGATCAATTTTATTTTACATTATAGGTTCTTAACTTCATAAGGAAACTTTTTCCGACCTCTAAAACTTGTTAGAGTTATAATCAAATAAAATATAGATCTCCACCTCACCTTTTGTATGAAATAAATGTAAAGATATATCACCACCCAATATTTACGAGATTCAGTATAAAGAAATAATCATTTAAATGTTGGTTCTCCCCCTCCCCCAATATAGATTCTTTAACTAACTTATTTTAGGATTACAAAGGAGTAGGAAATAAATAGTTATACCCCCCTGAGTAATAATTCCTTCAGCTAACCTTGGTTCTACTCCCAATAATCAACTATTCTACCATAGTTGGTTATACCTCACAACTATCCTAATTATATCCACTTTTCCTCATTTGGTTATCCCCCCATTCACAATCCTTTTTAGTAACTGGTTATACCCCCAACTACATACTCTTTATTCTTCTTTTCATATCCACTATAGAAAGACCTTCTCTTTCAACAAAAGTAAATTGGATCACCTTTACCTATATACTGTTTTCACGATCTTCAAAAAGTCTCTTAAGAGTCTTCTAGCCATGAAAATTTCACCTGATCTTAAGAAGGTATGGATATTTCTAATCTCAACATTCTATAACTTTATTTTTGGAAATATTCCTTAGCAATGTACATCTAATTGAATCCATCTTGTATAAAATATATCTGGTGAGTCTTCATATTTGGAGTCTTTGTATAATGCTCTAAAATATTCTAAAATTCATTCTAGAATGATGTATTCAAATAATCTCTATCTAAAGACTTTTCCTGATTCTTCTCTGTCTGATGAAGCAAGTTCGATATGGTGTGCCTCATTCTTCATCCGATGATACTCTACTCGATCAATCTTCTTCAATCCGATAGGAACTGTTGTTTGAAACTCAATCTATTCTAACTTCTTCATCACTTCTCCTTTTTCACATGTTAATAGTAATCACACCCCCATACTGTACTTGAACCCCCTTTATATATGTGAACATCTAGAAGTTTTGGTAGGATCTCAACTTCATTTTCCCTCTAAATGAAACTTTATATTTTGAATCTTCCCACTCAATTAAATTTTACTATGAGCTTATCAACTCTTCCAGAACATTATTGAACACAATTTAATTTTTTTAAAATCATCCCATTACGTCAAAATTATAAACTTTAATGTTATAGAACTTCTTAAAACTTCCTCAACATTAGTAAGATATAAAATGTTGAATGTCCAGCTTAGAATCATCATTGTTAAAGAATTTACATAGTTTATGTAAATCTCCATAGAATTTTTACATATAATAGATAATCTTCATCTTACTCCATCCAATGGACATAGAAACTATCATCATACTATTAGGACTTCATTTGGTTTCACTTTGTTAGGAAACCTTTATATGATGTATTCAACATATGTTTTTCCAGTGAAATCTCATATCTTTGTCCAGTGGATTTTTATACCACTCCCCAATTAGTGATCCTTATATGAAACTATTATACAATGATATCCTATATGGTAACATCATGTATCTCAGTACGATTTTCATCCATCTGATTCCATTCAACTCCATCTTAAACATTGAATTCACATATCTGCTTGGAGTATATTTAAATTTCTTCATACGATGACATCCCAAATCTCCAACTATTGTATTTTCATTTGTTTATCTATTAAATCTTTA
This sequence comes from Viscum album, assembly GCA_963277665.1. Classification (NCBI taxonomy): domain Eukaryota; kingdom Viridiplantae; phylum Streptophyta; class Magnoliopsida; order Santalales; family Viscaceae; genus Viscum; species Viscum album. The sequence continues at coordinate 2,043,013,725 of OY728142.1, read as the reverse complement.
TTTATTTAACCCTCATTTAAAACATCATTTGGTGCTCTATACATGTTTCCTCCCACTAATAGTATAGTCAATTTATCCTTCATTTGATAAATTTTTTAATCTCCCATTATCAAACTAATGAAAATTTATAATATTCATTTGATTGACTCGAACTTATTTTACTTTTATGTATAATCATTCATCATCATAACATTTTAAATCAATAATTGAAAGGAAAAAAATTCATAGATCAATCTCCACATAGATTTAACTCAACAATTGTAAATAGAACCTCCATATGATAACATGGGTCTCGTACATCTTATCTCATTGTTTTATCCATCCGATCACATTATACAACTTGGTAAAAATAGTTTATCTGATAACCCCCACTTGAACTTTGTATTGACTCTTGATCTTGGACTTTTCTCACTTTGTACTTTTGTAATGTTGTACAAAAGCATAAAACATGACTTGGATCAGGATTACCTTCATAATTCTATGAACTTAAAAAACAATATTGCATCACATGACTTAGTAAGGATAAATTCTTACACTCCATAAGGATTGTTTCTTACACATCATAAAGAAACATCCTTAACATATATAAGGGAATTTTCTTAAACAAATCCCATAACATCTTCTCTCGACTTTCTCTACAAACACATATTTACATATTGACTGAAAATTTGATGAAACAAACATTGGCACAATAATTTTAAAATTTTAAATAGAAATTAGAAAAATGGGTAAAAGTAAATTTAAAAAATAATTTTAAAATAATAATAAAATTCATGAAAACATTTAACGAAAATATGGACCTGGAAGAAAAATATTCCTGATCGAAGATATAAATAAAGTTGTTTTTTCTTAAAAACATTATTTTAATCTCTTGAGTTCTTAAAGAGAGGAAAATGAATAGAAAACATGTATTCTTTAGAATTAACTATAATATAATAAAATTCATTATATTTTGTGGATATATGTCATATAATTCTATAATCGGATATTTAAGTATAAAAAATCCCAATAAAAATGATATTGTAACATAAAACCCTTATTCAAGTTCATCTTTATCTATACACTACTACAAAACCGGCCATTTAGAGTGATTGAATTGGACTTTCTTAGTGTTAAAAAATAACAAAATACTAGAGTGAAATTAAAATCTCTCGTATTTTATTAGCACTGATAAAATACCCCATTTATTAATGCTTTTTAGAATCGTTGATAAAGGATGACTTTATCATCACTTTTATTAGAATTGACAAAGGGTCATACTGTAGTGTGATGTAATCAAACACTATAGCACTAGAAATTGGTCATACTATTATGTAATATAACAACACACTGTAGCACTAGAAATATCACAAATTTTTTTCCAAATCAGTTACCAATAAAAAAATTAAATGAAATAAAATTTATAACTCAAATACAAGAAAACACTATATTATAGAGAAAAAGAACTCACCTGTATAAAAGAACAAACCACCGCTGCATGAGAAAAAAACACTTGTATAAGAAAACAATTATTATGTTGGTAATAATATAAGAAAGTAAACTAAATATATAGTATTAATTTTAAAATAAACTTTCAGTCATACCAGGAACACTGTGTAATAGATTGAGTTGCAGTTGATTATTGCATGTCACACAATTTCTTGTTCATCTTTTATGAATTATCTCTATGAAAATTAACAAAATAAGTATAAGATAAAAATTATAATAAAATAAATTAATTAATAGTAGATATAATTTTGAGAAAAAATATAGGATCATTTTCTCAGTTTTGGAAAAGCACTGTACATTTTAAACAAAAATGACACCTATATACTAAAAAGATGCATTTGGAGTCATAATGGTCACAATATGAATCATATTGAGGTTTAGATCGTTACTACACATCATAAATGAATTATGGATCATTTTCATAAATTATGAAAACAATACAAATAAGTTTTATTAGTTTTTTGTTTTCCACTTGTGTTTTTTACTAAAATGTCATTTTAAACTGAAAACATGAACTTTGAGTCATACTAGTCATATAATGTGTTTATTTAACATGATACTAATTTATACATGTCACAAATGTCATATGAATCATTTTCATAAATTATTAAGGAAATTTGAGTGAATTTTCATGGTTTTTAGTGAGTGATAGTTTTGGAACTAAAATATCAATTTTAAAATGATAATAGACACTTTGAGTTATACTAGGAACATAGTGTATCAGATAGAAGTGAGAATGACTAGTTTATGTAAAAATGATTTATGGATCATCTTCCTAAATAATAAAAAATCATAATGTGTTTTCTCAGTTTTGTGTATGTTTGTTGTCTTTTTCACTAAAATTGATGTCAATTTTAAATAAAAATATGAACTTGGAGTCATACCGATCCCATAGTGTGTTAGATTGAGGTTTTTTTAATGAATAAACATCCCAATTTACATATGGGTAATTTTGATAAAGTTTCAATAAAATCCTAGCAAACTTTCTCAATTTTGAGTATGTCACTTGTGTTTTTACTAAAATGTTATTTTAAATTGGAAACATGCAATTTGAGTCATACTGGTCACATCATGTGTCAGTTTGATATGATACTGATTCTTACATGTAAAAATTTAATTATGAATCATTTTACTAAATTATTAATATAATAAGAGTGCATTTTCTTGGTTCTCAGTGAGTAATATTTTTTGAACTAAAATATAAATTTTAAACTGGTAACATATACTTTGAGTCATACTAGGAACATATTGTATTAGATCAAGGTTAGGATGATTAATACCTATCAATAATGACTTATGGATCATTTTCCTAAATTATGAAAATAATTCAAATGTATTTTATTGGTTTTGAGTTTGTATGTTTTCGTTTATACTAAAATTAATGTGAATTTTAAATAAAAAGATGAACTTGGAGTCATAATGGCCACATTGTGCATTGGAACAAGATGAGGTTGATTCCTAGATGCCCCAAATGACTTATGTATCATTTTACTGAAGTATAAAAATAAGATGAATGTATTTTATTGGTTTTGAGTACGTCACTTGTGTTTTCTTACTAAAGTTTCATTTTAAACAAGAAACATGCACTTTGAGTCCTACAGGGAACATCATGTGTTAGTTTTATGTGATACTAATTCCTACACATCAAAAATCACTTTTTAATAATTTTTTATAAATTAAAAAGATAATCCAAGTTTGTTTTCTAAATTTTTAGTGTATGAAAGTTTTTATATTAAAATATCAATTTGAAATTGATAATGGATAATTTGAGTCATATTGGTCAAATAGTGCATCATATTGTGGTTAAGATGATTCCTATACATCAAAAGGACTTATGGATCATAGAAATCATATTTCCAGGAAAATGTGTCCCCACACACATTATGAAATAAATAGGATGGAAAGAATTACATACACATCAGCTATTGGGTCAGTTATGTATTCTATGTTATGTACTAGGCTAGATGTTTCTTACACATTGTGTGAGGTAGTTAGAGATCAAGTAGGTCCAGGTGACCACTATTGGATGGTAGTCAAGACTATATCTAATTATCTGAGGCATATTAAGGACATGTTCCTGATCTATGGAGTAGATGTGGAACTAGTCATCAGAGGATATGACGATGCTAGTTTCAAAACCAATCAAGATGACTTGAAGTCACAAACGAGATACATCGTCACTTTGAATGGTGGTGTTTTGAGCTAGAAGAGCTCAGAGAAGGTTGTGTTCAAAATTATATAGGAGAGTCCGAGTATATTATGGATTCTACGGAAGATAATTAAGCAATATGGATGCACGAATTTGTCCAAGATCTTAAAGTGGTACCTAGCATGAAAGATCTAATCACACTCTATTTTGATAATACTATAGCGGTTTCTCTTGGAAAAGATCCAAGGTCACAATAATGGACGAAGAACATACATTGTATGTATCATATCATAGGGAATTTTTATTAGAGAGGTGATGTTATAGTGAGTATTATTTCTACAGAAGACAACATGGTGGACCCCTCGACTAAAGCCTTGACTCAATAGAAACATGATTATCTTGTGAAGTCTAGAATACTGAAATTCTTAGGTAGGTAGATCAAGTCCAAGTGAGAGTTTTTTATATTTGGTGTCCCAATACCAATTGATTTTAATTTTATTACTTATATATTATATGCATTGAATATTAACTTAATATCTTAATATATATTTTTCATTATTTCTCCATGTATTTAATGTAATATTGTCTAGAGTATTTATCTCATTGATAAAGTGATAACAATTCCTTTCTATGATGATAACCTTTATGTTTGATTACAATATTCTTAATATAGTTCTAAATTTAGACAATTTACTATAATGGGGAACATATTATTCAGACCATCGGGTGGAATTTCTCATAAGAGGACAAGGGTTCTTCTCATGAATTTCTCACTTGGTAAGCTCTAGGATGGTAGGTTTTGTGAACATACCCTCTAGTAGGAATTATACATGTTTTAGAGTCATTGAATATTCCTATTTGTGATCAAGTGTAATGGTCCTTAGACTTTAATATTGTCATTAATGCAATTCATTACTCGTACACTAAGATTTAATGACTAAAACCATCATGCCATATATTGGTGGTAAGTAGGGTACATAGGGTGCATCATGATTGACATGTGACTAATAGATAATTAGAGTAAGGATTTGTCCCTTCCATCTTTATTAAAGCTGATATATCAACCCTTTTATTTGTAATAAAGCTATTGCATTAAATTCAATGGTCACGGTGTAATGACATGTTTATTTCTAATAGTCAAAGAAAGACATATTGATTAAATAGGTTGATGACACTGTCATGTATGATATGATATTATGATAAAGTAATTATATTAAATATAGAGTGTTCATATGTGGTTATCAACATTACGATATTATGTTACTTCTCTTGTATGACTCAACCCATTTCTAGACTGTAATCTTGGACTTATGGAAAGCTCCCCAAATGCCAAAAAGAAATAATCCTAGAGGGTAACTCACTAAGTGTTTCCATCAATCTTAATTAATTTTCTTTTTGAGTTTAATTAATGGAATATATATTATTCTAAAATATGAGGAATAATTTAACTCAAGTTATATTGATTTCATAAATTAAATAAATATTTATTTTCAAGCTTTTGAGTAAAAATATATTTATTTATTTTATTGAATATTTTATAAATATTTTTTCCCTAATATATTAATGAGAGTATTTATTTATGAAAACAATTTCATTACGGTGTTCTGTAAATGCAAGAGGAGTTTGAATAGACAACATATCTAGTGAGAAATATTAATTAATAATCCGATTAAATAATATTTGTTATTGCATAAGTTGAACACACCACAAAATAATAATATTATAATTATTATTATTAGGAATGGTGTTTATTAAAATTAATAAATGTTATTTAATGTCCAACATGAAATTATATAATATTTTAACCTAAATACTAACTATATAATTATACAACTATGTCTATTGTGTAGAAAAACCAAAAATTGAGAATGAAGAATTATTGAGTACAAAAAATTCCCTCTTGAGTTATACTTATCCCTCCCTCTCAAGAAAGAGAAGCATAATAGATATTTATTCAAGACTGAATAATGATTGATCAACAACAAACAATTAAAGACACACAACTCTCCATGCTAGCACCCAGATATTTAGTGGTTTTTGTCGAAGATCAAAGGAACATGTTTGGATCACTGCTAGATTAATTATATCCTTGGATCCTCATAGTGAAACAAAGGCAATCTGAAAGGGTTTTTTATGATGATAAACATTCACTAATGAAAAAAGTTCATAAACCCATGTATTTTATTTCTTTGAATATTAAATAAATTAATTATAAATTTGATATGAAATATTGTCGATATTGTTTTCATGTAAGGATTATTAAAATAAAATTTAACATATCATTCACCACCACATTCTTTTGTTACACCCTAAATAAACACAAATTTCCCCATTCTGTTATGTCTGATTGGAATTTAAGATTTAACTCAATGTTATGGAAATGTCTTCATTAGGCTCTAGATACAGAGTTGAGTTTTATCACTGTATATAATCTAAAAAACTGGTCAATTTGATAGAACAAATCACACCATAGAAGATATGTTGAGATCCTATTATATGTGTTTTAAAGGTTGTGGGTATTAATACATTCCTTTAGTCATGTTTTCATAAAATAATATATTTCATTCAAGCATTCAGATGGATCCTTATGAATCCATATATGGAAAGAAGTGTAGAACTCCAATGTGATGAGATAAAGTTGTATAAAGAAAGATATTGGGACTTTATCAAGTTGTTGAGATGGTAAACAAATTTTAATCCATTCAACATCACATCAAGGTATCTCATAGTCAACAAAAAATTTATGATGATAATCATTGGAATGATAGGGAGTTCGAAGTTATTGAGAAGGTTTTATTATGAATTTCTCCATGGAATTAGGTTTTGAGATTTAGGAAAAAAGGAGGGTTGAGGCTAGGTATATTGGACCATTCAATATTCTTTAGTGAGTAGTAATGGTACCTTATCACATGGAACTTCCACCGAACCTCTCTTTGGTTCATAAAGTGTTCCATTTATCTCTCATGAGGAAGAAAATATCCAATATTTCACACGTATAGTACATAGAAGTCATACTAATGGTTCATGATCTCCCTTATAAAGAAAAATCGTTGGGGATTATAGATCATAGAGAGAAAAATATACAAAACAAAACCACTCACCTTGTCAATGTTTTATGAAAAAACCACCAACTTGAGTAAACGACATGGGAACTTGATGATATTATGAGACGATAGTATCTTAATTTTTGTGTACCAGGTTGATGGAATTTAAAAGGAAATTTTATTTTTAAGGGGGTATAATTTAACACCCAGATATTTTATGATTTTTTTTTCAAAAAATTTAATTTATTCAATATCTTGTGTTACATGAAACATCGAGTTCATATGAAACATAATATACAAGTAAAATATTATTATTTAATATGATATTTATCATGAAGACATTGGATTTGTAGATATGAATATAAAATAATAACTATAAAATGTATATGGTTTATTCATCTAAAAAATAAATTCATTTTTTATCAATTTATTAGAAATGAAAATAAATATCATTTTAAAGTAAAAGAAATGTTTTTCTGAAAAAATGTTTTAGGAATACAAAGTGTTTTTATCTTAATAAATTAAATCATCGATTATTATTGAATGATTTTAATGGAATTTATATATTATATGTTAAATAAAATGTTTTATCATTCATTCAAATTTTTTTATATTCATGGGAAAAGTATGAATCTAGTTTTTTTCTTAGGAAGTGTATTTTTCTAAAAAGTGGCCCCATCGCGCACTTATAAAGAAATTAAAATTTTACAATATTAGAAAATTTATTTTAAAAGTTGAAAATAATTTTTTAAATATAAATTTAAAAATTACCTCGGATTATTTTTTTTTATAATTTTCCAAAAAAGATTAATTTAAAAATGAATAGTAAAAAATACTATTTTTATTAAAAATACCTGTTTGTTTCAAGAATTTACAAGTAAATTTTTTTTAAAATGGTTTTAAAATTAATATTTTTTCAATTATATATTTATTAATAATATCTAGGTCATTTTAATCAACTTAATATTTAATTTGTATGTTGAAACATTTTATACCAATGAAAACCTTTTCTTTGGAAAACTTCTTTTTCAGTGCGTTTTTGAATTTAATTTTAAAATAAATATTTCCACTTATATGAATTTAATTGGATAAAAAGGATTAAAATTTTGAATCATAATAATTTATATTATATAATAATATTAAATTAATTTTTTTTCATAATGATTAATAAAGACAATAATAATTATATAATGTGATAAAGGTTAAAACGAGGTTTTGCGCATCACATGCGCAATTATTAAAATTGATTTTAATCGCAAATAGATTTTTTATTGGAAAAAATTGAATTAGTATTTATAATAAGTGGGAACATATTATCTATTAATTCACATTTTATTTTTATTCTTAAGGGATACATCACCTATGTAAAAAAATAAGAAACAAGATATCGTGGTGAAAACTAAAATGGTAAGAGTAAGTAAACAAAAGCATAAGGAATAACATGCTTAAAACATGTGTTTCATTCTTGTTGGAGGGTTTTTGGACCTTGTATTCCCTAAACTACATTATTTATCTATATGTTTGTCACTTGGGGTGATAGTGACTTCCCATTATTGAATAGTTCTGGGTATTTACACAAATGTCCATCCTCAATTATAAAAGGGTACTTCCTCCCCTAACTTTTTCACATATAATATGACTTTTATATCAACTAAAAACTAAAAAAATCCCTCCCCATCATCCTTAAACATATTATATATCATTTTTCATTTAAAAAATACTAACCCTATGGTCCTTAATAAGAGATCCACTGGAAGTTATTATAAGATAAAGAAACTGTCTTCATTATTCTCTTTCTTTTTTTAATTCTTCTATTACTACCTTCATTAATTTAATAATAATTAAAATATAATAATAATTAAAATATAATAATAAAAATTTCTACCATATAATTATATGTTATTATTTTTATGGAATAATCTATATCCATCATCTCTTTTGACTAATGGTAAACGAAACTGTCGATCGTCTGTACGACAGACTACCACCTCACGAATCGATGTAATTCATTTTCCATCACCGTATATCATAAAGGGATATAATGATGGTTTTAAATTATATATATTATATTCATAAAATAATTATAATTTTGGAATTTTAATATCAAATATACATTCTTAGTTTCCATTCTATGACAATTGTTTAACGTCGCTCATGTGTACGGTGGACTACCACCTCATGCAGCTATGTGATTGGATTCTCAATTACGCTTTACATGAAATGTAATAATGGTAAATTTAATAAATATATGTTATATATAAGACAATAATAATTAATATATAAAGTTTATATATTATTTACCATCCTCCCATTCTATTCTTTGAGAATATGGAATCAGTGTTCATGCGTACATATGACATACCATCTCAATGAACGATGTAATTGATTTTCTATTTATAAATTTAATGGGATAGTATAAATAAATATTTATGGAATAAATATTATATTTATATAATTTTAAAAATTATAGATATTATTTAACATTTATCAAAGTAAAAGTACCTTAAATACTAAACTAAAACATACATGAAAAATGAAGCAGTTATTACCCTAAGCATGATTTTAACAAGTAACTGTTAATAAAAAAATAATAAAAGGTCACAAGTAAATATTATATTCTATGATATATATATGTCTGGTTAAATTATATATATATAATAAAAAAATATTAATTATACATGAGTTTCATATTTCTATGAAGGAAGTTAATAATTAAGGTAAGAGATTTATAGTCTCTCTTTTATTTCTTAGAGAGATATTCCATATTCATCACTTATTTTTTAGTGGTACTTATAATACCCATATGAAATGTATATCATGAATATAATTATTTTAATTATATCAAATTTTTTATCGGATATTATTCTTTAAAGGGTCTCACGATTCAAATGTTACCATAACGTTAAGGGGTTTTCATCTCACTTTTATCTTTGTGGGGCACATGGCATATTCAAAACATGTCCATTTTGTGTGGTGTATATGATAACCCAGAATGAATTTTATGATTATTTTCATGAATATTATTGGATATACATATCCATATAATGTTATGTATTTTATGGTTCTTATGATTCAAAAGTTACCAAAGTTTCAAGGGTATTATGTTACAACCTCATTGTTTATTGGAGTTGTTTATGGTTAAGTTATGATGATGAAATATTATGATATATATCTCAAGAAACATAGGGATATTATTATAATAGGTAAATTTATATAAATTTAATGTTTTACCTTTATTTTATCCACTTTATTTACTAAAGGATCAAAAAAATTAATATATGGAAAACTAACTTTATTTCTCTCTTCGGTCAAATATCAATTTTCTTCCATTTCCAAACTTTCAAAAAATGATATAAACAAAGAATTTAAAATTTTCCAATTGTTTTTTAATGAAATTTAATAAATGTTTTATTTTTTTAAAAATGGTTTAAAAGAATAATTCTTATCATTTTATGAACAAGTGTTTTTTTGGCATTTTACCAAAAATGTGAAAGGAATATTTATTTTGATGAGTACGACATGTAAAATATTTTCCACCATCATGACCACTCTATTATTTAAAGCCTAATTTAATAGTTTAAAAGGTTATTTTAAAATCAGATTTTTTCTTTAAAGGTAGATAAATTTTTATATTTTTAATAATTTTTTTCAAAATGAAATGAAATTTTCCTCAAGAATTTTTTAATGACATTTTTATGGAATTTATATTCATTAATGACAACAACCTTTGGTGTGGATTATGATTTACTGGTGATATAATCCAATTATATAATCCTTATTATTTCTATAGATGGTTTAGGATTATCATGAATATATTTTTATTATACAAGTTCCTTTTCCATGGGTTATACTATGATGAATTGATGAGATGATTATGAAAACCATTTATTTCATATAGGTTATGATATGATGAACTTTTTATGAAACCCATTACCTTTATATTGGTTAAGATATGATGAATGTATTATGATCTTTTGGAACAAAAATGTGTTGATTATGTGATGGGTGAGACCTATATTTCCCTCTAATACACAAGTTGATGATTTATGTTCTATGAGCTCAAAGGGTAAACATGAGGTTATCCCAAGCACGAAATAGGGTACACATGAGGTTATACCATACCCAAAAGAGGGTACATGAGTGGTTATCCCAAGGCTAAAAGTGGGTAAAAAGGTGTTTATCCCAATCTTGGAGATGATATAGGGTGGTTATCCCAAGACTAACATGTTATGAATTATTTAGTTGATATCTTTGACATAATATTTTCTATACTTACATGTATAACACAAATATATATCTTATACCAATGTTATTCTCTCATGGATTATGTATTTTGAATCCTTTATGATTCATGTCTCATGAAATACCAATATTTATTCCATGAATCAAGTTTAATATCAATAATATGCAAGGTTTGGTTTTCAAATGTTATTCTCATGTTCTCATTCCCTTATCCTCGTGTTATGTTGTTATGTCACTTGTTTACCCTTACCGAGCATCTGATATCACCCTTTATTATGTTTCCTTTACCCATTTTATAAAGAAAATTATTATGTATGATATGTATATGAAGGTTTCTATATATGATGAACTAAAAGAGAGATGATGTAGTTCAATTATGAACCAATTGTTTATGTATCCATGTTTACAAAGTTACTAGAATTATGAAATTATAGAATGTATCATGATGTTTGGTAATGAATATTTATCTATTAATATGAAATAAAAAAGTTTGAATAGTCTGGGTCATTATAGAACTTGCATTATTTGTAGAAGAAAATGTATATTGAGATTGTTTGGGTACAAAAACAACCCAATTATTTGGACCTTTCCTTTCCCCAATATGAGAATATACACCTTTAACCTCAACTACTTCAGTGAAGCATTATCTCGTATTTCCTAGCTCATTTTGTTTTGTAATAAAAAAGTATCATGTTTCTAAAAAATATTATTCATTCTAAACCAAACATTTTTAAATCAATTTCCATCTTCTTTTATTAATCCAACTTTATCTTTTTCTTCTTATATTCATCAACAAGTTTATTTATACCTTGTTAAGAGCCTCTCACTCTACTGAGGTTTCTTTATAACTTCTCAGTTTTCTCTTAATCTCACCAATATTTATTTTTAATGCTCGAATCACATTTGTAACACCCTGCGATTTTATAAAAAATATTCTTTTTAATTTCATTAATGTCTTGTGTTGTACGCTAAACCAAAAGGAGCTTGCACAACATGCATCCTTGACTTGACTTTCATTACATGCAATCACGACCTTCCTTGATAGCGTGTGTAGTACGCAATACCGAGTTTCACTAAACAACGATATGCTATTAAAATATTATTAAAACTAGCCGTTATGAATAGTAATAACCACTTATTGAAATTTTTTAAATTTTATTTTTCAAAATGGACTTCATTTTTGGATTCGGAATATCAAAATTAGCTTAGGGTGAAATTTTGGTGATTTTCGGATAAATTTCATATTTGGATGAATAGTGAAAATTACTAAATTTTAATTAAAAACATCTTTTTGAATCGAAATAATTAATAGTGATAAATTATTAATTTGAGTGGTTTTAAAGTATACTTAGAATATATTTTTACAATTTAATAAAATGTTGGTCATTGGATGTAATTTCACATTTAAACCAGTTATAAACAAGTGTCAATCTTTTGATAGTTATTATCTCTTAAAAACACACCTTTTGTTTTGACGACGAGAAATAATTTTAAAATTAATTAATTCAACTGATATTTTTTGAATTTGGTAAAATAGAAATCATTTTTGAGTTCATAATATCAAATATAGCTTAGGCCTAATTTTTGGCATTTTTCTGAAAACTTTCAATTTTTGATGAATAGTGAAACCACTAAGTGGTAGTTAAAAAACTGAATTTTTCATAAAACTTAATTTTACCGCTTCTGTGAGTGGAATTTCAAAAATCCGAGAGACACGGTTGATGTCAGTAAGTAAAATGTGGTTCAATGAGATGAAAATAATTTTTTGGCGAATAGTAACTTTTTATTTTTATTTACCACGGCTAAAAGTAAATAGGGTAATTAAGGGTAAAAATGATATTATTATTACCCTAACACATGTCCTAATTCTATTGGATAAGTGTAATTCGACCAAAAACAAACTTAGGAATAAAATATGACCATTTAGGCCCACTTGGATTAGATTAGGACATTTATTGTTAATTTATTTAAAGAAGGGTTAAAAGAGTTAAAATCCAAGTTTATTTACTAAACCATTTTTAATATGGGGTTATACATAATATAAATTCGACTATAAATATTAATTAGAAATCTAAGAAGATTTCCTACATAATGGTATTTTATTTGTAATTTTTAGACATTAAATAATTTAATTAATTTATGACACAACGATGATGCAGTAATTATCTTTTTAATGGAATATTGACATAATTGATGTTATAAATACCCAAATAAATATAATTTGAGACTTTTCATGAATTATACTAATTTTATAGGTTAATATGACATTTTATTATTGATTTAATTAACTTTTTTCGAACTTATCATTCTGTTATGATTTTCACAAAAATCAATTACTAAATAGTGTCAAAATTGACATAAAATAGTTTTTAGAACAAATATTATATTAATAATTGTTATTTCATTCCTAAAAATCTAAGGTTATGCCAAATTACTTAGATAAGGATATATATATTAATAATATACAACTTGGGGTTCGTTGGGCTTCTTATAGTATGTTTATTAACCTTATAGTGTAAGAACACAAGAAGACACGGTAAAAGTAAAATTATTTAACTTAATGTTAAATCTAAATGATAAGGTTAAAATAGGAACCTAAACTTGTCTAAATTATATTGGATGAGAGGATTTAGACCAATCCCCACCTTATCCTCTAAATAAATCAATTTTCAGCTATTTAAAACCGAACTTGACTTTATAATAAAATAATATTTTTTGTTATTCCAAAGGTGCCCCTCTCCTCCCTTATAAAAGGACACCTCCTCCCTCTCTTCCTCACACAACTTTGAGCCTTAAAGCTCGGCCAAACCCTGCCAAATTCTCTTCTCCACTTCCCTAGAAGCATCCTAGAGGTTCTGGTCTTCCTCAAAGACCAATTTTAGTGCCCTAAGAGGAGGTCTCAAGGAGGCGCTTCAAAGAAGAGGTAATTTCCGTTACCGATTCTTTCACCTTTATTTCTTCTTCCACTCCTTCTTCTTAGGTTGTTTCATTATGAAGTAATAACATCAGTATCACTCATATACTGATATATTATTATAATTATGAAACAACCCTATTTCACCATCTATCCATCGTACGGAAAAAGAAATCATCGCGCGTGCGTACGTACGGAATACCGTCTCCACACCGTGGTGAAATCTATTTTCCACCACCACCTTACATGGATGGGTATAATGGTGTAAAGAATAACTATAAATAGTTATTAGAACATCATATTGATTCTGATATATTGTATCATCCACTCCAATTCAATTCAATAATTATGGAAACGATATCATCGCTCGTGCGTACGTACGGACTACCGTCTCCACGACGCGATGAGATTCATTCTCCATGTTAACCATTTCAGAGTGATTATAAAGTATATATAAGAAATAATAATGAAATATATGACATTATAAAGCTACTGGATTTATGTATATATATATTTATGTCATCTACTTAATTCCACTCAATTCAATAAGGAAACGAAAACAGCGTTCATGAGTACGTACGGCCTACCGTCTCCATGAACGGTGTATTTCTTTCCATTTACTAATTTATTATATATATGTATATTCTGAATATATATTATATATAAATCATGTTTTATATTCTGGAATTAAGTAATTATGATCTAACCAATCATATGAATAATTACAAGTTAAAACACGAACGACAAATGAGACGATTTTACCCAAAATGCTACTTTAACATGAATTTACAAAAGAATGGGTAATATAAAGTCATAAGTGAACCATATATGATATAATAACAATGAATATGATTCTTTAATAAGTCAATGACATTATTTAAATCATTATACAGGAGGTTCGGACACTTACGAAGCAAATCAGACCTAAGGTAAGGGAAATATCACAATCTCATTTTTATCCGAGATTGTTTATTCGTAAGTATTTACTGGGGTGTATTTTATCATCCACATCCATGTTCCCTCAATATGTAATATTGTTTCCATCCAATTACAATAGTTTAAATCCAATTTTACCCTTCGGTGAGTTTTTAGTAAAGAATATGAAAGGAATCTTTTGTCGTTTTTTCGTACGAGGTACTTTTTGACTTTTCCGACAAAATTACGAAGAAAGTTTTTTTAACTTATATGGCATGAATGGATATTTAAAACAATATTTCCAAGAAGCTTCCTTTACAAGTTTTCAATCAACTTCTTTTAGTTTATAATTTTATGACATGTTAAAAAAATAAAAGTGTTTTTGAAGAAGAAAGGATATTTTCCTCAAGAATGGAGTTCAAGTATTTTATCAAAATTATTTTCCATCTAAGATAATAAAAGGGTTATGTTTTTATCCCTATTATTACATTGGTTTGATTATGTTGTGATGGAAATATTTTTATGAATTCCTTTATATTATATGAATTGTTTTATGATGTTATGTTGTTTAAGAATCCCATTTTTATTACATGGGTTATGCTATGATGTATGGTTTATGATTATGTGGCACACATAAGAAAGGATTCACTATAAGAAGTGTGGGACCTATATCTCCCTCCAATGCATTCGGTAATGATTTTATATCTCATGAGATAGACATGGCTGGAATGGTAGGTTATACCGGTTCAGTGAAATAGGACTGAAATGAGGGTGAATTGGTTCAGAAAGGGACTTTGTCTACTAAGATAGTCTTTGCAATGAGTCTTGACTAACAAGAAATGATTCTCTATGATTATGTGTGTATGCCACAAAGATTAATGTTTTAAGTTATGATTACATTTCACTACTATGATTTATCCCATGTTATGAAATTATGCTCTCTTTTGCAGGTTAAGATTGCCAAAAGTTATGTTCTTATGAATATGATGTGATTGATTTTTCTTTTGTTTACCCTTACTGAGAATTTGAGCTCACCCTTTTATGTTTTCTTTTCCACAGGATATAAATAAAGGTTTTAGGTAAAAAAAGGGGAAGATCTTTATGGTAGATATTGAAGATCTTTCACAACGATTAGAAGATTACGTTCCGAGTTTCCAAAGACACTAAACTATTACAATCCTTGTGTGTGTGTTTTTGTTATGTACTAAGTATTCCGCAAAAGTAATGTAATGTCCATGTACGATAAGCTTCGGGTCTCTACAGTTGGTATCAGAGGGAAGGTTTAGTCAACCTTTGGAAACTAGGATGCGAAAACGTTAGTGAGATCCCTAGAGATATTTCTAAGGTATGTCTAGGGATTTCCCTAACGATAAGTATACGTATAGGATACGGTCCTATAACTACGGTAACGATCATAGAATTTAACCTAATAAGTTAGATATTGAAGTTACTCACCCTTTATTATGATTTTTTCCTCTCACACTATTCTTTTTGGGTTTTAGACGATGGCTGGAACCCGAAGGAACCGTGTTGATCAATGCAATGGACAATGCAATGATTTCCCTCCTGAACAAACAAATGTTATGGGAGATGGAGTGCAAAATCTTATTGCTATACTTACACAAGCTATGAATCATTATGGACTTCTAAATGAGCAGAGAAGGGAACAATATTCTATAGAGTCCTTCATGAGGCAACGTCCACCTTCTTTCAGTGGGACTTCCGATCCACTTGTTGCTGAACAATGGATCAGTACCACTGAAAAGATATTTTCAGTTCTTCAATGTTCTGAACATGATAAAGTCATCTGAGCAGTATATCGTTTGGAAGGTGAAGCTGATCAATGGTGGAATCTTATCAAGAATATGAGGCCAAGAGATGAAATTGAGTCCATGGAATGGGACGAGTTCAAGAACTTGTTTTTCAGTAAGTACTTCCCTCATATTCTTCGAACAAAGATGGAAAAGGAGTTTCTTGAGCTGAAGCAGAAGGATGATGAATCTGTTGGTATATACGAAGCGAATTTTACAAGACTTGCAAGGTATGCATCTGGCATTATCATCCAACCTGAAAGTAAAGTTGATCGATTTTTCAGTGGCTTAAAACCAAGTCTTCGAAGGGCATTATCTATAAGAGACTTCAGTAGCTATGAAGAAATTGTGCGTTGTGCTATCAAGGTAGAAATGGAAGTTGGTGTTACATATCCATCTCATGGTTTTGTCAAGAAACGAAAGATGGAGTTTAAGGAGAAATCTCAGAATAATGGTGAAAAGAAGAAGAATGTTTCCCTATGCACAAAGTGTGGAAAGAAGCATGGTGGGGATTGCCTTAAAGGGACTAGAAAATGTTTTAAGTGTGGAAAAGAAGGTCATCGAGTAGCTGAGTGTTGAAGTAATGGAAAAAGGGTTTCTAATGCTGTGAATAAAGCAAACACTGCAGAGAACGCACCACCAACACTTCAATGCTTCAAGTGCAAGGAAATGGGGCATTATGCTAATAAATGCCATAATCCAAGGTTTAGTGATGATCAACATGAGCAACCACTTAAGGAAAAGGACAAAGGGAAGTCACATGCGATCACTATTGGCGATTTTGAATATAACAACGATGTGGTGGAATGATTAAGTGTTTATGTAATGGGATTCCAAAATAATGTTGTATCATGGTGTATTGGAATATTTATGTATTGGTCTAATGTGGTATTCATAGTGATTGAGATATTTTTGGAAATAAGATGATATGCGCATAATGAAGGGAAAACGAGAAAATGAAATGTTTAACTGTATTCATGAGCTCATAATTGATACAAGGACTAAGTGATATCATGGTTTGAGTATATAGAATTTTGAGGATTTTGGTATGTGAAAAGTGTTAACGTTTAACTGCATTCATGTTTTCAATAAGGTTCAATGGGTATTCAATAGAATACATGATTAAGGCCTTTGAATGTTTAGAATGTGACCAACAAGACATATCTTATGATATATGGGGATCAACGATGGTATTAAATCTCTGGTAATCGTTTTCATTATATTATGAGAGTGGAATGCAGTATTATGGATAAGCCTAAAGATTGGAATGGACTATGTTGGACATAAGTTAGTATTGTTTAAGGATAAAAGTTTTTTCGATATTATTGATGGGATGTTATAGTAATATAGTTTTAGAAAAAGGACAACCTGCAGGACGGGCGACAACCCATCGCGTCGGATAAGGCTATGGAAATTGAACCCACAACCGAAGTGCGACTGGCCTTTATCGCCTACCACTGGCCTACAGGAAGTCCCTGTTTAGTAGAAACTAGTTTTATTATATTAAGCAGTATGATATATGAAGTATAAGTCCATTTTAGGAACCATATATGATTAATCTCACTATAGATCGACTTATGTATATAATTTTTGCTAACCTTTTGTTTGAGACAGATGGAATGACCCGTCATTCTATCACATGATCTGCTAACACTTCAAAAATAACAAATTCAACTTCATTTATTTAAGAGATGAAGTGGAAATTGTTCAAGGCACGAACAACAGTGAGATTGTACCAAAATAAAGTAAGTATTTATTCTAATACAAATTTTCAACTTTAGGGAAATGATCTTGAAAACCAAAAATGTTGTCCTAGTGATCTTATACCTGATGAATCAGATGGTACCTTATATAATCACAAATTTATGGATTTGTGATTTTTGGATTTTCCATAGCCATGTTCTCTACCACTCTCCATCAGAACATGATGGTTAGATTTTTCTTCCATATCCATATTTTCACCTATGTGGAAACCCAGTGATTAGTTTATTTGGGTAACGGTTACGTTTCATACTTTCGTTTTTAAAGATTGGTTTTGGTATTCCTTTTTACGATGTGGGTTTCTATTAAAGAAACTTTCTAGTAGTAAACCATTTATAACCCCGACGAATTTCGAGGGCGAAATTCATTTTAAGGGGGGTAGAATGTAACACTCCGAGATTTTATGAAAAATATTCTTTTTAATTTCATTAATGTATTGTGTTGTACGCTACACTAAAAGGAGCTTACACAACACGCATCCTTGACTTTCCTTTCATTACACGCAATCACGACCTTCCTTGATAGCGTGTGTAGTACGCAATACTGAGTTTTACTAAACAACGATATGCTATTAAAATATTATTAAAACTAGCCGTTATGAATAGTAATAACCACTTTTTAAAATTTTGTAAATTCTATTTTTCAAAATGGACTTCATTTTTGGATTCGGAATATCGAAATTAGCTTAGGGTGAAATTTTGGTGATTTTCGGATAACTTTCATATTTGGGTGAATAGTGAAAATTACTAAATTTTAATTAAAAACAACTTTTTGAATCGAAGTAATTAATAGTGATAAATTATAAATTTGAGTGGTTTTAAAGTATATTTATAATATATTGTTACAATTTAATAAAATTTTGGTCATTGGATGTAATTTCACATTTAAACCAGTTATAAACAAGTGTCAATCTTTTGATAGTTATTATCTCTTAAAAACACGCCTTTTGTTTTAACGACGGGAATTAATTTTTAAATTAATTAATGAAACTGATATGTTTTGAATTTGGTAAAATAGAAATCATTTTTGAGTTCATAATATCAAATATAGCTTAGGCCTAATTTTTGGCATTTTTCTGAAAACTTTCAATTTTTGATGAATAGTGAAACCACTAAGTGGTAGTTAAAAAACTGAATTTTTCATAAAACTTAATTTTACCGCTTCTGTGAGTGGAATTTCAAAAATCCGAGAGACACGGTTGATGTCAGTAAGTAAAATGTGGTTCAATGAGATGAAAATAATTTTTTGGTGAATAGTAACTTTTTACTTTTATTTACCACGGCTAAAAGTAAATAGGGTAATTAAGGGTAAAAATGATATTATTATTACCCTAACACATGTCCTAATTCTATTGGATAAGTGTAATTCGACCAAAAAAACTTAGGAATAAAATATGACCATTTAGGCTCACTTGGATTAGATTAGGACATTTATTATTAATTTATTTAAAGAAGAGTTAAAAGAGTTAAAATCCAAGTTTATTTACTAAAACATTTTTAATATGGGGTTATACATAATATAAATTCGACTATAAATATTCATTAGAAAGCTAAAAAGATTTCATACATAATGGTATTTTATTTGTAATTTTTAGAAATTAAATAATTTAATTAATTTATGACACAACAATGATGGAGTAATTATCTTATTAATGAAATATTGACATAATTAATGTTATAAATACCCAAAAAAATATAATTTGAGACTTTTTATGAATTCCACTAATTTTCTAGGTTAATATGACATGTTAGTATTGATTTAATTAACTTTTTTAGAACTTATCATTCTGTTATGATTTTCACAAAAATCAATTACTGAATAGTGTCAAAATTGACATAAAATAGTTTTTAAAACAAATATTATATTATTAATTGTTATTTTATTCCTAAAAATCTAAGGTTCGGCCAAATTACTTATATAAGGTTATATATATTAATAATAAACAACTTTGGGTTCGTTTGTCATCTTATAGTAAGTTTATTAACCTTATAGTGTAAGAACACAAGAAGACACGGTAAAAGTAAAATTATTTAACTTAATGTTAAATCTAAATGATAAGGTTAAAATAGGAACCTAAACTTGTCTAAATTATATTGGATGAGAGTATTTAGACCAATCCCCACCTTATAATCGAAATAAATAAATTTGGAGCTATTTAAAACCGAACATGACTTTATAATAAAATAATATTTTTAGTTATTCCAAAGGTGCCCCTCTCCTCCCTTATAAAAGGGAACCTCCTCCCTCTCTTCCTCACACAACTTTGAGCCTTCAAGCTCGGCCAACCCCTGACAAATTGTCTTCTCCACTTCCCTAGAAACATCCTAGAGGTTCTAGTCTTCCTCAAAGACCAATTTTAGTTCCCTAAGAGGAGGTCTCAAGGAGGCGCTTCAAAGAAGAGGTAATTTCCGTTACCGATTCTTTCACCTTTATTTCTTCTTCCACTCCTTCTTCTTAGGTTGTTTCTTTATGAAGTAATAACATCAGTATCACTCATATACTTATATGTTATTATAATTATTAAACAACCCTATTTCACCATCTATCCATCCTACGGAAAATGAAATCACCGCGCGTGCGTACGTACGGAATACCGTCTCCACGCCGTGGTGAAATCTATTTTCCACCACCACCTTACATGGATGGGTATAATGGTGTAAAGAATAACTATACATAGTTATTAGAACATCATATTGATTCTGATATATTGTATCATCAACTCCAATTCAATTCAATAATTATGGAAACGATATCATCGCTCGTGCGTACGTACGGACTACCGTCTCCACGACGCGATGAGATTCATTCTCCATGTTAACCATTTAAGAGTGATTATAAAGTATATATAAGAAATAATAATGAAATAAATGACATTATAAAGCTACTGGATTTATGTATATATATATTTATGTCATCTACTTAATTCCACTCAATTCAATAAGGAAACGAAAACAGCGTTCATGCGTACGTACGACCTACTGGCTCCATGAACGGTGTATTTCTTTCCATTTACTAATTTATTATATATATGTATATTCTGAATATATATTATATATAAATCATGTTTTATATTCTGGAATTAAGTAATTATGATCTAACCAATCATATGAATAATTACAAGTTAAAACACGAACAACAAATGAGACGATTTTACCCAAAACTCTACTTTAACATGAATTTACAAAAGAACAGGTAATATAAAGTCATAAGTGAACCATATATGATATAATAACAATTAATATGATTCTGTAATAAGTCAATGACATTATTTAAATCATTATATAGGAGGTTCGGACACTTACGAAGCAAATCAGACCTAATGTAAGGGAAATATCACAATCTCATTTTTATCCGAGATTGTTTATTCATAAGTATTTACTAGGGTGTATTTTATCATCCACATCCATGTTCCATCAATATGTAATATTGTTTCCATCCACTTAAAATAGTTTAAATCCAATTTTACCCTTCGGTGAGTTTTTAGTAAAGAATATGAAAGTAATCTTTTGTCGTTTTTTCGTACGAGGTACTTTTTGACTTTTCCGACAAAAGTACGAAGAATGTTTTTTTAACTTATACGACATGAATGGATTTTTAAAACATTATTTCCAAAAAGCTTCCTTTACAAGTTTTCAATCAACTTCTTTTAGTTTATAATTGTATGACATGTTAAAAAAATGAAAAGTGTTTTTGAAGAAGAAAGGATATTTTCCTCAAGAATGGAGTTCAAGTATTTTATCAAAATTATTTTCCATCTAAGATAATAAAAGGGTTCTGTTTTTAACCCTATTATTACATTGGTTTGATTATGTTGTGATGGAAATATTTTTATGAATTCCTTTATCTTATATGAATTGTTTTATGATGTCATGTTGTTTAAGAATACCATTTTTATTACATGGGTTACGCTATGATGTATGGTTTATGATTATGTGGCACACATAAGAAAGGATTCATTATAAGATGGGTGGGAACTATATCTCCCTCCAATGCATTGGGTAAAGATTTTATATCTCATGAGATAGACATGGCTGGAATGGTAGGTTATACCGGTTCAGTGAAACAGGACTGAAACGAGGGTGACTCGGTTCAGAAAGGGACTTTGTCCACTAAGATAGTCTTGGAAATGAGTCTTGACTAACAAGAAATGATTCTCTATGATTATGTGTGTATACCAAAAGGTTTAATGTTTTAAGTTATGATTACATTTCACTACTATTATTTATCCCATTTTATGAAATTATGCTCTCTTTTGCAGGTTAAGATTGCCAAAAGTTATGTTCTTATGAATATGATGTGATTGATTTTTCTTTTGTTTACCCTTACTGTGAATTTGAGCTCACCCTTTTATGTTTTCTTTTCCCCAGGATATAAATAAAGGTTTTAGGTAAAAAAAGGGAAGATCTTTATGGGAGATATTGAAGATCTTTCACCACGATTAGAAGATTACGTTCCGAGTTTCCGAAGACACTAAACAATTACGATCCTTGTGTGTGTGTTTTTGTTATGTACTAAGTATTCCGCAAAAGTAATGTAATGTCCATTTACGATATCCTTCGGGTCTCTACAACATTAAGGTTCATCTCTTACTTTTTATTCACTCACCATTCTCAAACGATGTCTTCTTAACTTAATTTTCAACAAATTCCTTTCCTTATTGATATTTTTTATATTTTATAAGAGAATATTTCAAATGTTATTCAAGATTACACTCAAGTTCTATTATCTCTTCACTTTCATCATCGATATATGATGATAAAATCCATCTTATCACATGATCTAATAAGATAACATGAAAATAATAATCATTTATATAGGGAGAATATTCTAGTCTATTATACTCAGTAAAATTTTATTATTATGACTAATAAATATTTTCTTATGTTCGTTCTATTTTTATTTCTACGACTTATTATATTCTTCTTCTGACACACAATATTCATACTCATTATTAGGAAAATATCCAATAAAAGGGCCTTTATCATTATAATTTCAAGATTATACTTCTAATATTATAATTCCACTTTCCCTTATTTTATCCCATAGATAGAGGAGTGATGATTGTATTGAAGTCCTATTTATTTAATTCTACCTCTAAATCATTTGTTTCTTCCAAAATATCTTTATCTATGAGATTACCTTTTAAAAATTCTTTAAAATCTATTTATTCCTTGAAATTATTCTTAAATACAATTGTTGTTTTCATCTTATTTGACACATGAAGATTCTGATGTTTATCCCAAGATAAATCTTCTGGATCTTATAATGATTAATCTTTGGAATCAAATATATCTAGAATGTTTCTCATCAGTTTATTTATGATATTAGAATCTTATCGCTTCTTATAAAATCCTTTTATATTACTGAAAATTTCATTAACTCTTGTAAATTATTCATCAATACTTTCTTTATGATCCATCTTAATATATTTAAAACCACTCCTCCAGACCTACAGTTTAACTTCATTAACTTTATCATTCCCTTCATAACTGCTTCTCAACATATCTCACATTTTTTTAGCCATTGGAAACCTTGAAATCTTTGTATAAGCAGTATTTGTGAGATCCATAAACATGGAATTCTGAGCTTTTCCATTAACTTACAAATTTCTCTTATTGGATGTTGTCATAAAAACTTCATTAATGAAAGGAAATACCACTGTTTTTACATATTTAACGTCATATCTAATAGATAGAAGATATGGTAACATTATATGTTTCTAACTATGATTTTTTTGTAATAAAATATTGGAACACGCCTACTATTCACTAAATTTATATTTTACATCCTCAATAGATAGTTGGATATTTAATAGGAAACCTATGCTTGGATACTAATTATAGTTCATTAGATAAATTTAGGGCCACTAAGAGGTAGATAGGGTGAATCCATGATAAATTTTATTTTACATTATAGGTTCTTAACTTTATAAGGAAACTTTTTTCGACCTCTAAAACTTGTTAGAGTTATAATCAAATAAAATATTGATCTCCACCTCACCTTTTGTATGAAATAAATGTAAATATATATCACCGCCCAATATTTACATGATTTGGTATAAAGAACTAATCATTTCTATGTTGGTTCTCCCCCCAATAAATATTCTTTAACTAACTTATTTTAGGATTACAAAGGAGTAGGAAATAAATATTTATACCCCCTTGAGTAATCATTCCTTCAGCTCACCTTGGTTATACTACCAATAATCAGCTCTTCTACCATAGTTGGTTATACCTCAAAACTATCCAAATTATATCCACTTTCTATTCATCTGGTTATCCCCCCATACACAATCCTTTTCAGTAACTGGTTATACCCCCAACTATATTATCTTTATCTTTCTTTTCATATCCACTATAGAAAGACCATCTCTTTCTACAAATGTAAATTGGATCACCTTTACCTATGTACTGTTTTCAAGATCTTAAAAAACTCTCATAAGAGTCTTCTAGCCTTGAAACTTTCACCTGATCTTAAGAAGGTATAGAGATTTTCAATCTCAACATTCTATAACCTTATTTTTGAAAATATTCCTTATCAATGTACATCTAATTGAATCCATCTTGTATAAAATATATCTAATGAGTCATCATATTTGGAGTCTTTGTATAATGATCCAAAATATTCTACAATTAATAATAGAATGATGTATTAAAATAATCTTTATCTAATGACTTCATCTAATGCTTCTCTGTCTGATGAAGCAAGTTCGATATGGTGTGCCTCATTCTTCATCCGATGAAACTCTACTCGATGAATCTTCTTCAACCTGGTAGGTCCTTTTGTTTGAAACTCACTATATTATAAATTTTTCATCACTTCACCTTTTTCACATGTCAATAGTAATCACACCCCCGTACTGTACTTGATCCCCCTTTATATAGGTGTACATCTAGAAAATTTGGCAAGATCTCGAATGCATTTTCCCACTAAATGAAACTTATTATTTGGAATCTCCCCACTCAACTAAATTTTACTACTAGCTTATCAAATCTTCTAGAACATTATTGAACACACTTTATTTTTCTTAAAAGCTTCCCATTTCTTCAAAATTTGTTAAAATTTAATGTTATGGAACTTCTTAAAACATCCTCAACCTCAGTAAGATAGAAAATGTTAAATGACCAGCTTAGAATCATTATTTTTAAATAATTTACATAGTTTATGTAAAGCTCCATAGAATTACTATATCTAATAGATGATCTTCATCTTACTCCATCCAACAGACTTAGAAACTATCATCATCCTATTAGGCCTTCATTTGGTTTCACTTTGTTAGGAAACCTTCATATGATGTATTCAACATATGTTTGTCTAGTGAAATATCATATCTTTGTCCAGTGGATTTTTATACCACTCCCAAATTAGTGATATTTATATGAAACTATTATACAATGATATCCCATATGGTAACATCGTGTATCTCAGTATGATGTTCATCCATCTGATTCCATTCAACTCTATCTTAAACATTGAATTCACATATCTGCTTGGAGTATCTTCACATTCTTCATATGATGACATCCCAAATCTCCAACTGTTGTATTTTCATTTGTTTATCTATTAGATCATTATTTATTTCACCCTTATTTAAAACGTCATTTGGTGCTTTATATATGTTTCCTCCCGCTAATATCACAGTCAATTTATCCTTCATTTGATAATTTTTTTAATCTCCCATTATCAAACTAATGAAACATTATAATATTCATTTTATTGACTAGAACTTATTTTACTTTTATGTCTAATCATTCTGAATCATAACATTTTAAATTAATCATTTAAAGGCCAAAAATTCAAAGATCAATCTCCACATAGCTTTAACTCAACAATTGTAAATAGAACCTCCATAAGATAACATGAGTCTCTTCCATCTTATCTCATTGTTTTATCCATGCAATCACATTATTCAACTTGGTAAAAATAGTCTATCAGATAACCCCCACTAGAACATTGTATTAAATTTTGATCTTGGAATTTTCTCACTTTGTACTTTTGTAACATTGTACAAAAGCATAAAACATGGCTTGGATCAGGATTACCTTCATAATGCTATGAACTTAAAAACCAATATAGCATAACATGACTTAGTAAGGATAAATTATTACACTCCATAAGGATTTTTTTCTTACACATCATAAATAAACATACTTAACATCTATAATAAAATTTTCTTAAACAAATCCCATAACATATTCTCTTGACTTTCTCTACAAACAGATATTTACATATTGACTGAAAATTCGAACAAACAAACATTGGCACAATAATTTTAAAATTTTAAATAGAAATTAGAAAAATGGGTAAAAATAATTTTAAAAAATAATTTTAAGATAATAAAAAATTAATGAAAATGTTTAACGAAAATACGGACAAGGAAGAAAAATATTCCTGATCATAGATAGAAATAAAGTTGTTTTTTCTTAAAAACATTATTCCAATATCTTGAGTTCTTAAAGAGAGGAAAATGAACAGAAAACATATAATATTTAGAATTAACTATAATACAATAAAATTCATGATATTTTAGAGATATATGTCATATAATTTTATAATCGGATATTTAAGTATAAAAAATCCCAATAAAAATGATATTGTAACATAAAACCCTTATTCAAGTTCATCTTCCTCTGTACACTACTACAAAACAAGCCATTAACAGTGGTTGAATTTCCCTTTGTTAGTGTTAAAAAAATCACAAACTACTAGAGTGAAATTAAAATCTCTAGTATTTTATTAGCAATGATAAAAGACCCCATTTATTAATGCTTTTTAGAATCACTGATAAAGGATGCATTTATCATCACTTTTATTAGAATTGAAAAAGGGTCATACTGTAGTGTGCTGTAATCAAACACTATAGAACTAGAAATAGGGAATAATATTATGTGATATAACAACACATTGTATCACTAGAAAGATTACAAAAAACTAGCCAAATTAGTTACGGATAAAAAAATTAAATGAAATAAAATTTACAACTCAAATACAAGAAAAACAAAATATTATAGAGAAAACGAACTCACCTGTATAAAAGAAAAAACCACCCCTACACGAGAAAAAAACATTTGTATAAGAAAAAAATTATTATTTTGGTAATAATATAAGGAAATAAACTAAATATATAGTATTAATTTTAAAATAAACTTTGAGTCATACCAGGAACCCTGTGTATTAGATTGAGTTGTAGTTGATTATTTCATGTCACACAATTTCTTGTTCATCTTTTATGAACAATCTCTATGAAAAATAACAAAATAAGTATAAGATAAAAATGATAAGAAAATAAATTAAGTAATAGTAGATATAATTTTGAGAAAAAAATATAGGATCATTTTATCATATTTGGAAAAGTATTGTGCATTTTAAACAAAAATGACACCTATATACTAAAAAGATGCATTTGGAGTCATAATGGTCACACTATGAATTATATTGAGGTTTGGATGGTTACTAAAAATCAAAAATGACTTATGGATAATTTTCATGAAGTATAAAAACAATCCAAATGAGTTTTATTAGTTTTTTGTATGCCACTTGTGTTTTCTTACTAAAATGTCATTTTAAACTGAAAACATGCACTTTGAGTCATACTAGTCATATAATGTGTTTATTTAACATGAGACTAATTTATACATGTCACAAATGTCATATGAATCATTTTCATAAATTATTAAGGCAATCTGAGTGGATTTTCATGGTTTTTAGTGAGTGATAGTTTTTGAACTAAAATATCAATTTTAAAATAATAATAGACACTTTGAGTCATACTAGGAACATAGTGTATTAGATATAAGTGAGAATGACTAATAAATATAAAAATTACTTATGGATCATCTTCCTAAATAATTAAAAAAATCCTAATGCGTTTTCTCAGTTTTGTGTATGTTTATTGTATTTTTCACTAAAATTGATGTCAATTTTAAATAAAAATATGAACTTGGAGTCATACCATTCCCATAGTCTGTTAGATTGATGTTATTTTAATTATTAAAGATCCAAAATGGCTTATAGATAATTTTATGAAATTTTCAATACAATCCTAACACATTTTCTCAATTTTGAGTATGTCACTTTGGTTTTTACTAAAATGTTATTTTATATTGGAAACATGCAATTTGAGTCATACTGGTCACATCATGTGTCAGTTTAATATGATACTGATTCTTACATGTAAAACATTACTTATGAATCATTTTACTAAATTAATAATACAATAAGAGGGAATTTTCTTAGTTTTCAGTGAGTAATAATTTTTGAACTAAAAAATCAGTTTTAAACTGGTAACATATACTTTGAGTCATATTAGGAACATATTTTATTAGATCAATGTTATGATGATTCCTACCTATCAATAATTACTTATGGATCATTTTCCTAAAGTATGAAAATAATTCAAATGTATTTTATTGATTTTGAGTATGTCTCTTGTCTTTTATACTAAAATTAATGTGAATTTTAAATAAAAAGATGAACTTGGAGTCATACTGGTCACATTGTGAATTGGAACAAGCCAAGGTTGATTCCAAGATGCCCCAAATGACTTATAGATCATTTTACTGAAGTATCAAAATAATATGAATGTATTTTATTGGTTTTGAGTACGTCACTTGTGTTTATTACTAAAGTTTCATTTTAAATAGGAAACATGCACTTTGAGTCATACCAGGAACATCATGTGTCTGTTTTATGTGATACTAATTTCTACACATCATAAATTACTTTTCAATAATTTTCATAAATTTTAAAGATAATCCAAGTTTGTTTTGTCAAAATTTAGTGTGTAAAAGATTTTATACTAAAATATCAATTTGAAACTGAAAACGGATACTTTGAGTCATATTGATCAAATAGTGCATTAGATTTTGGTTAATATGATTCCTATACATCAAAAGGATTTATGGATCATCTTTTTAACGTATAAAAAAAACTAAATAAATTTTATTGGTTTTACATTTTCCAGTTTTCTTTTTCACTATAATTAATATCAATTTCAAATAAAAATATGCACTTGGAGTCTTAGCTATCACACCATGGGTCAGATTGAGGTTCGAATAATCCCTAAATGTCTAAAATTACTATTGATAATTTTAATAAATTTTGAAAATAACACAAATGTTTTTTTCTTAGTTTTTATTATGTCACTTTTTTAAGTAAAACGTCATTTTAAATTGGAAACACGCACTTTGAGCCATACCAGTCACATCATGAGTCAGTTTGATATTAGAATATTTACTACATGTAAAACATGTATTGTGAATCATTTTTATTAATTATCAAGGCAATATGATCACATTTTCTTAGTTTTAAGTGAGTAACTCTTTTTGAACTAAAATTCCATTTTTAGCTGATAATAGAAACTTTTAATCATGGTGGGCACATCGTGTATCAGATTGTGGTGAAGATTATTCTTACACATAAAAAATGACTTATAGATCATTGTATTAAAGCATTAAAAAGTAAAAAATAATTTTCTCAATTTTGGGTATTCCAATTGTCTTTTTCACTAAAATTAATGTCAATTTTCAGAAAAAATATGGACTTTGAGTCATACCAGTCAAATATGCATCAAATTGTGGTGAAAATGATTCCTACACATCCCAAATGAGTTATGTTTAACTTTAAAAAATTGAAAAAACAATCTGATTTAATTTTATTATCTTTGAGTATTTTAGTTGTGTTTTTTTACTAAATTGTCATTTTAAACTGGAAATATTCACTTTGAGTCATATCTGTCGCATCATGTGTCATTTTTAAATGAGACTAACTCGTACACATCAAAAATGAATTTTTAATACTTTCACTAAATTATCAAGAAAATCCAATTTTCTTTTCTGGGTTTTCATTGAGTGACACTTTTTGAACTAAAATGACAATTTTAAACTAATAATATACACTTTGAATCATACTTATAAAATTGTGTATCAAATTGAGGTGAAGTTGATTCATACATTTCAAAAATTAATTATGAGTAATTTTTATAAAGTATCAAAATAATTTGAATGTGTTTTCTATGTTTTGAGTATGTCAGTTGTATTTTTTACTTAAATTAATGAAAATTTTAAATAAAAAGATGCACTTGGAGTCATACCGGTTACACTGTGCCTAAAATTGAGGTGAGGATCATTTATACATTTCCCAAATTAATTATGGATCATTTTTTTAAATTATAAAAATCATATGAACTCATTTTATCAGATTGGAGTTCGTCACAAGTGTTTTTTTACTAAAATGTCATTTTAAACTGGAAATACAAACTTGAATTCATACCGGTCACATCGTGTGTTAGTTTAACATGAGACTAATTTTTAAATGTCACAAATGATTTTTAAATCATTTTACTAAATTATAAAGACAATATGAGAACGTTTTCCCATTTTTAGGGAGTGATACTTCTTGAATTAAAATGTCAATTTTAAATTGATAATGAACACTTTAAGACATACTAGGCACACTGTGCATCAAATTGAGTTAAGGCTGGTTCCTACACATCACAAATGACTAATAGATCATTTTAATAAAGTATAAAAACAATATGAATGGGTATTTCATAGTTTTAATTATTTCATTTGTCTTATTTTATAAAATTAATGTTAATTTTGAATAGAAAGACATATTTGGAGTCATACTAGACACACCATTAATTAGACTGAGGTTTGGATAATTACTACACTTCTAAAATGACTTGTGGATTGTTTTCATACAATATAAAACAATGTGAATGCATTTTCTCAATTTTGAGTATTTCACTTATGTTTTTTACTAAAATGTCACTTTAAAATGGAAACAAGAAGTTTGAGTCCTAACAGTCCCATCGTATGTCAGTATTACCTGAGACTAATTCCTACACATACAAAATGAATTATAAATCATTTTAATAAATTATCAAGAAAATCTAAGTGTGTTTTCTCGGTTTTTAGTGAGTGACCCATTTTTTTACTAAAATAAAAATTTTAAACTGATAAGAGACACTTCGAGAAATTTTGGGAACACCATGTATCATATTAAGGTGTAGATAGTTCCTATATATAACAAATAAGTTATATATTTTTTCCTAAATTATCAAAAAACATAATTCGTTTGATCAATTTTGAGTATGTGATGTTTTTTTTGAACTAAAATATAAATTAAAAATTAGAAACATACATTTCAAGTCATATAGGTTACACCGTGATCAAATTGAGGTGAAAATGATTAATTATGTGACGTTTGTTACTCTTAGCCTTCTACACCAAGATTAGAAAGAATGTAATGTTCCATTTGGATTATAACATCCTTGATATTTATTACATATTTAAACATGATTTATTACATAAAATTGAACTTAATACAACCCATAAGATCATTAGGTATAGTGTCTTTTGGGCTTAGGAACATTAAATAATAAATTAAGAAATAAAATACAATATATTTATTGAAAAATTATTTTAAATGACTATAATACTCCTTCATGAATATCATTGCATGGGATAACCTGAGGACATACATAAGAAAATGGTGATCTATAGAGCACAATAAGGGAGTATACAAGGAATAATATGAAGAATAAAATAAATGTTAGGAAATAATAATATCAAAGGATCACAAGAGAAACATGAACATAAAGGCATGATATAACATGATTATGATAACATAGAATTGTTGACACAACTTAAAATACTACGTCATAAACATAAAGGAATAATGTAAAGCCTTATCCCAAAATGGTGGAAAATTTTCCTAAAAGGAATCAGGTAAACCCCTATCCCAAAATGATGTATCATGATAATAAACATTACTTAATGCATTGGAGCATTGTTAGGGCGCACCCTTCATGAACATTTTAATCTCATGCTTAAGTGTGCCACATAGATCCTATAACATGGATTCATTCAACATCATCATTTATTCTTATATAAAGGAATGTGGAATAAAAATATTAATGTATATAACCAATAATTATATATTCATAAATGTGAATCTCTTTGATTGGGAAATGGGCATGGTATTCACTATACAATGATTTTGGGGTGGAAAATTGGGTGCAATCTCAGCAGTATAACAAAAACACATGGGGATTCATTAAATGGGTTTATGAGAGAGAAATGGGTCTATCATCATTTAGACAGAAAATAGGTAGTAATGGGACCATATAAATACATGTTCCCACATGAGGAATTTGTAAATAGAAGGTGTAACATAATAATGAAACTTGAAGAAGGAGGAGGAATTAAATAAGTCTTACGAAATTTCAGCATGGTAACATGTGTACATGGGAGGGATTAATTAGAGATAAAGGGGTATCTAATCATTAAAAAATAATAAGGGAAGTATGGGGGAGGTTCAAAAACATACCCCATCAATTTTAATTGAATATAAAAGGGTGTAACAATATAAGGAAACTTGGATAAAAATGAGAAAGGAAGGAAAGTGAGGATCCCTTACTTGGATGTGTGATCCCAAAGGCATGGGAGAGGCTTCTTGGGAGCTTAGAGGAACCCTGGTAGGACTGTAGGGAGTGGATATCAGATTTAGGATGATATTTAAGGAGTTTTAGTGAATAGGAAGGGGTTATTGGGTGGTTTTATATAGGAAAGGAGGTGGGATTCTTTATTATTTCGGTTTTGGACACTACACACTAAAATATTCAAAACCACAAACCAACCCATGTTTTCTATCCATGAGGAGTGGAGAACAATATTTTATAAGGCCAAGGGCCGAATACATTAAAATAGTTCCCTTGATTAAGTGGAGGTGAGTCACACCCTCAAGGAAATGAATTTTAAATCATAAAACATATTATACATTTTTAGGATTCAATAAGGCATTATAAAATATGTTAAATAAATATAAACTCACATTATTTTAAATTTAAAACATATATTTGGTTGAATATCCATTTTATGGTATTTATGAAATCACTTTTGGGTCATTATGATGTCATAAAACACATTATATATTTATATATTATTTAATTTTTAACCAAAATTTAACTGTCTTAGAAAATTATGAAAAATTCACCATTAGATAATTTCGAAATCATGATTCCAAAACTAAAATTGATTTTATCTAAATAATTTTCTAAATATTTGAATTTTCACTTTTAAAATGAGAATCGACATTTATTGAAAATTGATGGGTTAAAAAAACATTTTTTAAATCTTAATAAAAACTACACTTGAATTCATAAAAATTATATAAAAATTTATTATTAATAAAAGTATTTAAAAAAAATATTTTATTTAAATATTAATTATTTTAAAAAGTCATTAATTACTTAAAATAAATTCTTTAATTAAAACAAATTCACCTTTTGTTTTATCATATAAAAATATAACTCTTATCAAACTAATTTCTTAATCATTTATAAATAAGGAATGTATATAATAATCATTTATAAAAATTGTTTTCATAATATTATTAATAAAAACCATAATGTTTATATTTCTCAAAAGTACCATTTTACCCTAAAAATCAATTTATCATATTCATCATTTTGATGAAAGACTATTCTCATAAAGGAATTAGTGGAATAAGAATTTTATTTATAAAAAGGTATTCTACAATAAGTAACTAATACCTTGTTACATAACCCCATATAACACCTTCATAACACCTAAGGGTTAGGTGTGCAATCACTATTCAACAGCTATTTCATCAACGATAATGATACTTAACAGTCATTTAAACCCAATAATAAGAAAAGTGCATGTGTTTTCTATATCCATAAGACATTAAAAAGAAAAGGAATTTTATTCATTAATGTTCAGGTCGTTACAAACTCCCCCCCTTAAGAAATTTTAGCCATTAAATTTCCTATTCCAACACTAAAATAAATTAGGGTAACTCTGCCCCATCACTTCCTCTGGTTCTCACGTAGATTCTTCAAACTTGTGGTTTTTACACAACACCTTGATAAGAGGAATCATCTTATTTAGTAGAACATTTTTCCTACGATCTAAGATCTTCACCTTCATCTCTTCATATAAGATGTCATTCTCCAATGGTACCACCTATGGATTGAGTACATGTGATGTGTCTGGTATATACTTACTTAAGAGTGATACATGGAATACATCATGTACTTGAGATATGTTTAGTGGGAGTTCAAGTCGATAGGCCACTACTCCGATGCGATCAAGGATATCAAAAGGACCGATGTAACTTGGACTAATATTTCCCCTCTTCCTAAATCTCATAAATCTCTTCCACAATGATATTCATAGGAATACCATGTATCCAAAATTAAACTCTAGGTCTCGTCGACAATTTTTAGCATATCTCTTTTGTCGACTCTAAGATGGTTTAATGTTTTCCTAGATGGTCTTAACCTTCTCCACCATTTCTTCAACCATTTTTGGACCTAGAAGTTTTTTCTCCCCAACTTCATCTTAACATTCTTATGTTCTGAACCTCTTCCCATTAATGGATTCATAAGGAGCGATTTGGATTCTTGAGTGGAAATTGTTGTTGTAAGGGAACTCAACTAGAGGAAGTTGTTGATCCCATCCTCCTTTGAAGTCTATTGAGAATGCTCTCAATATATACTCAAGTGTTTGTATAGTCTTATCATATTGGCCATTAGTTTTAGGATGATAAGTCATACTAAAGTTCATCTCAACAGAGGATGTTGAAGATTCATCCAGAACATAGAGGTGAATCTTAGATCTCAATAAGATAAAAATGAAAGTGGTACACCATGTAGAATTACCAATTCTCTGATGTATATCTATTCCAATCGATCCTATTAGAAATCCTCTCAAATCACAAAAAAGTGTGCAGTCTTTGTAAGATGATCTAGAAAAACCCAGATAGAATTGTTTCCTTTGGATGTCTTCATAATTATGGTGACAAAGTCAATGGTGATGTTCTCCCATTTTCATGTTGGTATGGGTAATGGTTGCATAATCCCCTTTTACTTATTCCTCTCATCCTTCACTTTCTCACATACCAGGCACTTTGATGTATATTCAGTGACTTCCTTCTTCATGTTATCCAACCAATAATGCTCTCAGATATACTGGCACATCTTAGTGTTTCTTGGGTTATTGAAGAAATTCGAACTATTTGCATCGTCAAAAACATCCCTATTTAACTCTAGATTTAATGGAACACATAATATTAACCAAAATCTCACAATCCTTTATTCATTAACATTTAAATCCAAGGATTTCCCTTTTCTGATAGTTTTCACTTTCTTCCAAATTCCCACATCATCTTTTTGAGAATCCTTTAACCTTTCCGAAAGAGACAAGTGAGAAATAATTTGTGAAAGGATTTAAGATGTTACCTTCTTTATGATTCCCATGTCCTTATTCAAAAAATATAATAAGATTGAATCCTTCTCAATTATAATTAATGATAGAATCTCTAGGTCCTTTCTACTCAGACCATTCTCCACTTAGTTCACTATCTGAGGGTGGTAATAGATTGAGCAGTCATTATCACTGATGAGCTCTATCCATTTTCATAGGAACATGGTAATCTATTTTTGTGTTAATATATATTTGAAACTTTTTTGATCTGTATATATTTCACACTTTCCCCCAAAGAGCCATTATATTTTCAATACAAATATCACAACTTCCAACTCCTGATCATGCATGTGATAGTTTTTCTCATGAATTATCAATTGTTTGGAGGAATTTGTGATGACATTGTAATTTTTCATTATCACATAGTTGATGGCCTTATTTTAAGCATAAATCAAGATTATGAAAAGCTCCCCACTTGTTGGTAGTGTGATCACAAGAGTAGTGATAATCCTCTTCTTCAAATCCATGTAGCTTTCTTCACATTAATCATTCTAAGAAAACTTGATTCCCTTCAGAGAAAGCTTGGTAAGAGGCTTTGAAAATCATGAAAAATTTCTCAGAAATTGGTGATAATATATAGATAACCTCATGAAGCTACAGATATCCATAAAAAATGTAGTCCTTGTCCATCCCTCAATTTTTTCCTTTCAAAGGATCCACAAATATCCCATTTCTTGTTATGATGTGCCCCAAGAATGAAACTTCCTTCAACCTGGACTCACACTTTCTATAATTTTCATAGATCTTATACTTTTTCAAGGTCTCCAGTATAGTGCTTAGATTATTCTCATGCTCCTATATGTTTTTAAGTATATTATAATACCATCTATAAAGACTACCATAACTTTGTTGAGGTAATATCTAACGAATATATTCATCACGTCCATGAAGATTTCTTGAGAACTAGAGAGTCTGAAAGGTATTAATATGAATTCATAGTGCCCTTGCCTTGTATAAAAATTATTCTTGGGGATATCTTCTTTCTTCACTCTTACTTGGTAATATCCTGACCACAGATCCACCTTAGAAAAGTATTGTTCTCCACCTAGTTGATTTAACAAGTCATCAATTTGTGGTAAAGTAAACTTTTTTTATCATTATTTATTTGAGCTCATAATAATCAATGAAAAGGCGCATTGACCCATCCTTCTTCTTAAAGGAGAGGATTGGTGCACCCCTTGGTGAAGCACTTGGGCGCATAAACTCTATATCCAGATTCTTCTGTATTTGTTTCTTTAGCTCCTCAAGCTCCACAACAACCATTCTATATGGAGTATTGGTCTTGGAAACACCCTAGGTATAAGATTAGTCTAGAATTAAACAACTCTTGTAGGAGGAAGACCAAGAAATTCCTCAGAAATCACATTATAGAATTACATCAAATAGGCATGTATCTGAGGATGGTTCCTTACTAAGACTCAATCATCTGAGAAAGATACTTGTGCTCATAGGGAAGTAATATCCATACTTGAGATGATGGTGGTAAATAAAAATAATTATCCTCATTACACTTGTATAGAATCGGGGGTCGATTCACTATATAGAGAGCGATTTCCATCTCATGAAAATTTATGTTAGATCTATATAGGGAAATCCAATCCATGCCCATAATTGCATCAAAATACACAAGGGGAAGTATGATGAGGTTCACCGGGAAGTTTAATCCATAAATTGTGATAGGGGAGGTGTTATATTCATGGGATGAAATAATTTCCCTATTTTCCATTTTCACTGACATCTCTAATTCAATTATTTGTGGGGATTTTTGGATTGTTATAATAAATTTTTGGGATATAAAAGAATTCATAAAACCAGAATAAAAAAATAAATTATCTATTCTTGAATGAATAACTAGTGTACCTATCACCACTTTATTATCAGGATTCTCTTCAGCAGTAGCAATGAAAAATTCTAACCCTTGATTCCTTGGAGGTTCTTGGTTAAATCTAAAAACCATTGGATTAGGGAACTAGTTCACAAAGTGCCCTGGTTCATTATAGTTTTATCAATGAATAATTCATTGATGATCGAACAGAGTGTTAAATTCCTTTGTTGCAGTAAAAGGTTTTTCTTGTCGGCAATCGCCAGCTAGGTGTAATTCCTTACTGCACATAAATCATTTCCTTATTCCATTTAATAAATTTCTAGGGTTATTTTTTCCGAACTTTTGGAAAGCGGGGTGCTGGAATTTTTTAGAATTGTTGGATTTATCCCTTAGACTACCAGAATTAAAGTCCACTTTCCACTTCTTATCCCCATAATACTCTTGATATTCTCCGATCTCTATATTGAATTTGAGGGAACATTGTACAATCTTATCATAGGTGTCAAAGTTATAGATCACCAGAGCTTTCTATAGGCTAGGTTTTATTCCACCAAAGAAGCAGTTAACCTTGTATTTAGGGGTAAAGAAATAACCAAAGGTGTATCGTGCAAGTCTAGTTAATTTTTCCTCATACTCTCCAATAGATTCATCATCCTTTTTCTTGAGTGAAAGGAAATATATTTTCATATTAAGATGGAGGGTACAAGGAAAATATTTCTTGAAAAAACATTTTTCAAAAATCCATCCATCCCATCATCTTGATCTCTTCCTCAGGCTTCATATTTTTAATCAATCACCACCATTGATCGACTTCACCCTCTATAAAATAAGTAGCTAGAAGAACCTTCTCTTTTTCAGAACATTGAAGGATGGAGAAGAGATTCTTAATAAAGTTGATCCATTATTTGATGATTGAGGGATCAGATGATCTATTAAAAGTATGAGGCCTTTATCTCATGAAGTTATCGATTACAACTTGTTCTTTGTTATGGGGGGTTGAACATTACTTGTGACCCATGTTTCTATTCTAAACAGGAGTTAACTGAGAGAGTATCAAGATAAAGTTTTCAATTCCCACTCCCATCAGATTGGGCATCTCATTAGAATAATCATCACATTGATCTTTGCATCGTTTGTTAGCCAGAGTCCTCATATTACCGACCATTGTCTAGAACAAAAGGAAAAATTATGGGTAAATATTTTAATCTATTAAACACATAAAGGGGAATCTAATGACAAAAAGGGATAACATATACATTACATTTATCTTCTTAACTTATGAATTTATAAGATTCATTCTATGTTATCCATGTTCTACCTCCTAACATATATTTTTAGGGGAATGTTTTTGTTCCTTTAATACTGGTTCATACCAAGCTTATGAATATACTGAATCATATCCCCTAAGAGTGTTGAACCAAAAAGTGCCTCAAGCCTCGTTTTCATGCACCAGTTCCCATTTGATCTAGCTAAAATCGGTGTTTTTGTGTTTTACCCATAGATACATCTGTGCTAGAGCCACCTCTACTTGTTCATATCCAAATAGGGATGTATCTTCTTAATAAACCACTTACTATATACTCATAAAAATATAGGGATTTTTTTCTAATAACTATACATATCCCTAAAGATTTCACTATAGTTTTCTAATCCTAATACCAAAAATAAATAAACCTATCCTCTTGAAAAGTCCCATGTTTTTGAACCGGGTTAAAATATGAAGGTTTTCAAAAAAATTTCTACAGTTTATCGAAGGTTCAGTTTTTAAACCGAGCTCCAGAATTTTATTCCAATTTTTGGAACACCTAAACGTGTCATTTTTGGTCATGCGTAATTACTTGATATTATTAGCGGGTGTTACGATGAGTCTTTGGAGCACCGGATCTGGAAAATTCCACATTAATGGATCTAAACGGGTATCACAAGGTTGCAGACCAACCCATGTAGTTTACCCTGTTTAATAATTTTCTTTATTTTAATTAAATAGGATTATATGAGAGACTGTGATTAATTAAAATCATGTTTTAATAATAATAATATTGAAGTTTTTATTACTATTATTGTGTTTGTTTAATTAAATGAATGATAAAGAAATAATTAAATGACGGTTGAATAAATTGATGTGGCTTTTGGGTTTATGAAAAACCATTTTAATTAAATGACGAATTTCAGACTTAATAAATGACCTTTTATTATTAAATGGAGGTTATGGGTTGGAGTTTTTATCATTAAAATCATATTAAAGGTATTGTAATAAATTACGGGTTTTGGTTTTAATTAGATTAAAGTTTGAATAATAATTACAATGATGTTATTATTTATTATTATTTATTTTTTAATTAAAAAATGTTAAAAGAATTTAATGTGGATTTTGAGCTTCTAAAAGAAACTATTAATTAAATGAGGGTCTCCGATTTAATGAAGTTTTGTTATTAAATAGAGGTTTTGGGTTTATCAAAGGATTGAAAAATAATAATAATGTGATAATTATTATTTTAGTTTTATGAATGTTATTATTATTATTATTATGGAAATTAAATTAGGGGTTTTGGTTTTAAATAAATTAATGTTAACAATGAATTAAATAATTAATGTGGATTTAAATGGGGAGGTTGGACATAATCAAAAGGAAAGTTTTATTGTTTCTTTTAATATAATTTAATTATTGGGTTTATCAAATTACTGTTTTAATTAAATGGGGTGTTTCATTTTTAATGATATAAATGGAAATGACAATAATAATATTATGAATATTGTAATTAATATTATTATTATGAGTAGTGTTATTTTTTTAGTAAATTCTATTTTTTTAATAGAAGGGGAGGTGCTATAAAGGGGAGGCAAGACCCCCATGGTTCTTCTTCTTCTCCTATGAGGTGCAACACATGCCTCATCGTCAGGCTTCCTTAGCACAGTTCTCCACCAAATAAGCAGCCCATGGCACGACCTCCTCTCCATGGCCAGATCTCCCTCAGTCAAACCCCCATTGCAGTAGCATGACACCCTAGTTGCAATCTCCCTGCAGCACGCAACACCCCCTTTCCCAGGTACTCTATACACGAGCTTTTTCATTGAATTCTTCTGTGGAATTATTCTAATATTCAAGGTAGGATATCCTTTTATGTTTCCCATCATCATTTTTGTGGATGGATTCTATTTAAAACCCCATTTAGGTTTGGGCAATTTTAGGGGTTTTTTGTAACCTAAATTTTTGGTGTTCTTCAAATATAGGGTTGTGCAATGAGGTTCTCAAGTTTAATTGGTCCAGGTTCTGGAAACTGACAGTAAATGTGAGGAAGTTCAGGATGATTCGGTTCATCAACATTTTTCGGAGGTAAATAATTATACTATTGTTTGGTTTTTCACTAACAAAATAAGATTCTAATATTTTATCTAAGTCCCTGGTGTTTAGCAGTAGGTTCGTAGACCTTGCTTCATTGGTTTTGGTCTTCTGAAGTTGTTTTGATGATTTGTTGTTTTTTTGAAAGGTGCACATGCATGAATATATATATATATATATATATAGACACACACACACAAATATATGAAGGTGGTGCACATGCTACTGTGTTCCATTTGCAACTAATTACTGCCAAGTACATTAATGTACTACGTAATTAAAATGATGTCACCCCGAGGTAGGGTCCCAAATATCTATCACTTTATTTAATAATTATTTTCTTCTCTAAATAATTTGGGAGTATGAGTTTCCTTGATTTTAAAACTACTAAATATTATTTAAATGGCGATTAAAGATAAAATGTTGGTTGGTCGTAATGTCATATCATGCTAGCTTAAGGTTGGGGTTTTTTATGTATCCCTTATATATGAGAAAATTACCATGTGTTGGTGTTAAGAATTTATTACTGGATATTGAAAATATGTTGAGCATATGGATTTAATATTAAATGGTTAAACAGGAAGCACACATGGGTCTTCCATGGAAATGATACTTAAATGGAATTGGACTTGGACACCCTAT
This sequence comes from Viscum album, assembly GCA_963277665.1. Classification (NCBI taxonomy): domain Eukaryota; kingdom Viridiplantae; phylum Streptophyta; class Magnoliopsida; order Santalales; family Viscaceae; genus Viscum; species Viscum album. The sequence continues at coordinate 2,042,972,300 of OY728142.1, read as the reverse complement.
AGTGTGTGTTTTTTAACCCATGCCATAGAATGTTAATTACGCAACTGATGATTTATCAGTTGGTGAATAAAATGATTGAATGGGGTAGGATGGGTAATAGGGTAATTAATTGAAGAATTAATTATCTAGTCATGAGTTGGAAAAATTTTGGCATTTACTGAATATTGAGAATATTGAATATTTTGACATGTTCAAAATATAAATTAGAAACTAGTAATAATTAATGGATGGATTAATTATTACATAATAAATGGTAAATGGTTAATTAATTGTTGAACTAGCTAAAGAGATATGATTTAATTAATTAATTGTTTAATTAATTTATTTTCATGCATTAAGTTAAGATTGTGAATTGATTGATTGTTATGACTGTTGGCCAATAATATTTTTGGATGCAGGTTTATTTTACATGACATAAGTTATTTAGGATGGAGTTGTTTTAAAATATGATATGCTATGTGAGATGGTTTCTAAATATGTGGGCCTTGTTTAGCATATTTGATTTGTGATGTTTATGACATGCATGTTAATTGTTAATGTCCTGGATGAAACACTATTTCAGTGGACGTGTTAAGACTTGTTAAAGATTTGGGATAATTAATTGAGAATAATTAATTGATAATTAATTATTAACTATTGAGATTTTGAATGGTTAATTGATTGTATAATTATTTTATGGGATATTTATTTTGTTAATTAGTTTTTGAATTAATTAACAGATTGGATTTATTAATTTATGAATTAATTAATGGATGGTTTTGGATTGTTTGACATGGCGTTATACACCAATAAAAAATATGTATGTATGATTGATAAATGGATTGTGAGATAGGTACGGATGCTCCAAATACATATGGGGTTCTAGATATGGCGTTCTACACCCATCATGAATGTAAATATTCTTTTATGGGACACAAATTGATGCTGAAAATACCCATGGGTTGTGAGATAAGGACTAGCGCTCCAAATACTCACAAGGGTGATAGATATGACGATCTACACCCATTAATTGACATTGGACTGTGGATCCAATTTGTCATACATGAAATAAATTAATGGTTAATGAAAATTGTTGTGACATAATGATTTGTGAACTGAATATGAGGAAGGGTTCAATCTTATTAATGATTTGGGTGAATCACTGTTAGTGGATGGACCCAGGATAAATTCACTATTTTAGTGGATAGGCTCAGACATAGTATATGAAAGAATAAATTTAATATCTTATGACACGTTATCCAAGTCAAAGAACTAGATTGGATTCAATATTTACTTTGATTACTAGATGGTGTTTAGAGACATCTCTGGTGAGTGACTTATATAGGGGATGTCGGGCTTATGCTGAATCTTGAGACATTCATAATTTAATGAGGTTTGAATAATTGATAAATGAAAATGATTGTGTAATTACATTTGTGTATGCATGATAAATGTATAATGCAGGTTCAGACACTAGATGAGGGCTAAAGCAGGTATTTGGATATATAGCTACATTGTACTGGTTACTTTATTTATGCATGTTTTCACACGGTTTAAATTATATATTAAATGTACAGATTTGGGGTAGACACCAGTGACCCCAGCCAAGTGAGATTTATATCTCACACCCTACTCGGGCCACCATTACACTGGGTACCTGAGTAGATTTTATTTGGTTATTGAATTGTGCTGTTTACATATACTTGGGAGATAGGAGCAGGGGACCGAGTGGAAGCTTAGGATTCTCGAGGAGACTGCCCTCTGAGATTTGAGTCTTTGTTTTTTTATTTCTGTATTGGAATGTAAATCATGTTGTTTTTCTCACTACTTTCCATTTTTGTATCATTATTATGTCATTCCTGCATCTGATATATAATTGGCATTGGCCACTTCTTAAAAATGAATACTATTTTCTTCAAATAATTTATCATTTATTAGAATCCTTCCTCTATTTATTACCATTGTCTATTATTAAACTATTATATGAGGTTATAGTCTCCTCACTAACTATCCATAGACCCTCGGCAGCCTCTGGCGTATAGGGAGGTGTGCTTGATGTCATGTGGTGACTAGTCTAACCATTGGTTTAGTGGTGGTTCTGGTCAGGGTGTTACAAATTGGTATCAGAGGAAGGTTTTTTTTTTCCTTTTTCTAGCTATTTTGGGGTTGGTAGATAGGAGACTAAGGATGTGTCAGCATTTGGATTAATATCTTTTATTGGGATTGATCACCCCATGTACGAGAAATGACAAAGTGGATAGGGATGGGAATTGATTTTTGTACTATTAGAGGTTATAGTTGATGTGATTTCACCTTGAGTGATTGTTGTATTTTCCACTGCTGATTGATTTTGATAAATTTGAATTTTTTGGCATGATATGGAAAGAAAGTTTCATACAATGCAACATCTTAGGCACATAGAGATTCAAATTCCATGCATATAACATTCCATGTAGTTGCATTAGAAGGATAATTTCTAATTTTGATTGTGTGCCCTGGGTGAAGTGACATGTTTTGTTCTAATTTAGCATGCCTCAATATATAACATGTTTTGGTTATAAATTTAACATGCTTGAGTGACAATATTCTATACTGCCTCAGTTATTATCATGTTTTGTTGTTGTGGCCGGATTCTGTGTTATAGAATGTTGTTATGTTACTGCTTATGATAACATGCTAGAGATGTTTTGATGTGTGAAAGGGATGCAAAAGTTAAAATGTTAAATGAATTTTGATTGTGATAAATGGGAGCCAAATGCTAGCGATAAGGTGTATGGGCTCCTTATCGATTGGTAAATGGCCACCCGTGTGATGAAACCATATAACCATAGTATGTTTGATAATGGATATGAATTGAAAAGTGATGAGTTTTGATTGTAATGAACAATTGTGGGGTTGGTTTTGAAGAACTTGGATTGAATAAATGGGACCTTAGTAGGTATTCTATTCAGTAAAAGAAATTTAGATGCTAAATTTTCTGTTTAAATTTGAATAACACTTAATGATAAATGTTTAAAGAGGATGTTTATGATAGCTTTCCTATTTTTCCATAGGGCATTGTTTTGAAAACCAAGTGAATTTTTAATAAAAAGTACTTGTGTGTTTGTTGAAATTAATTCAAATGTTGAAATGTTAAAATGAATTAATTGAAATGCATAAAAGAAAAAAAGTTATTTTGAATCTTGGGTTTTTGGTTTTGTGTGACCAGGAGAGAGGGTCAACGTTTATGTTTTGTAAGGGGCTAACCCATAGTAGGTAGTACCATTATAATGTTATAGGACATTAAAGTAAGTTTTCCCAGTGCTCGGTGGGACTTCTTGAGACTCAAATATTATGGAACACTGATAGGTTTATGTTATAGATTTTATGATAAATGTTTGATGTGGTGATCGTGGTTTGAGGAAAATCACATGCCTGTATTAATATGTTCTAAAATAGCATTCTGGTGAGTGGATGATATTTTATTGTGACATCATAGACAATCCTAAGGTGGGTAGTGTCACATCATTTTCAGTAAAGGTGTCCGCCAGAGATGTCGAGATTTTAAAACAAATTTGTTCGGTAGTAGTTCTACTGATCTTCTTAATGACCTTGTTTTTTTATCTTAGTGTACTCTTCTAAATACAACGAGCATGTCCCCTATCTTGGCCCTATCATGGAGACACTAAGATAGAATTGGTATTATGACATGCTATAAAATAAATGTTTTTTGTTTTGATGATTGGTTGTTATCTGGGTAGTATGCGGGATGCGTGGTTTCTTAGGGACACTCCTTTATTCGTGAAGGGGAACGATTGTTTTTAATATTGAGTTGCAATTCCTGGACATGGAAATTTCACCAGAGGTCAGTTAAGGACTTTGTTATACTTTCGTATGGTTTTGGAATAGTTTTAAAGGCACGTCATCAGATAAAGGGTGAATATGTGTTTTGGGTCCGCGACGTCTTTTGAGGGAAGCATGCACAACCTGTTCTGTTGGTTGATCGAGATTCAACCATTTTTGTTGACAAGGTCCCTATAATGGCCTCAGATATAAGATATGTTTCGATTTTTAAGCTATAAAGTGAGCTTTGTCTCTAGTTTTAAAGGCTTAGACGTTAAGATTGTGAAGGGTTAAAGGTGTGTTTGGCATTGGGAACACAACATGATAATTATAATGTGATTAAATGACCTTGGTGGGATTTTTTAGTAGTTATCGCTGAATTATCAAGGACGAGATGTTTTTTAGTTGGGTAGATTGTAATGTCCCATGTTTTTGAATTGGTTTAAATACGAAGGTTTTGTAAATTTTTTTTGGTTTATTTAAGGGTCAATTTTTAAATCAAGCTCTAGAATTTTATTCAGAGTGTTAGAACACCTAAAGGTGTAATTTTTGGACTTGCATAATTACCCAATAATTTTAGCGGGCATTCCGATGAGTCTCGGGAGCACCAGATCTGGAAAAGTCCATTTTAATGGATCTGAATGGGCAACACATGGTTGTGGACCAAACCAATGCAGTTTACCGTGTTTAATAACTTATTTATTTTAATTAAATATGATTATATGAGGGATTGTAATTAATTAAAATAATTTTTTAATAATAATAATGAAGTTATTATTACTATTATTTTAGTTGTTTAATTAAATTAATGATAAAGAATTAATTAAATCACGGTTTAATAAATTAATGTGTCTTCTAGGTTTATCAAAGAACCATTTTAATTAAATGAAAAGTTTTAGAATTAATAAAAGACCATTTATTATTAAATGGAGGTTATGGGTTAGAGTTTTTATCATTAAAATTATATTAATGGTATTGTAATAAATTGGGGGTTTTGGTTTTAATTAAATGAAAGTAGTAATAGTAATGATAATGATGTTATTATTTATTATTATTGTGTATTCTTAATTAAATAAATGTTAAAGAATTTAATGTGGCTTTTGAGCTTCTCAAAGAAATTTTTATTTAAATGAAGGGATTCAAATTTAATGAAGTTTTGTTATTAAATAGAGGTGTTGGGTTTATGAAAGGTTTGAAAAATAATAATAATGTGATTATTATTATTTTAGTTTTGTGAATGTAATTATTACTATTATTATGGTAATTAAATTAGGGGTTTTGGTTTTAAATAAATGAAGGTTAAAAATGAATTAAATAATTAATGTGCATTTAAATGGGGAGGTTGGACATAATCAAAAGGAGAGTTTTATGGTTTTTTTAATAGAATTTACTTATAGGGTTTATTAAATTACTATTTTAATTTAATGGGGTGTTTCAGTTTTTATTATATAAAGGGAAATGAAAATAATAATATAATGATTATTATAATTAATATTATTATTATGAGTAGTTTTATTTTTTTAGTATATTAGAAATTTTTTAAAAGAAGGGGAGGCGTTGTACATGGGAGGCGCGACCAGCCCCCCCCCCCCTCACTTGGTTCTTCTTCTTCTCTTGTGAGGTGCAATGTAGGTCTCCTCCATAGGCTTCCGCTGTGTGGTTATCCACCAAAAAATATACCCATGGTGTGACCTCCTATCCATGGTCGGATCTCCCTCGGCCGGACCCCCCTTGCAGCAGTGCGACACCCCCAGATAGCCTTCCTATAGTGCGCAATGCCCCCATTTCCTAGGTCCTCTGTCTGTAAGCTTTTTATTTGGATTCTTACATGTATTTAGTAAAATATTCAATTTAGGATATCCTTTGATGTTTCCCATCATCGTTTTTTCATATTGATGATTTTTTGATTCCCATTTAGGTTTGTCCGAATTTATGGTTTTGTTGTATCCCGAATTTTTGGTGTTCTTCAGTTCTAGGGTTGTGCAATGAGGTTCTCAGGATTCATTGGTCCGCGTTCTAGGAAACACCATGGATGACGAGGCAGTTTGGGATGATTCGGTTTGTAGATGTTGTTCGGAGGTAAATAATTATACCATTGTTTGGTTTTTCACAACCTAAATAGGCGTCGAATATCTAAGTCCCTGGTATCTAGTAGTAGGTGCGTAGAACTTGCTTCATTGGTTTTGGTCTTCCAAAGTTGTTTTGGTGATTTGTTGATTTTTGATTCAGGGTGGTCGTGCATGAATATACATATATATGTAGATGTATATGCAAATATATAAAGGTGGTGTGCATGCGACTACGTGCCATTTGAAACTAATTTACGCCAAGTACATTAAAGTACTGTGTAATTAAAATGACATCACCTTGAGGTAGGTTCCCAAATCTCTATCAATTTATTTAATAATTATTTTCTTATTTAAATAAATTGAGAGTATTATTTTCCATGATTTTGGATCTACTAAATCTTCTTTAAATGCTGATTAAAGATAAACTATTGGTTGTTGTTAAGGTCATATCATGCTTTCATAAGGATGGGTTTTTGTATGTATCCCTTATAAATAAGGATATTACCATGTGTTGGTGTTAATAATTTATTGCTGGATATTGAAAATATGTTGAGCTTATGGCCTGAATATTAAATGGTTAAATAGGAAGCACCCATGTGTCTTCCTTGGAAATGAGACTTAAATGGCGTTGGACTTGGACACCCTTTAGTGTGTGTTTTTTAACCAATGTCACGGAATGTTAATTACAAAAATGATAATTTATCACTTGGTGAATAAAATGATTGGATGGGGAAGGATGGGTAATAGGATAATTAAATTAAGAACTAATTATCTAATAATGAGTTAGAAAAATTGTGGCATTTACTGAATATTGAGAATATTGAATATTTTGACATGTTCGGAATATAAATTGGAAACTGGTAATAATTAATGGATGGATTAATTATTACATTATAAATGGTAAATGGTAAATTAATTGATGAACTAGTTAAAGAGATATGATTTAATAAATAATGGATGAATTAATTAATTTTCACGCATTAAGTTAAGATTGTGAACTGATTGATTTTTATGACTGTTGGCCAATAATATTTTTGAATGCGTGTTTATTTTCCATGCCTTAAGCTGTTTAGGATGGAGTTGTTTAAAAATATTATATGCTATGTGAGATGGTTGCTAAATATGTGGGCCTTGTTTTGCATGTTTGACAAGCGATGTTTACGATGTGCATGTTAATTGTTAAAGTCCTGGATAAAACACTGTTTCATTGGATGGATTTAGACTTGTTAATGATTTGGGATAATTAATTGATAATTAATTATTAACTATTAAGATGTTTATTGGTTAATTGATTGTATAATTATTTGACGAGATATTTATGTTGTTAACTAGTTGTTAAATTAATTAACGGATTGTATTAATTAATTTATAAATTAATTAATGGAATGTTTTGGGGTGTTAGACATGGCATTCTACACCAATGATAAATATTTATGTATGATTGATAAACGGGTTGTGAGATAGGGACTGATGCTCCAAATACTCATGGGGTTCTAGACATGGCATTCTACCCCCCATCTCACATGAAAATATTCTTTTATGGGACATGGACTAATGGTCCAAATACCCGTGGGTTGTGAGACAAGGAATGATGCTCCAAATACTCACAAGGGTTATAGATATGATGATCAACACCCATTAATTGACATTGGATTGTGGGTCCAATTAGTCATATATGAAATGAATTAATTGTTAATGAAAATTATTGTAACATAATGATTTGTGAACTAAATATGAGGAAGGGTTTAGAATTATTAATGATTTGGGTGAATCACTATTAGTGGATGGACCCAGAATCGAATCACTATTTTAGTGGATAGGCTTAAACATAGTATTTGTATGATTATATTGAATATCTTATGACATGTTATCCAAGTCAAATCAAAAGCTTGGATTCAGGCTTTACTTGGATTACTTAGATGTTCTTTAGATACATTTTTGGTGAGTCACTTATACGGGGGATGTCAGGCTTAGGATGAATATCAAGACACTCATAATTTAATGTGGTTTGAATAATTGATAAATGAAAATTATTTTTTAATAATTGTTGAGTATGCATGAAAAATGTATAATGAAGGTTCAAACACCAGTTGAGGGTTGAAGCAGGTACTTGGATATATAGATACATTGTACTGTTACTTTATTTATACATGTTTTCACATGGTTAAAATTATTTTTTAAATTTCTGGATTTGGGGTAGACAACGATGGTCCCAGCCTATTGAGATTTCTATCTCACACCTTACTTGGGAAGCCATTGCACTGGCTACCCAAGTAGATTCTATTTGGTTACAGGATTGTACTATTTTCGTATACATGGGAGATAGGAGAAGAGGACCAAGTAACAGTTTAGGATGCTCAAAGAGACCGCCCTTGGGGCTTTGAGTCATTGTTTATTTATTTTTGTATTGGAATGTAAATCATTTTGTTTTGCTCACTACTTTCCATTTTTTATCATTAGCATGTCATGAATGCATCTTCTATATAAGTGGGGTTGGACACTTTTATAAAATGAATACTATTTGTCTTCCACTACTTTGTTATTTATTAGACTACTTCCTCAATTTATTTCCATTGTCTATTATTGAACTCTGATACGAGGGTATATTCTCCCCACTGACTATCCATAGACCCTCATTGCTAGTCGGAAGCCTCTACAATATGGGGAGATGCACTTTAGGTCATGTGGTGACTGGTCTAACCACCGGTTTAGTAGCGAGTCAGGTCGAGATGTTACACCTATAATACCAACTATTAAAACCTTGGTCTTTATTACACATTTAAAAATGATTTATTACATAAACTTTCACTTAATACTACCCATAAGATTGAGAGTTCTAGTGTATTTGGGGATTAGGAACATTACATGAAAACTTAATATATAAAATACAACATCTTTATTGAAAACATATTTTACATGACCACAACATTCCTTCGTATGTAGCATTGCATGGGATAACTAGAGGACATACATATGAAAAGGGTGAGCTATAACACCAAGTAAGGGGTAAAAAAGGTACATCATGAATAATACAATACATGTTAGGAAACATGAATATCAATGGAGCACAAGAAAAACATGAAAATAAATGCATGATATAACATCATTATCATAACATGGAAATGTGGCAACAACTTAAAAAATTGCATCATAAACATAAAGGAATAAAGTAAAAACATGTATCAACATGGTGAAAAAATTTCCTAAAAAAATTAGGTAAAACCTTGTCCCAACATGACATATCATGATAATAAATATTACCTAATTAATTGGAGCACTATCAGGGCACACCCTTCATGAACATTTTAATCTCATGCTTAAGTGTGCCACATATATCATATAACATGGATTCATTAAATATCATCATTTATTCAAAGATAAAGGAATGTTAAATACGTATAGTAAAGTCTATAATCAATGAATATATGTTCATAAAGGTGAATACCCTTGAAAGATAATTGGTCATGGTATTCACTACATGATGATTTTGGCATGGAAAATCGTGATACAATTTTGGCAGCATAATGAAATCACATGGGGATTCATAAAATGGGTTTATGAGAGAGAAATGGGTATTTAATGATATATACATGAAATTTGAAGTAAGTGGATAATATAAATACATGTTCCAACATGAGGAATTTGTTAATATAAGGCATAACATAATAATGAAACTTGAAGAAGGAGGATGAATGAAATAACTGTTATGAAATTTCGGCATGGTAACATGTGTACATGGGAAGTATTAATGAGAGACAAAAGAATATCTAATAATTAAAACATAATAAGGGTAGCATGGGGGTGGTTAAAAACATACCCCATCATTTTTAATTGAAAATAAAAGGCTGTAACAATATATGGAAACTTGGATAAAAATGAGAAAGGAAGGAAAGTGAGGATCCCTTACTTGGATGTGTGATCCCAAAGGCTTGGGAGAGGCTTCTTGGGAAATTAAAAAAGCATGGAGATGACTTTAGGGAGTGTAGAGAAGAATTATTATGATTTTCAAGGAGTTTTATTGCAGATTAATGGGTGATTTGGTGGATTTATAGAGGAAAGGAGGGGGAATTCTTTATTATTTAGGTTTTGGATACTACACACTAAAATATTCAAAACCACAAACCAAACTATGGTTTTTCCCATGGTTTCTAGAAAAGGGGAGTGAAAAAAATTATTTTATAAGGTTAAGGGACGAATAAATTAAAATATTATCCTTTCTTATGTGGAGGTGAGTCACACCCTCAAGGAAATGAATTTAAAATTATAAAATATATCATACATTTGGGAGTATTCACTAAGGCATCATAAAATAAGTCAAATAAATCCAAAATCACATTATTTTAATGTTAATAAATATATTTGGTCGAAGATACATTTTATGTTATTTATTATATCACTATTTTGTCATTATGATTTCATAAAACACACTATATATTTATAAATTATTTAATTTTTACCCAAGAATTCGACTATCTCAGAAAATTATGAAAAATTAACAGTCGGATAATTTTGATATCCTGATTCCAAAAATAATGTTCATTTTATCTAAATAATTCTCTAATTATGTGAATTTTTACTTTTAAAAGATAATAAACATTTATTGAAATTTGATGTGTTTTGACAAAAACAATTTCTAAACATTAATAAAAAGTTCAATCAGCTTCATATAAATTACACTCATTTATTAATAATAAAATTAATTTGATAACAATATTTTATTAAAATATTAATTATGTAAAAATTCATTAATTCCTTCAAATAAATTCTTTAATTAAAAACAGAACACTTTCTGTTTTGTCGTACAAAAATATAACTCTTATCATACTGATTTTGTAATCATTTATAGATAAGTAATTGATATAATCATCATTTATAAGAATTTTTTGAATATTATTAAAAAAACTTTAATATATATATCTATCAAATATGCTAGTTTTACCCTAGAAATGAATTTATCAAATTAGTCATTTTTAAGAAAGACTATTCACATAATGGAATTGGTGGAATAAGTCTTGTATTTATAAGAAGGTATTACACAATAAGTAACTAATACCTTGTTACATAACCCCTTATAAAACCCAAATAAGTCCTAAGGGTTAGGTGTGTGATCACTGTTCGGCGACTATATCATCAATAGTAATGATACTTAATGATAATTTAAAACCAATAATAAAAAAGTGTGTGTGTTTTCATATCCATAATGAATTAAAAGAAAGCGAATTTTATTCTTAAATGTTCAGGCTATCACATGGATGAAGAAGAAACTCTATGCTGCTTGAAACACCTCATCCAGAAGAAACATGTTCTCTCTTTTCTGGCTTGCTGCAGACGACTGAAGAAAAAATTGGTCTTCTAAAAATATAATTTAAAAAATAATGATAATTAGATAAAAATGATAAGTAAATTACCTTGAAAATATTTGATAAAATGGTAAAAAAATTAACTAAATAAGTTATTGGAATTATCCTTTTCATGATAGTTTTATACATTACAAACCCATTTCCTTATTGTTTTCTCAACTGTAGCCCTGATGTTCAACTGTTACGAGCATAAAAAGCTTCAAACAAACCACCCCAACATAAGAAAAAGAATAAAAATATGAAATAAAGTAATTATTATGTTAGTAGTACTTTAAATAAATAAATTAAAAATAATTATAAGACAATACATTAAGAAATTGTCAATTTTAAACTGAAACTACAAAATTTGAGTCATAATGAGTACACTATTTTTTTCTTTGACATGTGGTTGATTCTACAATGAATTTTTATCCAATAGTGCATCCAAAATTTTGTTTCATCTCATAATATTGTAGTTTGATAACCCAGAATATTGAATTCATTTAATAACAAAAAAAATTTCATTATCATGAGTGAATCATCCTGGTTGAGTGCATGATCATAGTACAATACTAAATTATCATTGTTGATGAATTCATTTATTCCAAAAAAATTAACCCTTAGTGTAAACCTATTAGTGTTCATTGATTGAACTAAAATAAATATTTACATATGAGTTTTTATGAAACATAATAAAATCTATCTTTTCCTTTAACCATCCTAGATAGTAAAAAATCCATGATAAACCATTTTTATTTTTTGATGTAAAAAACTTCTGCATGGACCATTATTTATTTTAAGAAGACAATAAACTCCATTATAAATTATTTTCCTATTTTTGATAGAATTAAACATCGGTATATCCTTTTATATCATCCATATGACACAAAAATATAGCACATCAACTAAGTCTTCTTGGATTTTGTTATATATTAATATATCCTTGTCAATATTCTAGGTGATGATAAACACAAACATAACATCATAATTATTTTTTCATCAGAATGAGAATATCCCTATTCACATGTATTTTTTTATTGATAATGGTGATGAGATTTTTATTAATTAGATTGTTAACATGGATCATTTAACATATTTATTATTCACATTCATAATGAATGTTACTTTTATGAATTTCATAAGAATTTGAGATATTATATCGAGCATCTAATTGATGATTTAATATTCCAAATAATTCCACCACCCACCAAAGTGAAACCGTTGTATTGTTATATTCTGAAAATTCATGATTCAGTCAATGATATTTTTCATTTCTTTATTTTTTAGAGGTTTTAGATCAATATAGTAGCTCCTTTTTTAAATGGGTCTTAATTTGGATTTTCAGTGCTTCATGATTTCATTTGAAGTGGGATTTTCATTATTAGTGATTTATTCATAAATCCGTTTCTTTTTATTTGATTTAATGTTTCCTTTGACACTATCCCAACTCGATGACCATGATATCTCAATTCAAGTTGTCCTCCACTTGTAATATGATACCCTTGCTAGCTTCAGCGGTTGAAAAAAACAGATATTTATTTTACAATTGTTCTCAAACACAATGGATATTATCCTAAGTGAAAAGTGTTGTGAATAATTTTCAACAATTATTCTTAAGAACAACATTGGTTTGATCCCCTTTATGCTCTATTTCCTAGAAATTTTATTGTTTACAGGCCAGCGCTTCGTCTCCTCCTCTGTCTCAGTCTCCTCCTTTGCCTCCTTATCTACCTAGTCTCCGACTCTGAGTCCACCTCTACCTCTACGTCAACCTCCACATCTACATCTTCCTTTACCTCTACCTCTACCTTTGTCTTAGTCTCTTACTCCACCTCCAACTCCACCTCAACCTCTGATATTTCCCAACAATTTTATTTTTTATAGGCTAGTGTTTCTAAACAAATAAATTTCCTCTATTATACTTCTCTTTGCACTACTGAAAAACAACCTATACCCACGGTTCAAAACCGTGGGTATAGCCCCCAAAACCGTGGGAATAGCCTATACCCATGGTTTTGGGAACCATGGGCTGGAATGGCATCGGTATAGGGGTCTCAGCCTATACCCATGGTTTGGAGAACCGTGGGTATAGGGTAGTCAAATTTGGCGCAATGCCGTTCCAACGTGGCACAGAGTAGACGCTACGATTTTCAAACCATGGGGAATTTAATTTTAAAAAAACGCGTCCAGGGGGTTTTGAACCAGCGCCGCGCGGTAAGCTTCGTGGGTGCCTCTCACAAACAGACCAACACAGCTGTTATTTTTATATGTTTTATATTCATATATCTTGTATATATATTAATATGGTGTATTTGAATTAAAAAAACGCTCTCAGTGGGATTCAAAACCACGCCACCCACTGTGCATCCCGGCCGCGCAACTCCAATGGACCAACCCAAATGCTATTTTCATTTGAAATATATTCATATATTTTCATATATATATTAATATATGGAATTAAAATTCAAAAAAATGCGCTGACGGGGTTTCGAACCCAGGGTGCGCGCTGAAACTCACTACCGCGCAACACAAACCAACCAACTCATCTATATAGCTTTTATTAGTTTATATTTATATGTATATAAATATATTAATCTAAACCCTGAAAAACTGTATCCCCACCAAATTTTCCCCGTGTCCTGCCTAATTTTGTTTTCCCGCCATAACGCGGGAAAGCTATACCCACGGTTCTGGAGAACCATGGGTATAGGTCTTCAAAAAAAAAACCACAATACCCACGATTATGAAGAACCGTCGGTATAGATCTTCGGAAAATACCCTATACCCATGGTTATCTCCCAAACAGTGGGTATAGGTCTTAAAAGAAAACTATACCCACGGTTTTTGGCATAACCGTTGGTATAGGTGACCTTTACCCACGGTTTTAGAAAACCGTGGGTATAGGGGTAACCTATACCCACGATTTTTTGCAAAGCCGTGGGTGTAGACCCATTTTCAAGTAGTGTTGATAAATAGATCAAAATTAATATATAAGAATTATGACACTAATTATTCAAAACCAAAATATATTTCTAAGTTCATAGACCATACTAGATCACAAAAATAGAAGGTAATCACCTAAATTTATTGTCAAAAAACAATCTAACACCATGTATGCTGCCTACTCATCTCTCAAACAATTTAAATCTTATTTTGAGTGTGAAGTTTTTTTGATGATATTGATATTAATGAGAAAATATAGATAAAAAATTAAGAAATACTTTTAATTAAATTTTAATTACCTTTAGAAATTACTTGTTTTGGGATGCTGGCCTTTTCATGGTTTATGATATCTCTCATTAATTTTCAAACATAATATTCATAATGGATGCCTTTATCTTGTTTTAGACACTATAGAAACATTTTCCAAAATATGTAAATTAGTTTGAAATATGTTTTTATAGTCAAGTATTTATATATATAGCTTAATATATTTTCATTTTTAGTAATCCATAGGCTTTTTATTTCCAGAAACTTACTTCATTCCGTGATTTAGCCTATATTTGGTGACCTACCTATCATAACAAAACTATTATTAAAACACAATCTGAAACCTATAATTAAATGTCTATCTATTATGTTTTTGTTTTAGTGTATTAATAATTCACAGTACACCTAACGTGTGTTTATTTTTTTTGGATATCCATGCATTGGATCCAGAAAATAAATATTAGGGGTATCTAGATTTACTATGATTGACATATAGTGATACTTAAAAAAATAATTAATAAAAAATAAAAATATATTTTATGTGATTATATTGTATAGTTTTACTTCTACATTGTATGCATAAAAATAGTCTTTTGTCTGTTATTTTTGTCTCAAAATCACTGAGTATCTCACATATTTTATTCTCAATTTATTTTTTATCGAATGTAATTTTTTTGTAGAAATTATATAGGGATTAATGAATCAAAATCATGATCCACATGATTTTACCTATATATAGTAGTAATATAAATTTTTATAGAAAATATTAATAGTTATTAACTTGAATAATCATATTATATCACTATTTGGATCAACGTAATATGAAAATGTACCTTATGTATGTATTCAAAACCGAGACTCAAAACCATTCATGCTTGAGAATCTCATTTATACTCTCTACACCAACTTTGTCTATCATGAAAGTTTAATATGTTTATTTTTCATGTGAAATATAAGAAATATTTTCATCTTTATATGTGGTCTCTACATGAAGTCATAATGAAAATTAATGATTCCCTAGAACTAGCTGGGAGAAGGTACTCCCATAAGGTTCTTTTGTTTTATTTGTCTATTCACTAGATTTTCTTGATCTGAACTTTTGTTTCCCCATCGCTTTATCGATCTGTAATATCATATCTCACTTTAGACCTTTTTGAATCAACTTTTATAGGTTTTTCATATGAAAAAACTATTAAATACATACCTCATGTATATTTAAAATATTAGATGACCACGTTTTGAAAGTTCCAATAGTATCATTGACCGTTGTAGCATCTAGATCATCAAGTGGAATACGTAACTCAGTAGTCAAATATTGAGCTACCTAAATGACCAATCTCATGTGATATTTTAGGAGTTCATTCATGTGATAATATCTCCTAGGATATTATAAACTTTACCCCTCACAATAGGGCAGTGCATGGGTGTTGACAAATAGAAATCACATACAAATGTACCCTATAAAATTTCTGTAATATAATGTTATTGGAATTTATTTGATCGACATTTAGGAGAAAGTGCAATTAAAAAATTTATTACCTCATGCATGGTATGTGCTTGATGGGAATGAATATCCTCAAATCTAGAGGGTACATTTTGTTCTTACTGTGTGGATATTTATTCCACCACAAATTCACTTTGATCCTTTCTCAAATATTGGACTGCTAAACTAGTCTGGAAAATAATATATTGAAAAGAATATATTCGTGTCTACAATCCTTTTACCATCTTATATATATCTTCATGTGTCTTTATCTTCTTAAAATATTTTCTAGGAGGCACTTTAAAACCCACTCCTCTAAAGTGACCATATTATTTTAGCCACTTCAAAGCTACCAAAAGTAGTTTTTCTTCTCGTACGGTCACTAAAAATTATTATATCTAAACTGTATAAAAAATGAACATAAATAAATATGTTTATGTAATACTGTTATAAATAAAAACTAATTACTATTATGTCATACTTACACATGTTTCTGATAGTACTTTTTTTGTTTTCATAAACTAGTTTACCCTTCTTATTTATGTGATCCTCCTTATATAGAACATGACTTGGTATTGAAGTGTCTTCATATTTTGATTCATCAATATACATATAAACAAAGGAAAATAGTTTGTTTCATGTCACATAAAAATTTTATTGTTGATTGAAAAACATACCAATTTCTTCTCTAGTGAAGTGTACCCATCCTTTATTTTAGATAAGGGTACATTGGTTTTGATGCATGTTCTTTATTTTTAGCACTCTTTAATATTTCAAAAATTTTTATTTTTGAATAAAATTGGATAAAATAAATCATTCGAAATAATATATTATCAATTGAAATGAACCTTAAATTATTTCTCATCATGATGGCTGATGAAATCATTCCATGTTTCCTACTTTATAATGTGGGCATAAATAACTAATGGGTGGGGATTTAATTTCCACTCAACACCCCTATGGTATAACTTGGTAAGAAGAATCAAGAAGACTATATGGGATTTTATAGAGGACATTAAGGCAAATTTATCATGGAAATATTTTAAAATAAACAAACTATGCAATGAATACTGAAAATTAAATCAACATTTCATTATATAATTTTTCTATAAAATAGATAAAATATATAATAATAATATAGTTATATATTTCTAATGGGTTTACATATTACAGGATGGATGTGGCACCATGAATCAATATCAATTGTAATATTCATCCTCATTATGATGCCAACATAACTAATGAAAATTTACTTATTGGGGTCAACCGGTTGAGTATGTTGATTCCAACCAACCAAAAATTTTATACCCTTATTAGTTGACTCAATCATTTTATTCAATATTGCAAGGCTACATCGTTTTTAGTTATTTCATCATCATGATGTTGATCCCTTAATAATTCTTCAATTTTAGCCTCAACAATATATTATTACTTTGTATTTGTAACGTCAACATGTGTAGAAGACATTGTCTGCATGAGTATTCAGACATTTAATTTTGAATATGTTGTAGAAGAGATACATGATGTAAATCAAAAAATTAATTTTTATCACTATTTCCACATTGTTTCCATATATAAAGTTTTTACAGATTCAAATTCTAGGTCAAGTGACTTCATCAATATATCATTGTTGTCAATTTATTCAACAATAAAGATCTATGTTCTATATGATATTAGTAACAGTTATATTACATACACAATTAATTAATTATCATTTAATATTCCATTCCCATATCTAATGGTTACATATATATCATCACTACATTTTTTATAATAGTTTACCTTATATAATAGTAAAATTGATTACAATTATATATACCTCCCATGAAATTTTCAGATATATACTGCATGTAATTAAAATTTGTATACATTTTATGCTATATGTGCATTGGTGTATACAATATGTGTATGGTATGCAAATTTTTTTTTTAAATTACATACACATGTGTGCATACTATTGGGAATAATTGTTTGAAAGTACACAAAACTATACAGATAATGTATATTGCATGTATAATGCATTTACATACTCCCTTGCCTCTTTAAGAGTCATATTGTACGTAATTATAGTATGAATAACTTATGTATAAAGTTTAGTATTCATATTATACCTCTTATAGGTTAATAAATTTCATATATTATGCATATAATGTACATAAATATTTTTAAATTACATACCTATATACATACGCTTCATATATTGTTTCAAATGTAAGCATACATGCACATTGTTTAAAAAACTCTATGATGCATAAACCTACATTCATACATTATTTATACAGTAACATTGTTTAAAAAAATTTATTTATACATGTACACATATTTTTCTATATTTATGTTCATATTTGTGTATGGGGAAGTATTTTTGAAATTATATTGGATTCTATTACTACATGCCACCCCCATAAGTTCTATTTATTGGAGGCTATTACTTCTTACCACCCATGTAGGTTCTATTTATTAGATCTTATTTATTTCTTTTGTACAACTGTTTGTATATAATTTTTTTCATTTATATAATAGTTTTCAATAATAAATCCCCATGTACTCAACAAACATTGTATGAATTCATTCAATAGTTTGGAGAGCAATGGACCTTCTTTTACTGTATTTCCAGTACCTAGTAATTGTATATAAATCTACTCAGTTTTTCTGATATCTATCTGGTCATTATGTTTTTTTGAATTATTCAGGATTTTATATTATCTATTTCAATAAAAAATCTTGTTCTTTTTTTGTTCTAGACCCTATAAAAATTTACAAAGAGGTAGATATAGACCCATACTCTATAAAATCCATGGTTGATCCAAGAATCCTGAACAAGATCCTCTATAATATCTTACCAACATCCTATAATTTAATGAGGTCATGTAGAGGTGATTGATGAGACACTGGGATAGATATATGTTTTGGAAGAGAAAACATCGATGCAGATCCATGGTGTATTCATTTACGAAGCTCCAATGTTTTTTAATATGAGGATTTTGGTGTTGTGGACTCCCCTGTTCCCATTAACATGGTCTTGGTGATCAAACCATCTGTCTTCATCAAGGTAGACCATAGAAAGTACCAGATTAGGGAATCTTTTTGAGTGTGTATGTTTCAAATCTTCTACTTAGATATCATATTCATGACTGTTGATAATTTTATTTTGTTTTTAGATTACACCAGACATCCAATAATGATCGAAAATGATATGTTATTTAATCATGAAAATGTCTATTTACCACATTTTTTGACCATAATACTGTAATAATATTCCATTCATGTATTTTATTTGTCATCCATTAAATTTATTACATTATTTTTAGTGTATGATCATATCTATTTCATTTTTATATTATTCTATTGGACTCTATATGTGCAATTTTCCTTTTAAATTTCTTATATCTATGTCAAATCCATGCATAATATCACTTTTCATAAATAAAAAATCATACAAATTCTAATGACTTATATTAAATGAAAATGTATATTACCATGTCATTCATTTATTGATAGATTTATCTCCAATCATTTAAATAAATTTATCTTCAATATTTCTATATTATGATTGATATTATGGAATAAGAATCAATAATAATAACTAATGAATAACTTATATTAAATAATTTTTTTTAAAATCTTATGGATTTTTATAGTGATTTTTTTTGAAAAATTGATATTTGAACTCTCGTGTATTCCTATTTCAATAGGAATAAAATGAATATTTAACAAAAATAATGATGTAACTCCAATCATTTTTTATTTACCAATATCCTTATTCTATAAAAACATCATATGTATCATTTCCACTTTTATTATTATTATGCATTATGTTATTTTAATTTATATTCTTAAAATTTATATATTGTTTATTATATATTACATATTATTTTCTAAGAATTATAAAATAATTTTATATATACCATACCTAGAACTCAAAAAATACCCATCATATTCTAATATACAATACTCAAAGATTAACTATATTAGGCATTGCTCATCTTTCTCGATGATCACTCATGAGATAATCTCATAGTTTGAAGGCCATAATTCATTAGTAATGAACCTCAAATATCAAGACAATGTAAGCTATATGATCAACTAATCCATCTTACCCTTTATAGGTTATCCTAATAGGTTTCAAGGGATTATACTCAATTTTATAGTGCATATCTAATCACTACTAAGGTGATCATATAATCCCTATTAGCAAATTCCTACACTAAGAAAAACATTCATTAAGAAATTAATAAACTATTCTAAACCTATTGTATACATCCATTATCCATGATTATCCTCACTAGAAAACTCATAATCTGACTATATATTACGAGACATTAACTTCCATGGTGCTATCCTATGTCATATGTCCATGTCTTACTTTTTCATGAACTATGACCCATAAAGAAACCATTTACAACCATCAATCACACAATCCACTATCAGAGGACCCTCTCAGAAAATAATACAATAATATCCAAGGTTATTTTATATATTAACATCCCTTAGGATTTTAAAAACTAACCAACCCAAGGACTATAAGGTGAAGAAACCACTAAGTGAGACTATAATCATCCCACAGAGCTTGGAATGACAATTTTATTCCAAATAATTGTTACCTATTATACACCATGATTGTAAACCCATATCAGAACTCACTCTGGTCTCCTTTCAATGCTTAATTATTCTTACATATTACATTTAACACTAAAACACGTATAAAACATTTGCTGATAATTTTGGTACCACCCAGCTCTTTTATGAAGTTAACCACATGGGAAACACTCTTCTTATTCCATAAAAGCCTGCTATATAGATCCTCAATCACATAAACACATATATCATCAATAAAATAGTATAATACATAAATATAAATTAATTATAATTAATTACCACAACTAATTTACCTAGGATGAACTTAAGAAAACCCACCAGAGAGTACATAAACCTTAGAACCACAAACAACATCCTAGTAATGAAACAAGGCATGATCTCAATAATATTATTAGAAAAATTACCATCATTAATAACCTAACTAATTTTCAATTTAAAGAAAATGGAAAATATTCCAAGAATAACTCACCAAGATATTTACCAATTCCCTAAATACAATAATTAAATGTATATGGAAATGCCTTCTTAGTATTACCTCTACTTTAATAGTAGGTATCTCACAAGGGGAGGGATTTTCTTGTATCTTTCTTATCATTGGATAAATGAATAAATACATTATACATCTTTCTAGTGACAATGATTTTACCTTATTTATAAATATCACATGAAATGATTCACAACTCTCTATCTGATAAAATGTAGGTGTTTATGCCTAAAAACCAACATTTAAACATATCTGTGAGAATCTTAGATGGTTAGTAACTCACAAACTTGAAGATCTATACTTATTAATAAAGGTAACTACCAACATACTTTCAGTGAAATCAAAAAAACTTTGATACACCCAAAAATACCATGCTCACTCCAACAAAGACCACCACCCAAGTGAAAATGACCTTACGAGGAACCCAAAAAAGAAATCAATGAGAAAGGAGGAGGAGAAAATAACATGCCTTAGATTCCAGCTTTGATTCATATGAGATAAAGTAGAGATATAGCACACGAAATCATTGATATGTTCCATACTTAGATTTATTCAAGACTTGATTTGTTTGAGTATTGGATTTGAGCCTTGTATGCATTTGACAATTGATTCGTGCCTTGATTCCATCCTAGATTTGAGGAGGAGGAGTGCCAAAAGTAGGTGGATTTCATGGAAGGCTTTAGATATCATGACCGGAACAATTGGGGTTAGAGCCTTTAAATAGATTGGGAGACATTTATTAGCGCTTCAAAAAAGAGCTGATAAAGATACCTTCTCTTAGTATTAAATTAATCAGCAGTGATAAAAGCTGACGAAACTATAATAAAAAATTCATAAATAAAATTATATAATTATATATATATATTTATTATACTTTTATAACTCTTTAAATATATAATTATTTATTTATAATTATATAAACACTTTTTGAAAAAATATATATTTTTATTCATAATTATAAATATACAACTTTATAAATATAATAAATATATATATAATTTTTTATATATAATTATAAATATATTTAAATCATTATATATATTTATATAATTATATATATTTAATAAATATATATAAAAATAAATAAATTAAAAATATTCATTATTTAAATATATTTATTATAATTTAACAATTATAAAAAAATTTATATCATTATATATATTTATATAATTATATACATTTATATAATTATATATATATTTAATAAATAAATATAAATATAGAAAATATATTCATTATTTAAATATGTTAATCATAATTTTATAATTATTTAAATATATAATTAATTATTTATAATTAAAGAAATACTCTAAAAAATAATATTTATATATTTATATAGTTATATATATAACTATATATATTAATATAATTCTATAATTAAATATATTTAATAAATATATATAATTATAAATATACAAAAAATAAAATTCAAATAAAAAGAAAATAAAATTAAAGAATGTATATATATTAAATATATTATTTATTTAAATAAATTAATTATAATTTTATATTTATTTAAATATATATATATATTTATAAATATATAAATATTTTTTTTTAAAAAATAAGATATATTTTTTTTAAAATTATAAATATATACATTTATAAATATAGTAAATGCGCATTTATAAATATATTTATTTATAAATAATTATTTTAAAATACATTGTTAACATTATTAATGAGTATATAAAATTAACTATATACATGTTAAATATGAGTGAAATTGAATAATTAAAAATGAATACACTTTAAAAATATTGAAAAAATGGATAAGTTTTATTAATTAAAAATAAATTGTTGAAAAAATAGGGATATATATATATATTTAAATAAAGATAAATACATATTGAAAATATTAAAACATAATAGATAAATACATATAAATAAATAATATTAAATGATTAAATTCTAAAAAAAAATATTTAACATGAATTAAAATCTAACTATAATAATATTAAAAATAAATAAATAAAATTTACCAATAAAAAAATATAATATATTAAATATATCATGTTTTAATGAAATTATAAAATGAATACTTAAATTTGAATAAATTACAAAAATATTTGGTGTATGTGTTTCTATATATATAAGATTTTATTAATTACATAAGTATTTGTGTGTGTGCATCGTATATAAAAATGCATTACAGATATATTTATGTGAAATCAATGTAACACACTTTGATATGTGTTTAATTGAAAAATAAAACAACATTCAATTATGTATATTGCTTGATGCAGTTAGTCAGTATTTCTAATTATAATTATTTTTTAGTTATAAACCATTCTCATTAAATTTTACTTATTTAATATGTAAAACCCATTAAAAATGAATAAGATAATAATATATTTTTAATTATTATATTTTATTCAATTTTATATTTATATTTAAAATATATTATTTATTACTATTTATAATTATTATAAATATATATATATGTTAATCTTATTCATTTTTATTAAAAATTGTTCAATTATTAATTTTTTTTAATAATTTTTCAATTTATTCATTTTTATTTATTTATTATTTAATTGTTACAATTTAGTCATTTCTAAATTTTTGTTTAATTATTATAATTTATTAATTTTTAATAAATATATACTATTTATTAATATTTAATATATATATATTAAATTTATTCATTTTTATCAACTATTATTTAATTAAAAAAATGTTTAATATTTTTCTTAATTTATTCATTTTTTATATTTATTTATTTAATTTTTTATTCATTTTACATGTCAATATATTTAATATGTACTATTTATTAGTATTTATAATTTTTATATATTTATATTAAATTTATTCAATTTTATTAATAATTATTTAATTAATAAAATTTCTAGTATCTTTTTTAAATTTTCTCATTTTTATTTTTTATTTGTTTAATTTTTTCAATTTATTTGGGATATTTATCAGTGCTAAAAAAGAGATGAAAAAGTATTCCCTTAATCCATGCTAAAAATAAAGTGATGATAAAGGGAACCTTTATTAGCGTTTTTTGCTAGCACTGATAAAGGCTGTTGCTGTTAACGGTCTATTTTGTAGTAGTGGGAAAGATCTAACCTCCTATAGAATAAATTAAAATCTATTATAATTCTATAATAGAAAATATACATACTTTTAATATTATACATGGTTTACCCATAACATCTTTTCAATCATTCATTAACAATCCATTATTAAAATTACTCTTCCAGATGATAACTGTTTCATTTTTCATGAAAGTTTCAGAAAGGAAGTTATGATCTTTGTACATTGATCATGGTACCATATTATATAGAATGTTAATCATGACATAAATATCATATATAATCAGTACATACATATTTATAACTATCCATAAAAGTTAGACACTGAAAAATGAATTGCACCATTCATGGAGATGATTGTTCGTACTTACACGTGAACACTATTTTCGTTTTCTAATGAAAATAAGGAAATAAAGATAAAAAATTATTTATCATTAAAAAATCATAATTATATCATAAATATCATTTATATTTAGTGAATACCTCCTTATAAATAACCATATATGGCAGTGATGGGAAATTAATCATAATGCGATGTGGTGGCGGTAGACCACACATATGCATGAGCGATACTTTCTATTCCCATTTGATGGAAAAGAGGTGGAAAAAGTTTATTCCATCATCATAAAACATATAAGTGTATTTATGATACAATATTTGTCATTTTATGATGGATACACTCGGTTTAGAGAAGGTGGAAGATGAACTAAAATTGAAAGTACTTAGTTAAGAGTTACACCACTTTGTTGAGAAGCCTGCTATTCCTTGCTCATTAAAACTTAAAAGGTTAGTATTCTGACCAAAAAAGGACCTCTAAGTCATAGATAATGATGTTCTTAAAGTATTTGGTATGTTATTTCCCAATATAATAGGGTAAAACATTGTGAATAGTGGTAAATATGAGGTGCTGATTTATAAGTGATGGTGGTAACACACTTGGAATTACTTAAAATATTTATTTATAATTAATATATTTCTCAACTATAATGCTTCAAAATGAACAAGGATTATAAGGTTATATAATTTAGTGTTTAAATATCTCTATAAATAGTAATAATACAAGTGTATGTTGAAATATTACCCTTGTATCTTAGTGTAACCCCTCAGTGTACCCGTTCTAACCTTAAAAATCAGAACAAATTTTCACTACATTTAATATTCATTATGAAAATAATGAACGTGGAAGAATTAAAAAATTTATACATTATGATTAAAAATATTAATAAAATTTTTAAATTCAATTTTAATAAATAGAATGAGTAAATTCTATAATAAATACATAAAATGTAATGAAAACCCATTTTTAGAAAAATGCATTTTTAAGCATTATTTTTTTAATTTCTTCCCTTTCTTAGTAAAAAATATTAGATGATTGTTTAAAAAAATTAATTGAATATATATTATATAAATTTCATTAACACTATAAACCAATACTTATTTTATTAATTTAGATAAAAAAATATACATATAAAAATAATTTTAGAAAAATGTGTAATTGAGTATAAAAATGAATTTATACAAAAATAAAGTATAATAACGATTCTATGTAATTAATTAGATTATTTTTAAATAAAGTTTAATTATTTTAATTTGGGATAAACTGAAAAAATGACACTTTTAAATTATTTTATTTAATGAAAAGAAATGACAATTAATTAAAAATCAATATTTTTCTCTATTCACTGAAAAATAAATCATTTTAGAAAAATTCCCCTGAAGTAAATATTGAGAAGAAAATTTAAAAAATGATATTTATTTAATGAAAAGAAACTTCTACAAAAATTATAAAATAATTATATTTTTTATGCAAAAAATTAAATAAAAATCATTTTTAAATAAGACATATTTTTGAAGCATTAAATGACTTTTCTGAAAATTGTGTAATTATTTATTATGAATCCATAAATACATTTTAATTATATAAAATATTTATAAATACACTTTATAATTTGGTTTTTCCTATTCATACCACCAATTTTACAACTAGGTTATAACATTCACATTTAAAAAATAATAAATAACTAGTTTATCGCAGTTCACTTAAAGCTCAGTGTTATGTGTTATGTAAGCTATCAAATACTTAAAATTAATTTAAAGAGAAACATATTCTAAAATGAAAAGATGTTATAGTGAATTATCAACCAAGAAATAAATAATCTTCCATAAGACCTAGCAACTAGGATCTGATATTAGAACCCACCTTAAACCTGAGCCACAACTGAATAACCTAATTAGGGTTTACAGGAAACATTCAAACCAAAAGAAATAGGAAAATAAGAGAAGATGGAATAATAAGACCTAAAAAAGTATTACCTTGGATAAAACCACTTGAAATAAATATAGGAGTCTAAAAAATTAAAGGATAATTAGAGGGGATCTCCCTTGGATGTGTTACCACTCGGTTGAAAAAGTGAGAGGATGAAGGGGGAAAATCCCTAAACAACTGAAAGAAAAAAGGTCAAATTTCAAAAAAATGGAAATACAGGGATGTGGCATGGATTTTCCACCACAACATAGAAATACACCTTAGGAACCCTCTATAGTGAATCCCATTTCTCTATGATATTAAGAAGACTTGTAGAGGCCCTCTGTAGCATGGTCAAGGGACTATGGTGCAACCGACATGAAATTGACAGGGGGGATTTACCACTTATCCGAATCCTCTATGATGGTCTGGGGACCATGACCCATGAGTGATAAATAAGGTAGGGAGATTGTCCCCTTGCCTAATTACCTTCACAGAGAAGCCTTCCTATCCATACTTTGGACTTTCCTAGCTCACAACCTCTACATAGTAACACTCTAACTTACAATGTGATCCTCAACATCCTATAGAGTCACCACCTCGGGTCCCCAAAACCACTCAAAAACAATATAAATGCTCAAAAACATCACATTAACCCAAATTAGATAATATTAAGAACCATATTTATATATTGGAATCATATATATGATTTCATATTTACTATATGTTTCCAAATTTCACTATTTTTACTATATTTTACCAAAAATACCAAATTTCACCAATAACATAATTTTAAAATCCTCATCCCAAATATTTTATCAATTTTACAAAAATAATATTCTAAATATATGAAATATATATTTTAAATATACATTTTTTCAAAATAGTTTTTTTGTGGTGATCATTACTAAAAAAACTACATTACTATTTAAATGAAAATATTATTTTTATAAATAATGCCTCATCAAAATTTGATATCCATTTAATGATAAAAAGTTTAAAAATATGATAAATTAATTTTCAAATTTAAATTAAAATAATTATTTATAAAATATTTTTTCTCTAAAACATACATTTCTTAAGTGTCTAAAAGGCTATCATAATAAAAGATACACATCAAATATTGTATTAGTTTATAAATATTTAAACACCAATTTGTAAATCAATCAAAAAATATTATTTTAGTGTATAATATATTATTTAATATTTTAATGAAATATTACATTTTACCATCTAATGAAAATGGAATAATATATTACATTATAATGTATATTACAAATTGTTACAATATTTTCAATTGTCAAATGAATCAATTACTACTAAAATATCTAAAATACCTTTCCAAAAATTAAATTCCTATAAACACATTACTATCCCAATGTGTATATGAAAATAAAACTATAAATACAAGAAATACAGTTACCAAAGAATCATGAATTTGATAAAAGATATTTTATACAATCATTTAAAGAAAATATTTTTATTATGAGATATATGAATATAATTACATTATTATATAAAAACTAATGATCATTATTTAGTATTATTATTTATTAATTTACTAATGGTTACATATTTACACATTATCAAAATATGGAAAATAGAATCCATAATGAATTATAAAACCATTACTTTTGTATGAATGGTATATTTAAATAATTAATGGAATTTCATAAGATCATGAATTTATGTATAAGTATTATATCATTTTTAATGATGTATAAATATATATAAAAAATGGTTTCAGTTGATGATTGCATAATGATAATGAATACAAACTAAATGTTCTTGTAAAGAAACCCATATACTATCATATTATAATTCTATTTTTTTCCATAATATATATATATATGTTATATCATATATATGTACAATTTTTTTGGAGACTATGGGTTATGATTTACTATTAATCAAATTTTACTTCTAGTATTTATAGAACATTTTTTATTTCATGATTTGATGAATATCGGGATTTGTCTATTCAATGTTTAATATGATATTTACACACCTCAGTTAAGAAATTTGTATTTAATAAGTTTATATTTTTTTCAAAATTAATTATGGTTAGTTTATATTACACATTTTTTTTACTTTAATTATATAATGAAAATATTTTTATCTTATCATATTTATTTCTTTGTTAGTGACATTATTCTTTATGTTTTTTCCTTAAAAAGAAAAGTAAAATAAAAATAAAAGTAATTAATATTATTTGATATATATAGTTATATATAAAATCTAGGGTGTTACATATACAACAATGTTTAACTGTTAATTAATCCTTATAAACCCATCACACTTCATATCCTATAACCATGGATATCTTTAAATAGTTACCTTGATCTAATCAGAAATATTCCCATAAAATCCTTTAATAAAAAGCGATTTTGAACCCCAAATACTATTCCATACAAATGTTTGTCTTATCCCAAAGTGAGAATGAATAGAATCAGAATCAGAATAATATTCATCTTATTATAACTTTAGACACAATGGATATGGATTTGAAAACAACCACCAATATTTTTTTCTTGGAAAGAAGAATTAAATTTTTCCATCTTCATAATACCGATATTTGCTATATATTTAGGGAGGAAAAACTATCAAATGGCATCCAAGGTTTATTATTTCTCCTTTTTACACTGTACCACAAAAAATATGAAAACAATGAATGAAAATGATCAACAATATGTTTAGGAAGCTAAAAGGAGGCACGAAATACAAAGGGATTGATTGTGAAATATAATTCAACATAACCTCCTTACCTACTTTTGAAAAATTCTCCTTTGAAAAAGATAAATTATATTGAAATAATTATCCACCATACATGTGAACACTTATTTATTTAATATACCAATAATAGAGGGCATAATGAAACATTTTTTATATGAGTCAACTTGTAGAACCCACAAAAAATTTCTCAAATCATCACATATTTTCCTTAAAACACCTTAATTAAAGAAAATTTAAAACTTTTGAAAAATTTCCTTCTTCCCTAATGATATGACCTTAGAATAACATACATAAATTAAGCATCATTTTACATGAATAACCATTACATATCACAATAAATCACACCCCATAAACAATCGGTTTACTGGCTATGGATATTATCAACATAAACTTATTATTTTATAAAAATTATTCCAAATAAACTACAAAATTATCTATAAATGATATCCTTCTTTAAATATTATACATAATAATCCTCTTCATTACCCAGGTAATGAAGTAAATCTAAAGTAGTGATTTGAGATGCTCAGTAAGGGGTAAAATATGTTAGATATCAATCGAGGATCATAAGTGGGAATAAGATAAATATGTGGGTATGAGAACATAATTAAGTTATATGAATCCAATATAAAGAAATAAAATCTAATGAAACATGAATCAAAAGAATTATTATGGAATAAATACTTTGATATAACCTAAAAATGAATCACGGGGATATGGAAACATGAGACAATAATCAAAAAACCAGAATCATAATATAGAAATATAACCTCAAAATAAGAGTATAAAATAATATATCAAGGGTCATATCCATGAAAATAATCATATAGTGAGAATAGTCCCATAATATAGAAGATCGGGTTCACTTTCAATTCCCATAATTATCACAAATTGGGTTTAATCCCTAACTAGATACATTTCATCTCATGATATATAATACTTTTCCCAATTAATTTGATGTATATAAAATTAATATCCCAACAATCATATAATGAAAAAACATATTTATATGTTCTTCATGAACATGATTAAATTTATAAATCAACCACAACATAAATGACATATGATAATGAAATATATTTTCATGAAAATATCCATAATTCATAAGTAAATCATACATAGAAAGAAAGTGGATTAAAATATATCACCAGTGAATCAAAATAAACATTAAAGGAAATTGGAATAGATAAAAAATAATTATTAATAACATTATAAAATTGTTTAGAAAATAAGAATAAATATTATTCATATTTTTGATAACTTTTATTTTAAAGGGAAATAAATTATAAATCAATGGTTTTATAAAAAAATGAAAAATAAAATAAAAATTACATTATATAACAATTAAAAATTGGAAAGTAATATTTTTAATGAGAAGCAATGAAAATAGTGGTAGAAACTAACCATATAGAAAACTCTAAAGAAGATATCTAAAAAGATTTAATTGACACTTTTGTTAATAAATAAATGTTAATAGAAAGTGAACTTAAGAATCCATGGAATATGGGACAAGTAAATAAACCCAACAAAATGAAAAATATGATATAAAATTCTAACCCTAACAAAGATATTTGGATAGAGCCAAAATACCACTAGCCATAGATGTATCCCCCAGGCAATAAATGTTTAAAATAAATTCCTAGGGTTTTGAAATATCATCGAGCGATGATTTACTATTTCATATGATGCAACTTGAAATTGAAAAAATCCAATAAAAAATATAGATATGATTCATGATAAAAAATAGACCAAACTCCCATAACACAACATAAAAATAATCCAAGTCGAATAAACAAAAAATATCACCAAATAAGCCTACAAAACCCAAAGAATAAAAATAGAAACTAAGGTTCCAAACATGGAATGAAACCAATATCCAAACCATAACCACCTAAAATATCCCACATATATTTCTAATGACTAAAACATCAAGATTATACACTAAATAAGTAAGATTTCTTCCCCTTAGATACATCATGTCAAACAATATCTAAATACACACCAAGATGTATATGCAAGGGGTGATGATATAACTTAATAAGAAATCCCCCCCAAATTTCCCATATATGATACAAGAATAAAAATAAGTATTCTTAAATAGTACACAAAACATGAGATAATCATAAAAACCAATAAAAAAAGGTTTATATATAACTAGTTTAAACAACCCACACCACAACACAAAAACGAACCATTAACACACACACCTATGAAATGCACTATACCCTCCCCTATGGGATCCATAAAACCAACCCAATGTATCCACTATTATAATGGGACTAACTAAATGAACTAAAATCAAGAAAATAAACCCTCTCCCTTTGACCCAAGTTGTCACTTGGTGGTATAATCCAATGTTCCCTAATTTTATCACAAATATCCAACTATGAACTAACAAGGACCCATCCATATGCATCATTAATGCATGATAACCCACTCCAATTCCTATTTTAAACACACCAAATGTAAATTTTTTAAAACACAACACCACTTATGTATTTTACTAAAAATGTTATGGGAATAACCCACAACATTTATTCTCCAAAACTACTCAATAATAAGATAATACTGCAAAGGTATTTTATAAAGTATTTTTCATTAATAAATACAAAAAAATTAATTTTGAAAACCCCAAAACATAATTTACCTGAAAGAATTAGAGAGAGATAATTCATTAAACTCAAAAAAGATTTTCACAAAGAAATAAACACACAAATTCATCTATATGGGCTCTTGAAGCCCTCATATGATGGTTTAAAAAAATAACTAAAAAAAAATAACAAAAAAATAGATTCAGACATGGTTTCACAAAACTAGGGTTTCTTCCAATGGAGAATGAGAAGAGGTTATAGGATGAGAGATTGGTTTATTATCTTCTATACCTATACCAACCACTCTAAGATTGTAATAGATATAGATATTGAATGAATATTGTCACCAAAATCACTCAAGGAAGCTTATAGGTTTAATTTACCTAGAAATTAGGGAGGAAATAATTATTTTAGAGGGATGGGTAAAGTCAAAAATTAATATTGAAGGATTTTTAAAATCATGTATGGTTCATAAAATGGTTCACCAACCATAAAAATCCCACTACACAAAAAATTAAATGGCTAAATAGTTTACCCAAATCATGTTTCCATAATATGCTTACTTAGAGGAATTCATTTAATTATTCATGGTTACCTATTGATGTTAGATACTTTACCCTAACAATGAACCAACAATACAGCCATTAAAAACACTCCAAGAATTTTATAAATGCTCCAAAACTTCTCAAAACCAACACTAATATCCTGATCTCTTGAAAATAAATAAGAAAAAAACTAAATAACTAAAACAAAGGGTATTTTATTCATACCAATATTTTATATTTTTTCCTTGAATAACTATAGGTTGGGGGTGTCTTGAAAAATTTTGGTCCATTATTCTTGAATAAATCTATCCCATTCCCTAGTCTCTTCATGCACTTGGCCATACTACCATAACACTCAAACTGTTGAGATATATATTCCTCATAAGATGTTTTCTTACCTTTATATAATGTGGTTTGGGGTGTTAATGAAAGTTGAATTAAAATGATGAGTAAAATAATCCCAATAAATCACATGATCGGGGTCAGGATGGTACTTATTTAGATGAGTTATATAAAAAAATTATGAACCAAGATAAAATTTTGTGGTTGTTCTTGTCGATAAGAAACATCGATAATATTCATGAGAATCTAAAATATTATAAAATACCAAGGAGTTAGTTTACCATTATTATTCATAAGAAGGTGCTTTAACCTTTTATATACTCACAAAAATACATGATTTCCCACTTCTATAGATATATAATGATGATAATGATCTTCATAAG
Organism: Viscum album; assembly: GCA_963277665.1. Lineage (NCBI taxonomy): Eukaryota > Viridiplantae > Streptophyta > Magnoliopsida > Santalales > Viscaceae > Viscum > Viscum album. The sequence goes on along the minus strand of OY728142.1, from coordinate 2,042,939,438 downwards.
ACTTTAGATGGCCATGGTCCATTTACATTTGTTTATTAATAAATTTTATTTTCTTAGAAGTCTTATATACAATACTTGTTCAAATTAGTGATGTTTTGCCTACATCCACCCGAAAAAGTGGAGTGAAACATAGAAAACCATAAAATTATTCAAATGGATCTATATGTATCAGGTCTTGAAAAATTTTAATTTGAAAACTATACTAAATGAAAATGTTCTTCCTATGAACTACTAAATTCTACCACACATGCTTTGAGCATGTCTAATAGTATTTGGATTCTAAACTTTGTTTTACCATCTATTTAATTATGGGATATATATTTCATGGTCAAATGAGTTTCAAAATATTATTACAAGGACTGATAATACCATAAGGTAAATCTTGGGTCTTGGTCATAGATAATATAAACTAATACCCTATATAACTTCACCACTTCACAGATATATATATATAACAACTCTTATAATCAAATAATCTCTGGAATTAGAAAGAATTGTGTAGGATTAGATATTTGGTCAATAAATAAACAGATGGAATCATGAATTTTATGTGTCCTCGAATAACCAATGATAAAGTCTATAAAAAATTTCACCCATTACCTTATGGGTATTCATAATGATTATAACATACCATCTAGTAATTTGTGGTTGGATTTAACCAATTTACATATAGGACATTTCAAAACATATTCTATAAACATTTATTTTATACCGGTATATAAAAAATAATTCTTTATTGTATTCTACATTTTATGAATTCATATATTGAAAACCCACCTATAATGATGATAAACATGCATGCATTACTCTTGGTAGAAATGAGGAACTATGATTCGGTCTTAAAAATTAAATACAAAATTTTCATCCACATTCCATCTATAGATGACATCCTCAACATGAAGTTTTTTCATAATGGTAAGGCAATCAGGTTCCAACCATTAGGACTCCTTAACTTGCTAACCAAATCTGGAATAAGGAAGAGTGAAGACCGTGATTTCATTTCATTTAGTGTAATACAAATTAATTTCAGATATTACCCCCATTAATTTCCATTAATCTCAATATTCTTTTTCCACTTGATTATACAACATAATACTTAATGCTTTAATCACTAAATTCCATTTTGTAGAAATATAAACCAAGTCAAAGTAAACTTTTTAGTGTCTCTCCATCGAACATAAATACCTAAGGTTCAAGTAACTTTGTGAGAAGATGTGCTTCAGGATTCTATAACTAATTAAAATAATTAATTTCTCACCAAATAGATAGTAACCCCATGTTTTTAATTAAATGTAATATATTAATAATTCAATATCATTAATTGGAGAATTATTTTCTGGTTATAGTAATTTTCATGATCCATAATCTATGAAATTACCTCCCTATATGATAAAAAAACCAAATACAGATCCAAATTCACCATAATATACAATTTAACCCTCACATGGTTCTAGAAAGATATGGATTAGTGTTGAATTAAGACGATCCTTAAACTCATAAAATAATTCTAAACAGTCATCGATCCAGTAGAATGTAATACTCTTCATTGTTATTGTATTTATAGTGGAAGATATACATGATAAATAAATTATTAATTAACTATAATAACCTATTAATCATATTAATATTTATACTTAAAAGGCATTATTAGGTAGATCTTAATAAATGATGATTGAAATCATTTCAGGGTTGAACAATATACATTTTTCATAAATGAGATACCTAAGGAATCAAAATTCTTATATCTAGAAGCAACCCTTAGAGAAATTTTCATAGAGGTGGTGATCTCACAATGTGCTTAAAATAATTCCGTGGTGCCTCTCATGATCATATCTAGTGAGAGAGTAAACTAAGTTGTCATTAGAAAATAAAACAACAAAAACATCAAGGTACCTATGAAAGATAAAGTTTATCAATTGCATGAAGACTTGTGGTGAATTTGTACGATCAAAGGGAATTAAAAAGTACTCAAAGTGGCCATAATGGCTTCTAAAATCTATCTTTGGAATAACCTTATTCTTGACAAAGATATGGTGGTACATTGATCAAAGATAAATTTTTGAGAACCAATTGGATATCTTTAATTGATCAAACAGACCATCAATTATAGGAATATGATATTAATTTTTAATTGTAACTTTAATTAGTTTGTGATAATAAATAGAAATTCAAATATTTTCAACTAAATTCTTTACTAATAAATCTATAGCATCCCAAGGAAATGTGCTTTGTATAATAAATCTATTTCTTTCCAACTCTTCAAATTAGACCTTTAATATAGATAATTATATCGGTTCCATTTGATACAGTGAAAGATAAATAAGACTTGTTCTTGGGTGTAAGTAAATAAAAAATTATACTACCCTTTTAGGTGATAATCTAGGGAAATTACCTAGAAATACATAAAGATGTTGATTTACTATGTCAGGAAGATACATAATTTTTATTTCATCAATATCCCTTAAGGTTACAATTTCTAATTGATAAGATATGATTCCAACTAATTTTACTAAAGGCCTTAATCTTCTATAATTCATGTCCAATTCCACTTTGAAATGACGAACAACTCTATCAAGAGATGTGAAAGTAACACAGTCACAAAAGCAATTAATATGAGATTTAAAATCTACTAACCAGACTACCCATAATTTAAATTAATGTTATTAATATCTAAGATATCGAACTCCAAAAAAATGGACTAAATAATTGGTAATTAAACATGATGAACCCTTAAATCTCATATATTCCCTTTACTCGAGAGGTGTCTTGATACTCATGACATGAGGCATAATTTACACATTTGAATCTATTTTTTTGCCATGTGATAAGAAATAAAAGAGTGGGACTCACTAGTGTTAAACAAAAAATATATTAAAATTGGACAGAGTAATATTACCTCGTTATTTTGAAGAACCCAGTTCTCTATTTTCCACATCCTTCTCAACCAAAAAATTTTTTCGATGAACCCCTCTTAGATGATTTTTACCTCCATATTAAGATGGATCTTGCTAATAGGTAGAGGTATTCTTAGAATAACCAAAACTAAATTTACATTAAATATGATAACTACTATGGAGATATTTTCCTAGTTGTGTGTTGGAGGTATGAGTAATATTGGAACCATCACCACCTTTTTATTTTAGGATATTTACATAGATGCATTTGAGATGTTCCATTTAGCCACAGTTGTGACACTCTCCGGGTAGTTCCATACATTCCATTTTTTAAGTTATCCAATTAGAAACATCAAAATAAACCCATGTAGAGGAAATAAAAACAACCCTACGTATTGGTTCGTTAGTTCCTTACAACCCTAGGAGTACTTATACCTTATATACTTATTTCCATACCTCTAGTTTCCATTTAAGTCTGACCAGCTAAAGGTGTCCCCTATAATAAGATTCCCAACAATGCAATTTTCTACCACCATAACATTATTAACCAACTTAGTGTAATTGTCAATGTATAACTTCATAATCTTAGATTGAATCTTATTTTATAGACCCAACATAAAGATACACACTTTTAGAGAATCACTATCAACCACTTCTTGTGTAAAGGGAGCAAGATAATTAAATTGATCTCCATATTCCATAATTGTGATATGTTCTTTCTTAAGATCATAGAAATTTTTGTCCTTGATACTAAAAAGGTATGAAAATATAATTATTTGTTAAATATTTTTTAAAAATCCTCATAATTAATGCCTTCATTTACTTTTTGTTGGATGGATATATCCCACCATTGTTGATCTAGGTCTTCAAGCATGTATACTACTAAATTTTATTTAATCCCAATTGGATTTCCAATGAAATTTATGATATTATTTATTCATATAATAAATTACTCTAAATTTCTATGTCCAAAGTAACTCTAAAATATTGGTGGATTTTTAAATTAAAATTATAATGATTGATCAACATTACATGGTTCCTCATTCTAGTTTCCCTTTTCCATAGCCTAAAAGGATTACACAGTTCCTTTGAAGAGCTACAGATTTACTTGTGGTTTGGGTGGACCATATTCTCAAGGGTTTCCACAAAATTATTTATAGGTATCCTAATTGTTGTAATTTTTATATATCCATAATAAAAATCACTTCCTAGTCACCACCCATGTTTATTTATATGTTTTTACAATATACATAACACACTACTGAGATGAAAGTAGATATTTTTTGAAATCTAGAGCCATGAAATATTATATGAATGATGAAGTCTTATTGAGGAGTCTATTTAAAAATTAATTAAACCAAAATATCATCGGATAAACACATGATGATGAGAAGAAAGAATTTCTAGAAGTGTTTAAAAGAACCTTTTATACCCAGATCTCTCTAATAACTTGATGTTCAATATAAATAAGGTTATTATACCTTTTATACCCTATATTTAAAGTCTCGACAAAGACTATCTCGACACCTACTTCCCTGATTGATGAGTCGAACCAAACTGATACCATTTGTAACATACTAACCCTCACTAATTTCCATGGAAAATAATGGAATGACCCTATACTTAAGTGCATGACAGAGTTATAAAATGTTAGAAATAAATTCCTAAGGTTTCACAATATCACTACGGAATAATTTAAACTTTTATACAACACAAACTACATTAGAAAAAATCCAATATAAAAATATTAATACGATTCAGGATAAAAACTAGACCAAACTCCAATAACATAAAATAATAATAAATAGAGCCAAAATAACGAAAAATATCCCCAAATAACTCTATAAGACCCTAAAAATAAATATAAACCAAGGTTCCAAAAGTTACACGACACCAAGGTCTACACCCAAACCACCTCTAAGATCCCATCTTCTTATCCAATGAACACAACATTAAGATTCTCCACCAAATAAGTTAGAGGTTTACCCCTATCTGCATCTTGTCAAAAAACATTTACATATGAATTTAGATGAATATATGGGGGGTAAGTACATAATGTAGTAGGAAATATTACAAATACTTACCACACATGATATTAGATCAAAAACAATTTATCTATCATTTTATATAAAATAGGATAGAATCATAAAATAAAATGAAAAAGTATATATATAATTAGTTTATAAAACTAACACCACAACATAAACCTTCACTATGAATAAAAAATCATGAAATTCACCTAGAACTCCCATATAAGAACCATGTCACTAACCAAATACATCCCCAATATGATCTAGACTAACAAAATGATCCAAAATTGTGATCAGAAACCCATCCCCTTGACCGAAGTTATCACTTGGTGGTACAATATAGTGTTTTCCAATTTTAGAACCAATAGTCAAGTCCAAAATAATATGTACCCATCCATATTCATCATCAACACATAGTAACTCATTTTAATTCCAAGTTTAATATTAGAAAAATTCTCTCAACATGAAATTTTAGATATTTTGGATTATGTTTGTTGAAAAAGTAGATTGACCAAGATCCAAAATAGAGAAAATAATAGGGTATTTATGAATGAAAGTCTCTAGATGATTCTAGAGTTTGTTATGGAAAATTTACTAGATATGTAAAGAAAATGAATTAATCTCATTCATGTCAGGAAGACTCTTACTCAAAGTAAATGGGATCACAGAAGGGTGTTGTGTGAACAAGGAGTTTCATTCCATTATCTAAAAAGGAACTGATGTATTTTCAGGTGCATAAAGGGTTTCATGATTAATTATTAACACATATAAATTAGCCATTAATTATTTCATTAAGAATAAAATAAATATTAGTAGAATCAAGTGATCTATTTTCACATAAGACTTACGTGAATGTATTTCTTTCACAAAAGAATTTATATGAATAATAGTTGTTTGTGGGAAGTAAGATTTGTTAACTAGTGTATTTTGAAAGTATTTTACATGAACAATATTTTTATAGAAGGAGGGTTATGTGAACCTTAAATATATTTCATGAAATTTCTAGGTAAATGTGAACTTCAACATTCTTATAAAAGGAGAGATTCATACCACACTAGTACTTGTGTAACTAAACTTTATTAAGATCATAAAAGGAATATTATAAAGGAATAGTTATTATACTTTAGTTGAGACACTGATGAGTTATTATACTATAAGAGATAAGTGATTTCTATAAGTGAATGGTTATAAAATATAGGGGTAGTGAGTCCAATATCAAAATTCTATAAAATAGTGATCTTATATATTCTTGAATATCAACACATCACTATTATATTCTCCTTATATTATTCCTATGTGGGTCAACCATGTAAAGATTTATTGTGTTTCTATTTTATATACTTTATTTCTTCATATCTGTTTAATGAGAGAGGTTTTTCAACTAACAACGAAACAATATCATTGGTGAGGGTTATTTGAATAAATCTATATACCATGAATGACCCCACCTCTTAGGGTATTTACCTTACATGCAGCCAAAATGAGACATAAGAAATTAAGGTTCAAGTATGTGGAACTATATATAAATTAGAATAAATGACAATAGTAAATCACAAGGGAATTCATATATTTTATAGGTTCAACTTTTATCTCTAAATGAATCAGATGCATCACTATTTATGATCATTAGGTATGGATGTGTACATAGATTTTGTATATATTGTAGTTCTTTATCAAGAAAATAGTGTGAAGAAATGGATGTTGATGGTAGAGGGATTAATGAATTAGGGGGAACCTTATCTAATATAATATAAATTTAAATTTAATTTAATGTAAATTCTCTCATGTCAGGTGGGAAAATATATTTAATATATTTTAAGGTGACTCAAATTCATGAGAAGAAATAATGAAAGTTATATGGAACAATTATGATGACTTGAGGATGCACCTGAATGAATATGTTGATTCATGATTGATTGAATAATTTTATTTTGAAGGGTATGCATGGCCTAAGATAAACCTTAGATAATGTGAACATTTTCAAGAATATCTTGAAGAGATTATAACCTTGTTTTAATCCAAAATTCTTTATAATCGAGGATAAATATTAAAAGGAATTGAAATTCGATAGTATTTATAGTAAACCTCTTTTATATTATATGATTAATGACTATAAAAAGTATTTAAAAAATTAAATTATAAGAAGTTGTCATTAAAGGATTTCAAGAATACCACCATATAGGATGATTAAGAAGAAGAATAGGTTGAAGAAGTCCTGTTGTTTATTCCCTCAATTATAAAAAAGGGTAAAAAATACCATATGAAAAATTCAAAACACAATATTTTAATGTGTAAAGGTTGGGTACCTTGAATAAGGTGTCCTATGACGTTTTAGGATGATGATTAAATTCCCATGAATAAAACATAAAATAATGTGAAAGGTAGTAGGATCACTAAGCATAAATTCTTTGAGAAAAAAAACCCAAATTTTACAGGAATATAATAACATTTTAGAAACAAAAGAAGATGGGATTTAGGGATAAAATACTTAAAATAAGATGTTACCATTTCTATTAAAGATAATTTTCAGGAAAGGGAAGATTGTGATGATTCCCAATGAGAATTATAAGGGAGATGTAATCTCTAATCAGATTTTGAAGATTTTATAATGATTTGGTTTTTCTTGAGTGGAAGGCTTAATCCATTTTTGTGTTTCTAATCCCTAAAACATTTTTAAAGGCTAAAATAGTAATTTTATCTTGTAAAATGACCTCATAAAATGTTTATGACGGTTCCATTAACTCTAGAATGTAGTGTTTTCTCTTGGGTTTAATTTTGGTGAGATTATATGTCAGAAAATTTATTCAGAGTATATAATATTTATTAAATAAATATTAATTATATTTTATATGTTATAATGTTAATATTTCTTAATTGAACCTCCATATTAGAATTACGACTTCAGGATTGGTTCCAAAATAATGGGTTTTACCTAGGTGAGGTATGATCACCATTCGAGTTTGTGGATTAGGTTAGATCTATTTTAATGGGTCTTCCTTTTAATTAGAAGGGGTATTATTAAACCCTAACTCTCTCTCATCCCCCATATGGAATATGTAACTAATCCAATCCCACTTCCCATTTGATAGAGAAAATTTTAGGGGATGCATTCTAGGAGAGATTTTTTATCCTAGAATGATTAGATCATATATCTAGATTAATAAACCATGAATTGGAAATCATAAACAAACATTTAAGAAGCTATAGTGATTATCTATGAGTTAGGAATCATTGTTTTATATTACTCCATTTTTATTAGATTATTATCCCCACCACTCATTTTGGATCATGGGTATACCTATTTTTGTTTTAACTTTGTAAGCGATTCAAATCTGGGTTTTTAACACATATTTAGGTAGATCGCAAGTGATTTTTATAAGAAAATTATAAATATGAGAAGTGTGGCCTCAAGAACCCACGTTGTGCACCTCATTAATTAATCTATGGTTTGAGAAATGGTCCACACAACATTTGGGTCTAATGTATACACTGAGTGAAAACTTAGGGAAGATGACCCGAGGCTTTTCCATGTACAAGGATAGAAACTTGTGTACGAAACGTGGGTGTGTACTTGTACACATCATGAAGGTGACATGGAATAGTCTAAGGTGTGTACACATCTAGGTACCAATTCACCCCCAAAACCCATGTAATATATGGAAACCCCATTTAATAGGGATGAAAAATTTTGGTTTTTCCAAGGACACACTCAAAGGGAGGATTTGGGTGGACACATCACATACTTAGAGTACATGCATTTTACTATCCTTTTTAGAAGGTTTTTTTATTTTCACATCATGGAGATGGTTTTTGAAAAAAATGGTTAGTCCTTTTTTAGTATATTTCCATGTAGAATGTGATTGTGTGGTCCTGTTCTCTATTAGAGGTTAGTGGTGAGATTTTTTGAGGCTTTTGTTAGTTTCTAATCCTTTGGAGATGTTGGGGGGTGTTGATAAGGGACTAGAGTGTGTGTGAGGGATGTGGAATTCTCATGGCGTAATAGGTAGTCTTGTGTGTAAGTCCTCATGTTGACTCAATGGTAGGTACCCCTCGTAGATTTGTTGGTTATTATGAATTACATAAAGGGTGAAGAGTCATGGACCCCAGTGCTCAACCATGGATAAAAATTACCCTATTCATCATAGGATGGTTCAATGAGACATGGATTGACTTGTGTATCAAAGAGGAAAAATCCTTATCTACATTCACTATAGAGTTGGTAATTGTGTATGCACCTTTTATTTTGAGGATATATGAGTTAAACAGTCACTCCTTTATCCTGATGGCCTCTATGACCAGTCTTCATCATACTATCTATACTCCTTCTCTTTCTCTCTCTCTCTTGTTTTGTATCTCAAGTTGTGATCAAAGGGGATAAAGAAACATTATAGAACTTCCTCAATTTTTCCGTTCACTAGACCATGGGTTCCAATTATTTGGGAGTGTTTTCATTTTGGTATATATACAAGGATAATTTCCCTAATCCCACATTCTAGGTTGATGAGTGAGGATCCCTCTCGATGGATAGAGATATAACCCCATGTGAGGTTGGGTGTGAGTCCTCCATACTAGGTGATTTTATCTTGGTACTCATTCTACTAAGGTGTGGGATGTTATTTCAAGGACATTGATAGTTCTATTCATATTTTATGTAGCTTCTTATCCAAGAACATGATCCCCAACACAACCATAATGTCAGTTCATCTTGGTAGTAGTTATTGGGTAGAGATAGACTAGTTTTAGGGATTAGTACTCCCTCAGCTAGGTTGTATGTGATAGTGAGTCAAAAATCTCTCATGATGGCTTTAAATCTACCTATATTTGTGGAGATGATAGTTAATTCTTGGATGGATTGTGTTCACAATGGTTTGAGGAGAAAAAATTATTTCAATTCTTTCCCTCTCAATTTTCTTCTATAGTGGAATGAGTTCTATAAGTGTTTACTCTTATAACATCTATTATCCTTTAACACTTTAAAACATCTCAGACACCGTGTTCTTATATTGTGATACTTATTAGAGTTTTTTATTTCCCTCTATTTGAAAATGCGTGATATTACATTAGGTAGTATGATGTGTGGACTCCTCTTAGATGAGTTGAGAGTTCTAGGCTCTTTTGGTTGAGTAAATTTTTTGGCTTGGTGTAATGCGGAGACTCATTTAGAGAATAATGGAATGAAGGTAGTCCTGGTTACAGACCTTGTGAGTTGGATGTTATTCTATTTAATCCTATATGGTTCATCATCTAGTGTATGATCATTGTTTTGGGATATCATAGATTTTTCCATAGGGCACACTGATGGCATTATGAGGTGGTTCCCTTTCTTGAGTTGGTAATTTGTAGTGAAAGTTGGGTAGGAATATGTATTTCCCTAAGGCTAGATACCTACTCAGGGTGTCCCCTTACCTTGTTTAAGTGAGTAATTGTACTTGGTTATGGTTTCCTCAATGATACAATGACCTTGAGTTTGGGGGGGTTTGGTGATGTTATTCTAGGGTTAAAATCCTTTGGGTTTCACTGGGTGGTGGTACAGTTCAACCTTGTTTTCAAGATGAAGTATGAAACTATTACCCTTTTTTTAAGATAATCCTACTGAGTTTTTTATACTCACCCTGCACAATTCTTAGGGCCACATATGTTTTGTTTGTCCATATGACGTAAATATTGGTGACCTTTTAGACTTGGTACTATAGAATTGGAGCTTTGTGGAGGTTTCGAGATTCAGGATCCGATAGAGTTTGGATTGGAGATTGTTAAATATGTTCACATTATTTTTCTAGTCACTTGATAGATATTCTTGCATATTTTAATTTATAATTATACTTTTATATTCTATGTTGTTTTGGACCTCTTGTTGGATCAATGATTTTTATGACTATAACATTTTTAGGATAAGACCGACCATTGTTTGTTGTAAATTTTTAGTGAAAATAACTATAACATATCTCATTTAGGTAGTATTAAGGTCTAATACATGGGTTACCACTAACCTAGGTGGGGCCTCAGTGTGTGAGGCTACGATAGAGTGGTATCAGAGTAGTTCCTTCCTAGGGACAAAGTTTATAGATAGGTGTCTCATGTTTCTAGTTTAGGAATATGGTATGATAATGTTTGTAGTGCTTAGGATTAGTTGTCAGACTAGGTAAACCAACTAGGGTGTGGTAGTTGAAGCATTTCTATACATAGAATTTGATAATCTAGGTGAGTAACCCAGTTTTTTATAATATTTTTTGTAGGGTATACTTCTATAGCTCCATACATAATTTAACGGTCTTGTGAAATCTTGGATTTTATAGTGTGACATATTTTTGCAATGTTAACGCTATGAAATTAGGATGTTGATTTATCTCACATATTTTATTTCTTTAAGGATTCAAGTTAGACCTTTTTCTATTGGTGAGATCCCTGAGACTACTACAAAACATGTATGCATTATAAGAGGAGCTCTTGCTTTTTTTCTGATGGACAATGCAATCTTCAGTTATGATTGATATTTCCCTTATCTAAATGGATCGGATGGGGCACGGGTTCCTTCACAAGGGTTGGTACCCCATTAGTTGAGTTTTTTTCTTGTGAGGCATAGGTCCCCTATATAAGATTTTGGATTTTAGTACTCCCCTATAGGTGTAGGTACATGAACTACCATTCATGGGGGATATGTCCTCCATTAGAGTATGGGGATAGAAATTTCGTGATCCCATAAGGTATATGCACCAAATAATAAAGTGGGGTGTTTAATCTCTCACCGAGCATGGTGGGGTCCTAAATTTATAGAGTAAGATGTTTTTTATTAGGATGGATTGGATTCATTAACCATTTGAGTTGGTACTACCTTGTTAGCCAGGGTGTGGTTATTCTATGGGAGGGGTAGGTTTTCCCCTCACTTTACATATATTCTATTTGTATATTGGATTATTAATCCATTAATCTCTATGATGCATGGGTCCTGTATCATAAATAGGAGTTGATACTCCCATATGAGGAAGGGCGTTGGTCTTCCATATATAGAGATCGACTTTCGATGCAATGTAGAGTACGATTATTCTACCTTATGGAGTGGCACCTCCACTATGACTCAGAGTTAGAGTCCCATCAATAGTGACTATGAGTTAGAGTTCCACCAGTAGTGAGGTTGGAACCCACTTGACTTTTATGTAGAAACTTTTTTAGGTATAATTCCTTCACTATATATAATTTTGTTATTCTCTATTGTCTTGACTTGATATTCAGTGTGATCTAATAATTGAGAGTGTTTTATAGGAGGATTCTTGTTTCAAACCAGTGCTACCTAGAAAGCTGGATGTCAGGATTGGGAAAGATAGGTGGGTGAGTGATTCTAAAGGGAAATTAGGGCATCCATTTTCCTTCCACATTCTCTTACAGATGTTGGCAGGTGTTGGGAATTGATCGCTCGGATTATGGGTTCGTAGCGAGAGCTACGGATGAAAAGGCTAGTTAGGAACCAAAATGATCAAGGTTAAGTTTGCAACCATTTTTAGGGTGTAAATGTTTTTAACATCAACTCATTCATATTTTATATTATTTTTTATTTTCTAATCAGGGTTCCAAAGACCCTCATAGGGACTTTGTACTAGTATAGTGAAACCAAAGGCATTTTGTAGAGGTGAATTTTTATTTTTATTTTGATCAGTAATGAGAGATAATTTATCCAATTATGATTTTGGAGATTCTTTCATGGTTGGGTGAGATGTAGTAGCATTTTATTGATAATGGATGACCCCCCTCAGACTATGATTTAGACTATGACTAGTTTTTTGAGGTGTATTTGTTATTGGTTGGACATGTCACATTTATCTTCTTTGGGAGTGGGGTCTAGCTGGAAAGTGAGGCTGATCATTATAAGATTCAACCAATTCATTCATAGGATGGAAATTTTAGTTTAGTATACTATTATTTTAAAAGTATTATACCCACAACTATAGTTATTGGGGCCATATTATTTCCCCTTGGTGGTGTATTAGATGCGAGGAAGGAATTGAACTCTAGTCCCTTAGCTATGATCGTCTTTGGGAGGTTTTTAGGGGACAAAGTAGAGGTTGAGTTATGATTTTTATTTATTTACTATTAATAGATATTCACATGTATTAACTTGTGATTCCCTTATTGGGACTTCTTATACACTTGGATAGAGGCATGTTGGACTGTGTGAGTTCAGAAGACCCAAGAATCAAGTTGACTAGATGACAATAATCTTGATTTCTTATCACTTCAGTCAGGTGGCATGAATTTGGCGGAGTTTCATGGTTGAATATTTGAAATTATGGGTATGAAAATCCATTTATCATGATCATTTATCATATGTTTTAAGAAAGAGAGCATTGAGATGAAGTTTTAGAGTGAACCCATCAGTTCTTATTTAGTTAGAGAGAAACATGTTGAGGACAATGGTGTAGTTGTGACATCCCTATAACCACTCGTGAGGTTAGGAAAAAATTTATCCATTCTAAACATGACATAAATAATACATTAATATCTTTATTTAGATAATATATCTAAAAAATATTCACACAACCCATGGACCGAAAGGTTTGTTGTATTTGATATTTGATATATAAACATCTTATTTTATAACACTTGCAAAATTTCTCCAAAATCATGCTCCTATAGACCTTTTTTCGAAATCCCACATGATATAATCATATTTATATCAAGGGTAATAGAAAAATAAAAAATCGGTGATCTTAGATGCTCGGTAAGGTAGAAAATATGATAATGCATCAGATTATAATTATGTAGCATAAATTGTGGAAGAAATAAGTATCTTAATAAAAGATCACATGACATAGATGATAGTAATAAAATATTATAGAGAAACATAATATCACAACTATATCATTAATAAAGTGTTAAAAATTATTATATGACTCAAAATACATATCAGTAGTCATAAAACATGAAACCACAAATATTAAAGTGTTGAATACTTTAAAAATAATGTTTAATCATGAAAATATGGAATTTCATGGAAAAAATGAATCTTGAAAATTATATATAACCTGATAAAAAACATTTATATGTGGAATAATAATAATAATAATAATTTTTTTGTGAGAAAACCAATTACTCATATTCAAGTATGAACAAACTCATTATGTTTATGCCTAAAAATGTGAGCAAATCCATTACACCCATGCATACGTGAACAAACTCATTATGTCTTTGACTTAATATCTCATGAAATACAAAACTAATCCAATTAATGGGAGGGAGATATTGGAACCCACATATCATCATCTATAAATATGTGGTCCAGTTAAAATCAACCATAATGTAATCTTAAAGAACCCATGAAAATAACGTGTTTCTTGAAATTTTCAAAAAACACTACATAACATGAAATTAAGAAATCATAGGATATAGAAATATAATTTTTCAAAAGGAATCGTATCATAATAACATATATATTGAATTAAAAATGTAAATTTATAAAGATATCCAAATAAAATATTATTTAAAAGAACAAATCATGCTAATAAATTTGGAGTGGTAAATAATTAAAGGAATTACTTTATTGAAAAAACATGGACATGAAAGATAAAAATAATTGGTAAGTATGAGGGTTATTATTTATAATTTTACACTTTTATTTTAGATATTTTTATCAAATAAGTGGTTATTTTGGATGAAAAGTAATTTCACAATATAAAAATAAAAAATACTATATAAAATAAAGGAATTATAGGATAAAACAAAACTTTATGATTATATCCAAGTAAGAAACACTGGCCTAATTAATCATAAATTGAGTTGATGAAACCCTAAAAGATTTGGTAACAAAATAATCAAAGGATAATGAGAGAAAGATCGTGAAATAGAATCTAAAATCTCATGAAATGGAATATATTTTCATATGTAAAACCAATTGGGTAGTGAATATACTATATAAATTAAGTTGTGATGCACATTATAAAAATTTTCCATTGTAGTTGAACACGAGATAAATAAACGCTAACCTTTACTCTTGATTTTCATAGAAGTGATTTAACATCTGATTTAAAAAACAAAAATATATTGATAAATAATTTCATAACTATATTCATATGTAATAATATTTACAATTTTCTTTTATAATCATCATCTAAATGTATATTAGTTATTTTTTACAGATTTTCCCACCTCAGGTGTTTATAGTTTTGATCATTTGTACTAGTTTTATAAGATTGATGTCAGTATTCATTTTTCTACCACATTTTATCATTACAATTTCATTAAAGTTAATATAATATTTTAATTATAATTTTTTATGAAGTTTTAATTTCCTTTTATTAGTGTTTCATTATTTGTCCTGGAAGATGGAATCGACAATAAACACACTTTGATGATTTTATTTACCAATTAAATGTAATTTCTTAATTGTTGAGATAAATATTGATATATAAATTATAGAAAACAAAAATACATTATTTAAATTTTTATATCATATTATACCATTAATTATGTTTTCATAGTCAACCCTGAAAAAACCATGATTAATGGATGATTATGAGGTGACTTAGTTGTAATATCATTATAACATAAGAATAATGATCATATTTCGTATTTATTAGTATAATATATCATAATTTTAAGTAATTATACGAATAATTAATTTATATGAAAATATTTCATACTTTGAATAATTCTTTTCCCATTCTTAGTTCATTGTTTATGAGAATTAAATTTATATTTTTTTATAATTAATATCATTAATAAATTTTTTTAGAAAATAATACTCATATGATAAACATAATATTTATTATTAAAACCCATTCTTATGACCAGTTATGTAAGGTGGTGATGAAATGAAAAACATGAATCGATTTTTCCATTGAGGCAGTAGTCTACATGTATGCATGAATGGTGATTTCATTTTCCATGGAATGAAAAAAGGTGTAGTATAGTTTATCATTAAATAATTTAAAATATTAAAAAATATCATAATTATATATAAAATCTCTAATAGTAAAGTCCTTGTAATGTGGTTATGGAAAATGAAACATGTTGTGGCGGGGATGCGGTAATCCACACAACACACAGTGAGCGATTGACGTTTTTTTTCATAATGGAAAACAAGAGGGTGGTTAATGTTTGTACCATAATTAAAATAACCTAAAATAATAATAAGGATACTTATTTTATAATTATAATATGGTTAGAGGAAATTTTAGGAAGAATATAATTATATGATGAAATTTGAAAAAGGGAGGAGCAGTTTAAAATCTATAACTTACTACTTGGATTATCTCATTTGTGAAGGGGATTAAACCTTTGAGGGATGATATTTTGAGAATAAAAGAACTTTATTAAGGTGAATATGGATGTTTAAGATAGATTTTGATATATTTTAGGAATAAAATACAGGGTTTTGGTGTGAGGGTAAGTGAGGAGTGGATAACCTCTTTTATAAGTTAAAGGGATGACATTTTTGTAAATAACCAAAAATTTTCAATAATGGGAATTCACTATCAAGGAAAAAGGATAAAAAATTTATAAATAATGAATAATATCAGTGATAAGTTTTATCACCAACTTAACCACTCAATTAAAAATATGTTTTTAACATGTTAGGCCCTTACCTCTCAGGTTACCCATTTTTACCATTTTGGGTTTTACAACGATAATTCATTTTTACCAACATAATTTATACATTATGCCCATAAATAAATGGTACTTATTAAATAATTTGGAGTTAATTATTATAATTTTAAATCATTTTTTAAATTAAAATTATAAAAGTGATTAAAGTAAATTTTAAAATACTAAATGTAAAATGTATTAATTGTTTTTTGAAAATATATAACTCAAGTTAGTTAATGTAAAATATGTTTTAGTAATTTTTTTAAATTATATATTAAATTATAAAATAAAAAATTAGTCTTAGAAAAAGGTTTCATAAATTTTCAATTTGTATTTATTTACTAATAATGTCAAAAATTCCATTTTATTTCTAAAAATGATATTTTATAGTATTCATCTAAAATTAATATTATTAAAAAAATCATGAGAAGCTAATTTATAAATTATAAGACAAAAAATGAATTTATTTTTATATTAATAAGATTTTTAAAATTTATAAATTTAGTATTTTAATGAATATAAAAAAACTAATTTTATTAAAACATTGTTTTTAAACATTAAATATTCTTAATATTATTTTATATCAATTAAAAATTTAAAAGGGATTAATATATTAGTTTATATATAATAATATTTTAAATGTTTTAAATTTAATATATTAGGTTAAAATATTCAATACTTAGCAAAATATTTCTTTGAAAAAAAATATTACTTTTATACTAAATACACTTTAACAAATACGATTAATATTATTTATTTATTTTCTAAAATTTATTTTTTTTCTGTTCCATTGATATTAAAATTTTTATTTCAATTTTTTTATACATTATATCTTATTTTAATAACAATATTAATATTTATACATAATTCATAAATAAATATATAAATATTTATAATTTTAATAATATCAATTTTTTATTTCATTATGAGTTATATTATTTTAACAATTCATGAATTTAGTATAAATATTGAATATACTACCAATGATTATATTTACAATGACCATATTTGCAATATCCATATTTTCAATGTCTGTATTTACAGAAACCAAATTTTCATCAACTAGATTTCCTTCCTACATATATAGAAATACTAAATCCTTCTTTTATTATACTATCAATTCACAAGGCATAGTTCCTATTTCATATTATATATTTTTTCTAATTCTTTCTCATATGTTTATGATTTTCCTCATTGTAGTTTTTTTGTATATTGGTGACCCTCAAGGTCAAAGATGATCTAAGGGATTTCCTAGTAGTAAATATTTTATTCTTTTATATCTATATCCCCCTATTGATTTCTAAACATTTAATGTTTGTATTTTGTCTATGATGAGTAATAATCAATGGTGTAAAGTTCATAGTCTTATTTTATTTTGTTACATCATTCTTCTTATGAATGAATAATGTTTTGTTTTTTTAATTTATAACTTTCATGACTTTTTTCCAAATAATTTTCTATTCCTTTAAACAAATATAAAAAAATATTTAGTTTAGAACCTTAAACATGTGGTTTATAAAAAGAATATGCTTCTTAAACACCCAAGGAATTAAATTATCCCCCTTAAATAAATCGCATCCAAAAAAATTTTAATTATCACATACCAAAAAAATAACTAAGGGAATATAAATTATATAAAAATATTAGGATATTATTTCTTGGGAGATATCATCCTTAGAAATTTAGGAAAGATACATATTTATTAAAAATATTATTATCCCTAATATCAAGTTTTCTCTAAAAATTTGGGCCAAGAATCTACATTTATTTGGCATCAAGACCCAAATTATATAATTTATTCTATAAGGTTTTTATTTTCATTATTTCAATTATATAAGATCATAGGTTACTATGAAATGTGTTTTCCTTACTCCAATTTGTTTCCTCTAAGTGGAAAAAACCAATCCATTAATAAAACCACATTAAATTTATCTAAATAAAGAGTAATAATATTTTCAAAAGTCACAAGTCAACAAAATTAAATTAAGAAAACAATAATAAAACCAATAGAATATTTAATCAAAAATAAAATCATCAGGGTATTGATTAAATGACCTTAGAAAATTTCATTGATATACTATATTTTCGAGAATCCAATTATAACAAGACATCTGTAACTCTGGATTAGAGGGTATGCGAACCTTAAATATCATGATCCACTTTAGGAGTAATTATTTCATAGAAATTCCATCATTATCTTAGTATTGTAGGTTAGTGATTCTCATCATCTTAGTTAGTCCTTGGATTTGGGCATTGACTTGGATAATGACTCAGTTACCCACACAAAATAATTAAATTATTGATGGTACCATAGGATGAAATCTATTTCTTTCAATCGTGTTAACCAATATCATTATTTTTCATGAAAATTTTGATTCTCCATGATCCCATATCCCATATGTAAAATATATTTCATTAACATTGAAGCATGTCCCTTGGCGCTTCTTCCAGTATTTTTGACATATAAAAAATAAAACATTTTTTCTTTAATCATATTCATCACTTTATATTTTATGAGACTCCATAATTATCTTCTTTAGTGTTTTTGGTAATTTGACTGTGTTTAAATTATTTAGCATATTTATTTATAGTAGTTTGGGAATAATCACAAGTTTTCTCACTAAATCTCTCATTCCAATGGGTTGTTCGTTGAGGTAGTCTTTACTTTGTCCCTTGTACTCGTGGTTCCTTCTATTTTTTTCCACTACTAAACCCTAAAATGGCTGACATTGGTGAATAATTTAACAATATGAGGTAATTATCATAATCATGAAAGGAATTAAAACTTAAAATTATTTATTATTTTACATTTTTATACTAACCCATAGTTACTTTAGTTTAAACTATATCAATCTTAGGTTGAACAAGGTTACTTTAAATCTGGCTATGTTACAATTCTCTATATAACCCCTCTAAGTAACTAGGAAAAAAACACTTCATATATTTTTATAAATATTTTGTTATCATCCAAATAAAATCATCTTAGATGTTCAAACCAGGTGTGAATTTATCATATTTTTGGGCACTAGGTGATAATTGAGTTAAAACCCAACATTCCCCTTTTAGAGTTATTACCCATTAGTTGATATATGATATATATTGAATCCACTTTTCATATCTAGGTAGGGTTTTATTTCTTGTGAAAACTATATACATAACACTTTAACAGAACTTTTGGATATCATCCTATATTTTCAATCATCTCTAGGTTTTTCACTAAGGTTCCCTAAACTAATCACCAAAATAACTAAAATAATTTCAAAAATTAACTAAACCCTAATCTAATAAAAACTAAATAGAGCCAAGATAAATATGACATAACTAATATATTAATCTCTTGATTTAAATAATACATCTCACAAACAATTACATAAGACAAGGACCTAAAGGTTTAGTGTCCAAGAGATTATCTACATAAAAATCATATTTTATAACATTTTTGAAAAATTATCCATAATCTTGGACCTATAGACACTTTATATTCATATAAAATGATATAATAATTTTCATAGTATGGGGAATCAAAACATAAAAAAATGGGGTGAGTTTAGATGATTAGTAAGGGAAAACATATCATAATGTGTTAGATCATAAACACAAAGGTGAACAACAGGAAGACATAAATACCTTAATAAATGATTATAATAACATAGGTGATAGTCATAAAATATTATATAGACACATAATATCATAAATAGATCATTAAGTAAGAATAAAATATAATTATATTTCTTAAAATACATTTCAATAATCAAAAAACACATGATCACGATATTAAAGTGCATAATAATTTAAAAATGAGATGTAATCATGAAAATATAAAATTTAATTGAAATTAAATGGATCTTAAAAATATAGAATAAATTAAAAAACAAGTTATAAATTAAGTACAACCAAATTCATATGATAATTATTGTGAGAAAACCTATTATGCTCATGCCTATGTGAACAAATTCATTATGTCTACACTTGATGATATGAGAAAACCCATCATGACCAAACCTATGGGAAAATAATAATTACATTCATGCTTGACTATCTCATGATATATAAACTTAAACAAATTAATTGGAGGGTGACATAGTACCCCAGACATAATTGTCCATACATATGTGTTCCCTTTAAAATTAACCATAATCACATCTTAAATAACTCATGGACAAAGAATGGGTTTCCTAAAATTTTCAAACAAAAACACATAATAAGAAATTAATAAATTATAGGATATAAGATTATTACATTTAAAAAGGAATAATATCATAATAACATATATAGGATGATAAATAAATTACTTCATAAGATATAACCCTTAGAAAAAATATAAGTTAAAATAAATGTTTTTTCACAAAACATGACATTTTTTTATATAAGATAATGTAAAAATTAATTTGAAAAAATATTTTTCAGATGGAAATAGATTTTTTAAAACCTTATCATAAATAGTTCCAAATAAAACATCATTATAAAAGAAAGAAAAATCATGTTAATATATCTATAGTGAAAAATAATGAAAGAAATGCATTTATTGAGATTTTAGGATACTAAAAAAATGAAGAATATTTGAAAAAATTTCATTTAATAAAACTTTTATGGGAAAATTTTAAGAATATAAAATATGATACATATATGGATTTCCTTTAATAAAACACTTTTTATAAGAAAAACATGGGTATGGAATATAAGAATCATTGGTAAGAATGGGGGTTATTCTTACCAACCTTATAATATTATTTAAGAAAAATATTTATCAAATAAATCGTTATTGATGGTGAAAATTAATTTCCATATATAAAAAGAGTAAATAAAATATAAAATAGGGAATTATAGGATCAAATAAAACTTGAATATTATATTCATTTAAGAAATACTTTGGTTTATTTAATTGGAAACTGAGTCGATGAAACTCTAATAGAATTGGAAATGAAATAATCAAATGAAATTAAGAGAAATATCATTAATTGAAATTAAAAATATCATTAAACATTAAATATTTTCATATATTAAAGAAATTTATCATTTAATACACCATATAAAAGAAATTATGGCACATAATATCAAACATATCCCACAAATTTGAAAAAGACTGCTAATTTACATGGAAGTTATTCAAACTATCATATAAAAAACATAAAAAATATTAACGACTAATTATAAAAATATATTCATTAAAAAAATTTATAATTTTTATTTATAGTCATTATCTACGTGTACATTAGTGAGTTTTTACATATGTTACCACCGTGGGTGTTTATTGTTTTTATAGTTTGTACAAGTTTTATAGGTGCTATGTTAGTGATTTTTATTTAAAATTTAATCATTTTAATTTAATTAAAGTTACTATAATTTTTTAATTATAATTATTTATGAAGTTACAATTTATATTTAGGAGTATTTCATTATTTATCCATGAATATGAAAACAATAATAAAAACACTTGAGTGATCTTCTTAGCCAATGGAAGGTGTTTACTTAATTAGTGAGTTAAAATTTGATGTATCTATTAAATTAAAAAAATCAAATCATTATTTAAATATTTATATCATGTTATACCATTAATTATGTTTTCATAGTCATCTATGATATAGTTTTTTTGTGTTGTTCAAGTAGGTGGGAAAACCGATTGAAACATAAACATACAATGATTAATGGATGATTATGAGGGGATTTATTTATAATATCATTATAATAGAAGAATAATGATTATATTTAGTGTTTATTAGTATTATTTATCATAATTGGAAATAAATTTATGAATAAGTAATTTATAAGAAAATTTTACAAAATATAAATAACTTTTTTCCTTCTTAGTTTTCTTATTTAAGACGGTTAATTTTATAATTATTATTTATCATTCATATAATTAAAAGGTTATTCAATTTATGTTAAAAAAATTATCATATCATAAAAATAATATATATCCCTTGACCACATTCTAATTAATATCCACGAATGGTTTAGATTAAATAAAAAACTGAAATCGATCATTCTATTTTGTCAGTGGTTCACACATATGCATGGATGATGATTTAATTTTACATATAATTGGGAGGAGTAATATGGTTTATCATTTTAAAACTATATAATATAACATAAATATAATAATTATACATTATGTTACATAACTGGACCATCCTTGTAATTTCGTGATGAAAAACAAAACATGTTTCATCGTGGAGTTGGTAGCCCGCACAACGCACGATTCATGTTCTAATTTTCCTAAATGGAAAAGGGGAGGGTGTTTAATTATTGTAAAATAATTATAATAAAATATAAGTATAATAATTATAATTATTTAATAATTATAATATGGTTAAAATATAATTTATGAAGACTAAAAGCACATAAATATATAGGAAAGAGTGAGGAGTTATTAGAAATCTATACTCTACTACTTGAATTATCTTCTTTGTGAAGGGGACTACATCTTTGAGGGATGGTATTTTGGGGAAAAAATCCTTAAGAAGACTAATAGTGTTCATAATAGATATGGGATGTTTATTTACCAAAAATAATGGCTTTTTTATGAGGAGAAATGAGGAGAGGAGAGACCCTTTTTAAGTGAAAAAGGACAACATTTTTTTAAATACTGAAAATTTTTCAATAATATGAAGTCACTATTAAGGAAAAAGGATCCAAAATTGAGAATAAAGGATAGAAGAATATAATTGGTCAATAAATACCTCAAAAAATTAATTAGAAACATGTTTTTAACATGTTATGCCCGTTACATCATATTTTAATCATTTGTACCATTTTGGTTTTTACCACGAAAACTAGTATTTACCTAGGAAAATTATCCTTTAGGGAAAAAATAAAATAGTACTTATCATATAAATTAGAACAAACAATTTCAAAATTTATATATATGTATATTTATTCTTTTTTAAAAAGTTATAAAATTAATTTTTTTATAATAAATGTATAACGGACTTAAAGCATTTTTTAAAGTATAACATAAGTTCTAAAATGTCAAATATCGGTTTATAAATTAATTTTTTTTAGAATTTTAAATTCACTTATAAAATAAATATTTTGTCTTAAATTTTTTTTTCATAAATATAAAACTTATAATTATATACTAATAATTTATTAAAAGTCATGTTATTTGTAAAGTTGGATTTTTCAGCTATTCACCTAAAAATGATTTTTTTATAAAAATAAAAAAAATCATTATCAGATAATTTTGAATTTCTAAATTCAAAATTGAATCCATTTTTATCTAATTAATATTATAAAATTTATAAATTTAGTTTTTAAATGAAAATAAAAAATATATATATAACCCTCTTTTATTGAAAAAATGATGTCTTTAGACATTATGTGTTCCTAAAATTATTTCATATAAATTTATAATTAAAATGATATTAATATATTAGTTAATATAAAATAACTTTTTAAAAAATTTATATTTAATCTATTAGGATAAAAAATTCAACTCGCAACAAAATGGTTCTTAAATAAAAAATAATAATGTTATATTAAATATGCAGTAAAAATTACAAATAAAATTAAATATTTATATTCTACATTTTTTAATGCTAAATTGATATAAAAATATTTATTTTACTTTTATAGATACAAAATATCATTTTTTTTATAATAATATAAATATTTATATATAACACACAAATATATATATTTATAT
Source organism: Viscum album (assembly GCA_963277665.1). Taxonomy (NCBI): domain Eukaryota; kingdom Viridiplantae; phylum Streptophyta; class Magnoliopsida; order Santalales; family Viscaceae; genus Viscum; species Viscum album. The sequence goes on along the minus strand of OY728142.1, from coordinate 2,042,915,292 downwards.
GCAATTCATATATATATATATAACATTTTTTTATAATTTTTTATTTCGTTGTGAGTTATATTATTTTAAAAATACATGAATTAAGTATACGTATTGGATATATAACCAATGAATATATTTACAATGGCCATATTTTCTATAACTATATTCTCAATGCTCATATTTTCAATTACCATATTTACAATGACCATATTTATAATAGGCAGATCTCATTGATATATATATATATATACTTAATAAATAATTTGTTCATTCCACTCTCACATCAAAAGGAATTGTTATTATTTAATATTATATATTTTTTCATAATTCTTTCTCTTTTCATGGATATCTTCCTCATTATAGGTTTTTTTGGCTATTAGTGATCCTCAAGTTTAAAAATGATATAGGGTATTTCCTAATCATGAGGATTTTATTATTTTTTATCTATTTTACACTATTGATTTATGCACTTTCAGTGGATGTATTTTTTCCATGGTGAGTAATAATCCATGGTGTATAATACTTAGTTTTATTTACTTTCCTTTGTGATATTATACTTATAAATGTAAAAAGTCTTTTTAGTTTTAATTAATATCTTGTATGGCCTATTTCCCAACCATTTTTACCTCTTTTAACAAAATAGAAAAATTATGGTTTAAAATTATAAACTCATGATTTATAAAAATAATATACTTCTTAAAAACCCAGGGCATTACATAGAATTATGGGGTTGATGTTACCCTGGTGCCCTAAAATTATCCGCGTCGATGTATGTATGCTTGGATGTAGTTATTCAGAGTATAAAAATGGATTAGTAATGTAGAGACCCTATTAAATTTACCAAGAGAATATGTTGGTTCATTTTTATTGAATCTGAAACAAAGTCTTAGGATTTCCCTCATTTTTAAGGTGGGAAGTATAACACTCTTCGAGGGTTCCTTGAATGAACCTTATTCAACAGATACCCTTGGATTTTGGATCTATAGTGTGTTATGATTATTAGGATACCCAGTCGTTGGAGATCAATATGAGAAGATACACCAATCCTAATAAACAAAACTACATGGTGTGTACCGAGAGTACAATATGTGTCCAACCAAGCTTCCCTTTGGGCCTACCACTATAAAAAACAAGAATGTACTTACCCAATACATAGAGTGTCCCTATACTATATGAGGTGTGGGGGTGAATGGGTACCTAGCTATATACCCCACCCCAGGTTGTGTCATGTCACCCAGCTTGGCATGTACAAGTACACGCCCAAGTGGATTACACAGTTCTCTAGTCGTGTATATGGATATGCCCCATTTTGTGTTCCCTAGGGTTATACTTAGAATATATAAGACCTATACATAATTTTTACCCCATCTATAACCTGAGATGAATAAAAGAGGTTCATGACATGTTTTATTGAGACCACACATCATGCACTTATAAATTCAAGACATGGATCACCTATGATCTTCCTAAATCCATTACAAACACCTAAATTAAAATTAGGGCCAATGTATAACGTAATAATTCGTTTCATGATTATATGAAAGATTGAAATTTATTTTTGAAAGAAAAAACAAAGCTTAATAATTTTTAAGAATTTGGAACATATCTATGGAAGTAAAATTCATATGGAACACCATCTAGTGTTCCACATAAAGTCATGTGGAACATTCAATTGATTCTTAGGATTCAAAATCTATTCATGTTTCCAGAAATTTCAACCAATATGTGATTTAATGATTCTAATATAATTAAAGGTAATTATGAGTTGGTTCATTATGTAGATTGATTAAGATGAAAAATATTTGACGCAAAACATCTTCATTTTGCAGCTGAGGTGCATAGTTTTATATTGGGTCTATCATGGATTGGGTTTAATATATTTGGTCAGATGCTTACTACTCACAACACATGGCCAGATTCAATTCATGTTTATAACTTCCCCTCGTGGATGTGTATGAAAAAACCTTTCAATTTCATGAGTATAATAATATTTGTACCTTCTAATCCAAGTAATTATATAGAAGTCTAATTGTAACCATTAATAAGAGATTCGAAGAAGGTTGGGGGTATGGGTGTGTGCACATTCGCAGCCACATCAAAAAATATATTTTAGATGTGTAATTCCATTATATAGGCTATAAGTGATTTCCCTACTTATGTAATGATGTTTAGTTTTAGAATGTAGGAAAAACTATCATGTCCTATTTTTTTGAAGAATACATGATCGAGAAGGATTAAATATAATTGTAGTTTTAGATTCATGGAGAATCAATGATTCTTGCCAATAGATCATAAATATAGAGAAAATGTCCAATGGTTTGACAATACTATTGACATTGAACATCCACCTCAATGTATGTCAGTAAATGATGTGCTTAATGTATTAAAAGATATCATTTTTTCATTAGGTAAAGCTTAGATAAAATCTAAAAAGGGGATGAAAGTTGATACTGAATCCACTTACAATTAGAAAAAGAAAAGTATATTTTTTGAGTTTCTATATTGGAATACCAATCTTTTATGTCATTGTTTAGACATAATTCACATTGAGAAAAATATATGAGAAACCTTGGATTCAATTATTTTAAATATCAAGGGGAAGACCAAATATAACTTCCAATATCGTCAGGACTTGTTGTATTGAATAATTTTTTAGAACTATATCTTATGTGTATTGGTAAAAACAAATAGAAAGTTACTTGTTCCTTTTATTTGATGAAACATTTAGATAAAAATAAATTTCTTGAATTATTAGAGAATAAAAATTTTCCTAATATCTATTCCAGTAACATATCTAAATTATTCAATAGGAGAGAGTTGAAACTAAAATACCAAAAAAGTCATGATTATCACATCCTTCTTCATGAATTAATTCCAATAGAAATATGACATTTACATTACAATAATGTAATGAATATGGCGATTATATTATGCCATATGTTTAGATACCTTTATACTAAATGGTTATCCATGTATTACTTTAAAAAAGTTCATCAAGAGCGGCCATTAATTTTGTGTGTGTTTGAATTTTTTTCCCTCTATCATTTTCACTTGCATGATGCATTTAATAGTTCATCTTACAACTAAAAAAATTCTTGGGGGACCCATTTATTTTTGGTTTATTTATCCTAATAAAATTTTTATGTGCACAATGAAATCTTATGTCGCAAACAAGAATCATCTTGAAGTTTCAATTGTGAAAGGCTATCTGGATCAAGAATGTATTGATTTTTTGTTCAATGTATTCGTGTGATGTGATCACAAGACATAACTAGCCAATTAGAAATTAATATTATAAGTATATATAAATTGATCTCTCATTTCTATATATTTCCCAAATAAGAAGAATTATTGTTTCATTTACATTGGCTACATTGAGCCTTGAAGAGTGGGATATGGAACATCCCACAGTCTTGATTAGTTGTGGTTAGTTTGGTAACTATATCAGGAAATTAATTTCAATTTTAAAATGTTATCTCATACTATGAAATTTCACATATACCATAAAATATTATTACCATTTTATGTGGGGAATATAAACAAATTATAAGTATAGTTCATCAATATTTTTCTTTGAGGAGGATAAAGGATTTGTATATAAAAGAGTTTCATAAATGGTTTAAATCAAAGCTATGACCATTACATTCATTCACTTAATATATATATATATATATATATATATTATTTTATTATTCATATATATTTTAGGTATTGAGTTTACCTTTTGACTTAGTCTCTCAATAACTAAGAGCATTGGATTTTGGTCCCAATTCTTCAATTCATTAATGAAAACCATTAATAATCATTAGGTATACTTTTTTTTATAAATGATCGAGTGGTGAAAATGAGAATACATAATGATGGTGTTATATTAATTACTATAACAAAATGTTATTCTAGTGCCTCACATAGTAGGAATCAATATTAAAATGTGTCTTATTATGAAATTATTGGGAAAATATTGTTAATGGATTACTAATCTCATGGCTGAGTTACTATGATGAGATATAAATGGTTTGATTCAATGATGTGACATGGTACATTAATTAATGACTACGGATTCAGATTTATTAACATGAATCAATTCTGAGCTACATATGAACCATACAATTTGGAATCAACAAAAAATCCTGTGTTTCATGTGAAAGATCATCTATGAACTGATTATGGTGTCATTATTGAAGTAATCCCTAGAAATACTTTTCATGATGGTGGTGATGAAATTGAAACCATTAACACTCCCATTGGGGTTGAACCAAATATTGAATTTGATGACTCAAATTGTCCCATTGTGAGATTTGATATTGAACCTGAAGTAGTGGTGGGTAATATATAGAAGCAACCATATATATTCACAGTTTATTCAGTTTACCTAGATGTGGGTTTCATAAGTAGGTACTACTATAATTAATTTAATTTAGTTTTAGTTTGGAATGATATGTTTGTTTTAGTATTGTTTGTTTTCATTGATTTTAATTAGATTTATTTCAATTCAGAAATCTGGGTTTAAAATGGGTCGTTAAAAAATTTATAACCTGGTATTAAATTATTATTGCTAAAACTTGTTATGAAATTATTTTTTTACTTCTTTTACTTTTAAGATGTATGCACGATTTTTAAAAACAATTTCTAAAAAATTTACATTTACTTCTTATTAAGATTATGAAATATATTGAAGAAGTTCTAAGGAAGCGATTATTTGATAATGATTGATGAATGTGAGATATCAGGTTGCCTCCTCTAGTTCCCTTAGTAAGTATAATTATTATAATATTTTTCTTCTACATTACATTTAATGTCATAATATTATTATTTATAAACATTTATAGGGAAATATATTTGAACTAGAGTTGACCGCTACTCATCCTATTAGTATGGGTCTTAGCAGGGGTGATCCTAGAGCTAGATTAGGCAAACATCATACCCTTTCACACCCTTACCCACCAGTGTACATCTCATCTAACACACCTTTCTATCATCCACTTGATCCTCTAGGTAAGTTCCCACCCATTCCTCCATCATCATGTCATTTATCCTCTTCTTCCCATACCTAGTCTACACCTCCTCCAGGGATGTTCCCACCATTACCATATCTATACCCTACGATTCATCCCCAACCCTACTACCAATATCCTTCTATGTTTATAGCGCCTCCATTTATTACTATCCATCCCAGATCTGATTTTTCTATTCCTCGAGCTTCCACACCAGTGCATACAGACCACCCAATTCATGCATTGGAATAAGCACATTTTTCAGAGGCTACAGATTCAGGACAACCTACTGATCCATTAGAGCCTAATGATCAGCCTACATCAGGTTTTTTATTATAAGTGTGTCAAATTATGTCACATATTTTTTTTCTTTTTATAATGTGAATTAATTATTCATTTTCTTTTCCTTTGATCTTATTCAATTGGATCTTCTAGTAGATGATGTGGGTGCACCTGTATGCATAAATCATGGAATATTAAAACTCAAATAATGGTGGATTACAATGAATTAAATCAGATGATAGGTAAAAATTTCAATCAATGTAGAAGTCTCATGGGAACTTTACCCATGTATAATGATATCATTCTAGTGAAACCAGTCTCAAAGAGGAAAATCAGTAATGAAATCAAGGAGAAATCATTGAAAGAGATATAGGTAAGAAGTTTTTTAAATTTATATCTATATTATTGTTGTATTTATATAAATTAACATGTTTTTTTTTTCAATATTGATTTTACTTTACAGATGATGAAGCTGTTGAGGTTTCACAATTAATAGATCTTGGAGAGTTCTATAAATCATATAAGCATGAGTTATATATTTGTTATAAGAGTATAGTTGGTTTAGATTTAGAGGGAATACCAATACTCCTCGACTATCTAACAACAAAATATCAAAAAATGATCACATATTAGTAGAGTGATTTGTTTCATGTATTCCAAATCACTAATGGGTTGCATATAAATTTAATTATCATTAATTTTATTGAATTTATTTTTTTAGGATGTGTGGGGAAAAACTAAAATGAAAATATTTTCAATAAAAATTTTGCACACTTTGGGGAAAACTATAATGCCAAATCATGAGAGGTTCTAGATAATTTAATATTAATAGAAATAATATCTATATTTATATTGTTACTTAGTTATATATTCATGCTTAAATTTATGTTTCCATGTCATTTATCACTTTAATATATGGCTGAAATATTCCCATTTCAAATGGACTCATGGACAAATGCCCAAATGTAATAAATGTCTTAACCATCATAAACATCCTAAATGGACTAATGGAATAAATGAAATAAATGGACTAATGGTCTAATATATTAATGTTCTAATAGCTAAATGGATTAATGTCATAATGGCCTAATGCCCTAATGGTCAAATGGAAAAAATGGACTAATTGAAAATTGACTAAGGACCAAATGTCCTAGTGGCTAAATGTCCTAATTACATAATTCCTTAATGGAAAAAATGGCATAATGTCCTAATGAACTAATGGACTAATGTCTTAATGGAAAAATGGACAAAATGATTAAAAGAAAAAAAGGAAAAAGGCCAAAATTCCAAATGGAAAAATGGGGAAAATGAAAATTAACCAAAAGGAAAAAGGCCAAAAGACCAAATAGAAAGATGACCAAATGTACAAAAGTCCAAAAGGCCAAATGGAAAAAAAACAAAATTCCATATGAAAAATGGCCTAATGGCATAATGTGAAAATGGACTAATGGCATTATGTCCTAATGACCTAATGAACTAATGACTTAATAAAATAATATAATGTTTTCTTAATTGATCTAATTTTCCTAATTATCCTCATTTACTAAATAACCTAAGGACCTAATATCCTAATCAAATAATATCTAAATGAATGAATTTCCAAATAGACAAATGGTTAAATTGGCCTAATGGCCTAATACTGAATTGGCCTAATGGAATAATATCTTGATTGCCTAATGGCCTAATGGCCAATTGGCCGAGTTGGCATAATGGCATAATGGCCTAATGTCTTAATGTACAAATTTACAAATGTAAAAATGTCAAAATTTCCAAATGTCTAAATGTCCAAATGTCCAAATGGTCAAATAGACAAATGGCCAAATGGCCAAATGGACAAATGGCCAAATGGTCAACTGGCCAAATGGCCAAATGGCCAAATGGACAAATGGCCAAATGGAAAATTGGTCAATTGGACTAATGGAATAATGGGATAATTGTATAATGTCTAATTCACCTAATAGACTAATGGTCTAATTGCCTAATGTTTAATTGTCCTATTCTCCTAATGTTCAATTAGCCTAATTTTCTTAATTCGTATAATTGGCCTAATAGACTAATGAACTAATAGAAAAATGTCCAAATGGAAGGATGAAAAAATGGCCAAATGGACAATTGTAAAATTACCCTAATGGCCCAATAGCCTAATGAACCAATGGCCCAATGGCCTAATAGCTTAATGGATGAATGGCCTAGTGGACAAATGTTCTAATGGATAAATGGCTAAAAGGGAAAATGGAAAAATCCAAAATGTCTAGAAGGAAAAAAGGACATAAGGATAAATGAAAAAATTTTCAAATGTCCAAATTGCCTACTATCCTAACGTACTAATGACCTAATAGCCTAATAAAAAATTGAACTAATTGCCCTAATGGCCAGATGGCCAAATGGCCGGATGAACAAATAGCCAGATGGAAAAATGGAAAAATGAACAAATACACCATTGAAAAATTGGAATAATGACATAATGGCACAATGGAAAATTTTCTTAGTGGAAAAATTCCCAAATTTCCTAATGTAATAATGGCCAAATGGCGAAAATGCCAAAAGGACAAAAGGCCAGATAGCCAAATGGACAAATATTCAAAAGACAAAAAGGTGAAAAGGCCAAATAGAAAATGGAAAAAAGGAAAATTGGCCAATGCCCAAATGGGAAAAAGGCCAAAAGGACAAGAGGGAAAAAGGAAAAGAGGCCAAAAGTACAATAGTCCAAAAGAACAAAAGGCCAAAAGGCCAAAATGACGAGATTCTAACGGTCCAAAAAGAATAAAATTCCAAATGGTCTAATGGACAAATGACATAATGGATTAATGTCCCAATGGCCTAATGGACTAATGAAAAAATGGTCAATTTTCCTAATTAACTGATTTCTAATTAGAATAATGACCAATTGGATAAATTGAATAATGACCTAACAGTCTAATGACCTAATGTTCGAATTGCCTAATGATCTAATGGACAATAGGCCTAATTATCCCAATTAACCTAATGGTCTAATGACCCAAAAGACTAATGGCCACATGGATAGATCTACAAATATACAATTGGAGAATTGTACAATTGGGCTAATGGCCAATTTTTTTATTGGGTAAATGAAAAAATGGCCAAATTGCTGAAACCCAAATGACAAAAAGGACAAATGACCAAAAGGAAAAATGGAAAAAGGCTAAAAGTACAAAAGGCCAAAAGGTCAAAAGGATAAATGATCAAAAAGACCAAATGGACAATTGGACTAATTGCGAAATGACATAATTATATAATAGAAAATTAACCTAATTATTCAAATAGATCTAATTGAAATAATTTACCGAATGACCTAATGGCCAAATGGGAAAATGGAAAAATTTCTGAGTGGATAAATTGAAAAATGGCTAAATGGACAATTGGCCAAATGGCCAAATGGACAATTGGCCTAATGACTAATGGCATAATGTCCAATTTGTCTAATGGACTAATGGACTAATGGCCTAATGGACTAATCGACTAATGTCCTAATAGATTAATGGACCAATGAACAATTAGATAATTGGCCTAATGGTGTCATGGACTGATGGCATAATGGTTTTATGGCCAAAGTCCAAAAGGCTAAATGGTCAAATGGCTAAAAATCCAAAATGAAAAATTGTCGAAAGGATAAAAGGATAAAAGTCCAAATGCCCAAAAGGCTGAAAGGAAAGATAGTAAAGATTCCAAATGGATAAATAGACAAATGACCAAAAGACCCAATGGCCAAATTGCCAAATGGACAAAATGAAAAATGGTCAAAAGGACAAAAGGCCATGTGACCGAAATGCCAAATGGCCAAAAGGAAAAAAGGATAGAAGGAAAAAAGGACAAAAAAAGTAAAAAAAATTCCAAAATGGACAAATGGAAAATCCCAAAAGACCAAATGAAAAAAATGGCCAATTAGAAAAATGAAAAAATGGCCAAATAACCAAATGAAAAAATATACAAATAACCAAATGGTCAAATGGACAAATGGAGAAATAAACAAGTGTACCTAAATGAATATAAAATAAAAATAAATATCATACCCATGATTAGAATTATAATTATTATGTGTTGTTTATGTTATTCCAATAGTATTAAATTTCTAATTAAATGTATATTTGTATGTTTCTTTGTTTTATCAATTTCTTAAATGACTACACATTTAATTCATTATAGGTTTATAACGTTCAATTTATTAAATAATATAGTATTATACTAATTATTAACATTTGAAAAAAGCGATGTTGGGCATCTAAGGCTGTGTTCCTCAAGAAATATATATTTCTTGAGTAAGAAGAAAAATTATGGAAGTGTTGTAAGTTAACAAACATGAGAAAATATTTTACATTTTTATTGGTATTAAAATTTTGATACATAATTCATAAATTAATATCTTGTTTATATTTTAAATAGTGTTCCCTAGAGGGCCTTGATGAGAAATAAGATGATAACTTTGGGAAAAATGATAATTTGAAGCATTAAAACATGGTGATTAAAAAACAAGGAACGAATTGTGTATAAGTGATACTCCCATATTAAATTCATTATTTTATATGAGACATTTTCTTCTATAGATAGGCTAGAAACAATTATATTATTCTTGGACCTATCAGTGTAGTGGGGATTCAAGGTATTCTAGAAAGACATAAAATCAACATTTCTAAATATAGAATTTGAAGAAGAGGTATTCATCTACCAAACTTATAGTTTTGTTCTTCACGAATATTAAAGATGACTAAAGAAGGTTCTTTATAAGATAATATAAGATCAAAGAGCATGATATTCTGGACTATATCAATAATGTAAAAAGATCAGTTTTTTGTGAGGTGGAGTTGATCATAACCTCTATATCAAGAGGCAGAGTGATGAAAGGGTGATTTCTATCATGTATGTTTATGACATGATATTTATTGGATTTAATAATGAACATTGTGGGTAGTTTTTAGAATTTAATATGTGTTATTTTGAAATGTCGTTGATTGGAGAGTCGATATTTTTCATTATCCTAATAATGATACAAGGAAGGAATGACACATTTATATCTCAGTAAAAATATCATGAATTAGTTTTGAATTGATTTTTAATGGAGTATTCCAAGGTAATGAAAACATTTATTTCTAACTGTATGAAGTTGTTAAGGGATGATGATGAAAAATGGATCACAATCATGGAATATAGGCAAGATTTATTCACTTAACAATGATAAGACTCAACATTATGTTTTCTAATTATCATGATGCAAGGTACAATACTAATTTTATTGAAATTAACTTTCTAGTGGTGAAGAGAATATTCTAGTACATCAGAGGAATAATAGATTCCATTTTGTTTATTGAGAAATATCTCAATAGAAGTGATTAAGATATACATATTCATATTGGGTCAGTTAGTAGAAGAAATTAAAACTAAAATTCATGTACTGAATTATATATTGTAGGATTTTCCATTTATTGGATTAGAAAAAAAAAATTATTCCATTGAGAACTACAGAAGTTGAATACATCTCTTCCACTCAAAATTGCACACAACTATTGTAGATAAAGTAGTAAATTAAAGATATGAGAGTAAACATGAATCCCATTATCATAATTAGTAGCAATAATTAAATTCATTTCAATATTGGAATATATCTTGTCCACCACTCAAGGATGAATCACATTGAAGCCATGTATCACATTATCGAGGAGAAAGTTGAACATGAGTTAGTGAAATTAAATTTCCTGGCTTCTGAACAACAAGTCACAAACAACATGAAAATGCCCCGACCAATGAACGTGTTTAAGAGGCACCAAATAGCTCTTAGAGTCTATAAAAATCCCAAAACTCAGGCTATGTGATCGTGTTACCCCCAATCCCCAAGGTATGTTATGAATTTAAATATGTTCATATAATTTTTATATACCTCTAGAACCTATAAAGGAGTGACGTTTAGGTTTGTTGACAAAGGCGTATAAATATTGTTCATGATAGGGTTACATAAACTCTCTAAGGGGGTGTGTAAACCCAATATATGTGGATAAATAATCTTTTTTAAATAAATGGGTGATTCGATGTTTAGGTTAACATTGTTTTTTGCAATTAAGTATAAAACCAAATCTAAATAGAGTTAGGTGACCTATTTCCCCCAAGAATAGTAAATAATTATAGTTTGAGGAGTGGTGAATTAGGGTATGTTGATTTCTTCAAAAAACCTTATACAATGATACTTCTCTACTATTAGTAGAAAAACATCCCTATCTCATAAAATATTATGTGATAAATTAAATAAAAGAGTGTCATATGAAATTTTTTCTTGGTTTACCCAAACCAGGATAATCCATAGAGCATACAACGATGATGTGCCAATATAATAGAATCAATTAGCTCATTGCTTGTTTAAAATTTTAGGAGTTTACTCACCATCACCCTTAGTTTATAACTATTCACATCAAGAATTTACTTCTCTATTAAATTCTGATAACTCAATACTCTCTTATAATTTTACAACTCAATACTCTTACAAATCGATAACTTAATTATATCTCAACTCAGGTGTACTAAATTTTCCTTCTGAATATTCCTTTGATATGATCAATTAATTTTGGTTACACCACAACTATTTTATCATGAATTACTACTTTTATCTAAATATTATACTCAACTATTCCATATAAATTCTAGGAAATTTACTTAAGCATCACATAACCGTCCATATGAATAAATAGTATTCATTTCAATTATATTATGTCAAAATTAGTTTATATAAATTCTTTTTTGAGTGTACCTTTTGGTCACATAAAATGCCTTCATACATGAAATGAGTCTGCATAATTATTTTTAAAAATAAAATAACTTGACTCGCCTCTTGAGTCTTCTAAATTTAAGGATGATATCAGTGGCTTATTTATAGGTGAAGCCAACCAATTCTGAAACCCTTTATGAACCCTCAAACTACATCACCACCTTTTTATTAATGATATGATGCTCTTTATTCACATAAATTCCTTCGACTAGCCCATTTATTATTCATGAAAGTCTTATTAAATTTCATGAATATCTTTATCTTGATCCTGATATCTATGAAATTTTTCCAAATTGACTCTAAAAACTTCTAAAGCCTTTTCTTCATGAATAACACATTTTTTTCAACACTATGGATCTTTTTCATAATTATTTTTCAGAAAACCTTACCCAAAATCTCTAAAACCTCATCTTGGAGGATTTTTTTTTCCAATAGACATCTCCTTTGGGTTTGTCAACAACAATTCAAAACACCATAACCATCTTGTTGAAAAATATTCTGCCCTTTATACTTCAAACATTATTTATCTTATAAAACTCAAGATAGTGATCAAATATTTACTCAGTGTGAATTCTAAGCCCACATGAGTCAAGATTTTCATGAAAAACAACAGTAGCATGAAAAATTTATCAATGAGTCACTCTAATCAACACTAGGTATCCACTTTATATCTGAAAACCAAACTAAGCACAACTCCACTTCTCCCCCAGATTTAACATAGAAGATCTCCTCCATATAAGATATTTCTGCTTTGGCTCACTACCTGATGAATTTATTTTCCATATGGATCAATTCCCATCATTGTAAAAATCCTCTTATTGGGGGGAGGATTTACATATGATATATATACTATACATGAAATCCCCTTAGACCCATGAGAGACTAATATATTCTTCTCACAATGTGACTTGTATGTGTAATGATATGTTTTTTGGAAGCCACATGGGAGTGTGGTTAGCCCCATGTCACAAACCTTGAGGGGTGATAGACTTTACCACCAATAATATCTCACTTAGTGTTATAAAAGTGATCTAGACCCATACACTAAGCTCTGATATACATCTTTATGTTCTATCATCCCTCCATAAAATATATTGTCCACTTTATATCACTAACTCATTAAATTTTACCCTATGTATCATTACCCAACACTATAAAAGGACTCTTATAAGGAGGATTATTTATATCTAATATATATACTATATATGACCTCCACACTTTCCCCATGCAGGACATAGAACTTAGACTCCCTATGAGACTTGAAAGGATCATGGAATGATTTCTAGCAGAAAAATTGGATGGTGGTTATTCCCATTTAATAAAACCTAGGGAGTTATAGACTTTGGTTCCAACATTCACACACACAAAATTTCATTATTTTTAAAACCAAAACACCACTTACTAATTTCACTAAACACAATATGGACATCACCCACACTATTTATTTCTAAAAACAATGAAATAATAAGATAATAATCCAAAATAAATTTACCAATGATTTCTATAAAAAACAGAAGAATATTATATTAAAACCCAGAATCCTTAAATTAAGTCACAAAATTAGAGTGATGAAGAATACACATACATTAAATAAGATTATCCCAAATAAATAACTGTGCACCCTTGTAAACCTAGGCTCTTTTAATCCTACTCTATTGGTTTAAAATAAAATTCACACCTAAAACACCATAAAGAATGTATTTCGGTATGGAATCCCTAGACGTGGGTTTATCCAAAAGTATAATGATAAAAGGAAATTTAAAAATGAAATATAATATTTTTAACTTAGATCCCAAGGTTAAACCATCCAACATTAGAATACAGGGTGATTTGAAATAAATTGGAGCAAAAAATAATCCAAGGAAGCCTCCAAATTCATGATCCCTAGAAAGAAGGGAATAACTGAGTATTTAAATGGGAAGGTTCAAATTAGAAATAAATTTTCAACGATTTTTAATATCACACATGGTTTGGATTCATGGTTTGGGAAACTCTGTGCTATCCACGAAAAAGAAACTGCCCAAAAATTGTAAATGCCACAATGTTTTGGACACATAGTTTACCCAAATATTGTACTAATCATTATCCTACCTAGAGACCCCACATTTTATCCTACATGGTTATCTATGTATTTCAAATAGTTTCCCCCAACTTTTCACCAATTGTACACTCATAAAAAACTCTCCAAAACTTCCAAAACCCCTCTAAGAAAATCCTAAGAGCAACCTAAATATTCTCAAATATTAAAAATAAATAATAATAAAATTATTTACCCTGATCCATTGGTGTTAAAATGATCATATAATAAAAATATTCCCAACAAAAAAGAAGATATGTGGCTGGTCTTACTTACATTCTTGATTTTAGGCGAATTATAAACTAATGGGAGGGGAAATGATAAAAAGTAATGTAAAAACTAAAAAAACTATACTATAAAAAATATATGGAGTTTTAAAGAAAAATAATATATAATTTTCCCCAATGATAATTTAGGAATTCCCAATATTGACTTCAAAGTGAGACTAGAAAATAAAGACTTACCTTTACTCCTCACTCCCATGAAGGTGATTTAACATCATTTATAATAAACATAACCATCTGAATAACTAATTTCATAACGTTTTTCATATTTATTAACTTTTAAAACATTATGTTATTTTAATTTTATTATATATATATACATATATTAGTTAGTAATATTTAATTTTCATCATTTGATTCTTGTAATTTTGATTATTTTGAAAAGGGTTTGGTATGATGATATCGATCCAAATAATTGGATAACAAGTACATTTTTTTATATTATTCAAATAATTTTAATAATATTTTTATTTTTTATCCATTATCCTTCTAATTTTTGTGATGATACAAGCATGATTTTTTGGAATGGTAATTATATCATGTTCGTTTCGAGTGATTTTTCAACTGTAATGAGATATTTTATAATGATAATTCACTTTAGTTTTACCATCAAAGAACCATATTTATGTAATAGTTTATTTTTTAATATCATATATTACCATCAATTATTTTCATATGATTATCCATAATAGAAATTATGGGGAAAATATAGCATTATTCTTACAGGTTGCAAAACTGACCCAAACGAGAACATGCTATATAATCAAATGAGTAAGAGTATAGAGTTATATTATATAAATAAAAACTTTAAATAAGAATAATGATTTCAATATAACATCATTTAAGTGGTCAATGAGTTTTTGGAATTGTGTAAATGAGAATTTAATTTAAAAAATTCGTGAGAAATTTGATTTTTTGATGAATTTATTCCTTCTCGAAATGAGTTCTTTCGTAATTAAGGATTTGGGCCACTTTGTTGAAACGAGATCCTACAAAATGTGAAATATGTATTGAGTATAAAGTGTATTTGTGTATTTATTCATGAGATAACCAATGGAAAAGTATGATTTGAATTGGGTAGAGGAGGGGTCCTTTTATACTTGTGTTTGAGTGGAATTTATGTAAATACCCACAAATTAACGTATATGGAATGTATTTTTACTTGTAAAGTGTATCCAAAGTAGAAATATAGTGAATATGGGGTTTTCATTCCATCATATAAAAAATTCATGTATTAGGTTATAAAATTTTTAGGCATTGTCCGTTAATTTAACATCATTTACCTCATTTTACCCTTAATATGGTAACCCAATTTTTACCTCTGTAACTTATTTTTTTCCCAAAAATAAAATTAACCCTCTTACTAAATTTCAATTCCATGATTCCAAAAATTAAATCAATTTTATTAAATTAATTTTATAAAAGTGATTAATATTAAATTTAAATAAGAACCACAAAACACAAGATTTATTTACAAAATAATATATTAAGGATAAAAGTGAATTTTTCTCATTCCTTAACATGTAATAATTCTAAATGAATATTTTTTTTTTAAATATATGAAAAAATATTTAATTAAATTTTAAACTCAAAATATGAGAAATTTATCTTTTAAATAAAAAATATAATATATAATAAAAAATATTTTTTTAATAAAATATTATAATTAAATTATTATTCATTATAACTCCTTAATTATTCATTGGATATTTTTAATTATTTTACTATTAAATACATGTATTTTTTCAATATATTTGATTAAATAAATAAATGTTCTTTAAAATACATTCTTCTATAAAATAATTCTTTAAAATAACATATATTCTCAAAAATGAAATAGTATATTTTTATTTTATTCCAAAATTATTTATGTCAATTAAATTTAAATTTTTTTATATGTAGAACATTATTTACTTCTAACAATAAAATTCTCAATATACCTATTGAATACATGTATACCAAACAACCAAATTTCCATTGACCATATATCTAATGACCACATATCCAACTACCTTATCCAAAAACTATATATATAATGATTATATTAAAATTCAATATATAAAATTACATGATTAACTAAAATTAATTCATCATATTTATTTATCTCTATCTCAAAATTTATATTATATTTATTATGCTTTAACTTGTTTTTATAGTTATAGTCAGTGGTTTGATCTTTAAGGAAAACCGCGAGGATAGAGATTTAATGTTTTTGGTTTTTTTATTTACTTGTGGTTTTATTTCAGTTCTAACTTTTGTAATGATATTTAATATTGAATTCCCATAATGTATTATAATTTATCATCTATTTTAATATTTTAACTAAATAAAATATATCATGGTTCATTTTTGGTTTATGTTAGGTGTGAAATAATCCATTTAACATGTAAAAGAAATAGAAATATGGGGGTATTAAACCTAAATCTCTCTCATAGATAAAAATAATATAAAAAGCACCTAGAATTGTTAGTACATAGCTTTAAAAAATAAAATATTACCCTCTATAAAAAAATGTGAATGTGTAGGCCCCCTTTGACTTTCTCAAACCCCATAAATCTTATTCCAATCCAATAGCATTATAATAAAATTTTAAAAACCCCAAAAATAATAAATAGATATGGTGATAATAGATCACCTTATAGAAATTCACAAAATAGAACAATAACATTAGAAATACAACCATTTATCTTCATCCTGAAGGAAATTAAAAAGACACATTTCTTTATCATATTAAGTTTTATAGCTAATATACCCATATTTACTATTGAAATTTTATTCATAGAATAAAAAAATTTATAATAAATAATTTGATTATTATTAATGAACAATTTCATTACAAAATCACTTTACATATTTGAAATTATATATGACAAAATATTTCTCAATATATTATAAAAAACCTTCAAAATGATTTTATATATGTCACTATAAAGGGTAATAGTTCTAAAATCCTTGAATGAGATATGATTTTTCACATCAATGATCAGTGTAAAAATAGTTTCATTAAAATATTTAAGCGAAACATTTATTTTAAATAAATAATTCTCAAGTTTAATGAAATTCTCTCTAACAATGTTACAGAAAAATTATAAAAAATTCCATGAAGTCTATATGGTCATAAAACCTTTAAAGAGTAAATCATTTTATACTTAAATCACTTCAATATATTGAATATAATCCACTCTAATTATATACATATCATTTTTAATAATTAGAGATAATAAATTATAAATTATATTAGAAATATAATTTTTATAAGAAGTATATTAATGCTAAAATAAACCCTCAATATATTTTCTAACACCATCATTAGTATCAAACCACTCCCCAATAGCATCCTTAGTTTTAAAAATATATTTATTTCCATTCCTAGTAGTTTCCTTTTGATGAAATAATTACGCACTTTGATACCCTTACAAGATATAAGAGGCTCATGATATCATGTGACAATATTGTTCTTTATTAAACAAAAAACATCACAATTATTTTCTAGAAACCAAATTCTATAAATAATATCAATAATCATAATACCTATAGATAAATAGTGAATCTTATCCTCTACATATTTAATACCTTTATAAAAATCCCTTTCATTTAAGCTACCCAATTTATGTAATTCCTTAGTTACCACATAGATTTTTTAATGAAAATTAAACTCAAAATTATTTCAAACCAACTTAATTGTGTTCCCATAATTTTAATCATTAATATATAGGATTTAAAATTTAAATAAATTATACCTACTCATTGATTGATTCCATTGATCTAAAACTAAAATAATATGTACACAATTATAATAAATAATAGATAAATGTGAAGACATATAATAGGGAAATAATATTTTATAATGATCCACACTCAAATACCATTTAAGATTCTATGATATTCTTGATGTAATGACCCACATCATTCAATATAAGTTAAATCCAATGAAATATTAAATTTTGAGTCTCAAAGAAGGGGTGTTTTGAGAATTCAGATTCATATGATAATTTTGGTAGTTAGGGAATATCTAGGGGTGTTTTTGAATACTTTTATAGGGTTTAGTGGATTTAAAAGATTATAGATAAAAGGAGGATAAATGGCGTTATACTAAAAAAAATCGGGTACCCTGTAGGATAGTTCCAAGTAATCAGTGGGGCTAGTAGTGTCTAGGTATCCTATAGGTGGACATCAAGTATCGAGTGGAAATCCATTATCCAAAATGTGTCCCCAAATCTGTTTTTTATTTTTAGTTGATTTTATTAATTTTTTAAAAAAACCCCCATAGAGTCTCTCAAACCAAGCCCACTTAACCCCATCATTTATCTTGTTCATTCCCTCTCCCTCACTAAATTATAAGCTCTCGAATCACTATATCTTAGAGGAAATATTATTTATCTAAAGTATGACGTTACCCTATATAAGGAAAGCGTAAGTCCCAGGGTTCCTCTCATTATTTATTAAATCTCTCCATTATTTTAGAATAAGTCCCATTTTAGGGCATATTTTTTTTTGATTTCTTGATTTTAGGTGATTGAGGTTGAATCAAACCCTGATATCTTACATGTTAAAAATTGAAAGAGTAAGGAAGGTGGTCTCTATCACATTTAACTATATATTTCATGTATATATGTTACATTCATGTGCATGTCTTGGCCCCGCAGTTCAATAATTCTATATAGGACCTGAGTGGGTCCTAAATTGTGTGATAGGATATTTTAAAGACATATAGGAGTGAATTGGGTATTCCAAGCATGGATTAGAGACTTTAAAGATGTCTAATGGATACACCATCCATAGGAATGGTTTCTAGTTAGTTTCAATATATCCTATTGTATTTTTGGCTTATATAGAAAATTAAAAGATGATTTATTTGAGCCTTAGTTAGTTACTATGTAATGTCCCGGTTACGGGTGCCACCCAGAGGTGCCCTATACCTGGTTGGTCACATATCCTCAAGTGAATTTCCCCAAACTCCAGAGGCTTCTGAAAAGAAGTGAGGGCCTTGGGTGTGATAGTGGGGAAATTATGCCCTCATTGGGTGACTAATGCAGTATAAAAGGTAAAGATAACAATAGAAAAAGCAGTAATAATATGAAATAAGTGAATAGTGGAAGACTGAAAGTAATAAACAATTGGAGCACATATATATAAATGTTTCATGATACTTATATCTTGGAAAGTAGCCAAACCAGTCACAATGATAGAATATAGTACTAAACCAAAGTACAAAGAAAAGAATTAAACCCCAGCAGCATTACAAGCCTCTGCTTGTGCCCATGCTCTCCATCTCCACAACAATCAAGTACCTAAAGTAGAAGGGAACTTGACCTTATCTATACCTACATAAATATAATCTATTTTGGACCAAAATCATGACCCAAACAGGGTTTGAGATGAATCCCAATAGGAAAATACCTAATGATCTGTTCTTAACAGTTAATGAATATATATGGTAGTCAATAAGAAAAATGAATCAGTAAACAAGGAAGTACTCAAACGTAAACAATCCTACAGTTTCAATTGAATTCATTTTCATATATCAAGGAATCAGAAATTCAAATACAATTAACCCTTTAGAAAGTACTCACAACCTATCCCTTATGGGTCAACCCTTCAAAAACAAGAAACCCTCTGGGAAGTACTCACAGTCTAACCCCTCTAGTTCAGCTTTAGAAAAGACACTCTAAGGAAGCACTCACCATCAATTCCCCCTGTGGTGTTTTATTGGTAAAATACAGACACTATGAGGAAGCACTCAACATCTAATTCTCCTTGTGGTCTTGGAACTTGGATCTATAAAAACTCTAATGTTGCACTCACGTTCGCCCCCTATGGTCTCGCAACGTGAAAAGTAAACAGAAACTTTGGGGAAGCCCTCAGTGTCCATTCCCCCTATGGTCTACTACACCATGTTCCCACAACCCTGTGTAAGTCAATCAAGCACAAATATGTTCAACATTCAATGTAAAACTTAAGAACTACTTGTAAAAAGAACTACAAGAATATAACAACATTATATAACATCACTCTATCCTAATAACACTAGGCATGGAAAACAAGCAGCCTAACCTGAAAAACTAGGCCCAACAGCCAATATCCTTCAAACATGGGAAAGTATATCTATATAAAGGTAAATAACCCTATTCACAATCAATAAATCTCTACTCAGGAACACAAGGCATGATAGGCATTAATAGGGCTAAAATCCTCAGACACACAATACCCCATTCTAGGGTATTGGGAAATTTTGGCATAAAATTCAAAGAATAACTACGGAAAGGCACAAACCACATACCTTGACATTGTACTATTGATATAGTTTAATATCAACTTTTAATAAACCTATAATGTGATATATCTACAAAAGTGTCTAAAAAGATCAACTAAAAATATCTCACGAGAGAGGAAAAATCAAGAGATGAGGCTCTAGAAGATGGTAGAATTCACTGTGGCGATTCCAATGCAATCGACAACAGTTGATTCGAAGAAGGGACAGAAGGTCAGGGGCTTAGAGAAGATTTGTCGTCTTCAGTCACTCCTGGATGAGACAGGCTGAGAAGAAGAGTTTTCTGTGAATGAGACGCGATCCCAGTTTGATATAACAATTAAAAAGAAAAGTACATGGCATGTTCTTTAAAAGTACATGACATGTACTTCCCTTAAAAAAACCTGCTTTAGGTGGCCTCTAGGTCAACCCACATGGCCATGTACTCGGCCATTGCACGACCAGTAAACAGTCACTAATGAAAACTGGGTACACAGTGTGTACTCAAATGTACATGGCGTGTACTCTTTAAATTGAAAATTTCTCCTCTTTTTCTCAAAAAATGAAAACCAGAAAAGAAAACCCATACGTGAAAACAAGTTCTGGGTTCTTAAAAACATCCCCATTAAAGAAATTTGTCCTTGAATTTCGCCAGTAAAGCAGTGTAAAAGAATAATCCTCAAACAACTCCGGCCACTGCGATTGTACATTGGACTACCTCTCCCAAGTCTCATCATGTACTCTATTATGTTTCCATAGCACTTATACTATAGGAACATACCAGCCTTAGAGAACCTTCGCACTACGATCAATAATTCAGATAGAATGCTCCTCAAACGAGGCTTCAACCTCTAACTCAACCTCCTCGGGTTGAAAAACTTGAGACAGGTCTGAGAATTAAATCCTTAGCTGAGAAACATGGAAGATTTCATGCATATCCCGACACCTACGAGGTAACTATAACTGATAGGCAACCAACCCAACACATTGAAAAACCTCAAATAACCTTACATATCTTGGTGAAAGTTTACCCTATCTTTTAATACTTTTGTTTCCCAAACTTGGTGTGATACGTAGGAAAACCTGATCTCTGACCTCAGACTCCAAAGGCCATCTCTATCAGCCAGCCTAATACTTCTATCATGACTGTGCTGTATCCATCCTCTTTTGAGTCAACTCCACCACCTCTATGGTCTCCAGAACAATATGAGGTCCCAACATAGTTTCCACTCCTGCCTCTAGCCAACATAGGGTTGATCAGCATGGCCTACCATACAAATCCTCATAAGGTTCCATCTGAATATTTTCAGGAAAACTATTATTGTAGGAAAAATCCACAAGATGTATGTGTTTCTCCCTAGAACCACCAAAATCTAGGATGCATGCTCGAAGCATATCCTCTTACTCCTGAATCTTATTCTCAGATATGCCATCTTTCTTGGTGTGGTATGTTGTACTTAGAAGTACCTGTGTACCAAAACCCCTCTATAGTCCCTACCAGACCTATGTAGTAAAATGTGAATCCCTATAAAAAATGATGGAGTGTGTAATTCTATGTAAACACACAATCTCCCAGATGTAAAACCTTCCTAGATCATTAACACTGAAGGTCTCCTTGATCGGTAAGAAGTGGGAAACCATTGTGAGTATATCAACGACAACAAAAAGCACATCATTCCTTCAAGGCAGCCATGGTAAGCCTATCACAAAGTCCATTTCCACATCATTCCACTTCCACTCGGGAATGGGTAACTGCAACAAAATCCCTACTGGTCGCTAATTCTCCACCTTCACTTATTGACAGGTGTAACACCTCATAAAAAACTCAACAAAAACTCTCTTCATACCTGGCCACCAATACTAACAGTGCTGATATCAATAAATCCTGGTGACAACAGGATGAACTACCCAAAACGAGAAATGAAAGTCCTGCATCATCTCCTCACGTATGTCTGATGACACCCATACATGCCCATGAAATTGCAAGATCTCATCCTCTCCCATGGTCCATCAAGGAATAGGGTCCTATCCTTGCACACTTTCCCATAGGACTAGGCCTTCAACATCTGATAGCTGCCACATTCGTACTAGATTATATAGAATAGAGGTAACTACTACATAAGAAAGAAACGTCTTCCCCCTATATATCATGTACCTCGAAATGAATCTAAGAGAACAAATCCATCTGCCCCTCACTGCTAGCCTCCAAAATATTCTGGTATATAAGTCCTCATGCTCAATGTATCATATACTATGTCTCCATTCCCAAGTGGTTAGGCAAGCTCAAAGTCGAAAGACTGAAGGTACTCAACCCATCTTTTCGGTCTCAAATTCTGATCATACTAGGTAAAGATGTACTTGAGAATTTTTTGATCGGTGAAAACTACAAAATTATCTCCCAATAGATAGTGTCTCCAACAGTGTACGTCATGAACAACTACAACCAACTCAAGATCGTGAGTCAGGTAATTCCTCTCATGTACCCTCAATTGCCGAGACTCGTATGCAAAGACTCCTTCTCCCAATATAAGCACTGCTCCTAGAATGATACATGATGCATCATAGTAAACTGTATAAATCTTTCCCAGATCAGGAAAAACTAACATCGGTGCTAAAGTCGACCTCCCTTTTATTTCTTGAAAGGATGACTCACAAGAATCAGTCCACAGGTACTTCTCACCCTTCTTAGTCAGGCCATTTACTGGCGCTACTAAGCATGAGAAGTACTGTATAAAACATATATAGTATCCAACCAGCCTTATAAAACTTCTTAACTCAAATAAGTTCTTTGTCTTCTCCTAGGAAACTACTAATATCACTTTCTATGGGTCTCTAGATACTCCTGTCTCTGTAATGACCTGACCCAAGAAGTGAATTTGGTCCATCCAAAAGTGGAATTTTGAGAGCATAACATATAAATGATCCTCTCTTAGTGTACTCAAAATGATTTCAAGATGTGTGACATGGTTGTCTCAAGTGTGAGAGTACACCAATATATTTTCCACAAAGACTACAATGAAGGAATAAAAGTGTGTATAGAACACTCAGTTCATCAGTGCCATAAAATCATCCAGTACATTCGTGAGACCGAACAACATAACCACATACTCGTATAGACCATACCTGATCCGAAAGGCTGTAAGAGGTATATTAGATAGTCTAACGTGAAAATAATGATAACTGGATCTCAAGTCAATCTTCAA
Source organism: Viscum album (assembly GCA_963277665.1). Taxonomy (NCBI): domain Eukaryota; kingdom Viridiplantae; phylum Streptophyta; class Magnoliopsida; order Santalales; family Viscaceae; genus Viscum; species Viscum album. Next base: position 2,042,891,451 of record OY728142.1, on the reverse strand, counting down.
GAACACCGTAGTTGCTCAAAGCTAATAAAAGCGGTCATCAATCCTCAGAAATGGATATCGGTTCTTGACCATCAACTAGTTCAAATTTCGATAATACACACAAAGACGGAGGGTACTGTCTTCATTCTTTGCAAACATGACAGGTGAACCCCAAAGAGAAGTATTGGGATGGATGAAACCCTTATCCTGTAACTCCTCTAACTGCTTCATGAGCTCCTGTAACTCTGGTGTTTCCACACTATAGAGAGGACTGGACAGCAGTGCTGCTCCTGGAATAAGATCAACAGAAAAGTATACCTCTTGCTTCCATGGAAAACCTGAAATGTACCCTGGAAAGACATCCCTGAAATGATCAACCACTGGAGGAAAGTCTGACTGTGAAGCCCTCATGAAATCCAGATACAGAATAGAAATATGGGTTGTAAATCCTCCTACCCCATGATTCTCAGGTCCTTCTCTACTTTCCTATACATCCCATTCACCCTTATGTAAAAAGGATCTGCCCTCTGGTGACGTAAAACTCACCCTATGGTGATAGAAATCAATAATATCATGGAGGGGAACTAACAAGTCAATCCCTAGATTGATGTCATGGCCGTCATCTCTAATACATAAAGTTCCAATGACAAGTGACACCACCAACCTCAAGAGGTCACTCCTTTCATTGAAGTACACTAGCCGTTCTAGTCCCCAATGGAGTGTGCAATGTCAAGACATCAGTAGAAGTAAAGATAAATATCTAAGTCTCTCAACAAAAGCAACATATATGAAACTATGGGAATCCCCTATATCGAAAAGTGTAGAAGATAGAACTGAAGAAGCTAGAATCGTACCTCGAATGATAGAGGGTCCAGGATCCTACTTCTGCTGTGTCTACTCCACTGAAAAATTCTGACCTCTACCATGGCCCTACAACCCTACATGACCACCCTGAGCTGATCAACCCTTTTGTTGCTGAAAGCCTACTGAATGGATACCACAGCCATGACCTCCACCTCAGCCTGAATAGCCAAAAGAACTCATGTTCCCAGAGTGATGAGAAATTGGTGTCCCTACTCTTGTACTAGGAGTCAAAACGAAACCTCTATCACCAGATGTTCGTGAGAAAAAACTAAGAGAAATGCTAAATATGACCCATCTTTCTACAAGATCATCACTCAACTAGGTCCATCGGAAAATGTGGCCTCGTATGCCCACTCTTCCCACACTGGTATCACACCACCTGACCACTAAAAGAATTATTCCTCCTACTTATATCCCTTCATGTATTCTCCCAATGGTGCTTCCTGCTATCAGTAGGAGGGGTACCAACTCCATATGCTGAGCCTCCCTGGATCACAACTCTAGAATCCCTCAGATTTTGCTCCGTGATCTGTGCCTAGTTAACTATAGAGGTTATGGTAGTCAACCTGAAGATGTTAAACTGAAATCAAATGTTGTGCATGAGACTATCCTTAGACTTCCTCACCAAGAATAACTCAACCCCTCATATAATTGGTGTGAAAAATTATAGCTCTGTGAAGCAATAAGAATACTCCATGTCTAAGAGAGTACCCTACTCTAGACTCATGAACTCTCGGGCTCAATCGGCTCTCAAATTATCTTGGTAAAAGTAATCATAGAAGGAATGTTAGAACTCATCCCAAGACATAACATACTGGTGTCCTACCTATGACATCACATACCACTGTCTCTTGGAATAATCCTGAAGAATATATGTTGCGAGATTCACCCTTCTCTATGGAGGTGTCTCCATAGGCTGGAAGATCGAATGCATGGATTCTAACCATTACTCAGAAGCCTGAGGTCCTCCATCCCTTGATAAAGTAGGTGGATGCTGCTGCTGAAAGAACCATGTCAAATCTTCCATAGATGGGGAAAGAGGCAGTACTCCTTGGAAGGTCTGCATGAACCTCATAAATCCCTCTAGAAACTATGCATAGGTACCTATATCCAAGATAATGACTGGTGCCAAGATGGTCATGACTTGAGGATTTGTTGGCAATTTATGATCTTCCATTTCTGTTGTCTAGTCACTGCTCTGTAACTATTGTACAACTAGAGGATGTATTGGTGGCATAAATATGTGATCTCAAACACACACCTTAGATCAAGATTAACAAGGACTAAAACATAGAAGTGCAAGAAAGGAACATGAGAAAGAAATCATTCATGATTTCTAAAAGGTGGATACATGGAGTGTAAAACTCCTACACAATGTGTTTCCTTAAGCTTTCTTGTGGGCATATACATTTTCCATCCCAGGTCGTGTAACACCACATACACGTGATGTGTTGTCCTAACACATGGTGTGTACTTGAATCCTCTCCCCCTGCCCGAGTTCTTCTACAAGACTTAAACCCCACAGTTTTTTCCTAGAGCAAGACTACATGGAATGTTTGTGCCAGACACAACATGTACTAGAAGAGATTCACCAACCTGTGTTGTCAGTCACATGGCCAGTTACATAGATGACTCTACATGGCATGTTTGCGCCAGCCACGACCTGTACTAACTACCTATAATCCACCTGTGTCATTATTCACATGGATGGACACATGGTCTATACACACAACATGTGCGTCCGGTACACAGCGTGTTCTACCAAAGATTTCCCAACCCTGTGTATTTTCCCACACAGCCAGTGACACAGTTAGAGACTACCTGGTGTGTACATACAGTACATGGTGTATACTTCAGAATAAAATTTCCTTCCCAAATAGAAGGATACATGGAATGTATTCTGCAATACATAATGTGTATTCTAGTTTTTTTGTATAGTAATCCTAAAAAACAACTTTGTAAGCCCATAAAACATTGAAACCAACATTTAAGTGTTGAATTCCGATCTGTGAGGGCCCATATTACTCATGAATCAAGGTTTTTTATCTAATACATTTCATATACAAGGAATAACAATGTAATGATCAACCAAATTCCAATCTGTGAGGGCTAATAACACCTCAAGAAATAAATTTTGGTGATCATTCAAATGAAACATTACATATAAAATACCCTATAAAATTATAGGTATTCTATCAACGAATCTATCAAAACAACGTGCATATCTAAAAAAACATCTATCACAACAACATGTGATCAGTAATGCACCCTAAATGGCATGGAAAGAATGCATGACATGTCATATCTAGCAAGTGCCTATATGATGCATGAGATGGCATACCCTCATCATACCCTCATCTCATCGGGTTGCAGTAGAAATAGAACCTCAATGACATCAATGATAACAACACAAAACATTTGAATCAATCATTGGTGAAATCAAATCAACTATAATAATGTAAAACTAGAAGAATTGTAATAATTGAGTTAAATCAGCTTTTCCCTGTAAATAGGTTAGCTACACCCAGGCACAACTTATTACCAACTACCTATTCCACCCTATCCTTGACTGTAGGCTCTAAACAAAAATCCAAGAAGAAAAGAATTCCTTTGATACCACTTGGTAACGTCCTAGTTCTAGGTTCCACCTAGAGGTGCCTCGTACCCAGTTCATCACATGGCCTCATGCACATTTACCTAAATGCTAGAGGTTACCGACTTGAATCGAGAGACTTGGGTGCGATTGTGGGGAAACTATGCCCTCTTTGGCTGAGTAATGTAGCTAAAAGAAAAAGATACCAATAATAGAATTAGTAATAAGAGGCAATAAGTAAGAAATTGAAGAGATGATGTAATAAAAAATTGAAGCACATATATATAAATGATGAATGATACATATGTCTAGGAAAGCATCCAAATAAGTCACAATGTTGGAATATAGTACTAAACCAAAGTAAAAAATAAAACAAATAAACTATAGTAGAATCACAAGTCTCAGGTTGGTCCCATGCTCTCCAGCTCCACATTAATCAAGTACTTAATGTATAAGGGAACTTTCCATTATCTATACCTACAATAATATAATCTGTTTGGGCCCAAAAGCGTGACCCAAATAGGGTGTGAGACGAATCCCAGTAGGCAACAACCCAAAGATCTGTGCCTAATAGTCAGTGAATATATATGGCCGGAAATAAGAAAAATGAATCAGTAAACAAGGAAGACACAAAAGTAAACAATCTTACAATTTCAATTGCATTAATTTTCATATATAAAGTAAGAAACAATTCAAAAACAATTAAACCTCTGGTAATTACTCAGAGCCTATCCCCTCAGGTTCAACCTATCAAACACAGGCAACCCTCTGGGAAGTACTCATTGTCTAACCCATCTGATTTAGCTTTAGAAAAGACACTTTAAGGAAGCACTCACTGTCAATTCCCCCTGTAGAATTTTATCAGTAATCTACAGAAACTATAAGGAACCAATCAATGTTTAATTCCCATTGTGGTATCACAAATTGGATCTATAGAAACTCTAGGGGAGCACTCACGCCCATCCCCCCTATGGTCTCGCAATGTGAAAAGTAAATAGACACTATGGGAAAGCCCTCAGTGTCCATTCCCCCTATGGTCTACTGCACTGGGTTCCCACAACCCTGTGTAAGTCAATCGTACACAATGATGTTAAATATCCAAGGTAAACCTTATGAACTACTTGGATAAACAACTACAATCATTTAACAACATCCGATAATATCACTCCATCCTAACAACACTAGGTATGGAAAACAAGCAGCCTAATAGGAAAAACTAGGCCCAACAGACAATATCAGTTAAAACATGGGAAATGACATCCATAGAAATTTAAATAACCCTATTAAAAATCAAACAACCTATACTCAGGAACATAAGGCATAGAAGGCATTAACATGGCTAAAATCCCTAAACAAGAAATACCCTGTTTTAGGGTATTGGGCACTTTTGCACATAAAATTCAAATACTATCTATGGAAAGGCACAAAACACCTACCTCGACAGTGTACGATCAATATAGTTCAATCCCAAACTTTGAATTAACCTTGAATGTTGTAGATCTAAAAAAACATCTAAAATGACTCACCAAGAATATATCATGAGAGAGGAGAAATCAATATATTAGGCTCTAGAAGAAGGAAGAACTCTCCATGGAGATTCCAACACAATCGATGGTAGTTGATTCGGAGAATGGACAGAAGGCCGGGGGATCAGAGAAGATTCATCGGCTTCAATTGCTCCTAGACCAGACATGCCTAGAAGAAGTGATTTCAGTGAATGATACGTGATCCCAGTCTGATATAAAAATTAAAAACACAAGTTCACAATATGTTCTTTAAAAGTACACGGTGAGTAATTTCCTTAACCGACCCCCACTTTAGGCAGTCTCCAGGTCACCCCACATGGCCATGTACTCGACTGTTACATAGCCAGTACAGTGTCACCCGCAGCAACCGGGTACTTGGCATGTACTCAAAATTACACAACATGTACTCCTTAAATTTACACTTTCTCCTCTTTTTCTAAAAAACCTAGAAAATAAAACCCCTACCTAAAATGTAGGTCTGGGTTCTTATATAGTATATGAATCTTCAAGAGATACGTAACTTGGGTAGAGATTTTAGTGAGTATATATCCATGGGAATTTATGGTAAAGGTATTATTTATTCCTTATCAATCATAAAAACCACTTGATTGGTGTAATGTGATGGTGTTGTGGTTCCTTGGATTTAGAGTCTCAATGTAAAAGAGATAAGAAGACTTTATAAGGATATTTTCATGATCATAAGAAAAAATATATTGAGTGTGAGTAGTTTTAGAGGTTTTCCTTTATAGAACTAGAGCATTATTGAGAGGTGGTATTAGTTAGGAAAGTCCATAGAGTATAATGTTTGAGGTAGAATATTCTGGGGAAGTCCTTGATTAATGTAAGGATCCTAGTTTGTGGGAAAGTGTGGGAAGGGAGATCTTTTTCATCTAAAGAACTTTTGGGTGTCTTTTTGTGCCTTGTGAAATGATATGAGATCATGGTGAGTTATTGAGGCCTTAGTAGAAGTTGTATTCAATGTGACAAGTATACCTCTTTTGCGTGACTATGTATGACCTAAAGGTTAGGTATTGTAGCTCATGTTTCCCATAAGGTAATTTGGATCATTATAACATGTTTTTATGTGCATGTTATGTTTGGGATGTCTAAATTTTGTGATATTATTTAGGGTTGTAATTGTTGAGTTTTTATGTGTTATCCTTTAGTGGATTGATAAGTATGGATATGTGGCCAGATGAGATCCTAGATATGGGCTATATCTACCACACACATTTTTTTTCTCTCAACCATGTTAACAAACCTAATTATGGGGATATATACACGAGACCTAGTGATTTAGGGTGTGGAGTTACACTGACCACTACTCATCATTCCCATGTTTTATGAAGAGAACATGTAAAGTGAGGTGATACCTTATTTCTATGCAACATGAGTCTTTAAATTTCATTCCTTAATAAGATTTGTTTCATATATATCGTTTTAATTATGATGATATAGATTGATCAAGGTGACATAAATACCTAGGCTTTGGTGTGTGGAGTTACATCACCTGGGTGATCATCATCCCTGGTGTGGTATGGGCCCCTAAAGATTAGGTTGTAGAGTTACACCACCCAGGTGATCATCACCCTGAGTGATGGGGCATCACCAATGAGTGAGATGGTAACCATTTACTGTATAATGTGTATTTTTCTAAGAGGTATGTCCATCCCTAATTCAATTGATATATGTTCTGATGTACGCATGCCTGAGTTTGATTATGTCAAGCGATTCCCCAATGGTTTTCCTATACATGAGGTTGGATAAGTGTTACGACCTCCTAAAATGTGGTTACTTTTTTATGTGGATAAAAATTATTTTATTATAATCATTTATCATAGAGGATAAGGCTATGTTTTATAGTGTCCTGGTTAGAACATGATGACCTGAAATGATTTTTTTGTATGCTGTTTATTTATTTTCCTATGCTTATAAAGATTGGATATTGTAAAATATATAAGGAACCTTGTTGTTGTTTACCATTAATAGGAATATTACCTAAAACCCAATGTATATGATATTTATATATGGATATATTATTCTTTATAATTGAGCATATTTTATATTACAACATGCATGGTTTCATGAGAATATTATTTTCCTTGATGATATATCATAAGGAGTTGTACATGTAAATGTCATTATCTATGATATAGTGATATCATATCCTCTTTACTAGATATATTATTATGTTTTAAATCATATCATGTGATTATTGGGTCACATAAAGTTAAAAAATAGGTTGAAGTGGCCTCTAGTAGTACAGATAGGGTGTGAAATCAATAGAGACTAAATAAGTGAACCTTTTGAGACATAGATGTTATTGAGTGTTTGGGGTCTGAAGTGTAAAATAATTTAGGGTGATTTAATTTAAATAAAAAACTCAAATATTTTAATTAAAAAAATTAGTGAAGATGATTTGATCCCAGGTTGTTATTAGAGTTAGATTGGATGGATTTTTTTCTTAGAAAATTTCAATTAATTATTTGAAGAAGTATCAGTTCAATGAGATAAAAACACACCCCTTAATTCACCATTTTAGTGTCAACAAAATTTTATGTATAATAACCTAAGCACTTAAAGGATCATTTTCAAGATGAATCTAATTTATAATATCACATTATCACTCAAAATATGTAGTTTTAGTTAATTTGAAAAAAAATATGAAGGTGAATAAAAAATATCAAATGGGAATATTAAATTAAAGAAGAAATTAGAGGTTTAAATTACATTAAAAAAATATAATCCATCCTATTAAACTCAATATCATCATAAAATAATAGTTATATACTTTAATAAAGGTAAAAAACCTGATAAAAGACTGAATTTGACTCATAAGAGTGAGATTGAAGAAGAGGAAAGAAATCAAATAATGGGATCTATACCGTTGTGTGAAGAGTTTCATAACCTAGAAAAAATGGGCTCGCAAATCAAATGAGATGAAGAATAAGAATTAAATATAATTAAATATTTTAATTATAAAACTAGTGCGAGTTTAGATAAATTAAAAATAAAGAACGCAATTATATTAAGAAAATGAAAATATAACAATACTTGAAGAAAAAGGAAAAAATACCCTCATTTCATCTTCAAATTCCACCTTAAATATAAATTTTTAGAGTCTTGGGTCAAGAAAACCATTTTAAATTCATCCATTTGATTAGAGTAGGACATGGGTGGTGGAATGTGGGTATAGAATTAAATTTCCTTCATTAACATGGTTTCATTCATTATTTTCTATAAAGTTATTTATATACATGAAAAAACTTACATTTTAGAGAATTAGGATGGGTCTTAGAAGAAGAAATGTGTCCCAAAATGTCTTATAATATATGATATAACATAAACCAAATTTTATGAGAAATTTTAATGTTATTTTTGAAATGGTGAGATGAATTATTGGGTTATATAATCTAGACTAGAATTTTATATTCATCTTTACTTTCTTTTATCACCATAAAAAATATATTAGTAAAATGATTAATGAAATGTTTCTAATGAATTTTTATATCTTAAATAAAAATTAAATCTTCATTGGAATTTAATTGTGGGCTCTACATATATTTTACTGGCATATGGCATAATTTTATTTACCCATAAATTTATACATTTGATGCCCAATATGTACATATTCCTCTTTGAATCATCTATCACTCTAGAAGAACAAAATCCTACCCATAAATTAATTAACCTAATTGTAAAATTTTAAATCATATTTATAGAGTGTTCCAAAATGTGATGTTTAAATGGTTCAGGATTTAGATATTTTAAATAATAATTACAAATATGATTGTAAATGAAGTATAAATTGTAAAATTAATTATCCTTTAATTTTATAAAAAATTAATAAGAGGAATCTGTTTTTTAAAATATAATGAAATCATCCAATTTTAGTGGCTAGTAACACTCTTGACTTGAGTCTTTCTAGTCCCTCTAAAATATCTCCACAAATATTAAAATTTAAATCCTCTCTATAAACATATTTTAACATACAATGTTTTCCACCATGATCTCACATCAAATAAACATAATGGCCATCAAAATAACATAAAAAAATAAAAAAGTATAAGAATATCCCAATACCAAGACCGTTGCTTTTCTCAAATTCACCACTACCTTCGTCCAATTACAATGAGGCATAAAGATGTGTTGTGAATAACAAAAGACATGAGGGTTCATTTTTTTCAAGGGAAAAAGATAGAAGTGGTAGGAGGAAATCACATTTGAACCATAAGATGAGGCTCTATTTTTTTATTCTTTAACCCAAATATAGGAAAAAAGACAACCTCTAGGTAAAATATATATGTATTCAATATCCCCATGTTCCATACATCACACATTACATCAATTTAATTCTTTATAAAAGAGATTTAATTCCTAAGTGTGGGAAATATAACTATAGAGGATACTAAAATTAAACATAAAGTGATCTAAAATACAATGATATAAAGAACAGATCCCAGGAACATAGACTCACACCCCACCATTCAATGTACATTTATTGTGACATTTTGATTAAATGGATGAAGATTTAGGCAATGAAAAACCACATCAAATAACCATGCTTACCAAAATATATTCTCATGAACATAAATAGGTATAAAGATCAAAATTAACGCATGAATGATCATTTTAAATATACATGTCATGTTTAAAAAAGTACATTATCACATAAAAGGACATAGAAATTAAATTTTCTATAAAATCCCATTTTATTCACATCATATTAGATTTTCACCCCCAAATTACAGGGGAACTACCTTCAATGTTGAAAGATATGAGAATAGATAATTTATAAGTGGGAAACAAATTTAAGGATAGACGCTCAATAATAAAATCATGGAACAAAATAACATTGTTTGAATATAAATACCCAACAATAAATAATTGATCATTTTCATTCGATGCCATATATAGACTCTTCATGGATGATTAAATATTATTTTTTTAACTCTGCATGGAATTTGGTTTAATTTCATATCCCCAACTTCTTGAACTATTAAATATCAATCACAAATAACATTATCTCACCATTAAATCCAAAATGTTTTCCTTAACTAAAATAAATTAAAAAACAAAATAAGGTTTAAAAATAAATACATATTTATTTAAAGAAACAAAACAAAAAAACAAAAAATAATTGAGGATAACTCCTGGAAAAAAGTTATTTTAAATATATTTTCTCAACATAGATCCTCCAGTTTATTAAATGTTGTCTCCTTTATAGATTATATCATTGCATTATTATTTAGTGTCATGTTTATAGAATGATTACATAAATGAATTTACCCTATTACCATTGACCATAAAGATGAGATAACTAGTGGGGTCTTAAATCTCAATGAACCCATTATGGTAGACATGATGCACAAGGTAGGGTATCAAAAACCTTGATCTTAAATTACTTGCATGTAAAAGAAGTTTATAAGTTCAAAGGAGCATAAATTTTCCAAGTTCCAATTGTTTAACATTAATAAAATTATATTGGTAGTCTTAAAATCAAGATTTTATGATCCTTTAATTTTTATATTCCTATTTCCTAAGTTCATAATATTTATTAAGGACTAATTTACTCTTTATTTAATCCAATTAGTGATCAAAATTCATATTTTTTATAGACCTAAAGTATTATTGCACATTTTTTACTTGAAATGGAGTGATTATCCATAATCCAATTGCTATAGTGACATGCCTTGGATGGTTTTCTATGCAGTATGATATACCCAAAGAGAATCCTAGATCATCATGGAACAATCCTTCCTATTAGGGTTAATAGTTTTTTAATGGATGTTATTTACTCCCCTATTTGAAAAATTATCTTGAACCTTGGTTTGATAGTTGTAGGATGCGGATAATTTACACTAGATCCCATACTTTGACATAAGTTTTGGGAAGGGGTGATTACAAAAAATGGTCTCCGTGGTTACTATGATAACTTTAGGAATTTTAAATTTATAAAATATGTTTTCATCAAGGAAGAAAAGCATATAATGATGATCATTGGACTTGATGGGATTGACCTAAACCTATTTAAACACATAATCAATAACTAAGAGGATATAAATATATCCCCTAGAGTTTTGAAAGGTTTCTATGAAATCAATTCCATAACAATAAAATATATCTATAATACTGTTAATATTAAGAGGAATTTGGTTCCTTTTAATGATGAAACATAGTTTTTAACACTAAGTACATATTTAACAGAATTTGTAGGACTCCCTAGTGAGGGAAATCTAAAATAATTTTTAAGAACCTCTATTCTAGATTTATATAAATAAAATTGACCTTCACATGCCTCTCAATAATAAAAAATAAAAAATACATCTTTATTTACCTCAGTATCACATCTCATAGTGAATTAATTATGTGAAATATTATAGTGGAAAGTTTAATAAAATAAATAGTATTTTATATAAAAAATTAATTTCTTCCTAGATTAAGTTCCTAGGAATTTGGGAATAATGACCATTATCATGTAGTTTTATATATCAACATACTATGAACAATAATTCATAGAATATATATTTTTGTTAGGGAATTAATTGGATATAGAAATATGGGATGAATTATCTTTGAATTACAATTTAGAGTGGATTTCAATTACCATATTTTCAATACCCTTTTTATGTTTTATCATTTTGTTAAATTATTGAAATAGAAGGACGCTACTAATAAATCCATCCTTGGAATATTGTTTTAGAAAATTTATTTCAACGATAAATGATTATTGAATACATTTATGGGGGATCCTTGGAGATAGGATCTAAAATTCTCTAAGACAAATATAACAATAATAAATTCCCTTTCTCTAAGACAAATGACATTTTGTTTTTTATTTTTCATAAGAAAAATCTTACAAATAATTCACTCACATAACACATAATTTTTAATGGAAGTTTCTAATTATGATCTTTCATCATGAGTAGAGATATATTACATTCCATGAGAGTTGAGAAGGATTTATTAGATCGACTGATACTAGTAAAATGAGCATCTTATGTAAGAAGATCACAAAGGGTTTTTAAAAAATGGTCTAAAGTTCCTAATGAAACTTCTATAGAAAATTATGTATCCTAATGATGAATATACTTATTTTATGTTTTTTAGATATGGAAGGTGATGAAAGATATCTACTTTGGATTTATATATATGAATTCCCTTATCAGGAAGAAAATGTTTATGAAATAATCATACTTTTACCATAAAATGAAATTCTTTCCAATTTATAACAATATTATTATCATCACATATTGAAAAAACCCTCTAAAAATTTATAAATAATACCTTAAATTTCAGTCTAAAAATTGAGAAGTCTTCCATAAATAATCTAGATACCCAACCATGTTAGAGAAAATTCATATCATGTATCACTGTAAGGTACCATGGGAATTGAATAACCAAAAATTCATTTCATGCATCCTAATAATTAATATAATTATTTTATGTTTTTTATATATGGAAGGTAATTAATGATATATACATTGGATTTATTTATACCAATTTCATTACTTGGAAAAACATTTCTAAGAACCAATCAATATTTTACTAGAAAATTGTTTTTTCCCAATTAGTAACAATATTATTATCCTCACATATAGACATAAAACTATAAAAATTTATGAATAATATTTTAAATATCACCCTAAAACTAAGGAAGTAATCCATAAATACTTCAGATACCTCTGACCATGTAAGTGAAAATTTACATCATGCATCACTAGAAGGTACCGTTGGAAAGGGTTGTTTTTTCTTTGTCTTATGAGGAATACACTATTTGATAATACCCTAATTACTTATTAAAGAAGTAGTAGAACTACTATAGTATTACTAAATTAAGAACATGATCAATAAAATTTAAAGTAAAATTATATTTCTTAGTGCATGATTTTAACTTCCTATAATATATGCACACTCTCCATCCAATAGTCACCCTTTCAAGGAGGAGGTGGCCATTATAATTTGTTATCATAGTAATTCTAGCCTTATTAGGGACCATGTAAATTGGGTTAACCCACTCACTCTCTACAATGGGATATATTATAATATATTTTAATAACTTAAGTACTTTAATTTTCACTACTTATGTTAGATTTTGATTGGAAGGAAGGTTTATAATGTAATTCAAGAACAATCATAAGTGTCCTAATGAGTGGGTTAATCCCAGGAATATCTAAAAGGGTCTATAAAATTTATTTATTATGATTTATTAAGAAATACAGAAGAATATTATCTTCATTGGATTTAGTGGAAGAAGAAATTAAAATAGAAAAGGGATTTGTTATTACCTAATAATGTATAATAAATTAAGGAAGGTAGGACCTAGATATTGAGTTCAGGTTAGTCAAAATCAGTTGAGGTAGTTGGGAGTTGTAATGAAGATCTATTGCTTCATATATGACTATTGTTTTAGCCATAAAATGTTTTGTATTAATTTGAACCATATCTATATAGTCAAAGATCATGATTTATAATATGATTTTCGTCATTTTGGGTCCTAAAAATCATCAATAGAAATATATATTCAGAATATTCAATCCAAGAAGACAAATTTTCATCACTAGAATAAATATAATCAATCTACTACTGAATTAAACATATTTTAATAATTCCATGATGTTCCCCAATACCACTTTGAACATTACCTAACCAACTCTCCTTATGATCCTCCCCCTCATCACCAATTTGAGAGCTCATAGTATAGTTATTGAGATCAAGGATCATGTTTTCTATGGTTGCTGTTAACAATATATTCCTAACATAGATGATTGAGTTGGTTGTTTTAGGAAGGGATGACCATTAATGATGGGGATTTTTTTATAGAACCTAATATTAGATTATTGTGAAGGAAAGTGTATTCAATATGGTAAATAATATTTTTTATCATTTGCCAAAACATACTTTTAGATACCCTTAGGTACCCAAAAACATCGACCAATGAGTTGGAGAGTTAAAAATGAGGGTTATAGATCCTTAATCCATAACTAATAATACATAACATATCAAGTGTGTTTAACACTTGATATTAGATCATACAGGTATTTTCCAAAATTTCTCTTTACAAATTCAACATTGATGTAAGGACAATTAGGCTCCTTTAAGGCATTGTTCCACGGATGGTGGTGCTCACATTAGTAGCCAAAAAGAACTTGGTTTTTACGAAATAACATAATTTTGATATTATAAATGTTATTAAGGTAATTTTAGAAGGAGTTTAAGGTTTTTATTACATCTTAGATGAGGATATTGGTTTTAATATGAGAGAAGATTTACCATAATGTTTCACTCAAATTGGGTTTTGATTTTTCTCTCATTCATTGAGGTAATAGAGTGGATTGATGGATTATTTTGAGCGGTAGTGGTACTTAAATTTCCTACGTTGATTTATCATATTCTAATGGTTTTTATTCTACATTATCATGAAATTTTAAATCCTTATATGGTTTATAAATGGCTGGTTTAAGGATTTAAATGGTTTTACCACCCTTTTTTGATACTCACAACTTTGAGTTGAAAATAAGAGGCATGAGTGAGACTAGATTCATTCCTTATGGTTGAGGAAGAGATAGAATGAGTGGTTATGGGTGAATAACTATTTTTAATTCATTAAAATTAGAATTTTAGTGATGGAACCACCAAATATATTTTCATTATTTTCTTTCCGAATTTCTGAAGTGATGGATGTGGAATAGATTGGATAGGGGGTTGAGCTGCTTACTTTATCCAATTATGATATTTTTAATATTGTACGGTATATTTTAATTGCATTGAAGGATGTTGGAACTGAGTTTTTTGGGGGATTGAAACTGATAATTAAGTTGAATTTTTTGTAGAGGTTAAGGATTCAAACATTGTAATTGACTTGACTATTGATTATCCCTTCACATGCATCTAGAATAGTCATTATACCTTGTATTTTAATTTTTTCAGATTTCAGGGTTTTAAAAATTAAGTTAATTGACCTCCATAGATGTTCCTAAAAGAAGAACTTAGTTTATTAAAGGAATAGTTAAGAAATTATCTATCCTATAATCATGTTAATAAAAAATTATGCAAATTACATCAACATATTTAAATTCATGGACTTTATAAAGGTCTATCTCTTCGACCTTCCAAGGGAGGGATGAAAGTTTATCGCAAAGGCTTTCATCATCCCTATGAGTGTTCATACCACTAGATTTTACTGTTTTATCATATTAGGGAGTGGTTACCAATGATTGGTTTTGTTTTGAAAGACCTTATAAATACTCTTGAGCATCATTAGGGGCTTTTTTTGGAAATTTCAGTTACACATCTTATCTATGAATTATTTGTTTCATAAAACTAACCCTTCATAAAATCTTTTAATTTTTTTGGGATTAAAAAAACATGGTGAGGTATAATGTGTAGGGTATCTTTGAACCTTTATTAATTTTTATAACATGACTCTTCTACATCTTTAACAAAAATTTCAACGATCTTTTTAAGTAAAATTTGTTTTATGGAAAGGGAAGCTTTTTTTAGAAAAATCCCTTTTTAATTCGTACCATGAATGAATAGATACTATTATCAGGTTTTTTTAACCAATTATTATCTCAATATTTTATTAAAAATTGAAGAGTTTCATCATAGTTGACTCAATTTGATGAGGGGGCACATGGTCTCAATAATTTCATTAATCTATTTGACCTAAAGTTATTGCATCTTAGATTCCTTCTCATAAAAGGTGGGA
This sequence comes from Viscum album, assembly GCA_963277665.1. Taxonomy (NCBI): domain Eukaryota; kingdom Viridiplantae; phylum Streptophyta; class Magnoliopsida; order Santalales; family Viscaceae; genus Viscum; species Viscum album. Next base: position 2,042,875,778 of record OY728142.1, on the reverse strand, counting down.
AATAGGTTTAAGAAATGGGTTTTGAAGATATATTATTCATATTATTAGATAACATGTATTATGAATGGAAGGGAATGGGTCTGGGTATGTGAGATATAATCATTCATGGTTTTATCCAAGTCATTATCTTTGTTAGGGGTATCCTCATTTGAATTTTACATTTGATACCAACCCATGATTAAGATGGGGTTATTTGGATAACATTTTCTTAGAGTAAGAATAGATTTAGGTACAAAATTCTTAGGAAAATTTAGATTTAAAGGTTGTCTACCCCTAGGTTCACTTGATTCCTAAACCATAGGATTATCAACCCTAACTAAGTGGTTCAATTTATCATAAATATGAAAGGGAATACTTTGAGAGAAATAAAGGGGAAAAGATAAGATAAAATGGGGGGTGTGAATAGAAAATTTGGGTTGATAATAGAATGGTAGTGTCTAAGTAAAATACTTGGGTCATCAGAAATGATTTCAAAATTAGATTTTCCGAAATTTAACCTATTGTTTGAAGAAATTTCTTAAAACATAGATAAGGTGTGAAACTTATGGGGACCAAATAAGTAAAACTCGAGACACATATATGTTCTTGAGATTTTTGTAAATAAAGTGGAAAAATATTTCTAGATATTTTAATTAAATAAAAAATTTCATAGATATTTGAATTAAAATAATTAATGAAGATGAATAAATGATAGTTTGATTCTAGGGATATATTTCATGATTTTTTTCGATAGAAAATTTCAGGTCATTAATTCAAGAAGTATCAACCCAATTATATAAAACCACACCACATTATTCACTAATTTAATCTCAAACTGATTCCATGTGTAATCAAATAAGCTCTTATAGGATCATTTCCATGATCACTACAATGTATAGAATATTATTATAAGTATAAATATGTAGTTTTTGAATTTGGTGTTGATAAAGAGGAAAATAAATCATCAAAATGGAATATAAAAATAAAGAAATGATTAGATGTTTAAAGCCTAATAATAAACATCCAATAAAATAAACAAAACTCCATATAATAAAATTACAAGATGGTAAACCTTTAATTGATGAAAATATCTCAATATAATATGAAAATTTACTTAATGTTGAAGGATTTGAGATGTGAAAAATAATCATATAAGGAGCACTCTGTTATTGTTTTAAGAGTTTCAAAATTGAAAAAATTATATCATAGAGATAAGGATATGAATAAGAAGAATTTATAAGAATTAAATATTTTATTTAGAAAACCACTACAAGTTTGGAAAATTTAAGAACGAATAACATAATTACAATGAGATAATTATAACATAACATTTCATAAAGAAGAATAAATAAAAGACACTTATTTTCTCTCCAAAATAAAAAATAGACATTTTTGTATTATCAGTTCTTCAACACCATTTTAAATTTAAAAAATTGATTATGATATTCCAAATGGTGGAAATGTAACATCCCAGGTAAATAAATAACACGATATTTTTCAAATTTATTAATATTTGAGAACTAAATTCTACTTTAAATTGGACACTATGTTCAATGGCGTACCCGATATGAAACAATGGGTTTCTTTGAAATCATACATTGCACACTTATAATATAATATTATTATTTTAAATGTTAGTTAACACCTAGATTTTCTAGTGGAGATAATGAACACAACTGACTACAAAATGATTATATATGTTTTCTAAATGTTTTTACATTTATCCAATAAAAGTTATAGGCTTAAAATGTGAATGAATCTAATTTTAAACATAATTTACTTTAAAAGGTTGATTTAATGCCTTTTAATGGAGAATCCTATTTAAATATAGTTTTGGTCACTTTTATATGTTCCATTTGACAAAATAAAATTCTTCTTTAGAATCATGACATCAAAATTTACTTTGGGTAAATTTTTGGTATTTTTGTGATAAAATTCATTTCTTATAAATAGTGAAAAATACTATATTTTAATTCAAAAGTGACTTTTAATCTAATTTATTTATATGGTTACATTACCTTTTTAATTAGTTTTATAGTGTATTTAAATTATTTATTTACAATTTAATCCAATGTTGGTTATTGGAATTAATTTCACTTTGAAATTGGACATAAACAAGTATCAATCTTTTGATAGTTATTGTTTGTTAAAAACACGCTATTAGTTTTGATTACGGGAATTAATTTTAAATTAATTAATAAAATTCCTATGTTTTTTAATTTGGTAAAATAGACATCATTGTTGAATTCGGAACATCAAATATATCTTAGGCTAAATGTTTGGTAGTTTTCTGAAAAACTTTGACTTTTGATAAATAGTGAAACCACTAAGTAGTAGTTAAAAAACTAACATTTTCATTTAAATGAAATTTACTACCTCTGTGAATTGGATTTAAAAAATCTGACATACATGGTTGTTATTATTAAGTAAAATTTGGTTCAATAAGATAAAAATAATATTAGTTGAACATTAACTTTTTACTTTTATTTACTGTAGTTAAAGGTTAAGAGGGTAATTCAAGGTAAAAAGAATATTATAATAATAAAAAATTACCTTAACACTTGTACTAAAAGTATTATTTGAGTCCTTTTACTACCATAGGCATCATTGGGTTGATTTTGGGACCCTATGCAACCATTTCGGAGTGATAATGATACATTAGATTAATTAATTTAATGTAAAGACCAAAATGACACAAACAAATATCTTTTAGTAAATTAATTTTTACATGGGGTTATATAAGTTATATTTTCGACTATAAATATTCATTAGAAATCTAAAAAGATTTAATATATCATGGTTTTTGTATTATAATTTTTAGGCATCAAATAAATAAAATCATTTATGACACAAAAATGATATAGTATTGACCTCATTAATAAATGATTTAATTAAATAAGAATATAAATATTACAATAACATCCAAAACCTATCCAATTATTATTGGATGATTTTATTTAAACAATTAGTCATCTTATATTCGACTTTAAATAGTTTTGGACCTTTAGAAACTGAATATAATAATATAATAAATTAATAGTTTCACACATTCCTAAAAAGCCCCTCCTCCCCCCTATAAAAATACCTCACTTATAACCCATTACTCACACATCTCAAGCCCATTGGATCCTCAAAACCCTGACTAAATAAGCCCTAAATATCCCCTTATTACTCCTAGAAGCCTTAACTTAGGCAGAAGGTACTTCAAGAGGTCCTTTTGGTTCAAACCAAAGGGAGTTACCCTAATTAAAGGTAACAGTTTCTCTTAAAACAATTTCTTTTATTTTACTTCTCCAACCCCTAAAATATTTTCATTACTTTTTTTTATAACAACAACAGTATCCTAAATATATTAGTATTTTTTTATGAAAAGGATTATAACTACACTTACAGACACCTCCATCTAATGGGTACAGAACATATTGTTTCTGTGGATGGAAAACAACGCCTCATGAAACGATGATTGTTCAATTATATCCTACTACCACTCATGGTGGATATTAACATGGAAATGTATTTATATAAGATATAAATTATGTTAATGTTTTATTTATGCTTCCTTATTTTCCATTTATATCATTCCTTTATGGTTTCCATTATGGGTAAAATGTGATAATTGCATTTGAGGAAGTGCGGACTACTACCCCCTCAAAGTGATATGACTCGTTAATGCATTATGTGGGACTTATAAGGGATGGATTTAAGGATATTATATATGATATTATAATATAATTATAATATAAATATGTATAATTATGTTTTAATTCCATTAAAAGACAAAATATAAATGAAAGTAGTGTTCATGCGTACGTACGACTTACCGTCTCCATGAACGATGCATTTCATTTCAGATCTCCAAATGTTATGTACTATTATAAATACATATATATACTAGATATATACTATATATATGATATATAAATCAAGTATATAATTCTGTAGATAATGTACTTTTGAACACATGGAAAAATTGTAATTATAACAAGTTCATTTTGACTCAAGTTCCGAACATTGATAAAATATCCAATATGAACTCAAATAATTAACTAATTGTTATAGAAATGTAATAAGTGATATAAAAGGAATAATAAACATGAAAATTGTTCTTATTTGAGTATAAATTAACTTAATTTAATTATTCATTAAGAACAAGGAACATAAAAGACTAGCCAGACTTGAGTTAAGGGGTTTCTTATCTCACTAGTAATTCCATGAGATTTCCATTGTTCAAGACTTATTTATTTCATGTGGTGTATTGTGTACTATAATTTGATATATATTATCATGATTCTATTTATATTAACGGTGTTCTTTGATTAATTTGGTTGTTATTAACTTTTGGTCATACGACTAGATTGATTACAACATGTTTTTCATCTCACTTCTTATTTTCGTGAGATTCATGCTATATTGCCACTATTTCCTTTTGTCTGGTGTATGTACCGCCCATGATTTTATTCCTTATTTAATATACATAAATTTATGAGTATTTAAATATTCATTGTATGATCCTTCTTTCTTGGGGTTTATGTTTTGTAATTCACCAAATTGGTAAGGAAATTTCTAATTTTGATTTCCACTCTTTGGGCTTTACGCGTACTTCACTGATTATTTTCTCTAAGATTATGTGTGGAATCACTATTTATTATTTATATAGTAATTTACACTCCCCTTTGTGTGGATATAATTTTGATAAACATAATAAATCTATTAATAATTTCTCATGTCATTGATATGAACTTGATAAGAGTAATCTTACCTCAATTTCCATTCATTGAGTTAAACATCCGAGTTGTTGGTGTTGTTTTTACCAGAATTTGTGTGAATGTACTCCAATTGATTTAAACTAAATATCCAATCATATTAAGGTTATTTATATTTTTCATACATAATTATGTCTTTAAATTATTGTTAACCTAAGGATATGGTCATTATAAGGGATTTAATCTCAATTTACATTCCATTGAGACTTCTTTGTTGTTATACACCAATTCACTTTTATATGGTGTATATAATGTACTTTGACATAGTATATCATAAATCCCTTTATTCTCCTGATATTATAATGTTTTGATTACCTCAATTATTTGTATTCACGTGTCTCTCTTTTGGTTAGAAACTCTAACTAAAATATCATTTTAAATGTTTTAAAGATTTATTCTTCTAAATCTTTCTCAATAATGTCTTTGCTTTAAAATGGTTTTAAGTATTTATTTATATGGAAATTAATTTTTAAAATTAAAATTCCTTTTAAAAGTTTCAAATTGGTATGGGGCACTTTGATTTAAAAATCTATTTTAAATGGATTCTTGATAAATAGTGAGACTTTTAAATGTTTTTAAGAAAAAAAGGGATATTTATCTCAAATCGTTTTGATGATTATTTTCATCTATGCCAATATACTTAATTATTCTCAATTGAGGTTAATCTATTATAATAAAATCTTCTATATTGTATTGAATGAGTTATTCTTGACTATGGATGTTCTATTTTTATACCATTCATGGTTTGTGGTTAAAATGTTGACATTTTGTATACTAGTTTTAATGTGAATGTTTAGATAATGATTTAACCTTTTAAAATAAGGAATTCATTGGACTTTGTAAGTGATGGGTGGAGCCCGATATAGCTTCTAGATGCATCGGTAGGTCTCATGAGACAAACTATTGTCTTGGCACAAGGCCTTGACAAAATATTATTTGTAATCTTTTCACGAGGCCTTGACTATGTTGTTATGTTGTCTGGAATTATGCATTCCATCATTATGAGATTATCAATTTATATTTCATATGGTTATTAGACTAGTATAATACCCATTAATATGTTTTATTATGGCATTATTTACTCATCTCATATTCCTTCTATAAGGTGTTAATGTTTACTATTTGTAAAGGTATGTTTTTTGATTATTCACCATGCCTAATGTTTATGTTATATTCCACTTTATTTCTTACTCCTATAGTGCATTTGAGCTCACCCATTTCTTATGTTTCGTTTTCCTAGGATATGAATATGGTAGATATGAGTGACTTGCAAGAATAATATTAGAATCCTGGATGTTTATAATAGAATAAATTAGCATGGTTTTTCTTTTCTAGTTGAAATGTTGAACTTATGTATGTATCTTGTTTCCAATACTACTAAAATGATTGGTCCTTTGGGACTTTATTCCTTGTAATCATGCCAATGAATTAAATAATGCACCGGCTCCTGGATTCTGGGGTCGGGGCATTACAGTTGGTATAAGAGGAAGTTTCATACAAACCTTGGAAACTAGATTTAGATAAACTCTGATTAGAGAACATTACCTTAATATAGAATTTGAGGATTAGTATAGAAGAACTTCATAGAATTTTGGTAATGTAGATATTTTGTGTATTTTCCAAGAAAAACATCCCTTTCAAGATACAAGCAGGTAGAGGCGGCTCTGGAACATATGTAACTAAGAGTAAAAACTCCGACAAGGAGTTTCGGGCTTGACCCAGGGTATCCTGGTACACGACAATGGGCCTTGCTGCACTCTTGGTTACAACACTTCCAGGGTATATGCTTAGGATAATTTACATTTTCTTCACAAACCGATTTGAAGGATTTTAATATAAGATGAGAATAAATGACCTTGGTTAATCATAAGGAATTTTAAATTGAAAATAAGGTGACATGATATTCTATAAATGATTTTATGACTATTTTTACTCACACAATGATTTCTAGTTTTAGCCAATGGCTGGATTCCAAGGAAGTCATAGTAATATTGACCATGATGTACAATGTGGGAACAGTGGTGGAAATCAGAAAAAAATGGAATGTTGATAGGTGTAAAATATATTGTGTTCATGCTTAATCAATTTTCAAAAAATATGATCAAAAAAATATTTATTAACCAACTCTAGGACTCAAAAAATAAGATAAATGCGATGAATTATAAGAGCTCTAGTAGTGGAGAATATGGAGAAAAGAATCCTCAATTTCCATCATGCTGGAAATGTGGAAAGAGACACTGAGGAAAGTGACTCAATGGAACAAATAAATTCTCTACACGTGAGAAAGAAGGACATAATGTATAGAAATGTTGAGGAAAAATGAAGAGTTCATTGGAAGAAAATAAAAATGTCCCCAAGAATCCATTTAAATTCATTTTCCATAAATGTAGGGGACCTGGACATTACCCGAGGGAATGCCCTATTCTATAAGATATCCTCTTGGTCATGGAAGAAGCTATGTAAAAATAAATGGATGGAAAAATTTTTAAAAGTATTAGTGCTCTTTGTTGATGGGATTACTTTGGAAGAATTTTCTCTTGTATTTTTAACCCTATAGTCTGTCATGTGAAGATGGTATTTGAGGTGTAATTATCTTTTCTCTTGTGGACATAGTTATAAATAACTATTTGGTTTTAAATGATCATTGAGTTTGAGATGATTAAAAGTTCTTAAATTTTGGGATGAAAATGCAAGGTATGAGATAACATTTGTGGTTAAATTATTTTATGGTTATTTTGTGTAATTTATCTCATTTTGGTAATTTTATAAAATATATTTTTGAAAAAGTATAACACGCAGACCATGTGACAACCCATCTCATCAGACAAAGATGTGGGAATCGAACCCATAACCAGAATGCGATATGGATTTATCGCATACCACTAGACTATGTGAAGTCCCTGGTTAGTGTGAAAAATTATTTTTAGTTAAATTATTTTATTAAGTTGATTTGGTACCTTATGTATTATCAAATAGATATACTTATTATAGGAAAACGATTTGGTGATTAAGTGATGAATGTTATTTTGGAAGACATTCAGTCTGTTGGGAACACTATATGCCTAAGGAAAATAGAATACTATGGGATTTCATTTTAGGAGTATTGGTGGTTTTTTATCCATGTTTTAATTTTGTATTTATAGTGATTTGGATTATTTATGGAAATGATTAACCTATCATAGAGAATATGTGATTAGGTTAATTACTTTTAAGTATGTGACTTTAAGAGTAGTCGATGTCATTTGGAGATACAATTTAACGTGGAAGACTACGTAGACAAATTCTTCTATGTTTTGGGTTTCAATATTTGTGTGGATTATATTGAATTATTTTAAGGGCTATTGTTTATTGAATTGTATTTATTTAACTTTGGGGTATTATTGTTTTAATATTAGAAATTCAGATTAGTATTTCTTTCTCAAAAGGATTATTCTTTTCGAGGATCGTCTAATATTGTACTAACCATTTTTGGTTTTGGTTAATCTCTAAAGACAAGGTAAATATATTTTTTATCCTTCGTGGATCATGTGATTCTCTAGAAGTTGATTCTAGATATTCTGGTGTAATTCATCTTAAATAATCATTATTTGAAAAAAATGAGTTAGTGGTAGAAATTTATTAAATAATGAAACTCTACATAAAAACTAAGTATATATCTTTATGTTCGAAGTCAATCTCCAAAATAAATTCCTCAACTTTATGAAATAAAACTTAAAATAAAAAAAACATTTTCCGTTTACTTTTTCTGCTGGGAAACTAATGACCATTTATCCCATCACAGATTTTTGGTTTTCTTGTTGTTAACTTTCTCCTGATCATGTTTTCTATCCCTCTCCATCAAAACTTGACACTTAGTTTATATTTCATATCCATTTTTTCCTACATGGAATCCTAATATGGGTTATCTTTGGTGACCTTTATACTTTTCTTTCTTTCTTTAAAGGTAATAGTTTTATTGACTCTTTTTTTGATGTGGGACTTTCAATGAAGTTTCCAAGACCAGTTCTAAAATTGTAAGGATGCAATTCCCAAAAGGGGAGAAGGATGTAACATCCCAGGTAAATAAAGAATATGAAAATTTTCAAAATGTTTAATATTTATGAACTAAATTCTACTTTAAAGGGGATGCTATATTCGATGGCATAACCAATACACAATAATAGGATTCTTTGAAATATTACATTTCACACTAATAATATAATAATATTATTTTAAATAGTAGTTAACACCTAGGTGTTATAATGGCAGGAATGAACAGAACTAACAAAAAAATGATTATATATGTTGGTTAAATGTTTCTACATTTATCCAAAAAAAAGTTAGAGGCTTAAAATGTAAATGAATTCAATTTTAAACATAACTAACTTTAAAAGGTTGATTTTCCGCCTTTTAAGAGAGAACCCTATTTAAATATAGTTTTGGTTACTTTTATATGTTCCATTTGACAAAATAAAATTATTCATTAGAATTGGGACATCAATATTTACTTTGGGTAATGTTTTGGTATTTTTCTTATAAAATTCATTATTTATGAATAGTGAAAAATACTATATTTTAATTGAAAAGTTCTATTTAATATAATTTATTTATATAGTTATATTATCTTTTTAATTAGTTTTAATGTGTAATTATATTATGTTTTTACAACTTAATCTAATTTTGGTCATTGGAATTAATTTCACTTTGAAATTGAACATAAACAAGTATCATTTTTTATAGTTATTGTTTCTTAAAACCATTCTATTTGTTTGGATAACATTAATTAATTTTAAATTAATTAATGAAACTTCTATGTTTTTTAATTTGGTAAAATAAAAATCATTTTTGAATTCGTAATATCAAATATAACTTAGGCTGAATTTTTTGTAGTTTTCTGAAAAACATTGATTTTTGATGAATAGTGAAACCGCTAAGTACTAGTTAAAAAACTAACGTTTTCATTTAAATGAAATTTTACTACTTTTGTGAATTGGATTTCGAAAATCCGATATACATGGTTTCTATTAGAAAGTAAAATGTGGTTCATTAAGATGAAAATAATTTTTGGTGAATAATAACTTTTGACTTTTATTTACTGAGGTTAAGGGTAAATAGGGTAATTCAAGGTAATCAAATATAATAATAATACAAATTTACCTTAAACCTTTTACTAACCTTATTGGTTGAGTCATTTATGACCTTGGGCATCATTGGGTCGATTTTGGGACCCCATCAAGCCACTTGGGAGTGATAATGACACTTTAGATTAATTAATTTAACGTAAAGACCAAAATGACAAAAACAAATATCTTTTAGTAAATTAAATTTTCCATGGGGTTATATATGTTATCTTTTAGACTATAATTATTAATAAAAAATATAAAAATCTTAACTATATCATGGAATTTTTATTAGAATTTTTAGACATCAAATAAATAAAATTATTTATGACACGAAAATGATGCAGTATTTACCTCATTAATAAATGATTTAAAAAAATAAGATTATAAATATTAAAATAACATTCAAAACCAGTCCAATTTTTACTGGATGATTTTATTTCTACCATTAGTCATCATATCTTATACTTTAATTAGTTTTGGACATTTTTAAACCGAATATAATAACATAATATAATAATATTTTCACACTTTCTTAAAGAACCCCTCCTCCCCCTTATAAAAAGACCTCACATCTAAGTCATTCCTCACACCTCTAAAGCCCCTTGTCTCATCTATCCCCTACCTAGATAATCTCTCAAGATCTCCCTCTTCCTCTTAGAAGCCTTACCTTAGGCAGAAGGCACTTTAATAGGTCCTTTTGGTTCAAAGCAAAGGGAGTTACCCGAATTAAAGGTAACGATTTCTCTTAAATTATTTTCTTTTATTTTACTTCTCCAACCCATAAAATCTTTTCATTAATTTATTTTATAACAACAATAGTATCATAAATATACTAGGATTTTTTATGAAAATTATTCAAAATACACTTACACACACCTCTATCTAATGGGTAAAGAACATATTGTTTCTGCGGATGGAAAACTATCGCCTCACGAAACGATGATTGTTCAATTATATCCTACCACATCTCATGGTGGAAATTAAGATGGCATGGTATTTATATATGATATATATATTATGTTTATGTTTTATTTATTCTTCTGTATTTTCAATTTATATCATTCTTTTATGGTTTCCATTATGGGTAAAACATGATAATTTAATTTGAGGAAGTGCGGACTACTGCCCCCTTAAAGTGATATGACTCGTTAATGCCTTTTGTGGGATGTATAAAGGATAGAGTTAATGATATTATATATATATATTATACAGGAATTATAATATACCTATGTATCATTATGTTTTAATTCCATTAAAATACAAAATATAAATGAAAGTAGCATTCATGCGCACGTACGACTTACCGTCTCCATGAACGGTGCATTTAATTTATTATCTCCAAATGTTATGTACTATTATAAATAAATATATATACTGGATATATAATATATATATGACATCTAAATCATGTATATCATTCTGGAGATAATGGACTTTTGACCACATGGAAAAATTTTAATTATAACATGTTCATTTTGAGTCAAGTTCTGAACATCGATAAAATATCCAATATGAACTCAAATAATAAACTAATTGTTATAGCAAGGTAATAAATGATATAAAATGAATAATAACTTGAAATTTTTGCTTAATATGGTATAAATTAACTTATGTTTATTATTCAGAAAGAACAAGGAACATACAAGACAAGTCAGACTTGAGGTAAGGGGTTTCTTATCTCACTTTTAATTCCGTGAGATTTCCATTGATCGCCATTTATTTTTTTCAGGTGTTGTATTGTGTACTTAAATTTGATATATATTATCATAATTCTATTTATATTCATGGTATTATATGATTCATTTGGTGGTTATTAACTTTGGGTCATATGACTCGATTTATTATAACATGGTTTTCATCTCACTTCTTATTTCTGTGAGATTCATGCTATATTTCCAATATTTCCTTTTGTGTGGTGTATGTACTGCCCATGATTTTATTCCTTATGTAATATACATTAATTTATTGGTATTTACATCTTCATTTTATGATCCTTCTTTCATGGGGTTTATGTTTTGTAAGTCACCAAATTGGTAAGGGAATTTCTAATTTTGATTTCTACTCTTTGGGCTATACACATACTTCATTGATTATTTTATCCAAGATTATGTGTGGAATATCTATATATTATTTATGTATTAATTTAAACTCCCCTTTTTTTTGTATATTCTTTTGATACACATAATCACTCCATTGATAATTTCTCAAGTCATTGATATGAACTTGATAAGAGTAATCTTAACTCAATTTCCATTCATTGAGTTAAACATCCGAGTCATTGGTTTTGTTTTTACCAGAATTTGTGTGAATGTACTATGATTTATTTACATCGAATACCCAATCATATTTAGTGTATATATATTTTTCATACATAATTATGTCATTGATTTATTCTTAACCTAAGGATACGGTCTTTATAAGGGATTTAATCTCAATTTACATTCTGTTGAGACTTCTTTGTTGTTATACGCCAATTCACTTTTATATGGTGTATATAATGTACTTTGACATAGTATATCATGAATCCCTTTATTATCATGATAATATAATGTTTTTATTGCCTCAATTATATTTATTAATTTGTCTCTCTTTTGGTTAGGAACTCTAACTAAAATATCATATTAAATGTTTTAATGATTTATTCTTCTAAATCTTTCTCATTAATGTCCATGCTTTAAAAATGATTTTAAGGATTTATTTATATAGACATTAATGTTTTAAAAATAAAATTACTTTTAAATATTTCAAAGTTTTATGGGACACTTTGATTCAAAAATTCTATTTTAAATGGCTTCTTGATAAATAGTGAGACTTTAAAATGTTTTCCCAAAAGGTGGGATATTTCTCTCAAATAATTTTGATGATTATTTTCATCTATATCAATATACTCCATTATTCTCGATTGAGGTTAATATATTATAATACAATATTTAATATTGTATTGAATGAGTTATTTTTGACTATGGATGTGCTATTTTTAAACCATTTATGGTTTGTAGTTAAAATATTTACATTTTGTATGCTAGTTTTAATATTAATGTTTAGATTATGTTTCAACCTTTTCATATGGGGAATGAATTGGACATAGTAAGTGATGAATGGATCCTGATATAGCTCCTCGATGCTTCTGTAGGTCTCATGAGACAAACCAGTGTCTTGGAACAAGGCCTTGAAAAAATCTTATTTGTAGTCTTAGCACGAGGCCTTGACTAAGTGGTTATGATTTATGGAATTTTTCATTCCATCATTATGAGATTAACTATTGATATTTCATGTGGTTATTTGAATTTTAGAATACCCTTGACTATTCTTTATTATGGCATTATTTACTCAGCTCATATTCCTACCATAAATTTTTCATGTTTACTATTTATAAATGCATGTGTTTTAGATTATTCACAATGCCTAATGTTTATGTTATATTCCGCTATATTGCTTACTCTTATAGAGAATTTGAGCTCACCCCTTTATTATGTATCATTTTCACAGGATATGAAGAAGTTATTTATGAGTTACATTTAGGAATAATCTTAGAAGTATGGATGTTTCTAACGTAATAAATTAGTGTTTTTTCTTTTCAAGTTGTAATGTTGAACTTATGTATGTATCTTGTTTCCAAGACTACTAAACTGATCAGTCCTTCGAGACTTGATTCCTTGTAATCAAGCTAATTTATTAAATAATTCCCCGGATCTTAGATTCTGGGGTCAGGGCATTACAGGAAACATAATAATAATTTTTATTATCGTACATGAAAGAAAAAGGAATGTTTTCTGAAAATTGTGTTTTTCTAAAAGGCAGCCTAGTCCCTTTTTTCACACATAATTTAAAAATAACTTTTAACACTTAAAAATTTTATTTGAAAAAATAAACTTTATTTTTAAAATATAAATGTAAAAATTATATTTGTGTTAATTTTTTGGAATTTTCTGAAAAGATTCATTTTTTGATGAATAGTGAAAAATAATGAATTTTAATTAAAAATTAACAATATTGTTTAAGTTATTTGTTATGATAAAATATACATTAAATTAGTTTTAAAGTAAAATAAATTAAATTATATATCTATTAATACAATTTATGTTATCATAATAATTTTTATATTTATTTTTTATATAAAATATTTGTATACTTTTGAACAATTTCTCATTGAGAATCCTCATTATCATCACGGTTGTGGGATAAATTTTAAATTTAAATATTCCACTTAAGTGAATGGAATTTTTAAAATGGCATAAATAATTTTAAAAATAAAATTTTTTATTATCTAATATGGACAAATTAATTTTTAACTATAATGAATAGTAAAAACAATAAAAATTATTTACTGTATTTAAGGAAAAAAATGATTTACCAGGGGTAAAATATGAAGATATGGATTTAAAATGACCAAAAACTTTTTAAACACTAATTGGACGGCCATAGTTTAATAATATTTATTATAGGTTTAATAATAGACCATTTTGGAGCCTTTTTTCATGATAAAAACATGGGTACACATTTTTCTTTTCAAAAATTACATGTGTGTCACTCACCACACTTATAAAAGGCTAACCATCTCCTCTCTTATTCACACCTCAAAATACATTTTGGATAGGAAAATTACTAAATAATAACTTTAAAAATTATCTCCCCTCATCATACAGTCATTGGTTTTGTAAAAATACATTCTAGGAATACTTTAGTTATAATCATAAAGAGGTGGTCCGAGAAGAGGAAAAACACTTAATTCCGATATTTTGTTTTATTTATTATTACACCTAATTAAAATATTATTATTTTATTATTATATAATAAAAAGGCATAAAAAATAGTTATGTGTTATTATGTTAGTATAATTACCTACATACTTTCCCACATCCATCAAATGGGTTACGAAATCATCGTTCATATGTACGACACACTACAACCACCTAAATTAATGTCATTCATTTTCCATCACCACCATTCAATGATGGATACAATGATAGATTTAAAATATGTATATTACATTTATGATATTATTATACTTATTAAAATATCATATCACATATACCTTCTTACTTTCCATTCCTTTTGGGATACGATAATGTCACTCATGTGTGCGGCAGACAACAACCTCAGGAAGTGATGTGATTAATTATTCACTTAAGATTTACAGGGAAGGTAGTAAGGATAAATTTTAATGAATATATGTTATATTTATGATAAAAAATACTTATATAAAAATAATATCACATATAACTTCATACCTTACAATCCATTGGAAAATAATAATATTGCTCGTTCGTATGTGTAGACTAACTCCTCCACGTAGCGATGTGAAATGTTTCCCATTTTATTTTTACATGGATATTAATAAGGGTTAATTTTATTAATAATAATTATATATATATATAATATTTATTATTTAAAGTTTAATTTACATTTATTTTCTTTTCTTTTCATCTGTAGAGAAAAATGGAAATAGTGTTCCTGCGTACGCAAGACCTATTGTCTCCATGAACTACATAATCCATTTTCTATATCTAAATTTTATAGCTTAATATAAATAAATATATAATGAATATAAATAATATTTATATCATAGTTATAATTATTTATATTTTATAACCATTATAAAATTAAAATGACCAAATTAGAAAAACATAAAATATATGAAAAATGAATTAATTATCACCTAGAACAACAATTTTAACAAAGAATTTCCAATAAACGAGTGATAAAATAATATATTTAGTTAATATATGATATTATAAACATTATTATGGTTATATTGTAAATACATAACATGATTAAAATCATTATACGTGAGGAACGTACATGTATGAAGGATATCAGACTCAAGGAAAGGGTTTCTCACCTCACTTTTACTTCTGTGAGACATATGCCATATTCACCAGTTATTTAATTTTTGGGCTGTATATAATACCAATATTTATATGTTATATCATGTATATATTTATTTTCATGGAAATTATAGTTTCAATTGAAGTTATTTCTTTCATGGGGATTATGATTGAGAAGTTACTACAGTGGTAGGGGTTTATTTCACAAACTCATTATTATTCAGGATTGTTTATGTTTATGACTCCATTGGGAAGATTCTTTAAAATTTATATCATAAAATAAATTTATTTTACTTTCTTATGGTTATTAATGAACTTTTTAATGTAATAGTACCATTTTCCCACTCTTTCGTACTAAAAAATGATTGAGAAAATGTTTTTTAGAAAAACTGACTTTATTTTTATATAAAGTAAAAAATATTTTTTTATAAAAACCCATGTTTTCTAAAAAAACATCAAAAATGTTTTAACCTATTCAAAATTATTTATTAAATATTTTCCCCACTTTTAATTATTAAAATTTTTTAAATTAATTTTATTTTTTCTTTTAAAATAATGCCTAGTTAGATTTTACTGAAAAATGCGAAAGGAATATTTATTTCAACATATATGACATGAAAAAAATCAATTTCATTAATAGTCAACATTTTAATTATTAAATTAAAGGTTTTAAAATGTTATTTTCAATAAAAATTATTTTCAAAATTTTTTGTGAACTTTTTATTTTAAAATGTAATTTTCTAAATGCAATGGTAATTTTTATAAAAATTATTTTTAGGGATCATTTCATGGAAGTTATATTAATCAATGACATAAAAATTATACTTTAATTATGATCCACTGATGATATGTTGTATTGATACTACCCTTATTATTTCTTTGGAATGTTTATGAATAATTTGACTGGGGATGTATAATTTTATTACCATTCACATTTTATTATAGATGGTTTATAATTTTGTTTATTCATTGCAGAAAATATTAACATTTTGTAAGTTTGTTTTTCCATGCGAATGATAATATTGATTATGTTTCTGATATTTCAGATGAGGAATTAATTAGACTTAGTAAGTGATGGTAGTGGCCCACTATAGTCCCTCAATGCATTAGTAGGTCTCATGAGACAAACTAGATTGTGTCTTGGTTGAGGACTTACCCATTTATTTATACATCTTGGAATAAGGTCTCAAAGTTATGTTTCAGATGTCTATAATTATGCATTCCACAATTATTAATTTGATTATTGATATTCTGTGTGATTATTATATTATTTAGAATATCCATGGATATGTTTTTAGTCTCATTTTATTATTTATTTTGGAATTATTTCATTATAATTTATTCCTACCATATTATGCTCCAGATATTAATTAAAGGGAATGTGTTTCAGTTATTTACACTTACAAATTGCTTTTTCCATATGTATTCATAGCTTGTTCTATAATCTTATCCTTACTTAGCATCTGAGCTCTACCCTTTATTACGTTTTATTCTCCATAGGATACCAGGAAGTGTTTTGTTATTGATATGTAGGGATATGCTATGAAGAATAATGGAATTCTCAAAGAAAACACTTTGTGTATTTTAGGTTTTCAATTGTAATAATAATTTCAAGTATGTGTAATGTTTACCATGAAAAATATACTATTCATTCCTTTAGGATATGATTCCTTATATATTATGCCAATTTAATAATGTAGAAACTAAATTTGGGTTACTGGGGTTGGGGTCACTACAGTTGGTATCTAAGTAAGTTTTGTAGAAACCTTATGAACTAGATTTAGGAAATCATAGATTAGGGAAAATAACCGTATGATATACTTTGAGGATATATATTTAAGAACATAAATGTAATATCCTGCATTCATATGGATTAAAAAATTCTTGATGGAATTTGAATATTCATTACCCAAAGGGTTGAATCTTGAATAAAGACTGAGAATGGTGTTTTAAGAGTTGGAATGTACCAAAATTGATTTTTTAGACGAGGAATGAGGATTAAAAGGTATACCAAGTGTTTTGTTGAGTCATAGAGGCTAGGTATTATGTTTCGGGAGTCTTGGAATATTCTGTAAAGGGTGTACAATTTGGTGTGCATGGTTTAGGGGGAAATGCGTGATACCTTGATGCTTAATAGGGTTTCAATTCAATTTGAATTGTGCATGGTTGAGTTTCATGGTTAGAGAATGGTTTAGGGTACACCATTTGAGGAAAAAAGAAGAAACCATGCAATACTGAGGAAGTTATGAGCTATGGTGTAAATGTGGTGCATGGGTTCAGAAAATCCGTACACCTTGTTGCATATTATAAATAGTGATCAAAGCATGATTGATACACGGTTTGTCAAATTGTGCAACATAACCATGTGAGGTATGGCTGTTGGAAAGTATGGGTGAGCATAGTTTGTAAAACCATGCATCCAAACTATGAAATGGGTTTCCTTGGATAGATCCAACCAAACATTTGGTGTATGGTTTGGTAAACCCTGTGGCCAAACCATGCGGCTTCCCAGAATTTCATTAAAATATTATTTTTACCATTTACCCCCTCCATGATTTTTTCCACCCTTCCCATTTCTTCCCTTATTCCACACACAAACCAAAGGATATTTCTCCTCCCTCAATCTCTTCTTCAAGTCTCACCAAGGAAGTATTTGGTGATGTTTCATCAGAATTTAAGGTGAGATTTATCTTCCACCTCCCTCCCTTTTTCATTTGCTTGGTTCCTTCAAATTTTGTATGAATGGGTTTAGAAATTTGGTTCCAATTCAACAAGATCATGGTGTAATTAGTCATAGATGTTGTAGATTTTGGTTGTCTTGATTAGAGTAGATATCTAGAAGTATTCATCACTTTTTTATGGAGTTTTGTTGTGATATATGTTCATGGTGAGATTTATTAGTTTTTTAATGAATTAATTTTATTTAGTGGTTGAACATATATCACATGTTAGGTATTTTCATAAGAATGGGTTTAGGATTTCATTTTGGACCTTCCATGTAGGTTTCTAGGAGTTATGATAATTTTTGATTAGCCTAGTTAGTTTTATAGAATTATTCCAAGTTGTGTTTTGGTTAATTAAATAATTATAATAATTATAATTGATTAATTGTGGGTTCATAGTGTGAGACTAGAGATCGTGTTGTGTGGAAGAGCTCAATTAGGTTCCAAGAGGTTTGAACAATGCTTGTTAGAGCCTTGACAAGGCCTCCATGCTTTGGATTTTCTTGGGAAGACTCACTAATGAGGTAGGTGGTCTCCTAGAATTACCCAAAGTCTTAATAATTGTTTTTATGTGGATTATTGTGTATAAGTTAGAGACCATGTGCATTATGCTTACTCCATTTATTTGAGAAATCGGTTTTTCATTTTATATTAATACCATTTACCTTCCATGAATCCCATTGGATCTGTCATGATGTGATACCAGACCTATCACCACCCATGGGGTGTGTAAAACATTAGAAATCGAATGTTTTATGTGGAAGTTTTCTATAAAAATGACTATGTGGATTTTTAATGGTTTTAAATGTGTGATTTATGTTTTGACCTAGTTTTTGATGTCAAAGTGGGAATGATATTCTTTGTGATAAATCATATTTTGGAATGACTCATTGATCTCAATGTTATTTTAAATGGGTTTCAAATATATTTCAAACATTGATTTGATATGGGAGCATGTGGAGACTCATTAAATGGTTTAAATAGAATATGAAGGTCTTGGAAATTCATTGGATATTCAAATACGAAGAACCATGTTTATGGGTGGTTTGAAATTTTTACTGATATTATGATCTTTGAAAGGGGTTTGGTTTTATGTGAGCCTTGTTTTGATTTAAAGGTTTTTTAGGACAAAAATAAATGTTGTGATTGATAAAGGAAATGAAACTGGATAAAAGAGATGTTCTTGAAAGTTAAATGGTTGAGGAATATTTAACCAATATCTATTTGGTTAAAATGTTAAATGGTTTAATGTTGAATTTGGTTTAATGTGATGAAAGTAATGTATTATGGAAATGTGGAATGAAATAGTAATAATTGACAATGAAATGATTTGGGATGGTCAGACATGATGTGCAAAATACCATTTGTATTTATAGAATATTTCTCCATGTGATCTGACCAATGTATAATTGTTTTGGTATTTTGGACTGATGCTTCAATACCTAGTTTTTGGAGGGCCAAATTGATGCTTTAGGTGCCCTGGTGTACCATAGTTTTTCTGGGGGTAAGGAATGATGATCTTAAACCCAAGTATATGGACATGCAATTCTATATTAATGTTTGGATGGCCATACATGGTGCTATCTGTTCCCATAGTATTCATGGACTAATGAACCATGTTTGTTGACTTGTGACCCAAAGGATAGGATGTCCGAACAAGGAATTCCACGTCTCAGTTGGATTCATGGACTGATGCTTCATGTTTTTCATCTTTTGACCTAGTGGCTGGGTTGGATGGACATGGCGTACCTGATTCCGATTGGATACACAGACTGATGATCCCTATTTTATAACCGTTGAACCTTTTGACATATGGATTAGATGAACGTATTTTTCTGGGGATTCTTGATAGAAAATTCATATGTTCTAGAATAAATAATAAAATTGAATAATTTAAGAAGGTTAAATAATGAAACTTCATTTCATTACCTACTTGTCTACTGTTATTTACTTTCCTACATGCACTATTGAACTGAATTGTATTTGATTTAGACAGTTTTTGTAGTTTTCAACTAATTTTTACTCACACAATTCATAGGTCTATATTACACTTGTGTACCCAAGCATCTCTTAAATGTTTTTTTGTAGGCACAAGTTTGGGCTAAGGCTCGAGTTAAGTATTGTTGGTTGAGAATTATTGCATGAGTGGTATAAGATGGATGTATGTGTTTGAATCAATGATTCTATGAATCCATTGTGTATTTTTATTTTATTTAGGCCTAATATTTTGCTGGCCTAGTGGGTAGTTGGTTGTATGTATGTCATGTTTGTTTTGGCCTTTATTTCATTTCATTTTATTAAAACGTGTTTGAGTTTCAGTTTATTTAATATTTATACATACAATTATTGGTATGATATTTTGTTATTTACTTTTGGTTGTGTACTATAATATAGGGGTATACTCTCCTCTCAATACCATCATAGATTCCCACTACTAGTTGACAGACTCTGGCATACAAGGAGGTGCGCTTGAGGTCATGTTGGGGTCTAGCTCATGGAATCAATTTAGTGGATTATGGGATGAGAAATTACATAAAGGTATAAAAGTGGTTTTAATTTTCTGCAATTAACTATTTGGGGTTTGTTACACTGGATATATAAAAATGTGTCATATACTGAGATGGATACTGAGATGGTACATCCCAAAAACATGTTGCGGTAGGAAGTCCATGTTACCATGGACTAGGTTTTCTAATCTAGATTTGTGATGTTATTGTTTTTACATGATATTCTCTTCATGTGATGCACGTGTTGTTTATGTTTGATGGTTTATGACATATTTTAGGATCTTAGATATTGGAAAGTGATGTGTGGTTTGGTTTTTACTCTTGGACAGAAAAGGCATGTGGTATCTCATGCATCATGTTAGGAATATAGGATCCACATGTTATAGGCTTTCTAGTGTGTGATTTTATGTATTTATTTATAATGGTTATATATGTAGAGCTAAAATGAGACTCTTGGTGATGAGGGTGCTAGTGTGGTCCTCATGCATGGTTGGTGCGGTGACCTTAGTGGGCAAGTACAGTGTGAGTACAAGAATTCTAGACCCCTTGTGGGTGGTTTTTTTGAGGTTGGTTATATCTATGGGTCCTCCAGGGAGTGGTCTTATGTGCATCTTCTTAGAGAGGAATATTTCCATAATTTTTGGAAGTTTGTTAGTATATGAAACCTTTATAATGTGAGACCCTATAGGGTAGTTTTATGACTTTTTAGTGTTGTGTGATGATGAGACGGGTGCATATTGAGGCCCTATGATATGTGACCTTTTATGAGATGGAAAAGAACGTAGATGGATGACCTAGTTACCTTCTATATGTGCACTACTGGAAAACTGGGATATACCAAGGGTTTTTCAAAAACCATGGGTACTGGGTTTAGTTCAAACCTATTCTATTGTTTTTCTAAAATTATGGGTAATGGGTTTGGTTCAAGACCTAAACCCATAGTTTTGAACAAAACCAAGGGTATAGTCCAAACCTATACCAATGATTTTTCAAAAATGTGCATATAAGGCTTGGTTCAAGACCTATACCCACATTTATCCAAAAAATATGGGTAAAGGTCAAAACAATACCAAATGTTTACCTAAAACCATGGGTATAGTGTTTGGTTCAAAACCTGTAAGCATATTTTTTTATAAACCATGTTTATATATTTCATGAACAAGCATGAAAAAAAATTCCTTGAGGAATAAAAAAATTTCACAGGGGAAACCTATTTCCAAGGTTTTCCACCTATAGCCACTATTTAGATAAATATATATAATTAAATATATATTTGTATACCATTAACTGTAAGTGATTTATTGGGTTAAAACGTTAATTTTATAGAGGCATTCTAGTGTTTGAATCCAGCGATAGAAATTTTTGAAAATTTTATAGCCATGGTTTCAAAACCATGGGAATAGGGTTATTTACATGGTAGCTATACACTTATTCCCATGATTCATAACTGTGGGTATAAGATTTTCATACTGTGGTCATAGATCAAATCTATACCAATGTATCAAGATCCCATGGTTCTTGAAACCATAGGTATAGCCTATACCAATGGTTTTATATGCTATACTCACAGTTCCAAACTATGGGTATAGTGTAATTTTATAGTAGTGGTGGCTTCTGTTTAGATACTGGTTCCCTATGGATTTCATGGGTGACCTATGAGTGTGTTTGACGGAGTTGTGTGCACTTTGGGTGGAAGGGGCCCAAATGGATATTTTAGACTTTTTCTAATAGTGCACATAGGGTGCATCCTAGTATGGGGTTTCAGCACATAATATACCTGTGGTTTTTGGAAGCATAACTTGAGATCTAATGTTTTAGCCTGATAGTTGGTTTCTATTAGGGGATTCTTGTTTTGGTGCCTTGTTTGGGTAATAGATGTGAATATGGTTGTGATTGGTGGTTATAAACTATATTGTGAGAATAAGAGGTGCTTGGGGGTATGTGTTTTCATAAGTGAAGTTTTATTTGGGTGATGATGATACATGTGACATAGACCTAACATGTTTATAGCACAAGGTATATGAAGGTGCATTGTTTTATTAGATTGTGAAGCACTATGAATTATGATGTTTCAATGGAAAATGCAGTTTATAGGGGAAGGACTGACAAGGTGCCCGAACTTGTTAATTCTAGATGTGTCTCCAGGAATGTGGTAAGAGCAAACGTACACTTATAGGATCTTTTTAATGCAACTCAAGTCTTAAGTGGTAGTATAAGTGGTGTTGGGTAATTGGTCCATTTTGGTTTGGGGAAGCAAGATGTGTGATCTTACTAGGACATAAAGGACATATGAAAGAGGCATGGCTAGTGGACAGGGATTATAAGACGTGGTTTTGTAAATATTGACTCATTAGAGTTGGAATTAGGTTCTGTGGTGGGATCAAACAAAAGTGTGTGTTATGATTACATGTTAATGGTATATTGGAGGTACAATGGATGGTGATGTGCTGTGAAATTTTGTTTGTAGATCATACATATGGGATCATATGTTAGAGGTTCTCGAGTAGGATAGGCCGCCGTGAGTTGGTTGGGGACTGATATGGTGGTGTTGAGATACTTTCGTTCATGGAGGCTTAGGAAATTTGGATTAGGTCGGTTATGTACCTAAAGTTAGAGGTGACATTTGAAATGGGTGATTGATGGTGTAATTCATCAATGAAATCTTAATATAATCTGAGTAGTGATGAACATTCACAATACCGTTACCCCATTTTAGGTACACTGAGAGGGAAAAGGCTATATTATTAGCTACCCAAGTGTCTTTTGGTTGGATATAGGGCCTCTTGGAGGTTATTCTTATGGATTAGTGAATGTGAAGTCGTATCATTGGAAGTGAACCATCTACTATTTGTAGGTGAGGTCCTCAGGATGGTCTAGATTTTGGCGAACACCATGGATTCCATTCTCAGATGTTGGGAATGGGTGATAGTTCAGTTAGCAGAGCACATGAAAATGGGTTTGAGTCTATAAAGGATCTGAATGTGGGACCCAATGGTGGTCATATGTGGGGTCCATTGGGTGTGTTGGTTGGTTTTGGAATGCATTTTGAAGTGAAATAATTGTAATCAAATGGGATGGTAATGGGCTAGAATATGGAGCTGACCCCTTGGGAAACAATCCGGCTAAGGATAGTTCGACTGGGGTTAGTGCACAATGTGGTTGTTTAAGGTTGGAAGACATGTCTAGTGTGTCATTTTGAGAATGGTGATTGAATTTTGGGATTGATTTAGGATTATGAGGAAAACTAGTGTTTTATTAGTTCATAAATGTACAATAAGTATGCTTCTGCTTTACTTTATTTTTGATGAAGAGGATGTGTGCCAATGATGATTGGAGTTATTGTCGGTATTAGGGAACAGTAGTTTGGGAGACGTGATAGGGATATTGTGGGAGTGTAATTATGGGTCTGCTTAGGATTTCTTGATGGAAAGGGTGTTAATTATTATAATTTGGTGTTTATAATCCAAATCTTATGGTGAGGAGAACCATAGCTTGATGGTTTATCGAATGATGTTATAATAAATGTTCAAGTTGAAAGGGATCAGGTAAGAATCATTATGGTGTTCCGGTGTTGGTAATTGGTGTTAAGTTGGATTCTGGGATGGTTGAGGGCCTTGAGTTTATGGTTGTACCCTGGTAGTACTCTAGGCTATTAAAAGATAAATAAAGTGGTTGGATAAGATTTGGTGACTGATGATGGTTGGATGGTATTATTAGATGTTAACTGAGTCTCTTTAGAGATAAAAAGTGTTATGGTGGGGAGGTTATAAGAACTTGTGTTTGTATTTATTGAAAAATTCATGAAGTAATTTGAATTCTCATTACCAGATGGGTAAAATCATGAATCAAGACTCAAAATTAGGTTATGGGAGTTGGATTTTGTTAAAAAGGTGTTTTGATATGATGAATGATGCTCAAAAGGTATCCCAGGTGTTTGGTTGAATTGTAGAGGCTTAGGCTTAATTTTCACGAGTCTTAGAGTCCTCTAGAAAGGGTGTACTATTTGGTGTGCACGATTTAGGAGAAATTGTGAAAAATGTTGATTATTAGGAGGGTTTTAGTTTAATTTTTACTACACATGATTGAGTTACATGATTAGAGCATAGTTTTGGGTAAACCCTGTGCGGAAAATGTAGGAATCATGTGATCCTGAATAGGTTCTAAGGTAAGGATCATGAGTAGAACATGGTTTTAGAAAAACTATACACCTTGCTACAAATGAGAGGTAGTGGTTATAACACAGTTGGCACATGTTTTATCAATCCATATGACCTAACTGTGAATGTTATGGGTGTAAAATAATAAGGGTGTTCATTTTTGGTGTATTGTTTGGGAAACTGTGTGGCCAAAATATGCAAGGGGTGTCCTCAGATTCAACCACATGGTTGGCGAACGGTTTGGAAAACCATTTGGTTTCATATAATTTCATTAAAATGGTATTTTTTTTACCATTTCCACCTCATATATTCTTAGTGACTCTCTCATTTATCTCCCTCCTTCATGCACAAATCAAATAGAATTTGTCCTCCCTTACACTCATGTTCAATACACACTAAGGAAGTGATTTTGTGGTGTTTCTTTGCCTTGAATGTGTGATTTCACTTATTCATCCCTCCCATTATTCATTCCCTTTGTTCCTTCTAATTTAAGATGTGTGGTTTTAGGGATTTTTTTACCATTCCATATGATCATAATGGAATTAATCATGGATGATGGGGAATTTGGTTGGTTTAGGTAGTGGAGATCCCTAGAAGGATTACACACTTAGTTTAATGGAATTTCATTGAGGAATGTTCCTGTAGTGAGTTTTATTATACTTTTCATAAATAAATAATTTTAATTAGTGTTCAAATTTATATTTCCTCTTAGGGATTTTTCCAAGAATGGGGATGAGAGTCTATTATGGACTTTACATGCTGGTTTTGTGGAGTTCCAATAAGAGTTGATCAACAAAGTGAGTTTTAAAACATTATTCCAAGTTGGGTTTTGGTAAATTAAATAATTATATTTGATATAATTAAATATTTTTGTTTTTTTTGGTGTAAGAATAGAGATCGAGTGGTGGTGAAAAGATCAGTTTGGTGCTGAGATATTTGAATGATTCTTGGTCGAGCCTTGACAAGGGCTTCATGGTTTGGAATTGTTTTGGGAAGCTTTTTTAATGAGGTATGCATTCTTATAACTTTACCCATAGTATTAATAAATCTTTTATACGTGAATTATGGTGTATAACATGGATCCCACATGTGTTATGTTTTGTCCATTGATTTAATAAATTGTTTTTTGCCTTTATATTGACACCTTGGACCTTCCATAAATCATGTTGGATCAATGGTAATGTGAGAACGGTCCAATGGGCACCCATGGGGTGTACCAACGTTTGGAAATGGAATGTTTTATGTGGAATGTTTTTATAAAATTACTATAAGGATTTTTAATGGTTTTTAATGTGTTCTTGGTTTTTGGATCAGTTTTGGATGTCTAAAGGGTAAATCATTGTTTTGATGTGATTCTTGATTTGAAATGACGTGTTGAACTCAAGGTGATTTTAAATGGGTTTTAAATGAATTTAAAATGGTGATTTGAAATGGGAGTGTGTGGAGACTCTTTAAATGGATTTCATAGTATATGACAGTCTTGGACATTTTTTAGATATTTAAAGAGGAAGACCCATGTTTAAGGTGTGTTTAAAAATGTTTCATAAGAATTATTGATTTTTGTGTTTATGAACATTGAATGGGGGTTAGTCTTATGTGATCCTTTCATTGATTTAATGGTCTTTTGGGACTATGATAAATGGTGTGATTAAGAAAGGAAACAATAATGGATAAAAAGGGGCGTTCTTGATTGTTAAATGTTTTAAAAAAATTTAAAAAATATTTATTTGGGAAAAATATTAAATAGTTTAATATTGAATTTGCTTTAACGTGACAAAATTAATGGGTTATGGGAATGTGGAATGAAATTTTAATCATTGATAATGAAATTTTTTGGGATGGTCAGACTTGTTGTGTCGAATCCCAATTGGATTCATGGACTGATACTCTATGGTTTTCGACCTATGACTAATGGGATTTAGATGTTAGGCTGATGATCCACTCCTTAGTTTTGGGTGGGATAGAATGATTCTCTAGCTACCCTAGTGCACCATAGTTTTGTAGGTTCCGGGCGTAGCGGAAGCGCGTTGGTGGGTTTACCCAACTTTAATTTTAATGTTAAACAACGTTTAATCCAAGATCCATCACGATATAAAATGCCGAATATTCAGAATAGAACGAATAACGAAAAGAAAAGAAGAGTCCCAGAACCCTTGAGGAGGATCATCATATGTTGATTATAATTAGTTTAATTAATGCATAAGAATTACCTCGTTGGAATTATTTCTTCGTTGATGTGTCCGGTCACGATTCGGTGATCCTTTATTGCGTCATAGAATCCAAGTGTAGGATTCCTCTAGTGGTGATCCACATGTGTGTCACATATCTCCGGACATCGCCGAAGGTATCTCCGGGTGCTCGCGCGGAAGAACCTTCGCTTGCGATGTCCGCCTTCGACTGCCTTGATCCAGTGGAGGATCTTGCTCTCGTAACTTGAGGGAGTTCTTGGTGGAAACGGAATTCTCTCTTGGCTTGAGAGTATTTCCAAATATGTTGTGCACAACAATGGCTCTCCAAAATGTTGGGGTTGCGAGGATATTTATAATCGGGTTTGAGGTTAATAGAGTTATGACAATAAATAAACGCATTACGCGTTTTATTTATTTCATTAACTCTTATTGAAAACCCCCATGTCAAATTAGTAATTCCCTGCCATGCTCCCACGCTGATTATAATAAATATCATTTAATAAAACAATATTAAAGCCTCAAAATCCCAACTGTAAGAACTACACGGCGTTTAATAATTAATACACGGTGTGTACTTGTTTTCTATAAAACTACACGATGTGTATATTTAATATACATAGCGTGTACTTTAATTTTCCATTTTTATCCACCACATTTATTAGACCTTGTGTAATGACTATTTATTTCTTAAATAAATGTAACTGCATTACTCGCTAATAAATATATTATTTCATCCACAATATATTCTCTCGAATAACTAGTGTAAAAATAAATGTGATCAGACTTTCTTAAATAATTATTAAACCACATTCGGAAATAATATTTATTTAACTTGTTAAATTAATATTTAACTGAGATACATGGACACACTTAGTGTGTGACCCTCTTGGCCTATTTTTCAGTGGCATTAGGCTGATCCTGCCTAAAGTCCAAGATTAGCGTCTAAAAACATGCCAAGGCACCCATAGAGAAAGAATTTAACACCGCATTGATGTGTCACCTCCTACGAACGCTTACCGTGTAATATAATCCCATTGTCTCGATATCTCCAATCAAGCGGGTTGCATGCTAGTGCCATCAACCCATGTGCTTGATTATTCCTTCTTTGACTTTCTGGAATTGAACTTGTCCATACCTTACCATGGCCATGGATTTCTTTAGGCTATATCAATTCCATCAATGGGCTTGAGATATCTACTTCCGTCATGGAATGGAAGGGAAAAATCCTATCTCGCATTATCTATTAATGCGGTATTACTCGTGACGCACCCAATGTATCCTACCTCGCTGAGAACAGTGTGTCGTCATAGTTTTCGTCAATACATCTAAGTGCATGAGTTGTAATACCCATTAATAATAATCTTAAAGTCTAAGGACCAATACACACATCTGCAGATAGGAACATCCAATGAAACTATGAAATGTGGATTTCCTATTGGTGGGTCTCATTCTCATAATATCCTCTTGGATATTACCAAGGGTGAACACCATGAAAAGGTGCCTCAATGTTTTATGAGTCCTCACCCCTAATGACCTGTATTATTTGTGTCCCTCAAATAATATCATCCTGCCAGAGAACATACATTCAAGAACAGTGTTATGGCACTTCCGGGTTCTCATCATAGCAGGGATCCGCTACGAACCTTTAATGAAATAGTTGTCCTTAGGACATTATCACATGACATGTCATGCAGAAGAACAATCAAGATGTGATAAGGCTTTTATTAAATGAATAAAGTACAAAGTAGTTGGTTCTAGACCACCAAATCCAACAGACTCCCACTTGTACTAGAGCCAGCTGCTAACAACCTTTAACCCGCTAGCTCTCACATGATATTCATGCTTCTGCTAAGATAGGACTTTAGTCATGGGGTCCACCACATTCTCTTCCGTGGACACTCTGATCACTGCAACTTCACCCCTTTGATAGAAATCCGTCAAGAGGTGATACTTCCGGAGTATGTGCTTTGTCTGTTGATGTGACATTGGTTCTTTTTCAAGAGCCACCGCTGCAGTACTATCACAATACAATGTAATGGGATCTTTACTGCTAGGCACCACATCAAGCTCCTAGACAAATTCCCGAATCCGTACAGCTTCCTTGGCTGCATCATAAGCCGCTACATACTCGGACTCCGCTGTAGAATCGGTGACAACTGGCTGCTTTGAAATCTTCCAGCTCACAGATCCTCCATTGAGACAGAAAACATATCTAGATTGCGACTTCAGATCATTCAGATCTGTTTGAAACTAGCATCAGCATACCCTCTGAAGACAAGCTCCTCGTCTCCTCCACACACCAGGAACATATCCTTAGTTCTTCTCAGATACTTAAGGACAGTCTTAACAGCAGTCCAATGCTGTTCTCCTGGATCTGCTTGATATCTTCCTACCATGCTCAGTGCATAGGAAAAATCATGCCTGGTACATAACATGGAATACATGATGGATCCTATAGTCTAAGCGTATGGGATCTTGCTCATCCTATATTTCTCCGGTTGTGTCTGGGGACACATTTTCTTAGAAAGATGTAAGCCATGTGACACTGGAACCAATCCCCTCTTGGATTTTTCCATACTAAATCTTCTTAGTATCTAGTCAATGTATGTACCTTGACTTAGTCCAAGTATCCTCTTGGATCTGTCATGAATGATCTTGATCCCTAGAATGTAGGCTACTTCTCCTAAATCTTTCATGGAGAAACACTTGTTCAACCAGTCCTTAATTGACTGTAAGACTGGTACGTCATTTCCAATAAGCAATATGTCATCAACATATACCACTAGGATGAAGACCGCATTCCCATTAAACCAATTATAAACACATGGCTCACATTCATTCTTAATGAAACCAAATTCCTTTATGGCTTCATCAAATCAAATGTTCCATGACCTAGATGCTTGCTTCAATCCATAAATGAATTTCTGCAACTTGCAAACCCGTTTGGCTTCACCTGGTGTCACAAAACCTTCTGGTTGTGTCATATAGAAATCTTCTTGAAGGTTCCCGTTAAGTAATGTTGTTTTGACATCCATCTGCCAAATCTTTTAGTCATGGTAAGATGCTATGGCAAGTATGATTCTTAAGGATTTAAACATGGAAACTGGCAAGAAGGTTTCATCATAGTCAATTCATTGATGCTGTCAGAATCCTTTAGCCACTAGCCTTGCTTTATAGGTGCTAACTTGACCTTCCATGTCCAGCTTTCTTTTGAATACACATTTGCATCCAACAGGCTTTACATCAACTGGCTCATCGACCAGAACCCAAACTTTGTTCTGATACATGGAATCCATCACAGAATTCATAGCTTCTAGCCGTCTTGCATCTTCCAAGGTTTCTACTTCTTCCTTGTAGGAGATAGGTTCATCATTGTCCAACAATAATGATTCACCATCCTCAGTGACTAGGAAAACAAATCTCTCTAGTTCCATTACCTCTCTTGAGATCCTACACAATACTTGTATTTCTGGAACCTCTTCCACAGGGACCTGTGGAACTTTTTCCTGTACCAACTCCAATGTATCTTGAGCAACAACTTCGTCGAAGTCAATCTTGCTCCCACTATCCTTCTTGAGGATGTGCTCCCTCTCATGAAAGACAGCTTGTCTGGTGACAATCACTTTCTTGTCTTGAGGGTTATATAGGTAATATCCTTTCGTTTCCTTGGGATATCCTATAAAGATACACTTCGTGCCTCGGGGTGCTAGTTTGTTTCTTGAGAAGGCCTTAACAAATTCCTCGCATCCCCATACATGTGTGTGCGACAAAGTGGGTTTCCTTCCATTCCATAACTCAGAGGGAATTCCATTTTCCGCCTTAGTTGGTACTCGGTTTAATGTGTATGATGCCGTTTGTAATGCATATCCCCAAAAGGATAATGGAAGATCCGCATGACTCAACATCGACCTCACCATGTCCAACAAGGTGTGGTTCCTCCTTTCACTAACACCATTCCACTGTGGTGTATAAGGAGGAGTGAGCTGATATAGAATCCCAGACTCTTGTAGAATATCGATGAACTCTTAGTTTATATATTCTCCACCTCGATCCGATCGAAGCTTTTTTATCTTCTTACCAAGATGATTCTCTACTTCATTATTGAATTCCTTAAATTTCTCTAAGGACTCTGACTTATACCTCATTAAGTAGACATATCCATATCTACTCAAATCATCAGTAAAAGTAATGGAGTAAGAATATCCACCTCTAGCTTCTACTAGAAATGGTCCACAAACATCCGTGTGTACTAATCCTAGAAGCTATGTGGCCCTTTCACCTTGTCCACAAAAAGGCGGCTTGGTCATTTTTCTTGGTAAACATGCGTGACATATATTAAGTGGTTTTAGCTCAATAGAGTCTAAATAGCCACCTTGGCAGAGCTTTGTCAGACGCTTCTCGTTCACATGACCAAGGTGGTGATGCCATAACTGGGTAATGTATGTGTCATGTGAGTTTGTTTCGTTATCGATTGCCAAAACTTTGTTTTCATAATTCAATACATACAAACCATTATTTAAATGTGCCATACCATAACATACATTGTTCTTAAAAAAGAGACAACCCATATTTCCAAATTTGAAAACAAATCCATCCATATCCAAACAAGATACAAAAATTATGTTCTTGGTAAAACTCGGCACATAATAATAGTTATGTAAAACCAAAATCATCCTAGTCGGCAATGAGAGGTGGTAGTTTCCAATAGCCAATGCAGCCAGCCTTGCGCCATTGGAAGCTCGAAGATCCACCTCTCCTCTGGTGATCTTTCTAAATATACTTGGTTCCTACATTTGAATACAGGTGTGAGCCCCACAAGATGTATCTAATACCCAATGTGTAGAAATATAAATATTGCACTCGATAACAAACACACATTTAGCGTCCCCATGATTTTGGGTGCAGTTCCTCTTCTAGTGGCCCTGCTTGCCACATGAAAAACACACTGCCTCTCGTTCCTTTCCCTGCCTCTGGATCTTCCCCTTCTTGGAGGGACGGTGTTCGGGGGATTCTGACTATTTATAAGTCTTTGTCCCCTTTGCCTTGTCCTTCCTTTTCTTGTTCACCATAAGGATCTCTGGTTTGTTACGCCCCATGTCCTTATCTATCTGACAAATCAAGGTCAGAAGCTCCGAAATACTCTTCTCATTACCTTCCATGTTATAGTTGACAATGTAGCTAGAGAAGGTCTTGGGCAGTGATGATAGGATGAGATCTGTACGCAACTCATCCAGGAATTTAATCTCTAAGATGTCCAAGCGTTCAATGTAGCCAATAAGCTTAACTACATGAGGCCCAGCTGGAGAAGACTCTCCATGCTTCTTGGTAAACAAAGCATTGGAGATCTCATACCTCTCCTATCTCGCCTTCTCTTGGTAGAGATCTTTAAGGTGAGACATCATGCTATACGCGTCCATGTTTTCATGTTGCTTCAAGAGCTCATTAGACAGGGCCTGTAACACCCGAGACTTTTATGTTATATAAATCATCAAAGGAATTTTTTTCTACACAACACTTGCTTGACTTGCTTTACACGCAATCGCGACCTTCCTCGATAGCTTGCCGTTATGAATAGTAATAACCACTTTTTAAAATTTTATAAATTTTATTTTTCAAAATGGACTTCATTTTTGGACTCAGAATATCGAAATTAGCCAAGGGTGAAATTTTGGTATTTTTCTGAAAACTTTCAATTTTTGATGAATAGTGAAACCACTAGGTGGTAGGTTAAAAAACAGAATTTTGCATAAAACTTAATTTTACCGCTTCTGTGAATAGAATTTCGAAAATCCGAGAGACACGGTTAATATCAAGGACTAAAATGTGGTTCAATGAGATGAAAATAATTTTTTGGTGAATAGTAACTTTTTACGATTTTTACCGCGGTTAATAGTAAATAGGGTAACTAAGGGTAAATATGATATTAATATTACCCTAACACATGTCCTAATTCTATTGGACAAGTATAATTCGACCAAAAACAAACATAGGAATAAAATATGACCATTTAGGCCCACTTGGATTTGATTAGGACATTTATTATTAATTTATTTAAAGAAGGGTTAAAATAGTTAAAATCAAAGTTTAATAAGTAAATCATTTTTAATATAGGGTTATACATAAGATAAATTCGACTATAAATATTCATTAGAAAGATAAAAAGATTTCCTACATAATGGTAGTTTATTTGTAATTTTTAGACATTAAATAATTTAATTTATTTATGACACAATGATGATGTAGTAATTATCTTATTAATGAAATATTGACGTAATTGATGTTATAAACACCAAAATAAATGTAATTTGAGACTTTTTATGAATTCCACTAATTTTCATGGTTACTATGATATATTAGTGTTGATTTAATCAACTTGGTCCGAACATATAATTCTGTTATGACTTTCACAAAAATCATATATCAAATAGTGTCAAAATTGACACAAAATAGTTTTTTAAATCAAATATTATATTATTAATTGTTATTTTTTTCCTAAAAATCTAAGGTTCGTCCAAATGACTTAGATAAGGATATGTATATTAATAATAAACAATTTGGGGTTCGTTTGGCATGTTATAGTAAGTGTATTAACCATATAGTGAAAGAAAACAAAAAGACACGGTAAAAGTTAAATTAATTAACTTAGAGTTAAATCTAATTGATAAGGTTAAAATAATACCCTAAACTTCTCTAAATCCTATTGGTTGATAGGATTTCGACCCATCCCCACCTTATCTTCGAATTAAGACCCTTTGGAGCCATTATAAACCGATTTTGACTTTAATATAAAATAATATTTTGAGATATTCCTAAGGTGCCCCTCTCCTCCCTTATAAAAGGGCACCTCCTCCCCCTCCTCCTCACACCAATTTGAGCACTCAAGCTCGGCCAACCCCTGCCATTTTCTCCTCTCCACTTCCCTAGAATAATCCTAGATGTCCTGGTCTTCTCCAAAGACCAATCTTAGTTCCTTAAGTGGAGGATTCAAAGAGGCGTTCCAAAGAAGAGGTAATATCCATTACCGATCTTTTCAATTTCTTTCTTCTTCAACTTCTTCTTATTTAGTTGTTTCATGATAAAGTAATAAAATCAGTATTACTTACATACTGATATGTTATTATAAATATGAAACAACCCTAATTCACCTTCTATCCATCCTACGGAAAAATGAAATCACCGCGCGTGCGTACGTACGGAATACCGTCTCCACGCCGTGGTGTAATCTATTTTCCACCATCACCTTACAAGGATGGGTATAATGGTGTAATGAGTAACTATATATGATTATTATGAATTAATATTGATACTGAAATAATATATATATACTCCAATACAATTCCACGATCATAGGAACGATATCATCACTCGTGCGTACGTACGGAATACCGTCTCCACGATGTGATGCGACTCGTTCTACATGATCTTCATTTCATAATGATTATATAAATGAATTGAATGAATTAATATGGTATATACTACACTAATACCATTATGGAAATGAATTATCTATAACCTAAAGATAAGAATAAGAATTTATTCGACAAAACACGCATAAGAACAAAAAGTTATAAAGACCCGAGTAACAAGTAACAATGAAATATTACTAACAAGAAGCTAATAATATGACCATATATGATATCATATCAATATGTATGATTCTGGAATAAGTCAATAACATTATTTAAACCATTATACAGGAGCTTCCGACACGAACAAAGCAAATCGGACCTAAGGTAAGGGAAATATCACAATCTCATTTTTATCCGAGATTGTTTATTCGTAAGTATTTACTGGGGTGTATTTTATCATCCACATCCATGTTTCATCAACATGTAATATTATTTCCATCCACCTACAATTGTTTAAATCCATTTTTACCCTTCGGTGAGTTTTTAGCAATATGTATGAAAGGAATCTTTTGTCGTTTTTCGTACGAGGTACTTTTTGACTTTTCCGACAAAAGTACGAAGAATGTTTTTTTAACTTATACGGCATGAATTGATTTTTAAAACATTATTTCCAAGAAGCTTCCTTTACAAGTTTTCAAGTTTATTTTTAATCAACTTCTTTTATTTTAAAGTTATATGACATGTTATGAAAGGAAAAATGTTTTTGAAGAAGAAAGGATATTTTCCTCAAGAATGGAGTTTAAGTGTTTTATCAAAATTATTTTCCATCTAAGATAATAAAGGGTTCTGTTTTTATCCCTATTATTACATTGATTTGATCATGTTGTGATGGAATTATTTTTATGAATTCCTTTATCTTATATGAATTGATTTATGATGTCATGATGTTTCAAGAATCCCATTTTTGTTACATGTGTTATGCGATGATGTATGTTTTATGATTATGTGGCACACATAAGAAAGGATTCATTATAAGACGGGTGGGACCTATATCTCCCTCCAATGCATTGGGTAAAGAATTTATATCTCATGAGATAGACATGGCTGGAACGGAAGGTTATTTCGGTTCAGTGATACAGGACTGAAACGAGGAGTGAACTCGGTTCAGAAAGGGACTTTGTCCACTAAGATAGTCTTGGCAACGAGTCATGACTAACAAGAAATGATTTTCCATGATTATGTGTGCATGCCACAAATTTTATGTTATGATTATGGGGATCTCATTTTCACTTCTATGAACTATTCCATGATAAGATATTATGATCTCTTTTGAAGGTTTTGATTTTCAAAAAGATATGATATGATTTTTATTTCCTTTATTTGCCCTTGCTGAGCATTTGAGCTCACCCTTTTATGTTTTCTTTTCCCCAGGTCAGGAAGATGGATATTAAGTAGAATATGCCAAAAGGGACCCTAGATATGATGAAATAAATGGGAGACACTGTAGAAGATTTATGAACCAGTTGTTTATGTTTCCCAGTTTCTAAAGACACTATACCTATACGGTCCTTTGTGGTTTTGTCATATGTTGTAATAAGTGTGCTTCAATTTTGAAGTATTAACAATGTATGTAAAGTGTGGGTCGTTATAGTTGGTATCAGAGGGAAGTTATAGTCAACCTTTGGAAACTAGGATGTGAAAGCCTTAGTAAGAACCCTAAGGATAAGTCTAAGCATAGAACACAATCTTAGAAATGGCCTTGAATAACCTAGGATAAGACCATAAGCATGAAAATTTTATTCTTGAATTATGTGGTTTCCTATTATAATTAGTGTTGCTCACACTATTCTTCTTGGTTTTAGTCAATGGCTGGAACCCGAAGGAACTGTGTTAATGCGGAATGCGATGGGCAATGCAATGATTGTCCCCCTGAGCAACCAAACGATATGGGAGCTGGAATGCAAAATTTTGTAGCCATGCTCACACAACTTTCTCAAGCTATGAATCATGCAGGATTTCCAAACGAGCAAAGGAGGGAGAAACATTCTATTGAATCCTTCATGAGGCAGCGTCCACCTTCTTTCAGTGGGTCTACTGATCCATTAGTTGCTGAACAATGGATTAGTACTACTGAAAAGATATTTTCAGTTCTTCAATGTTCTGAACATGATAAAGTCATCCTAGCAGTGTATCGTTTGGAAGGAGATGCTGATCAATGGTGGAATCTTGTTAAGAATACGAGGCAAAGGGATGAAATTGAGTCTATGGAATGTGACGAGTTCAATAACTTATTTTTCAATAATTACTTCCCTCGTGTTCTCCGAACAAAGATGGAGAAAGAGTTCCTTGAACTGAAGCAAAGGGATGATGAATCTGTTAGTACCTATGAAGCAAATTTTACAAGACTTGCAAGGTACGCTTCTGGTATTATTATCCAACCTGAGAGTAAGATCGATCGATTCTTTAGTGGCTTAAAACCAAGTCTTCGAAGGGAGTTAGCCATAAGAGACTTCAATAGCTACGAGGAAATCGTTCGATGTGCTCTCAAAGTCGAGATGGAGATTGGAGTAACCCATCAGTCACATGGGTTTGATAAGAAGAGGAAGATGGAATTCAAAGAAAAATCTAAAGAGCACACTGAAAAGAAGATGAACTTTCCCTTATGCTCAAAGTGTGGAAAGAAACATGGAGGGAGTTGTCTTAAAGGGACATGTAAATGTTCTAAATGTGGAAAGGAAGGTCATCGGGCATTTGAACGCCGTGATAATGGGAAGAAGATGTCTAATGATGCAAACAAAGGAAGGGATACACAGAATGAACCTACTACACTTCAATGTTTCAAGTGCAAGGAGATGGGGCATTATGCCAATCAATGCCCAAATCCAAGGGTTGATGATGATGGTCGACGTCAACAAACTCTTAAGGCTAAAGACAAAGGAAAGTCACATGCAATTTCTATCAGCGATGTGGAGTATGATAACGATGTGGTGAAAGGTACACTTACCATCCACTCTAAAGTAGCAAATGTTTTATTTGATTCTGGATCCACCCACTATTTTATTTCTGAAGACTTTTCTAAGGGTATCACCATATTACCTCAACAATTAGATGTTGAGTTAGCTGTGACAACACCTAATGGAACATCAATCGCATCAAAAGTTTATAATTCTTCTCCGATTGAAGTTTGTGGGAAAGTGCTTCCTGCAAATCTTGTGATCCTTCCTTTAGTGGAATTTGATGTGATTCTTGGCATGGATTGGCTTTCTCTACATGGAGATCATATCGATTGCCAAAGAAGGGAAGTCACATTTCATATTCCAGATCAATCTACGATCGTCTATCAATGCAAGGATGAACATAACCTTCCAGTGGAAATTTCTTCCATCTTATGGGTATTGATTCCACTAAATGAAGGTTATTTATCTCAAATGGTTGGTGAGAAACTCACGATTAAGAATATGCCCATTGTACGGGAGTTTGATGATGTCTTTCCAGAGGAATTACCAGGTCTTCCACCAAATCGTGAAGTTGAGTTTTCAATAGAACTCGTACCGGGCGCTTTGCCAATTTCAAAGACACCTTATAGAATGGCCCCAATTGAGTTGCAGGAATTGAAGAAGCAACTCCAAGAGAATCTTGATAAGGGATTCATACGCCCTAGTGCGTCACCTTGGGGAGCACCTGTTCTATTTGTTAAGAAGAAAGATGGATCAATGAGACTCTGCATTGATTATAGAGAACTTAACAAGATCACTATCAAGAACAAATATCCTCTCCCACGCATTGATGACTTATTTGACCAATTACGCGGAGCTCAATACTTTTCCAAGATTGATCTTCGTTCAGGGTATCATCAATTAAGGGTCAAAAGGGAGGATATACCAAAGACGGCTTTCCGTACAAGGTATGGACACTATGAATTTATAGTGATGCCATTTGGTCTTACTAATGCCCCTGCTATCTTCATGGATCTAATGAATAGAGTCTTTAGAGACTATCTTGATCAATTTGTGGTAGTCTTTATAGACGATATTCTTGTCTATTCAAAGAGCAAGGAAGAGCATGAAGATCACTTGAGAATTATATTGAAGACCCTGAGAAAGGAGAAGCTTTATGCCAAATTTACCAAGTGTGAATTTTGGCTTCAAAAAGTTGCATTTTTGGGTCATATAATCTCAAAAGAGGGGATATCTGTGGATCCAGCAAAAACAGAGGTTATCGAAAGATGGTCGAGACCAACCATAGTAACTTAGATCCAAAGTTTTCTTGGTTTGGCTGGATATTATCGACGTTTTGTAAAAGATTTTTCACGATTATCTAATCCACTCACCAAGTTGACCCGGAAAGGAGTTAAGTTTGTCTGGACAGAGGAATGTGAAGAGAATTTCAAGGAATTGAAAAGAAGGTTATCCAGTGCACCTGTGCTCACACTGCCTTGTAGTGGAGAAAGGTTTGTGATCTACAGTGATGCATCCAAGAAGGGATTGGGGTGTGTTCTTATGCAAAATGATATGGTGATAGCTTATGCCTCACGACAGTTGAAAATCCATGAGCAAAATTACCCAACACATGATTTGGAGTTGGCTGCGGTAATCTTTGCATTAAAGATTTGGAGGCATTACCTTTATGGTGAAAGGTGTGATATTTATACTGATCATAAAAGTTTAAAGTATATTTTCACACAAAAGGAGTTGAATATGCGTCAAAGAAGATGGTTGGAGCTGATTAAGGATTATGACTGCTCAATCCATTGCCACCCTAGGAAAGCAAACAAGGTGGCAGATGCATTAAGTCGACAAGACCATGCTAGTTTATCCATGATGAGGATCACAAAGGATCCAATATTAATGGATTTACAAAAGATGGATCTTGGAATTATAATGGAAGGGGAAAAATCTTATCTTTCTCAAATGAATGTTCAACCATCTATACATGCGAAGATTAAGGAGGCACAGAAAGAAGATGTCGAGTTACAAAAGAAGGTGAGAAATGTTCCTGAATTCAACCTTGATTGTGATGGGATAATAAAGTTCAGGAATCGGGTTTGCGTTCCTCCCATCCCCGAATTAAAGAAGGAGCTGCTGGATGAGGCTCATAGTTCTTCATTCTCTATTCATCCTGGAAGCACGAAGATGTATAGGGACCTGAAAGAGTACTTCTGGTGGGATGGCATGAAAAGAGATGTTGCTGAATATGTCTCTCAATGCTTGGTTTGTCAACAAGTTAAAGCTGAGAGACAGAAGTCTAAGGGGATGTTACAACCATTACCCATACCCGAATGGAAATGGGAAAACATCACTATGGACTTTGTCACAGGACTTCCTAAAACATCTAAAGGCAATAATGTTATTTGGGTCATAGTTGATCGTCTTACAAAGTCTGCACACTTCATTCCTATTAAAGAGGATTTCTCTCTAGATCAGATTGCCAGGATATATGTAAAGGAAGTGGTAAGATTACATGGAGTACCACTTTCTATTATATCTGATCGGGATCCGATATTTACCTCGAAGTTCTGGCGAAGTCTTCAGCATACTCTGGATACAGAGTTGAGTTTCAGCACTGCTTATCATCCCCAGACAGACGGTCAGTCTGAGAGAACAATTCAAACCCTAGAAGATATGTTGAGAGCTTGCTCTATGGATTTCAAAGGAGGTTGGGATCAACACCTACCTTTGGTAGAATTTTCTTATAATAATAGCTTTCACTCCAGTATTCAGATGGCTCCTTATGAAGCTCTCTATGGAAAGAAATGCAGGACTCCAACTTGCTGGGATGAAGTTGGGGAAAGAAAGCTATTAGGACCTGATCTCATTGATGAAATGGCAGAAAAGGTCAGATCTATTCAACAACACATAAGAGCAGCTCAGAGTCAACAGAAAAGCTATGCCGACAACCGAAGAAAAGACCTAGAGTTTGAAGTGGGTGATAAAGTGTTCTTACGAATATCTCCCTGGAAGAGGGTTATGAGATTTGGAAAGAAGGGGAAGTTGAGCCCTAGATTTATCGGTCCTTTCGAAATACTGGATCGTGTTGGGAAGGTAGCTTACCGATTGGCGCTTCCACCGAATCTCTCTCAAGTTCACGATGTGTTCCATGTATCTCTCCTGAGAAAGTACATACCAAATCCTTCACATGTACTCAGCTCAGAAGTTGTACCGCTGGAGCAAGATCTTTCTTATGAAGAACAGCCGATAGAGATTCTGGATCGTAGCGAAAAAGTCCTACGAAACAAGACCACTCGCTTGGTGAAAGTTTTATGGAGGAACCACCAACTTGAAGAATCTACATGGGAGCTT
Source organism: Viscum album (assembly GCA_963277665.1). Taxonomy (NCBI): domain Eukaryota; kingdom Viridiplantae; phylum Streptophyta; class Magnoliopsida; order Santalales; family Viscaceae; genus Viscum; species Viscum album. The sequence continues at coordinate 2,042,834,882 of OY728142.1, read as the reverse complement.
GAGGATATGATGAGGGAGAATTATCCTCATCTGTTTGTTACAAAGTGACGAATTTCGAGGGCGAAATTCTTTTTAAGGGGGGTAGAATGTAACACCCGAGACTTTTATGTTATATAAATCATCAAAGGAATTTTTTTCTACACAACACTTGCTTGACTTGCTTTACACGCAATCGCGACCTTCCTCGATAGCTTGCCATTATGAATAGTAATAACCACTTTTTAAAATTTTATAAATTTTATTTTTCAAAATGGACTTCATTTTTGGACTCAGAATATCGAAATTAGCCAAGGGTGAAATTTTGGTATTTTTCTGAAAACTTTCAATTTTTGATGAATAGTGAAACCACTAAGTGGTAGGTTAAAAAACAGAATTTTGCATAAAACTTAATTTTACCGCTTCTGTGAATGGAATTTCGAAAATCCGAGAGACACGGTTAATATCAAGGACTCAAATGTGGTTCAATGAGATGAAAATAATTTTTTGGTGAATAGTAACTTTTTACGATTTTTACCGCGGTTAATAGTAAATAGGGTAACTAAGGGTAAATATGATATTAATATTACCCTAACACATGTCCTAATTCTATTGGACAAGTATAATTCGACCAAAAACAAACTTAGGAATAAAATATGACCATTTAGGCCCACTTGGATTAGATTAGGACATTTATTATTAATTTATTTAATGAAGGGTTAAAATAGTTAAAATCAAAGTTTAATAAGTAAATCATTTTTAATATAGGGTTATACATAAGATAAATTCGACTATAAATATTCATTAGAAAGATAAAAAGATTTCCTACATAATGGTATTTTATTTGTAATTTTTATACATTAAATAATTTAATTTATTTATGACACAATGATGATGCAGTAATTATCTTATTAATGAAATATTGACATAATTGATGTTATAAACACCAAAATAAATGTAATTTGAGACTTTTTATGAATTCCACTAATTTTATTGGTTACTATGATATATTAGTGTTGATTTAATCAACTTGGTCCGAACATATAATTCTGTTATGACTTTCACAAAAATCATATATCAAATAGTGTCAAAATTGACACAAAATAGTTTTTTAAATCAAATATTATATTATTAATTGTTATTTTATTCCTAAAAATCTAAGGTTCGGCCAAATGACTTAGATAAGGATATATATATTAATAATAAACAATTTGGGGTTCGTTTGGCATGTTATAGTAAGTGTATTAACCATATAGTGAAAGAAAACAAAGAGACACGGTAAAAGTTAAATTAATTAACATAGAGTTAAATCTAATTGATAAGGTTAAAATAATACCCTAAACTTGTCTAAATCCTATTGGTTGATAGGATTTCGACCCATCCCCACCTTAGCTTCGAATTAAGACCCTTTGAAGCCATTATAAACCGATTTTGACTTTAATATAAAATAATATTTTGAGATATTCCTAAGGTGCCCCTCTCCTCCCTTATAAAAGGGCACCTCCTCCCCCTCCTCCTCACACCAATTTGAGCACTCAAGCTCGGCCAACCCCTGACATTTTCTCCTCTCCACTTCCCTAGAATAATCCTAGAGGTACTGGTCTTCTCCAAAGACCAATCTTAGTTCCTTAAGTGGAGGATTCAAAGAGACGTTCCAAAGAAGAGGTAATATCCATTACCGATCTTTTCAATTTCTTTCTTCTTCAACTTCTTCTTCTTTAGTTGTTTCATGATAAAGTAATAACATCAGTATTACTTACATACTGATATGTTATTATAAATATGAAACAACCCTAATTCACCTTCTATCCATCCTACAGAAAAATGAAATCACCGCGCGTGCGTACGTACGGAATACCGTCTCCACGCCGTGGTGTAATCTATTTTCCACCATCACCTTACAAGGATGGGTATAATGGTGTAATGAGTAACTATATATGATTATTATGAAGTAATATTGATACTGAAATAATATATATATACTCCAATACAATTCCACGATCATAGGAACGATATCATTACTCGTGTGTACGTACGGAATACCGTCTCCACGATGTGATGCGACTCGTTCTACATGATCTTCATTTCATAATGATTATATAAATGAATTGAGTGAATGAATATGGTATATACTACACTAATACCATTCTGGAAATGAATTATCTATAACCTAAAGATAAGAATAACAATTTATTCGACAAAACACGCATAAGAACAAAAAGTTATAAAGACCCGAGTAACAAGTAACAATGAAATATTACTAACAAGAAGCTAATAATATGACCATATATGATATAATATCAATATGTATGATTCTGGAATAAGTCAATAACATTATTTAAACCATTATACAGGAGCTTCCAACACGAACAAAGAAAATCGGACCTAAGGTAAGGGAAATATCACAATCTCATTTTTATCCGAGATTGTTTATTCGTAAGTATTTACTGGGGTGTATTTTATCATCCACATCCATGTTTCATCAACATGTAATATTATTTCCATCCACCTACAATTGTTTAAATCCATTTTTACCCTTCGGTGAGTTTTTAGTAATATGTATGAAAGGAATCTTTTTTCGTTTTTCGTACGAGGTACTTTTTGACTTTTCCGACAAAAGTACGAAGAATGTTTTTTTTAACTTATACGGCATGAATGGATTTTTAAAACATTATTTCCAAGAAGCTTCCTTTACAAGTTTTCAAGTTTATTTTTAATCAACTTCTTTTATTTTAAAGTTATATGACATGTTATGAAAGGAAAAATGTTTTTGAAGAAGAAAGGATATTTTCCTCAAGAATGGAGTTCAAGTGTTTTATCAAAATTATTTTCCATCTAAGATAATAAAGGGTTCTGTTTTTATCCCTATTATTACATTGATTTGATCATGTTGTGATGGAATTATTTTTATGAATTCCTTTATCTTATATGAATTGATTTATGATGTCATGATGTTTCAAGAATCCCATTTTTGTTACATGTGTTATGCGATGATGTATGTTTTATGATTATGTGGCACACATAAGAAAGGATTCATTATAAGACGGGTGGGACCTATATCTCCCTCCAATGCATTGGGTAAAGATTTTATATCTCATGAGATAGACATGGCTGGAACGGAAGGTTATTTCGGTTCAGTGATACAGGACTGAAACGAGGAGTGAACTCGGTTCAGAAAGGGACTTTTTCCACTAAGATAGTCTTGGCAACGAGTCATGACTAACAAGAAATGATTTTCCATGATTATGTGTGCATGCCACAAATTTTATGTTATGATTATGGGGATCTCATTTTCACTTCTATGAACTATTACATGATAAGATATTATGATCTCTTTTGAAGGTTTTGATTTTCAAAAAGATATGATATGATTTTTATTTCCTTTATTTGCCCTTGCTGAGCATTTGAGCTCACCCTTTTATGTTTTCTTTTCCCCAGGTCAGGAAGATGGATATTAAGTAGAATATGCCAAAAGGGACCCTAGATATGATGAAATAAATGGGAGACACTGTATAAGATTTATGAACCAGTTGTTTATGTTTCCCAGTTTCTAAAGACACTATACCTATACGGTCCTTTGTGGTTTTGTCATATGTTGTAATAAGTGTGCTTCAATTTTGAAGTATTAAAAATGTATGTAAAGTGTGGGTCGTTATAGGGCCGATAGCATGAAACACTGGACATCTGTGGCATCATCCATGTGTTTCATATAGAGAGATAATTCCTCATCACTAGCCTCTTTCCTAGGCGCAACTGAAATAGGCTCTTCCAACGCATATAATTTCCTTTCGTGGTGAAGGACGATGCGTAAATGGCTCTGCCACTCTTGGAAATTGGTGATGGTGAGAAGGTTTTCTTTTTCGAGTATGGTGCACAATGATATGTTTGAAGTCATTTTCTTGCTGTTTCTTCAAATTAAGATGAGCAAAGGTTTTGTACTTTATTACAAAATTTGATAAAAATAAATAAATTAATACTTATTAGTCTCCCACTATTTTATAGAAATCCAATAGCCCTCACCATTGACTCTGGAATATTCTATTGCGTGAATATTCTAGTGGAAAGGATCCATATTTCCCTTCACATTACCCCAAATAGGGTTGGCCAAGAAACATGAAGGTTTTTAGTTAGGCATTCCAAATTCCATCTGCATTAACTTGCAGCTCCTTGATCCACTGAGTGGACTCCCCAATCCTGAAATCCTTTTTGGATTTCCTCAACCTTTGCCTCTTGGTAACACCAAGTCCTGCTGTGGCAGTCAACCCTTGATGCGAACCAAGTCAAGTCAACCCAAAAACTTGAATTAGAATTCCCCGATAATTGAAAGCACCCCAACTAGGGTTGGTGAAGCACTTTGAACTATGGTTCGATTCCAACCAAGATTATGGAAGGCTATCCTGACTTAATATTTATTTTGAGGGATTTTATCCTTATACGTTAATTTCCATTTTATTATCTTTGATTACATGCTTGTTAATATTATGTGGGATATACTTAAGTGATTAACCATGTCCAAGATAATATTTACGTATAAGCTGGTTTTATTTTAGTTCCATCTTGCATGCTCGTTTAATTCATTAATTGTGTGATCATGAAAACACACCAACAATAAATAAACCATGCAACTGACAGAAATAAAATAAATGGTATGATCATGAGCTTTTCTATTGGTTAGTTTATCTAGAGGTTGATAAACTAACCCAAGACCTAGGGGAGAAACACCTTGAACCTTTTGGGTTCGTGTTTACAGCTTTCCACCTGTCCACCTTTGTATCTCCTTGGATTGGTTTCACCTTGGCTCCTGACTTGAGTCGCCTCCACTAGCTTGGGAGCTCCATCCATTACATATGCATTTATCTCACACACAGGTGAGGGGTAAAAGGGGTTTTTTACATAAAAAAATCATTGGGCGTGCATGCCCTATATATTAATGAGGAGATGGCTCACAGGCCAACAAATTTAATTTAAATAAATAAATTAAAAGAAACCATTCACATACAACGGTCTCGGTCTAGCTCATGATCATCCATACATGCAACGATATTTACGCATAAATAAAACTAGCATTCAATTCTTTAATCATTCTTGTTTACGATAAATCATGCTCGAATCAATTAATTATCTTTAATTAATCAATTGTTTAATCTTAAATCCCTTTTCTGAATTTCCTTGAGATTTTCATCTATCATAATATTAAACAAATAAATTCATTTAAAATTATCCTTGTACGTAACTTGTACCTTGGAGGCAACCCGATGAATTCCCATTTATTAATCAGATGTTAAATTAAACACATATATATAAAACACCTATCACGTGTTGTGCCTCAGCTTTACACCTTCACCATGGTACACATCTCAAGGGTTTGTATAATATAATAATAAATTTTAATAAATCTGCGTAATTTGGGTGAGTACACGGCGTGTAGTTCCGACTACACGGCGAGTACTTTTTTTCACCGTTCATACGAAGTACACGCCCGGGGACAGGGCGTGTTAATGTACTTCGGAAATTTTCGGAGTACACGGTGTGTATAGTGGGACACACGCCGTGTAGTTTCCACATTACATGGTTTCCATCCGGGCATGCCGTGTACAGAGTACACGGCCCAACCCTTACCCGAAGGGACTACAGCCTGTGTTCATTGGACCACATAGCATGTATTTTGAAAACCATGTGCCACCTGTTTCTTGTCAACACACGGTGTCTTAAATTCTTAGAAAAAATCTAATACACAGCCTGATTTGGCGGATCAGTCAATGTATTGAACCTAGACTACACGACATGTACTTATGAATACACGCCGTTTATTCTGGTGTTATACGGCCAGAAACGTTTGGCTCCTCCATATGAGTTCCTCTATTTTATTTTAATCAAAATTAAAATGAAAAATCATTTCTGTGAGGTGAACAAGAAACGAGGGAGGAGGAATAGATCTCGATATTCAGATTTCCAGAATGATTAAACTTGAATTGAAATAACTAAATTATTTATGCATAAATTACCAATGAAAAACTAAATAATTATAATCAACGATATGACCCCTTCTGATACCACTTGTAGGTTCCGGGCGCAGTGGAAGCTTGTTGGTGGGTTTTCCCAACATTAATTTTAATGTTAAACAACGTTCAATCCAAGATCAGTCACGATATAAAACACTGAATCTTCGGAATAGAACGAAGAACTAAAAGAAAAGAAGAGTCTCGGAACCCTTGAGGAGGATCATCAAATGTTGATTATAATTAATTTAATTAATGCATAAGAATTACCTCATTGGAATTCTTTCTTCGTTGATGTGTCCTGTCACGATTCAGTGATCCGTCATTGTGTCTTAGAATCCAAGTGTAAGATTCCTCTAGAGGTGATCCACATGTGTGTCATGTATCTCCGGACGTCGCTGAAGGGATCTCCAGGTGCTAGCGTGGAAGAACCTTCGCTTGCGATGTCCGCCTTCGACTGCCTTGATCCAGTGGAGGATCTTGCTCATGTAACTTGAGGGTGTTCTTGGTGGAAATGGAATTCTCTCTTGGCTTGAGAGAATTTCCAAATCCGTTGTGCACAACAATGGCTCTCCAAAATGTTGGGGTTGCGAGGATATTTATAATCGGGTTTGAGGTTAATATAGTTATGACAATAAATAAACATGTTACGCGTTTAATTTATTTCATTAACTCTTATTGAAAACCCCCATGTCAAATTATTAATTCCATGACATGTGCCCACACTGATTATAATAAATATCATTTAATAAAACAATATTAAATCCTCAAAATCCCAACTGGAATAACTACACGGTGTGTAATAATTAATACACGGTGTGTACTTTTTTCCATAAAACTACTCGGCATGTACTTTTATTTTCTATTTTTCTCCACCACATTTTTTAGACATTGAGTAATGACTATTTATTTCTTAAATAAATGTAACTGCATTACTCGCAAATGAATATATTACTTCGTCCACAATATATTCTCTCGAATAACTAGTGTCGAAATAAATGTGATCAGACATCCTTAAATAATTATTAAACCACAATCGGGAATAATATTTATTTAACTTGTTAAATTAATATTTAACTGAGATACATGGACACACTTAGTGTGTGAACCTATATGCCTCTTTCTCAGTGGCATTAGGTTGAGCCTGCCTAAAGTCCAAGGTTAGCATCTATCAACATGCCAAGGCACCCATAGAGAAAGAAGTTAACGCCGCAATGACGTGTCACCTCCTATGAACGCTTACCATGTAATATAATCTCATTGTCTCGATATCTCCAATCAAGCAGGTTGCATGCTAGTGCCATCAACCCACGTGCTTGATTATTCATTCTTTGACTTCCTGGAATTGAACTTGCCCATACCTTACCATGGCCATGAATTTATTTAGGCTATATCAATTCCATCAAAGGGCCTAAGATATCTACTTCCATCATGGAACTGAAGGGAAAAATCATTTCTCGCATTATCTATTAATGCGGTATTACTCGTGACACACCCAACATATCCTACCTCGCTACGAACAGTGTGTCATCACAGTTTTCATCAATACATCTAAGTGCGGGAGTTGAAATACCTATTAATAATAATCTTAAAGTCTAAGGACCAATACACACATCCGTAGATAGGAACATCCAATGACACTATGAAATGAGGATTTCCTACTGGCGGGTCTCGTTCTCATAATATCCTCTTGGATATTTCCAAGGGTGCACACCATGAGAAGGGTCCTCAAATTTTTATGAGTCCTCACCCCTAATGACCTGTATTATTTGTGTCCCTCAAATAATATCATCTGGCCATAGAACATACATTCAAGAATAGTGTTATGGCACTTCCGGGTTCTCATCATAGTAGGGATCCGCTATGAACCTTTAATGCAACAGCTCTCCTTAGGACATTCTCACATGACATTTCATACAGAAGAACAATCAATATGTGATATGGATTTTATTTAATGAATAAAGTAAAAAGTAGTTGGTTCTAGACCACCAACTCCAACAAGTTTTTGGGGAGAATAGATGATTATTATCAACGAAATGTTATAGAAAAGGCATTCCATATCAAGGTTGAGTTGGCCACACATTATTTTTTGAGTCCAAGTGGTATTCATAAAATAATTATCCATGTTTTCCAACTTTTTACCTGATGGTTGAGATGGTGGGAAATGGGATTCTTAGTCTTGAATAGATTCATCGTCTGATGCTTCTTGTGTGTTGACTTGTGAACTAGTGGTTGCAATGGATGGACATTGAGTACCAGAGCTCAGTTGGATACTTGGAATGAGGCTCATTGTTTTCCAACCAGTGACCCATGTTAAATATGGATTAGATTACGGGATTTGGTTGGGTATTTTTTATGGATAATGGATAACTTATATAATAATAATTAAAGTGAACAATTTGACCTAGTAAAATAATTAAACTTTTTTTATTTACCCATATTTTTACTGTTATTCTTTTTCATTCATGCACTATTATACAGACATGTATTTTCTTTAGAATATATTTGTGGTAGAAAAAAGAGTTTTACTCACACCTTGGTCAATCCACCATTGCACTTGGCTAATCGAGAAGATCTCACTTATTTATTGCAGGAATAGGTTTAGGCTAAGGCTTGGGTTGATTATTATAGGTTGTGTATGATTTCTAGAGTGGTATCTTTTGGTTGGATGGGTTTGGATCAGTGATGATGTGGATACTTTTTATAGTTTTCTTTTATTCTGGTATGATATGTAACCGACCCGATGGGTGGTTTTTTGTATGTATGCCATGACCATTCATGCCTTTATTATATTTCATTTTATTATAGAATGTTTTAGTTTAAATTTAATTATTATTTCATATTATTCAGATGTGTATGATATTTAGTTATTTACTTCTAGTTGACTCTCTAATAGACGTATATTCTTCTCACTGTACAATCATAGACCCCCTACTACTAGTCGGCAGCCTTTGGAATATGAGGAAGCATGCTTGAGGCCATGTGATGGTCCGAATTGGGGAACCAATTCAATGGCTTATGAACTAAGATGTTATAATCCTAATGTTTTAATAAGGAATATATTAGGTGGTTTTCCTAGAAAATAAACCCCTTTATGGATACTAAAAGTGGATGTGGTTCTGTTATAGATGTACATTGGGGTAATAATTTTGAAAATGGTGCATTGGGATTAAACCTATCTCCACCTCGTGCATGACAATGGTCCTTACTAAGAAAAATGTTTGACACTATTTGATTATATGCTTAAGATAAATCAAATTTTCTTCATAAACTTTTTTTTGTGAAAAGGTTGATGGTTAATCCCCCTTTATTAAGCATAAAAAGTAAGAAATTTTTTGAAAAATGGGAAAAGATGGAACCCATTAAAAGAATAGGGAAAGTGCCTAATAGATTCAAGAACAAAATTTCATAGTGGACTCAAATGTCTAATAGGAAAAAAACATAAGGAAAACACTAGAAGTAGATGAAAATAAAGATGTCACCAAAGAAATGATGTTTATGATTATACTATTATCTATAAATAAATATTTTAATTTATGTTAATGGTTTATCTAGTTTCAGTATTATAAATTATGTTTTATAATGTGATGATATAATATAGTGTATTCGACCATTTAGAAATGGTCTCTAACAGAAGGAATGAGAACCGTATTATAAGATCCCACCCTTTTCTAGAGTTGACTCGATCTTTTTTTAGATATTTATAGAGGGATTGCAAGATTGTCTAACCTCTATTATTCATGATTCAAATAATGAAATAAAGATCTTCTCCTCTCGGTGTTTTAGATCTGCATCTTGATATACATCTTTAAGTTACCCAATTGTGGGGGTTTCTGTTGGGTGATCTATCATCAAAAAATTGAGGAAATTGGTATATAATTAAAATCCCATAGTATTAACTGAATTTATTTGTATGTAATTGCAGAATTTATAAATAATTTTTATTAATTAAGTTCTTTATTATTCTTATCAATTTAGAGAATTAATTAATTGAAAGGAATGTTAAATTGGAGATATTGGGATTATATAATTTGAGATAATTAATTGTAGAATTTATTATGAGATATTGGGGTTATTTATTTGAGATAATTAATTGTTGAATCAAATAATTTCTTTGATATACTTAGTTGATTGGGTAATTAATTAAGGGTGTTTATGTAATAAACTAATTTTTTAATTAGGAATGAAATTGAAGTTGAAGAATTAATTAATGAATTAATTACGTATAAAATAATTGGAATAAGGTTATTATAAATTGAGAAGTATAAATGGTAACATGGTCATTGTACTTGTGATTAAAGGAATGGGAACATGGTCAGTTAATTGAGAATTATAAATGGTAACATGGACAATGTACTTGTGGGTAAAGGAATGGGAATATGGTCATTCTTATGAGAAGTAAGAACGGTAACATGGTAATATTAGTTATTAATTTAATATTGGTAACATGGGAAATTAAGTGTTAATTTAATAATGGTAACAATAGAATTTTGAGATATGATACCCCTTTCATATACATCAGGATCCAGCATGAGCCAAAGTAGATACTGAATGGTAACAAAAAATTCTGAAATATGACATCTCTCAGACATACTTTGGGATTCAACATGAGTCGAAGCAGGGAATGTGATACAAGTGTCTATCAGAATCTAGGGGTTTTATGTGGTTAAATAAAGATTAATTTTATAATTTGATAACTTTTTAATTATGTATTTTAATTTTTTGTACAAAAATTGATACACTATTTAATGATTGGATTTGTTAAAGACACCATTTGTGGGGGCCTACTGAGTCGTTCTCACACCCTACTTGGGATACCTAATCAGTACCCGAGTAAAATTTATTGTTACATGACAGGTTAAGTGAAAAGACCCTCTATTATATGGTTAAGTTGGTATAGAGCTTTGATGAGGGAAACAAATGTGGTTCGGGACCAACTTGGGAGTCATCAGGGTATTTATTTTTAGTTTTCATTTTAGACACTCGACACCTACATTAGTATATTGTGTGTTCTATTTTAGTTGGTTATTGTATTTCCTGTATTTAATATATTTATATATAGTATGGTTTATTGTTATATATGCTTCCTCTACTATTAATTATTTCTATAGGTGTATTACTCTGATAAATGTGGGTATAGTCTCCCTGTGATCGACTTATCAGACCCTCGCTGCTAGTCGACAGCCTCTGGCGTATGGATATTTATTCTTGAGGACATGTGGTGGTAAAGCTCGAGGCATCAGTGTGTGGTACCCCTATTGTATTGTTAAAAAGTGGTATTAGATCCCATTTTTATTTTCTTTGTCTTTTGTCTTACAATTTGGGAAAGGTATACATGAGACTAGGAAGAGTCGGGTCTTGGACATGAGCTCGTGCATGGGATTTTAAGACCCATGTATGGGGGGAAAACAAAGTACCCAATGTGGGATTGTTGCTATTGATATTTTCAGTTACAGATGAATATTATTTCAGCTTGTTTGACGAACTTTTTTTGTGATGTGATTTTCTTTTGAGATTTTCTTGGAATTGAATCATGGAGTAGAATGGAATTAGAGTTATGTATGCATGCATCATTTTAGGCACTCTAGATTGTTGTGACATGTATCATTTTAGAAAGTCCTAAAAAACAAGTTTTGGGTATGTTATTGATCCATTTTTCGTTGCTTGTGAAATCAAAATAAAAATGGTACCTAATATGAAATTGGGAATTTTAAAATAAATCCAAATGAGAATAATTGGGTTTCTAAATGATAAAATTTATATGAGAATGAGAATACACTTTGATAACCAATACCTAGTTGTAGGATGGTTAAGCACAGTGATAGTGCCTCAGTTCTAACCATGAGGTAGGGTTTGGGAAATGATTTGTTTTTTTACGTGTCTTTCATATTATGTAAATGTGTTAATGTTTTTAATGATTTTCTGAATTCGTTTGTTTGGAATTATAGATATATGCCTCCATGATGATGCTTTTTGAGAGGATAACCTAAGGATATGGCTAGGAATGATCTTCCAGTTATAGAACTTGAGGAAATGATGATGTTAGGTGAGGAAGCTAGAGAGCAGTTCTAATTGAACTTTGCTTGCTTCATGAAATTTATGGGAAGAGAACCATGTTAGGTTGATAAGAGAATTTCTTTACCTGACAAGTGAGTTTTAGTTAAAAAACCCTCTAAATTTTACTATTTATGGTGGACCTGAAAGAGCTGTGTTCTGGGTTGAGTCCATTGAGATAATTCATGGCCATCTAGGGAATCTTGTTAAGAGGGGGTTCAGGTTATAAACTTATATTTTATGATGATCAACAAAGCACTAGTGGTACATTCAAGCCTAGACTAGAAATACGGATTGTATGTTATGAAAGGACTTCTTGGATAGGTTCTTAGATAACTTCTACCAATGGATGCTGAGGTAGGAAAAATTAGTAGAGTTCAAGTGGCTAACTCAAAGGATCATGTCCCTGAATGACTATGCATGATTCTTTCCAAGATTTTAGTGCTTTTCTCCAACATTGATAGGAGTTGATACAGCTAGGAAAATATTTTCTTAGCATAGACTTAAGTGAAATATTAAACCCCATGTTAACCCATTTTTATTAAAGAAGTTTGTGGAGCTGGTGGATTAGGACCTCATAGATGAGGGGAACCTAAAAGACGATTCTAGTGGTGGAAACATAGTTAATATTAGACAACCTAAATGTGTGAATTCTAAGTTATGGAAGCACCATTACGATAACTTTATTCAGGGTAGTGGATAGATAGTTTTTCAAATAGGAGGTTCAATTTCACATGACCTTACTAGAGTGATATGTCACTGGTGTAGCGGGTTAGGCCACTATCATCGACACTATCCCCGACCATCAGTGGAGTGAAGATATTGGGTCAATATGATACATCTATAGAAAAATTTGTAGGAAAAAACAAGAGATGGTTATTGAGGGTGTATCTAGACAGAGTTAAAGTGTGGGAATGGGATCTTCAACACATATTCATCAGGACAGCAAGAGTTCTACTGGATGAGGTGGTAGAGGCAGTGGACGTGGAGTTTCTGGGAAATAATGCTAATTTCAATAGAGTGGTGCATCTTATGGGAGTCGGACTACATCATAAGAAATAGGGATAGGAAAACTACATACAGTGAAACCTATACTTGTGGATAGCAAGGATGGACCATTGATAGTCAGAGGTACTATTCTTTTTTCTTCTACACTAGCAAGTTCCTTATTTGATACTAGTTCCTCTAATTCCTTTATATCTTCAAAACTTTTTAATGTTTTGAGCATGGAATAGGTACACCATAGGGATTGCGGTCTATAGACATCTATTTTCTCATAGGATGTTCTCTCAAGATCATAGAGTTCCATTTTTTGTGGGATATCCATATTCTTGACATGTCAGGCTTCAACATAATATTGGGTATGGATTGGCTAGTCACATACCAAACCAAAATTGATTTTTACCATAGGAGGGTGACTTTTAAATATCTTAATGGTGACAATTACATTTACCTTGGGGAGTTAGATATCTAGGAAGGCTGATCATGGCTAGTAAATCAGCAACATGGAGAAGTCACAACCTAGGTTTTAAGTATTTTACTGGATGATGGAGGTGTGAAACCTAATTTTTTTCCACCAGTAGTGGAACTATTTTAGGATGTGTTTCCAAAATAATTCTCAAGGTAGACTCATGAGAGAGATTTGTAATTCATTGTTGATCTCATGTTGGGGGTTGATCCATTATCTATTCCAGTACACAGAATGGAATCGATAGATCTTCAATAGCTCGAGACTCAGCTAGAGGATTTAGAGGATAAAGGGTTTATCTATCTGATTACATTGTCTTGGTGATCATCTATGTTGTTAGAAAAGAAGGATGATAGTATTTTATGCTTATGTGTTGATTACCAGAAGTTAAACTGGATAAATGTAAAAACCTGATATCATATTCCACATATTGATGATTATCTTGACCAGTTGAGAGGATCTTGTGTGTTATCAAAGATCTACATGAGATTGGGGTATCATCAGTTGAGAGTTAAGGATTTTGATATAACAAGGAATGGTTTTAAAAGTAGGTATGACCATTATGAGTTCATCATAATTCTTTTTGGGTTGATGTATGAACCAACAATGTTTATGTCTTTGTTGAAAAAATATTTCATCTGCACTTGGATTAGTTTGTGGTAGTGTTCATAGATGACATATTGGTGTACTCCAAGACTCATGATGATAATGAACAACATATTGACGTCATCCTTAGTACATAAAGATAGAATTGGATATATTCTAAGCTATCAAAGTGTCCGTTTTTTATTGACCAAGTATAATTCTTGGGACACATCATCATGGAGAAAGTTGTGTGAGTGGACCCAAAGAAGGTTCAGGTAGTAGTATCTTAGGATCTTCCTAAGAATGGTTTCTATATCCATATCTTTATGGGGTTAGGTAGAAATTATCATTGGTTCATCTAATAATTTTCTTATTTGGAAGATCCTATTTTGGGATGGACCAGGAAGGGGATAATGTTTGAATGGATAGAATCTTGTGAGTATGCCTTATATGAGTTGATGAAGCATTTGACTTGGGAACCAGTATTGATCCTATCCATGCAAGGTGAGGAGTACACAATGTATTGTGACAATTATAGTATTGGACTTAGAGTTGTGTTGATGTATGGAGATTGAGTTGTTTCATATGAGTCTCAAAAAATGATGCCACATGAATGGAACTAAACTATGCACAACCTCTAGTAAAACAATATGGTTTATGATATGAATTGTTTGCGAAATTACCTATTGGGAAAAATGTTTATAGTTTATATAGACCACAAGAGCTTGAAATTAAAATCTCATAGTGACATGAATATCTGGTAGTGGATATGGTTAGAGTATATATATTCATTCGATTTTGAGCTAGTATATACACCCAAGAAAGAAAATAGAGTGGCTGAAACTTTGATCAGGAAAACTATGATTTTGATGGTTTAGGAGTTTTGTGATAAGTGGAAAATGATGATTTTTTGGATGAAATGCCTGTTTTGGTTCATGGGAGTCAAGGGTATAAGATTCTAATATCAGTCTTAGTAGAGGAGACACTTTTTAGATAAATCAAGGACATAAAATATGAGTACATAGAATTTTCATCTTTAAGGGGTGGCCTTGAAGGTGGGAAGTCACCTTATGATTGGAGAATAGATGAGGATGAGATCTTCAATGTCAGGAATCGAGTTCTTGTACCTACGAGTATGTGAGAGGCAATGACGTATGAATTTCATGCTTCGATGTGGGTGGTACATCCAGGCATGATCAAAATGTACCATTAGATATGATGAAAAATTTGTTTACCAGGCATGAAAAAGGAGATAGCAGTATTCGTGACATGATACTACACCTGTTAGCTAGTGAAGGTAGAGCATTAACAACCTGGAGGTTTTCTATAACCATTTCTCATTCTGAAATGGTAGTGGGACAATGTGATAATGGACATTGTGGTAGGTATTCTAAAGATTAGTATGAGGAATGACACTATTTGGGTTAATCTAGATCGACTGATGAAAATATAATTTTTCTTTCTTGTATGAGATGCATTCTCAATGGAGAAGCTGGAAGAGTATTCTATTTGGGAGATAGTTCATATGTGCAGGGTGCTAGGGACTATAGTTTCAGATCATGACTCATGATTTAATTCATTATTATTGAAAGTTATACATAAGGCGCTCAATACATTGGTATTATTGAATACAACGTTACACACAAAGATAGATAGGCATTCAGAATATACTATATAGGTACATCAGGATATGATGCGGGTGAGTGTCCATGACTTCGGTGGGTTTGGGGAGTAACACATGGATTTAGTGGAGTTCTCCAGTGATTGTATTTTATAGAAAAATATAAAAACGGAACCATATGAGGATGTTTATGGTAGGACATGTAGATAACCTCTATACATGATGAAGGTATGTGAGTCAGAGTTTTTGGGACCGAGTCTCGTGAATGATACGTTGGTTACGGTAAAACTAATTCAAAAATGTATGAATATGGCCTATAGTATAAAAAATTAATATGATGATAGATTTAAAAGATCCATAGAGTATTTATAGGGTGATCTTGTATTCTTTTAAGTGTCTCCTAGATTTGTTCACTGTAAGATACAAATATAGAGCATGTTAGCAGCCAGGTTTATCGGACCATTTGAGGTTATAGAGATAATTAGTCCAGTAACTTACTAGTTGGCTCTTACACAGAAATACAATGCAATGTATAATGTTTTACATGTATCAAAAATAGGGAGGTATGACCTTGACCCATCTCATGTGATCAATGTGGACTATATAGAGCTTGAGATAGATGCGTCCTTTGAGTAGAATCCAATATGTGTGTTGGATCACAGTGAGAAACTGTTGTGGGGAAAAACCATACTGATAGTTTCTATATTGTGGAAAATGGGCATGTTCAAGAGGAAACATGGGAAAGGGAATAAGATATGCAGGCTCAGTGGCCAGATCTTTTTAACTCATAATCTTAGAGAAGTTTTGCAGTGTAGCTCAAGGATGAGCTATTATAAGGTGGGGGAGATTATAAGATCCTAAACTTTTCTGGAGTTGATTTAGGCCTGTTTTCAGAGCCTTACAATGGGATTCCAAGGCCATATGACCTCCTTTATTCACAACTCAAATCCTAAATTGAATATCTTATCCTCTACCGGGTTTTAGATCTGAATCCCAATAATGACCTAGAATTTTTTTAATAATATTTGTTTCTTGAAAATGTCTGTTATATTATTTTTTACTCAACATAAATATATCTCTTTAAATGAAGTGAGTATAATTTAAAATGTTACCATTAGGTTTCGATGATTATATAGACATTGGAAACTATACTCATAATAATTATTTTAACATTATAATTATTTTTTATAAATAGAAATGAAAATGGAAAATTAAAGAAGAAATAAGAGTCGATGGCCTCATCTAGTAGATTTGTGTTGTACGAATCCCATTGGTCAGATCTCAAGAAGGATGTGGAATCATTAGGATTATCTCTTGACCATGTCCAAGCTGAGCTTCAACATGTTATGCTTGAACATAATCACATATTGCATAAGTTCAAGTTTGTGGAAATTACCACTTAGGAAATGTTATTCGAGCCTCACCAAGAGTCTATCACCAAGAGTCTATCACCATCACACAACTTACCCTAAGGTCCTATAAAGGTGTTATAATGGGATATTTTTCAATTCCTTACTCACTCAAAGTGTAATCCCTTTAATTAAATAAAACTTTTATTCCATTATTTACATTTTATTAATAGTTTTTCTTAAAAATTGAGATAGAATTTGATAAATTGATTCATCAGGGTAAATTTTACTTTTCAGAGAGATGAATTATTATATTAAACTAAGGATTTATTAATAATGTTTTTTATAATAAAATATATTTATAAAAGCACACTTATTTTATTACAAATTATAAATTAATTTTATTTTTTTCAAGTGTCAAAAATTTATCTATGCATTGTACTATGCATTATTAGTTCACTATTATTTTTAATAAATTAGTTTTTTCATATTTAAAAGTTAAATTTATAATATTTAAATATTTATCATTATAAAATAAATACCAATTTTTAAATTATAATTTGGATATTATGTTAGGGTGAATTTATGATAATTTTATAAAATACTTTAGTTTTCCTGTGAATAGTAAAAACATAGTATGAGTTTTTTGGTATGTTTAATGATATCATAAATATGGAATAATGATGTAATGAATAATTTATAATTATTGATGAATATTAAGGATTAAAATAACAAAATAGGTGTCTCAAGTGGTCAATACATTGGAAAATACTATGGTAAATCCTCTGATTTTTCAAATACGAGTACTGAGGTGTCCAAGAAAATCAATAAAAAACCCTCAATTTTGCTATAAAATACCCACCAATTTCATCATTTAAATTATTAAACAATTAATTATCAATTAATATCAGATATTATTACCTCCCTAGGAGTCCTTATAAGGTATCTTGAAGCCCCCAATGTTCTAATCATTGAGTTGTTGGAATTACTCTTTAGGGTAATAAAAATCTAAACTTATCTTTTCCTTTCAAGTTCCCTTTCTATGTGGTATGTATTTAAAATTTAAATTTATTGTTATTATATCCATTTTATTAAATCCATTTACTATATTAAGATACTTTTATTAATGGTATATTCTTGTCCCCTCTCTTTTTAATGTTTTCAAAAACCTTGTTTCATACATGTTATGTTGTTGAATTTTCTTCTCATAATTTATCTATTTTTCTCATGAAATTATCTTATGTAATTTTGTGAATACACAAACATATTTCTTTTCTAGTGGTATTCATATAGATTTAAAATTTATTTATTTTGTTTTGGGATTAACATACCTGAAATCTACCTTAGCTTTCTGTGGGTTAAAAATTACATAAATATATTGTCTTTAAGCACTTTTTTTAAACACCATGATAAATATTTTTATATGAAACCCATTTATTTTATTTTCTATGGGTTATTTATGACCTATTTTATAATGATATTAGTGAATCATATTAATTAATACATATTAAGGGAGTTACCTTATCATTCTCTAATGAATTGAGTAAATAATTTAATCTCTAGTTATGATGTGTTTTACAATACCTTGGTGAATAACCTTTGTAATTTTTGTAAAACCTCAGTGAAAAACCTTGATGATATGATTATGAATGTATTAAATAAATTTTTTAGTCAAATTTAGATGTTATTATTAATTTTTTTATTTATGATATTCCCCATGTTCTATTTTTCATTCTATAATGATATTCCTCAAGTTCTTATCAATATTTCTCAAGATCACATGTAAAATATTTCACTTGTTTCCCCTTACTGGGCCTTATGCTCACCCTTTCCTTTGATGTATTTCCCTAGGTTATGAGATGAAATAAATATACTTAGTATGAACCTTAAAGAATCCTTTCAAGTTTAATAGAATAATTTTTTATGTTTTTAAGTATTATACTCTTTATTTATTGGAAACTAATCTTTAAAAGACCCTCTGTTTGTATAATGTATTGAAAAGTTGTGTAATAAAAAGGCAGGATTTCATAGTTGGTATTAAAGGATAGTTTAGTTATTTATGGAAATTAGGATTTTATAAAATTAGGATAAAAATTATAGAAAAGTTTAAATATCGAAAACATCCAATATTTTGGTGAAGTAGTAAGTAAGTGGGTTTTGAACAAATAAATCCCTATCAAGATATGAACAAGTGGATGTGGCTCTGGTACAGATGTACCTATGGGTAAAAACTCTTAAAAGGTGCATCAGGATTGACACGGTGTAACATGGAACATGATAATGAGCCTTTATATACTCCTGGTTTGACACTCTTGGGGGATATGTTTGGTTAATCACAATCTTTTTATGAACCACTTGGAAGGATTTATAGAAAATGAAATTGTTGTCAGTGAGTAACATATTTAAGAATGATGTTTCATTTTATAAAATTAATTTCACGTTATAAGATTTTTTAATGAAACACATTTCTCAATAAAGTTGTATTCTTATAGAAAATAGAGAGAAATATGAGAAAACACATAACCGGTGAGCGCAATAGACTAGGTATTGATGGACATTCTATGGAAACATGAATGGAAAGCTTCATGAGAATGGTGAATCAACTTTCTCAAGTTATGAATGATAACATGAATCATGTTGAGAGACTGGATTGACCATAAATGGAACAAATTTCTATTAATTCCTTTATGTGTCAATGAACACAATATTTTTAGTGAATATACTAACCCATTAATTGATGAAAATGGATAATATCTATAGAAAAGATATTATTTTGTAATCCGTTATTCATAACAAGAGAAAGTCACCCTGACTATGTATCTATTTGAGGGAGAAGTCGATCAGTGGTGGGAACTGATCAGAAATATAAAGTAAAGAGGGGAGATTGAATTTATGGAGTGGGAAGAGTTTAGAGGAACCTTTTTCCAATAAAATTTTCTCCATTCAATGTGAAAAAATAGAGAAGGTGTTCCTAGAGTTAAAGTAGAAGGAGAATGAATATATGGGAATCAATGAGATGAACTTCACCAGACTTTATCACTACACCTCTAGCATTTTCATGGATCTTAATAGAAAAGAAGTGGACTATGACCCTATCAGTTGGCCTATAGTAGACTATTGGACACCCTCTCTAGTAATAATAGTTTTAATCATCACAAATCATGTCAATTCTTATTAATCATGTTCAGACATTTCAATCATAATTATTTATGTTTCAAAATGTGCAATTATGTTTATCTGTGATCACATATAAATTTAGTACATTCTGTTAACATTTTTGTTGTAATATAGTCCAACCAAAAAAAATTTCTATGTATAACAGACTAAAACCATCAAAAGAGATGAGATACCAATAGTTCAACTGACTCACCAACACAAAATGACCTACCAATACAAATGAACTACCGATGAAAATAACTTACCGATGTAAATGAACTACCGATGAAAATGAAATACCAATGAAAATGACATACAACTGTAGATAGCCTACTGATGTAAATGAACTACTGATGCAGATGACCTACTGTCATTAAAAATGACCTACCGACGCATGGTGTTATCATTGCAAGGACTCACCGACAGTTAAAACGAGTCACTAATGAAATGAGTCAGCAACAAATGGAAGGACTGATCGAATGACATAATGATGGGATGAGTCACCGACAGAAGGAGACACCAACCAAGGAATCACTAATAGACTGTTTAAAATTAATTATATTTAAAATTATTCATAACAATATTATTTTTATTGTTTTAAAGCGACAAATTAATTTAATTCTTTTTGTAGACATCTTAAATGAGAATGTCAGAAATATGAGGTATTTTCTCTACCTCAAAAATGAAAATTGTCATGATGCAATAATATATATACAAATAAGAGTTCATGAAAGATATACACACATGGTTAGACTCATACAGACACACATAGACAATAAGATACAAGAATACATCCCACAATCACCATACAAAATAGAATAACACCTGAGGAATTATTCATTCCCACATGATGTGAACCCGAGAACTACTGTTCATCAAAGTTCCATCATATTAGAAACATCCAACTAAATCAAAGGCCTAGAAGACATAACACTATGTTCCCTGACACTCGTTTTTCAGTGTCTATTCCCAGAAGAGGAATCCAGCTGCAAATAAGATACATCAGAGAGTCCAAAATGGAATTGAATAACACTCATAAAATTTATAATCCATTCTTTATATATTATGCTCTGTTGTATACTATTTAGCTAGAATTTAGATGATTTTGTGTGTATATCCTAAAAAGACACATGGTATCTTTCACTAAATTAGAGGATATTAGATATCATGAAACTACAGTCTATTTACACTGTTCCGTCCCATGAAGAACTACGGAAGAGGTCCTATGTGACTTGATTATTTTTGTTCCCATGTAGAACTGTGGTAGAGGTCTCGTGACCTGGACATTATGTGTACAATTTTGTTATCATAGATATAGGGTTTGGATTAAAATATTTACTAATATAGATTGATTGGTGGTAGGTGATCACAAAGTGGAGCGGACTAAGTCTCTTCTTAAGACTAAAACTCTTGTTGTATATCCTCTATGTTTTCAATTTAGTCTTTCTATGTTTTAATTCCCTTTTTAGAAAATAAAATTTTACTTTGATAGTTTTTCTTGGATAGTAGTAATAAAATTTTTTCCATATTAGAGTGTTTTAAAAAGTTGTATCAATATTTCATATTTTTATAAATGAGAATTAATCAATCCTTTGAGAAACAATTTGAACAGTCAACCTATTATAATTTTACTATCTTGGTTAACTGATCAGTTTTATTTTAAATGGGGGGAACCTTTTAAACAATATTTTTAACATAAATTATTATTGGAACTAAATTCACCCCCTCTTGAGTATCCTACTCCAACCAACATTTGGTATTAGAGATTGTTTTCATGTTTCTTTTTTCAAAATTTTATATTATAACTCTATTTGAAAAAACAGTTTTCAACTGTGATTTTAGTTGTATTTTAATGATCTATAAATTTGTATTAGTTCTAAATGTGTATTTCTTTAAAATAAAATTTATTTTTCATGGATAATATATTAAAAGGTGCTACTACCAATAGAACTCCATTATTTAATGGGACAAATTATGCATAATGGAAAATTAAATTGAAAATTCACTTAAAAAGTATGGGTTTTGAGATCTGGGCTTCAATTATTGATGAATATAAGATTACTTATATTGATAAGAATACTTGGGAGGACCCAAATAAATCTACCTACAACAAAATTTCAAACCCCTTAATTACATATATAGTTCTTTAGGTGATGAAGATTTTAATAGAATTTATGCATGTAAAACTGCCCATGAAATTTGGTACACTTTATCTATTTCACATGAAGGAACCTATAGTTTTAAGGAAATGAAAATTAACACACATACTAGTAAATATAATAACTTTAAAATGCAACTTGATGAGCCTATTTCTGACATGTATCTCAGGTTTAATGAAATTGTGAATACTATGATCTCTTAGGGAAAGGGATGTTATAACCATAGAGAAAATCATGAGAATACTTAGATACTTACCAGATAGATGGAGAGGAACTTCTATATCAGTTATAGAATCCTATAACATCAACAAGATACCAGTAAAGGGGTTGATATGAAATTTTATGATGTATGAGGAAGTAATAGAAGTAAACTAAGAAGAGGATGATGAACCCAAAAGTTATTCTGATCACTAGGGCCATTCGAAAAAGTATTGTAAGAATGGTGACACTTACAATGAAATAATCTGTTGTGAATGTAAGAGAAATAGACATGTAAAGGCTAACAATTCCAGGATAAGGTACAAGAATTAGTATGATAATTAGGATAGAAAGTATAAAAATTCCATGAAAGAAACTTGTAGTGACTATGAGGATTTCGAAAGTGACATAGAGTCTTGACATGATGAAAAGGCTAAAAAAGACAATATGTGTTTCATGAAAAACACATCTATGGTAACACTAAATTCTCTTAAACATAATTCATATTATTCTAGTGATGAAAGTGATAATAAAAATATGAAAAATAAGGAGATTTTTTAATATTGAAAAATTCTAGAAGACACTTATAATGAATTAAAATACAAATACAAATATTTAAAGAAACAATATTCTTTGACTACCACTATTAAATTTGAACTTTTTATTGAAAAGGAGAAAAATTATCAACTTCTTAAGGAGAAATTTTAGGAACATAAATTATCAAATGATAAATTAAAAAAGGATATAGAGAGATTTACTGATGGTAAAGAAATATTAGTTCAAATGCTTTGTAAAAAAGTAGATCCCAAGTATACTATAGGAATAGGATACCAACCAAGAAAGAGAAATATGACAAAAACTAAATTTTTATCAAAATCTATAAAATCCAGTTTTATGCCTAGTATTGAAAAACTTTATACAAGTTCCAACTATGAAACATTTTCTAGTGTTTTATGTTTTTATGGACCAAAAAATGATTATTTTTCAAATACTTTACATAATTATTATTGGAAACCCATGAAGAAAATGTCGATTACCAAAGCTCTTATTACTAATATTACTAGACCAAAACAAATATGGGTACCAAAATATTTTATTGTCTAATCTATTTTGAAGGAAAACTGATTGAAAAGCTCCCGTAAAAGATTATGTTACATTGAAAGTGGATATTCAGGAAATATTATAAAATATTACTTATTCTTCAAGAACATGATAAATATTTATGTTGGGAATGAAACCTTTGGTGACAATTCTAAAGGAAAAATAATTGGTCTTGGCCATACTGATAACTCTAAATCAGTTTTAACTTGCACTATTATTCTTGTCGATGGATTAAAATACAGTCTACTTTATATCTCTCAGTTATGAGATGATGGATTTAATGTTAAATTTGAAAATGATTCATGAAACTTTTTTAACTCTAAAAATAAACTAGTATTTTATACTCTTCTAAATTAAAATATATATGTTGTTAACTTAGATTCTTTAATTTCTAAAAAAATTTCGTGATTGAGTGCTTTTATTAAAGAATCTTGGCTTTGGCATAGGAGATTATGACACTTAATTGTACTGTCACTTAGAAAGCATATGAGAAAAGGCTTAGTCAAGGATTTACCTAAATATGAGTTTCCAAATGACAAAGTTTGTAATCCTAGTCCAAAGGGTAAATTGCCCAAAATCTCTTTCAAACTAAAGAAATAAGTTTCAATTTTTCATCCACTTGAGTTGGTTCACATGGATCATTTTGGACCTTTAGGACTTTCATGTTTAACATGGAATCATTATGTATATGTTCTTATAGATATCTAATATAGATATACATGGACCTTTTTATTGGCTCACAAAAGTGAAGCTTGCTCTTATTTTACAAAGTATGCTAAGACTGTAGAAACTCTTAGAGGTCTTAGAATTAAAACCTTAAAAAGTGA
Source organism: Viscum album (assembly GCA_963277665.1). NCBI lineage: Eukaryota > Viridiplantae > Streptophyta > Magnoliopsida > Santalales > Viscaceae > Viscum > Viscum album. The sequence goes on along the minus strand of OY728142.1, from coordinate 2,042,810,389 downwards.
CCATGGCTATGAGTTTGAAAACCAGGATTTTGAATCCTCTTGCCCACAAAATGGCTACATTCATAACTTCTCTTCTCCTAGGACACCCCAACAAAATGGAGTTCTAAAAAGAAGAAATAGAACCCTACAAGTTATTTCTAGAACCATGAATAGTGAGTTTGACCTACCTATATACTTTTTTGAATAAGCTATCATTAAATCATGCTATATAATCAATAGATTCTTTATTAGACTTATCCTTAAAATAACAACCTATGAGTTTTGGAACAATAGAAAACTCAATGTTAACTACTTGAAAGTTTTTGGTTGCAAAGTCTATATTCTTAGAATGAAGGAAAATCTAAAAAAAAATTCCTCCAAGTGTGAAGAAGGAATTTTCCTAGGTTATTCAATTTCTAGTAAATCCTCTAGATTCATCAATAAAATAACCAAATGTGTCGAAGAATCTATACATGTCAAATTTGATGAAATAGATACACATGATCCAAATAACTCTCTAGAGAATCTTGAAGATGATATGTCAAACTTGGACGTCAATGATAAATATTATAACCATTCTGTGACGAAATCAGTTAAAACTTCTAGTTCTAGAAATTCTCCAAATTCTAGTCAAAATGAACCTGAACCTATTAATGAACTTGAAGTGACTATCCTTTCATTTTCTAGACCTAACATAACTCTCAAGAACTATACTTTAGAAACTATTATTGGAGATTTAGAAAAAGGAACTCAGACAAGAGATTCTCAAAGAAATCTGGTTGAACATTATGATTTTCTGTCACAACTTGAGCCTAATAACATCAATGATGCTATCAATGATGAATTTTAGGTGATGGCTATGAAAAAAGAGTTAAATCCGTTATAAAGAAACAAAGTCTGGAAACTTGTTGATAGATCCAAAGACACCTTGACTATATGCACTAAATGGGTTTTTAGGAATAAGGTAGATGAAGTTAGTAATACAGTTAAAAACAAATCTATAATGGTTGCACATGATTATAGTCAAGAAGAATGAATTGACTATGGGGAAACTTTTTCACCAATACCTATACATGAGGCCATTGGAATCCTACTTTATTATACAACACATATATATTTTAGACATTATTAAATGGAAGTCAAGAGTGCATTCCTAAAAGGATATATAGTTTTGGATGTTTTCATTGAAAAACCCCTAGTTTTACCAACCCTCATTTTCCATATAATATTTTTAAATTAAAAAACGATTTATATGGTTTAAAGAATTCTCCAAGTGCTTGGTATGATAGGCTCAACACTTTTCATATTTCTAAAGGTTTTACAAAAGGTATAGTTGATCCCACTCTCTTCATAAAAATAATTTCCAAAGATGTTTTAGAAGTAAAAATTTATATAGATGGTATTATTTTTTGATCTTAAAAAAATTCTTTATGTGTTTATTTTTCAAAGATGATGCAAAGTGAATTTGAAAGGACTTTAATGGATGAACTCAAATTTTTTCTTGGATTTAAAATATTTCAAAATAAATAAGGTATTTTTTTAAATGAAAGTAAATATAAAAAGGATATTTTAAAAAGATTTGGATTTTAAAGAACTAAGTGTAGTGAAACTCCAATGAGTACCTGTTGTAAGTTGGACCATGATGAAGATGGTAAATCTGTTGATCAAACCACTTATAGAAGAATGATTAGATGTTTACTGTACTAAACTACTAGAAGGATAGATATTATGTTTAGTGTATACATGTGTGTAAATTTTCAACTAAACCAAAAATAATATCATCTTCTTTATGTTAAAAAGATTTTCAAATACCTCAAACATACTACCAACATAAGACTATTATATCCTAGAAGAAAACCTTTTGATTTAGTGATTTATTTAGATGCTGATTTTGGTGGTTGTAAGTTAGATAGAAAAAGAACCTCAGGCATATGTCATTTTTTGGGAAAGTCTCTAGTTTCATGGTGTAGTAGGAAACAAAATTATATTTCATTATCTATTGCGGTAGTTGAATACATAGTTGCTAGTAGTTATTGTGAACAAATTTTGTCGTTAAAACACACATTACTAGATTATTTATATCAATTCAGACATGTCCCTAAAATCTTTATAATATAAGTGCTGTTAATATATATAAGAATCATGTTTTACATTCTTGGAAAAAACAAATTGATGTAAGACATCACTTTTAGTGATAAAATTATCAAAATGGTGATATAACTTTAGAGTTCATTGGCACCGAACATCATCTTGTTGAAATTTTCACTAAGCTAATGAACACTAACAGAATGAACTTCATCATACATGAATTAGGAATGATCAATCTACAGGACATTGTTTTTATATTTCTTTGATCATTTTAATTGAAATTTTCATACCAACCGTGATAGTATGAAGCTAAAAATTTCATGAAGACACTAATTACTTTGTCATACCAACACAATTATCATGCCAACACCAACGTTATTTCATGCCGATACAGTTGTCATGCCGACACCGATGCTATGTCCTGTTGATATAGTTTTCATGCTGACACCGAGACATTGTTTTACCGAAACCCTATCATGCCGACACTAATACCTTTTCAAGTCGATATAGTTAGTGTTATTCAAAATCAGTCAGGTCAACACTAATGACTCACTATTTTTGTTTGTTTTTTGTTTTTACCTAAAAAAAACTGTTTCATTGGTTTTGTTGAACCCGGTTCACAATTTCATGATTTTTTTTTGATTTCATAATCCCTAAATGATATAAATTTGAATTGATATACTCTACTCCATTACCCCTACACTCTCTCGTTCGTTACTCCATCTACCCCCGACCTTTCATCTTCCATATCTCAAACCAACTGTTGAAATGACACATGTGAAACGATCTCTCAATGGTGGTGAGTCTCGTGCTTCTAAGAAAGAGAAAGGTGAATCGGGAAAATATTTAGAACCTATGAATCCTGCTATGGAAAACCATGTTGTAACTCTAGAAAAAGATATTCTTGCTGAATGAATATTGGAAAGAAAGTCTCTACTACTCAAGGTACCACAAGATCAAGGATGGTCTGTGTGGTTCTCAGATAATGAAAGATCCTTTTACCCGAATTTAGTTCATCAATTTTACATGAATATTGAGTTTTTACTAGAAAGAAGTGATGTTGTCTAGATCAATTCCATTATGAAAGGAAAGAGAATCTCTTTCTCTTTAAGAAAATGGGATGAATGTATTGAAGTTACTCATAAAGGTGTATATCATTATTATAAAGGTGCCTCTGTACTTGGGAGTGATATTTTATTCTTTGAGACATATTTGAAGAAGACAAATAACATTGATTATCACAGAAGACCCATTGATACCGAGTTATGTGGAGAATATAGAATCTTGTTTAAGTTTATTCAGCATCAGATCTATCATAGGAATGGGGAATTTTCTTCTCTCAAGTATCAAGATGTCTACTTGGTTTATCAGCTATGAAAAGGGATCAAGGTAAATCTAGGTAGATACCTTGTAGTTCACATGAATGAAATGAAAAAACCTTCCTGAAAAAAATAATTCCTTGTTCTATTCAAGGAAAATATAAGCTATGATAAAAGACAAAGGATGTGTATATGAAGGATAAGAAGTTTTTTCTAAGTGTAGTGGGATATTCCTTAGTAAAGAGATTTGTTGGAGGATGAAAATAAACTGGAACCCATAGAAGAGAGAATGGGATGGAGATATAGATAAGATTTATATGAAGTTTAATATGATGGATTATCTAATTAGGACCAATAATATCGATGATCCTATTTCTAGGACCAAATGGGGAAGTTATTTACTCTTCAAAAGAAGAAGAATAGGCTACTAATCTTGTTAGTGATCAGGGGTCACCTATCAATGATATGAGTGATCCGGACACCACTGAACCTCGCAAAGGTTTCTCCTTTTGACCTCATAGTCCTACAAATCCTTTAACCTATGATGAGACCACACTTGAAGACAAGGGATACGAGGAGACAAAAGTCTCAAGTAGTGTACAACATATAAGTAGATTCAGTGTCCCAAAATAAGAAGAAGAATAAAGTGAAAATGATGAACGTGGAAGTGACAATGAAGAGGAAGAAGGTGAAACAGATAATGATAAAAATGGAAATGAAGAAAATGTATCTGGACATGATGATGATTATGAAAGTAGTTAATGTGATAATGACCATCATAAGGATGATCAATGTGATGATGTTGACATGGTTGAAGCTGTAGATCAGGCTCGGTTGGAATAACTTCCTGAAGTTGTTGTTGAAGTTTAATCCTAGTAATTCCTATATGTCATTTAGTTTATTGAAGAAGAATACCTCATGATAAAGATGAGAAAATAGTAAGGGGTGATCAAATTGAGGGGGATCCTTGCGAAATGGGATATCAAGTTAGTAAATTGAATCAACTTTGAAGTGTGAGAATTGATACACTCACTCTTATGGATGATGTTGTAATAGTTGAATGTGTAAGAAATCCCCGGTATGTAGCACTGGGTTTAGATTATGAGAACTCAAATGATGAAGTTTTTGAACTATTTTAAATGGAATAAGTGGATGAGACTCTTCCTAGTGACTTTGTCACTAAAGAAGATTTTGAAAGGATTAGTGATGAAATCTGCTCAGCTATAAGTATATCTGGTCAAACTCAGATGGTACATGAGATTCAAATAACTAGAAGAGAAAAAATTGAGTTGAGTGATGAATTAAACTCTATCAAGTCTCCAATATCATAAATTAGGTAGTTTGGGTAAGCTGTTTATATTACAAGTCAAGAAGTATTCATATGTTTGGTTGATGCCGCTATTTTTTCAAAGAAAGTGGTAGAGAAGATTGAACCCAACCTAATTACAAATGCTGAGAAAATTGTTGCAAGCACTGATAAGTTTTGAAAAGAAATGATTGGACTTTCTTCTAAAGTTAATAATATTACCTCAGAGTATAAAGGTTTATAGAGATTGTTCTTAAGACTTTAAAGACTTATACCTTAGCTGGTATTGATATTCCTTCTATATCTGGTCAACCCTCTCAGACTCTAGCAATTAAGGCAGTCAGAACTGTTTTAAAAGAGGAACTTTAAGCTCTATTTGATGCTTATGGTTTGGGAATCCATGAAATGATTAATAAGAATAGAGATCATGTACATGATATGGTCATACTCTATTACAAGAGTGTTAAAAATTTGAATCGTCAGATCATAGAAAAGGAGGACTACTATTTCAAAAAGATCATTACCAAGCATCAATTGACCAATCTATTTAAGTATTTGATAGAGAACTTGTCTCTTCCTCCAGTCAACAGAGCTTTTAAGGATCAAGTACATATGTTGAAATACATCACTCCTCTTTTGGACAAATTCATGGAGAATAATGATGATTTTGAGAAATCAATGAAGTATGGTGGTGAGATTATTAAGTATTTCCTCAAGATATTAAAGCCATACCATCATGTCCAAAGTGAACAAATAGTAGTTCCTACTGCTGCACCTCTTGGACCTCCTGGATCACTAACTCCACCTAGAATGTCAGTTTCTTAGGCTTTGACTAAGATTCTTCCTTTGATCCATGTATAGATTTAACCTCCTACATTTTCTCAACACAAACCTAGTATTGTACCTAAAGTTATAGAAGGAGTGATCCTACATCCTCTAAAAATTTCTTTAGAACCTCCAGCTTCTCAACCCCCACCTAAAAGACCATCTATTTATCCCTATGATAAAAAGAAGGCACCTCTTAATCCTCAACCATAGTGCGGATCATTCTCGGATAGGGTTGTTTAATTGACTTTTTCTATTTTTATTTGATGTCATGTAACACGTTGTACTTTATTGATTAATGTAATTTTTTGTTCTTTCCTTTCCTCTGTTTCTCTTTTATCTATTACTTTAGGATAATTTTTATTTATTTTCGACATGTTTTCTTTTTTATAATCACAGAATGGGGAGAAACAGTTTGGAATTATCCTTATCTAAGTTATCTTTGATCTCACTCTTATATATGTTATTTCTCTTTGATACCATTAATATTTATTTTAACTTTGAACCTTATCTATATTATAAAAAGTCATCCATAATGAGAGATGATAATTAAAATGATTTCATTACACATCAAATTATTTTACTAAATAATGCCATGATATGTGATCATAAAAAGGGGGATATTATTGGCCCATAAAATATTGTTGGCTACCCACTCTAGTATTAATATTTTTTGATAATAAAAAATCATTTCATTTATTATTAATCATGTCTAGACATTAAAATCATAATTATTATAAGTTTTAATATGTTAAACTTTGTTTATCAATGATTTCACATAAATTTGTTACATTCTGCTAACATTTATGTTATAAGATAGTACGAACAAAAATATATTCTTAGTATAATAGACTAGCACTGTCAGAAGAGATGAGATACTGACAGTTCAACTAACTCACTAATGGAAATGAACTATCGATGCAAATGACCTACCAATACAAATGACCAACCGATGAAAATGGCCTACCAGTGAAAATGACCATCTGATAAAAATGACCTACCGACACAGATGAACTACGAATGAAAATGACATACTAATGAAGATGGCCTACCATCAGTACAAATGACATTTTGATGTATAGTTCTACCGATGAAAGGACTCAAAAAATTTTAAAACGAGTCACCAAAGCAATGATCCACCGATGTATGGAAAGGCCGACAGAATAACATATCGATGGGATGAGTCACCGACAGAAGAAGATACCAACCAAGGACTCACTGATAGATTGTTCAAAATTTCTTTTTTTTAAATTATTTCCAACGGTTATATTTTCTGTGTTTTAATGAGACTGATTAATGAAATGTTTTCTTGCCGACATATTAAATAAGGATGTCAGAAATACAAGGTACTATGTTTATCTCAAACATGCACATTGTCAGGCCGCAATAATATATATAAAAATAAGAGCGCATAAAATATATATACATATAGGTATACTGTAACACCCCAATCTTCCACGGTACGTTTCCCTTTGAATAATGTATTATCTTTCATTTCATGCAACTTCGAGATTCGAACACACCACGACAAATCAAACTAGCTGTTATGAATAGTAATACCATGTTTTTGAAATTTTATAAACTGTAACATTCAAAATGGACTTCATTTTTGGATTCAGAATATCAAAATTAAATAAGGGTGATTTTTTGGTATTTTTCTGAAAACATTAAATTTTTGATGAATAGTGAAAAACACCGAGTTATAGTTTTAAACCAAATTTATATTTAAATAATTATTTATTCTATTTAAATTTATTTTAGGTCAAAATAGATACATAATACCTATATAAGTTCAATGTAATTCATTAGAGTCAGTTTATAATAATTTTAGATATATAAAAATTTTATCGATCTTTTTAACCGTCTTTTACCCACCTCCTAGGAGCATTTGAAAATTCAAATAAAACATAATTTTACAGCTTATGTGAATTTAATTTCAAAAATCTGAGATACACTGTTGATATCTATCAGTAAGTAAAATGTTGTTTAATAAGATAAATTTTTTTTTTGGTAAATAGTAACTATTGATTTTTATTTAGCACGATTAAAAGTAAATAGGGTAATTAAGGGTAAAAATGATATTATTATTATCAAAACACATGTCATAATTCAATTGTATAAGTTAAATTATACCAAAACAACCTTAGAAATAAAATATGACCCTTTAGGTCCACTTGGATTAGATTAGGACATTTATTATGTTTTAATTCAAAGAATAGTTAAAAGTGTTAAATTCAAAGCATAATATCTAAACCATTTTTAATATAGGGTTATAAATAAGATAAATTCAATTATAAATATTCATTATAAATATAAAACTATTTCATACATAATGGTATTTTATTTATAATTTTTAGACATTAAATATTTTAATTAATTTATGACACAATGATGATGCAGTAATTACCTAATTAATGAAATATTAAAATATTAGATATTATAAATATCCAAATAAATCTAATTTGAGAATTTTTATGAATTAACTAATTTTATAGGTTAATATGACATGTTATGTTTGGTTAGATGATTTTTTTCTGAAGTAATAATGCTGTTATGAATTTAGCAGAAACAAAAAACCAAATAGTGTCAAAATTGACATAAAAGAGTTTCTAAAACAAATATTATATTATTAATTGATATTCTATTCCTAAAAATATAAGGATTGGAAAAAAGACTTATATAATGATAGTTGTATCATTTATGAACCACTTGGTGTTCTCTTGGAAGTATATAGAAAATTTATTAACCATATAATATAAAAATGAAAAGAGACATGGTAAATGTCAAACTATTTAACTAAGAGTTAAATAAAAAATAAAAGGTTTATATAATGACCCAAACCTATCTGAAACCTATTGGTTGAGTGGTTCTCAACCCATCCTCACCTTATCCTTTAAATAATTCATTTTTGAACCATTAGAAACTGAATATTATTTAATTATAAAATAATATTTCTAACTTTTCCTAAGGTGCCCCTCACCCCTCTTATAAAAGGGTACTACCCCTTCCCTCAAATTCACACCATCAAACCCTTTTTTCATGGACAATTAATGACCCAAATCTAGATCCCCTCAACTGGTTCCATGTGCCCAGTTCTCCACATGAACTCAAGTGTATTTCCCCAAATGCCAGAGGCTGCCAACTAGTAGCAAGGGCCTTGGTAAGTTATTGGGGAAACTATGCCCTCATTTGGTAAGGTATACAAGGTACAGGAAATAACAGTCAATAGAGGAAGTAGTAAACAGCATACAACAACCAAAACTAAACAGAAGAAGCAATATATAATATAATAATGATACAACATGGTACATGTATCTAAGGAAAGAAGCAAACACAACAACGTGCTGAAATACAACTGAGAACAATGAACTAAAAGTAAACTGCAATTCCAGCAGAATCACAAGCCTAAGCTCTGTCTTATGCTCTCCAACTCCAACCAGTAATCATGTACCTGAATTAGAAGGTAAACAATCCCTATCCACACCTGCAACCATATAACATGTTTGGGACGAAACGCAAGACCCAGACAGGGTGTGAGACTAATCCCAGTAGGCAATCACCACAAGATCTGTCCCCTACTATCAGTGAGCAATATAGAAAACGTAAAGGAAATAAATGCAGCATAGAAACAGAGGTACTCTATAATAAAAAATCCTACCAATCCCCATTAATATTTATTTATTAATTTAATTCACTCATTAAATTATCAACCAAGGAATCTAGCAAACAACTCTATATTCTCAAGGCATAGCAAGTAACACAACAGGTATCTCAGCGGGCTACCTAAACTACAAGAAGTACAAAACAAAAGCTTGTTCTTTTGCTTGGTGGACTCATCACAACCAACCAAAAAATATTCACACTGACTCTCTTTGTGGATCATACTGGCAGACCCCTATAGTCAAGTAATCATACAAAGGCACAGACACTCTGGGAAGCTCTCACTGTAAATTCCCCTACGGTCTTGCAATGATAACTATAGACTCTCTGAAGAAGCACTTACGTCTAATTCCCCCTATAGTCTCGATTCATAAAAAAAGGATACTCTAAAGAAGCACAAAGTCCCATTATCATAGGTCCTATGAATGATACTAATTTATAAGAGACTCTCTAGGGAAGCCCTTAATCGTCAATTCCCTCTTTAGTCTACCACACTAGGTTCCCACAGTCCTGAGTAGTGTAGTCATGTAAAGACCCGTAAAATTCAAGGGAAATTTTTTCTTAATTTTCTTTGGAATTTTACAAGAACTCGGTTTCTGACAGCACCTGATTCTGAGGCCCAGTGTGCCCAGAATCAATTTCCGAAGTCTGGCTCGGGTACGTTCAGTAAGCGAACGAGCAGGAATTTCTAACTCTTGAACTGGTGCCCGGAATCGAATTCAGAGGGCACCGATGGAACCGCAGCGCCGGTAATTGCTTAGGAACTCCTGTTTCGGAGTTGAATTTACATGAGGAGAGTTATTATTTTTTGTGCTAGTTAAAAATAAAAATTTAACAATTTTTATTTTTCCCACTTGGTAGTTTTATCCTAAGTAAGGATGTTGGGGGTGGGACCCACTTTTGATAACCAACCTTGAGAGGATAAGGTTGGGTGGGACCCACACGAGCCCAACCCCTCACATTCCAAACCCCTCTAAACCCCCCATTTAAGTTTTGTTAACTTATCACCTCATTAATTTTATAACATCTTATGTTAATAACATAAGTGAGTTAAATGTGGGTTTTGAATTTTCAAACTCTTGAAATTCAAAACCTATGTTGGGTTAATAATATAAGTGGAGGATTATTTTATTTTGGGGTTATTTGTTCTTGTGGTGGAGACTTGGGAGAGAAAGGGCTATGTTTGAAGTCTTCTTTTGATAAAGAACGTGAAGAACATCGTTCCTCAACGAAGAACACCTCCGACGAAGAACAACATTCTTCAACGAAGAACATCTCCGACGAAGAACGCGACGTCTTCTTCCAATGACGTTTCCTATTCAAACGCACCTCGAAGATAATGGAATCGATGTTCGTTTTCCACGACGCCCGACCTCCGCGATGCTCGTCTTCTGCGGCTCGATTAACGTGCACCGTTCCTGAACCAAGGTAGGGGGATTATTTTTATTTAATTATTTCCGTTCATGATTCTAGTTTGTCATTCTTTGTGGTTAAAACAATTAAATGATAACAATTAACGAGAGGGGACCGTACCGCACAAACACGGCCAAACCCCCTCCTTTATTCATGTTTGATACTTTGTGGGTGGAACGGAGTGGCGTGGTGCCATCGCACCATGCGGGAATCACACGACAAGTATTACGCGACGCCGTCGCACCACGACGAAGAGTTGAACGAGGACGCGACGCCATCGCACCGCGTCGACAAAAACCGAAGACACCACGGCCGGAGCAGGGCCGCGGTGGAAGGGCGCGGTGCCGTCACACCGCACTGGATGAACCAAGCTGCGGTCGGTTCCGGGCCGCGGTGGAGCAGGGTGACCGGCAGCCGGTTCCGGGCCGCCGGTATCGGCGAAGAAGGGGACCGGTCGTCGCCGGTCCCGTGGAGGCTGGAACCGGCTGGCCAGGGCGGGCTGGCCAGACCGGTGTGCAACCGGGGGTTCAAACCCTCAGCCAGCTGGCCAAAATGCCCCCCCTTAATTGTGGGTGGGTGGGGGGGGGGGGTTACACAGGGGGGAAGGCCCACCCCCTTTGCTGAAACAGCTAGGCCAAAGGCCGAGCCAGACAGCGTGCTGGACGCGTTTTACCCAGCTGGACCGGCGCCTGGCCGGTCCGCCAGGCCGGGTGACCCGGTTCGGGTCAACCGGGGGGGTCTCGGACTGGGTCTGTCCGGGCCCGAAACCCCCGTTTTCGGACCGTTTGGGTTCAATTGCCCATAACTCAGGATACGAACCTCCGATTGACGCACCGTCAGCCGCGACACGATCCTAAGAATGAGATGTTAGTTTATCTATATCGCACTCACGGTTTCGAAATACTTTGAGTTCGGCCGGCTTGGTTCGTACACAAAACCAACCGGGCCCTCGGAGCGGAAACGCTCATATCTTGAGCTACGGACGTCCGATTGAGATACCATTGACTTTTTTGAGTTACTCATAGTGAGAAGGATCTTTTTGCGTACTCTGCCTGAGGTTTGGACACAGGTGGTGTACGGTCGGGTTGGTTTTTCCTTAAAAACCAACCAAGCCCCTGGGACGAAAAAGCCAATAACTCTCAGACCGGGCATCCGATCGACGCGCCGTCAGTGACGTTGAGTTCCTGTTGACGATACGGAACTTTTGGATACATCAACTCTGGACTATGTGTCAGTTGATGTATCAGCCTCTTGGCTCGTGGAGCGGACCCTCCTGAACGAGCTTGTTGTGTGCGGGAACCCTAGTGCTGGCTGCGACTGCTACTGTGACTGCAACGACGACTGTACAGAGATCCTCAATGGATTCGACGGCGACGACTACAACACTCAGCGATCCTATGTGGATCAGTGCTACTGATCCTGTGTGGGTCCGATCCTGTGTGGGTCAGTGCTCAGCAGTTCTGTGTGAGCTAGCGCCTACAGATCCTGTGTGGGTCCGATCCTGTGTTGGTCTTTCCGGGGGTTAGTTTCCTACCGATCCTGTGTGGATCTTTGCGGGGGTTAGTATCTATCGATCCTTTGTGGGTCTGATGACTTAGATGGATCAGAGATCATCTTTATCGTCTTACAAAGAAGTATACTTGTGTGAGCTGAATCCTGTTTGCTTTCCTGTGTGGATTGTGTTGTGCTATCCTGTTTGGATTACGTTTTTCTTTCCTGTGTGGAATACGTGTACTTTCCTGTGTGGACTGAGTTGTACTTGGGCTCAGAGGTTGGAGCGTATTGGAATTGATGACTTAGGTATATGTATGGGCATATACCTAAGCAGTGTCGGTTGTTACTTCGTGATTGTATCTTTCCTTTGTGGTTTATCCTTTGTGGATTTTGGGAGACATTCGGGGGTCTCGGGGTCCCTACTGAGCATCTTATACTCACCCCTGCACGGGCTATGCCCGCACTACATTGTGTTGGTTGTAGAAAACGGACATCGTTGATCGTGGTTGAGGCTTGCAGAGCAGGACGCTACTTGGAGGTGGACCACTGGGTGGGGTGTACTCCGAGTAGACGGCGGGACCCGAGGAGTAGTGGAGCTCTCTGTACCCACCCTTCAGGTGGGATTTCCAGTAGACAGCTCGGCTTAGCGGCTTTACTTTACAGTTGTTGTTTTCACATTCGAGTTGTACTTTACAGCTGGGCTTGTATTTCCGGACCCTTTTACTTTCTGCACTTACTGTTGTACTCAGTTTTTACTTAGTGTTTACTTCTTCCGCTTGTACTCTGTGGTGCTTGTTTACCTTACAAAGGAAATGCCTTCCCTTTTTACCAGGATTTACGCCTTGGTGCTAGTCGCCAGCCCCTGGCCTATGGAAGGTGGGCTTGGGGTAGTCACGGCACGGGCCCCGAGGACGGGTCATGACAAATTGGTATCAAAGGAGTTCGGTTCTACCACAGACTCTGATCTTTCTTCTATGTGAAGCAATAGTATAAAGAGTATTGGGTGTGGTTATCAGTCCAGGGAGTCCAGTGTTGGTGCAGCGGCCGACGTATCTGTACACCAGGACCCTGACTTCTGATTTCCGACTTAATGCACGAAAACATTGATTGCATGTGTGTTTCAAGTTTTCTTTGTGATTACTTTTTATCAGCTCACCAGGTATACTGTTCTGACCGTGGCGCACCCCTTTCCTTTTCAGGATGGCCCCACGACGGCGGCCAGCTAGGGTTCTGAGAGTCAGGCATGACGATAGCCCACCGAGCAATGAGGCCTCAGTACATGGCCCTTTTTCAACAGTGGCACTGGCGGTAGCTCTACCCGCCGAGCCACCGATACTTCCAACACCAGCCGCTGACGATGCACGTCGCCTCAGCGCACTACATGAGTTCCAACGCCAGTGACCACCCAGGTTCCGTGGGGAGATGGACCCCCATGTAGCCGAGGACTAGATGGAGGCAGTGGTATGTGTGTTTCAGTTAGTGAGGACACCAGCAGACCTCATGGTGATCCTCGCGGCAAGCCTACTGCACGCAGCAACGGGCTGATGGTGGAGCTTGATGCTCCAGGTGCACGATGAGGCATCTCTACTCTGGATAGAATTTGAGAGCCTCTGTAGCTCAGAGTTTGTCCCAGCCACCCTCCATGCGGTGCGCATTCAGGAGCTTCTTCAGCTGCAGTAGGGCATCATGACGGTCCCCCAATACTCGGTGAGATTTACCAATCTCTCGCGCTACTCGACCGACATGGTACGAGACCCATTCTTCCGGGCCTGGACCTTTGAGCAGGGATTGAGACACGAGATCAGGGCATCTCTGATCTCCCTCAGCATTCCGACTCAGACAAGAGTACTGGAGCGGGCCATTTTGATCGAGATCTTTCTTGTTGAGTCTACACCAGTGCCGAGACCCACCGCAGGGCGGCACGTAGCAGAGTCTTCTACAGAAGGCAGTCGATGGATGACTCATGGGTCCAGGCAGACCAAACCCTCAGGAAGACTACCTCAGGACACTGGATCAGCAGTGTGGGGCACACAGCGCGGAGCCAGTCTTTCAAGAGGCAGGCAGTGCTACTCGTGCGGCGGGCAGGGCCACATGGCTCATGATTGCCCGACCCGCTGTGCCGAGGAGCAGCAGATGGTTGAGGGACCACTGAGGCAGAGGCATAGGGTCGACCATGGTGGTCCGCAAGGAGGAGGCGGACGAGGCAGAGGAGCTAGCCGATCAGCAGGTGGTGGGCGACGCTTTAAGGCTCTACCACCACCACCACCAGGAGGTCCACCACGACCACAGGGAGCTGGCGGGCAGAGATAGGCACAACTCCAGGCAATAGAGGCCTACGACCACGGCGCGCCCGAGATGATTCGAGGTACTATCTGTGTCTATTACACCATTTCTTCAGTACTTATAGACACAGGAGCGAGTCACTCTTTCATAGTCGCTGCCCTTGTTCGGAGCTCGGAGATTCCGACAGAGCCGTTGGCTCGATCCTTACGGCTAGAGACTTTTACGGGAGCAGACTCGACGATTACGCACTGGTGCCGGCAGTGTGAGCTTACTCTAGGAGGTGAGAACTTTGTCTGGGATCTCCTTGTAGCGGCGTCGAGGCCTTATGATGTCATCTTGGGCATGGATTGGTTATCTACGGTCCATGCACAGATTGACTGTTTTAGGCGCAAGGTGTGTTGTGTATGCACCGACTGGAGCAGGTTCACCTTCACCGGTGAGAAGGGATCCTTTTCAGAACAGGATGGACTTCTGTGGAGGAGAGGACAGACCATCACTCATCAATTGGCTAGCCTCATCCAAGGAGCATTTGACGTGCGGAGTCCTGGTTTTCCTATAGTGGTGGATCAGTTTGCGGAGGTTTTTCCCGATGACGTTCCAGGACTACCTCATCGCAGAGAGGTAGACTTTTATATTGACTTGTACCCCGGGACGGCCCCGATATCCACCCCAGCGTATCGGATGGACCCCGCAGAGCATCGAGAGCTACAGGTACAGTTGGAGGACTTGCAGGGCAAGGGGTTCATCCGACCCAGTGTTTCACCCTGGGCTTCCCCGATATTTTTCGCCAAGAAGGCGGACGAGAGCTTGCGACTGTGTGTCGACTATCGTCTCCTGAACTAGGTGATAGTGAGGAACAAGTATCCGCTACCGAGGATTGATGACCTCTTTGATCAGCTCAAAGGAACACGGTGGTTCTCGAAGATATACCTCAGGTCAGGCTATCATCAGCTCAGAGTTCGAGACGAGGACGTGAAGAAGATGGCCTTTAGATGTCGGTATGGCCACCATGAGTTCTTGGTTATTCCATTCGGCATAACCAATGCTCCATAAGTGTTCATGACCCTCATGAATAGGATCCTTTAGCCATACCTCGATCGATTTGTTGTTGTCTTCATCGATGACATTTTGATCTACTCGACGACTGAGGAGGAGCACGCCTACCACTTACGGGTTGTACTAGACACACTCTGAGAGCACTAGCTTTATGGTAAGCTCTCGAAGTGTCAGTTCTGGATACGTGAGGTCCACTTCTTGTGGCACATCATCTCTAAGGCGAGAGTTGCAGTGGATCCTGCGATGATCGAGGCAGTGGTAGCTTGGGAGACACCCAGGAGCATGATGGAGTTGCGGAGTTTCTTGGGACTAGCTGGATACTACCAGAGATTCGTGGCAGACTTCTACAGAGTTTTGGCACCACTCTCAGCTTTGACAAAGAAGGAGAAACCCTTCGTGCTGTCAGAAAGATGTCATCAGAGCTTCCAGGAGCTGAGACAGAGATTGACCAGTGCACCTATCTTGAGGTTGCCTGAGGAGGGTGTAGTGTACGTAGTCTACTGCGATGCATCAGGGACCAGACTTGGTTGTGTCCTAATGCAAGAGCAGGTAGTGATCGCCTATGGATCACGTCAGTTGAGGCCGCATGAGCAGAAATACACTACCCATGACCTGGAGTTAGTAGCAGTGGTCTTCACTCTAAAGACATGGCGACACTACCTGATGGGCGAGTGCTTTACATTTTTTTTCTGACCATCAGAGTCTCAGGTACATCTTCTCTCAGAAGGACCTGAACCTGAGACAACGACGATGGCTCGAGTTTTTTCAGGACTATGACTTTGAGATAGTCTATACTCCTGGAAAGGGGAACGTAGTAGCCGATGCCCACAGCAGGAGGATGGGCATTCAGCTACTTCAGGAGGTGACAGAGCAGCTAGCCACTTTGCAGATATCCTTCGTGGATAGAGATGGGGCAGCCTTCCTTCAGTCTCTCACAGTCACTCCTCCACTACTGCAGCGGGTCAGAGAGGCATAGTGTGATGACACCGACTGTGTGATGAGGCGTGCACAGATATCCTCAGGACAGGCACTTGATGGTTTCTCTTTTGGAGCAGAGCATGACATCCTTTTCAGAGGACATACCTTGGTACGAGTTGCTTTATGGGAGGAGGTGCTGAGAGAGTTTCATAGTTCTCCCTTGGTGGTACATCTCGGAGTGGTGAAGATGTACCAGGATCTCAAACGACAGCACTGGTGGCCAGGCATGAAGAAGGCTGTGGCAGAGTTCGTTTCTCAATGCCACACCTGCCAGCAGGTGAAGGCTGAGCATCAGGTACCAACAGGCTTGGTATAGCCCTTGGAGATTCCTGAGTGGATGTGGGACGGAATATCTATGGACTTCGTGACTGGACTTCCATGCACTTCTAGAGGTCACGACTCCATTTGGGTGATTGTTGACCGACTCACCAAGTCGTCTCACTTCTTACCCATCAGAGAGCAGGGATCAGTGGAGAGCTTGGGACAACTTTATGGTCAGGAGATTGTTCAGCTTCACGGTGTCCCATCATCTATCATCTCCGATCGAGATGCTCGCTTTACTTCCCGGCTTTAGAAGGGGTTGCAGGAGGCATTTGGGACGCAGCTACGTCTGAGCACAACCTTTCACCCTCAGACGGATGGTCAGACGGAGAGGACCATTCAGACTCTCGAGGACATGCTCCGCGCATGAGTCCTCGACTTTAGTCGTAGCTGGGAGGACCACCTACCCTTGGTGGAGTTTTCGTACAACAACAGCTACCACTCCACCATCGGGATAGATCCATACAAGTCATTGTATGGCCGACCTTGTAGATCTCCTTTGTGCTGGAAAGACCCTGGGGAGTCAGCACTTGTGGGACCAGAGATGGTCCAGGCCACGACAGAGAAGGTCCAGGTCATCCAGGAGCGGATGAGGACAGCTCAGAGCCGGCAGAAGTCATACGCTGACAGGAGGCGGAGGACACTAGAGTTCGAGGATGGAGACCACATCTTCTTGAATGTCTCACCTTGACGAGGATTACGGAGATTTGGCCGAGGCGACAAGTTATCTCTGCGCTTCATCGGACCCTTCTAGGTCCTCAGCAAGATTGGTGAGGTGGCTTATCATCTGGCTATACCACCTCAGTTGCACCGGGTGCACGATGTCTTCCACGTATCTCAGTTGAGGAGATAAGTGCACGACCCGACGCACATCATTGACCATGGGGAGATTGACATTGACGATGGGGAGACATTTTCGGAGGTTCCGGTGGAGATCGAGGATCGACAGGAGCGGGTCCTACGTGGATGGTCGATTCCTCTAGTGCGCATCAGATGGCAGCATAGGAACCTCTAAGAGAGCACTTGGGAGTGGGAGGCTCAGACGCATGCTCAGTACCCTCATTTGTTTCCCTAGTTTTGATGTATCTTTACGTGGACGTAAAGCCCTGTGGTGGGAGTAATGTAAAAACCCATAAAATTCAAGGGAAATTTTTTCTTAATTTTCTTTGGAATTTTACAAGAACGCGGTTTCTGACGGCACCTGATTCCGAGGCCCGGTGTGCCCGGAATCAATTTCCGAAGTTTGGATTGGGTACGTTCAGTGAACGAATGAGCAGGAATTTCTAACTCTTGAACCGGTGCCCGGAATCGAATTCCGAGGGAACTGATGGAACAAAAACGCCGGTAATTGCTTAGGAACTCCGGTTTCGGAGTTGTGTTTACACCAGGAGAGTTATTATTTCTTTTGGTAGTTAAAAATAAAAATTTAACAATTTTTATTTTTCCCACATGGTAGTTTTATCCTAAGGATGTTGGGGGTGGGACCCACTTGTGATAACCAACCTTGAGATGATAAGGTTGGGTGGGACCCACACGAGCCCAACCCTTCACATTCCTAACCCCTCTAAACCCCCCATTTAAGTTTTGTTAACTTATCACCTCATTAATTTTATAACATCTTATGTTAATAACTTAAGTGAGTTAAATGTGGGTTTTGAATTTTCAAACTCTTGAAATTCAAAACCTATGTTGGGTTAATAAAATAAGTGGAGGATTATTTTATTTTGGGGTTATTTGTTATTGTGGTGGAGACTTGGGAGAGAAAGGGCTAAGTTCGAAGTCTTCTTTCGACGAAGAACGTGAATAACACCATTCTTCAACGAAGAACACCTCCGATGAAGAACACCGTTCTTCAATGAAGAACATCTCCGCCGAAGAACGCAACGTCTTCTTCCAATGACGTTTCCTCTTCAAACTCACCTCGAAGCAACGGAAATGATGTTCGTTTTCCACGATGCCCGACCTCCGCGACGCTCGTCTTTCGCATCTCGATTAACGTGCACCGTTCCTGAACCAAGGTAGGGGGATTATTTTTATTTAATTATTTCCATTCATGATTCTAGTATGTCGTTCTTCGTGGTTAAAACAATTAAATGATAATGATTAACGAGAGGGGTCCGGACCACACAAACATGGCCGTACCCCCTCCGTTATTCATGTTTGATACTTTTTGGGTGGAACAGAGTGGCGTGGTGCCATCGCACCACGCGGGAATCACACGGCAAGTATTACGCGACGCCGTCGCGCCACGCCGAAGAGTTGAACGAGGACGCGACGCCGTCGCGCCGCGTTGAAGAAAACCAAAGACACCGCGGCTGGAGCGGGGCCGCGGTGGAAAGGAGCGGTGCTGTCGCACTGCGCCGGATGAACCAAGCCGCGGCCTGTTCCGGGCCGCGGCGGAGCAGGGTGACCGGCGGCCGGTTCCGGGCCGCCGGTATTGGCGAAGAAGGGGACCAGCCGTTGCCGGTCCCGTGGAGGCCGGAACCGGCCGGACAGGGCGGGCCGACTGGACCGGTGAGCAACCGGGGGTTCAAACCCTCAGCCAACTGGCCAAAACGGCCCCCCTTAATTGGGGGGGGGGGGGGGCGTGGTTACACAGGGGGGCATATGCCCCCCCTTTGCCGAAACGGCTCGGCCAAAGGCCGAGCCAGACAGCACGCTGTGCCCAGCTGGACCGGCACCTGGTCGGCCTTCCAGGCCGGGCCATGCCGGACCGGGTCAACCGGGGGGGGGGGTCTCGGGTCGGGTCGGTCCGGGCCCGAAACCCCCGTTTTCGAACCGTTTGGGTTCAATTGACCATAACTCGTGCTACGAACCTTCGATCGACGCGCCGTCAGCGGCGACACGATCCTCATAAAGAGGCGGTCGTTTCGGTATATTGCACTCAAGGTTTAGGAATACTTTGAGTTCGGCCAGCTTGGTTCGAACACGAAACCAACGGGGCCCTCGGAGCGGAAACACTCATATCTTGAGCTACGGACGTCCGATTGACGTACCATCGACTTTGTTGAGTTCCTCTTAGTGAGACGGATCTTTTTTCTTACTCCACCCGAGGTTTGGACGCTGGTGGATTACGGTCGGGATGGTTTTTCCTTAAAAACCAACCGGGCCCCTGGGACGAAAAAGCCAATAACTCTCAGACCGGGCGTCCGATCGACGCGCCGTCTGCGACGTTGAGTTCCTGTTGACGATACGGAACTTTTGGATACATCAACTCTGGACTATGTGTCAGTTGATGTATCAGCCTCTCGGCTCGTGGAGCGGACCCTCCCGAACGAGCTTTCTGTGTGCGGTAACCCTAATGATTGCTGTGAATGCTACTGTGACTGCGACGACGACTGTACAGAGATCCTCATTGGATTCGACGGCGACGACTACAGCACTCAGCGTTCATATGTGGATCAGTGCTACTGATCCTGTGTGGGTCCGATCCTGTGTGGGTCAGCGCTCAGCGGTTCTGTGTGAGCCAACGCCTACAAATCCTGTGTGGGTCCGATCCTGTGTGGGTCTTTGCGGGGGTTAGTTTCCTACCGATCCTGTGTGGGTCTTTGCGGGGGTTAGTACCTTTTGATCCTTTTTGGGTCCGACGACTTAGATGGATCAGAGATCATCTTTATCTTCTTACGAAGAAGTATACCTGTGTGAGCTGAATCATGTTTGCTTTCCAATGTGAATTGTGTTGTGCTATCCTATGTGGATTACGTTTTGCTTTCCTGTGTGGAATACGTATACTTTCCTGTGTGGACTGAGTTGTACTTGGGCTCGGAGGTTGGAGCATATTGGAATTGATGACTTAGGTATATGTATGGGCATATACCTAAGAAGTTTCGGTTGTTACTTCGTGATTATATCTTTCCTTTTTGGTTTATACTTTGTGGATTTTGGGAGACCTTCGGGGGTCTCGGGGTCCCTACTGAGTATCTTATACTCACCCCTGCATGGGCTATGCCCGCACTACGTTGTGTTGGTTGCAGACGACGGACAATGTTGATCGTGGTTGAGGCTTGCAGAGCAGGACGGTACCTGGAGGTGGACCACTGGGCGGGACGTACTCGGAGTATACGGCGGGACCCGAGGAGCAGTGGAGCTCTCTATACCCATCCTTTAGGTGGGATTTACATTGGACAGCTCGGCCTAGTGGCTTTACTTTACAGTTGTTGTTTTCCCTTTCGAGTTGTACTTTACAGTTGGGCTTGTATTTCCAGCCCCTTTTACTTTCCGCACTTACTGTTGTACTCAGTTTTTACTTAGTGTTTACTTCTTCTGCTTGTACCATGTGGTGCTTGTTTACCTTACAAAGGAAATGCCTTCCCTTTTTTCCGGGATTTACACCTTGGTGCTAGTCGCCAGCCCCTGGCCTATGGAAGGCGGGCTTGGGGTAGTCACGGCACGGGCCCCGAGGACGGGTCGTGACAAGTCATGCGTAATCGACTGTTAGAAGCCCAAAGTAAGCTCAAAAAACTACATGGATAATATCTACAATGCATCAAAATCATATAAAAAGTAGGCAATTCATGAAATCAATTATACCAAGGAAGCAAGCAATGCAACAAGGTATGCCTCACAGGCAACGTAAGCCAAATAGTGATAAACATCCAAAACAAGGGAAACACCCAAGGGGTGATCCTCAAACATGCTAACAAGAAATAATTAATCATCTTTTAACCTCAAGAATACATGTAATCTAAGGCAGATAACAATACATGATCAAAACCCTAACCCGAGATACCCGATACATGGGTATCTGACACTTTTTCACCAAAAATTCAAAGGCATTCAACGTAGGGAAAAAACCACATACCTCGATCCCAGGATATCGATATAATTGAACCTTATCCTTTGAATCCGCCTAGAACAGAGAAGTTCTACAAAAATTTCTAAAACGTTCAACCTCATATAGCTCTAACAAGAGAAGGAATCAAAAAATGTGGCCAAAGAAGAACCAATAACTCACCATTGTGATTCTTTTGCAACCAAAGGAGTTCGATTCGGATAACTGGTGATAGATTAGTGGATTGGAGGAGATCCGTGGTCATACCCTCACTCTCGATCGAAGAAGCTGGAGAAGAAGATGTATTTGGGGTTAATTCACGACCCCAGTCCATTTACTGAAAAAAATAAAAATACATGATGTGTACTTCATGAGTACACGACGTGTACTTCATGAGTACAAGACGTGTACTTCATGAGTACAAGACGTGTACTTGCCCATTCCGTACACCACATTAAGCGGCCTCCACATTGCTGCTACACACCGTGTGTGTGGCCTGGACACGGCCAGCACACAACCTCGTGCGAGAGAAAATTAAATGGCATGTACTCATAAAGTACACGACGTATACTTAGAAATTTTCAAGATTTTCTTCTTTTTCTCAAAAACGACCAGAAAAGGAAAAACATACCTAAAACGAAGATGCAGGTTCTTACAAACTTCCCTGCTTAATGAAATTCATCCCCGAATTTCCCTAACATGGTGGTGAAGAAGAAACCTCAAACAACCCTGGCCATTGTGATCGCATATCGGCCTCCCTCTCCCAAGTCTCATCCTATACACAGTTGTGCTACTATAGCACCCATACGAGAGGAACAGACCGACCATGAAGTATCTTTTCACTATGATCAAAAATCTTGATAAGACACTCCTCGAACGATGCATCCTGCTCCAGCTCAACCTACTAGGGTTGCAAAACAAGAGATGAGTCTTAGAAATAGCGGTGAAGCTGAGAAACATAGAAGACTTCTTGCATAGCATGGTACCTATGAGGCAATTGCAATCTATAAGCAATCAGCCCAAATTTCTCCAGAACCTCAAACGGCCTGACATATCTCAGTGAAATCTTACCCTGTCTCCTGATACTCTTGTGTCCCAACCTCAGGGTAACACGTAGGAAAACCTAATATCTGACCTTAAACTACAAATTTCATCTCTGCTGATCAGCATAAGATTTCTGTTGAGACTGTGCAGTATCCATCCTTTTTCGAATCAACTCCACCTACTTTGTGGTCTCCTGAACAAGATGAGGTCCCAACATAGCTACCTCTCCTGCCTCCATCCAACACAATGGTGATCAGCATGGCCTACCATAAAAATCCTCATAAGGTTCCATGTGAATAGTTTCTTGAAAACAATTATTATAGGAAAAAATCACTAGAGATATATGTCTCTCCCATGAACCTCCAAAATCAAGGACACATGCTCGTAGCATGTCTTCTAGTACTTGAATTTTGAGGTCTGACTGGCCATCTGTCTGGGGATGGTAAGCTGTACTCAGAAGTAACTGTGTACCAAAATCCCTCTGTAGCCCTTTCCAGAAATGCGACGTGAAGCGGGCATCCCTAAATGAAATGATATTACTCGGAACCCCATGAAAGCGTACAATCTCATGGATGTACAACTATCCAAGATCATCAACACTGACAGTCTCCTTAATCGTCAAGAAGTGGGAAACATTCATGTTCTTGTCAATGACAACCCATACCACGTCATTCCCTCAAGGTGATCTCGGTAACCCTATCACGAAGTCCATTGTGACATCATTCCACTTCCACTTGGGAATGAGTAGCTTCTGTAGAATCCCTGCCAGTCACTGGTTCTCTACCATCACCTGCTGATAGGTGGAACATCTCATTACAAAACCAGCAACATATATCTTCATACCTGGCCCCCAATACTGGCGATGTAGATCACGATACAACTTGGTGACGCCAGGATAAACTGCCCAGACTGAGGAATGAAAGTCTCGCATCATCTCCTCGCGTATATCTACTGGCACCCATATGCGTCCCAGGAAACACAAGATCTCATCCTCGCCTATGGTCCATCCGGGAAGAGGGTACTCTCCTGACACGCTTTCCCATAGGACCAGGCCTTCAGAATCAAATAACTACCTCATTCGAACTCGGTCAAGAAGCGTATAGGTAACAACTATAAAAGATAGGAAAGTCTACCCCTATCTATCATGCACCTCCAAATGCATCTCAGAGAATAGAGCCATAATCTTCCACTCACTACCGGCCTCCTAAACTTCCTGTATCTAAGTCCTCCTGCTCAGTACATCATCCACTACATTTCCTTTCCCAGGCATATAGGCAAGCATGAAATTGAAGGACTGCATATACTCAACCCACCTCCGCTATATCATATTCAAGTCACACTGCGTGAAGATGTACTTGAGGCTCTTGTGGTGGCTATACACCACAAAATTCCATCCTAGAAGATAATGTCTCCAAAAATGCAAAGCATAAACAACTACCGCCAACTCTAGGTCGTGTGTAGGATAGTTCCTCTAATGCAGCTTCAACGGTCGAGATCCGTACGCAACAACATGATCCTCCTGCATAACCATTGCTTCGAGCCTGATGCAAGATGCATCACAGAAAACTGTATAACTCTTACCCAGCTCTGAAAAAACTAGAATCGGTGCTTAAGTCAATCTCCCTTTTAGCTTATGAAAGGCTGAATCATAGGCTTATGACCAAACATAATTCACCCCTTTCTTAGTCAAGCCCATCAACAATGCTTCTAGGTGTGAGAAGTTTTGTATGAACCGAATGTAGTAACCATCCAGCCCTAAGAAACTTCGTACCTCGAAGACGTTCTTCAGCTTCTCCCAGGTGACTACTTGTAATGACCTAAAGATTCATTAATGAAAATCCCTCTTGATCTAATTAAATGTCTCTTTATGTTTATATAAAATGTCAACTTCTTTGGTTTTATGTTATGAATTTTGACCATTGCTAATATAGTCGTTGAATAGTGATCACATGATTAGTATAAATATAGGGCTTTAACAAATCCAATTTACCCAGACAAAAGAAGCGATGACCTCATCTAGTAGAATTTCTCCATATGAAGCCCATTTTTCAGAGCTTGAAAAAGAGGTGGCGACTTTGGGCTTCACTCTTGACCAAGCCCAAGTCGAGCTTCATCATGTCAAGCTCGAACCGGACCGTGTACGGGAAAAGTGGAAGTTGATAGAGATTATCACTCGAGCAATGTTATCTGAGCCACCCCAAGAGTCTGTCACCATCGCACACCTTACCCTTAGATATTATATGGCTGTTTTAAGGGGTTATGTAACAAATTGTTAGTACTATGTTCATGTATATTATTTTTCTATAGAATAATGAATATACCTCCTTGTCATTTTTTTGTACAAATAGTGTTTTTAGTTATTAGTTAATTAAGAATTCTTTTTTAAAATTAAGGTATTTCGGAATTAAATTATATTTTAATAAAATATTATTATTATTATTAAATTAATTTTTATTAAATATAAATGATCTTATAATTTTATGAATGCAATTATAATTTTTATTATGGTTTGAAAGCCATTTCTGTCAAAACACGTGATTTTTTGATAAATGTCGGTTTTTATTTTAAAAGTGAAAATTAACATATTTAAAAATTATTTAGATAAAATAAATGTTATTTCTGGAATCATGACGTTGAAATTATCCAACGGTGAATTTTTCATAATTTTCTGAGACAATCAAATTTTTGGGTAAAAATTAAATACCGTTTAAATATATAATGTGTTTTATGACATCATAATGACCCAATATTGATTTAATAAAATACTATAATCTTTATGTTCGGCCAATATATGTTCTAACATTAAAATAATGTGATTTTGGGTTTTTTTCACTTACTTTTCAAAGCATTAATGGATCCCTCAAGACTTATTAAACACCTTGTCTTTTTAAATTATTTTCCATGGGAGTGTGACTCACCTCCACATAAGAAACCCTATTATTTTAAGAATTTAGGAATTTTTCCTTATTAAATATTGATTTCTTTTTCCCTTTTCCAAAAACCATGGGAAAAACCATTGTATGGTTTTTGGTTTGGATTAATTTAATATAAGGGGTCCCAAACCAAAATAATAAATAATTCCCTTACCATTCCTATATAAACCCACCCAAGCTCCAACTTCCTCCTCACTCAAAGCCCTTTTAATTCGTCCAACCTCTGCACTACTCTCTCTATAATCCTCCCAAGGTGCCCCAATCTCCCAAGAATCCTCTTACAAGCCTCTCTCTATCCTTTGGAAGCACACTTCCAAGTAAGGGTGTTTCCTTCCTTTGTCATTTTTTGTCCAATTTTCATTAAGTTTTCTTGCCTTTTAATTTCAATTATGAATGTTGGGGTATGGTTTTTCACCTCCCTCATACTTTCCTATTTATGTTTTAATGATTAGAGACCCCTTTATCTCTCATTAAATGCCTCCCATGTACACCTCTTACTATGCCGAAATTCCGAAATGAACTTCTCCCTCCACTTTTACATTCAAGCAATACTTTTGTATCATGAATCTAAATTCCATTAATTTTTTTGGGAAATGTATCTATATGACTTCTTTCCTTTCAATTACATGTAAATATGATAAGGAACCCCTTTATCTCTCATCAACCATTTTTTATGAATTCTTACATCACGCCGTTACGCTGCGGAAATCACACCGATTTTCTATGCCAATGCCATTGTGTAGTGAATACCATGCCTAATTCTCCATCAAGGGTAATCACCTTTATTCACATTTACATATTGATTATAAAGTTTCATGTATGAATTCCACATTCCTTTATCGTGGAATAAATGATTATGTTTAATGAATCCATGTTTTATGATCCATGTGGCACACTTATGCATGAAATGAAATGTTTAAGAAGGGTGCGCCCTTATAGCGCTCCAATGCATTGGGTAAAGTATAGTATCATGATACATCATGTGAAATGAGTGTTGACTCATTCTAATTCATGTACAATGAGGGTTTACCCATGATTCACGTGCAATGAGCATTTACTCATGCTCCATGTTCAATTGGCCTTGTCTCATGCTAATTCCATGTTAAGTGTTGTTGCCACATTTCCCTGTTATGATTATCATGCTTTATCATGACTTTATGTTCATGTTTCTATTGTTATCTATTGATATGCCTATTGTATAACATTTCTTGTACTCCTCATGTTATTCCATGTGTATTCCCTTACTGGGTTTTATAGATCACCCTTTTCTTATGCATGCCCTCAGCTCATCCCATGCAATGATAAGTACGAGGGAATGTAGTGGTCATATAAAGGAAGTTTTCATTAAAGATGTTTTATTTCATGTTTTATGTTTTTATGTAATGATCCTAATCCCCAAAGACACTAAACCTATCGATCTTCTTTATTGTATCTAGTGATGTTTTATGTAATAAATCATGTTTATGTTTGTAATAAAAGCATGGTTGTCATAGTTGGTATCATAGGATAGGTTTAGTTATTTTTGGGATTAGGATTAGAAAACCCTAGTAAAGCCTTAGACAGAAGACTAAGTATAATAAAAACATCCCTAATTTTTGGTAAGTACTGAGTATGTGGTCTCTCAAGAAAATACATCCCTTTCTGGATACGAGCACATAGTGGTGGCTCTGGCACAGATGTATCCTAGGGGTAAAACCCGAAAACACTGCTTTGATCTAGACTCGAACGGGAACTGGTGCACGACAATGGGCATTGCTGCACTCTTGGTTACGACACTCCTGGGGGAAATGTTTTGATAAATTCACAATCTTAGTATGAACCCTTATTAAGGGAATTAAAAAATGCACCTAAGAATATATGTTAGAAGGTAGATCATGAAAATCCTTGATTGAAGCCTATAGACTAATGAGTTAAGGAAATAAAAGTTTGTTTATAAGTCATCAACTCTTGTATTTGGATTACCCTTTATGTGTTAACCCTAAATTTCCATTTAATCCAGCCAATGACCGGTAATAGGAGGACTCGGGCTAACAACTGTTGTGAAGATCAGTGTGATGACTGTACTAATGAGATGCCCAATCCAATGGGAGCGGGAATTGCGAAATTTGTCACGCTTCTCTCTCAGATAACTCAAGATTTGAATAGAAACGCGAGTCAATAGGAACGTTCAACCCCTCTTAAGAAAGAACAAGTCGCTATCGAGAGCTTCATGAGACAAATGCCTCCTACTTTTAGTGGATCATCCAATCCCACGATCGCTGAACAATGGATCAACTCCATTGAAAAGATCTTCTCCATCCTTCAATGTTCTGAACAAGAGATGGTTCTCTTGGAGGCTTATCATATAGAGGGTGAATCTGATCAATGGTAGACGTTGATAAAAAATATGAAGCCTGAGGAGGAGATCAAGGCATTAGAATGGAAGGATTTTTGGAAGATGTTTTTCGATAAATATTTTCGGCACACCCTCTAGCTTAAGATGTAATGGGACTTCCTTTCCTTTAAGAAAAAAGACGAAGAATCTGTTGGAACGTAGGAGGCATACTTCTCAAGGATTTCATGATACACTTCCGGATTTTCCATTACCCTAGAATGCAATGTTGACTGCTTATTTGGTGGGATGAATGCTAAACGGTGGAAAACATTGGCGATCCGTGACTTCGATAGCTATGAGTAAATTGTCCAATGTTCCCTCATGGTCGAAATAGAGATCGGGGAATCATAGGGGTATCATGGGGACAAGAATCATAAGGTGGAATTCAATGCTGGTGGTCCAATGGATAAATCCAATGGTGCTAAGAAGATCTAGCACCCCACTTTCCAAAAGTGTGGAAAGAAGCACCCTGGAAATTGCCTTAAGGGGACGAGGAAATGCTTTAGTTGTAGAAGAGATGGGAACCTAGCTGTTAACTATTGGAAATAAAGACCCATGGCTGCGACAGAGGATAGGAACGCTCTGTTAGAACCTCAACATGTTGTTCAATGCTATAAATGAAAATAACCAGGGCATTTTGCAAATCGGTGCCCTAATACAAGGGTTTTCAGAGGCAACCAACAACCTCCAAGGCAGCAAGGAAGAGCTTTTTCCATCACTTCTGCCAAAGTGAACCCCGACAACAAAGTGGTGACAGGTATGCTAGTTATTCATTCAAGAATAGAAAACGTACTTTGTGATTCAGGTTCTACGCATTATTTTATATCTCGAAAGTTTAGTAGAACAATCCCAGCACCACCACAAATCATGGAAGTGAAGATGTCAGTGAGTACGGAAAATGGGGAAATCATTGCATCCCATGAATATAAGTCCTCCCCTGTTTTAATTTGTGGATTGAATTTCCCAACGAACCTCTTCATACTCCCTCTGGTGGAATTAGTCCCAATTCTTGGCATGGATTGGATTTCCTTATATAAGGCCAACATAAATTCTAGGGAGAGGGAAATCACACTATATATGGAGAATTTCCCCCGTATTCTTTACAAGTGTCAGGAGGAAGATGAATCTCCTTTAGCTCCATCATCTCAAGTATGGATATTACTTCTCTATGAGCATGTGTATCTGGCTCAGATGATTGAGTTGAAGGAAGAAACCATCCATGAAGAAATTCCTATTGTGAGGGAATTCACGGAAGTGTTTCCCAAGTAACTGCCTGGCCTTCCTCCTAGAAGAGATGTTGAATTCTCAGTTGAACTTAAACTGAGGGCGCTACCAATATCCAAGACTCCATATATAATGGCTGTCGTGGAACTTGAAGAGCATAAGAAACAACTACAAGAGAATCTGGATAAGGGGTTTATACGCCCAAGTGCTTCACCATGGAGTGAACCAGTCCTCTTCGTCAAGAAGAATGATGGGTCAATGCAGCTTTGCATCGATTATCGTGAACTTAACAAAATAACGATAATGAACAAGTATCCGTTGCCATGAATCTATGACTTGTTTGATCAGCAACGAAGATCACAATTCTTCTCCAAGGTGGACTTGCGGTTGGGATATTATTAAGTAAGGATGAGGAAGGAAGATATCCCCAAGACTGCTTTTCGCACAAGATACGGGCACTATGAATTCATAGTAATGACTTTTGGACTCACTAATGCCCCAAAAATCTTCACAGACTTGATAAATAGAGTCTTTAGAGATAACCTTGACAAATTTGTGGTAGTCTTTATAGATGACATTCTAATATATTTCAAAACCAAGGAGGATCATGCAGAGCATTTAAGAACTGTACTAGAGACTTTGTGCAAGGAGAAGATCTATGCAAGGTACATCAAGTGTGAGTTCTTGTTGAAGGAGGTTTCATTCTTGGGCTATATCATCAAAAGAAATGTAATATCTATGGATCCCTCCAAAACAAATGCAATTGAGGGATGGCCGAGGCCAAAATCGGTAATGGATATCCATAGCATCTTGGGGTTAAATGGATATTATCAACAATTTGTGAGAAATTTATTACGATTTTCCAACCCTCTTACCAAGTTAACTCGAAAGGGAGTAAATTCTGCTTGGAGTGATGCATGCGAAGAAAGCTTCAAGGAGTTAAAAAGGAGGCTTATCACTGCGCCCGTGCTCACTTTACCCACAAGTGGGGAAACTTTTGTGGTTTTCAGCAATGCTTCAAAGAAGGGCTTAGGTTGTGTGCTGATGCAGAATGATAAAGTGATATCCTATGCCTCAAGGTAGTTGAAAATTCATGAGAGAAACTATCCAATGCATGATCTGGAGTTGGCAGTAGTGATCTTTGCCTTAAAAATCTGGTGGCATTATCTCTATGGGGAAAAATGTGAGATATATACTGACCACAAGAGTCTTAAATATATATTCACACATAAAGAGCTTAATATGAGCTATAGAATATAGATAGATCTCATCAAGGATTATGACTGCTCAATACATTAACACGATGGGAAATCGAACAAGGTGGCACATTCCCTAAGTAGAAAAGACCCAGTGATTCTATTAATGATGAGAATTGAGAAGGATCCAATCCTCTTAGACTTGATGAAGATGGACATGGGAATCATAAAGAAGGGAAAATCATCAATCCTTTCACAAATTATTGCTCAACCATCTCTTTTGGAAAGGCTAAAGGATTCTCAAAAGGATGATGTGGGAATTCAGGAAAAAGTGGAAGCTATAAAAAAAGGGAAATCCTCAGAGGTTAATGTTAATGAAGAAGGAATTGTGCAATTTTGGAAAAGACTATGTGTTCCATCAAGTCCGGAGCTGAAGAAGGAACTTTTGGATCATGCACATAGTTTAAATTTCTCTATTCACCGATAGAGCACAAATATGTATCGAGATCTCCGATAAAACTTTTGGTGGGATAATATGAAAAAGAAGATCATTGAATATACATCAAAGTTCCTGGTGTGCCAGAAAGTGAAGACAGAGAGGCAGAAGTCTAAGGGGATGATGCAACCATTGCCCATACAAGAATGGAAATGGGAGAACATCACCATGGACATTGTCACCAGACATCCGAGGACATCCAAAGGCAACAATGAAACCTGGGTTGTTGTGGATCGTCTTACAAAGACTGCACACTTCATTGCTATTCAGGAGGATTTATCATTGGATCAAATGGCATGGATATATATCAGGGATGTGGTAAGGCTGCATGGAGTTCCACTATCTATTGTGTCTAACCGAGATCCAAGATTCACCTCTATGTTTTGGAAGAGTCTTCAACATGCTCTGAATACTAAAATGAACTTCAGTACGACCTATCATTCTCAAACTGCTGGCCAAACCGAGCGGACTATCCAAACACTTGAGGACATGTTGAGAGCATTCTCAATGGACTTTAAAGGAGGATGGGATCAACATCTTCCTCTGGTTGACTTCTCCTACAATAGCAGTTTCCACTCAAGAATCCAAATGGCACCATATGAAGCCCTGTATGGGAAAAGGTGCAGAACACCGTCATATTGGGATGAGGTCGGTGAACGTAAGATGCTTGGATGAGAAATGGTCGAGGAAATGGTGGAGAATGTGAAAACCATTCAATAGCATATCAAGGAACCCCAGATTTGACAAAAGAGTTATGCAGATAACCGTCAACGGGACCTTGATTTTAATGTTGGAGACAAGGTTTTTCTACACATATCTTCATGGAAGAAGGTCATTATGTTTGGAAAGAAAGGGAAGTTAAGTCAAGGTACATTGACCCCTTTGATATTATTGATCGTGTCGGGGCTGTGGCCTATCGACTAGAAATTCCACCTACCATGGCCAAAGTTCATGATGTCTTTCATGTATCCCTCTTAAGGAAGTACATACCAGACCCTTCACATGTACTCTCTTCTGAGGTGGAACAATTGGAAGATGATATTTCTTATGAGGAGAAACCAGTGAAGATCTTAGATAGTAGAGAAAAAGTTCTACGAAATCAGACAATGACCCTCATCAAGGTGTTGTGGAGAAACCACAAGTTTGAAGAAGCGACTTGGGAATCAGAGGAAATGATGAAGATAAGTTATCCACATCTGTTTTAGTGTGGGAAAAGGAAAATTTCGAGGGTGAAATTTCTTAAGGGGGGAATATTGTAACGACCTAAAGTTTCATTAATGGAAATCCTTCTTGATCTAATTAAATGTCTCTGTATGTTTATATAAAATGTCAACTTCTTTGGTTTTATGTTAAGAATTTTGACCGTTTCTAATATAGACGTTGAACAATGATCACAAGATTAGTATAAATATAGGGCTTTAACAAATCCAATTTACCCAGACAAAAGAAGCGATGGCCTCATCCAGTAGAATTGCTCCATATGAATCCCATTTTTTGGAGCTCGGAAGGGAGGTGGTGTATTTGGGCTTCGCTCTTGACCAATCCCAAGCTGAGCTTCATCATGTCAAGCTCGAACGAGACCGTCTATGGTAAAAGTGGAAGTTTATAGAGATTACCACTCAAGAAATGTTATCCGAGCCACCCCAAGAGTCTGTCATCATCGCACACCTTACCCTTAGGTCTTATGTAGCTATTTTAAGGGGTTATGTTACAAATTTCTAGTACTATGTTCATGTATATTATTTTTATATATAATAATGAATATACCTCCTTGTCATTTTTTAGTACAAATAGTGTTTTTAGTTATTATTTAATTAAGAATTCCATTTTTTAAATTAAGAGATTTTTGAATTAAATAATATTTTAATAAAATATTATTATTATTGTTCAATTAATTTTTATTAAATATAAATGATCTTATAATTTTATGAATGCAATTATAATTTTTATTAAGGTTTGAAAGTCATTTCTTTCAAAACCCGTGAATTTTCGATAAATGTAGGTTTTTATTTTAAAAGTGAAAATTAACATATTTAGAAAATTATTTAGATAAAATAAATGTTATTTCTGGAATCAGGATGTCAGAATTATCCAACGGTGAATTTTTCATAATTTTCTGAGACAGTCAAATTTTTGGGTAAAAATTAAATACCGTTTAAATATATAATGTGTTTTATGACATCATAATGATCGAATAGTGATGTAATAAAATACTATAATCTTTATGTTCGTCCAATATATGTTTTACCATTAAAATAATGTGATTTTTGGTTTGTTTTACTTACTTTTCAATGTATTAATGGATCCCTCAAGACTTATTAAACACCTTGTCTTTTTAAATTGTTTTCCATGCGAGTGTGACTCACCTCCACATAAGCAACCATATTATTTTAAGAAGTTCGGGTTTTGGCCTTATAAAATATGATTTTCCTATTCCCTTTTCCAAAAACTATGGGCAAAAACCATGGGATGGTTTGTGGTTTGGATTAATTTAATATAAGGGGTCCCAAACCAAAATAATAAAGAATTCCCTCACCTTTCCTATATAAACCCACCCAAGCTCCCACTTCCTCCTCACTCAATTCCCTTGGAGTTCGTCCAACCTCTGCCCTACTATCTCTATAATCCTCCCAAGGTGCCCCAAGCTCCCAAGAAGCTGCTTACAATCCTCTCTCTAGCCTTTGGTAGCACACTTCGAAGTAAGGGTTTTTCCTTCCTTTCTCATTTTTTGTCCAATTTTCATTAAGTTGTTTTTACATTTAATTTCAATTATGAATATTGGGGTTTGGTTTTGAACCTCACTCATACTACCCTCTTTATGTTTTAATGATTGGATACCCCTTTCCCTCTCATTAAATTCCTCCCATGTACACCCGTTACTATGCCGAAATTCTGAAAGGAACTTCTCTCTCCTCTTTTACATTCAAGAAATAATTTTGTATCATGAATATAAATTTCATTAAAATTGTTGGGACATATATCTATATGACCTACTTGCTTTCCATTACATGTAAATATGATGAGGAACCCCTTTATCTCTCATCGACCATTTTTTTGAATTATTACGTCACGCCGTTACGTTGCTGAAATCACACTGATTTTCTAAGCCAATGCCACTGTGTAGTGAATACCATACCAATTTCTCCATCAAGGGTATTCAACTTTATACACATTTACTTATTTATTATAAAGTTTCATTTATTAATTCGACATTCCTTTATCATGGAATAAATGATTATGTTTAATGAATCCATGTTTTATGATCCATGTGGCACACTAATGCATGAAATGAAATGTTTAAGAAGGGTGCACCCTTATAGCGCTCCAATGAATTGGGTAAAGCATATTGTCATGATATTTCATGTGAAATGAGTGTTGACTCATTCTAATTCAAATGCAACGATGGTTTACTCGTGTTTCATGTGCAATGAGGATTTAGTCATGCTCCATGTGCAACGGGCCTTGGCTCATGATAATTCCATGTTAAGTGTTGTTGCCACATTTTCATGTTATGATTATCATGCTTTATCATGAATTTATGTTCATGTTTCTCTTGTGATTTATTGATATGCCTATTTTATAACATATATTTTACTCCTCATGTTATTCCATGTGTATTCCCTTACTGGGCTTTATAGCTCACCCTTTTCTTATGCATGTCCTCAGGTTATCCCATGCAATGCTAAGTACGAGGGAATGTAGTGGTCATGTAAAGGAAGTTTTCAATAAAGATGTTGTATTTCATGTTTTAAGTTTCTATGTAATGATCCTAATCCCCAAAGACACTAAACCTCTCGATCATGTTTGTTGTATCAAGTGATGTTTTATGTAATAAATCATGTTTAAGTTTGTAATAAAAGAAGGGTTGTCATACTATTGCTCTCATCTTCTCTGGGTCTATTGATACTCCTATCTCTGAGATGACATGACCTAGGAAGTGAACCTCATCCATCCAAAAGTGTCACTTTGAGAGCTTAGCATATAACTGTTGCTCCCTCAGTGTACTCAAAACGATCTCAAGATGGGTCGCATGGTCGTGTCGAGTGTGAGAGTACACCAAGATGTGATGCAAGAAAACCACCACAAAGGAATCCAAGTAAGGATGGAAAACTATGTTCATCAGCGCCATGAAAACTGCTGGTGTGTTAGTGAGGCCGAACGACATAACCAAATACTCATATAGACCATACCTGTTCCGGAAGGCTATAAGAGGAATATCATATGGTCTGTCACGCAACTAATGGTAGCCAAATCTCAAGTTTATCTTTGAGAACACTCTGGCTACTCGAAGCTGATCAAAGAGATCATATATCCATGGAAATGGATATCGGTTCTTGACCATCAACTGGTTCAGCATCTGATAATCCACACAAAGCCTAAGGGTGATGTCTACCTTCTTCACAAACCGGATAGGCGAAACCCAAGGAGAAGTACTGGGTCAGATGAAACCCCTCGCATGTAACTGCTCCAACTGCTTCTTGAGCTCTTGAAACTCAGGTGTAGCCATCCTATAAGGAGGAATGGACACCAGTTCCACTCCTGGAACAAGCTCAATAGATAAGTCTACCTCTCACTTTGGAGTTAAACCTGAAAAGTCTTCTAGAAAGACATATGGAAAGCGATCTACCACTGGAGGAAATTTTACCTAAGAAGTCATGTGGTCATCCAAGTATAAGCTAGCAATTTGGGTCGTAATACCGCCCAACCCATGATGTTGTTGTCCATCTCTGCTCACCTGGACATCCCATTCTCTCTTATGAAGAAAAGATCCGCCCTCTAGTGATGTGAAACTCACCCTGAGGTGATAGTAATCGACAAAGGCCTGGAAGGGAACTAACTAGTCCATCTTGATAATGACATCATATCATGTCATCTCCAAAACATTGAGACTCCAAGAAAAACGACATCCACCAACCTCAAGGTGGAATTCTAAGCACTGGAACACACTAGAATTTCTAATTCCCAAGTGAGTGTCTAGCGTCATCATATCCTCAGAAGTATAAATAGTATATCTAAGGATTTCCACAGTATGAACAGAAATAAAGCTATGAGAAACTCCTATATCGAAAAGTGAAGAGGATAAAACTGAGGCTACTAAAATCATACCTCGAACTGTAGAAGGTCCAGGATCCTGCTCTTGATGAATCTTCTCTACAGTAAAAGTCTGAGATCCTTGTGCTACTCCTTCCTCATCCTGACCACTGCATCCATGGCCTCTACCCTGGCCTGAAGGACCTGAAGAACTCCATCCCCCAGTCTACTGTGGAACTGGTAATCCTTATCTTGTACGTGGAGTCGAAACTGATCCTCCTTCACTAGCTGCTGGCAGAAGAACCTTGCATAATCACTGAAGATGACCCATCTTACCACAAGATCGGCACTCTACTAGGTCCCTCGGGCATTGGGGATTTTTATTCCCCCTTCTTCCACACTGATAACACACCAGTTGGTTGCTAGAGGGACGATCTCGTCTACCAGAAGCAATACCGTTCTTTCTCGAGTCACCTCTTGTAGAATCTTAGTGGCACTTCTTATTGTTTGTCTGGAGAGAATCAGACCTGGAAGCTGAACCACCCTGGCCCATAGCTCTAGCCTCCCTCGGGTTTCTCTCTGTAATAAGCACTTGTTTGACTATCAGAGTGATATAAGTCAACTGAAAGATGTTCACCTATGACCTGATGTTTGGTTTGAGGCCTTCCTCAAACTTCCTTGCA
Source organism: Viscum album (assembly GCA_963277665.1). Taxonomy (NCBI): domain Eukaryota; kingdom Viridiplantae; phylum Streptophyta; class Magnoliopsida; order Santalales; family Viscaceae; genus Viscum; species Viscum album. The sequence goes on along the minus strand of OY728142.1, from coordinate 2,042,773,915 downwards.
AAAAGCTGCTCATCATTACCCAGAATGGGAGTGAAACACTGTAAATCTGCAAAGAAGGAGGAATACTCCATAACTGAGAGAGTAACCTGCTACAGGTTCATGAACACTTTGGCTCTATTATCCCTCAGTGTCGGTGGGTATAAGTAGTCGTAGAACGTATGCTGAAACTCATCCCAAGCCATAGCCTATTGGAACCCTATTTGTGAAACCACATCCGACCATATCTTGGCGTAATCTCGTAGCATATAAGTCACTAGCTTCACTCTCCTCTCCGTAGGTGTCTCCAGATGCTCGAAAAAGGACAGAATAACTTCTATCCATGAATCTGCAGCCTATGGTCCTCCATCCCCTGTGAACGTGGGAGGGTGTTGCTCATGAAAAACCCACGTCAGCTCTGCCATAGACGGGGCATGATGATGAGCTCCCTGGAAGGTCTGCATGAATCTCATGAAACCCTCTCTAAAATGAGCATCGACACCAGTGTCTGGAATCACTGTAGGTGCCATGTCTGGAACAATAGGTGGAACTACTGGTAGTCCCTGGTCTGCCGTATCAGGCGTACGATCATATCCTGGTTCCTGACGTGCAACGGGAGGATGTCTTGGTGCCATACCTCTGAAAGGTCAAAGCACACTATCATTACACATGAACACATATGAAAATTAAGAGATAGAAACGGAACATGGGAGAAAAACATTAAAATTTGGGAAAACATGACAACACGACATGTAGTACTACTACACGATGTGTTTCTTAAAAGTTTACACTGGGCATTTACCTTGGCCATACATGGATCTGTAAACCACCAGACTACACGGCGTGTTCTTAAACTACACGACATGTACTAAACCTTTTCCTCCCCAACTGTTCACTTCTACACAGTTGGGAACATGGACTGTCCCAGCAGGAAACTACACGGTGTGCTTTTCCACTACACAGTGTGTCCTTTAGATTTCTCCCTTGTCCGTGTTGTTAGTCACATGGACTAGTACCCAGACCACTACTACATGACATGTCAAAGGAGACACGGCGTGTACCTGACACACCTTACCTGGACCATGTTGTTAGTGACACAGCCTGACACATGGTCGACAATACACGGCGTGTTCCATACGGACACGACATGTACGCGGAAGGATAACACCAACCCGTACTGTTGCCTACACAGCCGGATACATGGTCAACTCTACATGGCGTGTTCCCAAGGGACACGGCTTGCACTTGAAGGAAAACCATGGCCCGTGTTGTTCGGGACACGACCGGATACATATTCTAGACTAAATGGTGTTCTCTGTTGGTACACGGCATGTTCCTACAGGAAACTTTACAACCCCGTGTCTCCAACCAACACAGTCAAGGACACTACTAAAAGCAACACGGCATGTATGCATAAATTACATGCCATGTATTCTGGGTTTTTCCAGAAAGTAGCCTCAGAACTGCACCGGAGCCCAGAAAACAAAGAAAACAAGTGTTAAGGTGCCAAATTCCGATCCGTGGGGGCCCATACTCCCCGCGAATCAGATCATGGCATCATAAAAATGGATAAAACAAGTAAAAAGTACAACAACTCGTGATCCACCATATACCGATCCTCGAGGGCCTATAACACCTATAAGACCAAAGTTTGGAATCCATGATAAAGAAGCTCTAAACAAATGACACCCTATTAACATAGCATGTATTCTATCACAGCAACTATCCGAACATCATGAATCTTTTATCACAAATTCTATCACAACAGCTTGCAAATTCTAATGCAATCTAGATGGCATAGAAAAATTAGTGACATGTGATTTTATAACATGTTACTATATGATTCATGAGATGGAATACCCTCATCCCATATGGTTTCAAAAAAATAGAACCACAATCATACAAACAGTAATAGCACAAAAAAGTGCACCACCCAACGGTGAAGTCAATTAAATTGTAACATTTGCAAAAACTAGAAAATTGAAATATTCTAGGTAATCTGGATTTTTCCCTATACACGGGTTCTAGAATACCCAAGCATATTTATTTACCATTTACCTATTATGTCCTATCCCTATCGAATGTTGCTAAATAGTAAGTCAATAGAAAAGGAATGAAACTCCTGTGATTCCACTTTGTAACGACACGAATCTGGAGCCCCTCAACTAGTTCCCCATGCCCGATTTGCAACCTGACCTCAAGGGAATTTCCCCAAACACTAGAGGTTGCCGACTAGCAGTGAGAGACTTGGTAAGTTATTGGGGAAACTATTCCCTCATTTGGTAAGGTATACAATTTAAAGAAATAAAAGTCAATAGAGAAACCAATAAACAACATACAACAAATGAAACTAAACAGCGGAAGCAATGTCTAATATAATAATGATGCAGCATGATACATGTATCTAAGGAAAGAAGAAAACACAATAACGTGCTGAAATACAAATGAGAACAAATCACTAGAAGTAAACAGCAACTCTAGCAGCATCGCAAGCCTAAGATCGGTCATATGCTCTCCAGCTCTAACCAGCAATCATGTACCTGAAGTAGAAGGGCCACAATCCCTATCCACACCTACAACCATATAACCTGTTTGGGCTAAAAAGCAAGACCCAAACAGGGTGTGAGACTAATCCAAGTAGGCAATCACCATAAGATTGGTGCCCTACTATCAGTGAGGAATATAGAAAAAGTAAAGGAAATAAATGCAGTAGAGAAACAGGAGTAGTATAAAGTAAAAAATCCAACAAATCTCCATTCACATTTATTTATTAATTTAATTCACTCATTAAATTATCAAGTAAGGAATCTATAAATCAACTCTATATTCTCAAGTCATTGCAAGTAACACACCAAGTATCTCAACAGACTACCTAAACTATAAGCAGTACAAAACAAAAGCTTGTTCTTTGGCATGGTGGACTCATCACAACCAACCAAACAATATTCACACTGACTCTCTGGGTGGCTCATACTGGCAGACCCCTATAGTCAAGTAATCATACAAAGGCACAGACACTCTGGGAAGCTCTCACCATCAATTCCCCATCGGTTTTGCAATGATAACTATAGACTCTCTGAGGAATCACTTACGTCTAACTCCCCCTATAGTCTCGATACGTAACTTAGGAAACTCAAAGGAAGAAAAAAGTCTCATTACCATAGGTCATGCAAACAATACTATTTTATAACAGACTCTCTAGGGAAGCCCTTAATCGTTAATTCACTCTTTAGTCTACCACCCTAGGTTCCCATAGTCCTGAGTAGTGTAGTCGTACGTAATCGACTGTTAGCAGCCCAAAGTAAGCTCAAAAAACTACTTGGATAATATCTACAATGCATCAAAATCATATAAACAGTAAGAAATTCATGCAATCAATTATATCAAGGTAGAAAGCAATGCAACAAGGTATGCCTCATAGGCAACCTAATCCAAACGGCGATAAATAGCCAAAACAAGGGAAACACCCAAGGGGTGATCCTCAAAAATGATAACAAGCAATAATTAATTATCCAATAACCTCAAGAATAAAATAAATCTATGGTAGATAAAAATACATGATCAAAACCCTAACCCGAGATACCCGATACATAGGTATCTGACACTTTTTCACCAAAAACTCAAAGACATTCATCGTAGGGCAACAAACCACCTACCTTGATCCTAGGAGATTGATATACTTGAACCTCGGCCTATGAATCAGCCTAGAACAGAGAATATCTACAAAAACGTGTAAAACAATCAACCACATATAACTCTCACAAGGGAAGGAATCAGGAAACATGGCCAAAGAAGAACCAAGAACTCACCATTGAGATTATATTGCAACCGACGATGTTCGATTCGGATAACTAGTGATGGATCACTGTCTTAGAGAAGATCTGTGGCCATACCCTCACTTTCAGTCAAAGAAGCTAGAGGAGAAGACGTATTCGGGGTTACGTCACAACCCCAGTCCATTTAATGAAATAAAATGAAAAGTACACGGCGTGTACTTCAAGAGTACACAACGTGTACTCTCCCTTTCCGTACACCGCATTAAGCGGCCTCCACATCACCGCTACACATCGTGTGTGTGGACCAGACACGACCAAAACACGGCCTCTCAAGGGAGAAAAGTACATGGCATGTACTCATAAAGTACACGACATGTACTCATAAAGTACACAACGTGTACTTAGAAATTTTCCAGATTTTACACTTTTTCTCAAAAATGTCCAGAATATGAAAAACATACCTGAAACGAAGATCCAGGTTCTTAAAGACAACCGATATCCAAATACTCTCTCAATAGTCCTCCATTAATCCTAGAGGCCTTATTTTAGTCAGAAATCCATCCTAAGAAGCCTATTTTATCAAATAATAAGGGAGAACCTGAAGAAGAGGTAAATATTTCATCACCTCTTTCAAGTTCCTTTCTTTTTCCACTTCATATTTCTTTGTTGTTTCCATTCTAAAATAATTACACAATTATCTTATATATACTGCAATGTTATTATAAATATTGTACAACCATATTCATTATTCTATCCATCCTTTGAGTGGCATGTCACCATACGTGTGTACGTATGGCTTACCGTCTTCACGTCGTGGTGTAGTTGTTATTCAATACATTATTATTTGGATGAGTATAATAATTATGTGTAATTAATTTAAATAATGAATATTACATGATAATGATTCTGTATATATGATATACCATCCAATTATATTTTAATTTAATATCAAAATAATGATATTGTCGCTCGTGCGTATGTATGGATTACCGTCTCCACGAACGTGATGATATTCATTCCCCATAGTAATCCATTCAAGAATAATTTTCATTAGATGATTAAAAATAATGTTTAAATACTGAATATCATTCGGAATATGAATTATATACATCCTATTCATAACAAACACTATTTATGGAACAAATCATATAAAGGAAAACGAATCAGCTAACACCTGAAATGACGATAATACTAAAATATTATTAAAAAAGAAATATAAAAAGATCATATATGATACCATATTAATTTATATGATTCTTGTATAATTTAATAACAAATATTTCACCATTATATAGAAGGTTAACCTACCGTTGACTAAGGAAAATTACAAAGTAAGGGGTTTCTTATCTCACTTTTAATTCCGTGAGATTTCCATTGTTCGCCACTTATTTATTAAATGTGGTGTATTGTGTAATATAATTTGATATATATATTATCATGATTATATTTATATTAATGAAATTCTATGATTCATTTTTTTATTAACTTTTTGCCATACGGATCGATTGATTACAACAAAGTACGAGTTTTCATCTCACTTCCTATTTCCGTGAGATTCATGCCATACTGCCACTATTTTCTTTTGTGTGGTGTATGTACAGCCCAATGATTGTATTATTTGTGTAATATAAATTAATTTATGAGTAATTATGTCTTCATTTTATGATCCATCTTTCATGGGATGTATGTTTCTTAAGTTACCAAATTGGTAAGGGAATTTCAAATTTCAATTTCCACTCATTCGGCTTTACGCATACTTCATTGATTATTGACCTCCATGATTATGTGTGGAATCACTATTTATTATTTTTGTATTAATTTATACTCCCCTTTATATGTATATACTATTTATACACATAATCACTCCATTGATAAATTCTCAAGTCATCGATATGAACTCGATAATAGTAATTTAAACTCAATCTCTATTTATTGAGTTAAAAATCCAATTCTTTGGTGTTGTTTTTACAAGAATATTTGTGAATGTACTCTAATTGATTTACAAAGAATATCCAATCATATTGTGTGTATTTTTATTTTTCACACATAATTATATCCTTGATTTATCCTTAAGTTAAGGGTACTGTCTTTATAATAGATTTTATCTCAATTTACATTCTGTTGATACTTCTTTGTTGTTATACCCCAATTCACTTTTATATGGTGTATATAATGTAGTTTGACATAGTATATCACGAATCCCTTTATTCTCATGATATTATAAAGTTATTATTACTTCAATTATTTTTATTCAAGTTTCTCTCTTTTTATTAGGAACTCTAACTAAAATATTATTTTAAATGTTTTAAAAATTTATTATTCTAAATCATTCTCATTAATGTCTATGTTTTAAAAATAGGTTTAAGGATTTATTTATATAGACATTAATGTTTTAAAATTAAAATTCCTTTTAAATGTTTCAAAGTGGTTTGGGACACTTTGATTCAGAAATCTATTTTTAAATAGCTTCTTGACAAATAGTGTGACTTTTAAATGTTTTCAAGAAAAGGGGGATATTTCTCTCAAATAGTTTTGATAATTATATTCATCTATGTCAATATACTTCATTATTTTATATTGGGTTATTCTATTACTATACAACTTTCCATATTGTATTTAATGAGCTATGTTTGACTGTGGATGTGTTATTTTTATACCATTCATGGTTTGTGGATAAAGTATTGACATTTTGTATTCTTGTTTTAATACGAGTGTTTATGTTATGTTTCAAACTTTTTATATAAGGAATGCATTGGACTTAGTAAGTGACGGGTGGAGCCCGCTACAGCTCCTCGATGAATCAGTTGGTCTCATGAGACAAACTAGTGTCTTGGAACAAGGCCTTGATAAAATATTATTTGTAGTCTTGGCACAAGTCCTTGACTATGTGGTTATGAAAGTATGGAATTATAAATTCCATCATTATGAATTGGCTATTGGTATTGAATGTGAATATTAGACTATTTGAATATCCATGTGATTAATTAAATTGAATTATTTTATTTTATTATTTCCATATTATACTGAAGTTCAATATTAAAAAGATTTTGTTTTAGTCTTATACATTGCCCTAAATGATTATGCTTATTTATGAACGTTTCCTCTATATTGTTATCCTTACTGAGCATCTTAGCTCACCCCATTCTATTTTTTATTTTTCTATGTATACAAAGAAATATATTATGATTGACCTATAGTGATATTATATGGGATCTCAATGTTGTCTATGGAAACAATGTTGTTGTAGTTTTCCATTTTAGGATGCAATGTAATCCTTATGAATATATCTAGTACTTCCAAGGCTACTAAACTAATCAGTCTTTCGAGACTTGAACTTTTGTGAACATGCCAATGATACATAATAATGCACCGACTCTGGGCTTCTGGGGTTGGGGAATTACAATTGGTATCAGAGGAAGTTTAGTACAAACTTTGGAAACTATATTAGACAAACTCTGATTAGAGCACATAGCCCTAAGATAGACTTTGTGGATTATTATATAAGAACTTCCTAAAATTCTGGTATTCGATAGAATTTGTGTGTTTTCCATGAAATACATCCCTATCTAGATACGAGTAGGTAGAGGTAGCTCTAGCACAGATATAACTAGGGGTAAAACACGAAAACACAGTTTTGAGCTAGACTCGAACGGGAACTGGTGCATGACAACGAGCCTTGCTACACTCTTAGTTACGACACTCCCGAGGGATATTCTTAGAATAATTTACATTTTCTTTACAAACTGATTTGAAAGATTTTAATATAAGATGAGAATAAATGATCTTGGTTAATCCTAAGGTGTTTGAAATAAAAAATACGGTCTCATGATATTCTATAAATGATTTTATGACTACTGTTACTCACACAATGATTTCTGGTTTTAGTCAATGGCTGGATTCCAAGGAAGTTATAGTAAATTTGAGCATGATGTACAAGGTGGGAACGGTGGTGGAAATGAGAAACAAAATAGAATTTTGATAGGTGTAAAAGATATCGTGTTAATGCTAAATTAGTTTTCCAAAAATATGATCAACACCATATATATTAACCAACTCATAGACTCAACAAAGAAGTGAAATTTTATGAATGATAAGAGCACCAGTAGTGGAGACCATGGAGAAAAGAATCCTCAATTTTTATAATGAAGGAAATGTGGAAGGAGACACCCAGGAAAGTGTCTCAATGGAACAAAGATATTCTTTACATGTGGGAAAAAAGGACATAAAGTAAAGAATTACTGAGGAAAAATGAAGAGTACTATGGTAGAAAATAAAAATAGTCCCAAGAATCCATTTACAGTCATTTTCTGTAAATGTAGGGGACCTGAACATTACCCAAGTGAGTGCATTATTCTATAGGATATTTTCTTATTCAATGAAGAAGCTATGTTAAAATAAATTTTTGGAGAAATGATAGTATAATTGGTCCTTCTCAATGGGATTACATTGGAATAATTGTCTGTTGTATTTTTAACCTTGAATTTTGTCATGTGAAAATGATATTTGAAAAAGAATTATATTTTCTCTTGTGGATATAGTTATAAATAACAATTTGGTATTATATGATCATTGGGTTTGATGCAATTACAAGTTATTATATTTTGGGATCAAATTAAAGGTATGAGATAACATTGGTGGTTAAATTATGTTATGGCTATTTAGAGGAATTTATATCATTTTTGTAATGTTATAAAATATAGTTTTTTAAAAAGGACAACACGCAGACCGTGTGACAACCCATCACGTCGGACAAAGTTGTGGGAATCTAACCCACAGCCAGAGTGCGATTGTGATTTATCACCTACCACTGGACTACGTGAATTCCCTAGTTAGTGTGACTAATTATTTTTAGTTAAATGATTTTATTGATCAATAACAAGTTGATTTGGGATCTTATGTATTATCAAATGAACACCCTTAGTATAGGAAAATGATTTGGTGATTATGTGATAAATGTTATTTTGGAAGACGTTCACTCTGTTGGGAACACTATATGCCTAAGGAAAATAGAATACTCTGGGATTTCATTTGAGCAGTAATGGTGGATTTTTATCTATGTTTTTATTTTGGATTTATAGTTATTTGGGTTATTTATGGAAATGATTAACCTATAATAAAGAATATTTGATTAGGTTAATTACTTTTAAGTATGTGACTTAAAGGGTAGTTGATCTCATTTGGAGATACAATTTAATGTGGAAGACTAAATAACACAATTCTTCTAAGTTTTCTATTTCAATATTAGTTTGTATTATATTGATGGATTTTAAGGACAATTGTTTATTGAATGGTATTAATTTAACTTTGGGGTATTGTAGGTTTAATTTTAGAAATTAAGATTAGTGTTTATTTCTCTAAAATAATATCCTTTTGGGGGATCATCTGATCTTATACTAACCTTTTTGTTTTTTATTAATCTCTAAAGACAAGCTAAATATATAGTTTATCCTTTGTGGATCATGTGATTCTCTATAAGTTTATTCTAGCTCTTCTGGTGTGACGAACTAATCTTAAATACTCATCGTTTGAAAAAAATTAATTAGTGGTAGAAATTTATTTATGAATGAAACTCTAATTAAAAAGTATATATATATCTTTATGTTATTAGTCAATTTTATAAATAAATTCCTCATCTTTATGAAATGTAACTGAAAAAAAACATTGTCCTTTTACTTTTCCTACTGGGAAACTAATGATTGTTTGTCTCATCACAGGTTTGTGGTTCTATTGTTGTTAAATTTCTCCGGATCATGTTTTTATCCCTCTCCATCATAACATTACACTTAGTTTATCTTCCATATCCATGTTTTCCTACATGGAATCCTATTATGGGTTATCTCCGGTGACTTTTGTACTTCCTTTTCATTCTTTTAAATTGATTGTTTTATTGACTCTTCTTTGGATGTGGGATATTAAATTATGTTCCCAAGCTCAAATTTAAATATTGTGAGGATGCAATTTCCAAAAGGAGGGAAGAATGTAACACCCCAAGCTTCCACAGAACATTTCCCTTTGAATAATGTAATATCTTGCATTTTACGCAACTTCGAGATTCTAACACACCGCGACCAATCAAACTAGCTGTTATGAATAGTAATACCCACTTTCTAAAATTTTATAAATTTTATCTTTCAAAATGGAATTCATTTTTGGATTCAAAGTATCGAAAATAGCTTAGGGTGAATTTTTGGTATTTTTCTGAAAACATTAAATTTTTGATGAATAGTGGAAAACATAGAGTTATAGTTTAAAACAAAATTTTTATTTAAATAATTATTTATTTTATTTAAATTTATTTTTTTTTTGGAATTTTAAATTTTGACTTTTATTTACCATGGTTAAATGTAAATAGGGTAATTAAGGATAAAAATGATATTATTTTTATCCTAAAACATTTCATAATTCTATTTGATAAGTGTAATTAGAACAAAAAGAACCTTCAAATTAAAATATGATTCTTTAGGTCCACTTGGATTAGATTATGACATTTATTATTATTTAAGCCAAAGAATAGTTAAAAGTGTTAAATTCAAAGCTTAATAACTAAACCATTTTTAATATAGGGATATACATAAGATAAATTCTATTATAAATATTAATTATAAATATAAAAAGACTTTCTACATAGTGGTATTTTATTTATATTTTTTAGATATTAAATAATATAATTTATTTATGACACAATGATGATGAAATAATTACCTTATTAATGAAATATTAAAATATTTGATATTATAAATATCCAAATAAATGTAATTTGAGACTTTTTATTAATTAAACTAATTTTATAGCTTAATATGACATTTTATGGTTGGCAGCTTAATTTTTTTCGATGTAATAATGCTGTTATGAATTTAGCAAAAACATAATACCAAATACTGTCAAATTGACATAAAAGAGTTTTTAAAACAAATATTATATTATTAATTGATATTCTATTCCTAAACATCTATGATTCAGACAAAATACTAATATAATGATAGGTGTATGATTAATTAACCACTTTGGGGTCTCTTGGATGTATATAGTATGTTTATTTACCATATAATATAAAAATATAGAGAGACATGGTAAATGTCAAACTATTTATCTAAGGGTTAAATATAAAAGATAAGATTAATATAGTGACCCAAACCTATCTCCAACCTATTGGTTGAGTGGTTTTCGACCCATACCAACCATATACTTTAAATAATTTATTTTGGAGCCATTATAAATCGAAAATGATTTTATTATAAAATAATATTTCTAGCTTTTCCTAAGGTGCCCCTCACCCCTCTTATAAAAGCGTACTCCCCCTTCCCTCAAAGTCACACATTAAAAGCCTTTTGTATTAGAAAAACTCTACCAAAATACCCTATCAACTATCCTCCCTTAGTCCTAGAGGCCTTCCTTTAGTCAGAATGAAAAACTAAGAATCCCTTTTGATCAAATAAAAAGGGAGAACCCAAAGAAGAGGTAAATATTTCATCACCTCTTTCAAGTTCCTTTGTTCTTCCTCTTCCAATTTCTTTGTTGTTTCAATTCTAAAATAATAACATCAGTATCATCTATATACTGTGATGTGATTATAAATATGGTACAACCATATTCATTATTATATCCATCTTATGAATTGCATGTCACCATACGTGTGTACGTACGGCTTACCATCTTCACGTCGTGTTGAAATTGTTATTCAATACATTATTATTTGAATGGGTATAATAATGAAATGTAATTTATTTAAATAATAAATATAATATGATAATGATTCTATATATATTATATACCATCCAATTATATATTATTTTAATATCAAAAGAATGATATTTTTTCTCGTGCGTACGTACGGATTACCGTCTCAACGAACGCGATGAGATTCATTCCCCATATTAATCCATTCAAGAATAATTTTCATTATGTGATTAAAAACAATGTTTGAAGACTTAATATCATTATGAATATGAATAAGAGACATCCTATTCATAACAAACAGTACTTACGAAACAACACATATAAAGGAAAACAAATCAATTAACACCCGAAACGATGATAATACTAAAATATTATTAACAAAGAAATATTAAAAGATCATATATAATTTAATATTAATGTATATTATTCTTGTATAATTTAATAACAATTATTTCACCATTATACAGGAGGTTAAACTGCCATCGACCAAGGAAATGTACAAAGTAAGGGGTTTCTTATCTCACTTGTAATTCCGGGATATTTCCATTGTTCACCTCTTATTTTTTAAATGTGGTGTATTGTGTACTGTAATTTGATATATATATATATATATATATATTATCATGATTATCATTATATTCATGTTATTCTATGATTCATTTCGTTGCTATTAAATTTTGTTCATACAACTCAATTGATTACAACGAAGTAAGGGTTTTCATCTCACTTCCTATTTTTGTGAGAATCATGTCATACTGCCACTATTTCCTTTTGTGTGGTGTATGCACTGACCAATGATTGTATTATTTATGTAATATAATTTAATTTATGAGTAATTACATATTCATTTTATGATCCATCTTTCATGGGATATATGTTTCTTAAGTTACCAAATTGGTAAGGGAATTTCAAATTTCAATTTCTACTCATTTGGCTTTACACATACTTCATTGATTATTGAACTCCATGATTATGTGTGTAATCACTATTTATTATCTGTGTATTAATTTCCACTCCCATTTTTGTGGATATAATTTTGATACACATAATCACTCCATTGAAAAATTCTCAAGTCATCTATATGAACTTGATAAGAGTAATTTTAACTCAATCTCCATTTATTGAGTTAAAAATCCAATTCATTGGTGTTGTTTTTATAAGAATATGTGTGAATGTACTCTGATTTATTTACACAAAATATACAATCATATTGAGTTTATACATATTTTTCACACATAATTATATCCTTGATTTATCCTTAACCTAAGGATATGGTCTTTATATGTGATTTCATCTCAATTTACATTCCATTGAGACTTCGTTGTTGTTATACACCAATTCACTTTTGTATGGTGTATATATTGTACTTTGACATAGTATATCATGAATACACTTATTCTCATGATATTATAATGTTTTTATTACCTTAATTATTTGTATTCAAGTGTCTCTCTTTTGATTATGATCTCTCAATAAAATATCATTTAAAATGTTTTAATGATTTATTATTCTAAATTTTTCTCATTAATTTCCATGTTTTAAAAATGGTTTTATGGATTTATTTATATGGACATTAAATTTTTAAAATTAAACTTCCTTATAAATGTTTCAATGTGGTATGGGAAACTTTTATTCAAAAATCTTTTTTTAAACAGTTTCTTGAAAAAAGTGTGACTTTTAAATGTTTTCAAGAAAAGGGGGATATTTCTCTCAAATAGTTTTGATGATTATTTCCATCTAGGTCAACATACTTCATTATTTTTGATTGAGTTAATCTTTTACAATACAACATTCTATAGTTTATTGAACGAGTTATTTTTTACTATGGATGTGATATTTTTTAAACCATTCATGGTTTTTGGACAACATATTGACATTTCATATGCTAGTTTTAATACAAATGTTTATGTTATGTTTCAAACTTTTTATATGAGGAATGAATTGGACATAGTAAGTGATGGGTGGAGCCCGATATAGCTCCTCGATGCATCAGTAGGTCTCATTAGGAAAACTAGTTTCTTGGCACAAGGCCTTGACAAAATCTTATTTGTAGTCATGGCACAAGGCCTTGAATATGTGGTTATGAAGTTCTAGCATTATGCATTCCATCATTATAAAAGTGGATATTGATATTTCATGTGATGATTTGACTAGTAGAATATCCATGTGAATAATTAAATGGAATTATTTGATTTTATCTTTGCCATATTATGCAGAAATTCATGTTTAAAAATCTTTTGTTTTAGTCTTATACATTGCCTTAAATGTTTATGATTATTTATGAAATTTTCTGCTATATTGGTATCCTTACTGAGAATCTGACATCACCCCTTTGTATGTTTTATTTTTTAGAGAATGTGAAGAGGTATATTATGATTGACTTGCATGGATAGTCTATGGGATCTTAGTGTTTTCTATGGAAACAATGTTTTGGTAGTTTTCCACTTTAGGATGTAATGTAAACCTTATGAATGTATCTAGTACTTCCAAGGCTACTAAACTAATCGGTCTTTCAAGACATTCTATTTTGTGATCATGTCAATGATACATAATTATGCACCAACTCTGTGCTTCTGGGGTCGGGGAATTATAAATAATCATGAAGACACACATATTATACAAGATACAAGAAGACCTCCACGAGCACCATACATAAAATAAGAACACCTGAGGAATTATTCATTTCCTCATGCTATGAACTAGATAACTATTGCTTATCAAAGTTACATCATCTCAACAACATCCAACCAAACCAAAGGCCTAGAAGACTGAACACAGTGCTCCACAACACTCTGTCTTCAGTGTAAGTTTACAGAAGAGGACTCGAGAATCAAATCTGATACATTTGAGATTATAGAGATGAATTGAATAACTCTCCAAGAATTTCTAATCCCTTATTTATATATTCTTCTCTATTGTGTACTATTTAGATAGATTTTCAAGCAGTGTGTGTGTCTATATGAAAAAAACACACTGTCTCCTATACTAAACTAGAGGATACTAGATATCTCCCAACAACAGTCTTTTTAGACTTGTTCATCCCATAGAGAACTGTGGAAGAGGTCCTCTGTGACCTGATTATTTTTCTTCCCACATAGAACTGTGGTAGAGGTCCTGTGACATAGAAAGTCTATGTATTATTATGTTAACCCTGATCTAGGGTGTGGATCAAAATCTTTACTTATATATATTTCCTAGTGGCAAGTGATCACGAAGTGGAGAGATCTAAGTTTCTACTTGATACCAGACCACTTATTATATATCCGTTGTGTTTTCAATTTAGTCTTTCTCTGTTTTAATTCATTTTTAAGAAAAATAAATTTTACTTCGATAGTTAGTATTGGATAGTAGTTATTACTATTTTTCCCTATTATAGTAGTTTCAAATGATTTATGAATATCTCATATTTTTATAACTGATAATTAATCAATCTTGAGAGAAAAAATTTTAACAATCAACCTATTATAATTTCACCACATTGGTTAACTGGCTGGTTTTATTTTAAATTGGGAGAAACTTTTAAAAAAACTTTTTAATAAAAAGTTGTATAGGAACTCAATGAACCCCCTATTTAGTATCATACTCCAACCAACACCATCAATGGAATAATATTTCCAATGGAAACAAAGAATGTTGTGGGGAGATATTATGAAGTACTATGAAGGTTGAACTAGAGTTTGGAGAGACACAGTGGTATAAAAAATCCAATTAAATGAAGTGACATTTCAATCCAAATATAGGGAGGATCTTTGATCAATGAATGGTATGAAATCAAGTGAAACTGTACACATGAAATAATTGTGTGTAGAAGCATTCAAGGAACTACATGCTCGGGAGTGGAAAATGTTACAAATGTGGGAGAGATGTCCATATCACTTGGAACTGTCATAGTGAAATGAAGCCTCAAATTCTCAACATTAAAAACATATAGAAGTTGGTTTTGGATTTTCCTAAAGTCTAATGCTTCAAGTGTGGATAGCTTGGATAATTTTCCTACCACTGTCCAAATATGAAGATAGTGGAAGGGAATAACTATCTACCCCAGAATATGCCAAGGGAGAAAAGTTGTGCTTTTATAACTTAAAGGATGATGTTGAAACTCCAAATGATGTGGTGGAAGGTACCCTTTTTGTTCCCTGAAAGATAATAAATAGTTTGTTTGATTCTAGTTCTATGTATTCATTTATTTCCTCCAAGTCTATAAAGAATATAGAATCAATCCCTAAATTATTAGAATTTCAGTTATCTACTAAGAATCATGGATGGATTACCCAATAATAAATAGTGTATAGAAACTATATTATTCACTTTGGAAAGAACAATCTCATTGAAAATCTAGTATCCATTCCAATGTTGTAATTCAATATTGTACTAGGGATGAAATTTTAGTCAAAGTATAATGAAAAAATATACTATAGAAGAAAGGAAATAATATTAGTCTTGAATGGAAAACTCAAAGTTGTTTTCAAAGAAGATTTATCTCAGACTGATCTTTATCAAGAATCACCTCCCATAGCTTAATTTTTGAAAATGACCTGTGAAGATGAAGAATGAAATGAAAGTATATGAATTGAGAACTTACCAATCATAAAAGAATACAATGATGTATTTCTTGAGGATTTACCTGAACCTTACTCGAAAAGTATGGTAGAGTTCTCCATTGAACTTATTCCTGAATCCAAGACAATATCAAGGACCCCATATATAATGGAAAATGTGGAGCTGAAGGGATTAAATAAATAACTCCAAGATATTTTGTATAAGGGGTTTATCTAGAAAAGCGTGATTACTGGGGAAAACTTATTCTCTTTGTGAAGAATAAGGATAGATCAATTTGGTTATGAATTGATTATAGGTAAATTAATAGAATCATAGTGAAGAAAAATTTCCCTCTTCTAAGAATTGATGATTTATTTGACTAGCTTTATGGGGCTCAATTATTCTCCAAGATTGATCTTCGATCTTGTTATCATTATTTGATGGTTAAGAAAGAAGATATTCCAATGATTGACTTCTGATCAAGATATGATGATTATGATTTTGCTATTTTTCCCTTATGCTCACCTAATGCTCCTATTATTTTCATAAATTTTATGAATAGAGTCTTTAAGGTCCACCTTGATAAATTTTTGGTAGTTTTTATTGATGATATTACGATATATTCCTAAATTATCAAGGATAATGAGGATCATATAAGGGTAATATTGCAAACTCTAAGGAAGGAGGTGCTATTTTAAAAAGTTTAGTAAATTGGAATTTTGGTTACAACAAGTTTCTTTATTGGGGAACATTGAAACCAATGAAGTAATATAAGTTGATCATTCAAAGAAAAATGTTGTGGAGGAGTGGACTCATTCTATAATGATAATTGAGATTCCTAGTTTCCTTGATTTAGTAGTATATTATAAGAGGATTGTGAAAAATCATTCATGACATTCTAATCCACTAACCATTGTAACTCAAAAAGAGGACAAGTTATTCTAGAAAAAGGAGTGTGAGGAAAGTTTCCAATAGCTGAAGAGTGTATTATAAATTGAACTTGTGTTAACTCTACACTCTACTAGAGAAGGATTTGTTATTTTTAGCAATTCATCTCCGAAAGGGATTGTGTGTGTTCTTATTAAAAAACACAAGGAGATTTCTTATTCACCTCGATAGTTAGAGCCTCATCATTAGGATTATACTATGCCTAACCGGGAGTTTTATTTGGTTGTTTTTTCTCTAAATATATAGAGGAAATATATTTATGGGGGGAAATGTGATATATATAATGACCATCAACGTATTCATTATATTTTCATTCAAAATAAATTTAACATACGACATAGGATATGATTAAAACTACTTAAATATAATGAGTGTTATAATTCATTATCACCTAGAAAGAGTTAAAAAAGACGATGATGCATTTTATAGGAATGACAATATTGTTTTGTCAATGATGAAGATCCAAGGTGATCCTTTGATCAATGTCCTAGTAAAACTGAACAATGGAATCATAAGGTAAAACAAATCATCAACCCTATCCCAAATGATTTATTTACCATAATTACAAGATAAGATCATGAAATATCTAAGAGAATATCATTTTTTATAGAATAAGATAAAGGATATAAAGAATGGGAAGTTTCCTATATTAAATTTTGATCAAGAAGGAGTAATAAAATTTCATAGAAGACTATATTCCATATATTCTAGAAATAAAGAAGGAGATTATGGACAAAGCTCATAGTTTAATATTCTCTATACAATCTATAAGAAAAAAATGTATAGGGACCTTCATGATCATTATTGATGGGATAAGATGAAAAGCGAGATGGATATAAACACTAAAAGGTGCCTAATGTGTAAACAGGTGAAGGCATAGAGAAAACTTCATTAAGGGGGATTACAACCAACACCCATACAAACATGAAAGTAAGACAATATCACTTTAGAATTTGTCACTGGTCTCCTAAAAACATCTGAAGGAAACAATTCAATATGGTTAATAGTAGACCATCTCCCCAAGAATTCCCATTTTATCCCTATTCAAGAATATTTCTCTCTTGATCAACTTACCAGGGATTATATAAAGGAAGTGGTAAGGCTATCTGGGGTACCAATTGATATTGTTTCAGATTGTATTCCAAGGTTTACATCAATATTTTAGAGAAGTATTCAAAATTATCTGAATATTGAATAGAATTTCATTAAGTCCTATTACCCACAAACTGATGTCCAATCTAAAATAACTATTAAGAAACTCAAGGACAAGCTGAGAACATGATTAATGGAATTTAAAGGGGGATGAGATCAACAACTACCATTAGTTGAGATTACTGACAACAACATCTTCCATTTATGTATTCTAATGGAACCCCATGAAGTTATATATGGAAATTGATATATAACTCTTAATTATTAGGATGAAGTTGGTGAGATAAAGCTTCTTGTGCCTTCACTTATAGAAGATATGATATAAAATTTTCATTCCATCCAACAACACATTAAGTAAACTCAGATTTGGAAGAAGAGCTATCATGAAAACCGCTGACCGAACAAAGAGTTTGATGTTAGAGAACAAGTCTTCCTTCAAATTTCATCGTTAAAGAATGTCAGACAGATTTTGAAGATTGGGAATCTTAGTCTTATGTACATTGGCCCCTAGGACATCCGTGGTCACATAAGAGCAGTGGCCTATCAGTTTCACTTCCTCCAAATCTAGATGAATTTTAGGATGTAATCCCCATATCTATCACAGGGAAGTATATACATAACCCTTTACATGTACTTATTCATGAAGTGGTACAACTAGAACATAACCTCTCTTATGAGAAGTATCTTTTGGAGTTCTTGGACTGTAGAGATAAGTTTATACACAATATTACTGTCCACCTCGTTAAAGTGTCATAGAGGAACAAAAAATATGAATAATCCATCTGGGAACCAAAGAAAACAATTAGGAAGAAGTACCCACACATTTTTTCAACTGGGCGAATGAGATAAAATTTTAGGGATGAAATATTTTAAGGGGGTAGAATGTAATGACCCAAACATTTTGAATAATATTTGTTTCATTAAAATTTTTGTTATATTATTTTTTACTAAACATAAATAGATCTCTTTAAATGATGTGAGTATAATTTGAAATGTGACTATCAGGTTTTTACCGTTATATGACTATTGTTCAATTATGATTGTTGTTCAATATGACTATTATATACTATCCACTTAGTAATTATTTTATCATTATAATTATTTTTTATAAGTATAAATGACTAAGGAAAATTAACGCAGAAAGAAGAGTCGGTGGCCTCATCTTATAGAGTAGTGTCATACAAAGCCCATTTATTGGAGCTTAGGAAGGAAGTAGAATCATTGGAATTCACTAATATCTTCACCCTAGCTGAGCTTCAACATGTTAATCTTGAATGAAATCACCTAATGGAGAATTTCAATTTGGTGTAAATTAATACTCGCACATTGTTATCCCAGATGCCCCAAGAGTCTTTCACCATTGTAATCCTTACCCTTAGGTCATTAGCAGGTGTTATAAGGGGTTATTTGTCATAGCGTTAATCACATAAAGTGTAATACCTTTTTTAAATAAAATTTTTATTCCATCATTGATATTTTAAGAATATTTTTTTTAAAAGCATAGATGGAATTTGAAAAATTGATTTTTCGGGTAAAAATTGTACTTTTCAGAAATATAAATCATTACATTAGAATATTTTTATTAATAATGTTTATTATAATGAAATAGTATTATAAAAACACTATTATTTAATTACAAATGACAAAGTAATTTTATTTATTTTCAGGTGTTGTAAATTTCACTATGCATTTTACGATGCGTTTTCTGTATACTATAATTTTTAATAAATAATTATTTTCATAGTTAAACAATAAATTTCTCATGTTTATAGATTTATTATGATAAAATAAATTTTATTTTTTAAATAAAAACATCATTATTAGGTTTGGGTGAATTTATGATAATTATATAAATTAATTTAGTTTTTCATGAATGGTAAAAATATTGTTTGAGTTTTTCGGTATGTTTAATGACATTATTACTATGTCATATTGATGTAATGAGTAATTTAAAATTATGGTAGAATCTTGTGGACTATATTAACATAAAAGGTATCCCAAGAGGCCAATACCATGTGAAAATACCAGGGGAGATCCCATGGTTTTTCAAATACCTCTATCAAGGGGTCTAAGGGAATCAATAAAAAATCCCTCCTTTTTTCTATAAATACACACCAATTTATTCATTTACTTTAATTTGAAATCCCTTATAAAAAAATATCTGATAATATTACCTCCCAAGGAGTTATCCCATGGTTTCCTACAAATTTTTCCTCAAGCCCCCATAGCCCCAATCTTCGAGTTTTAGGACTTACACTTCACGGTAAGGGAAATCTAAACATCTCTTTTCCTTTAATGTTATCTTTTTTACATGGTATGTCATTTAAATTTCCAAGATACTATTTGTTTATCCATTTTATTCTATAAATTTACTATATTAATAGTATTTTATGAATCACAAACCCTTTACCCTCTCTTTCTAATATTTTTTAAAACCATATTTCTTACCCGTTATGTTGCTGAATTTTACTCTAAAGATTTCTCTCTTTTTCTCAAGAAATTATCATGTTTTATTGGTGAATACCCAAAACTATTTATTTACTAGATTTATTCATCTTGAAGTCAATATGATCTATTTTATTCTGGGATTAACATAAATTCAACCCACCATTCCTTTTCACGGGTTAATAATTACATAAAGAAAATATCATTAAGAACTTTTTTAAATGCCGTGATTTTTATATGAAACCTATTTGTTTTATACTCCGTGGTTTTTATGAAATGTTTTATTATGATTTATGTTGATAAAATAAATTAATTTATATGAAGTGTTTTCCCTAATAGCACTCCAATAAAATGGGTAAATAATTTAATATCTTGAGATGACACATTTTATGATACCATGGCGAATAACCTTGGTAATATTTATAACAAGTCAGTGAAAATCCTTGTTGTTATTCTTATGAATGTATGAAATAACCTTTGTATCCATATTTTCTTTTTATGATTCATTTTATTTTATTTATTTTATGCCTCATATTCTCTTTGTCATTCCATAATGATGTTCCAAAATTTCATATCAATATTTCACAAGATCACATGTAAAATATTTCACTTTTTTTCCCTTACAGGGACTTATGATGACCCTTTCCTTTGATGTATTCCCCTAGGTTATGAGATGAAATAAATGTAATTAGAATGAACCTTAAAGAATCCTTTCAATTGGAATAGAATAATGTTTTATGTTTTCAAATATTATTTACCTTATTTCTAATAAAGTAAACATTAAAAGATCCTATGTTTATACAATGTAATGAAAAGTTATGTAATAAAAAGTCAGGATGCCATAATCTCAATCTCTGTCATTGGATTGGCCAATTTTAATTATTTCCATTAGGCGATATTTTGTCAAAGAATTGAGGTAGGTGGTCTATAATTATAATATCATAGTCTTAATTTCATTAATGTGTGTGTAATTGTATAATTTTTAGATGATGTTTAATAGTTGTGTTCTTGATTAAATTGATCAATTTCTAGAATTAATTCATTGAATGGAATGTGAAATTTGGGATATTGGTATTATAAAATTTTGGAAAATTAAATTTAGAATTAATAATAATATATTGGGGTTATTTATTGAGACAATTAATTGTTTAATTAATTATGTTATATTGAGATATTTGACCTAAGATAATTAATTATAGAATTAATTATGAGATATTGGGGTTATTGATTTGAGATAGTAAAAGTATAGAATTAATGATGTGATATTCAGATGTTTGACTTGAGATAATTAATTTATGAATTAATTAACGACTTTAACATACTTAATTAATTGGGAGATTAATTAAGGTTATTTCTGTGATAAAATAATTGTAGAATTAGTAATGAAATTAATTTTTAATAATTAATCAATGAATTAATTATGTTTAAAATAATGGGAAGATGGTCATTATTAATTGAGAAGTATAAATGGTTACTTTTTCATTGAACTTGTGAGTAATGGAATGAGAAAAAATTCATTCAATTGAGAAATATAAAAAGTAATATAGTCATTATACTTTTGAGTAAAAGAATGGGAACATGTTCAATAAATTGAAAAGTATAAATGGTAACAAGTCCATTTTACTTGTGAGTAAAGAAATGGGAACATGGTCATTCTTTTGAGAAGTAGGAATAGTAACATTTTTATATTACTTGTGAATTTAATATTGGTAACATTGGAAATTAAGTGTGAATTTAATAATGGTAACCATGGAATTATAAGATATGATACGCCTCAAACATAGTTCAGGATCTGACATGAGCTGAAGTAGATACTGAAAGGTAACAATGACATCTTGAAATATGATATCCCTCAAACATACTTCGGGCTCTAGCATGAGCTGAAGTAGGGATTGAGATATGGGTGTCTATGAGGACTTAGGGGTTTTATGTGGTTAAATAATTATTTATTTTATAATGTGAAAAATATTTAATTATGAATTGTAATTATTTATTTATACAACTACATACATGGTTTATTGACTGCATTTGTTATAGATATCACGTGTGGTGGCCTATTGAGTCATACTCACACCCTACTCAGACTACCTAATTGGTACTCTAATATACTTTATTGTAGTAAGATAGGTTAAGGGAAAAGGCCCAGTGTTATATGGCTAAGTTGGGATGAAGATTGGAAGATGGAACGAGACATAGTTCAAGACCCACTTGGGACTCATCAGTGTCATTATTTTCAATTTTTATTTTAGGAACTTGACTTATGCATTGACATGGAATGTTTTCAAATTTAGTTGTGTGTTGTATTTACTACATTGATTATCTTGAAATATTGGTACGATTTATGTTTATATATGCTTCTATTACTATTTATTATTTTCAATGGTGTATTACTCTGATAAAATAGGGTATAGTCTCCCTATGATCGACTTATCTGACCCTCACTGCT
Source organism: Viscum album (assembly GCA_963277665.1). Lineage (NCBI taxonomy): Eukaryota > Viridiplantae > Streptophyta > Magnoliopsida > Santalales > Viscaceae > Viscum > Viscum album. The sequence goes on along the minus strand of OY728142.1, from coordinate 2,042,750,956 downwards.
AATTGGAATTCTTTGGCATACATGGAGGCATGCTTGAGGTCACATGTAAAGACCCGGAAATTTCAAGGGAAAATTTTTTTTTCCTAAATTTTCTTTGGAATTTTACAGGAACGCTGTTCCTGACGGCGCCTGATTCCGAGGCCCGGTGTGCCCGGAATCAATTCACGATGTTTGGCTCAGGTACGTTCAGTGAACGAATGAGCGGGTTTTTCTAACTTTTGAACCAGTGCTCAGAATCAAATTCCGAGGGCACCGATGAAATCACAGCGCTGGTTTTTTCTTAGAAACACCTCTTTTGGAGTTGCGTTTTCTCGGTTGTGCTTTTTAATTTTTGGGGTTTAAGTTAAGAAATAAAATAAAGTTGTATGACAATTTTATTTTATTTCACTTAAAGCTGCTTAAAGACCACTTAAAAGTTTCTTAAGCTGGGTCGAAGCAGATAGGGTGCAATTAAAAATATCCTACCCACTTGGTAGGATATTTGTGAGGCAGGGCCCGTACGAGCCCCACCATTTCTTTTCTTCTTAAGTAACGCACCCGCACCCCCATATTAAAAGAAGTCAACCGTGCATTTTTCTAGTTAAGAAACGCCCCAATTTAATTGGGCAGTTAAGTTTTACAATTAATTCTTCGAATTAATTGTTCGTTTCTTATCTTTTGTTTTTAAAATTCTTAAGTTGATAATAAAATAAGTTTAGGGCTTATTTTATGTTTTGGTTGAGTGGTTTGTGTTGTGTAAAACCTTTGGGAGAGCAGAGGGATAATTCTTCGTTCTTCGGCGAAGAACTCGAAGAACGCGCCACCTCTGACGAAGAATGCTCATTTTCCTTCCATAGAATTTCTCCCCTTCCACGTCGAGACTCTTCAACGAATCTTCTTCTTCCCCTTCATCGTCAACGGATCGATGAACAAGCTCGGAAGCGGAATCGGGTAGCAAACGACGACGGCTTCGCCTTCCCTCGATTCGGACGAACGCCGACGTCCCCCTTCGACGTCGTCATCCTCACGACGCCATACCACGACGAACCTCGAACGACGACGCCTCCTTCCGATCGGCCTATACCCATGGTAGGGGTTTTCATTCAATTATTTATATTTGTTCGTGAATACCAACTTGACGATGATCGTGGATTAAAACCAATTGTTATCGAATAACGTGAGGGGGTCGGACCGCACAAACACGGCCGACCCTCCTCCTCCTTTTTTTCGTGTTGGTTTCTTGTGGTTGGTACGAGAAAGCGTGGTGTCGTCGCACCATGCGGTTTCATGCAGAAGATATGCGCGGCTCTGTCACGCTGCGCCTTGAAAGGAAGAACAAGCACGCGACGCCGTCGCACCACGTCGAAGAAACACAAAGATATCCGCGGACGGAGTCGGGCCACGATGAAGGGGCGCGGCGCCAGCACGCCGCGCCAGAGAACCGCGAAGACGACACGTTTCGTTTTGACGTGCGGATTGATGGGTGATGACGAAGCAGGCCGCGAAGAAGCTTTGAGAGCCTCACAGTGAAGATCGGGTCCCGGGAGGACCACTGGCGAAGACCGCACACAAAACGGACCACCGGAGCGCATCCGGTGGCCCCCGGAAACTCCTGCCGGTGCCGGCGGTCGGAGGCGGCAGCGCCCGGCGCGCCGCCGGCAAAACCCGCCGCGGTGGCGACGCGGTTCCGCGGCCGCACAGAACCGGTGGAGGGATGCAACCTGGTCACCGCGTCCGGTTGACTCGGGGCGGCCCCACGAGGGGCCGCGCTTCTCATCCGCGGGGGCAGCGCGCCCCCCGCCCTCGGCTCGGCCGTAGCCGCCGAGCCGACCCGCCGGTTCGGCCGGGTCGCGCCCAGGCCGGGCCGGGCCACGCCGGCCGGGCCGGGTCTAGCCGAGTCTGACCCGAGTCGGGCCGACCCGGTTCGGGCAGACCCAGGGGGGGGGGGGGGGTCGGGCCGGGTCGACCCGGGCCCAGACCCCCCGTTTCCTGACCGTTTTCGGTCTTTTGCCCATAACATGAGCTACGGGCCTCCAAACGACTCACCGTCAGCGGAAACACGATCCTTGGATCGAGACAGTCGTTTTGGTATATCGCACTCAAGGTTTTAGAGAACTTTGGGTTCGGCCGGGTTGGTTCGTACACGAAACCAACCGGGCCCTCGGAGTGGAAACGCTCATATCTTGAGCTCCGGACGGCCGATTGACGTGCCAACGACTTTGATGGTTTCGTCTAAGTGACACGAATCTTTTGGCTTACTCCTCTCGAGGTTTGGATGCCGTCGAAGTGCGGTCGGGTTGGTTCGCTCACGAAACCAACCGGGCCCCTGGAACGAAAAAGCCAATAACTCACAGACCGAGCATCTGATTGACGCGCCGTCTGTCTCGTTGTTTTAATCTTGATGAGATGGAACTTTTGGCATGCTTCGCCTGAGTTTTGGACACTATGGAGTTTGGCTGGGTTGGATTGTACCCGAAATCCAACCTGGCCCCTGGAACGGAAAAACTGATATCTTTCAGACCGGACGTCCGTTTGACGAACCGTCAGCGGCGTTGGTGATCATGTTGAGAAATGGTCCCTATGTGTATAACTTATGAGAGTTCGGGGTACAGTTGAGATATGACCGGATTTGGTTTGCTCATGAAACCAACCGGGCCCTGGGGACGAAAAGGCTAATAACTCACAGACCGGGCGTCCGATTGACGCGCCGTCTGTTGCGTTGATACCCCTGTGACGAGGCGGTCCTTTGAGATACTTCTTCATGGGACTTTGAGATACTTGGAGTATCGACCTTTAGCTCGTGGAGCGGACCCTCCCGGAGACGAGCGTGCGGAGTACGAAGACCGTATAGCCGACTGAGACCTGACGACTGCTTGACCGACTCGACTTGGAGTGAGTCGACTAGCCTAGTGGACGGAGCACTACCTTGTTTGGGTGTAGACCCATGGCGGACGGAGCACTACCTGTTTGACAGTGCAGACCCGCGGTACTTGTCCGGAGAGTACCTCATCAGGCTACTTGGGGGTGTGCACTATTGTGTTTGGGTGACATACCCCGGCGGGAAGCACTACTGTGTTTGGGTGGCTGACCCGTGGTAATCGACAGGAGGAGTACTTCAGCAGTCTTAGGTTAGTGAGCAATACCTCAGAGTCGTGACAGGACCACTGTACACTCCAGAGACGGAGCTCTTCAGCAGTTACGGTTTCGATAATGAAAATCTTGGTTTGAGCTGAACCTTCAACCTTTGTGTTTACCTCATGAATGAGACGAGTCACTTGATAACTTAGGTATATGTATGGGCATATACCTGGGTAGTGGTTATCCGTTGATTTCATAATCTTTGTGTATCCTTATGATTGAGATGGGTTACTTGATAACTTAGGTATATGTATGGGCATATACCTAAGTAGAGATTATCTGTTGAGTCCTTATTTGTGGTTAACCTTGCTGGTTTTAGTGATACCTTGAGGGTCTCGGGGTCCCTACTGAGTATCGTTATACTCACCCCTGTACGGGCTATGCCCACACCTCGTTGTGTTGGTTGCAGACGACAGGCAGTGCTGACGGAGGCCGAGTGTTCGAGGACTGGATGGTACCCGGAGGTGGACTACACGACGAGTCAATACCCAGAGGTGGACTACACGACGAGTCAGTGTCCTAAGGTGGACTTCACGGCGAGACGACACACGGAGGAGGTTGACGGATGAGAGCACTATGGAGGCTATCTGTACCTACCCTTCAGGTAGGATTCGTGGTGGACGATCGAGGAGCTGCGCCATCTGTACCTACCCTTTAGGTAGGATCTGAGGAGGATGACCCAGGAGCCGCTTCCGTCCCTCCAGCTGTTGTCTTTTTCTGTTGTACTTGTTCAGTTGTAGTTGTACTTTCTTTTGGGTTTGTATTTTGGCCCATTTACTTCCAGCACTTCTTTTTTTTGTACTTAGTGTTTTACTTCCGATTGTACTCTGTGGTGTTTTGTTACTTTTATAAAGGAAATGCCTTCCCAGTTATTGGGATTTACGCCTTTGGTGCTAGTCACCAGCCCCTGGCCTATGGAAGGTGGGCTTGGGGTAGTCACGGCACGGGCCCCGAAGACGGGTCATAACAAATTGGTATCAAAGGAGTTCGGTTCTACCGCAGAACTTATAACTCTGATATTTCATCTCTGTGAAGCAATAGTGTTAAGGGTACTGAGTGTGGTTTTCAGTTCAGGGAGTCTAGTGTTGGTGCGGGCGGCCGACGTATCCAAACACCAGGACCCTGACAACTGATTTCCGAATTTGTGCACGAAAACACTGATTGCGTGTGTGTTTTCAAAGGTTTTCCCTTAAAACAGCTCGAACCAGGTCAGCTCACCAGGTATAATCGTTTTACTGTGTCACGTTGTTTCTTTCAGGATGCCTTTTCTCAGACGACCAGCTAGAGCCAAGAGGGACGTGCGTACTGACAGCTTGCCGAGCGACGAGGCTTCAGTACAGGGCCCTCTTGCGGTTGAGGCACCAGCGGAGGCACCAGCGGTACTACCATACGCTGGGCCACCGATGCCATCAGTCCCAGCAGTAGGCGATGTACGCCACTTGAGTGCGCTGCATGAGTTCCAGCGCCAGAGGCCACCCAGGTTCTGGGGAGGGACTGACCCACAGGCAGCTGAGGATTGGCTGGAGGTTGTGGTGAGAGTCTTCATGCTAGTGGGGACACCGGCAGACCTCATGGTGATCTTTGCTGCCAGCCTTCTTCAGGCAGCAGCAGGTAGGTGGTGGAGCCACTTGTTCCAGTTTTGCGACGGGATGACCTTTGCATGGGAAGACTTCAAGACCTTCTTCAGGGTGGAGTTTGTGCCAGTAGCTCTACAACCTGAGCGTGTACAGGAGCTTCTGCCTTTGCCGTAGGGTTTTCGATCAGTTTCCGAGTCAACTGTGGGAAGTAGACAGATGGTGCAGAGGTCCAGGAGGACCAGACCAGCAGTTAGCCGATCTTGGGTTTTAGGACCGGTGGTGCGGGGCACCCAGGGTGGGGTCAGAGCCAGGCGTGCCAGAAACAGGCTGTGTTACTCCTACGGCGGAAAGGGTTACCTGGCACATGACTATCCAACTCCTTGTACAGTTGATCCCCAGGCGTTGGAGGAGCCACCAAGGCAGAAACAACAACGAGTTCTTGAGCAACAACCGAGCAGTGGATAAGGCAGTAGAGCTCTGGGAGCATGTGGATAGGAGAGGAACTAGTGGATACGTCCTTTGTACTTCTAGTTCCATGTTGCTGTTGTATTTGTGTCTTTGTATTATGAGCTGTAATAATAAAAAGACACTTATCTTTGTTTTCTTTCATGTCCTTTTGTTTGGTTGATACTCAGTGGTCCCGGTTAAGACTGTTGACTTGACCCTCACTTTCGAGATTTATACTGGAGGAGACCCAGTGACCTCACACTGATGCCGACAGTGTGACTCGACCCTTGGAGGTGAGAGTGACAGTCGGATCTCTTGGTAGTTACGTCGAGGCCTTACGACGTCATCCATGGCATGAATGCATCATTCATGTTGGGATTGACTGTATTAGGCAACGAATGTGGTTCATCCAGGGGATGAGACCAGGTTTCTCTTTTCGGAAAAGGAGAAATTTTAACAGCTCTTCCAGATCATATGCAAAGGAGGTGTTGTTCATCCAGGAGCGGATGAAGACTGCATAGTGCAGTAAGAAGCAGAAGACCAGTGCCAGTCTTAGAGACTCGGGCATGTTAAATGTTTCAAGAAGAGGAAGATTTAAATAGAGTTGAGTCTACGAAGCGGCAGATGTGGAGGCAGAGCTAGGAGAGCAGTATGAGGTGGTGTATATCTTAACATGCTACAACCACCCGCCTTAGTTATCCCCGCCAGGCTCAGGGAGCTGGAGGGCGGGGAAGAGTGTGGCTGCTTGCAGTCAAGGAGTGTGACCCAATTGCTCTAAAAAAATGATTCAAGGGACAGTCTGTGTCCACTACTAGCTGCTGTAGTAAAAGGCGTCGATGTGAATCATTCCTCTCTTTTACAATCTTGTCCCAGACCTAGAGTTTCTGTCAAGCCGTGGACTTGACCCTCACGTCTGGAGATACCTTGGGAGGAGACTCGATAATCACACTTACGCTGACGGTGTGGTCAGACCCTCGAGGCGATAGTTTCGGTTGGAATCTCTTGGTGGTAGCGTCGAGGCCTTACGACGTTGGTTTAAGTATGGACTGGGGAATCAAAGTTCATACACAAATTGACGGTATTAGGAAAAAAGTTTGTGGTTTAACCACGACGTCGGGATGGGTTTTCCTTGGTCAGCGGAAAGGAAACCACAGGCAGCACAGGATAAACTCATGCAAAGTTGGGTGCGACCGATCACTCTTGAGTCGGTCAACCATACCCTCATGGCAACAGTTGTTTTGAGTTTCAGTTCTAGCAAGAATTGAAGACTTCTGGAGTTCGAGGATGATGATCACGTCCTTATACGGGTCTCACCTCGACGAGGTTTGCAGAAATGTGGCCAAAGCGGCAAGTTATCTCTAAGGTTCAGCGGACCTTCTTAGGTCCTCAACTGGGTAGGTGTGGTGGTTTACCGCTTGACCCATCCACCTTAGTTTCACTTGGTGCACGACTTCCACGTATCTCAACTGAAGAGATACGTGCTCAACTCTTCTCACATCATCGACCTCAGGGAGTTGGATGTCGATGATAGGGTGACATGCACGGAGGTTCTAGTGGGGATCGAGGATCGACAGGGGTTGTCCTACGGGGACGATTGATTCCTTGGGTGCACATTATTTGACAGTACGGGAACCTCCAGGTAATCACATGGGAGTGAAAGGCTCAGATGCGTGCTTTCTACCGCTTTAGTGACCTTAGTTTGTGATAAAGCTTTACGAGGACGTAAATCCCTGAGGTGGGTGTAATGTAAAGACCCGGAAATTTCAAGGGAATTTTTTTTTCCTAAATTTTCTTTGGAATTTTACAAGAACGCATTTTCTGACGGCGCCTGATTCCGAGGCCCGGTGTGCCCGGAATCAATTTCTGAAGTTTGGCTCGGGTACATTCAGTGAACGAACGAGCGGGTTTTTCTAACTTTTGAACCGGTGCTCGGAATCAAATTTCGAGGGCACCGATGAAATCACAATGCTGGTTTTTGCTTAGAAACGCCTCTTTCGGAGTTGCGTTTTCTCGGTTGTGCTTTTTAATTTTTGGGGTTTAAGTTATGAAATAAAATAAAGTTGTATGACAATTTTATTTTATTTCACTTAAAGCCGCTTAAAGACCACTTAAAAGCTTCTTAAGTTGGGTCGAAGCGGATAGGGTGAAATTCAAAATATCCTACCCACTTGGTAGGATATTTGTGAGGTGGGGCCCACACGAGCCCCACCGTTTCTTTTCTTCTTAAGTAACGAACCCGTACCCCCCTATTAAAAGAAGTCAACCATGCGTTCTTCTGGTTAAGAAGCGCCCCAATTTAATTAGGCAGTTATGTTTTACAATTAATTCTTTGAATTAATTGTTCATTTCATATCTTTTGTTTTTCAAATTCTTAAGTTGATAATAAAATAAGTTGAGGACTTATTTTATGTTTTTGTTGAGGGGTTTGTGTTGTGTAAAACCTTTGGGAGAGCAGAGGGAGAATTCATCGTTCTTCGGCGAAGAACGTGACGAATGTGAGGAACGCGAAGAACGCGCCACCTCTGACGAAGAACGCTCGTTTTCCTTCCACGGAATTTCTCCCCTTCCATGGTGAGACTATTCAATGGATCTTCTTCTTCCCCTTCATCGTCAACGGATCAACGAACAAGCTCGGAAGCGGAATCGGGTAGCAAGCGACGACGGCTTCGCCTTCCCTCGATTCGAACGAACTTCGACGTCCCCCTTCGACGTCGTCATCCTCACGACGCCATATCGCGACGAACCTCGAACGACGACGCCTCCTTCTGATCGGCCTATACCCAAGGTAGGGGTTTGCATTAAATTATTTATATTTGTTCGTGAATACCAACTTGATGATGATCGTGGATTAAAACCAATTGTTTTCGAATAACGCGAGGGGGTCGGACCGCACAAACACGGCCGACCCTCCTCCTCCTTTTTTTCGTGTTGGTTTCTTGTGGTTGGTACGAGAAAGCGTGGTGCCGTCGCACCATGTGGTTTCATGCGGAAGATATGTGCGGTGCCGTCGCGCTGCGCCGTGAAAGGAAGAACAAGCACGCGACGCCGTCGTGCCGCGTCGAAGATACCCGAAGATATCCGCGGACGGAGTCGGGCCACGACGAAGGGGTGCGGTGCCAGCACGCCACGCCAGAGAACCGCGAAGACGACACGTTTCGTTTTGACGTACAAATTGATGGGTGATGACAAAGAGGGCCGCGAAGACGATTTGAGAGCCTCGCAGTGAAGATCGGGTCCTGGGAGGACCACTGGCGAAGACCGCACACAAAACGGACCATCGGAGCGCGTCTGGTGGCCCGCAAAAACTCCAGTCGGCGCCCGGCGCGCCGCCGACAAAACCCGCCGCGGATGAAGCCGCGGCGGCGACGCGGTTCCGCGGCTGCGCGAAACCGGTGGAGGGACGCGGCCTGGCTGCCACGTTTGGGTGACTCGGGGCGGCCCCAAGAGGGGCCGCACTTCTCATCTGTGGGGGCAGCGCGCCCCCCGCCCTCGGCTCGGCCGTAGCCGCCGAGCCGACCGGCCGGTTCGGCCGGGCCACGCCGGCCGGGCTGGGTCTAGCCGGGTCGGATCCGGGTCGGGCTGACCCGGTTCGGGCCGACCCAGGGGGGGAGGGGGGTCGGGTCGGGTCGACCCGGGCCCATACCCCCCATTTCCGGACCGTTTTCGGTCTTTTTCCCATAACTTGAGCTATGGGCCTCGAAACGACTCACCGTCAGCGGAAACGCGATCCTTGGACCGAGACGGTCGTTTCAGTATATCACACTCAAGGTTTCGGAGAACATTGGGTTCAGCCGGGTTGGTTCGTACACGAAACCAACCGGGCTCTCGGAGCGGAAACACTTGTATCTTGAGCTCCGGACATCCGATTGACGTGCCGTCGACTTTGATGGTTCCCTATAAGTGAGACAGATCTTTTGGATTACTCCTCTCGTGGTTTGGATGCCGTCAGAGTGCGGTCGGGTTGGTTCGCTCACGAAACCAACCAGGCCCCTGGAATGAAAAAGCCAATAACTCACAGATCGGGCGTCCGATTGACGCTCCGTCTGTCTCGTTGTTTTACTCTTGATGATACAGAACTTTTGGAATGCTTCACCCGAGTTTTGGACACTATGGAGTTTGGCCGGGTTGGATTGTACCCGAAATCCAACTGGGCCCCTCGAACGGAAAAGCTGATATCTTTCAGACCGGACGTCCGTTTGACGAACCGTCAGCGGGTTTGGTGATCATGTTGAGAAATGGTACCTATGTGTATACCCTATGAGAGTTCAGGGTACAGTTGACATACGGCCGGATTTGGTTTGCTCACAAAACCAACCGAGCCCCGGGGACGAAAAGACTAATAACTCACAGACCAGGCGTCCGATTGACGCGCCGTCTATTGCATTGATACCCCTGTGACGAGGCGGTCTTTTGAGATACTTCTTCGTGGGACTTTGAGATACTTGGAGTATCGACCTTTAGCTCATGGAGCGGACCCTCCCGGAGACGAGCGTGTGGAGTACGGAGACCGTCTAGCCGACTGAGACCTGACGACTGCTTGACCGACTCGACTTGGAGTGAGTCGACTAGCCCAGTGGATGGAGCACTACCTTGTTTGGGTGCAGACCCATGGCGGACGGATCACTACCTGTGTGACAGTGCAGACCCGCGGTACTCGTCCAGAGAGTACCTCAGCAGGCTACTTGGGGGTGTGCACTACTGTGTTTGGGTGACATACCCCGGCAGGAAGCACTACTGTGTTTGGGTGGCTGACCCGTGGTACTCAACAGGAGGAGTACCTCAGCAGTCTTAGGTTAGTGACCAGTACCTCAGAGTCGTGACAGGACCACTGTACACTCTAGAGACAGAGCTCTTCAGTAGTTACGGTTTCGATAATGAAAATCCCGGTTTGAGCTGAACCTTTGACCTTTGTGTTTACCTCAGGAATGAGATGGGTCACTTGATAACTTAGGTCTATGTATGGGCATATACCTGGGTAGTGGTTATCCGTTGATTTCAAAATCCTTGTGTATCCTCATGATTGAGATGGGTTACTTGATAACTTAGGTATATGTATAGGCATATACCTAAGTGGAGGTTATCTGTTGAGACCTTCTTTGTGGTTAAGCTTGTTGGTTTTAGTGAGACCTTGAGGGTCTCGGGGTCCCTACTGAGTATCGTTATACTCAACCCTGCAAGGGCTATGCCCGCACCTCGTTGTGTTGGTTGCAGACGATAGGCAGTGCTGACGGAGGCCGAGTGTTCGAGGACTGGACGGTACCCGGAGGTGGACTACACGACGATTCAGTACCCGGAGGTGGACTACACGACGAGTCAGTGTCCGGAGGTGGACTTCACGGCGAGACGACACACGGAGGAGGTTTACGGACGAGAGCATTGTGGAGGCTATCTGTACCTACCCTTCAGGTAGGATTCGTGGTGGACGATCCAGGAGCTGTGCCATCTGTACCTACCCTTCAGGTAGGATCCGAGGAGGACGACCCATGAGCCACTTCCGTCCCTCCAACTGTTGTCTTTTTCTGTTGTACTTGTTCAGTTGTAGTTGTAATTTCTTTTGGGTTTGTATTCTAGCCCATTTACTTTCAACACTTCTTTTTTTTGTACTTAGTGTTTTTCTTCCGTTTGTACTCTGTGGTGTTTTGTTACTTTTATAAAGGCAATGCCTTCCCAGTTATCGGGATTTACGCCTTTGGTGCTAGTCGCCAGCCCCCGGCCTATGGAAGGCGGGCTTGGGGTAGTCACGGCACGGGCCCCGAGGACGGGTCGTGACATCACATGGTAGTCTGGATCAGGGAACAAGTGTGAGGAACTCGGGTTGATAAGATACATGTATCAATGAATGTAATCCAAAGATTAATAATGATCATTTCTTTGATGATATTAACCCAACATTTCAATGGAATCTAGTCTCACAAAAATTCTCATCATATGAGGACATAGTATCATCTTATATAATGGTAAGGGAATAATTATCTAAGTATTATGTTTTTAAGGGAATCTATATAAGAAGAGGATAAAATAGAAAAAAATGCATACGATAATTAACGGAAAGAAGGTTTTTCCTAAATGTGATAATTTGGAAGGAAACACCTTGGTACACACATAAAAGGAAAATATTTTTGCTTCATATATAGTGAAAAATACCACCATGATAATGATTTAAAGGGAATGAAACTATATTTCAATGATAAATTATTTGTCTATAAGGATATGGGGAACTGTACAAATGAATTCCACAAGCGTCAATGGAATATACCTAAAAAACAATCCAAGGGGTCATGGTCAAGCTTATGTTATTACTATAGACAAAGTGGAATGATTAGTGTTCTTGTTTTCGTATTTAATAATTATATTATAGGAATATTTTAATTAATTATACTGTGGTTATAAGAATTATGAAATGTATAAGTATTGTAATGTATTAGTATTTCTTTAAGGATTTGAAAGAGTATGTTAAATGGTACAAGGAGAAGTGATTACTAGAAATTTGAACATCTTGGAGAACAAATGATTAAGGGAGGATAACTTTTAATATTTTACTAATGTTATGGTGATAATGAGATTCTTATGATATAATTTCGGTGACCAGAAAATTTTTTTGTGAGTTGATCATTTATGTTATCTTTTCTAAACATTACTGCAAGTATTTATTTTTATAATACATTCAACAACATGAGATTTTATATTTGTATGTATTTATGTTTTCATTATGGTTTTATGGTGATCAAGGAATTCACATATTTTTGTCGTGACATTAATATCCACTTTATTTTATATCGGGAATATAATGTTGATTTAATGACCTTCCATCTAAATTTGGTCAGTCATATTTTTGTATGATCTTTAAGGTTAATTATAAATGGAAATTATTAAGTTTAACTTTTGGTGGTATTGGATAAATTTCTCTAAAAATTTAGGTTTTGGTAAATATATAAGGAATAGATTGTTTCTCTTTAATGGATCTTATGATCCATTAAAACGTAATTTTGTACTTCAAGCATAAGAAAATTTATCTTGGATATTCATTTATTGGTGTAAGAAATGATGTGGGAGATGATTAAAGCACAACCAATAGATGAAATTGTTCCTAAAAATAGAAATATATCTAGTAATTATATTTTCATATATTCTCATTCTATATGGTAAAAAGAATCCTCAACTATTGGAAAAGGATATTCAACTTGTTTATCCTAATGCCATATTTTATGTTGAAACGATGGTATTTTAAATCATCACATATTTATGGTTTTTGGGTCCTTAACATTCTATTGACTATTCACTTTTGGGGGATCAATAATCTCTATTACTCTCTACTAATACATGGGAATTAATATTTTCTTCAATGTCCATATCTTGACTTTTCACCAATGTTCTAATATTTCAAAACCTAGTATGCATTACTACAACTGACCTTCATACACCCATTACTCTCTTATCAAGAGAAATTTTTAATAACCATTTTCATTATTTGGGTTTTAAATAAAGGAATTTTCAAATTTCAAACCCTTGACTATCGAGATCAAGATTAAATTGTGAAAATAAAATTTATTTTGGATGGGGGGAGATAATGTAAAACCCCATGATTTTAAAATGGGAAATTCTTATTTGATAGAGTATGTGACACGAAAAAATATTAGAAGATATTTTTACACCCCATAACTTTAATATATATGTTTTTTTAAACAAATTCTATTTCTTTATTAGATTTTAATGCATGAAACCTTGGGTTTGAACAAAACATGATACTCCACTAAAATATTATCATTTAAACATTACCAATATAACCTAGATTTTATGTTGGATGGTATGAATAATATTAAATAAAATTTTAAAATTATATGGTTAAAAAATCAATAAAATAAATGAAATTTATATCTATTTATTAGAAATAAAATAATAATCAATTGAAAGAAAAATAAATGTTTTCTGGAAAACTGTATTTTTCTAAAGGGAATCCTAGTCACGCTTCGCACAAATAATTTAAAATTAATTATTACATTTTTAGAAGATTTATTTAAAAAATTCATTTATTAAATGTACATGTAAAACTTTTCTTTGGATGATTTTTTTGTAATTTTTTCAAAAGATTAATTTCAGATGAATAGTGAAAATTACTAAATTTTAAGTGGAAACAACCTTTTAAGTTAACCTATTTATAAATTATAATTATATTTTAAATTATATATAAAGTAAAATTATTTCAATTAAATATCAATTAATCTAATTTATTTCATTGGAATAATTTTCACACTGAAGATTGATGTAAGAACTTTGTAAACTTTAGAACATTTTCTCTTTAAGAAGCAGCTTTTTTAACCGCGTCTATGAGATTAATTTTAAATTAAAAATTTCAAATTATATGAATTAAATTTAGAAAAATGGATTCTATATTTATAATCATAATAATTTATATTATCTAATAATTCCAAATTAATTTTTGACCATAATGAATAGTACAGATAGTAAAAATTATTTACCATAGTTAAGGAAAAAACTCATTTACGAGGATGTTAAACTAAGAAGATAATATTTAAAAATGACCAGAAATTGAAATTTTTTTTGGGCATATATAGAACTTATATCATCTATGTTTGATAATGGCTTATTATTTTTCCTAGTGTAATGTGAAAAACATAGATACTCCTTTTTGTTTTAAAAAATTACCAGTGTGCCACTTACCTCACATATAATAGGCCACCCATTTCTTATCTAATTAAAAATTTAAAAACATTTTAGTCATAATATACCTACCAAAATTAATTCCAAACCTATATACCCTAATCTTGGATGCCTTGTTTTGGTCATAAATTCATTCTAGGAATAATTAAGGTATAATCCGGATGAGGTTGTTCGAGAAGAGGTAAAGCTACAAACTATACATTTTTATTTTATGTACTATTCCACCTAAATTAAATATTATTAATTTATGATTATATAATAAAAAAGTATTAAAAATATAATTATACATTATTATTTTTAGGTAATTAACTTCATTATTTGGCTCTTATATCAAATGGGTTAAGAAATCATCACTCGTGTGGACGATAGACTATAACCTTGTGAATTGATGTCATTCATTTTCAATCAACACATTTCGAGGATGGAGGTAGTGATGGATTTAACATAATTTTATGATATTCATGATATTATTATACTTATTTAATTATCATATCATATATATCTTCTTAATTTCCATTTATGAGGGATACAATAACATCGCTCATGTGTATGACGGACTATAGCCTCAGGAAGCGATGTGATTCATTTTTCAATTTTGATTTACATGGAATGTTGAAAGGATAAAATTGAATGAATATGTGTGATATTTATGATTTAAAAATAATTATTAAATATAATATAACATCTAACTTCTTAACTTCCAATCCATTATAAAATAATAACGTCACTTGTGCATACTTGTGGGCTACCACCTCCACGTAGTGATTCAAAATGTTTTCCTTATATTCTTATATGGTGGTAATAAAGGTGGGTATTATTAATATATATGATATATATATAATAATAATTATTATTTAAATGTTAATTTATATTTATTTTCCTTTCATTCTGTTCATCGAAAAAATTGAAACAACATTCATGCATACGTACGACCCACCGTCTCCGTGAATGGTGTAATATAATTTTTATCTCAAAATTTTGTAGATTACAATTAATAAATATATAATGATTATATATTATATTTATATCATGGTTAAAAATATGTATATTATATAACCATTATGAAATTAAAATGACCAAAATTACCGAAACAAAACATACATGAAGAATGAAACAAATATCACTCCAAACAGAGATTTTGACAAACAATTGCTAATAAAAAAGTAATAAAAGAATATATGAAGATCATATATGATTTTATTATTATGAATATGGGTTTTTTATAAATAAAAAACTTGCTTAAATCTATTATAAATTAGGTACAAACACATATGAAGGAAATCAGACTCAATGTAAGGCTTTATCGTCTCACATTTACTTCCATGAGAAATATTCCATATTAATTATTTATTTACTCTATATGGTGTATATAATTATATTTTTTATATGTAATATCATGAATATATTTATATTCATGGTAAATAATATAATATTTTAATTTATTTCTTTCACGGGACTTATGATTCAGAATTTACCAAATTGGTAAGGGTTTATTTCACAATCTCATCATTATTTAGGATTTTTTATATTTACCTCTCCCTTAGAGGAATTATAAAATATATATATAATAAAATAATTATATTTTATTCACCTCTAGTTATTAATGAACTTTTCCAGTAATACTGCCATTTTTACTTTCATTGGTAGTTAAAATGATTGAGAAAATGTTTTTAAGAAAATTCGACTTTATATCTCTCATCAATCAAAAATCATTTTTCATCAAAACCCATGTTTTCTAATAATGTTCCTAATTTTTGTTAACATTTTAAAAATTATTTATTAATTAAAAATTTTCCCATTTTTAATTTTTAATTTTTTATAGCAATCTTCTTGTCGTTTAAAAAACAATTCTCATCTAGCTTTTACCAAAAATATCAAAGATATATTTATTTTAACATGTATGGTATGAACAAAATTCTTCACCTTCATGAAAAATAAATGTTTTTATTCATATTTTAAAAGTTTGAAATGGGTATTTTCAATGAAAATTAATTTCAAAAATTTTTTGGAACTTTTTGTAATTGTGATTTTAAAAATTCAAAGGTTATTTTTCTAAAAAATGTTTTTGAGGATGTTTTCATGGTATTTCTATTCCTAAAAAACATCAACCATATAATTTAATTATGATAAGATAATTATATTTTGTATTGATACCTTCATTGTTATTTATATATAATTTTTATGATAATTTTGACTGGGGATGTACAATTTTTTACCGTTCACCGTTTTTCTCTAGATACATTAAAATTATGCATATTGATTCTGTAATGGCCCAGAGCTCCCTGGTCCATTACTTTGTGAAAATGTGGTGTTAGAGGTGTTCCGGGAGGTCAAGGTGACTTATCCCCCAGCTGCTGCCTTCCGGTAGCTCGGTCTACCGGTAGCTGCTGCCTACCGGTAGCTCGGTCTACCAGTAGCTACTGCCTACCGGTAGCCGGTCTACCGGTAGCTCGGTCTACCAGTAGCTGCTGCCTACCGGTAGTCGGTCTACCGGTAGCTGCTGATTACCGGTAGCTCGGTCTACCGGTAGCTGCTGTCTACCAGTAGCTCGGTCTACCGGTAGCTGCTGATTACCGGTAGCTCGGTCTACCGGTAGCTGATGCCTACCGGTAGCCGGTCTACCGGTAGCTGCTGATTACCGGTAGCTCGTTCTACCGGTAGCTGCTGTCTACCGGTAGCCGCCGCTTACCGGTAGCTCGGTTACCGGTAGCCGCGGCGTACTGGTAGCACGGTATACTGGTAGCCACAGTCTAGCAGTAGCTCAGCTAAAACTTTTCCAAATTTCTAGTTCTGGGAACAGTGTTTCCAGTTTTATGAACAGTATCGGTAGGTGAACCGTGTTTATATCGGTGAGGTTCAGTGAACAGTGTTTCTATTGGTGAGGTTCAGTGAACAGTGTTTCTATCGGTGAGGTTCTATCGGTGGACTTCTATCTGTAGACTTGAACAGTGTTTCTATCGGTGAGGTTCTATCGGTAGACTTGAATAGTGTTTCTATCGGTGAGGTTCTATCGGTGAGGTTCTATCGGTGGACTTCTATCAGTAGACTTGAATAGTGTTTCCAGAATCCTAAGAGCTACCGATTCCATACTTTGCCAAATTTTGAGTATGTGAACAGTGTTTCCAACTTCGTAAATTTGACGTTTTCTTTGATGTGAAATACTTTTAAAACCTTATATTAAGGACTTTAAGGCCGATTCAAAGGCCATAAATCTTATATTAATTATTCCTAAGGCCGGGATGTTTTTACTTGGTCAAACCACGTGGGTTAATGCGATCCGTTTTTAATGGAGAATAAATCGGATCTTAAACCGTCGCCTCTCTAATTTATTTTTTAAAGGGAATGAGATATCATTCTTCATTTTTCTTCCTCCTGGTTCTCATCTACGAGACGCTACAACCTTGCAATCATTCCCGTAGGAGTTTCATAATCAAACATTACTCGGATCAGTTCCGCTCTGTTTGATGCAACCAAGTTGTGTCGATCGTTCTTCCATATATGGTATGTTTTATCATCGTTCCTTCAGGGATCACCTTTTCTTGTTCTTCCTTCCATATTATCATGTAATCCCCATGGTACTAATGGGTTTTCTTGGGGTTGGTTGGTACTGTCGTACCGTGGCATCCTCAGGTGGATGCAGCTGTCGTGAGGAGAAGAGGACTGTGACCCGTTGTGTGGATAAAGGACGTCAAGAACTCTTCAAGGTAGGGGATTCATGGATTCTCTAATTGTGTATGTGCAATAGTAGAATTAGCGTGATTTAGTCCTTTGGATCACAATGAAATTAACCTAATTAAATACTTGAACTAGATTAAATGAATTGGTTGATCGCATGTTGTTTCTTTGTACTGTGATAACGGTTTGCCTCATGTTTTCCTAGATAGAGTGATATCTATGATTTCCTTTAATTAGTTGCTCGTTCATGATGGAAATTGATAAAGAACGTAAAGCCGTAATTATTTGTTAAATAATTGGCTAATGATAACGAGGCATGTTAATGAATCTGTTAATTCAAGATGGATTAAAGAACTATTAGTTTGATAATTTCAAAAGGGTTCTGAGTTACCCGCTTTATTGTAAGGCTGAATGCCTTGTGGTTTGGAGCTCTGAGTGCTCATTTTGTATAAAGGCTAAATGCATTGTTAAAGGGCTGATATCCCATTTTGTGATCTTTGATTTCCTGCTGTTTGTGATTTGATGTGAGCCTGGATGGCTGTTGTGATATGTGGTGGCATGGGGACTTGTGGTTGTGGCAGCGGATGACTCCTAGTGTGGCGAGATGCATCGGTTTATGCATGTGTGTGTCGGGGAGGACACCAAGGAGGATGGTATGAGATGAATGTGATGGTTTGATGTTGGTGGTTTGGTTTGGTTGTTTATCTGCTTTACTTTTACCCACCGCTCAAGGCAGCTGGTTTTGCTTACCCTCTTTTTGAAGGAGGCGAAGACACGCGGGGTATGCCACATGCTTTCCGTGTTTAGCCTCTCGATGGAGGATGGGTCTATGCTCTTGCTATAGGCAGAAAAGACTCGACGGGTAGTATATCTACTCACTGTGTTGAGACCTTTGTGTTTAGTAGCATATGATTCTTTTCTAGAATGTCTGTGAATATGGGGAAGGTAATTCCATAATGAAAGTTTGTTTAAATGGTGATAATCCATGGGGATGGAGAAACTGGAATTTAATAGTGATGTGAATCCTAAAAAGGAGCAGTTCTTGAATGTGATGCGAATTTAGTTTAATGTGGTAAATTGTTAATGGTTAATTAATGTTTAAAGAATTAATTAACGTATAGTGGAACTGATAAAATGAGAATGGAGTAATCTAATAAAGCTCTTCAAATGGTTGTGTGCTTATAGGATGCCTAGTCTTAGAAGTAGCAGCCTGGAGTCTGAGAGACATTAGCTGCAGTTGTGCATATGACTAGGTAATGCCCATAGTGTGGTTATGAGTTATATATATTCTGTACTTTTTGTGTTTCTATACTCTACTCCACCCTGTTGGTAAGGGAAACTGACACCCCGGGGATTCTGAGCCCTAGGGGGTGTTTTCCCCAACATTCTGATGGGAGGTTGAATGACTGACTACCCCCTTTGGCCCCACTCTCTTCTCTTGGTAGATCTTTGTGCTGGTAGGCACAGTGGTTAGTTTCACCCATATATGTGTGTAGAGGGCTGTAATGTCTTGTGGTTATTTCACACACATATATCCTGGATATATTATCCTATGGACTACTATAGGTGTAACGTGTATAGGCTATAATGGCTTGAGGATTCTTACTCGGAGTATGGGCTGTAATGGATTGAGGTATTATACCCGACGTATGATACACGTTATGCGAGCTGTGGTGGCTCTCGGAAACTACCTGGTTACTTTTGGTTGTGAGGACGGTGTGGTGCTTTGCCCAGGTGTCTGCGGGAAAGCCTATGTGGTGCACGAGGTGCAGATTGTGGAGCTTAGCCCAGGTGTCTGCGGGCAAGACATAAAGAGAGATGCACAGGACGTATGTCGTTGGGGAAAAGCGGAAAACCAGTGGGGAAGTAGTAGTGGGGTACCCTTGATATTCTTTATAATATGCTATATTCTTGTATGCGTTACTTGGTGAGATTATCCATGGTGAGGTTGGGAACTTAGTATACCTATTTAGGTAACGAGTTAGTTTCACTTGTTGTTCACTGGGTTTTACAATGCTTCCTTTACTTTTTCACGAGAGGCTTGGGGAGGATCCTACTGAGTATACTATTATACTCACCCTATGTATATATAAACTGTTTTTTTCAGGTCACTTGGAGCAGGTTGGAGATCAAGCTGGTTACTACTAGCTTGCGGTTGGAGGAGGAGCTGTTCGGGCTTGTGGTCGCTGTCGTTTTACTTCTTTTGGGTACTTTTAGTTTCCCCTTTCAGTTGTAGCACTTTTGCATGACATTTCATATATGTACTTGGTTTCCTTTTATATTTCAGTTATGAGTTGGAGTTGGTTGGATACTATTCTATCTCTCTCTTCTGCATGTATTCTCTTAGAGGGTAATGCCTCCCATTTGTATGTTATTATACCCTCGGTGCTAGTCGCCAACCCGGGGCCTACTGGAGGCGGGACTCGGGGGTCATTATCTCCCTTTTCACATTTCCGGCCCAGGAGGGGTACACTTTGTGTGGAGGGGGTCGTGACAGAGTGGTATCAGAGGTCTGGTTGAGGGATAGGATGGAGTTTGGAGTTAGGCACAGGTGAGGATTCATGGGATGGTAGGGCAAAGGTGTCATTCATGTTTAGAAAGTGGGGTAAACACTGGAGACCGGCAGAGACATAGGCATTTAGGGCCCCCTATGATCTGTTGCACGGACCTTTAAGCTTACGATGGCTACTAAACAAAGTGATACTGGTTGCAGGGTAGAGACCTAGGAAAGGATCATGCATCATTATTCTTTGCGCTTGTGTTTGAATGGGTAGACCTTGGGATAGGTAACCTAAAATAAATAAAACAAAACAATTAATTAATTAATGTTGAGTCTTCTATATTCTAGGCTTAGGAGCTCTAACAGTTGTTATTTTGCAGGTATGTCTCCAGGTCGACGTCCTCGTTAGGTTTGCGCAGAAGATTCCCATCAGGCTGTTCCAGCAGATCGCCACCGAGTAGAGGTTGGCGAAGATGACACATGGAGGAAGACACTTCGAGAGTTTCAGCGCCAGAGTCTAAAGAAGTACGAGGGCTCCGTTTCAGATGTAGTCACAGAAGACTGGTTGGAGGAGATCGAGATAGGCTTCAGTTCGATTCATGCTCGGAAGGAACACTGAGTGTCCTTGGTTGTGACGATGCTGCGTGGAGCAGCGAGGCAGTGGTGGTTCTTGTTCCTCGGTGACCGTGAGGAGTCAGCGATCTCGTGGGAGGAGTTTCGAGACAGGTTTAGAGTCGAGTTTCTTTCATCGACTGCGAAGGTGTCCAGTCGCCAGGAGCTTCTCACCCTTCGGCAGGGGAGCTCCAGTGTTCGAGAGTTTGGAATCCATTTCAGGAACCTTCTACGATATGCTTCAGACCTGTTACCAGATGATGAGGCCAGGGTGAGGCATTTTGAGGAGGCTTTGCGTCCAAAGATCCAGCGCCAGGTCACCCCATTTATGCTGAAGACATATCTTGAGGTGCTGGCGAGGGCAGAGGTTGTTGAGAGGACTTTGGCCAGGACTGGATCGTCACGAGAGGGGAATCGTCATGATTCCTCACGAAGCAGAGCTATGGTCCGGGGTTCCCGTTTTTCAGGACAGAAGAGTTTCCATTCACCTGGGGGTAGGTCCCAGCCCTTCCCATCTCGTTTCTCTGGAGGCAGCAACTCTCAGACCTATGCCAAGGGATCAGGCGCTTGTTTTTCTTGTGGTGGTCGTGGTCATCAGCAGTGGGAGTGCCCGACTTTTCAGAGCAGTCATCGTGCACCAGGCGCTCCACTCCAGGTTCCTCCGTTGAGGCAGTTCCAGCCGAGGCAGCAGCAGCAGTTTGCACCAGCTTTAGATCACCAAAGGGTAGATGGAGCAGGCATAGGACAGCCCCATGACGCTCCCCGTCCTCAGAGAGCAGAGCGCGGCCGTGGTGGTGGTCGTCATCAGGGTCAGAGAGGTCGTGGAGGAGGTCGTGGTCAGCTTCATGCTCTAGCGTTACCAGCCCCAGGCGAGCCAGATGCCGTTCGAGGTACCCTTTGCTTGGTTTCTACCTTGGTGTATGCCTGGTTTGATTCAGGAGCAACACACTCCTTCATATCACCTACCCTTGTCCATGCTTTGAAACTTGAGGTAGAGAGGCTTCCAGTGCCCATGGCGTTGACTACGCCAGTTGGAGGTCGAGATGACTTGTTTGAAGTATGTAGAGACTATGAGCTAGTGTTGGGGCAACACCGCTCTTGGGGAGACTTCCTATGTTTGCGAATACAACCATATGATGTCATACTTGGCATGGATTGGTAGTATTCAGTGCAGGCTGTTGTGGATTGCTACAAGAAGAAGGTCGTTTTCTTTGATGAAGATGGAGAGAAAGTGGTGTTTGTTGGTGAGAGAGATCCTCGGATGAGTCATAGACGAGTTCCATCCTTATCATCCATGATGGCTGGGATGATGCTGAGTTCTTCAGAGGTTCAACAGTTGGCGTTTCCTAGGGTCGTAGAGGAGTACCCTGACGTCTTTCCAGAAGAGGTTGTATCCTTACCCCCTCAACGAGAGATCGAGTTTGGGATCAAGCTACAGCCAGGAGCGTCTCCTATCTCTATGTCTCCGTATAGGATGGCCCCTTCTGAGTTACGAGAGCTACGTATTCAGCTCGACGGTCTGTTGCAGTGTGGTTTTGTTCGGCCAAGTGTGTCACCGTGGGGTGCACCAGTTTTGTTTGTGAAAAAGGCTGATGGCAGTTTGCGGTTGTGCGTCGATTATCGTCGGTTAAACAAAGTGACAATAAAGAACCGCTATCCTCTCCCACGGATTGATGACCTATTCGATCAACTGAAGGGTGCAAGTTGGTTCTCAAAGATAGACTTGCGGTCAGGATATCATCAGATGCGTGTAAAGGATGAGGATATCCCGAAAACTTCTTTCCACTGTCGTCATGGGCATTTTGAGTTTGTTGTAATGCCATTCGGAGTGACGAATGCTCCAGCTATTTTCATGGGGTTGATGAATGCTGTGTTCCGTGAATTCCTGGACAAGTTTGTTGTGGTTTTCATCGATGACATCCTTGTGTACTCCACATCTGAAGAAGAGCATGCAGAGAATCTACGAGCCGTTTTGGGAGTTCTTCTCCAACATCAGTTGTTTGGGAAGTTTTCCAAGTGTGAGTTCTGGGATCGAGAAGTTCGTTTCTTAGGGCATGTTGTGTCCCAACAGGGAGTAGCTGTGGATCCATCGAAGATAGAAGCAGTAGTGTCTTGGGCAGCCCCTAAGACCGTGTCAGAGGTACGAAGTTTCCTTGGTCTCGCAGGCTATTATAGGAGGTTTGTATCCAATTTCTCCCGAGTTGCGACTCCTCTGACAGCTTTGACCAGGAAGGATCAAGCATTCATATGGACTGATCAGTGTCAGACAGCTTTCGAGTATTTAAAGGAGAAGTTGGTAAGTTCTCCAGTCCTTTGTCTTCCAGTGGAGGGAGTACAGTTTGATGTTTTCTGTGATGCTTCACATCTGGGGCTAGGCTGTGTTCTCATGCAGCAGAGGTCAGTTGTTTCTTATGGGTCTCGGCAGTTACGTCCACATGAATGCAACTACGCCACCCATGATCTTGAGTTGGCAGCCGTGGTGTTTGCTCTGAAGTTGTGGAGACATTACCTCATTGGTGATCACTTTGTGGTTTTCACCGATCATAAGAGTTTGAGGTATGCTTTCTCCCAACGTGACTTGAACTTGAGGTAGCATCGGTGGGTGGAGTTCTTGCAGGAATACGACTTTGAAATATCGTATACACCTGGAAAAGGGAACTTTGTAGCTGATGCACTAAGCCGAAAGTCACATAATGATGTTGTACGTGAATCTGGTGATTCCTAGAGAGTGATGGAAGAGCTAGGAACTTTGCATCTTTGTATGGGAGAAGTTGGGAGTAGAGGTTGTCTTCTCTAGATGACGGTGCAGTCATCTCTGATGCAGGAGGTGGAAGAGTCTCATTTGGGTGATCTAGAGGTGGAAGTCTAGAGAGACAGAGTTGTTTGTGGAGAGGCCCCTAATGGTTGGTCGGAGGATGAACAACACCGACTGTTGTATCATGGAAGGCTTTTTGTTCCCTTGGTGATGCGCGAGACGATTCTCCGAGAGTTCCATAGTTCACCCTTGGCGGTACATCCTGGTGTGACGAAGATGTACCGATCCTTGAGGAGTCAATTTTGGTGGCCTGGGCTGAAGCATGCAGTTGCAGAATGTGTGTCTCGATGTTTAGTCTGCCAGAAGGTGAAGGCCGAACACCGTGTTCCTGGTGGTCTTCTCCAGCACTTAGAGATTCCCTAGTGGAAGTGGGCGGACATATCAATGGACTTTGTTACAGGTTTACCTTGAGCTCCGGTAGGACATGATGCTATATGGGTGGTAGTGGATCATTTAACAAAATCATCCCACTTCATAGCGATCAAGGAGTCGAGCTCAGTGGAAGTTTTGTCGATGCAGTATCTAGAGGAGGTGGTGAAACTCCATGGAGTACCTAGGACGATCATTTCTGATCGAGATCCTCGTTTTACCTCCAGGGTGTGGAGAGGTCTCCAGCATGCCTTTGGCTCTCAACTGTTCCTTATCACTGATTTTCATCCTCAAACGGATGGTCAGACAGAGCGAACCATCCAGACTCTTGAAGACATGTTGCGCTCTTATGTTCTTGATTTTGGAGGTTCATGGACGAAGCACTTACCCTTGGTAGAGTTCTCTTACAATAATAGTTTCCACTCTACCATCGGTATGGAGCCGTTTGAAGCCTTGTATGGCCGTCCATGCCGTTTTCCATTGTGCTGGACTGGGGTCGGAGAGTCAGCAATTCTCGGACCAGAACTAGTGCAGAATACAACAGAGATGGTTCAGGTGATTCGTGAGAGGATGAAGACAGCACAGGATCGTCAGAAATTATATGCTGATAAAAGGAGGAGACCCTTAGAGTTTAATGTTGGGGATCATGTGTTTCTGAAGGTGACTCCCCGCCGTGGGCAGCGAAGGTTTGGTCGTGGAAGTAAGCTTTCTCCCCGGTTTATTGGGCCTTTCGAGGTGTTGGATCGTGTTGGAGCTGTGGCATATCGAGTAGCACTTCCCCCTCAGATGAGTCGGATACATGATGTTTTCCATGTATCACAGCTCCGTTGTTATCTTCATGATGAATCTCATATTATCAATTGGGGAGGGATCGATATTGACGATGATGCAACCTTCGAGGAGCGACCTGTGGAGGTCCAAGACCGTAAGGAGAAGGTGTTGCGTGGGCGTTCTATTCCTTTAGTTCGTGTCTTGTGGCGACATGGTGGCATGGAGGAGAGTACCTGGGAGCGTGAGTCACAGATACGTGCTCAGTACCCAGAGTTGTTTAATGTTTAACTCTTTTCATGTAATGATGTTTCCTTTATGGTTAGACCTTTCATGTTTTATTTATATACCTTTGATGTGATGTTATGTTTGAATTGTTTGGTTATGGATTGTTTATTTCCATACTCTCGGATGTCGTAGTTTTGTTCCAGCTTTTAAAAAGCTCATGGTGGTTTTCCCCTGAGAGGTATCTTATGGGGTGGTTGTTCGGACCCCTCTGTTTCCTCTGAGTTGGTTTTTATTTCTCGAGGACAAGAATGTTTTGAGACGTATCTAATGTAATGGCCCGGAGCTCCCTGGTCCATTACATTGTGAAAATGTGGTGTTGGAGGTCTTCCGGGAGGTCAAGGTGACTTATCCCTCAGTCGCTGCCTACCGGTAGCTCGGTCTACCGGTAGCTGCTGCCTACCGGTAGCCGGTTTACCGGTAGCTGCTGATTACCAGTAGCTCGGTCTACCGGTAGCTGCTGCCTACCGGTAGCTCGGTCTACCGGTAGCTGCTGCCTACCGGTAGCCGGTCTACCGGTAGCTGCTGATTACCGGTATCTCGGTCTACCGGTAGCTGCTGCCTACCGGTAGCTCGGTCTACCGGTAGCTGGTGATTACCGGTAGCTCGGTCTACCGGTAGCTGCTGCCTACCGGTAGCCGGTCTACCGGTAGCTCCTGATTACCGGTAGCTCGGTCTACCGGTAGCTGCTGTCTACCGGTAGCCACCGCTTACCAGTAGCTCGGTTACCAGTAGCCGCGGCATACTGGTAGCTCGGTATACTGGTAGTCGCAGTCTAGCAGTAGCTCGGCTAAAACTTTGCCAAATTTCTAGTTCTCGGAACAGTGTTTCCAGTTTTATGAACAGTATCGGTAGGTGAACAGTGTTTCTATCGGTGAGGGTCTATCGGTGGACTTCTATTGGTAGACTTGAACAATGTTTCTATCGGTGAGGTTCTATTGGTGGACTTCTATCGGTAGACTTGAACATTGTTTCTATCGGTGAGGTTCTATCGGTGGACTTCTATCGGTAGACTTGAACAATGTTTCTATCGGTGAGGTTCTATCGGTGGACTTCTATCGGTAGACTTGAACAATGTTTCTATCGGTGAGGTTCTATCGGTGGACTTCTATCGGTAGACTTGAACAGTGTTTCCAGAATCCTAAGAGCTACCGATTCCATACTTTGCCAAATTTTGAGTATGTGAACAGTGTTTCCAGCTTCATAAATTTGACGTTTTCTTTGATGTAAAATACTTTTAAAACCTTATTTTAAGGACTTTAAGACCGATTCAAAGGCCATAAATCCTATATTAATTATTCCTAAGCCCGAGATGTTTTTACTTGGTCAAACCGCGTGGGTTAATGCGATCCGTTTTTAATGGAGAATAAATCAGTTCTTAAACCGTCGCCTCTCTAATTTATTTTTTTAAAGGGAACGAGATATCATTCTTCATTGTTCTTCCTCCTGGTTCTCATCTACGAGACGCTAGAACCTTGCAATCATTCCCGTAGGAGTTTCATAATCAAACGTTACTCGGATCAGTTCCGCTCTGTTTGATGCAACCAAGTTGTCTCGATCGTTCTTCCATATAAGGTATGTTTTATCATCGTTCCTTCAAGGATCACCTTCTCTTGTTCTTCCTTCCATATTAGCATGTAATCTCCATGGTTCTAATGGGTTTTCTTGGGGTTGGTTGGTACTGTCGTACCGTGGAATCCTCCGGTGGATGCAGCTGTCGTGAGGAGAAGAGGACTGTGACCCGTTGTGTGGATAAAGGACGTCAAGAACTCTTCGAGGTAGGGGATTCATGGCTTCTCTAATTGTGTATGTGCAATCGTAGAATTAGCATGATTTAGTCCTTTGGATCACAATGAAATTGACCTAATTAAATACTTGAACCAGATTAAAAGAATTCGTTGATCCCATGTTGTTGCTTTGTACCGTGATAACGGTTTGCCTCATGTTTTCCTAGATAGAGTGATATCTATGATTTCCTTTAATTAGTTGCTCGTTCATGATGGAAATTGATAAAGAACGTAAATCCGGAATTATTTGTTAAATAATTGTCTAAAGAAAAGGAGGCATGTTAATGAATATGTTAGTTCAAGATGAATTAAAGAACTATTTGTTCGATAATTTCAAAAGGGTTCTGAGTTACCCTCTTGCTTGTAAGGCTGAATGCCCTGTGGTTTGGAGCTCTGGGTGCTCATTTTGTATGAAGGCTGAATGCCTTATTAAAGGGCCGAGAGCCCATTTTGTGATCTTTGATTTCCTACTGTTTGTGATTTGATGTGAGCCTGGATGGCTGTTGTGATATGTGGAGGCATGGGGACATGTGGTTGTGGCAGCGGATGATTACTAGTGTGGCGAGATGCATCAGTTTATGCATGTGGGTGTCGAGGAGGACACCAAGGAGGATGGTATGAGATGAATGTGATGGTTTGATGTTGGTGGTTTGGTTTGGTTGTTTATCTACTTTACTTTTCCCCACTTCTCAAGGCAGCTGGTTTTGCTTACCCTCTTTCCGAAGGAGGCGAAGACACGCGGGGTATGCCACGTGCTTTCTGTGTTTAGCCTCTCAATGGAGGATGGTTCTATGCTCTTGCTATAGGCGGAAAAGACTCGACGGGTAGTATATCTACTCACCGTGTTGAGCCCTTTGTGTTTAGTAGCATAGGATGCTTTTCTAGAATGCCTATGAATATGGGGAAGGTAATTCCATAATGAAAGTTTGTTTAAATGGTGATAATCCACGGGGATGGAGAAACTAGAATTTAATAGTGATGTGAATCCTAAAAAGGAGCAGTTCTTGAATGTGATGCCAATTTAGTTTAATGTGGTAAATTGTTCATGGTTAATTAATGTTTAAAGAATTAATTAACGTACAGTGGAACTGATAAAATGAGAATGGAGTAATCTAATAAAGATCTTCAAATGGTTGTGTTCTTATAGGATGCCTAGTCTTAGAAGTAGCAGCCTGGAGTCTGAGAGACGTTAGCTGTAGTTGTGACTATGACTAGGTAATGCCCATAGTGTGGTTATGAGTTATATATATTCTGTACTTTTTGTGTTTCTATACGCTACTCCACCCTGTCGGTAAGGGCAACTGACACCCCGAGGATTCTGAGCCCTGGTGGGTGTTTTCCCCAACATTCTGATGGGAGGTTGAATGGCTGACTACCCCCTTTGGCCCCGCTCTCTTCTCTTGGTAGATCTTTGTGCTGGTAGGCACAGTGGTAAGTTTCACCCATATATGTGTGTAGAGGGCTGTAATGGCTTGTGGTTATTTCACACACATATATTCTGGATATAGTATCCTATGGACTACTATAGGTGTAACGTGTATAGGCTATAATGGCTTGAGGATTCTTACTCGGAGTATGGGCTGTAATGGCTTGAGGTATTATACCCGACGTATGACACACGTTATGCGAGCTGTGGTGGCTCTTGGAAACTACCTGGTTACTTTTGGTTGTGAGGACGGTGTGGTGCTTCGCCCAGGTGTCTGCGGGCAAGCCTATGTGGTGCACGAGGTGCAGATTGTGGAGCTTAGCCCAGGTGTCTGCGGGAAAGCCTTAGAGAGAGATGCACAGGACGTATGTCGTTGGGGAAAAGCGGCAAACCAGTGGGGAAGTAGTAGTGTGGTACCCTTGATATTCTTTACTATATGCTATATTCTTGTATGCGTTACTTGGTGAGAGTATCCATGGTGAGGTTGGGAACTTAGTATACCTGTTTAGGTAACGAGTTAGTTTCACTTGTTGTTTACTGGGCTTTAGCATGCTTCCTTTACTTTTGCACGAGAGGCTTGGGGAGGATCCTACTGAGTATATAGTTATACTCACCCTATGTATATATAAACTGTTTTTTTTCAGGTCACTTGGAGCAGGATGGAGATCAAGCTGGTTACTACTAGCTTGCGGTTGGAGGAGGAGCTGTTCGGGCTTGTGGTCGTTGTCGTTTTACTTCTTTTGGGTACTTTTAGTTTCCCCTTTCAGTTGTAGCACTTTTTCATGACATTTCATATATGTACTTGGTTTCCTTTTATATTTCAATTATGAGTTGGAGTTGGTTGGAGTCTATTCTATCTCTCTCTTCTGCATGTGTTCTCTTAGAGGGTAATGCCTCCCATTTGTATTTTATTATACCCTCGGTGCTAGTCGCCAACCCGGGGCCTACTGGAGTCAGGACTCGGGGGTCATTATCTACCTTTTCACATTGCCGGCCCAGGAGGGGTACACTTTGTGGGGAGGGGGTCGTGACAGATTGGGGTAAGTATTAACATTTTGTCTGTTAGTTTTTCAATATGAATGTTTATGCTGATTATTTTTTCACCCCTTTCATACTATGAATTAATTAGACTTAGTGATTTATATATGGTCCCGCTATATCCCCTCAATACATCAATTGGTCTCATGAGACAAACTAGATTGGGTTTTGACAGAGGTGTTATCCATTTATTTAGATGTCTTGGGGAAATCCATAAACAATATGTTTTAAATGTATTAAATTATGAATTCAATCATTATAAATTAAATTTTTGATATTTCATGCGATTAATTATATGGAATTATTTGATCATCATTTATTCCTTCCATGTTATGCTCATGTTATTGATTAAATGGAATGTTTCATTGTTATTTGCATTTATAAAAATATTATTCCTTATTTATTCAAAGCTTCATTTGTATTATTATCCTTATTTAGTATCTAATGCCACCTATTTATTATGTTCTATTCTCTATCGGATAATAGGATGTGTTTTGTGATTGATATGCATTGATACACTATGAGGATAATGGAATTCTAAAATAAAACACTTTGTGTATTTTATATTTTAGATTGTAATAATAATTTCAAGTATGTTTCTAATTTACCAAGACAACTAAACTATTCTGTGATTTGGTATGTGATTCCTTGTATCTTTTTCCAATGTAATAAAGTAGAAAACATTATAGGATATTGGGGTTGGGGTTACTATACAAGAGTTACTAGTATATCTTGTATATGATGAGTATCCAAGACAAACATTTGAAGATTCAATTGATATATGGATATACTATGGAAGAGGGAGTCTGTTGGATACCTCTCAATGTTTTTCATCAATAATATGATTGAATATAGTTGTAGAGGCTCTTCAATGAATGGTACATGAATATTATTCATTTATATTTTACATGGTTTCAATTTCATTGACTAGAGACCAGGGAATTTGTGATTTTATTATATTTTGATGCCTTAAAAGTGTGTTTTTCAATCCCTTGAACCCATTTAGTAGTATAAAATCTTCACAATTATTCTTGATTCATGAAATAATGTATAAAAACATAGAAAAGGTATATAATTTTTATGTATTATAGTATATCATTAAATACATTATATAATTTGATTTATGGATTGTATTATGATATATGATATATTAAACTATGACATGGTTGAGCCGAATGATATGTGATATCATAGGTGATGACATAGTGTATATAATTTGTCTTTGAAATATCATAACTTTTAATATAAGGGAGTCACTGTCGACGATACAATCAATTTAATCATATGCATGCCTAAAAAATAGAGTGTCGTATCACTTGTATGATATAAGGGATATCGTAAGGTATGGAAACAAAACAATTTAAGGTTTTATTTTTGTGAAAAATTATCTATTGTAAAATACGATGGATAACATGGTATTTTGTAAATTAAGATATATTGATATCGTAAAATACAATATACATGAAAATGTGATTTTTATTAAATTTTTATTATAAATTGATTATATATTCATAAATTACTAATAAATTAAAGAAATTGGTATTTTGGTATATTTATTTAATTCACTAAATGTTTATTAATTAATTAATTATAAAGTGTTTATAATTAATTACTTATTATTTTCAAAACATTTAATAATGAAATATCCATAATATTAAATTTTAATATTAAATATATTTGGTATTTATATGGTGTTACATATAATGTCTATATAATGTGTTAATTTGGAAATTATAGGTGTAATTCATAAAATTTTAAAAACTTTAAAAATAAGGAAAAAATATGAAAGATTTATATTAATTATTATGAATTTTCCATAATATTTAATTTGATATATTTAAATCAAAAAATGCATTTTTTTTGAAATATATTTTATCCATATCAAATGAAGTTTTTATAATTGATATGATCATGGTTTAAAAAATATAAAATATGTGATATTTAGATTATGTGGATTGTTTGCACAATCAACTTGGAGTATAAAATTTTTGTATTCCCTTTAATATAATATATTTTAGTTGGATGTCATATAAAAGTATAATTTGAAGGATTTTATATTAGATATAAATATAAGGTGTTTATATTTATTTAATTATGGAATTTCCATAATTCATGGATAAATTATAAAGTGTTTAAAATTTCATTATTTTTGAATTTTTATAAATAGTACATCTCATGTTTTAATATTTGAATTATTTATTTATTTATTTTATTTCCATGTTTATTATTCATGAATATAATTATTATATTACTAATATATGTATACTATAGTTTAAAGTGTTAAACTAGTCCTATAAATTTTCATAAATGCATCTAAGAAGTTTCAATAAAGGTATGATAACAGTTTTAGTTTTTTCTACCATGATGCTTTCTTATACTTGGTTATGAGATTGAATTAAGATGTTATTTATAATTAATACATATTAGTTGCTATAATTATGATTTAATTGAAGTCCCTCTTGAGTATCTTAACATTGGTGAGAGGGAATTTAGGTTAGACTGCTAATTGGTTTTAAGCCTTATTCTTTGTTTAGAAAAGTGGTGGTTTACTATCACTCTATCCAAATTTACTTTTGTGGGTATTTTTGATATCATATAATTATAAACCATTAAATAAAATGGTTCTATAAACCTTATGCATTAGATTCATTTGGATATATAAATGAATATAGTTGTATTTTAATTTGAGTTAGTAACATAAGCTATGAGTTTGGTAAGGAGTGACATGTCAATATGATTTTACCATTTTGATTTGGTGTAAGTAATAAATATTCCAAACTAAAACATTAAGAATAATGAATACATGTAAAGGGAACACATGGGATAACATGGTGTGATTAAATCCCCTTTAAATATACAAATGTCATATTCTTTTCTAATTGAACACTAATCGTGACCTTGGTCATTCAACTCGGTAGGTTCTAGCAAATAGGTCTCCCGATGATTATCTTGTGAAATTAAAGAAAGTAATGAGGTGACCATAAGAGTAAGGTTCATTTTTTTGGTGATTTATTTAGATTATTATTATTTTGGAATCCATTAGGAAGGATTCTAGTATAAAAATGTTTAGTTTATCCACATGATGGATTAGGAAAAATGTTATCTAATCAACCAACTAAGAGTCATATATGATATTATTTGCATGATTACCTACTTAAATAGTTAATTGGTGAGTTTAATTCCAATTATGACTAATTTATTAGTCACATATGTTTATTTTACCACCAATGGATAAAATTTAAATATTAAAAGGCATTATCATTCTAGTAGAAGAATATTTAATAAAATTCCTTATTAAATGAATGTAAAACATGATAATCATATTATAAAATCTTCTATTATAGATATAATAGAATTATAATAATCCAACATGGCATTGGTATTAGTCTTCGAAAAAGAGAAACTTAATGTAAGAAAGTCTGTAGAATGGAAAAGTAACCTAAGAATCATTCTTAGGTAAGAAGAAAATTCTATGTTTTTGAAAAACCCTTTCCCGAGTAACAATCTATTGAATTATTGAAACACTTAATTATAGATTATTACAAGGAGTATAAAATGATTCAATTAATGTTTCAAAGGAATTAAATGAGAGATAACCAAAATTACTTTAGACACTAATCATATTCTAAATGTGATTGACTATTCCCATGATTTGGTGAGACTAAAAGTAACCTATAAGGCTTGGCATGGATATTAAATTTAGCATGTTATCATTAATGTAAATTAAATGATAATGTGAATATGTTTAACAAAATTTTATCCATTTTCCTCATAGTGTGGATAATATATGAACTAAAAAATTTTATTTTTAGGTTTTCGTATTGTTTTGAAAATAAAAATAGGTAAAGGTTTAAGATAGAAGTATATTATTATATTTTTACAATAGTTAGCCTGGTATATCGAAAACTAGACCTATCAAATTGGGAATAAAATTTTTCATAGATTCTGGGATATTTTGAGATACCTTAAGGGGTTCTATAATCTCTATGTTATTTATTCATGTTATAGAAATAAATTCTTTAATTTTGAAGGGTATATGATACTAAATGTATATTTCATATATGTTGTAAATATATAAGACTTCAGAATAAATGAAGTAATTGATCAAGATCTTAGCTTTCATTCAAGTAATGATTCAAGGGATTTTAAAAAATGGAGTTTAATGAACTAGAAAAAATCAAGCTTATCTAGATATATATAAACGTTGTACATTTTCATCTTATTTATCATATAAGATAAGAGAAGTTGTTCTTTAACAAAATTTAATATAAACAATCTGAAATGATGGATTAAATACACATGGTTTAGGATTCATTGA
Organism: Viscum album; assembly: GCA_963277665.1. Taxonomy (NCBI): domain Eukaryota; kingdom Viridiplantae; phylum Streptophyta; class Magnoliopsida; order Santalales; family Viscaceae; genus Viscum; species Viscum album. The sequence continues at coordinate 2,042,717,543 of OY728142.1, read as the reverse complement.
ATTATATTACATGCTTGAAAATAAGGTAAGGACAAAAGGAGTTTTACAAGGGATAAAGGATTTAACCAACATATTTTTTAAAATATAAGGAATTAATAGTCCAACACTCATCAGTCGAATATTTTAAAGAATAAAATATTTTTTTTAGAATAATCCTCCAGAAATGTCGAATAACATATTTAATATTGAAAAATAGTGTTTTAAAATATCCCCACTAAAATGAATAATTTTCATTTCTTGAAACAAAGTAGTTTTTATATCTTATCTTGATATATCTGAGATATTATAGTTTCTATGAGACTAGTGGAGGTATATTTGGACATTGATAAATTTAAAGTGTTGGAAATGAAAAAATTTGCTAGTCAAAATTCAATTTGAATATCACTTTATCCTAAAAGAGTTTTTAGTACATTGATAAAGATAAATATAAAGAGTTACATTTATCTACCATAATTAATTGAATATCACTTTAAATACTGAAATGAATTTATGATATGAGTTGGTAAATAAAATTTAAAAAGGTATATATTATTTCCAAAAATTATGTGAAGAATTTTTTTGATGGAATATTTATAATAAACACAATAATGATGAACTTATATATAGTTATAAGTATATTATATACTTTATTATCATCACGAAAGTTGATTTTTTTAATCTAACTAGATTTAATTCTATTTTAAAAGAGTTAAAAATTAAAAATATTATACCTAGGTCACACTATTATTAAAACATACTTTCTTCAATGAAGTTTCCTACAAAAGGATTTTAGTAGGATATTTTATCATATGGTTACATAGAGATTCTATAGAAACAACATAAAGAGTTAATGAGATTAATAAAAACACAAAATCACTATAAACGTATGGTCTCTATGGTGGTATATAATGTATGAATTTTTTAATATTCATAAATTAATTTCATATTATGAATTTCATCATGTAATAAACATGATAGTCTACATTTATTCATTCATTCATGTTAGTTGTATATATTACATGAAGGGAAATTATGATTTACCACTTAATATATGAATTTTAATTATCCCAAACTATTTTTTATCATGGTGTATTATAGACTGTGATGAACTTTTAATGTTATTATGGGTAGGATTTTATATTGAGATAAAAAATATGGTCATGAGCACAAAATGAGTTTTGTGCATTCAATGAACACCTAAGTATACCACATAAAGTCTTGTACGCTTTGTATTTGGTATAATAGGACGAAATTTTCAATTTTTCGGATTTCTCAAAACCTAAGGTTGAAAAGATATCTAGAATGATAATTTTTATTCTTTGATACCTTTATTATGAAAGCCTTAAGGCTTAGAAAATAAAGGGGCTATTTAGTATGTGGATGATCATGTCATTAGATGAGTCTTAACCTAGATGGTATTTTTACTCTCATATCATGAGTATGAAATATGGGTCCTTGATTAAGATAGTATAAAGAAGTATTTGAATATAGCTTGATAAAAAACGTGATATGCTCATTAAAGTTCCCAGATATGACTGGATCCATGATAGGGAAGGGGTGGATTAGTGGTCTAATTTTATTTTACAATTTACTACCTTTTATCCAAACCTCTATAACTAGTCAAGGTCTCAATCCACACTAAAATAAATATATCACTCTTACATTCATTTAGGTATATGAATTCATAGAAAATGTACGTGGTAATTTATAATGTTTGGCCTAAAAGGCACACTATTTTCCAGGTTGGGTAGGCATCCTAACATAGATTAAGCACTACAGATATAATTGAATAAAATATAAGTTGGTTATAAACCCAAAATACAATATTCAACAACTAGTTATACACCCCTATCATAAATATCCACTTCAAAAATTGGTTATACACCTAAATCATACCCTCTACTTTAGTTATGGTTAGACACCCAATCAAAATATCCTTCAATTTTGATATGATGATTGAGATATCACTTTATTCATAAGGTTTAATTATATTCCTCCATAGGATAATATTCCTCCATGATATCATTAGATATAGTTCATTGTGTACCCCTTCAAGAACATTGAAAACAAATTGAATATATTTACCAGAATTGAACCATACTCTAAATCCTATGTAATTTGGTTCTTGCTCAGTGTTATGAATACATGGGGATGATAGAATTCTTATACGATGTTTAAACTCCCAGATTCAGAATATTATCTTCTTCTCAGCACTCTAGTATATATTTCTCTTATAAAATATGCAACTAATTTTATGAAAAAACATTTATTCCTTTCAGTTATGTATCATACATTTACAAAATTTTATATGAATATTTTTCTCAATATTTCTTTTTATGGAGACCCCATAAAACCTTCCTTAATAGATTATTTAATATAGGGATATTTGTTTATTGAAAAAATATCATATAATTTTATATCCAATGTAAAGTCATCTCCTTAATTCTTTCACTATTTTAAAATAGATAAAAAAGTCACATATTTTAAAAATAAATCTCAAGTTCAGATTCCTCGAGATATCCATGATTTTATTATATTAAAATCTCAATTAAATATATATGAAATTTTTAACTTTTAATTTATTTAAACCATTTAAATACATAGAATAATGTCTTTTTATCACGTGAACTTCTTGTTTGTAGTATGGAACACATTTTTGAATCACCACATTCTCTCTTGACTTGTTTTTTCCTCAATCTTTTCTTGAATCAAGATCTATATGTTGTCATGATATTTAAACCATATAGCTAAATATGAAAGATTAATATTAATTAATCACAATTTTTAGAGAACATTTCCTTATAGAAGATTCATATTTTCAATTAAAATTCATCTACAAGAATTAATCTTCATTATGTGGTTTCCAAAAATTACTCTATGTGTAAATATCTTATTATTATATAAATATTATATGGGTAGTAAGAATTTATTACTCCCTCTTAAAATTTATTAAGGCCTTCCAAAATGTCATTAAACAAAGGGAATTTATATTTGATGAAATACAATAAACTCATGTATCATATGGAATCTAAAAATCTCTAATGTGATGCTAATTACCCGTATATATATATGAAATGTGCTAAACACAAGCGAATTATCTTTTAAGCCGAGAAATTATACAACATTGTGTAATATTCTATTCAACATAAATTTGTTTCTTTTTCTATTTCTTCAAAATGAATTATTCACTTCATGTAGATAAAATAACATTTTCATTGGATAAATCCATTTATCACTTCTCAATTCTCAACTGTATGTCTCATCAGGAAAAGATATGTTGTAACTCTACATCTATTACATAGAGTACACACCTTTTCCATTTCTTTATAAATCAAATATTTGGATGAAATATTATATTCACTAGTACAAATATTCTATGGTACTTAAAATATATTATTCTTATGTAAAATTTCATAAGTATAGGATGATTTCTTATCATTTTTTAGAAACGTTCAAAACAGTTCTAGATTTAACTCAAATACCAAAAATACCACTTAAAATGTTTTGAGGAATTATAAAGAATTAAAAAACACTTTAAAAATTTTATAGACCAATTTCCCTTTAACTGCCAACATGTTTTTATTTCATTGAAGAAAAACATATCAATAATCACATTTAAAACACTTATTTATCTTTAATCATTCAAAGTGACCTCAAATGTGTCCACAATCAATCTATAATATGTGTCCTCAAATATAATTTTCATTTAACATGGATGTAACCCCTTAAAATCATAGGTAATAAAAAAGTATATTGGAATATTCTTAACTCCATGCTCATATTACTTATTGATAAAAAAATATAATAAACCCAATGGGTACAGACAAATCACATTTTCTATTTTGTTTTCAATACCACCATATCATTTATATGCCAAAATGTATTATTCTTCAATATATCTCTCTTATGGAAAATAAATATAATGAAAATGTATGGTTAATCACATTACCTATAAATATATCTTCAATCTTCAAATAAGTTCTTATCCCAATGAAAACATGAACAACAACCTTTATGAACATGTGGAGAGAAGGATTATAACACATACAATATTATCTAAGATATTTTAATTGAGATAATATAAGTCTCCATTGGATAACTCGATGTAAAAAAAGTTGGATTTGACCAAGATATCAGGGCTATAAATAAAATTTCTACATGTAATATCAACTTGGAATCTAATTTTAGGGATGTTTTAAAATAGATTTACCAAGAAAAATTTAATCCTACACATCTTAACAAACACATCAAAAAGTAAATTTGTAAGACACGTGACTCCCCATATTTCTCATATTTTCATCAACCAAAACTCACCCTTTTTAAATATATTTTATATAATAAAACATAATGGCTATAAGTGTTATTGATTACCTAATTCTTTAGTTTTTATAGGGAAGTCAATAAATCTTATATTTTCCAAATTCACAAAATTTGTGATGTTTTGAAAGTTCCATCTTAGGTTTTGATTCCATCAAGGATGGACTGATTTCTTTGACCACATGATAATTGAAATAAAATGTAAATAAATTATTTTTTACTATCCAAAATTGAAATATTCATTTCTCTCCTTTAATTCACTATATTTTAGAAAAGATGAAAAATAATAGTAGGGAATAACAAGGGACCTCTTGGTTTCTTAAGAAGCAACATTAAGGGCGATCATTTGTTCATAACATTGGGTACTCCTTTCATCCAAACTCATCACGTTTTTCCCTATCAACATCCTTAATATGATTCTTTATCATATTCTCCTCTTGAAAATATTATTTATGTGAATAAATTTTATTCATCTCTTTTGTCAATGAAACGTCACTGCCTTTTTTTCAAAATTACCTTATTATTATTTATTCTTCAATAAGAAGGATAGTAATGAAATATTTTAAACCATTCCCACCATGAAAACGCCTTTCATATAACATTTTTTTTATTTTTATATATATTTTTACTGAATAAATAATCGTTAACTTTTACCTCAGATTGTTAACTCATTTTCCATACTTTATTATTTTCACTTTTCTTATCCTTCACTATTTTTTGTCTAGTGAATACTAATTATGCCAAAATATCTTACATTATTTCTTAAAATGGTCCATTTAGTTTGGGTTTTAATATAAACAATGTAATTCCTTACTCTTTATAGTATATGTAACCAAACTGGGAAACCTTGTCTTGAATGAGTCTACTTTATAACCTCCTTATCATCATCTCCCACAGAATTCTCCTAAACATTATAATTTTTTTAGGGCGGGATGATTAGGAAAAATATTTTTTTAAACATCATTTCTTTTAGATTTTTATCTCTTTTGCTCAATATAACTCCCACTTGGTCCTTCATATTTCCCTGATGAAGACATATTATGACCTCATGAGTAGGACTTGTGTTCATATCATTAACAATGTAATGACCTGAAAATTTATGTATAAAATTCCATTTTTTAATGTCTTATGGATATAAGAAACACATGAAATTTTTTTTATTATTAGGTTTAAATGATATTTACTATTTATTTCTGTTGATGATATAGTCGTTGAACAGTGACCGTACACCTTACCCTTTGGTTTTATGAGGGTGTTATAAGGGGTTATGTAACAAGGTATTAGTTATTTATTGTGTAATCCCTTTTTACAAATAAAAGTCTTATTCCACCAATTCCATTATGAGAAATGCCTTTATTAAAAAATAAAGAACATGATAAATTGATTTTTAGGGTAAAAATTGTACTTTTGAGAAATATATACATTAATATTTTTATTAATAATATTATAAAAAATTCTTATAAATTTTGATTATATCAATTCATTATCTATAAATGATTAGGAAATCAGTTTGATAAGAGTTATATTTTTATACAATAAAATCGAAAGTGTATTCATTTTAATTAAAAAATTTATTGTCAGGAATTAATGAATTTTTGAAATAATTAATATTATAATGAAACATTATTATTAAATTACTTTTATTAAGAATAATGAGTATATAATTTTTATGTACTCAAATGTACTTTTTTTTAAGGTTTAAAAACTATTTTTTTCAAAACCCATCAATTTTCAATAAATACAGGTTCTCATTTTAAAAGTTAAAAATCAGATATTTAAAAAATTATTTAGATAAAATAAATTTTATTTTCGGAATTAGAATGTCAAAAATATCCAATGGAGAATTATTCATAATTTTCTGTGACAGTCAAATTTTTGTGTAAAAATTAAATAATATATAAATATATAGTGTGTTTTATGACATCATAATGACCCAATAGTGATATAATAAATACCATAAAATGCATCTTCAGCCAAAATATATGTTTTAAATTTAAAATAATTTTATTTTATATTTATTTTACTTATTATATAATGCCTTAGTGAATCCCCCAAAATGTATAATATATTTTATGATTTGAAATTCTTTTCCTTGAGTGTGTGACTCACCACCACACAAGAAAGTATAATATTTTATTAAATTCGGACATTGGACTTATAAAATATTTTTTTTCACTCTACTTGACTAGAAACCAAAGGCAACAACCATGGGTTGGTTTTTTTTTGAATATTTTAGTGTGTAATGTCCAAAACCCAAATAATAAAGAATTCCCCTCATTTACTATATAAACCCACAAAAAACCCCATTACTCCTCAATAAAACCTAATGAAGCTCATACTCACTATAATATACACTACTTATAGTCCTCCTAAGGAACCCCTAAGACCCCAATAAAAATCTCCCAAGACTTTGGGATCACACATCCAAGTAAGGTATCCTCACTTTCATTCCTTTCGCATTTTTATCCTAGATTCCTTATATTGTTACAGAATTTTATTTTCAATTAAAAATGATGGGGTATGTTTTAACACATTCACATACTGCCCTTATTATGTTTTAATGATTATATACCCCTTTATCTCCCATTAATCCCTCCCATGTACACCTGTTACCATGCCAAAATTTTGTAAGAGTTATTTCATTCCTCCTCATTCTTCAAGTTTCTTTATTATGTTGTGCCTTATATTTACAAATTACTCATTTTAGAACAAGTATTTATATGATCCCACACTTCCCATTTCATTTCTAAATGATTATATAATAATTTATCTCTCATCGACCAATTTTATGAATCCCTATGTGATGTCGTTATACTTATGAAATTATGCCATGATTTTCCATGCCAAAATCATCATTTAATGAATTGCAAGCCCATTTACCTATAAAGTTTATTCAAATTTATGAAAATAAACTTATTGATTATATACTTTCATATATTTATTCTAAATTCCTTTATCGTGGAATAAATTATGATGTTGGATGAAATCATGATATATGATCTATGTGTCACACTTAACCATAAGATTAAAATGGTCATGAAGGGTGCACCTTGATAGCACTCCAATGAATTGTGTAATGTTTATTATCATGATAAATCATGTTGGGATAGCGGTTTACTGGATTGTTTTTAGTAATTTTCTCCACTATGTTGGTACATGGGTTTACATGATTCCTTTATGTTTATGAGGCAATGTTTTTTGTTGTTGTCACATTTCGATGTTATGATAATCTTGCTATATAATAACTGTATGTTCATGTTTCTGTTGTGCTACATTCATATGCCTTTTACTATCATGTATTGTATTATTCATGTTATTCCCTGTTTACTTTCATACTGGGCTTTATAGATCACCCATTTCTTATGTATGTCCTCTGGTTATCCCATAAAATGCTAAGTACGAATGAATATTGTGGTCATGTAAAAGAAGAATTCAATAAGATGTTATATTTTATACATTTATTGGTCATTTAATGTTCTTTATCCCCAAAGAAACTAGACCTCTTGATCTTCTAGGCTGTATTAAGTGCAAGTTTTTGCAATAAATCATGTTCAAATGTGTAATAAAGACTGAGGTTATTATAGTTGGTATCAGAGGATGAGTTTACTTATTTTTTGGGACTAGGATTAGAAAACCCTAGTGAATTACTTAAGGATAAGACTAAGTATAAGAAAAGAATATCTAAATTTTTGTGAGTATAAATTAAGTGTTTTATCAAGAAAATATATCCTTGTATGGGTACGAACAAGTAGAGGTGGATCTAGAACATATTTATCTTGGGGTAAAACCCAAAAACACTGCTTTGAGCTAGACTTGAATGGAAACTAGTGCACATCAATAGGCCTGGATGCACTTTTGGTTCGAAAATATCTAGGGATATGATTTTTTATATTCATAAGCTTAGTAAGAACCATTATCATGGGAACAGAAAGATTACCCTAAAAATATATATTAGGAAGTAGACCATGTATAACTTAGATTCAAGCTTAGAAATTCACAAGTTAAGGACATAAATGTAGTATATATGTTATCCCTTTTTCATTAGATATTTCTTTATTTTTTTAATATTTTAAAATATTTACCCCTAATTTTTCCTTTTATTCTATCCAATGGCTGGTAATAGGAGGACTGGGGCTAATAACTCAAGTGAATATCAATGCGATGACTATTCTAATGAGATGCCTAATATAATGTGACTGGGAAAAAAAAAATTTATCATGATACTATATTAGTTAACTCATGTTTTGAATAGAAATATGGGTCAAGAGGAACGTATAACACACCTAATATAGAACAAGTTTCAATCAAGTTCTTCATGAGACAATGGCCTCATACTTTCAATGGATCATCTGATCCCTCAATCGCCGAACAATGTATCAACTCCATTGAGAAGATCTTCTCCATCCTTTAATTTTATGAACATGATAAGGTTATCCTAGCTGCTTATTAAATGGAGGGTGAAGTTGATATATGGTGGAAATTGATCAAAAATACAAAGCTTGAGGAAGATATCTTGTTCATGGGATGGAAGGATTTCCAAAAACATCGATACATATTTTCCTCACACCCTCCGTATTAAGATGGAAATATATTTCCTTGAACTCATGAAAATAGGAAGATGAATCTATTGGGGTGTATGAGGAAAAAGTCACCAGACATTCACAATACATATCTGGTTTCATCGTGACCCCAAAATACTAGTTTGACCACTTCTTTGGTGGGATAAAACCTTTCCTATGAATAGCCCTAGCGATCCACAACATTCAAAGCTATGAGGATATCGTTCAATGTGCTCTCAAAGTCAAGATGGAGATTAGAGAATCTTAGGGGTATACCTGGGATATGAAGATGAAAGTGGATTTTAATTCTATCAGTTTGACGGATAAATCCAATGTTGCTAAAAAATTCCAACACTCACTTGTCAAAAGTGCAGAAAGAAGCACCCTAGATATTTCTTGAAGGGGATGAGGAAATTATTTTCGTGTGAGAAGGAAGGGTACCTAGCCGATGATTATAGGAAAGAAAAACCTACTTATACAATAGAGGAAAGGAATGTTCCATTAGATCCTCCATGCATTATTCATTTCTACAACTACAAAGATCTAGGGCACTTTACAAATCAGTGCCCTATGAAAAGGGTTTATGGAGGCAAACCACAACCTAAAAGGCAAAAAGCGTGAGCTGTTTTTCATTACTATAGTTGAAGGAAATATTGAAAACGAAGTGGGAACATGTTTGCTACTTATTAATTCAATAATTTAGAACATACTTTTTGATTCTAGTTCTACGTAGTACTTTATATCCTGAAAGTTTAGTAGAAAAATCCAAAACTCATCATAAATAATGGATGCAGAGATGTCGGTGAAAATGGTAAATGGGGAAATTATTGTATCCCATGAATATAACTCACCCTATCACAATTTATGGATTGAACATCCTTCTAAACCTCATAAAACTTCCCTTGGGATAATTTGATTCAATTCTTGTCATGGATTGGATTTCCCTATATAAATCCAACACAAATTTTCATGAGGGGAAAATCACTCTCTAGATGGTGAATCGACCCCTAATTCAATACAAGTGCAAGGATGAGTATGAATATTATTTAGAACCATCATCTCAAGCATATATATTACTTCCCTATGAGTATGGATCTCGTTCTTAGATGATTGAGTCTAAGTAAATAACCATCCTCAAAGACATGCATATTTTGAGGGAATTTGCTGATGTGTTTCCTGAGGAAATGCCTGGTCTTCCGCCTAAAAGAGACTTTGAATTCTCGATTTATCTTATACATGGGGAGTTTCTAATATACAAGACTCTATATATAATGGATTTTGTGGAGCTTGAGGATCTAAAGAAATAACTACAAGAGAATTTGGATAAAGGGTTTATACACCCAAGTACTTCACCATGGGGTGCACCAGTCCTCTTTATCCAGAAGAAGGATGGGTCAATGTGTCTTTTCCATGATTATCATGAGATGAACAAAATAATTATAAAAAAGTATCATTTTCCATGAATTTATGAATTGTTTGATCAAATACATGGAGTACAATACTTATTCAAGGTGGATCGGTGGTCATGATATTACCAAGTAAGGGTAAAGAAGGAGGATATCCCCAAGAATGTTTTTGTAAAAGGTATGGGAACAATGAATTCATAGTAATTCATTTCAGACTCACTAATACTCCAAAAATCTTCATGAAATTGATTAATATATTCTTTAGAGATTACATCATCAAATTTATGGTAGTCTTTATAGATGAAATACTAATATACTCTAAAACCAAGGATGAGCATAGGGAGCATCTAAGAATTGTACTAGAGACCTTGAGAAAGGATGATCTCTATGAAAAGTACATAAAGTGTGACTTCTGGTTTAAAGAAGTATCATTCTTGGGTAATATCATCTCAAGTAGTGGGATCTCTATGTATCCTTCAAAAAAAAGAAATTGAGGGATGTCAAAGGATGAAATCTCTGACAGATTTCTATAGCTTCCTGGGGTTAGATAAATATTATTGCTGATTTGTGAGAAAATTATCATGATTCCCAAACCCTCTTACCAAGCTAACTAGGAAGGGGGTCAATATTGCTTGGAATGATGAATGTGAATAAATATTAATGGAGTTGAATAAGAGGATTTTCGCTTCCCTTGTCCTCACGGTACTCACAAGTGGAGAGCTTTTCATAATCTTCAACGATGCTTTGAAAAATGGCATGGGCTATGTGTTGATGTAGAATGACGAATTCATCACATATAACTCAAGGAAGTTGAAAATTCATGAGAAAACTATCCCACACATGATCTATATTTGGAATATGCGATCTTTTCATTTAAAATACGATGACATTATCTCATAGAGGAAACGTTTGAAATATTTATGGATCACAAAAGTCTCAAATATATATTCACACAGAAATAGATAAACATGGGCCAACAAAGATAGTTAGAGCTCATCAAGGATTATGGCTTCTCAATCCATTACCACCATGGAAAAGAAAACAAGGTGGAGGATTCCCTAAGAACAAAGGACCCATCGATTCTGTTATTGATTAGAATTCATAAGGATCTAATATCCTTATATTTTATAATGACGGACATGAGAATCATAAATAAGGGAATATAATCAATAATTTCACAAATTATTGCTCAAATTCCTCTTTTTTAAAGGTTAAAGGATGCTCAAAAAGTTGATGTTGGAATTTAGATGAAAGTGGTAGCTATTAAAAAATTGGATATCCTCATAGTTTAATGTTAATGAAGAAGGAATTGTGATATTTGGGTAAATACTACGAGTTCCATCAAATCTGGACTTAAAAATAATGAACATTTGGATGATGCACATAGTACAAATTTCTCCATTCACCCAGGAAACACACATATGTATCGGGATATCTGAGAGCATTATTGGTTGGATAACATAAAGGAGATTGCTAAATATACATAAAAGTGCATGGCATGTCAGCAAGTGAATGCTAAAAGGAAAAATTATAAGGGAATTATGAAACCATTACCCATAACAAAATGTAAATGGGAGAACATAACCATGGACTTTTTCATTAGACTTCCAAAGAAATATAAAGAAAACAATGCGATCTGGGTTGTTGTTGATTGTTTTATGAAGACTACACACTTCATTGTGATCTGATAGGATTTCTCTTAGATCAACTAGCATAGATATACATTAGATAAGTGGTAAGGATTCATTGTTTACCACTATCGATTGTATCCCATGGAGATACAAGATGCACCTCTAAGTTCTTGAAGAGTCTCCAAAACACTCTGAATATTGAGCTGAACTGTAATATGGCTTATCATCCTCAAAATAATGTCCAATCTGAGAAGAAAATCCAAACACTTGAGGCCATGTTGAGGGAATTCCCAATAGACTTCAAAATAGGATGGGATCAACATGTTACTTTGGTTGAGATGTCTTACAATAATAGTTTCCACTCAAGCATCCAAATGGGTCCTTATCAAGCCCTCTATAGAAAGAGGTGAATAACACAGGCATGGTGGGATGAATTTGAGGAGAAAAAATTTATAGGTCTAGAAATGGTTGAAGAAATGATGTAGAAGTTTAAGACCATACAAAAAAACCTTAAAGATTCTCATATTTGACAAAAGATCTATGTTGGAAATTGTCAACAAGACCTAGAGTTTGATGCTCGAGACATGGTATTCATATGCATATCACTATGGAAGAGAGTTATGAGATCTGGGAAGAAGGTAAAGCTTAGTACAAGGTACATCTCCCCTTTTGAGATCCTTCATTTCATTAGAATATTGGAGAATCGACTATCATTCCCACTAAACCTATCTCCAGTACATGATGTGTTCCATGTATCCCTCTTAAAGAAGTACATACAAGACCCATCACATGTACTCAATCCCGAGGTGGTACCATTTGAGAATGACCTCTCATATGAATATATGCTAATGAATATCATATATCAAAGGGAAAAATTTCTACAAATTAAGACAATACCCCTCGTCAAGGAGTTATGTCGAAACCACAAGTTTGAAGAAGAAACAGGGGAACCTGAGGAAGTGATGATGCATAGTTCCCCTCACCTATTTTTGTGTGGGAAAAGGATATTTCAAGGGTGAAATTTCATAACGGGGAAAGGTTTTAATGACCCAAACATTTATGTATATAATTCCATTTATTTTAATGTCTTATGGATATAGAAAACGCATCCCCTTATTTTATTATTGGGTTTAAATGACCATTATGTATCATTACCATTGATGATATAGACATTGATTAGTAATCACACACCTTACCCTTTAGTCTTATGATGGAGTTATAACGGGTTATGAAACTAGTTATTAGTCACTTATTGTTTAATCCATATTTATAAATAAAATGCTTATTCTACTAATTCCTTTATCAGAATAGTCTTTCTTAAGAAATGATGAATTTGATAAATTGATTTTTAGGGTAAACAAGGTACTTTTTTGAACTATATAAATTAATGTTTCTGTTAATAATATTAAATAAAAATACTTATAAATAATTATTATATTAATTCCTTATCTATAAATGATTAGGAAATTAGTTTGATAAGAGTTTTATTTTTATACGATAAAACCAAAAGTGTATTTTATTTAATTAAAGTATTTATTGTAAGGAATTAATAAATTTTTCGAGTAAATAATATTTTAATAAAATATTATTATCAATTTATTATTATTAATAATAAATGATTATATAATTTTTATGAAGTCAAGTGTACTTTTTATTAATGTTTAAAAAATGTTTTTTTCAAAGCCCGTAAATTTATAATAAATGTCACTTCTTAATTTAATTGTGAAAATTAACATATTTAGAAAACTATATACATGAAATGAATATTATTTTTGGAATCAGGATGTCAAATTTGTCCAATAGTAACATTTTCACAATTTTATGAGATAATCAAATTTTTGGTTAAAAATTAAATAATATATAAATATAGTGTGTTTTATAACATGATAATGACCAAATAGTGATGTAATAAATATCATAAAATGTGTCTTAGAGAAAATATTTTTTTTAAAATTTAAAATAATGTTATTTTATATTTATTTTATTTATTTTATAATTCCTTAGTGAATCCACCAAAATTGATAATATATTTTAGGATTTTAAATTCATTTCCTTGAGGTTGTGAATCCCCTCCACATAAGCAAGAATAATATTTTAATGTCTTAGGTCCTTGGAATTATAAAATACATTTTTTTCCACTCCTCATTTCTAGAAAAAATGGTCAACAACCATGGGTTGGTTTGTGGTTTTGAATATTTATTGTGTAGTGTCCAAAACCAAAATAATAAATAATTTCCCAACCTTTACAATATAATATCACCCAAAACCCAATTTTAATTCACTAAAACTCCTTTAATATCTTCCTAAATATTCTATAAACTTTCTATATTCCTCCAAAGGAACCCCTAAGTTCCTAATATGCCTCTCCCAATCCTTTGGGATCACACATCCAAGTAAGGGATCCTCACTTTCCCCCTTTCTCATTTTTATCCATGTTTCCTTATATTGTTAAACCCTTTTATTTTCAATTAAAAATGAAGGGGTATGTTTTTTCACCTACCCACTACTGCCCTTATTATTTTCGAATGATGATATAACCCTTTATCTCTCATTAATCCCTCCCATGTATACTTGTTACTATTTTGAAATTTTGTAAGAGTTATTTAATTCCTCATCCTTCTTCATGTTTATTTATTATGTTACGCCTTCTATTTAAAAATTACTCATGTTGGAACATGTATTTATATTATCCCCTTACATCCAATTTCATTTATAAATGATGATAGAACCCTTTCTCTCCCATCAACCCATTTTATGAATCCCCATGTGATGCTGTTATGCTGCCGAAATTGCACTATGATTTTTAATGCCAAAATCATTGTGTAGTGAATACCATACCCATTTCTCTATAAAGGATATTCACCTTTACGAACATATACTTATTAATTATAAACATTCATATATGTATATCACATTCCTTTATCATGTAATAAATGATTATGTTGAATGAAGCCATATTATATGACCTATATAGAACACTTAAGCATGAGATTAAAATGTTCATAAAGGGTGCACCTTGATAGCGCTTCAATGCATTGGGTAATGTATAAAATCATGATAAATTATGTTGGGATAGGGGTTTACATGATTAATTTTAGGAAATTTTTCCACCATGTTGGGACAAGGTTTTACTTGATTGCTTTCTGTTTATGATGTCGAGTTTTAAGTTGATTACACATTTCCATGTTATGATAATAATGCTATATCATGTCATTATGTTCATATTTATATTTTAAGGTATTAATATTCCTATTTCCTAAATTTTTTTGTATTAATCATGTTATTCATTGTTTAATCCCTTACTGGGATTTATATCTCACCATTTGGTTATGTATACCCTTAGGTTATCCCATTCAATTCTAAGTACGAAGGAATGTTGTGTTCATGTAAAAGAAGTTTCAAAAAAATGTTGTATTTTAAGTCTTATGTTGTCATGAATGTTCCTATTCCACAAATACACTAGACGTCTCGATATTCTATGATTTATTAAGTGAAATTTTATGTAATAAATCATGTTTAATTGTGTAATAATGACCATGGTTGTTATAAACAACACTAATAGAAGCCTTGAAATATTTATCTTCCATAAATCTATCTAGGATTTTTTAGTTATATATTTCTTCAACTTGACCAATCCATTTCATAGGGGTATGTGATATTCTTCACATAATCTTTACTTTTGATTTTGAATATCCCCTCTATTTTTTTCTAATTCCAAACAACATTTTATTTTCTATTAATATATATAATATTTGAAGTAATGTATCTTTTTTGAAATAGCTTAGTTATACATTTTAATTATTCTTTAAGATATTTCTTCTCAAAAACATGAGAAGACTCAAAATTAACTTTAGTAGAATGGGTGAAGTATTTTCTATTCTTATTTAATTCATTTTAATAAACTAAAAAAAATAGTTTTTTTCATGATTAACTCTTTCTCTTTTGTATCCAATTTCTATTCAAAAACTCTCTTTATTTATCTTACAAAGCTTTTATTATATTGTGTTTTTATCACATCAAAATTTTCTTTTTTACTTTTTGAATAAAACATCATTTTATTCAGTCCGCTAAATTTTTTTATTTACGAAAATTATTCTTTTATTTCTTGAAATATGTAATATTATTGAGATTAGATACCAACTTACCTTTCATTTCCCACTCAATTTCCTTCCTTTATTCTCTATCCCCATCACTACTAGATCTATAAATATCTTTCATTAAATAATAAAATAAATTGAGGTCAACATATTATTAACTACTTGATTTATATTATTCCTTCTTTATCATCAATCTCATTCTCTTATTATTTCATTATTTCTACTTGTTTTTAACATTTTTATGTTTTTTTGGTTTTCCATCCTCATCATCTATATCATATTTTACAACATTATACCTTGTGTATACCTTATAAAAATTACCAATGTCATTATAGAGTTATTATATTTGTGATTTATTTTCCCCCATTCCACCATCCCGTATTAAACCTTTTTGATAGAAGATAAATATTTTTTTAATGTTTTCATCATAAATATTATCATACGACTCACTTGATGTTACAACCAATTATACATTGATTTTAAATTTTCTCAAATCCTCAAAGGATATCTTATTATTATTTATCTTTGTTAAAGATGGAGCCTTACTCATCTCATAATAAATGAGTATATTATTTCACTTATCTACTCCCTAGACTTTTATATCTTTCGGCGATGATACTTTTGGAATAAACCAATCAAGAAAGCACATAATAAATTTTTTAACAATGGTAGAATCTTTTAACATATCACCATATACAGATATGTTATTAATATTATCTTTAAATCTTTTAAATTATTCTTTAATTCTCTCTTCGTCCTCCATATTTATTTCTTAAAATTGGATCCACAAAATTATAATTTCACTTACTTAACTTTGATCTTTCCTTGATAGTCACTTCTTAACAAGTCCCAAATTTCCTTAGTTGTTTAAAGTACAATATATTTTGTATATATATTTTTTAAAGGGACAAAAAAATATAATTTTTTATCCTTATTATCACTCTATGTATTTATCTTTTCAAAAAGTTTTATGAAAACATACTCAATGATGGGTGGAAGTCCCACTGTTGCACCATCCTTTAATTCCATACCAAGAGAAAATAGAAAGGGTAATATCATATTATTCTAGCTATTTTAATAACATACATATAAATTAGGGACACCCCCACTAGTAAAAAAAATTATATTTTCCACCCTCATTAAATTTTTGGATCTTTAAAAGGGAACCATTATTCTATTACAAATTAAATTCCCTAGATCTAGTTAGATCCCTAAGAATAGGAGGGGTAAATTACCAATCAATTTCTATTTTATGAGTTAATACCTTTTAACCAAACCTATATGAATGGTTAAGGTCTTGACCCACACTAAAGTAAATATATAACTCTTACTTGCATGATTGAATATGAAATCATAGAGAATTAATATGAGGATTTACACGTTTGGACCATCAGTACCTACTCCTTTCTATGTTGGCTAGATGATCCGATATGGATTAATCATTATAGACACATGTGATTAAAACAATAGTTTATGATAAACCCAAAATACATTCTCTAATAAATAGTTATATAGAAAAGTCAAAAATATCCTCTTTAACAACTATTCATACACCCAGATTGAATCCTCTACTTTAGTGAGTGATTCGACACCCCAATCCCAATATCCTTCAATTTTGAGCTAGTGATAAAAATACATGCATCTTCTTTAGGAATAGTTATGTGCCTCCATGAGATGATATTCCTTGGAAATATCACTAGATATGGATCACTCATGTACACCTTCATGAACTTCAACTGATACTTTAACATGTTTCCTAGTATGGAAGATCACTCCAGATTCTATGAAAACTCATTCTTGGTCATTATTTTGAATACTCTAGGATGCATGACTTATTCTTTTCCATTTGAACTCTTCTATTCAAAAAATTATCTTTTTCCTATTAATCTAGTGTATTAGTCTCTCATAAAATATACAACTACTTTTGTGTAAATAATTATCTCCCTCACATATGTATATTATATATTTATATTATGTAAAATGAATTTCCTTCTCAATATTTTTTATTAAAAATCTATAAATGATTCATTATTAGGTGCATAATTATTTAGTTATTTTTTCCTTCATAAAATCCCATATAATATTATATTCAAGATACATTCATGTTCATTATTTTCTTGACACTTCAAAATAGATACAAAAAGGTTTCCTATCTTCTCAACTGTAATATAAAGTCATTCCTCCCTGAGGTATCTATGATATTCTCTAATATAAACTCATTTAAATATTAAAAAAATTAAATGCTTTCAATTACATGAAAAAATTCTCATACATGAAAAATTCTTAGTAGTCATGAATAATTATTGTTTATATAATAGAATAATCATATAAAAAAGTATTCTCCCTCAATCAGTTCTTCCTTAATATCTACTTAAATCAATATCTATACATGATCATGATGTTTATTCCATGAAGATCATCTTTAATGAAACATTCTTGTAACGCCCCGACCCCAGTTACCCAGAGTCGGTGCATTATTGCGTAACATTGGCATGATCACAAAAGATCAAGTCTTGAAAGACCGATTAGTTTAGTAGCCTTGGAATCACTAGATACATTCATAAATGTTACATTACATCATAAAGTGAAAAACTATAATAACAAAGTCTCCATAGTCAACACACATATCCTCTTCTAACTATCCCTGCAGGTCATTCATAAAATACTTCTTCACATCCTGAAAAATATTAAAACATTGAAAGGGGTGAGCTCAGATGATCAGTATGGATAAAAATATTGCGGAAGCTTTCATACATAAACATTAACATTTAAGGCAATGTATAACTAAAAAAAACCCTTTTAAACTTTAATTTCAGCATGACATGGAAAAAATAAAATTAAATAATTCCATTTACTTACTCACATGGATATTCTATTAGTCAAATAATCCCATGCAATATCAATAACCACTTTCATAATGATGGAATGCATAATGCTATAATATCACAACCACGTAGCCAAGGCCTCGTGCCAAGACCACAAATAAGATTTTTTCAACGCCTCGTGCCAAGACACTAGTTTTTCTCATGAGACCTACCGATGCATCGAGGAGAAATAGTAGGCTCCACCCGACACTTATTAAGTCCAATGCATTCCTCATATGAACAGGTTTAAATATATCATAAACCATAACATAATCGTATCAAATAAAACATGCATAAAGGAAACATAAAATGTCAACATTTCAATCACAAGATATCAATACAACCCATTGATATAATAAAATCACTTTAAAAACCATTTTAAATACCAAAATAAAAGAAAACTAAAAATTTGTGTTTATTTTTCATTTAAAAAAAGGTTATGGCTTGTTGAGGAAGCCGAAACTCAAATAATGGTCACGGCGGCAGAGAAGTCATTGTCGCCGCATATGTACGACAAGAAAAACATTCCTTTTTGTCGTTTAGTAAAACGCTTCGTATAAAAAATATTCTTTTTGAATAAAGGTAAAAGTCAAAGAGGTTTATACACCGTATAAAAGAAATTTGTGTATAAAACAAAATATGCATCAATGAATAGACATTGAGACGAAGTCCCTTAAAAAGATCATTCTTTTTAAATAAAATAGATCTATTATGTGTATTAACTATAAGTACACATAAAGAAAGTAAAAATACAAGATAGGATATAATAATATCATGACATAATTTGAAAGTAGGATATTAACCCAAAGAATGGAAATTGGGTTAAGAAGTTCCCTTACCTTGCGTCCTGTCTTGACTCGACCATTATTTAACCTCATGAATAATAAACTAGAGTTAATTTATAATTGATTAAGAACCTTTTTCAAGTTTTTCATTCCTTTTATATCAATTTTTACCATGTTATGAACATTATGTAATTATTTAAGTTAATACTGGTCGTTTTGTCGATCTTTGGTACTTGAGTCAAAAATAAACTTCTTATAATTACAAGGTGTTCATGTGGTGATATATCCACTATATTCAAAATTATATTCACGATATAGATATCATATATCTCATAAATATCCAGTATATACATGAATTTATTTTATTCCATAACGTTTAGAGGTAAGAAATGAAATGCACCGTTCATGGAGACGGTAAGCCGTACGTACACATGAATGCTACTTCCATTTCTATTTCGTATTTAATGAAATCATAATGATATAAAGGTATATTATAATTCCAGTATAATATCATATATAATATCATTCACTCCATCCTTTATACATCCAAATATGGGATTAATGATTCAAATCACTTTGAGGGGGTGGTAGTCTGCAATTCATAAAATGAAAATATCGTGTTTGCCCATAATGGATACCATAAAGGTATTCCATAAATGAAAAATACAGAAGCATAAGGAAAACATAAACATAATATATATATCATATATGAAAATAGTGTCATCAAAATTGCCACCATTGGATAAAATGATAAAATATTTTCAAATTATACTTTAAAACCACCCAATAGTATAATTTATTACTATAAATTATTTTGATTAAAAAAGTTGTTTTTAAGTATTTTTCACTATTCATAAAAAATTGGAAGTTCTCAGAAAAATACCAAAAATTCAACATAGGCTAATTTCGATATTCCGAATCCAAAAACGAAGTCCATTTTGCAAGATAAAATTTATAAAATTTTAAAAATTAGGTATTACTATTCATAACAGCTACTTTGATTGGTTGTGGCGTGTGTTAGAACTCGAAGCTGCGTAAAACACATGCTACTGTATTATTCAAAGAGATGTGTACCGTGGAACTCGGGGTGTTACATTCTCCCCTCCTTCAAATAATTTCATCCTCGAAATTTCATCTAATATCACTGTATAAAAAGACTCGGGTGATTCTTCATCATAATTTTCTCGGGGTCCCACGTTGCCTCCTCCATCTTATGGTTTCTCCATAGAACTTTTACCAAACGAGTCGTCTGGTTTCTCAGCACTTGTTCTCTTGTATCAAGAATCCTGACGAGGTCTTCACAATAAGACAGATCGGGTTCCAGTTCTAATTCCTCATAGGTGAGTACTTGCGTTGGGTCGGGCATGTATTTTCTCAACAGTGATGCGTGGAATACATCATGATATTTGGAAAGACTTGGCGGCATTTCCAAATGGTAAGCTACAGCCCTAATTTGTTCTAGAATTTAGAAGGGTCCGATGTACCTGGGACTCATTTTATCCTTCTTACCGAAACATATAAATCCCTTTCATGGTGATACCTTCAAGAAAACATGATCTCCTGCCTGAAACTCCAAATCCTTCCTTCGATTGTCAGCATAGCTCTTCTGCTTACATTGAGCTGATTTGATGTGGTTTTGGATTACCTTCACCTTTTCCATCGTTTCCTCCACCAGTTTTGGGCCTACAAGTTTTCTTTCACCAACGTCATCCTAACAGGTTGGTGTGCGACATCTCTTTCCATATAATGCTTCATATGGTGCCATCCGAATACTTGAATGGAAGCTATTGTTATAGGAAAATTCTACCAGAGGTAAATATTTATCCCACATTCCTTGAAAGTCAAGTGAGCATGATCTCAACAAGTCTTCTAAGGTTTGAATAGTTCTTTTTGATTGTCCATCTGTTTGAGGGTGGTAAGCAGTGGTCAAAAGAAGATCAGTATCCAAGTCCTTCTGATGACTTTTCCAGAATCTTGATGTAAAACTAGGATCACGATCTGAGACAATCGACAGGGGTACTCCATGAAGTCTCAGAACTTCATTA
This sequence comes from Viscum album, assembly GCA_963277665.1. NCBI lineage: Eukaryota > Viridiplantae > Streptophyta > Magnoliopsida > Santalales > Viscaceae > Viscum > Viscum album. Next base: position 2,042,695,860 of record OY728142.1, on the reverse strand, counting down.
ATATACAGTCTTTCTAGACGTTCAAGTGGTAGATCTTCCCTTATATCAAGAAAATGTGCTGAATTCGTGAGACGATCAACAATGACCCATATTGCGCCATTTCATATAGGAGTCTTTGGTAGTCCCATGAAAAAATCCATCGTAATATTATCCCATTTCCACTCAGGTATGGGAAGAGGTTGCAATACTCCACCAGGCAGTTGCCTTCCAGCTTTCACTTATTGACAAACCATACATCTTGACACAATATCAGTAATATCCCTCTTCATGTTGTCCCACCAAAAATTTCCCTCTAAATCTCTATACATTTTGGTGCTCCTGGGGTGTATAGAGAAATTGGAACTATGAGAATCATCCAACAATTCCCTCTTTAAATCAGGTATATCGGGAACACAGAGTCTCCTCCCAAATTTAAAAATTCCATCTTCATACACAAAGTACCTCAACCGCCCATCATTCATAGCTTTAATATTCTTTTTCAACACTTCATCATCGGACTGAGAACTCTATATCCTTTTTAGTAAAAATGGTTTGGAAACCGTTTGAAAAAGTTTTGATGTTTCACCCTCCATGGTGATTCCCATATCCATATTTACTAGATCCATGAAAATAATATCCCTTTCCACTCTCATCATGTTCAAAACTCCATGATCATTTCTACTCAAAGCATCTGCAACCTTATTTTCCTTCCCTGGGTGGTAGTGTATCCTGAAATCATAATCCTTGAGTAGTTCAAGCCATCGCCTTTGCCTCATGTTGAGTTCTTTTTGTGAGAAAATATATTTCCAACTCTTGTGATCGGTATATATCTCACATTTTTCACCACACTTGTAACAGACTCCCATTCCCTTCAAGCACATACCGGGGTGTTTCTTTCCACATTTACGGCAGGACTGATATTCAACTCTTCCCTTCTTCCCCTTATTTCTATTTCCAGATTGATTATAATATCTCTTCTTTTCTTTCTTTTCTTTAAATTCATAAGACTTAGAGAATTCCTTTTCCGTCTTGATAGCACACGAGACAATATCTTCGTATGATGAGAAGGTTTGTGAGTCTAATGCTCGATGGAGAAATGGTTTTAACCCATCAAAGAAATGATCAATCTTACTTCTTGGGTTACGTATATAATCTGCAGCATGCCTCACTAACCTTGTAAAGTTAGCCTCATACTTTGAGACATTCTCATCCTCCTTCTACCTCAAACTCAGAAATTGTCTTTCCATATCTGCTCGATGGTCATGTGGAAAGTATTTTTCTAAGAAAAGATCTTTGAACTCTCTCCATTACATATTTGATACTTCATCATCTTCCTTTGTGTTTTGAATCAGTGACCACCATTGATCGGCATCTCCAGTGAGGCGGTAGACTGCCATGACAACCTTCTCCCTTTCACTACTCCCCAAGGCGTGGAATATTTCTCTAAGGAGTTTATCCATTGCTCAGCTACTAATGGATTTGTACCACCATTAAATGTTGGCAGTTGTTTCCTCATGAATTGGTCTAACATTGATCCTCCACGTTGCGGATCAGGGTGCTCTATATGAGTAAGGTTATTATTCATAACCCGAGTGAGTTGTCCCGGTATGATAATAAGTTGATCATCACCAGTTGTATCTACAGATCCACAATAATTATCTTGGGTAGGAGGGAAATCCCTACACGGAGTGCGTGCATTGATATGGTTTCCATTCCTTCCACTAGGCGCCATTTCTAAACAATGGCATAAACTAGATTAGTTTATGAATCAAAATACATAATTCTATACTTGTAAAATATTTAACATAAATCAAACTATTTATGGATATAATCCATAAAAATGTTTTCTTTGAGGAATTATATACTCATAACCTGTCATAGTGGTTTGTAAAAAAAATGAGAATTATCCTAAGCATATCTCTCGGGAGTGTCGTAACCAAGAGTGCAGCAAGGCCCGTTGTCGTGCACCAGTTCCCATTCGAGTCTAGCTCAAAGCGGTGTTTTCAGGATTTACCCCTAGGTACATCTGTGCTAGAGCCACCTCTACCTGCTTGTATCCAAACAGAGATGTATTGCTCGGAAAACTCATAACATCTCTATAATACAAAAATTCTAGGAAGTTCTTCTATACTAATCATCAAAGTCTATCTTTGGTCTATGTGCTCTAATCAGAGTTTATCTAAATATAGCTTCCAAGGTTAGTACAAAACTGCCTCTGATACCAACTGTAACGCCCCGACCCCAGTTACACAGAGTCGGTGCATTATTGTGTAACATTGGCATGATCACAAAAGATCAAGTCTCGAAAGACCGATTAGTTTAGTATCCTTGGAAACACTAGATACATTCATAAATGTTACATTACATCATAAAGTGAAAAAATTCAATAAAAAAGTCTTCATAGTCAACACTCATATCCTCTTCTGACTACCCCTGCAGGTCATTCATAAAATACTTCTTCACATCCTGGAAAATATTAAAACATTGAAAGGGGTGAGCTCAGATGCTCAGTAAGGATAACAATATTGCGGAAGCTTTCATAAACAAACATTAATATTTAAGGCAATGTATAACTAAAACAAAATCCTTTTTAAACTTGAATTTCAGCATGACATTGAAAAAATATAATTAAATAATGCCATTTACTTACTCACATGGATATTCTACTAGTCGAATAATCCAATGCAATATCAATAAACACTTTCATAATGATAGAATGCATAATGCCAGACTATCATAACCACGTAGCCAAGGCCTCATGCCAAGACCACAAATAAGATTTTGTCAAGGCCTCATGCCAAGACACTATTTTGTCTCATGAGACCTACCGATGCATCGAGGAGCTATAGAGGGTCCACCTGTCACTTATTAAGTCTAATGCATTCCTCATACTAACAGGTTTAAACATATCATAAACCATAACATAATCGTATCAAATAAAACATGCATAAAGGAAACATAAAATGTCCACATTTCAATCACAAGATATCAATACAACACATTGATATAATAAAATCACTTTCGAAACCATTTTCAATACCAAAATAAAATAAAATTAAAACTTCGTATTTATTTTTCATTTAAAAAATGGTTATGGCTTGTTGAGGAAGCCGAAACTCAAATAATGGTCATGGCGGCGGAGAAGTCGTTGTCGCCACATATGTACGGCAAGAAAAACATTCCTTTTTCTCATTTAGTAAAACACTTCGTATAAAAAAGATTCCTTTTGAATAAACGTAAAAGTCAAAGGGGTTTATACACCGTATAAAAAGAATTTGTGTATAAAACAAAATATGCCTCAATGAATGGAGATTGAGACGAAGTCCCTTAAAAAGATCATTTTTTTTAAAAAATAGATCTATTATGTGTATTCACTATAAGTACACATAATGAAAGTAAAAATACAAGATAGGACATAATAATATCGTGACATAATTTGAAAGTAGGAGATTAACCCAAAGAATGGAAATTGGGTTAAGAAGTTCCCTTACCTTGTGTCCTGTCTTGACTCTACCGTTATTTAACCTCCTGAATAATAAACTAGAGTTAATTTATAATTTCTTAAGAACCTTTTTCAAGTTTTTTATTCCTTTTATATCACTTATTACCATGTTATGAACATTATGTAATTATTTAAGATAATAACGGTCGTTTTGTCGATCTTTGGTACTTGAGTCAAAAATAAACTTCTTATAATTACAAGGTGTTCATGTGGTGATATATCCATTATATCCAGAATTATATTCATGATATAGATATCATATATCTCATATATATCCAGTATATACATGCATTTATATTATTCCATAACGTTTAGAGGTAAGAAATGAAATGCACCGTTCATGGAGACGATAATCCGTACGTACGCATGAACGCTACTTTCATTTCTATTTCGTATTTAATGAAATCATAATGATAAGAAGGTATATTATAATTCCAGTATAATATCATATATAATATCATTCACTCCATACTTTATACATCCACATATGGGATTAACGATTCAAATCACTTTGAGGGGTCGGTAGTCCGCACTTCCTAAAATGAAAATATCATGTTTACCCATAATGGAAACCATAAAGGTGTGCCATAAATGAAAAATACAAAAGTATAAGGAAAACATAAACATACTATATATATCATATATGAAAATAGTGTCATCAAAATGGCCACCATTGGATAAAATGGTAAAAATATTTTCTAATTATACTTTTAAACCACTCAATAGTATAATTTATTACTATAAATTATTTTGATTAAAAAAGTTGTTTTTAAGTATTTTTCACTATTCATAAAAAATTGGATGTTCTCAGAAAAATACCAAAAATTCAACATAGGCTAATTTCGATATTCCGAATCCAAAAACGAAGTCCATTTGGCAAGATAAAATTTATAAAATTTCAAAAATTAGGTATTACTATTCATAATGACTACTTTGATTGGTTGTGGCATGTGTTAGAACTCGATGCTGCGTACAACACATGCTACTGTATTATTCAAAGAGATGTGTACGGTTGAAGCTTGGGGTGTTACAATTCTAATTACCCTCTATTTATCTCAAAATATTTCATTATAAATGCTCATGTTTTCCATTATAATTCAGCCTCAGAATGTCTTTTCCAGTCTATGGTTTATATAAATTTCTCTAAATGTAAATGTCATGTGTGTAGAGAAATATCGCATGAGAAATCAAGATGACTTACAACCTTTTAAAATGTATTATTGTGTTAAAAAATTTGATAAAATTTATGAAATTTTTCTTTGATAAATTCCGAAAAATTAAAATACAATACACGAGCTCAAATGCCTTATTCACTATCCAATAGTCCTCAGGGTTGATGAAATGTCCAACATATTATACAATTCTCTTCTATATGTGTGAATTCTACTACAAAGTGAAAACACATATTCTACATATATGAATTTCCATTTCTATTTATTCAAAAATTATTTAATCAATATATAAAGATGAAATTTAATATACATTGGAGAAATAATTTTTTCATTTCTCTTATATCAACTCATTATTTCATGAGGAAACTCTACATCACAACTCTACATCAGTAATATAGAGTACCTTCCTTTTCAATTTCTTCATTCATTAGTTATGAGAATAAAATACTATACACTATGGAATCAATCGACAACATGACTTCAATTGTCTTATTCAGATATGAGACTCCCTATGTGTAGGATGATTTCACTTTTCTTTTTTATGGTCACTTTTAAATCAATTCAAAATTTAAATAAATTACCCATAAGACCTATGTAACTTGTTTTAGGGTATTCTCAAACATTTAAAAACCCTTCCAAAATATCATAGAATAGTTTAACTTCATATTCACACATTTTCTTTATTTCCTTGAAGAAAAGAACAGAAATCATCACAATTAAAATGGTTCTTTGTATTGAATCATTCCAAGTGTCTTTAATTATTTCCTCAATTAATCAAAAATACACAACCTCAAATTAATTTTACATTTAAAATGAAAATTCTAAAAGAACATCAATTCTACTCAACAAATCATATTCAAATTTTCTCAACACCTAGGTTTTCTTCCATGTTAAAAATAAATAGAATATATCCAATGTGAAAAAACTTATCTGTTATATGAGAGGCTTGTAATGTTATCATATATAAGGGTGAATGAAATTTAATTTATTCATTAACCTAACAAGTCTACACTCATTGAATCTAGAGAATATGAGTAGCTATTAAAAATTTACATAATTTATATCTTGTGGTTACTAGATTTGTCAGAAAAATGAGTCATGAGAAAATTAATGCTTGTATATGATAAAAATAATGGATACATGTATATTGATAGATGTTTTTAATGGAAATAATTAAATACCCAATTAAAGCTTGAGAAATGTTTATTCTTTGCTAGATTCTTATCCTTGCTTACATTTATGAATTTGAGAATTTAACTTTATTTTAAATCCTAAAAAAGATCATGTAATCATAGTTTGTTGTTGAATAAAATGGGATTTAGTCTTATGAAACTTAGTGAGCTACTCCAAAAGAGATTTAGATTTTATCAAATGGGAGTTTTTGGATAAAAATATAAAAGGTATTTAATATGATGTTTTATAAGGTGAAGTTGTCGATAACATTCCAAAACATATTTGGGAAATATCTAATTTTTTAGATATAGTTTCATTATTTTTTATATTTGATATAATATAAGGTGAAGTGGTACAAATTCCATGAGGATTTGGTGAAATAGGGAGACTTATGGAGTTATTCCTTAAATCCTAATATATATATATGATATATAGATCTATTATGATTTACTATTGAAAATATCATATAGTACGATATTCATTATTCCAAAGGAATAATATTTTCCTTTTTATATCATAAGATAATGTACTTTGTAATTTAATTAGATATTATATACTTATATAATATTCACTTCATTATCTATATAGAAAATTTTAGAATAATATTGTGAAATAATATTAGTATCAAATGATTATCTGGGTAGACAAGTGTTAAGGGTTAACATTTGAATATCTCAAATATTGGATATCATTAGTATCATAGATTTATATGGTAAACTTATTTAGATAATTGGATTGTTTAATGGATATAAGTGTTGTAACTAAAGTTTCTACTGAAACTTTACATAACATTCAAGTAAATTAGTTAGACGACATGATAATATCTCAAGTATTATATAATGAGATATTCACCCTAAGATGGGGGTTTTTTGAGCCTTCCTAATATTTCAATAGATTATATCATTTCATAAATCTCTCTTCTACCTCCTCCCCTAACTCATAAAAGATAGTAGAATATTCTTGATATAAGGGGGATCCCACCGAAACTTTGGGTGATTTAGTTGATTTGTGAATATACCATGGCGGAGGGAGTCTATTGACTGCCTCCCATTGTTCTTCATTAATAATATAATTGAATACATTTATAAATGACCTCAGATTAAAGTAACATTGATGTTATTCATTTATATTACACATGGTTTCAGTTTCAATACATGGTGATATTTATATTTGTGGTTTCTGATTTCTCCCATTACATAGAACAAGCATTGTTTGATCCCTAGAAACCCTTAAATTCTCTCACCCTGCATAGACCCCTGAGTATGTGTGAAATCATTTATAGTGTTTTGGAAACCCTAACTACAATGACCTGTATATGGTGTCTACATTATCACATTGGAATATGACACAATAGATCTCATATTGAAGGATTTATTAGTCTGGTATCTTTGGAGAACCATATACATACATGATTCCTTTGTTACATTGGAAATAAAATATAAAACAAAATAAATGAAATTTTTTTGATTCCTTGAAAGTAATTGAATGATTTCTTTATCATATCATGGAGAAAAGAAACAAAAAATGGGTGAGATCAAATTAGAAGTTAGGTTTCAGTACAATGAATGATATTATTAGTATATAAGGCATGATCAATATGGAATGTCAAATAACTAAAAACACATGCTATTTATTCAATAACATGATCATGAAATGATCCGTGGATAATATCAAATTAAATAATACCAAGGATATTAATAACTAAATTATAAATTAAGTAAATGAATAATTTTGGATGTCATAACCTAAGAAATAATTATATCTTTACAACAAAGGCCTTTCACTAAGACAATTTAAACTATGGGTATGAATACCCAAAAAACACATTTAATATGGCTGGATAATAAGTCTGTATCATGAGTCCTAGAAATTCATTGAGGAGATATATAATTCAGGCCCCACCTATCACTAAAATTCCATTTTATTCCTCATATATTGAATGATATCTTGAATCCATAAATAATATTCTTTATTAGCAAATTTCTGTATTTGGAAAAGAAATCAAAATATAAATATTCCCTGAATCATTCAAATAAATTACAAAGTAAGAAACTGTATGCATAATAATATCCATGATACAAGTAATATTAATATTTAAGATAAATGTAATTTTAATGAACACAAGAAAGTTAATTTTTCAAGATAAAGTTAAGAAAAAAAATTAATCAAGATACGAGAGATGACTATAAGAAAAATAGATTTTATGATAAAATATATTCTTTTAAGGAAAAAAAGAAAACAGAAGAAAAAAATTTAAAACATTATCTCATAAATAGTTTCAATTTCAATATAATTTAAATATTATAGTATTAAATAAATTTTGTGAAATGGTTATGCTGGTAGGAAAGTATATTAACACTATATATGATAAAAAACATTCATTTTATATTTTAATGAAGAATATTTAAAATTAACCGTTAAAAAAATTAGAAATATTCCTTCTATATAATTTTAAAAGATAATTATAACTCAAAATTTTCTTAATAAATCAGATTAGAAATAAAAATTCCATTTTTATAAAAATTTGTAAAAATATAGGAATGGAAGAAAATTATACCTGATCCAAAAGAGAAATAAGAGATCCTTTTCTTTTAAAATCGTATTTTTGCGATTCAAGTTCCAAATAGAGTAATATTTGGAATAAAATATGGAAAATTATTAAATACCAAGATTATTATATAATTATATGATATTATATTGGATAAATTATAATATTCCTTCAATGAAAATATAGGAAATCCCAAAATAATGTCATATTGTAAAATAAATTCTTACCTCTTTTGTAACTTTTAAATAATAACCAACTGAAAGTGTAAACATGAATTGAATATTTAATCATCATGATTAAATATATAATCATGTTATATAACAGAAAGTGGTAGTATATAAACCAAAAAATAAATATTCCTAATACCAAATATGTCTTAATGAAGTTGAAATTGTCCCTTATAGAGATCGTATCATTAAAGAGAGAATTAATAAATGTGGTTATTATGTGTAAAAAAGATAAACAAATAACATGATATATTTAAAAGTTATTTCACACATAATCACATCATAATATAGTCAAGGAAGTTTAGGTATAACCCGTTAAAAGAAAATTTAATTAAGAATCCCCTTACAAAGATCATATCATTGAATCTAGAATTAAAATGATGTTATTATGTGTGAAAAATGTATATAAAAAATAAATTTTGAAATAAAACATAATATAATCATATTTCATTTCACACAAAACAATGGCATGAAGTATTAGTATAACCAAATTAATGGAAATTGAGTTAAAAACAACTTACATCACATTTCCCCTTAGTAAAATGTGGTTTAGACTCATGTACAATGGTTTAAAACATGTTATTAATTAATTAAATAATCATTTTCAATTTTATAATATCATAAATGATCATAATATAACATTTTATCACCCGTTAATTATCAATCATTCATTGTTATCATTATTTTGGGTATTAACTTCTTCATTTTCTCATGCAAGTTTTGCCCTATAAGATATATTCCTTGTACATTGATTAGGATTAATTCATCTAAATAATTTTAATAATGATATAAATAAAACATATATTAAACATAAATATATATATATAGATTCATCCATAAAATTTGTAGGTGTAAATATATATTACAGCATTCATGGAGATAGTATGCCATATGTATGATTTAACATAGTTGCTACTTTTTGACTGATGGAAAGAAAGAAAGGTACACATTTTCTAATTTTTTAAGGATGGAATGAAAGAAAGTTAAATATTATTTTACCTTTATAAAAACATTTTTATATTATAGATATCATCTATATTAATTAAATATATCCTTATTACAATTCATTTAAATTGTAAATTAATAATATATCACACCGCTTCTCGGAGGCTGTAGTTCACATGTATACACGAATGATGTTATCCTTTTCCAATGGATTTTAAGGTAAGAAGATATATATGAAATAATAATTAAAAATTAATAAATAATTTTTAAATATCATATATAAATATTAGTTCTCTATTTATAACCATCCAAGTTAAATGGTGATGGAAAAATAATTACACCGCTACGTGGAGATAGTAATCCATACGTACACATGAGTAATATTTTGTACTTTTTCATAGGATCTAAAATATATATAAAATGGTATTAAAATAATAATAATAATAATAACAAATTATTATATTTATGATAATTGAGTCTATTTTTTAATAGGAACAATAAATTTAGAGGAAGAAGAAGAAAAAATTCGAAAGAGTTGGTGAAGATGCTTACCTATAATTCAGTACATATCATTTAGATATCCTCTTAAGGGACCTAGGGTGGGTCATTTGGAATGAAAAAAAACTCTAGAATTTATATAATTATTTTTAGAATATAAATGGATTAGTTTTGGTTGATCTTTTTTATAATGATAAGAGAGAAGGGATGTGATTTTATAATTAATGGGAGGGGCTCTCTTGAAATCACTTAAAGTATTAAATGGATAAAAATAATTTCTCATGGAAAAATGTCTCAAAATTGATTTAATTTGAATATAATATGATGAACATCATAAATAAAAATATATAATAAAACTTTTATATGTTTTTGTTACCTGTATCACTTTGTGTTAACCACACATTAACCCTTTTGACAGTTACCATAATTTAAAATATTTATAGGCTTATGGTTCAATAATGTTACCATGAATGGAAAAAAGAAACATAAATAGAACATGGTTTTTATTTTAAACCATATACCATTAAATTTTATAAATATTATAGTTTTATGAATTCAAATCATTTAATAAAATATTATTTATAATAAAAGTTCATCAATGTCATTCAAAAACTATTCCTTTAATTTGAATTTTAAAACATTAATACAGAAAATTAATTCAAATATAAACCGTTAAAACATATCTAATATGTTATATTTATCTATAAAATTCATGGTACATTGTAAATCACAAAAAACTAACATAGTTTTTAGAAACATTCACTTGACATTTTTGTTCCATAAAAAAGCATTGTGTCATTGTTGCATAAGTATTTAAGATAATTTTTTCACCACTAAAATTTAAAAATAAATGGAAATAATAAAAAATAAATATAGTTTAAAAAATATTTATATACATATAAATTTAATATTTACTCACATCTGTGTTAGGACACATAATTTTATATGTTAGTTTGAGTTTTATATCCCTACACAAGTATTGAAAAAGAATTTGGATAAGTAAATTTTTTATATAGAAAAAAAATTCATATTTAATAACCAAGTGGTAAAAAGAATTTATATTTATACAATATTATCTTAAGAAAAATAAACATGGCTTTTTCAGTGTTGCATAAGCACTATATCAACACTGAAAATGATTTTCATATTTATCAAGAAATTAATTCTAATTTATATGTTTTCTATTTTTTTGTATTTTATTTTTATAATATTACCATAAATTATTTTATAAATTAGTTTAGTAAATTTTTGTGTCATATTTATATCTTTTAGATATCATAAAGATATGATATTTTATAAAAACAGTTTTTATTTTTCACTAAAATTGTTACTTGTTCAAAAAAATATTAAAATTTAATAATTGGATAAATTTAAGTTTTTTAATCAAAAAATGAAGTCTATTTCATAAAATTTTATTTATATAATTTACAGAAATAAATTCTAATATAAATTCATAAAATTCAATGAACAACCAGTTTTTAGAGAAAATGTGTTTTAATCATAAAAATTAACTTATATCAAAATAATTAATATTTCTGATTCAAATAGAATTTATTAGAATATTATAAATAAAATGGATCATATTTTACTTTAATACCAAATCCAAAATATATTGGGACTTTAAAATTAGTTTATTTAATGAAAAGAAATGATATTATTTAGGAAATACTTATTTTTATTATTCACTATAAAACTATCTATTTTAGAATAATTCCAAAATTTTATTCTAATATAATTTAAATATTATAGTTTGAAAAATTAATTTCATTTTATAAAATAATATTTCTAAAAGTGTAAAAAATTACTTATAATTTTAATGCAAAAAAATTAATAAATTTGTTTTTGAAGAAAATACATTTTTCAATAATAAAATGTCTTTACTAAAAATTTACGGAATATTTCCTAACAATTAATCAATAAAATATCATTTAGTAGGAAATATATATATTTTTTCATAATCAATTTAATCCCATTCATATCTTCTATTTCAAAATATAGGTTATGACTGTCATATTTTAATAAAAATATTGGGTTAATTGTTTAAGCTTGGTGTTGTGTATCATGTATGCTATTGAACATAACCTTCTTCTAAAATCACAGGATATTACATTTTACCCCCTTAAATAAATGGATTTTAAACACCCCAATACATTAAAATAATTTTTGGTTAGAATAAATATTGTTTTTTCCCTCTTTATACCCAACACAAAGTTAAACTTACGCTACACACCACACAAAATTAAATTGCGTTACACAAAAGATAAAGTTTTTCAGCCTTCTAAAGGATAACGTATTTTAATAATAAATTTTTACACATTTATAAATTTTATTTTTAAAAATAAAAATTAATTTTGAATTCATAATATCTGAATTATGTTAGAGTTAATTTTTGGGATTTTTCGGAGAAACATCATGTTTTGTTTAATAGTGAAAATTAAAACAATTTAGTTAAAACAACATTTTTGTTTAAGTAATGATAAGTGTAAAATAATATTTTAATTTGGATTTTAAAGTTACAATAGATCAATTATTAATATATTAATCCAAGTTAGTTCATCGGAATCATCTTTATATTTAATTATATATAAAAACTTATTGAACTTTTGAAGGTGTTTACATTAAAAGAACACATTTTCGCTACATTTGTGGGATTATTGTTAATATTAATTTCCCCGTTTTGTGATTTTAATTTTTAAAAAAGTTTATACATAGTTTTAATTAGTAAAATATCTAAGTTCTAATAATATTAACATAATTTTTGACGAAAAATTTCAAAGAAAGTGATTAAAATTATTTACGCTGATTAAGGTGAAATTAAGCTTAATAAGATACCAAACAATAATATTAAAGACCAGAATGACATTGATACTTGTAAAAAATATATTGGATACCAATAATTAGACCATATTAACACTTTTTTTTAAAATTTTTGTGTTATTGGGATATTATTAAATGGATGTACACTATATAAATGTTTAAGTACAGAAAAAGACAAAAGGGAACTTTCCTTACCTTTAATATTTTAAAAACATTGAGATATGTAAAAAACGTCATACATTAAGTTATACATATAATTTTTAAATATATATAGGTTATTTTTATCGTAATAATTTACCAATAATTTTTATATATTTTCTAGTTATTTAAAATGCTTAAGAAACACCAATGTAATGATTATTTAGTTAATAATTAACTAAAATAAATGAAGTTATAAATATTAAAAAAGAAGTTAATTGACAGAATTATTGTATTTATTTATATTTTTAGTTGAATATATCATGTCATAGATCTATAAAATTAATATATTTTAATTGTAATATTATAATGATATTTTAAAATTAACATTAAATAAATAATGTGAAAATTGTAATTATTGATAAGTTACAATAAATGAAATTTTCTTAAATTATTTAAAATAAATAAAAATATTATATTCATTCAAGTGATTTTTAAGTTATAATAATTATTAAATATTTTATATTAGGGTACAAATTTATCTTTTAAAATTAATATATTGACCCATATATTGTAAAAACATTGTTAACATTGTCTGACTTTAAGTAGGGTTTTAGTGCGTCACATACAGTTCTTTTAAAACTAATTTTCAATGAACAAGTAAGTTTTATTTTATAAATTAGATATAATATTAAAAATTCAATGTATATAAATTTTAAAATAAATATCCCTTTATTTTAATAATAATTTTTAAAATAATTAGATTGGAAAACTAGATGCTGCAATAAAAACCAAAATGATAAAACTAGGGAATCTTAGAAGTTAAAGAACCAAATTATTAAAATGAACATATTTTTGAGCGATGAAAGATTTAACCAAAAATTATTCCCCTTTAATCCATTATTTTTCAATTTTTTGTGAACTTTAGTTAAGGTAGACCTGGGATTAATGAATATATTTTGGTATTTACAAGAGTGTCACTCCCCCTCCACTACAAAACGAAATTTACTCTACCCCTTCCTCACACCTCTCAAACCAAATTGTATCATAAAAAGTATTTCAAAATAATCTAAAAATATCCCTAAAGTCAACTTAGGAATCCTCCATTTTGGTAGGAAGAAATCCAAGGAATCCTTTTGGTACAAACCAAAAGGAGTTACCTGATTAAGAGGTAACGTCTTCTCTCAAGATCTCTAGTTTGATTTCTATTTTCCTCCCCATAAAATATAATTATTATATGATTATATAATAAAAACAGTATACTAATTATACTAGGATGTTGTTATGTAAATGTTTTTACCTACACTTACACACACCTCCATCTAATGGGTAACAAACATATTGTTTCTGTACACGATGAACTACATCCTCATGAAATGATGATTGTTCATTTTTCCATTACCACCAATCATTGTGGACATTATGATAGAAAATATTTTTATATATGATATATATGATATTTATAATGTATTTATTCTTATATAATTTTTATTTAGAACACAACTTTATGGTTTCCATCTTGTGTAAATATGATAATTTCATTTGAGGAAGTGTGGAGTGTCGCCCCCTCAAAGTGATATGACTCGTTCATTCCATACATGAAACATATAAAGGATGAATATAATAAAACTACATAATATATATAACATATATATTATACTTTAATTAAAATATATCTACTTTTCATTTAGTTTTAATTCTTTTAATACAATAATGAAATGAAAGTAGCGTTCGTGCGTTGGTATGACGTACCATCTCCAGGAATTATGCACTTCATTTTTAATCTCCAAATATTATGGACTAATATAAATACATATATAATGAATATATAAAAAAATTATGTCATGGTTTAAATTCTAGAAATTATTTAACCATGATCTAATTAATAGAAACAACAAATCACAATTCAAAACATAATTTAGAAAACTAGGTAATTAATACCCGAAATAGTTAAAATATTGAAAGAGTGTTAAAAAATATGTAATAAAATATTATAAGAAGTAAATATATTATTTTATTAACATTATTATAATTTTTTTATAAGTTAGTAACATATTTTAATCCAATATATAGGAATATATAGACCACACATCAAAATTCAGGTAATGTAAGGGATTTCATCTATATTTACATTCCATTGAAAATTATTTGTGCAAATTAACTTTAATGTGATGTATATACTAACTTTTTCATGTTATATCATGAATCAACCTATTCTCATGATATTATAAGTTTTATTTTATTTCATATATTTCTAGATAATATGATTCAAATGTTTCAAAGCGGTATGGGACAATTTGGAATGTTTAACGATTATTCTCGTCAATAATTTTCTTAATGGTTATCTTTGCGATCACAATGAATTTTGTGATTGTTGTTTTTTAATGAAGAAATAAATTTATGTTTATCATTTTTCATTAAAAATTTACTTAAATATCCATATAATTTTTTATTTATATTATTATTTCCTAAAACATATACCATTTTTAAATAATGTTCACTTTAAAATCATTATATTCCTGGAATGTAGCCTTGAAAGTATTAGGTTCTTGGAATGAAGACATGAAAGTATTAAATTATTTACATAAGTTTTTAATAGTATTAGATTATTTTAATGAATCATTTAATGTATTAGATTATATCCATGAAGCCTTGAAAGTATTAGCTTCTTGGCATGCAATGTCACACCCCGACCCGATGCTTTATTTTTTTTATCTATTTTGGGTCTTGCTTTTGAGATGTGGTTTGAACCATTCCATTTTTAAGAAATATGGGTTCGCGAATGTATGCAAGGTCGTGTGTAGTGTACAACTTTAATAAGATAAAGTTTTATGATTAATTTTTTTATTATGAGACCGCACGACTGTTCCTGCAATCATGCGTGCATCTGTGCGCGGTGCCCAGGTGAATAATTAAGGCAATTATTTTGCAACTTGTTTTTTATTAATTTGGATTTATCATTAGTATTTTTATTATTTAAGTTAATGTTTTAACTTGGTCGTTTATATAATTGAGGTTTTATTATCATTAGTTTTATTATTAGTAATATATTTTTTAGATTATTGCTTTCTTCTTTTATTTTATTTTATTTTCCTTTTATTTTTATTTTCTTTTATTTTACCTTTTCCGCCTCCCATTATTCTTTATTTTATTTTATTTCTATTATTTTTTCTTATTGTATTTGTCTTCTTTTTTCTTCTCATTTCCTCCTCCCTTTTCCTCCCACTCCCTCCGTCGCATTTCTTCTCCCCCTCCATTCGGTCCATCGCACTATAGCCCCCCCCCCCTTTAACCCTAAAACACTTTCAGCTGGGAATTTATCCCCTAGTCCATTCTACCCAAACCCCCATCAGCTCTTCACGACCGCTGCTATCTCGTTTCCCGCTAGCGTCGTAGCTGACCCACACCTCTTCTCTCACAGTTTGGCATCACCGCACAACACTCTGATGCCCTCCCTTAGAACCGGTGCACCACAACACCACCAACATTCTCACCTACGCGAACAGCATCCCCGCATCCACCTTGCATTGCATAGCCGCCATGTACCGGCAGCCCGTGACCTCGCTGTTTTTTTCATTTGCACAGTCTTGCGCTGCTTCCATATTGGTCGGACCATTTTTTTCCAGGGCGGCATGCCCCCAACACCTCCTCGTCTAACATGTCCAGCCTCCCGCACCTTCTCTATAGGTGCGTTTCACTTCAATTGTTAGTTTCTTCCATTGGGTATAATTGTGGGTTTATGGATTCTTGTTACTTTTGGTCCAATTGTAATAATTTTGGTTCAACTCCTGAATTAGGATGTAATTGAGGTTTCATGTTGTGCGATTGGTGTGTAGTGTTGGATTCACACTAGAATTTGGGAGGTTTTCATATAACAAGGTAGGTGTTTCCATGTATATTTATTTGTTTGAAAAATTAATTTGCGAGTTTGGTTTGTTTAGAACTTTTATTTATTAGTTTTACTAGTGTGAATTTTGTTTCTGTTGGGATCAAATGCACGTTTGATTTAGTAGTAACATGTTTATGCTGCATGTGGGTAATTCTTTTTGTGGAAAACTCATGCTGAACTATTTAATAGTGTTTTATAAATTGTGAAAATTATTTGTTAGAATGGGCAGAGAGTGCGAGTGGTGTTTTGGCTTAACATCAATATGCATCGTGTCATAAATGAGTTTTTGAGGGGATTTTTTTGGCATTTGAGTCTTAAGACGTATTTTTAACTGGGTTGGAAAGTTATTCTGGCAGGTTGTTTAACTATTGTAATGGTCTTTTCAATAATGTGGGAAAATTGTTTTGGGTGTGTAAAACCGTGAGTCTCTTTGGAATTGTTTTATAAATTTTAAAGTGATTTATTAAATAGTACGAATGGTGTGAGTCATGCATTGAAAGTAGGTCTAGGTGGTTCTTTTGTGCTGCTTGTTCATATGGATTGTTTTAAGTCCATGTTCATTGTAACACCCCAATCTTCCACGGTACACTTCTCTTTGAATAATACAATAGCGTGTGTTATACGCAACAAAGAGTTCAAGTACACCACGACTTACCAAACTAGCCGTTCAAAAGAGGTTATGAATATTATTAACTAAATATTATATTATCCTTATAATTTTAATCCATATTATGATTTTCTATGACATGATTTATGAACAAATTCATTTTTCAGATAAAAGAAGTATTTTTCAAAAAATGAAATTTTACCGCCTTTTAATGGCGAAGCCTTTTTAAAACCAATATTTGAATCTTTTATATATTCCATTTGACAAAATGAAATTCTTCTTTAGAATCGGGAAATACTAATTTAGTATCAATAATGTTTTGTTGTCTTTCTGATAACTTTCATATTTGGGTGAATAGTGAAAAATACTATATTTTAACTGAAAACAACTTTTTAATCAAAATAACTTATATTGTTAAATTATACATTTTAATGGTTTGGAAGTATAAATAGATTATATTTTTACTATTTAATCCAATGATGGTCATTTTAAGTAATTTCACCTTGAAATTGGACATAAACAAGTGTCAAACTTTTGATAGTTATTATTTCTTAAAAATACGCCTTTTGGTTTCGAAAGCAGGAATCAATTTTAAATTAATAAATGAAACTTTTATGTTTTGAATTTGGTAAAATAGACTTCATTTTTGGATTCATAATAACGAAATTATCCTAGGGTGAAATTTTGGAACTTTTCGGATAACTTTTATATCTTGATGAATAGTAAAAATTAGTAAATTTTAATTAAAAACAACTTTTTTAATCGAAATAATTAATAGTGATAAATTATGAATTTGAGTGGGTTTAAATTATATTTAAATTATATTTTTACCATTTAATACAATTTCGGTCATTGAACAAAATTTCACATTTAAACCAGACATAAACAAGTGCCAATCTTTTGATAGTTATTATCTCTTAAAAAACGCTTTTTGTTTTAACAACGGGAATTAATTTTAAATTAATTTCTGCCACTTCTGTGTTTTGAATTTGGAAAAATATATTCCATATTTGGAATCAAGATGTTCAAATTGTGTGAATAGGTATCTTTTATTTTTAGACATTTTGGATAATTACTTCGGTAAATATTTTATTTACCATGGTTAAAGGGAAAATCCGCTAAACAAAAGTTAAAAAATAATATTACAATAATACTAAATTACCCTAAAATGTGTCTTAAACCTATTGGTTGATACAGGGACGACCATGGGAATATTTGGGTCGATGTTCAGACCCCATGGATCCACTTGTAAGTGATAGGGACATTTTATTTTAATTAAGTTAAAATGAATACAAAAATGACACAAGCATATATCTTTTAGAAAAACAATTGTTACATAGGGTTATATATGTTGGATTTTAGACTATAAATATTCATTATAAATATAAAAATATTTCCTACATAATGAAATTTTATTTTATAATTTTAGACATTAAATAATTTAGTTTATTTATGACACAATGATGATGTAGTAATTACCATAATAGTGAAAAATTAGTGTAATTGATATTATAAATAACAAAATAAATATAATTTGAGACTTTTTATGAATTAAACTAATTTTATAGGTTAATATGACATGTTATTATTTATTTAATTAACTTTTTTCTAAGTAATAATTCTGTTACAAGTTTTACAAAAATCAATTTTCGAATAGTGTCAAAATTGACATAAAAGTGTTTTTAAAAAAAATATTATATTATTAATTGATATTAAATTCCTAAAATTCTAATGTTCGGCCAAGAGACTTATATAATGATATGTGTATCATTAATGGACCACTTGTGGGTCTCTTGGATGTATATAGTAAGTTTATTAACTATATAATATAAAAAGACAAAGTGACATGGTAATTGTCAAACTAATTAACTAAGAGTTATAACTAAAAGATAAGGTTAATATAATGACCCAAACCTATCTAAATTATATTGGTTGAATGGATTTCGACCTATACCAACATTAAACTTTAAATAATAAACTTTTTATCCATTGGAAATCGAATAAGAATTTATTATAAATTAATATTTCTTGCTTTTCCAAAGGTGCCCCTCACCCCTCTTATAAAAGGGAACTCCTCCTCATTTCATAACACCTTAAAAGGCTTTTGGTTTGGCCAAAACCTGCCCAAATACTCTCTCAACTTCCATCACAATAACCTAGATGCCTTAGTTTGATCAGAAAGCCAACCTAAAGATCACTTTTGATCAAATCAAAAGGAAGAACCCGAAGAAGAGGTAATGTTTTCACCACCCCTTTTCAAGTTCCTTTCTTGTTCCACTTCCTCTTTCTTTGTTGTTTCCATTATAAAATAACAACTCCAGTATCATATATATACTGTGATATTATTATAAATATGGTACAACCATATTCAGTATTCTATCCATCCTTTGAATAACATGTCACCATACGTGCGTACGTACGGCTTACCGTCTCCACGTCCTGGTGTTATTGTTATTCAATAAATTATTATTTAAATGGGTATAATAATGATGTGTAACTCATGTAAATAAAAAATATAACATGATAATTATTCTTTATATATGATATACCATACAATTATATATTATTTTAATATCAAAAAATGATATTGTCGCTCGTGCGTACGTACGGACTACCGTCTCCACGAACGCGATGAGATTAATTCTCTATCGTACCCATTCAAGTATAATTATCATTTGATGATTTAAAAATAATGTTTAAGAACTTGATATCATTATTTATATGAATAAGAAATAACCTATCCATGACAAACAGGGCTTACATAACAAAACATATAAAAGAAAACGAGCAAGTTAACACCCGAAACGACGATAATTCTAAGATATTATTAACAATGCAACGTTAAAAGATCATATATGATATCATATTAATGTATATGATTCATGAATAATTTAATAACAATTATTTAAATATTATACAGGAGGTTAACCTACCCCCAACCAAGGAAAAGTACAAGGTAAGGGATTTTCTTATCTCACTCTTAATTTCGTGAGAATTCCATTGTTCACAACTTATTTATTACATGTGGTGTATGTGTACTACCTGTAATTATATTCATTGTGTATTATACTTTAATTCATGGATATATACATCATAATTGTATGATCCTTCTTTCATGGGTGTATGTTTCATATGTTACATAATCGATAAGGGAATTCGAAATTTCAATTTCCACTCATCTGGCTTTACGCATATTTCATTGATTATATTACTCAAAGATTATGTGTAGAATCAATATTAATTTGATTATGTCATAATTTCCACTCCCTTTCCTGTGGATATACTTTTGATACACATAATCACTCCATTGATAATATCTCAAGTCATTGATATGAATTTGATAAGAGTAATTTTAACTCATTCTCCATGTGTTGAGTTAAACATCCAATTCGTTGCTGTTGTTTTTTCAAGAATATGTGTGAACGTCCTTTAATTGTTTTACACTGAATATCCAATAATATTTAGTGTATTTATATTTTTCACACATAATTATGTCGTTGATTTATCCTTAACCTAAGGATACGGCTTTTTTGAATGATTTCATCTCAATTTACATTCCATTGAGACTTCTTTGTTGTTATACACCAAATAACTTTTATGTGGTGTATATAATGTACTTTGACATAGTATATCATGAATTCATTTATTCTCATTATATTAAAATGTTTTTATTACCTCAATTGTTTGTATTCTAGTGTCTCTCTTTTGGTTAGAAACTCTAACTAAAATACCATTTTTTTTAAATGTTTTAAAGACTTATTCTTCTAAATATTTCTCATTAATGTCCATGTTTTAAAAATGGTTTTAAGAATTTGTTTATATGGACAATAAAGTTTTAAAATTAAAACCCCTTTAAATTTTTTCAAAGTGTTATGGGAAACTTTGATTAAAAAATATATTTTTAAATGGATTCTTGAAAAATAGTGTGACTTTTAAATGTTTTCAAGAAAAGGGGGATATTTATCTCAAATCGTTTTGATGGTTATTTTCATCTATGTCAATATCATTCATTATTATCTATTGAGGTACAATACAATCTTCTATATTGTATCGAATGAGTTATGTTTGACCGTAGATGTGCTATTTTTTATACCATTCATGGTTTGTGGTTAAAGTATTGACATTTCGTATGCTAGTTTTAATACGAATGTTTATGTTATGTTTAAACCTGTTCATATGAGGAATGCATTGGACTTAATAAGTGATGGGTGGAGCCCGCTATAGCTCCTTGATTCATCAGTAGGTCTCATGAGAAAAACTAGTGTCTTGGCACAAGGCCTTGGCAAAATCTAATTTGTAGTCTTGGCACGAGGCCTTGGCTATGTGGTTATGATAGTTTGGCATTATTCATTCCATCATTATGAATGTGGTTATTGATATTTCATGTGATTGTTCGACTAGTAGAATATCCATGTGAATAAGTAAATGGAATTATTTAATTTTATCTTTGCCATATTATGTTGAAGTTCAAGTTTAAAAGGATTTTGTTTTAATTATAAATTGCCTTAAGTATTTATGCTTATCTATGAAAGCTTCTGTTATAATATTATCCTTACTGAGCATCTGAGGTCACCCCTTTCAATGTTTTATTTTTCCCAGGATTGTGAAGAAGTAAATTACGAATGACCTTCAGGGATAGTATGAGTGTGGACTATGGAGACTATGCTGTTGTTGTTTTCAGTTTATGATGTAATATAAACTTTATTAATGTATATAGTTATTACAAGGCTACTAAACTAATCGGCCTTTCGAGACATGATCTTTCGTGTGATCATGCCAATGTTATTTAATAACGCACCGACTCTGAGTAGCTGGGGTCGGGGCGTTATAGTTGGTATCAAAGGAAGTTTAGTACAAACCTTGGGAGCTAGATTTAGATAAACTCTGATTAGATAACATAGACTTAAGATGAACTTTGAGGATTAGTATAGAAGGACTTCCTAGAATTTTGGTATTGTAGAGATTTTGTGAGTTTTCCCAGCAATATATCCCTGTCTGGATACGAGTAGGTAGAGGCGGCTCTGGCACAGATGTACCTAGGGGTAAAACCTGAAAACGCCGCTTTGAGCTAGACTCGAACGGGAACTGGTGCACGACAACAAGCCTCGCTGCACTCTTCGTTACGACACTCCCATGGGATATTCTTAGGATAATTTACATTTTCTTTACAAACTGATTTGAAGTATTATATATATAAGATGAGAGTAAATGACCTTAGTTAATCCTAATGTGTTTCAAATTTAGAATATGGTGACATGTTAATCTCTAAATGATTTTATGACTACTATTACTCACACAATGATTTCTGGTTTTAGTCAATGGCTGGATTCCTAGGAAGTCATAGTGACTTTGAGAATGATGTACAAGGTGGGAACGATGGTGGAAATGAGCAACAAAATGGAATGTTGATAGGCGTAAAAGATATCGTCTTTATGCCAAATCAGTTTTCCAAAAATATGATCAACAACATATATATTAACCAACTCCCAGACTCAACAAGGAAGAGAAAGGTGATGAATGATAAGAGCTCCAGCAGTGGTGACCATAGAGAAAAGAATCCTCAATTTCCATCATGTAGGAAATGTGGAAGGACACACCTAGGAAAGTGTCTCTATGGGACAAAGAAATGCTTTACATGCGGTAAGGAAGGACATAAAGTGAAGAATTGCTGAACAAAAATGAAGAGTACTATGGAAGAAGATAAAAATGGTCCCAAGAGTCCATTTACAGTCATTTTTCGTAAATGTAGGGGACTTGGCCATTACCCGAGTGAATGCCCTATTATATAGGATATTTTCTTGGTCAAAGAATAAGCTATGTTGAAATAAATGGTTGGAGAAATGTTTAAAATGTATTAGTGATCCTTGTTGATGGGTTTACTTTGGAATAATTATCTCTTGTATTTGTAACCCCGTAGTTTGCCATGTGAGAATGATATTTGAGGAAGAATTATCTCTTCTCTTGTGGATATAGGTATAATTAGCCATTTGGTTCTATATGATCATTTGGGTTTAATAGAATTATAAGTTATTATAATTTGGGATGAAAATTAAAGGTATGATATAACTTTTGTGGTTAAATTATGTTATGGTATTTTGAGGGATTTATCTCATTTTGGTTATAAAATACAGATTTTGAAAAAGGACAACATGTTGATCGTGTGAAAACTCGTCGCGTCGGACAAATCTGTGAGAATCGAACCCGCAACCAAAGTTCGAATGAGATTTATCACCTACCACTAGACTACGTGAAGTCCCTGGATAGTGTGACTAATTATTTTTAGTTAAATATTGATCAATAATAAGTTGATTTGGGTTCTTATGTCTTATTAAATGAATACCCTTGGTATAGGAAAATGATTTGGTGATTAAGTGATAGATGTTATTTTGGATGTTGTTCGCTTTTTTGTGAACACTATATGCCCATGGAAAATAGAATGGTATGGGATTTCATTTGAGGAGCAATGTTGGATTTTTATTTATGTTTTTATTATGGATTTATAGTGATTTGGGTTGTTTATGGAAATGATTAGGTTAATTACTTTTAAGTATGTGACATTAAGAGTATTTGATGTAATTTGGAGATACAATTTAACGTGGAAGACTACATTCTTATAAGTTTTGAGTTTCAATATTAGTTTGGATTATATTGAAGGATTTTATAGACAATTGATTATTTAATGGTATTTATTTAACTTTAGGGTATTGTTGGTTTAATTTTATAAATTAAGATTAGTGTTTATTTCTCTCAAGGAATATCCTTTTGGGGGATCATTAGATCTTGTACTAACCATTTTGGTTTTGATTAATCTCTAAAGACAATGTAAATATATAGTTTATCCTGCATGGATCATGTGATTCTATAGAAGTTTATTCTAGCTCTTCCAGTGTGACCAAGTCTTCTTGAATACTCATCATTTAAAAAAAAATAGTTAGTGGTGGAAATTTATTAAATAATGAAACTCTATATAAAAAGTAAGTATATATCTTTATATTCTTAGTCAATATCATAAATGAATTCCTCATCCTTATGTAATGTAACTTAAAACAAAAAATTTTGTCCATTTACTTTTCCTACTAGGAGACTAATGATCGTTTGTCCCCGCACAAGTTTGTGGTTTTCTTATTGTTAACCTTCTCCTGATCATGATTTCTATACCCCTCCATCAGAACATGACACTTATTTTATCATCCATATCCATGTTTCCTACCTGGAATCCTAGTATGGGTTATCTTGGGTGACCTTTATACCTTTCTTTCTTTCTTTTAAAGTAATAGTTTTATTGAATCTTTTTCCGATGTGGGACTTTCCATTATATTCTCAGGCCCAATTTTTAAAATTGGGAGGATGCAATTTATTGAAGTAGGGGTGAATGTAACACCCCAATCTTCCATGGTACACTTCTCTTTGAATAATAAAATAGCGTGTGTTGTACGCAACACTGAGTTCAAGTACATCACGACTTACCAAACTAGCTGTTCAAAAGCGGTTATGAATATTATTAACTAAATATTATATTATACTTATAATTTTAATCCATATTATGATTTTCTAAGAAATGATTTATGAACAAATTCATTTTTTCAGATAAAAGAAGTATTTTTCAAAAAAAGAAATTTTACCGCCTTTTAATGGCGAATCCTTTTTAAAACAAATATTTGAAACTTTTATATATTCAATTTGACAAAATGAAATTCTTCTTTAGAATCGGGACATAAGAATTTATTATCAATAATGTTTTGGTGTCTTTTTGATAACTTTCATATTTGGGTGAATAGTGAAAAATTCTATATTTTAACTGAAAACAACTTTTTTAATCAAAATAATTTATATTGTTAAATTATACATTTTAATGGTTTGGAAGTATAAATAGATTCTATTTTTACTATTTAATCCAATGATGGTCATTTTAAGTAATTTCACCTTGAAATTGGACATAAACAAGTGTCAAACTTTTGATAGTTATTATTTCTTAAAAATACACCTTTTGGTTTCGAAAGCAGGAATCAATTTTAAATTAATAAATGAAACATTTATGTCTTGAATTTGTTAAAATATACTTTATTTTTGGATTCGGAATAACAAAATTAGCCTAGAGTGAAATTTTGGCACTTTTCGGATAACTTTTATATTTTGATGAATAATAAAAATTACTAAATTTTAATTAAAAACAACTTTTTTAATCAAAATAATTAATAGTGATAAATTATGAATTTGAATGGTTTTAAATTATATTTAAAATATATTTTTACCATTTAATACAATGTGGTTCATTGAACATAATTTCACATTTAAACCAGACATAAACAAGTGCCAATCTTTTGATAGTTATTATCTCTTAAAAACACGCTTTTTGTTTTAACAACAGGAATTAATTTTAAATTAATTTCTGACACTTCTGTGTTTTGAATTTGGAAAAATTTATTCCATATTTGGAATCAGGATGTTCAAATTGTGTAAATAGGTAACTTTTATTTTTAGACATTTTGGATAATTACTTCGGTAAATATTTTATTTACCACGGTTAAAGGGTAAATCCGGTAAACAAGGGTTAAAAAATAATATTATAATAATAAAAAATTACCCTAAAACGTGTCTTAAACCTATTGGTTGATGGATTTCCGTCCATGGGCATCTTTGGGTCGGTTTTGGTACCCCATGGATCCACTTGTAAGTGATAGGGACACTTTATTTTAATTAAGTTAAAATGAATACAAAAATGTCACAAGCATATATCTTTTAGAAAAAAAATTGTTACATAGGGTTATATATGTTGGATTTTAGACTATAAATATTCATTATAAATATAACAAGATTTAATACATAATGATATTTTATTTATAATTTTTAGACATAAATAATTTAGTTTATTTATGACACAATGATGATGTAGTAATTACCATAATAGTGAACAATTAGAATAATTGATATTATAAATACCCAAATAAATATAATTTGAGTCTTTTTATGAATTAAACTAATTTTATAGAATAATATGACATGTTATGATTGATTTAATTAACTTTTTCTATGTAATAATTTTGTTATCATTTTTAAAAAAATCAATTTTTGAATAGTGTCAAAATTAACATAAAAGAGTTTTTAAAACAAAAATTATATTATTAATTGATATTAAATTCCTAAAAGTATAAGGTTCGTCCAAGAGACATATATCATGATAGGTGTATCATTAATGGACCACTTGTGGGTCTCTTGAATGTATATAATAAGTTTATTAACTATATAATATAAAAATACAAAGGGACATGGTAATTGTCAAACTAATTAACTAAGAGTTAAAAATAAAAGATAAGGTTAGTATAACGACCCAAACCCATCTAAATTATATTTGTTGAATGGATTTAGACCTATACCCACCTTAAAATTTAAATAATCAACTTTGAAGACATTTGAAACCGAATAAGAATTTATTATAAATTAATATTTCTAGCATTTCCAAAGGTGCCCCTCACCCCTCTTATAAAAGGGCACTCCTCCTTCTCATTTCCTCACACCTTCAAATCAATTTGGTTCGGCCAAACCCTGACCAAATACTCTCTAAACTTCTATCAAAATAACCTAGAGGCCTTAGTTTGATCATAAATCCAACCTAAGGATCCCGTTTGATCAAATCAAAAGGAAGAACCCGAAGAAGAGGTAACGTTTTCACCACCCCTTTTCAAGTTCATTTCTTCTTCCACTTCCTCTTCCTTTGTTGTTACCATTATAAAATAATAACTCCAGTATCATATATATACTATGATATTATTATAAATATGTTACAACAATATTCAGTATTCTATCCATCCTTTGAATAACATGTCACCATACGTGCGTACGTACGGCTTACCGTCTCCATGTCGTGGTGTAATTGTTATTAAATAAATTATTATTTGTATGGGTATAATAATGATGTGTAACTCATGTAAATAATAAATATAACATGATAATGATTCTGTATATATGATATTCCATCCAATAATATATTATTTTAAAATCAAAAGAACGATATTGTCGCTCGTGCATACGTACGAACTACCGTCTCCACGAACGTGATGAGATTCATTCTCTATCGTACCAATTAAAGTATAATTATCATTTATTAATTTAAAAATAATTTTTCAAAACTTGATATCATTCGGGATATGAATAAGATACAGCCTATCCATGACAAACATGGCTTACGTAACAAAACATATAAAATAAAATGAGTAAGTTAACACCCGAAACGATGATAATTCTAAGATATTATTAACAAAGCAATGTTGAAAGATCATATATGATATCATATTAATGTATATGATTCATGAATAATTTAATAACAATTATTTCAACATTATATAGGAGGTTAACCTACCCCCAACCAAGGAAAAGTACATGTTAAGGTATTTTCTTATCTCACTCTTAATTTCGTGAGAATTACATTGTTCACCACTTATTTATTACATGTGGTGTATGTGTACTACCCGTAATTGTATTAATTGTGTATTATACTTTAATTCATGGGTATATACATCATAATTTTATGATCATTCTTTCATGGGTGTATGTTTTGTATGTTACCTAATCGATAAGGGAATTCTAAATTTCAATTTCAACTCATTTGGATTTACGCATATTTCATTGATTATATTACTCCAAGATTATGTGTGGAATCACTATTAATTTGATTATGTCATAATTTACACTCCCTTTCCTGTGGATATACTTTTGATACACATAATCACTCCATTGATAATTTCTCAAGTCATTGATATGAATTTGATAAGAGTAATTTTAACTCATTCTCCATTTGTTGAGTTAAACATCCAATTCGTTGGTGTTGTTTTTACAAGAATATGTGTGAATGTACTTTGATTGTTTTACACTGAATATCCAATAATATTTAGTGTATTTATATTTTTCACACATAATTATGTCGTTGATTTATCCTTAACCTAAGGGTACAACCTTTACGAGAGATTTCATCTCAATTTACATTCCATTGAGACTTGTTTGTTGTTATACACCAAATCACTTTTATGTGGTGTATATAATGTACTTTGACATAGTATATAATGAATTCCTTTATTCTCATGATATTATAATGTTTTGATTACCTCAATTATTTGTATTCAAGTGTCTCTCTTTTGGTTAGAAACTCTAACTAAAATACCATTTTTTTTAAATGTTATAAAGACTTATTCTTCTAAATATTGCTCATTAATGTCCATGATTTAAAAATGGTTTTGAGGATTTGGTTATATGGACATTAAATTTTTAAAATTAAAACTCCTTTTAAATGTTTCAAAGTGGTATGGGACACTTTGATTCATAAATCTATTTTTAAACGGCTTCTTGACAAATAGTGTGACTTTTAAATGTTTTCAAGAAAAGGGGGATATTTATCTCAAATAGTTTTGATGTTTATTTTCATCTATGTCAATATCATTCATTATTATTGATTGAGGTACAATACAATCTTCCATATTGTATCGAATGAGTTATGTTTGACTGTGGATGTGCTATTTTTTATACAATTCATGGTTTGTGGTTAAAGTATTGACATTTCTTATGTTAGTTTTAATAAGAATGTTTATGTTATGTTTAAACCTGTTCATATGAGGAATGCATTAGACTTAATAAGTGATGGGTGGGGCCCACTATAGCTCCTCGATGCATCGGTAGGTCTCATGAGGCAAACTACTGTCTTGGCACAAGGCCTTGGCAAAATCTTATTTGTAGTCTTGGCACGAGGCCTTGGCTATGTAGTTATGATAGTTTGGAATTATGCATTCCATCATTATGAAAGTGGTTATTGATATTGCATGTGATTGTTCGACTAGTAGAATATCCATGTGAATAAGTAAATGGGATTATTTCATTTTATCTTTACCATATTATGTTGAAGTTCATGTTTAAAAGGCTTTTGTTTTAATTATAAATTGCCTTAAGTGTTTATGCTTATCTATGAAAGCTTCTACTATAATGTTATCCTTAATGAGCATATGAGCTCACCCCTTTCAATGTTTTATTTTTCCCAGGATTGTGAAGAAGTAAATTATGAATGACCTACAGGGATAGTATGAGTGTGGACTATGGAGACTATGTTGTTGTTGTTTTCAGTTTATGATGTAATGTAAACTTTATTAATGTATCTAGTTATTCCAAGGCTACTAAACTAATCGGTCTTTCGAGACTTGATCTTTCTTGTGATCATGCCAATGTTATGTAATAATGCACTGACTCTGGGTAACTAGGGTCGGGGCGTTACATTCATGTATTTTATTTATCTTTGCGGTTGCAGCGCGTTGGCGGGGTAACCCCGAATTACTATGATCATTGGTTTGTGTGTGCTTGTGCGCCCGTGCGAGGCGTGTCACGTTTTTGCACTCGAGCTGCGAGTCGAGGTAGGTTCCCATTGCACTACTTTTTGAAATTTAAGTTACATTATTTCCTGCTATTTGCGCACACTATATGTTTAGATTAAATATTTCATTAATTTTAATAAATGTGAGATAATACAAGACAATTAATTTTTAATTAATTATTTGGTGTAAAAAGAGTCTTTTATTTTATACAGGATACTTGAAATATTTTCTTAATGAACAGACACCCATTAGTGAAAGAATGCCAGTTTGGATTTTAAACATAATTCACTGAATTTCAATTATAGTTCATGTTTTAATGATAAATGATTTCTTCTCAAGCATGAACAAGCGTTTTGGTTCTTTTAAAGGGGTGATTGTGAAATGTATTTAATGCCTGTTTGGCCCCCTATAGAAAATGATGCAAATGATTTGATAAAAACCCTCCTAAGGTAACACTCATTCCTTGGTTTGAATTGACTGTTTGGGAGGCCACGCTTAGAGGCTCCCGGGTACTTGAGTAGTTTAAAGGCAAGAGGTTGTCCCATGGAGCGACTTAGGGTGATTCCTATTGTGCTTTATATATATATATATATATTTGATTGGATGCTTGGTTGGCATCGGTTGGCTCACCCCCTTTCCAAACACCTGAGACATGGGAATCTGGCATATTGAGAGAATATTCTAAGAATGATTGATGCACTGAGAGGTTATGGTATTGACCAATGGCCCATAGTAGGTGGATATATTGGGTTTATTACTATGGTATTTTCCCTCGAACTTCTTGAGAAAGGATGGTCGAGCATATTATGCATTTTTATTTCGTTTTGAAATTTCAACAAGGATGATTTCTCATGTATTAATGTCTTTTGGTTTATTCTAGATCTCCTAGGTTCACCCATGTCTGTGACTTTCCAATTACTTGCTGTAAAGAATATGGTTCTTGTATGTATTTCCTTTTAATTTCCCTTACTATGTAACTACTGTAGCATTTTCATATGTCCTGTCTTTACTAGAAAGTGGTGTGTGGTTTTAAAGTGGTTTATGAAAACTAATTTCAAATAAAAGTGTTTTTATACTATTTTTTGCGAATTGAAAATTTAAACATCACTTCCCCTTTGAAAAATGCTAATGTATCACTAAAATAATGACTTGGTCTTCTTTAGAAATGAATAGGGGCAAGGACTCATAATTTGTTTTTGAGTAATATGTAGAAAATATAAATTTTATAAATTGTAGTTCAAACTTGAAATGATGTTCCTTTTATTTTAAAGGTAGTGCATTGGGAATAGATTTATCGGGATAGCTTACTAAGTTTTAATACTCACACCTATAGTGTTTTCTTGTTTTTAGTTCTGTTGTAGGTTCATATTTTGTTGTTCTCCATGAGAGACGTTGGTTGTAGTGTAGGAGAGT
Organism: Viscum album; assembly: GCA_963277665.1. NCBI lineage: Eukaryota > Viridiplantae > Streptophyta > Magnoliopsida > Santalales > Viscaceae > Viscum > Viscum album. The sequence continues at coordinate 2,042,664,602 of OY728142.1, read as the reverse complement.
GACCCATAGGGTCATGTGGAGTTTTGGTCGTGGTCAGGTTAGTAGCATTGGTGGTTGTTATTTAGTTATTTTATTTTGTTCTATTTACTTTTACACTGCTTAGTTTATTTTATTTTGGGCCAAATCGTTCCCTCTTGTTTATTTTTGATGCCTGGAACTTGTTCCCAGCCCGTGGGGATCGGGAACGCCCCTCGAGCCATGTCGCCGGCCAGCTTGGGTGACCGGTTCAGGGTTGACCCAGGTTAGTTTGTGACAAAACAGAATCAGAGCGAGGTTTTCGTTCTTGTTATTTGGGGTGTCAGGTAGATCGGAGATAGGACTATCGGTACTCGAGTGGTAGGTGTAGGAAGAGCATCGCGAACTCTTGTTCTGATCCTCATGTTACCAGGGTTAGTATGAGATTTATGTTTTTGGCATTGATCTGTGTGGATGGGGGATGCCAGTAGGAGTAAACCGGTACTACACGTGGTCTCACATGGAGTAGCGACCCATGAGATGCCCGAGAGTACGGTTATACATTCCTAGTGTTTGGTTCTTGCCTAGGGCATGCTAACTGTGTAGCCGGGATAGACATGACCACTAGTCCTCCTCCAGGTGCTTTAATGTTTGTGATATTTTGCTATAATTTTGGGATTGGTGCAAAATTGTTTTCCTTTAAAAAGGGAGGAGTACTTTTATAGTCCTCTTATTTTATTTTGGTGTGTGTTTGGCATGATATTTGGGATGCGTTTCTCTTAGACCTGGGTTTTGGAATTTGGCGTTTGATTTTTTGAAGTCAAATTTCGAAAAGAATGTCTTGGGTTATTTGAAATTGATGCGGGTTGTTTTAGAAATGGAATGAATTTTGGAAATTTTTCTTGAATCTTTGAAATTATTTTTGGAAAAAACAAGAGTATTTTTGAAATATTGAGAATGTTTTATTTTTGAAAGTGGAAGAACCTTTCTTTGTCCAGTGGTATTCCTATGGATGCATGCGTGTGCACGTGGAAGTGATTAATGGATAATTGGTGGATTGTGTGGATGGGTGCCTGGGTGGCATAGAAATGAAAATTTGTGAGGCATCCAGGAATATCAGTGGTGAGTGACTGATTTTAAAAGCTGCATCTTGTTTCTAGAAAAGTGGGATTTTCTCAAAAGGGGGTTTTTGTGCTTAAATGGTTTTGGAATTGGAAAATGGTTTTGAGTTCAGAGTGAAAGCAGTGAATTTAAAAAGAGTTGTTGGGTTTTTTTGTACTGTGTTTGGTTCCTCAATTGGGTGTCTTTCTTTGAGAATTAATTGATGTTTTAAATTGGAATTATTGGATTGTGTCTAGAATGTGGTGTTTGTTTGGTGAGATGCTTGGTTTTTTGGAAGTTTGGTTTTGTGTTTCATGTTTGTATATTCCCCCTAGAAATGTCCCATGGGTTTCAACAGGTCTCTCCTAGTTCTTGTCCCAGCCTAGACTCACAGTGGAGTGGTGGATTTGGGTTTTTCTCGGTGGTGTCGATTGTTCTTAGACGTCAATGTCAGTTGGATATCATTGAATGCTTTGGGGAAGTTATAAGTGTCTCTAATTTTTGAGGAAATATTAAATTTTTGTGGGTGTAAGTTGTCTCGAGTGTGTCTGGAAGAGAAAGACTACACCAACAAACAATAATCGTTCTATTTTCATTGAAAATGGGAATGTTGTGAGGGATCCTAAAGACTAACCACATTCCATGGTTGTACCTAAGGAAGTGAAGGTGAGAGAAATTGGTGGATCTCATAGGTGCTCAATCAATCAACAGGAAGAGATTGAGGTGTGTTGACCTTTCTGATGACCTGGTTTCATGTTCTCCAGAGGTTGTGTGGAACAATCAGCTTAAAGCTCATAATAGTTTTTGGTCTCGTCCATATTGTGTTATGTGTAGGTTCCTCATTGGATGAAGTGTGTGAACCAAAGGGACTTGTTCTTTGAGTGCCCCTCTTATCAGTTTGTGTCGCGCATTTGACAGACCACTCAATCTCCTACATCTAATGTGGTCAGTCATACACCCTAAGTCATTTACTGAAATTATTAGTTGGTATGTTGATGGAGTGTCCGCTTGGGGGACAAGGACTAGTATGTAGGTTTCTTTTCTAGGAGAGGAAGTTTCAGTCAGAGGTGGTCATCTTATGACTGCGAGGCTATAGATGCTTCAGACATCAGGGCCCCAGCCATAGGTCCTAGGGTAAAGCTTGCACGCAGTCAAAACTTGTCGTATGTGGGATGAGCTTGATCCGACTTAAGTTCGTAGTGATGGGATCGAGAAAGATCAAATTCCATTTTTATGGTACCCTCTCTGAAGGCGTTATTCTTATTGTGAGGGGCATGGAGCCCTTATCTACGTGTCGTGGTCTTATTTTATTGGAGTTCATCTTGGGCCTTAAAGAAGTTCGGAAAACCCGTATTCTTGAAAAGCTAGTGGGTGTGCTCCGTGAACCTTCTTATGGTCGGAGATGCTCATGTCTTGTGAAATTGTCATGCACCTATCTGGTTTGCCTCCTAGTTATGGGTTTCTGCTATCAATGTTATCTCATGTGGTAGAGTATTGTCCACGGTGGGAATAATCAGTGTTGTTCATCCCATGTGGTGGGTTCACGATGAAGGGTTCAATTAGTATTGCTTAAAGTAAACTAGAAATGCCCGCGTGGGTTTCATGGTGTTAGGAAATTTTAAAATGGTGGGGAGACCCTATGCGAGGCTCACTGATGTCCCCTCTTGTGTGGGTTAAATATTGGGGACTTTGAGGTTCAAGCTAGTGTTAGAGATTGTATTAGTTGGGAGATGTTTTGGTTTGAAGAACCAATGTTTGAAGAGAACCCTAATATGGTGGGGAGACCACCATATGATGGGCTTGTAGAAGACTCTGTTTTCAAAGTACACTTGGCGGAGAAACCCTTTACTCTTACTCCGCCCGACCTCTACCATGCTAGTTGGTTAGCTCAGATAGTGGGTTGTTGGATGTTTGTTCTTGGAGATATCGAGCTACCATGGTAATCCCTAGGTTAGGGGTCGGGGTGTTCCATGTTGTAGTTTTGTTTGGAGGAGAGTTCCTTGATATTGGTTATCTTTCATAGTGTTTCGGGTTTTTAGGTTTTTGGAGTGTCAGGTGGTGAGTGTTTTTAATACCCAGTCTTTAGGCGATTGAGGTTTTGTTTTAAGTATCTTCATGGTCTTTCTTGGAACCCTGGGTTGACCTAGTCTTTTGGAAATTTTTGGGGGAAGAAAGTGTCATGGTAGGGAGAATTTTCACACCCCGACCCAACGCTTAATTGCATTTTAACTATTTTGGGTCTTGCTTTTGAGATGCGGTTTGAACCTATTCCCTTTTCAAGAAATATGGGTGTGCGACTGTATACACTGTCATGTGTAGTGTCCAACTTTAATAAGATAATGTTTTATGATTAATTTTTTTTTATTACGAGACCGCACGACTGTGCCTGCGATCATGCGCACATCTGTGCGTGATGTCCAGGTGAATAATTAATGCAATTATTTTGCAATTGGTTTTTTTATTACTTTAGATTTATTATTAGTATTATTATTATTTAAGTAAATGTTTTAACATGGTCGTTTCTATTATTTAGGTTTTTTATCATTAGTTATATTATTAGTAAGATTTTTTTAGATTATTTCTTTATTATTTTATTTGATTTTATTTTCCTATTTTTATTTGCTTTTATTTTCTATTTTCCCCCTCCCATTATTCTTCATTTTATTTTATTTCTATTATTTTTTTATTTTTTTTCTCTTGTTTTTTTCTTTCTTCTCATTTCCACCCTTCTTTTCCTCCCACTCCCTCCGTCGCATTTCTTCTCCCCCTCCCTTCGGTCCATCAAGCTACAACCCCCCCCCCCCCCCCTCTAACACTAAAATGATTTCACCTGTGCATTTCTACCCTAGTCCACGCTGCCCAAACCCCCATCAGCTCTTCACGACCGTAGATATCTCATTTCCCTCCAGCGTCACAGCTGACCCACACCTCTTCTCGCTAGGTTTGGCATCGCCGAACATCCCTCTGACGCCCTCCCTTCGAACCGGCACACCAAAACACTACCGACCTTCTCACCTGTGCGAACAACCTCCCCTCAACCACCTTGCACTGCATAGCCACCACGCACCAGCGGCCAGCGACCTCCCTATTTTTTTCCTTTGCACAGCCGTGCACCGCTTCCATATTGGCCGAACCATTTTTTTTCCAGCGCGACATGCCCCCAGCACCTCCCCATCTAACATGGATAGCCTCCCACACCTTCTCTATAGGTTTGTTTCACTTTAATTGTTATTTTATTCCATTGGGTATAATTATGAGGTTAGGGATTCATGTTTATTTTGGTCCAATTTTAATAATTTTGGTTCAATTCATGAATTAGAATGTAATTGAGGTTGAGCCTTGTGTGATTGGTGTGTGGTGTTGGATTCACACCAGAATTTTTGAGGTTTTCATACACAGAGATTGGCATTTCCATGTATATTTATTAGTTTGACAAATTAATATGTGAGTTTGGTTAGTATAGAACTTTTATTTATTAGTTTTCCTGGTGCGAATTTGGTTTTTGTTGGGATCAAATGCACATTTGATTTAGTAGTAAATTTTTTATGCTGTATTTGGGAAATTATTTTTGTGGAAAACTCATGATGAACTATTTAATAGTGTTTTATAAATTGTGAAAATTATTTATTAGAATGTGCAGAGAGTTCGAGTGGTGTTTTGGCTTAACATCTATATGTGTCGTCTCATAAATGAGTTTTTGAGTGGATTTTTTTCGCATTTTAGTCATGCGACGTATTTTTAACTCGGTTGGCAAGTTATTCTATTGGGTTGTTTAATTGTTGTAATGGTATTTTCAACAATGTGGGAAAACAATTTTGGGTGTGTAAAACCGTGAGTCTCTTCAGATTTGTTTTATAAATTTTAAAGTGACTTATTAAATAGTACGAATGGTGTGAGTCATTCATTGAAAGTAGGTCGAGGTGGTTCTTTTGTGTAGCTTGTTCGTATGGATTTTTTTTTAAGTTTGTGTTCATGTATTTTATTTATCTTTGCGGCTGCAGCGCGTTGGCAGGGTAACCCCGCATTACAACAATCATCAGTTTGTGCGTGCTAGTGCATCTGTGCGAGGCATGTAGCGTTGTCGCGCTCAAGGTGCAAGTTGAGGTAGGGTCCCATTGCACTACTTTTTAAAATTTAAGTTAAATTATTTCCTACTGTTTTCTCACACTATTTGTTTAGATTAAATATTTTATTAATTTTAATAAATGTGAGATAATACAAGACAATTAATTTTTAAATGATTATTTGGTGTGAAAATAGTCGTTTATTTTATACAGGATACTTGAAATATTTTCTTGATGAACAGACACACAGTAGTGAAAGAACGCCAGTTTTTATTTTAAATAGAATTCTTGGAATTTCAATTATAGTTCTGGTTTTAATGATTAATGATTTCTTCTCAAGCATGAACAAGCATTTTGGTTCATTTAAAGTGGTGATTTTAAAATGTATTTAATGTCTGTTTGGCACTTTATAGAAAACGATGAAAATGTTTTGATAAAAACCCTCCTTGGATAACTCTCTTGCCTTGGTTGCAATTGACTATTTGGGAGGACGCTCTTAGAGGCTCCCGGGTACTTGATTAATTTAAATTCAAGCGGTTGTCCCATGGAGTGACTCAGGGTTATTCCTGTTGTGCTTTATATATATACTTGATTGGATTCTCCGTTGCCATCGGTTGGCTCATCCCCTTTCCAAAAACTTGAGACATGGGAATCTGGCATATTGAGAGAATATTCTAAGAATTATTGCTGCACTGAAAGGTTGTGGTACTGACCTGTGGCCCATAGTAGGTGGATTTATTGGGATTATTACTATTGGATTTTCCCTCGACATGCCTGAGAAAGGATGGTCAAGAATATTGTGCATTTTGATTTCATCGTGACATGTCAACAAGGATGATTTCTCATGTATTTGTGTCTTCTGGTGTATTCAAGATCTCCTAGGTTCACCCATGTCTGTGACTTTTCAGTTACTTGCTGTGATGAATATGGTGTTTGTATATATTTTCTTTTAATTTCCCTTACTATGTAACTACTGTAGCATTTTCTACGTAGTTTTTTTACTAGAATGTGATGTGTGGTTTTAAAGGGGATTATTATAACTATTTTCAAATAAAAGTGTTTTTATACTTTATTTTTAAATTGAAAATGAAAACATCACTTCCCCTTTGAAAAATTCTAATGTCTCACTAAAAAAATAACTTTGTTTTATTATGAAATTAATAGGGGAAATGACTCGTACATTGTTTTTGAGTAACATGTAGAAATCCTTAATTTTATAAATTTTAGTTCAAACTTAAAATGATGTTCCTTTTATTTTAAAGGTAGTGCATTGGCAATAGATTTATTGGGCTAGCCTACTGAGTTTTAATACTCACGCCTATAGTGTTTTCTTGTTTTTAGTTCTATTGTAGGTTCCAGCTTCAGTTGTTCGCCTTGAGAGACGTTGGTTGTAGTATTGGAGAGTGACCCATGAGGTCACGTGGAGTTTTGGTCATAGTCAGGTTTATAGCATTGGTGTTTGTTATTTAGTTATTTTATTTTGTTTTATTTACTTTTCCGCTGCTTAATTTATTATATTTTGGGCCAAATAGTTCCCTCTTGTTCAGTTTTGATGCCCGACACTAGTTGCCAGCCCGTGGGGTTTGGGAACGCCCCTTAGGATATGTCACAGGCCGGCTTAGGTGACCAGTTTAGGGTCGACCTGGTTTGGTTCGTGAAATGAAGCCTTGAAAGTAATAGATCCTTGGAATGGATCCTCAGGGGTATTTTATAGATATCCATATTTATGAATTTCTTAACTAGATATTTCAGTTATTATTTATCCATGAGATTTTTCCATATATATATATATGGATTTATTATATTATTAGTTTATTGATTAAGTGGAATGTGTTTCAATTTATACGCTTTCCATATTTATTTTTCATTATCATGTTATTTTAATGGATTGTATTATCATTTACTTACCTTTCCATGTCAATGTATTATAATTTTTTCCTTATTTATTCTTCTTTACATACCTTTATAGGGAAATTTAGCTCACCCTTCTTATGTTTTCCCCATGTTATGAATAAGAATAATTTGAATTAGTTTCAAGGATGCTGTTTATTTAATTTTATTATGTATCATGTATTTATTTCCAATATTCCAATGTGTTATGAGTATCAGGTTTGTAATATGGATTTGCAATAATGCTAAACAGACTGATACTTTGGGATTTTATTCATTATAATCATGCCAATGTAATAACATAATGCACCGGCTCTAGTATTCTGGGGTCAAGGCATTACAGTTGGTATCCAACGAAATTTAGCAACAGCCTTGGAAACTAGATTTATAAAACATAAATTAGGGAACATAATTCTAAAATATACTATAAGGATAAGTGTATAATAACATCCTAAAATTTTGGTAAGGTACATATTGTGTGGCTATTCCTAGAAATACATTTTTTCCAGATACTACAAGTGGATATAGATCAGACATAGATGAACCTTAGAGTGATAACTCTGACAAGGTGTTTTGAGCCTGTCTTAGGGTAACCTGGTACATGGAAAAGTGCCTTACTATGTAAGTAATTTGGCACTCCCTGAGGATATGTTTAGTATAGTTCACAGTTTACTTACCCACCATTTTGAAGGATTTAGAATTAAAAATATCCCCATAGAATCCATGTTTATGATTATGATATTAGTTATTAATAATTTTATTAATTTATGCTATGACATATTTAGAGTTATAAAAAATTCATAATTTTATGAGCTAATCTAGTATATATCTTTGTTTAGAAATGGAAACTAAAAGGATCAATGGTATTATTACTCGTGGAAAATGTAGATATTTCCCTACTGAGGAAACTGATATATTTTGTATTGGAATGTAGAATGCTATGCAAATTTTAAGGAAGCTTAATCATATTACAATATATAACCTTTCTCGGATGGAGGAAACTATTCCATAACAATATAATCCTATGTTTGATAACTTTATGTGATAGAGTCCCCATACATTAGTGGGACTACTGATCAAATTAAATCTGTGCAATATATTAAGTCTTTGGAGAAGATATTTGTAGCATTGGGATGTAGTGAAAAGGAAAAGTTTACATTTGTGGTGTATTGTCTGAGAGAAAATACTGATTAGTGGTGGTTATTGATCCAAAATACCAGTGACGTAGAGGTAGATATAACTCATGGAATGTAAATATTTTAAGGAGATATTATTCAATAAATACTTCCCTTGTGAAAAAAAATTGAGATGAAGAGAAAATTTTTTAGTTTAAATTGAAAAGAGGAAGAAAGTGTTGTGGAGTATGAATCCACCTTTACATGGTTAGAAAGTCATGACAACGATTTCATAAAAAACATATAATACAAGATTGATAATTTATTTGAAGGACTTAAGCCATGTATCTGAAGAGTTCTAGTGTCTCTAACCATTTCTTTATATGATGAAGTAGTATTATGTTCCATAAAGATAGAGAAATAATTCTCCGAGTCTTATGGATTCAATGAGAAGCATGATAATAAGAATAAGATAGAGTAAGATGTGGACAAAAAAATTCAAAGAATTATTTTCCAACATGTGATACTTTTTGAAAGAAACACTTCAGAGAATGAGTAAAATGGAAAGGAGTTTGCTTCAGGTGTAGAGATAAAGGCCACCATGCACAGGATTATAAGGGAAAGAAAAAAATTCAAATGTTCAATTATTTAATTATAAGGATATGGGGAAATATAAAAATGAATTCCCCAAGAACCAAGAGAATATACCCCATAAAAATATAAGGGATAAAGGTCATGAATATGTAATAAACAAAAATAAAGTGGAATTATTAATTAAATTTTATATTTTTATTTTAGAAATATGTTGTAACCATAATTTGTTAATGATTTTCTCAACATATAATTTATAAAATATACAAGGATTTTACTCCATTACTTTTTCATTAAATATTTTGAGATCATATATCAAATGGTACCATGAAAAGTGATTAAGTATAAAATTATTTTTTTGGAAAACATATCAATTAGGGAAATATAATCACTTATATTTCACTAATATTGAGTTAATTTTGGAAAAAGAGATGATTCATATGGATAAAGTAAACTGGATACTACTAACTACCCTGGAAATGATTATAATTTGTTGTATCATAATCTTTTTTAATGGTTAACCATTTAAGAAATGATTTAAGTTGTAATTTGGATGTGTTTTCTGATATTGATATATTACAAAACTATATGATGAATCTTGTTCTAAGAGATAAAGTATAAATAGTTCAAGGAATGGCCCATTAATAAGATTGCACTTATAGAGTCATACCAAGTATGTAAATTTATTTATATTCTTAAATAGTAAATGAAGTCATAATCTATAGGAAGAATGGCCATGAAACAAATTTTTTTTCCTAGTACGTTAGTTTTGAATGAATCAAATTGCCTCTTAGATCGTCATAGATTTATGGTCTTCTGATTGGTAACTTTCTCCTAACCATGTTCTCTAGCACTCTCCATCTGAACATGATTGTTAAATTGTTCTTCCATATCCCTATTTATATTTCCCACCTATATTATTTAAATAGGGAACCAAGTTACATTAAACGTGTACATTCCTTTCCCTCTTATTATGAAGACGCATTATTAATCGTATTTAATATGTGGATTTTTAAAAAATAGTTTATTGTCAAATATCAAACCTTGATTACTGAGATCAATTTTAAATCCCAAGGACACAATTTAAATTAGGTGGGGAGAATTTAAAACCCCAAGACATTAAAATATCTTATTTTTAGAATAAATACTGTTTTTTATCTCTTTATATTAAACACAAAGGTAATCTTACATTACACACAACACAGAATTAACTTATGTTACATGCAAGACTGAGTTTTACCACCTTTCAATAATGAACCTATTTTAAAAATTAAATTTTACACTTTTATTAATTTTATTTTGAAAAATAAATAACAATGTTGAATTTATAATATCAAAATTATCTTAGGGATAATTTTTCGGATTTTCCTAAGAAAATTCATTTTATGACGAATAGTGAAAATTATTACAATTTAGTTAAAGAAACCTTTTCGTTTAAATAATGATTAATGTTAAATTATATTTTAAGATGGATTTTAAAGTCACAATAGATAAATAATGAATATATTAATCGAATTTAGTTCATTTTAATCATCTTTATATTTAAATTATATATAACGACATGTTGATCATTTGAACGTTTTTAGTTTAAAAACACGCATTCATGCCTTGTTTTTTGGATGATCAATAATCTTAACTTTCCCACTTATGTGATTTGAATTTTTAAAAATACATATACAATATAGTAATAAATAAAATATTTTTGGTCCACTAATATCAACATAATTTTTGACAAAAAATATCAGTGAAAGTGATTAAAATTAATTACAATGACTAAGGTAAAATTAAGCTTAAGAAGGGACTAAACCTTACTATTAAGGACCAAAATGACTTGGAAAATTGTCCAAAATCAATTTTCTACAAATAATTTGATAATATAAACACATGGTTATAAATATATGGGTTATTGTTATATTAGTAAATGGATGTTACCAGTATAAAATGTTAAGTATGGAAAAAATACAAAAAGGAAACTTTCCTTACCTTTAACATTTATAAAACATTTAGATATGTAAAAATCATAATTTTTTAGGTTATACATATCATCTTTAAATATATTTGGGTTATTTTTATCATAATAATTTATCAATAATTTTTATAAATGACTTAGTTACCTAAAATGCTAAGAAATGCCAATGTAGTGATTATTTAGTTAATAATTAATTAAAATAAATGATACTATAAATATTAAAATTAAAGTTAATTGATTGAATTATTATATATTAATTTTTTTGATGAATATATCATGTTGTAAATCTATAAACCTATTATATTTGATTTCTAATATTGGATTTGTATTTTAAAATAAACATTAAATATATAATATCAAAATTGACAATATTGTTATTTTACAGTAAATGTTATTTTATTAAATGCATCAAATTTAATAAAAAAAATTCTTCAAAAAAATTACTTTTATGTATCAATTAATATTAAATATGTTATATTAATGGAACAATTTATATTTTATAATTATCATTTTGACCCATAAATTGTAAACATGTTGTTAATAGGGTTCGAGAATAAACATTGTTTTAGAAAATCACATACACTTGTTTTAAAATTAATTTCAAAAAAACATTGGAATTTTATTTTATAAATTAGATATAATATTAATAATTTAGTGGATCAATATTTTATAATAAATCTCAATTTATTTTAGTCTGAATAGTAAAATTAATTATATTAGAAAACTAGATGCTTTATTAAAAACAAAAATGATAAAATTGGGGAATCTTAGAATTTATGGAACCAAATTATTAAAATGAACATATTTTTGTGTCCTAGATGGTTTAATAAACCATTATTCCCATTTATTCAATTATTTTCCCATTTGGAGTAACTTTAGGTAAGGTATTCCACCCATTAATGAATACGTTTCGGTATTTACAACCGTGACACTCCCTCTCCCCTATAAAAAGGGAAGCACTCTTCCCCTTCCTCATGATTCTCAAGAAAAATTGGATCATACAAAATCATACCAAATATTATATAAAAATATATAACATTTACCTATAATACTTCATTTTTACATGAATTAATCCAAGGAATCCTTTTGGTATACCCCAAAAGGAGTTACCCGATTTGGAGGTAATGTCTTCTTTCAAGATCTCTATTTCATTTCCATTTCCTATCCCCTAAAATATCCTTATTCTAGGATTATATAAAATTACCATCATAATAATTATTCTAGGATTTTTTAGGTAAATTTTTCAACCTAAACTTACACACACCCCCAACTAATGGGTAATGGACATATTGTTTATGTGTACGGTGAACTACTGCCTCATGAAATGATGATTGTACACTTCTCCATTACGACCTATCATGTTGGCCATTATGATGGAAACTATTTTTATATATTAAATATATTATATTTATAATTTCATTATTCTTTTTCAATTCTTATTTAGAACATACCTTTATGATTTTCATCTAGTGTAAATTCGATAATTTCATTTGACGAAGTGTGGACTGCCGCCCCTAAAGGTGATATGACTCATTCATGCCATACATGGAACATATAAATGATGGTATTAATAATTTTATATGAAATATATAAAATATATATGATAATGGAATTATAATATAAATATTTATCATTTATTTTCCATTCTTTTAACAAAATAGTGAAATGAAAGTAGTATTCATGCGTACGTACAACCTATCGTCTCCATGAACAGTGCACTTCATTTTTAATCTCCAAATGTTATAGACTAATATAAATACATATATACTTAATATATATGATAATTAATTAATGGTTTAAATTATGGAAATTATTAAATTTTGATATAATTAACAGTAATAAAGAATAATATTTAAAAACATACTTGAGAAAACAAGGCAATTAACACCTGAAATAGTTAAAATAATGAAAGGGTGTTAAAAAATAGGTAATAAAATTTTGTAAGAAGTTTATATATGATATTATTAACATTATTATAATTATAATATAAGTTATTAAAATATTTTAAAACACTATACACGAGGTTAGATACCACACAACACAAGTAAGGTTAAGGTGAGAGAATTTCGTCTCAATTTACATTCCATTGAGACCTATTTTTTCCAATTCACTTTTATGTGTCATATATAATACATTTTTCAGGTTATGTCATGAATATTATTATTATAATGATATTATAAGTTTAATTTAATGTAATAAATTTATGTTAATTATGATTCAAATCTTTCAAAGTGGTATGGGACACTTTGAAATGTTTAACGATTTTCTCTTAAAGAAGGTTCTTAATGGTTATCTTTCAAATCTCACTTCCTTTTGTTATTGTTTAAATTATCTTGAAACAATCACTTTATTTTAATAATTCTTTATTATAAATTTACTTAAATATCCTAATTATTTTTCATGGATATGATTATTTACTAAACAATATAAAATTTTTGATATGGTAATCACATTAAAAGTATTAGATTCTTGGCATGTAGCCTTTAATGTTTTGGATTCCTGGAATGAACCCATGAAAATTTTAAATTGTTGTCATGAAATAATAAAACAATTGTATTCTTCACATGAAGCCTTGAAATTATTATATCCTTGGCATAAATCCATGAAATATTTAGACTCTTGGCATGTGGAATATAATGTAATAGATCCTTGACACAAAGCCTCAAAGGCATGTTATAGATATCTAGAGTTATGGATTTCTATCATAGATATTTCATTTATTATTTATGAATGAGATTATTCAATAAAATATATATGGATGTATTCTATTCTCAGTTTATTGATTATGTGGCATGTGTTTCAACTTATTACCTTCCCATATTCATTTTTCCTTATCTAGTTATTTGAATGGAATATGTTATCATTTTTTTGCCTTTCGATGTTTATTTATTCTCATTATTTCATTATTGATTATGATTTACATACCCTTACTAAGAATTTTTTTTCGCCCTAATTATGTTTTATTTAACAAATGTTTGACGATAAATCATTTGAATTAGATTCAAGGATGTTGTTTATTTAAATTTATTATGTATAATGTTTTTATATCCTATATCCCAATGTATTAGGGGAATCATGTATATAATCTGGATTTCCAAGACTGGTAAACTAACTGGTCCTTCTGGATTTGATTCATTATAATCATTCCAATATAAGAAAACAATTCACCATCACTGGGATTCTAGGGTCACAACAATATAAGATTCCTTTAAATTTTTTTGCCTTATTTAACCGTTTAACCTATGTTTAAAACCCCCATCTTAAAGAGGGATAATATAAATAAATTGAAAAGGGAATGTGATAAAAATAAAGTTTACTTGAAATATCATGTATTATGGTTCCCAGATAATGATAACATTGGTTGGATGTTAAAATATAGACCTAGAAGAGAATAACAACAAAATATTTCTAACATATAGTGATAAAGAACATGGTGATGATAATGTTAATGAACACATGACTATAAATTGGTTTGGGGTAAAAGAACATTAATGCATAATAAATACAGGTAAATTGACCAAATATCTATTTTAAAATCCTTTATATGGAGTTGAGGAATTCATTTAGCATCTACAAATAGAAAATAAGGTAATATACTTACTTGATAATTAAAATTTCGTCATTTAATGAAATTCCATTAAAATCTCATATTTTTCTCTAAATGATGAGTACTCGAGATGAATTTTTCATACTGAATGCACTAAAAAAAATTAAAATGGATTAAATAATCTAAGAAAGATACAAAAATATTCCTACTGTCTTTTCTAAAACAAAAATTCTTAACAATATTTTGGATAATACCCCAAAATTATAGAACCCTCTTATTAATAAAGAATATATTAATCTCAAAAATTCAGTAATAAAAAAATGTTTAACATAAATCATTCCGTAAATAAATAACCATATATCCCACATAACACTACTAAAAATAGAAGTTTTTCCAATGGTTTTATATGATCGGTTTGAATAAAACATTGGTATACTATAAAGACAACAACATTTCCCAATAGTTTATTCAAACCATTGGAATTGTGTTTTTATAATAAAGATTTTAAAATGGATTTAGTAAACCATTGGGAATGAATTTCTATAAATACATAGAATCCCAGCTCCTAGTCCACCCGATTACAAGATCCCTAATCCAAAGCTCCCAAAGGTCTCTCTTTACCCTAGGCTGTGAAACTCCTTCCACCTGATTGATCCATCTTAAATCAAGAAATGTTTTAGTTATAAAGGTTAAATTAGTATATTATTTCTTAGTTTTAATGTTTTCATCTATTTTTTTCAGTATTTTGTTATGATTTGGCCTAAATCAGAGTTATGTGCGGTCTACGACATGGTATACCGAACACTTTGATTTGTTTTTTGTTTTTTGATCTACACTTCAATGACAGTAAATGGTTTTTTTAGTAATATAGTCTCAAGGTGGGTAATGGATATAAGGATGGTATATTTTAAGGGATTTGGGATAGTTGGGGTAGTGGTGTAGGTGGTTTTCCATTTTTTAACTAGGTTGATATAGTAGTTTCAATGGACTTTAGTTTAGATGAAAATTGAATTTGAATTTTGTATTTATAGTTTTTTTTTTCAACAAATAATGAGAAGGCTAGTGATATTGACGATGAATTGGATATTGGTTGGGTGATGGATTAGAATGGTGATTTTGGTTGGATGGGGTATAGGTAATTTTTAAGGTATTATATGGGTATTCGTACCCCTGAACACTCCATCCACCTGGACACCTGCACTCCTAGACAACCCGAACCCTACACACCCCCATAAGACAACCCCACCCCCTGGACACCCCAACCCCTTGAACAACCTCCCCCACCCCTGGACACCCCCACCCCCTTCAACAGACCCTCCCCACCCCACAGGACACACCCACCACCTGGAATCCCCCACCCCCTAGACACCCCACCCCTAGACCCCCCTGGACAACCTACACCCCCTTGAACAACCTCCACCCCATTGGACAGCCCCCACCCCCTTAGACAACCCCCCCCCCCCCCTAGGACACCACCACACCTCCTGGACACCACCCTACATCCTAAGTGATTGGCCCAATTTTTAAATTGGAATTAACCATGTTGGTGATTTCACCTTTCCCCAATGACATTTCTTAAGTGATCTATGGATCCTTATAAATTTAATTTCTCATGTTTTGATTAATTGAATGGGTTGTTTTGAATGAAATGGATAATGCATGATGGTTTTCATTCTTTAATTAATAAAAAAGGTTAAAATAAAATTACCCTAAGATAAGCTACAGTGGGGTAGGGGCAATTCAGATGGGAGGGGGGTCAGGTGGGGTGGGGGGGGGGGTGGTGGGTGGGGCGGGATTGTCTAGGTGGTAGGGGGATGTAGGGGTGTGGGGGAGGGGGGGTGGGTGGTCCAAGGAGGGGTGTGGGTTGTCAAGGGGGTCAAGGTGGGATGTCTAGGTGGGATAGGGGGTGTGGGTTGTCCAGGGGTGTGTGGGGCGGGCTGTCTAGGTGGGAAAGGTGGGGTGTGGGCTGTCTAGGGGGGGTGGGGGTGGGCTGTCCAAGTGGGGGAGGGGGTGTGGGTTGTCCAGGTGGGGTAGGGGGATGTCCCGGTGGGGGGTGGGGGTGGGCTATCAAGGGGGAAGGGGCTATAGGGGTGTGTGTGGGGGTCTATAATGGTGTGGGGAGGGGGGTGTGAGCTGTCCTAGGTGGGGGTGGGCTATCGAGGGGGGGGGGGGGGGGGTTAGGTCAGGGAGGTGGTGTGGGTTATCCAAGGGGTGGTCTATCTAAGGGGGGTGGGGCTGGGGTGTCTGGGTGGGGGAGGGTGGTGTGGGTTGTCCAGGGTCGGTGTCCAGGAGGGGGGTGGTTGGTTGTCCGGGGGGAGGGGGGTGTAGGGGTGTGTGGTGTGGTTGGGGGAGGGGTTTATGCAGGGGTGGTAAATCATCTCTAATACTATAAAAAATGAATAACATATTATCAATGTATAGTTTCTTTCACACGTTAAGACTTTTCTTGATGTTCCATACCAACACTCACTCTTACCCTTCAAAGAGGATGTGATTCTTACAAGGAAATATCACTCAGGTTCTTATCCACTATCCATATTGATATCAAACAAATTTAAGATTCATAAAACTGCATATCGCTTAATGATATAATAAATTTCATACTCCCATAAGGAGAGTCCCGTAAAAACTTGGCTCATATGCCTAAAAAACATACATAGGATCATATTTGACACACAAACAAAATTTATAAACATATAAAATACTATATTTACACCATGTTTCACAACTTGGAATTATCAATCAAATAGTCTCTCAAGGAATCAATAATACACAAACCTAGCTCAAAATTTGGAGGTGTGTTTTCAATTTGGTGTGTTTTTTTAGAATTCATGTATGATATTTACAGTGAAAGGTAAAATCTGATCCCGGTATGATATTTGGAGGAGTGTTGTGGTTTATATGTATGATATTCATGGTTTAAAACAACAGTATTTGAGGTCATCTATATAGGCTTGATGTCCCGCTACAATTGGATATAGACTGGATTCTAGGACCCTAGTTTGGGGGTGGACACCCCACCCCCTTTGAAATCCCTCCACCCCATGGACACCCTACCCCGTGGACACCCCACCCCTTGGACACCCCACCCCCAAGGACAGACCTGATCCCCTAGACATCCCCTTACCCCATAGACACCCCCACCCCCTTAGAGAACCCCCTAAACACCACCCCACCCACCCCCTGGACACCACACCCCCACTGGATAGCCCCAACTAGACAAATCCCACACCTAGAGAGCCCCACACCTTAGACAGCCCCCACCCCTTGATATCCCCACCACCCACACCCCCTGGACACCCCAACTGCCTTGGACAACCCCCCTGGACACCACCCCACCCCCTGGACACCTGCACCCCCTGGACACCCCCACACCCCTGGAAAACCCCCACCCCCTGGGACAGCTGCCACACCCCTGGACACCCCCACCCCCTTGGGATGTGTATGTGATCACTCAAATAATCTACTAAAATATAAAATTTCATTGATATAAAATTTATTGAACTCCTAGATAATTCCCCTCCACAGATGTACCCGATCTTGTACACTCATGTATAGTTCTTCAAAGATATTTTTTTATAAATACAATATTTTGTTGTCTTTTATATTATGATTCTCACATAAATTACTGTGTCAGTTATGGTTTCATATAAAGTGAACAATTCTCATTTAAATAAATATATTTTCAATGAAACTTCAATATTATTGAATTTCTTTTGACAAAATGACTTATATTATTTTTTTATAGAATGGATAGAAGTTGGATATATGAAACCGATCAGATCTTAAGTGATTTTCAAAACAATTTGGAGAGATTTTTAGATTTTAAATTTCACAATTCTTCATATAGTGGTTATGTACATTTCCCATGTTACAATTGTGTTGGAAGAACTTGGTTGAGCCATGAAGAAGTCAATTACCACATAACCGAATATGGTTTTCAAGAAAACTATTGTGTGTAGAATCACAATGGGGAGAAAATGAAATCTCAAATTGCTGATGATCCAAATGAGAGGAATAGATTAAATAATTTATTATATGACCGGTTTTCATTTATTCATCATCATGAAAAATAAAGGATTCTGATCCAAGAAGACTTCAATATGATCACACATGATGTGTCTAATGAAAATGAAGATATTGTCAGGGTGAAAAAATTGAATGATGTTACCATGACTCCGGCATATCAAAAATGTGGTAAAATGAAAAAGCTAGAATTTTTAATCCTATTGTTTCATGGGAAAACTATGTATGGGATTTATAATACTACCACCGATTACATTATTACATTCTTGAAGGACTTACTTTAGATGATTCAGATATTCCCTCAAACCACTATATATAATGGAAGTCAATTGAGGAACATGGATTTGTAGGAAACAAAATTCATGCTTGCCCAAAAGATTGAAGTTTATTATGGGAGGAAACTGTTGAACACAATGATTGTATAAAATGCGGCACATCCTATTAGAAGCCAAAAACTGATGAAACACTATACTATGGGCCACAACAAGTAAAGTGCCACTTTTCATTGATCCCCAGACTCTATAATCATTTTATGTCTAAGGAAATATGAATAAAAATGAGATGGCATGACACTGAGAGAAATAAGACTAACTATGAGTTTTTTCACCCTAAATATGGATTTTCATTGCAGAGATTTCATGCTCGATATCCTGATTTTTCAGCTAATGTGCGTAATGTGAGGTTGGGTCTTTCATGTGATGGTTTTAATCCTTTTGGTAAGATTCTTACTTCTCACAACACATGGCTAGTTTTTATACATAATTATAACATTAACCCATGTTTTTTTATAAAAAAACCTTTCACTTTAATGATTATAATCATATCTAGCCCTTCTGATCCTAGAAATGATATAGACATATACATGAAACCTTTATTTAATAAAAGAGTTGAAACTTCTTTGGGATGTGGGTGTGCGCACATACGATGCATGTTTAAAAGACATATTTCATATGCGTGTTGTGATTATGTGGATGATCAATGATTTTCCAGCATATGTAATGATGTTTGGATGGAGAAAAAATGGATAACTATCATGTCCTATTTGTATGAAGAATGCACAGTCCAGAAGATTAAAACATTATTGTAGTTTCAGTTAAATGGGACATCGATGATTCTGGCCAATGGACCATCCATATAGAAATAATCATCGAAGATTTGACAATCCCATGGATATTGATGATCCACCTTAGCATATGTCTGGAACAGATGTGCTTATTGAATTAAAAGATTTCATTTTTTCATTTGGGAAGTGTCAAATGAAATCTAGGAAGTGATAGAATGTTTCCACTGAAACCTTTTACAATTGGAAGAAGAGAAGTATCTTCATTGATTTTCCTTCATGATCAACCAATTTGTTAAATCATTACATAGACGTAATTCACATTGAAAAAAAATATGTGAAATTTTTCTTTCATTTCATATAAATTTTAAGGGAAAGAAAAAAATATGATTTACAGTCTCGGAATGACTTAGTGGATTGGGGAATCAGACCAGAATTGCATCCTATGTGTATCAGTGAAAATAAATGGAAAGAACCATGTTCTTCTTATGTGATAAAACCTACATAAAAAAGCAATTTCTAAAAGTACTAGAGACTATTATGGTTCCTGATGGTTATTCAAGCAACATATCTTAACGAGTCAACAGAAGAGAGTTGAAGCTAAAATCTTTGAAGACTCATGATTACCAAAAACCTTCTACATGAGTTGATTCCAATAAAAATATGTCATCTTTTGTCTAATAATTGTAAGAGTGGCTGTTATTCGGTTTTTCCATTTGTTTATAGTTCTTTGTTCTAATAAGTTATCAAATTCATTCTTGCAAAAAATGTTGGCATATGCGCTATTAAATTTTTGTGATTTAGAGAAAATATTTTATCCATCATTTTTCACATGCATGTTGCATTTGACTATCCATATTCCAATATAAATACTTCTCAGAGGACCTTTTTTTCATTGTATGTATCCAAATGAAAGAAATATTTACACATTAAAGTTTTATGTCCGAAACATGAGTCATCCCGAAGGTTCTATCATGAACGGTTACTTGACAGAAGAATGTAAGGATTTTTGGTGTATATATTTCTCGGATCTTAACACAAGAATGAAAAAACCAATGAGAAAAAAAGAAGAAAAATATGAGAAAATTGAACCCTGTTTTCCATCACTTCCACAAATAGGAGAAACTAGGGGATCATATACATTGACAACATTGAGCCTAGAAGAGCAGGAGATGGCACATCACACAGTTCTTTTCAACTGTGATTCATTCGATGACTACCTCAGGTATGTAAATTGAATATATGTATATCTTACATATATATATATATATATATATTAAGCTATTCCTATTTTTATCTATAGGGAACATAAAGCAATGATAAATAGAAAGAATCGTTCTTTACCTTTAAGAAGGAGGGAGACTTTTTATAGCTAAGAGTTTTCTGCTTGGTTAAAATTGAAGGTAAAAATATTAATATTTAAAATATTTAAATATATATTTAATTATGTTTAATATTCATTTTTATTTTAGTTATTTAGTTTGCCTTCTGAATCTGTCTTTGAGGAAATAATAGCTTTGGATTTTGGTCATAATACTGTGATCTGTGACATTAAATCAATTGTTATCAATGTTTAAAAATTTATTATCACTGAATGAGAAAAGAACATTAGAACACAACATGATAGTGTTATGGTTACTTCCACAACAGACTTTTATGGTAGTGCATCAGATAGTATACTGCAATTTGAAAATGTAGGTTGTTATGGAGTGGTTGAAAAAGTAATAATATTGGATTATTATTCTCATGGACGAGTCACGATGAT
The DNA here is from genome assembly GCA_963277665.1 of Viscum album. NCBI lineage: Eukaryota > Viridiplantae > Streptophyta > Magnoliopsida > Santalales > Viscaceae > Viscum > Viscum album. The sequence continues at coordinate 2,042,643,519 of OY728142.1, read as the reverse complement.
GAAATGCCAGTGGTTTTATTCAATGACGAGGTAGGGCACATTTATTGATGATTTTGGATTTTGAATAATTGATAAGACTCACACTCTTTCTACTGATGAACCATATTTATTGGTATCAATGGAGAAACAAGTAATTTATGTTAAAGACCATCTTTGATCAGAATATGGTGTCATTATTAAAGTAATTACAATATATACTTTTTATGATGGTGATGATGAAATTGACACCATCCCAACTAAGATTGGAAATAATCCATTTTTTAATTTTTATGACTCCAATATCTCAATTGTCAAAGTTTATTGTGAACCTAAAGTTATGGTGGGAAATATATAAAATCATCTATCCATGTTCTCAATTCTTTTGGTTTAGATCAACTTGGTTTGTTAAGGTTGGTACTATTCAAATTGATTTAATATTGATTACAAATATGTTGTATTTGACTTGATCATTATGTGAATTTTTAATATTTATTGGTTGCAATTTTATTTGAATTGTATTTTCTAATTTGGAATTTCACTGTTTTCAAACCTACAGAACAAACATTTCTAACTTAGTGAACATTTCAATGATTTATTTACTATATATAAAATTATTATAACTCTAAGTCCTCCCTTTAACATTTCACCACATAATGAACAAGATGGTTGGTCTTCTTCTAAAAAACATGTATAGAAACCTGTATCATCTACCTGGTCTAAGGACTAATATTTTTCTTTAATTTTGACAAGTTCTTTACCCCTTATGAACATGATGGGTTGTATTCTTAGTAAATAACTATCCTACTAAAAATTAAATTTCATTATTACATCTTATATGATTTATTGAATTAATTATATATCTATTCATGCTCACCTAAAACAATGGATAGTTAAATTATCTATGAATCCCCCAATTCCAACTAATTTTTTTTGGATTACACATTAGTTATCCTTTCCTAATTACATCCATATTTGTTTTAAAATGAAGTAAATACAACCAATTGAAGATAGGAGACAAAAAGATGATGGACAACAATTGTTGCATGGCTAAGATGGGAATTCCACCACTAGTTCCTATAGTGAGTATTTTATTTCAAATATATATATTTAAATAATATAAAATTTCATAAGATTAATTTTCAATTAAATTTTTTTTTAGGATCAACCTCTTAGGTGAAAATTATTTGATGAGAAGCATAGTAGTGGTCCTCGTACATAGGGTGATCGTACGAGGGGGGGGGGTTGTACAAGAGCTAGCTGAGCTGGCCAACATACCTGATTAGACCCTACCTCTCCCACCAACATAACATCTATCCAACATTATGATATTGGTTTGTTGTTAGTGATACGCGAGATATTTAGGTCTCCCAAGTCTTCACCACCCTTTAAATCTGATTCTCCTCACCCGTATTTACCATATCCAATGATGATTCCCACTCCCCATCCAGCATTCTTCCAGTCATCTATGCCATCTTCTTTTAGTTCAACTTCCTTCTCTCTGATCTTCTATATTCCATCTTCATCAACACCTTCTCTAACAGAGTCTGTCCTTGCGGAGCATATATTAGGACCCTCTCCACCTACAAAGGGTTTTCCTTCAGTTTCTACGGATCCAGTGGTGCCCATTGATCAAACGACCACAAGTATATTTATAGAACACTAAAAAAAATTATACCATTATTTATTTTCATTATAACATGTACTAATAAAATATTGTTTTTTCTTTCAAAATAGATACTTTTACTAATAGGAGTCGGGGTGGGGTTGTGCATTAATGAATGTAGTGTGGAACCTCTACATGCAGTTGATGGTGGACTATAATGAAGACAGTCAAATGATTGTAAAAATAGGGCAGAAATGTTGGAGTTTTTTGGTGATGCTTGCCAAATACACCGACATCATTCCTGTCATCCCACTCTCATGGAGATAGTTTCCAAATGAAGTAAAGGATAATTATTAACTAGAGATATGGGTAAAATAATCTATTGTATTTAATGAAATATTTTTTTTATTTATATAAATTAATATTTAGGTGTCATCTTTGGTTTAATTTCCCCGATGGTGAGGGTGCACAACCAACACGTCTAAAGGATTTAGGTGAGCATTGGAGAGCCTATATACAAGATTTGTATATGGTATGGAATGAGAGAGTTGTAACAGAGTTATAGGTGGTCCCTATTGTTGATTATTTTCCAATATAACAATATTGGAAGATGATTAATAATTGTACAACCACCTAGTTTAAGGTATTAATCACATTTGAGGTATTTAAATGAATAATTTCATTTTTTGTGTTAATAATATATTTTATATTATTGAATTCTATTTAGGAATCATCTATAAGAAATAAAAAAATATTGATGCAAAAAAATACAGCCACACATTAGGATGTACTATGATGCCATATCATGAGAGGAAGCAGTTATGACCGTTGTTTACAAATTTTCTTTACGACTTTCACTTTATATTATTTCCTCTTTAATTTATTTGATTGCTAAAGCTGTTATATAATTTTAGTTATAAAATTAATTATTGGTAACCAATTTTTAATTATGGTTTCTGACATTCAATATCATTTTAGAAGAAAAAATTGAATATTGAAAGATGGGTGCCTCAAGCAAAATAGTTTTGCTCGAGTCGAAGGAAGAAAGATGGAAGTGCTGTTAATGAACCGACTCAGTAGTAGATTGTAAGTTTTACTTTGTTGATATCAAATTTTAATATATATTTTGAAACTTAATAATCTATTTATATTTGTAATAGGATGCTTTAGAGGCCCATGATGCCATGAAACCTAACAATGTTTTGCGAAATGATCACTTCTATCATGTGTAGGGAGATGATAACGCTGGGAGAGTACACTACTAACCTTAGAATAGTATATTCTGGATTAGGTATTGGCCACCATCAGGGATTTGTTGTAGTTCCATCAAGTTTTATCATGTTAAGGAACATGTAGAATAGGCTAAAAAAGGGATACATAGATGGCATAATAGTCTATTAGGGAAAACATTGCATTTATGAACCTGATGAATGTTTTACATCCAACACTTCCTGCAGAGGCCATCACAACTTGTGATGAATATGTTTCATCGATACGTTCTATATATGGTGCACCAGGTGGTAGTTCTAATGTTGGTCAAGATGATGGTGAGGAGGAGTTCAAGGCGGGGGAGGATGAGTGAGAGGAAGAGGCCGAGGCAGACGAGGAGGGCCTGGAGGAGGCCGAGGAAGAGGAGGAGGGTGAGGAGGAGGCTATTGCGGAGTACCAGGTTGTGGAGGAAGGAGTTGAGGATAGAGGGGATGACGACGGGGATGATGACGAGGATAGGGGTAAGGCTGATGATGATAGTGATGATAGTGATGGATATGAGGGATAGATTGATCTATTAAATTTTTAACTAATATTACTAGAATTTGATGTTTGATGATTTTTTGTGCTTAAATATATACGTGATTAGGTAGGTCATATTATATTTATTTAATTGTCTAAAAATAATAAAACATCAGTTGATGATTTGTAGTGAATAATTCAACCCACCCCTTGGACAACCCCCTACCCCCTAGACACCCCACCCCCTGGATAGTCCCCCTACCCACTTGGATAGCCACCAAACCCTTGGACAACCTCCACCCCCAGACACCCCCACCCCTTGGACACCCCCTACCCCTATAGAAAGCCCCAAAGACCCTTGGAAATCCCCCCAATAACCTTGGATAACTCCCCCCCCCCAGACACCACCCCACCCCTGGACACCCACCTCTAGACACCACACCCCCATGGACACCCCCACCCCCTGGACACCCCCACCCCTGGACAGCCCCAACCACCTAGACAACCCCCCTGGACAACACCACCCTGGACATCCCCCACCACCTGAATGCCCCCACCCCTAGACACCCCCAACCCCCTTGGATAGCCCCGCCAAACCCCTGGACATCCCCCAACCCCTGGACACACCCTAAACCCTTGGAAAACCCACCCCCTAGAAAGCAACCTAATCCTTTTGCACAACCCCCACACCCCTGGACCCCCACCCTCGGGACACCACCCCACCCCTGGACACCCCCACCCCTTGGACACCCCACCCCCCTGGATAGCCCCCAAACCCCTAGAAAACCCCCACCCCCTAGACAACCCTACCCAAGATAGCCCCTCCCGGACACCCCCACCCCACTAGACCCCCCACCCCTAGACATCTCCCACCCCATGGACACCCCCACCCCCATGGATATCCCCCACCCCATGGATAGCCCCCCCCCCCCCCACCCCCATGGACACCCCCACCCCTAGACACCCCCTACCCCTAGATAGTCCCCCAACCCCCTGGACAGCCCCCACCCCTGGAAACCACCCCACCACTTGGACACCCAATCCCCCATGGATATCCCCCCACCCCTATGACACCCCCCACCCCCTGGACACCACCTACCCCCTTGGACATCCCCCATCACCTGGACAACCCCCCACCCCCTGGACACCTCCCCACCCTGAGATACCTCCCACCCCTAGACACCCCCACCCACCGAGACACCCCTAACCCCCAGACACCCCTCCGCCATGGAAAGCCCCCCAAACCCCTAGACAACACCACCCCTTAGACACCCCACCCCTTTGACACCCCCACCCACAAGGATATCCTCCCCCCCACCCCCCTGGACACCCCCACCCCATGGAAACCCCGTACCCCCTCGGACATCCCCCAACCCCCTAGACAGCCCCCACCCCACTCCCATGTCACATTACCCCTTACCACAACATGGGATACCACATTATCCAAAAATTCATAATCTCATCTGAATTCACCCATACCTATGAACAAAAATTCCATATTCAAAACCTAAAACATGATTTATTTATATTGGGGTTATTACATTCTGTACTCTGAATTCAATTCTATAAGTGTTATTGTGAATTCAATATTGTATGTATCCAATTCAGAATTCTGTATTGAAAAAGGTAATTGCATCATGAATTCTAAATAGAATTCTTTTTGTATTTAATTAATTTATGAATTATGTGTTAATGTTGTATGGGTATAATTTTTGTATGTGTTTACAAGCTGTAATTAACTTATGAATCATGTGTTAATTTTATATGATTGTACCAGGTAGTTAAATAAAGAATTGGAGGTATTCAGAATTCTGTATGAATTATGTGTTATTTGAATTATGTAGGAATTCATATAGAATTGTGTATGTATTCTAAAGTTTTTCATAATTCTATATGAATTCTGTATAGGGGGAGTCATGACTGATGATGGAAGTGCATTAGGTGCACAGGGGGGAGGCAGGGTTGCTGCTGTAACATAAAGCCTATGCTAACAGTTGTAAACTGTTGGCATATGTGTGAAAACATAAAATATACAAATGGTTTATATGAAACCGTTGGTAAAAGTATATACAAACAGTTTAAAACCCATTGGTATAGAACCTTTTACTTAACTTTTCCCAATGTATTGTGAGGCACCATTGGTAAAAGTCTATACCAATGGTTTGGAATCCGTTGATATAGATATGATTTTTGTTATTTCCAATAGTTTTAAACCATTGGTAAACATTTATACAAACAGTTACAAGAAACTATTGGTATATAATCCATTTTTCATCTAGATACCAATGGTTCACATAGAATCATTGGGATATGTCTATCCCCATGGCTCTATAGCAAATGGTTTGGACAACTGGTGGTATTGTTTATACCAATAGTTTTCAATCCTTTACTATCAGTTTGACATTGTTAGTAAAGGCAATGCTACCAATAGTGTAACATCAACAACCTTAATACTAAATAAAGTTTTACCCTAAAAGGATATCTCATACCCTTCAACTAACATATCTTTATTCTTCCCAAATAATCATTTATATTAAACCAAAAGACTATATATACCTTAATATAAGAAAACATCTCCCAAAATATCATTAATCACATAGAAAACTCAAAAAATAAAAAATATTTGATCCCATAATATGATTCCAAAAATCTACTTAATAATTATTCCTAAATTAATTTTGTTAAAAAATGAAATATTAACAAGGTTATTATGTTGGTCATTGGTATACATATAACTGTTGTCTTGATTTGGTTATGGGTTCAATCCTTGTGGCTTTTCTAGATGCCATAGGTTTTCACCCTACTCGTGGGTTATTCTTTTTCTAAGTATAATGTTCCAAAAAAATAATGAGAATCCTTAAAAAGAAAATTATTCAGAAAATCAATATTTAACCACTATGGTTTCCTATCTAGCTTATTTTCTTCCAAAAATTCAAAGAATAATAATTGAATATTATTACTTTACCATCAATGATCATATTGACCCTAAATGTTCTCAATAACATTAAACATATGTCCAAAAAAATATAAAATCTTTATTACTCAAATAACCTTCTTACTAAAACACATAATAAAACCAAGTGTTTTATTTCCATAAATGTATCCCAAAATATACTTTATATTATTATAATCAATTATGTAAAACCTTAAAACAGGGATCTATTCCTTTAAACATATTATCAACATTAAACTTATTATCCCAAGAAAAATTACATTTATCATATATCACTATTGAATATCATATGTTTCCATAGGATTTATTCTCATATTCGTCATAATGGTTCATAAATAAAATGTGAATTAACCCAAACATATCTCTTGAGAGTGTCAAAAAAGATGCATAGAAAGCGAAAACTGACCATTCACATGAATTATTATCGAGATATATTCAACCAACTATTTTAGGTTATTACCCATAAATGTATCTATTCCAAAACCATGTGCATCTGTAGTATTTAGACAAGGAATTCTTACTAGGATAACTTTAGGATGTTATCCAATACTTATATTTATCCTGAAATATTATCTTAGGGTTATGTTCCTTAATCTATGTTTTACAAAATATAGCTCCCATGGTTTCTACAAATCTTCATCTAATAAAAACTCTAACAACACCAACTCCAGCTTCCCAACGATGATGTCTACTTTATCACATTAACATAAGATACAATGGACCTCATCCCAAATGACTGATTATTTTATTAGTATTTAAAACTTTATAAACACATGATTCCCATTTTATATTTGAAATAAAATATAAAACATAAAAAAAGAATATATTTGAAATTCTTGAAACTCATTGAAATGTTTCTTCTTCAAATACCGGAGAAATGAAAAAAATAAGAGTGAGATAAAATGATCAATATGGGTTATGTAAATTGAAATCTATTATGATTAAATAAGTCATAATCAATATATCAATGTAAATAACTATACCACATGCCATTTACTCAAAAAATTGCGCACAAAATGCATACATGAATAATATCGAATAAAATAATATCATGAATAATAATAACTAAATTCATAATAAAAGAAATTCATAATTTTTTATTTCATGATCTCATACATCAAGATATGTTTATTTCCAAGGCCTTTCATTAAGAAAATTTAAACTATGGGTAAGAATACACTAAAAACCTATTTAATAATTCCAGCCAACTCACTTCTCCCACGAGACCTGTTGATTCATAAATTGGATATATAATTATGGTCCCCACCCATATCTATATTTATAATTCATTCATCATATATTCAATGATCAATTTCATTCATAAACAATATGTATTATGAATAAATGACCATATTTAGTAAATAATACAAAATATTAATAATTTCTCATTCAAACAAATAATTTTCAATGTAAAACACCATTTTCATATTACTATATAGTTAAGAAAATAATCAGATACATGATTTAAATAATATATATATTTAATAGAAATGTAATTTCCAATGACCATATGATATTAATTGTTTCAAGATAATGTTTGGGACCACAAAATTAATCAAGAGATGAGATATGACCATCAGAAAAGTTTATTTTTGTAGAAAAAAAAATTATTTTCACGAATAAATTAAAATTTAAATGAAACATTTAAAATTTGTGTTTATAAATAGCTTCCTTTTCAAAATCATTAAAATCATATAGAATAATATAAAGGGCATAAAATGATTATGGTGGTGGGAAATTATTTTATCATTGTATACGTTAAAAACATTACCTTTACCTTTTTATAAAGAATGTTGAAAACTAAACATTCAATAAATATTTAGAAATCTTCTATTAAAATACTTTAAAAAGTATATGAAAACTTAAAATTTCTTAAATAAATCATTTGGGAAAATATAAATTACTTTTTAAATATAGTTTTGAAAAATATATACATGAAAGAAAATTATACCTGATCAAAAAGAAAAATAAGCCCAGAATTTCATTTAATTATTTCATTTTTAGATTAAAGTTCTAAATAAAAAAAAGTTTTCATAAAATAGGGAAAATCATTAAATATATATATTATGAGAAAATCAGTTGTTCATATGTTGTATATATTAAAATATTCCTTCACAAAAAATATAAGTAATATGAAATGAAAGTGATGTTCTAAAATGATTTCACACCACATTGGTAAATTATAAATTGTGAAATCTTTGAAAAGTAAAATTTAAAATAATCCTTAATCATCATTAATAAATATATAATAATTTTAAAGACCTAAAAGGGGTAGTATACACCCTATATAAAAATAAATAGGTTCATAATACCAAATATGTCTCAATGAAGTGGAAATTGAGATTATCTTCCTAATAAAGATCATATAATTTATGAGAGAATTAATAAATTAAGTGATTATGTCTAAAAAAATTTAAATAAAAAAAGTATAAATACAAAACAAATAGGATCATATGTCTTTTTACCAGTAACCATGGAATAACTTAGTCAAAGTGTAGAGGTACAACCCAATGAATGTAAATTTTGTTAAGAAACCAATTACAAAGATCACGTCATTGAAGTGAAAAGTAATAAATGATTTAATTATGTGTGAAAAAATAATATCCACAAAATACAATTGGAAATAAAACATAATACAAGTATAGGTCATTTACACATAACCATGGAATGAAGTATACGTATAACCCAATGAATGAAAATTGAGATGATAAACCCCTTACCTCATGCTTCCCCTTAGTTGAGTGTGATTTAACCTTTTATAAAATTATTTTAAAAATTTATTTAGTTTATAAAAGAAAAATATTAATATTTATAATATCATATATGATCCTACTGTAACACCCCAAGCTTCTACGGTACGCTTCTCTTTGAATAATGTGATAGCGTGTGTTGTACGCAACACCGAGTTCTAACACACCATAACCAATCAAACTAGCCGTTATGAATAATAATACCTACTTTTTGAAATTATATATATTTTATATTTCCAAATGGACATCATTTTTGGATTCGTAATATCGAATTTAGCCTAAGGTGAAATTTTGGTACATTTCGGATAACTTTTATATTTTGATGAATAGTGAAAATTACTAAATTTTAATTAAAAACAACTTTTTTAATCAAAATAATTAATAATGATAAATTATGAATTTCAGTAGTTTTAAAGTATATTTAGAATATATTTTTACCATTTAATATAATGTTTGTCATTGGACATAATTTTACAATTAAACCGAACATAAACAAGTGTCAATCTTTTGATAGTTATTATCTCTTAAAAACACGCTTTTTATTTTGACAGCGGGAATTAATTTTAAATTAATTTCTGCCACTTATGTGTTTTGAATTTAGGAAAATGGATTCCATATTTGGAATCAGGATGTTCAAATTGTGTAAATAGGTAACTTTTATTTTTAGACATTTTGAATAATTACTGCGGTAAATATTTTATTTACCATGGTTAAGGGTAAATCCAGTAAATAAGGGTTAACAAATAATATTATAATAATACTAAATTACCCTAAAACGTGTCTTAACCCTATTGGTTGATACATGGTCGACCATGGACATCTTTGGGTCGATTTTGGGACCCCATGGATCCACTTGTAAGTGATAATCACACTTTATTTTAATTAAGTTAAAATGAATACAAAAATGACACAAGCATATATCTTTTAGAAAAACAATTGTTACATAGGGTTATATATGTTGGATTTTAGATTATAAATATTGATTAGAAATATAAAAAGATTTCATACATAATGATATTTTATTTATAATTTTTAGACATTAAATAATTTATTTTATTTATGACACAATGATGATGCAATAATTACTATAATAGTGAAAAATTAAAATAATTGATATTATAAATACCCAAATAAATAAAATATGAAACTTTTAATGAATTAAACTAATTTTCTAGGATACTATGATATATTAGGATTGATTTAATTGACTTTTTTCGAAGTAATCAATCTGTTATGAGTTTCACAAAAATCAACTATTGAATAGTGTCAAAATTGACATAAAAGAGTTCTTAAAAGAAATATTATATTATTAATTGATAATAAATTCCTAAAAAACTAAGGTTCTGCCAAGAGACTTATATCATGATAGTTTCGTCATTAATGGACCACTTCGGGGTCTCTTGGATATATATAGTAAGTTTATTAACCATATTATATAAAAATACAAAGAGACATTGTAAAAGTGAAACTAATTAACTTAGAGTTAATACTTAAATATAAGGTTAATATAAGTACCCAAACCTGTATAAATTCTATTTTTTGAGTGGTTTTAGACCTATCCCCACCTTAACCTTTGAATAATCAACTTTGGAGCCATTAAAAACCGAATATGAATTTATTATAAATTAATATTTCTAGCTTTTCCAAAGGTGCCTCTCACCCCTCTTATAAAAGGGCACTCCTCCTTCTCATTTCTTCACACCATCAAATCCTTTTGGTTCGGCCAAACTCTGCCCAAATACTCTCCCAACATCCCTCAATACAACCTAGAGGCCTTAGTTTTATCAGAAAACCAACCTAAGGATCCCTTTTTATCAAATCAAAAAGAAGAACCCGAAGAAGAGGTAATGATTTCACCACCCTTTTCCAAGTTCATTTCTTCTTCCACTTCTTCTTCCTTTGTTGTTACCATTATAAAATAATAAATCTAGTATCATATATATACTGTGATGTTATTATAAATATGGTACAACCATATTCAGTATTCTATCCACCCTTTGAATAACATGTCACCATACGTGCGTACGTACGGCTTACCGTCTCCACGTCGTGGTGTAATTGTTATTCAATATATTATTATTTGGATGGGTATAATAATGATATGTAACTCATGTAAATAATAAATAAAACATGATAATGATTCTGTATATATGATATAACAACCATTTATATATTATTTTAATATCAGAAGAATGATATTGTCGCTCTTGCGTATGTACGGACTACCGTCTCCACGAACGCGATGAGATTCATTCTCCATCGTATCCATTCAAGTATAATTATCATTTGATGATTTAAAAATGATGTTTAAGGACTTGATATCATTCTGGATATGAATAATATACAACCTATCCTTTACAAAAATGTCTTACGTAACAAAACATATAAAAGAAAACAAGTAAGTTAACACCCGAAACAACGATAATACTAAGATATTATTATAAATCGATATTAAAAGATCATATATGATATCATATTAATGTATATGATTCTTTTATAATTTAGTAACAATTATTTCACCATTATACAGGAGGTTAACCTACCCCAACCAAGGAAAAGTACAAGGTAAGGGTTATTTCACAATCTCTTCATTATCCGAGGTTGTTTATATGTAATAATCTACTGGGATCTCTTTATCATCCACATCCATGTTTTCTTAATAATGTATTTCAAATCATTATTTTATTTACTAGAATATGGTTTAAAGTCATTTATACCCTTGTTTGACTTGTTATAAGAGGTTTATAAAGGAATCTTTCCGTCGTTTTCAAAACAAGGTCCTTTTTAACCTTTTCGACAGAATTAAGGTAAGAATGTTTTTTTAACTTATACGGTGGGTGCGGCTATTTTCCGCCATTATAAAATCTTCAAAGCTTCCCTTACAAGCTTATAAGAATATTTTCAAAGAAAATGTTTTATTTTATATGGATCTTAAATGATTTCAAAATAAAAAGATATATTTCTTTAAAAAGAATTTTGATTCCATCTATGTCAATATCCTTTGATGGATTTTAAGATTATTTGAAGTTGATTTATTATGATACAAAACTTCTATATTGTATTGAAGGTTTTGTGATATGTTTGACTATGTATGTGCTATTTCAATACCATTCATAGTTTATGGTGAAATTATTGACATTTCGTATGCTAGTTTTAATACGAATGTTTATGTTGTGTTTAATCCTTTTCATATGGGAATGCATTGGACTTAATATGTGACGGGTGGAGCCCGCTATAGCTCCTCGATGCATCGGTAGGTCTCATGAGACAAACTAGTGTCTTGGCACAAGGCCTTGACAAAATCTTATTTGTAGTCTTGGCACGAGGCCTTGACTATGTGGTTATGATAGTCTGGCATTATGCATTCCAACATTATGAAAGTGGTTATTGATTTTTGCATGTGATTATTCGATTAGTAGAATATCCATGTGAATAAGTAAATGGCATTATTTCATTTTATTTATTCCATACCATTTTGAAAGTTCATGTTTGAAAGGCTTTTGTTTTAGTTATACATTGCCTTAAAAGTTTATTCTTATTTATGAAAGTTTCTGCTATATTGTTATCCTTACTGGGCATTTGAGCTCACCCCTTTTCTATGTTTTATTTTTCCCAGGAAGTGAAGAAGTAAGTTATGAATGACCTGCAGGGATATTATGTGGGGATATGAGTGTGGATTATGGAGACAATATGTTGTTGTAGTAGTTTTTCGTTTAATGATGTAATGTAAAACTTATGAATATATCTAGTGTTTCCAAGGCTACTAAACCAATCGGTCTTTCGAGATTTGATCGTTCTTGTGATCATGCCAATGTTATGTAACAATGCACCGACTCTGGGTAACTAGGGTCGGGGCGTTACAGTTGGTATCAGAGGAAGTTTAGTACAAACCTTGGAAGCTAGATTTAGATAAACTCTGATTAGAGCACGTAGACCTAAGATGAACTTTGAGGATTAGAATAGAAGAACTTCCTAGAATTTTGGTATTGTAGAGATTTTGTGAGTTTTCCGAGCAATACATCCCTGTCTGGATACGAGCAGGTAGAGGCGGCTCTGGCACAGATGTACCTAGGGGTAAAACCCGAAAACACCGCTTTGAGCTAGACTCGAACGGGAACTAGTGCACGACAACGGGCCTTGCTGCACTCTTGGTTACGACACTCCCGGGGGATATGCTTAGGATAACTCTCATTTTCTTTACAAATCATTATGAAGGGTTTATGAATATATACTTCCTCAAAGAAAACATTTTTATGATTATGGATTATATCCATAAATAGTTCAATTTATGTTAAGTGTTTTATAAGTATGGGATTATGTATTTTGATTCATAAACTGATCTAGTTTATGCCATTGTTTAGAAATGGCGCCTAGTGGAATAAATGGAAACTGTATCAATGCACGCACTCCATGTAGGTATCGCCCTCCTGCTCAAGATAATTACAGTGGGGCTGGTGATGCAACTGGTGCTGATCAGCTAATCACCATACTGGGATAACTTACTGAGGTTATGAATAATAACCTTACCCGTATGGAGCACCCTGATCCACAGCGTGGAGGATCAATGTTAGATCGATTCATGAGGCAACAACCACCAACGTTCAATGGGAATACAAATCACTTAGTAGCTGAGCAATGGATATTTTCCCTAGAGAAAATATTTCAGGCTTTGGGGAGCAGTGAAAGGGAAAAAGTTATCATGGCAGTTTACCGCCTCACTGGAGATGCTGATCAATGGTGGTCATTGATTCAGAACATGAAGGAAGATGATGAAGTATCAAATATGGAATGGAGGGAGTTCAAAGATCTGTTTTTAGAAAAATACTTCCCTCGCGACCATCGAGCAGATATGGAAAGGCAATTTCTGATTCTGAGACAGAAGGAGGATGAGAATGTCACAAAGTATGAGGCTAACTTTACAAGGTTAGCGAGGTATGCTGGAGATTATATTTGCAACCCAAGAAGTAAGATTGATCGTTTCTTTGATGGGTTAAAACCATTTCTCCGTCGAGCGTTAGTCTCACAATCCTTTTCATCGTACGAAGACATTGTCTCATGTGCTATCAAGACCGAAAAGGAATTCTCTAAGTCTTATGACTTTAAAGCAAAGCAAGAAAAGAAGAGACCTGCTGATCAATCTGGGAATGGAAATAAGGGGAATAAGGGAAAGGTTGAATATCCATCTTGTGGTAAATGCGGGAAGAAACATCCTGGTACATGCTTGAACGAAATTGGAGTCTGTTACAAGTGTGGTGAAAAAGGCCACCAAGCTCATGATTGCAAGGGGAAGAAGGAAGCTACCAACGTTCAGTGCTAAAATTGCAGGGAGATGGGGCATTATGCAAATGCATGTCCTAAGCGTCAGGAGAACTTACCTCAGAAAAGGCCAAGGGATCAAGGCCAAGCTTATGCTATCACTACTGCAGAGGTAGAAGCTCCAAAAGACGTGGTGGCAGGTAATTTAATGGTTTCCTCAAGTTTAGCAAATGCATTATTTGACTCTGGATCGTCGCATTGTTTCAGATCTTCCCAGTTTGCTAAGAAAATTAGATATTTCCAATTTGATTTAATAAGGGAGTTGTCAGTTAAAACTCCTAAGGGAAGTATCATTGCAACAAAGTTTTGTGATTCAGTCCCCATTAGAGCACATAAATTTTCTTTATCTGCTGATCTCATCGTCATACCTATGATTGAGTTTGATATAATCCTCGGTATGGACTGGCTTTCGGACTATGATGCGAAGATTTATTGTAAGAAGAAAGAGGTTACGATTCTTGATGATAATGATAAGGAACACCTTATCTTTAGAGCAGAATCATCACCACCTAATTCTTATTTAGATCCACCCCCAGTAGCTCAACTTAATTCAATTATTGGGGAGGAAGAGAATGATATAACTATCGGTGAGGAAAGGAATGTTCAAATAGAGGATGTACCTATTGTGAAAGAATTTGTAGATGTATTTCCGGAAGATTTACCTGGACACCCTCCAGAACGAGAAGTTGAGTTTTCCATTGATTTGATTCCTGGATCAAGGCCTATATCGAAGACCCCTTATAGAATGGCCACTATATAGTTAGTCGAACTAAAGAAACAACTAGAGGAATTGAGTAATAAGGGATTTATTCACCCTAGTGTTTCTCCATGGGGAGCCCCTGTTCTTTTTGTTAAAAAGAAAGATGGATCTATGAGGTTATGTATCGACTACAGGGAGATCAATGCTATAACGATAAAGAACAAGTATCCCCTACCTCGTATTGATGATTTATTTGACCAACTGCATGGAGCTCAACACTTTTCAAAGATTGACCTTCGATCTGGATACCATCAGTTGTGTGTGAAGAAGGAAGACATTCCGAAGACAGCATTTCGAACCAGGTACGGGTATTACGAGTTTACTGTAATGCCTTTTGGATTGACTAATGCACCCTCTGTATTCATGGATCTGATGAATAGAGTTTTCAAGGAGTATCTCAATGAATTTGTGGTGGTATTTATTGATGATATCTTGGTATACTCCAAAACCTACGAAGATCATGAAAATCACTTTCGCATTATCTTGAAGACTCTGAGGAGGCATGAATTATATGGGAAGTTTAGCAAGTGTGAATTCTGGCTTCAGGAGATTTCTTTTCTTGGCCATATTGTCTCTAAATATGGAATCTCTGTTGATCCTTCTAAGACCAAGGCAATCCAAGAATGGCCAACACCTACGAGTATAACTGAGGTACGTAGTTTTATTGGTTTGGCAGGTTATTATCGCCGTTTCGTCCAGAATTTTGCCCGATTGGCTAACCCATTAACGAAGCTCACACGTAAAGGGGTTAAATTTGTTTGGACAAAAGAGTGTGAAGAATGTTTCGAAGAACTGAAGAGAAGATTAGTCAATGCTCCTATATTGACTCTACCATCGGGGAATGATGGGTTCGTTATTTATAGTGATGCATCGAAGAAAGGACTTGGTTGTGTCCTTATGCAGAATGATAGAGTTATTGCCTATGCATCACGATAGTTGAAAATTCATGAACAACACTGTCCTACTCATGATCTCGAGATAGCAGCTGTGATCTTTGCTTTGAAGATATGGAGGCACTACCTCTATGGTGAAAAATGTGAGATTTATACTGATCACAAGAGTTTGAAGTATATTTTCTCACAAAAAGAACTCAACATGAGGCAAAGGAGATGGCTTGAATTACTCAAGGATTATGATTGTACGATACACTACCACCCGGGGAAGGAAAACAAGGTGGCAGATGCTTTGAGTAGAAAAGACCATGGAGTTTTGAACAATATGAGAATTGAAAGGGATCTAATTTTCATGGATCTAGTAAAGATGGACATGGGAATAACCAGGGAAGGCGAAACATCATTTCTTTTTCAAATGGTTGCCAAACCATCTTTACTAGAAAGGATTAAGAGTTCTCAGACCGATGATGAAGAATTCCAAAAGAAGATTAAAGCTGTGAATGATGGGAGATTGAGAGACTTTGTGTATGAAGATGGAATTTTGAAATTCGGGAAGAGACTTTGTGTTCCCAATATACCTGATCTAAAAATGGAATTTCTAGATGATGCTCATAGTTCCAATTTCTCTATACACCCTGGGAGCACCAAAATGTATAGAGATTTGAAGGAACATTTTTGGTGGGACAACATGAAGAGGGAGATTGCTGATTTTGTGTCAAGATGTATGGTTTGTCAACAAGTGAAAGCTGGAAGGCAACAGCCTGGAGGAGTCATGCAACCTCTTCCCATACCAGAGTGGAAATGGGACAATATTACGATGGACTTTGTCATGGGGCTACCAAAGACTCCTAGAAGGAATGATGCAATATGGGTTATTGTTGATCGTCTTACCAAGTCAGCACATTTTCTTGCTATAAGAGAAGATCTACCCCTAGAACGTCTAGCAAGACTATATATTAATGAAGTTGTGAGACTTCATGGAGTACCCTTATCAATTGTTTCTGATCGTGATCCCCGTTTTACTTCAGGATTTTGGAAAAGTCTTCAGAAATCCCTGGATACTGAACTTCATTTGAGTACTGCTTACCACCCTCAGACAGATGGACAATCAGAATGGACTATTCAGACCTTAGAATACATGTTGAGATCTTGCTCACTTGACTTTCAGGGTATGTGGGATCAATATTTACCACTGGTAGAATTTTCCTATAACAATAGTTTCCATTCGAGTATTCAGATGGCACCATATGAAGCGTTATACGGAAAGAGATGTCGTACACCAACCTGTTGGGATGACGTTGGTGAAAGAAAACTTGTAGGCCTAGAACTGGTGGAGGAAACGGTGGAAAAGGTGAAAGTAATCCAAAATCACATCAAAGCAGCTCAAAGTAGGCAGAAGAGCTATGCCGATAATCGAAGGAAGGATTTGGAATTTCAAGTCGGTGATCATGTTTTCCTGAAGGTATCTCCGTGGAAGGGAGTCATACGTTTTGGTAAGAAAGGTAAATTGAGTCCCAGGTACATCGGACCATTCGAAATTCTAGAACGAATTGGGGTTGTAGCTTACCGATTGGAAATGCTCCCAAGTCTCTCCAAAGTTCACGATGTGTTCCACGTATCTCTGTTGAGGAAATACATGCCTGATCCAACGCAGTACTCACCTATGAGGAATTAGAACTAGAACCCGATCTTTCCTATTGTGAAGAGCCCGTCAGGATTCTTGATACGAGAGAACAAGTACTGAGAAACCGGACGATGCGTCTGGTAAAAGTTTTGTGGAGAAACCATAAGATGGAAGAGGCAACGTGGGAACCCGAGGAACTTATGATGAAGAACCACCGAGTCTTTTCATGTGATAAGTATTCTAGAAATTTCAAGGACGAAATTATTTGAATGAGGGGAGAATGTAACACCCCAAGCTTCTACGGTACGCTTCTCTTTGAATAATGTGATAGCGTGTGTTGTACGCAACACCGAGTTCTAACACACCATAACCAATCAAACTAGCCGTTATGAATAGTAATACCTACTTTTTGAAATTATATATATTTTATATTTCAAAATGGACATCATTTTTGGATTTGGAATATCGAATTTAGCCTAAGGTGAAATTTTGGTACATTTCGGATAACTTTCATATTTTGATGAATAGTGAAAATTACTAAATTTTAATTAAAAACAACTTTTTTAATCAAAATAATTAATAATGATAAATTATGAATTTTAGTAGTTTTATAGTATATTTAGAATATATTTTTACCATTTAATATAATGTTTGTCATTGGACATAATTTTACAATTAAACCGAACATAAACAAGTGTCAATCTTTTGATAGTTATTATCTCTTAAAAACACGCTTTTTGTTTTGAGAGCGGGAATTAATTTTAAATTAATTTCTGCCACTTCTGTGTTTTGAATTTAGGAAAATGGATTCCATATTTGGAATCAGGATGTTCAAATTGTGTAAATAGGTAACTTTTATTTTTAGACATTTTGAATAATTACTGCGGTAAATATTTTATTTACCATGGTTAAGGGTAAATCCGGTAAATAAGGGTTTAAAAATAATATTATAATAATACTAAATTACCCTAAAACGTGTCTTAACCCTATTGGTTGATACATGGTCGACCATGGACATCTTTGGGTCGATTTTGGGACCCCATGGATCCACTTGTAAGTGATAATCACACTTTATTTTAATTAAGTTAAAATGAATACAAAAATGACACAAGCATATATCTTTTAGCAAAACAATTGTTACATAGGGTTATATATGTTGGATTTTAGATTATAAATATTTATTAGAAAGATAAAAAGATTTCAGACATAATTATATTTTATTTATAATTTTTAGACATTAAATAATTTATTTTATTTATGACACAATGATGATGTAGTAATTACTATAATAGTGAAAAATTAAAATAATTGATATTATAAATACCCAAATAAATATAATATGAAACTTTTAATGAATTAAACAAATTTTCTAGGATACTATGATATATTAGGATTGATTTAATTGACTTTGTTAGAAGTAATCAATCTGTTATGAGTTTCACAAAAATCAACTATTGAATAGTGTCAAAATTGACATAAAAGAGTTCTTAAAACAAATATTATATTATTAATTGATATTAAATTCCTAAAAATCTAATGTTCGGCCAATAGACTTATATCATGATATTGTAATCAATAATGGACCACTTTGGGGTCTCTTGGATGTATATAGTAAGTTTATTAACCATATTATATAAAAATACAAAGAGACATTGTAAAAGTGAAACTAATTAACTTAGAGTTAATACTTAAAGATAAGGTTAATATAAGTACCCAAACCTGTCTAAATTCTATTGGTTGAGTGGTTTTCGACCTATCACCACCTTAACCTTTTAATAATCAACTTTTGAGCCATTAGAAACCGAATATGAATTTATTATAAATTAATATTTCTAGCTTTTACAAAGGTGCCCCTCACCCCTCTTATAAAAGGGCACTCCTCCTTCTCATTTCTTCACACCTTCAAAGCCTTTTGGTTCGGCCAAACTCTGCCCAAATACTCTCCCAAAATCCCTCACTACAACCTAGAGTCCTTAGTTTGATCAGAAAACCAACCTAAGGAGCCCTTTTGATCAAATCAAAAGGAAGAACCCGAAGAAGAGGTAATGATTTCACCACCCTTTTCCAAGTTCATTTCTTCTTCCACTTCTTCTTCCTTTGTTGTTACCATTCTAAAATAATAACTCCAGTATCATATATATACTGTGATGTTATTATAAATATGGTACAACCATATTCAGTATTCTATCCACCCTTTGAATAACATGTCACCATACGTGCGTACGTACGGCTTACCGTCTCCACGTCGTGGTGTAATTGTTATTCAATATATTATTATTTGGATAGGTATAATAATGATATGTAACTCATCTAAATAATAAATAAAACATGATAATGATTCTGTATATATGATATAACAACCATTTATATATTATTTTAATATCTAAAGAATGATATTGTCGCTCGTGCGTACGTACGGACTACCGTCTCCACGAACGCGATGAGATTCATTCTCCATCGTATCCATTCAAGTATAATTATCATTTGATGATTTAAAAATGATGTTTAAGGACTTGATATCATTATGGATATGAATAATATACAACCTATCCTTTACAAAAATGTCTTACGTAACAAAACATATAAAATAAAACAAGTAAGTTAACACCCGAAACAACGATAATACTAAGATATTATTATAAATCGATATTAAAAGATCATATATGATATCATATTAATGTATATGATTCTTGTATAATTTAGTAACAATTATTTAACCATTATACAGGAGGTTAACCTACCCCAACCAAGGAAAAGTACAAGGTAAGGGTTATTTCAAAATCTCTTCATTATCCGAGGTTGTTTATATGTAATAATCTACTGGGATCTCTTTATCATCCACATCCATGTTTTCTTAATAATGTATTTCAAAACATTATTTTATTTACTAGAATATGTTTTAAATTCATTTATACCCTTGTTTGAATTGTTATAATAGGTTTATAAAGGAATCTTTCCGTCGTTTTCAAAATAAGGTCCTTTTTAACCTTTTTCGATAGAATTAAGGTAAGAATGTTTTTTTAACTTATACGGTGGGTGCGGCTATTTTCCGCCGTTATAAAATCTTCAAAGCTTCCCTTACAAGCTTATAAGAATATTTTCAAAGAAAATGTTTTATTTTATATGGATCTAAAATTATTACAAAATAAAAAGATATATTTCTTTAAAAAGAATTTTGATTCCATCTATGTCAACATCCTTTGATGGATTTTAAGATTATTTGAAGTTGATTTATTATGATACAAAACTTCTATATTGTATTGAAGGTTTTGTGATATGTTTGACTGTGGATGTGCTATTTCAATACCATTCATAGTTTATGGTGAAATTATTGACATTTCGTATGCTAGTTTTAATATGAATGTTTATGTTGTGTTTAATCCTTTTCATATGGGAATGCATTGGACTTAATATGTGACGGGTGGAGCCCGCTATAGCTCCTCGATGCATCGGTAGGTCTCATGAGACAAACTAGTGTCTTGGAACAAGCCCTTGAAAAATTATTATTTGTAGTCTTGGCACGAGGCCTTGACTATGTGGTTATGATAGTCTGGCATTATGCATTCCAACATTATGAAAGTGGTTATTGATTTTTTCATGTGATTATTCTATTAGTAGAATATCCATGTGAATAAGTAAATGGCATTATTTCATTTTATTTATGCCATACCATGTTGAAAGTTCATGTTTGAAAGGCTTTTGTTTTAGTTATACATTGCCTTAAAAGTTTATTCTTATTTATGAAAGTTTCCGCTATATTGTTATCCTTACTGGGCATTTGAGCTCACCCCTTTTCTATGTTTTATTTTTCCCAGGAAGTGAAGAAGTAAGTTATGAATGACCTGGAGGGATATTATGTGGGGATATGAGTGTGGATTATGGAGACAATATGTTGTTGTAGTAGTTTTTCATTTAATGATGTAATGTAAAACTTATGAATATATCTAGTGTTTCCAAGGATACTAAACCAATCAGTCTTTCGAGATTTGATCTTTCTTGTGATCATGCCAATGTTATGTAACAATGCACCGACTCTGGGTAACTAGGGTCTGGGCGTTA
This sequence comes from Viscum album, assembly GCA_963277665.1. Taxonomy (NCBI): domain Eukaryota; kingdom Viridiplantae; phylum Streptophyta; class Magnoliopsida; order Santalales; family Viscaceae; genus Viscum; species Viscum album. The sequence goes on along the minus strand of OY728142.1, from coordinate 2,042,621,851 downwards.
CACCTACTATAACATATTATCACCACCTTTTTAACAACTATTCATTATTATCATTATTTCAAGAATTAGCAACTTTATTTTATCATGCATATTTTTTCATGAAAGTTCAGTTCTTGTAATTTTATTATATTTTAACCATCCCAAGAATTATAATAATTTTATTAATAATATATATATTCATTATATATTTATTTAGAGTCATCCATAAAAGGTAGAGGTAGAAAAATTAATTACACCATTAATGGAGATGGTAGACCGTAAATATGAATGACTATTGTTTTCAATTATTGATGGATATAAATAAAGGTAAAAAATAATTTAACTTTATATAATCATTATTATTTTATATATATCATATATAATAATTAAAAATATCTTTATTACCATCCATTTAAATCTAAAATAAAAAATGGATCACATCACTTTTTGGAGGTGGAATTCCACACGTATGTGCGAGCTACATCATCATTTTACAATGGATTGGAAGTTAAGAAGGTAGGTATGATATAATAATTCCAAAATAATAATTACTTAATATATATCATATATAAACATTAGTTACATATTTATAACTGTCAATGTAAAATAGTGATGAAAAACAATTTACTGTGCTACGTTGATACAATAAGCCATGCATACGCACAATTGATGATTTGATTTTCTAAAGGGTGGAAAATAGGTGTAAAATTGTTTACACATAATCATAATAACATATTAGTATATTTATTATATAGGAGTCATTAGTTTATGGTATGTACAATATATTCAGAGGAGGTGGAAAAAGAATGAAATTGGAAAGAGTCGGTAATGATGATCACCACATATTCAGAATACATCATTTAGTTATCCTCTTAAGGGAACTAGTGTTTGTATTAATGAAGGAATCAAATATCTATTAATTGTATAAGTATTTTGAGAAGAGAAATTTTTAGAGTTTGGTCAAGATATATTTCTCAATGTTATGTAAAGAAAATAGAGGAGTGTCCATTTATCAATGAGGGAGGGGCACTCTTGGAATTACTTAATGTAGGAAGTTAATTTAAATTATTGTTAATTGAAAAATGAATCCAAATTGATATATTTAAATGAAAATTTTGGAAAGAGTTACAATAAGGATTTTTACTAGTTTTGGTTATGTTGTTACCCTTATCTCTTTGTTTTAACCTCCATGAACCCTTCTGAAAATAACCCCAATATTGTTACCATAAATGGAAAATATACCCATAAATGGTCTATAGTTGATATATTAAACCCTATAACATTAAAATTAAAAAAATATATGATTTGTTTCAATTAATAAAATATTATTTATTTTAAAATAACATTAATGTTATTTTTGGAACTATTCCATTAATTTTTGGGAAAACATGACAATAATGTAATTAAAATATTGAAATTTAAAAAATACCTATTATGTTTTATTCATCTATAAGATTAATTATAAATTATAGGTAATTGAAACAGAATTAAATTTTTTATTTTTAAAGCCCTTCAATTGATTTGTTTGCTGCTTGCATAAAAACTATGGCAGCATTGCCTAAGAATTTAATATAGTTACTTCTTCAATAAAAATTAAAAATAATTTTAAATATTAATAATCAGAAATATAGTTTTAAATTAACTTTTATATTAGTTAAAATTTTATATTTACTCACATTTATGTCTTGATAAATTATTTAATATTTTATTTTGATATTTCTAGGCTTAAGCAAGCATTGCAGAAGCATTTGGATACATAAACTATTATATAACAAATTGTTTTATATATATATATATATCCATAAAAATAATCTAAAATAATTAATTTTTAATATAAAAGTCATAAAAACAATTGAAATCTCTAAAATATCATCATTAGGTCAAAAAATGTTTTTTTTCTAGTGCTCTGCAAGCACTGTGTCAACACTAAAATCGATTTTCATATTTTTGGTGAAATAAACTCTAATTTATATGTTTTGAAATATTTTTGTGTTATATTATTATTATATTATTATAAAATATTGTTTTTGTATGTTTAATAAATTTTTATATCCTATTTATATCTTATAAATATTATAAAAGATTCCATATTTCATAAATTTCTTATTTTTTGACGATTCATAAAAAACTAGCTTCTTCAGAAAAATATCAAAAACTCGTACTGGGATATATTTAAATTGATGAATAAAAAATAAATTATATTTCATAAAATTAAATTCCAATAAGTTTTGTAACTAAATTTTTATATAAATACGTAAAATGAAATGAAAAACAAAATTTAGAAAAAATTAGATGTTATGTATAAAAATTAACTAATATCAAAATGATGAATAATTATGATTAAAATGGATGTAATTATATTATTATAAATAAAATGGATCATATGAAACTTTAAGAATAATACAACATAAATTTGGACTTCTAAACTACATTATTTAATGAAAATAAATGAGATCATTGTAAAAATCAATATTTTTCACTATTCAGTGAAAAATTAATTATTTCAGAAAAATACCCAAATTTCACCCATAAATAATTTTATTATTATAATAAGATAACTTTAGATCATTTTTATAAAATAAAATTTCAAAATGGTGAATAATTTTATTATAATTTATGGAACATAATGCAATAAAGTCAATTTTGAAGAAAATGAATTTTTAAATATTAATATGAATTTACAAAAAATAGATTTCTTATTTATTAATAATTAATAAATAAATTTTCATTTAGTAGGAAAATCACATATTTTTAATAATTTGGTAAATTCTATTCATATCATCCAATTCAATATCTAGGTTGGGACATTAATATTTTGATAATACTATTTCGTGATTTGTTTAATCTTGGTGTTTTGTATCCTGTATACTGTCAAACATAGTATTATTTTAAAATATCAGGATATTACAGTTATATTTCATATTATAGGTTGTGCAAGGTTTCTATGTGTAGTACTTAGATAAGTATGGGAAACAAGAACGATGAGGTACTTAGGTTCTTGTTAATTACATCTCTATCTGTATTTTTGTTCTAGTTTGTTAGTATACATAAACATTTTGGTGGGATTTCTTTAGAATATATGGATATTGACTAGAGTTTTTATATAACATTTTCATATTAATGTGATATTTATGGTTGAAATTTTAATATAATTCAATGCAATTTAATGATTCTATTATTAATATGTTATTTTATGTCATGAAACTATGATTACGGTCTCCCCATGCCAGTTTTAGACTTTGTATCTATTAGTTAGTAGCCTCTAGAAAATGGGTAGGCACATATGAGGTATTTGAGAACCACCATATCAAGTACCATTTAAGTGATCTAGGTAGCGGATTTATAAAATGGTATCAAAGAATTTTTTGGTGGCCTTACTATTTAGGTAATCCATAGATAGAGTTTTGATTAGTCATGTATTAGTACACACATTGGTCATATGCATCGTGAACACTTGTATGGTTCACGAAGAAGTTACCAAAGGTATGCGACTATATTTCATTGATATTTTACTATTATTGTTGAGATGATTATTATAGTATAATTTTCACGTTTATATTTTTATTATTTTTCTACACTTGGCCTTGAACATTAAGAGTCTGTGAATTCTTGCATCATACCATGCACATAGGTATAATGGACATGTCCAGGGATACATGTGAGAGAAAAATCATTCAAAAAAGTAGAAAATTGTTTTGATAATATTTTTCAAGAAAGCAAATTTTGAGATTTTTTTGGTAAATGAGTTTCAATTAATTAAAATATCAATGAAAATTTATTATGTGCTTTACTGAATAACCTATTAGCAATATAATAATTAATTGAAAATTACATGGTGTACTTTTTGTGTGATCACTTTATAACATGACATAAAATACCCAAACATGTAGTAGCAGTTTACCTTATAGGGTGTAGGTATAGGTAGTAGATCCTTATATCAGGATTGGGAGATAATTTTCAGGGATATAGTGAGAATTGTTATTTGGTGATTGAGCTTGACATAGGCCCTTTAGTGAAATGTAATTACATGTTTATTCCCTTAGGAATTGATAATTTAATATATCTAAAGTGATATTAGTTTATAACTTGGTATGTTTGAGGTTATGACCTTTAGGAGGTTATTTAGGAGTATTTTCAATGATTATAGGTTTATAAAAACATATTCCTTTGATCATTGTGATAATACCTAATAGTATAGAGAATTAAATTATGAAATGACCTCATGGAGTTAAAATGAAATAGAATTCATGCTTGTGTGGTGTTAATTAATTCTTGGAATTTGATATTTTCTTGAGTGAATAAATGGATAGATTATAAATGTTGGATGTTTTATTGGTGGTTTTGTTATGACAATGTGATGTTGATTTGATATTTACTGGTAAAGAATTGATAAAGGATAGGAGAGTTCTCTCTTAGACATGATTATTAGGGTGATATTACCTTCAAAATGAGTATATTACATGATCGTGGATTCTTTGAACAAGGCCTTACTAAGGAGAAAATTAAGGCTCTCCAAAATATCCATGATATATAGGGGTATAAATACATATTTCTTAACAGTAACTTGGGTTAATAATATACAAAAAATCCATTAGATAATGTTCATCTTTAACAAAAGGATTATGACACTAAAGGTAACATGGGTGAACCTAGTGGATTATAAAATAATAGTTTAGTATTTTGAATGGTGTAATTACCTTGGTTTTAGAGGGATAAATTAGAAGATGTCATATAACATGTTTCATTCACTATTTTATGAGTGATTTTATAATAGGTATAGAAAAATGGATTTTTTAGGAGTTCATGAAGTTGCAACAGTGTACGAAGTTAGTGTCCAAATATACCACCAAATTCAACTAGTTGTTTCATTTTCTTTCATCCTTGAAAGGTAATGAGATTTTTAAGGCGTTCTATTTTTATTAATTCATTAAGTAATAATTATAGGTGTGAGTAGCCACTTTCTTCACAGAAACCAACACAAAGGTTTTCAAGTTTTATTTAATTGTATAATCAAATTCACCCTTTCCATAAGAAGTAAGAATGAGTGGGATTATACTTGTCTAAGAATGGAGGTTACTCCCTAAGCAACAAGGGTTTAGTGGTGAATCTAGTCAGTGAGGTAGTCCATCATCTCGATGGACCCAAAGAAAGAATAATGTGTTGTGTTGTTAGTGTGTCATGGATGTGAATGTGAGTTCTCGATGTATAAATGAGCTGAATAAGTTAATCATTTATATGGAGTTGGGATATATAGAAATATATTACATGTAATCTTATAAAAATTACAAGAAGTCATTTTATATAATTATTTTGAGTTATGTCATTGATGATTATGTTGTTATGATATTTGTTACCATTTTCAGGATCTTTTAGAATGATTTTATTATATTGAATATTATGTATGCTTGGAGATCTGGTGATTTTCTTGGTAAGTAAGAATATTATGATGCTTGGGGCTGTGTGGGGTTGGAGATTAGGTGTATGGGTATATAAATAATGAATACATGGAAAATATTATAGTGGTGAGTTTCATAATGATATTTTTTGAGTGATCTCCACATTATGGGGATAATGATTGATACCTAGGTTTGTGGGAATGATTATCATAGCTACATAACAAATGAGTTTTGTGTCTTTCAAAAGATACATGTATGATGAATCATATATGGTTTTATGACAAAACCAGTTTTGAAAAGTCACATATAGTAGTTGGTAACATCATTGATTTTTGAAACTAATAAGGAGTATGTCTTTTGGAATTGTTACAAGTGATCATAAATTTTTCCATGAAATATTTTTGATGGATGCATTAGGTTTTTAGTAAGGTGTTGATATCTTAATTAAACAATGTTAGTTTGAAGGAATATAGATGTATAAGAGATATATATAATGTTTTTCTGTTTAATTAGAAGTGTTTATATTGTTTCTGAATTATATGAGTTATTTTGGAATTTTTTGGAATATATTGAGGATTATAATGAAATTTTTCAGAGAAAAGATAGATTATCAGATCAATTTTATTTGTAGTAGAGCCAGTTTCATTTTGAAAATTTGAGTTAGTAGTAGAACCAAATATTCGTGAATGAATTAAGGATCAAGGGATCAATTTGGATGATTATAGAGGATTATAAATCATATGTTTTGGGGATTTTAATGACCCATATCATTTTAGTTCTATGAATTATGAGGAAAATTTAAATTATGACTCCTAGAGTAGAAGTGTTTTTGAGAATTTAGATTCGGATTTAAAATCTAAGAGTTATGAAATATATTGAATTTTTACTCATAATTGTGCATTTTGATTGATTTTAATGGTTTTAGTTTAATGAAGTGGTGTTATTATTCTATAAAAGAAATATAATAACATCAGGTACCTAGTAAGGACACAATGAGTACTTAATGGTCCTTGTAAGGCCCTAGTATCCGTTGGGTGTCCATTAGTATACCTAGCATCCATCCATCAGTTACACAATTTTGTACTTTGTAGTATTTCGTAATTTTTAGTAAAATTAATTGACTATTAAAAAAACATAACCCACACAATAGGTTCAATCAAACCAAACACCCCCACCCCTTATTTCACATATCCCCCTTCCCCCACTCCACATTTTGGGATCCCAGATCACCATCTCATGGTGGATCGATACGTTATTTGAAGTAGTATGTTTTCATAAGTAAGGATAATGTAATACCAAGGGTTCCTCTCATCATTTCTCTTAGATCATCACTTTTGGGGGAATAAATCCTATTTTGGGGCTAATTTTTTATATTTCTCGATTTCAAGAAAATAAGATCGAATCATGTAGCATTATCAAATGTGTTAATGCCTAAAATATCAAGTTAGGTGGATCCTATCACATTTTATTATATGTTTTATGTATTTTATTGAAGGCAATACACATTCCCTAGGTTTTGGGATTATGAATCCTATAATGGGGTAGAGTGAACATGAATTATGTGATAGGATAGGGTGAGTGAATTGGGCATGTCATGCATGATTTGATGATATTAATTAAACATATAATCTATGAATATATAGGTAATGACTTTTAGATAGGTTAAATTGACCCCATAGTTGTCTTTTGGTCATTTAAAAAACTTTAAAATGGCTTCAGGTGAGCTCTAATATGTTAATATATGAATCCCTATGTGTAAGGACCTTGGGTAGAGGTTTCAGTGAGTATATATCCATGGGAATACTTACAAAAGATATTGAATATTACTTATAGAAAATAAAAACCCACTAATTATTGTACAGTGATATTTATTTGGTTTCATGTATTTTAAGTATCACTATTAGGGATGTAAGAAATCTCTCTAAAGAAAGGGCCTTCGGGGAATTTCTAATTAGGTTTATTTGGAATTGGAGGTTTCTTAGCCATGTATTTGTAAGTGTATTGTTTATTTATTGGTTCTCCTACTATCCTTAAAAATGGGGAACTATCTAGGTATGTTTTTTTATATATTAGTAAGGGTTTGAGCTATGGGTATATTGAATGTATGTTTTGTATAGGGTTTTCATGACATTCCAAGAGCATGATTAATAGGTGTGATTAGATTGGAAAGTCCTTGGAGTGTGATTCTAGGGGTCGAGCAGTGTGGTTTATTCCATAATTTATATAGGGGACCTAGTATTTGGGAAAGTGTGTGAAGGGAGATCTTATTCCTGTAAAGTACCTTAGGGTGTATTTGGGTGCATCATGATATGAGTTGATATCGAGGTGAGTTCTTAAGGACTTAGTGGAAGCCTATCCAATATGAGTGGTATACCTATGTGATGTGATATAGTATGACTAATGGTTTAGTTATTGTAATTATATTTATATATTCATGGAATCATGAATTAATGTTTTAGGAATAGTTGAAGTTCCAATATAGGAATTACAACATATAAAAGTTATCAATCCGATAGATCATTTAGAATATGGTCAACGATGTGAATGCTATGACCAAATGAATTTCTTCCAATAAGATATTTACTAAAGAAAAACTGGGATTTAAAGAGTATTTTTTCAAATTAAATTTATAATAATTATATTTCTATCAAGATAACATAATTTCCTCATATTAGGATCCTTTCTTTAAAGAAGTTATTCATCTTCAAAAAGACTGTTTCTGAGCTGCCACTATTGGCTTGCAAGAATCCAAGTGTAGTATCCCTGTAGTGGTGATCCATACATGCTCATTTGTACTCTAAGAAACATTGATGGAACACCTGGTGGTGGCATAGTGAATCAATCATCTTCTAATTTTCATCTTAATCACTCATCCTTTTGGGTTGAATGATTTTCACTAGATATTCTCATTCTTTAGTGGATGATAAGAGGAGGATTAAAGAGAGAAATATGTTGTGGAAAAACAATTATAAATTCTTGATTAACCGTACACAATAGATATAACCATCTATTTATAGAGCAAGGGTTTAGGTTAAAATATTATTTAATTTCATACTGAGCCTTAAATAATATAATAATCATTATTAAACCCCTAACCATATATTATTATTATTATTATTATTATTTGATTACTTGTACTAACTTCTGAAATAATAAATATTATTTACTGGCTTTCTAATAAATATTTATCACCAAACGTGATCTTGGTCTTCTTAAACTCTTATACATTTATTGAATAACCGAATAAATATTTAATTAAGTATTTAATTTATCAGTAAATAAAATAAATCTTTTATTCTTAATCCAAAAAATAAATATTTATTAAATATTCCCATAATTAAATAAATAATTTTAAGGGAAAATTAATGATTTTATTACCATGCGAATATTAGTGATCAATAAATATTGATTAAAATTATTCCTTAGTATTGAGAATACTATTTATTCCAATAATTAAATTAAAATATAATTTAATCAATATCAACCAAAAAATTAGTGTGTAAATCTCTATTATTATTTCTCATTGGAATTAGCATATATTTCTGAAAGTCCAAGATTACTATCTTGTAACATGTTAAGGAAACTGAGAGAAATAACTTAATGCCACAGCATTTACAACCTCATATGAATCCACATTGGGTAATATAATCCCTTCAACAAAATATCTCATCAACATGGTTCCATATCCTTTTCACTGACTAATATACTTGATACTTCTTTCTCTAAATATTTGAAATGAAAATTTCATTACACCATGTCCATGGAATTTAATGTCACATTTATATTCTAATCAATGATAAAAGATATCAACTTCTATAATGATGGAAGAAAAACATCCTTAACTTATTCAGTAGTAACAAGCCACATCTGACACACCCAACATATCCAAATTCACCATGAACTATATTTTTATGATTTATGAAATACATTTAAGTACATGATTCCTAACACACATTAGTAATAATCTTAAATTATAAGGATAATTATTTTATACTAAAAGATAGTAATATAACATGAAACCAAATCATACAAAATTCATATTGGCTGGCTCATTCTTATAGTATCTCATATTTTATATTACTGAGTGAGAGCTTTATGAGAATATGTCTCATCTACTTACAAGTACTAACACCTTCCAGTAAAGTTATATGTTACCCATCATAGAACATTTTCTAACCATAGAACTATATTTAAAAATATTTTATGACATTTCAATATTCTCTTCATAGAGGGGAACTACTATGACCTTGTTAATGTAAAATATATTCTAGGATATTATCGCATCAATGTTATTGAAAATAAAAATTAATTTATGATCAAATATTTATATTAATATTCACTTGTTTCAATATATATGTAATATAAAGTACAAAGTAGTTTGTTATAGGGAATCAAATCCAATAAACTCTCACTTGAATTATATCTAACTGCAAATAAAAAGTTATTACTCTTATATAAAACATTCTTCTACTAAGTATGGATACAAATATTAAGCCTAAAATATTTCTATGGATAGTGTTGGTAAATCCACATGTCTATGCAGTGAAACAATTTAATTTATCTTTATTATCTTGAAAAAGTACCTCAAGTATCGATTTAACTGAGTATCCATATTTTATTCCCAAAATAAATTATTTAAATCATAACTAATTCCTTAGTCAAATATTATCATAATAATAATAAATGTATTTCTTTTAGTATATCCTAGAATCGAAACAGGTTGTCGCAAAACTACTCCTTAAACTACATCAAAAGAGGTAACATACTAAGATATTGATGATATAAAAACCACTAGCTATAATTATAGTTTATTTCATATTAAAATATCATTTTCTATGATACTAGATCAAATTGATATAGGGGAATAACATTGTTAAATTCCCTTGATCACTAGTATTACCCCTTCTCCTAACACTAGGGACTCATCCGGTTTTACTTTTCCATATACTGTTAGATAATTCTAACTACCAGACAATGAAATTATGTGGTATATGTTTTATATTCACCTACTATACTTGATTCCTTAGTAATATCAAACATCAGTAACTTTAATGGCATATGATATCAATTCATAGCACTAAATCTGGTGAAATTCTTTCAATCTCCATATTCCCTTCCAATTACCCTACATGTTATACTAAAAGGATTATCTGCTATAAAAGACTTGGAATTTATTTGTGTCAACTAGTATTTTTCAAATAATTTTTAATATATGTAATATTACTAGATTTAGAAAACTTATGGGTCTATATTATAGATCTAGTTCCATAGAAAATAGTTGCTACATTAGGTTATTCTTGGAGAAATATCATTCTTTATTGTTAAAAAATGGTTAGACATTATATTTTCTTTCCATATTTTATCAACATATTTATATTGAAAACTAATGGCGGTCCCACTAACCAATTAACTACACATGTCACTCATTCATTTCCAAATTAATATTTTTTGATCACTATGCATGATTTATTGATAAATGAATTTATATAATATACCCATATTATTGGAATTTATTGATGTCACCAACACATTTTAGTTATTCCTTATAGACATATACCATAGGGTACCTGTTCTGGTCATGTCACCAAGACAAGTTCTATAACGAACCCTTTAAATGAGGTGACCTTAAAAATCAATATCCCAATATGATTATCATAAAAATATTCTTTGATAAGTAGAATTTAAAAAGTATTTTAAACATGATGAGTGGTGAATATGTTTTTTCATATTCTAAACCTATAAATAATCTATAATAATATGTTGGTACTATATTATACCATCCCTGTCTAGTTTCTCTCCAATACCCACTAGTAATATAATGTCTTAGAAAAATTAAACATATGGATTCCACACATATTGATACATGGAGTCCATTACTTTAATTTATACACACTTTTCAACCATAGCATATTAATATTTACTACTTATTTATTGAAATATTGTTTTCTGAATGATTATTGTATACATCACCCACCATGGTGAATATAAACCACCTCTTATATATATATATATATATATATATTCCTACACAATATGTGTCTTCATAACAGCTCCTTTGACTAAAATCATTAGATTCTAGTATTTGTATTCCAAATCATGTGAATCCATAACCTTAACCTATAAAGGTTTTGTATAGTCCCACTATAATAAAATATATATACTTCCTTTATGATAATATTGTCGATATTGATGAGATGTTAATATCCTTAGTGGCCATAGGATCATTAACTCATATTCACCTTAGAGTTTTGATGTTTTTTATATAGGAATACTTTTAACAAATTGTTTTCAACAAATACTTATGGTTTTGTACTTACATAATATTATCATATCACAATTGATATGGTTACCATTAGACAATATAGTTGGAATGTGGTTAGTTTTTCCACTTATATTTTAAAAATAATCCTGAAAGGAATAGTGGAATACTTTTAATTTATATAAGACTCGTCATTGATCTTATTTTTACTACCATCATAATATTGATAAGAAAATGTGAGTTTTTGATAACCTTTACTTCACATATATGATCACCAATTTCATGGATAATATTTACTTTGTAAATCCATCTCAGATATTCCTTCATATTTACCAAGTGCACTCATTTAATTCACGAAGTATTTATAATATTTTCAAAGTGCACTCATTAATGTTTATCTTTATAATAGTTCACATAGTCATGTTATACTAAATATAAATGTTTTGTGACTTACTTTTATTTATAAAGGTTTTTTATCTAAGACATGATACAAAATATGATTGTATATCTAGTATCATAGATTAATTCTAAATAAAAAAATTTTATGGGCATACACAAGTCAATTACTTTCTGTTTTATTCGATAACTAATTATTTTGTCACAATTAAGTAATATTATTATATTTGATATTCATCATTATCTATAATATATATTTTTTAATCCAGATTCACTGAACCAGTAGTTTAGTATTTGAGTATCATAACAACATTTATTCTAAAATGAAAAAAATTTCTCATTGCATCAAGCTTGAAACTGAGAAAAATGTTTTGGTAACACTTATTAAAAAAATAAATCAATCAAGTCCAAAAATGAGAAATAGAGATATCCCCTTGGATGACATATTAATATTCCTTTATCTTCTTATTTTGAGTTCATTTTACATCCTTTATATTTTTCTTATTTCCTATATTAAAATTCAGGTATATTTTAAGAATATTTTATTTAACTCATAAGACCAAAATAGAAACCTAATGAATATACCTGAAATTAATGAAATTTCATGCTTCTTTAATTCATTGTAATTACTTTTCCAAGGTGAATTCTTTCTACAGAAGACGAAAATATCCTCTAATTCATTATTATGCCTTTGAATATTTTCCCTCTATGAAGGATGTCATAAAAAAATATTATGTTTATATTATCCAAGGGATCTTTATCCTTATATTTCAAACTTTCCACTATAATTGGTGAAGAAACGCGTTTCAACCAATCCATATTTACTTGGTGATGTATGGAAAAACATTTTTTGGGTGATTTATCTATTTTTTATTTGATATTGTAAAAATAAGCATAAACTTGGTGGTGAAGATAACAAGATAAAATTAATGGAAAATTTCTAATCCGGGTGGAAGCCAATTTCATTAACTGATAAATATACCCCATCGTTTTGAAAGCATGATCAATGGATAGCTTAAATTCTTATAGTTTACGTTGATATAGTGAATTAAAAATCTTATCATTTTCAATACTTTCATAATCATTCTCAAGATAAATAAAATTAGATATTGTCATGTAAGAATTCATGGATTTATGTATTATTACAAAATCTAAAAACATAGTTGATAACATAATACAATAGATATAATAAGCTTCATCAACATATCTATGATAAGAAATTTTTTAACCTTCACTCACCTATAGTGGTGGTAGAACAGAAGGTCAGGATTGAAACACATAATAGAAAATTAAATATAGTAATGCATCCCATAAATGATTGTACCATATTAGGAATTTTTTGTTTGTAAGGACATACCTTGAGTTAAGGGATGATCACAATTTTCTTGGTTTTTCTTTCCATTTATATAAACCAATTAATAAATATGACTAATACTTTACTTGATTAGAGTTAGGTGATAAATAATAACAATTAATTTTATTAACCCTCACACTATTTTTTGAATTCTTAATAACCCTAATCATTTAACTTAAAATTTATAGTTTCTTTAACCTTATAGTGGAAAGAATCCATATTTTCCTTCACGATGATCTATAATTTGGACATGAAAACCATAAGAAGGTATTTAGGTATGTATTCCTAAAAAATGTGGTATTGAATTTCATCGATTCATTGAGTGGACTCCCCATTGAAATCTTAAATTGAAAATACTCATCACTTATGTCCATGTTTTTATTGAATAGACTTTGGTCGTTAAATTCAATACATGTCTGATTATGGAAACCCACAATTTAGTTTAGACTTCATGATATTTAAAAGTTCCCTAAACTCTATTCTAACCAACATTTTAACTTTGAGTTAATAATAATTTAGATAGTGGATGGTATTATAACTTAATATTAACATGATTAATCATTGTTTTTTATACATAAATTTTATCTTGTTTTATCCATTACATGAATTTTTAATATTAATAGGATTTAATTAATTAATTAACAAAGTTGGATAAAATATTTTTACATGATCAATTTATTTAAATTACTTCTTTGCATACTATTTATCTATGTGATCACGGTCTTGTATCTATAAAATAATTAACTAATATATAGAAATAAATAAATAGATAAATCACCCAATCATGATATTATCTGACGATTGATTTATTGAGAGGATAATTAATCAACCTATGACCTTGGAGAATAACTCCTTGGGTTGGTCATGGAAAAAGTTTCATCATTCCACCTATCCACCTATGTATAACCTGGATTGGTATTGTATTGGTTCTATCTTGAACTGCCTACATGCGCCTTGGGATACTCCATTTATCACTAGTATTTATAACTCACATTCAGGTGAGGGGAACCAAAGTATTGGAAAAATGTGAATTAAATAAATAATATTGGGCATGCTGGTTCTACATAAGAGTGGAGGGTGAGATGACTTGCATGCCATTAAATTGAATTTAATAATTAAAATTGAAAATCATGCAATAAATTAAATTAAATAATTACAAATCATACATAATTCTAGTCATGATCATGATCGGTTGTACACATGTAATGATTACAAATTTAAAATAATTAGCCAACATTCATTTCTGTTCATTATTTTTAAGGAGAAAATGCACAAAAATTAATTTTGATTAATTATATCATTAATCAATCAATTCATTTTATGTTATTTCATTCAATCATCCTCAAATTCCCATCCACTATGATTTTAAATAAAAAATTTATTTATTTTTATTATAATATAAAAATTAATGACTAGAATGCATTATCAACTTAATGAACCATGGAACTCGAGTTGATAAGGCTTAAAGTGTAATTAATTTGTTTTAAAATTTCATTATAAATTGGTAAAGTACATGGTGTGTACATGTTATCTACATGCCATGTATTTATCATCATCGAATATTCACAATGCACTCCAAGGAAATCTATATGTACTTCACACAAAGATATATAATGTACACAACGTGTATAAGGACACATAGTGTGTACTTATAGTTACATGGTTTACAGTCTATCCACATAATGTATTAAATAAACACATTGTATTAATTAAAATACATAGTTCGCCCATGTTTTTTCCATCATTAGAATTCATGTACTACATTGGTGAGAGTTAATTTAAATGATGAGTACTTTGGAAAATCTATGTTCCACCCTGGCCAATATACAAATGGTGAATTAATTTCACATGGTGTGAACTTTCTACACGATGAACCAAAATCCACCTAATAATCCTTGTGTAGTGAATAGGGATACATGATGTGTAAAAATTTGTACATGCCATACTTTCTTGGGTTATCCAGCAAGGATCCTTGGCACTTATAGACGAGATCATCGTAAGTAAACATCGTTAATGATTAACCAATCTCTATAATATTAGATTGAAATGAATAAGTGGAAGAAGAGATTAAAGATATAATTATGAATTTGAAAATGACCATTCAGATACCACTTGAAGGTTTTGTGTATAGTGGGATTTCCACCAAGGGCATTAAAATAATATTTTTTTGATCTAATGGATCATTCAAAATATTTTCAATGGTATTAATTCCATGACCAATTTTTTTTCTAATCTAGTTTTCTGTAAATAAATCCTAGAATTCATAGAGGATATTTTCATTTTAGATTTATAATTAATTTATTTAGCACTATAGAAAATAATTAACATGTCTTTGGATACTTTTTTTGATGACATTTTTGATATTCCGAATGACCCTTTTTGGATTATATTCTTTGTGTTGTTTGGATACAATTTTAGGATCCCTATAGTGGTGATACACATGTGCTACTTGAATATTAGAGCAACAATAATGGAATTTCAGGTGCTATCACAGTGAATATATCATATTGGGTTGTTTATATTCATCACTCACCCTTAAGGCATAATGGATTATCTATATATCTTCTAATTCTTGAGAGGATGGGATTAAGAGGGATTGTGAGAGAAATCCATTGTGTTAAATGACTCTCAATTCTTGATTAAACCTACCCAATAGACATAACCATCTATTTATAGAGTGATTGTTTAGATTAAAACATTATTTAATTACATACCAACTTCTAAATCAACTAATTTACATTATTAAACTCAAGACTATATAATAATATTATTATTATTTTATGGTGTGTGCTAACTGACATTGTGATAAAAAATTTACCAACTTGCAGAAAAATATTTGTCACTTGACTAGATCTTGGTTCACTCAAATCATCGACATTTATTGGATACCTTAATTAATAATTAGTTAAATATTTCATTAATAAATAAATAAAACAGATATTTTATTCACAATCCTATGAATAAATATTTTTTAAAATATTCATGTAATTAAATAAATTATGTAATAATGAATAAATAATTATTTTATCACCTTGTGAATTTTAGGGGTCAATAAAACTCGAATAAAATTATTCCTCAATCTTGAGAAAAATATTTACTCCCATCATTAAATTCAAATAGAATTTAATCGAGATCAAAAGAAAAACTCAGTTTTTTGACCATTTAGGATCATTTCTTATGGGAATTAGGCAGACTTGCCCAAAGTCCACTATTAATATCTAGTAATGTGTTAAGCCACCAAAGAGAATGAACTTAATGTCATCACTTTGAAAACCACCTGTGATTTATCACTATGTAGTATAGATCCTTTGTCACAATATCTCATCAAGCAGGTTACACATATGTTTCATCAACCCAAATTCTTGATGTTACATTCATTAACTATCTAAAATTAACACATTGTTACACATTTTCCATATAATTCAATGTGATGATTCCATTCTGATCAAATGGAAAAGATATGACTTTGATAAATATGGAAGGAAAAAAATCCTTCCTTAACTTATTCATTAATAACATGTCTCTTAGGATGCACCAAATGTATCCAAATTTTCCATGAACTTTATTATTTTTGTTTAAGAAATATATCTATGTTTGTAAACTGTAACATTATTTAATAATAATCTTGATGTTTAAGGACAATTATATATGTTCATAGATAGTAATATCTTATGACACTAAAACATTATGAAATTATACTAGAAGATATGTTCTAATAATCTCCTATCTTTTTACTAATAAGTGTATGATTCAAGAGAAAATGTATAATCTACTTATGAGTTATCTCACCTAACTATAACATTCTATATGTCCCATCATAGAACATTATCCTACTCTAGAACAATATTTAATAATATTATCAGGTAATTTCAAGGTTCTCATCATATCGGGGTACTACTATGACCTTATCAATGTTACAAATATTCTAGGACATTATCACATCAATGCTATGGAGTAGCACAATATAGATGTGATAAGATATTTATATAAATTATCACGTATTTTAATATAAAAGTAATATAAGTTAAATATTAAATAGTTCTAGGGTACCAACTCCAATAAATATCACCAAGGTATTTTCATATATATATGTTATGCTTATGGTGTTAAAATTTAGTGTGATTGGTTAGGGAGATATATGTTGAGTAGTTATGCGTTATCCTCTAGTAGTACATTGGGTATGGATCTATTGATGACTGGGATGTAGTATATGAGCTATTCCTTCTTTAAATTTCATGTTATTCTCCTAAACATTTTTATGTGGCTGATAATGAGGTTTTAGACTAAATTCCTAGGGATTATGGTGTGGAGTTACTTTGCTTAGGTGCTCAATCTTCACAAGTTTTGGGAAGATCACATGTAGAGTTAGATGATTCGCAGTTACTCTACTATGTGATATTGGATATTTTACTACTTAGATGTGTTTCCAATACATTCCTATATGTATGTTGATAAATTTTTTGTGTAGTTTCATGTGGCCATAAAGATTCAGGTGTCAAGTTATAATACATGGGCTGTTAATATCTTGGGGATTATATTAAGATAGAGGTATGGAGTTACAACACCCAAGTTTCGGACATCCTGAGAGTTAGGTTGATAGAAAAAGTGACAGGGTTCCTAGAATTATATTTGGTGGGTTTGGCTAATGTTATGACCATATTTGATGTATTAACTATATTTATTTATTTATGTACACATGAGTCTATATTTATTATTCATTTACCGAATTTGTTTCCTATCATAAATATTGGCTACGTTTAAAACATATAGGACCTCAGAACACCATGAGTGGGGAGGGGTCATTATAGATGTAAAATTTTTCATTTAAGGAAATGGATCTTATTCCCATGATAATAGGAAATCATTAAACATGTATGATGGATTCGATCAAAATCAAACATTCACATGCAGAAAGACAACACAAGAGTTTTACTTGGCCCACCACAAAGGAATTGTTCAATGATCATGCAATAACAATGTATTTGTAATACCTAAATCCACTAATCTTTACTAGTTGTGGAGTGATAAAGTTTGGATACAGTCACTCAGTGCTAGACACACTACCTTTACAATATTTTAATGATAACTCATTGTATCCCTCAGAACACTTTTTTCTTCTCCCCCTAGCTCACTTTTTAGTGAGATGTCAACTCATTTTATTGACTTAAAGGTATCTTCAATGGATTAGAATTAAAGCCTTCATCTCTAACTAACAGAAGAATATTCTTTCACCGTAGACCTGAGTTGATGCACTATGAAATCCAAGTTCACTGAAAAAAATTATATTCAAAACATACTTTCATGAAGCTCCTTCAAGAATCTCACTTCCTTCGCAAAGTTCCTTGCATTCGCAAACTATCATGGAAAATCACCCCTACCATCACGGAACAAACTCTTTCATGAAGCTCCCGGATTCCGCAACAAATATCCTATCATCATGAATCACCCTTTAATAAATATAATTGATATCATTATAGACTTATAGTCTTTTCAAAATGCTCAAGCTCTCATAGAAATATA
The DNA here is from genome assembly GCA_963277665.1 of Viscum album. Classification (NCBI taxonomy): domain Eukaryota; kingdom Viridiplantae; phylum Streptophyta; class Magnoliopsida; order Santalales; family Viscaceae; genus Viscum; species Viscum album. The sequence continues at coordinate 2,042,602,947 of OY728142.1, read as the reverse complement.
GATTCGTGAAGATGCCTTAGCTTCATTAATTTAGAGAGTTTCTATATTTTCCTAAAAAAAACATGTTGAAAAAGTGGGTTTTTGCTCATATTTATAGGTTCGGCCATTTATGATGCTCCACCACCTCTTAGCATATTTTATGTATCTTTAAAAAACATATTCTTGGTACTACTCTTCTTCTGAAGCTCTATGGAAATTTACCATTCACTAAGCTTTTCATAACTATAAAGATATCTGGAAAACCATTTCTCCATGATACTCAAATTCTCGTAATCATAGAGATCACAATCACTGTTTATGATTATTTAATTCTACGTTATTCACAATGCTCATCACATTCGCACATAGATCACCATCAACATGATTTCATACTTCATGAAACACAATTCACAAAGAGTATATTCTCAAAACTCTTGAATTTTCCATATCTTCATAAGTCATTCAAGGAAATCCACTTTTCATGATGATAGACATACTCCAAATACTATTATCAGGTTGAACTATAGGATCCCTTTCCTTTCAAATTCCATAATCTACCATGTGAGGGTTGACAAAAAAACAAAAATGATGCTCCATTCCCATCAATTATTAGCCTTGGTTCCAAAAATACCCCCATCAAATTGAATTCCTATGTTATGTGGCTGTGATAGATTCAATTACTAAAATTAACCTAATAAAGAGGGTTCAAGTGTTATGGTGGGTTATTTCTCACATGATTGTTTGATGCGATTTCTTTTTTAGTATTTATTTATTTTCTTATGCATAAATACATCTCATATTATGACATATATGAGGAACATTATTGGTGGTTCCCTATAGAGTGTTATACTCACACCCTATATTGGAACCCTTGTTCACATGTAGACCTTTATTATTGGATTATATGTTATAGGTTGTAGAGGGGATTTGGAGATAGTGGTTCGATGGGGATGGTAGATAAGACCATGGAGGGACTCATGTTTTTATAGATTATTTCACCATAAATATTTTTTAAGTTTACTATTACATGTAACCAGGATTGTGGGTGATTGTATGTATATATTCATGTTGAAATTTGCCTATTTTATATATTATGTTGACATTTACATGTTATTTATAATTTTAATTTAGCTATAATCTATTACTCTTACTTTAATATTGTTTGATTTTTCTATTATTTATCTATTATTATTGATTGAAGTGTGACCTTAAGCCATATACACATATGATGTAGTTATTATATATTATATGGTTTGTTATGGGTTTCATAGCATATGAAAAACATGTTAAAAAATTTATGTTATATGAATTTTGGTATATCATTTCATATGATATAGAGATATTTCATTAAATATTATTAGGCTAGTTATAGTGTATGACATGGTCTTGTTGTATGGTTTTTTTATACGAAGAATAATAATTCACAATTCACATAACACCCTATAACTCAGTAAAGAATTTTAATATTAAATGTTAATATTTAGAAATTGTTCACCAATATCTATCCTCAATTGAAACATTTAATCTAATGAACAATTTATGATAATGAACTTGGAAGAGGGGTTGTACGAATTTTAACCATTACCATTTACTCATATATTTTAAAACGAATTGGAGAGAGTATCCCAAAGGCGTATCCAAAGGATGTCATATCCATGAGAATGGATTATGAGAACCAAGTTTAAGCTCAATATAATCTCCCACAACTCGCTTTATTCACCTTCTTTATGGTTACATAGTAAACCCATGGATACACAACTAAAGATGAAACCTAACGGTTTAGAATAAGATATATTTATCAAGAATATGATTAAAGACAAATTAAGTGGAATTTTCAATGAAAGGAACTTGTTCTTAATTTATATTATACATGTTTTTACTTTTTCATATCATGATGATATTGAGTTTTGGGTTTCTATTATCTCATGAAATATTGAATAAGTGTTATTTTATGCTTATAAAACCAATAGTTCAATCAAAGCATTACCATGATTCTTAATTTTTGGAATCATGTTTGAAAAATAAATAAAACATATATCAAATGTATGTCATAAAAATTTTCAAAAAAATGATATAAGATTTTTTTCGAGCCTAGTTTTATAATATTAGATATAATAAGAAACTATTGGTATTTTAAACTTTGGATTGCTTTATGATATGAAATATCTTAAGTTGTGATATGTTTCTACCATATGATATATGATATCATTGGAAAGGACATACTGTAAATCCTTTATTTTTTTTGATATATTATAGCATATAGTGTCGCCTGTTGTAAGGTATAATAAAGGTGATTTACACCACACAATAGAGACTTTTATTGCTGAAGTGATATAGAGAATAACTTAATCTATGATAGGAAAACCACATCATATGATATAGGTATATCATAAAATATGATAGATACTGAGAGATTATCTATCATAGAACCTAACACACCAACTATAAAGTGTGACATCGGTTATGGATAGAGTAACAACATATGATATAGGTATATCATAAAATACAATATACATTAGAAATTGTATTTTCTATTTTTCAATTAAAACTTTCCTAATTTATTTATAAAATGCATAAAAACTATAAAAAAGGTAATTTAAGATATTTATAAAAGTTATAAAATGGTTATAATTTTTTGTTAAGATTTTTGGAAACAAAAAATAAATAAATTTACAAAATATTAAATGTTAATAATAAACATTCCTTTTGAATTTATATTGGATGAAATATAATTTATATATAATTACTTTACATAAAAATTATATGGGTGGCTTATAAAGCGCCAATAAATTTATAAACTAAAGAAAATTTTAAAAGATTTTATATTGAATTATGAATTATTCATAATATTAAATTTGAGTTGTTCAAATGATAGGCCTTATTCGAGAAATTACTGAATCCATATTAAAATGGGTATTTATAATTGATATGATCAATGTTTAAATAATATTAAATTTTAGATATTTTGAATGTCAACATAATATTTGAACTACTCATATATATAATGTTTATACTTAAAACATCATATATCAAAATTAAATACAATATAAATTATAATATGAAGTAGTACATATTATAAGTAAATAAAAGTCATTTAAATTTATTTATTTATGGAATTTCCCTAATATTTATCTTAAGTTAAAATATATGAATTGTTCATTTATTTATTTTATTAACTTATTTGTGACATTGAATATATTTTTAATATTATGAATATATGTATGATATAGTTTAAATGTGTTTAAATAATAATTCAAAATTTTTTACATGAATTTAATTATTTATATGCTTGGTATGATAATTGATTTAGGTTTAATGAGTTACAGATCAATATGGGTCGATCACATTGGTTTAATATAATGAATATGGATTCAAAAATAAATCATTATATTGAATTAATACAAGTAAAAGGAACTTAATGTGATAATATGGAGAGATTAAATCCCCTATAAAACAGAACGTGTCATATTCCTTTAAAAAATAGACACTTGTAAAGACCACAATCATTCAATAGAGTAGGTTCTAAAAAAGTAGGGATCCCCTGGATTAACTTGTGTAGGGAATGAATTTAATAATGTGACCCTAAATATTAGGTTCCTTGTTTCTTGGAATATTATTTGGGTTACTCTTAAATTTTAAACCCTTAGTAAGGTTATTAAATGTAACATCCCGGACCCGAGATGTTATAAAGTGGTATGAGAGGCGGGTTCTTTTCGTTGACTTACTATTTAGAGCCGTTGTCAGGGATAGGACGAATGATAGTTGGTAATAAGTTTTTCCTGGGTGTAGCTAACCCGCGTACAGGGAAAAGCCAATTTACCTCATGATTACAATTTTACTGATTTTGAAATTTACAGATTATATGTTTTCACCATAGGGTGACGCACTTTGAGATTGTGCAGTTTATATTTTATCTGTGGGTTCTATTTAGTTGCAACCCGATGAGATGAGGGTATTCCGTCTCATGCGTCATATAGGCACGTGCTAGATATCACATGTCATGCATAGTTTCCATGACATGTAGGTGCATTAGAAAATGCATGTTTTTGTGATAGATGTTGTGCTAGAAAAGCATGTTGTTGTTATAGCTGCTCTGATAAAATACCTGATATTTGATAGGGTAATGCATTGTGAGCTTGTTTATATAATGGGCACCGAACTTTGGTTTTTGGGGAGTTTGGGCTCCCATTGACCGGAATTTGGTGGATCATTGACTGTTTATTGGTTATAACACAGATAAGATGTCAAACATTGATTCGTCGGGAGTATGGGACCTCACGAGTTAAAATTTGACTCTTTGGTGTTGTTTTTTAGTATTTCCTAGGTTTTGGTGAAGTTTCTGAGGTATACTGTTTAGAAACCCAGTATACACGCCATGTAGTATTTTTATACACGCCGTGTATGTTATTCTGTTCGGGAAGAAAAATGAACTTTTTAAGTACACGCCGTGTACTCTGAGTACATGCCGTGTAGTTTCTTCCAGTGTTACAAACCGTATGGGCGGTGACAGAGGGTAGGGAAAGGCTTTGGTAAAACACGCCATGTACCGAATGGACAGCCCGTGTAGTGTTGACTCGGAGTCCGTCCGTGTAACTTACAACACGGGTCAGTGAACTCCTTGGCAGAACACACCATGTCAATGATGGACATGTCGTGTAGTGTGACATGGGGGCTTGGTCGTGTAACTAACAACACAGGCCGATTTCACCTCTCCCCGAACACGCCGTGTACCAGTGGCACACGCCATGTAGTCTTGTCCGAGGACAGACCGTGTGGTATTAGCCGTGTGGCTGGGAAATGGAGTGTTGTACACACCGTGTACGGGTGTGACACGCCGTGTGGTGTCAATCTGAGTAGTCGGCTGTGTCACAGACGACACGGGCAGTTGGAAAATAACACCGTACATGCCATGTAGAGTTTATACATGCCATGTAGTTTTTGTTCAACGGAAGCTGTGTGGCTTAGCTGTGTAGAAGGACCCGGGTAGGGGAAAGGACGACAAGTACATGTTGTTTACTCCTTGTACACACTGTGTAGTCTTGTTTTGAAATTTTATAATGCCTCATTCCTCTTGTTTCCTTTGTGGTTCCTTCACTTTTCAGTCTTAAAAATCTTAAATCTAAGGCATGCCTTTGACCTTGTAGTGTCATGCCTCCTAGATGACCGCGCGTTGTTCTCCAGGAGAGCGACGACGACTATACTCAAGAAATGGTGGGGCATGGGCTACTAGTGGATCCTCTAGCAGAGCCAAATGCGGTACCAACTATTATACTCGACACAGGCATGGAGGCACAGTTCTGTGAAGGCTTTATGTGGTTCATGCAGAACATTTAGGGAGCACCGCAGGCAGCTACATCTATGGCTAAGCTGACTCGTATCTTCTAGTAGCAGCATCCACCTATTTTTTCAGGGGATGGTGGACCACAGGCTGCGGAGTCTTGGTTGGGGTTGATGCAGACTATTTTCCACCATCTTAAGACGCCTCCAGGGCAGAGGGTCAAGCTCGCGATGTATATGCTGCGTGATTTGGCCAAGAGGTGGTGGGATGTTACCACCTAGTCAGAGCATCACAGAGACATGGTGTGGGAATATTTTCAGGAAGTCTTCTATGAATTCTTCTTTCCCGAGACGCTGAGGGCAGATAGAGCATGAGAGTTTATGAATGTGCAGTCGGGCGCTATGTTAGTGATGGACTATTCTGCTCGTTTTATGTAGCTTCAGTGTTTTGCACCCGTGCTAGTGGGTGATGAGACGTTAAGAGCCAGGCGTTTTGAGGATGTTTTTCGTTATGACATCCGAGCACTGGTGAATGTTTTCAGGTTTCCTACTGTACACACGATTGTGAACCAGGTGTTGATTATAGAGAGGAACCTGTGGGAATCGAGTGGTGTGGGCCAGGGCTGTTCAGCACCAGTTTATGGTATTATTTCTATTGGCAAGATGAAGAGACAGATGGACTTCTCTCAGGGCGGCAGTACCAGTCAGAAGAAGGCTTCAAATGGATAGGTTATGTGCTACCAGTGTGGTAGATAGGGGCACAAGAGGCCACAGTGTCCACGAGACCCATTGGAGTGTCGAGCTTGTGGCAATTTGGGTCATCTACAGTGCTTTTGCAGGGCGTTTCCACCAGCTAGTGAGAGGGGTTCTGTGCGGACTCCGCGTGCGGGAGCAGGACCAATGGCTTCTTACCAGTCGAGAAACTGGAATACATCAGGGCATTCAGGCAGAGATGGTAGTCGTGTCCATGGTATCTAGACACCAGGATCTTAGAGGTAACAGGGCGAGACAACTCAGGGTAGCCAGGCTGTGTCATAGGGCCATGACACTGTGTAGGCATATGCAGTGCAACAGACCCACCAGGAGAAGGATCATGGACTTTCTACAGTTAGAGGTACTATTCTAGTAGCTTCTGTCTTATCTTCAGTACTTTTTGATATGGTTGCTATGCATAGTTTCATATCTATACCCGTTGTGGAGATCCTTGGGCTCTGTGTTTCTACTTCTTCCGATATCATGACGCTAGACACTCCGTTGGGGACTAGAACGGCTGGTGTGCATCAGTGCAAGGAGTACCCCATTGAGGTTGGAGGGTGTCACTTCCTTTGGGACCTCTATGTCTTGGAGATGACGAGATATGATGTCATTCTCAGGATGGACTGGTTGGTTCCCTTTCGAGCCTTTGTAGACTGCTATCGTTGCAGGGTTCATTTCACGTCACCAGTGGGCGGAGAGTTTATATACAAGGGAAAATGGGATGTTCACGCGAGTCGAGCTAGACCAGAGCATCATGGGTGAGGTGGAGTCACAGCACGGATTGCGATTTTGTATCTGGATAACTAGGGGACTTGCAGACGGATTTCCCTCCAATTTTTGATCGTTTCAGGGATGTCTTCCCGGATGACTTTTCAGCTCTGCCTCCGGAGCATGAGGTGGATTTCTCTATCGAGCTTGTTCCATGAGTATCACCAGTGTCCATTCCTTCGTATAGGATGGCCATGCCTAAGTTGTAGGAGCTCAAGAGGTAGTTAGAGGGGTTAAATGTAAAGGGCTTTATCTAACCCAGTATATCTCCTTGTGGTTCTCCGGTCCTTTTTGAGAAGAAGGCAGGCAATACCCTCAGACTTTGCGTGGATTATCGGAAGCTGAACCAGTTGATGGTTAAGAACCAATATTCCTTGCCAAGGATTGATTATCTTTTTTATCAGCTTCATGGAGCACGCATGTTATCGAAAATTGAATTGAGGCCAGGATATCATCAGCTGCGCATGAGGCCATCAGATATACTGCTTACAACTTTTTGGAGAAAATATGGTCTGTACGATTACTTGGTTATGCCATTCGGACTCACGAACATGCCAATAGTTTTCATGGCTCTGATGAATCATGTGTTCCATCCATATCTTGATTCTTTTGTGGTTGTATTTGTAGACAACATCTTGGTGTACTATCACACTCGACACGACCATGCCACCCATCTTGAGATCGTATTTAGTACACTGAGAGAGCATCAGCTATATGCTAAGCTATCGAAGTTCCACTTTTGGATGGACCAGATTCACTTCCTGGGTCATATCATCTCAAAAGCATGAGTTGCAGTAGACCTAGAGAAGGTGAGAGCCGTAGTTTCCTGGGAGCAGCCTAAGAACGTGTTTGAGATATAGAGTTTCTTAGGGCTGGCTAGTTACTACAAACACTTCATACTTGTCACGACCTGTCCTCGGGGCCCGTGCCGTGACTACCCCAAGCCCGCCTTCCATAGGCCAGGGGCTGGCGACTAGCACCAAGGCGTAATTCCCAACGAAAAGGGAAGGCATTGCCTTTGAAAAGTAAACAAGCACCACAGAGTAAGCAAGCGGAAAAGTAAACACTAAGTAAAAACTGTACAAGCTGTCCTGAAAGTAAAAGGGGCCGGAAATACAAGCCCAACTATAAAGTACAACTGAAAGGAAAACATCAACTAAAAAGGGAAAACTGCAGCGTCGAGCCGTCCTCCGGAAGTCCCACCTGAAGGGAGGGTACAGAAAGCCTCCACTGCTCCTCGGGTCCACCTAACCGCTCCGAGTACGTCCCGCCCAGTGGTCCACCTCCAGGTACTGTCCTGCTCCGCACGCCTCCTACACGATCAGCGTTGTCCGTCGTCTGCAACCAACACCACGAAGTGCGGGCATAGCCCATGAAGGGGTGAGTATAAGCTACTCAGTAGGGACCCCGAGACCCCCGATGGTCTCCCGAAATCCACAAAGGATAATCCACAAAGGAAACATGCAATCACGAAGTAACATCTGACACGGCTTAGGTATATGCCCATACATATACCTAAGTCATCAATTCCCCGATCGGCTCCAACGTCCGAGCCCTAGCACAACCCAGTCCACACAGGAAAGCAAAACGCATACCCACGCAGGATAGAACAACACAATCCACAAAGGAGAGTAAACAGTAAATCCACACAGGATAGCTCAACACAATCCACAAAGGAGAGAAACACAAGATTCAGCTCACACAGGTATACTTCTTCGGATGACGATAAAGATGATCATTGAACCATCTAAGTCGTCGGACCCACGAAGGATCGATAGGTACTAACCTTGCAGTGACCCACACAGGATCGGGCCCACGCAGGACCTGAAGGAGTTGGCTCACATAGAACCGCTGAGAGATGACCCACACAGGATCGGACCCACACAGGATCGGGCCCACACAGGACCGGCCCCACGCAGGACCTGTAGGCGCTGGCTCACACAGAACCGTTGAGCGCTGACCCACGCAAGATCAGACCCACACAGGATCGGGCCCACACAGGACCTGTAGCACTGATCCACGTAGGATCGCTGAGTGCAGTAGTCGTCGCAGTCCGTTGAGGATCTCTGCACAGTCGTCGCCGCAGTCCACTGAGGATCTCTGCACGGTCGTCGTCGGAGTCCACGGAGGATCTCTGCACAGTCGTCGCCGCAGTCCACTGAGGATCTCTGCACGGTCGTCGCTGTCGAAGTAGCAGTCGCAGCCAGCACTAGGGTTCCCGCACACAGCAAGTTCGTTCGGGAGGGTCTGCTCCACGAGCCGAGAGGCTAATACATCAACTGACACAAATTCCGAAGTTGATGTATCCAAAAGTTCTGTATCGTCAACAGGAACTCAACGTCGCAGACGGCGCGTCAATCGGACGCCCGGTCTGAGAGATATTGGCATTTTCGTCCCAGGGGCCCGGTTGGTTTTTAAGGCAAAACCAACCCGAACACACTCCACCTGTGTCCGAACCTTGGGCGGAGTATGCCAAAAGATCCGTCTCACATAGAGGAAATCAACAAAGCTGACGGCACGTCAATCGGACGTCCGTAGCTCAAGATATGAGTGTTTCCGCTCCGAGGGCCCGGTTGGTTTCGTGTACGAACCAACCCGGCCGAACTCAAAGTATTCCGAAACCTTGAGTTAGATATACCGAAATGACCGTATCGATCCAAGGATCACGTTTCCGCTGACGGCGAGTCGTTTGGAGGCACGAAGCTCAAGTTACGGGCATTTGAACGAAAACGTCCGAAGATGGGGGGTACGGGCCCGGGCCGACCCGGACCGACCCCCCATGGGTCGGCCCGAACCGGTTCTGACCCGGTTGTACCGGTCCGGCCCAGCCAGGGCGCGGCCCGGCCGGTCGGACCGGCCTGGCTCGGCTCGGCCGAGCGGCCGAGCGCCAGGTGCCGCGGGTGTTGACCCGCGGCCTGAGGGAAGTCGCGGCCCGCGTGGGCCGCGCTGGCGAACCGCGGACGCGGCTGAGCCGTGTCCCGCCTGGACGAACCGGACCTGTGCGGCCGCGGGTCCGTTGGCTGCCGCCGCCGTGGCTTCAGCCGCGGCGGCCTCGTCCGGCGGCGCGCTGGGGCGCCGCCGCCTCCGGTCGTCGGCGTCGCCGCACCGGTGACCCGCGTCGCCGGCAACTTCTGCGGGCCGCCGGCGTCGCTCCGGTGGCCCGTTTTCCTTCCCGTCTACGCCGTTGCTCCTCCCGGGATCCGTTCTTTACTGCGGGATCGTCAAACGTCCGCTGCGGCACGTTCCATCGTCGACTGTCAATTCCGCACAAAATGAAGAACGGCGGAGGGTCGTCGGGCCGTGTTCGTTTGGCCCGCACCCTCCGCGTTAGAGATAAACAACCGGAAGAAATTTAATAGAATGTTCAACACATGAACCAACAATTTTAAATAAATAAAATTGTTTCTTTGATTCCGTTTCTTAAATTTTTTTAAAGAAAAATTGATGGGAATTAATTTAAAAAGGGGTAATTCCCATAATGAAATCCCTACCTCGTCGATCGTCGTGCACGGGCGTTCTTCGTGGAAGAGATCGTCGCGGAAGAGAGGGATCGTCGCATCGTCGCGGGGAGGTGTCGCATCGTCGCGGAATCCGGCGTTGAGTCGGCGAGCTCAACGAACCAAGAACAACAGATTTAAATTATGATAAATTAAATCTGTGTTTAAAACAAAAAGGAAAGAACCTTGAGCGGAAATCCGAAATCACTCACTTCAAATGGTCGGTGATCGGAGATCGGAAGATCGTCTCGGACGAAGGCGTCGTCGATTTCCGGGTTCGGCGTTCTTCGCGTTCTTTGCGAGGGAGAAGAAGTTACGAGGGTTCTCTCAAATCTTTTCAAAAGATTTTGGGTTGGTCTTATTTTATTAACATGCCAACACACGAAAACCGGTTAAGAAACGATCCATCAATTCGTTGAATTAATTCAACGAAAGAAACGACCCATTTAATTCATGAAAGAAATATCCCATTTAATTCACGAAATAAACCGCCCAATTAAATGGTCTGTTAAGAATTTAGAAAACGCGTCAGTTGACTTTCATTAAGAAGGGTTTTCACGGGTGTGTTTCCTAGCGGAAAGAAACGGCGGGGCTCGTGCGGGCCCCACCTCACAAATATCCTACCAAGGGGGTAGGATATTTCTGGATAGCATCCTATCCAGTTCAACTCAGTTCAAGCCGCCTTTAAGTGGCTTCAAGTGGATTCCAAGTGGCTTAAGTGAAATAAAATAAAGTTGTCACAGAATTATTTTAGTTCTTAACTTTAAGCCCGAAAATTAAAAACCACACCCGAGCAAACGCAACTCCGGAAGAGGCGTTTCTAAGCGAATACCGGCGCTGCGATTTCATCGGTGCCCTCAGAATTCGATTCCGAGCACCGGTTCAAAAGTTAGAAAAACCCGCTCATCCGTTCACTGAACGTACCCAAGCCAAACTTCGGAAAATGATTCCGGGCACACCGGGCCTCGGAATCAGGTGCCGTCAGAAACTGCGCTCTTGCAAAATTCCAAAGAAAATTAAGAAAAAAAATTTCCTTGAAATTTACGGGTCTTTACATTACTCCCACCTCAGGACTTTACGTCCCCGTAAAGATACATCAAAAACTAGGGAAACAAATGTGGGTACTGAGCACGCATCTGAGCCTCCCGCTCCCAAGTGCTCTCCCGGAGGTTCCCGTGCTTCCATCTGATGCGCACAAGAGGAATCGATCGCCCACGTAGGACCCGCTCCTGTCGATCCTCTATCTCCACTGGGACCTCCGCAAAAGTCGCTCCATCATCCACGTCTAGCTCCCCATAGTCAATGATGTGTGTCGGGTCGTGCACGTATCTCCTCAGCTGGGATACATGGAAGACGTCGTGCACCCGGTGCAACTGAGGTGGCAGAGCCAGGCGATAAGCCACCTCGCCAACCCTGCTGAGGACCTGGAAGGGTCCGATGAAGAGTGGAGACAACTTGCCGCCTCGGCCAAATCTCCTCAAACCACGTCGAGGTGAGACCCGCAAGAAGACGTGGTCGCCATCCTCGAACTCTAGTGGCCTCCGCCTCCTGTCAGCATATGACTTCTGCCGGCTCTGTGCTGTCCTAATCCGCTCCTGGATGACCTGGACCTTCTCTGTCGTGGCCCGGACCATCTCTGGTCCCACAAGTGCTGACTCTCCAGGGTCTGTCCAGCACAAAGGGGATCTGCAAGGCCTGCCGTACAACGCCTCGTAGGGTGCCATCCCGATGGTGGAGTGGTAGCTGTTGTTGTACGCAAACTCCAACAAGGGTAGGTGGTCCTCCCAACTGCGACCATAGTCGATGACACATGCATGGAGCATGTCCTCGAGAGTCTGAATGGTCCTCTCCGTCTGACCATCCGTCTGAGGGTGAAAGGCGGTGCTCAGACGTAGTCGCGTCCCGAACACCTCCTGCAACCCCTTCCAAAGTCGGGAAGTAAAACGAGCGTCTCAATCGGAGACGATAGTAGATGGAACACCGTGGAGTCGTACAATCTCCTGAACGTAGAGACGCCCCAAGCTCTCCACTGAGCCCTACTCTCGAATGGGTAAGAAGTGTGCCGACTTGGTGAGTCGGTCAACAATCACCCAAATGGAATCGTGATCTCTGGAAGTGCGTGGAAGTCCAGTCACGAAGTCCATAGATATCCCGTCCCACTTCCACTCCGGGACCTCCAAGGGCTGTACCAAGCCTGCTGGTACCTGATGCTCAGCCTTCACCTGCTGGCAGGTGAGGCACCGTGAAACGAACTCTGCCACAACCTTCTTCATGCCCGGCCACCAGTGCTGTCGTCTGAGATCCTGGTACATCTTCGCCACTCCAGGATGTACCTCCAAAGGAGAAGTGTGAAACTCTCTCAGCACCTCCTCTCGTAAGGCGACTGGTACCAAGGTGCGTCCTCTGAAAAGGACATCGTGCTCTGCTCCAAGGGAGAAACCATCAGGTGCCTGTCCCGAGGATATCTGTGCACGCTGTGTCTCACAGTCAACGTCCCCATGCTGTGCCTCTCTGACTCGCTGAAGAAGTGGAGGAGAGACTATGAGAGACTGAAGGAAGGCTGCTCCGTCTCTATCCACAAAGGATATCTGCAAAGCGGCTAGCTGCTCTGTCGCCTCCTCAACTAGCTGGATGCCCGTCCTCCTGCTGAGGGCATCAGCCACCACGTTCCCCTTCCCGGGAGTATAGACTATCTCGAAGTCATAGTCTTGGAGGAAATCGAGCCATCTCCACTGTCTCAGGTTCAGGTCCTTCTGAGAGAAGATGTACCTGAGACTCTGGTGGTCAGAAAAGACTGTGAAGCGCTCGCCCATCAGATAGTGTCGCCATGTCTTCAGGGCAACGACCACTGCTGCCAACTCCAAGTCATGGGTAGCGTAGTTCTGCACATGAGGCCTCAACTGACGTGATCCGTAGGCAATCACGGCCCACTCCTGCATCAGGACACACCCGAGTCCGGTCCTTGATGCATCGCAGTAGACTACGTATCCAACTCCCTCCTCAGGCAACCTCAAGATAGGTGCGCTGGTCAACCTCTGCCTCAGCTCCTGGAAGCTCTGCTGACATCTGTCTGACCACACGAAGGGTTTCCCCTTCTTCGTCAACGCTGAGAGTGGGGACGCAACTCTGGAGAAGTCCGGCACAAATCTCCGATAGTATCCGGCTACGCCCAAGAAACTCCGCACCTCTGTCACGCTCTTGGGTGGCTCCCAAGCTAGCACTGCCTCGATCTTTGCGGGATCTACTGCAACTCCCGCCTCAGAAATGACGTGCCCCAATAAGTGGACCTCACGTAACAAGAACTGACACTTCGAGAGCTTGCCATAATGCTGGTGATATCGGAGTGTGTCTAGTACAACACGCAGGTGGTAGGCGTGCTCCTCCTCCGTCGTCGAGTACACCAAAATGTCGTCGATGAAGACCATGACAAATCGATCGAGGTATGGCTGGAAGATCCTGTTCATGAGGCTCATGAAAACTGCTGGAGCGTTGGTCACGCCGAAAGGCATAACCAAGAACTCATAGTGGCCATACTGACACCTGAAGGTTGTCTTCTGCACATCCTCGTCTCGAACTCTGAGCTGATGATAGCCTGACCTGAGGTCTATCTTCGAGAACCATCGTGCTCCCTTGAGCTGGTCGAAGAGGTCATCAATCCTGGGTAGCGGATACTTGTTCCTCACTGTCACCTGATTCAGGCGACGATAATCGACACACAGTCGCAAGATCCCGTCCGCCTTCTTGGCGAACAAAATCGGGGAAGCCTAGGGCGAAACACTGGGTCGGATGAACCCCTTTCCCTACAAGTCCTCCAACTATACCCGCAGCTCTCGAAGCTCAGCGGGGGCCATCCGATACGCTGGAGTGGATATCGGGGCTGTCCCGGGGTACGGGTCAATATAAAAGTCTACCTCTCTGCGAGGAGGTAGTCCTAGAACGTCGTCGGGAAAGACGTCCGCGTACTGATCCACCACTGCAGGAAAACTGGGACTCCGCACGTGTAACAGCCCAAGATTTTATAAAGAAATATTCTTTTTAATTTTATTAATGTTTTGTGTTGTACGCTACACCAAAAGGATCTTGCACAACACACATCCTTGACTTGACTTGCATTACACGCAATCGCGACCTTCCTCGATAGCGTGTGTAGTACGCAATACCGAGTTTCACTAAACAACGATATGCTATAAAAATATTATTAAAACTAGCCGTTATGAGTAGTAATAACCACTTTTTGAAATCCAGTAAATCTTATTTTTCAAAATGAACTTTATTTTTGGATTCGGAGTATCGAATTTAGCCTAAGGTGAAATTTTGGTACTTTTCGGATAACTTTCATATTTTGATGAATAGTGAAAATGACTAAATTTTAATTAAAAACAACTTTTTTAATCGAAATAATTAATAATGATAAATTATTAATTTGAGTGATTTTAAAGTATATTTAGAATATATTTTTACAATTTAATACAATTTTGGTCATTGAATGTAATTTCACATTTAAACCAGACATAATCAAGTGTCAATCTTTTGATAGATATTGTTTCTTAAAAACACGCTATCTGTTTTAACAGCGGGATTTAATTATAAAATTAATTAATGCAACTTCTATGTTATGAATTTGGTTAAATAGATTTCATTTTTGAATTCGGAATATGAAATATAGCTTAGGATGAAATTTTGGCATTTTTCTGAAAACCTTCAATTTTTGATGAATAGTGAAACCACTAAGTGGTAGGTTAAAACTGAATTTTAAATAAAACTTAATTTTACCGCTTCTGTGAATGGAATTTCGAAAATCCGACAGACACGGTTAATATCAAGGACTGAAATGTGGTTCAATGAGATGAAAATAATTTTTTGGTGAATAGTAACTTTTTACCTTTTTTACAGCGGTTAATAGTAAATAGGGTAACTAAGGGTAAATATGATATTAATATTACCCTAACATATGTCCTAATTCTATTGGACAAGTGTAATTCGACCAAAAACAAACTTAGGAATAAAATATGACCATTTAGGCCCACTTGGATTAGATTAGGACATTTATTATTAATTTATTTAAAGAAGGGTTAAAATAGTTAAAATCAAAGTTTAATAAGTAAATCATTTTTAATATGGGGTTATACATAAGATAAATTCGACTATAAATATTCATTAGAAATATAAAAATATTTCCTACATGATGGTATTTTATTTGTAATTTTTAGACATCCAATAATTTAATTTATTTATGACACAACGATGATGCAGTAATTATCTTTTTAATGAAATATTGACATAATTGATGTTATAAGCACCAAAATAAATGTAATTTTATATTTTTTATGAATTCCACTAATTTTCTAGGTTACTATGATATATTAGTGTTGATTTTATCAACTTGGTTTGAACATATAATTCTGTTATGACTTTCACAAAAATCATATATCAAATAGTGTCAAAATTGACACAAAATAGTTTTTAAATCAAATATTATATTATTAATTGATATTTTATTCCTAAAAATCTAAGGTTTGGCCAAATGACTTAGATAAGGATATATGTATTAATAATATACAATTTGGGGTTCGTTTGGCATGTTATATTAAGTTTATTAACCATATAGTGGAAGAAAACAAAAAGACACGGTAAAAGTTAAATTAATTAACTTAGAGCTAAATCTAATTGATAAGGTTAAAATAATACCCTAAACTTGTCTAAATATTATTGGTTGATAGGATTTCGACCCATCCCCACTTTAGCTTCTAAATAAGACCCTTTGGAACCATTATAAACCGATTTTGACTTTATTATAAAATAATATTTTGAGGTATTCCTAAGGTGCCCCTCTCCTCCCTTATAAAAGGACACCTCCTCCCCCTCCTCCTCACACCAATTTGAGCACTCAAGCTCGGCCAACCCCTGCCAAAATCTCTTCTCCACTTCCCTAGCAACATCCTAGAGGTTCTGGTCTTCCTCAAAGACCAATTCTAGTGCCCTAAGAGGAGGTCTCAAAGAGGCACTTCAAAGAAGAGGTAATTACCGTTACCAATTCTTTCATCTTTATTTCTTCTTCCACTTCTTCTTCTTAGTTTGTTTCATTATGAAGTAATAACATCAGTATCACTCATATACTGATATGTTATTATAAGTATGAAACAACCCTATTTCACCATCTATCCATCCTACGGAAAAAGAAATCACCGCGCGTGCGTACGTACGGAATACCGTCTCCACGCCGTGGTGTAATCAATTTTCCACCACCACCTTACATGGATGGGTATAATGGTGTAAAGAATAACTATACATAGTTATTACAACATCATATTGATTCTGATATATTGTATAATCCACTCCAATTCAATTCAATATTTATAGAAATGATATCATCGCTCGTGCGTACATACGGACTACCGTCTCCACGACGCGATGAGATTCATTCTCCATGTTAACCATTTAAGAATGATTATAATGTATATATAAGAAATAATAATGAAATATATGACATTATAAAGCTACTGGATTTATGTATATATATACATATGTATGTCATCTACTTACTTCCATTTCAAGACAATAAGGAAAGGAAAACAGCGTTCATGCGTACGTACGGACTACCGTCTCCCTGAACGGTGTTTTTCATTTTATTTATCTACCTATTATATATATATATATATACTGAATATATATGATATATAAATCATATTTTATATTCTGGAAGTAAGTAAATCATGATATAAGTAATAATGATGTCATGAACAACAAGTCAAAACACCTACGATAAATGAAACGATTTTACCCAAAACGCTTCTTTAACATGGAATTTACAAAAGAACGGGTAATATAATGTCATAAGTGAACCATATATGATATCATAACAATGAATATGATTCTGTAATAAGTCAATAACATGATTTAAATCATTATACAGGAGGTTCGGACACTTACGAAGCAAATCGGACCTAAGGTAAGGGAAATATCACAATCTCATTTTTATCCGAGATTGTTTATTCGTAAGTATTTACTGGGGTGTATTTTATCATCCACATCCATGTTTCATCAATATGTAATATTATTTCCATCCACCTAAAATTGTTTAAATCCATTTTTACCCTTCGGTGAGTTTTTAGTAAAAGAAATGAAAGGAATCTTTTGATGTTTTTCGTACGAGGTACTTTTTGACTTTTCCGACAAAAGTACGAAGAATGTTTTTTTTAACTTATACGGCACGAACGGATTTATACTGTTTTACAAAGCCTTATTTTCATGAAGCTTCCTCTAAGAGATTTCATGACTATTTTCAATAAAATCTCTTTCTTTTAAAATTGCATGATGTTTTGTGAAAAGAAATTGATTTTGAAGAAGAAAGGATATTTTCCTCAAGAATTCAATTCAAGTGTTTTATCAAAATTATTTTCCATATAAGATAATAAAGGGTTCTGTTTCTATCCATATTTTTACATTGATTTGACTATGTTGTGATGGAATTATGTTTATGAATTCCTTTATCTTATATGAATGGTTTTATGATGTCATGTTGTTTAAGAATCCCATTTTTATTACATGGGTTATGCAATGATGTATGATTTATGATTTTGTGGCACACATAAGAAAGGATTCATTAAGAGATGGGTGGGACCTATATATCCCTCCAATGCATTGGGTAAAGATTTCATATCTCATGAGATAGACATGGCTGGAATGGTAGGTTATACCGGTTCAGTGAAACAGGACTGAAACGAGGATTACTCGATTCAGAAAGGGACTTTGTCCACTAAGATAGTCTTGGCAATGAGTCTTGACTAACAAGAAATGATTCTCTATGATTATGTGTGTATGCCACAATGAGTAATGTTTTAAGTTATGGTTTCATTTTCACTACTATGATTTATCCCATGTTATGAAATTATGCTCTCTTTTGCAGGTTAAGATTTCCAAAAATGTTATGTTCTTATGAAAATTATGTGATTGATATTTCTTTTGTTTACCCTTACTGAGCATTTGAGCTCACCCTTTTATGTTTTCTTTTCCCCAGGATATAAAGAAAGGTTTTAGGTAAAAAAAAAGGAAGATCTTTATGGGAGATTTTGAAGATCTTTCACCAGGATTAGAAGATTACGTTCCGAGTTTCCAAAGACACTAAACTATTACGGTCCTTGTGTGTGTGTTTTTGATATGTACTAAGTATTCCGCAAAAGTAATGTAATGTCCATGTACGTCAGGCTACGGGTCTCTACAGTTGGTATCAGAGGAAAGGTTTAGTCAACCTTTGGAAACTAGGATGCGAAAACGTTAGTGAGATTCCTAGAGATATTTCTAAGGTATGTCTAGGTATGTCCCTAAGGTTAAGTATACGTATAGGTTATAGTAATAGAATTACGCTAACGATCATAGAATTAAACCCAAGATGTTGGATATTGAAGGTACTCCCCCTTTATTGTGTTGTTTTCCCTAGCATGATTTTTTCATCTAACACTATTATGTTTGGGTTTTAGAAAATGGCTGGAAACAAGATGATTCACAATAATGGAGGATATGATAGACAATGGAATGATATTCTTCATGAGCAACCAAATGAAATGGGATTTGGATGTCCAAACATCATTATTATGCCCAATCAGCAATCTCACAACATGATCAATAAAGTAAAATTTGGTAAGTTTCCTGACTCGACTAATAAGAGAAAGATGGAGTTCCATGATGATTATAGAGGAAAGAAAGTTCAATTTCCCCTATGTAATTCATGTGGGAAGAGGCATCAAGGAGAATGTTTCAAAGGAACTGGAAGATGCTTTGGGTGTGGAAAAGAAGGACACAAAGCAAGTAAGTGCAAAGGAAAAGGGTCGGTTAACACCATGGATGAGGATAATGGTATTGCTACGACATCAAAAATGGTTAAGTGTTTTAAATGTGGAATGTATGGGCATTATGCAAACAAATTCCCTAAGGGAAAGACTCATGAAGAGAATCAGTATGGTCATATGGGTAGTATTTATGTGGATGATGATGAAGAGACTACAAATGATATGTGAGATGAAAGAATTTTTGAAGCTCGGTCAATGGTTTAAGAATGTAGTGGAATGATTACATGTTTATCATGTGTAATGTTGTATAAGTAATCTCATGGTACTATGGAATAAAGAGACATGTAAGGATTGTAACATTGTTGTCTGATTAATGTTACCAGTATCCATGAAAGGTTATTCAGATATTTTTGGAATGAAGATGATATGCGCATAATGAAGGGATAAGGGGAAAATGAAATGTTTGACAGTATTCATGAGCTCATGATTGATATAAGGACTAAGTGATATCATGGTTTGAGTATATAGAATTTTGAGGATTTCGGTATGTGAAAAGTGTTAACTTTTAACTGCATTCAAGTTTTCACTAAGGTTCAATGGGTATTCAAGAGAGTACAAGATTAAGGCCTTTAAATGTTTGGAATGTGACCAACAAGATATATCTTATGATATATGGGGATCAATGATGGTATTAAATCTCTGGTAATCGTTTTCACTATGTTATGAGAATGGACTGCAGTATTATGAGCCTAATGATTGGAATGAATTATGTTGGACATAAGTTAGTATTTTTTAAGGATAGAAGATTTTCGATATTATTGATGGGATGTTATAGTAACGTAGTTTTAGAAAAAGGGACAACCTGCAGGACGGGCAACATCCCATCGCTTCGGACAAGGCTGTAGGAATCGAACCCACAACCGAAGTGCGACTGGCCTTTATCGCCTACCACTGACCTACAGGAAGTCCCTGTTTAGTAGAAATTAGTTTTATTATATTAAGCAGTATGATATATGAAGTATAAGTCCATTTTAGGAACTATATATGATTAATCTCACTATAGAATGACTTATGTATATTTAATAACTTTTGCTTACCTTTTGTTTGAGACAGATGGAATGACCCGTCATTCTATCACATGATCTGCTAACACTTCACGAATAACAAATTCAACTTCATTTATTTAAGAGATGAATTAGAAATTGTTCAAGGCACGAACAATAGTGAGATTTTACCAAAATAAAGTAAGTATTTATTCTAATTCAAATTCTTCAACTTTAGGGAAACGATCTTGAAAACCAAAAATGTCATCCTAGTGCTCTTATATCTGATTAATCCGATGGTACCTTAGATCGTCACAAATTTATGGATTTGTGATTGCTAGATTTTCCATATACATGTTCTCTACCACTCTCCATCAGAACATGATGGTTAGATTTCTCTTCCATATCCATATTTTCACCTATGTGGAAACCCAGTGATTAGTTTATTTGGGTAACCATTACGTTTCATACTTTTGTTTTTAAAGATTGGTTTTGATATTCCTTTTTTAGATGTGGGTTTCTATTAAAGAAACTTTCGAATAGTAAACCATTTATAACCCCGACGAATTTCGAGGGCGAAATTCATTTTAAGGGGGGTAGAATGTAACAGCCCAAGATTTTATAAAGAAATATTCTTTTTAATTTTATTAATGTTTTGTGTTGTACGCTACACCAAAAGGAGCTTGCACAACACACATCCTTGACTTGACTTGCATTACACGCAATCGCGACCTTCCTCGATAGCGTGTGTAGTACGCAATACCGAGTTTCACTAAACAACGATATGCTATAAAAATATTATTAAAACTAGCCGTTATGAGTAGTAATAACCACTTTTTGAAATCCAGTAAATCTTATTTTTCAAAATGAACTTTATTTTTGGATTCGGAGTATCGAATTTAGCCTAAGGTGAAATTTTGGTACTTTTCGGATAACTTTCATATTTTGATGAATAGTGAAAATGACTAAATTTTAATTAAAAACAACTTTTTTAATCGAAATAATTAATAATGATAAATTATTAATTTGAGTGATTTTAAAGTATATTTAGAATATATTTTTACAATTTAATACAATTTTGGTCATTGAATGTAATTTCACATTTAAACCAGACATAATCAAGTGTCAATCTTTTGATAGATATTGTTTCTTAAAAACACGCTATTTGTTTTAACAGCGGGATTTAATTATAAAATTAATTAATGCAACTTCTATGTTATGAATTTGGTTAAATAGATTTCATTTTTGAATTCGGAATATGAAATATAGCTTAGGATGAAATTTTGGCATTTTTCTGAAAACCTTCAATTTTTGATGAATAGTGAAACCACTAAGTGGTAGGTTAAAAACTGAATTTTGCATAAAACTTAATTTTACCGCTTCTGTGAATGGAATTTCGAAAATCCGACAGACACGGTTAATATCAAGGACTAAAATGTGGTTCAATGAGATGAAAATAATTTTTTGGTGAATAGTAACTTTTTACCTTTTTTACAGCGGTTAATAGTAAATAGGGTAACTAAGGGTAAATATGATATTAATATTACCCTAACACATGTCCTAATTCTATTGGACAAGTGTAATTCGACCAAAAACAAACTTAGGAATAAAATATGACCATTTAGGCCCACTTGGATTAGATTAGGACATTTATTATTAATTTATTTAAAGAAGGGTTAAAATAGTTAAAATCAAAGTTTAATAAGTAAATCATTTTTAATATGGGGTTATACATAAGATAAATTCGACTATAAATATTAATTAGAAAGATAAAAAGCTTTCCTACATGATGGTATTTTATTTGTAATTTTTAGACATCAAATAATTTAATTTATTTATGACACAACGATGATGCAGTAATTATCTTTTTAATGAAATATTGACATAATTGATGTTATAAGCACCAAAATAAATGTAATTTGAGATTTTTTATGAATTCCACTAATTTTCTAGGTTACTATGATATATTAGTGTTGATTTTATCAACTTGGTTCGAACATATAATTCTGTTATGACTTTCACAAAAATCATATATCAAATAGTGTCAAAATTGACACAAAATAGTTTTTAAATCAAATAATATATTATTAATTGATATTTTATTCCTAAAAATCTAAGGTTCGGCAAAATGACTTAGATAAGGATATATGTATTAATAATATACAATTTGGGGTTCGTTTGGCCTGTTATAGTAAGTTTATTAACCATATAGTGGAAGAAAACAAAAAGACACGGTAAAAGTTAAATTAATTAACTTAGAGTTAAATCTAATTGATAAGGTTAAAATAATACCCTAAACTTGTCTAAATCTTATTGGTTGATAGGATTTCGACCCATCCCCACTTTAGCTTAGAAATAAGACCCTTTGGAACCATTATAAACCGATTTTGACTTTATTATAAAATAATATTTTGAGGTATTCCTAAGGTGCCCCTTTCCTCCCTTATAAAAGGACACCTCCTCCCCCTCCTCCTCACACCAATTTGAGCACTCAAGCTCGGCCAACCCCTGCCAAAATCTCTTCTCCACTTCCCTAGAAACATCCTAGAGGTTCTGGTCTTCCTCAAAGACCAATTCTAGTGCCCTAAGTGGAGGTCTCAAAGAGGCACTAAAAAGAAGAGGTAATTACTGTTACCAATTCTTTCATCTTAATTTCTTCTTCCACTTCTTCTTCTTAGGTTGTTTCATTATGAAGTAATAACATCAGTATCACTCATATACTGATATGTTATTATAAGTATGAAACAACCCTATTTCACCATCTATCCATCCTACGGAAAAAGAAATCACCGCGCGTGCGTACGTACGGAATACCGTCTCCACGCCGTGGTGTAATCAATTTTCCACCACCACCTTACATGGATGGGTATAATGGTGTAAAGAATAACTATACATAGTTATTACAACATCATATTGATTCTGATATATTGTATAATCCACTCCAATTCAATTCAATATTTATAGAAATGATATCATCGCTCGTGCGTACGTACGGACTACCGTCTCCACGACGCGATGAGATTCATTCTCCATGTTAACCATTTAAGAATGATTATAATGTATATATAAGAAATAATAATGAAATATATGACATTATAAAGCTACTGGATTTATGTATATATATACATATGTATGTCATCTACTTACTTCCATTTCAAGACAATAAGGAAAGGAAAACAGCGTTCATGCGTACGTACGGACTACCGTCTCCATGAACGGTGTTTTTCATTTTATTTATCTACCTATTATATATATATATATATATACTGAATATATATGATATATAAATCATATTTTATATTCTGGAAGTAAGTAAATCATGATATAAGTAATAATGATGTCATGAACAACAAGTCAAAACACCTACGATAAATGAAACGATTTTACCCAAAACGCTTCTTTAACATGGAATTTACAAAAGAACGGGTAATATAATGTCATAAGTGAACCATATATGATATCATAACAATGAATATGATTCTGTAATAAGTCAATAACATGATTTAAATCATTATACAGGAGGTTCGGACACTTACGAAGCAAATCGGACCTAAGGTAAGGGAAATATCACAATCTCATTTTTATCCGAGATTGTTTATTCGTAAGTATTTACTGGGGTGTATTTTATCATCCACATCCATGTTTCATCAATATGTAATATTATTTCCATCCACCTAAAATTGTTTAAATCCATTTTTACCCTTCGGTGAGTTTTTAGTAAAAGAAATGAAAGGAATCTTTTGATGTTTTTCGTGCGAGGTACTTTTTGACTTTTCCGACAAAAGTACGAAGAATGTTTTTTTTAACTTATACGGCACGAACGGATTTATAATGTTTTACAAAGCCTTATTTTCATGAAGCTTCCTCTAAAAGATTTCATGACTATTTTCAATAAAATCTCTTTCTTTTAAAATTGCATGATGTTTTGTGAAAAGAAATTGATTTTGAAGAAGAAAGGATATTTTCCTCAAGAATTCAATTCAAGTGTTTTATCAAAATTATTTTCCATATAAGATAATAAAGGGTTCTGTTTCTATCCATATTTTTACATTGATTTGACTATGTTGTGATGGAATTATGTTTATGAATTCCTTTATCTTATATGAATGGTTTTATGATGTCATGTTGTTTAAGAATCCGATTTTTATTACATGGGTTATGCAATGATGTATGATTTATGATTTTGTGGCACACATAAGAAAGGATTCATTAAGAGATGGGTGGGACCTATATATCCCTCCAATGCATTGGGTAAAGATTTCATATCTCACGAGATAGACATGGCTGGAATGGTAGGTTATACCGGTTCAGTGAAACAGGACTGAAACGAGGATTACTCGATTCAGAAAGGGACTTTGTCCACTAAGATAGTCTTGGCAATGAGTCTTGACTAACAAGAAATGATTCTCTATGATTATGTGTGTATGCCACAATGAGTAATGTTTTAAGTTATGGTTTCATTTTCACTACTATTATTTATCCCAGGTTATGAAATTATGCTCTCTTTTGCAGGTTAAGATTTCCAAAAATGTTATGTTCTTATGAAAATTATGTGATTGATATTTCTTTTGTTTACCCTTACTGAGCATTTGAGCTCACCCTTTTATGTTTTCTTTTCCCCAGGATATAAAGAAAGGTTTTCGGTAAAAAAAAGGAAGATCTTTATGGGAGATTTTGAAGATCTTTCACCAGGATTAGAAGATTACGTTCCGAGTTTCCAAAGACACTAAACTATTACGGTCCTTGTGTGTGTGTTTTTGATATGTACTAAGTATTCCGCAAAAGTAATGTAATGTCCATGTACGTCAGGCTACGAGTCTCTACAGCACGTCAACTGCTCCCAGGATGAGGCTAGCCAACTGATGAGTGATGGGCTGACCTCTCCTCTGCGTGAGTCCATCCTGTGCTGCTAAGGCTCCCTTCTCGCCGGTGAAGGTGAACCTGCTCCCGTCGGTGCGCACACATCGCACCTTGCGCCTAATGCAGTCAATCTGAGCATGGACTGTAGATAACCAATCCATGCCCAAGATGACGTCGTAAGGCCTCGACGCTGCTACAAGAAGATCCCAGCCGAAGCTCTTGCCTCCTAGAGTAAGCTCACACTGCCGGCACTAGTGTGTAATCGTCGAGTCTGCTCCCGTAGGAGTCTCTAGCCGTAAGGATCGAGCCAATGGCTCTGTCGGAATCTCCGAGCTCCAAACAAGGGCAGTGGCTATGAAAGAGTGACTCGCTCCTGTGTCTATCAGAACTGCAGCAAGGGTGGAATAGACACAGATCGTACCTCGAATCATCTCTGGCACGTCGTGGTCGTAGGCCTCCGCTGCCTGGAGCTGAGCCTGTCTCTGCCCGCCAGCTCCCTGTGGTCGGGGCGGGCCTCCTGGTGGTGGTGGTGGCAGAGCCTCAAAGCGTCGCCCACCACCTGCTGCTCGGCCAGCTCCTCTGCCTCGTCCGCCTCCTCCCTGCGGACCGCCACGGTCGACCCTCTGCCTCTGCGTGGGTGGTCCCTCCACCGTCTGCTGCCCCTCGGTACGACGGGTCGGGCAGTCACGAGCCATGTGGCCCTGCCCGCCGCACTCGTAGCACTGCCTGCCTCTCGGAAGGCTGGCTCCGGGTCGGGTGCCCTGCACTGCTGAGCCAGTGTCCCGAGGTCGCTTGCCGGAAGTTCAGGTCCTCCTGGAACCCTGAGTCATCCGCCGGCTACCAGCTGCCGAAGACTCCGCTCTCTGCCGCCCTGCGGTAGGTCTCGCTGTGGACTAAGCCAGGAAGCTCTCGATCAGGAGGGCTCGCTCCAGTACTCCAGCCTGGGTCGGGATGCTGAGGGATATGAGCGATGCCCTGATCTCGTGTCTGAATCCCTGCTCGAAGGTCCGGGCCCGGAATAAGGGGTCCCGTACCATGTCTGTCGAGTAGCGAGAAAGGTCGGTGAACCTCGCCACGTACTGAGCGACCGTCAAGCTGCCCTGCCGCAGCTGAAGAAGCTCCGGGATGCGCACCGCTCGGAGGGTGTCCAGGACGAACTCTGAGCGGAGGAGGCTCTCGAAGTCCGTCCAGATGAGGGTGGCCTCATCGTGTACCTGGAGCATCAGGCTCGACCAGCGTCCGGCTGCTGCGTGCAGTAGGCTCGCCGCGAGGATCACCATGAGGTCTGCTGGCGTCCTCACTAGCCTGAAAACTCGGATGACCGCCTCTAGCCAGTCCTCGGCTTCCTGGGGGTCCGACTCCCCACGGAACCTGGGTGGTCGCTGGTGTTGGAACTCGTGCAGAGCTCCAAGGCGTCGTGCGTCGTCAGCTGCCAGTGCTGGAAGCATCGGGGGCTCGTCGGGTAAAGGTACCGCCGGTGCCTCTGCTGTCAACGGGCCCTGTACCGAGGCCTCGTCGCTCGGCGGGCTGTCGTCGCGCCCTACTCTGGGAACCCTAGCTGGCTGCTGTCGTCGTGCCATCCTGAAAAGGAAACAAGTATGCCACGGTCAGAACAGTATACCTGGTGAGCTGACACAAGTAATCACAAAGAAAACTTGAAACACACATGCAATCAATGTTTTTGTGCATTAAGTCGGGAATCAGAAGTCAGGGTCCTGGTGTATGGATACGTCGGCCGCCGCACCAACACTGGACTCCCTAGACTGATAACCACACTCAATACGCTAAACACTATTGCTGCACATAGAAGAAATATCAGAGTCTGCGGTAGAACCGACCACCTCTGATACCAATTTGTCACGACCCGTCCTCGGGGCCCGTGCCGTGACTACCCTAAGCCCGCCTTCCATAGGCCAGGGGCTAGCGACTAGCACCAAGGCGTAATTCCCAACGAAAAGGGAAGGCATTTCCTTTGAAAAGTAAACAGGCACCACAGAGTAAGCAAGCGGAAAAGTAAACACTAAGTAAAAACTGTACAAGCTGTGCTGAAAGTAAAAGGGGCCGGAAATACAAGCCCAACTGTAAAGTATAACTGAAAGGAAAACAGCAACTAAAAAGGGAAAACTGCAGCGTCGAGCCGTCCTCCGGAAGTCCCACCTGAAGGGAGGGTACAGAAAGCCTCCACTGCTCCTCGGGTCCACCTAACCGCTCCGAGTACGTCCCACCCAGTGGTCCACCTCCAGGTACTGTCCTGCTCCGCACGCCTCCACCACGATCAGCGCTGTCCGTCGTCTGCAACCAACACCACGAAGTGCGGGCATAGCCCGTGCAGGGGTGAGTATAAGCTACTCAGTAGGGACCCCGAGACCCCCGAAGGTCTCCCGAAATCCACAAAGGATAATCCACAAAGGAAAGATACAATCACGAAGTAACATCTGACACGGCTTAGGTATATGCCCATACATATACCTAAGTCATCAATTCCCCGATCGGCTCCAACGTCCGAGCCCTAGCACAACCCAGTCCACACAGGAAAGCAAAACGCATACCCACGCAGGATAGAACAACTCAATCCACAAAGGAGAGTAAACAGTAAATCCACACAGGATAGCTCAACACAATCCACAAAGGAGAGAAACACAAGATTCAGCTCACACAGGTATACTTCTTCGGATGACGATAAATATGATCATTGAACCATCTAAGTCGTCGGACCCATGAAGGATCGATAGGTACTAACCTTGCAGTGAACCACACAGGATCGGGCCCAGGCAGGACCTGAAGGAGTTGGCTCACACAGAACCGCTGAGAGATGACCCACACAGGATCAGACCCACACAGGATCGGGCCCACACAGGACCGGGCCCACGCAGGACCTGTAGGCGCTGGCTCACACAGAACCGCTGAGCGTTGACCCACGCAGGATCGGACCCACACAGGATCGGGCCCACACAGGACCTGTAGCACTGATCCATGTAGGATCGCTGAGTGCAGTAGTCGTCGCAGTCCGCTGAGGATCTCTGCACAGTCGTCGCCGCAGTCCACTGAGGATCTCTGCACGGTCGTCGTCGGAGTCCAGGGAGGATTTCTGCACAGTCGTCGCCGCAGTCCACTGAGGATCTCTGCACGGTCGTCGCTGTCGAAGTAGCAGTCGTAGCCAGCACTAGGGTTCCCGCACACAGCAAGCTCGTTCAGGAGGGTCCGCTCCACGAGCTGAGAGGCTGATACATCAACTGACATAAAGTCCGAAGTTGATGTATCCAAAAGTTCCATATCATCAACAGGAACTCAACGTCGCAGACGGCGCGTCAATCGGACGCCCGGTCTGAGAGATATTAGCATTTTCGTCCTAGGGGCCCGGTTGGTTTTTAAGGCAAAACCAACCCGACCGCACTCCACCTGCGTCCGAACCTCGGGCGGAGTATGCCAAAAGATCCATCTCACTTAGAGGAAATCAACAAAGCTGACGGCACGTCAATCGGACATCCGTAGCTCAAGATATGAGCGTTTCCGCTCCGAGGGCCCGGTTGGTTTCGTGTACGAACCAACCCGGCCGAACTCAAAGTATTCCGAAACCTTGAGTGCGATATACCGAAACGACCGTCTCGATCCAAGGATCGCGTTGCCGCTGACGGCGAGTCGTTTGGAGGCACGAATCTCATGTTACGGGCGTTTGAACGAAAACGTCCGAAGATGGGGGGTACGGGCCCGGGCCGACCCGGCCCGACCCCCCTGGGTCGGCCCGAACCGGGTCGACCCGACCCGGGTCCGACCCGGTTGTACCGGTCCGGCCCGGCCAGGGCGCGGCCGAGCGGCCGAGCGCCAGGTACCGCGGGTGTTGACCCGCGGCCTGAGGGAAGTCGCGGCCCGCGCTGGCGAACCGCGGACGCGGCTGAGCCGCGTCCCGCCTGGACAAACCGGACCCGCGCGGCCGCGGGTCCAATGGACGCCGCCGCCGCGGCTTCAGCCGCGGGGGCGTCGTCCGGCGGCGCGCCGGGGCACCGCCGGCAACTTCCGTGGGCCGCCGGCATCGCTCCGGTGGCCCGTTTTCCTTCTCGTCTGCGCCGTTGCTCCTCCCGGGATCCATTCTTTACTGCGGGATCGTCAAACGTCCGTTGCGGCACGTTCCATCGTCGACCGTCAATTCCGCACAAAACGAAGAACCACAGAGGGTCGTCGGGCTGTGTTCGTTTGGCCCGCACCCTCCGCGTTATAGATAAACAACTGGGAGAAATTTAATAGAATGTTCAACACATGAACCAACAATTTTAAATAAATAAAATTGTTTCTTTGATTCCGTTTCTTAAATTTTTTTAAAGAAACATTGACGGGAATTAATTTAAAAAGGGGTAATTCCCATAATGAAATCCCTACCTCATCGATCGTCGTGCGCGGGCGTTTTTCGCGGAAGAGATCGTCGCGGAAGAGAGGGATCGTCGCGTCGTCGCGGGGAGGCGTCGCGTCGTCGCGGAATCCGGCGTTGAGTCGGCGAGCTCAACGAACCAAGAACAACAGATTTAAATTATGATAAATTAAATCTGTGTTTAAAACAAAAAGGAAAGAACCTTGAGCAGAAATCCGAAATCACTCACTTCAAATGGTCGGTGATCGGAGATCGGAGATCGGAGATCGGAAGATCGTCTCGGACGAAGGCGTCGTCGATTTCCGGGTTCGGCGTTCTTCGCGTTCTTCGTGTTCTTCGCGAGGGAGAAGAAGTTACGAGGGTTCTCTCAAATCTTTTCAAAAGATTTTGGGTTGGTCTTATTTTATTAACATGCCAACACACGAAAACCGGTTAAGAAACGATCCATCAATTCGTTGAATTAATTCAACGAAAGAAACGACCCATTTAATTCACGAAAGAAACAACCCATTTAATTCACGAAATAAACCGCCCAATTAAATGGTCTGTTAAGAATTTAGAAAACGCGTCAGTTGACTTTCATTAAGACGGGTTTTCACGGGTGCGTTTCTTAGCGGAAAGAAACGGCGGGGCTCGTGCGGGCCCCACCTCACAAATATCCTACCAAGGGGGTAGGATATTTCTGGATAGCATCATATCCAGTTCAACTCAGTTCAAGCCACCTTTAAGTGGATTCAAGTGGCTTCCAAGTGGCTTAAGTGAAATAAAATAAAGTTGTCGCAAAATTATTTTATTTCTTAACTTTAAGCCCGAAAATTAAAAACCACAGCCGAGCAAACGCAACTCCGAAAGAGGCGTTTCTAAGCGAATACCGGCGCTGCGATTTCATCGGTGCCCTCAGAATTTGATTCCGGGCACCGGTTCAAAAGTTAGAAAAACCCGCTCGTCCGTTCACTAAACGTACCCGAGCCAAACTTCGGAAAATGATTCCGGGCACACCGGGCCTCGGAATCAGGTGCCGTCAGAAAATGCGCTCTTGCAAAATTCCAAAGAAAATTAAGAAAAAAAATTTCCTTGAAATTTACGGGTCTTTACAATACTGGACTTCTCCCGCTTAGCAGCACCATTGATGGGACTGACTAAGAAGGCTGTAAAGTTCGTTTGGTCAGAAGCTTGGGAGATAGCTTCTCAGGACCTGAAGGGAAGATTGACATCAGCACTGATCCTGATACTCTCAGAGCAGGGGAAGAGCTATACAGTTTACTCTGATGCATCAGTGATTGGGCTGAGTGTGGTTTTGATGTAGGGCGATCGAGTTGTTGCGTACGGGTCTTGGCAATTGAGGCCACATGAGTAGAATAACCCGACACATGACCTCGAGTTGGCTGCAGTTGTTCATGCATTGCACTGTTGAAGAAATTATCTATTGGGAGAGCATTTTGTGGTTTTCACCGACCACAAAAGCCCCAAGTATATCTTTACTCAGCATGACCTGAATTTGAGGCAGAGGAGGTGGGTCGAGTACCTACAGTCCTTCGATTTTGAGCTTGCCTATACACCTGGTAAAGGTAATGCAGTAGCTAATGCACTAAGCAGGAAGACTTAGATACAGGCTTTGTAGGAGGCCAGTAGTGAGGGTAGCTCATGGCTTTGTTCTCTGAGATGCATCTGGAGGTGCATGATAGTCAGGGGCAGACTTATCTTTCCTCGTTAGCTATGACTTCTACCCTCCTGGATAGATTGATGATGAGGCATCTATTTGATCCTGAAGGCCTAGTTCTATGGGTGTCGGTGGCAAGTGAGGACCCTCCTCCTGGTTGGATGATATGCGACAATGAGGTCCTGCATTTCCATGGACGTGTATGGGTTCCAGGGAATATACGTGAGGAGATGATGTGGTAGTATCATGCTTCGTCTTTGGTATTCCATCCCGGGGTTACAAAGATGTACCGTGACTTGAGGCATCAGTACTTGTGGCTAGGTATGAAGAGAGATGTAGCTGGTTTTTTTATGAGGTGTTCCACCTGTCAACAGGTGAAGGCAGAGCATCAAAGACCCATTGGGATGTAACAGTAGTTACCCATTCCAGAGTGGAAATGGGATGATGTCGCGATGGATTTCATGAATGGATTTCCAAGGTCACCTCGTGGAAATTACGTCGTGTGGGTCGTTGTGGATAGACTCACGAAGGTAGCTCACTTTTTTCCGATCAAGGAGACCTTCAGAGTTGATGAGCTCAGTAGGCTGTATATCCGAGAGATCATACGTCTTCATGGGGTCCCTCGTTTGTTTCTGATAGGGACGCCTGCTTTACGTCTCATTTCTGGAATAGTTTTCAGAGGGAACTGGGAACACAGGTGCTTCTGAGCACATCATACCACCCTCAGACAGATGGCCAGACAGAGTGTACAATACAGGTACTAGAGGACATTCTGTACGCATGCATCCTAAACTTTAGAAGCTCTTGGGAGAAGCATATCCCCTTAGTTGAGTTTGCCTATAAAAATAGTTTTCAGGAAACTATTGATATGGCACCACACGAGGCTTTATATGGTAGGACATTCTGATCACCTTTGTGTTGGTTAGAGGCAGGTGAGGGAACTTTAATGGGACCACAACTCATGCAGGAGACATCTGAGCAGGTCCAGTTGATGTGGAAGCGGATGGCTACCGCACAGTCTCATCAGAAGTCTTATGCTGATCACCGTAGATGAGCTTTAGAGTTCATGGTCAGGGATCAGATTTTCTTGAATGTTTTACCGAGGCTGGGACACAAATGGATCAGGAGACAGGGTAAGCTTTCACCGAGGTATGTGGGGCCATTCGAGATTCTGGAGAGAGTCGGGCTGGTTGCCTATCGGTTGCAGTTACCACAACGGTACCGAGCCATGCACGACCTCTTCCACATGTCTCAGTTGCGTCACTATGATTCAGACCCATCTGACATTTTTCAGCCTGAGGAGGTTTAGTTGGAGGCAAATGCTTCCTTTGAGGAGAATCCGATTCGTATCGTTGACAGGAGCACGAAGGTTCTTCGAGGCTGGTCAGTTTATCTCGTACGGGTGCTATGGCAGCATGGCCGAGTGCAGGACGAGACCTGGGAGTGGGAGGCCGATGTACGTGCTCAGTGTTCAAAGCTATTCTGAGATTTATCTTCGCCACCCTGGGAAGGGAAATTCGGGGACGAATTGCTTTACGGGGGGAAGTTTATAAGAACCCGGTTCTTATTTTTGAGGTACGGACTTCTTCTTTTTCCTTTTCCTTAAGTGTTTTGGAGAAAATATTGAAAATGGGGAAAACCCCTAAATTTTGGAACTACACGCAGTGTACTTTTCCACACGTCATGTCCTTTTGGCCGTGTGGAATGGGTACATGAGGCGTGTAGCCATGTCGGTGACGAGGGGTGTAGGAACCAACTACACGCCGTGTAGTGGTACCTTACACGTCGTGTAGTTAGTCAGCATGCCTAAATAGTAAGGCGGTGGAGTGGCCGCTAGTTGGGCGACAGTACACACCGTGTACTCGAGAGTACATGCCATGTACTCATGTCGACGGATGAACAGTGTGGCGGTGTCGCCAGAGGAACAGTTAAATGAAGGAAGTACATGCCGTGTACTCAGAAGTACACACCGTGTACTTTTTCTTCGGCTTAAAAAAGGAAGTGTCCTCCTCATTTGGTAGAGGAGGCATTTGAACCATTTTGGAGCCAAGGAGGATGGCCGAACCTTTGAAGATCCACCGGGTGTTCATCTGGAATCTGATTTGGCTTCGAATGATCTCGTTGGAACCACACAGGTAAGCCCTTTCTCCTCCTTAAGCTGTTCTTACCAATTATTTATTGAGGGAAAGTTATTTACATTTGAATATGTTTTGTTCTTCATCAAATATACATCATTCTTGGGAATTTCTGGAGTATGCGTTCGGGTATAACGTTCGTTGGTGTATAAGGTAGGTGGCTTGGTGTAAATTTCCAGCTGTCATGCGTTTTTGTGCGTTTTCATGCCACGAACCCATGTTGGGGTGTCGTGTGGCTGAGGCCGTTGCTATATTTAATTCCTAGAATAGCATAGGTGATTTAATTATGATAATAAAATGCTGGTTGGGATCATTGCTTGGATCCAGAACCACCCCGGGGGTGTGTTTGACTCTTTAGCTGTTTGGCTAGGATACCCGAGGGTATGCCTTTAAAGTAGCAATTATAGAATTTCCTTGAGAGGAATTTCTTATTTATTGCATTTGACAAGTTGGGCATGGCCCAGTTACCTGTTTAGCCTGAGGGTGTTGTTGTGATTAGCCCGTGGGAACTGCATTATTTTGCCTCTGGGCTGTAGTTATTTTGGCCTGAGGGAAACTTCTTTTGTGCCTATGGGTAGCTGATTCTGTGCCTATGGGTGACACTACCTATGCCTGAGGGAAAACCATGTTATGTATAATGTTAGATTCTTGTGTTGGATACTCATTACCTGAGTGTAGGAGTTTACGTGTCTGAGGACACTAGTTGTTTACTTAGAAATTCACTATGGTGATTTCTTATATAAAATGGATTAATTGAATAATTAAATGGAAATTTAACTGTTATGTTAGTTACTTTGTAGTTCTACTTACTTTATTTCATTTTACCACTGCACACTATTATTGCATGTTAGCACACAGTTGGG
Organism: Viscum album; assembly: GCA_963277665.1. NCBI lineage: Eukaryota > Viridiplantae > Streptophyta > Magnoliopsida > Santalales > Viscaceae > Viscum > Viscum album. The sequence continues at coordinate 2,042,568,960 of OY728142.1, read as the reverse complement.
CACATGCCTTTGGTGGGTTCCTACTGAGATATATTTCTCACACCCTATTTGGGTCACGCTTTTCGGCCCAAAAAGATTACGTTTCTGCCGGTGTAGATAGGGGCAATAGTCCCTATACACGTACTTGACTATTTCTAAAGAGTAGGAGGGAATGGGACTGAGTCTAGGCTTGTGATGCTGCTGCCAGCTGTTTTGCTTATTTTGTTGTAACCTATATTTTGTTGTACTGTATCGATGTATAACATGTTTTGGATATTTTATTAGAACTTGTGACATGTTGCATCTTTTATATGCTATTGGTTATATCATCTGCAGTTTATTATTTCAGTTGTGTATGGTTTACAGCTTCCGCTGTTTGTTGTATGTTTTATTTAAATCCTTTTGCGCTACACTTTGACAAATGAGGGCATAGTTTCCCCACTATCAGACCTAGGCCCTCGCTGCTAGTCGGCAGCCTCTGGCGTTTGAGGAAATGCACTTGAGGTCATGTGGAGAACCGGGCTCGGGGCACCCATTGCGTGGAACCCGGGTTCGGGACATTACACTAATGGAATAGGGTTATATGTTAATCCATTACGAATTGTGAAATTTTGGGGAAATTTTAATTTTTGGCCTTAAAGAAGGGGATAATTTTTGGATTAGGATTGTGTTTAGGAATATGAGGTATGGCGCATCACAAGGTGAATTTTCCTTATAGGATTAGTTTCCTACGATATTTTTTTGGTGATTGGGTTAATTTTGGTGGGGGTTTAAGGATACATGTTTATTGAATTTTGTTGTTGAGGGCAGGTTGTGCCATACACAATGGTTGTTAAGGAGTGGAGTGTTATTGTGTGGGTTTTTTACTACGAAAAATATATTACATATATATTTCACATCATGACTAATTATTAAACACCATTATTTGTAACACCCCAAGATTTCATAGTACGTTATTTCTTCAAAGTAATTCAATTACTTGTAGTACACGCAACACCGAGTTCAAGCGCACCCCAACTTACCAAACTAGCCATTAAAAAGAGGTTATGAATAGTATTAACTGAATTTTTAACTTTATATAATCATTATAATTTTAGAATCCATATTTTGAGCATCTTAGAAATAATTTAAAAACAAATTAATTTTTTTAGATAAATGAAGTAATTATCAAAAAAATGCAATTTTACCACCTTTTAATGGAGAACCCTCTTTAAATCTAATATTTGAAACTTTTATATATTCAATTTGAACAATTAAAATATTTATTTAGAATTGGGACATAATAATTTAGTTTCAATATATTTTTGGGGTTTTTTTGATAACATTCTTATTTGGGTGAAGAGTGAAAAATACTATATTTTAACTGACAATAACTTTTTTAATAAAAATAATTTATAGTGTTAAATAATAAATTTTAATGGTTTGGAAGTATAAATAGATTATATTTTTACTATTTAATCAAATTCTGGTCATTTCATGTAATTTCAATTTGAAATTGGACATAAACAAGTGTCAATCTTTTGATAGTTATTTTTTCTTAAAAAATATTCTTTTTGGTTTTGACAATGGGAATTAATTTTAAACTAATTAATGAAACTTATATGTTTTGAAATTGGTAAAATAGAATTCATTATTTAATTCATAATATCAAAATTATCTTATGGTGAATTTTTGTTATTTTTCTGAAAACATACAATTTTTGATGAATAGTGAAAAATACTGCATTATTGTTTGAAACCCACATTTTATTTAAATAAATAATTATTTTATTTAAATTTATTTTAAGTTGAAATAGATAAATAATAAAAATATTAGTTCAATGTAATTCATTTGAATCTTTTTTATAATAAAATTAGATTTATAAAATTTTATTGAGCGTTTTACCGTCTTTTACCCACCTTCTAGGAGCATTTGAAAAATTGTATAAAAGATAATTTTACCACTTCTGTGAGTTGAAATTATAATATAAAAGATACATAGTTGACCTAAGTATGTAAAATGTGGTTCAATAAGATGAAAATGATTTTTTGTGAATAATAACTATTGACTTTTATTTACCATTGTTAAAAGTAAATAGGTTAATTAAGGATAAAAATGAATTATAATTACCTTAACGCATGTAATAATTCTATTTATTAAGTGAAATTTGACAAAAAAACAACCTTAGGAATAAAATATGACCCTTTAGGTCAACTTGGATTATATTAGGACATTTATTATTATTTAATTTAATGTAGAGTTAAAAGTGGTAAATTCATGTTTTCAAAACTAAAAAATTTTAATATAGGGTTATAAATAAAATAAATTTGATTATAAATATTCATTATAAAGATTAAAATATTTCCTACATAATGGTATTTTATTTATAAAATTTATACATTAAACAATTTAATTTATTTATGACACAATGATGATGCAATGATTACCTTATTAATGAATGATTAAAATAATTGATATTATAAATATAGAAATAAATTTAATTTTAGAGTTTTGATGAATTAAAATAATTTAATAGGTTAATATGAAATGTTTTGGTTGATTAGATAAATTTTTTTCTAAGTGGTCAGGTTGTTATGACTTTTACAAAAACAAAATAACAAATAGTGTCAGAATCTAAATAAATTAATTTTTCAAACAAATACTATATAATTTGTTGATATAATATTATTAAAAATATATGGTTCTGATAAAGGGATTAAATAATATTATATATTTCATTGATTAACCACTTTATGTTCTTTTGGATGTTTATAGTATGTTTATTAACCATATAGTGTAAGAATAAAAGAAGACATGATAAAAGTTAAATTATTTAACTTGGAGTTAAATCTAAATGATGAGGTTAAAATGGTAACCTAAATTTTTCTAAAACCAATTTGTTGAGAGTATTTTGACCCATCCCCACTTTAACTTCCAAATAATTAAATTTGGATCCATTATAAACCAAATATGATTTTATTATAAAATAATATTTCAATCATTTCCTAAGGTGCCGCTCACCCCTCTTATAAAAGGTCACTCCCCCTTATCTCAAATTCACACCTTCAAAGCCATTTGTCTCGGACAAACCCTACCGAAATATCCTCTAAAATATCCTAAGTTCATTCTAGAGGCCTTAATTTATTCTGAAATCCAACCTAAGGAGCCTTTTTGATCAAAGCAAAACGAAGAACCCGAAGAAGTGGTAAATATGTCATCACCTCTTTCAAGTTCTTTTCCTATTCCACTTATTATTTCCTTGTTGTTTCCATTATAAAAAAATAAATCCAGTATATTATAAATATTTTGATTTTTTTATAAATATGGTACAACCATATTCCTTATTCTATCCATCCTTTGAATGAAATGTCACCATACGTGCGTACGTACGGCTTACCATCTCCACGTCATGGTGTAGTTGTTATTCAATACATTATTATTTGAATGGGTAGAATAATGATTTATAATTGATGTAAATAATAAATATAACATGATAATTATTCTGTATATGTGATATACCATCCAATTATATACTATTTTAATATCAAAAAAATGATATTGTTGCTCGTGCGTCCGTATGGATTATCATATCCACGAACGCGGTGAGATTCATTCTCCATCGTAACCATCCAAGAATAATTTTAATTTTATGATTAAAAATAATGTTTAATGACTTAATATCATTATGTATATGAATTAAAAACATCCCATCCATAACAAACATGACTCACGTAACAAATAATATAATGGAAAATGAATCATTTAACACTCGAAACGACGATAATAATAAAATATCATTAACAAAGAATTATTAGAAGATCATATATGATATCATAATTATGTATATGGTTCTCATATAATTTAATAAAATTGATTTAAATAATATACAGGATATCAACGTACCCTCAACCAAGGAACAATACAAAGTAGGAGTTAATTTCACAATCTCTTTATTATCTGTGGTTGTTTTTACGTAAGTATCTACTGGGACCTCTTTATCATCCACATCCATGTTTTCTTAATAATGTATTACAAAACATTTTTACTATTTACTAGACTATGGGATAAATTCATTTATACCCTTTATTTAGTTTTTATAAAATGTTAATAAAGGAGTCTTTTCGTCTTTTTCCAAATAAGGTACTTTATAACCTTTTTGAAAACATTAAGGTCAGTAGGTTATTTTTAACTTATACGGCGGGTGTGACTATTTTCCACCATTATAACATCATCAAATCATCCCTTACAAGATTATAATAATATTTTCAAAATAAATATTTCCCTTATAATTATGTGACTCTAAAATGATTTCAAAATAGAAAGCGATATTTCTCTCAAATAGGTTTGATTTCATCTATGTAAACAACCTTTGATAAATTTTACACTTGTTTGAAGTTGATTTATTATGATACAAATATCCCATATTGTATTTTAGGATGTGTGATATGTTTGACTATGGATGAGTTATTTTTATCCCATTCATGGTTTATGGTCAAATTATTGACATTTTGTATGCCAGTTTTAATATGAATGTTTATGTTATATTTCAACCTTTTCTTAAGATGAATATATTAGACTTGTATGTTCCGGGTTAGAGATCAGTAACAGTAAGCCCTACAGGTTGGGGTCCGGTTAGAGTAGACTCTCTGGGTTGGAGTCTGGTTACAGAGGCTCTCCATGTTATAGTCTGGTTACAGAGGCTCTCTAGGTTGGAGTCCGGTTATAGAGGCTCTTCGAGTTGAGGTTAGGTTACAGTTTGCCCATAGGTCATGGCATGAGGCATTGACACTGAAATTAATATCCGGTACAATACATTCCCTCATTATGAAATTAGATATTACATGTGATTATTCTACTAGTAGAATATGCTTGTCCATGTTATATGATAATGTTTGATTTATTTTTTCCAAATTATTTTCATGTTTATGTTTAAAAGGCTATTGTTTTTATTACACATCTTTCCATAAAAGTTTATAGCTTCTGCTAAATTATTTACCCTTACTGAGCATTAGTGCTCACCCCTTTCATATATTTTATTTTCCTAGGATCCCAAGAAGTGTTTTATTTTTGGGATACAGGGTTAAGTTATGGGAACAATGGAATTATCAAAGGATTATTTTTTTATCTTGTATTTTGGAAAGTGTAATGTAATGTTTAGGTATGCAATATATTTTCCAAGACTGTTAAACTGATCGGTATTTCAGGAAATAATTCCCTGTAATCCTGAAAATGTTGTAAAATAATGCACCGAATCTGGGAATCTAGGGTCAAGTAATTATAGTTGGGATCAGAGGAAGTTTAACAATATCCTTGGAAACTAGATTTAGATAAACTATGATTAGATCACATTACCCTAAGATAGACTTTGAGGATTAGTATAGAAGAAATTCCTAGAATTTTGGTAATGTATAGATTTTGTGACTTTTCCAAGAAAATATATCGTTATCTAGATACGAGAAGGTAGAGGTGGCTGTGGAATAGATGTACGTAGGGATAAAACCCAAAAACACTACTTTGAGCTAGGCTCGAACGAGAACTGGTGCATGGAAATGGGCCTTGTTGCACTCTTGGTTACGAAACTCCCGGGGGATATAATTAGGATAATTATCATTTTCATTACAAATCATTATGAAGGATTTATGAATATATACCTCCTCAAAGAAAATATTATTATGATTACAGATTATATCCATAAATTGTTCAATTTATGTTTGGTATTTTACATGTTTGGAATTATTCATTGCACTTCATAAACTGGCCTAGTATATGTCATTTTATAGAAATGGCACCCATTAAGCGGAATGAGAAATCCAACAATACATATTGTCCATCATGTAAGAAGGATCATATCATTCATGGTATTAATCCAACATTTAGAAGGGAAATAATCTCTTATGTATTCTCAATATATGAAGAAATAATATCATGTGTTAATAAGATAAGTAAATAATTCTTTGAGTCCAATGGATTTGAAGGGAAAAAAGAGAAGAAAAGGATGGTAGACAGAAAGGTGAATAAAGGGAAGAGGGGAAAGAAGGATTTTCTCATATGTGATAAATTTGGAAATAATGACCTTGGTAAATTATTGAAGGGAATAGTAATTTTTTATAAGTGTAGAGAAAAAGTACACAAATTATGTGATTTCAAGGGTAAGAAAAAAGTTTCAAATGTAAAAAGCTTCATCTGTAAGGCGTTGGGACACTACGCAAATCAATGTCCCAAACATCAGAGTATACCACAAATGATGCTATTGGTTAATAATCATGTTATGATACCACCTCATATGAAGAGGAATGACTAGTGTTCTTATGTTGTTAATATTTAATTATTTAATTTGAGAGTTATATCAACAATATACTAGTTATATGAATTATGGAGATAAATTAGGATTGTATTGTAGTACTATTTTATTGAGTATTTGAGATTATATTATTTTAAGAAAAGTGACTTAATAGTAAGCTATACTTTTTGAAAAAATACATGGATGAAGGAAAGGTAATCCTTAATATGGTTCTGATAATGAGGTAGTGATTTTGTAATAAGAGATGGTTGATTTGGATAAATTATATTGGATATTCTTGCAATAGTGGAAAAAATGTTTAACACATTGGCATTTTTCACGTCGGTTCTATATAACTGACGTGCAAAGATTTAATAATCGACATATCACGTAGGTCATTTTATAACTGACGTGATATATCGATCAAGATATATATTTTACATCTGTTATTTTATAACCAATGTAAAATATACAGAGTTTAGCTTTTTAACGTCGGTTATTGTATAACCGACGTGAAAATCGAATCTAGCACACTTTATCACATCGATTATAAAATAACCGATTTGATAAAGGAAAGCTCGATGCTTTGTCACATCATTTATAAAATAACTAACGTTATAAAGATAATCTTAGCAATTTATCATGTTAGTTATCAAAATAACCGATGTGATAAAGCAACATTTATTACGTCGGTTATTTTATAAACAATGTGATAAATTGTTTTCAACATCAGTTATTAAATAACCGATGTTATAAAAAATAAAAAAATAGTTTACCACGTTGGTTATTAAATAACCGACGTGGTAAATATTTTAAATGATTCATCGCACCCTATATTCATTCATTCTATTTTCGTCGATCAGGCGACCTATGACTCGTCTCTCTCATGTGGAAAACCTAGAAACAATTCTTCGAAGTCATGCCCTCTAGACTAATTTTTCCAACATCATTCTTCATATTTATTATCATCAGATCTATCAGGTCAACTCACGACACTCAAGTAAGCCTCAAATGACTCGTTTTCGATTTTTATTTTCCACGATGCCCTAAACTAATTTTTTGAGATGTTATTTTTCTTTGTTCTTGCCATCATGGTAAGTTTCATAGTGTTCAATTATACCCTGCTAAATTTTTTTTGGTAAAATAAACCTATTGAAGTGATATCATTCAACTTTATGATTTTCTTGTGTTATATCATGTGTGTGTTCACGTACAAGAGGTTTCCAAGGGGGTGGGGGCTGTGAAACTAGGTGGTGGTGTCCAGGGGGTTTAGTGGGCTATCCAGTGGGGTGGGGTGTCTAGGGGGTGTCAGGGGGGGGGGAGTCCAGGGGGATGAAGGGGATGTCCAAGGGGGTGCGTGGGTGTCAAAGGGGGTGGGGGTGGTGTCCAGGAGGTGGAGGGGCTGTCCAAGGGGGTTGGGGGTGTCAAGGGGGGAGGGTGTCCAAGGGGGTGAGGGGGATGTCCACAGAAATAGGGGTGTCCAGGGGTGTGGGGGTGTTTAGGGAGGTGAGTGGGCTGTCCAAGGGGGTAGGGGGGGTCCAGGGGGTGGGGAGGATGTCTTGAGGGGTGGGGATATCCTGGGGGTAGGGGGCTCTCTAGAGGGGTGGGGGCTATCCAGAGGGTTCAGGGGGCTATCCAGAGGGTTGGAGGGTGTCTAAGGAGGTGGTGGTGGGGGGCATTCCTGGGGAGTGTGTGTGTGTGGGGGGGGGGGGGGGTCCAAGGGGGTGGGGGTGTCGAAGGGGTGGGGGCTATCCAAGGGTGGGGGGGGGGTTTCCAAGGGGTGGGGGCCTGTCCATATGGTTTGGGGGCTGTCGGGGGGGGGGGGTGTCTAGAGGCTTGGGGTGTCTAAGGGGGTAGGGGTGGGGGTGGTGTCAAGGAGGGGTGGGGTGTCCAAGGGGTGGGGGGGGGGCTATACAAAGGGGTGGGGGGCTGTCCTGAGTGTGGGGGCTATCCCGAGGGGTGGGGGCTATCCAAGGGGGTGGTGGTGTCTAGGGTGTGTCCAAGGGGATGGGGGTGGTGTCCAGGGGGTTGGGGGGGGGGGGGCTGTCCAAGGGGGTGGTGGTGTCTAGGGGGTATCCAAGGGGATGAGGTGGTTTCCAAGGGGGATGGAGTGTCCAAGGGGTGTCAAAGGGGGTGGGGGTGTCTAGGGGGTACGGGGGCTATCCAATTGGGTTGGGGTGTCCAAGGGGGTGTGTGGGATTTCAAGGGGGGGGGGGGGGGGTGGGGGTGGTGTCCGGGGGGTGAAAGGGATGTCCAAGGGGGTTGGGGGTGTCCAAGGGGGTGGGGGTGTCCAGGGGGGTTAGGGGGCTCTCCAAGGGGATAAGGGTGTCCAGGGGGTGGGGGGAATCCATGGAGGTGAGTGGGCTGTCCAAGGGGGTATGGGTGTCTAGGGGGATGGGGGTTGTCTAGAGGGGTGGGGGCTGTCCAGGTGGTGGGGGTCGTGTCCAGTGGTTGGGGGTAGTGTCTAAATGGTTGGGGGTGGTGTCTAATGGGGTAGGGGTGTCCAGTGGGTGGGGGATGTCCAGAGGGGTGGGGTCTATCTAGAGGTTTCAAATCATTAGGATCTATGTAATTTTCTATAGTGAATGTACACATATTTTAATTTTTATACATCATATTTCTTTATTATGGAAGGATGATTTTGGTATCTAGTTGCACCAGGAAGTATTATTTGTGACCCTTAAGAATAAAGGATCCAAGATGAATTTAAAACTGTTATATATAACTATATTTTCTTTTTAAAATAATTTTCAAGTATATATTTTTTGAAATATGTATATATTTTTTTTTATATTTTAAAATTGTTTTGCATTAAAATTATAATATTCTTCATATAAACATATATTTGATTTATCTTAAAAAGATTTATAATTTTGATATTTGTTATAGGTAATAATGAGTCAAAGTTGGATTATGGAACAAAGAATGAGTAATGAATATGAGGAAGGTGTTGATGCCTTTTGGAAATTTTCTAAATGAAATGTTCCAAGCAGGGACATATTTTTTGTCCATTCCTGAAATGTTTGAATATGAAGAAGTTGAAAAGTATAGAGATAAAAGATCATCTGATCTATCATGGTTTTAATCCAAGTTACAACCCTTTGTTTTGGACTGGTGAAACTTGACAGAATTTCAGATCTACTAGTGATGATGATTCGCAAGATGGTAACTCTAATGGAATTGAAGAAATGATTCGCGATATTGCAGCAAAAAAATTGATATGGAACCGATAGTTGCATGTCTATATGGTGATGTTGAAAACCCATTGTATCATGGTTGTACAGATTTTACGGTTTTGTCAGTGGTGTTATGATTGATTATCCTAAAGAAGAAACATGGATGGAGTGAAAAAAGTTTAACAGAGCATCTTCAATTGATGAAAGACATTCTTCCAAAAGATAACGATATTCCAAATTCACATTATAAGGCCATGGAAATATTATGCCCGATGGGATTGGGATACAGGAAAATACATGCCTATCTGAATGACTATATGATATATTGGAAGGAATATGAATTTCTCTCAGAGTGTGCTAAATATGGGAAATCACGATATAAGGTGAAAGAAAAATCACAGGCTGATATAGAGATTACAAAGATCCCTTCCATGGTATTTTGGTATCTTCTTATAATTCATAGTTTTAAATGTATATTTTCTAATTAAAATGATGAAAAAAAGGTTAAGTGTCAATGTTGATGAGTGGATATGTGATGGAAAAATTTGTCAGCCAGCTGACTGTCCACAATGGAAGAATATTGACGTGCAGTATCCTACATTTAGAAATGAAATTAGAAATCTCATACTACAGTTGTGCACAAATGAAATGAATCCATACCAAACCCTCAATAGCACACATAGTTCATGGCCCATTTTATTAGTAATTTACAACCTTTATCCTGAAGTTTGTATGGCGTGTAAATATGTCATGCTGAGTATAATGATATCTGGTCTTAAGCAACCTGACAATGATGTTGATATTTTCTTGTCACAATTGATTGATGATTTGAAACTTTTATGAGAGGATGGTATTTGGCTGTATCATTCTTATAAAATGGAATATATTCAACTGCATAAAGTTCTTATGTTCACTATAAATAACTTCCCAGCATATTAAAATTTTTCTGGATATAGTGTTAAAGGTAATTAAGCATGTCCAATTTTCAAACAACAGAAATCATATTGTTAATTGCGTCATGGGAGGAAAACCATGTACATGGGTCATCGAATGTTTTTGCCTATGGATCACTCCTATAAAGGACTAAAAAAGGCATTCAATGGCTCACAAGAATTTTATATTGCTCTAAAACCTATATCCCATCATCTGTATTTTGAGAGGGTGGAAAAACTTGATGTGACTTTGGGAAAGACACAGAAATCTGGTAATGATAGACATATTTGCAATAAAAGGTCAATATTTTTTGAGCTACCATATTGGAGATATCATAAAATTAAACATAATATTGATTTCATGCACGTGGAGAAGAATATCTGTGATAGTTTGATTGGAACATTGAAATATATTAAAGGAAAGACAAAAGATGGGTTTAATGAAAGATTAGACTTACTATCAATGGGAATATATTTGGAGTTAGCTCCCACTCCTAATGGAAGATGAACATTTCTTCCCCTGACATGTCATATATAATCCAAGAGGGAGAAAATTAGATTTTTTAGTGTCTTAATGTTATCAAAATGACTCATGGTTATTCATCAAATGTAAACAATTTTGTCTCATTGAAGGACTTGAAGTTTATAGGTATGAAATCTCCTGATTGTCATATCATTATGCAGCGACTTCTACCAGCTGCATTGGGTGGAATATTTCCTATCCATGTCAGGAAGTCTATAATTAAGTTGTGTTATTTTATCAATTCATTTTTTAATAAGGTGATTGATGTGAATGTTTTGAACATTTTGGAAAAGGATGCAATTTAAATACTTTTTCAATTGTAATTGTATTTTACTCCAACTTTTTTGTATAATGGTGCATTTAATGATTCATCTGGTTTGAGAAATAAAGCATTGTGGACCTGTATATCTTCATTGGATATATCCTTTTGAAAGGTATATGAAAATATTGAAGGGGTATGTTAAGAATCCATATCGACCTAAAGCCTCCATTATTGAGAAGTATATTTCTAAGGAGGTTGCAGAGTTTTGTATGAGCTACTTGGCTGTGGCGCAGCACATAGGTTTGCCTCCATCTCACCATGAACAAGTTAATAATGGGGGAAAGGGGATTTGTGGCTTGAAAGTCAAATCGTTGTCTGCTAAACAGATAAAGAAGTCATAATTATACATCTTGAATAAAATATCTAATTCTAAACCGTATATCACATTACATATTAATGTGTTGAAATAATGTCATCCAAAGAAGAAAGAAATGTGGATTTTGAATGAGCACAACAAATTTTTTTTGTCATGGTTTAAAAATAAATATCATGGTAGATCAGATGTATTAGAGACATTAAAATAGGTAGTGGGTGGTCTATGATTAAATGTGATAACATGGTCCAATTATGACATTAATTGTCATACATTTCATATGAATGCTCCAGACAATAGAAGTGCAGTTCAGAATAGTGGTGTATTGGTGTTTACAGAAGCAATGCATTTTTCGAGTGCTAAAGAAAAAACCCAATTTCTGCATCAAGTGCATATTATGGAGTGATTGATGAAATATGGGAGGTTTATTACTTTATAATTAAAGTTCTTGTTTTAATTGTAAATCGTTTATCGGTAACAACTATTTCATACACAATAAATTTGAACGACAGTTGTTAATCTGAATAGATTAGGAGACACAACTGATTATTTTATAATAGCAACACATGAAAAACAAATTTTCTATGTAGTAGATCAATCATATATGCAGTGGGATGTTGTTTTACAAGGGAAAAACAATACGTTGGTGAGGACGAACTTGTTGAAGATGATGATTTATGTGAGATCCCTACATCCATGGAAAGATTAACCGAACATAATGATGATCATATTGAAGACATGGTTTGTTCTATAAGGAATGATCATGACGAAGGAATTTTGGAAAACAATCAATTTGTACATTCCTAAAATTAGAAGCAACATTTTTTTATTTCTTGTTTAGATTTATTATTTTCATAAAATGTTAGACATTGTATGTTTTTTCATTAATAAAACATTTATTAAAACAAATAAGTATAAGTTGTTGTTTGTTTTAATTTTTTTTGATTACTTTATCTTGTTTACCATTACATAAATTATATATCTATTATTTGTGTTTAATGAAAATTACTTTACCATGTTTATCATGTTTACCATTTTTACCAAATTTACCATCTTTACTATCTTTACCATTATTTAACATGCTTATCACATTAACCATGTTTACTATTATGTAACTTTGTACAATTTTCTATTTTTTGTTTACGTATGTATTTTAATATTTGAATTTGTATATTTGTGAAAAATGTTCGTTTTTTTTATTTGAAGGATAATGAAAGATAAATTAGTTGATCAACCACATGATTTTGGAGATGAGCATATTGGTCATACCTCTTGGGAGGAACATTCACGTGATCCTATTGATGTTCCCCAATCTTCCTCATGTGATCTCATTACAAAAAATATTTTAAGAGTTGGTAGACGTGGGTACACATGTTTACAAAAATTATCAACTTCCCGTACATATGATTAGAGGATACTCGTTGAGTTTGATGAAGATGATATTCCTAGAGGTCTAAATGAAAAAGATTTAACGAGTTTTGTAACAAATTCGGGTAAGAGAAAAGTAAGCCTTTTGTATGATGACTGGAGAAGTGTGGACAAAGAGATAATCTCTCTATTATGGGAGATGATTTTGGTAAGATCTTTGGCTATTGTTTTACTATTCATTAAATGTTTCTAGTATATATAATATGTTTAACTTATTCTTTATCAGATGACATTTGATATTCCTAACATTAGAGAAGCCAGAAAGAAATACGTATCGATGACTGCTAGGAGAGAGAGGGATTTCAAATCAACCCTCTCATCTGATTTCATTTTTGGTCGTATGAGTCACGACAATCTATGTCATATATATCGTTTCATAGATGAAGACACATGGAGACAGTTTGTTGAAAGTAGAAGAAAAGTGTAATTTTTGGTAAGGGCAATGTAATGTTTTATAATCATTCTTATATAAATGATCTTATTAATGATTTATTAATGATTTATTATTCTTAATTTACAACAAACAAAGAAATATCATCAGGAGATCCAATCTAAAAATGTATACCCTCATCGTTTATCTTGGGGAGGGTATACATTATTGGAAGAACAAATGATGGCGGCCAAAATACAAAAACTAAGAGCTGAGTATTCAAGCTCTGGAGAGGTGGTCCCTCCATCCCTTCCATCTAGACATGAATAATGGAAGAGAGATCAGATGGGAAAAAAGTGAAATATCATTCAAAATGTAACACCCCGACCCCTATAGGCTGGATCCGGTGCATTACTTGTGATATTGGCATGGTTATAAGTAATAAAAATACCTATATAATGATCAGTTTAGTAGTCTTGAAGAAACTAGATACGTAGATGTAACTCAAATTACTTTAGAAAATGTTACAAAATACAATACATAACAAAACTAAAAACTGTATCCACTTGAACTCAATAAATGCCCTTCTCTTCATCACCATTTGAGGGTAAACAATGAAATGGGTGATCTCAAAGACTCAGTAAGGGTTAAAAATTGTTGGAGAATGAATAAAATAATAAGTGAATCATAGTCAATCTGACATAATCAATATGGCATAGTGAATAATTGAATAACTAATGCCATTAATAAAATGAGAATGAAACTACATCCATATATTTTATCATAGTGAAAACCTCATGGATAAAAATAATAACTGATAATGAATAAAGAGAATTCTTATTAATTGTATGTCATGTATCTAGCACATGAAACCATAATACCGTAAAAAACGGTTTAGTTCTATGGGTAGAAACCCATGTGATTTTTGGAAACAAACTTGAAGGGTTTGTCGCCAACTGATTTGTATCATGAGACCTACTGATGCATAGAGGGGATATAGAGGGACCCAACCTCCAATTAATGTCCAAATAATTCTTTATAAATTGATTCAATACAAGAGAAATATTCCTTATCAATATCCGTATAGCGTAGAGTATTCAGATTTATTAATACTTCCATAATTAAAATAACTTTCCAAATAAACACCGTATGTAAAATGGTATACAGTTTAGACAAAAAACATATCCATGACACGAGATTATGGATATTAAATATAACCATAATTTCAAATGAAAAGTGATCTCAAATGGGCAGTAGTTACACCACATAAGTATTATTAGGTGTACAACATAGGTAAGATTCTTGAACAAAAGTGAGAGAGAGGATCCCTTACCTTGTAGAATAACTCCTAGATCTTGAAGGATGGGATCTTGGGGGCTTAGGGACACCTTGGGAGGACTCCTAGAAAGGTAAAACTACCAGAGCTTCGAGGATGATGGATTTGGAATGAATGAAAACGAATGGATGAGTGGGTATTTATAGAAAAACAGAGGTAATGTTTTTATAATTTCCAAGAGATGCCTCATTAGTGGTTTTTGACAAACCATGGGCTTGCCCATGTTATTTGCCCATAGTTTTAGCCACTTGGGAAACCTCACGTAATAAGTTACTATACAAAAGTTGACCATACTTTCATATTTAAATATAACATCATAATTATGTCATTAAACTACCGAAAACTCAAAACATTATTTTTACTATTCATGAAAAATTCATGTATTTTATAAAAATCCAAAAAATTTACCCTAACCATTTTTCGACGTGTAGAATTTAAAAATGAACACCATTTTTGAAAATTAATTTCCTAAATATTATTAATTTAATTTTTAAATTAAGTCATAGTTAATTCAAAAAATAAAAATCTTAAAGTGAAATTAGTTTTATTTCTCAATGAAAAACTAATTAAGATCTAATTATCTTATTTACTTAAGAAAATGAAATAATAAAATTATTTACTATTCATAAGGGTCATATTACTATTCATATTACTATTCATAATGGTATGTTAGTATTCACCAAAAATCATGTTTGTTCTATCGGACTCCAAATGACTTACTGATCACAACTCTAGATGACCATTTTTCAAAATTCAAAACACAGAAGTGTAAAATTTATATTTAATGGCTAGGTTATCTCCTAAATAAACTAGTGTTTTTTCAAAAGAACACAATAATGAATAGAATGTATTTAACAGAAACATACTATAAAATTTTTGGGGTGCTACCTTATTCCCTCCTTTAAAAATTTCATCCTCGAAATTTTATGTATATATCCCACCAAAAATATGTGGGTGGTTCTTCTTCAGGAAATCCTTTGGTTCCCATGTTGCTTCCACCATATTTTGGTTTCTCCAAAGAACCTTTACTAGAAGAGTTGTTCTATTTCTCAATACCTACTCCCTTATGTCAAGAATCTTGATAGGCTTTTCAGAGTATGAAAAATTCGGTTCCAATTCTATTCCTTCATATCTGAGTACATGCATTGGGTCTGGTATGTATTTCTTTAACAATGATACATGGAACACATCATGAACTCTGGTGAGATTTGGAAGAATCACTAAACGGTATGCTACATCTCTGATTCTTCCCAAAATTTCAAATGGTCTGATGTACCTGGGGCTCAGTTTCCCTTTCTTACTAAACCTTAAGACGCCCTTCCATGGAGATACTTTCAGCAATACATGATCTCCCACATGAATTTCCAAGTCCTTTCTCCAGTTGTCAGCATAACTCTTCTTCCTTCTTTGGGTTTCATTAATATGGACTTGTATTTTCTTCACCTTTATCGTGGTCTCTTCAATAAGTTCTGGGCCTATAAGTTTCCTTTCACTAACTTCATCCCAACAAGTTGTAGTTCGACATCTCTTTCTATATAATGCTTCATATGGAGCCATTTAAATACTAGAATGGAAATTATTGTTGTAGGAAAATTCCACCAAAGGAAAGTATTCATCCCACATACCTTGGAAGTCAAAAGAGAATGATATCAGCATTTCTTTTAGAGTCTGAATAGTCCTTTTAGATTGTACGTCAGTTTGAGGGTGATATTCATTACTCATATAAAGCTCAGTATTAAAAGCCTTATGGAGACTTTTCCAGAATCCTGGTGTAAAACATGGATCACGATCATAAACAGTCGATAGGGGTACTCTATAAAGTATCACAACTTCATTAATATATAGTATTTATAGACGTTCAAGTGGTAGAACTTCTCTTATAGAAATAAAATGTGCTGACTTGGTAAGACGATCAACAATGACCCATATTGCATCATTCCTTCAAGAAGTCTTTGGTAGTCCCATGACAAAGTCCATTGTGATATTATCCCATTCTCACTCAGGTATGGGAAGAGGTTGCAATACTCCTCCAGGTAGTTTCCTTCAAGCTTTTACTTTTTTAAAAACCATACATCTTAACACAAAATCAGCAATCTCCCTCTTCGTGTTGTCTCACCAAAAATGTTCCTTCAAATCTCTATACATCTTAGTGCTACCTCAGTGTATAGATTAATTGTAACTATGAGAATCATCCAATAATTCCCTTTTTAGATAAGGTATATTGGGAACACAAAGTCTCTTCCCAAATTTCAAAATTCCATCTTCATATATGAAGTCACTCAATCTCCCATTATTCACAGCTTTAATCTTATTTTGAAACTCCTCATCATCAGCCTGAGAACTTTTTATCCTTTGTAGAAAATATTGTTTGGAATCCATTGGAAAATTCATTGATGTTTCACCTTCCATGGTTATTCCCATATCTATCTTCACTTGATCCATGGAAATAAGATCCCTTTCAACTCTCATCTTATTCAAAGCAAAATGATCCTTTCTGGTCAAAGCATCTGACACCTTATTCACCTTCACCGGGTGGTAGTTTATCGTGCAGTAATAATCCTTGAGTAGTTCAATCCATCTCCTTTTCCTCATGTTGAGTTCTTTCTATGAGAAAATATACTTAACACACTTCTGATCAGTATAAATCTCAGAATTTTCACCCTAGAGATAATGTCTCCATATCTTTAATGCAAGGATTACAACAGCTAACTCAAGATCATGAGTAGGATAGTTTTGATCATGAATTTTTAGTTTTCGTGATGCATAAGAAATAACTCTATCATTTTGCATAAGGACACAACCACATCCTTTCTTTGAAGCATCACTATAAATAACAAAACCGTAATTCCCCAATGGTAGAGTCAATATAGGAGCATTGACTAATTTTCTCTTCAGTTATTCGAAAAATTCTTCACAATCTTTTGTCTAAACAAATTTAACCCCTTTACATGTGAGCTTTGTTAGTGGGTTTTCCAGTCGGGAAAAATTCTGCACGAAAAGCCGATAATAACCTACTAAGTCAATAAAACTACGTTTCTTAGTTATGTTTGTTGGAATGGGTCAATATTGGATTGCCTTTGTCTTCACAATATCAACTAGGATTCTATCCTTAGAGACAATATGGATATGAAAAGAAATCTATTGAATCCAAAATTCACACTTACTAAACTTCCCATATAATTCATGGCATTTAAGAGTATTCGGGATAACGCGTAAGTGATTTTCACGATCTTCATAGCTTTTAGAGTATACCAATATATAATCAATAAATAACACTACAAAATCATCGAGATATTCTTTGAAACTCTGTTTAATAGATCCATGAAGATAGAGGGTGCATTAGTCAATCCAAAAGGCATTACTGTATACTCATAATGCCCATACCTGGTTCGAAACACTGTTTTCAGAATGTGTTCCTTCTTTACACTCAACTGATGATATCCAGATCGAAGGGCAATCTATGAAAAGTATTGATCTCCATGCATTTGGTCAAATAAATCATCAATATGAGGTAGGGGATTCTAGTTATTTATTGTTATAGCATTGATCTCCCTGTAGTCGATACATAACCTCATAGATCCATCTTTCTTCGTAACAAAAAGGAAAAGGGCTCCCCATAGAGAAACACTAGGGAGAATAAATCCCTTATTATTCAATTACTCAAGTTTTTTATTTAGTTCCACTATTTCCATAGTGGCCATTCTATAAGGGGTCTTTAATATGGACCTGGAATCAGCAATTAAACCAATGGAAAACTCAATTTCTCGTTCTAGAGGATGTCCTGTTAAATCTTCTGGAAACACATCAATAAATTCTCTCATAATAGGTACATCATCTATTTGAACATTCCTTTCCTCACCCATAGTTATTTCATTCTCTTCCTCCCCAATACATGAATTTTGTTGAGCAACTAGGGGTGGATCTTGATAAGAATCAGGTGGTGACGATTCTTCTCTAAAGATAAGGTGTTTTTTGTCATCTTCATCAAAAATCTTAACCTCATTCTTCTTACAATAAATTTTTGCATCATGGTCAGAAATCCAATCCATAGTGAGGAAGATATCAAATTCAATCACAGGTATGCCGATGAGATCAGCAGATAAAGATCATTTATATGCCTTAACGGGAACTAATTCACAGAACTTTGTAGCAATGATACTTCCCTTAAGAGTTTTTACTGACTACTCCCTTATTAAATCAAATTGGAAATATCTAATTTTCATAGAAAATTGGGAAGATATGAAACAATGCAATGATCCAAAATCAAATAAAACATTCGATAAACTTGAGGAAACAATTAAAGTTCCTGCCACCACATCAGTAGGAACTTAAACCTCCGCTGTTGTAATCGCATAAGCTATCCCTTGCTCTCTTGGGATTTTCTGAGGCTTATTTCCTTGGCTCTTAGGACACTCATTTTCATAATTTCCCATCTCTCTACAATTTTAGCATTGAATATTATTGAATTTTTTCTCCCCCTTGAATTCATCAGATCGATGACCCTTTTCTCCACAGTTATAGCAGACTCCCATGCCTTTCAAGCATTTCTCGAGATGATTCATTCCACATTTCTCGTATAATGGGAAACTATTCATTCCCTTTTCCATATTTGGTGTTTATCCATTTCCCTTGTTATCAAAGTACCACTTCTTATCTTGGTTTCATATGAAAAAATTTGATGTAGCAAATTCCTTCTCTATTTTGATGGCACTTGATACAATTTAATCATATGATGAAAATGATTGAGAAGACAGTGCCCTTTGAAGACTTGGATTAATACCTTCAAAGAAATGATCAATCTTGTACACCAAGTCTTGTACGTAATCCACAGTATACTTGTCTTGACTTGTGAAGGTAGCCTCATACTCCGCAACACTGTCTTCTTCACTTTGTTTCAAGACAAATAATTTCCTCTTCTTTTCAGTTCATTACTCATAAGGGAAATATTTTTCGATGAATATTTATTTAAAATTCCTTCATTCCATATCATCTATCTCTTCCTCCTCCATGGTATTTTGAATCAGGGACCACTATTGATGAGCGTCACCCTTGAGACAATATACCGCCAATACTACCTTTTCATTATAATTGCATCTTAACGCCATGAATATATTTTCAAGGGACTTGATCCATTTCTCAAGAACCACTAGATCAGTAGTCCCATTGAAATACGGGGGCTTCTGCCACATGAAACGATCCAACACAGGTGTTTAATGGTTATTCGTTACAACTTGAGTAAGTTCTCCCAATATTTTCATGATCTGATCTGCTCCAACGTTGACCGTATTTACATGCTAAGTAGGGAGATCCCTACTATTCCCATGAGTATTGATTCCCCTTCTACAATTAGATGACATTTCTAAATAATGGGCCACACTAGATTAGTTTATGAATCTCAAATGGAAAACAACTCAACATAGATTGATATTCTATGCATAGCTAATCTTATAAGCATGGTTCCTCTGAGAAAAATTTACATCAACTCCTTCATAATGGATTGTAAAGAAAATATGAATTATCTTAAGTCTATCCCTTAGGAGTGTCGTAACTAAGAGTGCATCAAGGCCTGTTGTCGTGCACCAGTTCTAGTTTGAGTCTATCTCAAAGCGGCATTTTCGGATTTTACCCCTAGATACATCTAAGCCAGAGCCGCCTCTACATACTCATATCCAGATAGGGATGTATTGCTTCAAATATCTACATAATATATTCCCTACCAAAATAGCAGGACGTTATTATATTTATTTCCTCAAACACTAACTTAGGGACTCTTCCATAATTCTACATTTTCTAAATCTAGATTCCATGTATTCTACTAAATTTCATCTGATACAAACTGTAACACCCCAACCCCTCTAGGCTGGAGCCGGTCCATTACTTGTGATATTGGCATGGTTAGAAGGAATTGAAATCCCAAAGTAAAGATTAGTTTAGTTTTATTGAAGAAACTAGATACATATATGTAACTCAAATTACATTAGAAAATGTTACAAAATACAATACATAGCAAAACTAAAAACTACATCCACTTGAACTCAATAAATTTCCTTCTCTTCATCACCTGTTGAGGGTAAACAATGAAAGTGGTGAGCTCAAATGATCAATAAGGGATAAAAATAGTGGAATAATGAATAAAATAATAAGTGAATCATAGTCAATCTGACATAATCAATATGGCACAGTGAATAAATGAATAACTAATTCCATTAATAAACTGAGAATGAAACTGCATCCATAGATTTTATCATATTGAAAACCTCGTGGATAATAATAATAACTGATAATGGATAAATAGAATTCTTATTAAATAGACATCATGTATCTAGTACATGAAACCATAATACCACAAAAAACGGTTTAGTTCTATGGGTAGATACCCGTCTGATTTTTGGAAACAAACTTGAAGGGTTTGTCGCCAAATAATTTGTCTCATGAGACCTACCGATGCATCGAGGGGCAATATAGGGACCCACCCTTCACTTAATGTCCAAATAATTATTTATACATTGATTCAATACAAGATGAATATGCCTTATCAATATCCGTATCGAGTACAGTATATAGATTTATCAATACTTTCATAATTAAAATAACTTTCCAAATAAACACCGTATGTAAAATGGTATACAGTTTAGAAAACAAACATATCCATGACATGAGATTATGGATATTTAATATAAAAATAATTTCAAATGACAAGTTATCTCAAATGGGCAGTAGGTACACCACATAAGGATTATTAGGTGCACAACAGAGGGATGATTATTGAACAAAAGTGAGAGAGAGGATCCCTTACCATGTACAATAACTCATAGATCTTGAAGGATGGGACCATGGGGGCTTATGGACACCTTGATAGGACTCCTAGAGAGGTATAAATACCAGATCTTCTAGAATGAGGGATTTTTAATGAATGAAAATGAATGGATGAGTGGGTATTTATAAAAAATGAGAGGTAAATTTTTAATAATTTCAAAGAGACACCTCATTAGTGGTTTTTGCCAAACCATGGGATTTCCCATTGTATTTGCCCAGGGTTTTAGCCACTTGGGACACCTCATGTCACAATTTACTATACACAAGTCGAACATACTTTTATATTTAATTTTTACATCATTATGATGTCATTAAACTATAGAAAACTCAAAACTGTATTTTTACTATTCATAAAAAATTCATGTATTTTAGAAAAATCCAAAAAATTTACCCTAACAAATTTTAGACATGTATAATTGAAAAATGAAATCCATTTTTTAAAATTAATTTTCTAAATATTATTAATTTAATTTATAAATTAATTCATAGTTAATTCAAAAAATAAAAATCTTAAAGGGAAATTAGTTTTCTTTCTCATTAAAAAACTAATTAAAATACCATTCTCATATTTCCTTAAGAAAATGAAAGAATAATATTATTTATAATTCATAAGGGTCATATTACTATTCATATTAATATTCATAAGGGTATGTTACTATTCACCAAAAATCATGATTGTTCTATCAGACTCCAAATGACTTACTGATCACAACTCTAGATGATCATTTTTCAAAATTCAAAATAGAGAAGTGGGAAATTTATATTTAATGGCTAGGTTTTGACTATATACAAAATAACCTAGTTTTGTTTCAAAGGAACACAGTGATGAATAGAATGTATTTAACATAAAGAAACCATAAAATGTTTGGGGTGCTACATAGAAGATTTGAGAATTGTAGCTGAGAGGATTGTAAGATATATATTTTATTTATTTAAGTTAACTATATTCTTAATATAATTTCAATAATTACAAAAATGTTAAATTAATTAATATTGGATTATATTGAGGAGCATAGCTCATAGGAGGTATTTATAGCTGCTGGGAGGCAAGATACTTTATCTGCAGTATTGGGAAAACCCGAACATACAGGTCGTGTATGAGGATATCCTACAGGTGTATCGGTAAGAAAAGTGTTTCCACATTCTTCAAATTCTTATGTTAAGGGTGTTTATAAAAAAAAAATCCTTGGAGGCTAATGTTCGTAATATTAATGCGACGATAGAGGAAAAGATTAGAGTGTCCGTATAGTCTATGTTTGCAGACAAGGAAAGACAACTTCAGACTGTAGCTCCCACTCCTCCACCTCCCCCTATAGACCCCATTATTTATCCTCCACCTTCTCCAGTAGCTCCCACTCCCCCACCTCAGCATGCAGACCCCATTTTTTATCCTACTCCTCTACCACATCTTCCTACTTATTGCGAGTTGTATGTTGATGATCCTCAACCTCATATTGTTTCATATAGGCTGGTATATTGTATAGGAGATACAGTTCATCATCAACAATTAGAGGTAGAGAATCATAGGGTCACTTTACAAGATATTATAGATAGATCAGCTCGAGTACCATTACCTATAAATGTGGTGATGATAGTTGGACATAGTATCAACTATTTTTTAATTTGGCCATCTAGACTTCTGCGACTCATTAACATAGAGGTATGTATGTTATATCTTATATTTTTTTATTAAAGTTGTTTTATCATTTTAAAACTAATATATTTTCCTATTTATTTTAACAGGAATACTTCAAAGGTAAAAAAATATTGTATAGACAACAACAAAGACAAATGGCTATGACATCAGATACAGATTCTAGTAGTCTCGACAGATTGTCAGGATATTCAAATTTGTTGGCGGATCATTATGAGTTTACAATGGAAGCTCATGTTTGTAGATGTGAAATAACTGTGGGGATTGTGAAAACTGATATCTTGGAGCTTGTTACTGGAGAAAAGTTAGGAATAAATGTGGTGAAATATTTTCCCATCTAAGTCTTAACACCATTTCCCTGCGTTATATTTATAAAATTGTTTACTTATGTCTATTTTGTATTAGGTATCTTTATAACATTTGTGAGAAGAATGAGCGGACATATGTATATGGATTCATGGACCTGTATTTGATTTTCTCATAAGCACGTGCATTGGATAAGGAAGAAATAATGCTTTATTTTGCTAAAAGATTTGAACAGAATATAGTCACACAATGTTGGATGATGCCTTTTTGTGAGAGGTATGAAACTCATCTCTCTCAAAGAGTTCATTATCTTTTATCATAAAAATCCACTAACCTTAAATTTTCTTATATTAGTGATCATTGGATGTTAGGTGTTTTTTCCCAAGGGAGAAAACACTTTTTCAGATATGCTCTGTCCATGGCAATGTGTTGGAAAGATTTAAGAAAATTTTAGAAAAGTAAGTTTCAATTTCTCAATAGTTTTACATATTTTAAGGAATTTTAAATTTTTTCCATTCGTAATATTTTCTAACAGGGGATGGGACTACTTTTGAAAAAACACAATGAAAAGGAGAGTGAAGATCAAATATGTAAATGTAAAGGTAAATATCCATTTATAATTTTTATCTTTTGATTTATTACATAAAAATAATATATTGATTTTAAACTCATTCAAACAGATTTCTCATGAACAACAAGGAATCATCGAATGTGGATTTTATATGTTAATATTTATGTATGAAATAAAAACAACTGGAACAGTTGTGAACTTTGACCTGGTAATATTTCATTTTAAAATTTTCCATAACATTTCATTTGATTTATTCATTATACATGTTAACTACTATCCTTTTAATTTGTATCTATTTGATGACCCACAACCCAATAGTGCTTAAGACGTCAAACACTTACAAGTGGAATGGTCAAATTATTTACAGGTTTGATTGAATTTTAGTTGCTTGTAGTGTAAAATTTCATTTTGAATATTTTCATTGTAATTGTGTATTTGGTAGTAATTTAGGTTTGATTTAGTTTTTTATTAAGTTGACTTTGCATGTTTTGAATGTTATGTATGTGAATGTTTAATTTTTCACTACTTCTTTTTTTGGTCTACTTGTGATGGTTTTTTGTATGGATTCTGGTCTGTGGGGGAGGGGTTCTAAGGGTGTGGGGGGTGTCACGTGGGGTGGGGGAATCCAGGGGTGTGGGAGGGGTGTCCAGTGGGGTGGGGGGGGGGGGGAGTGTCCTTGGTGTCCATGAGAGTGGGGGGGGGGGGGCATTCCAGGTGGTGGGAGAATTTCAAGGAGGGTGGGAGGGCTGTTCAGGGGAGTGGGGGGCTATCCACGGGGTGTCTAGGGGTGTGGGGTGTCCTGTGGGGTAAGGGGGTTTCAAGGGGTGTGGGAGTGCTGTACAAGGGTGTGGGGGGTGTGTCCAGTGGGGTGGGGTGAGGGGTATCCAGGTGTGTTGGAGGGTTGTTCGATGGGGTGGGTGTGTCCTTGGGGTAACGACCTGAAATTATGAATAAATCTTGTCTCCTAATTTTGTGTGTTATTTAATTTTTAAACTCAAAAAAATGTTTCATTTGATAACATGAGTATAATTAAAATGAGACCGTTGGGTTTTTACTATTATATGACCATTGGTCAATATGACCGCTGGAAACTAAATTTTTGATTATTGTCTTTAAATACAAGTAATCTTGGTTAATTAATATAGAAAAAAGATTCTATGGCCTCACCTAGTAGTCTTGGACTGATCGAAGCCCATCTAATAGAACATGGGAAGGAGGTAGCACCACTGGGCTTTGCTCTGGACCAAACCCAAGCAGAACTTCATCGTGTGAAGCTAGAACGGGATCTCCTTCGCGAGAAGTTCAAACTGATAGAAATTACTACTTGTGTGATGTTGGCCGAGCCTCCCTCAGATTCTCTCACCTTAGCACACCTTACACGTAGGTCCTATGCTGGTGTGATAATGGGCTATGTAAGGAGACCGTAACTGCCTTGTGTAATACTTTTTTTAAATAAAAATTGGGATTTCTTCATATGATGATGTTTATGACTTTCTAAATGTCCGGAAAAATATTGTGTGCATATTTTTGGTGAATTTTAGAGAAATGATATTTTAAAAAATGTTTATGTAAACCTTAAATAATTAAAAATGTGTAATGATTTTCAAAAAATGGTCTTCTACAATTATGTTTCGTACGAAATTTAGAGTCTAATAAGATCAACTTAATTTTTGATAAATAGTAAATTAGGAATAGTGATTTTATGATTAGGATTATTAATGTGACCAAATGTATTAGTAATATCACTTAAAGAAAGTATTAATATAATCTAGGCACCTTGATTAAGTAATGTGATTCAATAAAATGTTTAAAAACGGTTTCATAAATTATTATTCAAGTATTAGTTTTTTCAGATGAATAGTTTTTTAATTAAAAATTAAATTAAAAATATATAGAAAATTATTTTTATAAAATGGATTTCGTTTTTGATCTCAGAGCATCGATATTATATTATGGTAATTTTTGGGGATTTTTCTGAAAAAAATGAATTTTCGGTGAATAGTGTATTTATTTAAAAAATAAATTAAAGATATTTAGAAAATTATTTTTATAAAATGGAGTTCATTTTTGAAGTCAGATCATTGATATTTGGTTAAGGTGAATTTTTGGGATCTTTTTGAGAAAGTTGAATTTTCAGTGAATAGTAAAAATACAGTTTTAGGGTTTTGGTATGTTTAATGACATCATAATTGTGTCATGATGATGTCATGAGATATTTTATGGGTTGGCCGACCAAAGGTGATGAATTATTATATTTGAGGCCCCATGTGGCCTAACATCATGAGAATTATCTTGGGAGAGCACATGGTTTTGAGAAACCCACTTATGAGGTGTCCATTGGCTATTAATGCCTTGTCCCCTCACTTTCCCTATAAATACCAAGCCATTATCTCATCCTTTGGACTCCAGAATCATTCTCAATGACGTTCTGGTCTCTGTACCTCCCAAGGAGTCCTCCCAAGGTTCCACCAAGCCCCCAAGGTCCAAA
Source organism: Viscum album (assembly GCA_963277665.1). Lineage (NCBI taxonomy): Eukaryota > Viridiplantae > Streptophyta > Magnoliopsida > Santalales > Viscaceae > Viscum > Viscum album. The sequence continues at coordinate 2,042,542,487 of OY728142.1, read as the reverse complement.
CCTTTGAGTTTTAAGATTTACGTTTTAAAGTAAGGGATCCGACCTCTCTCTTTCTTTTCAAGTAATCTATTTTATGTCATTTCTTTTATGCTCCTTGTTCTTATGTTAGAGGATTTTCTTTTATCTTCATTATACTGTACTTTTTATGTTCATATTATGAGAGACCCCCTCTTACTCTCATCATTTCGTTTTATGAATGTTTATGTGGTGCCGTTAGGCTGCCGAAATTTTTAGGGATTCTTTCACCTTTCTCATTTTTCAAAGTTCTACTTTCACGTCAAGTCTTTCAAGTTCCTTTTTACTATTTTGGGGTATGATATCTATATCTATCATACTGAACTTTTATGTTCATATGATGAGAGACCCTATTTGATCTCATCAATTCATTTTTGTTGAAGTTTAAGTGACGTCTTTAGGCTGCCGAATTTTTAAGGGATTCTATCTCCCTTCTCATTATTTTCAAAGTTCTACTTTCAGGTCAAATCTTTCAAGTTCCTTTTAATTATGTTAGGGTATGATATCTATATATATCATACTGAACTATTATGTTCACATGATGAGAGACCCTATTTGATCTTTTCATATCATTTTTGTTGAAGTTTAAATAACGTCGTTAGGCTGCCGAACTTTCACAAGAGAAATCTAATTTTTGTCTTCCTTCCATGTTTTTCATTTCAAATGGTATGTCCTTAAAATTTCATTACCATGTTCATATATCCTTCTTATTCTGTCCCTATACTGTTTTATGGGTCATTTATGAATGTTTGACACATTTCCCCTCTCTTTTCAATGTTTTCTAAAAACCAGAAACATAGCCGTTATGCTGTAGAATTTTCGTCTCAAAATGCCTCTCTCTTTTCTCAAAATTATTTTATGTTATAAAGTGAATAATCAAAGATCTTATTTCTACAGGGTTAATCACATATATATCAAAATGTTTTATTTTTAAATTCTGGGATTTATATAGATGAGATCTGCTATCCCCTTCCGTGGGTTTATAGTGACGTAAAGATCATGTCTTTAAAGAAGTTTTTTTCTAAAAATGTTATGATTATGAAATAAAACCCATTTATTTTCTGCTATATGGGTTATTTATGAAATTTTTTATGATTATATATGTGGATCACATGATAATAAAGGAAAATTTAAGTGTGTGCCTTGATAGCGCTCCAATGCACTGGGTAATGATGTAACCACTAAAGATTACAATTTTCACGATATCTTGGTGAATAACCTTGGTAATTTTCAAATGACACTTTAGGGATGAACCTTGGTGATATGTTCATGATTGTCTATGTTAAATGATGTAGCCACATCTTAAATTTATGAAAAATGTTATTTTTATTATGATATTCCACATGATTTCTTTCTAATGCCTTAATGTTCTTTTTCATGACATAGTTGATGTATCTCAAGTTCAAGTGTTAAATGTTTCTCTTGTTCCCTTACTGGGCCTTCTTCTCACCCTTTCTTCTGATGTATGTCCCTAGGTTATGATATGCAGTAAGGAACCTAGGATGAACTTAAGGAGAATCCTTTCAAGTGTTTAAGAAGAATGTTTTATGTTTTTTTCATGTATTATGTTCCTGGTTTCCAAGACACTAAACCTTAAAGATCCTCAGTTTTGTGTAATGTAATTAATGTTTATGTTGTAAAAAGGCGGGATGCAATAGTTGGTATCAAATGGAGGTTTAGTTATTTGTATAAATTAGGATATGAAAACTTTAGGAATAAGCCTATAGAAAAGTTTATATATAGTAAATCTTCCTTGTATTTTGGTGAGTATTGAGTAATGGGTTTCCAAGAAAATACATCCCTATTTGGATATGAGCAGGTAGAGGTGGCTCTGGAACAGAAGTACATAGGGCTAAAACCCGAAAACCCTGCTTTGAGCTAGACTTAAGTGGGAACTGGTACACAACAACGGGCCTTGCTGCACTCTTGGTTACGACACTCCCGGGGGATATGCTTTGGTAAATTCATAAGCTTAGTAGGAACCATTGTTAAAGGAACAAAGATAAAATAAAATAAAGATTCACATAAGAATATATGATCATGGATAACCTATATGGGAACCTAGGGGATCACATGTTAGGGTATACTATTCTTCTACAAGTTATCCTTATATGCTTTAAGTTCCTTTTCATGATTATTGGCTAAGTATTTAAGCCCCTAATTATACTTTCTATTCTTAGTTAATGGTGGGAAATGTAATAACATGTCCCAACAACCAATGTGATAGGAAACGTGACGATTTCCATATTAACATGACAGAGATGATTAGGGGATTAAAAAATAATTATTATTTTGGAAGAGGATCACTATTTTGGGGACCCTATATGATCGAGGTAAATAGATTACTATAGTATTTTCATTGAGGATTAAAGTTTACTTATATTTTTAAGAATTGATGAATGTAAGGTGGACTTATAGTAATTTAGTTTACTTATGTGAATGATTAACCTATCTTGGGTAAAATATGTTTAGGTTAGATTCTTTTTTTATAAGATGTTAGGAGTGGTTGATGTTGTTTGGAGATGAACAATGAAGTTTATTTTGGAAGACTATGTTATCAAATCCTTCTTGTATTTGGGTTTCAATATTATTTTGGTTTATTTTGAGGAATTTTAAGGACTGTTATTTATTGAATGGTCTATGATGAACTTTGTGTAGTACCATGGAACTTTGAAGATTTAAAAGTAGTTTCCATTCCTATGGGATTTTTTCTTTTTGAAGAGTTGTTTTACCTTAACCTTTCTTTTTTTGGGATAATGTTTAAAGATAGAAGAAATAGATAGTTAATCTTTTGTGGAATATGTGATTATCTAGAAGATTGTTCTTGTGTTTTGATGAGACCAAGTAGTTTTGAATGCTCATCATTTGGAGAAAAGATTAGTTTTGGTAGAAACTTATTAAAGGATGAAACTATACATAAAGGTAGGTATATTTCCTTATATTTTTGTTCTATGTAGTAAATGAATTCTTCAAAATTATGAAAAGGAATGAAAAAAACCGTTGTTGGTTTACGTTTCCTACTAGGTAATCAAAGACCATTTACACACATCATAAGTTTGGGATTTTCTCATGGTTAACTTTCTCCTAATCATGTTTTCTATCACACTCCCTCAGAACATAACCCTTTGTTTTCTCCTCCATGTCCATGTTTTCCTACATGGAATCCTAGTGTGGGTTAACTCGGGTGACCTTTGTACTCACCTTTCTTTCTTTTAAAGTAATAGTTTTACTGACTCCTTTTCCGATGTGGGACTTTCAATGAAATTTCAAAACCAAATTTTTAAAAATTGCGAGGACGCAATTTCTTAAGGGGGGAAGATTGTAATGACCTGAAATTTTGAATAAATCTTGTTTCCTAATTTAGTGTGTTATTTTCTTTTTCTACTCAACAAAAATGTTTCATTTGATAACATGAGTATAATTAAAATGAGACCGTTGGGTTTTGACTGTTATATGACCATTGGTTAATATGACCATTGGAAACTAAACTTTTTGATTATTGTCTCTAAATACAAGTAATATTGGTTAATTAATATAGAAAGAAGATTCGATGGCCTCACCCAATAGTCTTGGACTGATCGAAGCCCATCTAACAGAACTTGGGAAGGAGGTAGCACCATTAGGCTTTGCACTAGACCAAACTGAAGCTGAACTTCATCGTGTGAAGATAGAATGATATCACCTTCACGAGAAGTTCAAACTGATAGAAATTACTACTCGTCCGATGTTGGCCGATCCTCCCTCAGATTCTCTCACCTTAGCACACCTTACACTTAGGTCCTATGCTGGTGTGATAAGGGGATGTGTAAGGAGACCGTAACTGCCTTGTGTAATCCTTTTTTTAAATAGAAATTGGGATTTCTTCTTATGATGATGTTTATGACTTTTTAAATGTCCGGATAAATATAGTATGCATATTTTTGGTGAATTTTATAGAAAGGATATTTTAAAAAATGTTTTTGTAAACCTTAAATAATTAAAACTGTGTATTGATTTTCAAAAAATGGTCTTCTAAAATTATGTTCAATACGAAATTTCGAGTCTAATAAGATCAACTTAATCTTTGATGAATAGTAAATTATAAATAGTGAATTTATGCTTAGGATTCGTAATGTGACCAAATGGATTAGTAATATCATTTAAATAAAGTATTAATATAATCTAGGCACCTTGATTGAGTAATGTGATTCAATAAAATGGTTAAAAAATGGTTTCATAAATTATTATTCAAGTATTAGTTTTTTCGGATGAATAGTTTTTTTAATTAAAAATTAAATTAAAAATATTTAGAAAATTATTTTTATAAAATGGATTTCATTTTTGAGCTCAAAGCATCGATATTATGTTATTTTAATTTTTGGGGATTTTTCTGAAAAAATGATTTTTCGGTGAATAGTTTATTTATTTAAAAAATAAATTAAAAATATTTAGAAAAATATTTTTATAAAATAGAGTTCATTTTTGAAATCAGATCATTGATATTTTGTTAAGGTGAAACTTTTGGATTTTTCTGAGAAAGTTGAGTTTTCAGTGAATAGTAAAAATACAGTTTTAGGGTTTCGGTATGTTTAATATCATCATAACTGTGTCATGATGATTTCATGAGATATTTTATGGGTTGGCCGACCAAAGGTGATGAATTATTTTATTTTGGGCCCCATGTGGCCTAACTTCATGGCAAATATCTTGGGAGAGAACATGGTTTTGAGAAACCCACTTATGAGGTGTCCCTTGGCCATTAATGCTTGTCCCCTCACTTTCCCTATAAATACCAAGCCATTCTATCATCCTTTGGACTCCAAAATCATTATCAATGACGTTATGGTCTCTTTAACTCCCAATAAGACCTCCCATGGTTCCCCCAATCCCTCAATGTCCAAAACATTGAGTTTTAGGAGATATGTTTCAAGGTAAGGGATCCGACCACTCTCTTTCTTTTCAAGTAATCTCTTTTATGTCATTTCTTTTATGCTCCATGTTATTATGTTTGAGAATGTTATTTTATCTTCATTATACATTCATTTTTATGTTCATATGATGAGATAACCCCTCTTACTCTCATCATTTCGTTTTATGAATGTTTATGTGGCGCCGTTAGGCTGCCGAATTTTTAAGGGATTCTTTCACCATTCTCAATTTTCAAAGTTCTACTTTCATGTCAAGTCATTAAAGTAACTTTTTACTATGTTGGGGTATGATATATATATCTATAATACTGAAATTTTATGTTCATATGATTAGAGACCCTATTTGATCTCGTCAATTCATTTTTGTTGAAGTTTAAGTGACGTCGTTAGGCTGCCGAATTTTTAAGGGATTCTATCACCCTTCTCATTCTTTTCAAAGTTCAACTTTCATGTCAAGTATTTCAAGTTCCTATTAATTATGTTGGGGTATTATCTCTATATCTATCATACTGAACTCTTATGTTCACATGATGAGAGACCCTATTTTATCTTTTCAAATAATTTTTGATGAAGTTTAATTAACGTTGTTAGGCTGCCGAACTTTCATAAGAGAAATCTAATTTTTGTCTTCCTTTAATTTTTTTCATTTCAAATGGTATGTCCTTTAAATTTCATTACCATGTTCATATATCCTTCTTATTATATCCCTCTACTATTTTATGGGTCATTGATGAATGTTTGACCCATGTCCCATCTCTTTTCAATGTTTTCTAAAAACCCGAAACATAGTCGTTATGCTGCAGAATTTTGTCTCAAAATGCCTCTCTCTTTTCTCAAAATTATTTTATGTTATAATGTGAATACTCAAAGCTTTTATTTCTATAGGGGTATTCACATATATATATCAAAATGTTCTATTTTAAATTCTGGGATTTACATACATGAGACCAACTCTCCCCTTCTGTGGGTTTAAAGTGACGTAAAGATCATGTCTTTAAAGCAGTTTTTTTTCTAAAAACATTATGATTATGAAATGAAACCCATTTATTTTATTCTATATGGGTTATTTATGAAATGTTTGATGATGATATATGTGTCTCACATGATAATAAAGGCAAATTTAAGGGTGCACCCTGATATCACTCCAATGCATTGGGTAATGATGTAACCACTAGAGATTACAATTTTCACGATATCTTAGTGAATAACCTTGGTAATTTTCAAATGACACCTTGGGGATAGACCTTGGTGATATGTTCATGATTGTTTATGTTAAATGATGTAGCCATATCTTGAAGTTATGAAAAGTTTTATTTTTATTAGGATATTCCACATGATTTATTTCTTATGCCTTAAAGTTCAATTTCATGACATAGTTGATGTATCTCAAGTTCATGTGTTAAATGTTTCTCTTGTTCCCTTACTGGGCCTTATGATCACCATTTCTTTTGATGTATGACCCCAGGTTATGAGATGCAGTAATGAACCTAGGATGAACTTAACGAGAATCCTTTCAAGTGTTTATAAAGAATATTTTATTTTTTTTCATGTATTATGTTCCTGGTTTCCAAGACACTAAACATTAAAGATCCTCAGTTTTGTGTAATGTAATGAATGTTTATGTTATAAAAAGGCGGGATGCAATACTTGGTGTCCATGAGAGTGGGGGGGAGGGGGTGGGGTCTAGGGGTGGGAGCGTGTTCAAGTGGGTGGGAGGGCTGTCCAGGGTAGTGGGGGGCTATCAAGGGGGTGTCTAGGGGCGTGGGGGTGTTCTGTGGGGCGAGGGGGTTTCCAGGGGTGTAGGAGGGCTATCTAGTGGGGTGTCTATGAGTGTGGGACTGTGTCCAGTGGGGTGGGTGGTATCCAAGGGTGTGGGAGGGATTTCTGATGGGGGGATCTTGGGTGTCCATGAGAGTTGGGGGGGGGAGTCTAGGGGTGGGAGCGTTTCCAAGAGGGTGGGAGGGTTGTCCCAGGGAGTGGGGGCCTATCCAGGGGTGTCTAGGGGTGTGGGTGTGTCTTGTGGGGTAAGGGGGGTTTCCAAGGGCATGAGAGGGCTATCAAGTGGGGTGTCCAGGGGTGTGGGGGTGTGTCCAATGGGGTGGAGGGTATCCAGGGGTGAGGGAGGGCTGTCCGATGGGGTGGGGGGGTAGTCCAGGGGGTGGGAGAGTTTCTAGGAGGGTGGGGTGGGGGCTGTCCAGGGGAGTGGGGGCTGTATATGGGTGTGGGGGTGTCCTATGGGGTGAGAAGGGTTTCCAAGGGTGTGGGAGGGCTGTGTAGTGAGTTGGGGGTGTCCAGGGAGTCTATGGGGATTTGGGGGGGGGGGTAGTCTAGGGGGTGGGAGAGGAGGAACCTCCATCCCTTGGGAGGGATGAACGCCACTGGAAGGTATTCATCACTCTCACATGCGAAGCTTGAGCTCTCAAAATGTTTCACCAATGCTTTATTCCTATGTAAACACTATTCATTCTATCTCTTTGATGCCAGTATAACCAGGGTAAATGCCGTCACATGTGACTAAAATACCTCGATATTGGTAGTGGAAATCTCTCGGATCGTGCGAGATTAGAAATGATGCTCCCAAGGCTGCCCATGAGATGCCTAAAATGACGTTAACAAAATGCTCGACGGTGGGAAGAGGGTACTAGTTCAGTTGGTGGAGATGGACACGGAGAAGACGACTACAATGATCGAAAATATACCCAACAAGTACATGCAAGTGACTATTTAGTTTCCCAAATAAGATGATTGAAAAAATATAGGGCAACTTGTGTGTTTTTTGGTCTCCTTCTTGCAATGTCGGTCCAACAACATTACTTTCATATCCCATCTGTCACAAAAAAAAACAGAAAAACAACCCTATATTTGTTCAATAATCTAATTTGGGAATCTAAACAGTCACTTAAGTGTACTTGTTGGGTATATTTCAGATCATCATAGTTGTCTTCTCCGCTTCCCTCTCCACCAACTGAACTAACACACTCCTCCCACCACCGATCTTTTTGTTAACGTCATTTCAAGCATCCCATTGTCATCCTTGGGAGCATCATTTCCAGTATTGTATGATCCGGGATATTGCCACCACCATGATCTAGGTATTATAGTTACATATGACGATGTTTCCCCTAGTTATTCTGGCACCAAAGTGATAGAATGTATGAAGTTTATAGGGGAAGAAAGCATTGGTGAAACATTTTGAGAGCTCAAGCTTCTCATGTGAGAGTGATGATTTCCTTCAAGTGGCATTCATCCCCTCGAGGGATGGCGGTGCCTCCTCTCCCAACACCAGCTGTCTAGGGGCTTTCTAGGGGGTGGAGGTGGGGGGGGGGGGGGTTGTCCAGGGGTGTGGGGGTGTTCAGGGGTGTGGTGGGGGCTGTCCAGTGGGGTGGGGGGGTTTTGGTCTGGTTTTGGTTAGGTTTTGATCAGTTTTTGGTCTGGGGGTGTCCAGTGAGGTGTGGGGGGTGACTAGGGGGTTGTGGGGGCTATCCAGTGGGGTGGGAGGCTGTTCAGGAGGGTGGGAGGGATGTCTAGGCGAGTGAGAGGATGTCTAGGGGTGTCTAGGGGAGTGGTGGGGGAAGTCCAGTGGGTGTGGGTGGGGGAAGGGTTCTAGGTGTGTGGGAAAGAAGTCTAGGGGAGTGTTGTCCATTGGGGTTGGGGGGGTCCAGGAGGGTGGGGGTGGGGGTTCTAGGGTTGTGGTGGGATGTCCAGGGGTGTGATGGGGGATGTCCTGTATGGGGGGGGGGGGGGTTCTAGGGGTGTTGGAGGGCTTTCCAGGGGTGTGGGACTACTGTCCAGGGGGTGGGGTGTCCATGAGGGTGGGGGGTTGTCCAGGGGTGTGGTGGGGGCTGTCCAGTGGGGTGGGAGGGTGGGAGTGTGTCCAGGAGGGTGGGAGGGATGTCTAGGTGAGTGGAGGGATGTCCAGGGGGTGTCCAAGGGTGTGGTAGGGGTAGTCCAGTGGGGGGGGGGGTCTAGGGGTGTGGGAGGGATGTCTAGGAGAGTACTATCCAGTGTGGTGGGGGTGTCCAGGAGGTTGGGGGGTTGTCTAGGGGTGTGGGGGCTGTCCAGCGGGTGAGGGGGCAGTCCAAGGCTTTGGGTGGGGGGGGGGGGGGGGTTTCCAGGGGTGTGGTGGGGGTTGTCCATTGGTATGGGGGGGGGGGGGGTTCTAGGGGTGTGGGAGGGTTATCCTGGGTTATGGGAGTGTTGTCCAGGGGTGAAGGTGTCTAGGAGGGTGGGGGTTGTCCAAGGTTGTGGGGGGATGTCCAGGGGGCAATCCATGGGGTGTGGGGTGTCTAGGGGTTTGGTGGGGGCTGTACAGTGGGGGGGTTAGGATGTGGGAGAGCTCTCCAAGGGTGTGGGAGTTCTATCCAGGGGGTGGGGAGTGTCCATGATGGTGGGGAGGTCGTCTAGGGGTGTGGGGGACTGTCCATGGGTGTTGGTGGGTGGGAGGGGGGGTTCTGGTTTGTTTTCGGAATGTTTTTGGTGTATTTCAGGTTTTTCGGTAGGGCATAGCAGTAGTTGATCAGTTTTATTTAAAAACATTTTTTACATCAGTTATTCTATAAACAACATAAAAAATACATTGGGATTTGTTTTAACATCGGTTATTTGGAAACCAACATAATAAATTCATGGGAAATGGTTTCTACGTCGGTTATTTCATAAGTGATGAGATAAATGGAAATGAGTAGTTTTTTAATTCGGTTATAAAATAACCGACATTGTAGATATGTTTTCACGTTTGTTATTATTTAACCGACGTTGGAAACCACTTGCCAGATTGGTTTATCACGTCGGTTATTTTCATAACTGACGTGATAAATGCTTTGGAGGAGTTATTTATGACATAGGTTATATAATAACCAATGTGAAAGAGTATATACCACATCAGTTATTAAATAATGACGTAATAAACCATGACTCCGACACGTTTTCCATGTCTGGTTTTTATCAGTCGACGTGAAAAATGCTTTAGAATTGTGTTTTTTACGTCGGTTGTAAAATAACCAACGTAAAAAAAATGTTTATAATGTCTCCTATAATAACATTGGCCAAAAGGTGACATAAAAAATAAAAAATAACCACCGTTAAAAACATTTTCTGCACTAGTGTTGACTTCTTTGGAACTGATTAATAGTTTTTTTTTATTTCATCATTGTTGGAATATTCAAATTTTTTGGATATAAAGAATATATCTAGTATTATATAAAGGATAATGGAGCACGAATGTAATCAATACAGATTTAGGTTAATTCATGGTGTTACCATGTTTTAAAATAATACACAATGATGGTGTTTACATGTTATTACGAGGAAAAAAGGATCTTCATTGTGTTTAACTTCATTATAAATTTTGGACCGTGAGTTTGGATAGAAGTATTTTGGATAAGTCTAAAGGTTGGAATGGAATAAGTTTAAAATTGGATAATATTGTAAAGGTTAATTTTGGATTGTTATAAAAAGGACAAACCACAGACCGTGTGGTAACCCGTCATGTCAGACAAAGCTGCGGTAATTGAACCCACAACCATAGTGCGATTGATATTTATCGCCTACCACTGTACTACATGAAGTCCCTGGATTGTATAATGTAGTTAAATTTTTTAAGCATCTGATAGGTGAATTATAAATTCATTATTTTTGGAACCCTATATGATTAATATAAATATAATATTTTTTTGAAATCTTTTGGAGTGAAAGATGAGTTTGTGGTAGGAATTAGTTGAAGAATGAAACACTACTTGTGAAATATATATATATATATATATATATATATATATTCCTCCTATTCTATGGGTAAAATAATTCTTATTCTTTAGGTAATGGATCTTAAAACCAAAAATGTGTTATCCTAATACCTTATGTTTTGTTGAACTGATGGTATTTTAAATCATCATAGACTGATGGATTTGAGGCCCTCAATTTTACACTTGTTTTCAATTGATGACCTCAATCACTCTTTATAAATATTTACGTTTTTCTTCAAATTATGTGTCTTTAATTACCACCAATGTTCCCCTAATTGAGATCATAATTTGGTGGTGCCCCTTTCATTTCCCTTTTCCTTTTATTAAGACTAAATTTTATTAACCCAATTTCAGATTTGGGTTTTCCCACAAAGTTATTTTCTATTTTCAACATTTTATTTTCAAAGAACAATTTTAAATTGATAGGACACAATTTATTGAAGGAGGAAAAAATGTAACACCCCATTATTTCATAGTATGTTACTTCTTCAAATTAATTCAATAACTTGCACTACACGTAACACCGAGTTCAACTGCACCACGACTTACCAAACTAGCCATTCAAAAGTGTTTATGAAAAGTATTAACTGAATTTTTTACTTTATATAATTCTTATAATTTTATAATCCATATTTTGAGTTTCTTAGACATAATTTAAGAACATATTCATTTTTTTGATAAAAGAAGTATTTAAAAATAAATGCAATTTTACCGCCTTTTAATGGGGAACCCTATTTAAATAAAATATTTGAAAATTTTATATATTCAATTTGGAAAAATAACCTTCTTCTTTAGAATCGGGTCATAAGAATTTAGTTTCAATTAATTTTTGGTGTTTTTTGGATAACTTTCATATTTTGGTGAATAGCGAAAAATACTATATTTTAACTGAAAATAACTTTTTTAATAAAAATAATTTATAATGATAAATTATACATTTTAATGGTTTGAAAGTATAAATAGATTATATTTTTACCATTTAATCCAATGCATATCATTGTAAGTAACTTCATTTGGAAATTGGACATAAATAAGTGTCAATCTTTTGATAGTTATTATTTATTAAAAATACTGTTTTTGGTTTTGACAATGATATTTAATTTTAAATTAATTTATGAAACTTCTATGTTTTTAAATTGGAAAAATATAATTCAATTTTTAATTCGAAATATCAAAATTATCTTAGGGTTAATTTTTGGTATTTTTCAAAAAACATTTAATTGTTGATGAATAGTGAAAAACACTGTGTTGTTGTTTAAAACCAACTTTTTATTTAAATAATTAATTATTTTATTTAAATTTATTTTATGTCAAATAGATATATAATAAAAATATTAGTTCAATGTAATTCATTGGAATCTTTTTTATAATAAAATTATATTTATAAAATTATATTTAACTTTTTACCGTCTTTTACCATCCTTCTAGGAGAATTTAAAAATTTGTATAAAACATAATTTTACCTCTTCTGTGAGATGAATTTTGAAAATCTGAGAGACATGGTTAACCACAGTATGTAAAATGTGGTTCAATAAGATGAAAATAATTTTTTGTCAATAGTATCTTCTGACTTTTATTTACGACAGTTAAAACTAAATAGGGTAATTTAGGGTATCAATGATATTATAATTACCTTAAAACATGTCATAATTCTATTTAATAAGTGTAATTCTACCAAAAAAACCCTTTGGAATAAAATATCACCCTTTAGGCCCACTTGGATTAGATTAGGACATTTACTATTATTTAATTTAAAGTAGAGTTAAAAGTGTTAAATTCAAGTTATCATAACTAAAACATTTTAATATATGGTTAGACATAAGATAAATTCAACTATTAGTATTAATTAGAAAGGTGAATCGATTTACTAAATAATGGTATTTTATTTATTACTTTTTGACATTATATAATTTAATTTATTTATGACACAATTATGATGTAGTAATTACTTTATTAATGTAATATTAAAATAATTGATATTATAAATATCCAAATAAATGTAATTTGATACTTTTGATGAATTAAACTAATATAAAAGGTTAATATTACATGTTTGGGTTGATTAGATAAATTGATTTTGAAGTGATAATGTTTTTATGACTTGCACAAAAACAAGATACCAAATAGTGTCAAAATTGACATAAATTAATTTTTCAAAAAAATACTATATTATTGGTTGATATAATATTCTTAAAAATCTAATGTTCAGAAAAATGGATTAAATAATATTATATATGTCATTAATGAATCACTTGAGGTTCTTTTGTATGTTTATTGTATGTTTATTAACCATATAGTGTAAGAATACAAGAAGACTTGGTAAAAGTTAAATTATTTAACTAAGAGTTAAATCTAAAATATATTGTTAAAATGGTAACCTAAACTGGTCTAAAACCTATTATTTGAAAGGAATTATACCCATACCCAAATTATCTTATAAATAACTTAATTTTTAGCCATTATAAATGGAATATTAATTTATTTTAAAATGATATTTCAATATTTTCCTAAGGTTCCCCTCACCCCTCTTATAAAAGGGCACCCCTCTTTCTCTCAAATTCATGCCTTCAAATACATTTGGCTCGGCCAAACCCTACCAAAATATCCTCTAAACTATCCTAACTTCATTATAGAGGCCTTCTTTAAGTCATAAATTCAACCTATGGATCCATTTTGATGAAATCAAAAGGAAGAACCTGAAGAAGTTGTAAATATTTCCTCACCTCTTTCAAGTTCTTTTCTTCTTCCACTTCTTATTTCATTGTTGTTTCCTTTATAAAAAAATAAAAAACGTATCTTCTATATAATTTAATTTTATTATTAATTTGGTACAACCATATTCATTGTTCTATCCATCCTTTGAATGACATGTCACCATACGTGCGTACGTACGACTTACCGTCTCCACGTTGTGGTGCAGTTGTAATTCAATACATTATTATTTGGATGGATATAGTAATGATGTATAATTGATGTAAATAATAAATATAAGATGATAATTATTCTTTATATATTATATAACAGCCAATTATATATGATTTTCATATCCAAATAATGATATTGTCGCTCTTGCGTACGTACGGATTACCATCTCCACGAATGCGATGAGATCCATTCCCCATTGTAACCATTCAAGAATAATTTTCATGGATGATTATAAATAATTTTTAATGAATTGATATCATTATTTATATGAATAAAAAACATCCCATCCATAACAAACAAGACTTAGGTAACAAGGAATATAAAGGAAAATGAATCAATTAACACCCGAAACGACGATAATACTAAAATATCATTAACGAAACATTATTAAAAGATCATATTTGATATCATAATTAGGTATATAGTTCTTGAATAATTTAATAACAATGATTTAACTATTATATAGAAGTATTAATGTAACCTTGACCTAGGAAAAGTACAGGTTAAGGGTTAATTTCACAATCTCTTTATTATCCGAGGTTGTTTTTACGTAAGTATCCACTGAGACCTCTTTATCATCCACATCCATGTTTTCTTAAAAATATATTTCAAACCATTTTTTCTATTTACTAAAATATGGGATAAAGTAATTTATAAATTTGTTCAACTTTTTATAAGTTGTTTATAAATAAATATTTCTGTCATTTTCCAAACAATGTACTTTATGACATTTTCGACAAAATTAAGGTAAGAATGTTTTTTAACTTATACAGTGGGTGGGGATATTTTCCTCCATTATAACATCATCAAATCTTCCCTTAAAATCTTATGAGAATATCTTCAAAATAATTTTTTCCATTATAATAATGTGACTCTTAAATTATTTCAAAATAGAAAGTGATATTTCTCTCAAATAGTTTTGATTTCATCTATGTCAAAATCCATTGATAAATTTTACACTTGTTTGAAGTTGATTTGTTATGATACCAATCCACCATATTGTATTTAAGGTTTTGCGATATGTTTTACTATGGATGAGTTATTTTTATTCCATTCATGGTTTATGGTTAAAGTATTGACATTTTTTATGCTAGTTTTAATATGAATGTTTATGTTATATTTCAACCTTTTCATCAGATTAATGTATTGGACTAGTATGTCCAGGATGGGGACTGGTAAAAGTAAGCCCTATGGGTAGGGGCCCAGTTACATTAGACTCTCCGGGTTAGAGTCTGGTTACAGAGGGTCTCTGGGTTAGAGTCTGGTTATAGAGGCTCTCTGGGTTGGAGTCTGGTCACAAAGGCTCCCTGGGTTAGGGTCTGGTTATAGTTATCCCCTAGGTCATGGAATGAGGCCATGAAATAGAAATTAATGTCTGGTACTATACATTACCTCATTATGAAATTAGTTATTACACGTGATTATTCGACTAGGAGATTATTCATCTGAAAGTTTATATTGTAATGTTTGATTTTATTTTTTCTATATTATGTTAAAGTTTATGTTTAAAAGGCTATTGTATTTATTACACATCTTTCCTTAAAATTTTATATCTTTCGCTAAATTATTTTCCCTTACTGAGAATATGAACTCGCCCCGTTCTTATGTTTTATTTTCCCAGGATCCCAAGAAGTGTTTTATGTTTAAGATGCAGGGTTATGCTAAGGGAACAATGGCATTCACAAATGATTATTTTTGTGTGTAGTATGTTGGAAGGTGTAATGTAATGTTCGTGTATGTAATATATTTTCCAAGTCTTCTAAACTGATCAGTCTTTTGGGACTTGATTCCTTGTAATCATTCCATTGTATTAAAATAATGCACTGACTCTGGGAATCTATGGTCAGGGAATTACATGATCTGTCCCTTTTATTAATATGTTATAAAACCTTATTCATGAATGTGAATTTTCAAGGAGGAATGTTCAGTCAGGTCGTTCCCCTTTGGGCCATTTCATGATGAATTCAACAAGAGGGAGGTCACAATGTGATAGGGGTGCCATGGTTTGGAAGCCTTATGTCAGGGATTATATAGTGAAATGGCAAGAGGCTATGTTATGGGGATACCATGTGGTGGATTCCTCATGATACTACCTTGAGGAACACACCATGAGGGTGGTATGTAGGGAATCATACCCTATGCCTTCTGTGAGCCGGTTGGGTTGCAATGAGGATGGATATTCCATAGCATGGAGTAAAGAGAAGGTGTCATGGAATGATACTCATCGCCATTATATTACTAGGATACCAATCAAGTTTTTACTAGGGTTTGAGATTTATTTTTATAGTTTTTCCCTTTGGGTGTTAAGTCAAATGGTCGAACATAGAAGTATATCTCAACTCGCATCTCTACATTCTTTCCACTCCTAATCCTCCTAGAGAGGGGTGTTTTTTTGATGACCCAATTATTAATTTTATGTAAAATATTATTCTAATGTAGTTAAATCTTATCTCCAATTTTTTAATTTTATTTTTGGACAATTCAGATTAAGTATAGACACTAATTTCACCAGATCATGTTTCTACAGGGAAAATAAAATAAGAAATTTTCAATTCATGGATTGATGATGTCCTGATAGGGTGACCACAATACATTTTTCACTATTTTATTATAGGTACATCTCACTATGACTTTTTACAAGGTTTTTAATTAAATTGGATGGAATTAAATAATTAATGGGTGTTGTGTGATAGAGATTTTACTCATAATTATGCTAAGAAAATGACATGGGTTGTTGGCTTGCAATAACAAGAGGATTAAATGAGTGGAATCTTCTTTATGAGTTATTAAAAAAAATTATTTTATGAATAAAATAATATAATTGATTATAATTTTTTTATAATTAATTATTTTATATGTGTGGCTGAGATAAGAGCTCGAGTGTTAGTATGAGATTGACTAAGGATGACTGGATAATCACAAGGATAGTAACTCTGAATAAAGTAGGTGGTCCATGAACATATTCCTAATTTTATGCATCATATTTACGCAGCATGTTCTTTGTGGTATCACCACTCTTGTGTGATCATACTTATATTTAAAATGAAATGTTTCCCTTAAATACCTATGGATAAAAATAAGTGTTAAGGAAAATGATTGACCATTGAACACTATATTGAATACATTACCATTGATGGAAAAGGGATTGATAAAAAAAACTTGATGTGTGAGATGTAGACCCTACAAGGGTATTACATCAGTGAATTACCATAAAAGTCCTTAGTATAGGTTCCCTTAGATTGTTCAGTTTGGAAGGGTTGTCCTATGGATGGGATATATTGAAAATTAAGATATATTATAGCCTTGGCCTAGTTGACTATAGAGAAAGAATAAAATTCCTACCCAACTGGTATGTGATCACTCAGGTGGGTATTCCCATGGTAAGATCATGTAAATGTTAGCTATGAGTTGGCTAACCCAGCTTGACTAGGAAGTGAGATGATCTTTACACTATCTCTCTAATATGATTCTTGTATTTTATTTCCAATATGGTTGATTATTCCATGATGTGATCATGGTCTTGTAATGGGACTTTGTGTACCAAAAGAGTTGGTCATTTATGCGAGGGTTGGGAATGAGATAAAGCTACCCTGTCAGGGTTTTTGATCGAGGTGTCACTTAGGAGACCTAGGTGGGATCCCAACTCTTATGTTGACCCGAGAGAAGGTTAATAAAGGGAGGCTAGTACAATTATATACTAGGGTGGATGAGGTGATGAGAATCGGTTTTGTGCTTGAGAGTCCAACCTAGGACTTATATATGGGGTTCATATGAATTTCCACCCCCTTTATTTTGATACATGAAGTAGTTATATAGAGGTCCACTTCTCCCCTTGAGTGTTGACACACAAGATGATTCGAGGTGGTTCACTCTTTCCCTTTATATTTTATATGATATTATGGGGTTTTATGTGTTACATAGGGTTATATGTGATCCTATCATCTGCTCATTTCTTATGTGGTATTATAGACTATATTCTCATCCCCTTGATTTGATACATGGTATTATTGATTGAATTCTTCTCCCCACCTTGATATGATATTTGGTATTATGGTTGAGATACCCTTACCATTGATATGATATATTATATTAAAGGTGGTGTAATCCATCCCAAATATGATACTTGGTATTATGGGTGGGTCAATCGTCCCCCGAATATGTTATATGGTATTATGGGAAGGCTTCTGATCCCCCATATATGATATTATTTCAGGCCATGCTCTAATCCCCCCAATGGATATGTAGATGATTCCAGGGAGGGGCATTATTACACCCTAATATGATATGATTTTAGGGTGGGGATCCATTAATTATAATGATATTATTACTATTAATTCCATGTTGGGAATTCACCCCCTTGATGGGTATGAATCATGCTCCGAGACATCTAATACTGGTTGAAGCTGGAATGGTCACCTTAAGTGTCACCTAAGAACCCAAGAATTAACATTGGTTGTTTTTTTACACACCAAAACTAAAATTATTATTCTCATAATATCAATGGTTCATAAACATTATTACTGGTTATTCAAGGGACAATTTTGGTGGTGTCCCATAGAGTTTTAATCACACCATAGTTGAGAAGCCATGTCACTTTGGTACCCAAAAAAACCTCATGATTGCCGGTTCAGGTAGGGTAGAGGCTTAGTGTTGGATGATTAGGATAGATAATATCATGGGGGAATTGGAGATCAATATGATGAGATTATAAAAAACTAGCATGGGATGACCCTACATGAATTCTAACCCAATTCTCTTATGGGAACAAAAAGAATTCCTGATCTCCAAAGGCCAGAAACTAGTGTCTAGGAATTAAGAGCAGATTCCTTGGAAACAATTTCACCCAATGAATCGATGTAACCACATCATGAATCCCACATGGGAACTTTAAATGATATATCATTTTATCAAACATCCATGAATAAGATAAACAATTTCAACATAAAAATACAACCAAATAGAGCAATACACAACATAAAAATTATATATTAATCATAAAGTACAACAATTAATAAATTGAATGTAATCCAAAAAAATGATAAAGGCCAACAATGATGATACATAAACATCCAAAAAATATAAAAAAACAAACTTGAATCAAGACCAACCATCTCAATGTGACCAATGGTAACTCAAAAAATCAGAACATCATCCATCAATGGTTTGACCTAAACATAATCTTGAAAGAGATCAAGGTTGATAAAGATAATAAGATGGTAACCTGTGTAACAAACTAGAATCTTGAGACCCATATCCAGTATTTATATAAATTAATAGTACAAATTATAAGATTTACAAAAGGATCTAATAGTTTAGTAATCTTGTAATACCAAATATAAACATATAATAAATTTCAAAACATAATTTGAAACATGAAAATATTGAGAGAATCTGAATATCCCTTCCATCATATGCCAAATAATAACATATAGTCCTCATTTAGGTTTCCTAGGAAATTAAAAAAAATAAGGTCGATCTTAGATGTTTAGTAAAGAATATCATGCAACATAATATTACATAATAGAGAAATGGAATAATTTATATTGAAATAATAAATGAACAACATAAATTCATAATCAATTTAAATTGAGGGAATGCTATATCCATGAAAAAAAATTAAATCATGGATAACAATAATCATTGATATTATACTGATGGAATTCATAAGTTTCTCGACCTCAAAAAATTTCTATCAAATCTTTTTTCCATGACACATTCCTATTTTGGTAATATGGATACACTAAAACCCAACTTTTTTTGTCTTATGAGACTTTTTAATACATGAAGGGGATATATACTATGTGCCCCACCCGTCATCTAATTAAATAAGATAAATTCAAGAATAGATTAATCAATATATGTCATACCATTCCCTAAGGAGCCTCCAATATAATTAAACATGTCTATATATATATTGAGAAAAATGAACATCAAATTCTTCCCTCATCAATAGAATAATGTGGATTTCCAGGATAACTTTCTATAATTAATATAGAATCCATGGGTTATCATCAAAGTAACAATTATTACCCTAATCAGAGAAATATTGAGTTGGGGGAACCTTCAATGTGATGAGTAATCCATAGAAGATAATAATTGGGTTCAATATTTTGGATTGGATGGAGACTGAGGTAATGATAGAAAAAATACATCATCATTGTTTATAAAGAGCATGAGAATATTCCAAATCATATGCCCCAGAAGTGTCTCACCATGTGTCCAGTATTAGGACCAATAATCAAGCATTAGGGTGATCATTGAGTTAATTTTCAACCAAATTTGTCTAGGGTGATTACCCCTAAGTTAATCTATTCCACAACCGTATCTACTTTCCAGTATACATATATTGGTGTATTTTTTAGGAAATTACACACTTTTAAATTACCCCCTCCTCCAATGGCCTAAAGGCCTTCATTTCTTTGATTTTGAGAATCCACATTTCAAGGGGTGAGGTGGAAACCTTACAAGGCCCGTAGGCGTAAGTATTACATGGCCTATATGCATTAGAGGAATTCAATGAATGTAGGCTTGAAACATTACATACAACCTATAATAACTACTTAGAACTGCTCCTCCCCAGCAACTTCATCGTGAAATCAGCTCTCCACCATCACATGTCTATTTGGATAGGTTTTCCCATGCATGCACAGGCCTGTCCCGATGGTAGGTGTCATACCCTCTCCTTCTTGTAATCTGTTTAGTTTATGCTATGGTGAATGCTCCTTACTCCTCCTCCTTATAATGTTTGATATTTGTAGGTTGTCTGGTTTGCATCTGCACATAAGGTGGCCTGAAATCCTTGAGGTGGCCCGAAGGCCTTACTGACCCAATGTCCTGGGTGGCGCGAAGTCCTTAAAGGACATAGGGACCAAATTGATGGCCCGAAGGCCCAAATGAGGGAATATTCCCAGCTGCTACAGTGACAAATAATGCATGCTATAGTTTCCTCTACAGTTCTACACAGTTCCTGATATAGTACCTGCTACAGTACTGCTACAGTACTGCTATAGTCCCCACTAAAGCACTGCTATAGTAATGGAAATTAACCTCTTCATGGATTTGATCTCAAGTCTCTTAGATGAACTTAAGTAGTCCTCATCAACTGGGATGAGGCTAATGTGCCACTTTTACTTTACCAAATAGTGGATGTTTGGCACTATTAAAAGGGAAAAACATGAATTAAAATAATACTAGTGATGGATAAAAATATAAAATTTCAAACCCCTTAAAATTCATTATTAACATGGAAAATAGTCTTCCATGTAAACGTACACACCACAAAAAATAAAATAGGGGTGATTATAACATGAGTTCCAAAGAATGGAATTTGAGAGTGAAAATCCCCACTTATGGTTTCGGCAAAAATTAAATCATAAAATATAGAAATAGTGGTATTAAACTATATTTTAAAATACCACAAGTAAAGTAATTTAGGATATAAAATATCAAATAATAATTATATACACTACATAAATGAAATTTGGTTCATGATACATAATATGTCTTAAAGTAAGGAAATTGATATAGATTACCCTTACCACTTTTTTGGAATTCTATTAACATAATTTAACATCCTATGCCATAAACATTCCTATAGCAATCACTTAATTAATAACCTTACTCATATCCATTTTCAATCATACTCTTCATAAATAGTCATTCCCAACAGGTTTTATTTAGATTTTCTACATTGGTGTTTAATGTTTTGATCATTTACACTATTTTCATAATTGTGATTTTCTAATAAATTTATATACTAAATTTGATTATAACTATTACATTAGAATTACTATTATGGATGATTTATAATAATTTAGGATGTGTCAAATTACTTTCTTGAGTGTTTTAGACCTTATCATTGAAGATGAATCTAATAATAAACATGTTTTGGTGGTTTTTGATGAACATATGATGTTTCCTTAATTGATGAATTTTATATTGATATAATATATAAATAACCAAAAAATTAATCATTTTCATATTTATGTTATTATATTATTATATAATCTTTTATAGTCATCCATGATATAAATGCATAGTATTTTTCAAGTAGGTGGTTAACCGATCCAAACATGAACATACCATGATATAATGAATGATTATGTGGTGGTTTTATTATAATATCATTATATCAAAAGTATAATTTCATTATATAGTGATTATTAGTGTGATATATTTTATTAAATATGTAGAATAATAATTATTGGATATTAATATCTTATAAGATTTGAACAAAAGATTATCTTCTTAGCATGCTTATTTTAAATGATTGAGTTAATGATGATTGATTTTTGATAATATAATTAAACTATTCTCTAATTTTACATAAAAAACCATAATGGTAATTGAAAATACATATTTATTCTTTAATACGATCATTATATACAACTCGATAAAGTGTTTAATGAAAATGAAACATGTTGAATCATGGATGTGGTAGTCCACAAAACACACAAACAATGATTTTGTTTTTATTAATGGATAAGATATATTAATGTAGAATGACAATATACATAACATAGTTACTTTATAGTATATAAATGAAAAAATATAATTAACTGGTTTGGATATAGTAAATTTTAATGAAGATAATTATGAAGAAAACTTTGTAGTTGATAACATTCACATAGGGGACTTGAATTTTTCTTCGAAGTATCCTTGAATTTCAAGGAATTAGGATAACTATGGGTCACCAAGAGATTATGTTAATGGTATAGTGTTATATTAAAATTAAAATTGAAGTTTATAATGTTTAAACGGTAATTATAAGAGAGTCTCTAAGGGAGTAAGATGTTACTATTATATAACTAAACAAAAGGTTAGTTTTGGGAGTAACCCTTATGTTTTTAATAATGTAAGATTAATTTTAAATTTTAAAATGGAATAAATGAAAAAATCAGTAGGGGAAACAGTTATATTTCAATATAAATATCAAAAAGTAAATTAAATGAATCTTTAAAATGTTTTATGACTTTTACACTAGGTTAATCTCAATTTACCACTAACCATGACAATTAATTTTAATGAAAAATATTAACACATATCATTTTATCCAATTTGGTACTTATAATTATAAATTTAGATTTCAATTTATCAAATAATATTTTTAAATTCCTGAAGAGTTAATTTTAAAAAAAATACACTTAATCTCATAAAAATAGTTTGAAATAAATTTTAAAGGTCTAAATTCAAATATAAGATAAATGTATCTTGGATACTAATTTTAATGTCATAAATTGTTTTATTATAAGAAAAGTTTTCAGTATGAGCTTTTAATGTCAAGGTAAAACCGGATATACACTGAAAAAATTGATTTAATGTAAACTCTGAAAATATTTGTTTATAAAGTAAAGTTTTAAATAGTCCTGAAAACATTGGTCATAAGATTTATAAATTCAAAGAATATTTATACAATTTATATTACAATTACATAAATTAATATGTTATTACTTTAAAGGTTTTATAAACTTGTAAGTCCTTCTTATATAATTGTAATTTGTAAAAATAATATATTTCATGAAAAAAATACATTCAACTTAGAACACAAAATTTCAAAAAAATCTCAATAATTCATACTAAGTTAATTTTGATATGATGCATTTTAAAAATAAGTAAATTTGGAAAATTTCAAATTATTAAATTAATTTATTGAATATTTTAATGAATAATGGATCTTTAAAGGGATCATTGTGTGATAGTTCTAGACATGGTGTTTACCTGCTATAATAGAGTCTTATGTGTTACATTCTCCCCCATTAAATAATGTAAAACTAAAAATTTGGGAATATATAAGCTATTTTGAAAATATGGATACTACTTACTTATAGTTTCTTCCAGCTCCTATGTTTCCTATTCATGTTTTGACTTTTCAAAAATTAATTTCAGTAAATGACTTGTTCTATTCTATAATACTTTCCCTCTCATGTCAAGAATCGGGACGTGCTCCTCATTATTAGGAAAGTAAGGACCAAACTACATTCCCATAAATGTGACCACCTGTGTTGGATTTTACATATATTTCCATAATAATAAAACATGGAATAATTAATATACTTTAGAAATGTAGAAATGCTGGTCAATATAAACCATAAATAAACTACAACCCCAATTATATCTATATTTTCAAAAGGAAAAATATATACAGGGCTTAACTTACCTTTTTTTACCAAATCTTACAACTCCCATCGAATGTGAAACCTTCAAGAATACATTATAACTAACTTTAAATTCCTCTTCATTCCTTAAATTATCATTATAACTTTTTTTTTCTTTGGGATACATTAATGTAACCTTGAATACTCCATAATTTTATAAGGGTCGCATCTACATGCTCTTGGACAAGTAACTTTATTTATCAAACACCATCCCAATAATTGGGAGTACAAAACCTATTCCTATAAAATGCTTCATATGGTTCCCTATGGATTCTCTAATGGTATAAATTATTGTATATAAATTTTACCAGAGGTAGATACTAATCCTAAATATATTATAAGTTAATAGAATATGATCTCAATATGCCTTCCAAAGTTTGGATAGTCCTTTCAGACTACCCATTAATCTAGGGATGATATGTAGTTCTTAAATGTATTTTTGTATTAGTATCCCATTGAATAATATTCCAAAATTTATATGTAAATTGAGTGTCATTATCATATACAATCAATAAAGGATCCCTATAAAGCCTTACTATATCATTAGTATATATCATGGTATGTTTCTCAAGGGAAATATATTCTCTTATTGTTAATAATTGATAAAACATAGTAAGATGTTCAATTATGTCTCATATAACATTATAAATCCTTGTATTCATTGGGAGTTTAGTGAAAATTCCATTGAATTATTATACCACTTCCATATAGGTATAGGCTTAGGTTGTATAGATCCTTTAGGATGTTGCCTCTCAACCTTTTCTTACTGGCATACTAAGTATCTAGATACATAGTTTAAAATTTATTAGTTCATACCATACCACCAGAAATACTATCTCATATCCCTATACATATTTATGCTACTAGGGTGTATATAAAAATTTGAGCAATGTGCTTTATCTAGCAGCTCCCTTTTCAACTCAAATATGGATAGAATAATTAATCTCTTCCAAAACCTCAAAACTTCATCTCTATAGATGGAGTCTATCAATTCCCCATCATTCTCTACTTTAATCTTCCTTTGTATGTTCTCATTATCATGTTGGTAATTCTCAATACAATATAGTAAAGTTGTTTTTGTAGTTTATTTGAAAATGAATGATTGATCCCCATGGATATAAATCACCACATCCATCTTTACTGGATATCTATATATGGGATCCTTGTTAATACTCATCATTTTTAGAACTCCATGGTCTCTCTTACTCAATAGAACAACCACCTTGTTTTATATCCCAGGATGGAAGCATATCGAGCAATCATAGTCCTTGACTAATTCCAACTATATTATTTTCCATATGTTGTAACCATTTTGAGAGAAGATATACTTCAATATATTGTGGACCTTATATATATATATCACATCATCACCATATAGGTATTTTGTCTATATTATTAAATCAATGAATATGAATATCATCTCTATGCCATGAGTTATATAGTTTTGTTCAAGGATTTTCAACAACCTTGTTGCATAGTAAATCACTCTCTCATTCTATATAAGAACTCAACCAATTCTTTTCATTGATGCATCACTATAAATTAAAAATCATTCATTACCTAATGGAATAATTAATACCTATACATTATCCAATCTCTTCTATTTCACTTTAAAACATTCCCCAAATTACCTTAACTATTTTAATTTAACCCTTTTACATGTTAAATTGGTTAATGGGTTCAATAATTAGGAAAATATTGAACAAACCCCTAATACTTACCTTCAAACCTAGGAAACATTAGATCTTGGTTATGTTTTTCAGTAAAGGGAATTCGTTGACCACATTTGTCTTTGTAGAGTCAATATATATTCCATCCTTGGTGACAATATTGAAAAGAAAATAAAATTCATTGATCCACAATTCATACTTATTATATTTCCCAAATAGTTCCTTTTTTGAGGGTTTCTAGAATTGTTTTAAGTTGGATATCATTCTCTTAATATATCATACAGTATATCAAGATATCATCAATAAATAAAACCATGAATTTATCTAGATAATCCTTGAATACTATTTTCATCATATCCATAAATTAAAAATGATAATTAGTCAATCCAAAAGGCATTACTATAAACTGATAATTTCTATTCCATGTTTGAAATGTTGTATTTGGTATATCATCCTTATTTACCCTTAGTTGAATACAATTGGAGAAAATATTAATCATTGAAAATATTTCGCTCTTTGAAATTGATCAATAATTCATTGATGCGTGAAAAATAATAATTATTCTTTATATTAACGGAATTTATCTCCACATAATTGATGCATAATCTCATAGACCCATTCTTATTTTCCATGAATAAAATAGGGGCTCCCCATGGTGAAACACTAGAGTGTATAAACCTATTATTACTCAATTCCTATAACTATTTCATCAACTCCAACAACTCCACTTGTTCAATTATATAATATTTTTTATAGATTGGCCTTCCTTTAAGAATTATTTCAATAGGGAACTCAACTTTATTATATGTTGGATTACTATATAATTATTCAATAAAAACATAAATGTTTTTTATAACATAGGTACATCCTCTATTTTTAGGATATTTTCCTTGTATATAGATCTTACTTGATCTTCTTCTTTATCTAGAATTTCATTAAGTAGTGCTTTTGGGGGAGGGTATGTAAATTATTTAGATAATGAAGTTTCTCTTCTAAATATAAGATATTCCACTTCATCTTCATGAATTATAATATCCTTCTCTTAGAAATAATTGTTTTCCTCATATTTTTAATTCCTATCCATACCAATGACTATATCAAAGTCAACCATAGGTATCATAACCAAATTTTTAACGATGGTTATCCCATTCATTATAATTATAATTTCATGACACGTATTAATTTATATAGGATTACAAATTGTTTTATTAATCAATTACTCCCTTACTAGTGTGTAAGGGAAGTATCTAATGTTTTCTAAAATCATGGAAGATATAATATATTGTGAATATCTATAATGAAATAAAAAATTTAGACAAATTTTATATAATGATCAATATACCTTCCAATAAATCATTTGAAACATTGACTTTAGCTGTGGTAATCACTTATGATTGTAATTTCTCTGCTGGCCGCCTGTATTGTAAAATTCCTTGATGTTTGAGGAATTGTTTTACATAATGTTTTTTCTCCTTATAGTAAAATCATTGAACATCAAAAACGTTTTCCTCAACCTTTCATTGGTGATATTTATGGAACTTATCTTGTAAATTGTAACAAAATTTGGGTCTATTCTAATAGTCTCCAAGGTGTTTCTTCCCACAGTTATCACATTTGGTATATTCCAACCTTCATGTCTTCCCCTTATCCACATTTTTCTTCTTATGATTGTCATGAAACATCTTCTTCTCCTAATTTCTTTTGAAAACAAATGTCATAGATAATTTATTTTCTATCATAATGGTATTTGATACTATATACTAATACTTTGAATTGGTCTGAAAGACCAATTCTCTTTTAGGGTTTCGTTTTAACCCTTCAAATAAATGACCAATATTTATTTCTAGTCTATTCACAAATTCTATATCAAGCCTAGATAAAATCATAAATCTAGCATCATATTCATTAAAATTTTCATGTTAATTTTTTCTAAGATTGAGGAATTACCTTTCCATTTGTTTTCTTTGTGCATGAGGAATCAATTTTTTCTAGAGTCCCCCATTTAATGTTCATGATTCCATGAACATGACCTCATCTTCATCTTTACAATTTTGAATTATAAACCACCATTGTTCTTAATATACCTTTATATGATAGACCACCATGATGAATTTATCCTTTTCACTGCTACCCAAAGTAAGAAATATTTTCTCTCTGGAATATATACACTGATTAACTATTAATTGACTAGTATTTCCAATGAGGTTGTTGTCACATGAAGAGATCCAACATAGTTACACCATACTATGTATCTACAAGTCACTCTATATAAGATATATTATTTTTCATAACCTAGGTCAACTACCACAATATGTTTAATAACCAATTGTACTAAACTCCAGCTACATTATCCTCCTTATAGAGAATATCCCTAATCGACTACAGATGTTGATACAATTACCATTCCTCCCATTAGTCACTATCATTTTACAATTATATACATATAATTACCTTATTATATTGAATCATAAAATATAATTTATATTATTCTTTCAAGAGTGTTCCCTTTAAATCATGAGGGGTTATATATAACTTGTGCATTATAAATTGGTTCTCTAAAATCAAATTCCAAAGGATTACACTAAAATTAAATTGATACCTACTATAAAATCCCAAACTCCACAAACCCAGAGTTGATAATTACATTACATTATCATTATAAAGCATAAGATTTCCTGAAGGATCAAATAGTTTAACAGTATTGGAAGACTAGATACATACATAAAATACATTTACATCCATTATATCCTTGAAAACAATCTAAATTACTCCTTTTGGTTTCCCTAGTAAAGGAAAAAAAATTAATAGTTTGTTTAAATATTTATTAAGGTGTATCATAAAATTGAAACTTATATAAAATAAACATGGATTACCAAATATAAAAAAAGAGATGAACAAACTGAATCTATAATAAACTAAAATTGAAGGCATGATATATCTATGAAAATAAATGAAATCATGGATAACAATAATAATTGGTCTCATACTAATAGAATTAATAATTATGGACATAAAAAACATATTATCAAGGCCTTGTTCTAAGACGCATTCCTATCATGGGAAGAGGTATACACCAAAACCGAAACTATTTTGTCTCATGAGACCAACCAATGCATCAAGGTGATATATAATTCAAGGAACCAACTATGAACTAATTAAGACTAATGAATCCAATATAATAGTCATCAAGACATTTCATAAAATTACCTATGAAATAACTTACTAAATAAAAAATATTTATCCATATACTGAGAAATACAGACATTATGTACTTCCCCATTCAGTATAATAATGTGGATTTCTAGGAAAATATCCCTTAATCAACCTGGGATCCATGGTGAATCATAAGATGAATTGGTAGTACCCTTATCAATGGAATATAAATAAGAGGTTACCCTAAATGTGTGGGGTCATACATAGAAGATAGTAATTTGGGTCATCATTTTTCATTGGTAGGAGACCCATGAAATGATAGGAAAAATCATTGATCATAGTTTATTAAAATCATGTGAACATTCTAAATCATATCACTATGAGTTTTTTTAAGTGTGAATTCTTA
This sequence comes from Viscum album, assembly GCA_963277665.1. Lineage (NCBI taxonomy): Eukaryota > Viridiplantae > Streptophyta > Magnoliopsida > Santalales > Viscaceae > Viscum > Viscum album. The sequence continues at coordinate 2,042,513,516 of OY728142.1, read as the reverse complement.
GGATCAATCATCATGTATTTGGGTGATGATTTAGTCATTACTCAACCAAAATTCATTTTTGGAAAATTAACCCTTGGGGAATCTGTGCCACTGTCGTATCCACTTTCCAATATCCAAACATAGACGTACTTGTTATGAAATTACACACACTTTTAATTTACAAACATATAGGATGGGTTTTACAAAAAGGAAAATATAATTCTTGAATAAAAATAATACTAGATAAGAATAAAATTATTGGCCTATACATCCCCTAAATTTCATGAGTAACATGGAAAAACATATTCCATTTAAATTTATCCACCACATAAAAGAAAATATGTTTTCATTATAACATGAGCCCCAATGAATGAAAATTATGGTAGAAAAACCCCACATATGATTTTGGTATTTATTAAATTATAATCTATTGGAAGTGGGATTAAAATTGATTTTAAAATAACATGAATAAATGAATTTCATGATATATCATCTCAAATTGGATGTATATACACCAAATAATTTGTATTATGTTCATAATACATAATATGTCTCAAAGGGAGGAACATGGGATGGAAAATCATAACCTCTTGTCCAAACTTCCACAAATATAATTTAACATATTGTAAAATAAACATAGATATATTAATAAATTAATTAAAAAACCTAATCATATCTATTTTTTTATAATATTTAATTAATATTCATTCTCTACAAGAATTATTCTGATTTTCTATATCAGTGTTTATCATTTTGATTATTTGTACTAGTATCATAATATAGTGTTTTTATTCATTCTTCTTAAAATATAAATAATTAATTGGTCTTTATAGTTACTTTTAGATACAATTTAAAATAATTTATAATGATCAGAATTCATTTCATGAGTGTTTTTAACCTTATCCTTGAGGATAAAATCGATAACAAGCTTGTTTTGATGATTTTGTGAAACAAATGGGGTTTTCTTTAATTGATAAATTAGATATTTATATAATATGCCCATAAAATAATTTTTTTAAAATATATATCTTATTATACAAATATATTTATTTTTTATAGTCATACATTATATAAACACATATTTTTGTTCAAGTAGGTGGTTAAACCGACCGAAACATGAACATACACTGATTTAATGAACGATAATGATGTAGTTTTGTTGTAATATAATTTTAAAGAAAAAATAAATATTTTATTTATTATTTATTAGTGTGATATAGATTATAATAGTAATTAATTTTAAAAATTATTAATGGATATAAAAATCATACATTATTTAGATAAAATATTATTTTCTTAGATTACTTATTATAAATGATTAAATTAAAGATGATAATTTTTTGATATTACCACTAATATGTTGTCTAATTTTCCAAAAAATAACCTTAATTATATCATAAAAATAATATTTAAGCTTTAATTTGATCCTTATATCAATATTTTTAAATAGTTCAAGGAAACAAATACACATTACATATTGTAGATGTTAGTCTGTACAGCACACGAACATCAATTTTGGTTTTCTTAATAGATGGCTATATGAATAAATAATTATAATAAACTTATTATATTAACATTTTAGTATATAAATTATAATATCATCTTTATAATAATGTGTTTAGAATAAATTTTAATGAGTAAAATTCATAATAATGCTAAGTAGTTTATAATAAGAACACATAGGGCATGAATCTTCCGTGGTAGTATCCTTGAATTTGTGTAAATTAGGATAAAAATGAATGACCAGGGGATTATGTTTAAGGGATAGGGTTTAAGAGAGATAAAAATTATAGAGTTTCAAGGATATATTCAAATGAAAATTTAGTATTTAATTCGTGAAGATGTTACCCTTTTATAAGTGAAGGGACAAGTAGTTTTGGGAGTAACCCTTACCATTTAAATGATGTAAGGTAACTATTCAAATTTTAAGTTCCATAAATGGAAAAAGGTGTAGGGAAAACAAGTATTGTTTAATAAAAATATCAAAAATTAAATTAAAGGATCAATATTTAAATGGTATATGACATTTACACTAGGTTGAACATAATTTACATATTCTACTTTTACCTCGATAATGAATTTTTTTTCGTAGAAATTAATTTTAATGAAAAATATTAAGATAAAAATTTAATCTAATTTGATACTTAGAATTTCTAATTTATATAATATTTTATCAAATAAAATTTCTTATGGTGTGAATAGTTAATTTTAATGTAAACACTTTTAATCACTTAAAAACATTTTTTAGAGATATAATATTTTGATGCTTTAAAATTATATATAAGAAAAAATATCCTTGGATAATGATTTTAATGAAATAAATCTATTTATTAAAAAAATACAAGGTTTTAATAGTTGAAATAAATTATAAAATAAATCTACCATGAAGACACTTTATTTAAATAGAATACTAAAAGTAGTTTTTATTAATGAAACAGTTTTATTAGTTTTAAAATCAATGGGCATTGGAAAGATAAGTCAAATAATATTTTAAAATCAATATTTTTATTCCTTAAATTAATATTTTATTACATAAAATGTATTATAAACCTCTAATTCATTATTATATAATGGTAAAGTAATTGAAACTACATGTTTCTTGACAATAATATTTTTTGATTAAAAAGGAGTTTCTTAGTGAAAGATCTAAAATTAATATTATGAAAATTTTGGTATGATGAGCTCAAAAATGAAGTTATTTTTGTTAATTAAAACTATTAAAAAAAATATATTAAATAAATTATCCAATAAGTTCTCTTAAAATATGTAATTTAATGATATTTTAGGATATTATGTTTACCTTCTATAGTAGAGCCTTGGGTGTTAAAACCTAAAATAGAACACTATAACTATATAATTCAAATGTTGTATTCATGGTGTGATATAAACACACCCAATAAGATGTCATAAAATATTTTTGTGCCATTTTATTTCCAAACCTATACCATTAATTCTAGTATAAAATAAATATATAATATAATGTTTTCAAATGTTAGGTTAACAAACCGAACAACATTCCCTAAATCACATTCATAAAAACATCCCCTTATTATATCATGTAAGAGAAAATGAAAAACCTTCTAATTAATTTCATTAAATCATGATAATATGATCCTTTAGGAAATTTTTATAAACTATTCTAGACCTTTTCCTCTATACTTCATTATTTATAAAAAACCTTTTTCATAATACTGAAAAATTCCCCCTTTCATAATTACACTTGTCAAATCATTTTATTAATTGATTTGAAAGAAATACTATGACCAAAATTATAATAAAATATCAATATGAATACAAATCGACACCAGGATATCAATGTTTCATAATGATAATTGAAAATTAAATAAATTGTCTCATGAAAACCCTCTAAGGATAGGAAATATAATTATGGAATATAAGAAATACCATAAATAATACCTCATCAGAATAAAATTATCCTGGGAAAAACTATGTTTTAACATGTATGATGCTAGACCTAGTTTCCTTAGTCAACTCACACTAGGACCTCCCAATGTAAAATCAAAATATCCCATTTATATCCCCTTAGAGTCATTGACTATAATACATAACATGAGGATGGATAAACTACAATAGGGTACTAGATAGTGTGTGAAAACACTCATGTAACACGAATCTATACCTTATATTAGCTACCTAGAATCCCATGATATATCATAATGGAGGTGAGAAAATCAAAATATTTAATGATCATAAATTCATCAAGATAAAATATTAGTAGTTAATCCCATAACACATCCTACAACCTTATAAAAAATATACCCTTTCATGTACATATTAAGACAATTAATTACATATTTAGGTAAACATCCCCTTATGGGATTAAAAAAACCACATAGAAGGGGATTAAATACTTTAGGTCTAATTTTTTATAAGAAAACCCATTATAATGTTACAAATGGGATCATATGATACTATCTCTAACTTCCAAGTCATTCTTAACCATTCTAAATACCACTATAAATAATTCTTTGAAAATAACCATTGGAATACACATTTAATTTCATTTAAATAATATCTTCATATCCATTCAAATCATTGGAGATACCAAACCACTTTTCCAAATTTGGTTATCTCTAAGAATATACCCAATTCATTACAAAAAATGAGTCAAACTCTTTTAAACATTATATCTCATTAAAAAAATGCCTTATAGTACTTTTCTCAAACAATTGATACAAAAACATAACTTTGAAAACTAGAAAACATTTAAAATATCCTTTTTTCCAAGTAGAAATTTACCATAAATTTTTTATGAAAAATAGGATAACTATAGCATATTAATTTATGTTGAAAAAATTCATTTTAACCCATCAGGAATTTACTGACATTTCAGTAAAATGACATGTAAAATAAAACCTACCTCTATTCTAGAATAACCATGAAAAAATACATCACCCTTAATATAGTGTTATTAAATAAGTAAGATTATTTTCTCTATAAGTCCTTTATGCCAATAGTTGAAATTAGAACCCCCCCCCCAAACTTTGATCTTAGACAAGGAATAACATTATGTTTGTAAAAGACAAGAAAACTAATGAGAAATGGGTATACGGGAAGAGATAAGAGAGTAAAAAGAGATAATTATGGATAAACATAAATAAACTACTTGGAATAAACTAATAGAGGCCAAAAAATCAATGAATATGTGATGATGAGATCCTTTATTGAAACCTAGTCTTGATCAAAATAATGAGTATCAGAAAAGGAAAAACACATTAAAATATAAGGAGGGAAGATATATATTTTCATTTTTTATGAAATCTAGGTAGCTCATATGGTTAGGTTACATAGTTTATCAAATTATGTTATAATTATGTTTCCCACATTGAGAAAACACTACACACTCCCATTAATTTTCCACAAAATTTATATAAACATGCACTTTCTATGAAAAAACACACGTCCAAAACTATAGAACCCATAGGATGGATACCTAATGGGTTTTCATAACAATTTGTAAACTACACGACACTTTTAAAGTTTAAAAATATAAAATTCAATGCCAAAAAACTCACAAAAAGACATATCACTATAAAATAATATGAAATATAAAACGACCATGATATGGGATGTTGTAAGTTTCCATACCATGCCACATTATAACCATTTAAATTCATTTATAAGAGGTATAATTACAAGAAAACCAAAACCAAAATAACTATAAATGAGGTGGGAGGGTTAGGAATGTTTCATAAGGTTTAGAGAGAATTGAACACAGGGAAAAATTTAATTCATTAAAACTATAGATTAAATCCTATGACATCCATAAACATACTAATCACACTCCAAGTCATAAAAATAATATATATATATATAAGTAGGTATAGACCATTTATTTGTCACCATACCTTTTATAATTCTTATAAAATTGTGAGATAAGTGATAAGAAATTCTTATGAGAGAAACACTACTAATGAAAAAATATATCAATTGGAAAATAATGTGGAAAAATCCTCTATAGACCCCCATAATCATATGAGAATCAAACTTGTATCCTAAATATGAAAACATCCCAAATTATATTCAAATAGTCACCGAGAAATTCACCAAAATCCATCAAATTATATATCACAAAAATTTGATAAGATACATTAATTAATGACATGGCTAAAAAATAAACTAAAAGGTCTCTAATTTTTGGTATAAAAACCAAGTGGAAGGAGAAATATAAAACCACATATCTATAAAACATTCTAATAGATAACTTAATAATATTAAATCAAAAAACAGATAGTGAATAATCTCAAATGGTTTCACACCCATCCCAAACATTTAAAACACACCTCTAAGTAATTTCTATGCCCAACCTATGAAATATCACATGTAACATGATCCACACACCATAACCTTAGAGGATAAGATCAAAAATTGAGGAATAAGAATAACCATGACAATCAATACACCATAAAAGAGTAACCATAAAAACATAAAGGAATATATATAATAGAATTCACCTAAAGATACTTTTACCAATATACAGTCTACAAGAACCAATCAAAAAATAAATAATGACCCAAAATTCTATTTTTAATTTGACCCATGGGATTTTTAAAAAACAAAATAACTACTTGATCACATAAAAAAGACATTTATCATAGTAGAAATAAAGGTGATGACTAAATAAGTCTTAAATAAAATAATATTCTAGCACTTCCGCTCAATTCTGAGTTTAGGAAGATTGATAATGAAAAGAGGGGCAATCAAACAAGGAGAGGATTAACCGTATGTATAATAGTAGAAAATATATTTTCCATATTATTTTGAGAAATTAATGTGTGTAACAACTAAATAACATGAAATATTAATCTAACCCTACTCAAATTTTACAAAAAAAATAAAATATTAACAATATACCATAATTGATAAATTCAAATATAATAGTTAACTAAGGAAATACATATAATAAATAATGTTAAAAAATGTGATTTTATTTATACCACATTCCATTTTAAAAGAAATAATCTATTCACCTTTAAAATACATGCATGATTTAAAAATAAATCAACCCTATTTGAAAATATTTTACATAAATTCAAAGATTTAAAATAATCCTTTAGCTAAAAATAACCATGTCTCAAAAGAAGTCTAAGAGATCATTTAAAGAAACACATAAACTATTTAGGAAATTTAATTTCACCAAAAAATACACACATTAAAATTTTACGGTTTTATTTAATTTATAAAAAAAAATTCATTATAAAATAAAAAGTTTTTGTGTAGGTTACTCCCATTTTGAAACACTTATAAGAAAACTCATCTTAATTTATAATAATTTCCACAAATTATACTTCCCTTTAAAAAACGTTTCCCAAATATTATAATGAAATTAATAAATTTGAAAATTTTCCATGTTAGCTAAAAAAATTACAACTAAAACAAAAACTTTTGTTTTGAGAACCAAAATAATTCATGAAATCCTCTATTAAATTTACAACAAATAATCTAATTCAAAATTATAAATAATATTAATAAATTTTTAATGATTTTACATGAAATAAAATTACTTTCATTCAATCACAAACTAGTTTCATAAAAAATTAACCTCAAAATGGCTCATTTCCTATTCAAAAACATGTTTACAAAACACCCAACTCACCTTTCAAAAAATATATTCAAATGAAAAAATGATCAATATAGAATACCCCTAATATAAATTCTTCGTAAAACACTATTAATTAATATAACATCCATGAAAAAAATCATTTATTTCAATTCAGAATCAAAGGGATCCAAAATAAAAATCCGAGTATAGGCATAATTGTGGATGGATTAGCCACAAGGATTGATGAAACATACACAAACCATGAAATATCCTCTAAAATGGATCAAACATCCATCTATACGAGCTCAAAATGTTTTTCTAGACCATGTGATCCAACCGCGAAACTTTAGTTATTCTTATATTTTCATCCCAAAATATAAAAGGGACCCTAAAAATCATTAGTGTACTCAACGGGAATTAAAACAATATAATATCCAATAAAACCCATCAAATATAATAAAAATAGAACTCAAAATCAATAATTAACTCCTAAATGACCCTGGTAACTCATGTTTCATCATAAAAGTTGGTGATAAGGAACCTACTCATGGTATACATATAGAGTTTTGATGATTTCTGTAATCTCTATTCAAACAAGACCCACCCAAATTATGAGATAGGGTTTCAATAAAATTGTCTTCAATACCATTTGTAATGAATTGGCTTGGGATAACTAGACAAATCACCCAAACTGATTTTCCACTGGGTCTAATGGGTATTAATTATCACCAAGGGTAAATAAATAGTTACTAGGTATCAATAAACATTTATTTGGGAATGATTTCACCATTTGAATCGATATACCACATTATGAATCCATCCTAAGAACCTGATGGGACTTATCAATGTATCTGACAACCATGTATAAGATAAAAAGTTTCAATATAAATGTGACAACCAAAAAGAGAAATACTTAATAGTAAAAATAAATATAACACATAAACTACATCAATTCCAAAACTAAACATAGAATATTAAATATCCAAATTGGTAAGTTTGATACATAACTATCCCAAAAATAAAATAAAACTAATCCTGAATGAAGGCTAGGCATCTCTAGGTGACCCACAATCACTCATCCTATCAAAAAATCTTCTATCAATGGGCTAGACCAAACATAAACAGAAAATAGACCATGTATAAGAAGGGTCATAAGCTGGGAGCCTCCAATAGAACACAAGAGAATCATACACTAAATGGTGTAGTAGGGTGTGATCCAAACACACCTTGTGATATTTCACTGAAGTTGTTGATTCATTTCCTTTCAAAATTCATCTCATTAATATTATTTTAATATATATATATATAATAGGTTTTTTCACATTTGAGGTTAATAAACTAGAAAATATTCCATAAATCACTTTAATAAAAAGAATCCCCATTATTTGTGAAAGTAAGGAATAAATCAAAAACATTACTTAAGAATGATTTTAAATCATGAAAGGTGGATGATTTTAGATGTTCCTAAAAAACAAATACAAAAAATTTACAATTTCCTCAAACATTTCTAAAAAATATTTTTTGAAACACAAACCACTTCCCCATTTTAAAATCACCATTCTAAAATCATTTCACAAATGGATTTGAAAACAATTCCAAAACCACAACTATAATAAAATATAAACACAAAGAGAGAGTGACATCAACACCAATATAATAATGAATCATAATAAATATAATAAATGAAGAAATATTTACATGAATTAAATTAAATTCTAGGTGATACAAATAACTCTTATAAATAATCTACTAAAACAATACTCAACAGAATCAAAGTATCATGGGAAGCACCCTAGGTTCTGATATGAAATAAACGGGACCTAGTTTCTTCAGTTAACCCTCCCTTAGGCCCCCTAAGTGAGACTGGAACATCCTATTAAGTACATCGTAAGTCCACTTATTATAATGAATACCCCTCATAGGTTCAAACTCCCATAGGGTACTTGCTAGTGTACACACACCACACTATTGTAACACAATTTCAGACCTCATATTAGCTACTCAGGCTCTCTTGACATAATAAAATGATATTGAGAAAAAAACATGTTGAAAAATAAAAAATTTATTTATATAGAACATTAATGGTAAATATAATATCACCTCCCAAACTATAATAATAAAACCCCTTCTATTTACACATCAATCCATGTAATTATATAATGACTAAAATATACCCTTATAGGATCAAAAAAAGTATATATAATGGGTAAAAAATGAGAGTCTCATTTATTTTAGGAAAAAATCTTATAAAGATCTAAATGGGACCTTAAATCATCGAATAAGACTCAGATGTCATTTTCCACCATTTAAAGTCTCACTTTATTGCATTATTTGAAACTAGACATTAGAAACCATATTTAAAACCGATGAAGGCATAATTAATTTTTCATTAAAATTATTCGAAAGGTGATGAAATTTTTCCAAATTAAATATTTTTAATAAGATATCATTTTAGATAAATTCATGACCCAATAGAGGTTAAACACTTTTAAACATCAAATCACTTTCAAAAAACTCCTTATAGAATTTTTTCCAAACACTAGGCAAACAACCATAACATTGAAAACTAGAAAAAATTAAAATATCCATTATGCCTGTTGATAATTCACGTTAAAAAAATTTATGAAAAGAAAGATAATTATCACAAATAAATTTTATGTAGAAAATATAGCATTACTAACCATTAATAATTCAATGACATTTTTTTCAAAGGATATATAAAAAATACCTATATCCAATCAAGTAGAACCAAGTTAAAATACATTTCCTTCAATAGAGAATCATTAATTTTGTAAAAACGTATCCTCTAAAATCCCTAGACACCTAAAGATCAAATTTGAACCCACATAAACCTTAATATTATAAAAGATAGTGCCTAGGGTTCACAAGATACAATCAATCCAAAGATAAACGGGTACATGTGAATTGATTATATAGGAATAAAATATACAGAGGTATTACCTTGAAGAAACCACTTTGAATCGAGTAGGAAATGCCCCAAAATTAAAGAGGAAGGTAAGGAGGAGATTAATTCAAGATGACAAGGATCAATTGAAGAAGAAGGAAAAGAAAGGGGTAACCCATAATATTAAAAGAGGTAAAAACATTAATTTTCATTTATAATGAAATTTGAGTAGCTGGAATGTTTTAATAATCCTTTTACTAACGATATGCCTCACATTGGAGATGAACTACACACGAGCATTGTTTTTCCACACAATTCACCAAACAATGTGACAAACATACCAAACATCACAACCAAAACAAAATCACTCATCACCTTAATATGATGAATTTTTTCATATCCATTCATAAAATATTTCACACCCTAATAATTCACAAATTTCAAATTGAAATCTAAAAAAGTCCTAAAAAACTAAATCACCTCAAAATAACAGAAAATATATATCAACCATGACATGGGTGTGTCATAATTATCCCCAAAATGCCACTTTTTTCAACCAAAGAGTAATTGAAAAGAGGTATAATAAAAATAATATCCAAAACCTCGACACCTATATAAAAGGTGTGTGGGATGGGAATGTTTCACAAGGTTGAATGATAATAGAGCACATAAAACACACAATTCCTTATAATTTTGGATTCAATCCTCAATACTCTATATTAATATCTAAGCTCAATATAAGACATAAAAATATGGAATATATCTCTTAGAAGGTGGAGATCCACTATTTTTCTTTCCAACATTTATAAATATTTAAAAATAGGGAGAAAATAGATAAACATTATAAAGATATAAATAACTCTAATGAAACCACACTATCACCATGAACTAAATAGAAATAAAAATACTCTATAAACTTCCATAATAATATTATAATCAACCTTATAACCTCAAATAAAGCATGACCTAAAGTTTATCCAAAATATCAGACATAACTTCACCTAAATCAATCACATCCCATATCACCAAATCATGACAAGATATCTCAATCCAAGAAATTCTATAATAAAAAATGACAAGGTTGTTGACCTTGGGTGAAAAAAATTAAGTGTAAGGGGTGATTTAGGACCTTATACCCAAAACACCATTTCATAATCATGTCAATATGATCAAAACCAATACCAACCAATTTATAGTCTGTACTATTTTTGAACTCATTATAAACACCTAAACAACCCCACCAAGGCCTTCCCATTCCCAATCTACTAAAATTAAGCCATAGCAAGTGCCTTAAAAAACCATCATATGATTGGATCAAATAATGAGGCATATTAAAAAACAACTATAATAAAGACGCCATAAATGAGGAACTGTAAAAACCTCATGGAATAAATCAAATAGAAAACAGTCATGACCCCTAACCCGCTATATTCTCATTGAACAAAAATCCCAACATAAAAAATCCCCCACACTAATACAGTTAATTAAAACCCAAAGGTCTTAAAAAAAATCCTAACTACATTATCACTTAAAATGACCATATTCACTATAGAAAGAGTGGATATGACTAACGAAGTCTTAAAAAAAACAATATTCTAGCTCCAAAACTATATTTAGTGTCTGTGTGGAGTCATAAATAGAAGATTAAAAAACACAACCAGAGGATTCAACATAATATGCATCGTAGAAAAATAATTCCCCTTATATCAAGACCTTTCTAGGATTTAAAACTAAAAAACACAAAACATGACACTAAACCATTCACATTTTCCAAACTAAATCAAAGATTCCTAATATACCTCTAGTGAAAATTTTAAAAACACATGTTCACCAACTAATGAAATATAAAAAAACATTACATGATTACAAATTATTTAAACAACTCTCCATTTCAAAAGGATCATCATATTAAAATTTCAATGATATACAAACCTTGAAAACACCTCAACACAATTCAAAAAAAAGTCACTTAAATTTGAACATTCATAAAAATCCTTTTCCTAAAAAATCAGTATGTCTCAAAAGAAGTATAAGGGGTAATTTCACCCAAGATCACACATGATTTAAAACATGTAGCATCCTTAAAACAAAAACCCACCTAAAATTAGTATGGTTTTATTTTATTTAAAAACCATTTAATAATTATTTTTAAAAAATTATTGGATATTAAAATCATTTTAAAAAACTTCAATGAAAGATAATATTTATTTAAAATAATTTCCACCAATTCTACTTACTTTTAAAAACAATTCATAAATTTCTGAATTAAATCAACCAATTACAAAATTTTCCATGTTATTAAAAGGTATTTTATAGATAAACCATACAAATTAGTTTTTAAAACCAAACAAATCATCAAATCCACTTTTAAACATATGAGAAATATTATAATTCAAAATTAATATGAAGACTAACCATTTTTAAATTTTTTATAAGATCCAAAATTCCTTTCATTCTATTACAAACTAGTTTCATAAATACTTCACCCCATAAGGGCTTAATTCACAATTAATAATATGTTATTGAAAACAAAAAACCAACCTTTAAAAGAACATATTCAAATAAGGGGGTATAAATAATCACTAAAATAATCACATAATAACATAAATTTTCTATAAAACTCTTCTGATTAACCTAACATAAATTGAAAAAACCATTATAATCATGTCATTATCCAAGGGAGGAAAGATATAATAATATGGGGGAGAAGAATAATTGTTCATAGTTTCAATGCATGAGTTGGTGAACCATGAACCAACCATTAAAAACCTTCAGAGTGGTTTATATTTTCATCTTAATGGGCCCAATATAGTTTTCATAATCATGTAAGGAAATCATGAATCTATGGTTCTTATTTAATTCACCTAGTAAAAGATTAAAGAGAACCCCAAAATTATAAGTATACTCAATGGGGATGAAAAAAAAATAAAATTTCATATAAAAATTAATAAAAGATAATAAAAAACAAACTCAAAATCAAGACTATAATTTGGAATTCCCATTGTAACTCAAGTATCTTTATAAATGGTGGGGATTAAGGACATAAAAATGTTCAACCTATTATGTTTTGAAAATGATCATAATCTATATTCTGTATTAACACACCTAAATATCAAGAGTATGTTTCATGAATATAATACCTCTATAGAACATAGACATTGATACAATTAATAAGGAACCAAATCATGATTACTAAACACATCAACTGACCTCATTAACTATTGGGATCAAATTTCTTATTGATCACCATGGGCAAAAAAATAGTTTATGGATATCAAGAATGTATTTTTTGGGAATGATTTCACCCTATAAATCCATGAAACCACAAAAAAAAATCCCACCAGGGAATCTGGTAGGACATATCCTTATATTATATATCCATGCATAAGATAAATAATTAAAATATAAAATTGAAAAAATATAAAAATATATATTATAAAAAATAAATATAAGAAAAAAATATATCAATGAATAAGATGAAATAAATTAATGCATTATATAGGGCAGAAATGATGATACATAACTATCCTAAAAAGAAAAAAAAAATCATGAATCAAAACCAACCATATTTATGTGACCCATTATCACTCACCGCATCACTATATCTTCCGTCGATGACCCAACCCAAAAAAAACCAATAGAGGCCAAGTTTAAGGAATTTCATGATTTTGGAACGAAGAAGAGAACATAAGAGTTTCTTACACCAAATAGTGTATACATGAAATGATCTAAAACACCCAATAGGATTTCACCGATGCATTTGTTTCATTTCCTTTAAAAATCCATATTCTTAATGTCAGTTTAAAAAATAGATAAAAAATATTTTTTCTTCACAAATGGGGTTTAAAAATTAAAAAAATTCCTGTAACACCCCAAGAAATCACAATATTTTTATTCATGAATAATTTTAATTTTTTTTCTAACATATATTATAATCATCCCCATTTTACGTTTACCCTACATACAATAATGAGTTGGCTTGTGTTACATACAAGGATGAGTTTTATGGGGCAACAATAAATTATTAAAATATTATTAATTAATATAAGAAGATATAACAAAGACATTAAGTTGGAGGTTATGAATATTATTAACCAACTTATGAAAATATATGGTTAAATTTTTTGGTTTAAAATTAATTATAAATGAATATAATAACCACATTAATATATAAGAAATGTTTTTTAAAGAACTATTTTTATGCTCACAAATTCATTTGATCCTAATAAAATAAATAAATTACTATTTCTAAATGATATTAATGAAATTTATTTTTTATATATTAAACCAATTTTTTTGATATTAATCCAATATATTTGATATGTATAAGATAAGAAAAAACTAAATATTACCCATAAAAACCTATATTTTTATAATCATAGATTTAGCGCCTTTTAATAAAGAACCTATTTTAAATCCAAATTTTGAAACTTTTATATAATTTATTTTCAAAAAATAAACTTATAAATATAATATGAGATATAAAAATTTACTTTGGTTGAATTAGAGGCATTTTTTTGATAAGTTTCATGTTTTTATGAATAGTGAAAAATACAAATATTTAATTGAAAATTACTTTTTAGTCAAAATAATTTATATTGTTAAATTATATTTTTGATTGGTTTAAAAGTATAAATAAATTATTTTTTATCATTTAATATATTTTAGGTCAATTGAATCAATGTTACATAGAAATTTTATACAAAAACCTTTCAATCATTTGTACGATTTCACTTTAAAAAGTCATTTTCCCATTTTTTTCGATGAGATTTATTATAAATTAATTATTGAAACATATTTGTTCTTAATTTTAAAAAAATGGATTACGTATTTGGAATTAGAATGTAAAAATATAGTAAATAGGTTTCATTTATTTTTGGACAATTGTAATAGTATATTTAGTAATACTTTTGTTACCATAATTAAGTGTATGTCAAGTAATTAAGGGTAAAAATAATATTATAAAATTATCCTAGAACTTGTCCTAATTTCAACGGATGAGTTTTATTTCGTCCCTATGTATTAAATCATTTTTTATGAGATCATTTATGGCCTTTTGGATGAGAATATAATCTTTATAATATTATATTCAAAGCTATGTCAGTTTTTTCACACATTTGTTTTTTAAAAGAGAACTATTTTTTTTAGGATAATATAAGGGATATGTTTGACTTTAATAATAAATATAATTTTAAAATGATTATATTTATCATTGTAATTTATTTATAATTTTTAATGATAATATAATTACCATAAATAGTGACATAATGATGATGAAATAATTATTTAATTAAAGAAAATATCAAATAAATGTTATTAAAAATATTAAAATAAGAAATATAATAAAATTAATATCATCCATGAATTATTTATTATAATGTTACATGTTAGGGATTTTTTATAAGTATTGGTTCCATTTTATCTTCTTGTTATGATATTTTTAAAAAGTCAGGTAATTAAATGTTTCAAAATTGACAATAATGATGTTTTATAATAAATATTATTCTATTAAATGAAATAAAATTCATAAAAATATGAAATTTCGCAAACATATTGGACTAAAGTTATAAATATAGTCCATTAATTATTTTAGGTACTTTTTTAATTTTATAGTAACTATATTAAAACATATATAGCAAAAATCCAAGTCATCACAGTAAGAGTTAAAGGGTTTAACTGAGGGTTAAAACCAAAAGATAAGGTTAATAATGGGAAATAAACATGTATAAAAAATATTTGATGATATTATTTAGACCTATAATCATAGGATATTTTAAATAATTCAATTTTAGGACATATATATTTTAATATTAATTAATATTTTGAATATTTCCAAGAGTTCCCCTCCCCTATCTTAAAAAAGGACACATATTCTTATATTTTATTCACACTTTAGAACCTATTTTGTTCAGAAAAAACCTATATAAATATCCATTAGACATCCCTAAATTCAGCCTAGAATGTTTAATTTGGGAAAAAATAAAACTAAAGAAGTCATTTTCTGCAGATCAAAAAGAGAAACCCAAGGAAGTGGTAACATCACTCCAAATTCATTTTTTATTTTAATGAAAGTCCTCTTTAAGGAAAAGTTGGAACTAAATAGAAACATCAATTATAAAATAATCCATGACCTTCCAAATTTTTTTCACTATACATATTTTAAAATTCATTAAATTCAAATAGCACCAACCTCACCATACCTCAAACCCTCTCTATGCACCCTGTTTCAAATTTAAAACAACATCACATCAATACTAACTCAAGCCACGAATTAGCCAACCAAAATCATGAAAAAAAGTAACTTCAATTACTTCCACCATAGACAATGTCACTAGAAATGAACAGGCAATTTATGATCGATTCATCTCCATCAAATACCTCTTAAAGCCGCCCGTACAGACCCACATCTGAAAGAACCATGGGGACGACTGCTCAACGCCACCATAGAGAGAATGGTGAAAACATGGATCCAGAGAAAAAAATGAAAGGTTTTGTAGAAAAAATTTAAATAACCTCTTCTAAAAATCAATAACACAGAATAGGTCATCGCACCACCATTTTCAATGACCTAAATACATTATGAAGATGAGTAACTCAAGCTGCTCACCCGGACACAACACTCACATCAACCCAAATTAAAAGACACCAATGACGTCCAAGATGACCAACGAAACCCTCCACACCTTAGAAACAACAATTAATTTAGGTATGAAAAAAATCCTATAACCGGTGAGCCTCCTGAGGAACTATTCATCATAGCCTTCTCGCTAATTACCAACACCAACGTTAAAAACCATCATCATGACCACCACAGACCAAACCCATCACAAAAGACCATTATAGAGACAAAACACCACATCAAAGAAGAATCCAAAGAAGGAAATAGATCTGGGGATAAAACTCAAAATAAACTAGGATAATGAATAAAATAGGAAAATAATAGAAATCGAACAAATAAAGAGAAGAGGGGAAGGGGGTAGAAACCCCAAAGAAGAGAAGTGATAACATTCAAAAATGATAGTTTTCATTTTATTTATTCCTTAAAACCCTTATAATTATTCTTATTACATGATTATATGATATCAAAAATATTCTAAGTATACTAATATTTTGTTATTATAAGGTTTCAATCTATACTTACACACACTTCCATCTAATGGGTAATGAACTTACTGTTCTCATGTACGATGAACTATCGCACCACGAAACAATGTTATTCGTCCTTCCTTTAAAATATTTCATGGTTCATAATTATGATCAATTTTTTTTATATGTGATATATATTATTTTTATTATATATTTATGCTAATTTAATTCTTTTATAACACATTCCAATATACTTTACATTTTTTGTAAAAACGATAACATCGTTTGTGGGCATGTGGACTACAACCACCTCAAAGCATTGTTAATCGTTCACACAATACATGTAATGTATTAAGGATTGTTTTAGTAAAAATGTATGACATATATGAAATAAATATGATACTATAATTATAATATACCCATATATAATTTACTTTTCATAACATTAGTATGAAAAAGTAATGTAAATAACATTCATGCGTCCGTATGACCTACCATCTACATAAACAATGCATTTCATTTAATACGTCTAAATACAATGGATTATATATATATATATATAAATAATATTTTTGATATTTAAATCATGGTTCATATTATGGATATGATTAAATCATGATCTAATTTATAATAATATTAGGTAACAAGTCAAAACATGCTAAAAAACTAGGCAATTAACACCCAAATTAGTGGAAATATTTAATGATTGCTAACAAATGGATAATAAGATATTATAATAAGATTATATAAGATATTATAAATACAACTAAAATTATTTTATAATTTAATAAAATGAATAAAACCATAATAAATTAGGTTACAATATTTTCACCCAAAAATAAACGCAAGGTAACAGAAATTGTAATCTCACATTTATTTCTATGAGACTTACGCCATATCAACCACTCATTTTTTGTGGGGTGTATATACTACCCATGAATTTAATATATTATTCCAATCCTCAAATATATGGGTATTTAAATATCTGTTTTATTATCTATCTTTCATGGGTCTTGTGGTTCAAAAGTTCCCAAATCGGTAAGAGATTTTTGTCTCACTTTTATTTCTGGGGGACACTTGCCTTATACACTAATTATTTATTCTACATGGTGTATATACATCCCATGAATTTATTTTATGAGTTTTATGATGAAGAATATGGTATTTTATAGTGAAAGTACTCACATTTCATATGCTAGTTTTTCAGTATTAATGTTTATGTTTTTTATGAATGGGCCACCTCATACGAGGAATGAAATGTTCTCAGTAAGTGATGGGAAGGGACCACTATAGCCCTCGTTACATCAGTTGGTCTCATGAGATAAAACATTTTGGGTATTAGCTTATGTTTTACAAATTTTTTATGGTATCTTAGCTAAATCCTAGGAAATATGTTTATGATATATGGTATTATGCATTCCTTTAATATGAGATTAGTTATTGATATTCTATGTGTTTATTCGACTAGTATAATATCGATGGTTAGGTTATCTAGATCAAATTATTAATTATATGGTTTTATTTATTATTGATATATAATTCTCAAGATATGATTAAATAATATGTGATTAAATTATTTACCTTTCCATATGGATTATTCCTTATCTAATTATATTAATGAAATGTGTTTTAGTTGTTAACATTTCCATGTAGATCTATTCTCATTGATTCATTATTTCTTCCACTCTACTTACCGTTATTGATCATTTTAACTCATCCTTATTTTGATTACTTTACCAATAATTTAGTAAGTGTACTTGGAAAGATATTAAAGGATACACTAGAAAGAAAAAAGTTATCTTAAAAAAATATATTGTAATTAGTGTGTTCATTTTTAAAACAATACACATGTATTTATCTATTTTACAAAGACTAGTAAACAGATCAATCTTTTAGAATTTTGATCTTGTCTCTATGAAAATTTAATAAAGTGAGGCACTATCTCTAGTGTAATATGGTCAGGGCGTTACAATTTCATAAATATATTTTATAAAAAATACCCCCTTCTCAGAGTAAGAAATGAATGAATAAAAACTTTTCACTGCAATTTTTTTAAATCATGAAAGAATGTTCTATTAAGAAATTCATAAAACAAGCCCAACCCCTTAATCATTCTTTGACCATTAATCAAATTATTTTGAAACAATGAACACCACTTCCCTTTTTTTAAAATCATCCTTGACAGATAATTTTACTAATAAATTTTAAATAATGGTAAAAATGATAAATTTATTAAAATAAATGTAAAAAGACACCCTGACACTAATATATCAACGGATCATAATCAAAATAAAAAACTGGAGAAATATTTCCATGAATACACTCAAAGGATATGGGATTCAATCAATGAATATAAGGAATCCCATAAACAATTCATCAATAGTATAAATGTATCATTTGATAGAAACTAAATTCTAACATTAATGATACTGGATTTGGTTTCATAAATTAACTCTCTCTTTAAGATCCCTAAAAAACTGAAACATTCTATTTGAAATCCCTTAGGTCTACTGAGTATTGTGCATACCCCTAGGTGGTTAAAACACTCCTAAGGAATTAACTGGTACTTCCACATAAATTTTTTGCAACAAGTATACATACCTTCTATTAGATACACAGGTTACCATGATACAACAAAATGGATGTTCAAAAAAATAATGTTGAATAATAATCAATATATAATGATATAATATTAATAGTAAATCTCATATAACCACTTACACCAATAAAATAAACCTCCACTTCCATTTAAAAATAAATAAATATAATCACATAATCATGAAAGAATCTTCTTATGAGAAAAAATAAAGAACATACAAGGGGGTCAAACATTTAAGGTCTCATTTTTTATATGACCGTATAGAAATTTCAAAATAATCCTTAAAAACACCGAATTTAACAACAAATCCATTTTTAACAGTTTAAAAGAAGAATTTAATACACTATTTGAAACCTAAAATTCAAATCCAATTTTAAAAATACTTATAGCGAGAATCCATTTTCATTAAAACAATAAGAGAGACCAAACCACTTTTCCCAGCTGAAACAATTCCAAGAAAACCAATCACTTACTAATTTAATGACCCAAACAAGGTCAAACCATTTTAAGAATCAAATATCATTTTAATAATTCATTAAATTTCTTTATTCAAACACATGACACACAAAATAAAACATTGAAAACTATAAAACCTTTAAAATTTCCTTTGTGAGAAGTAAATTCAACTTAAAACATTTATAAAATAATTAAAACTATCATATACAAAATTATGTTTAAAAAAATAATTATAAACCATAATTAATTAAATGAGATTTCATTTAAAAGAAATATATATAACCACTAACCTCTAATCATGTGAAACGAAGAAAAATGATTTTTATTTCAATGGAGAATTTTAAACCAAGAAAGAACACATCTTCTAGAGGCCCTATACACCTAATTTTCAAATTGTAACTCACCTTGATCCCTAATAACATCCAAGGACTCCCATAGGGTTCATTTTAGAAAAAAAAGCTAAATAGAAATGAGTTTAGGTTAAGATCAAATAATGGAACAAGATAGTAGATGGTGTTACATTGAAGAAACCAATTAGGACAATTTAATAGAGGCCTCAAAATCAAAGAGGAATGGATTAATAATATCCCTTCATGCCCCAATGATGGATGATTAGGGGAGAATAAAGGGAAAAACCCCTTTAAAATCAAATGTGGGAAAAATAGAAATTTCTCTTTTTAATGAAATATGGCAAGCTCAAATAGTTAGTCTATATGGTTTACCAAACCATATGACAATCATGTAACCCACACCATACAAGCACAATAAACATGCACAGTTTGGCCACAAACACTTCTAAACTATGTGTGAGACATAAAAAAGTACAGTTCAAAAACCAAACCACCACTTACACATATACCATGTTATTTTTCCTAACCATATGCTAACTGTTCCAAACCCTAAAACTTCTCAAATTTAAAATTAAAATCCCAAAACTCCAAAAATATATGGTCACTGATGAAATAATATAAAATACAAAACAATAATCACATTGTCGTTTCAAAATTATCCCTAATATTCCACTTAATTCCCCCATAAAGTCATTGATTATAGGTAGAAACAAAATATTACCAAAAACCAAGATGCTTACATAAGAGGTAGGGGTCCAAAAATGTTTTATAAGGCATAGTGTAAATGGATCACTAGACAAACACACAATTCCTCATAACTATGAGTTTAATCCTCAAATATTTCCAAATAACTCCAAGAACTCTACAACTGTTAATCTTTATACACAAAGATCTAAGAATGTGGAGACTTTCTATAGGTATCTCCACCATTTGGAATTATTATAATACTATAAGATAAGAGATTAATATTTTTATGATATAAACAAGACCATGTAAACCAAACAATCACCATGAACCCAAGGTAAATAAAAATCCCTTATTAGTTGAAATAATCATTGGATAATTAACCTCGTAATCCCAAATAAATCACAACCCAAAGGATATCCAAATGATCACCATATAAGTCACCCTAATCCACATCAAAATATGTCACAAAATATGATTATATACCTCAATCAAATGAAATACTTTCAATAAATGACAAGGATTCTAACCATGGTTAAAAAAACTCAGTGAAAGGGGAAATCTATGGCATTATACCTGAAACACCATCCCACTATAAACCTAATAAGAGAAAAAGATATCAATTAGTGAAATTATAAACAAGTTCCACACCCATCATAGATACCTGTAACACACCCCCATTCCGTCATATACCCATGACATCAAAACTTATAACTATGTAATTCCTAAAAAACCCTTATAGGACAGGATAAAACATTGAGTCTTAAGAACAACCACCATAATAGACACCCCATAATTTTGAAACAATGAAAACATACTGCAATAAATACTATGGAAATCACCTCAAGAGAATCAACCTACTCTACATTTAATGATAAAAAGTCCTAATATACAAAATTACCCAAAATAATCCTATTAATCGAACAAAAAATATTTTCTAAAAAGAATCCTAACCCCCATGACATTAAAAAACCTTGATAATTATTTTAAGAAAGGTGGGGACTCATGAAATCCAAAAGAAAATTTGATTCTAGCTATATTAATTTATTGAGAGTCTAGTAATTGTAATCACAAAAAGTGGCACACCCAAACTAGAAGAGGACTCATCCTATGAACCATCCTTGAAAATATAATTTCTATTTTCCTCTATAAATTTAGGGTAGGAACAACTAAATAACATAATAAATGAATCTAATCCATCGACCAATCCACAAAGCCCTGTGGTTTTTAAAATTTTGCATACTTAATTCTATTTAGAAAAGAGAGTAATTTTTTTACATCTAATCCGATCAAAATATAAGGGCTATCCTATGAATTCCATGGGATTCTAGTCAGTAAAACGCTCCTAGTAGTTGTTCCTATTATTGGAATGGTTCCTTAGTGGGGGTGATTTTGTGATAGGGATTCACATGAGAGAGATTCCTTTTCCTTATTGGAAAGAAAACTCAATGTGTGATTTTATAAATATTCAATGAAAATGAATAAAGACCATGTTCAGTTGATTTGGCATGTGATCCAAGGTTCAATGATAAGTTCGGCATGGGATAATGAGGTGAGTTGTGTGATTAGATTTTATGGGATCATACACCCATTGGAGTTATATGAAATGGAGTTGGATAGTTTGTGATAACTTGTGAGAGTTTTCACTTGAAGGTTCACTCCTCCTTTTGAAGAGAAGTGTATGAGATGATATAGATTTTTGGAAAATTCTTGATGAGTTAGGGAAGGTGGACACTAGTTACACACATTTCCCTTTAGGTTTTTGGAACACTGTGCTATTGTGTGATGTTGAGTACTGATGGATTTAATGAGACTTTTATAGTTATACTGTACAATGGTTTTTATGTGGATGGAAGGTGTCCCTTTATGGTGGAGATAGACAATGAAAATGGTTTATAGTGTGGGGGAACATTTGGTCTGAGCTTGTTCCTTGATAAATATTGTTTGGGATGGGATGAGAATAGACATGGGAGATCAACATGCATCTAATGATTAAACATATTTGGTGTTGTGATTGAAGAGTAGTGTAATTTAATCCATATAGTGGGGAGTGAACCATTGTATGTTGTAGTTTATGAACCTCATTGTGGATAGAATTTTAGAGGATGTTATGGGTGACATTCCTAATGATTCATGAATGGGTAACGATTGGCCTTTCTTATTGGAACTCGATTATGAGTGGTTTAATAACATCTATAAATTATGTTCAGTAATTTAATGAGGGTGGGATATGGATATTAGGCTTTTCAGTTCATATGGAGTGTGATATGGTTACTCATATGTTCTAAAGCATTGAATTGACCTCAAATGTATGATCCTCCATGTTGGTAGGGTTATGGATGTGGTAAGTCCGGTTATAGTATGGTCAATATGGAATAAAGATGATGATGTATAGATAGGTCCAATTTATTATAGTTCCCTAGTGAGTACAATATTTTGTGAGTTAGATGATGTATTGGATGGAGTATAATGTTGGAATTGAGCTCAAGATAGAGTAAACATGATAATACAGTGAGACTTTGAGGTATGATGAGGATCACAGAGAGAGTATGGTTGTTGGTGTGGGTGTTTAAGAGCCTAATCATGGAATTACAACAATTATCAGGTTAAAAGTTTTCATGGGTGTTTGGATGATCTCAAGATGCCTTCAAAAATTAAGCCATTATGATCAATAGATTCAGTGAAGTGTTAGTAGGTGCAACCAAGTGTTTTTAGAAGAGGTCAGATAGGGGATGATTTTTCAGTTATTTTTCATAAAATTGGGTGTATTGAGATGAAAATCACAAAACCATGTCTGTGTATTTCTAAATGTACATTCTCTAGAATTGATTCTTATAATAGAGAACACTATGACCCAAAATCATCTTTTTGTGAGAAAATTCTGATGGTGGTGAGAATATAATCATGGGAATGAATCAATTGTTTATTATTTAGTGTGTTAAGAAAATGAGTTTTATTTATCACCATATTGGTGTTAGCGATGGTGATGACTGAGTAGCTCGACTTTTTGTGCACAATGTGACAAGTTTTTAGAGGTGTGTAGTGTAATATTATTTAGGTTTTGGAGATAGAACACTTCTAGTTAAAGGGGAATTAATAACTAAATTTGATTAGTATTAATGGTAAAAGGATCATTGATAATTATAGATAATGAATAGTGTTATGGGTGGGGGTATATAATTACATACAACATTAGGAGTTTTGAAAATATGGGGACATTTGAATGTTGTTCCTATAGAAACTGATTTTTTTGGGATTATGATTTAGATTAGGATTTTGAGGCTCGTGAAAACATCAATAAGAAATTTTGATGAGATTATATTCATGGGAGATGTATCTGGTTCTCAGGTGAATATAGGTGTTGCTTCTGGGATACCCATTTTTTTTGATTTGGTTGTAGAGGGGTCAAAACCTGACTAGTGGGTTTCATAATGCAGTGAGTGTTTTTGTACAAGAAAAATATATTATGTATGGGTTTCATACCTTAATTGATGGAACCACACTAAGATAAGTGTTTATTATTAATACATAATGAAACATTGTCCATGAATTTGTTATTTTCATGAAGGAAATTATGGTTACACATTGATCCCATAGACCGCATTAGGATGACTGACCATGATTGGGAGGTTGGGGAATGGTATGGGTGTCATGACATTGTAGCCCAAATTCTGGAATACTGTAGTGTAAAAATGGGGGGTTTAATAATGGTACTCCCTTGGGGTTAAGGATTTACAGAATAAACATGAGGACCACAACATGGAGGTGTCAGAGGGAATTGAATTGTCTCCCTTTTGGGGGCCAAATTAACTTCTGTTAGGAAGGTTTCTCCCGATCATGGATTAGTGAGGAGGAATCACAGTGTAACCCTAATGATCATAATATGACAAAGAGAATTCATTATGTTATTAATATGGGTAGGTCTATATATTCTATAGTCAACCTCTTGGTGTTTTAGGTCAAATTAATGCATGGGGAGTGCCATTTGAGTTAACTCTACCCCAATTCACTCTTCTATTGATCCCCTTGGATAAGGGTGTTTTTTAGATGTTCTAATGAAATATTGGAAGCAACATATTCCCCCAATTTTCATTATCATTTATCCCTTCATTTTCTTTGATTTAGGGATGATTTATACTATGTAATAATGTTTATTTCACCAGAGCACAGTGGAATCATGCCTATGTGTTGATTATATTTCCTAGATTGGACTTATGTTGTCTTATAAGGGTGACTATACATTTCGTATCATAGTTTAATTAGAGGAAATCCACCCTATGAAATATTTATAGGATTTTAATCTAAATTGGATGAAATTGGTGAGTTATTGGGTGTTATTTGTCAAATATTTTGGTCATAGTCATCTTGGGTATAGGTTGTGAGAAATGAGTAATCCACCAGTCAAGGTTTTTTTGAGACTATTTTCCACTAAGAGAGTTTTAAAATAGCATGAAATTTTAAATTACATTAAATCATTGATTATTATTTTTTATAATTAATTAGTTTATATTTTTTGTCTTGAGATAGGAGCTCGAATGTTAGTATGACCATGGGAAATAATAAGACAAACTTGATTAAGATGAAAACATTGAATAAGGTACGTGGTCATTGAACATCATTCCAATGTTATGAATCATGTTATTGTATTATATGATATTTTATCTCACCAATTTTGTGTGATTCACCAAATATTTAATATGAAATATTTACTTAATAATTCGGATGGATGGAAAAGAAGCGTCAGGGGACACAATGGATCATTGAGCAATAGCTTGAGGTCTTATACATTGATGGTTAAGGTATTGATCACAAAAATTTTTTATGTGGTAAATAAACCCTAGAGGGGACTAAATTTAGTGAATGAACATAGATGACCATAGTATAGGTTCCCCTAGACACCTTTATTTAGAACATAGAGTCTAGAGATGGCCTATTTGAAACCATGAGTTATTTTATTGTCTTGGGCTAGTTGACTATAAATTGGGGTGAGTTTTTTCCCCCGCCATTAAGTGGGAACTCAGGTGGGTATACCCTTTATAGGATTATAAAAAGGGTTGTCATGATGTGACTATTTTATCTTTATTGGGATGTGAGATAAGATTTAAACTATCTCCTTAGTGTGATTCATGTATTATATTCCTAGTATGTTTGATTGTGACTTGATGTGATCAAGATCATGTGAAGGGATTCTATGTCTCATAAAATATAGTCTTTGAACCGAGGGTTGAGAAATAGAGAAAGGAACCTTGTGGGGTTTCTGGACTAAGGGGTGACTTAAGGGACCAAGGAGGGTGCCCCAGTCTTATGTGACCCAAGAGAGGGTTAACACATGTAGTCTAATACTATTATATCATAGGGTGGATTTAGTGACAAGAATAAGTTTTATGCTTAAGAAGAAAACCTAGGAAATTTATGTGGATTTTAGATAAGTTGACACCCCCTATATATTGGTAAATGAGATGGTCAGTAATGTCCCCCGATATGTTATATAGTATTACAGGTGATCCAATATTCCCCCCAAGATATGTTATATGATATTACGGATAGGGAAGTATTCTCTAAGATATATTATATATTATTATTGATGAAATGATATTCTACTGATATATTATAGAGTATTATGGGTGGTCCACTCTTCCCCTTAATATGATATAAAATATTATAGAAGAACCTATATTACCCTTGATATGATATGTGGTATTATGAAAAGGCCTCTCTTCCCCCAAATATGATATATCTTTTTTTGGGTGGACCGGTCTTTCCCTTGACATGAAATGTGTTATTATGGGAAATCCATTATTCCCTCTAATATGTTATGTGGTTTTCTGGGCAGGCTTTTCTTCCAACTGATATGATATGATTATAAGTTGGGTGTTTATCCCCCATTATGACTATATTTATGATTCCAAGGAGGGGATCCATTACCCCTGATGTGATATGATCCTAGGGAGGGATTCCCCCTAATGATATTGTGATGATTGATTTCAAGGTGGTAACTAATTCCACCTAAAGGTTATACATCATGTTAACAGACATTCGAAATTGCTTAAACTAGGTATGGTCGATCTCAAGTGTCTTCTTAAATCCTATGGTTCTAAGGTGGATCATTTTTTACACCCCGAAATTTTATTTTTTATTTTTATAATATCACATTCACATACACTATATTACTGGTTATGTTAGGGAAACTGTTCATAGCGACCTACTAAGGTTTAATCAATCCCTTCTTAGCCAGTCATGAAACAATAGCACCTAAGAAAACCTTATGATCATGGGTTTAGGTAGGGTTGGGACACAATATTGGATGATCAAGATTGAATATCTTGGTAAAGATTTTAATAATAAGATTTCGTGAGGCCCATGGATGGTAATAGGGAATTTTTTTTCTTTGGTTTTTTAAATATGTGTTTAACCCAATGGTTGATTACTTAGTTGAATGATTTTATGAAATCATTTCATTTGTTTTAGAATGACTATGATTGTTTGATTCTATATACAATGATTATTTTTTAGGGATATTATTTACTTCTTTTTATTGTCATATTACATTGATTTGAGGGTATAGTCGCCGCACAATAACATCTAGTACACTTGTTTCTCCTTGTAAGACTCTATCTTATGGGAAGGTATACTTGAGATCACATATATTCTTACTGGCACACTGTTGAGGGGTCTTATTATAAGAGCATCCCAAATATTATTGATTATATCCTTATAACGAATTGAGAAAATAGTTTTCAACTCAACCATCCAAGATTCATATATGATATTATTGAAATGATTTCCAAATAGATATAGACATGAAATATTCATGTTATTTATATGTTAAAGTAATTATTAAATATGTATATTTTCCCACTAATGAATATGATTGAATCTTAAAAGGTTTCATTATTTTTATGGGAGAATATTTAATAAAATATTTTATTAAATGAATGTAATACATGATTCTCATTTGATAAAATCCTCTATTATTGATAAATAACATCATCATCCTCTTCATCATTAATTTGAGTTCAATTCTAGAGAATGGAAAATATTAATGAAATAATATTTTTAGACTAGTGTGAAAAATTAATCATTATCTTTAAGAAAGAAATAAAATTGAATGTGTTAGAGAAAACCCCTTATTGAGTAACCTAATATTGGAGTTTTTTAGTTGGTGGATATAATATATTCTCAAAAGAAGCGTATATTGATTCACATTTGGTTTCAAAAAAATTAAATGCAATATTGAAAAAGTAGCGTTATCATTCACTTTTATATTGAATATTAATTGGTGTGTAAATAACATTCAGAGATAAGAGGTTTCCATTAAAGCATGTTCTAGGTATGGAATTTATTCTATAATCATTTTTGGAAATTGTGTGATAATGTTAACGAGTTCAATCAAATTTTATGTGTTTCCTCAAAATTTTAAGTATAAATGAGAATGACATGTCGTTTAAATGCTATAAGAGCATGGTGAAAACATTACTGGGCAAAGGTTTAGATCATATACAGAATATTTGACTAGTCTAATAATTATCCTCAGTCATTGAAATATCATGTAAGTGTTAGGAAGTAGGGGATAGGTTTAATATAACTAAATTTCCTAAGATACATGCAGAGTTTTTAGAAACCCCAAAGGGAGTCTATATCATGTATCAATGCTATATAATCAATTCTTTAATTTTAAAGGATATATAATATGAAATTTATATTTTAAAAACAATATAAATATAAAGGATTTCAAGATCAATTTAATAACTTATTGATCTTTTTTTCCTTGAATAACATTATAGAAGGTTGTTATTAGGAATATTTTTAATGAAAATAAATATTTAAAGCTCAAATAAATATAAATAAAACTTATGTACTATTATATAATTTTAGTTGTCTCATAAGTGATGATCTCTGTTAAAAAACTATTCTACAAACAAAATTAGATGATTGGTATGGTATACATGATTTATGATTTATCAAATCATATGTCTTGTTTGAAAAAAAAGATAAGGATAAAAGGCGTTTCATTTAGTATAAAGTGTTTATCAAAGATATTTGTTAAAAAATGATTCATTTAATCCCACAAATCTTTAGTGGAATGTTTAAAATAATATACTCTTCTTTTTAGAATATTTATCTCCACACATAGATCACAAAATATGATATATATATATATATATATAAACACACAATGTTTTATTTTTTAAATATTCCCACTAAAATAAATAATAGTTATTTAGTACACACAATGTCGTTTTTCATCTTAACATGATATTATGGAGAGGATAAAGTGTCTAAAAGGCTAGTGGGAGTAAATTTAGACTTATAGAAGTTATAAATGTAATAAATAAATGAATATTAAAGTAAAAAATCATAGTGAATGTCACTTATTGTCCAAAATGTTTTTATGGTAAAATTGATAAAGAAATAATTTAAAAAATTACATTATTTACGAGTTGATATCAAAACAAATATGGAAAAGTTCCAATAATGATGATTATAATGATCTTAGAAAGAGTTGGAAGAAGAAAACATAACTTATTAACATCATAACCTTAAATGTTCTAATATAAATGAGTTAAAATAATTTGTATAATGAGTTCAATATTAAGAATATTATTCTTATGTCTCACCATTATTCAAACTCACATTCTTCATAGATTTTATTCACTAAAATATTTATGTGTGATTGTTTTATCAGATGGTAATATAGAAATGTGGCATGAATTACATATAGATGTAATGAGTTTAAAAAAACCAAAAATGTGTATTGAACCTAA
Source organism: Viscum album (assembly GCA_963277665.1). Taxonomy (NCBI): domain Eukaryota; kingdom Viridiplantae; phylum Streptophyta; class Magnoliopsida; order Santalales; family Viscaceae; genus Viscum; species Viscum album. Next base: position 2,042,483,629 of record OY728142.1, on the reverse strand, counting down.
GACCTATGTAATGGTCTATCAAATGTGATATTTTTAAAAAAATACCATATTTAGTGTTTTGTTAAGTATTCTAAAATTAATTTAAAAATATAAAATGTATCATTTTATATAAAATAAAATCAATAACATTTTATTCTTTCATGATTTGATGCATATATAATATAAAGTGAAATGAAAATTAACTGTTAAGAATATGAATTTGAGTCATCCCTAACCAATTTTTTTATGGATTATTTTATTTTGTGATGAAATTTTAATTTTAGTGTGGGTATGATTTCTTATATAGATACAAAACATGCCCTTAATGTACAAATAATTTTTGTTTGTGTAATGACATACCTTGTATACCACATGGAGTGTTATAAAATATTTATTTAATATAATAGGGGTTCTTGTGTCATATTAAATCATAGGATATTCTATTGGAAAGACACCTAGTATAATAACTATCATTATTTGGAACCGTTTTATTAAATCCAAAGAGCTTATCTAAGAATGGGTTATTGGGTATATTTTTAATCATTTTATTAGTTTAGGCTTAACCAATGTTGGATTTTTATTCTTATATAATGAGTATGACATGTGATCCCTCGATTCAGATAGACTGAGGAAGTGTATGTATATACCACTATAAGGTACATGTGATGTGCTTATTTATTTGAGTGAGGGGAATGTGATGTGATCATTCAATTATAGGAATGAAAATAAATATATTAATCAACCCTTTAATTCTATACTCAAATAATCTAGAATGCATGGATAGACTATACATGATTGATATAATTCATTTTATATGGTCACTTGATGTATTGGACATTGGTATTTTATATTTGTGAAGACTTATACAAATTATAGGTTGAGGACATAGGAACAGTGATGCATTTTTTTATTAATATGATGTTAGATCAATATGTAGAAAAATTAAAATATATGACGGTGTGGGTAAAACTATAATCAAATACTAAATTTTCAATTATATATTATATAATCATTATACACCTCACAAATTAATTTTCATAACACACTTAAATAGTTTTTTAAATGGTACTTCACTTTCTCCCTTGTCAATGAAGATTAATTACACCGATTTTCATCATTAACCCTTAAATTGGTGAATTGGTTTGTGTAATGTATATAATCCAAACAATTCAATTTTTTAGTTTGGATAGTTCATTTGGTTTATCTTTCTTTTCATATATTAACATGGTTGGCATCCTCATATCTCTACAAAATTATTGAACTTGATGGAACTCTACACCACCCCTTGAATCATTTATATATCCCATTAATGTAATTCCCCTCATTATTCTTCTCCTATATTTGAAATATTTAAAGATTATTATTTTTTCCTCTATTGATTTTTCATTTGATATTCCTTGTAATTCAAATTTTTAGTCTTCTATAAAGAACTTAATCAATAATGGGATTAACCATTATCAATTTCTATCATGATATAACATCTAAAATTTTTTCATAGAAACCAATGTTCTGGATTTTTATGTCTATTCAGTGACATGGTTTTATAAATTTATTAAAATGACTCATTTTTTCTTATTCAATAATATATTTTGAATCATTTCTTAATATATTCTTAATTTATTTTCATAAGTACCCATTAATTCAATAAAATTTTATTTTGTATCTAAAAATTAATTCTCTATTTTAGTATGATGATTTCGAGGAAAATACTTATTGGAAAATATAATCTAAAACTCTATTGATTACATGGAGTTTATTATTTTTCTTGAATTGTATTATTAATTTGATTCCACCATTTATAATATTAAGATTATATATGATAAAAAAATAAAAATGTATTTTCAATAGTTAAGCTCAATAAAAAAAATTATATTGTATTTATCCATTAATTTTCAATTACTGGTTTGGGAGACCTACTATTGGAGGGTGGAAATGTTTTGAATAAGGACATAGTGGATTGTTATTCCTCCATTAGTGTGTTTTGGATTTCAGCATGATTCATGTTTTTTGAAGTCTGGAGACAGTTGGGTGGGAATAAACATGGAATTTTTTATTCCATATCACATCCCCTTTGGTTATTCATTGGGAAAATCATTTCACTTTACGCAAAAAACATTGTTAATTTATCCTAGTTTTATCTAATTAATGAATCTAAAAGGTTAATTTGAGTATCAATAATAATAATAAATGTAATAAATATTAAGATAAGGAAAACTAATCCTAAGATTTCTGAAGTATTAAAATATTCATTTCAACTTATGTCATTTTGGGTTCATCATATAGAACTTTTCATCCATTGTAATTTTTTATATTCTCTTATTCTACATATCATATGCCCAAAAAATAAATAAACAAAACTTTGATACAGACTGATAAGACCCAACCATAACATTCTTGAATTCTAAAACATTTATATGAATATAAATTATATATCATAATATATCAAACCATAGAACCCATAGTTTTGGTGTAATTAGAGTTTATAAAAATAACTGAAATAATTTAAAACATATTCAACATCACCCAAAAAATAGTCTTCTAACAAGATAAAGTTTTATACATTTAATACGCAATATTCATCTCCAAAACATGAGGAATGTAAACATTAGAATGAGTGGGTTATATTATTAGTAAGGATAAACATGAGATAGAGAAAAATAAATGATCATAATTAAGAATAAGATAATCATATGGTTATGAGAACATAACCAAGGTTCACATAATTAACATACATTAATATTACCCAACAAAATAATACATCACAAATCTCAGATCATGTCAGAATTATTTTGGTATAATGTAAGACCTAAGTAATAGGAGTGTCAAAACAAGATTCAATAATCAAGAACCATGAAAACATAACATATGAATATGAATGTGTCGTGGACATGAGAATAGAATATCATTTCCTATATCGAGCCTCATAACAAAGAAAAAAACTCATTTTAGATAGATAACTATATTAGATTGGGTTTACACCCCATTCCCATAAATATATTAGATAAAGTCCCATTGTTTATTGGGTTAACTCCTCTATCACATACATATAATCTCATTTGATATAAATCATTTCCCTATTCAATTGAGGGTTATATAATTCTGGGGTCACCCATCACATAATTAAAACCCATATATATGTGTACTAAATTAAGATAAAAACTGTTAATTCCATTATATATTAATTAACAAATGAAATAATGAGTTCCATAAGATATTCCTATGGAATAATCATAAGTTATTTAAAAAATATTGTTGGATGGTGTCATTAGAGTATATCCCAAATAAATCATAATAATAATTAATGGATATAAAAATATAATAAAAAATTTATAAGTGTATTATAAAATTACATTGACATATATGAAGAAACACACATTTACATTTTTAATATTCCATATTCAAATAGGTATTTTTAAAAAACAAATAAAAACTTTTCTTTAGAAAATCATGAATACATTTAAGGGAATATTCATAGGTTAAAATACTATAGATGTTGAGAATTTGGATTCATCTTAATGATATTATAAAAATTCTTCTTTCACTTCATTATAAATAATGTCAAAGGCAAGAGAAATTTAATTATGTGAAAAAATATATTAATGAATTTAATTATTTTTTATAAAAGTAAAATAGAATATAAAATTACTTCCGTAAACTATATAATTATATAAAATTACATTAAAAAATATGATCTTTGAAAAGAAATATTCTTGACTAAAAAATAAAAAGATATGTATGGCTCCACTTATAAGAACCCATTCAGTATTATTGTGAACCAAAGGGAGGTGGAATGGTAAAAAACATGTTAAACCAAGAAATAACCATATAGAAAGAAAATTGATATATTTTGGAAAAATAAAATAAAATTTACCTTAATCAAAATTTTAACATATAAACTTTGATTACATAATGTGATTGAAAAGAAACCCTTAAATATACTCTCAACTGTCACAAAACTGTGTTAAACTTGAATATAATATATATAAAGACCTTTTTAAATTAATTTAAAACATTATCTATATCTATTAAATTTTATAATATTCGATTATAATCATTACTTACATATATATTTGTTACACATTGTTTATTTTCATTATCATATGTTAGTGATTTTGATAGTTTCATATGTTTTTTTTTGTAATAGATATGCCATTCCCTATTCTGTGATACCAAGATCACCATTAATAAATTATTAATTTGAACATAATGAAATTATTCTTAAATTATCCATGAATTATATTTTCCATTTTATTTATTTTAGGTGTATGGTTTACTATAATAAATTTGATGATGAACATGTATTTTGTAATTTACTGATAACAAGGTGTTACTTTATACAGATCATTCATTTTCTTGGTTCACGCTTGAAAAAATATTTTCATTAAATAAATCACTCATTAATATCATATAATCCTAGTATTAATTTATTGATAATGATTAATGTTGGAAATATTGGGGATAGAATTGAATCATTTGTGTAGATGATTGAGTTGACCCAATCAAGAATATGTTATACAAATAATGGAGTAAGAGTATAGAGTTTTATAATATTAATATAATAATCTATTAAATATAATAATATAAATTTAGAAAACTAATAACATATAATTATAATTATAATGTGTGGTCATTAGGTGGTAAATGAAAAATTTGGTGAATTACAACTTATTAACATTGATAAATTCTCTCCTTGAAATTGGTTCCTTTGGAATGAAAAAATTAGGTTTCGTTTATGGGATTAGAGTAGCACAAAAAAATAAGTAATATTTACGAGAAAAATATTATAATATATTCAATAAATAATCAAATGAAAATAGTTTTATGTAATGGGTGGTAGATGGGTCCTTTTATAGGGGAATTTGAATGCCATTTTTTTAATTTCTCATTATGTAATACTTGAGGAATCTCGATTTTAAATGGTAAGTGGTCTGATATTTTTAATATATAACTAATGTAGAGAATAACTCCATTAACTCCATTTATTTTTATTTTTATTATTTTTATATATAATATTAAATATAAACTTTATTTTATTGTTATTACCATTTACTGATGTGATATACCATTCACCCTAAAAATTTATTTTTATCCTAGAAAAAAATTGACCACATAACTAATTTGGATGTGATGATTACATATTTTGAATCTATTTAGTCTAATTAAATTTATAAATATAACAACAAATTATTTTAAATGAAATAATAAAATATAATGAAATGTTTTTTTATAGGAAAACTAATTCTTAAACATTTATGCATTCTTAATCATATTTCATATAAATTACCAAATAAATCAATTTTAGTCTATTAATTTATGCATTTAAAAATTTTATTAGAATAATCATTTAAAACTAAACAAATTTGTTTATTAATATAACATTACACAACACAAACAAAAATCATTGAAAAATATCTCCTTATAATATTAAATGATTTAATTACTCCACCTTAAAATTAATAATTTATCATCGAAACAATCATTTTTTTCTATTCATCTAGATAATATAATTATAAATACATAAAAATATATTAAATCAAAATTAATAATGACAATGATAATGATAATATGTAATTGATAAAAATAATTTATATTATAATTAAATATTATTTTCCTCCTTGCAGAACTATTTAATATTTATATATTAAATTTCTATTAATTTTTTAAGAATAATTTCATAAATTCAATATAGCTACTGAGTAAATTAATACCCAACAACCACATATTAAATGAAAATACATCCAAATATTATATTTATAATGTTTTTATATCTAATGATCATATTTATAATTTTCATATTTCATTCTTATATACAACCTGCCAGAAATATATTGAATCATATATACCCTTAACTTAATTCATTATCAAATTATTTATAATGTTTCTAATATTTTTATTTCCATCCATATTTATAATTAAATGTATTATCATTCATTAAAACCTTAAGGATAAGGATTTCAGGTTCATGGTATTTATATTAAATTGTATTTTTATTAATGATGTTCTAAATTGTATTCTAATAGTTTATTAATATTAATATTATATTGTAAAAAAATTCATATAAAAATATATCTTAGTTCATTTTATTTTGGAGTTTCCAGTTAAACAAGATATTAAATATAGTACATATAATAATATACATATTAAAAACATGGATTGTTATAATTGACCTATATAAAGATGCACACATTTATTCTTTAATATAGTATAATGTTTTATTCCCATGTTAATATCCATTATTCATTTCATGGAATAAAGTTCACATTGTAACTATCTACGATCCATAGTCTTACATTATCACTATCACCTGCATCATATGATAAACCTTTAATCATCATTTGATGGATATTATGTTCCATAATTCACTTGCATCTCAACTTATGATATACATGCCTCTTTTTAATATCCCATAAATGAGCTATGATAGCACCATCTGTCTTATTATGATATATATAACTTTATCATCGGTTTTAATACTAATATATCATATGTTGTGTGATGTATTTCAATTAAAATATCATCACCATTCATCCTCAAAATCACCTGTGACAATGGTATGTCACCCTCCATCACAGACCTAAAGTATAATTCCATCACAATCCAATACTTCTAACTTTTCCCAATCTCTTCCATTTTTTTCAAAATGATTCCAAATTATACAAATAATTTTTATCAAGTATTTAACATCATTCAGTTGAATACAAAATATCATAGGTTTTATACCAAAAGATAAGTCCATTTATTCAAGAATCACATCATCTATCTACAAATTATCTTTTAATATCCATCCCATGTAATTCCATCGATTACATGGCTTGTAACACATGAATACTTTAATATATTATTAACCTTATATAATTTATTATGATTGATAGGTTTATCCCCACAAGACACAGAACATAAGAGAAACCACAATGTAATATGGTAAAAAAATAAACATTTAGGTGTATCAATTTAAACCTAGTAATTGAATTAGTTGGAATGAATATGATAAATGAATTATTAAATATATTTATAATGAAAATAATGTCTACTTTTAATTTGAATGAAATTGAATATGTTTATTAAAAATGAAAAGTAAGATCATTTATTGTATAAAAAATATTTTTTTCAAAATATGCATTTTTATTTCAAGAAATGTATAATTAATGATATTAAATTATTTTTTTGTTAATAATTGTTCAATTTAATTTTTCTTGGAAATTTATATAAAATAACAATAAATAATGTTAATAGATGAATGTTCCAACTTCTAATACAATGGATTTTTCATTATATATTTTTATTTTATAAAAAATTGAATTTCAAATTTTTATATTTTAAATTTGAAAAAAAATTGAAATAATTTTTTGATTTATAATAACAATGTTATGATAAGATCTATTTTTATGATTTTTTAAAAATAATTTGTTTTTACGTGACTAGTGTAAAATACCCATTTTTTTAAACGAACTACCATTTTTAAGACATTATCATAATACAAGAATTGATTAATTTTTTTTGAAACCATGTTTCTTTAAAAGATATATATTTATAATAAAAATAATTCCATTAAAATTACTATATTATTTTTATAAAACCTTTTTATATAAATTTGAAAAATTGATTAATATTTTACACTAAAAACAATTTTAACCATCTTTTATGAAAAATTAATTTTCATCACTTGTAGAAATTAAATATATCGAAATGAATTTCATATTTTATATCAAAATGATCATATTATTTTTCAATTAATGTTTAAATTTTGGTAATTAACATAAAATTAATATGAAAAATGCTAATGACTGTGATAATGGTAAAACCTGTACCTTTAAAGAATTATTTTATAAATGTTATGCAATTTTTTAAATAATAAATTAAATTAATCTATTTTAAATGATAACCATAATTTTATTTTTAAACACATATATAATTATATATAGTAACATTTAGTTTTTAATCAAGGTTAACAAATATTAAGAACACATGCTGCACAAAACCCTATGTTCCTCAAAAACATTACTTTTCTTATATATAATAGGTTTTAATATAAAAGACAATTTTTTATTATTTAAAACTAAATCACATTGAAAAAATTAATTTTTTATAGAAAAAAAATATGGAATTTTTTTTTATTTTATTTTTTTAGTTAAAAATGGATTACTATGATAAAAAATAGCAACCAAGGTAAAAAGGGGTAGATATATAATCATATGAAAAAATGACTTCCAAAAAGTTTAAAACATGATTAGAGATAAATTATTGAGGATTTAATGACCCAATATCATAAAAAACTATTATTTATAGATTCTGGAGACTCTATCACTTGAATGGTGAGATAATATCATTATCATATATTTCTGTCCTGATAAAATCTATTTCCATCAATTATAAAATGGGAGACATCATCCTATTTTAGAGACACCCATTAAATAGAATTAATACATGATACTGTACAATTTTTATACTCCTAGAATCTTCCCTCAATTTTATAAATCATTGGTATTAGTTAGTTAGCATAATCCCTTAATTTTGATGCAAAATTTCCAGAGACATCTATAGGTACCTAGGTGGGTATTGCCAAATATTTTTAATCTTTATCTTCAAAAAACACTATATCCAAAACAAGTATGATAACATAAATATCATTATTATACTAATGAATTATTATATTAATTTAAAACACATTTTTTATTCATTTCAATCCACTTCTAAAAACATAGGATCATTAATCTTGTGTTGTGCAGATTACGTCCTCATCAAAGAAATTTTTTTATATTTCATATTAGTTTTACTTATTTATCCAATCCATTCTAAATAAGATTAAAAAAAATAAAAATTATAAAAATTATAAAATATTTCTATATTGATATTATGAACTTTGTTTACCATATTTACCCATCCAGTAACAACATGTTCTTGTTTTTGTCGGTTTGGACACCTAAATTAATATTGTTATAAAACTATATCATAGATGAAAATGAGAAAAAAGAATCTAAAATTATTATTTTAAAATAATATATTAATACTTGTTTTATAGATCTAAAATTGTATAATTAATTATAAAACATTTTATTAATATATTTTTTTTGATCAGAAAAAACAAAAAAAAAGATGATGTCAATTTCATTTCAGACAAAATTCTGAGAAAAAATTATAATAAATAAATAAAACAAGAAAATAAAAATTAAATATTGAGAAATATATATAATATATATAATTTAATTATTCCATAAGGTAATAACATGTGTAGAATTAATCTATAACAAGGTAAGGTTTCCATCAAAAATTCATTTCTCTGTGACATGATTTGAATTGTGTACCTAATTTAATTAATGCGGTGTACATAACTCATATCTAAGACATAATATAATTAAATATATTTAGTAAAGTTATTTAATGTTTAATTACATGACCACTCTCTCAAAGTGTTTCAATTTAAATCTTACTCAAACCACATGGGTTCTTTATCTCAAACAATAATTACTTGATACATGATTAAATTATACACCATGCGATCCTTTTAATGTTGTATTCACTTCCCATGGATATATATTTATTTCATATTTTTTATTCATGATAAATAATAATACAAAGTATCTAATATCCACCAAATGTTTTTTTAATCATCATAGTTGTTATAGTTGTTTTTGGTTACTCATTTTTTAATCCTTGAGTAATAATCATCATCTTGGACATGAGAGTTTGGTAAATTCTAGAAATTGACTACATTGGGTGTTAATAAATTTCATATATGAATTTACGTTTCAATTATTACAACCCTAGTCTTTATTACACATTTAAAAATGGTATATTATATACACATGCACTTAATACAACCAATAGGATCGAGAGGTCTGGTGTCTTTGGGGATTAAGAACATTACATGGCAAACTATGACATAAAATATGACATTTTTATAGAATCTTTTTTTATATGACCACAACATTCCTTCATACTTAACATTGCATGGGATAAACTGAGGACATACATAATAATCAGGTGAGATATAAAGCCCAATAAGAAAGGAAACTATGAATGAAAATAATAATACAATACATGTTAGGAAATAGGAATATCAATAGATCATAAGAGAAACACTAACATAAAGACATCATATATCATGATTATCATAACATGGAAATGTGTCAATAACTTAAAACACTGCATCCTAAACAAGAAGGAATCAGGTAAACCCCTGACCCAATATGGTGGAAACATTTATTAAAAGTAATTAGGTAAAACCCTATCACAAAATCACATATCATAATACTAAACATTACCCAATGCATTGGAGGGATATCAGGGTGCACCCTTCATGAACATTTTAATCTCTTGCTTATGTTTTCCACATAGATCATATATAATGGATTCATTAAACATCATCATTTATTCCATGTTAAAAGAATATGGAATACATATATGAAAGTATATAATCAATAATTATATGTTCATAAAGTTGAATACCTTTTATAAAGAAATAGTCATGGTATTCACTACACAACGATTTTGGCATGGAAAATCGTTGTGCAATTTCAGCAGCATAATGACATCGTATGTGGATTCATAAAATTGGTTGATGATTGAGAAATGCATATCTCATCATTTATACATGAAATGTGAAGTAAGGGGATAATATAAATACATGTTATAACATGACTAATTTTTAAATAGAAGTCTTAACATAATAAATAAACTAGAATAAGGAGGAGGAATGAAATAACTCTTATGAAATTTCAGCATGGTAACGAGTGTACATGGGAGGTATTGATGAGAGAGAAAGGGGTATATCTTTATTTAAACACAATAAGAGTCATATTAGTGATGTGAAAAAACATACCCCATCATTTTTAATTGAAAATAAAAGGGTGTAACAATATAAGGAAATATGGATAAAAATGCGAAATGAAAAAAAGTGAGGATCCCTTACTTTGATGTGTGATCCCAAAAGATTTGGAGAGGTAATATTGGAGATTAGGGGGACTTGGGAGGACTATAGGAAGTGTATAGAAGAGTTAGGAAGAGCTTAAAAAATTTTGAGTGAAGATGAATTGGTTTTTGGGTGGGTTTTTATAGGAAATGAGGGGGAAATCATTATTATTTTGGTTTTGGACACTACAAACTAAAATATTAAAAACCACAAACCAAACCATAGTTTTACCCATTTTTTCTAGAAAAGGGAAGTGCAAATCATTATTTTATAAGGACAAGGTCCTAATACAAAAAAACATTATCCTTTCTTTTGTGGAGGTGAGTCACACCCTCATAGAAATCAATTTTAAATCATAAAATATATTATACATTTCAAAAAATTTAGTAAGGCATTATAAAATAATTTAAGTAAATAAAAAATTACATTATTATAAAATAAAAATATAAATTTGTTTGATGATATATTTTATGGTATTTATTACATCACTATTGAGTCATTATGATGTCATAAAATAGACTATATATTTATATATTATTTAGTTTTTACCCAAACAATGACTGTCTCAAAAAATTATGAAAAATTCACCATTAGATAATGTGAAAATCATGTTTCCAAAAGTAGTATTCATTTTATATAAATAATTTTATAAATATATTATTTTTACATTTAAAATGCGAACCTACATTTATAAAAAATTGATAGGTTTTGACAAAAATAGTTTTTAAAGCATAATAAAAAGCACACTTGACTTTATAAAACTTAGATAATAATTTATTATTAATAATTATTTTTTGATAATAATACTTTATCAAAAATATTAATAATTTCATAAATTAATTAATTCATTAAAATTAATTATTTAATTAGAGAAATACACTTTCTATTTTATCGTATAAAATTATAACTATTATTAAATTTATTTCCCAATCATTTATAGATAAGTAATTGATATAATCATCATTTATAAGAATTTTTTTTATAATAATATTAATAAAAATATTAATGTATACATTTTTCAAAAGTACCATTTTTATACTAAAAATCATTTTATCAAATTCATCATTTTTTAGATAAACTATTATAATAATGGAACTAAAATAATAAGTATTTTATTTATAAAAATGGATTACACAATAAGTAACTAATACCATGTTACATAACCCCTTATAACACCCAAATTAGATCTAAGGGTAAGGAATGCGATCACTATTCAACGACTATTTCATCAACAGAAATGATTCTTAATGAACATTTAAACCCGATAATAAAAAAGTGCATGTGTTTTATATATCCATAGGAAAATAAAAGAAAGGAAATTTTATTCATAAATGTTCGGGTTTTTAAAACCTTCCCCCTTAAGAAATTTCACCCTTAACATTTCTTTTCCCACACTAAAATAGATGAGGGTAACTCTACCTCATTACTTCCTCATGTTCCCACATAGCTTCTTAAAACTTATGGTTTTCCCACAACACCTTAATGGGGGGCATAATATTATTTTGTAGAATGATTTACCTATGATATATGATCTTCATTGACTTCTCTTCATAAGAGCGGTCATTATATAATGGTACCACCATTGTATTGAGTACAAGTGATGGGTTTGGTTTGTAATTCCTTAAGAGTTATTCATGGAACACATCATATACTTGAGACAGGTTTGGTGGGAGTCTTAGTCGATCGGCCACTACTCTGATGCGATCAAGGATCTCAAAAGGGCCAATGTACCTTGGTATAAGCTTTCCATTCTTCCCAAATCTCATAACTCTCTTCCATCTTGATATTAGGAAGAATACAATGTATCCAACATCAAAAAATAGGTCATATTGATGATTTTATGAATAGATCTTTTGTTTACTATGAGTAGCTTTAATGTGCTGCTGGATGGTCTTAACCATCTCCACCATTTATATAACTAGAAGTTTTCCCTCCCCAGCTTCTTCCCTATATACCAGTATTCCTCACCTCTTCCCAAAAAGGGATTCATATGGATCTATTTGGATGCTTCAGTGGAAACTATTATTGAAAGGGAACTAAAACAGAGGATGATGTTGAACCCATCCTCCTTTGAGGTCAATTGAGCAGGCTCTACAATTTTCCCCAAGTGTTTCTATGGTCCTCTTGGATTGGCCATTAGTGTGAATTTGATATGCGATACAGAAGTTCAGCTCAATATTCAGAGCATGTTGGAGACTCTTCCAAAATATTCGGGTTAATTTTGGATCTTGATTGGATACAATAGATATTGGTAAACCATGAAGCCTTACCAATTCTATGATGTATATCTATTCCAGTTGATCCAATGATAAATCCTCTCAAATTGAAATGAAGTGTGAAGTATTTGAGAGATAATCCACAACAACCCAAATAGAATTGTTTTCTTTTGATGTATTCAGAAGTCCGGTGAAAAATTCCATGGTGATGTTCTCCCATTACCATGTTGGTATTGGTAATGGTTTCATCATCCCCATACACTTCTACCTCTCATCCTTCACTAGCTAATATACTAGGTACATTGATGTATATTTGGTGATCTCCTTCATCATGTTATACCACCAATAATGCTATTGGATACCCTGATATATCTTTGTGTTTCATGGGTGAATGAAGAAATTTGAACTTTGTGCATTATCCAGAAGTTCTTTATTTAACTGAAAATTTTATGAAACACATAGTACTTACCCAAATATCACAATTAATTATTCATTAACATTGAAATTTAAGGATTTCCATTTTATAATAGTTTCCACTTTCTTTTGAATTCCCACATCATCTTTTTCAGCATCCAGTATCATCTCCAAAAGGGATTGTTGGGAAATCATTTGTAAAAGGATTGATAATGTTCTATTATTTGTGATTCCCAGGTCTAAATTCATCAGATATAATATTGTTAGATCCTTATCAATTCTCATCAATGATATAAACATTGGGCTCTTTATACTTAGATCATTCTCCACATTGTTCTCTTTACTTGGGTGGTAATGGATTGAGAAGTCGTAATCCTTGATGAAATATAACCATCTTCATTGGCACATGTTCAGAACTTTATGAGTGAATATATATGAGACTTATGTGATCAATATATATTTCACACTTTCCCCCAAAGAGATAATTCAACCATATTTTTAATGAAATGATCACTACTACTAACTCCAACTCATGCATGGGATTGTTTTTCTCATGAATTTTCAACTTCTTTGAGGCATAGGTGATGACTTTGTCATTACTCATGAACACACAACCCATGACCTTCTTTTAAGCATCTCTAATTATTAGGAAAAGCTCCCCACATTTAGGTAGTGTGTTCATAGAGACAATGATAAGCCTTTTCTTCAACCCCAACAAGATTTATTCACATACAACATTCAAAGAAAACTATAATCCCTTCCATGTTATCTCAGTAAGAGGGTTTGAAAATCATGAGAAATGTCTCACAAATTGTAGATAATATCTAACTATCCCCAGGAAGCTATGGATATCTGTCACATATGTTGGCCTCAACTATCCCTCAATTTCTTTAGATTTTCAAGGATATATAGATTTCTTATTCCTTGTGATGATATGCCCCTAAATAAGGCTTCCATCAATAAGAACTCAAACTAGTTTCACTTTTAATTGATCCTATCCTTTAAAAAGGTCTCTAGTATAGTGTTTAGATGCTCATCTTTCTCCTCCTTGATTTTGAAGTATATTATAATATCATTTATAATTATTACCAAAAATTTGTCCAGGTAATTCCTAAAGACATTACTAATCAAGTCCATGAAAATTGCTAGAGAATCAGCGAGTACATATGGAATTACTATGAATTCATATTTCTCGTAACTTTTACCAAAATCAGTCTTGGTGATATCCTATTTTTTACCCTTACTTGTTAATATCCTGATCACAGATTCACCTTGAAGAAGATGTGTGCTCTACATAGTTGATCGAACAAGTCATCAATTCATGGAATACGATACTTGTTTTTTATGGTGATTTTTTTGAACCCATGATAATCATTGAAAAGGTGCATGGACCCATCCTTCTCCGTGATGAAGAGGACTGGTGCACCCCCATCGTGAATTACTTGGTCATATAAACCTTTTATCTAGCTTCTCTAATTTTTGTCTCTTTAGCTCCTCAAGATCCACAAAAACTATTCTATAAGGATTCTTGAATAATGGAAATTCCCTTGGTATAATATCAATTGATAATTCGACATCTCTTCAAGAAGGAAGTCTAGGAAATTACTCCTGAAACACATCAACAAATTCCCTCAAAATATGCATTTATTTGAGGATAGTTCCTTCCTTATACTCACTCATTTGAGAAAGACAGGAATTCTCATATGGAAATAATATCCATGTTTGAGATGATAGTACTAAAGAAGATTCATAATACTCCTTTCATTTGTATAGAATCAAGGGTTGATTCACTATATGGAGAGTGATTTTCCTCTCATGAGAATTTATGTTGTCTATATATAGGGAAATCCAATACATGCCAAGAATTACTTCCAATTACACAGAGTGAATTATGATTAGGTTATTTGGGAAGTTCAATCCATAAATTGAGATATGGGAGGAGTTATATTAAGAGGATGCAATAATTTCCCCATTTTCCTTTTTCACTGACATCTATACATCTACTCTTTGTGGTGATTTTTGGATTGTTCTACTAACATTTTAGGATATAAAAGAATTCAATGAACATGAATCAAATTAGAAATTCACTAGTCTTGAATGAATAATTGGTGTACCTATCACCACTTCACTTTTTGGATTCACTTCGATAGTAGTGATGGAAAAAAGCTCACCCTTGATACCGTAGAAGTTGTTAATTACCTCCTAAATCCCTTGGATTAGGGAACTCGTTCACAAATTTTCATGTTTCCTTATATTTATTGTAATGAACAATGTGTTGAGGATTGAACAAAGTATTCCTTTACTCTATCATAGTAGTAGGATTTCCTTAATGGCAATCACTTGCTAGGTGCACTTCCTTCCCAAAACTAAAGCATTTACTAATCACCTTCAGAAAAATTTTGGGGTTCTTCTTTCCACACTTCTGATAAGAGGGGTAATGGATTTTTTTATCACCATTGGATTTATCCATCAGACTAACAGAATTAAATTCCACTTTTCAATTCATATCACCATGATACCCTTGAGATTCTGCAATCTCTATCTTGATTTTGAGGGAACATTAGACAATATCTTCAAGTATGTCAATGTTTCAGATCCCTCATGATTTACGTAGGTTTGGTTTTAACACACCAATGAAGTGATCAACCATACCTTAGGGGTTCACAATAAAACCAGAGGTGTATCATGTATGTCTACTGAAGATTACATCATACACCCCAATAGATTCATCATCCTTTTTCTTGAGTTCAAGGAAAGTTCTATCCATCTTAAGATGGATGCTGCGTGGAAAATATTTATCAAATCAATTTTTTAGAAATACTTACATCCCATCCCCTCGATGTCTTCCTCATCCTTTTTATTTTTTTAGTGTCTACCATTTATCAGCTTCACCTTCCATATGATAAACATGTAGAAGAACATTCTTTTTTTGGAACATTGAAAGATGGAGAAGATCTTCTCAATAGTCTTGATCCATTTTTCAATGATTGAGGGATAAGATGATCTATTGAATTTTTGAGGCCTTTGTCTCATAAATCCCTCAATTATGTCCTGTTATTTCATGGGGGGGGGGGTGGACGTTCCTATCGACCCCTGTTTCTATTCAAAACATGAGTTATCTAAGAGAGTATCAAAATGATGCTTGTGATTCCCACTCACATTAGATTGGACATCTCATTAGAAGAGTCATCACATTGATCTTCACATCGGTCATGAGCCTGAGTCCTCCTATTATTCGCCATTGGATAGAATAAAATGAAAAACTAGGGGTAAATATTTGTAACTATTAAAAACATAAAGGGAAATATAATGAAAAAAGGAATAACTTATAGATTACATTTATCTCCTTAAATTATGAATTTGTATTCTTCGATCTGTGTTATCCATGATCTATATTCATACCTAAATTTTTAGGGGAATTGTTTTGTTCCCTTAATAATGTTTTGTACTAAGATTATGAACTTACCAAATCATACCCCCCAAGAGTATTGAACCAAGAGTGAATTAAGGCATATTGTCATCCACCAGTTCAAATTTGAGTCTTGATCTAAGCAGAGTTTTTGTGTTTTACCCCTTGATAGATCTGTGCCAAATACACCTCTACTTTTTTGTACCCATACATTGATGTATTTTATTGATAAAAAATTACTCTGTACTCACCAAAATTTAGGGATTATTTTCATATACATAGTCTTATCCCTAAGTTTTTCATTAGGGAATTCTAATCCTAATCCCAAAAATAACTAGACTTGACCTCTAATACCAACTATAAAAACTCTATTCATTATTACTCATTTTAAAAGGATTTATTACATAAAATTTCACTTAATACAAATCATAAGATAAATAGGTCTAGTGTATTTGGTTATTAGGAACATTACATGATAACTTAAGACTGGAAATACAACATCATTATTGAAAACTTCTTTTACATGACCACAACATTCCTTCGTACTTAGCATTGAATGGGATAACCTGAGGACATGCATAAGAAAAGGGTGAGAATAAATCCCAATAAGGGAGTAAACAAGGCATGACATAAAGAATATAATAGAAGTTAGGTAATTGGAATATCAATGGAGCCTAAGAGAAACATGAACATAAATTCAGAATATAATATGATAATCATATCCTGGAAATGTGGAAACCACTTTAAACACTACATCATAAACATAAAGGAATCAGGTAAACCCCTGTCCCTTAATAGTGGAAAATTTTCCTAAAAGGAATCAGGTAAAACCCTATCCCAACATGATGTATCATGATACTGAACATTATCCAATGCATTGAAGCGCTATCAGGGTGCACCTTTCAGGAACATTTTAATCTAGTGCTTAAGTGTGACACATAGATCATGTAACTTGAATTCATTCAACATCATTATTTATTTCAAGATAAAGGAATGTGGAATAAATATATGGATGTTTATAATCAATAATACATTATCTTAAAGGGGAATACCTTTGATAGATAAATGGTCATGGTAATCTCAAAATGATGATTTCTTGAATGGAAATCGTGGTGCAATTTCACCAGCATAATGAAATGACATGGGGATTTATAAAATGGGTTGATGAGAGAAATAGTGTCCTATCATCATTTATACATGAAATGGTTGGTAATGGGATCATATTAATACATGTTCCAACATGATTAATTTGTAAATAGAAGTCATAACATAATAATGAAACTTGAAGAATGAGGAGGAATGAAATAACTCTTATGAAATTTCGGTATGGTAAAGGGTGTACATGGGAGGGATTAATGAGCGATAAATGGGTCTCTCATCATTCAAGAAGAATAAGGGTAGTATGGGGGAGATGATAGAATATACCCCATAAATTTTAATTGAAGATAAAATGGTGTAAAAATAAAAGGAAACATGGATAAAAATGATAAAGAAAAATGAGGATCCCTTACTTGGATGTGTGATCCCAAAGGCTTGGGAGAGGCTTCTTAGGAGCATAGGGGTGCCTTGGGATTTCTATAGAGAGTTTAAAGAAGTGTGGTGATGATCTTAAAAGATTTTTAGTAAAGAGGAATGGGTGCTTGGGTGTGTTTATATAGGAAAGGAGGTGACATTTATTATTATTTAGGTTTTGATCACTACACACTAAAATATTCAAAACCACAAACTAACCCATGGGTTTTTCTCATGATTTAGGGAAAAGGGGAGTGGAAAAAATTATTTTATAAGTCCAAGGGTTGAATACATTAAAATATTAGCCTTAATTATGAAGAGGTGAGTCACACCCTCAAGGTTATGAATTTAAAATCCAAAAATATAGTATACATTTTGGAGGATTCACTAAGGTATTATAAAATAAGTCTAATAAATATAAATCCAATTATTTTAAATTTAAAACATATATTTGGTCTAAGATACATTTTATGGTTTTAGTTAAATCACTATTGGGTCATTATGATGCCATAAAGCACAATATATATTTATAGATTATATAATTTTTACCCAAAAAATTCGAATGTCTCTGAAAATTATGAAAAATTCATTGTTGGATAATTTATATTTCCTGATTCGAAAAATAATATTAATTTAATATTAATAATTTTCTAAAAATTCTAATTTTTACTTTTAAAATGAGAACTGTCATTTATTGAAAATTGATGGTTTTTTATAAAAACAATTTTTAAACCTTAATAAAAAGTACACTTGACTTCATTAAAATTATTTACTCGTTTATTATTAAGAAAATTAATTTGATAATAATATTTTATTAAAATATTATTAATATCAATAAATCATTAATTCCTTAAAATGAATTATTTAATTTAAAAAATACTCTTTCTATTTTATCAAATAAAAATATTACTCTTATCAAACTGATTTTCTAATCATTTATAGATGATTAATTGATATTATCATCATTTCTAAAAACTATTTTTATAATATTATTAATGAAAACCTTAATATATATTTATCAAAAGTACCATTTTTACCCTAAAAATAAATTTATGAAATTCAATATTTTTTATGAAAGAATATTATGGTAATGGAATTGGTTGAATAATTCGTTTATTTATAAAATGGTATTACACAATAAGTAATTAATACATTATTACATAACCCCTTATAACACCTGTATGAGACCTAAGGGTATGGTGTGTGATCATTGTTCAACGACTATATCATCAATGGTAATGATACTTAATGACCATTTAAACATAATAATAAAAAGGTAATGTGTTTTTTATTTCCATAAGACATCAAAAGAAAAGGGAATTTTATTCATAAATGTTTTGGTCATTACATCAATCACTTAGGAAACATTATTTCAAATATTTCTTTCTCTATGGATTATGTTCCTTATAATGGATATTGATAACTCAAATATTTTTTCCTCTAATTATATTATTTCATAACAAAATTATTTTTCAATTATTGGGTTTACTACCCTTATATTCTATTATATTTTAATTTATAATCCTCAGTTTGAAAAATAATGTTCCATAGAAAAAAGATTATATAACTCTTTTAAAAATGTTAGTTTTCTTTAGAGGTAATTTTATATTATTAAAAAGGTTCCTTTTATAATCAAATATTATATCATTGGATATATATATTTCCAATATTGAACATTATAAAATTTTGAAGGATCTATTAATAGATATTATTTTTAAATGTCAAATTTATTAAAATATTTCAATTTATATTCTAAAAAGTGACTTTTGAAAGTGGCTTGTATGTTGGTATTTTACATCAATATTAAAATTCCTTATAAAATTAAATTTATGTTTTCCCATAAAAATTAATTTTCATATAAAAAAAGAAGGTACACTCATTGTATTTATTTTTAAAATTTTATTTTTTAATATATATATAATTTCGGATAATTAACTAAAATTTCCAAATATTACAATTCTAGTTCTCTCCTTGGGTAGTATTGTTCAAGAATTATTTTTCATGGGATTCATTCATATATTTCATCATCCTTTGATATTATATTTATTATAATAGAGATATTTTATTTGAAACCATCCACTTTCTTTCAAAAGATGGTATATGATCATTTTACCCATTTCATTTACATGCAAAAAAGTATTGGTGTTTTTTATATTATTATTTAAATATAGATGATTATTGACAACTTGAATATGTATTTTTTGAAAATACACCTTCATTATCTAGAAGGTAAATGACTATGTTATCCATTTTAACAATATTTTTAAATTTATTGATATTGTATATGTTATTATTATAAAATAGATGATTATTGAAAAAAGTGATGATGATTTTTTTATTAATTTTTAGATATGATAAATCCATTGGAATTAAAAATGTGATGTGTATATCCATTTATTATATAGTCCATCAATGCATCAACTGGTATCATGACACAAAACAAATTGGGTTTTCATGTATACCTCTACACATGTCACTGTAACATCTCGGAATAAGGCCTTAACAACCATTTTTTATGTACATCATTATTTATTCCATCCGTATGTGATCTCTATAATTTTAATACATGTTTGAATTTATTTTCATGGAAATAGGATGGTATTATATTAATTTTATTGTGGTATAATGATGACTAACTAACACAACCATAATATTTAAGTCATATTTATACCATGACTGCCTCAGTGGTTTGTTTTCTATTACTGAGCATTTGAGCTCACCCATTGTTATACTTCCATTTCCCCATGTTGTGAATAAAATAATTTCATATTATATATATAATAGAATATGTTATGCGGTGAAGTTATTGTGAAATTTTAGAACCTTTTAGAATTAATTAATTATTTTAGGGAAGAAAATATCTATTAGTTGAGAAAGATCAAGGGTTTTTAGTTTATATTTTGTACTAATTAACTATAGATATAAATCTAAAATATATTGGGAATGTATATAATTACATTGATTATTTATTTTATGAAATTATGGGATAATTAGGTCAGAATACGAACATTTGGAATTGAATACTATTTGTAATGTATATGTTTATGGCATTGGACTCAAGAGTATGTGTCGAGGGAATCATAGTTGGTATCCATGTAGGCTTAAGATAAATTTTGATGATATAATATTTTATAGGATAATTTAAATGTTTATAAAATAAGTTTGATCATAATTTAAAATATATAAAAAATAATTAATGATAATATATAATATAAATTTCAGGTAATATTGTACTATATTTTAAGAGGTTAGGATAATAGAACACTATTTAAAACCCTAGGGAAATGTTGAAGAGTGAATTATATGTATATGTTAACATTTGAATGTTTTGTCAATGCAAGAAAACCGATCTTAATTTCAAGTACAAATCTCAATTTTGGGTTGTTTTTTAAGGAAAAGGAATAAAAAATGGGTTTCTATGTAAACACCATGTAGTTTTGGGTATACATTGTGTAACCAGTTTCTGTGTACAACCGTGTAATGGCCGAGTACATGGTCGTACGATGACCTGGATGACCTCTTATGTCTGGGGCTGGTTAATGCTACTACAAAACATGTACATTTAATGAACATGCTTTGTAGTTTTGTTTTTAATTGATAAGTTGGTGCGGGGTCACGTATCATGTTTGAAATTGTCTTCTTCTCCCCATGGTTCATACACGAGTGTGACAGAAAGGCCAATTTTTTTTGAACCCCTTCTGATTCTCTATCCCAGCTCCAATTGAGATTTTGTCGGGTGTGTTGGCATTCCATTGATGAGTTCTCAAAACCTTAGAGAATTTATTCATAATTATTCCTATCTCGTAAGTTATTCAAGGTTGTTTGTTTTCACCTTTTTGTAGATCTATACTAATTTAGGCCTATTCATGGGGTGACGTTCAAGTATATTGATTGTATAACATCAAGGTAGTTGGATTGGCCTTCATTATGTTTTCATGGATTATATATTCTAAAGTGCCATATACTAACATTTGGGGTATTTATTGATTTGTAATTTAACACAATTGATAACCTATTATGGTTTATTTAATTGATAAAGGGTACTTTCTTATTGTAAGGTTATATACCTTGTTTATCAGACACCCATGGGCACGTTTCCCTTGTTTGAATTTTCTCTAGCTATTTGGTCTAGAATGTCTGTTAGGATTTCCTTGTATTCCATGCCTTTCTCTATTAGGATAGAGTTGATGATTATGTGAGACACTAGAGATATGTATTGTGAAGGATTGACCAAGGGGAATTCACTGTGAGAGATTCCCAAGGGAGGGTCATTTATTTAGGTTAAACAGAAATGTTGACCCTTGGGTATTGACCATTAGAGCTTCCAAGTGGTCATTGACTAGGGGGTCTAAACCATGCGAGCATGGACTGGTGGGTGTTTATAATTGTTTGATATTATATTAGACCTGAGGTGTTAGACTATGAGATCTTGTCCAAGTGATTGTTTATAATTGTTTTATAGTATATTATACAAATGGGGATAGACCATTAGAGCTTTCCCAGAGGGTTGCTATTAAATGATTTATTTTTATGTTAGAATAGGGGGATTAGATTGTGAGAACATCCCAATGTGTTGTTATTGAATAATTTAATGGGGTTGTAGCGTATTCCAAGCCATATAACATGCTTGGATTTAGTCTTACTTATTTTTAGGTGGTCTTTTCAGAAATCTATTTAGTTACATACACAGGGAATACAAAGCTTAGGCCAGATCCCAAGGAATAAATATTCCAATGGATTCAATAATAAATGTAAATGAATGTAATTTAAAACTATATGATTGTTTACTTTTTGAGTACTTCCTAGTTTTTTGCTTCATTTTTCATATTTCCTGCTATATGTATTCACTGATAGTTAGGCGTAGATCTCTTGGTGGTTGTATAATGGGATTCATCTCACACCATATTTTGGTCATTCGTTTGGACCCATAAAGATTATATGGTTTCACGTATAGATAAGGTAAAGCTCCCTTAGTCATTCGGTATTTTATTTCTAATGGAGTTGGAGAGTATGGGACCAAGATGAGGCTTGCGATGCCACTAGAGTTTATTTATTTATTTTATACTTGGTTTCTATATTTATTTCTTACAATAAGAATTTTTTTTGAAGGTTTCTTAGATACATATTCCAATAATTAAATATATATATACATTGTGGCTTCTATTGAATTTACTTTCAGTCCTCCGCAGTTTACTTTTGTGGTATTACTGCTTCCATTTTTGTTTACTATTTTTTTCCACTGCGTTTACTCTGCCAATGAGGGAATAATTTCCCAACTATCACACCCTAGGCCCTCGATGCTAATTGGGAGCCTCTTCAATTTGGGGAAATTCACTTGAGGTGATGTGGTAAACCGGGTTTGGGGTACCTTTGGCGGCACCTAAATCTGGGATGCTACAAAGTGGTATTATAGAGAATTTCCTTCTACATTTTCTTATAGTTGGAGCATATTGGCCAGGATAAAAAGGAAATGGAGTTTGGTAATTAGCTTTTCCTAGGAGTAGCTAGCCCATGTATATGGAAAAGCCAAGTTAGCTCAAATATTGAATTTCTTCTGGCTTTGCAATTGTTACAGTTGAATTTATTTCACCATTCAGTGAAAAACTTCTTTTGGGATGTTATTATTGATATCATTTTAGTTCAATTTTTGTTTCAACCCGATGAGATGATGGTATTACATCTCATAAATTATATAGGCACTTTATAGAGATCACATGTCATGCATTCCTGTCATAAAATTTAGGGTGAACAACTGATTTCATGTTTTTGTGATAGATGTTGAGCTATATATGTATGATGTTATGATAGATGCCGTGAAACAAATACCTTATATTTGATAGGGTATTGATATATTTAAGGTTTCATTTTGATGGACGCCATGATTTTGTCCCAAAGGTGTTATGGGCCATCTTGGATTGGAATTTGGTGGATCATGTTTAACATTTAGTTGAATTTTGTTGATAAGATATGATAAAGGATGTCAAACGTTAACTCACATGGAGTATGGGCTCTCACGGACCAGAACCTGGTATACATTGGCCAAATTTATCGGTGTTTGGGGATCTAGAGATGTTTCAGAGGTTTTCTGTCTAGAAACCCTGACAACACAGCGTGTGATGTTATGAACACACTCTGTGTGTTCTTCTATTATGGAAGAAATGGATTTTCATAGTTACATGATATGTGTAATATGTACACACCGTGTTGTTTTTTACTGTGTGACTAACTGTGTGAGTAGAGACATTCAGTCGGTAAATTCTTGGCAGAACAAGTCATGTACATGGAGTACACACTATAATGAAGTCGATCATGTATTTGACCATGTGAATAATGACACAGGTGGATAGAAATTTAGTTTTATACACCTTATCTAGGGTGAACACACTGTGTAGTGTTACTCTAGGTGATACAATGTAAATCTAGCCATGTGAGGGAAAAACCTGGTTTTATGGGTTTTGTTAAGTGTATGATGTGTAGATTAACTACAACCCATGTAGTTTTATGTATACAAACAAATGTAAGTTTGGATATATAGACAGACATGGACATGAGGGAGGACTTGAGTACATGCTGTGTGCCAGGACAACGCATCGTGAACCTGTGATTTTTACATGCCCTTATAGATAGGGGAACACACCTATGTAAGAGTGTGAGTGTACACACCGTGTAGTCAACTTTTGTACCCTATGATGGTTTATTCCTATTTTATCTCCCAATACTAGTTTTGGACCCATGAGTTATCCTTTCTGAGTAGTTTTCCTTGTAGATCATGATGGTGGAACTTGTGGAGCATTCTGAAGATTCATAATAATATTTTTATGGTTTTATTCAAAACGGAGAGGTTCTTCATCCAGTTACCATTTTCATTTGTATCCTAGGAGAGAGAACAGTGTGTAAATAATCTGATGGGTGTTTTTACGAACCTTGTTGAGACCATTGATCAGATATGAGCTATGAGATATCTATCGTGGTGTTTTTTTGACATTTCTCATGTGAGATGAGCCTTCTTGCCTACAAGGCTATGAGTCATGTTACTTCAATGGAGTCCCTAGTAGGATCCCACATGTGTGTAACATTTTGAGGATCCCTATAATGGGATTCCCTGGATGATTATACTTCGAAGATCTCTTGTTGGATTCCACTACTTGCATTCTTTGGAAGGGGGTTTTAATAGAATAAACTACTTATGTGTTCAAGCTTTGTGTGGTTAAATGACTATTATTGGTTTGATTTTTTGAGGACATAGGTTTGTTTAACAGGATCCTTGTTGGATTCCTTGGTTGTTAAAATGGTTATTACTTGAAAACATGTGTTTTTGACAAAATGTTAGAGTTGTTAAATGCTTTAAAGGAATGTTAGCGAGAATTCCCTAACATAATTTGAGTTGTTGAGATAATGTAGTTTCCCAGGGGATTTTGAGCATATTAATTCTATTTTGTGTAACCTATTAATGTAATTTGACACTTATGATTCATAAGATTCTAGCCCATGGTAAGTAGCACTCTTTGAGCTTGTTGTATTGTTTTCTGCTAAGATCTTTTGATATTGGTGTGGTCTAGGTGTCTTTTTCCCCAGTAGGAGTTCTGGTTTTAAATGACATCCTTGAACAGAGGGATGATCATTGTTCCATGACTTTTTATATGGTAACAAGCCTGAGGATGGCTTGGTTCTCTAGGTTAGACATACCTCGATCATGGTCAGCTATTATGATGTCGTGTAAACCACCGATTCCTATTGTGATGGATGACTTGGTATGTCATCAACTGAGTAAATGGTTGTGTATAAGATGTTCATTTGAGCCAGTTCTTGTGTGATCCATCTAGTACTAGGATGCATAGGGTGGAAAACCAATGCATAGTACCCTAGAATGCGCCATTGATCTTGTAAACTCGGCATAGTTTATGGTGACATAGGCAATACCCATTATGTGTTAAAAATTTAAAAAATATATTGAGTTTTGTTATATCGTTTCACTTTGAGATAAAGTTTATTTTCTTGGATAATCTCCAGTGTAGAGTGACCAAGGAAATATGAAATATTTTTTGTCCCACTGCTTGGGAGGACTTTCTATGACACATTTGTTTCGAAACATATGTTTATTTCTCTTTTTGGCTTCATGAAAAATGATGTGACATCGTAATCATGGTTCATGGAATGGAAGATGTTCTTTTAAGTTTCTTCTGAACTACCTCTTTTGAGAGTGGCTAGTCCTTCTCAGCGTATAAGGGACTCCTAGGTAAGGAGCATCACATCGGTTCTATTTCAAATGTGTATATTATAAGTAGAAGGATCACAATAATAGAAGGTTCAGAAATTGTTGTTATTGCATGAATGTTTTGAGGCTTGTGAGTCTTGTTTCATGATGGTGCTTTCTAGGTAGCACAACGTTGTTGTGATCGATTAAATGACAATGCGTCAGTAAGTAAAACCCAGTTTCCCTTAGAAGGTTAACCAGTAGTGGTTCATCTATCCTTTTCTTTTAATCTTTGAAGTCCTTTAAGTGTACTTTTTCTTAAGATGTGATCATGTACCCTATCTTGATGTCGTCATGGGTGCACTAAGAGAGGGTCAATTGTAAACCATTCTATAGTTGGAAGTCATTGGAATAGTTCATGATATTTTTCCTTGTTGTGCACTGGATGTGTGGTTTCAGTAGAGGATTGGTTAATCTTGAGTTATAATTGAGTTCATATGTAAGAAAACCTTGGATAGACTCATGATGCATGCAGCTTCCTTGATGTGAAAACCATGCGGATGAAATTCTAGGTTCATTCAGTTTTCTTATATTCACTTTTGGGCTTCAAACCAAATTATTACTTGTAATAGTGAGTATGGACCACCTTGGTGAATTCCATGGACTTTGAGATGATGAGTCATATGTTAGATCAAACTTTTGGTTAGTCTTAGATTTGATGCGTAAGTGGAGAAATGATTCATATAGGATAGAACTAGAATTAAACTGTTGCTCATTCTATGTCATGATATTTTTAAATGGACAAGGGATGTTTGGTAAAGGAGCATCACTGAGAGACAATTATGGGATTCAGTGAATGGGTTCTTGTGGGTGTGAGAGACATGGGAGAAGGCATTGTGTTTCATCTGTAACATACCAGACTCATAAGCTGGGCATTTCAGAGAAAATTCACCCAATAATTATTTGACTCATTATCTTTTTGGTCCCTCATACAGTTCAAGTGAACTATTTCGAACACTTATCTAGTTTAAGGTGTGTGTTATGTAAGATAATTGTAATGTCTTTAGAGGAATGTTTTCATGATTAGTTTTAATGAAGTTGAATGGGTTTCAATTGTTCCTTGTTTTGAGGTTGCTAATAGGACCCCAGTCATGCTCAGGTTAACCCCGTTAAAGGAAAAATTTATTTTGGTGCTATTAGAATGCTCATGGGAGTGCATTGGGATGTTTTTTTCCAAACAGTGGAGGTGTTGGCATAACAATGTTGTTTGGGTTGTTATCAATATTCTCACAATGGATTAACATTTCTTACGACTAAAGAAACCTTCAATTTTGATGACCTTGGAAGGATAAACATATGAGAGATAATATGTTTTATTGGGGTTCCAAAATCTATACATTCGGATAGGGATTCCTTGTTTACATATTTTGTTTGGAAGGGACTATATAGGGAATTGGGTAAATAGATACTTATGAGTATGACTTACCTTCCCCAGACCGATAACCAATCCGAGTGCACGATTCAGGTTTTTGGAGGACATGTTTCAATGATGAATCCTAGATTTTGGGTGCTCTTGGAAGAGAAAAATAACCCTAGTGGATTTTTACTATAGTAATAGTTTTCATGAAATTATTTAGATGGTATCATATGAGGCGTTGTATGGTAGGCCATGTTGATCACCCTTATGTTGGCTGGAGGTAGGATAGACTTCTATGTTGGGACCTCATCTTGTCCAAGAGACCACTAAGATGGTGGAGTTGATTAATAAGTGGATGGCTACTATACAGGCTCTCTAGAAATCTTATTTTAATCGATGGATATGACCTCTGTAGTTCGGGGTTGGAGATCTGGTTCTCTTACGTGTCACACCGAGGTTGGGACACAAGAAGATTATGATGTAGGGGAAGCATTCACCGAGATACATAAGCCCATTTGAGGTTTTGGAGAGAGCCAAGATGATAGACTATCAGTTTTAGTTACCTCATAGGTACCGGGATTTTCATGACATATTTCATGTTTCTCAACTATAATGTTACTTTTTAGACCCATCTCATGTTTTTCATCTTGAGGAGGTTGAGTGAGTGGTGGATGCATCATTCAAGGATCAACCAATTCGGATTGTGGATCGAAGCATGAAGGTTCTCTATGGCCGATCTATTACTTTGGTACATGTTCTATGGTATAATAGGAGAGTACATGATGATACTTTGGAGAGGGAGGTCGAAATATGATCGCAGTGTCCATAGTTGTTCAAAGATTCTTCTTCACCACCCATGGATGGAAAATTAAAGGATGAATTACTTTAAGGGGGATGTTTGTAAGAACCAATATCTTCATTTCATATATATATATATATATATATATATATCAATTTGAGGTTGTTTTGAGTAAAAAAGAAGAAATTAGGTTTTTCTAAGTGCACACCGTGTACTTATGAGTACACGCCGTGTACTTATGAGTACACACCATGTACCTAGTTGTCGCGTATAGCCATGTACTGGCTATGTAATGGCTGAGTAAATGGCCACTTGATGACTTGGATGACTACTTATGTCAGGGGACGATTAAGGCTACTACATGGCATGCACATTTAAAGAACAATCCATACAATTTTTTTTACTGATATATTGGTGTGGGGCTGCATCTCATATCCGAAACTCTCTTCTTATCCCCGTGGTTCATACAAAGAAGTGACATAATGAATGATAAATGTCGAACCCCTCCTGATTCTCTATATGAGCTCCAATTGAGATGGCTTTAGGTGAGTTGGAATCCCATTGGAGATTTCTAGAAACCCCTAGAGCCTTTATTCTTGATTCATCCTCCCTTATGGGTTATTAAAGGTTTTTCATTTTTCACCTTTTTAAATATCTATGCAGATTTAGGCCGATTCAAGGGCTGAAGTTCAAGTATTTTGATTTTACATCATTGAGGTAGGGGTTTTATGACGTAATTATGTTGTCTTGGATTATATATGCTTAAATTTACCTATACCCACGTTTGGGGTATTGAATGATTTGGAATTCAACCGTTTTTATCATCTTCTATATTTATTTAATTGATAAATGATAGTTGCTTATGTGTATGGTCATATACCATGTTTATCATACACTAATGGGTGTGTTTACCTTGTTTGAATATTCTCTGGTCATTTGGTCTAGGATTTCTTTTAGTCTTGCCTTGTTTTCTATTCCATTCTTTGTTAGGATGAAGCTGATGACTATGTGAGACAACTATGATATGAGTTGTGATGGTTTTATTAAGGGTAATTTACTATGAGAGCTACCTGAGGGAGGGTTATTTATTTATGTTTTATTGAAATGATAACATAGGGGTATCGACCATGAGAGCTTCCAGGTGGTTTTTGACCTAGGGGTTTAGACTGTGAGATCTTTCCTAGGTGGTTATTTATAATTGTTTTATAGTATATTAGACCCGAGGGTTTAGACTGTGAGATATTTCCTAGGTGATTGTTTATAATTTTATGATAGTTTATTGGACCCAATGGGTTAGAATATGAGATCTTTCCTAGAAGTTCATTATTAAATGACATGTTTTATTGTTATACATGGTGGATTAGGTTGTGTGAACTTCCCAAAGGTTCATTATTGAATAATTAAATGGTTGTAAAGCATCTGCCAAGCCAAAGAACAATCTTGGATTTTGATATACATGTTTTGTTTAGGTAGTCTTCTAAGACATCTATTTTGTTACCTACACATGGGATACAGAGCTTAGGATAGATCCCATGGTTTACATGTTTCAAAATATTGAATAATAAAATTAAATCAATGTAATTGAAAACATTAAGATTGTTTACATTTGATTACATCCATGTTTATCACTTATTTTTTTCATATTTCCCGCTTTATGTATTCATTTATAGTTAGTCACATATATTTTTGTGGATTCCTACTGGGATTCGTCTCACATCCTATTTAGGTCATGATTTTGGACCAAATAGTATTATATGGTTGTAGGTATAGATAAGGGAAATCCACCTTCTTCATCACATATTTGATTGTTGTTGGAGTTCGACATCATGAGACCAAGCAGTGTCTTGCGATGTCATTGGAGTTTATGTGTTTCTTTTGTACTTGATTTTTGAATTTCATTCTAGCATTGGGACTTGTTTGGATATATTCATAAATATATATTCCATGAATTATATATTTTTTTTCTTCTGTTGGATTTACATTCATTCTTCCACTATTTACTTTTGTGGTATTACTTCCTCCACCACTGTTTACTATTTCTTTTTCATTGTATTTACTTTAAAAATGAGGGAATAGTTTCCCAACTATCACACCCTAGTCCCTCATTGCTAGTTGGAAGCCTCTTGAATTGGGGAAATTTGTGTGAGGCCATGTGGCCAACCTGGTTCAGGGCACCTTTGGGTGGCACCCAGATCCAGGATATTACAGTCAAAGTGGAGATTGTGTAACTATAATAGAAATTAAATCTCCCTCTACATATTATAAGTTGATATAGGCTCTATCACATATGTACCAAGGGATAATTACATCCAAATGGATGGATCAGGCATTAACCATATCATCACCAGGAGCACAGAAAAGAGGCATTCTAAAACAACTGGTTTGAGGTGGATGGGCCCATAAGGGGCATCTCTTATCACTCTCCCCTCTCTAGGGTTTCTGCCTCCTTCTCCGTGGTGATGAACCACTCCTTCTTCCCATGTTCTCTCAGGATTTCAGCTTCTTATTCTTGGCTACTGAGAAGTTTAGGACATCTCGGATGGCAGTTTCGTTTCTTGGACTTTTTTATGATGGAAGATTCTAGAATTCCATGATTGAAGGATAGTGGTTTGATGATGAAGAGAAAGATGGTGGTCCATGTCCGCTTTAATCCTGATTTCAAGATCCACATCATCAGAGGTTCTGCAAACTTCTTTGAAGGTGGGATTTGGAAGATGATCTTGGATATGCTCGCAGTTAACCTGGATCTGGTATTGTTTCATCCTCTCATCTCCTATTTTGATGAGGTGAAATCTGCTAGCATTGTTTTGGGTCTGCGGAGGCCTGGTATTGCAGCGGTTTTAGTGATTTTTGATTTGCGTAGACATTTTGTTGTCGTTGTTTTAGTTGATTTCGGTTCTCGAAGGAATGTCGTTGCTGTTGCTTTTGTTATTTTGGGTTCTCGAAGGCATGTTTTCACTGTCTTCTGTGATGTTATGTTTGTGATGGCGGTGAATTCTGGGTTTTCTTCCTTGTTGATCCCTGGCGTGTCTCCAGCAACATCAACGGAGGCGCTGATGGTGTGGATTCATGAGGTGATGCTGCTTGAGGTGTGGACGATTCAGAAGGTTGGACAAGATGGTGGTGGGGCTGGCTTGTCTCGCTGGTGACCTAATCGGAGGTGATGACGGGGTTACGCGATGACACGCAACTCTATGTGGTGGTGTGGCTCAAGGAGGACACACGACTCGCTTGAAGATTGAATTTGGAATTTTGAATTTCAAATTGTATCTGGGTGGTTTGGGGTTTCCCTAGACCCACAGTTGATGTATTTTCGTATTTGGTTATACGGTTACCGGTTACCCTAAACTGACTTTTTGAAAATTAAAAAAATTATTTCCAGCAGAAACATCTGGTTTGACACTTTGGGGGTATATTCCTCGGTTAACCCTAATTCTATTTATTAAACATTTTTTGAGATTTGAATATTTTTATTTAGGAACACCATTAGAAATGTTATAATGGAAAATGTGTATTGAAATACATATATTCAAAATAAAATGTTCATATTAATTGAAAAAAATGATTTCCTGGATAAGGGATATGTTAGAATTTAAGAGTAAAAATTTCAATGATTTTTTAGTTTAGAATATTTTAATAATGTTAAAGAAAATAATGGATCTATATTTTGAGGACTGGGTTAAGAAGTGAGAGATAAACCAAATATAAATAACCTAGGTCATACCAAGAATAATATATTTCAAAATGGGGGTGATATATATTGAACTGAGTTTGATATAAGTAATGTTTTTAAGATCTATATTCTAAAAAGAAAATTTTATAATGTGAAACATCATGAGGTTAAATTTTTTTATGATTTTTTATGATAAAAATTTTATAATTATAATCAATCATGTTAAATATATTTGTTTTAATAATAGATTGAGACCAAAGGAACCATGTTATCAATTGATGTCACTGATATTGTTGACACTGTCCCAATAAACAACATATATTGTTAAGGGACAAAGTGAGAAATAATGTCATTTTTTCAAAAAATATATCTTGAATTTTGATTAAAATTGTGAACATATTATAAATAAAAAACAGAAAAATGATGGGAATGATGAAATAACATAAAAATTTGTGTTTCCACAATGTTGAATGAAAGAAGATTCAATTTCCAACATAGAAAAAATATATGAATAATCCTAGAGGAAATGTATATAATGGGACTAGTAAATTCAATATTTTTGGAGATAAAGTTCATGAAAATCGCATGTATATAGTAAATATATAATCTACAAGAAAATATTTCTTCAGTTGATAGAGAGTTTTGAATATAGAGGATTAATGTCCAAATCCAAGGGAAAATAAGGAAAATAAGCACCAATAACCATGTTGACATGAGAAAACATATGAATCTATTGCTAAAGTATTGGATAGTGAAATGGGTAGTGAATTTTCACTAATGTTATTATATTTTTCTATTTCATGTATGTTTTCACCAACTTAAAGATAATGACTTATAAATAAAAAACCAAAGTTGTATGATATTCATATAATTCATTTTAATGTTTTGTAGAAAGATGTTCCTTAAGGATGTAGATATTATCCCATCGAAATAATTATATGTGAAATTAATAATGGTTTGTCTGTATTTATGGTTCACATATAATAATTATTTAATATATATTAATCTCATTATAGGTCTAAAATAAACCAAGGATCTTCTTATTGTGTATGGTTAATTTTGAGTTCTATAGATAAATAATTCTGATATTATGGGTCAAATTCTGGGGAAGTAATTAATATAAGGGGGGGCGATTCTAACACCTTGGAATTTTTATATATTATTACATTTTAATAAGTCATTGTTTTTATAGATTTCTCTATACGTAACTCCGAACATAAACGAAACAATATATATATATATAAATAGAAAAAAAATAAATATTTATTTGTGACTCTAATTACCACGATAGTAAATTATATGTCATGAATAAGATAATTATTTTATGAAATATATGTAAAACGAAAACAAATTATTCTTAAAATATGAGGGAAATTAAATTAAATTATATAAAATGACTGATAAGGCCATTTTTATTTTATAAAAGTATTTTTCTAAAGGTTTAATTTTTATTTGATATGAATTTCTATATCAAGTCTTGAATAATTAATAGTGATAATACATTTTTTTTATATGAATAATATTTAAAAAAAAATTAAGCTGGTAAATTATGTGAAATAAGAATGACAATAGTTAATATTTTAAAATGTTATTTTTCAGTTGGAACGAGGTTTCATTATATCTTATAATTTTATTCCAAAATATATTTTTTAAATATAAGAAATTGGATATGAAAAAAAATATAATTTTTTATTTTGAATAAAATTTTAATCCTTAGAGTATTTTTTCAAACATTCAGAAACTATAATTATTTAGGTGAACAGTGAAACATATCAATTCTGCAAAGATATTTCACTTTTATGATATTTTCAAAATATGAGAATAACGACAATTATAGTATAAAATTTTATAAAATATATACACATATATATTTGAAAAATAAATCATTTAAATATACATTTTTGTTTATATAAAACAAATATATTTCATTTTGGAATCTTATGTAATATTTTGCTCTATTTTTTATTTTCTTAAATTAAAAATAACTTGTCATCCGTTATATAAATTATAAATACCAAAATAGGTTTTTTATTTTTGAGAAAAATGATTATATTATGGGAAAATATCAATTAATAATTTGGACATAAAACTATAATTTCTATGATAAAATTTAATGAATATTATAATGGTAAAACTAGTATTTTCAAAGAATTGTTTTATTAATATTATGTAATTTTTAAAAAATAAATAAAATAAATATATTTTAAATAATTAATTAAATTTTATTTTTAAAATATGATATAATTATATTTAAAAAAATCATTTTTTCCAAATTGTTTATAAATATAAGAACACAAATTATTAAAAAACTATTTTTTTATTGAAAACTATTTATCAATATATAAAATTTTATAATTTAAAAGGTAATAATAAATATTATAGAAACTGAATTAGATTAAATGGATATTAAATTTAGGTTCCTAACAACTAAATTTGGAAATATGGGTTATTTTATATTTTTATTACAACATTAATTTCATAGTCAACAACTAGTTACCACTATAATACAAAAAAATTAAAAAAAGTAAATTCCAAAGAAAAATGTAATCAAACATGTTAAAAGAAAGTATTAAAATACATTTATGAGGATTTACTGAACCATGGCCTAAAAAGTGTCATTATTTATTAATTTTTGAGACTTTAAAACTTGAATAGTGTAATTATATCATTGAAGATTAATTGGAGTTCTCAAAAGTCCCCTTATCTTCACTTATAAATGGGGACACTTCCTCCACTTCATTACATACCCATTAATTTTAATTCCATTGAAAAAATGAAATTTATATTCTATAATAATCCTTTATCATTTTTATAATCCTACAGTATAATTTATGCAACATAATAAATTCTTTTCTAGGGATACTTTCAAGATAAAATTCATGGTACCAAATCGATTATTACCTACTACTTATAATTTCATCTTTATCATTCTCTTCTTAAGCTTTCCTAACCATGTAAATATGATAACCATAGTAAAATTTTGATACTTAGGTGTTATTATATTAGTTTAATAATATTTATTTAGTTATTTTATTCCAATTATTAGAGAAATAACCTTAATCATTCACTGTATGGACTATTCACTCTATAAAGTAATGTTTATTATTTTTTTTATTAATTGTCATTATTTATTAACTCAATTTAAATTTCGATTAACCAAAATAAAAAATCAAAATAATAGCATAATTATTCTGTTATAATGATATCATACACTTCCTTTACAGTAATTAACCATCGAGAAATAGCATTTTCTTGTTTGGGACTATTTGATCACCTACTTGATTGATGAAATAAAAATCTATCATATGTGACTATGGGAAATAAAATCCCAATATTATGATATTTAAATAATATTTTATTGTTTTTTTAATTTTTATATTAAATATTTAAATTATTAATTAAATATCATTATCGATCATTGAAAACACCAAAATAAATTGACACTGATTCAATTTTAATGAAAACAAAAGGGAAAAGTATATAATGAATAAATATAATAATGTAATAAATGATTAATAATAAATTAAATAATATGGTTCTCAATAATGTATCTAATAAAATAAATTTAATTATTCTTGATGTTAACCACATGCATTGAACTAATCTAGAACAAGATATGGGTTTTCAGCACAGATTCATCTCTTTGATAAATGATTGGTATTATAAACCTAATCTATCTTATATGGTGTATATAATACCTATATGAAATATCATGTTATGAATTATCTTTTAATAATTGTACTCTATGTTTTATTAAATGATATATCTTTTAATGGTTTTCTATTAATATATTACTCAAGAAGGAAGGTTTCTTTATCTCATACAGTAATTGGATGATACAGTTTTTGTATTATGCACGCAATCTTTCAATTTTATTTTGTAAACACTGAACATTGATGTATATTTAACATATATATATTTTTTAAAAATGGGAAATACTTATCCAAATTGGTTCTTTTTTATCAAATGGATTTTACCCAATTTTAATCCAATTTGTAATGATTTTTTATAAGTAAATTTTTCATTATTATGTTTTGATTGTCCCCATAAACATAAAATTTTAGAAAATAATAAAATAAAATTACGTTTTATGATATTATATTTTTTATATGAATTTAAATCATTTCCCCATAGATCACCTTTTTTGAATAATTTCTTACATCAATGAGTATGTTACTCATAAGGGATATTAATGACTAAAGTATCCATTCCACAAGTTATACTATTTTCTGATATACTTATTTTTTAATTTTTGGGGTCATACCACACTATTATTTTATTATATGTTATTTTTCAATCCTATATAGTAATATAAATTATTATTTCAAAGAAAATTTTATTTCCCTTTTTAGAATTTAGCTTTTCATTAAAGGTAATTTTCAAAGTGTAAAAAGGATCCTTTAATAATAAAATTTTATATAATTGGATTGATGTTTCTTATTTAACATATTATATCATTTCCAAGGATCTATTAGTAGAAATTTAATAAAAATGTAAAATTTTAAAAACCATTTACTTCACCTTTCCAAAACTAATATTTGAAATTTTTATAGATGTTTTTACTTCACGTCATCACTAAATTGATTCTCTAAAACCACTTTTATATTTTCTCCACCATTTTATGTTTCATATTCAAACTTTTTTTTCTCATGGTAATTTTGTAACCTGATTAATTCTAATTTATATTTATATATTAATTTGGGTGAATTATATCATGATATTAGGCAATCTACTTCATGATCCCTTCTTTGGTGGTATCATTGAATCATTATTTTGCATGATTTTTTTTCATATATGTCAATATCCTTCTACGTTTCCCCTATTACAATAGTGTCATATTGTTTTTAAACCATCCATATTCATTATCAAGATTATTTATGATCACTTTATCTATTTAATGGATATTTTAAATGTATTTGTCTTGTATATATTTTTATTCTAATATGGACGACTATTGGAATGATGAATTTTTATTTCTTGAACATCAACCATCATTCTATCGATATGGTATGATCATTTTTACCATTTTAATAACATGGGGATAATTATTTCCATTCTATATTTTATTATTCTAATACATATGATTATTGGAATACTTTATTATGATTTTTATTCATTTTCTCATATAAAGAGTGCATTGTGATTAAACAAGTGATCAATGGGGCCCGAATTATATGGCCTCATGATGTATAAATAGGTATGATGAAGAAAAAAACCCTAGTTTTGGTGTATACCTCTCCCTACATTAGAATAGATTCTACACGAAAAATCATTGAATCATGTTCTGATGTCAATAATTATGAATTCCATTGGTATGTGGTCACTGATTTTTGTTATCAATTTTTTCATTTATTTTAATAGATATAAAATGCCTTAATTTTCAACTTATTATGTCATTATGATCATTATTTACTCCATAAGTAATATTTATTACATGATTATCCCATGATTTCCATAGTTTTATGTTTTCCTTGAACTATCATTTCAGATCACCCATTCTTATGTCTCTATTTATCCATGATATGAATAATTTTTTTACACATGATATGTATAATAGGGTATCTTATGTGGAGATTTATTTGGGAGATGTTAATATATTATTTTGGATTATTTTGTTTCATATAGTTGTAAAATATTCCTCACTTGAGAATAGACATGTAATTTATTATTTTATGTGTTTTCATAAGTCTCTAATGCTCCTATCCAAAAAGGTCTTTAAAATGTATATAATGAAATGTTTAATTTCATTAATGAGATTATGGGATAGTTATGCCCACGAATCTATGGTTGGTATCATATTTAATATGTAATGAATATGTTCATGGCATTGGGCCCAGGAGCTGGGGTCTATGGTGTTAGATGTCTTCCTATATATTGATGAAAATTAGTCATTATAAAGTAAGTCTTAGATTGTAAATTTTTTTTGACATATGAGTAACTTATCTTCCATTGTTTTATCTATCTATAAATAAATATAGATAACCTATATTGTAATCTTCTATAATTTTTTATGATCACTACCCTATAATTATTCCTTAGTTGGTGATACAATCTTTAATATATATATATATATATATAAGTCAATGGTATTTCATCTCCATATATTCTTATCTAATTCATTACCACTTATACTCTTCACATGCATGATCATATTATTATGTTTATAACTAATTTTCCATAATCACATTTTCTATGATTAATAAATATATTCACATATTAATATGGATTATTTATTTGGATAGTCCACTGATATGACCTTCCCCTAGACTATAACTTTTTTATCTCATGAAAACATCACTTTCTCTCTATTTGATTTATCCCAAATATACTTATTCATATATAATCACCATCATAGACCAAAACATCACTAGTTGACACCATTTATATTCTTTATTGACACCATTATCAGGGATTTTTAGATTCTAACTCTCTAGTTTAAATCATCATTATGTTTCAAAACAATTCTCAAAATAAAAAAATCCCTAAGCTCAGAAATTTTTCATGATATTTATTATAGATTGAGGATGTTTAAATGGGAATGCAATTCTAGTAATTAAGTAATTCATAAAATATTAAAAAAATGATTTATATATGTATAAAGTGATGGTATGACTATGTTAGGGAATAAAATGAGTATATTTAGTAATAGGTAAATACATTATTTTTTAAAAGTGAATATACCTAGTAATATAAAACATCATAATGATGTGATTTAATTATAAACTATGATAATATATATTATGATGTATAATATTTTGAAAAGTGTATGGAAATGTTTTCATCTATGAATATTATATTGTTTTATATATATTTATTATGTTTATTTAAAATATGATATTAATTAAATGATTGGATATCCAATGTGGCAGACCAAATTAAAAGATGGATGTCTTTAATTTTGGTAGTCGGTATGTGTTCCACCATCCAAAGTGTAAAGGTGACATTATCTTTAGGGTTCAAAATTGTTTAGAGATAACGATATTTTAATTAGGGGTATAAGTTATTGAGTGGAAAGGATATTATCACATAGGTCAGGAGGGTTAGATATTTAAAATTTTTATCTCTATAGGTATGAGGTTTAAAGTTACAACAATATAATATTTAGTGGGATTATTTCTAGAAAGACATGGATATTATCATAGAGGGGATGTAGTATGGAGCAATATTGTATTGACCATAGGTATTGAGGCCCACCCAGGTGGCGGAAGTAGAGCCACCACAACCCCAAGATCACTTCTAATAGGATATGGGAAGACAACATGAAACAATAAATAATACTATAAGATGGGATACATTATCACAATGTTTATGCACACATGAACTCAACCATGTCCATATAAAAATGATGAGGAAAATAAATGATAGTACATATAGATTGTAAAAATGTTTTCAATAACCTCTGGGAAAATATAATATAGAATGGATAT
This sequence comes from Viscum album, assembly GCA_963277665.1. NCBI lineage: Eukaryota > Viridiplantae > Streptophyta > Magnoliopsida > Santalales > Viscaceae > Viscum > Viscum album. The sequence continues at coordinate 2,042,443,680 of OY728142.1, read as the reverse complement.
AATATCAAAAAAATGGAAAATACATTGCCAACATGAAATCAATTCCAAACTTGACAGGAATAAAAATAAATGAAAAATTCGATAGCTCGACATCCAGTCTCCATGACCCAACCACCAAACATTGTCAATGCTGCCATGAATAAATAATCTCCCCTAAATTTACCTCCAATTTATCTATAATATACATAATACATGATATGTGTAGTAAAATCCAATTCATGGGTGAGTATATACATACATAGTAAGACACCTTGAAAAACAAAGAGTGGGAAATAGAAAGATACAATATAGGTCACCTTGACCTAAAGAAATAGGGAGACCCGACTTCTATAGAAAAATATATGCTCATAAAGAAACCCAGTACGGAGAGAAATATAACTTTATCTCATAGCCTAATCAAATTTTATGAGTCTATCTATAGCACCAAAAGTTCAGCACTAATTCCCATCATTAGAAAAATAAATCTTTTTATTTATAAAATCATATTTATTCATATATACTCTCTATCAAACCAATTGGATGTCTTTAAAAAACATGATTGAATATATAATATATTAAAAACATTAATCAATTGTTTTTTGTTTAATATATTGAGAAAAAATTGTTTTTTTAGAAGGAAAAAAAGTTTTATAATAAATGGAATTTATTTATTTTCAAAGGTTATTAAATTCATTTATAGCTAATTGATAACCAAAGGGTTAATATTTTACCCATGTTTGAATAATATTTTCATAATTTTGTTAATATTATTCATAACTTCCATTATAATGACTAGGTGACAACTATAATAACATTTTAATAATAATATTAATATTACATTGTAGTTTGGATAGACAATGTCTTGCGTGTAATAACAAATATCTAAGGAACTCAGCATTGTGTGTGGCATAATCCAAACATTGAGTTTCTTATACCATAAGCTAATATAAGTGTTATGTGTAGCACAAAGAAGAAATAGTGTTGTATAAAAATAAATAATAACTTGGTGCTTTCATATAACACATGTTATACTTAGTGTTGCGTGAAACGAAGAATATTGAAAAGGTAAATTTAATTTGAATTTTTTTTCACAAAATCTTATGTTACTACATATTAATAACATAGAATGAATTTCTACCTCAAAATATGTATGGCTTATCAATGTTTTACTACTTGAATGATCTATTCATAGAAACCCACATAGTAAAAATGAACATTAAAACATACTTTAAAAAGGGAATGTTGTCAACATAACGGTTATCCAAAGAAATCATTACTTGATTTCTACATAGGAGAATATAGGTGGTAGATCAAAACATAATCATGGAGGAGAAATATACCTATCATGTTTTGATGGAGAGTAATAGAGAACCTGGTTAGGGGAATTATAATGATAAAAAATCCATAAACCAAAGATGTTTGAAAAATTTCACTGATGTCTTAAAAAATGATGATAAATGGACAAGATTTTATTTCAAGACCCTTTCCCTAATGTTGAATAATTTTTATAAGAAGATATACATATATTATTTTACAAAAATCTCCCCCCTTTTTTGACTTGATCAATTTCCACATGATCTTTTAATCCTAAAAATTAGGGTTAATTTTTCAATCCTCAAGTATTACCATATAATGAAATCCACAAATAGAATTATATGTTATTCCATCATTCTTTATCACAATAAAATGGATAGAACAAGTTACCCAATATGAATATATCCTCATATGACGAGATAATACATTAATATATAAAACCTCATTAGTATTTAAACATCAACCATTTTGTAAATGGTTAAAATTACAGCCCATTTGATGACGAAAGTAATAAAAATTATAAATAAGGTCACTAAATATCTGAAGATTAGATTATCATTGATCCCCCATAAATCATAAAATATGTATTGGTTGTCACATGTTAATCATGTGTATAACTTTATCATTTATTCACATGAAACATGGTAATATACATAATTACCATAAATAATTATTGAAATTATTAATGTTTTCTTATTCAAAATATTATTGGATATATTCCATAAATGTCATAATCTCCATCCATGAAAGCACAAACAACCTTTTAAAAAATGGATTATCTGTTTTTTTTCATAAATACTATCCAAATCACTTTATCTACATCCTCATTTATTTATCCATATTAAATATCATTTTAAAATCCATAAAAATACATTAAGGGTTACCTTATACAAATCAAAATATCACCTTTCCATTAAATTTCTTTTATATTTCTTCAACACAATTTAATATATTATTGTAAATCCTTAACATAAATTGAAAAGTTCTTATATATTTCCCAATTCATATAAAATAATTTTGGAGTCTAAATACATAAAAACATTGATTATTTCACTACATCCTTAATCCATTAACAATGCTACCTCATCCAAAAACATAATACATTTTTTCTTTCACATTTCACTAGTAGTCTCATCACTATTAGAAACATAACCATTTTTTGTACCACACTGTTGATTATCATTGAGATCATTCCACTAAGGAAATAAATTTTCATAATATTATTTCTTTCCATATTTAAAGCATTAATTAATTTGGTGTAACATAGGGAATAAAATATTTCTATCTATTTCATTAATTGAACATTTTATTTTACCTTTTCATTTTCTTCTTTTGTTTCTATCTTTTCAACAATAAAAACATATTCTTATTCCTATAGGATATAAATTTGGGTGTTTCTTCAAACATTTTTGATGCAAAGGAAACTAAATCTTCATTCCTCTGTAGTATCTATTTTCATAATTCTAAGAATTTTTTTTCTTCTCTTCCTGTTTGAGTCTGATAGTTTGTTTACGTACACATTGTCAATCATGTACAGTGAAAACTAATTAGGAATGATGACAATATCCTTCAATCCAATTGTTATTATATTTGACTACTCATATTTAAATTGTTCATCACGTTCAACCTTAACCCAATTCCATATGGTTCCCACCATGGACTAAAATAATAAATCATCATGTAAGAAAAACTTATCATATATGGGAACCACATAATAATGAAAAATCACTTAAATTATGTCTCAATTATGGCACATTCATTAATATATGACAAATTAGGCTTATCCGTAGAGAAAATCCTCAATCTGTCCTTATAAATATCACTACAGATCTTACTAAACCATTATCATCTATGTTTACAAAGTTTGAATTAAAAAAATTTATAATACCAAATATAACAACCCAATATTAATGTATATAGAAAATGTATCATTTTTTAAGAATGAATAAACATACACCTAATGAATGTATTAGTTTAGAACCTTTAGAAACGTGGAACAAAAAATTATAGTCTGGTGAAAGATCTTTAATGATTCTAATAAATATATTTCCCTTTAGAACCCCTACCAAGAACAATTCTTTATAACGTGGGGAAAATAAAAAATTATAAAAGGGAAAGATCAGAAGATCAATAAGGGTAAAAAGGGAGATATGTAAGAATAATCATGAATATAAGCGAATGCTAACATGATAATAACATTAAAAGATCATAACCTACTTATAGAAGATTGTATAAATGATTTTTGGTATAAATATTAGTTGTTAATAATACACGAATCATGAGGGAATGAATAGAATAAACCATGAAAGTATAATATAACAATAACATAAGGAATTATTTTACTCACATAAACATGTAATTTCATTTACAATAAGTTAAGGATCAATGCCAAAAACATATCAGGGTACTTCATGGGGACTACTACTAGGTGGGACACACCACCATCCCCAATCAAATTATATTCCCTATAAGGGATCAGTATTCCTTATATTCCCTTCTTGGATCGGGTTTCCCCATATTCCCATGTTGGATTGAGTTTCCCCATCTTCGGATAGTGAACCGAGTTTCACCATCATCTATAGTGGATAAATCATGTCAACTTCATTCCCATAATTATTTCATGAGAAACAAATCTTTGCCCAATTAATGATAAGTATATATAGGTACCACCCATCACATAAGGAGATAATACACACTTGTTCAATAATATAGTAATAAATCCATCATATCATGATCCATAATGGAGATGGTTTTCATAAAAATCACTTCATAACCCATGAAATGAAATGGGTATCATAAACATTTCCCCATATCATTACCTATGGAAAATAGATATGTCTCATAATAATTTCACCAAATCATATCCCATGGAAAGAAGTCTGTTTCAAAAACACAAAACATTTGGAATATAAATGGGTTTCATAAACATGATTCCATCAAAACATAAACTATTTAAGAATGAATTTGAATGGAATTCTTGGACCATATCCCCAATAAATCATAAACTACTGAAAAGTATGTCATTTTAGATAGATAAGGATTTTGAAAGATTTCGTGGAACATTTCTAAAGGAAATGTTCCTTTCATTGATAATATATTTCACAAAACAACTTCAAAAAATTATTTTCTTATAAAGAAGGCTTTATAATTTCATTTACAAAATTTCGTGAAGAAAATTTCATTTCCTATTTTATTTGTTTAAACATAACAAATTTTAGAAACAATTTTCATTTAAAATAGGTAACAAAATTTTTTAAGGAATATTGGGAATGTTTTTAAAAACTTCTTCATTCAAAATAACTCGAAAACATATAAAAAATATTGATAACATTTAAAAAAATTATTTTAATAAAATTTGAAAATATAAAAGAATGTCTTAAAATATTTTTTGAAATTTTTTTTTATAAATTTTTTAAGATGGATTTGAAATAATTGAAATCTATTTCTTTGAAAATAACTTTTTGAAAACATATAATAGTTTCTTTTGAAATCATTTAAAACCCTTTGTAAACATAATAAATTTTGAAAATCCATTTTCTTTGAAAATACTGTAAAATCCACTTTAAAATCAACAACTTTATAGAATATTAGAAATAATATTTCTTTAATAATAACCTTATAAACATACAAATTAATCTTAAATGAATTTATGGTAATGTTAATGGGTATGTCCATACATTCCAAACATTCTGTTAGCACCTTAAAATGTTTAGAGAACTTCCATGATCAGAAAACAACAAGAAGATCCTTTTTATAACTGTTTTATAAAAAGTTAAAACATGGGTTAAATTAATTATAAATAATATTGTATAATATTAAAAAAATTGAAAACCTTTTAAGAAAACATGGTTGTGAAAGAACACAGATTTCCGACCTAAAGGAGAAATATGGTCATATTTTCATAAAAACATTTTCTTAATTACCTTAATTACCAAAGAGTGGGAAAATGGTTCTAATACCTAAATATAACATAACTAAACAAAAGACATGAAATTTTATGTGTGTTTTTAAATGATGAATAATTTTATTTCCTATATTAAAGAATAATCACAAATATTCATTATTAATGATGATATTGTAATAATAAAATGTTACCACTTTGGTAACACTGAATCATAATTCCCATAAAATAATAACAGAAAATTAAGCCAAAAATAACATGAATATATTTATATTATTGATATAACATTTAAAAGGGACATATATACACCGCATATAAACAAATATAGTTTCAAAACAAGGCATGTATCTCAAGCAATGCACATTGGGACCAAAATTACTCTAAAAATTTGGTAAATTTTGAACCATAAACCCCATGAAAGAATGATCATCAAACAAATATCTAAATGCCAATATATTTAAGTATAAGAATCATAGAATAAATTAATTGGAAGTATATAAAAACACTAAATAAATGAGTGGTGTATAATTAATAAGTCTCAAATAAATAAAAGTTAGATGAAAAAAATCCTTACCTTATGTCTTAACTTTCCTTCCACATGTTCAAACCACCTCTTATTTGGGTAAATCCTTTTCAGTTGAACTAAAGGTAATCCTTGATTGGATTTATGACTAAAGTGAGGCATCTTGTATAAAGGCAGGGATATTGGTAGGATATTTGTATAGGGGATGTCCAAGCAAAAATGGATTGAAATGTGTAATGAGAGGAGGAGGATAGTAGTCCTTTCATAAGTGGGGGAACTGATATTATGGGTATTATTGAAAAGAATAGTTTTCTTCCCCTATTTTTTATATTAAAATGGTTTATTATCATCCATTCAAGATCCATGGAGGTGTAATCTTAGAATTATGTCCATCAAATAATTAGTAGGAAAGTGTAGGGTCATTTTTACAAATTATAATACATGTTTAGTCATTAATTAAGAACATTTTTTACTTTTAAAACTATGATTAATTTTAATTACTATCACTAATAATTTTGGTAAAAAATAAGTATAACATATTAGAAATTATTAATTATTTTGATTACAAATATGGAATTTATTTTTCCAAATTATAATCATATAAGTGGCAGATATTAAATTAAAATTAATCCCCCATATAGGATGATATGAAAAATTTTAAAGTTAAAAGGCTACAAGTTTGAATTGTTTTTGTATTCAATTTCAATGTGAAATTGGTTCTAATTACCTAAAATGGATTGATTTTTTTTAAATTTATCTAAATATACCGTTAAACCAACTAAAAATATTATTATTCTATTTAAATAAATTAAATGTAACAACATATTTCAATTAAAATTTGGTGTATTTTAACTATTCATCAGAAAATAAAAATTCTCTAATACCAAAAATTAACCTATTGTAAATTTTAGTACCATTATTTTAAAAATTAGGTTTATTTTTTTCAATAAACATTATTAATTTGTCATAAATGATATCTAAAATGGGATCTCTAACAAAATTTGGTATAATTACCTTTTAGGGAAATACATCTTTTTATTCATAAAATATGATTTATTATTATCTAATATATATAAAGCAAAATGGATGAATGTAAAAAAACATTTTAATAAATATATAATATATTAAAAACATTCATCGATAGTGGTTTTTTAAATTATTGAGTTAAAATGGTTATTTTACATAGAGAAAATAGTTTCCTTTGAAAAGTATTTTCTTTATTTTAGATAGATTTTAATTTTAATTATATATAATTAAAAAGGAAATGGTTCATTTTATAAACATATTTAAATAATATTTTCACAATTTAGTTAATCTTATTCTGAAAATCCATTCTAACCTACTACTGTCAACTTTAATAAAATTTTAACTTTAATATTAATAATACACTATAGTTTGGTAAACAAATGTCTTGTGTGTAACTAAGGCTATCAAATGAACTCATCTTTCTGTTTAACAAAATCCAAACATTGTGTTGCGTGTACCTCAATCAAAAATAGGTGTCTCTTATACGAATCCTTGAATTGGTTTTGTGTACAATGAATGAAAAACATGGTTATTTCATAAAACAAAAGTTATGTAAATTGTTGTGTGAAATGATGAATATTAAAGAGATTAAATTAATTCGGAAGAGATTTCACAAAATCTTGGGGTGTTACATGTTAGTTTCTAGATTTCAAAAAATTTGTGCCATAGATTGAAGACCACCTAGGTTCGTGCATTGTAAATTTAATCCAAGGAATCAACATGGGAGATTTGGGAGTGGAATCCTTATTTTCATATATGACTTGAGAGTTCCTGTCATAGAACCCTCTGCTATTTCAATATGAGGGTGGACCACAAGCAGTTGATAATTGGATAATGTCAATATAGATGATCATTGAGTTGCATGATACACCACAAGGATGGAGGGTGAAGCTAGATACTTACTTTTTTATGGTACTAGGAACTCACTTGTGGGATGTAGAGGTTTTTCTGGTAGATATAAGGGACTATACAAGAAATATTGCGATGATAGGTTCATTGAGAAATTTTTCCTAGAGACCCTATAAGTGGCGAGAGATCGAGTGTTCATGAGCATACAGTAGGGAGACATTTCCACCAAATATGATGCTTCTACATTCAATGATTTTTCTCATTTTTCTCTTGGCATGGTGGGTGATGACACCTCAAAAGTGAGGTGTTTCAAGGTAATTTTATGGAATTCTAGTCATGGGTAGGTAAATATCATAAAGTTGGAGTAATTCTCATTAGAGTTGAATCAAGTGCTCATACACAAGGGAAATTTTATAGATCAATATTAATCTAGCATGGTGATGGTATAAGGTGATTTTAGTGATGATGTTTCAGGTAGTAGGAATTTAGGTAGATATGAGTGTCAATAGGTTGTTCAACCCATATACTCTAGAAGGAAACCAAAGAGTGGGTCTTCAACAATGTGATTCTAGTGTGGGAATCAAGGTCAGGTATTGACATAGTGTGATCTGGAACAGAATGAGTTTAAAAAATGTTTCCTTTTCAGAAATCTGGTGAGGTTCTATAGGATGACATTCGTGAAAAGCCATCGGTTTAGGATTGGGGTATATTTAAAGCTCAACTGTTGGACCGGGAGTGGTACTTATAGATGGGGGCCATAATTTAGATACAAAATCATGTCATGGTAGAGGCATTAGGACCCAAAAGTTGATTTAGTTGCCAGTGGATAGTGAATCACTACTGAGAGGTCATACTTCAGGTCATTGGGCTTTAAGAAAGTTAATTTCATTGAGCTGTAAGGGTTAGAGTAGGATGGTGAGCCAACTATAGTCAGAGGTACATTGTGGGTCTGATCAAGGTGTTTTTTATTTTGGAATGACACTTGTTGTAGTTGTGTTTTGTTTTGGGTATATGTGGTGTACATGTAGTTTTTTTACTAATAATAAATTCATTAGTATGTTGGAATCATCTAGGTTGTGTTATATATATATGAGGTGAATCACACCAGGATTTACCTATGGCTATCAATGTGATGTAGGTTTCTCTTAGGTTATTTGGAATCATGATATCAATCCAATTTGGGGTATTATGGGTTCTATATGTGGCATAGGTATTTTGAGAACCTGATGAGGTAACTGGTTGACGATGGTAGAATGATGTGACATAGGTATGATGTGAGAACCTGATGAGGTAACTGGTTGACTATGTGTCATTTGAGGACTTTTTATTCTAGGTATGGCCATTGGAAGATCAATAAAATTTGGATTTTTGGTCAAAATTAAACCAAGTAGAAAATTTCTTAAGTGGGGAGCACATTGAGGGATTTATGTAGTGACTGACTAGGGTAGACCAATTTGTTTTGAATGGGATGTGTATGTACAATACCATCTTTGGAAAATTATAGATAAATTGGGTATGAGATATGTAATGGTTTGGATATTTTAATGTCTCGTATTTTTATAATGGGATATTTTCTATGTAAATTTGATATTATGAGTTAGAGATCAGGAAAACCCTTTATCAAGATCTTAGAAACCTAATTCTAGGAATTTTTTTAGCCCATTGATTTTTTAGGTGTGATATTTTTTTTTGGAAGCCCTAGTGTTTCAAGAAAACACTGGGGGAAGAGACAATGGCCTAGGCTACTAAAATATGATGCAATCCAATTATACGATGTGTATTTAAATACTTGGGGTGTAATAAATTTATTTAATTAGTGTTCATGGAGGACCAGTGAAGAACCCAAATTTTCATAGTGTGTAAATATAAAACAACATGTAAATTCACATGGAAGTTATTTTTAAGAAGATAGGGGACTTGGCCTCACTCTTTTCATTATTTTTAGATATATTTTCTTTAACATAGATATATATTAGGCACTCATTGTTGGTGTCCTGATGACATTATTATCACACCCCACATGGGCCCTTCAGGACATTGGTAAACTTTATGCTCAAGCGAACAGGTAATGGTTTAGGCTCTGGAGCGAGACCATAATGATCATATAGGAATTTATTTCGTTGGATGCATGAAATAGGATTATGATGATTCCTACATAATAATGAGTTACTTTTTTATTCTTATTTGTGTATCATCATGACTATATATGTTCTGGCGGTCGACCATAGATGGCCCTATATATTTATTTTTTGGTATGCCCTAACATGTATGAATTCATCTACAAATAGTATCATGTTCTTTTAGTAACATAAAATGGTATTTTATTCATTAAATATTATGTTTGATCTTATTTATTATTACTGATTTTCTTTTTTATGCTACCTCTAGGGGGGTTACTCATCCAATCATTTATGGAATTTCTTCCACTATTATGTTTTATCTATATAACATTAATATTATCTTCAGAATAGGGTATAGTATCCTAACTATTACCACTTTACAACATCAATTCTAGTCAAAATCCATTAGATTAAGTGGATGTGTGAGAATGACCTATTGGTTAATTGACCTTGAGCAATGTTTAGGTGGAAAAAAATTAGGGAACTACAAGTTCAAAACCCCAAATTCCAAAATGATTAAAAAAATTAATTTTATATGTAGAAGTCCAAATCTATATAATGTATTCCCATGTAAAATAAACAAACTATAGAGGAATCTATCATTCCAATGACTCATTAATCCAGACTACCTAGATTTAAAACCAATGCCATATCTCAAAAACTATAGTGGGGGCCCTCTCTTCTCCAATGTATGATTTGGTCAAGAGATTACTCTACCATAGTGGAGGACATCATCGTCATTAAGAATACTACCTATAATAGTGGTGTACATGAACCAGTGGATAGAAGAATAATCCCTTATATATGGGACAAAGTAATTGACTATATTAGTTGTGTGGGGGACCATATACCTTAGTGGATCTATGGGACTATCAAACTCGTATTAGATATATAAGAACCAAGCTCCAAGAAAATGAGGGATTATTGAACTATAAGAAGAATTTCGGGGACTTATGATCTGTCACTTATACACCTCTAATATATTTTTTGACCATGTGTCTACTTTGAATGAAGTTAATGATTCTAAAAGTCTTCCTGCTTGGGAAACATAAATAACATACTATATTATCTTATCTCAACATTTATAAAGTGGAGGTACAAAATATATTTATATAAATTGGAAAAATTCTCTTAATAGAATAATCATGTGAAAAAATCATATTCTTGAGAAAAAATTCATGAAATTCACATTGGATGGATAATTATATGATAAGTTGTCAAGGAGTACAAAATATATAGTTCCTTGAAATTTTAATGTTCGTGTATTTTGTCCCACATACCTTGTATGTTTCTTACGATATGGTGTGAAAACATTCATACATGGAGTGAGGGTCTTATAAGTGTACTCAGTGTATTCCTCCACAAAATGAGTCATGCACGAGGCCTACGATGAACTAACCAAATCATATTTAGTAAATAAATCATTTTACATTAATATTCATTATGTCTAAAAATAATTAACAACTTATAGAATATAATTTTAGTATAATTCAATAATAGATATAGATATGACTTATTTTAAACATTGTAAACATTTCTCTATAATTACACCACATAAGACAACCTTCCGTGCAAGTAATATTTTTATAAAATTCTTCACTACATGGGAAATAGAATAACAAGATATGAATGTGCTCATATTCTTAACAAGGTAAAACATAATAGATAATATCCAAAGATCATACGTGATCATAATATGATCATGTGGGTATCATAACATAATAATGGTACATGAACATAACATAAAAACCCTACCCTACAACACAAATATAATCAAAAACAATTCACGACATGAGGCTACTATCAAATTAGATGAAATGAGATATAAGAGTGTGAATACATAAGTCAATAGTCATGATATATGAATTTTTAATAATATAATAATTATTTATATTCATAAGAATATAAATTATAACTCCTATAAAGGATAAATACCTAGACATTCATATCATATTGGAATATGATAAACCAATGTATAAAACATAGGGGACTTGGCCTTACCACCCACAACCCAAAACCTTTTAGAATTTGGAAAATAACCCATGTCACATCCAATTCTCCTGAGATATAAAACCTTACCCAATGTATTATAGGGATATAGCAGAACCACCCATAACATACCGATAAACAATATAAATTGAATCATTTATAATCCAATAGAATCTCAATTAACCCAACATAAATAAATGGCTCTCAGAATGACATAAAAAACCACGAACATTGTTGAGACCTGAATCTTAACGTACATGGACATTACATTAATTTTTAGGAATACTTAGTACATAACAAAAACACACACACAAGGACTGTAATAGTTTAGTGTCTTTGCAAACTTGGAACGTAATATTCTAATCGTGGTGAAAGATCTTCAACATATCCCATAAAGATCTTCTTTTTTTACCTAAAACCTTTCCTTATATCCTGGGTAAAAGAAAACATAAAAGGGTGATCTCAAATTCTCAGTAAGGGTAAACAAAAGAAATATCAATCACATCATATTCATAAGAACATAACATTTTGAAAATCTTACCCTGCAAAAGAGATCATAATATCATAACATGGGATAAATCATAGTAGTGAAATGTAATCCCAATAATAATAACATAAAACATGAAACATTGTGGCATACATAGATAATCATAGATAATCATTTCTTATTAGTCATGACTCATTACCAAGACTATCTTAGTGGACAAAGTCCATTTCTGAACCGAGTTCACTCCTCGTTTTAGTCCTGTTTCACTGAACCGATTTAACCTGCCGTTCCAGCCATGTCTATCTCATGAGATATAAAATCTTTACCCAGTGCATTGTAGGGAGATATAGGTCCCACCCATCTCATAATTATACCATTCTTATGTGTTCCCCAAAATCATAAACCATACATCATAGCGTAACCCATGTAATAAAATTGGGAATCTTAAGCATTATGACATCATAAAATAATTCATATAAGATAAAGGAATTCATAAAAATAATTCCATCACAACATAATCAAATCAATTTAATAATAGGGATAGAAATATAACCCTTTATTATCTTAGAAGGAAAATAATTTTGATAAAACACTTGAACTCCATTCTTGAGGAAAATATCCTTTCAACCTCAAAAACATTTTTCCATTCTTAACATGTAATAAAATTTTAAACTAAAAGAAGTTGATTAAAAATAAACTTGAAAACTTGTAAAGGATAATTCTTTGAAATAATGTTTTAAAAATCCATTCATGCCATATAAGTTAAAAAAAAATATTCTTCTCGTACTTTTGTCAGAAAAGTCAAAAAGTACCTCGTACGAAAAACGACAAAAGATTTCTTTAATATCTTTTACTAAAAACTCACCGAAGGGTAAAATTGGATATAAACTATTTTAGAAGGATATTAATATTACATATTATGGAAACATGGATGTGGATGATAAAATACACCCCAGTAAATACCAATGTATAAATAATCTCGGATAAAAATGAGATTGTGATATTTTCCCTTACCTTAGGTCCAATTTGTTTCGTAAGTGTCCGAATATCCTATATAATGATTTAAATAATGTCATTGACTTATTAAAGAATCATATTCATTGTTATGATGTCATATATGGTTCACTTATGACTTTATATTACCCATTATTATGTAAATTAATGTTAAGGTAGTGTTTTGGGTAAAATCATCTTATTTATCGTACGTGTTTGAACTTGTTGTTCTTGATGTTATTATTACTTATATCATGATTTAATTACCTCCAAAATGTAAATCATGATTTATATATCATATACATTCATTACATATCCAACATATACAAGAATTTATAATAGTACATAACATATGGAGGTAAGCAATGAAACACACCGTTCATGGAGACGGTAAGCCGTACGTACGCATGAACGCTACTTTCATTTCTATTTAATATATTAATGGAATTAAAACATAATTATACATAGTTATTCCAGTATAATATCATATATAATATCATTAAACACATCCTTTATACATCCCACATAAGGTATTAACGAATCACATCACTTTGAGGGGGCAGTAGTCCGCACTTCCTCAAATGAGATTATCATTTTTACTGACTATGGAAACCATAAAGGCTTGATATAATTGGGAATTAAAGAATAATATGGAAATAATAAACATAACATATATTATATATAAATACAGTGCCATCATAATGTCCACCATGAGAGGCGGTAGGAGAAAATCGAACAATCATCGTTTCGTGAGGCGTTAGTTTGCCACCACAGAAACATTATGTTCTTCATCCATTAGATGGAGGTGTGTGTATGTGTTGTTCTAATCCTTATCATAACAACATCCTAGTTCTTTTAGGATACTGTTGTTGTCACAAAATAATGGACTAAAAAGATTTTAGTGGTTGGAGAAGTAGAATAAAATAAAACAACTTAAGAGAAACTGTTACCTTTAATTTTGGTAACTTCCTTTGGTTTGAACCAAAAGGGATTCTTGGAGAGTCTTCTGCCTAATGTAAGGCTTAAAGGGGAAGGAGAGGGATGTAGGGAGATTATTTGGTCAGATTTTGGACAAGCCAAAAGGTTTGATAGGTGTGAGGAATTGTATAGAAGTGGTCTCCTTTTATAAGGGAGTGGAGGAGCTCTTTAGGAAAGTGTGAAAAAATTATTTTATTATAAACATATCTTCGGTTTAAAGAGGTCCAAAACACATTAATGTAGAAGATAAGATGCCTAATATTCGAAATAACATCATCCTATGGGAATTGGACAGGGTTTGGGTGATATTTTAATCATTTTAATCTTATTTATTTAAATCATTTATTAATGAGGTAAATACTGCATCATTATTGTGTCATAAATAATTTAATTTATATTATGTCTAAAAATTATAAAAAAATACCAACATGTAGGAAATATGTTTAGATTTCCAATAAATATTTATAGTCCAAAATATAATTTATATATCCCCTTATAAAAATTAATTACTAAACGATATTTGTTAATTCCAATTTTGTCTTTACATTAAATTAATTAATCTAATCTGTCATTTTCTTTCATAAGTGGCTCCATGGGGTCCCAAAATCAACCCAAGGATGACCATGGTCAGAAAATACTCCTCCAATAAGGTTAGGACAAACGTCAAGGTAATTTTGAATTATTATAATATTTTTTAACCATGAATTACCCTATTTACCTTTAACCGTAGTAAATAAAAATTACCGTAGTTACTATTCATAATATCAAAAAAATAAAAGTATCCTATTAACATAATTTGGACCCACTGATTCCAAATATGGAATCCATTTTTCAAAATTCAAAACACAGAAGTTGAAGTAATTAATTTAAAATTAATCTCGTTGTTAAGCAAACAGGTTTTAAAAGTTAAAACATTGCCAAAGATTGAATTTATTTAACCTATGAATTCAATGTAAAATCCAGGCTAATGAAATAAATTATATTAAATGGTAAAAATATATTCTATTTATACTTTTAAACCATTCAATATTATTATTTAACCACATAAATTATTACGATGAAAAATGTTGTTTTTAATTAAAATATAGCGTGTTTTTACTATTCATTAAAATATGAAAGTTATCAAAATAATATGAAAAATTTATCCAAAGTAAATTTTTATATCATGATTCTAAAGAAGAATTTTATTTTGTCAAATTGAACTTATAAAATTTTCAAAAACTAGATTTAATGTGGGTGCGCCATTAAAAGGTGGTAAAACTGCATTTTTTGAAAAATACTTATTTTACCCGAAAAATTTATTTTGTTCTCTTAACACGTTCTAGAAAATGTATAAGATTAATAATAATGTTATAAAATTAAAAATTTAGTTAACAATATTCATAACGGCTAGTTCATAATAATATTATAATAATATATCGTTGTTTAGTAAAACTTGGTATTGCGTACAACACACGCTATCGAGGAAGGTCACGATTGCGTGTAATGAAAACCAAGTTAGAGTTGTGTGTTGTGAAAGAATCCTTCATTGCTTCATATAACAGAATCCAACCATATTTAATTTATACATTGAATATATATATATATACACACACACACACTCAATGTTGCGTAGAATGACTGTTATGAAACAAACATGAAATTGTGCGTAACACGATCCAAGAATAGTGTTGCGTATTCTGTAAGCTAATACGGTGTTGCGTATAATACAAGATAAACTTGGTGTGCTGTATAATAAAAGACATCAATGAAATTAAAAGAATATTTTTCATAAAATCTCGGGGTGTCACATTCTACCCCCCTTAAAATGAATTTCGCCCTCGAAATTCATCGGGGTTACAAATCGTTTATTACACAAAAGTTTCTTTAATAGAAACCCACATCGTAAAAAGGAATACCAAAACATGGCTTTAAAAACTAAAGTATGAAATGTAACGGTCACCCAAATTAACTAATCACTGGGTTTCCACATATGAGAACATAGGTGATAATATGGATATGGAAGAGAAATCTAACCATCATGTACTGATGGAGAGTGGTAGAGAACATGGCTATGGAAAATACAGAAATCACAAAGCCATAAATTTGTGATGATCTAGGTTACCATCTGATTCATTGGATATAACGGCACCAGGATAACATTTTTTTTGGTTTTCAAGATCATTTCCCTAAAGCTGAATATTTTGAATTAGAATAAATACTTACTTTATTTTGGTACAATCTCACTGTTTTTCGTGCTTTGAACAATTTCCACTTCAACTCTTAAAGAAATGAAGTTGAATTTGTTATTCATGAAGTATTAATAGATCATGTGATAGAATGATGGGTCATTCCATCATTTCAAACAAAAGGTTAGAAAAAGTTATCAAATATACATAAGTCTATCTATGGTGAGGTTAATTGTATACGATTACAAAAATGAACTTATACTTCATATATCATACCGCGTAATAAAATAAAACTAGTTTCTACTAACCAGAGACTTCATGTAGGCCAGTGGTGGGCGATAAAGTCCAGTCGCACTTCGGTGGTGGGTTTAATTCCCATAGCCTTGTCCAACGCGATGGGATGTCGCCCATCCTGCAGGTTTTCCTTTTTCTAAAGCTATATTACTATAACATCCCATCAAATAATATCGAAAAAAGTTCTATCAAAACTTATGTCTAACATAATCCATTCCAATATTTAGGCTTATCTAAAATACTTCTATCCAAGATCATAGTATAAAGAAAATGATTACTTGAAATGTCACATAACAATCACGTGAATGCCATCATTTATCCCCCCATATATCATAAGATATATCTTGTTGGTCAAATTACAAACATGTGAATACCTTAATCATGTATTCTCTTGAAGAATAAATACCCATTAATTGAACCATAGTGAAAACATGAGTGCAGTTAAAATTTAACACTTTCCACATACCAAAATCCTCAAAATTATATATACTCAAACCATGATACCACTTAGTCCTTATATCAATCATGAGCTCATGAATACGATCAAACATTTCATTTTCTCATTTTCCTTTCATTATACGCATATCATCTTTTTTTTCCAAAAATATCTCAATCACATTCTATGGTTATCGATACCATTGAAAACCATAATAGACCAATACATAAATATTCCAATATTCCACGATACTATATACAACATTATTTTGGAATCCCATTACATAAACACTTAATCATTCCAGCACATTGTTGTTATATTCAACATCGCCAATAGTGATCGCATGTGACTTCCCTTTGTCCTATGCCTTAAGTGGTTGCTCATGTCGATCATCACTAACCCTTGGATTAGGGAATTTATTAGCATAATGCCCCATTTCCTTTCACTTGAAGCATTGGAGTGTCGGTGGTGCATTCTCTGCAGTCTTTTCTTTATTCACATAATTAGAAACCCTATTTCCATTACTTCGACACTCAGCTGCTCGATGACCTTCTTTTCCACACTTAAAACATTTTCTAGTCCCTTTAAGACAATCTCCACCATTCTTCTTTCCACATTTTGAGCATAAGGAAACATTCATCTTCTTTTCACCATTATTCTGAGATTTCTCTTTAAACTCCATATTTCGTTTCTTGTCAAAACTATGAGATGGATATGTAACAACAACTTCCATTTATACCTTGATAGAAAAATGCACAATTTCTTCATAACTACTGAAGTGTCTTATATCTAATTCCCTTCGAAGATTTGGTTTTAACCAACTGAAGAATCGATCAACTTTACTTTCAGGTTGGATGATAAATCCAGATGCATACCTTGCAAGCCTTGTAAAATTCTCTTCGTATATACCAAAAGATTCCTCATACTTTTTCTTTAGTTCAAGAAACTCCTTCTCCGGCATTGTTCGAAGAATACGAGGGGAGTTCTTATTGAAAAATAAGTTCTTGAACTCATCCCATTCCATGGACTGGATTTCATCTCTTGGCCTCGTATTCTTGATAAGATTCCACCATTGATCAGCATCACCTTCCAAACGATACACTGCTAAGATGACTTTATCATGTTCAGAACATTGAAGAACTGAAAATATCTTTCCAGTAGTACTGATCCATTTTTCAGAAACAAGTGGATCATAAGACTCACTGAGAGAAGGTGTACGTTGCCTCATGAAGGACTCTAGAATATTTTTCCCTTCTCTGCTCATTTGGAAGTCCAGAATGATTCATAGCTTGTGTATGTATAGCAATAAGATTTTTCATTCCAACTCCCAAAATGTTGGTTTGTTCAGGAGGACAATCATTTCATTGTCCATTACATTGATCAACATGGTTCCTTCGGGTTCCAGCCATCGTCTAAAACCCAAAAAGAATAGTGTGAGAGGCAAAAATCACACTAGGGAAATCAACATAATAAAGGGGGAGTACCTTCAATATCTATCATCTTAGGTTAAATTCTAAGATTGTTACCGTAGTTCTAGGTTTATATCTTATACGTATACTTATACTTAGGTACATCCCTAGACATACCTTAGTAATATCTCTAGGGATCTCACTAACGTTTTCGCATCCTAGTTTCCAAAGGTTGACTAAACCTTTCCTCTGATACCAACTGTAGAGACCCAAATCTTAACGTACATGGACAATACATTACTTTTGCGGAATACTTAGTACATAACAAAAACACACACACAAGGACCGTAATAGTTAATGTCTTTGGAAACTTGGAACGTAATCTTCTAATCGTGGTGAAAGATCTTCAACATCTCCCATAAAGATCTTCTTTTTTTACCTAAAACCTATCTTTATATCCTGGGGAAAAGAAAACATAAAAGGGTGAGCTCAAATGCTCAGTAAGGGTAAACAAAAGAAATATCAATCACATCATATTCATAAGAACATAACATTTTGTAAATCATAACCTGCAAAAGAGATCATAATATCATAACATGGGATAAATCATATTAGTGAAATGTAATCCCAATAATCATAACTTAAAACATGAAACTTTGTGGAATACACACATAATCATAGAGAATCATTTCTTATTAGTCAAGACTCATTTCCAAGACTATCTTAGTGGACAAAGTTCATTTCTGAACTGAGTTCACTCCTCGTTTCTGTCCTGTTTCACTGAACCGGTTTTACCTGCCATTCCAGCCATGTCTATCTCATGAGATATAAAATCTTTACCCAATGCATTGGAGGGAGATATAGGTCCCACCCATCTCATAATGATACCATTCTTATGTGTCCCACAAAATCATAAACCATACATCATAACATAACCCATGTAATAAAATTGGGAATCTTAAACATCGTGACATTATAAAACAATTCATATAAGATAAAGGAATTCATAAAAATAATTTAATCACAACGTAATCAAATCAATGTAACAATAGGGATAGAAACAGAACCCTTTATTTTCTTAGATGGAAAATAATTTTGAAAAAACACATGAACTCCATTCTTGAGGAAAATATCCTTTCAACTTCAATAACATTTTTCCTTTCTTAAGATGTCATACAGTTTTAAACTAAAAGAAGTTGATTAAAAATAAACTTGAAAACTTGTAAAGGAAGCTTCTTGGAAATAATTTTTTAAAAATCCATTCATTCCGTATAAGTTAATAAAAATATTCTTCTCGTACTTTTGTCGGAAAAGTCAAAAAGTACCTCGTACGAAAAACGACAAAAGATTCCTTTCATATCTTTTACTAAAAACTCACCGAAAGGTAAAATTGGATATAAACTATTTTAGAAGGATATTAATATTACATATTGAGGAATATGGATATGGATGATAAAATACAACCCAGTAAATACCAAAGTATAAACAATCTTGGATAAAAATGAGATTGTGATATTTTCCCTTACCTTAGGTCCAATTTGCTTGGTAAGTGTCCGAATCTCCTTTATAATGATTTAAATAATGGAATTGACTTATTAAAGAATCATATTCATTGTTATGATATCATATATGGTTCACTAATGACTTTATATTACCCATTCTTATGTAAAATAATGTTAAAGTAGCGTTTTGGGTAAAATCATCTTATTTATCGTACGTGTTTGGACTTGTTGTCATTGATGTTATTATTAATTATATCAAGATTTAATTACCTCCAAAATGTAAATCATGATTTATATATCATATACATTCATTATATATCCATCATATACAAGAATTTATAATAGTACATAACATATGGAGGTAAGAAATGAAACGCACCGTTCATGGAGACGGTAAGTCGTACATACGCATGAACGATACTTTCATTTCTATTTATTATTTTAATGGAATTAAAACGTAATTATACAAAGTTATTCCAGTATAATATCATATATAATATCATTAAACAAATCCTTTATACATCCCACATAAGGTATTAACGAATCACATCACATTGAGGGGGTGGTAGTCCACACTTCCTCAAATGAAATTATCATTTTTACCAACTATGGAAACCGTAAAGGATTGATATAATTGGGAATTAAAGAATCATAAGGAAATAATAAACATAATATATATTATATATAAATAAAGTTCCATCCTCATGGACACCATGAGAGGCGGTAGGAGAAAATCGAACAATCATCGTTTCGTGAGGCGTTAGTTTTCCATCACAAAAACATTAAGTTCTTCATCCATTAGATGGAGGTGTGTGTAAGTTTTGTTCAAATCCTCCTCATAAAAACATCCTAGTATTTTGAGGATACTGGTGCTTTCACAAAAGAAAGTATTAAAAAGATTTTAGGGGTTGGAGAAGTAGAATAAAAGAAAACAACTTAAGAGAAACTGTTACCTTAAATTTTGGTAACTTCCTTTGGTTTGACCAAAAGGACTTCTTGGAGAGTCTTCTACCTAATTTAAGGCTTACAAGGGAATGAGAGGGATGTAGGGAGATTAGTTGGTTAGAGTTTGGATATGCAAAAAGGATTGAGAGGTGTGAGGAATTGCATAGAAGTGGTCTCCTTTTATAAGGGAGTGGAGGGGCTCTTTAAGAAAGTGTGAAAACATTAATTTATTATAGACTTATCTTCGGTTTCAAGAGGTCCAAAACACATTAATGTCAAAGATAAAATGCCTCATATTCGAAATAAAATCATCCAATGGGAATTGGACAGGGTTTGGATGATATTTTATTCATTTTAATCTTATTTATTTAAATCATTTATTAATGAGGTAAATACTGCATCATTATTGTGTCATAAATAATTTAATTTATATTATATCTAAAAATTATAAAAAAATAACAACATGTAGGAAATATTTTTATCTTTCCAATGAATATTTATAGTCCAAAATATAATTTATATATCCCCTTATAAAAATTAATTACTAAACAATATTTTTTAATTCTAATTTTGTCTTTACATTTAATTATTTAATCTAATGTGTCATTGTCTTTCATAAGTGGATCCATGGGGTCCCAAAATCGACCCAAGGATGCCCATGGTCGGCCAATACTCATCCAATAAGGTTAGAGACTGTTTCAAGGTAATATTGAATTATTATAATATTTTTTTAACCTTGAATTACACTATTTACCTTTAACCGTAGTAAATAGAAATTATCGTAGTTACTATTCATAATATCAAAAAAATAAAAGTAACATATTAACATAATTTAGACCCACTGATTCAAAATATGGAATCCATTTTTTAAAATTCAAAACACAGAAGTTTCAAATTTAATTTAAAATCAATATCGTTGTTAAGCAAACATGTTTTAAAAGTTAAAACATTGCCAAAGATTGAATTTATTTAACCTTCGAATTCAATGTAAAATCAAGGATAACGACATAAATTATATTAAATGGTAAAAATATATTCTATAAGTACATTGAAACCATTCAATATTATTATTTAACCACATAATTTATTAGGATTAAAAATGTTGTTTTTAATTAAAATATAGCGTGTTTTTACTATTCATTAAAATATGAAAGTTATCAGAATAATATGAAAAATTTATCCAAAGTAAATTTTTATATCTTTATTCTAAAGAAGAATTTTATTTTGTCAAATTGAACTTATAAACTTGTCAAAAACTAGATTTAATGTGGTTGCCCCATTAAAAGGTAGTAAAACTGCATTTTTTGAAAAATATTTATTTTACCTGAAAAAATTATTTTGTTCTCTTAACACGTTATAGAAAATGTATAAGATGAATAATAATGTTATAAAATTCAAAATTTAGTTAACACAATTCATAACGGCTAGTTCATAATAATATTATAATAATATAACGTTGTTTAGTAAAACCTGGTATTGCGTACAACACACGCTATCGAGGAAGGTCGTGATTGCGTGTAATGCAAGCCAAGTCAGGGTTGCGTGTTATGAAAGAATCTTTTGTTGTTTCGTATAACAGAATCCAACCATATTTCATTTATACATTTAATATATATATATATATATATTTACACACACACTCAATGTTGTGTAGAATGACTATTATGAAACAAACATGAAATTGTGTGTAAAACGATCCTAGAATAGCATTGCGTATACTGCAAGCTAATAAGGTGTTGCATATAGTACAAGCTAAACTTGGTGTGCTGTATAATAAAATACATCAATGAAATTAAAATAATATTTTTCATAAAATCTCGGGGTGTTACAAACATTATACATCATGAGAAAAAAGGTTTATGGTATAATTATATATTATCATATGTGAGAATTAGGAAACATTTTAGGATGATGATTTAGATGAAAAACGAAATTATAAGTGAACATGAAAATTAAATTAAAAAATATAATGAAATGTCATTTACTTTTGATATATTTTATTTTGTTTATAAATAAGATATTAATTAATGGAAATATAATGTAAATTGTAAAATAATGAAAAAATATAAATGAAAATTCATTATGAAAACTAATATAGATGGCGTGGTTGAAAAAAAATACATTCACAATTTTTAAGTGATGTTAATAGAAAATTAATTGTACTCTAAACTTTAAAATTGATTCCTTTTATACATTATAAAGAATGTTAAAATTAATAGAATGTGAGCACAATAAATAATATAAGTATTTTTATGGACATTTATATTGATAATTAATTAATTTGAACATGTAAGGAACATATTTTCATAACAAAATTAAAATTTAAGGCCGTCTCCACATAAAAAAAATCATTTCATCAAAATGTCAATTTGAGTGAGGTGAAATGGTATGATGATATGTAAACATAAAAAATAATTTTATGATAATAAAATATATGGTATTTTAGATATAAAAATCATAAAATTTCCTCACAATGATTTTTAAACATAAAAAATCAGGATTTGAAAGTGATATTGGAAAACAAAGAATTACAGCATTGGTAACATTGGAATCAAAAGTCCATGAAAGTTAGAACATTATATGTAAATGTAATTAACTCAAATTTTCTGATTATTATGATAAAAATATATTTATGGGGTAGTAATACAATACACAATTTTTTTAATATGGTTAATATCTCAAAAATAGAAATTGTAGATCAGAAAGTCTTACCTCTACACCTTAAATCCACTGAGAGAGATTTAAAACAATAAATGAATTACCTCTTTAAATGGGATTCTCTGGAATAGGGGATTGAAAAACCCATTTTGGACAAGATGAATCTTAATTTCTATAAAGTATTAAGAGTTTAAAAAAGGGTGTGGATTGAATGGATAATAGATGGAAAATATTGGTTTGTTAGGGGTGGTGGAGCAATACTTATTTAGGTCCATTTCCAATCTCATTTTCTCAAAAGAAAATTATCAATGTCTATGGGTGTAATTATAATATGGTTGGTTGAAACAATGGAATAATTAATTCATGAGGGAAGATCGATCATTCCCTCATCCAATGATATAATTATATATTTTCTATAATGTTTTCAGTCATTACTCTCAGTTAAGCTCATATTCCTAAATATACATTTACATTTGTAAATCAATTTTTACATTGATAAAAAATAGTATTCTTAAAATTGGTTTAAAACATATTATGTAAGTTTTTTGTTTTAATTAAATGTTTTGAAAAAATTTAATTTCATTCAATTTATAAATATGACAATTTTATCTTTAAAAGAAAAACATAATAATTTTAGAAGATACTATTTTTATAGAAAATGACCTTTTAAAACTGAAGTGTTGTTATAATTATTTCATAATAATTACTAGTGAAATAAGGGTAAATATATATGTTTAAATAATAGTAAATTATATTAAAATCCATCATTTAAAATTTATTAATTAAATTTATTATGAAAAAAATTCCTAACATTTGAAACATAGTTTTTAAAATAAACTATTTTTTAACATTAAATGATATTAACCACATCCCATAAAAATTTATTTTTTATCTTATAACCTTTTAATTTTATCAGTATATTTATATTAGAATCATTTTAAAATGTCGATAAATATAGAAAATCATTGTCCAATAATAATAATAATTTATGAAAAATAAATTTTTGTAATAAAATATTTTAATTAAATAATTCCCTTTATTTGATTGTTGAATTATTTACTATATGTGAAAAATATTATTTTAAATTTGTTAGAAAAATATAATATATAAATTTATCTTTTTGTTACAATTATATACAAAACCCATATATCTATCCGTTATATATCCAACTATTATAAGTCCACAATATATATGTATACCAATCATATTTTATTCCAATATATTGAAATAAAAACAACTCTAGAATCATTCATTTTATTCATTCTCAAAATCATTTTTTATTTATAATATGTATTCTTCATTACATTATTCTAATTAGAGGTATTATCTTCAATGCAAACCATGTGGAAAAGGGTTTCATGCTTGGTGTATTTTTATTTACATATGATTTTATTTGACATTTATTTAAATTAATTATATTTTATATTTCAATTGCACAATTTATTAATCTCCATATAGAATTATAATATAATATATCAATATTACATGTCATCGATCATTTTATTAGAATGTTGTGTGTATTATAAGCAATCAAACACATATTATTTTTTAAATGGAAGTACATTATAAAATCACATGGTGTTAAACTCTACACCATTAAAATAAGTTAACCCTTAAAATTTAATAAATATGATGGAATACAATGTGGATATTTATAATTCATTATCTTTTTTAGTTTTCATGTATCTTCCTCAATATTATTATTTCTCCAAATAATATTAAATCTGTCAGTGGTGTAATTTTTATTACATTATCTTTACCAAAAATGATTTCCAGCCTTTTGATCCTTGAAATAGAAATTATATAACTGTTATGCTAATTTTGATTTTATTTCATGTGAATGGTTTGATATTCATTTCATTAAATATGATACATGTGACACAACATGGATTTGGGTGAGGATCAATGGATGTGAAAGATATTATTCTATAATCCACACATGACCTTGGATGTCAAAGGGGCCCACTTTCACTTATTAATGAACCACATAACCCTCATTAATGTATATATTCAAATGAAATCCTTACATCAAAATTCAAACTCCAAATTTTAGTGATAATTATCCATATAAATCTCTTATTGACTCTGTGTAGATGTTGTTTGTGTAAAAATTTTATGAATCTTCTCATAATTTATTGAGAATTAACTAGTCAAAGTATGTAACGCCTAGACCATAGCTACCCAGAGTCGATGCATTATTACATATCATTGGAATGATCAAAAGAAAACAATTCCTGAAATATCGATTAGTTTAGTATCCTTGGAAGTACTGGATACATACATAAGTTATACATTAAATCAGGAAATAAAGAAAAAAACATTATGTCCCCTTTGAACACACTCATATCCTATAGCCGAATCCCATAGGTTAATCATGATATGCTTCTTCACATCCTGTAAAAAATAAAATGTAGAATGGGGTGATCTCAGATACTCAGTAAAGATAAAAATATAGCATAAAATTTCATAAATAAGCATAAATATTTAAGGCAACGCATAAGAATAAAACACAAGACTTTTAAACATAAACATCAGCATAATGTTGAAACTATAAATCAAATAATGTCATTTACTTATTCACATGGATATTCTATAAGTATAATAATCACATGTAATATCTGTATCTAATTTCATAATGATGAAATGTCGAACATCATAACCACATAGTCAAGGCCCCGTTCCAAGACTACAAATAAAGATTTGGTCAAGGCCTTGTGCCAAGACAATATTTTGTCTCAGGAGAACTACTGATGCATCAAGGAGCTATATCAGTCTCCACCCGTCACTTAATAAGTCTAATGAATTCTTCACATGAAAAGGTTGAAACATAATCTTAACATTTTTATTAAAACATGCATATGAAATGTCAACATTTTAACAAAAAACAATGAATGGTATTAAAACAACACATACACATTCAAAAAAACTCATTTAATACAATATGGAAGATTGAATTATAATAAATTACCCTAAATCAAGAATAATGAAGGATATTGACATAAATTAGAATAATCATTGAATCTATTTGAGAGAAATATCAGCTTTTTCTTGAAAACATTTAAATGATTCACTATTTATTAAGAAGCCGTTTAAAATATATTTTTGAATCAAAGTGTCCCAAACCACTTTAAAAATTTTAAAAGGAATTTTCATTTTAAAAAATTCATTTTCATATAAATAAATCCTTAAACCCATTTTTAAAACATGCACATTATTGAGAATGATTTAGAAGAATAAATCTTCAAAACATTTAAAATTATATTTTAGTTAGAGTTCATAACCAAATGAATGATGCTTGAATACAAAACATTTAGTAATAAAAACTTTATAATATCATGATAATAAATTTATTCAAGATATAATATGACAACGTACAATATATACAACATATAGAGTTGAATTGATGCATAATAATAATAAAATATCAGTGGAATATAAATTGAGATAAAATCCCTTATAAAGACCGCATCCTTAGGTTGATGATTTATCAATGACATAAATTTGGTTTGAAAAATATAAATACACTAAATATGATTGGATATTCAGTTTAAATAAATCAAAGGACATTCTTACATATTATTTTAAAAACAACAACAATGACTTGGATGTTTAACTCAATAATTGAAAATTGAGTTAAATTACTATTTTCAAGTTCATATCAATGACTTGAGAATTTATAAAAGGATTTATTATGTGTATCCAAAATATATCCACACAATGAGGAGTGGAAATTAAAACATCAGTAAATAAATACTGATTTCACACATAATATTAGAGTAAAATAATCAATGAAGTTTGTGTAAAACCCAATGATTGGAAATTGAAATTAGAAATTCCCTTATTGATTTGGTAACCTACGAAACATACACCCCATTAAGGAAGGATAATCAAATGAAGATGTAAATACACATAAATTAAAATATATTACACAAAGATTACAACCATGGGAAGTACATACACCACATAAAGGAAATAGTTGAAAATATAGCATGAATCTCACATGAATAAAAGTGAGATGAAAACCCCTGACCTTGTAATTTTCCATAGTGTAGGGTATGTTAACCTCCTATTTTATGGTTTAATAATTTTTATTAAATTATATGAGAACGATATACATAAATATGATATCATATATGATTTTTTAATATTTCATTGTTAATAATATTTTAGTTTTATCATTGTTTCGGGTGTTAACTGATTCATTTTTCTTTAAATATTTTGTTACGTAAGTAATTTTTTTATTGATAGGATGTGTTTTATTCATATCCAAAATGATAATATGTTCTTAAACCTTATTTTTTAATCATAATAATATATATATTCTAGAATGGTTATGATGGGGAATGAATCTCATCGTGTTTGTGGGGACTGTAATCTGTACGTACGTATGAGTCACAATACCATTCTATTTATGGTGAAATCATATATAATTTGATGGTATTTCATATATACAGAATCATTAACATGTTATATTTATTATTACATCAATTATACTCATTATTACACCCATCCAAATAATTAAGTGTTGAATAACAAACTACACCACGACATGGAGCCGGTAAGCAGTGCATACACACGTATGTTGACTTTGTCATTCATAGGATGGATAGAATAATGAATATGGATGTACCATATTTATAATAAGATAATAGTATATATATGGAATTGAAGTTATTATTTTGTTTTGGAGACAAAATAGAAAGAGGAAGCGGAATAAGAAAAGAACATTGAAAGAGGTGATGAAATAATTACCTCTTCTTCGGGTTCTTCGTTTTAATTTAATCAAAAGGTCTCCATAGGTTGGCTTTAGGATCAAAGTAAGGAATCTTGTTTTATGTGAGGGTAGTTAGGAGGATATTGGAGCAGGGTATGGGTTAGAAAAATGGCTATGGAGGTGTGATTTTTAGAGAAGGGTAAGTTCCCTTTTATAAGAGAGGTGAGGGTCACTTTAGGAAACCCTTGAAATATTATTTTATTATACAATAATATTCAGTTTATAATGGATCCAAAAGAATTATTTTGAGGATACGGTGGGGATAGGTCAATAAACTCTCAAAAAATAGGTTTTATATAGGTTTTTGTCA
Source organism: Viscum album (assembly GCA_963277665.1). NCBI lineage: Eukaryota > Viridiplantae > Streptophyta > Magnoliopsida > Santalales > Viscaceae > Viscum > Viscum album. The sequence continues at coordinate 2,042,415,025 of OY728142.1, read as the reverse complement.
CCATATTAACCTTATACTTTTGATTTAACTCTTGGTTAAATAGTTTAACATTTACCATGTCTCCATGTATTTTTATATTATATGGTTAATAAACATACTATAAAATACCAATTGAACCCCATGTGGTTCATTAATGAAATATCTATTATTATATAATTCTTTTGGATGATACTAAGATTTTTATGACTATTATATCATTTAATAATATAGTACATGTTTTAGAAACTAATTTATGATAATTTTGACATTATTTAGTATTTGGTTTTTGTGAAAGTCATAACAATCTTATTTCTTTAAAAACATAAATGTAATCAACCCTGACATGTAATATTAACCTAGAAAATTTGTGTAATGAATCAAAAGTCTCAATTTACATTTATTTTAATGTTTATAATATCAATTGTTTTAACCATTTATTAATAAGGTAATTACTGCATCATCATTGTGTCATAAAAAATTTAATTATTTACTGTATAAAAATTATAAATAAAATACCATGATTTATTAAATATTTTTATCTTACCAGTTAATATTTATAGTCAAAATTATCTTAGGTATAACCCCATATTAAAAATGTTCTAGTCATTAAAATTTGAATTTAACACTTTTAACTGTTCTTTAAATAAAATAATAATAAATGCCCTAATCTAAACCAAGTGGACCAAAAGAATAATATTTTATTATTAAGGATGATTCTGGTCAAAATACACCAATCCAATAGAATTATGACATGTTTTAGGGTAATTACACTATCCTTTTTACCTTTAATTACCCTAACATTTAACCGTGGTAAATAAAATTCAAAAGTTACTATTCACTAAAAATTATTTTTATCTTATTGAATCCAAATTTTACTTAATGATTTAAACTATGTCTCTCAAATTTTGTAAATTCAATTCATAGAAGCTGTAAAATTACGTTTTATGTAAATTTGCTAACGTGCCTAGAATGTGGGTAAAATACGTTAAAATATTCAATAAAATTTTATATATCTAATATTATAATAAAATGACTCCAATGAATTACATTGAACTCATATAGTTATCATTCATCTATTTTTACTTAAAATAAATTTAATTAATATAAATAATTATTTAAATAAAAAGTCTATTTTTAAACAATAAAGTAGTGTTTTTCACTATTCATCAAAAATTGTATGTTTTCTGAAAAATACCAAAAATTCAACCTAAGATAATTTTTATATTCTGAATCAAAAAATGATTTCTATTTTACCAAAATAAAAATATAGATGTTTCATTAATTAATTTAAAATTAAATTTTTTTGTCAAAATCAGAAATTGGGTTTTTGAGAAGTAAAAACTATCCAAAGATTGATTTGTGTTTATGTCTGGTTTAAAAGTGAAATTACTTCCAATGTAAAAAATTGGATTAAATAATAAAAATATAATATAACTATACTTCAAAACCATTAAAATGTATAATTTATCACTATAAATTAATTTTATTAAAAAATTTGTTTTCAATTAAAATTTAGTATCTTTCACTATTAATCAAAATATGAAAGTTATCAGAAAAACACCAAAAAATTATCCAAACTAAATTTTTATGTCCTGATTCTAGAGACGAATTTAATTTCATCAAATTTAATATAGAAAAGTGTCAAATATTGGATTTATAAAGGGTTTTCTATTAAAAGGCGGATAAAATAAATTTTTTGAAAAAAACTTCTTTTATGAGAAAAATTAAATTTTTCCTTATATGATGTCTAAGAAACAAAAAAGATGAATTTTAAAATTATATGGTATATATATAAAAATCAAAATGTGTTTATTACTATTCGTAACCTCTTTCTAAATGGCTATTTTGATAGGTTTTGGTGCGGTTAAACTCGATGTTGCATTCATCACACACTATTGTATTATTAAAAGAGAAGTGTACCACGAAAGCTTGGGGTGTTACAAAGTAGATATTACCTTATAAATGCATTCCAACATGTTGGAGTTCAGAAATACTTATAACACAAAGCCTAAAATTGATCCATTTTTAAGATAGAATAGAAAATATATTTATAATTGTACTCTAATAGGAGAATCTGTAGACCCCAACTTCCATTGAAATCTATTAAATATGATCTCATAATATCCTTTTGATTTAGAATGGTTGTTTTAGATTGACCATCAATATATAGATGACAAGAATTACTGGAGAACACTAGTTTATCCAATGATCGTCTAAGAATTATTAAAAATATCAGGGTAAACCTTAGATCTTTTTGAGATATAATTGGGAGTTTTACTACTTGAAACCACAAAATTTCATTTATGTATATTTTGGATATCATTCCAAGTGATCAATAATATCATATTGAATTGAAATAATTTGACTTTGTGAGATAATTAACTAGAATCTAAATGAAAATATGTCTATTATATGTAATAGGAAGAATTATATATAAGTATATGTTTATGTAATCCTATTTCAATTCATGTGAGGTTAATATATTATAAATACACATAAACTTATAATATTCATCCATAACATCTTGTAAAACCAAGAATCAATATATATACCATGAAATCTCTATTGTTATCTTATACCACTAGAAATTAATCATGATATTTATGTGTATATCTATGCTTCAAAAATTTGTAGAGAATGATGCCCTATGTGAATCACCCAATATATCCACCTGTAATAATGTTATTTATAGAAGAAATATCAATTTCCCAAGTATTGTTATTAATTAATTATAAATATTAAACTATTGAATATTTAATACATTCATCTCTAACTACATATCCTATTTCAATGCCCCCATAGTAGTTACATTATTTGATGGTTGAGATTTCGTTTGGGAAATATAGGATTTCATTCCTTTTCCTATAGATTTCAACATCAAACATTTATCAATCCATGGGTTTTGAGTCTCCTTAAATATTCATAATTGATATGGTAGAATGGTTCATTAATGTTAATGTAGTATCCACCTTGCATACCTTTTTAGAGTGATAATTTATTATTTAGACAACATCCATGGTCCAATCCATCCATATCTAACGGCATGTGTTCGACTCTATATATGTGAATATATACATTATGATATTTTGATTATTATATATTTAATAATTTTCATCATAGAGGTAATTAATCTATAATATTTAGGTAAATATTATAACCACTTAGTCTAAATTGTGTATCAGATAACTTATTTATACAATTTTTAGTTAATTAGAGGAATAATATACAAATGATATTTTTTTAATTAGGACACATCTCAGTCCATTTCTTGATGAATCACTATAGATGCCAAAAAATTCTCCACTTTATTGTAGTGTGCGTATTTGTGGAATGACCTAAATTATCTTGATCTCTTGAAATTTTCATAACATTAATTTTTTATGAGAAACATGACACACTTATAAGTTAACTTGCATAAAGTATTTGAATGTTTTATGAAAGTTCTCACAAATAATGAGTAGTATCAATCCAATCCAACAAAAATGGATTGTTGTTATATTGGTTTTATTATTTCTTTTTTCCAATAACCTACATCTTTGAAGGATCCATTATTACAAAACCATAAGGGAATATATAATGATTGAATGATACTTTAGGCATCCAAACTATATACTTTCTAAATTTGTAATAAAATTTGTCCATTCCCAAGGATATTATAATCCTCTAATGATCAGAATACTCTTACTTACTCATTGAATATTTGATAATGCAATCTATAATGTCTACTAGAAATTGATCAATGTAATATCTGTGGGTTTAATTAATTAGATCCCTGAAAATTGTATGGAAATTTGTATGTCCAAATGGCATCACTGTGAATTCATAATGTCTATAGCTAGTATGGATCATTGTTTTGGGTATATCATCTATTTTCACCCTTCAAAGATATTACCTTGGTTCAAAGAAAATATTTTAAAACTATTGAATCTATTATAGTTGATCAATGAAGTTATCATTATGTATAAGAGGTTACTTGTTCTCTATCGTAATCTTACATGTTCATCATAAGCAGTAAAACAACACTATGATCAATCCATTTTCAAAATGAGAGGACTGTGGGATCACATAATCATGGGAATGAGAATATAAAACCCTTCTAAATATTCTCATACTGTTACTTCTTCAATTCCATTAAATTAATTTGGTCTAATCAATATGAAGTATTTGATATAGGTATAATACCCTGTATGAGTGCATATGAAAACCAAACCTCACAGATGAGGTAATGATCAAGTAGATACTCAAAAAACATCAATGTATTCATTAAAAATTAGTATAATATAATTATTACATTTCTACACTACCATTTGAGCTAAATACACCAAATTTTTTTTAAGATCTATATAATATATGAAACTTCCTTTGGGAGTTCAATGTTTTTGTTTCCCTGATATTTTATCATAGGTTGATTAGTAACTTATAATGTGAATTCACTGTCTCAAAATTTAATATTGGATTTATAAATAGAGATTGAATCCATGATTAAAATCACAATAACGTTTTCTAATAGGAGAATACAAAGATATTTAGTATGCACCTTCAAATGAACTTCTATCAGAGAGGAGACATGAAATTTAGATAAAGTCATCATAACATTAGGTGTTTTATTGTAGTTAGATCCATAGACAAAACTTCTATATACATTATGAATTCATGTATTAAATATTATTAAATCATAATAATGTCTTGTAACATCATTATTGTTATTATATATTAAATTGAATGTGGTAATGTACTCAATGTATTTATCGAAATGAAAGGTTATTATAGGTTTTCACCATAATGAGAACATATAAATGTCATGATGGTATTAATTATTATATATTTAGTGGAATGATTTTATAATGTTATAGGATACAAATTATATGAAATATTAATAGTATATATTCATATGACTCTGAGAGATAATATCATTGTGTTCACATTTTTTAAACTTATGAAAGAAGGATTTGAGAACGTAGCTAACAAGTCTGAAATGAAAATTTTTACATGTAATTGTAGGTTCTTGTATCAGAACATGTTTAATGGTCCTTATATAGTATTATTTTTACAAATTCATGTCATTATTCACTTAGATTCATTTAATATTGAAAACCATGGTAACATATTCCCATGGTGAGGAATGATACATTAGGTGTGCTAGGATTGATAGTGAATTACTGAATAAAATACTCATGTAATTAGAAAATAGAAAACATGTTGGTATAAATCGATAACCATGTTTTTTAAACAAGGATTAGCCACAAGAAATAAAATACTCATGTAATAAGAAAATAGAAAATGTATTTAATGTAGATAGTGTGTTGACCCAACTATGGTTGCACATGGAATTCTAGAAAACATAGAGCGTGACCTGCGTACACATCATGTAGTCCATTATTTTTCATGGACAAAAAACTATTATAAAAGATGTATCATACATCTATTATATGATATATGTGACTGGTAGCCATGAAGCATTTATATCACACAATATATTTTTATTGTGTGTATTGTGCCCTCATAAAAATCCGTGGTAGAAAAAATACCTAGTCACCATGAACGTGTTATGGAGAAGGGGAGAATATGTTAGATGATATGTAGACATAGTATATGATTCCTATCCCACTTTAAATCATGTAATAAATTTTATGTGGAAAGTCTATTAATGGTATAATTAAACCTAATAAACTAGTGTTCGTGTTTCATTTATTTAAAGAAGATTCCACGTGATATTATTATTAATTACATATTATGATAATTTCCTTATTATTTATTAACCTATAAGTTGTTCATATTATTGTATTATAATGTACAATGTGATCATTAATATAATTACATATTACATAATTTCAATGTGTTTTGGTATCATTTATTAATATTATAGGCCTTGTAATTATGTTTTATTCCATGTATAGTGGATATCAAATGACTAAACTATACAAGGACCATACTAGGCTGTTTTGATGGGTAATTATTATTTCCTCAAAGTACACATATGTTCATTATAAATTTTCAATAAAATTTATTTTTATATTTCATTTTAAATTATGAATAATGGAAATTTATAAGATATACTTCATGGATGTACGAAAAATTCAATAAATGTTTTAATTATTGTAATAACCCAGATCTTCATCTCAGGTAACGATGTTGATTTCTAGTGTTTTTTGGCAAAAAGAGGAGTTTCTGGAAATTTAAATAGTGCACACTATGTACTTTGGAGTAAATGTTGTGTACCCAGTTGCTGCTGGTGACCGTGTACTATAAGTTTAACGGTTGAGTACATGGTCGTGTGGGTGACCTGGAGAATGCCTAAATTGGGGGTCGATTAAAGCAAGTTCAAGCCATTTACATTTAAAAAACAAACTGTGTAATTTTCCTTTTAACTGTTATATCGGACTGCAGTCACGTCTTGTTCACAGAAACCCCTTATTCTAACAAAATCTTATCTAGGAGAGACTAAGGCCAACGAATCTTCTCTAAGCCCTCAATCGACCATCCAATCTCCGAATCAACCTCCGTCGATTGCGTTTGAATTTCCATGGTGATTTTTTCCTTCTCCTAGATCCCCATCACTTGATTTCTACTCTCTAGTGAGATATTCTTTGGCGAAAGTTTTAGATGCTTTTGTAGATCCACCACATTCTAGGACGAATCAAGGGTCGACACCTGACTATATCGACCGTACAACATCGAGGTAGGTGGTTTGTGCCTTTCCCTAGATTGTGTTTGTGTTATATATGAACAATTACCCAATAACCTTGTTTAGGGTATTGTGTGTTTAGAGAATTTAACCCTATTAATGTCTGCTTCAATTTGATTGCTTGAGTTAAGGACCTTGTTGTTAACAGGGTTATTTTTTCCATGCTTTGGATGTGTTATCCCATGTTTGTTTTGATATTGACCATGTGGTCTAGTTTTCCAGGTTATGATACTTTTTTTCTTACATATTGTTGTTAAGATGGAGTAATTTATCTGATGTTGTGAATTGCTTCATTATTGTTTAGTCAAGTAGTACTTTTAGGTTTACTTTGGTTTCTAATCATTATTTGTGCATGATTGCTTTACACAGGGCTGTGGGAACCTGGTTCAGTGAGACCATATGGGGAATTGATGTTGAGGGATTCCCCATAGTGTCTATTATTCTTTATCACACTATGTTACCATTGGAGGGGGATTTAAGTTGAGTTCTCCCTCATAGTGTATATTGTTACCGATATGAGAAAACATGGGGAATTGACATAAAGTGCTTCCTCAGAGTATAGGAAGTTTATCGTTAGATGACTATAGGGGTAATTGATGGTGATTGCTTCCATAGAGAGTCTTTTTTTCATTAAAGAAATGGGTTAGACCATGTGAGCTACCTATGAGGTCATTGTATCCTTGTATATGTTAAACTAGAGGTTTTAGGCTGTGAAAACTTACCCAGAAGGGTTACTTGATATTGATTGGTTGAACTAGAGAGGATAAGCTATGAGAACATCCCAGAGGGTTTCTTGTGAATGTTTGGTTGAATAATTGGTGAATTTAAATGAATTTAATTGAAACTATATGATTTTTTACTTTAGAGGACTTCTTTATTTACAGTTTCATTTTGCTTATAGTCTGCCATATATAAATTTGCTGACTATTATGCACAGATCTTTGGGCAGTTGCCTATTAGGATTCATCTCACACCCGGTTTAGGACATGATTTTGGACCCAAATAGATTATATTACTACAGGTATAGATAAGTGAAAGTTCCCTTCTACTTCAGGTACATGACTTTTGTGGAGTTGGAGAACACGGGACCAAGATGAGGCTGGCGATGTTACGAGAGTTTATTTTATTTTTTTGTACATTAGTATATTTATGTATTCTAGAATTGTGACTTGTTTGGATTCTTTCCTAGACATATGTATCATGCATCAATTAAATATATGTTCTCTAGTTGTTTATCTACTTCCAGTCTTCCACTATTTACTATTTCATGCTATTTTTACTACTTCTGATTTTGTTATCTATATAATTCCAATGCATTACTCTGCCAATGAGGGCATATTTTTCCCATTATCACACCCAAGGCCATCACTTCTATTAGGAAGCCTCTGGCATTTGGGGAAATGCGCTTGAGGCCAGGTGACCAACCAGATACGGGGCACCTCTGGGTGGCAACCAGAAACTGGATGCTACAAAGTGGTGTAATAGGAACTCCTAAATTCTTGACATACTATTTGAAGCATATTGTTAGGGATATGATGGAATAGATAATTAGTAATAATATGTGACTGGGAGTAGCTAAATTGTGAATAGGGAAAATCGAATTTACCTCATAAATTTAAAATTTTCTGGGTTTTCAATTATTACAGTTGATTTTATTTCACCATTGGGTGATTCTCATGTATTGTGTAGTTATTATTGATGTTATTTTAGTTCTATTTCTATTGAAACCTGATGAAATAAGTGTATTCTATATCATGCATTATATAATAACTTCTTAGTGATCACATGTCATGTATTCTTTCCATGCCTTTTAGGGTGAAATAATGATTTCATGTTGTTGTTATAGATGTTGTGGTAGATACACATGAAGTTGTGATAGATTTCATGATATAATACCTTCTATTTTATAGGTTATTGTATTGTGTAAGGTTTCATTTGAATGAACACAAAAATTTGGTTCTTGAGGTGTAATGGGACCCTATGGATCAGAATTTGGTGGATCTTGGCACTATTATGCATGTTTATGGCATGTATAAGATGCCAAAATTTTACTAATGAGGAGTATGGACCCTCACAGATCAGAATTTGGTACTTTAATGTTTGATTAAGTGTTTTTATTGGTTTTAGAGTAGTTTCTGAGGCTTACATTCTAGAAAAACCCAAAATACATTGTATGTATTGCTAAATACATGCCATCTATCCTTTTGGTCAAGAAGGAACTATTGTTTGAGTACAAATTGTGTACTGTATATACACGTCATGTATTACCTAACCATGTCACTGGCTATATAGGAAGAGACATAGGGTTGGAAAATCCTTGGTGGAACATGACATGTACCAGACGTACATGCAGTGTGTATAGATCATGTGTCCAGCCATGTGACCAACGACACAGGTGGATTATGGGTTGTTAGTACATGCAATTTATGGCACAAACACCTCATGTAGATTCAGTTGTGTAACCGACCATGTGACTAACAACACAGGTCAATGAAGTTCTTTCTATTATATGTTGTGATTGGAACAAACACACTGTGTTTTCTGGTTCTGGGAGAACAGTGTGGGTTAATTCATGTAGAAGAACTTGGGTAGGGAAAAATGATTCAAGTACAAGTCGTGTCTTTGGAGAACATTTTTTGTGTATGGGGTGTTACATGACCAGGGTTTGTAGGAGCACACGCCCATGTCACGGATTAAGGGAACATGCCTTTTAGAGGACATACACGTCGTGTATCCTTATTTTAAAAAAAATGAATGCCTTCCTTCTCCTATTCCTTTCTCAAACATATAAGTTTCAGTACTTGATAATCTTGATCTAAGGTGTGTGCTTAACCTTTTAGTGTCATGCCACCACGACATCCTCCGATTGTATTCCAGATATAAGGTAGTGATCAGACACCAGAAATGGTAGATCCAGGATTACCGGTAGATCCTACCATTAGTTCAGTCTTGGTGCCAGCTTTCATTCAGGATATAGGTGCTGATGTATAGTTCTAAGAAGGATTCATGAGGTTTTTTCATACCTTCCAGGGAGCACCACATCCTACCGCATATATGGTAGAGTTGACACAGGTCTTTGTACTGCATCTTCTTGCCACTTTCTTAGGAAATGGATGATCTTAGGTTGCCAAGTCATGGTTAAAAGCCATGCTTTAGATCTTTGAGCATCTAGAGACACCTTCAGAGAGTATGGTGAAGCTGGCTATATACATGCTATGGGAATCCTCCGAGAGATGGTGGGATGTGATCTCACAGGTGGGACGCTAGCAGGTTATGGCTTGGGATGAGTTCCAGAATGTTTTCTACAATTACATCTACCCGGAGACCTCAAGGGCCGATCGAGCCTGAGAGTTCATGAGTCTTGAGCCGGGAAATCTTACAGACATGAAGTATTCTTCTCTATTCACAAAGTTGCAATGATTCACACCCATTCCATGGGGTGATGAGTTATTTTGGGAGAGGTAGTTTGAGTATGGTCTCACACATGACATCTGATCTCAGGTGAGCTTCTTCAAGTTGATGACCATATCTTCTATAGTTTACCAGGTGCTGATCATAGAGCACAAAATTAGGGATTCTGGAGCTGTAGGATATAGAGGTTCAACATCCATGGTCTTTGCTTCTATGGCTAATAGTAGGAAGCACCGTAGGTAGTCTACAGATTGGGATCCAAGTATGCGAGATACTCATTTAGGTAGCCAGGTGGTATTCAACTTGTGTAGGAAGGGTGGGAATATGAGGCCATAGTTCTCGAGAGACCCAGTTGTGTGTCGATCTTGTGGAAATATGGGTAATCTTCTTTGTTTCTATCAGTTTTTCTCACAAGAAACTAGTTCCATAGGTTCTTCTATGACTCCTTATTCAGGATAAACAACAATAATTTCTCATCAGTTTGGGAACTCGAGTTCTTCCAGCCATTCAGGATAATGTCGAGGTTATGGTCGTGGTAGCCAGTTGCTAAGATTTCATTATCAACAGGGTGGATTAGCTCTGGGTGATCAGGAACGATCGTAGGGTCCCAGTACATGCTAGGATTTTTCAGTTGAGTAGACCCAGTAGAAGTAGGATCCCAGACCCTCTATAGTTTGAGGTAGGATTATACTTGCCTCATTTTTTTCTTATGTACTTTTTGACATAGGGGCATCCCATAGTTTCATATCTATTGCTGTTTTAAAGAGACTGGGGTTCTTTATCTTAACTTCTACTAATGTCTTGATGTTGGGCACTCCATTGGGGAATAGAATGGTTAGTGTACATCAGTTTAAGGAGTTCCCTCTTATGGTTGGTGGGTGCCACTTCTTATGGGACCTTTTACATCTTAGAGATGATATGGGTATGACATCATTATCAGAATGGAAAGGTTAGTTCCCTTCCAATACGTTGTGGATTAATATCTTCATAGGGTGAGTTTCACATCAATAGAGGGCGAATTGTTCCAACATTAAGGCGAATGGGATGTTCAGGAGAGTAGGGCATGAACCAAGCATCATGGGTTGGGAGAAATTATAGGTATTATTTCTATTCTGTATCTGGATAACCTAGGGACTTTATAGTTTGACTTTCCACTAGTGGTGGATCTTTTCAGAGATGTCTTTCCAGAGGACTTTCTAGGTTTTCCACCACTACGAGAGGTGAACATTTCTATTGATCTTGTTCCAGGAGTGGCACCAGTGTCTATTCCTCCCTATAAGATGGCTACAATAGAGTTACATGAGCTCAAGAAGTAGTTAGAGGAGTTACAAGAGAATGGTTTCATCTAACCCAACACTTCTCCTTTTGGTTTTTCAGTCCTGTTTGCAATGAAATCGGACGGTACCCTCAGAATTTGTGTGGACTATCAGATGTTGAACTAGTTGATGGTCAAGAACCGATATACTTTGAAGTAAATTGATAATCTCTTTGATCAGCTCCATGAAGCCCAAGTATTCTTAAGGATTGAATTGAGATAAATTTGTCATCAGTTTCTTGTTAGACCATTTGACATACCTCTTATAGTCTTTTGAAGCAGGTATGGTCTATAAAAGTATGTGATCATTCCATTCGGTCTCACGAATAAACCTGCAGTTTTTATGGAACTAATGAACCGAGTCTTCCATCCATTCTTGGATTATTTCATTGTATTATTCATGGATTGTATCTTGGGGTTATCTCAAACTCGACAGGACTATGCTAACCATCTTGAGATCATTTTGAGAACACTGGGAGAGCACCAGTTATAAGATATCCTCTCAAACATCCACTTTCGGATGGACTAGATTCACTTCTTTGGTCATGTTATCTCAGATACAAGAGTATTAGTAGATCAATAGAAATTGAGAGAAGTAGTTTCCTGGGAGTATCCAAAGAACATATTTGAGGTACAGAGTCTAATAGGCTTGGATAGATACTGTAAAAGTTTCATACATGACTTTTCACGCTTAGGACCACCACTAAAGAGCTTGAATAAGAAGGGTGTGATGTAGTTGGGGTCATATTATTATAAGTAAGCCTTTTAAGAGATGAAATGAAGGTTTACATCAGTACCAATACTAGTATTGACAGAGCCGGTCAAGAGCTATACTATATACTGTGATGCATCAAGTATCTGGCTAGGATATGTGTTTATGCAGGGGGAAGGAGTCGTTATGTATGAGTCTCGAAAGTTGAGGCCACATGAAATAAATTAAATGACACACGATCTCTAATTGGCTACAGTTGTTCATGCCTTAAGCTATTGGAGACATCATCTGTTGGGAGAGAATTTTTTGGGTTTCACTAACCAAAAAATTATCAAGTGCATCTTCACCCAACATGATCTGAATTTGAGACATTGAAGGTGGGTTGAGTACCTTTCATCCTTTGATTTTGAGATTTCCTACATGTTTGGGAAAGACAACATAATAGTTGATGTGTTGAGCAGGAGGAATCAGATATAGGTAATTCAAGAGGCCAGTATTGAGTGAATGATTATGGATCTGTTCTTTGAGATGCATTTGGAGGTACATGACACACAGGGGTAGACATTTCTTTCTTCTGTGGTTGTTACCTCTACGCTACTTGATCTACTGTGAATGAGGAAGCTATTAGATGCTGAAGGCCTAATCCTATAGGAGAGTGTGTAGGAGAGAACCCTATTCTAGTATGGACCATAGGTGAGGATGAGATATTACATTTTTATGGGTGCGTATGGGTGTCAGTAGACATACGGGAGGAGTTGATTTGGAATTTTCATTCCATAGTTTGGGCTGTTCATCCTGGTTCACCATGATGTACTGAGATCTACACCGTCAGTATTGGTGACCAGGTATGAAGATAGATGCTTCATGTTTTGTCATGAGACATTCCACCTGTAAGCAGGTCAAGGTAGTGCATCGTCGATTATCAAAGCTTTTACAATAGTTACCCATTCCCCATTAGAGGTGGAATGATGTTGCGATGGACTTTGTGAAAGGCTTACCAAGGTCGCCTCAAGGGAACGATGCAGTTTGGTTTGTCATGGATAGACTCAGGAATATTGCTCACATCTTGCTGATCTGAGAAACTTTTAATTTTGAAGATATGTGAAGGTTTTACATCTGTGAGATTGTACATTTACATGGAGTTTCACACTCCATTGTTTTAGACAGGGATTCCCATTTTACTTCTCAGGTCTGGCAGGGACTACTGAGGGATTTGGGTACACAAGTACTTCTGAGTACAACATACCATCCTCAGATAGATTGCTAGTTTGAGCGTACGATACAGGTGCTGGAGGACTTACTTCGAGCATCTGTCATAGATTTTGGAGGTTATTGGGAGAAGCACGTACCTCTTGTAGAGTTTTCCTACAATAATAGTTTTCAAGAAACAATTCATATGGAACCATATGAGGATTTGTATGGTAGGCCATGCCAATCACCCATATGTTGGTAGGAGTAAGGAGAGGAAGCTATGCTGGGACCTTGTCTTGTCTAGGAGGCCATGAAGAAGATAGAGTTGATTCAGATGAGGATGGATACTTCTCAGTCACAACATAAGTTATATGATGATTGAAGGAGAATACCTCTAGAGTTCGAGGTTGGGGATCATGTTTTTCTGGGTGTCACACCAAGGTTGGGATGCAGGAGGATTAGGAGACAGGTAAATCTTTTGCTGAGATATGTTGGACCATTTGAGGTTTTGAATAAATTCAGGCAGGTTTCCTATCAGTTGCAGTTACCTTAGAGGCGTCGGGCTATACACGATGTATTCCACTTTTTTTAACTACAACGTTAATTATCAGACCCATCTTATGATTTCCAACCCAAGGAGGTTGAGTTAGAGGTGTACACATCATTCGAGGAGCATCCTATCCGTATTTTTGATCACAACATGAAGGTTCTCCATCACTAGTTTTTTCATCGGGTACAGGTGCTACGGTAGCAGAGGTAGGTACAGGATGAGACTTTGGAGAGTGAGGTTGATGTACGATCATAATGGTCGAAGCTATTTGAGGACTCTTCTTCTACACCACGTCGTTCAGGAAATTTTGGGAAATTTTTTTATGGGGGGATATTTGTAAGAACTTGTATCTTCATCTCTAGTATGGATCTTTATTTCTAGTGTTTTTTGAGAAAAAGAAGAGTTTATAAAAATTTAAGGAGTATACACCCTATACTTTGGAGTACAATTTGTGTACCCGGTTTTCACTAGTGACTATGTACTGGCCATGTAATGGGTGAGTACATGGCCATGGTGGGTGACCTGAAGACTACCTAAAGTGGGTGCTGGTTAATGAAAATACATGTCGTGTACTTTTAAAGAACACGTCATGTACTTTTAAAGAACATGTTGTGTAATTTTATTTTTCATTTTTATATTAGACCGAGGTCATGTATCATTCATAGAAACCCATTATTTTAACGATGTATTGTATAGACCCGATGCTTGACGTACTTAGACATTACATTACTTTTGCGGAAGACTTATTACATAACAAAAACACACACACAAGGACCGTAATAGTTTAGTGTCTTTGGAAACTCAGAATATAATCTTCTAGTCGTGGTGAAAGATCTTCAACATCTCCCATAAAGATCATATTTTTTCTTAATCCTAAATCCTTTCTTTATGTCCTGGGAAAAATAAAACATAAAAGGGTGAGATCAAATGCTCAGTAAGGGTAAACAAAAGAAATATCAATCAGGTCATATTCATAAGAACATATCTTTTGGAAATCTTAACCTGCAAAAGAGATCATAATTTCATAACATGGGATAAATCATAGTAGTGAAATGTAATCCCAATAATCATAACTTAAAACATGAAACTTTGTGGCATACACACATAATCATAGAGAATCATTTCTTATTAGTCAAGACTTATTTCCAAGACTATCTTAGTGGACAAAGTCCCTTTCTGAACTGAGTTCACTCCTCGTTTCAGTCCTGTTTCACTGAACCGGTATAACCTACCGTTCCAGCCATGTCTATCTCATGAGATATAAAATCTTTACGCAATTAATTGGAGGGAGATATAGGTCCCACCCATATCATAATGATACCATTCTGATGTGTGACACAAATCATAAATCATACATCATTTCATAACCCTTGTAATAAAAATGGGAATCTTAAACATCGTGACATCATAAATTCATATAAGACAAAGGAATTCATAAATATAATTCCATCACAACATAATCAAATCAATGTAATAATATGTATATAAACATAACCCTTTATTATCTTATATGGAAAATAATTTTGATAAAACACTTGAACTCCATTCTTGAGGAAAACATCCTTTCTACTTCAAAAAAACTATTCCTTTCTTAACATGTCATACAATTCTAAACTAAAAGAAGTTGATTAAAACTAAACTTGAAAACTTGTAAAGGAAGCTTCCTGGAAATAATGTTTTAAAAATCCATTCATGTCGTATATGTTAAAAAAACATTCTTCGTACTTTTGTCGGAAAAGTCAAAAAGTACCTCATATGAAAAATGACAAAATATTCCTTTCATATCTTTTACTAAAAACTCACCAAATGGTAAAATTGGATTTAAAAAATTGTAGGTAGATGGAAATAATATTACATATTGAGGAAACATGGATGTGGATGATAAAATACACCCTAGTAAATACCAAAGTATAATCAATCTCGGATACAAATGAGATTGTGATATTTCCCTTACCTTAGGTCCGATTTGCCTCGTATGTGTCCGAACCTCCTGTATAATGATTTAAATAATGTTATTAACTTATTACAGAATCATAATTTTTGTTATTATATCATATATGGTCATATTCATAGCTTCTTGGTAGTAATATTTCATTGCTACTTGTTATTCGGGTGTTTATAACTTTTTGTTCTTATGCATGTTTTGTCGAATAAATTCTTATTCTTCTCTTTAGGTTATAGATAAATCATTTCCAGAATGGTATTAATGTACTATATATCATATTTATTCATTAAATTCATTTATTTAATCATTATGCAATGAATATCATGCAGAATGAATCGCATCACATCGTGGAGATGGTATTCCGTACGTACGCACGAGTGATGATATCGTTCCTATGATCGTGGAATTGTATTGGAGTATATATATACTATTTCAGAATCAATATCACTTTATAATAGTCATATATAGTCATTATTTACACCATTATACCCATCCAAGTAAGGTGGTGGTGGAAAATAGATTACACCATGGCGTGGAGACAGTATTCTGTACATACGCATGCGCGGTGATTTCTTTTTCCGTAGGATGGATAGATAGTGAAATAGGGTTGTTTCATACTTATAATAACATATCAGTAGATGAGTGATACTGATGTTATTAATTCATAATGAAACAACTAAAGAAGTATAAGTGGAAGAAGAAATAAAGATGAAAGAATCGGTAACGGACATTACCTCTTCTTTGAAGTGCTTCTTTGAGACGTCCTTTTAGGGCACTAAAATAGGTCTTTGAAGAATACCAGAACCTCTATGATGTTTCTAGAGATGTTTAGAGAAGAAATTGGCAGGGGTTGGCCGACCTTGAAGGCTCAAAGTGGTGTGAGGAAGAGGCAGAGGAGGTGCCCTATTATAAGGTAGGAGAGGGGCACCTTTGGAATAACTAAAAATATTATTTTATTATAAAGGAAAATTAGGTTTTTAATAGCTAAAAATTGATATATTTCGAAGATAATGTGGGTAGGGGTCGAAAAATCTAATACAATAGAATTTATACAAGTTTAGGTATCAATTTTAACCTTATCATTTAGATTTAACTTTAAGTTAGATAATTTAACTTTCACCGTGTCTTCTTGTGTTCTTATACTATAAGGTTAATAAAATTACTATAAAAAGCCAAAAGAACCCCAAGTTGTTTATTATTAATATATATAACCTTATCTAAGTCATTTGGACGAACCTTAGTTTTTTAGGAATAAAATAACAATTAATAATATAATATTTGTTTTAAAAACTATTTTATGTCAATTTTGACGCTATTTAGTAATTGATTTTTGTGAAAATCATAACAGAATGATTAGTTCGAAAAAATTTAATTAAATCAATACTAACATGTCATATTAACCTATAAAATTACTTTAGTTCATAAAAAGTCTTAAATTACATTTATTTGGGTATTTATAACATCAATTATGTCAATATTTCATTAATAAGACAATTACTGCATCATCTTTGTGTCATAATAAATGATAATTATTTAATCCCTAAAAATTATATATAAATTCCTATGATGTATATAATTGTATTTTCTTTCTGTATACTATTCATGTAGAATCTTCATGAAGTGTATCACTAAATTAAATTTATTATACTTATACTATTTAAGAAAGTGACATGTTGTCACATTCTTTGGTTTTAATAATAATGAAATTATTTTCATGGAAAAAAGTCCATTAAATGAATCTAATCCGACCATTAGGTGATATGGGTCGACTTTTAGTCATCAAATAGGATTTTTACATGTGCTAGGGTAATTTTATAATATTATATTTACCTTTAATTACCCGATTTACCTTTAATTATGGTAAATAAAATTTACCGTAGTTACTATACATAATTCCGAAAAATAAAAAGTAGCTTGTTAACATAATTTGGATCCACTGATTCCAAATATGGAATCCATTTTTCCGAATTCAATACACAAAATTTTCAGAAATTAATTTAAAATTAATCCTGTTGTCGAAAGAAAACATGTTTTTCTTTAAAACATTGCAAAAGATTGAATTGATTTTTCCTACGAATTCAAGGTAGAATCAATGCTAATGACATACATTATTTTAAATGGTAAAAATATATTCTATTTATACTTTAAAACCATTCAATATAATAATTTAAACATATAAATTATTGCGATGAAAAAAGTTGTTTTTAATTAAAATATAGCGTGTTTTTATTATTCCTCAAAATATAAAAGTTACCAGAATAATATGAAAAATTTATCAAAAGTAAATTTTTATTTCATGATTCCAAAGAAGAATTTTATTTTGTCAAATTTTACTTATAAACACGTCAAAAACTAGATTTAATGTGGGTACGCCATCAAAAGGTGGGAAAACTGCATTTTTTGAAAAATACTTATTTTACCCGAAAAATTTATTTTGTTCTTATACCATGTTTTAGAAAATGTGTAAGACGAATAATAATGTTATAAGATTCAAAATTTATTTAATACTATTCATAACAGCTAGTTCATAATAATATTATAATAACATATCGTTGTTTAGTGAAACTCGGTATTGCGTACTACACACGCTATCAAGGAAGGTCGCGATTGCGTGTAATGCAAGGCAAGTCAAGGATGTGTGTTGTGAAAGCACCTTTTGGTGTAGCGTACAACACAAGACATTAATGAAATTAAAAATAATATTTTTCATAAAATCTCGGGGTGTTACATTCTACCCCCCTTAAAATGGATTTCGCCCTCGAAATTCGTCAGGGTTATAAATTTTTTACTATTTGAAAGTATCTTTAATAGAAACCCACATCATAAAGAGGAATACCAAAACCAATCTTTAAAAACAAAAGTATGAAACGTAACGGTTACCCAAATAAACTAATCACTGGGTTTCCACATAGGTGATAATATGGATATGGAAGATAAATCTAACCATCTTGTTCTGATGGAGAGTGGTAGAGAACATGGCTATGGAAAAGCCAACAATCACAAAGCCATAAATGTGTGACGATCTAAGGTACCATCTAATTTATCAGATATAAGAGCACTAGGACAACATTTTGGTTTTCAAGATCATTTCCCTAAAGTTGATGAATTTGGAATTTGAAGAAATACTTTCGTGATTTTGGTATAGTCTCACCGTTTGTCGTTCTTTGGACCATTTCCACTTCATCTCTTAAAGAAATAAAGTTGAATTTATCATTCGTGATGTGTTAGCAGATCATGTGATAGGATGATGGGTCATTCCATCTGTCTCAAACAAAAGGTTAGAAAATTTATCAAAAAATACATAAGTCCATTTATAGTGTGATTAATCATATATGGTTCTTAAAATGGACTTATACTTCATATATCATACTACTTAATATAATAAAACGAGTTTATACTAAACAGGGACTTCCTGTAGGCCAGTGGTAGGCGATAAAGGCCAATCGCACTTCGGTTGTGGGTTCGATTCCCACAGCCTTGTCCGACGCGATGGGTTGTCGTCCGTCCTGCAGGTTGTCCTTTTTCTAAAGCTATATTACTATAACATCCAATCAACAATATCAAAAAAGTTTTACCCTTAAACAATACAAACTTATGTCCAACATAATCCATTCCAATCTTTAGGCTTAGCTAAACTACTTCGGTCCAAGCTCATAGTATAAAGAAAATGATCACGTGGATGCCATCATTTATCCCCCATATATCATAAGATATATCATGTTGGTCAAATTAAAAATATGTGAATACCTTAATCATGTATTATCTTGAAGAATGAATATCCATTTAACCTTAGTGAAAACATGAATGCAGTTAAAAGTTAACACTTTCCACATACCAAAATCCTCAAAATTCTATATCCTAAAACCATGATATCACTTAGTCCTTATATCAATCATGAGCTCATGAATACTACCAAACATATTAGATTCTCTTTATCCCTCCATTATGTGCATATCATCTGCTTTCCAAAAATATTTCAATCACTTTTCATGGTTACTGATGCCATAAAATTATTGAAAACCATAATATACCAAAACATAAATATTCCAATATTCCACGATACTATATACAACATTATTCTGGAATCCCATTACATAAACACTTAATCATTCCACCACATCATTATCATATTCAACATTTCCAATAGTGATCGCATGTGAATTCCCTTTGTCATTTTCCTTAAGTGGTTCTCATGTCGATCATCACTAACCCTTGGATTAGGGCATTTATTAGCATAATGCCCAATTTCCTTGCACTTGAAGCATTGAAGTGTAGTAGGTTCATTCTGTGTATCCCTTGTTTGTTTGCATCATTAGGCATCTTCTTCCCATCATTTCAGAATTCAAATGCCCGATGACCTTCCTTTCCACATTTGAAACATTTACTTGTCCCTTTAAGACAATCTCCACCATTCTTCTTTCCACACTTTGAGCATAAGGAAACATTCATCTTCTTTTCACCATTATTCTGAGATTTCTCCTTGAACTCAATCTTTTGTTTCTTGTCAAATCTATGAGATGGATAAGTAACACCAACTTCCATTTCTACCTTGATAGCACAACGCACAATTTCTTCATAGCTACTGAAGTCTCTTATAGCTAATGCCCTTCAAAGATTTGGTTTTAAGCCACTGAAGAATCGATAAACTTTACTTTCAGGTTGGATGATAAATCCAGATGCATAACTTGCAAGACTTGTAAAATTCGCTTCGTATATACCAACAGATTCATCATCCTTTTTCTTTAGTTCAAGAAACTCCTCTATCTTTGTTCGAAGAATACAAGGGAAGTACTTATTGAAAAATAAGTTCTTTAACTCGTCCCATTCCATGGACTCAATTTCATCTCTTGGCCTCGTATTCTTGATAAGATTCCACCATTGATCAGCATCACCTTCCAAACAAAACACTGCAAAGATGAAATTATCATGTTCAGAACATTGAAGAACTGAAAATATCTTTTCAATTGTACTAATCCATTGTTCAGCAACAAGTGGATCAGAAGACCCACTGAAAGAAGGTGGATGTTGCCTCATGAAGGACTCAATAGAATATTTTTCCCTTCTATGCTCATTTGGATGTCCAGAATGATTCATAGCTTGTATTAGTATAGCAATAATATTTTTCACTCCATCTCCCATAACATTTGTTTGTTCAGGAGGACAATCATTGCATTGTCCATTGCATTGATCAATACGGTTCCTTCGGGTTCCAGCCATTGTCTAAAACCCAAAAAGAATAGTGTGAGAGGCAAAAATCATACTAAAGGGGGAGTAACTTCAATATCTAACATCTTTGGTTTAATATAATATTGTTACCATAGTTCTAGGACTATATCCTATATGTATACTTATCCTTAGGGACATCCCTAGACATACCTTAGAAATATCTTTAGGGATCTCACTAACGTTTTCGCATCCTAGTTTCCAAAGGTTGACTAAACCTTTCCTCTGATACCAGCTGTAGAGACCCGATGCTTGACGTATATAGAAATTACATTACTTTTGCGGAATACTTAGTATATAACAAAAATACACACATAAGGACCGTAATAGTTTAGTGTCTTTGGAATCCCAGAATATAATCTTCTAATCGTGGTGAAATATCTTCAACATCTCCAATAAAGATATTCTTTTTTTAAAAAACCTAAATCCTTTCTTTATGTCCTGGGGAAAAGAAAACATAAAAGGGTGAGCTCAAATGCTCATTAAGAGTAAACAAAAGAAATATCAATCACATCATATTCATAAGAACATATCTTTTGCAAATCTTAACCTGCAAAAGAGATCATAATTTCATAACATGGGATAAATCATAGTAGTGAAATGTAATCCCAATAATCATAACTTAAAACATGAAACTTTGTGGCATACACACATAATCATAGAGAATCATTTCTTATTAGTCAAGACTTATTTCCAAGACTATCTTAGTTGACAAAGTCCTTTTCTGAACCGAGTTCACTCCTCATTTCAGTCCTATTTCACTGAACCAGTATAACCTACCATTCCAGCCATGTCTATCTCATGAGATATAAAATCTTTACCCAATGCATTGGAGGGAGATATAGGTCCCACCCATCTCATAATTATATCATTCTTATGTGTGCCACAAAATCATAAATCATACATCATTTCATAACCCTTGTAATAAAAATGGGAATCTTAAACATCGTGACATCATAAATTCATATAAGATAAATGAATTCATAAATATAATTACATCACAACATAATCAAATCAATGTAATAATAGGGATAGAAACATAAACCTTTATTATCTTAGATGGAAAATAATTTTGATAAAACACTTGAACTCCATTCTTGAGGAAAATATTCTTTCTACTTCAAAAACACTTTTCCTCTCTTAACATGTCATACAATTCTAAACTAAAAGAAGTTGATTAAAAATAAACTTGAAAACTTGTAAAGGAATATTCTTGGAAATAATGTTTTAAAAATCCCTTCATTCCGTATAAGTTAAAAAAACATTCTTCGTACTTTTGTCGAAAAAGTCAAAAAGTACCTCGTACGAAAAATGACAAAAGATTCCTTTCATATCTTTTGCTAAAAAATCACCAAAGGGTAAAATTGGATTTAAAAAATTTTAGGTAGATGGATATAATATTACATATTGAGGAAACATGGATGTGGATGATAAAATACACCCCAGTAAATACCAAAGTATAATCAATCTCGGATACAAATGAGATTGTGATATTTCCCTTACCTTAGGTCCGATTTGCCTCGTAAGTGTCTGAACCTCCTGTATAATGATTTAAATAATGTTATTGACTTATTACAGAATCATAATTACTATTATGATATCATATATGGTCATATTCTTAGCTTCTTGGAAGTAATATTTCATTGCTACTTGTTATTCAGCTGTTTATAACTTTTTGTTCTTATGCGTGTTTTATCAAATAAATTCTTATTATTCTCTTTAGGTTATAGATACATCATTTCCAGAATGGTATTAATGTACTATATATCATATTTATTCATTCAATTCATTTATATAATCATTATGCAATGAGGATCATGTAGAACGAATCGCATCACATCGTGGAGACGGTATTCCGTACGTACGAACGAGTGATGATATCATTCCTATGATCGTGGAATTGTATTGGAGTGTATGTATACTATTTCAGAATAAATATCACTTTATAATAGTCATATATAGTCCTTATTTACACCATTATACCCATCCAAGTAAGGTGGTGGTGGAAAATAGATTACATCATGGCGTGGAGACGGTATTCTGTACGTACGCACGCGCGGTGATTTCTTTTTCCGTAGGATGGATAGATTGTGAAATAGGGTTGTTTCATACATATAATAACATATCAGTATATGAGTGATACTGATGTTATTACTTCATAATGAAACAACTAAATAATAAGAAGTGGAAGAAGAAATAAAGATGAAAGAATCGGTAATGGACATTACCTCTTCTTTGAAGTGCTTCTTTGAGACCTCTTTTGGGCACTAAAATAAGTCTTTGAAGAAGACCAGAACCTCCAGGATGTTTCTAGGGAAGTGGAGAGAAGAAATTGGCAGGGGTTGGCCGAGCTTGAAGGCTCAATGTGGTGTGAGGAAGAGGGGGAGGAGGTTCCCTTTTATAAGGGAGGAGAGGGGCACCTTTGGAATAACTAAAAATATTATTTTATTATAAAGTAAAATTCGGTTTTTAATAACTCCAAATTGATATATTTCTAAGAATAGGTGGGTAGGGGTTGAAATCCTCTAATCCAATATAATTTAGACAAGTTTAGGTATCAATTGTAACTTTATCATTTAGATTTAACTTAAAGTTAGATAATTTATCTTTCACCGTCTTCTTGTGTTCTTATACTATAAGGTTAATAAACATACTATAAGAATCCAAACGAACCCCAAGTTGTTTATTATTAATATATATAACCTTATCTATGTCATTTGGCCGAACCTTAGTTTTTTAGGAATAAAATAACAATTAATAATATAATTTTTGTTTTAAGAACTATTTTATGTCAATTTTGACACTATTTAGTAATTGATTTTTGTGAAAATCATAAAAGAATGATTAGTTAGAAAAAAGATAATTAAATCAATAATAACATGTCATATTAACCTATAAAATTAGTTTAATTAATTAAAAGTCTTAAATTACATTTATTTGGGTATTTATAACATCAATTATGTCAATATTTCATTAATGAGACAATTACTGCATCATCTTTGTGTCATAATAAATGATAATTATTTAATCCCTAAAAATTATAAATAAATTCCTATGATGTAGATAATTGTATTATATTTCTGTATACTATTAATGTCTAAGTTTCATGAAGTTTATCACTATGTTAAAATTATTATACTTATAAGATTTAAGAAAGTGACATGTTGCCACATTCTTTGGTTTTAATAATAATTAAATTATTTTCATGGAAAAAAGTCCATTAAATGAATCGAATCCGACTCTTAGGTGATATGGGTCTACTTTTAGTCATCCAATAGGATTTTTACATGTTCTAGGGTAATTTTATAATATTATATTTACCCTTAGTTACCCGATTTAACTTTAATTATGGTAAATAAAATTTACCATAGTTACTATTCATAATTTCCAAAAATAAGAAGTAGCTTATTAACATAATTTGGATCCACTGATTCCAAATATGGAATCCATTTTTCCAAATTCAATACACAAAAGTTGCAGAAATTAAATTAAAATTAATCCTGTTGTCGAAAGAAAACGGGTTTTTCTTTAAAACATTGCAAAAGATTGAATTGATTTATCCTACGAATTAAAGGTAGAGTCAATGCTAATGACATAAATTATATTAAATGGTAAAAATATATTCTATTTATACTTTAAAACCATTAATATTATAATTTAACCATATAAATTATTGCGATGAAAAAATTTGTTTTTAATTAAAATATAGCATGTTTTTACTATTCATCAAAATAAAAAAGTTACCAGAATAATATGAAAAATTTATCCAAAGTAAATTTTTATTTCATGATTCCAAAGAAGAATTTTATTTTGCCAAATTGTACTTATAAAAACGTCAAAAACTAGATTTAAAGTGGGTGTGCCATCAAAAGGCTGCAAAACTGCATTTTTTGAAAAATAATTATTTTACCCGAAAAATTTATTTTGTTCTTATACCATGTTTTAGAAAATGTGTAAGACGAATAATAATGTTATAAGATTAAAAATTTAGTTAATACTATTCATAACGGCTAGTTCATAATAATATTATAATAACATATCGTTGTTTAGTAAAACTCGGTATTCCATACTACACACGCTATCGAGGAGGGTCGCGATTGCGTGTAATGCAAGGCAAGTCAAGGATGTGGGTTGTGCAAGATCCTTTTGGTGTAGCGTACAGCACAAGACATTAATGAAATTAAAAAGAATATTTTTCATAAAATCTCGGGGTGTTACACGTCTCATCTAGGAGTGAATAAGGATGACAAATCTTCTCCAAGACCCTGATCAACCATATGTTCTCTGAATAAACCATTGTCAATTGCGTTGGAATCGCCATAGTGAGTTTTTCCTTCTTCTAGAGTCTCATATATTGATTTATCCTCTCCTATGAAATATTCTTGGATAAAAATTTTAGATACTTTTTTATATCTACCATGTTCTTGTTTGAATCAATGGTCAACGCCAGACTATATCAATCGTAAAAAGTCATGGAAGGGGGTTTGTGCCTTTACGTGATTGTCACTGATTTATATATGCAAAAGTCTTCAATACCCTAGTTTAGGGTATTGTGTGTTTAAAGGATTTAACCCTGTTAATTCCTTCTATGCATTGATTTCTTGAGTTTGGTCTCTTTTTGTGAATAGGGTTATTTTTTCCATGCTATGGATGTATTTTCCAATTATTGTTTTGATAATGGTTGTGTTGTCTAGATTTTCCTGTTATGCTACTTGATTTCCATGCGTAGTGTTGTTATGATGGAGTAATTTATCTGATGCAGTGATATGATTTGTAGCTATTTAGGCGAGTAGTACATTTATGTTTACTTTGGTTTTTGAACATCATTTGTGCATGATTGATTCACACAGGGTTGTGGGAACATGGTGTATTGAGACCATATGGGGAATTGATGTTGATGGCTTCCCCATGGTGTTTGTTATTATTTATCACGTTTCATGAACATATTAGGGAATGACATTGAGTGCACCCTTAGAGTGTCTATAGTTACCGTTATAAGACCATAGGGGGAAATAACATTGAGTGATTTCTTAGAGTGTTTTTAGTTTATCATTTGAAAACTATTTGGGGGATTGACATTGAGTGCTTCCTCAGAGAGTCTTTGTTTTCATGAGACCAAAGGGGTTAGACCATTTGAGTTAATGTGGATGTCGTTGTATCATTGTATATGTTCAATCATAGGGGTTTGGATGTGAGAACTTAACCAGAGGGTTACTTGGGATTTATTGGTTGAAACTGAGGGGAAAACCAGTGAGAACATCCCAGAGGGTTGCTTGTGAATGTTTGGTTGAATAATTGGAGAATGTAAACTGAAGAAAACTGCATGTAGAGAAAAAACAAGAGCACATATATGTATATTTTACATGATACATATGTCTAGGAAAGTATCCAAACAAGTCACAATGTTGTAATACAGTAAGAAAACAAATTAAAAATAAAACAAATAAACTTCAGTAGCATAGCAAGCCTCAGCTTGGTCCCATGCTCTCCAGATCCACCACAATCAAGTACCTGAAGTATAAGGGCTCATTCCCTTATCTATACCTGCAACAATATAATATTTTTTGGTCGAAAAGCATGACCCAAATAGGGTGTGAGTCGAATCCTAGTCGGCAACTGAAAAAAGATCTGTGCCTAATAGTCCGTGAGTATATATATTCCAGACAATAATAAAAATGATTTGGTAAACAAAGAAGTACTCAAAATTAAACAATCATACAGGTTCAATTAAATTCATTTAAATTCACCAATTATTCAACCAAAAATTCACAAGAAAGCCTCTAGGATGTTCTGGCTGCCTATCCCCTATGGTTCAACCAATCAATCTCAAGTAACCCTCTAGGTAAGTTATCACAACCTAACCCATCTAGTTCAACACATACAAGGATACAATGACCTCCTGATTAGCTCACACAGTCTAACCCCTTTGGTCTCATACAAAAAAAGACTCTCTGAGGAAGAACTCACCATCAATTAACCCTATAGTCTTCTAACAACAAACTGAAAACACTCTAAGGAAACACTCAATGTCAATTCCCCCTGTGGTCTCATAATAGTAACTATTGAAACTCTGATGGAGCACTCGACGTAAATCCCCCCTATAGTCTCACAATCTATTAAAGAATAATAGAAAATATTGTGAAGCCCTCAATGTAAATTCCCCCTATGATCTCACTACACCAATTTCCCACATCCCTTTGTAATGAAATCGTGCACAAATGATGTTCAACAACTAAAGTAATCCTAAAAGTACTACTTGGATAAGTAGCTACAAATCATATCACAACATCAGATAGATTACTCTATCCTAACAACATTAGGAATGGAAAGCAAGTAGCCTAATAGGAAAAACTACACCACAGGGTCAATATCAAAATAAACAGGGTCAAAAACATCCATATAATGGAAAAAATAACCATATTCACAACAAGAGTCCTAACTCAATAAATCAAAGCATAGCATTGATTAACAAGGTTAAATTATCTAAACATGCAATACCCTAAATTAGGGTATTGGGAACATTTTCATATATGCCTTGAAGTCAATTTACGGAAAGGAAAAAACCACATACCTCGATATTGTATGATCGATATAGTCCGACGTCAACCCTTGATTTGACCAAGAATTCAGTAGATGTACAAAAGTGTCTAAAATGTTCAACCCAGAATATCTCGTGAGAGTAGAGAAATCAAGAGATGAGGCTCTAGAAAAAGGAAGAACTCATAGTGGAGATTCCAATGAAATTGATGCTAATTGATTCAGAGAATGGATGGTCGATCAGGGGCTCATAGACGATTCATCAACTTCAATCCCTCATGGATGAGACGTTATTAGAATAAGGGGTTTCTGTGAATGAGATGCGACCTCGGGCCGATATAACATTTTAAAAGAAAATTACATTGTGTATTCTTTAAAAGTACACAACCAATACTTGATTTAACTGGCCCCCGCTTTAGGTGGTCTCAAGGTCACCCCCCATAGCCATGTATTCAGCCATTACACAGCCAATACATGGTCACCAGCGGCATCCGGGTACATGGTGTGTACTCCAAAGTACACAACATGTACTCCTTAAATTTCCATAAACTCATCTTTATCTTCAAAAACACCAGAAATCAAGATCCATACCTGAGATAAAGATCATGTTTCATAAAATTTTATAATTAATTAGTTTAATTCAAGTTGTAATATCATAATTAATTAATGAATTTAATTGAGTAAAAACATTATTGTGAATTTATATTCATTACACGTGTGTTTTTGATCATGAGTTAAGACCATACCTATGTATGTGAAAGATTTATTTAATTTTTTATTATTTTAGAATTTCAGGTCATGTGAATCTTCCCTTAATCTCATTTTCCATGGGATATTGTGTCTATAGAGAAGTTTATATAATCCAACTAACCAATCATTTAGTTACCCTCATTTTAATGTGAGTTATTATTATGTAATGAATAGAGATCATTTGTGAGTTGAGGTAGTTCATGATTAGATCCAAAAAAACAATCCCAGATATATATATATGTATGTATGTATGTATATGGATAGATGGGGTGTTATATCATAACCCAAGTAATGGTTTATAGTGTTCTTACTGAGATCCAAGGGTTATTTAATCGTCCACTAGATAAACCAACCATTAGAAAATTTCATGATCATATCACTTTATTACCATTTCCTTTAAGTTTCATTGCAAATTATTTTTAAATTATTTATTGTAATCAAATAACAAAATAATTTAAAATAATGCAAGAAAAGATTAAAATTAATGGTGAAATATTAAAATTCTGTCCAATACATGGTGAATAACTCATGTAAAAACAACTTAATATTAAATTGTGTGTAATATAATAAAATGATTAAACTATTATTAATGTTTAAATCCATAAATTAATCTTTAATGTTGATATATCCTTCTATTATATAATTTATAATATAACCACTAGATCGCATTTTTGACGTATCCCCAATTCAGACACTATAATTTTATATGGATATTATTAACGAATATTTTGTGTTTACTTAATCCAAATTCACATCGAGAGGAGTATCTTTCCCTAGACATAGTGTATCCTTAGTGGAAACTGTTGAAGAGGTCTAAGTACAAGATATCATGATCAGGGATCCGAAATAATGGATCAAGGATACATGAGTAAATGTAGTTTGAAAAGACCTACCTACCTTAATACCCTTGAGTAATTGGCCTTAACCTCTATTGGGTTATGTGAAAGGAAATATTAGTCTATTACACTAGGTAATCAATGTGATTAAAAACTACAAAAAATATGGTGCGGGGTATGGTTGTCAAAAATTTATTTTATTAATTAACAAATTAACAAATTAACAAAGGTAATTGTTTTTATTATAGAAAAATACTAAAATTGTGTAATCATATTATAAAATATGTAAACCATAATACTTCTACTATATACTTATTATCCATATTATAGAAGTATAAACTTCTATCTAGCTAGAATTTCTATGAATAGTATAATTTTAGGATAATTATACTATGCCATAAGAAGTAAATTATATATGCGTGAAACCCAAATTCCTAAAGCATCTGGAAATGTTGCTTATGGGTAAAGACTAAATATCTATTTGAAACACTTAGATGATTCCACATATATTCATTGTTTAATAATTCCTTTCATTTTGAGTTTTCTTTTCCTGAAACTAGAGTATATTTATTTTTTTAAAATCATGTCTCACCATCATAATAATTATAATGTAAAGGAGAGATATGTGAGATATGAGATATCAAATACACAATTCATGTATATTCTTGGAGAATTGGAGGAAAATATGCCTCATGTATTCATGATTATTTTCTAAATAGAGGACAGTGATATTTTGGTGTTTAAAATCCGTGATGATTTTTCCTCAGTTCTCATTTCATCCAAACATACTAAATGATTTTCTATATTAATTATGAATTATAATATGATAAATAGTTTGAAGACTCTATTTTAACTCCATTAATTGATTTATAATTTTGATAAATACAATCGAATGAAAATCCCATAGACCTTATAGTGAATAGAAGGAGGATCGGGAAAAGGGACCCAATTATTAAGAAAAGTATAACTCTATTTAGCATCATCTATCTAAAGAGGTAAATATTCTTATATTAGTTAATAAAAAGAAGAAATATTTTTTCCACGGTAAAACTAGGCCACTAAAAAAAGAAATATTTCTAGAAGAAGTAGATGGAATCTTTAGGTACATTCGTTATTCAATTAAATCATTCCATATATAAAACTTGGGTATTAGATACAACATTTGATACTTTAATACATATTAAAATATATAACCAAATTAGATTTTAGAAAAATTAAATAGGGATGCAGATCCTTAAGATTCCAATGGAGCATGAAGTGTAGAATAGAAAATTTGAGCCAACCACCTTTTGTTTCTTACCATTATAATGTTGGTTTCAAAATATTATTATTATATACAATCTATTACCAAAAAATATTAGTAAATCCCTTCTATATATTGATTATTTTATTTTCATGTTTGGAAATAAGATATATTTATTTTACAAAGAGGATATATTTTATGGTATGGTTAATTTAAATAACAGTCATTATATTCTAGATTATAAAAACCATGTATAAGAAATTGATAATGAATATGGTTCACCGGACTCATATCACACCCAGTTTTTGAATCAACACTTTGGTCATATAAAAGATAACCGACTGAACAAGCTCTATCAAGATGGTTTCCTAGATTCTTTTAAACTAAAAACACTTTATATATATATATTTATTTTTACACACAAAAAAGACTAAGAAACTTTCTATTGGAAATGTTTAATGGACCATATATCATTTAGATTTGGTAAACACTACTATGTGTGAAACTTTTCTAGTTGAAGATATTTATGGATATTCATACTTCATTTCATTTACTGATGGCTTAAATAGATATAGATATGTCTACTTAATGAGTTATAAGTCCAATTACATTGAGAAATTAAAATTATTCAAGAATGAATTTGCGATTCAACATGTTATGATGATAAATAATCTTCAATATGATCAAGTTGGGGAGTATTTTAACCATGATTTGGTCAAACTTATACATTAATATGGGATTCTCTCTCAACTCACATCTCCTCATACACAAAAGTGTATTATTTTTAGTGAAATAAGGAACCATATGTAACATTACCTAGAGATTTTGATGATAATTCATGAATAAAATCCATTATGATTTTGAGGATATGGATTATTTGTTATGGAATACATACCAAAACCTGGTACAAATAAAATTGAGATGAGAGTCATTTGTTAAGGGAACCTATGAAAACAAACTAATAACATGGTGAATGAATTGTATCTTATTGTGTTTCCCAATAATCTATGGGTTACTATTTATATAAAATATTAGACAATAAGTTATATATTAGAAGATATTACATATTCCATGAGTGGGAGATAAAACTCAAAAAAAAAAGATATTGGAAGAATGATTTACAATGATGTAGTTGATGATAATGATATACAAGAGATGTTGTAGGAACATATTCCATAGATACCCATGGAAAATGTTGTTACTCAAACAAAATAACTATATTAGAGCACAAGATAGAATTTGTAACTGTAAATATATGTCTTTATAGCCACCAAAGACATAGACTCGTTATTGAATAACAATAATGATCCACTTTCCTATAAGGGGAAGGTAGAGATATTTGAAGCTTTATAATGGAAATATACCATGAATTATGAGATAGAATCCGTATATAATTATCATGTGTGGGTTTTAATGGATTATACTATTGATTTACTTAGCATTTGTGAAAATTGGTATTCAAAATAAAAATAGACATGTAAGGTAATGTGAGTACGAATAATGAACTCCAGGTTTCTAATGGGTTTAAAAAACATCAATGAATTTATATTAATAATTACTTTTCCCCTGTATCATATTAAAATCCCCCAAAATATTACTCACCATTACATATTTCCTTGAATATAATATTTGGTAGAGGGATTTTAAATTACCTTTCCATAATAATGACCTTTATAAATATGTTAATACGACATAACTAGAATATGACAACCTAAACCTAGTATCCTAGATCTAGTGTTTACATTATTATATTTAAATAAGATATGAGGAATCAGATCTAAAATTACTGATTAGTTAGCTGTCTTGGTAAACTAGATATATACATGAAAATATTATTATAATTGAGAAAATAATATACACAAAGTATTTTCATTAAAACCCAAATTATTACTCATATCATATTCGTACATATCAATCACAAATCACTTTATGGTATCGTGGGTAATATATAACATATGAATGGGGTGATCCTATTTTCCTAGTAAAAGTAAGCGTAAATGGAAGATATGAATATATAAGGAAAAATCAATATGGAATGTTAATTAACTAAAACACATGTCATTTAGTCAATAACATGATTAAAATATTTAAGGAATAAATTATGATCAAATAATTCAATATAAATAATTACATGAGATTCAAAATTGATGCAAGGATATAATAAATAATTCATTGATCACATAGAATATCAGTAACTAAATAAATAATTATAGAATCCAAAATTACAAACATCTAAAAAATACCATCTGGGCCCTGTCCCAATACATATAAATAAATGGGTTAGGTCTCAACCAAATACCCAATATATATTGTCTCATGTGGCTTACCGAAATATCGAGGTGCTATAGCAGGCCCAAAACATCACATACTAAGTCAAAGGCATTCCTTATCTGAATGGGGTAGAACTAAATATTCATAATCTTTTTATTGAAAAAATTTAATACTAGATAGTATTTCTTACCCCAAAAAATAAATATAATCGTAATCCATCCAAGGTAAAATGGTTAATGGTAATAAAATTGTACATCCCTAGTCTAACAAATCATCAAACATCTATAGAAAAAATAAGGACAAAATCAATACAACTTATTATCAATGTATCATAAGTAAAATATATGATTGATTTCATTTATGAATAGAAATACCATGAATATAAACCCAATTTTTTTTAGAAAAATAGTCATTGAATTTTGGAGAACAATGTTTAAAATAAAAATATCACAATTTTGTTTGAAAATACTTTTCATTGAAAATACAATTTTAAAACATTAAATTATGTGTTAAATAATTTATTGTTCATAGTGGTGTAAAATTCCATCCATGTAATACACATTAAAAAATATATTTCTTTCACATTTTTGGTAAAAAAATAGACATTGGTTTAAAAATTACATGAATTTTCATATTAAATAATTAAAAATTTGAAAATGGGTAAAAATTTATTTCACAATACATGTTGAAATTTTTTAAAAATGATATATTTTTTTATAAAATATGGGTTTTGATGAAAAATGATACATTACCAAAGAGGAATATTATTCCTAATTTTGTTAAACATACTTTCTGAAACATTTTAAGTACCAAAGAGTTCCAAATGATACTATTAATCAAAAAGTTAATGAATATCCAATTTTTATGAAAATTTATTTATTTTAAAAATGAATTGTTAAATAATTCCCCAAAAGGAGATGTAATCATAAATAATCATGAATAGTGATGATATTTTGAAATAAACCACTACAATAATGTTAACATCATATCATAATACTCATAAGAGAATTAACATCAAATGAATCTTCAAATAAAATTTATATAAGTGTATTCATGATATAAATTATAAAATGTGTAGTATATTCACCATAAAAAAGTACTGAATATGTAATTTTTATCATGAAGATAAAAGTTATAATGACCAGTTTGGGATTTGTCTAACACTCAGAGGGGGGAGAATCTGTGTTGGGGACTTTTTGATCTAATTCCTGGTTTTATCCCAATACCTCTTAGAGCTATTAGAATCTAAATTCTTTTATTATATTTTCTCTATCTCATACAAGTGTATCAATGTAGTAAAGATGGTACACAGAAGTATTACAAGGTTCACTTATCAATAAGAGTAGCTAGTCCTTGGGATTGTATGGAATTAATCCTGACCACACAACCACTAGAAAAAAATCCTTTGTATGTGGTTACAATGTGTAGGATATACCATTACACTCATGTGGAACTATGAAAAAAACCCAATAGTTCTTGTTTTATCACATCTGGTTGGATCTTTATACTTCCTCCCAAGATAGTCTTATCCCTGTTGATAAGGGTTTGTAACATAAAGAATGTCCTCCACCTGTTGAGTCTTGTTCTATGTCACTATTTTACTTTCATCTTCCATAACTTTATTATTAGCTTTGTTACTTTAAAAAAGAATGAAAGAAACTCCTCTTTTCTCTTCCCAATAAAAAATATGATAGCCTCACAATATTATTATTATATCAGTCATTTTAATATGAATGTTTTTTAGATTTATTAGCATTGAAAATTCTATGACCCAAATTATATTCAATTGATATCATTTTTTCCACCAAATCTTATTCTCTTCTTCTCACTTTCTTTTTCAATAAAAATACAACTGCACTGAGATCTCTTCTTCTTCTTCTGTCTAGAATCTAAAAATTCTTTTGTGATGATTAAATTAAGGAAGATCATCTCAACACAACATCATCACAATTAGATTCTTATTATTTGACATAGAATATCAGTAGTGAATGTAGTATCAGTTCTATTCCTCATACTACTATTTTAAAGAAATTTGTTTCACAAACTCTTTTAGTCTTTTTTAACTTATTTTTGTCCACAATATACATTCTTGTGTCGTATGAAAATTGTCTTTCCTTCATGAGTCTCCCCAGTGAATTATTCTCTTGAATCATTCCCCCAAAATGTGGCACTGAACTATCATTGCAAACCACCTTACACCCTGTGGCATGAGTTTTTCATGAACATCCTTCCCTTACACAAACTACCTATACTTTATGGGTGACTGATAACCCGTATGCTTTTAATGATCCGTGGACCACCCCTTCTCTATGGACAACCTCTTCTTCATTGGCTAACTTTATTTTTGTTGACCGCTTCTTCCTCCGTGAACTACCTCCCCTTTGATGAACAGTCTCCTCTTCTATAGACCTCTTCTACTTTTTTGGACTGTTTAATCTTCTACATACTGCTACTCATCCATGGAATATCCTCTCTTTCATAGACTTCCAATTCTTCTACGTATTATCCCTACTTCATGAATGAATTATTCCCTATGAACTATGGATACTTCATAGAAGTCCGCTTTGTTTCATGAACAACCATCATTCTTGTGAACTTCCCTCACTCTACAGACTGGCTCTCCTATTCCATGTACAACATCCATTTTCACAGAATCTTTCCTCTATGAACTAATTTCCTTCACCAATTTCTTCCATGAGAACTCTATCAGACATACCCAAGTTCTTCCATAGTGAAGTTGTTCTCTAATAAAAATTACGCTAACTTAATGAAGGGATTATGAGACATTATATCAAAAAATTATTATGCAAATCCTTATAATCTGATTTACAAAAATTTTCAATGTGATGAAGTCTTCACCATGATCAAATCTCTTCCCATGAACCATTTTTCCCTTCATGGTCTATGTCATATCTTCTATTCCTAGGAACTGTTTTCATTCCACGACCGCATAAAAAATTTCTTCACTTTTTTATGGATGATCTAATATGAAAAAAAATCACATCCTCTCATCTAAAAAAACTTCTACATACCATTTTTTCCTTTTACATACCACAAGTATTCCGTGAACTGCAAACCTCCCATGAACTGTTTTCCTTAGGCGGTTTGTGTAACGTGATTCACTATCCACATAATGCTACTATACCAAATCCTTCCTTTTCCAATTATCCTTCTACTTTATGCATACTTATTATGTGGTTCACGAACTCTCAATTGTTGTTTGAGAACTGTGCTTTGGGAAATAATTTATGAATCCTCCTTACTTTTTGATAAAATAAATTCCCAATTTTGAGTCCCAAAAATTTACCAAACACTGGGAAACATCACAACATTAAAAATATACTTCATAAAGAATAGTCATGACGTTTTTCTATCATCTTGATAATTCAAAAATAGCATAAATTCATCACAAACCGTATTTTTCATGATATATATTCTTTGATCAGACACCTTTATCATTGTTATATTATCTAAGGAAAGTATCAAAACCTATTTGTCTTCCAACAACATCTTTCTTTTATATCCAAACTGAATATGGCTAGTAACACCTTTACTCCCCCTTTATATTATAAGGATTACATCACAAGTTCTAAAAACAACTTATGATATTTTTGAAATAAAAATCATAAAATTATTCTCTAATTTATAAAAAGAATTATTTAACACTGACATACAATGAATCTATAACAATTCTCTAGTAATCATCTTTAAAATCCAAGTCTTCCATACATTCACATGTTTCTTGGAATTTAATGATAGGAGAAAATTATCCAATATCCATTAAATTTGGAAATTCTTCCTCATACTGACTGAAATGAGATCTTCTTATCTCATTGAACAACATTAACAACCAATTACAATTAGTTGAAAACAAATACGATCTATACAAAAATCAGCCTCTTCAAAAATGATACGAGAAACCCTTACCTTAGATCAGATTTTCTTCTTACTTGTTAATACCTTATTTATATTGGTTTTAAGTATGTTATTAATTTATACTAGAATAATTAATAGGTTCATAATATATTATATGACCCCTTTATAAAATTCTACCACCGGTTTGTTGTCAATATTTAATTATTTATGATGTATCGAGTGTTAAGTGGGTTGATTTCTCTAGCATAGTTTTTCATGAATGTTCTGGTTCATGATCATAGGATATATATTTATCATATGAAGAATGATAATAATATTATAAATATCATATTTACTCATTTGATACACATTTACAACTATTTAATAATTTCATACATTAAAAATGAATCACATCGCTCCGTTGAGAAGATATACCGAATGTATGAACAAGCGATGATATCATTCCTTTAATGAGTGAAAGGGTAAAAAAGTTGGAGATATAATATTTTTACTGAAATAATGTAAACTCTAATAAATTAAATATATTGGATAGTATTATCTTAATTACATTAAATTTAAATCATAAGTGAAAACTGAATCACATCGCTTTGTGAGATGGTGGTCCACCGTAAACATGAGAAACATTATCATATTTGAAACAGAATTGTATGTAAATCGGTTTATGTGATACTAATATATAATAAGTATAATAATATCAAATATATAATATATTTTTTAGTAAATAAATATTTTTATCCTTCAATGATTGTTATAGAAAACAAACTACATCAGTTTTTGAAAATGTGGTTCATCGTACAAATGACCAATGATTCCATTTCAAATTTGATGGAAGTAGAGATGGCTAAATATTATTCATTAAATATAATAACATCCAATAGTATGGGATATATTAATGTTAACATATTGGATGTTTTATGATATAATTTAAGTTGAAAAAATTTTAAATAAATGAAATTTATTTTTTAATACCATTACCACATCTAAGTGGAACCTACCTTGGGTCACCTACTTAGGACACCGTGGAAAATATATTGGGAGGATGAATAGGTATAAAATATTTCTAATTAGTTTAGGGAGATATTATTCTTGGGTATGGTCAATAATATTGGCTTGAGGGGTGTGAATAAGTTATGTTATGTAATTCCCTTTTATTAGTGTGGGAATGGAACCCTCTTGGAAATTAATTGGATGTTTCCCTTAGGAATAAAAA
Organism: Viscum album; assembly: GCA_963277665.1. Lineage (NCBI taxonomy): Eukaryota > Viridiplantae > Streptophyta > Magnoliopsida > Santalales > Viscaceae > Viscum > Viscum album. Next base: position 2,042,377,291 of record OY728142.1, on the reverse strand, counting down.
AAATAAATTAATTAACATGTAAAATATTTCAAATACCATTAGGTTATAATTTGAGATACTATATGGTGGATATATGGCTAGAATAAAAATATTTTTACTAGTTTGATTGTCATTTTAACCCTTATCTTCATAGTTTAACCCCACGGTAAACCAAAAATTACCATAACTGTGGTAATTAATTTTTATTTATTCACTAATAATTTCAGTATTAAAATTATATTGAGATAATTTTATAATATATATTGTGAGGATTCCCCATAATAAATCAATTATTATAAATTAAATTCATAAAAGTGGAAGACTGTTATTTAAAATTAATCATGCAGATGTAAAGAAAAAACTAGTTTTAAAAAAGAAAATGTTTAAAAGATTAATTTTTATTAAAAAATTATATATGAAAATTATTCCAAAGAAAATAATTGGATTAAAATATATAAAATGAAATTAATTTTTCTTTAGAAAAATTTAAAATATAATTTTACTTTGTAATTAATTTATATTAAATGAAATTGTTTCATAAACATTGGTATTTTTCACTATTAAATGAAAAATGAAACATTTTCGAAAAATCCCCAAAATTCACCATAATCTTGTTTTGAAATTATGATTTAAAAAATGAATTTTATTTTTTCAAATAATTTCCTAATTGTTGTAAAAATTATTTATAAATTATATGCACAAAGTGTGACTAAACCACCTTTTAGGAAAATATATTTTCATAAAACATTTCTTTTTATTTATAGTAATTTATATTTTATTTTCTAACAATTGATAAAAAAGGTAATTTTTTATACATGTTTAAACCATAAATTTTTTATAATTTATTTATTATAATTATTACCCAACAACATAATGGATATTTCATAATGTTTATGTTTCTATAATAACAATTTAATATGGTATCATGATTCATTTAAAATTGGTTTTGCATGCACCACAAGCTTATTAAAGAGATTGAATATATTTAAAAATAAATGTATTGTAAATTTTCTCAATGCTGTATTTTTAGTCTTGGTGTTGTGTGTCATGCACACTATTAAACATGATATTCCTATTTTAAAAACCTCACGGTGTTACATTATCCCACTATTAAATAAATTGGATTATTATTATTTAATATTGATCTTGATAATAATGGGTTTCACATTTGAAAATACCTACATTAAAAAACCTCATCATAAAAATAGTTAACAAAACAACCTCTTAATAAGAGATAAAGTTAAGTACAATAGTCTTATGGAATAATAAAAAAATAGGTTACTATGTTGGAGAATATTGGTGGAAAGTGAGGATATGGACATGGAAGAAAAACATAAATAATTATAGAGATTGGTAAAGGGAAATGATCATAAGAAAGTGAATGATCGATAGAATGTTATGGACCTCCAAACCATAAATATGTGATTACTTAACAGACTATCAGTTGAAAATAAATGAATTTACTAGAAATAAATTTGGTTTCAATGTTCTTTTTATAGATTTGAGAAATTCATTTGCAATATGAACTGAGAATATTTAAAAATATTATTAACTGATATGTTTTTATTGCATATTCATTATTCCATCTTTTGGTTGTGAATTGATCATTTTAAACTTCATTTATTACAATAATAAATTAATAATGAAGTTGAATTTTTAATTCCTGATGCACTGAAATTATTTTTAATGTATCATAAGATCTAAAAAAGTGTCACAAGTCATTCCTTCTATTAATAAATATATTTTAAAACCAATAGAGTCATCCCATGATATCCAAAATAATACATTAATCTCCATGAATCAACAATAACACCACTTTTACAACATTAATATATATCAATCAATTAGTTGAACTAAAAACAATAACAAATTAAACATGACATCACATAGGTCATTGGTAGTCAACAAACACTTATCATCATTAATTTATGGGTCTATGCCACATAGCCTTACCAGATGTGAAAGGTTTTCAACTAGAATAAAAGCTATGCTTTTTCTAAAACCATATTAATGTAATTTAAATTTTCAAAAAATAAATTAATACCATAGAATGACCTCAACAATAAAGACAATATAAAACATAATGTTTCTCAATACCTTCATAAAAAAAAATTTTCATTATTATCCCAACATTGGGAAAATATTATGTATTATCCCCCATCAATCATTTGTTTTCCAATAAGTTAAGCATTCCACGGAATCACCTTTAATGGTACCATTAAACATGTGATTCAAAACCCTTAATGAAATACTATAGTAAAATATTCATAAATATAAAAATTTATTATAACCAAAATATCATTGATAGAAAAAATCATATATAATATTTATATAATACAAATAGAAGAAAATTCATAATTCCACATTATCTATAGTAATAGTGTATTATTGAACTTGATCTATTATCTTAATTTTTGGTATATTCCCTTAACAATTAAAGAATTCATCTATGTAGTTCAAAACCTCAATACAGTAGAAGCATTTCACATTGGAGTATTATATCTTTCCATTTCAATAATGAGCTTGGTGACCTTTTTCTATACACTTGAATAAAACTCGCATTCCTTTTATGTATATACCAAAGGTTTTTCTTCAACAAGTATCACATGTTGTAAAATCCTTCTTTCCCTTATTCCATTTTTTAATTTTTTTTCTATTCCATTCTCTTATTAAATGGATTCCCATCAAAGAGATAATACATATATAATTAATTCTCTATCTTTATAGCACACGATTCCATGTTTTCATATGATTATAATGTTTGGGAAACAAGTTTCCTTCAAAATATTCTATTAATATATTCATTGAAATGATTAATATTAATATTTGGATTGTGTTCATTAATACGATTCCCAATATTTCTTTTATTATTCATTTCTAAATGATTTCATTCACTATATTATATCATAACAATAAAATATATAATATATAATCCCAAAAATAGTGAAACACTAAACTTAAATTGAAAAAAAATTCATAGATAATGTCATTGTCATAAACATGGTTTATTTTTGGATATAATTATTTTAAATACTTCATAATTGTTGGAAATTTTTTTAATTATCCTAAGAATATCCTTTTGGAATTTGAAATTTTGTGTGAATTATAGCCCATTTTTATTCACCACATGACAATTAGTTCAATCCCAATGCGCCATTTTTGGATTTATTACCCTTAGGTACATTTTTTCTCAAACCTAATCAACTTGTATTATCAGTAAACTAATATATATCAAGGAAAACCATATAATATCTTACATAACAAAACATTTGGAGGATATTATATAATTATCCTCAATTTTTATCACAATATAATGTTCTCTAATCTATTTTTTCCAATATCTAATCCAAAATGTTTTTATAGTACATCCTTTGATACCAACTATTATAGCACCAACCCGAGAAACCCAATGTGAGTTTATACTTTATTAAAACGGTGTATGCTACAATGAATAACATATTAAATAATTTAATAGTTTATTAGTATTTTTAAACTAGATACATACATGGAATTCATATTACATTTGAAAATATAAAATACACAAATTATTTTATTTGAAAAATACATTATTACCTATAGTGAATTCCTACATATCAGTCACAAAATAATTTATAAAGTCAGCGGGAAAATAAATCATGAAAATAGGGTGACCAGAGATGAGCATAAAGGATAACCATTTAGTATAATATATGACTACTTAAGGAATACACAATATGAAAAGTTAAATAATGAAAACACATTCCATTTAATAAATTACTTGAGAAAAATATGGTTGGAATAAATGATAATCAAATAATGCCTTGAAAATAATCCTATGAGATTAAAAATTGAAACATTGATATTAAATGTAATTCCATAATCACATGGAATATCAATAAATATATTCATAATCAGGTAATATTTAAATAAAGACATCTAAAACATACTTTCGAGGTCTTGTTCTTAGACATATGAATAAATGGGAAATGCCTCGGCCAAAAACCAATCCAGTTTCACTCAAGATACCTACCAACAAATCAAGGGGATATAGAGGGCCTCACCAATTACATATTAAGTCCAATTATTTATTAATATTAAAGTATTGAAACATAATCATGATCAAAATTTGTGTTGAAAAACTCACATAAGAAATGATAAGAATTACCACAATCAATAAACATCATTATAAACAATCCAATTAAAAATTGTGAATGGTAATAAAATTATACACCCTCAATAAAACTGATCCTAGACCTTTTGGAGAATTAAAAATTATGGAATAAATACAAAATATCATTATTAGTTCATAAGTAAAATGGAGGGTTCATGTTATTGATTAATAGAATAACCATGAATAGATCCTTAAAAACATTTTTTAGAAAAATAAAATTTCCATTTTTAAAATCAATCTTAAAAAAGTGTTCACAAAAAAATTTAAAATAATTTTCACTCAAAATATCTTTTTTACACATGATAAATAATCATTAAAACGTTGTATTTTCATGAAGATGGAGAATTTCATTCTTGTTGTACATGTTACAAAAAAGTTTCTTTCCATGTTTTCAATAAAATCCAAACAATATTTGTTTCTTAAATTTCATATTAATTTCATTTAATTTTTTTAAACCATAAAATGTTTAAACACTACTTAAAAATCATTTTTAAATGGTTAAACAATAAATTATTAACCTTTTTTAAAAAATATGTCTTTTATGGATAATGATTTCTGATTAAAGTGTGATCTAAAGTAATATTTTATATAAACAATTATCATTCCTTTTTTGAAAAATAAAATTAAAAAATTGTACCATTAATTAAAAAATGTTATGAATTACCATAGGATAAGATACAATATTTTTTTAAGATAGAAATATCAAATAATTCCCCCATGGGAGATGTAAACATAAATATTCCTGAATAATGATGAGATTATGAAACAAAATGTTACTACATGGGTATCATCTATAAATTAATCCCCATAAGAGAAATAACATCAAATGAAATATTAAATACAATTAATATAAAGATATTCATTATATAAAATATAAAAAGGGTAGTAACTACACCACGAAAAATAAATATGTGTTGAATTTGTAATTTGTCTTGTATAAGTACATGTGAGATGAGAAACCCTTACCGTGGATGTAATTTGATTTATACATATTTGTACATTCTGTATAATGGTTTTAAGTATGTTATTAATTATATAAAAATGTATTAATTATATTTATAATATTATATATTCCCCAGTATAACATTTTCCACATGTTTTTAATAATAATTTATTATTCTCAATGATTTGGGTTTTGATTTCCTTTTCATATCATGCATGCTCTTTCATGATTGTTCCGGTTCATGGGAATAAGATATATATATATATATATATTATCCCCATAATTATAATAATATTAAAAATATCATAATTAATCATTAGATACATTTTGTTTAACCATTAATGAATTTTGTATATGGAAAATGAATCACATTGCTTTGTGGAGGCGGTAGGCCATACATATGAATGAGCAATGATGTCATTCCCAGAGTGAGTGAATGGGTAATGATGTTGCTGACATAATAACTTTAATTAAACAATATCATATCATTTATATAACATATATTATTTAATATTATCCTTATAACATTCATTGTAATGTGTATTTGGAAAGTTAATGGCATTACCTCACAAAGTTGTAGACCACTATACAGACGTGCGACGATATATTATTTGAAATGGAATGGAATGTAAAAATTAGTATTTGATATTAAAATTAAATATTTATAAAAATATCATAAATATCATATATATGTGTTAAATCCATCCTTATATCAAACATTGAAAGGTGGTGATGGAAAATGAACAACAACGGTTCACGAGGTGGTAATCCACCATACACATGATCAATGATTCTATTTCACATTTGATGGAAGTGGATATGGATAAATACTATTGAATAAAAATATTAAAATCTATGTATATTTTATATACTAATTTTATTATATTTTTGGTGTTAATAAATTATTGATGGTGAAAAAATAATGACGAAACTCAAATAGCATTGTTAAGATAATTTCCTTATTTATGAAAAACCACATTCAGTTCTCCTCATAATATACCTAGGGATGGTCTATTGGGAGGTAAATCTGCCATATAATACATATAATGATATTTTTGAGATATATTTTCATAATTTAATTAAGAAAAAGGAATTATGGGTGTTAATATGTGAGTGTAGGGTGGTTCTTTTTATAAGTTGGGATTGTGAGCCCTTTTTGAAATTACACAGAAATATCCCAAAAGAATCCAAAATGATAAAGTAATTCAAAGAAAAAAATTTCCATATAACATTATACACGGAATTGGAATTGTATAAGGTGTATGTATTTCTATACAATTTTATTTTGACATGTTTGTAGGTCAATTTAACCCTTATCTTCTTAGTTTAAACACACAACAAACACATTTTTACTTTAAAAATGATAATTAATTTTTTCTGATTTCACTTGTAATTTCTGAAAAAAATTGACGTGAACATATTATAACATATTTTTTTCTTATTTAACATATTTATTCCATTTTGACAATTTTTATGCATAAAATTTTTAGAATTCAATTTAAAATTAATGCCAGAGATGTGATGAGAAAGCTAGTTTTCAAAGAGAAAATGATCAAAATATTTAATAACAAATACATAAAATTTTAATGAGATAATGATTCCAATGAACTAAATAGGATTACTATATATATTATTTAATTAATGATAAAAAAATTAAAAAATAATTTATCTTTATAAATAATTTAAATGAAAATATGTTTTTAGAAAAAAATCATTATTTTTCACTATTCAAAAAAAAGATAAAACAATTTAGAAAAATTTGAAACATTAAACCTAAGTTAATATTGATATTATTATTTTTTATAAAAATAAAATTTTAAAATTTTATAAAAATTAATTATAAATTATGTGTGCAATGGATGCGAAACTACCTTTTAAAAAACATTGTTTTTGAGGAAACATTGTTTTACTTTCAAATGATTCATACACTATTTATATTCAATATAATACCATTGATATTATTTAAAACATTTTTAATGAATAAAATTTTCATTAATTATTAACCATTATTCATACCAATAATATTAATGGTTAGGTTATAATGTTCATGTTTAAATAATAATATTTTAATAATGCATCATGTTTTATTAAAAAAAATGTTGTGTGTATTGAAATCTATGAAAGAGATTGAATTTATATCAAAAAATATATTACAAAGTCTCAAGATGTTATATTCTCTTATTTTCATTGTTTTTTGTGTCATACACACTATGTAACATGATGTTCCTATTTTAAAAATCTTACGGTGTAACACAAAAGAGATAGTGCTATGAATAATTCTAGAAAGGATTGTAAGTAGAGGTTATATATTTATGGATTGAAGAGGGAATGCATGCCATGAAATTTTCAATTTAATGATGGAAAAAATATTTTGGATTAATTATGAAGAAATTAGATCCATTTTTTTCTATGTTTTTTTAGTTTAAAGATAATTTTAATATTACTATTTAGAGACATATTACATATTAGAAACAACATACAAGTCTTATAGTAATTAGAGTACAGGTTGTACAAGTTTTCCCCTAATTAAATTTTACTAATCATCAAATATTCTGGGTATAAAGATCTCTAATGATAGAACTAAGAATCTTATTCAGCTAAGGTAATGTACATACATTGACCAAATACTATGGATATTTAGTCTTGAAATATCAAAGACAATAATGGTCTTAGTGTCACATAGTATATATTCTTCCAAGAAAATGTGTCCTTAAACACAATTATAATTATAGTGGGAAGATATAATATCTTAATCATCAATGATAGGTTGCATTATGTATGTAATTTAATTTACAAGGGCCTATTTTTATAATACCTTGAGAATAATAGGATTATATCAGAAAATGCTAGGTGAAAAAATTGGAATAAAATTAAAAATTTCATGAAGAATATGAGGCATATAAAGGATTGTTTCCTAGAATTTGGAGGAGATAACAAGCTAGTAATCCATGTAGATACTGATTCAAGTTTCCAAATAAATCATTATGAACTAAAATCATAGTTAGGATATGTCCTCAGTCTCAATAAAGGTTCATTGAGATGGAGGAGGTCAATGATTACAATTTCCAATGATTCTATAGGTGAATAAGATTATAAAACAGATTTTAATCCAAATAAGTAAGACATGTGGATAAATAGATGTGAAAGACTTTGATGTTCATTAAAATTTTAAACATTCAATCAAATTATATTTTGATAACACCACTGTCATGGATCACAAAAAGGACACAAGGTCACATTAACATATGAAACACATATTTCATAAATATAACCATTTATGGAAATTTTCTCAAAGTAGTTTGGTCATAATGAAAATAATTTCAATAGAAGAAAAATTAGTATACCAATTCAATAAATTATTTTAACAGCATAACTTGAATATAATGTTAGAGATTGAGGGTGGATGTGTATTAAAAATTTTCTCTAGTGACAAGGGAATTATGTTGGAGTTAGTTTCATACAACCAAATTCTATATATATTATGATTTATTGTATTAATGGTATTTAAATATTAATAATGTTATTATCATATCATGATTTTTCATCTATGTGACATTTAATGTAATAATTTTAAATTTTATCTATCAAACTAAATGGTCATATTATTTAATCAATTTGAAGAAAACTTGGACGTGTTAGGAATATTTTCTTAAATATATGTTTTATTAAAATATGATGTAATTTTATTGGAAAAAATGATACATGATATAAGGGGTGTAGATTTATAATACATTTTAAACCTATCTCATTGTTTATATCCTTGGTAATCTCATGAAAGGAGTCGAGGATTACATAGCCCGCTAGTAAAAAATATATAATTATATTTTTTATTGGATGTTCTAATATATGTAAATTTGTAATTATTGTTAGAATTTAGTTTCTTTATAAATACATGTAATTTTTCAAATATATTTATTTACTGATAAACATAATTAAAACATATAGAATTGGAGATGGAGGATATGTTGGGCACATTCTAGACTGATATTTTATTAATGACTAAATTGAGAAAGGATTTATCAATTCCCAATTTATTTTAAAATGACATATTATTTAAATTTTATGGAAATGGAATGACCTGATAAATTCCATGGTAATGGTTTTCTTATCATGAGTGAATTTTTCAAAAATAAAATGAAAGAGACATCAATAACCATAGTAGATCAATCTAGCACGCAAACTACTTGATTAGAGTATCATTTTAGTGGATTTATATTACATATCACGAGCTTTTATGTGGTTATTATCATTACAACATTAAATTAATTTCTATATGGGTGAGTTTTCAGGTAGCTATATTATAATCATGGAATTTAGGTCTAGAAACATAATTTCATCGATAAAGGGGCTTATAGGGCCACACAATGAGTATATTCCACACCTCAAAAAATTATATATTAATTTAAACGGATGAATAATTATTAATCCTATACATGATTTAACAAGTATTAATTTATGATTAATCTCAAATATTCAGTAATCAATTATTTAAGAGATTATATATATAATCTTGAGATTTAATAATTATTTATTTGCTTTTTAGTTATTAAAAAATTATTTATATTTGAATAATGAAATTTTATTTATTAATTGAAATAAATAGTAATTATTCAAGGTCCAACAAATTTTGAGGAGGATAAATGTAGAGTTTACATCCTAATGAGAAATGTCATATTAAATATTAGGTTTATAAATATTGATTAATTTATTATAGCAAAAAAAATTATTTTATCTCTGATTTTAAGACATGTCATATAAATAATAATATTATCATTATATTAGATATGTGGTTTTCTAGAGAGTTATAATTTTAATAATGGTATGAGTATATTTTTTTATTTTTCTATCCATGGATCTATGTAAACATGATTATAAAAATTATATTTTTATTTGTCACCCTACAAAACAAAAAAATTAAGAGAATTACCTCAATCCCTATAGATCTTTTCGGTTATGACGCACTCATGGAATGATAGATATCCACATTTAGAAACTACTCTGTGAAGGATAAAGGTTAATTCTTCCACATAAAGTGATTATTTTAGTTATTATAAATTAATGAAAAAATACATAGAAACTTTTTTTCATGAAGCCAAGGTATGTAAATGATTAAATTAATAGGATTGATATGAACATATAGATCACCAATGGATGTATTCAACAATTAAATTATCTATAAAAAAGAGACAATAATTGGCATTCTAATTCTACAATGATGAACAAATTCAACCTATTTTTTTGTTTCCCAAATATATTAATTATAAATTATAATTAATATTATGTTCTTGTGGGTTCTAATATAATAGTGAATTAATATTTCATTTATTTTCAATACTTAAAACATTTTTTATCTTATAAAATAAAAATTATTCATTTATTATGATAAATTTTTTTATAGGTTACATCATAGAGTAACATTTTTATTCCCAAAACCCTCAATTTTCATAGTTAATTTAATATATTTCCACTGTGGATATGATTTAATAGTTTTAGATATTATAAATATATAATGGTATTCATAAAAAAAGTCCCAATTTATATTATTTCAACATATAGAGTACCTAAAACCTACCCAATATCATGATTTATTATTTATTACCTTACTATAGAAAAAAATTCTTAACATGAGTACCACAAAAAAATAATATGTGCAATCAATCATATGAAAAGGAAAATCAGCCAAAATTTGTTCCAAATTATGACACTTTTATTTGAAACTAAAGAATGTATGGTTCATCCTACATTATGATTGTTTCATCATCGATTGTTTTAGGTTATATCCTCTGATTACATATAAGATAATATCAAAAATATTGTATATCCTACTCTGATATTAAATAATATGACCTGACCATATCATAAATAAAAATTCAATCATTTTATTTGAATATTCATTATATGTCACAATAAATAACAACACATTAACTATTGGTTTAGTATATTTGGGAATTAGATACATAAATAACTTATTTTTCAACACTGGGTACATTTATCCATAGTCCCAAAATAATTGGACACCCCTATATACGACTATTATTTTATACACTTCTTCATATCTTCGTGAATGGATACAAAATAAAGGTTTTATTTGAGATTCCAAGTAATGGTAGTCATATTAGAAAATAATCAAAGATCATACTATAGATTAGAATAATCATATGATAATGAGAACATAATCAAGGTGCCTAAACAAAACATAATAAAATCATACCCAATAAAAATAAATAATAAATCTCAATTCATTACATGAGGGTATTAACATATTGTTTGAAATGAGTCATATGAGGGTGGAAATATGAGTCAATAATCATGTAATGGGTATATTGAATATCATATAAATGAATTATAATTTTAATCATGTATATTGTAATATATATCATAGTTAACAACCAATATAATCATATTATAATTAAATAATATAATCACTTTATCATTATATAGTGGATTGTGGATAGAAATCCTCACCCCATGAATGTTTGGACTTGGCTACCACTCATGTCCAATATTTTTCAAATGAGATATGAAACATTAACTAATGAATTATTGGGATATAATGGGCCCACCCCTCTCATTATTACAATCATAAATATAAGAAATACATTATCTAATGATATCCTAATTTTCCTATAATAAATTAATGGGTTTGGTAAATATTTCAATAAAAAATGATTAGAATTCATCTTGAAAAATAAGTTGGATAGTATCATTAGATCATATCGTTATATAACCCTAATAAATCATAAAGATATTTGCATAAATTAATTTTATTTTATGATAAATATAATAATTTTCATGGAATAAGATGAAATAACCATTGTGTTTATTAACATTAATTATATATGAAAATAACTTTTTAACTAAAAAGAATAAAAATTAATATAGAAAACCCAAAAAATGATGAATGGATGATTAAAAAGATTCAAAAATAAGTTAATAGAAAAATGAATTCGTATGGAAAGGGTAAAATAATTTCTTTTTAAACATTTTAAAAATTTGAATATAAATTTATTCATATTGTAAACATTAGAAAGAGATTCTATTACAACATTATAATGAAATTAAATATAAATTCAATGTGACCAAAAACAATTATATTGGTATAGAAATTAGAATTAAAATGGGAAATAAGGAATTTTAACATGGAATATAATGATTTAGAACAAAAAATGAATAGATAAGGTCAGATATACCTATAAACATCCTTTCAGTTAAAATATGAGCAATAGAGAGGTGAAATGGTAAGAATTCATGTTAACCACTAATAAAAAGGTAAAAGAAAATTTATATGGTTTTATAGAAAAATAACTAGTAATATCTTCTAATGTGTCTTTATACATAGACAATCATTATTTTAAATGGATATTGAAAAATAGGATCTTAAATCTATGGTTGAATCTAAATCAAATGTTCATGATAAAGAGAACATGAGATTGTTTTGTAAATCCCTTACATTTCCATAGATTTTTGAAAATAAAATTCATGTGAAATCATACACACCACCCAATAGAAAATAAGTGGTGAATAATAAGAAAATATTAATAAATTTAAAATTGAGATGTGATAACCATATCGTTACTCTCGGCTTCCATGAAGTCACATTAAAACCGTCAATAAACTCGCTCCTTGAAATAGATTGCATGGAATAAAGGATTTATGCCTCCAAGTTGTAAAGATATGTAAGAAAAAGTATAATATTGATTTTATAAATGAAAAATTTTATGGTATTCAATAAATAACTAATGAAAGATAGTTTTTTGAGAGGTGTATAGGATATGACCATTTAAAGAGGAGTTTTGATGGAATTTTGAAAGATAATACTTCCTTAAAATATGAGTTTGTTATTTTAAAAAGGAAAGTGATAATACTTTGTGAAATAACAGATTAGGTTGGAGGGTAGTTAAAATATTCTATTATCTACTAATTTTCATATAAGGGTTTATTAAATTTTTATTCAATATCTTTAGTTAACCAATATACCGTATTTTACCTTAATCGTCATAACTCAATTGTAACCTCAAAAACTTATATATATTCCTAAAAATTATGGTAACCTTCTTAAATAAAAATTATTGAATGAATGAAAATTTTTATTCCATTTAATGTAATTCAATTCATAAATATTTGAGATTTACCATTTAAATTAAAAAATAATATATATAGAAAACAATATTAATAAAAAAGGTCCATTTAAACATTAATTATTCTTTATATTATTCTATATACATTCATAATTAATTATGTTTCTATTTATTTTTTAATAAATTTAATATTTATATTAGATTCATCATTTAAAAGTGATTAGTTTTTTATAATAAAAAATCTCAACACCTAAAAATTTATCATTGAATGATATCTCTATTCAACATTAAATTGTATTAATCCCATATCAATGAAATTAGTTATTTATCATATAACCATTCAATTTGATTAAACCATCAATAAGTTAATATTATTTCCAATTTTATAAATACATCAAAACTTTTTTAATAAAAATTATAAAACAATAATACATAATGAATTAAAAATAAAATTGGTATAAGAAAATATTTCAATTAAATATTTTCTTTTTTTCTTCTCACTATAATTGTTTATTATATATTAATTATATTATTTTTATTTTCTGTCAACAATTACACAAGTTCACAAAACCTATTGAATATTATTATATAAAATGACTATAAATCCCATAGTCATGTATCAAATGACCATATTTCTAAAAATGAGATGTATAATGATCGTGTACATTTCTATATAGAGGATAAAAACCCTATATAGAGTAATTCATATTATTTATTTTCAAAATATTTTTTATTTTTATAATATTGTTTCTTCATTCCATTGTTATAATTAGAGGCATGATTCTCAATGAAAACAATGAGGAAATTGATTTATTGTTCTTAGTCATTTATTTACCTATGGTGTTAATACTATAGTTGTTTCTTTAATGACGATTCAAATTTCATTATCATAGTAAATTAATGTTTATCATTCATTATAAGATTTTATCTTAAAAAATATATCATGGTTTATTTTAGTTTAGTTTTTATTATATTAAAACTTATCAAATTCAATAAATTTATTTAAATGAAATACATAATAAAATATCATGGTGTTAAATTTTGTCCCCATAAAAGAATTTCACCCTTATAATTTAATTACTCTGATAGAAACAAATGATGTTACATATACATCATTACATTATCTTGTTTCTATATAGTTTTTTCAATATTAATATTCTTACAAGAGTACATAACCATGTGAGTTGTATAATTTATTTTCAATTTATCTTTATAATCCGTGAATTATACTAGGGCATCCTCATAAGAGAGATCACATTCTATTTTTACTACGTCAATTTTTAGTATATGTGAAGGGTCTGGGTTTTGTTTAAAAAAAGGTATACATAGACCACACCATGAATTTGAATGAGATTATTTTTAATTAAAGATGATATTCCATTAGGTCACCATGGACAATGATTTAAAATAGTCCAAGGTATCTTAGGAGACAGTCCTTCTTCCTAAATCTCATAACCCTCTTCCATGATAATATTTGAAGGATTACATTACTCCTAACTTCAACTTAAAAATATTATTTAAAAATATTAGAATATATACTAAATTTAATTTTAAATAATTATATATAAAATCAAGTTAAACCCCACATTCTGACTAGATACAACATAGAGTGGTACTTCATGCACCCCTACAACAACATTTTTATATAGTTTTTATATTTGGTTGAAAAATAAATATTATCAATTATAAATGAAAACTTATAAATTCATTAATTGAAAAAAAACAACTGAAATATGATTATATCTTTTATAGGTATTCAAAATACCAATAATAAAATCCATGTTTCTATTCTCTAATTTTTGTGAGGGTTAGTGTAATTATAGAATCTTCTCTATAAAATTCATAAAGCAGTATTTAACTTATTAGAACACAGTGTTTTGATATATATATATATATATATATATATATATATATTCTATTACCACCCCCTTCATGGTTTCCCAATGAAAATTATTCTTTATATATTTATTCATCGTAGTTACTAATGGAACAAAAATTAATTTCCCAAATCTAAGAATTGGTGTACATAACTTTTTAAGATTTTATTTAATGATACTTCATGATTTTTTGAATTTTAACAATTTCAAATTAGTGTATTTCAGTATCCCTATTTCCACATGATTTTAGTTTGTCAATGGACCAAAAAGGCCTCAAATTGAAGGGAGAAGACACAAGTAGAGAAGAAGCTTTTAACATCAACTTTTTGACATCATTTATTGAATAACCAACATTAAAAAGGTGTTTACATCACTTATATAGTTAAATTTTATTAAAAAATAGTTCCTTTTGTGTTTTAAAGACTTATATTATTAATCCACATTAAAACCCATTCTAATTGAGTTTCAAAATATACCATATAAAGAATTAACACTAAAAGACTAAAATAAAAGGCTAATAAAATCAGTTATACAAATAATTGACATTAAAACCGTTTGACTATAGGTTTGACCATCATTAATATAAATAATTAATGTTAAAATATCGATAGAAGAAGGGATTTAACATCTATTATATATATTATTAACACTCAATGTAAAAATTTAAACAGAAAAGTATCGGTATGGTAATTTTACCGTTGCATGAATTTAAATTTGTAAAATCCTACCAATATTTTATTACATCACTGAGAAACATATTTTCATTTTCAGTATATAACTTCTCATTCAATCTCTTTAAAAAAATTCCTATATTCCTATTCAATCAAAAACCATTGTTCTAACACTTTTATTTGATTATTTCAAGATGGTTTTTGTTTTAATAATTAATATTATTTATTAAGTTTATTAATTATTGAAAACCCATTTGATGATTTTATAATGATTTTGAATAATTATTATGATTTGTTTAATAATATAAATATTCTATATTATATTTACTAACAGAAGTAAACAAATAATTATCAATAACAATTAAGGTTCATGCATGAGTTATTCCAAAAAAATATGAGGAACATTAGTAAACTAAAAACATATTTAAACAAAATTACAAAAATCTATGAAATTATTTTGAATTATGTGGTTTATATTTATTTACTATTTTTTGGTTTCTGTATTTTTTTATGAAATTTTATATTTTTTTTATCAATTAAATTTTTATCTAACTTTTTTTCAGAAAAAATTAAATATATTTCTATTTTAGGTATTAAAATAATTGATGTGGAATGTTATGTTTGAAATTTTTTTTCAAAAACCTCACATCAATACTAAAACATCTAACATTTGAAATAAATTATTACAATAAGTGATATCAAAAGCCTCATAAATAAATATTTCAATTTTGGTTTAGAAAACCCGACATTGATTGTCTTACATTCCACTTCACATGTATTGAATTCTCTTTATTAAAGGAAATAAAAAGAAAAATAATTGATGTTAAATTTTTTTTCCACTAGCGAGACAAATATTAGATCCCACTATGTATGTCATTGTTGTATACATAGTGTATTTTCATCAACATGTCGGTGGCACAAGACAGAACCATCAAACCTATAGGTAGCTCAATGATTAAATAGTGGTATCCATTGGCTACTCGGTGGACTCAGTAACACCTATGAATCTAACAACATGTCTATCATTAATCTAGTTCCATTAGAGAGATAATTGATGGTACTATGTGAGAATGTCAAAAGTAAAATTTATAATGGATTTTAATGAATCCCTTAATCCAATTACACCTCTAAATAAACCCATAAACCTGCATAGGTTATAAATAAAACCCATATGGTCCTTGTAATGTAACAATCATGATCAATTATAAATCTCATTGATCCATATAAAACCAAAACAATCACAGGATAGAAAATTTCTTCATGTCTAGATCCCAACTAATTTCTTTATCTAAAAACATTGATCTCTCTATTTACTCTCTCATTAGCTCAATTTTATATTCTATATCATCCAATAGAATAGTGAGAGGCCCTTAAAATATTTTGTGCCTAAAGAATATTTCTTTTCTATCTTTTTAGGTTATTACATAACAACTAAAACTAATATATTTCTCTTTAGGTTCTTTAAAAACCACTAAAACCAATGTCTTATTTTCAGTGTCATATAAAATTATAAAGTCAACGGGTTTTTTAATACTTATCTATCAATAATTTCATGTTCTATAAATTGATAAATTAGAACTCCATTTTGGTGGGAGATTTCGGGTCTTAGAATTCATCGAATTATAAACTTCTATAAAAATGAGTGTGAATTATTTACTTTCCACATTATTTAATTATTAATCACTTTCATTAAATTATAAAAAAATAATTTAATCCTTCAGTAACATAATCTCTTATAAATTAATATCTCACTTATTTAAATTTATTATTTTCATTAAGACCATTCATCTAAATTTCAAATTTGTTAATTAATTATATTGAAACAGTAGGAATATTTTAATTTATATTATTGGATAATATCTCTAGTTTCAATAAAAAGAAATTTACCCAAAATATTTCTATATTACTCCCTGAAACCATACTTCCATTATTTTCATAGGTGATCTCAAGAATTTAGTTTTACATATTATATAGATACATATTTATCTTAAGTGCCTTTTGGATCACCACAAAGATGGATTGTTGGTAAGAAATTTAAAAAAGATAAAATTTAGCCAAATAAATTGTTATTTCATTGTTCATACATTGAAAATTCATGATTTTCGAGACTCCTTCGATCACCATCATGGGTATGGTAGTGTGATAATTCTCTCTAAAAGTATCAGACACATAATTTTCCTTCCATGGATGGTAAGGTATTAAAAATTCAGATACATTTATCAACACCAACTATATCCTTTGATTCTTTTGTTTCACTCCTTCTCTTTCAATATATACTTATATTTCATATTATTAGAATATATTTCACTAACTTAACCATATGGATAATTCCTCCATATATATAATGAAAATATTACCATTGTCAACTCCAACTCATTTAATGGGTTATTTTTAAGATGAATTTTTAATTAAAACAAGAGTAAGATACCATCATGTCATTTAAAATGAGGACATATACCAATCCCTTCTTTTATTCATAAATATATATCAAAAACTATTCTGAAATAAAATGTGGAGTGAGTACTAGTGTAGTGACTATCATTACCTTTAGCTCTTTGAAATTTTTATTACATTCATTTATACAAATGATCTTAACACCCTATAATGATTAAAAGGTTATTGTATTTTGTAGCCGTGAGAACAATTTCATAAATCATTGGTATTACAAAACTAATATAAGAAAACTATTTATCACAATTATAGTGGTTTCTCTATGCCATCACTCTATCGTCATCATCTTTGAAGGATCCACATATATACCATATCCTGTGAACAAATATTCCATGAATAATAATTTCTGCATCCATAATTCAATATTGATATATTTGGGATATAATTTTGTATTTTAGAAGGTATCTATAAATATCCTCAAATTAACTTCATGCTCTTCCATACACATGGAATATATTAAAATTTCATCTATAAATACATTTAAAATTTTATTTTGTTACTCTATATAGACTTAATTCCTTAGATCAACAATGATAATAATGGAATTTTTAAGATTAAATGGAATCACTATGAATTCATAGTTTCAATATATTTTATGAAATTATATCTAGGTTAAATCATTTCCATCTACCCATAATTTATGACACACACATCAATGTTTAGTCTTTGAAAAGTATTGAGACTTGTGTATTTGGACGAATATATCAATATATAGGTTAGATGATACTTTTTCATGATCATAATATTCTAATGTTACTGAAAATAAATACATATATTAATTGACCCATATTTCATCATAAATTTTTTTACTGGTGCACCTTATAATGAAACAAATGGGTATAGAAAAACCTTATTCCGATTTTCATAGATTTTCATTATTAATTCCTCAAACACAATCAATAAAATTCTATAAGGAAACATTTATATAGGTATAACACCATGAATAAGTTATAATAAAAAATAAACATCCCAATGTGGGAATAGATATATAAATTATTTAGAAAAATCATCAATGTATTCATTCAGTGTTATTCTATCCATAATATTGCGTATATCTATAACCATTTCAGAAACATAACCCTCCTTAAATTGAATTAAGACCTATATAATAAATTTTATATCCCAAGGTATTTCATTATTTTTATTTCACTCATAGATGATCATATGTTGATTTATTTTATGGAAATTAACTTCTGTGCCTCAATAATTAATATGGTATATATGAAGAGAGATCTAATCCATGCCCAAAATCAGGTCACATTCTAATAAAGGAAGAATATTAATATTTTTTGGAAACACATTACTATAATAAACTACCATAGGGTAATTTTATACATGGGATAAATCCATCATACCACTAAATATTATCACTAATAATTAAATATCTATCCATTTGGGATACAAAATAATAGTCATAGATAATTTTTAGTATATAAAGGAATTTATAAATATTTGATCAAATAAAATGTTTTTAATATTGAGGGTATCCATAAGCACTATAATATAATAATTTTTTTTCAATAAAATATAATAAAAAATGGTTTGTGTGACTATTATCTACCAATAAATAGAGTTTTAAATTAAATGATGTTGAAAATAAAACCTTTGATGCATTAAATTATATCTTTTTTACATAAAACTTTTTAGGATAATCCAAAATAACTTTTGAATCATTATAAGTTGTTTTAGGATTTATTATCTTATTCTTCATAAGCAAATCAAAAAATTAATAAATACATCCAACTATAATATAGAATGAGAGGTCCCAATATTAAAATAGGTACATATTTCGTTATTCTACATGAATATTCTTATTATCTGGGAATTATTAATACTTTGAAAACAACATTTTAATTTTTATTCTAGATTGTATATGTAAGAAAATAATTTTACAACACTACTAAAATTTATCTATATTCACACCACCCAATATCCCAAAATAGATGTATGTTATGGAATAATCATTTTTATAACCATGGTAATGGGAAAATAATATTTTTTTAGTTTAGATGCAAAGTAAGGGAAATCATAATAGATAGAAATCGTAGACTGTGAGTGAGCATAAGATGAACATGTGAGTATGCAAATATAATACTAGCACGTGAACATAAAAAATGAAATCATACCCTATAAAAAATAGATAAAAAAATATTCATGAAATGAGGCCATTGGAATTTCATAATAAATTTTTTCATTGGAGTTTAGAAAACTGAGTTTATAGTCATGACATTGGTACATTACATAACATTAAAATGTAGTATATAAAAAATATAATCCATAATATATATTTAATTTAAATAATTATAAAATAATGTTATAATATTATAAAATAAATCTATAAACATAACATCGTTTACTTGGGCTAACCAATCATTCCCAAAAACTTTTGGACATCGAAAAACCACATACACTCCATAAACATTTGAGTTCAGCTTTCCACAAACACCCAATAACCATTTGGTCTTGGTATAACCACCATAGTCCCATATTATATTCATGAGATAAATAAATTACCCAAAGTAATGGATATATATAATAGACCCACATACATCATAATAATAGGAAATAAAGTATAAAAAATTTATTATTCCATCACTAACCTATGACAATTAAATCAGTTTCGTAACGATTTCCATAATACATGATCATATGACATCTAGATAAAAGGAAGATAATATAATTAGAATTTATCCAAGAGGAAGCATAAAAACCGTTAAATGTTATTGATAAATATTAAAATACATTATTAAAAAAATATTTGAAAAATTATAATGCATATTTCGTACTTTGGCTAAAATTTATTTTTATATAAAATAATTTATAAAATATTGTACATATAAATTACTTTGGAAGAAAATGAATATATGAATTAGAATAATCATAAATCAATCAAAATAGGGAAATTTTAATCAGCATTAAAAAATAAATGGTTAAAAAAATTATATTCACAATTTGTAAAGAAATCATATAAAATGTACCCGTGTCAAAATCTTAAAATCAGATTCCACTCAAAGATTTTAAATTATTTTATTTTCATTAAAATTTTACCTTAAATAGTTATAAAATTATCGATAATTAAATTTATAATTAAAAATAATTAATTTAAATATGGAAGAAAAATAGCCACCTCAAAATAAATAAGTGACAATGTGATCTCCAAATAAAGTCATCATTTTAATCGAATTGTGAATCTTGGGGTGGTTAAATGATAAGAAGAAATGTAAAACATGAAAATAAATTTGGTATAAGAATATATATTGTGTTTAAGTTCGAATGAACATAAAATGTTTTATAATGGATGATTAAAAAATCATCATTCTTATAATGTGAGAAATGAAAATAAACCCTGACTACTTTGTTGAAATTTTAATCAAAAGCCTATGGAAGTGAGAAACATATAATTATTTTTAGCTCCCTTTATATTTACTAAATGTATGATAAAAATAAATTCCTGGGGTAATATATATAATATAAAAAATAAAAAAATCCTGAATATTGGGAATATATAAATTATTTGAAATTTGAAAAGTGATACTCTTACCTTTACTCCCAATATCCACAAAATCACTTCATTCCATTTTGAGAACTCACTCTTTCTCAAAATGGTTTCCTTTGGAATAAAGTATTTAGGCATACTTCATGGAAAGAGAAGAAACCCAATGTATATAGAGGATTTTGTAAAGTGAAAATTTTCAAGGACTCAAGAGATAAATTTATGAATATTTTTATTGTGAGGGGTATATGTTGAATCTTTTATATATATGATTTTTGAGTGGAATTTTTCAAATACTAATTCTAAAATTAATAAAGTTTTTATTGCAAAATCATTACCAGAAGAAAAGTGAAAAAAAAAAATTAAAAGATCGTTTTATATCGATATTTATCTCATACACCCTTTTAGAGATAGTTCTTTATAAAGGTTTAAGAATTTACCCATAGTTATTCCTATTAACCTTATTTTACCTTTCCCAGGTTTGCTCATTTTTTACCTAAGTTACTTATTTTTATGCCTAATAACTATGTTACCCCATTATTCTTTTTTTTATTTTTTTCTAAAAACATAGACTCCATTTGATATAGTTCAGTTTATAAATATGATAAATTTAGCTTCTTAATGAAATAATATAATATTTAGTAAAATAATATTTTATTGAAAATTATTTTTAAAATGTTTTGTGTTCTTAAAATTAATTCCCCTCATTTAACAATTAAATAGATATTTAATATTATTTTATATATTGAAATATTACATCTAACTCATCATTTGAAAGTGAATAATTAATTTATAAATATTAAAATACATAGCAAAAAAATGTTATTTGAAATATATCCCTTTTTAAAATTAAAAGATTTTAACCACATACCATTTAAATAATTTATTTATCTTATAATTTGTCAATTTCATCATCCCATTACTATTCGAATCATTCTTAGATTTTTATAAATTATAAAATATTCCACAATAATAATAAAAATAGTTATTAAATAAAATTATTTTATTTATAATAAAATATTTAAATTATATATTATATTTTATTATGGTCTAGTTTTTATTTATTATATATGAATTATATTACTTTTAATTTCTTACCAATAATTATTCCGCATATGTTCCTATAGGATAATTGTATATACAAATACAATTTAACCCACAACCATAGATCAAATAACCATATATCTAATATGAATATTTTCTTTTAAAAAATATATAATGGTTATATTTTGGTCCTATATATAGCCTTTCATACATCTCTATCATCTAGTTCAAGGGTTATTTATTTTTATTTTATTTTATTCTTCTTATACTTTTATTAATGATTTTTCATATTGCATTAAAAATGTATTATATTTTATCTTTGAATATAAAATTTTAACTCAATAAAATATTTCATGGTTTATTTTATTTTAGTGTATCATATATTACAATCTATTTAATTAAAATTATTTATCTAATGAGAAATATATTATAAAATCATGGAGAATAATAGGGAAATGTTACATTTTATGTCTAAGTGTGGTTACACAATGTGTATTCCCAACCAGACTTCTTAAAATATATTTTTTGAGCCTACACAATCTATGGGATAAGATATATAGTTCATTATACTAACCTAAAAAACATATATGTCTATATGGATACGTTGTTATATTCTATCGATATGAACCAGACTGGGCCACCGAAGACTAAAAGATAAGTATAACTATGTTACACCCCTTGTGATAATTATCTAACTGGAAAACCCATAGCCCTCATTATGTGGTGTATAAATTGTGTTTCAAAAACAAAACACCATGTGATATTGTAATATAATCCTAGATACTCTAGTTTCTCAGATATCAAACTACTATCACTATTATTCACTCAATTTCCCCCAAAATATCATAGAAAAACTCACTCATCAATGAAATACTTATAGATTCTTTTTTATCCACACTCCTCTTCGAAAATAAATATTAAAAATATTTCATTGTATCCCAATTCACCATACACATTTTCACCTTCATCTACACACCACCCTTCCCCTCATTGACTAATAGTTTCTCATCTGATATATTGAAATCCTCCAATCTCTATATCCTTTCCACCACAACAAATTATCATGATAGTATTTGTTTTTTTCATGTACATGGTTCAAACTGCCTCCATATAGTTCTATTATGGTTTTAAAAAACCCTGCTAAAGATGTATTGGGAATCCAACTCACATTGGTTCCATCCATTTAGTGGTGGTTTACGGGCACCATCGATGAAAATTTGTATCGAAGTAGTTTTTTTTATTTAGCAACGGTTCCCCCTTCCAAAAGAAGGAAAGGGTATAACCCTAGTTTAAAAAGACACTATATCTTTCGTGTGTTTTGGTATGGGGAATTTCCGTTAAAGCTAAAATCCCCCGATCAACAAATTTCAACCATAAATAGTGATTTTTTAATCCTCCACCATATATGGATTTAAAAAAATCTAGTTACAGATTGAACACCCCCATTATAGAGAAATTAAATTCGATAAATATGTTTAAAATCCTATCCATGTTCACCACACCCAACTATGAGATCATATAATCATGATGTTAACCAACATGCTTTATTAGCTTGTAAATATTAAAATTCTAATAAAAAAATACATTACAACATGTCGAAAAGGGAAAAAATTTAGTTGCTATTAAATTACTAAGACATCCTAAGAAGATATCAATGAAGGGAGTAGTGAACTCCTTAACAATATTACATTAAGGTTTACAAAACCTAAACATGTTTTTAATCTAAGGAATACTAGTCATAATTATCAAAACCATTTGGTCATGACATAAATTATTCTAGTGGAACATGTTTCTGAATGGTTACTTATTACAACCATATTTTCAAAGTGACACACCAAATAGTTTATAAGTGGTACTTGATACGAGTTAGCTTTTATTTAAGAACTTAAATTTCAAAAGTGGGAAAAGGTGATTTCCAATGAAAATATATTTTTCATTAAAAATAGTAATTAAAGAGAAGAAGAAATATAAGAATCTAATCAAGAGAGTATTTTAAAAATTTATTTTTCCTTAAAATGTTCCTAATGATAAAATCCTATAAAAACCATAGAGGTTATTAATTTTGAAGTATTGGTGATTTATTAAAACCTTTAGGATAATTATGTTTAATCA
Organism: Viscum album; assembly: GCA_963277665.1. Lineage (NCBI taxonomy): Eukaryota > Viridiplantae > Streptophyta > Magnoliopsida > Santalales > Viscaceae > Viscum > Viscum album. Next base: position 2,042,352,493 of record OY728142.1, on the reverse strand, counting down.
CATCTTCCCACATTTTAAAACCATATAATACATCACTCATTGAATTATAGGTTATTAAAGATTATTTGGAATAATTTTTTATCAAATATTGAATATAGGTGGGATGCATAAAAGTATACTAATGTTTTTCATTTAAAAACCCATCAATGAGTAAGATAAGAAAAAACTGTTCGGTTAAAATTTATCCAAAATTTGTTTTAAGACTAATGATATTTCTAGGATTCCCATTTCTGCTCATAACAACACCAAGGACAAATTTTAATCCACTGAAATGAGAGGATAATGTTTTATAGATTAATATTGAATTGTTTAACTTACAATTTAAGGGAAAAAAATAAATATGGACACAAACATGTGAATAATTCACTAAGAATAAACTAGTTTAATGAGATTTTTCAATACAATAAAAATAGTATGTATTTTTGTACATAGTTCCAAATAATCCACTTCAAAATCATTTAACCCATTTCATTAAAATATATTTCCAAACCATTCATTTATATCAGTAAAATATAAATATGTTTCATTGTCAATATAGGAAAAGAAATGGTTGGAATTATATAGGCATAACCAAATAATCACTCGGTGATTCAACACCACCAATAAAAAATTTAGGCATGATTTATAAATACAATGATATATAAGAAGTTCTTAATAATATCTAAACAAAAAGACATGACCAAAGGAACCCCATACACAATAACTATAAATCATGAAGCAAACAAAATCAATTAATAACCCAAAACTACAAACTCTATAAATTATATTAAGAACATTTGTTAACTACTATATATATAATATCTAAGAAATCAATAATATATTTCATCCAAAGAAATTGAAATACCTAAATTATACCTACATTTATATACATCAATAAAAACATAATGAATGATGATCCATCATTCAATATAATCCTCTATATAACAAAAGAAGATTAATCCCTAAGATATTTGGTGAATTCTAATATGCTCAGCTGGAATCACCATATTATTGTTAGTTTATAATATGTTTAGTTACAAATCATCTCCAAATTCAATGTGAACCCTAATCACTAGCTGATGAAATTTTATCGACAACCTCTCCATCTATATCTATATTTCCTTCTACCAGAACCTGCATGAATATTATGTATAAAATTAAATAGTGTTGTATATTTATGTTTAACCTTAAAAACAACAAATTTTTGTGGACTAAATTATTTTGATGTTGTGTGATTAGCCTTATCACTATCATCAGTTGATACAACATAATTAGGGAAATTTCCATTCTTATTCTGATAAAATTCAACCAATAAATTCTGTACAGTGATGAACTTTCATCTTGCATCTTTATATGGTCCCCTACATCTTTATATGATCCCCATATTTCTGAATTATTGTTTCTATTGAAACAAACTCCCTATGAGAATCTTGAGGTACAATGTAACTACACCTGGATGTGGATGCTGTTGAAATCCTTGGTGTCCTACTAAAGATCTCATATGGTAATGGTCCCATAGTAACCTTGTGCACTCGACCCAGATGCTCCTTCCCAAAGAAATGATCAACTGGATCATCCTGGGAGACCGAGAAGGACAGTGTGGGAATAATATCCCAAAGTATATTTATTTTTACCTATAAATCTATTATTAGTCATAATCTATGTAATAAATATTATCATAGTGAATACTGACAATAAGTTTTTACAATTATAATGGAATTAATACCCCAAATACTTTGGCAGGATCATTATCATTACTCTAATCAGATTTCTATGAACATCTAACCATAGTTCTATTCGGGATTCCTGATTTCCTTAATTCTTTAACAACATTAAAAAAATATAAAATAACAAATTAATATATGAAATTGATGATGTTATATTATAACTATTTAAACTAATTACTTTATTAAAAGTTTATATCTATTTTTGGGAAATCTCTTTGATCTAAAATGTAAGGGATGATGTTTTTAGCTTTATTAGATGCATTTTTCTTAGAGATATCCTAAAATAAATAACATGTAATTTCATATTAGTGTATGAAATTTCATATCCTTGTCATATGAACGTATATATGTAAAATTTTAATAATATAATAATACATATTTAAATACCATGTGATTGTCATGACGATGAAAATAAACATAAACCGTCCATTTCTATCTAGGAACCCCTTGGGGTAACTTATCATATATCTATCGAGTGATCAATAGAGTTTCCATAAATTCATTCCATAATCTCATTGTAAAATCCTTCCATATCTTCCCCAAATTTTTCAATGTCAACTTTCATGTTATATGATCTACAATAGTTAAGTAGAATAACATCTTACAAATTGATTCATTTTTAAAATATTAACATTTAACAACATAATGAAATTTAATTAAATAATAATATATTAAAATTAACATTATCTGTTCATGAAGGACTTCATTTTTCCAAGACTGAGGCCCATGCATCCAATTATCATACGTAATAAGAAGGGTAATCAGATCTACTTCTAGTTGTTCTCGAATCTGGAAAAATAATCCTACGACATCATCCTTATGAACCCTATAAACATCAAATTAGACAATTATCTTAAATCTTCTTAGAATACAAACATCTATACAGTTTATATTTCTCTTTGTATTAACATTGTTTGTGTATATTATGAAAAAATAGTTAGTAGTATAAAAAAGTGAAATTCCATGATCCATAATAAAATTTTTACCTATAACTATCACCCTCCAATATCATCATGAAGAAACAGGAGTGATGACCTACTCCCTCCCTATTGAAAGTGATGAATGGGGAGGCTCTGTCCCAGATATTGATGGGTTTTTGACAAAGGGTGTGTTAGATGCTAACAGAATTAAAGGTGTGAGAGATGGTGTAGGGGTCATCCATAGGGTGTCTTAGATTCTATAAGGAGGGATAAAAATGGATCATTTATTGGTGTGGTTGAGGGAATGTCAATTGGGAGTTTACTGGGATCAATAAAATGCTTTCTCCTTGGAATTCCCTTCATTTAGTAAAAAAAACATCAAAACAATTCCTCCCTTAGTTGTTGTATCAATTCTTATTATCCTTATGACAATAGGTGATAATAGCTATTGAATAATATTAACTGGTATCATGTCCACCTCTCATTTTCCCACTCTATTACCCAAGAGTTCAAATTAGAATGTCTAAAGAAATTGAAGAACGAAATCACCAAATCAGGATATTTTCTCTAACAAACATACCATGTAAATCTCACATCTCACTATTGTTAACCTATTACAATACATCCCATTGTATTAATGATATTAAAAAATAACTCAATTGTTTAACTTGACATCAAAAATTAAAAATTTCCAAACCAAATGGGAAACCACATCATGATTATTAATTTACAAGGTCAAAACACCATGTTTTTAAATGGGATTTTATATTTATAAAATGAGTTTAATTCTGAATTTTTTTCTAGATATTTATAGAACCATAACCTCAATTAAATATATATTTAACACAATATAAAATTTAATGAACATATTAGGTAATGAAAATCATAATCGCAATCATGAAATAAAATATCTATTAGAACTTCATGCTCCTAGAAACCCCCATTTATATTGAATAAAAATTGATAAAATATAGGAAGCCAAAATTTACTAATCATGTATAGTAAAAATAAAAATATATAAGAGTAATTTATTTTAGATAAAAACCCTATAGACATTTTAGAAAACATATTGTGTGTGATAATTTATTTTTTAAGTACAAATGTAATTAAATTATGAAGTTCCCTTTTAAATAAAAGGGAAATTCCGTGAAAATATTAAATTACATTGATAAAATAATAATAGATACATTATATTTAAACTATTTATCTGATAAAATTATTTTAAATTCCATGAACATAAGAAAATAAATGGGGTAGTAAAACAAAGTACACTAACTATTTGTTTCGAGGAATTGTGTAGTAACATTTCATGGCTGGGTGTATGGTTTTCAAATGGTGTGCCTTATTTTTTTATGTTATAAAATACCTCAGATAAAACAATCTCTCATAAATACTAATTAAAATCCTCGTAAAGTGACGAACCCTTAAAATAATTTTAAATTCTAAAATTGATCATCACAGACACAAAACCTCATTTGTGGGTATCTATTTAATATCTTCAAGATATCAAATAATAGTTATCGAATGTTCTAGACACCTATATATGTGTTAAACACACATTATTTGTTTTTAAATATCAATATAAATATAAATATAATTTAATTTTAAAAACATTAATTCAACTAGCCAAAAATATAATTTATAAAACTCGATTAGAAAAATATTATACTCACACATGTTTTAAGATGTTTGTTGAACCAATGAAACCCTAATATAATTATAATAAATTGAGAAGAATCAAATCCATAAAATTATAAATTAAATGGGTAGATACTATATATAATAAAACCATACAAAAAAACTAAAATACATCACCTTGTAGTAGAGATATCAAATGATTACTAGCATTAATTGAATTGTACAAATTCAAAAAAAAATCCACAGGACTCAGGTCACCACTCCACCACATGAATCATACCAAACAAAATAATTGTAATTTAACCAATAAAAACCAATCTAAATTGAATAAAAGCAAATTTCCACAAACAAACTTGAAATCGTTTAAATGAAAATTAATTGAATCCAACCAAACCATACTAATAAGAACCAAATAATAAAATAAAATTTAACAAACATGAAAAAAATTGATATGATTTGATACAAATAAAGCTGAAACACATTAAAAAAATTAACCCATTAGAATATAAAAATTCTAACATTAATTGAAACAATTTTCCGTACCCAAACAAAATATATAGGGATAACCAATCAGGGAGTCATCGGAGATGGTGGGAATGGTGTTGGCAGGGATGACTCATGGAAGAAGGCTATGGCTATAGATCAGGGGGCTCAAAATATATGAAAAGGGATCAAGAAAGGGATATAGTTAATGGTATGATTAGGGAGAGGGTGATGGTGATGTCATATATGAGGGATATGGTAGGGGTGATGGACCTGGGGGCTCTAGGGTGACTGTAATGCTAACAAGGTATCAGGGGATCACGCTTGAGGGGATCAGTCTTAGAGGGCTTGGGGGATACTGGAGCATCAGTTGTTAGGGGTTGACATAATGGTGGGGATGAGGAATTCATGGAATAAGGAAGGGACTTAGGGGAGAATAAATTTTATATTATACAACTAATATTTAGAGGTGGTTTTTAAAAAACCATAGCTCAATAATTGTTTTGTGGTGTTTTAGTAAGATTCCATGAGAAAACCACCACTAAAAAAGGAATTTTTTGTATTTTTCCCAAAATAGTCCATCAATAATTACGATACTATCCATTTAATGACCTAGAATCTCTTTTTTGAACATTAAGATATAGATAAGGCCTGTAGAGATTATGCAGAGAATGGAGTTATAGAAATGGGTATGGGTTAGATATTGACGACCTGGGAAATTTACTAACCACTTATCATTGTGTATGGGACCTTAAATGGTAATAAATGTTGGAAGATATATGAATTTTGAAAATATAAAATATAATTGTGTTTTTAGGATAATCCGTTTATGAGATAAAAACCAATAATAATGTTTTAATCCAAAAAATTATAAAGAATAACTTAACTAATTGAAATAGAAATCCCTACCCCAATTAGGTAAATTCATTGTTTATCGTAATATGTTTAGTAGGATTCATTTTTTATCTCTTTTAGAATAACTTATATGTTAGATATGGACCTCAAAATCTCTTATTGGTTTCAATATCCTCCACTCTCTCTGTCTAAATAGGTTTTATAGTGGAAAAAAATATTTATAGATGAAAATGAATAATATTTATTGCGATTTATGGTTTTATTATATATCAAAATAATTAAACAATTTCTCATATGATAGGTCTGACCTTGGGTTCAAATGTGAACCCCTATTGTAAACCCTATATTCTTTATGAAACAAAGGTGTGAGTTATCACATATGAGAAAAATTTTATGATGATATGTAATTTCATCACAATCACATCTGTAGGGACTAAAAATTAATTTTATTTAATATATGAATTTTGAATATTATCCAATGAATATTGACAAAAATACAATTAATAAAATATTATTCAAAATATTTTCAATGTATATAACAAATATATTAGAGTTTCTATATCTCTATACATTGGGTAAGGCCAATGTGGAACCTGATTTCCTCGGAATGAATTCTAAAGCTCAGAATGTGTAAGAAGACATAAATGAATGAAGGATTATGTAAATTTTAGACAAACATTATCTTGAAATATGAAAATGTTGGGAATAAATATGTTTTCACCCTCTTTATATTTCATTTTTGATTGTGGAATGAATGAGAGATTCTCATATATCTAATTAAAATAATGTCATCATTTGAAAAAAACACACAATGATAGGGGATCCACAATAGATAATATTATTACTCAAATTGTTTCCCTTTATGTTCATGGATATCTTATGGTTTCTACCAATATTCTGGAATATGTTATGATGGATTATCACACATCTTTTTGAGATTTCAACCTAATAATTTCCATGCTCGGTCAAGAGTTTACAGTCCATTCAGGTTCCCCATAATGAAATAATGTATATAAGCATTAATGACTCGATATCAATTCTATGAATATATCATATGAAAAATTAGGACCAGCTCATGAGATACACACACTTTCTATACAGGACGAAGTCTCCATGGATTTCATACTCATCGTAACATATTTTCTGAAGGAATGAGGCATAGTTTATGTAGTTAATATCACATAATATTTATATATTATTATTATATACATATCAAATATGTATTCTAAATTGATTATTTATAGATGGTATACATTAAATAGATTGTGAAATTCTGTAGGTTAAAATATTTCATCATATTTGTTCTAAACATAGGATTTACACACCTATTTATGGTATGTTTTTATGGATCTCCAATGATTTAGGTATAATAATGTCTAATTTAACACCATTAATTTAGATGAGTAATCTTGGAGAATAATTCAAATTTTAGAAGGTATGTTTCAAGTTTTCATTCTTTTTTTTTGATTATCTTGGGATGATCATTTATCACTCATATAGTTTTCTTACAATAAGTTCTATAATTCATATATAACGTGTAACCACATTAGACACTCCATGGTAGAAACTATCATTCTCTACTATGGTTAGAAAAGATCAATGAATCATTGTTAATGGGCTATATAATATTTTAGGATACTATTAAGTAGGTGAAATTTATCATAATGTGATTGATGATGATATTTTTTTTGTAAAAGTCCTTTGTTGACCAAAGTAAATTTCCTTTTAATTTTTTTGTTATTTTGTATTTATTTCACTATGCATCTCAACGATTGAGTAATCACTGAATAAAAAATTAAGAAAATGATACCATTTTATTTAGGGTACCATTCATGATCATGGAGTGTGCTTCAGAGATGGGTTATTAATTTACCTTACCACCTCAATTTAAAGAAATACAAAACTTTTTCCATGTATCATGGATAATGATATGTTTTCTCAATCTTAATCGTGTAATATTGAATGATGATAATGATTTATTGGTGGTAATTCATATTTGGAATACTAGGTTCTTATTATTGGCTAGTAAAACATGAAAAATGGATTAATATGTAAGATCATTTTATGAGAATGTGCTACATAATTTTTTCGGTGTTGTTAGATAAATGAATATTATTTAAATCTTATATATCATGCATTCCTCAATGAAAAATGGAAATGGCAGGATAAAATCGTTATATGGGATATAATATTTAGTGACTAATAAGTGTGTAGAAATGTGAGAGAAAAAAAGTTTTTCTATGGCCAGAAGTTTATTATCATGAAGAAAAGTGAGCAAGGGAGACTTAATAAATCTTGTTTTGGAATTTAAGAGCTAGTTGCATCGTGATGAGATTAACATATCGTAGTGTATAATGAAGGAATATAGTGTGGGAGATATTTTAACCATTCCATGGGGTCCCATGACTAATATTGTGATGATTTGTGACTCTCATGTTGATGTGGGATAATTATATTGTGAATTTTTTGGATGTTTGAAGAAGAAAAAATATCCATGAGAATTATAATTATTATGAGGTGTGAAATGATAGAGTATTCAAATAACTTAAAGGAAAGATATTTGTGTTTGATTTAAGTAATTTTAAAGACATAGAAAATAATCATAAATAAAATTTTTACTATTAAAGAAATAATATTCACACAGTTCTATGAATATAAATGGGAAAATATGAAGAAGAAAGAAAGGTATAGATTATGACCAATGATTAATTTTTATATTATGAAAATCAAAATTAAATGATACCCAATAAAACTTAAACATATTATGTATCAAAGAATATATGAATACATAACACTTTTGGGGAAATTTAATCCAATTAAATTAATGAATAATAATATAATAATATCCAATTATGTTTGAAAAAATCAATCCAATTGTTTTAGACAAGAATAAGAACATAAGAAGATTGTGAAGTTGATGGTGCTACTATTTATTATCCTTAACATTAAATATAGATGAGAATTAAAACCTATAATTTAAATTTATTGACATGATTGATGAAGTTTAACGAATCCCTTGAGATGAATTCATGGTGAATATGTTTATTATAATTTTCATATTAAGAGAATCCATGTTCTTACTATCGATCACACATTATATGGAGTATACCAAAACCCTGCATTGGGTAATGAAATGTTTGATTGGTGACAAATCCTAAACCGTAATTTGGTTTTTTCGATTATAAATATTTGGTTCTAGGATTATTTGTCAAAGGATATACCCATGACCATGCTTTTCATGATAATAAATTAGGAGTTGGGAGTGAGTGAGATAACAAAAATAATACACAGGTGATGTATTCATCCGCATTGAACTAGTAGAAAAGGTATATTTCATGTTATGTTTTTCAAATTTATTATTTGTCACCAACCTGAAAACCCCCATAGTCATGGTTTTCACAATGGTGATTTTAATAATGGATGTGAAAGCCCTATCAGTGGGGTTTTCCATGTATATTTTCCTAGGAATTGATCTTGAAACCTAGAATGTGGGGATTTTCATTTATGTAATTATAATAACCAATGTGAAAACCAAAATCGAATGATTTTTCACATTTGTTATTAGAAAAAAAAATGAAAACATTGGTTTTAATGTAAGTTATTATAATAATCAACCATAAAACCATTTAAAAAATTAAATATATGTGACTTTAAACTCCAAAATCTTATTCTATTGAAGTAAAAACTCTCAAAACCTAACTTCTATGTCTTGAAAAATCCCTGCCATCCCTTAATTCAACCAGATTCTATCATTCATTTTTTTCACCCTCTGATTCTGTGAGTTATTATGTATTTCATTATTTTTTCACAAACATTTATTATAGTTTGAGATATCATATGTGTTCTACATATTTTCTTAAAGATCCATGTTATTTGTTGAGAATTGTATTTTCAACCATTCTGTCACTTAATTACTATCCATATCAAGATTCTTTACTATTATTTTATCTTTATTCATCATTAATATACTCTATATAAATAATATTTTTTAATAATATTTTTATTAATTTAATGATCTATTATATGTTTACAATTTAAATTTTAATTATTTATTTATTTCTGACCGTGCTTGCACTTAAATTCTAGAAATATGATGTTCTTTTATTGTTGTTTTGTCTGTATTTCATGGATATACTATTTGTAATAACATTTTTTGGTTTAATTTTTATTTTATTTTTTAAAAGAAATTATATTCTTTATTTATAAATTGAGATCATTTATCTATTGTTTCCATTAAATTTATATCCATTTTTTATATTACGTTCATTTATTCATCATATGAATGTTTATATTATATAATTGTTTGTTTTTATTAAATATTTCTGAATAAATATTTTTATTAGACATGTGTTAATAAATTGTGAGTTTATTTGATATATATAATTAATTTATTAATTATATTATTGTTTTTGAAAAGATATTTATGAATAAATATTTAATTGATTTTATATTTTGATTATAAAATTCTTATATGGTAATATATAATTTCAATATATTTGTTTTAAATATATATATTCATATATTTATATGTATTAATATATTCATCTCTTATATTGTAATTTTTAGTAATTAAAGGTTCGTAATTGTATAAATACCCAAATACATGGTGACGAATATGATAAATGGGTTGATGACTTCTAATAATTTTTAAAACCAAATCATGAAAAAATAGATATGATTTTCTATCAATGAATAAAAGGCTTATATATTGTAAATTTATTGTATAGAGAAATCAAAGGCCATTTGATTTTCTATGTTTTTAGTAATATTTATTAACACGGTCTCTATCATTGTGAACTAAAAAATACATCATGATTTAATATTTAATAATATGTTCCTCATGAGACAAAGGATCATCATCAATAATTATTTCATGATGTATCCATGGAAATCACTGAAATAAAAAGTAAATGTTGAGTGATTATATTGAGACACTAAGAAACCATTGTACCCAAGTTACACTAAATTTTTTGTGTTCTCAAAAATTGTGGTATTGGTTAACATGAAAAACAAATGGTTAGAGTGATAAAAGTTTCACTAAAATGCTTAAAATTTTGAGAGAGTTACTTCCTGATGAAAGAAGTCTTCCAAATTCCAATTATGATGAAAAAAAATTATATCCAATAGGAATAGGATGTAATAAAATACATACACTCCCTAAACATTCTGTGTTTTATATGAAGGAATATAAAAATTTATCATAATATCTTAAATGTGGGACATCATTGTGACATCCCACCCTTGTGGCCACTAAAACGATGCCCCAAGCCAATTGGTCACATGGCCAAAAGTGTTCCTCCCCATATTCCAGTAATTGACCAATAGTAGTGAGGGTTTGAAGGTGGTAATGTGGTGAGACTATACCCTTTAGATTAGAAATAAATACTCATATTAAATTAAAAATATATCTAGTGGAACATAATCACCACTAAAATTCAATAAAAAAATAATAAATAATCATGCATAAATATACTCTTACATAAATATATGTTTTTATATATCATACATAGAGAGACTAAAAATATTATTAGAAAAATAAAAGATACAATGTCTATATCCAATATAATGATGAACACAATATTATCCCTCTCCTCCCATACTATATCCTATCCCAGATAGGTAACAATAAGCAATTATAATTTGTGAACCTGAAGCTACAACCATGAGGTATGTTTGGGTACCCAGTGCAATGGTATCCTGCACATGGTGTGAGATATACTAAGTAGTACAACACCAATGGTGTCTAATTCAATCTTTTATGTGAATATAAAATACAATATTGTGCAAGTATATCAATAAGGTAGTAAATGAATAAATTTAAACAAGTCGGGATTGGGTTAGTAAAGGACCCTTGGCGAACCCTACCAGTTTTAGCTTATGTCATAATGTCTCTGAACATACCCACAAACACACACACACACACACACACAAACACACACACATATAAATATAAGCATATATGTAAACTGATATATATATTAATATACATTCATCGGTGAATATCCAGGCGTAAGACTCAGAAATCCACTAGATTGTAAGGGTTATGGTAGTAAAGTAGACCTTTGTCCCATGGATATAATCCAAGATTTCCTTGAATGAGTGTCTCTATACAATAGAAACATTCATGGTAGTCACAAGTATCTAAACATAAGACCAATATTTGGTCGAGTAACCATGATATATAGAAAATCCATCCCAACTATCTAATTATTATAAGGATATATCACCAGTCGTATGTTATAATAAACTAGAATGATATATTATTTTTTTCTATGGGACCATAAAAGGAATTACATAATGAGGAAATTAGGTATTTACCAAGGAGAAATGTAATTATGTTTATTATTTAACACTATCCATGAGTACTGAGGAAACCCAAGTATTTTTCAAGAGTGGGGACAATCATCTAGCCTTTGATCCCATCAATATAATTCTGTAAAAAGGAAGACCAAGTATCTATAAAGGTGTAATATAATTCAATTAACCTATGATCATATCCATGGTATTCTCTAATGGGGGATTTGGTATCACTCATGGTATATTTAATCTCAACCATCCTATGAACCCATCCGTGATATTTTATAACGAGGAACCTGAGTATCTCTCTAGGAGAACGTAATTCATTTAAGTATTTAGTTTTGAGTTTTAAAGAAGAAAATGTTAGTAGGAATGTTATATTAAAATTCAAGTACACTTTTGGGGTCATGTATTTATAATTAATCAATAAGGACATGGAGTTTAATGCCATTGATCATTAAACTATCACCATTTAATTAACCATTTTTTAGATATCTAATTGCACCTCACATATAGGATTATTAAAAAATAGGGTAGGGTTATTATTCCAGTTCATTTAATTCAAAGTATTCATTCTACACATGAAGTATAATTCAATCCCACTCAAGAGATATTTAATTTGGTGGAGAGGAATTATGATCATGAGAATTTAGAACAACATCCAAAGGGGTTGCATAATTAAATTAAGAGGCTCATAAGTAAAAGGAACATAAATAACACAACCTAAGTGGGTGATTTTTGTAGGGGTGTACAACCTCCAATGGTTTAAAATAAGAAACAACGGATATATGGATTTAGGAATAGAATTTATATGTTCAATTTCACATTTAGGTGATGATGAGAATGAATTCCAGTGTGTAGAACAACAACGTTATTTTTTAATCATGCTAGACATTTATGAGAAATCATATATACCACGTAACTCAGTTTTATCATTGTCCACCAGTCTAAAGATGTTATTTAATTAATTCTAGAATGAGTGAAATAATAAAAATATACAAAATACCCAAAAATAGGGTTAATTATCTCACTTAAAGATAGTCCCATATATGTAGAGATAAATGAAGAAAAGAAAAATGAGGATTCTTAGACTTATTTACATTGTTCTAACACACCCAACGATGTTAGATTTAGAGATCCAAATAGAGGGTTACATGGAATCCTAGAAAATGTAAAGAGGAGTTATTGAGTTTCTTGATATAAGATAAAATAGGGATGTAATGGAATAAGAATAGAAATAAGGTTGGAGGTGAAAAAAGTCAATTTACCCCTCTTAAATGAGGCCCATGGTTTTTCTGCACGGTTTAGCTAACCATAAACTAATAGTGAATCTAATATATTCTAAGAGACATACCCCACATGGATTTTACACACTTTTTTTGATTATTGTGTGTCAACCGTGTCGTGATACTTGTTATGTGGTAATCAATGTGTATCTATGTGCACATTTTGGAAAAAATTCATAGCCCGTGCACTCGCCTATAAAATTTACTATATACATTCCACATAGTCATGTGCCTCACATTGTACAGTTTAAGAAACCATTTGACACACCTTAAAGGTATGAATGATTTCTCATGAGGGGTCATAATGTTTAAAAAAATCATGAAACCTATCTATTTCTCCCAGAAATCCTGTTTTTGGAGCCCTATACTCCCAAAACTCATACAAACATATGGGATACCTCTAAGACCTTAAACCTTATTTAAGTGTTCCAACTATTAGAATTATGTTTTGATGATCAATTCAAGATTTATCTTATAAATTAAACAATAAGATCTAATTCCCTTAGAATTTTTAACCAATTCAATACATGGGATGTTATAATCATGACATAAAATGGTTGAGAAAAAAAATATTCTGATGAACATGATGTTTTTTAGGGAATAAACGTTCTAGAAATGATATTGATGTTTATCTACAACCACTGAAATAATATTTAAAATATATATGATAATATGGTGTTATAGTTTTTGATGCGTAAAATAAAGAGTGTTTTATTTTATGTGTTATAATATATTTCACTATATATGACTTTCATGAATATAAATTTTATTTAATATAGACTTAAGAGTCATAAATATTGTAAATTTTGTGAAGAAGGGACTTTATATAATCAATTTAATAGTGTAATATAATAGTGTATATGGTATATAAAATTATTTTATAAATGGATCATCCTCATCAATGATTAAAAAATTTATTTAATGGTTTACAAGAGTACGATTTTCCCCAAAAAAATCATATGAAGAATACTATGATTAGGTGAAAAACATCGATGTTATATTTGTAAATAATTAATGTTTTGTTATTCAAAAAAGACATAGAAGAAATAATCCATCTTATTAGAGCATCCTTATTAGAGATTTTTTATGGTGAAATATAACATTGGAGTTAGAAATATTTAGAAAAATATATTTAATACTTTAATTAGAACATTGATAAAAATAAAATAAAATATAAAATATGGATTAAATGAATGTTTTGTCTTAGTATCCATGGGAACACATTTGGAGTTATCTCCAACTATAAAAGATAATAGAATAAATTTACCTCAGACTTTTTAGACATTAAGAAAGAGTTAAAAGATAAAATTTCATCAATGAATGCATAGTATTAAATTACCCAATGGGTTTTTTTCAAATGATAAAATTTATGTGTCATTGATGGATTTATTGTTTATAGGTATGAAATCTCATGACTATCACGAATTGATGCAACATGTGTTACTATTTTCACTTCATGGACTCCTATTGATACCATTTAAAGAGACTATAACCAAGTATTTTCTCTTTTTCAATTCCATTTTGGAAAAAAATTAATAGAACTAAATTATTTAGATTTTTTTTAAAATGAATATATAAAATAACCCCAAATCCAATAAACCATATCTAATGTCTACATGAATACATTGGCATAAGATATAGGGGATCAAATCACTAATGATCAATCATTTTAGTAGTCTAGATGAACCATATACATACATTATTCTCATATTACATTGGAAAAATAAAATATATAGCATAAGAAACATTCTCATATCCTTCATATTATTAATAATATCCTTCTGAATATACTAGGGAAAGGAATAAATAAATATTGAGCACAAATAATCAGTAAGGGTTTGATAAAGTGGAATCTTTCATGACAAAATAAGGCATAATCAATATGAAAAGATAAATAGATGTAAACACATTCCATTTAATCAATAACTTGAGAAATAAATGCATTAATGGACAATATCGATGAAATAATATCATGGATGATAATAAATTAATTCTCAATGAAGGAAATTCATAATTTTGGATATTATGATCATAGACACCATGATATATTTACCATCAAGGCCTTATGCCAAAACTATTTAATCGATGGTTAGATATACACAACAAAAAACCCATTAATGATTTTGGCCAACTGGTCAATCTCATGTGACCTATTGATCTATTTATAGGCTATTGATAACTGTGATCCACCCATCACTATGTGTTTAATTCAACACTCATATATTTAAGGATCAATGTAATTTGAAAAAAAAATCCCTATTAACAAATATCCTTATTGAGTAAAGAATATGGAATATAAATATCTTCCAAGTCAATCAAATAAAATTCAATGTAATAAACTATATGTAGGAATTGATATGGAATCCCTTACATAAAGTGTTCGATAAACTTTTAAGGCCTTATTAAATTATTTTTAACCTTAAGTAATCGAATTACCTTTTATTAGGGTGATAAATTTTACAACTATTACAATTCATAATGACTAAAAATAAAAGTGACCGATTTACTAATCATGAACCATGTGATTCCAAAAATGTAATCCTTTTTATCAAATCTCATTTCTATATGTTTCATAAATTAACTTTAAAATAATCCCACAAAATGTAATAAAACGATTTTTTCGGAAATTTTTTTAAGACTAAAAATTAATTTATATTAAAAACATGTAAAATATTGATCCTAATGTAAATAAAATGGATCTTAAATCAATTTAATACCAAATAAAAAATTTAATGAGTATGTTAAATTAATTTATTTAAATAAAATAAACGATATTTTTTAAAAGATCATTATTTTTAACTCTTTAACGAGAAATAAATATTTTTAGAAAAGACAAAAAAAAATTAACCTAAATTAATATTGACATTATGAAAACAAAGAAATAATTTTAACATGGTAATACTTCAATATTTTTTGTGGTTTTTTAAACTCGGTGTTGTGTGTGAAGTAAGTTATCGATGAAATTAGATTTATTTAGAGAGAAATATATCAGAAAATCTATGGTTATTACATTCTACCCCTTTCTAAGAATTTCATCCTTAAAATTACATCACACTTATATAAATATCAAAGGATACTTATGCCTCATCACATCCTTATGTTTCTATATAGCCTTATCAATTTTAATATTTCTCTATAAAACACTTAATATATGAGTGGTCAGGTTTTGTAACATTTTCTCTCTACGATCCAGAACATCCATAAGTTATTTCTCATTAGACAGTTCTTTCTCCAATGGTATAACCTATGATTTTAATACATGTTAAGTATGAAGTATTTACTATATTAGGAGAGATACATGGAACAAATAATGTACTTGATAGAGATTCTGTGGAATCTCTAAATGATACTCTACCATCTTAATACAATAAAGAGTTCCAAGGGACCAGTTTATTGAAGTATCAACTTTAATTTCTTTAAAAATATCATATCTTACTTCTAAGGAGATATTTATAAGAATATATTATCACAAAATCAAACTCTAGATCTCAAGATCAATTTTCAGTATAGCTTTTTTATGAAATTTGATCATTCATTATGTGTTGTGGAATGGATCAAACCTTAACTATAATTTTAATATCTATATTAGGTCTCAATATCTTTATTTCTCCAACCTCCTCCCAACACATAAGTGTTTTAGTATTCCATCAATAAAAGTATTTATAGAGATCCATCTAAATTATTATGTGAAATATTTTATTACAAGAAAATTCTACCATAGGAAATTATTGATCCTTGAAAACTTGATAAGCCATTGATAAAGATAAAAACATGTCTTCTAGAGTATTATTTATACTCTCATACTTAAAATATGTCGGAGGATGATAATAACTATTGAATATCAACTCTATATCCATATCCAATTGAAATATTCTCTAGAAGATCAAGGTAAACCTCATATTCAGATCAGATACGATTGAAAGTGTTACCCCATGAAATTTCACAACTTTATTAATGTATAATCAAATATGATGGTCAAGAGGAAATATTTTCTCATGGATAAAAAATGCTCTTATTTTTTAAGGTGATCAACTAAAACCCTAATATCATTATTCCCTTCATATTCTTTGGGGAGTTTTAAGATTAAATCCATAGTTATTTATTCCCATTTTAATTATGGTCTGGTTAATGGTTGTAGTAACCCCTTATACTTATGTATCTCAACCTTAACATTCTAACACTCCAAGAATAAGTATACATACATAGTAATATCCCTTTTCATGTTATCCCACATGAAATATTATTTCAGATATCTATATATATTTTTACATCCATGATGAATAAAGAGTGAAAACTATGATAATCATCTAGTATATTTTTATTAAAATATGCAATTATTGGGATACATATTATGTTCTTGAACATTATCATTCCAGCAAGATCATGGTTGAACTTATGATTTCTTCCTTCTTCTATAATTCAATATCTTCATTCTATTACTTCTTAATCCTCTCATGGATAGATGGTCAAAAATTCATTTGAAAAAAATATAATATGTGGCCTCTTCACTCAAAATTTCAAGAATTATATTTCAAAGATACACAAACATTTTACATATTTAAATATAATTCAAGAAAAAACTAGAATGGTTTTTTTAACTACAATAATCATGAACCTTGTTCACATTCCCAGGGTGGTAATGTATTGAGCATACATAATCGTTAATCAACTCCAAGCATATTTTTGGGGAATATTAAATTCCTTTTATATAAATATATACTTTAATATTTTATTATTATATATATATCACACCTTTCACTGTACAAATAATTCCTCGATATCTTCATTGAAAAAGTCACTGATGCTAGTTCCAAATAATTATTTGAGTAATTTTTTCTCAGGAATTTTCAATTTGAGGGATGCATACTATATCACCATATCATTATACATGATAATGAATCCATGTATCTTACTTGATACATCACTATAAATGATAAAAAATTCTCCACTGCATTTTAGTATAAGAGGAGGCTCACTGAATAACCTTATCTTTAGTTCATTGAAATTTTCTTCAAATTCATCTGGCTATAAAAAATAACCCCATTCCATGTGAGCTTGGTGATTGGATCATAATGTGTTAGTAATAACTATATAGACAAAGAAAATGACATATCATAGTTATTTTGGTTAGTCAATTTCATTTAATAATAACTTCCAAGTTTTAAGGATCCACCAATATGCCATCACATGATATTATATGACCTATGGAGAAAACTTTTTTATCCAAAATTCACACTTGGTAACTTTGGAATATAGATTCTTATTCTTCAAATTCAAAAAAAAATCCTCAAATGTTCTCCAAAATCATAATTTCCCTTAAAATATATATGAATTTCATATATAGACTACCAAAAACTGATCAAGCTAATATCAAAATTCTCTATTCATTAAATCCGTGAATATAGGTGGAGCCATGGTAAGTCAAAAGGTAATTACAAAAATTTAATGATGACCATAACTATTATAGGTGGGTTTCTAAAGTATATCCTCTATATTGAACCTTATCTTATAGTATCCACATCAAAGATCAATATTTTAAAAATATTCAGCTCCCCATAATTGATCAAACAGACATAGATATAGGGTGGAGGATAATTTTTCTCAATAGTGGATTTGTTAAGTTCCCAATGATATATTAAAAGTAGTATTAACCCATGTTTCTTCTTAAAAAAGAACAGGTTTACCCCATGGCGAATCACTAGCTTGAGTGAATCCAATGCCTAGATTATCATTGAGTTTCTTATTTTATTCATGTATCACAATTAGGTTCATTCTCACTATTACAAAACTGGCATTTAACAGCACTGTTATTTATCTGCTATAGATGAAAATGCTGATAAATGGAATATTTATCAGTGCTAAAGAAAGAAATAATAAATTTAACCTTTTATCAATGCTTTTATTTTAGAACTGATAAAGGATACCATTATTATGGAATTAATTTTAGCACTAATAAATGAATCCTTGATAAATGATTTATTTCTATTGCTGATAATGAGTTTTCTTTATCAGTGCTTTATTTTTATTGCTGATAAAGGGTTTTATTTAGCATCACATTATGTTTAGTACTAATCAGTATTTCTTTCATCAACACATTTTATCAGAGATAAAAGGAAATATTTAAATAAATAAAAAATAAAAACAGTTTTTATTAAAAAAAATTAAATTTTTTATTAATTAAATAATTATTGATTAAAATTAATAGATTGATTATACACTATTAAATATTAAAAAATTTATTAATTAAATAATTATGATAATTAATTTTATTAAATTATATATATTAAATATATAATTATATATATTTATGTAAATAAATATGATTATGTATTAATAAATATTTATGTACTTTACATTAAATTGTCACATATTTATTGAATATTGGTATCTAATTAAAAAAATAATATGAATTAAAAACATTGAATAAATGCATAGTACTAGACGAATAATGTAATTTCAATTGATTCTTTAATTTAATATAGATCAAATGTGTGTTATATTGATTTCACATATATGTATAATTAATGAAGTTTACATACAATATGCACACACACAAAACATATCCATTTTTTCAATATTGTTAAAGTGTACCTATATTCTTAATGAATTCAGTTTCACTCAATTTGTACATATATGCATGAACTCAAAATTAGATATTCATTAATAATGATAAAAATATTTTTGTAAAAAAAGATTTATAAATAAATATATTTATAAATAAATATTTTTATAAATAAATATTTTTGTAAATGAACATTCACTATATTTAAAGAATTATATATTTATAATTATAAATAAATAATTTTTTAAAAGTACTTATATAAATTTAAATAAAAAATTTTGTACAAGAAAATTAATAAATTTATAATAAAAATATTTAAATAATTAATATATTTACAATATTTATATTTATATATATATTAAATATATATATGTATAATTATATAAATATAAAAAGTTAAAAATAATATTTATTAAATCAATTGCTATAATTATAAATAAATAATTTTAACATTATAAAAAATATATTTAAAAAGGTATATATTTACTATATTTATATTTATATATATTTAATAAGTAATTATAAATATTTACAATGTTTTTATTTATAATTATAATTATAAATACTCTAATATCGCTTTAGTAATAGGCACTAATAATGATGAGGATTTATCAGCTCTATAAGTTTACCATTGATAAATAATCCTTTTATTAGCGTTTATATTATATGCTTTGTTAAAAGGGATCTTTATTAGCGCTTATTAGTAGGCACTGATAAAAGTGTACCGTCCTATTTTAAACACCCTAACCATTTTAAAACACGAACCATTTGAAAACTCATTGTGATATGGACACTTTCCACAGAAGCCACCCACTATCAACACTCATCCTCAGTGAATTGAAATTCGAATCACACCACTCGACTGCCTCTGAACATCTTGCATGACATCTGAACATGGTCTCGAATTTTCTACAACCTTGAGAGGTAGGACTTTTGATTTTCTTTGTGTATTTTAGTTTCATTTTTGATTTCTTATTTTATGATTTTTTATGATCTACTGTTAATGATTTTTATGTGATATGGTGTTTAAGGAATTATTTGGGCATCATTGTTTGTATTGACTATCAATTTATTGTCTTTTTTTATATTTGACCCTAAATCATGGATGTATTCGTTATTGTTTTACTGATATGGTTTATGTCTTATTACAAAATAAATTTTCATATATGTATATAAATATGTAGAGTTTTTGTATATTTGATTTTATTGGCTACTGATTTGAGGAACATTTGTGGTTCCTTAATAATTATATATATATATTCACCTTTCATGGACACCTTAGTGGACATACAAATTCAAATTCTATTTTAAAAGAACCAAGTTCATAGAGTGATGTATGTTCCTCTATTGGTTATATGTATAATAGGATTTTGTTCCTCTCAGAATTCACTATGGTACTTAGTTTTCTGATTGAGAAGATTCAGAGGGGCCATCCTCAGTTAAGCACATTTGTTTTTGTCACATAAATTATTCACTTTTTGAATCATTATAGTTCCTTTAGTTCATGTTACATTTGAATTTCATGTTTTTATCTATTTTATGCTTCTTATAGACTACATGTGAGTGGTTTTTATACCATTGTGACATGTATGTGTGTCTATATAGATATTTCATCATTTATTTCAATGGTTTTATTTCAAATATGCATTCCTATATCAGGTAATGATGATTTTGGGTCTTCATGTTCATTGACCCCAATGGTCATGCAAGAATTTTGTTCGACCTATGGTACTAATTGTTATAATTTTTGTGGGGGGGGGCACCTCCCGTTTATGGTTTTTACACCCAATGATTAAAACATCCATTAGTGACTTTGAGGTGTGTTAAAGGTGATAACATGATATGACTTGGTGTTGTTGGGGGGTAATTCAGGATAGGGTCATTACACTATCCATATTATAGTTTACACCTATAATGTTTAGTGATAATATCATTTATTATATTACATTATATCCCCCTATTTTTTCAAATTAAAATATCCCTTATCATTGGATTTTGAATATCCAGGTGCTCAGATATTCTAGTAAAAATGATCCATATTTCCCATATTATAATTGTCTATAACATTAACTTATTTATAATGAATATCTTTAGTTTATTTATCTATATATTGAATAAAATTAATCCTTTATGAATGCAGTAGGAAGGATATGAACTAAATGGATGAACACTAATAATTTTACAAACTAATAAGAAAATAGAGTTAAAGAGATTGTCATATTTGAAAGAGAGCATGAATATGACCCTTCTAAAATCCTCTGTTCTTCTATACATATTTATCAAGAAAAATTAGTCTGGAAGAGTTTTAAGAACATTTGATTTATCATGGAATATCTCAATGTTATAATTTTTGGACTAAACATAGGAAAAAACTAAACACAAACATCGATTAGGATTACACTATGGTATATGAAACATTTGATATTATTACATTTGTAAAGGTTATGGAGATCTCATGGAATAAATTATAGTAGCAATTGAAAAAAACCTTCGTTATTTTCTGAAGTTGTTTGAGGGGATAAATAGTTCTTCCAAGAAACTATCATATACCAATTGTACTAAATACACAAAATTATCAGTTGTATTGAAGTTATATAATTTTAAAGTTTTCAATGGATGGAGTGACACCATCTTTACAGAACTACTTGGTATTCTGAATGATATGCTACCAAAAGAAAATGAACAACCATGCCAAACATATAAATATAAATGAATGTTACATTCAATATGAAGGATCTCTAAAAAATACATGATTATCAAAATTATTTCATATTGTTTCTAAATTACTATGAGTCACTCGTCAAATTACCTAAGTGTGGTGAAATTCGATATAAGAAAAATGAATCAAGTCCTTTGAAATATGTATGGTAAACTCCAATCATTCCATGGGTTATAAGAAAATATGGATGACAGGAAACCACAAGACAATTAACATGGAATGTTGATACATGAATTAGATATGTGAATATACACTATCCAGCAGATTCTACTCAGTGTAATAAAATTGATTATGATTTTCTAGAATTTAGAGATAAGCTGAGAAACATACATCTTACATTAGATAGAGATAGAATAAATCATTTTGGTGTAAATTTTATTACTCATAGTACGTGTCCCATCATGTTAGTAAATTTTAAGTCACTGTCATTGTTATTCATGAATCACAAACATATTATATGGTATTTTCCTATATTTGGACCAAAGAAACCTTGTAATGATATTGATTTCTTATTGGATCCATTGATAGATGATCTGAAATGGATGTGGGATACATTTGTTACAATTTATGATGCTCATAGAAATGAAGTATTTAGATAATTTTTTGTACCTTGATGACATACATACCGATCATAGAAAACAATATTTGATGGGAATATAAAACAATTTACGACACCGTCTCTAGCAGTGGACGATAAACTGTACCAAAATGTAAAAAAGTATCGACATTGTTTTTTGTAAACCATTTTAGAAAAACCTTACAAAATCAGGCTGGGAGAAGAGATCAATTTTCATTGAATTATATATTGTAATTGTTTGTATGTTAGAAATTTTCTTGATGTCATGCATATATAGAAAATGTATTTGATATTATAATTGGCATGTTACTAAATTTTCCCAGAAAAAGGATATATGGAATCAAGGCTAGTTTTGACTTGATTGAAATGAGTATAAGGGAATATTTGGAACCAATGAAGGGAAAAGGTGGACTTTTGTTCCTCTAATAGCTTACACTCTATCCAGATATGAAAATTTTCATTTTTTCCTTTTCTTTATGAGTGTAAAAGTTCCACAGTGGTAATCGTGAAATATCAACAATGTCTTGTCAGTGACTAAGATTAAGTTACAAGGAATAAAATCAAATTAATTTCATGTTTTGCTGCAATATTTAATTCATGTTTCTTTCCATTACATTCTGCCTCAAAGTGTACAATGTACATCCACCAGACTCTGCTTATTTTTTAAATCCATATATAGTAAAATTTTAGACCCAGTGAAGTTTCCCATCATTAATAAGGATATTTAAATAATATTATGAGAATTTGAAATGTTTTCACACTATAATTAGTTGATATACTATCCAACCTGATGGTTTACTTTGTCAAATAGGTTCCACTATGTGGTTTTGTCCATTATAAATGGATGTACCCCACCGAATGATATATGAATATTATGAAAGGGTATATCCGAAATCAAAGTTGTCCATAAGGTTGTATTGAGGATCAATATATTGTTTAAGAATCTATTGAATAATATACTAATTACCTATCAGAAGTTGAAAACATTGATCTCCCAAAATCTCATCATAGTGAATGGCTTGTGGGCAAATAGAGTTTGGGAATAGATATTATTACAATTTCCTTGAAAAAGCGGGAGTAAGAACATATTTACATATTAAATAATAGTTAAGATGAAGATCCATGCATCAAATACCACAAAAAAATCTTAGTTTTTTTGATCCACAAATGGATGAAAGATAAATATCAAATACAAATAATTAACAATTTATAGGATGGTTTAAAGATCAAATTTATAAGGAGTTATCTAAAAATATGAATTCAATTCCCAAACTACTTCAATGGCTATCCATAAGACCAAATGAAAAAGTTATATCTTACACTGGGTTTGTAATCAATGGTTATACATTCTATATAAAATAACATGATGACTTCAGTATGATGCCAAACAGTGGTTTTATGCTTATAGATGAAGTGATGCGCATATCTGATTCCAAGGATTGAAATAAAATTTATCCAAATATGTTGTATTTTGGAATTATCAAATAGATATACGAGTTAGATTATACAACATTTCATGTGTCTCTTTTTATTGAAAATGGGTTTAAAATATCAATGGAGTGAAATTTAATTAAATGGTATTTTTGAAGGTGAATATCAGTGTAGAATGTGAAAAAGAAAATCCATCCATAATGGAATCACAAGTAGTGAAATTATTTTATGTCTCTTATCTAATAAACATTAATTGTTTCATTGTCCTACTAGCGACTAAAATAAATATTTATTAATATGAAAATTCAATCGAGGATTCCTTTCATTGGGACATAAAAATTAGTTCATGTCAGTCTCACTGTAGATAATGTCTTGTTTGTTAGAAGTGACCTTAAATGGGGGATTTGAATTCTAAAAAGAGGAACCAAATCCTCAAAACATTTTAAATATAAAGAGATTTAAATGAGAAGGTAAAATATTTTTTTAATATATTATGTTTTTCTTCATAATATTATATGTTCTCTACTTTATTAACATAAAATAAATTAAATTTTGGACTACATATGAAGACAACGTCTTTTTCACCTAATGATGTTACCAATCGCTTGGAAGAAAAAATTAAAGAAACCCTTTGGATAGATAGAAAGTCAATGTTACAATATAATTTATCTATTTTACCCAAAAAAATATAAAATGGAACATTTATTTAATTTTCATTATTCATTATAGAGTTCATTTATTTTAGAATATTGATGTCTATGTGTCATGTCTTTACAAGAAGGTCAATGATGTTGTCTCTGCTCAATCATAGAGGTAAAATTGATGTTTTCATAGTAAAATAATTTTCCAAATTATGAATTCATTATTTCATATTTATGTTTAATTTATTTTTTCTAGTATTACTCACATAATAATTGTTTTTTATATATGTGGATTTTTTTTAGTTGGTGGTGCTTTTTCCAAAATTCATGATCCTTCTCCCTTAAAACCTTTTCACCCCTCTAGTGGTTTATTTAGGACTTTTATTCAAGTTACCTCTACTACCTTTGCACGAAGATAAGTGACTCTTCCTCTACTCAATATTGAGGTAATCTTGATGTTCACACAGTGAAATAATTGACCATATAATTAATGTATTTTTTCATATGTATGTTTAATTTATTTTTTTACTATTACTCACATAATAAATTTTTACTTATACAAGTGGATACTTTTTTTCATTTTGGAGGTGATCTATCCATCTTTCTTGCTCCTTCTCCATTTAAAAAATTTTCACCCATGTACTAGTGCATTTATCACTTTCTTTCATGTTACCTCCACTTCATTTATAGGAAGAGAAACGATGCTACCACATATTAATTACAAAGGTAATCTTGATTTCTTCCTAGTAAAATCATTGTTCATTGAATTAATGTATTCATTCATATGTTTGTTTAATTTATTTGTTTTAAGTATAACTCACATAATTCTATTTATTATATAGGTAGAATCATTTTTTGAGTTAGGGGGTTCTCTGTCCATCTTTCACACTTTTTCTCTCTTAAAACTATTTCAACCCTATATTGGTGCATTTATCACTTTATTTCAAGTTACAATCACTTTTTTTTCTAGGTAGAGAAAAGATGCTACATCTGCTAAAATTATGAGGTATTCTTGACGTTTTCATAGTAAAATAATTTTACATAGAATTAATGTATTGTTTCATAAGTATGTTTAATTTATTTCTTTTTCGTATTACTCACATAATAATTTTTTTCATATACAAATAGATTATTTTTTTGGAGTTTGGGTGCTATTTTCATCATTCATCCCTTTCTACACCAAAATATCCCCAAACTTATTATCTCAGAAAATGATTCACTCATATAGTGTTCACATCTATCACTTCCTCTCAAGTTCCCCCAACTACTCAATAATAGTGGAAATCTTAATATTTTCAATGTAATATCATTTTCCATAGAATTATAGAATTATTTCATATTTATGTATAATTTATTTCTTTTTATTATTAATCATAATAATTGTTTTCTTATACAGGTGGATTGTTTTTTTGAGTTGAGCTGGTTTTTTTGAAACGACTCATGAAATGTTGAATGTTTGAAAAAGAAACTCTATGGAAATCATGGAAACATTGACTGTTAGGAATTTTTTTGAATTTATGTAATATTTTTTATATATGTAATTGTATAAACCAAGGTTTGAAATGTATATAATATAGTTTTTTTTTGGGATTTTTTTTTAATTTAATTTCCTTTGAAATATGTATTGGGACTTGTTTTTGTTGATATTTAATGAGTTTCATGTGTGTTTCTGGTGCTATAATATGCTGTTAAAGCACACTGTAGTGGTGGTGCAATGTGCTATAACATCATATTATAGTATGGCCCTTTATCAGTTCTTTTAATAGTTATGATAAAAATACATTGATCAGTGCTTTTATGACAACTACTAAAAGTACTGGGATTTTAACATCACTCACATTGTAAGTGCTTTTCTAGTGCTAATAAAGGCCATTTCTAGCACTGTTAAAGGCCAGTTTTATATAAGTTTTGGTTGGTTCTAGGCACAAAAGATGTGTTTTTACAGAGAGATATATTAAAATTTATTATACTAATCATTTTTCAAAACCAAGAGGGAGGATCTCACATATCAAATGTATAATTAATTTATTTAATATCAAAATAAATAAATACATTGGCTTAAGAACATTCTTCATTGATTATTGTTGATCTTCCTAAAGGCTCCTTTCGTAGTGCCTTCATTGTGCTTGTGAGGATCAAAGGGTAGAATCTATCTAGTGGTTATCCAGAGGTGCCCCAATGGTCTCCGTGAAACGCCACTCATTCTTCAAGTGATAGCATAGAAAATCGAATTTCTTGGTAAAGACTCGTAAATTTCACCGAAATTTTTTTTTCTTAAATTCTTTGGGATTTTACAAGGACGCAGTTTCTTATGGCACCTGATTCCAAGGCCCGGTGTGCCCGGAATCAATTTCTGAAGTTTAGCTCGGGTATGTTCAGTGAAGAATGAGTGGGTTTTTCTAACTTTTGAACCAGTGCTCAGAATCGAAATCTGAGGGCACCGATGAAACCGCGACACTGGTAATTGCTTAAGAAGAGCTTTACTGGAGTTGCGTTTTCTCGGGAGGAGTTGTTAAAAATTAGGTAATTAAATGTTAGGTAAAATAAATGGTGTGCAAATTTATTTTATCCATGGTAGTTTAATTCTCTCATGGGAAGTTGTTGGTGGGGCCCACAACCACCCAACATCCCATGTGAGGTTATGAGGGCGGTGGGGCCCACACGAGCCCCCATCTTCTCATATTCCCTAACTCCTCTAATCTCCCTCTTAAGTGTGTAACCCTTAAAACATCCCATTAATTTGTGACATTCCCTCTCCCCACATTTATTAAATGCCAACTCCTTAATTTAATTAAGTGAGTTATGTATTTTGAAATTTGAAATTTTGAAAGGCATGACTTAAGATAATAAAATGAGAGGGGTCTTATTATATTAGGTTGGATTGTGGTGTAAGGGGATTAGGAGAAGAAAACTCTAAGTCTTAAGAACTTCATCTTACTCATTGAAGAACGCGAATAACGCCAGAGCACCAAGGAGAGACGACGTGCCGTTCTTTCCCTTCTCCGCAGCCGGTGTGAGACGTTATCCTCTTCTTGGATGCTCGCCAACGTTGTCATCGAACCACCCTTGTGATGCCATTTTCCGCGATGCTAGCTTCCGCGAATCTCTTTGAGGTAGGGGGTTAAATTCATCGTTCATGTTTTATTTAACGAACATCAATGTTAAATATTTGGCCGCCTATTATCAATTTAACGGGAGGACGTCAGACCGCACAAACATGACCGATCCTCCTCAACATTGTTGTTGATCACAGTCCTGGTTTGGAATAGAGGTGGTGCGAAGCAACGACACCGGATGGGAACAAGGAAAACCGCGGAGAAGGTGTGGGGTGCCTTCGCGCCGTGCCGGTGAAGCCGCGGCCGGGGCGGGCCGCGGCGGAGGGGCGCAGAGCCGTCGCGCCGCGCCAGAGCACCGTGGAGGGCCGCGTCCGGGGGGGGGGGGGGGGGGGGGACGACGGCGGAGGGTCATGGTGCCATCGCGTCGTTCCGGTCGGACAAGGTCTGCAGCCTAAGGCCATGATGGTGTAGAGAGGGGCAGCCAGATCCGCCAGCCGCTGGCGCTTCGGAAGGCGGGACCCGCGGGGGTCCCGTGGCGGCACACCGGCTGGCCAACATGGCCAGTCGTTTTGGGAATTCCGGGGGTTGTAACCCTCGGAAACAGACAACGAAAGGAACCTCCACGTGGGGGGCACCGTTTCAAAATGAGGGGGGCAATGCCCCCCCCCCCCCATTTCCGTGTCCAACTCGGCCTCGAGCCATGCCGCAGCCAGCGCTGGGCCAGACAGCCCGCGCCGGGCCGGTCCGCCGCAATGGGCCAGGCCACACCAGTTGGGCCGAGCTGCGCCCTAATGGGCAGGACCTGGACCAGGGTCGGGTTGACCCGGTTTGGCCGACCTAGGGGTATCGGGTCGGGTCGGGCCGGGCCCGAACCCCCTGTTTTCCGAACAGATCTGTTCAAACGCCCATAACATGGTCTACGGACCTCCGATCGATGCACCGTCAGTTTTGTAGGGACACTTGGATAGAGATGGTCGTTTTGGTATATTACACTCAAGGTTTTTAGAGAACTTTGGGTATGAACAGGTTGGTTCGAACATGAAACCAACTGAGCCCTAGGAGCAGAAACAGTTATAACTTGAGCTCCGGACGTCCGATTGATGTGCCGTCAACTTTTTTGGATTCCTCTTAGTGAGACGGTTCTTTTGTCTTACTACGCTCGAGGTTTGGATGCATCTAGAGTACGGTAGGGTTGGTTTTATCTTAAAAACCAATAGGGCCCCTGGGACGAAAAAGCCAATAACTCTAAGACCAGGCGTTCGATTGGCGCACCGTCTGTCACGTTGAGTTCCTTTTGATGAGACAGAACATTGGAATAATTCAACTATGGAATATGTGTTATTTGATTTATCAACCCCCTTGGCTCGTGGAGTGGACCCTTCCAGAATCGAGCATGCTCTGTGCGGGAACTCTTGAGCTGGCTGCGACTGCGACGACGATGACGACTATACTGGGATCCTCCGCGGGTTCGGCAACGACGACGACCATAATGGAATCCTCCGTGGGTTTGATGACGATGACTACTGTTCTTGTATACAATGTGGGTCCGACAGTACTTGACTACTTTTCTTGTATCCTATGTGGGTATTGCAGTACTTGACTACTGTTCTTGTAACCTATGTGGGTCCGAAAGTACTTGACTACTATTCTGGTATCCTATGTGGGTCTGGAAGTATTTGACTTTGTACTTGTATCCTGCATAGGTCTGGCAGAGTAACTGGTCTTGTATCCTTTGTGAGTCCAACAGCTTAGCTGGTCTTGTATCCAACATGGATCTGACAGCTTAGATGAATTAATGGCTAGATCTGATCATCTCTATCGCCTTACGAAGAAGTATACCTGTGTGAGATGAGTCTTAAATTACAATCAATTTCAACGATATGATTGTTGTGCATTCCTGTGTGGATTGGGTTGTGCTTTCCTGAGTGGATTTGGTTGTGAATTCCTATGTGGAATGGGTTATGTTTTCCTGTGTGGACTGGGTTGTAATTGGGGTCGTGTGCTGTAGCTGAGATGGAATTGATGACTTAGGTATATGTATGGGCATATACCTAAGTTGAGTTGGTTTTTATTTCGTGATTGTACCTTTCCTTTGTGTTTTATCCTTTGTGGATTCTAGGAGACCATCAGGGGTCTCGGGGGCCCTACTGAGTAGCATATACTCACCCCTACACGGGCTATGCCCGCACTACGTTGTGTTGGATGTAGACGATATACATCGTTGATCGAGGTAGGAGCTCGTGGAGATGGATGGTACCAGGAGGTGGATCACTGGATGGGATGTACACGGAGTGGACGGCTGGAGCCGAGGAGCGGAGGAGAATATATGTACTCACCCTTCACGTGGGATTTCCAGAGGACGGCTTGGTGTTACTGCTTTACTTTTCTGCTGTTGTACTCTCTTTTCAGGTGTACTTTACTTTTAGTCGCGTTTGTATTCTGGCCCGTTTACTTTCCAACACTTACTTTTGTACTCAGTTTACTTAGTGTTTACATAGCTTGCATACTCTATGGTGTTTTTTTAATTTATAAAGTCAATGACCTCCCTTTTATCGGGATTTAAACCTTTGGTGCTAGACGCCAGACCCTGTCATATGGAAGGCTGGCTTGGGGTAGTCACGACACGGGTCCCGAGGATGGGTCGTGACAAATTGGTATTAGAGGGATGTTCAGTTCTACTGCAGAACTCAGGACTATGATCTTCTTCTATGTGAAGTGATAATGTTAAGGGTATTGAGTGTGGTTATCAGTCCAGGGAGTCCAGTATTGGTGTGGTGGCCGACGTATCCATACACCAAGACCTTGACTTCTGATTTCTGACTCAATGCACAAAAACATTGATTGCATGTGTGTTTTAATGTTTACTTAGTGATTACTTGTGTCATCTCACTAGGTTTACTATATTGACTGTGGCACACCTGTCTCATTTCAGGATGGCCCCATGACGGCATCCATCTAGGGTTCGAAGCTTTGTGCGAGATGATAGCCCACTGAGCGATGAGGCCTCGGTGTAGGGCCCTATTAAAGTGGAGGCACCGATGGTACCTGTACCCGCCGAGCCACCGATGCCATTATCCCCATCATCGGTGAGTGCACGTCACCTTAGTGCATTGCATGAGTTTTAGTGTCATAGACAGCCCAGGTTCTATGAGGAGATGGACCTTCAGGTAGCCAAGGATTGTGTGGAGGCTGTTGTATGAGTTTTTAGGTTATAGGGGACACTAGCTGACCTCATGGTGATCCTTGCAGCGGGTCTCCTACACAAGACAACAGGTAGATGGTGGAGCCTGATGCTCCACGTACACGACGAGGCATCACTTCGTTGGACGGAATTTGATAGCCTCTTCCGCTCAGAGATTGTTCCAGCCACCCTCTGTGCGGTGCGCATTCAGGAGATACTACAACTGTGGCAGGGCAGCATGACTGTAGCCCAGTACTCGGCGAGATGTACCGATCTCTCACCCTATTCCACGGACATGGTACGAGACCCATTATTCCGGGCCCAGACCCTCGAGCATGGAATGAGGCATGAGATTAGGGCATCAATGATCTCCCTCGGCATTCCGACAAAGGAAGGAGTACTAGAGCGAGCCCTTCTTTTAGAGAGCATTCTTGCTGAGCCTACACCAGCAGCGAGACCTACCACAAGGTAGCCTGTATCAGAGTCTTCTACAGCTGGCAGTCGGCGGATGTCACAGGGGTCCAAGTGGACCAGACCATCAGTCAGATGACCTCAGGACACTATCTTAGAGGTACGGGGCACACGACGCAGATCCAGTCTTACGAGGAGCAGATACTACTATGCATGTGGCAGGTAGGGCCACATGGCTCGTGACTTCTCGACCCACCATGTAGAGGAGCAGCAGATGGTTGAGGGACCACCCAGGTAGAGGCAGAGGTTAGACCTTGGCCGTCCACAAGCTACAGGAGGAAGAGGTAGAGGAGCTGGCCGAGCAGTAGGTGGTGGGTGACACTTTGAGGCTCTACCACCACCACCACCAGGAGGTCCACCCCGACCATGTGGAGCTGGCGGACAGAGGCAGGCTCAGTTTCAGGCAGTGGAGGCCTATGACCACGGCGCACCAGAGATGATTCGAGGTACTATCTGTATCTACTCCACCCTTTCTGTAGTTCATATAGACACAGGAGTGAGTCATTAGTTCATTGTCGCTGCCCTTCTTCGGATCTCGGAGATTCCGACGGAGCCGTTGGCTCGATCCATATGGCTAGAGACTCCTATGAGAGAAGACTCGACGATTACGCACTGGTTCCGGCAGTGTGAGCTTACTCTTGGGGGCTAGAGCTTCGGCTGGGATCTTCTTGTAGCAGCGTCGAGGCCTTACGATGTCATATTGGGCATGGATTGGTTATCCACAGTTCATGCTTAGTTAGACTATATTAGGCGCAAGGTGCAGTGTGTCCGCACCGATGGGAGCAGGTTTACCTTCACCGGTGAGAAGGGAGCCTTTGTAGAGCAGGACAGACTCACACATAAAAGAGGACAACCAATCAATTATCATTTGGAAAGCCTCATCCTAGGCGCAGTTGATGTGTGGAGTCCATGTTTCCCTGTTGTGGTGGATCAGTATGTTGAAAATTTTCCTGATGACATTCCAGGACTACCACCTCGCAGAGAGGTAGACTTTTACATTGACCTGTACCCAGGTACAACCTCGATATCTACTCCAGCATATCGGATGGCTCCCACTGAGCTTCGAGAGCTACGGGTATAGATAGAGGACTTTCATATCAAGGGATTCATTCGACCCAGTGTTTCACCCTAGGATTCCCCAATTTTGTTCACCAAGAAGGCAGACTGGAGCTTGTGATTGTGTGTCGATTACCGTTTCCTGAACCAGGTGACCGGGAAGAACAAGTATCCACATCCGAGGATTGATGACCTCTTTGATCAGCTCAAGGGAGCACGTTGGATCTCAAAGATAGACCTCAGGTCAGGCTATCATCAGCTCATAGTTTTAGATGAGGATGTGCTGAAGACGGCCTTCAGATGTCGGTATGTCCACTATGAGTTCATGGTTTTGCCTTTTGGAATAACCAACGCTCTAGCAGTGTTCATGAGTCTCATGAACAAGATCTTCTAGCCTTATCTCGATCGATTTATCGTAGTCTTCCTTGACGACATATTGATATACTCGACTACTGAGGAGGACCACGCCTACCACTTGCGGGTTCTTCTGGACACACTCCGAGAGCACCAACCTTATGGTAAGCTCTCTAAGTGTTAGTTCTGGATATCTGAGGTCCACTTCTTAGGACATTTCATCTTTGAGGCGGGAGTTGTGGTGGATCCTGTGAAGATCGAGGCAGTGCTAGCTTGGGAGACACCCAGGAGCGTGACAAAGGTGCAGAGTTTTCTAGGTCTGGCTAGGTACTATCAGAGATTTGTGCCAGAGTTTTCCAGAGTTGCAGCACCACTTATAGCTTTGATAAAGAAGTGGAAACACATCGTGTGGTTAGACAGATGTCAGCAGAGTTTCTTGGAGTGAGATAGAGTTTGACCAGTGCACCCATCTTGAGGCTACCAGAGGAGGGAGTAGTGTACATAGTCTACTGCGATGCATCAAGGACTGGAATCGGGTGTGTCCTAATGCAGGATTGGGCAGTGATCGCCTATGGATCATGACAGTTGAGGCAGCATGAGCAAAACTACACTACCCATGACCTGGAGTTAGCAGTAGTGGTCTTTTCTTTGAATATTTGGTGGCACTATCTGATGGGCGAGCGCTTTACAGTCTACTCGGACCCCCAGAGTCTCAGGTACATATTATTGCAGAAGGACCTGAACCTGAGACAGAGGTGATGGCTCGAGTTCCTCCAGGATAATGACTTTTAGATAGTCTATACTCCTGTAAAGGGGAATGTAGTGGCTGATTCTCTCAGCAGGAAGACGGGAATTCAGCTACTTGGAGAGGTGACAGAGCAGATAGCCGCTTTGCCGATATCCTTCATGGATATAGATGGAGCAGCCTTTCTTCAGTCTCTCACAGCCACACCTTTACTTCTCTATCGTGTCATAGAGGCACAGCATGGAGACGTTGACTATGAGATGTAGCATGCACAGATTTCCATAGGACAGGCACCTGATGTATTTTCTGTATAAGGAGAGCATGTCATCCTTTTTAGGGGATGTACCATGGTACCAGCTACATTACAGGAGGAGGTGCTGAGAGAGTTTCATACTTTCCCGTTCACGGTACATCCAGGGGTAGAGAAGATGTACCAGGATCTCAGACGACAGTACTGGTGGCCGGGTATGAAGAAGGTTGTGGCGGAGTTCGTTTCTCGATGCCTCACCTGTCAGTAGGTGAAAGTGGAGCACCAGGTACCAGTGGGCTTGGTACTACCCTTGGAGGTCCCGAAGTTGTAGTGGGATTGGATATCTGTGGATTTCGTGATGGGAATTCTACGTACTTCCAGAGGACACAACTCCATTTGGGTGATCGTCGACCGACTCACCAAGTCGGCCCACCTTCTCCCATTAGTGAGTAGGGATCAGTGGAGATTTTCGGACACCTCTACGTTCAGGAGATCATACGGATTCATGGTGTTCCATAATATATTGTCTCTAATCGTGATGATCGCTTTACTTCCTGGCTTTTCAAGGGGTTACAGGAGGCATTCGGAATGCAGTTACGCCTAAGCACCGCTTTTCACCCTCAAATGGATGTTTAGATAGAGAGGACCATTCAGACTCTCGAGGACATGCTCCATGCATGTGTCCTCGACTTTGGTCATATCTTGGAGGATCACTTATCCTTGGTGGAGTTTGCGTACAACAACAGCTACCACTCCACCATCGGGATGGCACCATACGAGACGTTGTATGACCGACCTTGCAGATCAGCTCTGTGCTGGACAGACCCTGAGGAGTCAGTACTTGTGGGACCAGAGATGGTCCAGGCCATGACAGAGAAGGTCTAGGTCATCTAGGAGTATATGAGGATAGCCTAGAGCTGACAGACGTCTTATGCTGATAGAAGGCGGAGACCACTGGAGTTCGAGGATGGCGACCACGTTTTCTTACGGGTCTCACCCCGTCGTGGATTATGGAGATTCGGTTGGGGCATCAAGTTATCTCTGCGCTTCATCGGACCAATCCAGGTTCTCAGTAGGATAGGTGAGGTGGATTATCGCCTGGCTCTTCCACCTCAGTTGCACCGGGTACACGACCTCTTCCATGTATCTCAACTGAGAAGATATGTGCACGACCCGACACATACCATCGACAATGGAGAGCTGGACATCGATGACAGGAAGAATTTTGCAGAGGTCCCGGTGGAGATAGAGGATCGATAAGAGCAGGTACTAAATGGGCAGTCTATTCCTCTAGTACGCATCTGGTGGCAGCACGGGAACCTCCAGGAGAGCACTTGGGAGCGGGAGGCTCATATGCGTGATCAGTACCCTCATTTGTTTCCCCAGTTTGTGATGTATCTTTATAGGGACGTAAATCCCTAATGTGGGATTAATTTAAAGACCCCTAAATTTCAAGGAAATTTTTTTTCTTAAATTCTTTGGGATTTTACGAGTACACAATTTCTGACGGTACCTGATTCTGAGGCCCGGTGTGCCCGGAATCAATTTCCGATGTTTACCTTGGGTACGTTCAGTGAACGAATGAGAAGATTTTTCTAACTTGTGAACCGGTGCTCGGAATCAAAATCCGAGGGCCCGATGAAACCACAACGCCGATAATTTCTTACGAAGACATTTACTAGAGTTGCGTTTTCTCAGGAGGAGTTGTTAAAAAATAGGGAATTAAATGTTAGGTAAAATAAAATTGTGTGAAAAATAATTTTATCCATGGTAGTTTAGGTCTCTTATGGGAAGTTGTTGGTGGGTCCCACAACCACCCAACTTCCCATGTGTGGTTATGAGGGCGGTGGGGCCCACACGATCCCCCATCTTCTCATATTCCCTAACTCTTCTAATCTCCCTCTTAAGTGTGTAACCCTTAAAACTTCCCATTAATTTGTGACCTTCCCTATCCCCACATTTATTCAATGCCAACTCTTTAATTTAATTACGTGAGTTATGTATTTTGAAATTTTTAATTTTGAAAGGCATGACTTAAGATAATAAAATGAGAGGGGTATTATTTTATTGGGTTGGCTTGTGGTGTATGGGGATTGGGAGAAGAAAACTCTAAGTCTGATGAACTTCATCTTCCTCATTTAAGAACGCGAAGAACGCCGGAGCACCAAGGAGAGACGATGTGTAATTCATTCCCTTCCCTGCAGCCGGTGTGAGACATCATCCTCTTCTTGGATACTCGCCAATGTCGTCATCGAACCACCCCCGCAGCACCATTTTCTGTGATGCTAGCTTCTACGAATCACTTTGAGGTAGGGGTTAAATTCATCATTCACGTTTTATTTAACGAACATCACTGTTAAATATTTGGCCACCTGTAATCAATTTAACGGGAGGAGTTTGAACCGTGAAAACACGGCTGATACTCCTCGCCTTTGTTGTTGATCACCGTCATGGGTTGGAATAGAGTCGGTGCAGTGCAACGGCACCGCGCAGGAACGAGGAAAACCTTAGAGAAGGTGTGTCGCACCGTCGTGCTGCACCGGTGAAGCCAAAAGAAGTCGCGGCCAGGGCGGGCCACGGCAGAGGGGCGTGGTGCCGTCATGTCGTGCCGATCGGACAAGGGTCGCGGCGGTGCAAAGAGGGGCGGCTGGATCCGCCGGCCGCTGGCGCTTCGGAAGGCGGGACCCGCGGGGGTCCTGTGGCGGCACACCGGACGGCCAACATGGCCGGCCATTTCGGGAAGTCTGGGGGTTGTAACCCACGGTGGCAGAAAAAGGGTGGGCCCCTCCACGTGGGGGCCACCATTTCAAAATGAGTGGGGCAGCGCCCCCCCCCCCCCCCCCCTTCCGCGTCCAGCTCAGCCTTGAGCCGAGCCACGACCCGTGCTGGGTTGGGCCGCCGCGCTGGGACAAGCCGTGCCAGCTGGGCCGGGCGGTGCCCTAACGGGATGGACCCGGACCCATGTCGGGTCGACCCAGTTCGGCCGAACCAGGGGTATCGGGCCGGGTCGGACCGGGCCCGAACCCCCTATTTTCCGGACAGATCCGTTCAAACTCTCATAAATTGGGCTACGGACCTCCGATTGATGCACTGACAGTTGCGTAGAAATCCTTGGATTGAGAAGGAAATTTTGATATATTACAATCAAGGTTTAGGCGAACTTTTTATATGGCTGGGTTGGTTCGAACATGAAACCAACCAGGCCCTCGGAGCAGAAATGCTTATAACATGAGCTCCAGACGTCCGATTGAAGTGTCGTCAACTTTGTTGGTTTTCTCTTAGTGAGACGATTCTTTTGGATTACTATAATAAAGTTTTGGACGTATATGGAGTACGATTGGGTTTGTTTTAGCTTAAAAACCATCTGGGCCCTTGGGATGAAGAGGCCAATAACTCTCAGACCGGGCGTCCGATTGACACACCGTCTGTCGCGTTGAGTTCCTTTTGAGGAGACGGAACTTTGGGATACATGAACTCTAGACTACGTGTCAGTTGATGTATCGATCCACTTGGCTCATGGAGCGGACCCTCTCAGAATCGAGCATGCTGTGTGCGGGAACCCTAGAGCTGGCTGCGATTGCGACGACGATGATGACTGTACTGGGATCCTCCGTGGGTTCGGCAGCGACGACGACCATACTGGAATCCTCCATGGGTTCAATGGCGATGACTTCTGTTCTTGTATCCTATGTGGGTCTGGAAGTACTTGACTACTGTTCTTGTATCCTATGTGGGTTCGACAGTATTTAACTCTGTACTTGTATCCTACGTAGGTATGGTAGAGTAGCTAGTCTTGTATCCTTTGTGGGTCCGACAGTTTAGCGGGTCTTGTATCCTACGTGTGTCTGACAACGTAGATGAATCAGTGGCTACATCTGATCATCTCTATCACCATATGAAGAAGTATTCCTGTGTGATCTGAGTCTTAACATATAATCAATATCAACGATATGATTTTTGTGTTTTCCTATGTGGATTTGGTTGTGCTTTCCTGAGTGTATTAGGTTGTGAATTCTTATGTGTTATGGTTTATGTTTTCCTGTGTGGACGGGGTTGTACTTGGGATCATGTTCTAGAGCTGAGCTGGAATTGATGACTTAGTTATATGTATGGGAATATAAAAATGTTGAGTTGGTTTCTACTTAGTGATTGTACCTTTCCTTTGTGGTTTATCCTTCATGGATTCTGGGAGACCATATGGGGTCTCGGGGTCCCTACTGAGTAGCGTATACTCACCCCTACATAGGCTATGCCCGCACTACGTTGTGTTGGATGCAGACGACGGACAACGCTGATCGAGGTAGGAGCTCATGGAGCTGGACTGTACCTGGAGGTGGATCATAGGACGGGACATAAATTGAGCGGATATTTGGAGCCGAGGACCGAAGGAGACTATCTGTACTCACCCTTCAGGTGGGATTCCTAGAGGATGGATCAGTGATGCTGCTTTACTTTTCTGCCATTGTACTCTTTTTTCAGTAGTACTTTACTTTTAGTTGGGTTTGTATTCTGGCTCATTTACTTTCCAACACTTACTTTTGTACTTAGTTTACTTAGTGTTTACTCAGCTTGCGTACTCTGTGGTGTTTGTTTACTTTATAAAGGAAACGACTTCCCTTTTATCAGGATTTATGCCTTTGGTTCTAGTCACCAGCCCTTGGCCTATGGAAGGTAGGATTGGGGTAGTCACGGCACGGGCCCCGAGGACGGGTCATGACAGTCTTGCATTGTTCATTCTTGATCTCCATTCTTCATTCTTGAAGAAATTCTCTCTTGGGTTTCCTTTTCTTGAGGGAGAGAGGAGGAGGAGGAGTCGAGGTATAATTTGTTTTGTGCAATAATTCAGTATTCCCAAACATATAATTGGTTTAAAATGAATTAGAAAATTGACATAGCTATCTATTTGTAGAGCTAGATTTCAGTTACCAAATTTAATTTCATAATAGCCATTAAATATAATTATAACGCTTAATAAAATCCCATTCCACACAATAATAATAATAATAATTTTATGTGGTGAAAAAATGTATGAAAAATGGATAAATAATATTTATTGGATCAGAAATAATTATTTTATTGCAAAGACCCATAAAATTCTAGGGAAATTTTTTCTTAATTTTCATTGGAATTTTACAAGAACGCGGTTTCTAATGGCACTTGATTCTGAGGCCCGAAGTGCCCGGAATCAATTTTCGAAGTTTAGCTTAGGTACGTTTAGTGAATGAACGAGCGAGATTTCCTATCTTTTGAACCGGTGCTTGGAATTGAAATCTGATGGCACCGATGAACTCGCAATGCCGGTAATCGCTTAAGGAAACCTTTACAGTAGTTGCGTTTGTACGGGAGAAGAAGTTAATTAATGGGGTTTAATTAAGAAGTAAATAAAATTGTTGGATAAATTTTATTTTATATCAAGGTGGTTAATTTATCCCATGGGAAGTTGGGGGTGGGTCCCACAACCACCCAACTTCCCATGTGTGGATAATTGAAAGGTTGGGGCCCACACGAGCCCCAACCTTTCACCTTCCCCCTTTAAACTCCTTAACCCCCCATTTAAGTCTTGCCAACTTAACTCCCTAACTCCTCTTAACCCCTCACCTTCCTAACTCCCCATTAACTCACTTTCATTAATTTTTTTGACAACTTGTTATAATTAATAAGGTGAGTTACTTATTTTCAAACTCTTGAATTTCAAATTGTTAAGTGGTGTTAATAAAATAAAGACTTGGTCTTATTTTATTATGGTTAGAGTTTTTGCAACATTGAGAGGTTTGGGAAGCGTGAAGTCATCTTCTTCTTCAACATCGACGAAGAACGTGAAGAACACCTCGGACTCCGACGAAGAACACCGTTCTTCAACGAAGAACATCTCCGCCGAAGAACGCGACATCTTCTTCCAAAGACGTTTCCTCTTCGAACGCACCTCGACGACAACGGAATCGGGTAGCGAGCGGCGAGGGCTTCACCTTCCCCAGAGTCGGACGAACGCTGACGTCCCCCTTCGACGTAGTCATCCTCGCGACACTATACCGCGACGAACCTCGAATGACGAAGCCTCCTTCCGATCGAATTATACCCAAGGTAGGGGTTAGACTATTTTAAGTTGGTGAATCTTTCCTTCGAATATGAAAGATAAATCTGACGACCATGTTCCAATTTTTATTTAAATTAAAATTTGTGAAGGTTAAATATTTTACGTTTCGGCCAACTGCTATCGATATAACGGGAGGGGATCGGTCCGCACAAACAGGGCCGATACCCCCCCCCCCCCCCTTGCTATTCTTCGTTTTGATTAGCGAAGACTGTAATGCATCGTTGCACCGTGCTTGATAGAAAGGAGACGTGAACGATGCGGGCCACGACGAAAAAACGCGACGCCGTCGCACTGCGTCATCACGCCGCACTGGACGAATTTGCAGCCATCCTAGAAGTAGCGGCTGGAAAAACCACCAACCAGAGAATTCGAAGAAGGTGGCCAGAAGGCGCGGGACCACGGGGTCCCACGGCGAGAAACCAGCCAGCCCTGCACTGGCCGACCGTTACA
Source organism: Viscum album (assembly GCA_963277665.1). Taxonomy (NCBI): domain Eukaryota; kingdom Viridiplantae; phylum Streptophyta; class Magnoliopsida; order Santalales; family Viscaceae; genus Viscum; species Viscum album. The sequence continues at coordinate 2,042,311,721 of OY728142.1, read as the reverse complement.
GGGGAAAATCCGGGGGGTTACACCCCCGGGTTGCACACCTGGCTCGGCCCTTTAAAGGGGGCCGCCGTTTTAAATTAAAGGAGGGGCATAGCCCCTCCCTTGGGCGTGCGAGCGCGGCGTACTGGCCCCGCTGGCCGCGCCGCCATGCCATCGGCCGAGCCGGGCTGGGCCGGGTCTTTGGGCCGGGTCGCCGCCAGGGCTGGGTCGACCCAGTTCGACCGACCCAGGGGGCTACTGGGTTGGGCCGGGCTGGGCCCAGACCCCCCGTTTTCGGACGTTTCTGTTCAAATGCCCATATCTTGGGCTAAAGACCTCCGATCGACGCACCGTCAATTGTGTAGAGACCCTTGGAATGAGATAGTCGTTTCGATATATGGCACTCAAGGTTTCAGAATACTTTGAGTTCGGCGGGGTTGGTTCGTACACGAAACCAACCGGGCCCTCGAAGCGGAAACGCTCATATCTTGAGCTATGGACGTCGATTGACGTGCCGTCGACTTTGTTGAGTTTCTATTAGTGAGACGGATCTTTTGGCTTACTCCACCCGAGGTTTGGACGCAGGTGGAGTATGGTCGGGTTGGTTTTTCCTTAAAAACCAACCGGGCCCTGGGACGAAAAATCCAATAACTCTCAGACCGGGCGTCCGATCGACGCGCCGTCTGCGATGTTGAGTTCCTGTTGATGATACAGAACATTTAGATACATCAAATCTGGAGTATGTGTCAGTTGATGTATCAGCCTCTCAGCTCGTGGAGCGGACCCTCCCGAATGAGCTTGTTGTGTGCGGGAACCCTAGTGCTGGCTGTGACTGCTACTATGACTGCGATGATGAATGTACAGAAGTCCTCAGTGGATTCGACGGAGACGACTACAACACTTAGCGATCCTATGTGGATCAGTGCTAACGATCCTGTGTGGGTCAGCGCTCAGCGGTTCTATGTGAGCCAGCGCCTACAGATCCTGTGTGGGTCTGATTTTATGTGGGTCTTTGTGAGGGTTAGTTTCCTACCGATCATGTGTGGGTCTTTGCGGATGTTAGTACCTATCGATCCTTTGTGTGTCTGACGACTTAGATGGATCAGTGATCATCTCTATCGTCTTCGAAGAAGTATACCTGTGTGAGCTGAAACCTGTTTTCTTTCCTATGTGGATTGTGTTGTGTTATCCTATGTGGATTACGTTTTGCTTTCTTGTGTGGAATATGTATGATTTCCTGTGTGGACTGAGTTGTGCTTGGGCTTGGAGGTTGGAGGGTATTGGAATTGATGACTTAGGTATATGTATGGGTATATACCCTAAGCAGTGTCGGTTGTTACTTCGTGATTGTATCTTTCCTTTGTAGTTTATCCTTTGTGGATTTTTGGAGACCTTCGGGGGTCTCGGGGTCCCTACTGAGTAGCTTATACTCTCCCCTACATGGGCATTTCCCGCACTACGTTGTGTTGGTTGCAGATGACAGACATCGTTGATCATGGTTGAGGCTTGAAGAGCAGGACGGTACCTGGAGGTGAACCACTGGGTGAGACGTACTCGGAGCGGACGACGGAACCCAAGGAGCAGTGGAGCTATATGTACCCACCCTTCAGGTGGATTTTCCAGTGGACAGCTCGGTGTAGCGACTTTTACTTTTTAGTTACAGTTTCCATTTCGAGTTGTACTTTACTTTCATTTTGGGTTTGTATACTAGCCCACTTACTTTTCCGCACTTACTATTGTACCAGTTTTTACTTAGTGTTTACTTTTTCCGCTTGCTTACTCTGTGGTGCTTGTTTACTTTACAAAGGAAATGCCTTCCCTTTTTACCGGGATTTACGCCTTGGTGCTAGTCGCCAGCCCCTGGCCTATGGAAGGCGGGCATGGGGTAGTCACAGTACGGGCCCTAAGGATGGTTCGTGACAAATTGGTATCAGAGGAGTTTGGTTCTACCACAGAACTCGGACCTCTGATCTTTCTACTATGTGAAGCAATAGTGTTTAGCGTATTGGATGTGGTTATCAGTCCAGGGAGTCCAGTGTTGGTGCGGCGGCTGACATATCCGTACACCAGGACCATGTCTTCTGATTTCTGACTTAATACACAGAAACATTGATTGCATGCGTGTTTCAAGTTTTCTTTGTGATTACTTTGTGTCAGCTCACCAGGTATACTGTTTGACCGTGGCACACCTGTTCCTTTTCAGGATGGCCCCACCACGGTAGCCAGATAGGGTTCCGAGAGTTGAGCGTGACGACAGCCCACCGAGTGATGAGGCCTCGGTGCAGGGCCCTTTGTCAGCAGTGGCACTGGAGGTAGCTTTACCCGCCGAGCCACTGATACTTCCAGCACCAGCCGCTGACGATGCACGTCGCCTCAGTGCACTGCATGAGTTCCAGCGCCAGCGACCGCCCAGGTTCCGTGGGGAGACAGACCCCCAGGCAGCCGAGGACTGGTTGGAGGCAGTGGTACGTCTGTTTCGGTTAGTGAGGACACCAGCAGACCTCATGGTGATCCTCGCGGTGAGCCTACTGCACGCAGCAGTAGTACAATGGTGGATCTTGATGCTCCAGGTGCACGATGATGCATATATACTTTGTATAGACTTTGAGAGATTCTTCCGCACAGAGTTTGTCCCAGCCACCCTCCGTGCGGTGCGCATTCAGGAGCTTCTTCAGCTGCGGCAGGGCAGCATGACGGTCACCTAGTACTCGGTGAGATTTACCGATCTCTCTCGCTACTCGACCGACATGGTACGAGACCCATTCTTCTGGGCCTGGACCTTTGAGTAGGGATTGAGACACGAGATCGGGGCATCGCTGATCTCCCTCAGCATTCCGACTCAGACAGGAGTACTGGAGCGGGCCCTTTTGATCGAGAGCTTTCTTTATGAGTCTACACCAGCGCCGAGACCCACCGCAGGGCGGCACGTAGCAGAGTCTTCCGCAGCAAGCAGTCGACGGATGACTCAGGGTTCTAGGCAGACCAGACCCTCACGCAGACGACCTCAGGACACGGGCTCAGCAGTGCGGGGCACACACAACAGAACCTGTCTTACGAGTGGAAGACAGTGATATGCAAGCGGCGGGTAGGGCCACATGGCTCGTGACTGCCCGACCCGCCATGCAGAGGAGCAGCAGATGGTTGAGGAACCACCTAGGTAGAGGCAGAGGTTCAACTGTGGCAGTCCGCATGGAACAGGTGGACGAGGACGAGGAGCTGGTCGGGTGGCAGATGGTGGACAACGTTTTGAGGCTCTACCACCACCACCACTAGGAAGTCCACCCCGACCTCAGGGGAGAGCACAGATTCAGGCAACTGAAGCTTATGATGATGGAGCTCCGGATGCGGATGGACTAGTGTGGGACTAGCTCCAGGCATAGATGCCTTTGACCATAATGCCTCTAGCTTCGTAGTTTGTGTTGCCTTGTGTCCTTGTACTTTGAGTTGATGTAATAAAAGACACTTGCTTGGTGACATTTTCTTTCTTGTCTTTTGTTTGTTATTACTAAGAGGTGCCGGTTAAAACTGTTGACTTGACCCTCACTTGCGAGATTCTTACTGGAGGAGACCTAGTGACCACACACTGATGCCGACAGTGTTACTCAACCTTTGGAGGTGAGAGTAATGGTTAGATCTCTTGGAAGCAGTGTTGAGGCCTTACGACGTCATCCATGCCATGAATTAACTAATCATGATGGGATTGACTGTATTAGGCAAGGAAAGTGGTTCATCCAGGGGATGAGACCGGATTTCCCTTTTCGGCAAAGGAGAAATCTTTGAAGCTTTGTAGAACGTTAAGGAGGAAGGGGAAACCCTTCGTGTGGTCAGACAGATGTCAGCAGAGCTTCCAGGAGCTAAGACAGAGATTGACCAGCGCACCTATCTTGAGGTTGCCTGAGGAGGGAGTAGGGTACGTAGTCTACTGCAATGCATCAGGGACCAGACTCGGTTGTGTCCTAATGCAGGATTGGGCAGTGATCGCCTATGGATCACGTCAGTTGAGGCCGCATTAGCAGAACTACGCTACCCATGACCTGGAGTTAGCATGAGTGGTCTTTGCACTGAAGACATGGCGACACTATCTGATGGGCGAGTGCTTTACAGTCTTTTCTGATCATCAGAGTCTCATATAAATCTTCTCTCAGAAGGATATGAATCTGAGACAGTGACGATGGATCGAGTTCCTCCAAGACTATGACTTTGAGATAGTCTATACTCCTGGGAAGGGGAACGTAGTAGCCGATGCTCTCAATAGGAGGACGAGCATTCAGCTACTTGAGGAGGCGACAGAGCAGCTAGCTGCTTTGCAGATATCCTTTGTGGACAGAGATGGGGTAGCCTTCCTTCAGTCTCTCACAGTCACTCCTCCACTACTGCAGCGAGTCAAAGAGGCACAACTTGGGGACACCGACTGTGAGATGCGGCGTGCACAGATATCCTCAGGACAGGCACATGATGGTTTCTCCTTTGCAGAAGATCACAACATCCTTTTCAGAGGACGTACCTTGGTACCAGTTTCATTACGGGAGGAGGTGCTGAGAGAGTTTCACACTTCTCCCTTGGCGGTACATGTAGAGACCCGTAGCCTGACGTACATGGACTTTACATTACTTTTGCGGAATACTTAGTACATAACAAAAATACACACACAAGGACCGTAATAGTTTAGTGTCTTTGGAAACTCGGAACGTAATCTTCTAATCCTGGTGAAAGATCTTCAACATCTCCCATAAAGATCTTCCTTTTTATTTTACCTAAAACCTTTCTTTATATCCTGGGGAAAAGAAAACATAAAAGGGTGAGCTCAAATGATCAGTAAGGGTAAACAAAGGAAATATCAATCACATAATTTTCATAAGAACATAACATTTTTTGGAAATCTTAACCTGCAAAAGAGAGCATAATTTCATAACATGGGATAAATCATAGTAGTGAAATGAAATCATAACTTAAAACATTACTCATTGTGGCATACACACATAATCATAGAGAATCATTTCTTGTTAGTCAAGACTCATTGCCAAGACTATCTTAGTTGACAAAGTCCCTTTCTGAATCGAGTAATCCTCGTTTCAGTCCTGTTTCACTGAACCGGTATGACCTACCATTCCAGCCATGTCTATCTCATGAGATATAAAATCTTTACCCAATGCATTGGAGGGAGATATAGGTCCCACCCATCTCTTAATGAATCCTTTCTTATGTGTGCCACAAAATCATAAATCATACATCATCGCATAACCCATGTAATAAAAATGGGATTCTTAAACAGCATGACATCATAAAACCATTCATATAAGATAAAGGAATTCATAAACATAATTTCATCACAACATAGTCAAATCAATGTAAAAATATGGATAGAAACAGAACCCTTTATTATCTTATATGGAAAATAATTTTGATAAAACACTTGAATTGAATTCTTGAGGAAAATATCCTTTCTTCTTCAAAATCAATTTCTTTTCACAAAACATCATGCAATTTTAAAAGAAAGAGATTTTATTGAAAATAGTCATGAAATCTTTTAGAGTAAGCTTCATGAAAATAAGGCTTTATAAAACAGTATAAATCCGTTCGTGCCGTATAAGTTAAAAAAACATTTTTCGTACTTTTGTCGGAAAAGTCAAAAAGTACCTCGTACGAAAAACGACAAAAGATTCCTTTCATACGTATTACTAAAAACTCACCGAAGGGTAAAAATGGATTTAAACAATTTTAGGTGGATGGAAATAATATTACATATTGAGTAAACATGGATGTGGATGATAAAATACACCCCAGTAAATACTTACGAATAAACAATCTCGGATAAAAATGAGATTGTGATATTTCCCTTACCTTAGGTCTGATTTGCTTTGTTCGTGTCCGAAGCTCCTGTATAATGGTTTAAATAATGTTATTGACTTATTACAGAATCATATTCATTGTTATGATATCATATATGGTTCACTTATGACATTATATTACCCGTTCTTTTGTAAATTCAATGTTAAAGAAGCGTTTTGGGTAAAATCGTTTCATTTATCGTAGGTGTTTTGACTTGTTGTTCTTGACATCATTATTACTTATATCATGATTTACTTACTTCCAGAATATAAAATATGATTTATATATCATATATATTCAGTATATATATATATATAATAGGTAGATAAATAAAATGAAAAACACCGTTCATGGAGACGGTAGTCCGTACGTACGCATGAACGCTGTTTTCCTTTCCTTATTGTCTTGAAACGGAAGTAAGTAGATGACATACATAGGTATATATATACATAAATCCAGTAGCTTTATAATGTCATATATTTCATTATTATTTCTTATATATACATTATAATCATTCTTAAATGGTTAACATGGAGAATGAATCTCATCGCGTCGTGGAGACGGTAGTCCGTACGTACGCACGAGCGATGATATCATTTCTATAAATATTGAATTGAATTGGAGTGGATTATACAATATATCAGAATCAATATGATGTTGTAATAACTATGTATAGTTATTCTTTACACCATTATACCCATCCATGTAAGGTGGTGGTGGAAAATAGATTACACCACGGCGTGGAGACGGTATTCCGTACGTACGCACGCGCGGTGATTTCTTTTTCCGTAGGATAGATAGATGGTGAAATAGGGTTGTTTCATACTTATAATAACATATCAGTATATGAGTGATACTGATGTTATTACTTCATAATGAAACAACCTAAGAAGAAGAAGTGGAAGAAGAAATAAAGATGAAAGAATTGGTAACGGTAATTACCTCTTCTTTGAAGCGCCTTTTGGTGACCTCCTCTTAGGGAACTAAAATTGGTCTTTGAGGAAGACCAGAACCTCTAGGATGTTTCTAGGGAAGTGGAGAAGAGATTTTGGCAGGGGTTGGCCGAGCTTGAGTGCTCAAATTGGTGTGAGGAGGAGGGGGAGGAGGTGTCCTTTTATAGGGGAGGAGAGGGGCACCTTAGGAATATCTCAAAATATTATTTTATATTAAAGTCAAAATTGGTTTATAATGGTTCCAAAGGGTCTTATTTCGAAGATAAAGTGGGTATGGGTCGAAATCCTATCAACCAATAGGATTTAGACAAGTTTAGGGTATTATTTTAACCTTATAAATTAGATTTAACTCTAAGTTATGTAATTTAACTTTTACCGTGTCTTTTTGTTTTCTTTCACTATATGGTTAATAAACTTACTATAACATGCCAAACAAACCCAAAATTGTTTATTATTAATATATATATCCTTATCTAAGTCATTTGGCCGAACCTTAGATTTTTAGGAATAAAATAACAATTAATAATATAATATTTGATTTAAAAACTATTTTGTGTCAATTTTGACACTATTTGATATATGATTTTTGTGAAAGTCATAACAGAATTAAATGTTCGAACCAAGTTGATTAAATCAACATTAATATATCATAGTAACCTAGAAAATTATTGGAATTCATAAAAAGTCTTAAATTACATTTATTTGGGTATTTATATTATCAATTATGTGAATATTTCATTAATAAGATAATTACCGCATCATCTTTGTGTCATAAATAAATTAAATTATTTGATGTCTAAAAATTACAAATAAAATACCATCATGTAGGAAATCCTTTTAGCTTTCTAATGAATATTTACAATCGAATTTATCTTATGTATAACCCCATATTAAAAATGATTTACTTATTAAACTTTGATTTTAACTATTTTAACCCTTCTTTAAATAAATTAATAATAAATGTCCTAATCTAATCCAAGTGGGCCTAAATGGTCATATTTTATTCCTAAGTTTGTTTTTGGTCGAATTACACTTTTCCAATAGAATTAGGACATGTGTTAGGGTAATATTAATATCATATTTACCCTTAGTTACCCTATTTACTATTAACCGTGGTAAAAAAAAGTAATAAGTTACTATTCACCAAAAAATTATTTTCATCTCATTGAACCACATTTTAGTCCTTGATATTAACCGTGTCTCTCGGATTTTCGAAATTCCATTCATAGAAGCGGTAAAATTAAGTTTTATGCAAAATTCAGTTTTTAACCTACCACTTAGTAGTTTCACTATTCATCAAAAATTGATGTTTTTCAGAACAATGCCAAAATTTCATCCCAAGCTATATTTCATATTCCGAATTCAAAAATGAAGTCTATTTTACCAAATTCATAACATAAAAGTTGCATTAATTAATTTTATAATTAAATCCCGCTGTTAAAACAAATAGCGTGTTTTTTAAGAAACAATATCTATCAAAAGATTGACACTTGTTTATGTTTAGTTTAAATGTGAAATTACATCCAATGACCAACATTGTATTAAATTGTAAAAATATATTCTAAATATACTTTAAAACCACTCAAATTAATGATTTATCACTATTAATTATTTCGACTAAAAAAGTTGTTTTTAATTATAATTTAGTAATTTTCACTATTCATCAGAATATGAAAGTTATCCGAAAAGTACCAAAATTTCACCTTAGGCTAAATTCGATACTCCGAATCCAAAAATGAAGTCCATTTTGAGAGTTAAAATTTCTAAAATTTAAAAAGTGGTTATTACTATTCATAACGGCTAGTTTTAATAATATTTTAATAGCATATCGTTGTTTAATGAAACTCAGTATTGCGTATTACACACGCTATCGAGGAAGGTCGCGATTGCGTGTAATGCAAGGCAAGTCAAGGATGTGTGTTGTGAAAGATCCTTTTGGTGTAGCGTACAACACAAGACATTAGTGAAATAAAAAAGAATATTTTTCATAAAATCTCGGGCTGTTACATTCTACCCCCCTTAAAATGAATTTCGCCCTCGAAATTCGTCGGGGTTATAAATGGTTTACTATTCGAAAGTTTCTTTAATAGAAACCCACATCGTAAAAGGGAATACCAAAACTTGGCTTTAAAAACTAAAGTGTGAAATGTAACGATTACCCAAATAAACTAATCACTGGGTTTCCACATAGGTGAAAATATGGATATGGAAGAGAAATCTAACCATCATGTTCTGATGGAGAGTGGTAGAGAACATGGCTATGGAAAAGCCAGTAATCACAAATCCATAGATTTGTGATGATATAAGGTACCATCTGATTCATTAGGTATAAGATCACTAGGACAACATTTTTGGTTTTCAAGATCATTTCCCTAAAGTTGAAAATTTTCTTAAAATAAATACTTACTTTATTTTGGTACAATCTCACTTTTGTTCATGCCTTGAACAATTTCTACTTCATCTCTTAAATAAATGAAGTTGAATTTGTTATTTGTGAAGTGTTAGTAGATTATGTGATAGAATTATGGGTCATTCCATCTGTCTCAAACAAAAGGTTAGAAAAAGTTATTTAATATACATAAGTCATTCTATAGTGAGATTAATCACATATGGTTCCTAAAATGGACTTATACTTCATATATCATACTGCTTAATATAATAAAACTAGTTTCTACTAAACAGGGACTTCCTGTAGGCCAGTGGTAGGCGATAAAGGCCAGTCGCACTTCGGTTGTGGGTTCGATTCCTACAGCCTTGTCCGAAGCGATGGGCTGTCGCCCGTCCTGCAGGTTGTCCTTTTTCTAAAACTATATTACTATAACATCCCATAAATAATATCGAAAAAACTTCTATCCTTAAACAATACTAACTTATGTCCAACATAATCCATTCCAATCTTTAGTCCTATCCATAATACTGCAGTCCATTCTCATAACATAGTGAAAACGATTACCAGAGATTTAATACCATCGTTGATCCCCATATATCATAAGATATATCTTGTTGGTCACATTCCAAACATTTAAAGGCCTTAATCTTGTACTCTCTTGAATACCCATTGAACCTTAGTGAAAACTTGAATGCAGTTAAAAGTTAACACTTTTCACATACCGAAATCCTCAAAATTCTATATACTCAAACCATGATATCACTTAGTCCTTATATCAATCATGAGCTCATGAATACTGTCAAACATTTCATTTTCCCCTTATCCCTTCATTATGCGCATATCATCTTCATTCCAAAAATATCTGAATAAACTTTCATGGATACTGGTAACATTAATCAGACAACAATGTTACAATCCTTACATGTCTCTTTATTCCATAGTACCATGAGATTACTTATACAACATTACACATGATAAACATGTAATCATTCCACTACATTCTTAAACCATTGACCGAGCTTCAAAAATTCTTTCATCTCACATATCATTTGTAGTCTCTTCATCATCATCCACATAAATACTACCCATATGACCATACTGATTCTCTTCATGAGTCTTTCCCTTAGGGCATTTGTTTGCATAATGCCCATACATTCCACATTTAAAACACTTAACCATTTTTGATGTCGTAGCAATACCATTATCCTCATCCATGGTGTTAACCGACCCTTTTCCTTTGCACTTACTTGCTTTGTGTCCTTCTTTTCCACACCCAAAGCATCTTCCAGTTCCTTTGAAACATTTTCCTTGATGCCTCTTCCCACATGAATTACATAGGGGAAATTGAACTTTCTTTCCTCTATGATCATCATGGAACTCCATCTTTCTCTTATTAGTCGAGTCAGGAAACTTACCAAATTTTACTTTATTGATCATGTTGTGAGATTGCTGATTGGGCATAATAATGATGTTTGGACATCCAAATCCCATTTCATTTGGTTGCTCATGAAGAATATCATTCCATTGTCTATCATATCCTCCATTATTGTGAATCATCTTGTTTCCATCCATTTTCTAAAACCCAAACATAATAGTGTTAGATGCAAAAATCATGCTAGGGAAAACAACATAATAAAGGGGGAGTACCTTCAATATCCAACATCTTAGGTTTAATTCTATGATCGTTAGCGTAATTCTATTACTATAACCTATATGTATACTTAACCTTAGGGACATACCTAGACATACCTTAGAAATATCTCTAGGAATCTCACTAACGTTTTCGCATCCTAGTTTCCAAAGGTTGACTAAACCTTTCCTCTGATACCAACTGTAGAGACCCGTAGCCTGACGTACATGGACTTTACATTACTTTTGCGGAATACTTAGTACATAACAAAAATACACACACAAGGACCGTAATAGTTTAGTGTCTTTGGAAACTCGGAACGTAATCTTCTAATCCTGGTGAAAGATCTTCAACATCTCCCATAAAGATCTTCCTTTTTATTTTACCTAAAACCTTTCTTTATATCCTGGGGAAAAGAAAACATAAAAGGGTGAGCTCAAATGCTCAGTAAGGGTAAACAAAGGAAATATCAGTCACATAATTTTCATAAGAACATAACATTTTTTGGAAATCTTAACCTGCAAAAGAGAGCATAATTTCATAACATGGGATAAATCATAGTAGTGAAATGAAATCATAACTTAAAACATTACTCATTGTGGCATACACACATAATCATAGAGAATCATTTCTTGTTAGTCAAGACTCATTGCCAAGACTATCTTAGTGGACAAAGTCCCTTTCTGAATCGAGTAATCCTCGTTTCAGTCCTGTTTCACTGAACCGGTATGACCTACCATTCCAGCCATGTCTATCTCATGAGATATAAAATCTTTACCCAATGAATTGGAGGGAGATATAGGTCCCACCCATCTCTTAATGAATCCTTTCTTATGTGTGCCACAAAATCATAAATCATACAACATCGCATAACCCATGTAATAAAAATGGGATTCTTAAACAGCATGACATCATAAAACCATTCATATAAGATAAAGGAATTCATAAACATAATTCCATCACAACATAGTCAAATCAATGTAAAAATATGGATAGAAACAGAACCCTTTATTATCTTATATGGAAAATAATTTTGATAAAACACTTGAATTGAATTCTTGAGGAAAACATCCTTTCTTCTTCAAAATCAATTTCTTTTCACAAAACATCATGCAATTTTAAAAGAAAGAGATTTTATTGAAAATAGTCATGAAATATTTTAGAGTAAGCTTCATGAAAATAAGGCTTTATAAAATAGTATAAATCCGTTCGTGCCGTATAAGTTAAAAAAAACATTTTTCGTACTTTTGTCGGAAAAGTCAAAAATTACCTCGTACGAAAAACGACAAAAGATTTCTTTCATACGTATTACTAAAAACTCAACGAAGGGTAAAAATGGATTTAAACAATTTTAGGTGGATGGAAATAATATTACATATTGAGTAAACATGGATGTGGATGATAAAATACACCCCAGTAAATACTTACGAATAAACAATCTCGGATAAAAATGAGATTGTGATATTTCCCTTACCTTAGGTCCGATTTGCTTTGTTCGTGTCCGAAGCTCCTGTATAATGGTTTAAATAATGTTATTGACTTATTACAGAATCATATTCATTGTTATGATATCATATATGGTTCACTTATGACATTATATTACCCGTTCTTTTGTAAATTCCATGTTAAAGAAGCGTTTTGGGTAAAATCGTTTCATTTATCGTAGGTGTTTTGACTTGTTGTTCTTGACATCATTATTACTTATATCATGATTTACTTACTTCCAGAATATAAAATATGATTTATATATCATATATATTCAGTATATATATATATAATAGGTAGATAAATAAAATGAAAAACACCGTTCATGGAGACGGTAGTCCGTACGTACGCATGAACGCTGTTTTCCTTTCCTTATTGTCTTGAAATGGAAGTAAGTAGATGACATACATAGGTATATATATACATAAATCCAGTAGCTTTATAATGTCATATATTTCATTATTATTTCTTATATATACATTATAATCATTCTTAAATGGTTAACATGGAGAATGAATCTCATCGCGTCGTGGAGACGGTAGTCCGTACGTACGCACGAGCGATGATATCATTTCTATAAATATTGTATTGAATTGGAGTGGATTATACAATATATCAGAATCAATATGATGTTGTAATAACTAAGTATAGTTATTCTTTACACCATTATACCCATCCATGTAAGGTGGTGGTGGAAAATAGATTACACCACGGCGTGGAGACGGTATTCCGTACGTACGCACGCGCGGTGATTTCTTTTTCCGTAGGATAGATAGATGGTGAAATAGGGTTGTTTCATACTTATAATAACATATCAGTATATGAGTGATACTGATGTTATTACTTCATAATGAAACAACCTAAGAAGAAGAAGTGGAAGAAGAAATAAAGATGAAAGAATTGGTAACGATAATTACCTCTTCTTTGAAGCGCCTTTTGGAGACCTCCTCTTAGGGAACTAAAATTGGTCTTTGAGGAAGACCAGAACCTCTAGGATGTTTCTAGGGAAGTGGAGAAGAGATTTTGGCAGGGGTTGGCCGAGCTTGAGTGCTCAAATTGGTGTGAGGAGGAGGGGGAGGAGGTGTCCTTTTATAGGGGAGGAGAGGGGCACCTTAGGAATATCTCAAAATATTATTTTATATTAAAGTCAAAATCGGTTTATAATGGTTCCAAAGGGTCTTATTTCGAAGATAAAGTGGGTATGGGTAGAAATCCTATCAACCAATAGGATTTAGACAAGTTTAGGGTATTATTTTAACCTTATAAATTAGATTTAACTCTAAGTTAAGTAATTTAACTTTTACCGTGTCTTTTTGTTTTCTTTCACTATATGGTTAATAAACTTACTATAACATGCCAAACGAACCCCAAATTGTTTATTATTAATATATATATCCTTATCTAAGTCATTTGGCCGAACCTTAGATTTTTAGGAATAAAATAACAATTAATAATATAATATTTGATTTAAAAACTATTTTGTGTCAATTTTGACACTATTTGATATATGATTTTTGTGAAAGTAGTAACAGAATTAAATGTTCGAACAAAGTTGATTAAATCAACATTAATATATCATAGTAACCTAGAAAATTATTGGAATTCATAAAAAGTCTTAAATTACATTTATTTTGGTATTTATATTATCAATTATGTGAATATTTCATTAATAAGATAATTACTGCATCATCTTTGTGTCATAAATAAATTAAATTATTTGATGTCTAAAAATTACAAATAAACTACCATCATGTAGGAAATCCTTTTAGCTTTCTAATGAATATTTGAAATCGAATTTATCTTATGTATAACCCCATATTAAAAATGATTTACTTATTAAACTTTGATTTTAACTATTTTAACCCTTCTTTAAATAAATTAATAATAAATGTCCTAATCTAATCCAAGTGGGCCTAAATGGTCATATTTTATTCCTAAGTTTGTTTTTGGTCGAATTACACTTTTCCAATAGAATTAGGACATGTGTTAGGGTAATATTAATATCATATTTACCCTTAGTTACCCTATTTACTATTAACCGTGGTAAAAAAAAGTAATAAGTTACTATTCACCAAAAAATTATTTTCATCTCATTGAACCACATTTTAGTCCTTGATATTAACCGTGTCTCTCGGATTTTCGAAATTCCATTCATAGAAGCGGTAAAATTAAGTTTTATGCAAAATTCAGTTTTTAACCTACCACTTAGTAGTTTCACTATTCATCAAAAATTGATGTTTTTCAGAACACTGCCAAAATTTCATCCCAAGCTATATTTCATATTCCGAATTCAAAAATGAAGTCTATTTTACCAAATTCATAACATAAAAGTTGCATTAATTAATTTTATAATTAAATCCCGCTGTTAAAACAAATAGCGTTTTTTTTTAAGAAACAATATCTATCAAAAGATTGACACTTGTTTATGTCTAGTTTAAATGTGAAATTACATCCAATGACCAACATTGTATTAAATTGTAAAAATATATTCTAAATATACTTTAAAACCACTCAAATTAATGATTTATCACTATTAATTATTTCGATTAAAAAAGTTGTTTTTAATTATAATTTAGTAATTTTCACTATTCATCAGAATATGAAAGTTATCCGAAAAGTACCAAAATTTCACCTTAGGCTAAATTCGATACTCCGAATCCAAAAATGAAGTCCATTTTGAGAGTTAAAATTTCTAAAATTTAAAAAGTGGTTATTACTATTCATAACGGCTAGTTTTAATAATATTTTAATAGCATATCGTTGTTTAATGAAACTCAGTATTGCGTATTACACACGCTATCGAGGAAGGTCGCGATTGCGTGTAATGCAAGGCAAGTCAAGGATGTGTGTTGTGCAAGATCATTTTGGTGTAGCGTACAACACAAGACATTAGTGAAATAAAAAAGAATATTTTTCATAAAATCTCGGGCTGTTACAGTACATCTCAGAGTGGCGAAGGTGTACCAGGATCATAGATGACAGCACTGGTGGCCGGGCATGAAGAAGGATATGGCAGAGTTCGTTTCTCGATGCCTCACCTACCATCAGGTGAAGGCTGAGCACTAGGTACGAACAAGCTTGGTACAACCCTTGGAGGTTCTGAAGTGGAAGTGGGACGGAATATCTATGGACTTCATTACTGGGCTTCCACGCACTTCCAGAGGTCACGACTCCATTTGGGTGATTGTTGACCGACTCACCAAGTCGGCCCACTTCTTACCCATCAGAGAGCAGGGCTCAGTGGAGAGCTTGGGACGACTTTATGTTCAGGAGATTGTATGGCTTAATGGTGTGCCATCATCTATTGTCTCCGATCGAGATGCTCGATTTACTTTCCGGCTTTGGAAGGGGTTGCAGGAGGCGTTCAGGACACAACAATGTCTGAGCACCGCCTTTCACCCTCAGACAGATGGTCAGACGGAGAGGACCACTCAGACTCTCAAGGACATGCTCCACGCATGTGTCCTCGACTTTGGTCGCAGATGGGAGGAACATCTACCCTTGGTGGAGTTCGCGTACAACAAAAGCTACCAGTCCACCATCGGGATGGCACCATACGAGGTGTTGTACGACAGACCTTGAGGATCTTCTTTGTGCGGGACATACCCTGGGGAGTCAGCACATGTGGGACCAGATATGGTCCGGCCCACGACAGAGATGGTCCAGGTCATCCAAGAGTGGAAGAGGACAGCTCAGAGCCGGCAGAAGTCTTATGGTGACAGGAGGCGGAGGCCACTAGAGTTCAAGGATGGCGACCACGTCTTCTTGCGTGTCTCACCTCGACGTGGATTTCGGAGATTTGGCCGAGGCGGCAAGTTGTCTCCATGCTTCATCGGACCATTCCAGGTCCTCAGCAGTATTGGAGAGAGGGCTTATTACCTGGCTCTACCACCTCAGTTGCACCGGGTGCACGATGTCTTCCACGTATCTCAGTTGAGGAGATACGTGCATGACCCAACACACATCATTGACCATGGGGAGTTGGATGTTGATGATGGGGCGACTTTTGCGGAGGTCCTGGTGGAGATCAAGGATCGATAGGAGCAGGTCCTACGTGGACGATCGATTCTCTTGTGCGCATCAGATGGCAGCACGGTAACCTCCAAGAGAGCACTTGGGAGCGGGAGGCTCAGATGCGTGCTCAGTACCCCCATTTGTTTCCCTAGTTTTCGATGTATCCTTACAGGGACGTAAAGCCCTGAGGTGGGAGTAATGTAAAGACCTGTAAAATTCAGGGGAAATTTTTTCTTAATTTTCTTTGAAATTTTACAAGAACGCGGTTTCTGACGGCACTTGATTCTGAGGCCCAGAGTGCCCAGAATCAATTTCCGAAGTTTAGCTTGGGTACGTTCAGTGAATGAACGAGCGGGATTTCCTATCTTTTGAACCGGTGCTCGGAATTGAAATCCGATGGCACCGATGAACTCGAAACGCCGATAATTTCTTAAGGGAACCTTTACCGTAGTTTCATTTGTATGGGAGAAGAAGTTAATTAGTGGGGTTTAATTAAGAAGTAAATAAAATTGTTGCATCAATTTTATTTTATATCAAGGTGGTTAATTTCTCCCATGGGAAGTTGGTAGTGGGGACCACATCCACCCAACATCCCATGTGTGGATAATTGATAGGGTGGGGCCCACATGGGCCCCAACCTTTCAACTTCCCCCTTTAAACTCCTTAAACCCCCATTTAATTCCTGCCAACTTAACACCCTAACGCCTCTTAACCCCTCACCTTCCTATCTCCCCATTAACTCACTTTCATTAAGTTTTTTGACAACTTGTTATAATTATTAAGGTGAGTAACTTATTTTCAAACTCTTGAATTTCAAATGGTTAAGTGGTGTTAATAAAATAAAGACTTGGTCTTATTTTATTATGGTTAAAGTTTTTTCCACATTGAGAGGATTGGGAAGCGTGAAGTCTTATTCTTCTTCAACCTCGATGAAGAATGTGAAGAACACCTAGGACTCCGATGAAGAACACTGTTCTTCAATGAAGAACATCTCCGACGAAGAACGCGACGTCTTCTTCTAAAGACGTTTCCTCTTCGAACGCACCTCGACAACAACAGAATCGGGTAACGAGCGGCGAAGGGTTCGCCTTCCCTCGAGTCGGACGAACGCTGATGTCCCCCTTCGACGTCGTCATCCTCGCGACGCTATACCGTGACGAACCTTGAACGACGACGCCTCCTTCCGATTGGATTATACCCAAGGTAGGGGTTCGACTATTTTAAGTTGGTGAATCATTCCTTCGAATATGAAAGATAAATTTGACGGCCATGTTCCAATTTTTATTTAAATTAAAAATTGTGAAGGTTAAACGTTTTACGTTTCAGCCAACTGCTATCGATATAACAGGAGGGGATCGGTCCGCACAAACATGACCGATACCCCTCCCCCCCTTTGCTATTCTTCGTTTTGATTAGCGAAGACGGTAATGCATTGTTGCACCGCGCTTGAGTGAAAGAAGACGTGAACGATGCGGGCCACGATGAAGAAATGCGATGTCATCATGCTACGTCGAGGGTACGAACGAGGGCGTGGCCGGAGTCTGGCCGCGACGAAAGGACGCAGCGTCGTCACACTATACTGGACGAATTTGCAGCGATCCTGGAAGTAGCGGCCGGAAAAACCACCCACCGGAGAATTCGAAGAAGGAGGCCGGAACTCAGGCCGCCGGCGCCGTAAGGCGCGGGATCGCGGGGTCTCGCGGAGAGAAACCGACCGGCCCTGCGCTGGCCGGATATTACAGGGGAAAAGCCGGGGGGTTACACCCCCGGGTTGCACACCTGGCATGGCCCCTTAAAGGGGGACGCCGTTTTAAATTAAAGGAGGGGCGTAGCCCCTCCCTTGGGAGCGCTGGCCGCGCCACCGTGCCGCCGCGCTGGGCCGGGCTTCCGGGCCGGGCCGGGTCGTCGGGTTGGGTCGCCGCCCGGGCCGGGTCGACCCGGTTCGGCCGACCCAGGGGGGTACTGGTCCGGGTCGGGCCCGGACCCCCCGTTTTTGGACGTTTCTGTTCAAATGCTCATATCTTGGGCTACAGACCTCCGATCGACGCACCGTCAGTTGCGTAGAGATCCTTGGAATGAGACAGTCGTTTCGGTATATCGCACTCAAGGTTTCAGAATGTTTTGAGTTTGGCCAGGTTGGTTCGTAAACGAAACCAACCGGGCCCTTGGAGCGGAAACACTCATATCTTGAGCTACGGACGTCCGATTGACTTTCCGTCGACTTTGTTGAGTTCCTCTTAGTAAGACGGATCTTTTGGCTTACTCCTCCCATGGTTTGGACACATGTGGAGTATGGTCGGGTTGGTTTTTCCTTAAAAACCAACAGGGCCCCTAGGACGAAAAAACCAATAACTCTCAGACCGGGCGTCCGATCGACGCTCCGTCTGCGACGATGAGTTCCTGTTGATGATACGGAACATTCGGATACATCAACTCTGGAATATGTGTCAGTTGATGTATCATCCTCTCAGCTCGTGGAGCGAACCCTCCCGAACAAGCTTGCTGTGTGCGGGAACCCTAGTGCTGGCTGCGACTACTACTGTGACTGCGACGACGACTGTACAGAGATCCTCAGTGGATTCGACAGAGACGACTACAACACTCAGCGATCCTATGTGGATCAGTGCTACTGATCTTGTGTGGGTCTGATCCTGTGTGGGTCAGCACTCAGCGGTTCTATGTGGGCCAGCACCTACAGATCCTGTGTGGGTCCGATCCTGTGTGGGTCTTTGCGGGGGTTAGTTTCCTACCGATCCTGTGTGGGTCTTTGCGGGGGTTAGTACCTATCGATCCTTTTTGGGTCTGACGACTTAGATGGATCAGTGATCATCTCTATCTTCTTCAAAGAAGTATACCTGTGTGAGCTGAAACCTGTTTGATTTCCTGTGTGGATTGTGTTGTGCTATCCTGTGTGGATTACGTTTTTCTTTCCTGTTTGGAATATGTATTCTTTCCTGTGTGAACTGAGTTGTGCTTGGGCTCGGAGGTTGGAGCGTATTGGAATTGATGACTTAGGTATATGTATTGGAATATACCCTAATCAATGTCGGTTTTTACTTCGTGATTGTATCTTTCCTTTGTGGTTTATCCTTTGTGGATTTTGGGAGACCTTCGGGGGTCTCGGAGTCCCTACTGAGTAGCTTATACTCACCCCTGCACGGGCTTTGCCCGCACTACGTTGTTTTGGTTGCAGACGACGGACATCATTGATCATGGTTGAGGCTTGCAGAGCAAGATGGTACCTGGAGGTGGACCACTGGGCGGGACGTACTCGGAGCGGACGGTGGAACCCGAGGAGCAGTGGAGCTATCTGTACCCACCCTTTAGGTGGAATTTCTAGTGGACAGCTCGGTGTAGCGGCTTTTACTTTTCAGTTTCTGTTTTTCCTTTCAAGTTGTACTTTACTTTCAGTTTGGGTTTGTATACTGGCCCACTTACTTTTCCACACTTACTATTGTACCAGTTTTTACTTAGTGTTTACTTTTTCTGCTTGCTTACTCTGTGGTGCTTGTTTACTTTACAAAGGCAATGCCTTCCCTTTTTACCGGGATTTACGCCTTGGTGCTAGTCGCCAGCCCCTGGCCTATGGAAGGCGGGCTTGGGGTAGTCACGACACGGGCCCCGAGGACTGGTCGTGACATTTATCACTGGATACATTCTTGGTCTGTTTAAACTCCTCATTCATTTATTGAAATACCAAATAAATATTTTATTCTCTTAAATAAATATTTTATTAACAAATAAGTAAATATATATTTATTAAATATTCAATTAAATAAATAAATATTTTATATTCATAATCTGGAGAATAATTATTATTTAATTTATGCAATCTATATAACATGAATAAAATTATTAATCAGTCTTGAAATTAATATTTATTCTCTTAATTATATTCAAATTGAATTTAATCAAGACCAACATAAAAACTTAGTGCATGGCCCTCTAGGATTATTTCTCATTGGAATTATATGGGATTGACTAAATTCCAAGATTACTATCTAGAAACGGGTCAATTCACCTAAGAGAGTTAACTTAAAGTCATAACTACATCAAGAAAAAATGAATTCTTGCTGTGTAATATTGTCAGTTTATCACAATATCTCATCATGAAGGTTTCATTATGGTGTCATCAACCTATATTCTTGAAACATAATTATTTGAAAATCCTATTTAAACTCATCATTACACCATAGACATTTAATTTAGGGAGATAGTTCTATTTCAATTAAAGGGATGAGATATAAATTTCATTAGGATAGAAGGGAGAAATCCTTCCTTGACTTATCAATTAATAACATTTCATTCATGATGCACCCAACATACTGTACTTCCCACCAAAATCTAGCGTGACGGTTTTCATCTGAATATCTAAGTTCATGAGTTTGAAATAAAGTAATGATACTATTAAATTCAACATACCATTATTCATGCTCATAGATAAGAATATCTGATGACAGGAAAACATACAAAATTCATACTTGTGGGTTTGTTCTCATAATCTCTCATCTTAGAGATTTCCAAGTGCGAACATCATGAGAAGAAGGCTCGTTTCCTTATGATTACTCATACCTATTGTTCTATATACTATGTGTCCAATAATATTATTTTCTCGAACCACATAACTATATTAAGTATATTTTTATGGAACATCAAGGTTCTAATCATAGTGTGGAACTACTGTGACAATATCAATGCATCAAATACTCTAGGACATTATTATATTAAATTAATGTATAAAAATGAATAAATGTAATAATATGATTAATTAAAATTTTAATACATCTAATATTAATTTAATAAAAGTAAAAATAGTTGGTTCTAGGACCCCCTACTCTAAAAAATTCTCACCTGGACTAGAGACAACTGCATATAAAATTCATTCTGCTAGAACTAATATGATAATCAGGTTTCTGCTTAGTCAATGATTTATTCAAGGGGTCCACCATGTTGTCTTACATGGACACACTTCTCATTGCAACATCACCTATAAGAGAAAACCCCTCAATAGATGATACTTCCCTATCATTTTCATCATTCACTGATCTGTACTTGGCTCACTGTTGAGAGTCACCACTACAGTATTATCACAATAAAGTGTCATGGTGTCTTTACCCTTTGGTACCACATCATGATCTTTGATGAAATTTTGCATCCAAACTACTTATTTAGGTTTTTCATAAGTTTTAATAAACAAATACTCTACTATAGAATCTGTAAAAACAGCCTTATTTGAGCTCTTTCATCCCACAACACCTCCATTAAAAGTGAAGATATATCCCGTTGGTGACTTAATGTCATCATGATCAGTTTGGAAACTACCATATTTATATCCTATGAAGACTAGTTCATAATATATTCCATAAAATAGAAACATATCCTTATTAGACCTCAGATATATAAGGATAGCCCAGACATACATCCAATGGTGGTCAATTAAATCAACTTGATATATGCGTGCAACACTAAATGTATAGGCGACATATATCCTAGTACATTACATTACATACATGACTGGACCAATTGCTGATGCATATGAAATCATTCCCATTCTATTTAATTATTTATGTGTCTGATGAGACATTTTCATTGAAATATGAATTCCATGTGACACTAGAAACAATTGCCTCTTTGAATTTTCCATACTGAATCTCTTCAGATATTGTCAATGTATATACTTTGACATAGGCCGGGCCACCTCTCAGATCTTTCACAATGGTTCTTAATACTAAGAATATATGTTTCCTCAGATGATTATTTCATGGAAAATAATTTATTCAATGACACCTTAACAAATTTTAAGACTCGTATTTCAGTTCTAATTAGTAATATGTCATCAGAACATACAATCTAGAAAGAAATTCACTCCTTCTAAATCATTTGTAGACACAAGTATCACATTCATTCTTTATAATACAAAGTTATATTATGAATTTAACAAAAATAAATTTTCCATGACCTGGATGCTTTATTTAGATCATAAATGGATATTTTCAACTTGATTATCTTATTGGAATCTTTTGGAGTCACAAACTCTTCAGGTTGTGTCATATGGACATCTTTTTAATGGTTACCATTATGGAAGGCTATTTTAACATCCATTTTGCAAATATCATAGTTATGGTAAGCTGTAATGGAATGTATAACTCTAATGAATTTCAAAATTGAAACTAGTGAAAATGTTTTTTCGTAGTCAATGCCTTGACACTGTTTAAACCCTTTTTCAACCAGTTTCACATTATTGGTATAGAATTTTCCTTCCATGTCTAGTTTCTTCTTGATTTTATGATTTTAAACCAATGGTATTTACTTCCATAGGATGATATAAAAAAAATCTAGTCTTGGTTTTGGTAAATGGAATCCCTTTTATAATTCATGGCTTCTTGAAATTTTGAAACATCTGCACCACTTACTTCATCCTTATAGGTTAGAGTATCATTATTATCAACTATTAATGAGTCACCATCCTCCGAAACTATAAAACCATACTATTTTGGTTCTATAAATTCTCTTGTCCTCCTAAAGAGTGAGTGTGTCTTTGGGATAGTTTCTTCTTCCATTGAGCTATGTGGAATCATATCTTGTACCAAATGTTTTGTGCCTTGAGCCTCAACTTCATAAAACTTCTTTCTATATCCCACTACCTCTTTTTGTGATTTTATACCCCTCAATGAAAATTACCTATCTTCCAGCTATAACCATTTTGTCTGAGGGGTCATGTAGGTAATATTCATTTGTTTCCTTGGGGTATCCTATAAAGGTACATGTTGTGACTTGTGGAGAAATTTTGTTACCTGAAGAGGCCTTAACAAACACTACACTTCCCAAAAATGTAAATTCGATAAAAACATTTTTATTCCACTCCAAAATTTTTATGGATACCATTTACTAATTTAGTTCGTACATGTTTTAGTACGTGTTCTACTATTTTTAACGAATATCACAAAATGGATAATAGATTACTCACATGACTCATCATTTAACTCACCATGTCTAATAATGAGTGCTTCCTCCTTTCACGTATAGAATTCCATTGAGGCGTGTATAGATGTGTGAGTTGGGATAGGATGAAAAACTCATATAAGTCATCAATTATGTATTGATTAAGTTATTCTCCACCATAATGTCAGCGAGGTTTCTTAATCATCATACCAATATAGTTCTAAAATTCATTCTTGTATTCCATGAATTTATCAAAAGATTACAACTTATACCACATTAAATTAATATATCCATATATACTTAAACCATCAGTAAAAGTTATGAAGTATTATTACTCCCTTTCTTCAGCATGAAATGGCCCACACACATCGGTATGAACTAATTCAAGAAGCTACTTAGCTCTATCACGTTTCCCACTAAATGGGGTTTTGTTCATTTTTTCTTGTAATCATGCATGATATACACCAAGTGGTTTTAGTTGAAAAGAATCTAAATATACATCTTGATGTAATTTTGTCAAGTGTTTTTCATTTACATGTCCTAGTCAGTGATGCCAATGTTAGGTGTGTTATGAGTCATCAGATGTAACATTGTTATTGATTTCCATTACATGGATCATGCAATCCCACATTTAAAGACCATTATGTAAATGTGACTTACTATAGAATATTCAATATTTATAAAAGAGCCAACATTTATTTTTAAATTTGAAAATGAATCCATCCAGATATTTTATAGATAAAGAAATAATGTTTTTAGTAACTGAAGGCACATAATAAAATCCTATTAAAACAAAGATCATTTCAGTGGTCAATGTGAGGTAGTAGTCCATGATAGCTAAAATATCATGTTTAGTGCCGTTGGATACTCTTATATCCACCTCACCTCATTAATTTTTTGGAATAAACATGGTTATTGTGTTATAATACATATCTGTGCACCATAAGTTGTATTTAATACCCAATTTATAGAAATATATAAATTTTACTTGATTACAAATTATTCATAATATTACCCTTTCTTCTGTAGTTGGGTGCAATTTTTTATTTTAGTGTCCCTTATTTACCCATGTGAAAAAGACAACATCCCTTTTCCTTAATTCCCATTTGATCTTCTTCTTCTTGTAAGGGTATGAAGAAGATTTGGTGTTAAAGCTCATTGATTTCCCTTTATATTTTTTCACCATAAGCACGAAAGGATTTTCGTGCTTTATATCATTATCTTCATGGAAAAGGATGACAAGATGATATGGAAAAGACTTCTCAATGTTGGTCATATAAAAATTGACAACAAAACTGGAGAAGCTTTGAGGGAGTGATTTCATAATGAGATTCATGCCTGGTTCTTTAGGGAGATTAATCCTTAGAACCTATGGGGTCTCAATATAGCTGATGATCATGAATATGTGAAGCCTGGATGGGGAACCCTCTCCACACATACTACGAAAGAGTGCCTGGGGAATATCAAATTGTAATATTATATCTCTCTCATAGGATAGACCATGTAGGTTATAAAGCATGATATGCACATCCATGTTTTATTGATACTTCATGATTTTAATTGACATAGATGAAAACATCAAATATTGAACATCGACCGCATCATTCATATGTTTTTTGTATAATAGGAACTCTTCATCACTTTACTCTTGACTAAGTGAATCAGTCATTGAGTATTCTAGCTTGTAAGATTTCCGTTCACGACATAGAATAACCCGGAGGTGTCCAAACAAATCATGGAATTTTCTATTAGCGATAAGATTGTTTTTAAAAAATATTGATTGTATAGATGGTGTGTATACAGAGGTTTTTATTTTCTTCTACAATTAAGAGAGTAGATAATTAGTAATTTTCATGATTAAAAATTTTGTGGGAAATAATAAATTAATTGATTTTATAAAATCTCTAACTATTTTATCAAGTATGAATTGCCCTCACAATTGTACTTGTATTGTCTAGTTTCTATAAAATTCTAGTGTAAAGAATATAAATTCCCCTTAACATAACCCAAAATAGATTTTTCGATCTATTTTTAAGGTATATGGGTGGACAAGTCTTTTCCAACTATGGGATTTCCGCTCCATGATCCATTGCGTGGACTCCCTAATCTAGAAATCGTGACTTTTATTTTTTCAAAAATATAATCCCAATTACTCCAAGTCTAGAAATGACTACTCTACTTGATGTAAAATGGTTTAGTTAACCCCAATCCTTTACAAGAACTCCACTTATAAATTTAAGTATCCCAATAAGGATTGGACAAATGCATAGTTCTATTGAGTTTTGTTCCTAATCATGTAATAGAAGGCTTAGTTTGAATTAATATTTGATTAGAGATTTTATTTTATTATTCATAAATTTTTATCATATTTATCCTTTATAAGTCTTTTTAATATTTAAGAGGATGTTTAGTTAATTAATTAACAATTCTTGGATAAAATATTTACGCATAATAATTTTTTTTAAGTTATTTCCTTACATATTAATTCATTATTTTGTTTGATCATGATGTTTCATCAATGAATATAATTTTAATACATTAGATGGAAAATAATTAAGTAATTTAATGACCCAATCATGATCTTATCTGATGGTTTCTTTAATGAGTAAATATTAAATCAACCTATGACCTAGGGGAAATATGTCATTATGATAGACCTAGCATGAGCTACAACATTCAACATGTCCACCTATGTATCACTAAGTTGGATTCATTATGGTTCTGTCTTACCTCAAGCTTTTGGATTCTCTATTAGTTACAAATATTTTTTACTCACACACATGTGAGGGGAAAAAGGATTGGTAAATGGAATTACATAAATATCCTTGAACATGCCTATCCAACATAATAATGTAGGGAGGGATGACTCGTATGTCATAATTAAATTTAATATTAAATAATTGAAAAAGAATGCAATAGATTTAATTATATAAATTACAACACAACCATAGGTCTTGGTCAAGCTCACGATCAGTCACATGTGCAACAAATACGCAGTATGTAACATGTTAGCATTAATTTCATTACTCATTATTTATTATTAAGATGAACATGCTTGTATTAATTAATAAATTCCCTTTTATATTAATGATCATCTGAACATAATTGGATATACCCATAAATTTTGAATTCATGGAAAATAAATGGAAGAAACATTAATGACATATTTATTACATTAAATTCATTTAGAATTTAAAATTCATAAAAACAATTATTAAATTGAAAAGAACCCAAAGATGTTCCAATCAATAAAATAATGTTTTAATGATTCATATTTTCAAATTTAATATAAATTTAATTTTTTCCAATTAATGGGAGACTATATGGTGTGTACATCCATCTACATTCCATGTACCTCAATTTCCATATATCCAAGTCACACACCTGGGGCTTCAACGTGTTAACCCTACCAGACTACATGGTGTGTATAAACCAGCTATACACCATGTATCATCATTCCACATGCCAGGATGGACAGATCAATATGTGGTGTCAAATAAAATTACTATGTGTTTTTAATTGATTGGTGCATATAGATACATTGAACATGGGTATATGGTGTGTGCTTCGGTCATACACAATGTTACCCAGCTCTATCAGCCAATGATCTTTCACTTCCTGATGGAATATTCATTAATTATTCATTTTTTATTTAATATCTATGAAAATGAAACACTGAATGCACATGCTTATTTGGTTAATAACATGTGAATTCAAAACAAATTAAAGAACGAATGACATGAAATGAAAATCTAACCAATATTGTGCATAGTTAAACAATCAAATAAATAATTAAAATTTTAAATGTGATTGATCTGAAACCACTTTTTGGTTCTCGGGGAAACAAAAGCGTTTCGATGGAGGGATATATATTAAGATCTCTTTTAATAATAGTTTATTAAAACCGAGATAGAGGATCTTGAACAAAAAATTTATAATTAATTCAGTTATCATTTGATTAAATATATACCATAATATTAGGAACATTCTTCATTGATGGTTGTTAATCATCCAAAAAGTCTGTTCAAGATTTCCTTTATTGTGCTTGTGAGGATCAAAGAGTAGACCAACACTATTGGTGATCCACACATTATCCAATAGTCTCTAAAAAATGATACTCATTCTATGGGTGATATCATGGCATATCAAATTTCTTGCATTGTTCATTCTTGATCACTTGTTTTCATTCTTGAAGAAATTCTCTCTTGGGATTTTTTTCTTGAGATGGATAGATGAGGAGGAGTCGAGAGAGAGATATTTTGTGTGAAGGAGTTATCTATTCCCAAACAAGGAATCAGTTTCAAATGCAATGCACAATAGAAATATTCTTCTATTTATAGAGTTGATATTTCAGTTGAAAAATTTAATTGTATAGCAGCCATTAAACATAATTATAACCTTTAATGAAATCCTATTCCACATAATATAATAATAATATTATTATTTTCTGGCATGCCAACTTGTGCAAATATGATAAATAATATTTAGAACCTCATTAATAATTATTTATCAATGGACATTGTCTTGATTCATTTGAACTCCTCTTGAATTTTTGGAACACTTGAATAAATATTTGATTCTCTTAAATAAATATTTTATTTACAAACTATCAAATAAATATTTATCAAATATTCAATAAAATAAAATAAAATAATTTTTATTCACAATATAGTGAATAAATATTTATTTAATTTACGTGATCAATATAAATTGAATAAAATTATTCCTTAGTCTTGAGAATAGTTTTTAGTCGATTAATGAAATTCAAATATAATTTAATTGAGACCAACATATACACTTAGTGTGTCACCCTCTAGGATTATTTCTCATTGGTATTAGGTGGGCCTGCCTAAAGTCCATGATTACTATCTAGAAATAGGTCAACACACCCAATAGAATTATCTTAAATGCGTAACAATGACAACCATATATGAACAATCACTATGTAATATAATACATTATCATAATATCTCGTCAATCAGGTTACATAAAAATTTCATCAACCTATATGCTTTATACATCATTCTTTGATTACCTAAAATAAACTCATCGTTACACCATGTCCATGTAATTTAGGGATATAGTTCTATTTCAATCAAACGGTCGATATATCAACTTTTATAAACATGAAAGGGGAAAATAGTTCCTTGACTATCCAATAATGAAATTTCATTCATGACGCATCCAACACACCCTTCTTCCTACCAATACATGGCCTGATGATTTTCCTTAGCGAATCTATGTGTGCAAGTTGTGACATGCATAAATGATAATATTAAAGACTAAGGACCATTATACATTCTCACAGATAGAAGTATATAATGAAAAAAGACATAAAACATTTATACTAGAGGGTATGTTATCATAATCTCATATTTTGGATATTACTATATGCAATCTCCATGAGATGAAGTCTCATCTACTTATGAGAACTCACACATTATGGTCTATATATTGTGTTTCCCATCATAGTATGTTATCCAACCAAAAAACTGTATTAAGAATATTTTCATATCACATCAAGTTTCACATGATAGTATAGAACTACTATGACCTTATCAATGTGACAAATACTCTAGGACATTATATCATTAATGACATGTAGAATAATGAAAGATATGTATTATGATGTTTAATTTAATATCAGAAAAATAAAGTATTATGGTAATGAAAGTAAAAATAGTTGGTTCTAGGAAATCAACTCTTACAAATTCAATATAAAGTCTTTGGAATAAGTGTATCACCAAGAATTAATTATATTGAAAAATAAACATCACAATTTGTAGTAAGACTTTGAAACTCTTCTTGAAAAACATCCAAAAACACCCATACAATAATCATATCACCAATATTGAGTATATCCCCATCAATATATGGTAAATATCTTTCATTAATAGGTATTAAAAACCATATGATGGAGTAAATTTCCACAAGAAGTTTAGGTTCATCCTTGCACCAATATACTACCATAAGTTGATTTAGAATAACGAATGTAACATCCCTGCAGAAATACTTGATATGGAATCTATACTAAGAGAGTCAATAGATTCCCAAAATTAATTCAAATTCAACTAGAGGAAGAATAACCATATTTTATAGAAGAATAATCTCACAGACTCTTATCAAAAATGATTTATAGACATTAGATGTGATAAATCTAAGATTAGGAGATTTCACTTCCAACTCAACATCTAATCATATCAGTGTTGATATGATACCCTTATAATATTATTAATCTATAAAAGATCATGTGGAAATAAAACATTATCTATTATATATTCCATGATAATTTTACCTTTCACTGCATCGATATGTATTTCAACTTTAGATGTAGTAATTCCATATTCTTGGACTTATTTCCTAAATTTATTTTGTTGTAAGTTTCCATGATTCTTGAGGAACAAGTTTGAATAATTAAAAATATATTTAGATTTGAGGCATTAGATATTGTGGTATCTTAATTTTCCTTTCATTCATTATCTGAATGACACTTATCTCTATACATAAAAAACTCTCATGCATTATGGTAATTTTCAAAAGATGTTTCATTCCATAATTTTTACATGCTAGGAATTTCTTTGTTCCAATCTTATTCTTCTATTATTTATTCCATTTTTCATAGTGATAATCCAAACTCTTCTTTTCTTAATTTTCATTGATGATAGTGGATCTATAAAAAATTTATATGTCTTAATGGAACATGATACTAATTCATTATATGATGAAAAAATAGAAACTAGTTCCCTTAGAATACTTGACTTAATCCCATAAAATATAACGTAAATATTGATATCAAAATTAAATTTGTTATATTAATGATGCCTAGATAATATTTTAATGCTAGCCTCATTAACTTCCACAATTTTTTCTTCCTTCATCAGTAAATTTAAAAAAAATTCTCTTTTTCTTATTATTTTTGAGGGAATTATTTCTCAAAGAATATCACTTTAGATGTTATTCATTCTATTCTTTCTATTTATTCAACATCTTTTTTTATAATCAATTACCATAACTAATATAAATCTCCTTAAAAATAATAAACAAAAGGAATATCTTTTTAAATTTAATAATATCCCAAAGCTGATAAAATACTTTAAAGGAAGTTAATCCATTTTTCAACTACTGATAAATTATTAGATATATTAAAATATAGAGTATTATATTGCATGAAGTGGTCCAACAAATGTAAATATAACTGTGGATTAAATGGTTACTCCATGAAGTTAAGGTCATATATCCTAACCTGAATCAGTTGTCCAAATATGGCTATGATCTTCTAATTTCCAATAAGATATGTATTATTTTCCCCAGCAAGTAAATATATAAATTGGCTACAAATGTTGAATCACTTTATTTGTGTATCCCGCATCACTAAAAAGTAGAACACACTATGTTAGCTTAAAATAATCATGAATATTGAGCTATTATAAAAAAATAACTAAAATGGAAAAATAAATTCAAATACTATAAAGGATTATCATAATTATCATGGTGGATATGTTTATTTAAAATTTATCTCCCAAGGTTTCTACTATACTTGATCTGATACCAATTGAAATAACCACTACTCTAGTAACCCAGAGTAAGTGTCTACTTCATTAAATTTATATATGATAGAAGGGATTGAATCACCAAGAATTTATTAGTTCGGTAGTCCTAATGAACATTATATATACAAATTTTCCATATTAAATTGATAATATAAAATAAAAATCTAAAGAAACAATCTCACATCCTTTATATTATTCATAATATCTTTCTTCATATCATTGGAGAAGGAAAATAATAAAGGGTAAGCTCAAATACTTAGTAAAGGTTACATATAATGGAAGATATCATAATTAAATAAGGAATAATCAATATGGTAATGTAAATATATTAAAACCCATTTCATTTAATCAACAATTTTAGCACAAAATGTATCCATGGATAATATCAGTGCAATAATGTCATGGATAATAAAAAAAATTCTCAATAAAGGAAATTCATAAAATTAGACATCATAATTTCAGTCATAATAATATTTTTCCATCAAGGCATTATTTCAAGATAATTTGATTAAGGGGTAGTTATACACTAAAACCAATTTAATAAGTTTATACAATTGTTATTTCAATGAGGCATGTTGATGCATCGAGTGTGTATCTATAAATAAGCCCCAACCATCACTACATGACCAACACATTCATCATATCTTGAATGATCAATTTAATTTGTAAAAAATAATTAATATTAAAAAATATCCATATCGAGAAATGAATATGGAACGTTAGTAATTCCTTAGTCAAACAAATAACTTTTATAATAAATTAGTGATTGTAGAAATGGTATACATTTTAGGAAATAACAATATCCATTAAACAAAGAATATGGATATTTATGGTAAATATAGTTTATAATGAAATTTGATCAAAAGAAAATGAATGTTTTATGATTGATTTGATGATAAAATAATAATAAGAGTTCATAAATAACCCTTAATTAATCAGAAATATAAGATCTCAAATAAAATAATGTCCAATAGAGAAGAAAAGAAAATGTAAGTGAAAAATTAATATAATTTTTCACAAAATGGTTTTATTTTTAAGATAATAAAACACATTTTTAAGTATATAAATATCATAAAATGGTTATGGAATTATGAAAATTCATTCATTTGGTATTCGTTAAAATGAAACATTACTTTTGAATTTTTATAAAAGAATGTTGAAAATGAAACTTTTAAGGATCATTATAAATGTATTTGTTATACCTTTACAAAATTCAAATATAACAGAAATATTTCCTTAATAAATATTTTGAGCGAATAAATTGGACAATTTTAAAACAGTTTTTTCAAAATACAGACACAGAAGAAAAATATACTCAGTCAAAAAGTTAAATAAGATCAGTTGTTGATTTAAAAAATTTGTTATTTAATTAATGTTAAAAATAATGGAAACGGTTAAATAAAACATGAAACTCATTAAATTTTTATATTATAAGGGAATGAATATTTTTTAAAATTATTATAATATTACTTCAATTAAAATAATTGTAATCTCAAAAAAATGAAATTGTAAAATAAATTCGTATATATTTGGTAACTTTAAAATTTTAACCCCTTAAAAGAGTAAAAATTAATTTAAACCTTAATAATAATATATATATATATATATATTCAATTTAATTACATAAATTGGTCATAATATACACCACATAAAATTTAATAGGTTTATAATACCCAATATATCTCATTGGAATGAAAATTAAGATGGAATCCCTTACCACGAGTTCGAATTGCCTCGTTAGATCTTTTAACCCCATTTATAATAAATTTATAATTATTTTAATTACATAATATAACAATATAAATATATAAAATAGCATATATTATCCAATTATTATATATTATTAACCAATTTTTAACCATGTTTTATTACTATCATTATTTCGAGTGTTAACTACTTCATTTTTCATGAGAATTTGGGATTGGTAGTTCCATTCATTTTAATTTGATTAAGGTTTCATCATCTAAATAATTTCAATAAACATTTAAAATCATGTATATAGATATAGATATATTGTTCTATAATACTTTGAGATATAAAAATTAATTACACTCTTTATAAAGATAGTAGGTCGTACATACACATGAAGGATGTTTTCACTTTTTGAAAAATGGAATGAAAGAAAGTTATAAAATAATTAAAATTTAAATAATAATTATTATATCATATATATTAATTAAATATATCCTTATTACCATCCAAGAAAAGTTCAAATGAAAAATGAATGACATTGCTTCATAGAGGTGTTAGTCCACACGTACGCATGAGTGACATTACCATTTTCCAACATATTTGAAGGTAAGAAGGTAAATTATATATTATTTATTAAAAACCATAAATATTTATTAAATGTCTTATATAGTCACTATCTACTTATTTATAATCATCCATGTAAAATAGTGATGAAAACCAAATTGTCTCGCTTTGTTGAGACGGTGAGTCGTACATATGTACGAGCGATATTTTCATTTTTCGTTGGATGAAAAATTGGTGTAAAATGGTTACCCCAAAATAAATATCAAATTTAATTTATTTATGAAACTTTATTTATTATTTTATTGAGGATAATATATATATATATAAGGATTATTATATGAAATAATCTTTAAAGATCCCTTAAAGATGACTACCTCTTTTTCAACATACTTCCTTTTGATCCCATATTATAGACTCCTGGAATTAAATTTATAGAATAGTGTCTCCTATAATTAATGTGTTGAGATTTTAGAAGATATATTGGAAGGCTTTAGTTGATCTAGGATTATTAATATCCTTTAAATAAAAGAATTAAGGGATGTCCTTTTGCAATTTTGGTGACTAGACAGTTTAATTTTTTCAAAGGATTAAAAATATTATTAAAATATTTTCATCGAAAATTGACTCCAAAATGACTAATAATCTAATTGTATAATAATGAGGTGGAAATAAAACCCACAAATAAGGATTAAAAACATTTTTATTTCATTTTAACCCTTACCTTTTGGTTTTACCCCTCTGTTAAGCAATTTTAACCTTAATCATAGTAATGAATTTTCGAATATTAAAGAGTAATAATTTTATATGCAAGGTAATAAATTTCTCACAAACAGAAAAGGGTTGAAATTTTAGACCCTTATTATCCAAATTACCCAAATTATATATTTTTATTATTTTTAAATAGTTTATTTAAATATTATTTTTCAAAAAATATCATTAATGTCATCTTTTAAATTATTCTTATAATTTGACTTTAAAGACAATGATCCAAATATGGATTTAGAATATAATACATTTAACCATTCCAAATAGTTTATATTTATCAATTTAATTCTTGGGGTTATAAAACTATCTCAAAAAATATTTCTTCTAGAATTTTGAAAATCATTTACATGAATTTTCTACAGCTTTCAAAAGCACTGTGTTGGATTTATATAAGAATTTAAGGTAATTAATAATCAAAAAAAATAAAAAATAATTTACCATGATAAAAATAATAATTAATATTTAAAATAAACACTTATACATAGAATTGTCCTATTTTTATCCTTCTGTAAATAAATTTAGAGATATCAAAGTCAAAAAAGTTACATTTTTTGAATTTTCTATAAGAACCCAGTTATTCATTGAGGAATGGATCCTTTATTTTCTATATTTTCTCAGTTTAAATATTTATATCTTTCCTATTGTAAATAATATTGGAGGTTATAAAGGTAACTAAGCTATATAGGGATCATTTAAAGCCTTGAACCCCAACCTTTGGGGTGCAATAAGCATGGCACACAGTTAGTTTAAACAACGTAGGGCATGACACATGTTTACACTAAATAATGAGAGCCTAGGTAGAGAGTAGGATGAAGCTTTATGGTTCGACCAATCCATGCTATTTCGGCTGAATGTACATGTAGAAACCTATTCAATTTTTACTATGTTTTTTGGCATGATTGGTGCATGGTTAGTCAAACAGTGTGGGTGCCCCATCCCTACAACTAACCATGTATGGTTGGCGCAAAATTTGTTAAACTATGCGGATAAACCTTATGAACTAGATATGTTTGGTTTTAATGAATTTTTTTATGTTAAAAGTATTTAAATCTAAAGTCTACCTCTCATTTCCTATCAATACACAATATTCCCCTTAAGAGAGATTTTTGTGTCTATTCTAGGATTTGATCATGGATCTCCACACGATCTCTAATTCAAGTGTAGTTTTAGTCATTGATTTAGCATAGACAAGTTCTAAATTCTTTTTAGCCATTGTCTGTTCTTATGCATATCAGTTGGTCTATTTTGTTGTGATTTAATATTCCATATTAATAATTTTATCATTAATTGTTTATTTTCTCCTGATTTGAGCCAAATTAGGAGCTGATACTGGGCGAGCTATCAACTATTGACCTATGTCAGCTAGTCTCGTTCTTTACATTTAAATTTGAGTGGGAATATATACATAGTTTTTTCATGCACCCAATTCTATTATAATCACCCTTTAAATTATGTTTAATCCTTGAATTTAATTCTTTCTCATGGCCTATGTAATCAAAGTGGCCATTATTGAATGGTTATAGGTTAAGAACCTTGAATGAACAACCCAACTAGGTGTGATGAACATATAAATGTAGCACCATGGTTGGATTTTCCTTATAAACCCTTAGTTGTTGCTTTTTTTCCTTATCATGGGATGTTAAATTAAATAGAAAATTTTAAATTGATTGATGATATTTATTGTTAATGAAATGGATTAAAGGTAAGGGATGGGATGACCTTGACCCATGGAACTTGCAATTTAATTGTCTATTTAAGAATGAATTTCACATTATTTGGATAGGTCTTGTGAGTTAAATAGAGGTTATAGCTATTATATCTACTTTAAACATGAAATACTTGTTATGATGAATTTTCTATTGGAGTAGTTTGAATCCAGGACTTCTAATCATTTATAATACATATCGACCATTTTTACGTGAGTTCTAGGATTAATGTTCCTAGTATTGACCTTGAAATGTTAAATGGAATTGAATAAATGGTATTGGATTTCCTTATTGTTTATATTACTTGGGTGAGAAATGGTTTCAATGAATAATTCCATCGACACACGCAATTGGCTTGAACATAGTTTATTCATGAGTGATACTTGGACTCTCTATTGGACCGTTAAGGATGACCTTTGAGGCTTGAATTATATACTGATTGATACATGGATTCATAAGATTATTCTAAGGATGGACTCAAAATTAATTTTATCATTTCACAATGGGTTTCACTTGGGCTCTTTTAATTGACTGCCTTTGTCAGACTTGAATGGTTGGGTCATTATACAACACCTAGAGGGATGCATGGGTTCTCGAGATGTTATCCTTGGATGGGGTTGTAGGGTGTTGGCTTATTTTACCCATGAAGTGATACATGGGTTCCAAATTAATAATTACATGGATGGGATCAAGTTTATAATTGAATAATTTAAGTAAATAGTTTATATGGCTTGTTTTCCAATCCCTAGCACATGCTTGGATTCAGTCTTGTTTATACCTTAAGGATGGACTATTTAGGAATCCTTGATCATATCATCATGTTGGATTCTAGGATACATGTTGGGACTCAAGATGTAATATTTAAATAAGAGTGAATGGTTAATTAATCATTTCTTTTAATGAAACATTCCTGACTATTTAATCTGATAAATAACTTTAAAAGTGAAATTGGATATAAAAAGAGAACATAGATTTATAGGATGTTTACTTTTGATTACTAACATTACTTGTTATATTTTCCATGGAAACTATTGTCCTGTATATATTTACTTACTAGATGGCACAGAACATAGGTGTTTTCCTCCATGGATTATATCTCACACCCTATTTGGGCCACCATTGGGTACTCAAACAAACAATATGATTGTAGGTGTTAATTATGGAATTTTTATTACTACAGGTTCTTGATTTCTCTTATGGAATATGGGAGCATGGGACCGAGTTGAGGCTCATGTTTCTAGTGTACATCTTTTGGCCATTTTTTACTTTTATTCCATGTGTTTTACACTTAATTTGTATACATGTTTTAGAAGTTTTATTATATACATATGACATGTATAATTATTTTATATGAGATTCTATCTGGCTTGTTAACTATTCACATTTTTAATCTATTGTCTATATATTTTACTACTTGTGCTACTTGTATTTTATTTTCATTCCACTGTATTACACTATCTTTATGTGGGGTTAGTCTCTCCACTGCCACACCTAGGCCCTCTCTTCTAGTTGATATCTTGTGTTGTTTTGGGAGATGTTCTTGAGGGTATGTGTCTAACCATGTTCAGGGTATTGTTTAGTGGTATCCAGGTCCAAGACATTACAATGTGGTATCAAGTCTATGTTTTATGGTTTTCTTTATTGGTGTTTAATAATTGATAGGGATAAGAATGAAAAAGGAATTTTTCAATCAGTTGTGTTTGGGAATAACTAACTCACATACATGAAAAATCCAAATTACATCGAATGATATTGATTTTTCCAACATTTTTACTATTATAGTTGATTTTAATTTACCATTTGGGTGTTGAAAATGAATTTTGATTTTATTATTGATATGATTTTGGATATATTTCATTACAACCTAATGTTATGAGGGTCTTCCATCTCAGACATCATATATGAACCTAATATATTTCACATATCAGGCATTATAGTGTGTCATTTAGGATGCATTACTTGTTGCATATTGTTATGAAAGGTGTCGTGATATATATACCTATATTGTGATAAGTACTCTTGAATGTGTTATGGTGTGGATTAGATATACTCCATGATTTGGTTCCTAGTGAGTATGGGCCCTCATGGATCAGAATACGGTCCACCATTGGTTCATACTTTTAAGGTGGATGTGATAAATGTTAAATGAGTTGGATTAAAATGATATTTAATAAATGGAATTGAAATGGAAACATGAATTGTTTAGAGTAGAGTACATAACTAGACCAATCCTTAGTAGTGGTCTAGTGGTAGTTTATATCACTTATAATCAATATATATATTTCCCTGGTCTATCTCATGCAGCTTGAAGAGGGGCATTCTTATATAGGAAGGTATGTACCTGTCTTATTTCTATATCTGCACTTTTGTGATGTGAAATTTGATAATGATCTTGATCTGAGGCATGCACTTCAAATTTCGAGAGTTATTCCACCATGGATTCATCCTGTATTACTCCAATAGGGTGGAAACGACCATAATATAGAGGTTGTGGGTCGTAGAATACATTTGGATCTTCCAATAGTGACAACTAAGTCACTAGTTGTTTTACCTGACATGGGTGCTATGGAGGAGTTCTGTGATGGGTTCTTTCACTTCATGTAGATAATTCAGGTTGCACCGCATCCTACCTTGACTATGGTAGAGTTTACACAAGAGTTTTAGTTGTGTAATATTACCACATATTATGGTAATTTTGGACCATAGGATGCGCGGTCATGGATAGAGTCCATGATATCTATCTTTGAGAATCTAGAGATGTTTCGTGAGAGAAGGGTAAAGCTCATTAAGTATATGCCTCATGATTCTTCCAAGAGACAGTGGGAGGTCAATACTCATATGGAACAGCATTAAGAGATGGTTTAAAAGGATTTTCATATGGAATTCTATGATTACATATATCCCAAGACATTGAGGGCCAATAGAGACTAAGACTTAATTTACCTAGAGCAGGGCACACTATCAATTTATGGATTACATGTCATGTTTTAATGTAATGAATCTCTTCACAACTATTCTGATGGATTATGAGCTATTAAAAGCTAGGATATTCAAATGTGGTATTAGGCATGAAATCTGATTAAAGGTGAATGTATTTAAACTGGCTATGATTTCTATAATACTGAATTATGAGCTTATCACATAGCATAAGTTAAGAGAGGCTGGAGGTGCGATCTATGGTGGTTTGGAATCTCGATCAAGTACTCTACTGATGGGTAGTAGTAACCATCATCTAGAGATTCCACAAGGTGATACCATTATCCAAATCACAAACATAGATAGCCATGTGAGGCTTGACCTATGAGGTAGGTTGGGACATACAAGAACACAATGTATGAGAGACCCATTTAAGTGTTGATCATGGAGAAATATGGGTCATCTAAACTTATTTTATATAATTTCTCCTCATGAATCCAATAAGAGAGGGTATGTACTAACACCATGTTTTGGAGTGGGGTCAACAACCTTTCATCAGGAAGGGAGCTAGAATACAGAAGGATTATTAGGCTAATGTGGTGGTCATTGTCATGGCAATTAGAACATGGTTTTATAATGACATCAAGTAGAATTTGGTTAGGTTATCTAGGTAGTATCATAGATTTACAGTTCATTCCATATGTACATAGTGAAAAAAAACCTTGTAGAGAAGGATCATGGTCCTTTTACAATTAGAGGTAATATTTTAGTAGTCTATACTTTATCTTCGGAATTTTTTATGCCAGAGCTTCACATAGCTTTATATTTGTACCCATTGTGGAGAGACATGGGATCAGTGTTCAAACTTTTGATGGACTTATGATTCTTGACACTCTTTTGGGGATTATAATAAATGATGTATGTAATTTCAGGGAGTTCACTTGAGATTGGAGTGTTTTAATTCACATGGGACCAATCTATCCTTGAGATGACTAGTTCATACATCATTCTCGAGATATAATGGTTGGTTTCCATTCAGGAATTTATTGATTTCTATCACTACAA
The DNA here is from genome assembly GCA_963277665.1 of Viscum album. Taxonomy (NCBI): domain Eukaryota; kingdom Viridiplantae; phylum Streptophyta; class Magnoliopsida; order Santalales; family Viscaceae; genus Viscum; species Viscum album. The sequence continues at coordinate 2,042,272,245 of OY728142.1, read as the reverse complement.
TATGACCTTCACTTCATATGAGTGTGTAGAGTTTATTCACAAAGGGTAATGGGATGTACAAGCACGTCAATCTAGACCTGAGCATCATGTATTGGGAGAGATGATATCTGAAATTGTTAGTTTATATCTGAATGATCTGGGAACATGATAGGAATATTTCCACCCTATGTTTAATCAATTTTGAGAAGTCTTCCATGATAAATTTTCATGATTACCTATTTTGAGATAGCTAGAGTTCTCTAATGAGTTAGTCCTAGAAGATACACCTATATTTATTCATCCTTAAAGGATGGATACTACTAAGATATAGGGTCTCAATAGGTAGCTGGAGGATTTAAAGGAAAAGGGTTTCATTTGACCTAGTATATCTCTTTGGGGGACACTATACCTTTTGTGAAAAGTTTAGACAATAATTCTAGAATAAGTATGTATTATTGGAAATTAAACTAGATGACTGTTAGAAACCTATATCCTCAACTATAAATAGATGAAATTTTTTATTATCATTGAGAAGATCACGTGTTCTCAAAGATTTATTTGAGATTTGATTATCCTAAGGTGCATGTTAGACCATCATATATACCTCGCACAATTTTTCATAGCAGGTATGATCAATATTAATATTTGGTTATGGTGTCCGACCACACGAATGAACCTACACTATTCATGGCATTGATGAAATGAGTTTTCCATCCATATATTGATTCACTTATGGTGGTTTTTGTGGATGATATCTTGGTTTATTCTCATAATTGATACAACAATGGAAAAAATTTTGAGATCATAATGAATACACTATCATAGAACCAGTTATATGTTAATCTCACAAAAGTACAACTTATGGATGGATAAGATTTATTTCATGGGACAAATAATCTCAAAGACATGATTATTATAAGACCAAGAGAAGGTGAGAGCTGTAGTTTTCTTGGATAATCCTAGAACATCTTTGTGGAATAGTGTTTTTTCGTGCTAGCTAGTTATAATATGTGTTTCATAAAGGACATATCATGCTTGTAGCACCACTTACGAGATTGACTATGAGGGTTGTGAAGTTTTTGTGGTCATATTCCTACCATATGGCCTTTTAGGAACTAAAAGGGGTATTGAATTCAGTGTTGACACTTATCAGTCTAAAGCCCAGAGAATGGTAAACTATTTACTATGATTCATTAGGTATCAGTCTATGGGATGTTATTATATAGGGAGATAGAGTTGTGGGGTACTAGTCTTGGTAGTTGAGGCCACACATGGGGAATTACCTAACACATGATCTCGAGTTGACTATAGTAGTTCATACATTATGCTATTGGAGACACTATTTACTAGGATATAATTTTTTGTTGTACACATGCCACACATTCCTTAAGTACATTTTTACAAAGCATGATCTGAATATGAGAATGCGAAGGTGGGTTGAGTACCTACAATCATTCAAATTCGAGCTTGCCTATAGGACAGGTAAATGAAATTCAGTGGATAATGTAATGAGCATGAGGACTTAGATATATGAAGTTCAGCAGGCCATTAGTGAGTGTAAGCTTATGTATTTGTACTTTTATGTGCACTTGGAGGACCTAGATAGTCAGGGGTAGACCTTTATTTTATCTTTATATATTACCTCTACACTTATGTATAGAATAAGTATGTGGAAGATATCAAGTTATAAGGGATTATCCCTACTAGAGAGTCTGGAAATTGTGGACCCTCTTCATGGTTGGACCGTAGGAGAGGATACAATTATTTTTATTCATGGTCACATATGGGTTTAAATAGGCTTTTGCAAAGAGATGTTGTTGTATTGTCATGATTTATCTTAGTTAGTGAACCCTGGAATCACCAAGATGTATCGATATTTACATCTCCAATAATGGTGGCCATATATGAAAGGAGATGTAGCTGTTTTCATCATGAGATGTTCCATATATCAGCTTGTGAAGGAAGAATAGAAGAGACCAACCAATCTTTTATAGTAGATACCCATATATGAGAGGAAATGGAATGATTACATGATAGATTTTGTTATAGGTTTACCAAGGTCACCTTGAGGTAATGATTTCATGTGTGTTGTTGTTGGCAGGCTCATTAAGGATTCAAATTTTCCACAGATCAAGGAAATGTTTAGTGTGGATGAGCTTTATAGTTTGTAAATCTGTGAGATAATATGACTCAATGGGGTCTCATATACTATCATTTTAGATAGTGATTCCCAATTTAATTAATGACTCTATAAAAGAACGCAATTTTTATGGGTATATAGGTGCTTCTAAGCACATAATACCACCCCCATATAGAAGGATAGTTTGAGTGTACATTTCAGATACGTAATTACATGATGAAAGAATGAGTCTTTGATTTTGGGGGCTCTTGGTAGTGTTATATTGTAGAGACACGTATCTTGACGTACATGTACATTACATTACTTTTGCGGAATACTTAGTACATAACAAAAACACACACACACAAGGATCGTAATAGTTTAGTGTCTTTGGAAACTCGGAATGTAATCTTCTAATCGTGGTGAAAGATCTTCAACATCTCCTATAATGATCTTACCTTTTTTTTACCTAAAACCTTTCTTTATATCCTGGGGAAAAGAAAACATAAAAGGGTGAGCTCAAATGCTCAGTAAGGGTAAATAAAAGAAATATCAATCACATCGTATTCATAAGAACATAACATTTTGGAAATCTTAACCTGCAAAAGATAGGATAATTTCATAACATGGGATAAATCATGGCAGTGAAATATAATCACAATAATCATAACTTAAAACATTAAACTTTGTGGCATACACACATAATCATAGAGAATCATTTCTTGTTAGTCAAGACTCATTGCCAAGACTATCTTAGTGGACAAAGTCCCTTTCTGAATCGAGTAACCCTCGTTTCAGTCCTGTTTCACTGAACCGGTATAACCTACCATTCCAGCCATGTCTATCTCATGAGATATAAAATCTTTACCCAATGCATTGGAGGGAGATATAGGTCCCACCCATCTTATAATGAATCCTTTCTTATGTGTGCCACATAATCATAAATCATACATCATCGCATAACCCATGTAATAAAAATGGGATTCTTGAAACATCATGACCTCATAAATCAATTCATATAAAATAAAGTGTTGGTCGGAGTGGTTTACTCAAGAGGGGGGTGAATTGAGTACCAATTAAAATTTCTATATTTAAAAACAGTGTCTTAAAGACCCCCAAATAAAATAATAAATTAAACTGTAGTGAATTTATATTAATGTAGAGATTCTGTTAGGTTCTCAAGGGATTGATTAATTCCCAGTTAATCAACACAGGAGTGTGTGATTATCTTTTGAAACTAACTTACTAATCTACACTTAACATAAACACTTGCTAATTTAATTATCAAAGTAACTTTAAAAACAGTATTGGTTTTAAAGTGATTAGCAGCGGAATAAAACTTTGAAATAGATGGCACAACAATGTAACCAAGAGGTTCAGTCTCAAGCCGAGACTTAGTCCTCTCAAAAGTTTATATAAAAATGATCCACACCCTGGATCGGGGTTCAACAGTTTACAACTGTCCAGGTCCAAGACCTCTACCACTGTTCTTCGTGGGAAACGGTACAACAACAACCAGCTGTCCAGGTCACACACGACCTCTACCACAGTTCTTCGTGGGAAAGAAAGAATGAAAGAGTTTTGTAAGGATTTACAGATCCTTCAGTTTGAGTATAGGAGACAGTGTATGTGTTAGATATAGCAGATAACACACACTGCTCGAAATGAATGGTAATAAATCACAGAACAAGATATGTAGAGTTTAGAGATGGTTCTGGTGATTTCAGTATAGCACTGGACTCCTTTGGATTCAATTAGAAGTGAGTCTGAGTCCTCTTCTTGTTTCTGTTGAGAAACAGAGTGTCGTATGCTCCAGGTTCACAGGTGGTGAGAATGTAGTCGATGAAGTTCTTCTTGTAAGCACAGAACACTCCTCGAGTATGCTTGATTTTCTGTGAGCTTCTCTGTGTTCCTCTTGTGCTTGTGTCGCTTTTGGTATATTGGATGAACCGCACTTTTCTGGTTCACTTCTTGTTTTTCTTCACACATTCGCGTTCGCATCTTATCTTTTTCTGGTATGTAGTCTTCTCGTATTTATCTCCCATCAGGGGACAGAAGAGATTTCTTTTCAGCAGGTACGAGGTACGGGTTCCTGACATCCGACAACCTTTATCAGATATTTGACAAATCATTAAAATGTATGATATGACCGTTAGATAGATTAAATATAGGAAATAAAGAAATTCAAACAGTGAGTTGAGTGATCGGTAGGTAATCAGCATCGGTAGCTTGAACATCGGTAGCTTGATGTCATTAGTTGCTTTGACTCTATCGGTGGCTCTATGCGTCGTTTGGTACATGCATCGGTAGCTCCATGCGTCGGTAGGTACATGCATCGGTAGCTCCATGCGTCGGTAGGTACATGCATCGGTAGCTCCATGCGTCGGTGGCTGCGAGTCTATCGGTAGCTTCGTCCATCGGTGACTTATTCCATCGGTAGCTATTTATACTTACACCGGTAGCTCTACGTTTGTATCGGTAGCTGTATTTATAAGTACATCGGTAACTCTGTGTTAAGTCTATCGGTAGCTGTCTGTCGGTAGACTAAGTCTATCGGTAGACTGGTTACCGGTAGCTCTTTATCAGTAGCTATAGGCAGATTACTTATCTGTTTTAGGCAGAACACATCCGATTGTGTTTGAATCAATTTATAACTTGTATGAACATGGATAAATGATGATTAACATATTCCAAAGACTTATTTTAAAAAGGTGTTATTGGTTTGATCATAGATTGGAAAGAATTAAAGTAGAGATCAACAATACTTAACAATATCATAGAGGATGAAGACATAATTGGGATTTTCAACACAAATAAATACATGATTGAGATTATCAAAACAGGTGAGGTCAACAATCTCCCCCTTTTTGATAATCACAATTTATGATATTGGCATTTAACATAGTGAAAATATTATAGTAAAGAGTATAATATTGAATTCAATTTTCTCAGAGAAAACAGCATCATAGATAATAGAAATAGTATGATATAGACATAAGTTATCAGAGGTAAAAAAAATAAGGTACTATATAGACATAAGGTATCAGAGATAAAAATGGAAACAAAACAAAGGATAATGTGTTTCCCCTTATGCCTTATTTTTCTCCATTGAAAATATTTCTCATTTTGTTCTCATTCTCGTATAAAAAGTTTCTCCCCCTCTCTTATTGTTCTCCCCCTTTGTGATAATCAAAAAGTGGGAAAGCATATATATAGATATATATATAGGAGAGAAATAAAACAAAGAGAAGTAAAAAAGTGGTCTGTATTATAGTTAGTCAAAAAGTACAACAAATACAGATTACACAGGAATTCCTATCAAAAAGCTTGGCCACTGGTTCACTCCGCATCTGCAATGTGAGATTTGCCTTTGGGATCAGAAGGATGCTCGGGTGGTGAGGATTCAGGTGAAGGTTTGGGAATGCCAGAAAAGATTAAAGGAGGCTGGGCCACTGACACAGAGTCAGGCTTGTAGGTTGAAGATTTTTGGGTGATCATTGGTTTGAGGCTTTGAATGGCTTGAGCAGGAGTCAGCTGGACTGAGGGAGCAGCTGAGGCAGAAGCAGGCAAAGCAGGAGGGATGATGACTGGTCTAGCATCAACATGCAAGAAGGGCAGCAGCAGATTTCTAAAATCCATAATAATTCCTCCTCCTCTTTCCATAGCAGAGAGGAAATCATCTTTGTTCTCCATGAATTTCTCTAAGGCAGGAGTCAATTCTCTGAGCTTGCTCACTTGTTCTTTGAAGGCTTGAGTGACTGGAGGGAGCTTCATGTGTTCCAACATTAGCTTGAAGTGGTGTTCGAGTTGATGCTTGGTGAAGATCTTGGAGAAGTAGTAGTCCACTTTGCTTTTTATGGCTTCTTGAGAGGCAGAGGCTTCTCTCATAAAATCTTGAACTATCTTCATGATTTCTCTGGCAGAATCCCTTGTAGAAAGTACCACTCGGCTTAACTCTGATGAGTCCCCAGAGCCACTGGTAGGAATAGAACCAATCTCCTCCTTCAATATTGCTCGAACTGAGTTCATATCAACTGATGGTTTGGATGTGAGAGGGCCAAGAGAGAAAGAAACAGTTTCTTTAAAACTCTTTGACAAACCACTGATTAGGCTTTGAACTTGAGAGTCTTGTAATTGAACATGATCCTTCACTGAGGTTTTGAAACTTTCAAACACTGAGACAAACTGGCTAACTACACTCTTCACATAGGCTAGATCCTTGTCAGCTTGAGACTTGGAGCTCATATAGGAATCCAAAGCAACCACTGATGTCTTGAGAGCTTCCAGATCAGCTTCGATTCTTGAAGACTGAGTCTGGCATTCTTTCACTTCTTCCATAAGCTCAGACATAAAGGAAGATAAATTACAAGCCAGAGATAGCTCGAAGGATCTCTCTAGCACTTTCATTTCTTCATAAAAGCTTTTCTTCATCTCAGCAACTGAAGCACTGAATGATTCTTTTATCTCATCCTTCATGGATTCAAGATCTGATTTGGAGACCAAATCACCTGAGACAACTGCAGCAGATCCCCTTGCTGAGGCCAAATTAACTACAGAAGTAGTCATTATTGAATTAATTGAGGATGCAAGAGAGGTTTCCATTAGCTTCACTTCTTCAACAAAACTGGATTTGAGGTCCTCTTTCAGCTTAGTCAAATCATGAAATCTGACCACATCATCTGGCAACAACTCAGCAGCAAGATCATAATTGGTCTTTGGTCTATCCACAGACATCTCATTGTCAGAATCTGGATAATCTAATCCACAGACTATAAACCCTGGGTCTTCTACCCAGTCTCCAATCTCAACAGCTACTGTTACATTCCCAAGCACAGACCGATGCTCCCCCTCAATGGGTGCATTCTCATGTATCACAACTGCCTTTTCTGCTGGCCGTTCTTCATCAGAATCTTTTACCACAAGTTCTACAGGAGCAGCATCTGGAAGATCTTCTGATACAGGTACAGCTTCTTCTCTATCTCTTTCTTCTTCAGCAGCAGGTATAGCTGAGTTTCCAATTAAGGGACTCATACTTAACCTACCAGAAGCAGGCGATTCAACTGCATTCTCCTTTTCCTCTTCTTCTTGGTGAGGTACAGACTGGTCTTCCTCATAAGTAGGCAAAACTTCCTCTACTTTTCCTTTCCTAGAATAAACCAGTTCTGCAACAGGACTCGGGGGCAAGTCTGGATCTCCTCCAACATCCATAGGAGTTTCTTCTTCTTCTTCTTCTTCTGTCTCATCACTATAAGCAGGTTCCTCTTCATCAGGTCTTAGACTCGGATCTCTCATATCCTTTGGTCTTGAGGGATAATCCACAGGATTAAACCTATCATAGATTTTCTGATCATCACTGACCCATTCTCCCTTCCATGGATTCCAGTTAATTTTCATATACTTGCAAACAGTCGAGGTGATGCAGAAATTGTTCTTGACTACAACTGTCTCATCCTGAGACTCAGCTATTTCTTTCACTTTTATCATCACTGAAATCAGCTTGGCAAAGAACAAGGCATTGGTCTTTGACTTTGGTCTAATCATGTCTTCCATTTGAAGCATCAACAATCTGCACAGATTGACTTTTACACCATGTCTTAGCAAATGAATAAGATAGATATCTTGATATCTCAGATTTGCAAAATCTCCTCTCCTCGGTATCAACACATGCTGAACAAATTTGAAAAGCAGTCGATTCTCTCCATCCATTTCAGCAGCTACCACTTGTCTTTGATTTCCATTCCCAGTCAGCTCTTGTAAGGCGGTCTCATAATCAAAAATGTCACTACTAGGTGGCATTGCTCTTGACACATACCCAGAGACACCTTCATGTGGTACTTTTAAACTCTCAGCCCACTCTACTGAAGAAAAAGACATCTCTTTTCCATTTACAAAAGAGCTTACCCGATTCTCATTCTCAGACTTCTCAAAGGTTACAAACTCATAGAATTGCTTTACCAATTTCGGGTAGTATGGGCCATTGTTATTCGAGAAACAATCCACCCATTTCTGGTCTTCCAGAATCTCGAGCACTAAGGATTTGCTAGGCAGTAGCCATTCCACGCACAGTTCCTTCTCGATTACTATATCTCTATTCTGCAAGTGAGGATTCACTGGTCGCCTTCCCGATCTAGTTTTGACTTCACTAACACTGGCTTTATGCTGTGTCTTCTGCTTCTTGGCATTTGGTTCTGCACTTCCATCTCTGACGATAGGAAGCTTGGTTTTTGCCATCGCGGGTTTAGGGTTCTTGGTCGATTTGGATGCTAAGGTTCGAAGGTGAGAGATTTTGAGCTCGGTGAGGTAAGAAGTGGCTTAGACTTAGTTTTATCATTTAGGAATTCCAAATAAACGATTAAAATAGAGTAATAAAATAAAATAAAACGATTCGTATTCTTGGCGGCAGACAGAAGTTTTAAACTTTGCATCGGTGTGAGTTAATCATCGGTGAGAAAAACAAATCGGTGAGAAACTTACATCGGTGAGAATTTTCACATCGGTGAGAATTTCACATCGGTGAGAATTTCACATCGGTGAGAATTTTCACATCGGTGAGAATTTTTACATCGGTGAGAATTTTCACATCGGTGAGAATTTTTACATCGGTGAGAATTTTCACATCGGTGAGAATTTTCACATCGGTGAGAATTTTCACATCGGTGAGAATTTTCACATCAGTGAGAATTTCACATCAGTGAGAATTTTCACACCGGTTGTGATTAAACATTCCCAGTTCATGTCTTATGAAACTTAGCCTATCCGAACTTAAAGGTTTAGTGAAAATATCAGCCAATTGATGTTCAGTGCCAATAAATTCAAGAGAAATATCACCTTTTTGATAGTGATCTCTTAGGAAATGGTGTCTTACATCTATGTGTTTGGTTCTAGAGTGAGATACAGGATTCTTAGAGATGTTTATTGCACTGGTGTTATCACAGTTGATTGAAACATGTTTAAAAACGTATCCATAGTCCAAAAGAGTGTGTTTCATCCACAGAATTTGTGCACAGCAACTACCAGCATCTATATATTCTGCTTCAGCAGTAGATAATGCAACCGAGTTCTGTTTCTTACTACACCAGGAAACTAAGGATTTTCCAAGCAAATGACATGTTCCTGATGTGCTTTTTCTATCTAGCTTACAACCAGCAAAGTCAGCATCTGAATAACTCATTAACTCAAAGGATTGTCCTTTTGGGTAAAACAAACCTAAGTTAACCGTGTGTTTGAGATATTTAAAAATTCTTTTAACAGCAAGCAAATGAGATTCTTTTGGGTTAGCTTGAAATCTAGCACACATACACACACTAAACATAATATCAGGTCGACTAGCAGTAAGATAAAGTAAACTACCAATCATACCTCTGTAATTTGTTTGATCAACTGGTTTCCCAGTTTCATCTGTGCCCAATTTACAGGTAGTACTCATAGGAGTTTCACTTTCCTTGATACTATCCAGACCAAAACGTTTTAAAAGATCCTTTGTATATTTACTTTGATTCAAAATAATACCATTTTCATTTTGAAATACTTGAAATCCAAGAAAGTACTTAAGCTCTCCCATTAAGCTCATTTCAAATTCATTTTGCATACTTTTTGAAAAATCAGTACATAAAGAGTGTTTAGAAGATCCAAAAATAATATCATCAACATATATTTGTACAACTAAAACATCTTTAGAAATTCTTTTAATGAAAAGAGTTGGATCAGCAATCCCTTTAGTAAAACCTTTTGAAATAAGGAAATTGCTAAGTCTATCATACCAAGCTCTTGGTGCTTGTTTTAAACCATACAAAGCTTTAGAAAGTTTAAAAACTTGATTTGGAAAATGGGGGTTAGCAAATCCAGGTGGTTGTTCTACAAAAACATCTTCAATTATAAAACCATTTAGAAATGCACTTTTTACATCCATTTGATATAACTTGAAATCCAGATGTGCAGCATATGCAAGTAAGATCCTAATGGCTTCTAGTCTAGCTACAGGTGCAAAAGTTTCCTCATAATCTATGCCTTCTTCTTGACTATATCCTTGTGCAACTAGTCTAGCTTTATTTCTAACTATATTTCCAGATTCATCTACTTTATTTCTAAAAACCCATTTTGTGCCTATTGTCAAAGTGTCCTTGGGTCTGTCAACTAATTCCCATACTTTGTTTCTTTCAAACTGATTTAATTCTTCCTGCATAGCTATTACCCAGAATTCATCATTGATAGCATCATTGATATTTTTGGGTTCCAGCTGTGAAAGAAAGGCTTGATGTTCAACCTGGTTTCTTAGAGAAGCTCTGGTTTGTGTTCCTCTATCAAGATTACCAACAACAGCTTCTAAAGGATGATTCTTTAGAATCCTCGTTGATCTAGTAAAGGTTGGACTAGAAATTTCAGGTTCATCTATAGGTTCGGGTTCAACAGAAGCAGATTCTGGAGAAAGTCCAAAACTGGATACTTTTATAACAGGTTCTTTAGATTTATCATTAAGGTCCAGAATAGATAAGTCTTCTTCAAGGTTTTCAAGAGAGGTTTTAGGCTCATGTGGATCAGTTTCATCAAACTTGATGTGAACAGATTCTTCCACACATTTGGTTTTCTTATTGAATACTCTATAGGCTTTACTTGAAATAGAGTAACCCAGAAAAATTCCTTCGTCACTTTTGGAAGCAAACTTATCCAGATTATCTTTAGTATTCAGAATAAATACTTTGCAACCAAAAACTTTAAAGTAATTAACCTTAGGCTTTCTATTGTTCCACAATTCATAAGGGGTTTTCTTAAGAACAGGTCTAATCAAGACTCTATTAATAACATAACAAGCTGTATTTACAGCTTCAGCCCAAAAATAAATAGGCAGGTCATATTCATTGAGCATGGTTCTAGCAATTTCTTGAAGAGTTCGGTTTCTTCTTTCTACTACACCATTCTGTTGGGGTGTTCTAGGGGCAGAAAAGTTATGAGTATAGCCATTGTGTGAGCAATAAGATTCAAAATCTTGATTTTCAAACTCACGACCATGATCACTTCTCAGGGTCTTAATCTTGAGTCCACTAAGATTTTCTACAGACTTGGAGTATTTAACAAAGTAAGAACAAGCTTCACTTTTGTGAGCTAGAAAATATACCCAAGTATATCTAGAAAAGTCATCTACAAGAACATAAACATAGTGCTTCCCATTTAAACTAGAAACTCTTGATGGTCCAAACAAATCCATGTGAACCAATTCAAGTGGTTGAGAAGTTGAAACTTCTTTCTTTGATTTAAAAGAAACTTTGTGTTGTTTTCCCTTTTGACAGGGGTTACACACTCTATCATTTGGGAATTCTAACTTAGGTAGGTCTCTAACTAGGTTTTTCCTAGAAAGTTTTCTAAGTGAGTGAATGTTGCAATGTCCTAATCTTCTGTGCCATAGCCAAGATTCTTTATGAAAAGCATTCAAACAATTGATATTCTGCTTAGCTAAAGAATTCAGATTAACAGCATAAACATTTTCATTTCTTAAGGCAGAAAATACCAAAACATTCTTAGAATCAAAAACTTTGCAAGAATCATTTTCAAATTTAACATGAAAACCATCATCACATAACTGAGAAATACTTAATAAATTGTATTTAAGGCCATCAACAAATAAAACTTTAGAAATCAAAATTGAATCAGTGTTACCAATCTGGCCTAGGCCGATGATTTTCCCTTTTGAGTTATCACCAAAGGTGACAAAGCCTCCATCAACTTTTATTAAACTCTTGAAACAAGAGAAGTCTCCTGACATATGTCTTGAACATCCACTGTCCAAATACCATGTCTCTTTACAGGAGCTCTTTAAGCAAGTTCCCTACAAAACAGATTTAATGGGAGATGATTTTGGTACCCAGATCTTCTTGGGTCCAGACAGGTTAGCCAATAACACTTTAGGTACCCATATCTGTCTAATGGATCTCATATAATTTGTAGAATTGACATGCTTTGAAAGATAAACTTTATTAGATCCATAGATATGTATATAACTGGTTGAAGCATATGAAGTTCCAGAATTACCTTCATTCTGTCCAGATTTAGAAATGAATCTAGTTTTAGCAATTTTCCTTTGTCCAGGTTGGTATCCTATACCAGTAGTGTATTTAGGTGCTACTTGCTTTCCTAGCATCTGTGTTAGAGTATTCTTGCCATTGGTGAACTTCTCTAAGTCTTTTCTAAGTTGCTCATTTGACAGTTTCAGTTCTGTATTTTCTTTTAACAGTTGAGCATTTTTCTCTTTTTCAATAGTGAATTCGGTTTTAACTGTAGTGGTGAGAGCATGCTGTTTCTTTAATGAATTGTATTTATCCTTAAGTTCATTACATGTCTCTTCCAGCATATCACAGTATTCAAACAGTTCAGATTTAGACATGTTATCACCTTCAGAATCATCTCCAGAATAATATGACTTTGAAGCAGGAGTTTCAGCAGTTACCTCAGAAGTGTTTGCCATAAAGCACATGTTGGCTCGATTCCTTTCAGAGTCTGAAGATTCAGCTTCACTTGTGTTGTCTTCTGAAGAACTCCAAGTAGCCTTCATAGCTTTCTTAAACTTATTGTCCTTATATTCATATTTCTTTTTATATTTCATCTTTGGACAGTCGGCTTTAATGTGTCCTTTTCTCTTGCACTCATAGCAGACAACATCATCTGACTTGTCATTCTTCTTCCAGTCCTTTTTCCATTTGCCTTGGTGATCATACTTACCCTTATAATTTGTTTTTCTGAAGAACTTCTTTTTCCTATAAAATTTCTTAAATCTTCTAGCAATGTGAGCCATCTCAGCATCACTGTCAGAATCACTTCCACTGTCTTCACAGCTTGAACTTTCAACTACAGCTTGAAGCTTTTCCTTGTCCTTATTCTTTGAGGTTGAGGATTTGAAAGCAACAGACTTTCTTGCAGGTTCATTGTCTTCCTCTTTGTTCACTTTAAGCTCTTCTTCATACATCATCAGCTTGCCAATTAGTTCCTTGACAGGTAGAGCAGCTATGTCACAGGATTCTCTGATTGAGACAGACGTGCCTCTCCATCTATCAGGTAGACATCTCAGAATTCTGATAATTTGTTCCTTCGATGAGACATCCTTTCCCAGTGAGATCATTGTATTGACAATTTCGTTGAACCTGAGATACATGTCAGAAATGGGTTCGTCAGGCTTCATTTTAAAATTATCATACTTGATAGTATAAGTGTTCAATCTCATTTCTTTAACATTAGTTGTTCCTTCATGAGAAACAGCTAAGGTATCCCAAATTTCATATGCAGTTTTACATGCAGAAATTCTATTAAACTCTTCATCTCCTAGAGCACAGTATAAGGCATTCATAGCTTTACAGTTGTTATTGTAGGCAGTCTTTGTAGGTTCATCCCAAGTAGATCTAGCAGTAGTAGGAATTTTGTATTCTGATTCAATAGCAGTCCAAATATCAAAACCTATGCTTTCTAGATGGATTTTCATTTTCAGCTTCCACTGAGCATAATTAGTTCCATTGAAGAAAGGTGGCCGGTTAGTAGCAGCACCCTCAAGTCTATTGTCCATGATGAGAAAATTTTAAAGAGATAAAAATTTAGAAATAACAGAAATTTTAAGAACTTTAAAATACAACTAAAATCACAGTTCAAAAGCAGAGTACTTTTAGAAAGTATTTTCAACCTCTGATACCAAGTGTTGGTCGGAGTGGTTTACTCAAGAGGGGGGTGAATTGAGTACCAATTAAAATTTCTATATTTAAAAACAGTGTCTTAAAGACCCCCAAATAAAATAATAAATTAAACTGTAGTGAATTTATATTAATGTAGAGATTCTGTTAGGTTCTCAAGGGATTGATTAATTCCCAGTTAATCAACACAGGAGTGTGTGATTATCTTTTGAAACTAACTTACTAATCTACACTTAACATAAACACTTGCTAATTTAATTATCAAAGTAACTTTAAAAACATTATTGGTTTTAAAGTGATTAGCAGCGGAATAAAACTTTGAAATAGATGGCACAACAATGTAACCAAGAGGTTCAGTCTCAAGCCGAGACTTAGTCCTCTCAAAAGTTTATATAAAAATGATCCACACCCTGGATCGGGGTTCAACAGTTTACAACTGTCCAGGTCCAAGACCTCTACCACTGTTCTTCGTGGGAAACGGTACAACAGCAACCAGCTGTCCAGGTCACACACGACCTCTACCACAGTTCTTCGTGGGAAAGAAAGAATGAAAGAGTTTTGTAAGGATTTACAGATCCTTCAGTTTGAGTATAGGAGACAGTGTATGTGTTAGATATAGCAGATAACACACACTGCTCGAAATGAATGGTAATAAATCACAGAACAAGACATGTAGAGTTTAGAGATGGTTCTGGTGATTTCAGTATAGCACTGGACTCCTTTGGATTCAATTAGAAGTGAGTCTGAGTCCTCTTCTTGTTTCTGTTGAGAAACAGAGTGTCGTATGCTCCAGGTTCACAGGTGGTGAGAATGTAGTCGATGAAGTTCTTCTTGTAAGCACAGAACACTCCTCGAGTATGCTTGATTTTCTGTGAGCTTCTCTGTGTTCCTCTTGTGCTTGTGTCGCTTTTGGTATATTGGATGCACCGCACTTTTCTGGTTCACTTCTTGTTTTTCTTCACACATTCGCGTTCGCATCTTATCTTTTTCTGGTATGTAGTCTTCTCGTATTTATCTCCCATCAGGGGACAGAAGAGATTTCTTTTCAGCAGGTACGAGGTACGGGTTCCTGACATCCGACAACCTTTATCAGATATTTGACAAATCATTAAAATGTATGATATGACCGTTAGATAGATTAAATATAGGAAATAAAGAAATTCAAACAGTGAGTTGAGTGATCGGTAGGTAATCAGCATCGGTAGCTTGAACATCGGTAGCATGATGTCATTAGTTGCTTTGACTCTATCGGTGGCTCTATGCGTCGTTTGGTACATGCATCGGTAGCTCCATGCGTCGGTAGGTACATGCATCGGTAGCTCCATGCGTCGGTAGGTACATGCATCGGTAGCTCCATGCGTCGGTGGCTGCGAGTCTATCGGTAGCTTCGTCCATCGGTGACTTATTCCATCGGTAGCTATTTATACTTACACCGGTAGCTCTACGTTTGTATCGGTAGCTGTATTTATAAGTACATCGGTAACTCTGTGTTAAGTCTATCGGTAGCTGTCTGTCGGTAGACTAAGTCTATCGGTAGACTGGTTACCGGTAGCTCTTTATCAGTAGCTATAGGCAGATTACTTATCTGTTTTAGGCAGAACACATCCGATTGTGTTTGAATCAATTTATAACTTGTATGAACATGGATAAATGATGATTAACATATTCCAAAGACTTATTTTAAAAAGGTGTTATTGGTTTGATCATAGATTGGAAAGAATTAAAGTAGAGATCAACAATACTTAACAATATCATAGAGGATGAAGACATAATTGGGATTTTCAACACAAATAAATACATGATTGAGATTATCAAAACAGGTGAGGTCAACATAAAGTAATTCATAAAAATAATTCCATCACAACATGATCAAATCAATAAAAAACAGAACCCTTTATTATCTTAGATGGAAAATAATTTTGATAAAACACTTGAACTCCATTCTTGAGGAAAATATCCTTTCTTCTTCAAAAACATTTTTTCCTTTCATAACATGTCATACAACTTTAAAATAAAAGAAGTTGATTAAAAATAAACTTGAAAACTTTTAAAGGAAGTTTCTTGGAAATAATGTTTTAAAAATCCATTCATGCCGTATAAGTTAAAAAAACATTCTTCGTACTTTTGTCGGAAAAGTCAAAAAGTACTTCGTACGAAAAACGACAAAACATTCTTTTCATACATATTACTAAAAACTCACCGAAGGGTAAAAATGGATTTAAACAATTGTAGGTGGATGGAAATAATATTACATATTGATGAAACATGGATGTGGATGATAAAATACACCCCAGTAAATGCTTACGAATAAACAATCTCGGATTAAAATGAGATTGTGATATTTCTCTTACCTTAGGGCCGATTTGCTTTGTTCGTGTCGGAAGCTCCTGTATAATGGTTTAAATAATGTTATTGACTTATTCCAGAATCATACATATTGATATGATATCATATATGGTCATATTATTAGCTTCTTGTTAGTAATATTTCATTGTTACTTGTTACTCGGGTCTTTATAACTTTTTGTTCTTATGCGTGTTTTGTCGAATAAATTCTTATTCTTATCTTTAGGTTATAGATAATTCATTTCCAGAATGTTATTAGTGTAGTATATACCATATTCATTCATTCAATTCATTTATATAATCATTATGAAATGAAGATCATGTAGAACGAGTCGCATCACATCGTGGAGACGGTATTCCGTACGTACGCACGAGTGATGATATCGTTCCTATGATCGTGGAACTGTATTGGAGTATATATATATTATTTCAGTATCAATATTACTTTATAATAATCATAAATAGTTACTCATTACACCATTATACCCATCCTTGTAAAGTGATGGTGGAAAAATAGATTACACCACGGCGTGGAGACGGTATTCCGTACGTACGCACGCGCGGTGATTTCTTTTTTCCGTAGGATGGATAGAAGGTTAATTAGAGTTGTTTCATATTTATAATAACATATCAGTATGTAAGTAATACTGATGTTATTACTTTATCATGAAACAACTAAAGAAGAAGAAGTTGAATAAGAAAGAAATTGAAAAGATCGGTAATGGATATTACCTCTTCTTTGGAACGCTTCTTTGAATCCTCCACTTAAGGAACTAAGATTGGTCTTTGAAGAAGACCAGGACCTCTAGGATTATTCTAGGGAAGTGGAGAGGAGAAAATGGCAGGGTTTGGCCGATCTTGAGTGCTCAAATTGGTGTGAGGAGGAGGGGGAGGAGGTGCCCTTTTATAAGGGAGGAGAGGGGCACCTTTGGAATTCTTAAAAATATTAATTTATAATAAATCTAACCCCACTTAAAAACCTCCAAAAATGACTCAGATTCGAAGATTAGATGAGATAGGGTTGTAATCTCATCAACCAATCAAATTTAGACATGTTTGTATCTTATTTTAAACCTTATCATTTTCAGTTATCCTTATTTAATCTATTTATGTTTATTTGTGGTAATAAAATTCTAAATTTTAAATTATAACAAATAATTACTTATTTGTTTTGAGTTTTCCATAATTGTTTACTTTATAACATTATAGACCATATAAATTTAAATTTATAATTTTTAAATATTTTTGTGATTTTTAAACTATTTTATAATATGTTATTTTTATGAAATAACAATAGTGTCAATTTTGACACTATTCATTTATTTGAATTTAAATAAACTATATACAGAATATATGTTAGAAATAAAAGCTTTAATATATTACTAAAAGGTCATATGTATCTATAAAATTAGTGGATCACATTAAATAGTTCATATAATATTTATTTTATTATTTTAAAAACCATTTATTTGGTTTATCTCTTAATAAAATAATTACTACATCATTTTTGTATAATTATTTAATATACTTATTTGTTGCATAAAATTTAAAATAAAATTCTATGATGAAGATAAATATATTACCTTTCACAATAATACTTTTACTCGAATTTATCATCTTAAAATCACAATAATTAAATTGTTATATTTATTAAATTATGAAGGTGACAACTTTGGCATCATTTAAAATAAAATAATATAAGTGTCATAATCGCTTTTATAAGGCTCCAAATGGTCAAATATTCGACCATTGGATGATTATGGTTTACATGTACATTTCCAATAAGTTTTTGTTAGGTATTTGTGCATTTTATGGTCACTATTAGTTTAATAAAAACAATATTCTTGATTTTTCACTAGATAAACAATTTCTGCATCACTATTGTGTCACAATTAATGATAATTATTTAATCCCAAAAAATTCTAAATAAATTCTCATGATGTATATAATTTTGTTAGCTTTCTGGATACTATTCGTGTTCGAAGTTTCATGAAGTTTATCACTAAATTAAAATTAATATACTTATAAAATTTAAGAGAGTGACATGTTGTCACTTTCTTTGGTTTTAATAATAATTAAGTTATTTTCATGGAAAAATGTCCATTAAATGATTCTAATCCGACCCTTAGGTGATATGGGTCGACTTTTAGTCATCCAATAGGATTTTGACATTTGTTAGGGTAATTTTAAAATATTATATTTACCCTTAATTACCCGATTTACCTTTAACTATGGTAAATAAAATTTACCGTAGTTAGTATTCATAATTCCCAAAAATAAAAAGTAGCTTATTAACATAATTTGGACCCACTGATTCCAAATATGGAATCCATTTTTCCAAATTCAATACACAAAATATGCAGAAATTAAATTAAAATTAATCTCGTTGTCGAAAGAAAACGGGTTTTGCTTTAAAACATTGCAAAAGATTGAATTGATTTAACCTACAAATTCAAGGTAAAATCAATGCTAATGACATACATTATATTAAATGGTAAAAATATATTCTATTTATACTTTAAAACCATTCAATATTATAATTTAACCACATAAGATATTACGATGAAAAAAGTTGTTTTTATTTAAAATATAGCGTGTTTTTACTATTCATTAAAATATGAAAGTTATCGGAAAAATATCAAAACTCTATCTAATGTAAATTTTTATATCCTTATTCAAAATAAGAATATTATTTTGTGAAATTTAACATATTAACATGTCAAAAACTATATTTAATGTGGGTGCGCCATCAAAAGGCGGCAAAACTGCATTTTTTGAAAAATACTTATTTTACCTGAAAATTTTATTTTGTTCTTATAACATGTTCTAGAAAATGTGTAAGATGAATAATAATGTTATAAAATTAAACTTTAGATAATATTATTCATAACAGCTAGTTCATGACAATAATATAACATTGTTTATTAAAACCCGGTATTGCGTACAACACACGCTATCGAGGAAGGTCGCGATTGCGTGTAATGCAAGCCAAGTCAGGGTTGCGTGTTGTGAAAGAATCCTTCGTTGTTTCGTATAACAGAATCCAACCATATTTCATTTATACATTTAATATATATATATATACTCAAAGTTGCGTAGAATAACTATTATCAAAATTGTGTGTAACACGGTCCAAGAATAGTGTTGCGTATACTGCAAGCTAATACGGTGTTGCGTATAGCGCAAGGTAATCTTGGTGTAGAATACAACACAAGACATTAATGAAATTAAAAGAATATTTTTCATAAAATCTCGGGGTGTTACATTCTACCCCCCTTAAAATGAATTTCGCCCTCGAAATTCGTCGGGGTTATAAATGGTTTACTATTTGAAAGTTTCTTTGATAAAAACCCACATCGTAAAAAGGAATACCAAAACTTATCTTTAAAAACAAAAGTATGAATCGTAATGGTTACCCAAATAAACTAATCACTGGGTTTCCACATAGGTGAAAATATGGATATGGAAGAGAAATCTAACCATCATGTTCTGATGGAGAGTGGTAGAGAACATGGCTATGGAAAAGCTGGCAATCACAAAGCCATAAATTTGTGATGATCTAGGGTACCATCTGATTCATCGGATATAAGGGCACTAGGACAACATTTTTGGTTTTCAAGATCATTTCCCTAAAGTTGAAAATATGAATTAGAATAAATACTTACTTGATTTTGGTACAATCTCACTGTTGTTCATGCCTTGAACAATTTCCACTTCATCTCTCAAATAAATGAAGTTGAATTTGTTATTTGTGAAGTATTAGAAGATCATGTGATAGAATGATGGGTCATTCCATCTGTCTCAAACAAACGGTTAGCAAAAATTATATACATAAGTCGATCCATAGTGATATTAATCATATATTGTTCCTAAAATGGACTTATACTTCATATATCATACTGCTTAATATAATAAAACTAGTTTCTACTAAACAGGGACTTCCTGTAGGCCAGTGGTAGATGATAAAGGCCAGTCGCACTTCGTTTGTGGGTTCGATTCCCACATCCTTGTCCGACGCGATGGGCTGTCGCCCGTCCTGCAGGTTGTCCTTTTTCTAAAACTAACTTATGTCCAACATAATCCATTCCAATCTTTAGGCTTATCCATAATACTGCAGTCCACTCCCATATATCATAAGATATGTTTTGTTGGTCACATTCCAAACATTCAAAGCCCTTAATCATGTATTCTCTTGAATACCTTAGTGAAAACATGAATGCAGTTAAAATTTAACACTTTACACATACCAAAATCCTCAAAATTCTATATACTCAAACCATGATATCACTTAGTCCTTATATCAATCATGAGCTCATGAATACTGTCAAACATTTCATTTTATCCTTATCCCTTCATTATGCGCATATCATCTACATTCCAAAAATATCTGAGTAACCTTTCATGGATACTTGTACCATTAGTCATACACTTTCAAAACTCAAGGAAGGACAACAGTGTAACAATCCTTAGATGTCTCTTTATTCCATAGTACCATGAGATTACTTATACAACATTACACATGATAAACATGTCATCATTCCACTACATTCTTAAACCATTGACCGAGCTTCAACAATTCTTCCATCTCACATATCATTTGTAGTCTCTTCATCATCATCCACATAAATACTACCCATATGACCATACTGATTCTCTTCATGAGTCTTTCCCTTATGGCATTTGTTTGCATAATGCCCATACATTCCACATTTAAAACACTTAACCATTTTTGATGTCGTAGGAATACCATTATCCTCATCCATGGTGTTAACCGACCCTTTTCCTTTGCACTTACTTGCTTTGTGTCCTTCTTTTCCACACCCAAAGCATCTTCCAGTTCCCTTGAAACATTCTCCTTGATGCCTCTTCCCACATGATTTACATAGGGGAAACTGAACTTTCTTTCCTCTATGATCATCATGGAACTCCATCTTTCTCTTATTAGTCGAGTCAGGAAACTTACCAAATTTTACTTTATTGATCATATTATGAGATTGCTGATTCGGTATAATAATGATCTTTGGACTTCCAAATCCCATTTCATTTTGTTTCTCATGAAGAATATCATTCCATTGTCCATCATATCCTCCATTATCATGAATCATCTTGTTTCCAGCCATTTTCTAAAACCCAAATAGAATAGTCTGAGAGGCAAAATAATGCTAGGGAAAACAACATAGTAAAGGGGGAGTACCCTTAATATCTAACATCTTAGGTTAAATTATAAGAGCGTTATCGTAGTTCTAGGATTATATCCTATACGTATACTTATCCTTAGGGACATCCCTAGACATACCTTAGAAATATCTCTAGGGATATCACTAACGTTTTCGAATCCTAGTTTCCAAAGGTTGACTAAACCTTTCCTCTGATACCAACTGTAGAGGCCCGTATCTTGACGTACATGTACATTACATTACTTTTGCGGAATACTTAGTACATAACAAAAACACACACACACAAGGATCGTAATAGTTTAGTGTCTTTGGAAACTCGGAATGTAATCTTCTAATCGTGGTGAAAGATCTTCAACATCTCCTATAATGATCTTCCCTTTTTTTTACCTAAAACCTTTCTTTATATCCTGGGGAAAAGAAAACATAAAAGGGTGAGCTCAAATGCTCAGTAAGGGTAAATAAAAGAAATATCAATCACATCATATTCATAAGAACATAACATTTTGGAAATCTTAACCTGCAAAAGATAGCATAATTTCATAACATGGGATAAATCATGGCAGTGAAATGTAATCACAATAATCATAACTTAAAACATTAAACTTTGTGGCATACACACATAATCATAGAGAATCATTTCTTGTTAGTCAAGACTCATTGCCAAGACTATCTTAGTGGACAAAGTCCCTTTCTGAATCGAGTAAGCCTCGTTTCAGTCCTGTTTCACTGAACCGGTATAACCTACCATTCCAGCCATGTCTATCTCATGAGATATAAAATCTTTACCCAATGCATTGGAGGGAGATATAGGTCCCACCCATCTTATAATGAATCCTTTCTTATGTGTGCCACATAATCATAAATCATACATCATCGCATAACCCATGTAATAAAAATGGGATTCTTGAAACATCATGACCTCATAAATCAATTCATATAAAATAAAGGAATTCATAAAAATAATTCCATCACAACATGATCAAATCAATAAAAAACAGAACCCTTTATTATCTTAGATGGAAAATAATTTTGATAAAACACTTGAACTCCATTCTTGAGGAAAATATCCTTTCTTCTTCAAAAACATTTTTTCCTTTCATAACATGTCATACAACTTTAAAATAAAAGAAGTTGATTAAAAATAAACTTGAAAACTTTTAAAGGAAGATTCTTGGAAATAATGTTTTAAAAATCCATTCATGCCGTATAAGTTAAAAAAAACATTCTTCGTACTTTTGTCGGAAAAGTCAAAAAGTACTTCGTACGAAAAACGACAAAAGATTCATTTCATACATATTACTAAAAACTCACCGAAGGGTAAAAATGGATTTAAACAATTGTAGGTGGATGGAAATAATATTACATATTGATGAAACATGGATGTGGATGATAAAATACACCCTAGTAAATACTTATGAATAAACAATCTCGGATAAAAATGAGATTGTGATATTTCCCTTACCTTAGGTCCGATTTGCTTTGTTCGTGTCGGAAGCTCCTGTATAATGGTTTAAATAATGTTATTGAATTATTCCAGAATCATACATATTGATATGATATCATATATGGTCATATTATTAGCTTCTTGTAAGTAATATTTCATTGTTACTTGTTACTCGGGTCTTTATAACTTTTTGTTCTTATGCGTGTTTTGTCGAATAAATTCTTATTCTTATCTTTAGGTTATAGATAATTCATTTCAATAATGGTATTAGTGTAGTATATACCATATTCATTCATTCAATTCATTTATATAATCATTATTAAATGAAGATCATGTAGAACGAGTCGCATCACATCGTGGAGACGGTATTCCGTACGTACGCACGAGTGATGATATCGTTCCTATGATCGTGGAACTGTATTGGAGTATATATATATTATTTCAGTATCAATATTACTTTATAATAATCATAAATAGTTACTCATTACACCATTATACCCATCCTTGTAAAGTGATGGTGGAAAAATAGATTACACCACGGCGTGGAGACGGTATTCCGTACGTACGCACGCGCGGTGATTTCTTTTTTCCGTAGGATGGATAGAAGGTTAATTAGAGTTGTTTCATATTTATAATAACATATCAGTATGTAAGTAATACTGATGTTATTACTTTATCATGAAACAACTAAAGAAGAAGAAGTTGAAGAAGAAAGAAATTGAAAATATCGGTAATGGATATTACCTCTTCTTTGGAACGCTTCTTTGAATCCTCCACTTAAGGAACTAAGATTGGTCTTTGAAGAAGACCAGGACCTCTAGGATTATTCTAGGGAAGTGGAGAGGAGAAAATGGCAGGGTTTGGCTGAGCTTGAGTGCTCAAATTGGTGTGAGGAGGAGGGGGAGGAGGTGCCCTTTTATAAGGGAGGAGAGGGGCACCTTTGGAATTCTTAAAAATATTAATTTATAATAAATCTAACCCCACTTAAAAACCTCCAAAAATGAATCAGATTAAAATATTAGATGAGATAGGGTTGTAATCTCATCAACCAATCAAATTTAGACATGTTTGGATCTTATTTTAAACCTTATCATTTTCATTTATCCTTATTTAATCTATTTATGTTTATTTGTGGTAATAAAATTCTAAATTTTAAATTATAACAAATAATTACTTATTTGTTGTGAGTTTTCCATAATTGTTTACTTTATAACATTATAGACCATATAAATTTAAATTTATAATTTTTAAATATTTTTGTGATTTTTAAACTATTTTATAATATGTTATTTTTATGAAATAACAATAGTGTCAATTTTGACACTATTCATTTATTTGAATTTAAATAAAATATATACAGAAGATATGTTCGAACTAAAAGCTTTAATATATTAATAAAAGGTCATATGTATCTATAAAATTAGTGGATCACATTAAATAGTTCATATAATATTTATTTTATTATTTTAAAAACCATTTATTTGGTTTATCTCTTAATAAAATAATTACTACATCATTTTTGTATAATTATTTAATAAACTTATTTGTTGCATAAAATTTAAAATAAAATTCTATGATGAAGATAAATATATTACCTTTCACAATAATACTTTTACTCGAATTTATCATCTTAAAATCACAATAATTAAATTGTTATATTTATTAAATTATGAAGGTGACAACTTTGGCATCATTTAAAATAAAATAATATAAGTGTCATAATCGCTTTTATAAGGCTCCAAATGGTCAAATATTCGACCATTGGATGCTTATGGTTTACATTTACATTTCCAATAAGTTTTGGTTAGGTATTTGTGCATTTTATGGTCACTATTAGTTTAATAAAAACAATATTCTTGATTTTTCACTAGATAAACAATTTCTGCATCACTATTGTGTCACAATTAATGATAATTATTTAATCCCAAAAAATTCTAAATAAATTCTCATGATGTATATAATTTTGTTATATTTCTGGAGACTATTCATGTTCGAAGTTTCATGAAGTTTATCACTAAATTAAAATTAATATACTTATAAAATTTAAGAGAGTGACATGTTGTCACTTTCTTTGGTTTTAATAATAATTAAGTTATTTTCATGGAAAAATGTCCATTAAATGATTCTAATATGACCCTTAGGTGATATGGGTCGACTTTTAGTCATCCAATAAGATTTTGACATTTGTTAGGGTAATTTTAAAATATTATATTTACCCTTAATTACCGGATTTACCTTTAACTATGGCAAATAAAATTTACCGTAGTTACTATTCATAATTCCAAAAAATAAAAAGTAGCTTATTAACATAATTTGGACCCACTGATTCCAAATATGGAATCCATTTTTCCAAATTCAATACACAAAAGATGCAGAAATTAAATTAAAATTAATCTCGTTGTCGAAAGAAAACGGGTTTTGCTTTAAAACATTGCAAAAGATTGAATTGATTTAACCAACGAATTCAAGGTAAAATCAATGCTAATGACATACATTATATTAAATGGTAAAAATATATTCTATTTATACTTTAAAACCATTCAATATTATAATTTAACCACATAAGATATTACGATGAAAAAATTTGTTTTTAATTAAAATATAGCGTGTTTTTACTATTCATTAAAATATGAAAGTTATCGGAAAAATATCAAAACTCTATCTAATGTAAATTTTTATATCCTTATTCAAAAGAAGAATATTATTTTGTAAAATTTAACATATTAACATGTCATAAACTATATTTAAAGTGGGTGCGCCATCAAAAGGCGGCAAAACTGCATTTTTTGAAAAATACTTATTTTACCTGAAAATTTTATTTTGTTCTTATAACATGTTCTAGAAAATGTGTAAGATGAATAATAATGTTATAAAATTAAAAATTTAGATAATATTATTCATAACAGCTAGTTCATGACAATAATATAACATTGTTTATTAAAACCCGGTATTGCGTACAACACACGCTATCGAGGAAGGTCGCGATTGCGTGTAATGCAAGCCAAGTCAGGGTTGCGTGTTGTGAAAGAATCCTTCGTTGTTTCGTATAACAGAATCCAACCATATTTCATTTATACATTTAATATATATATATATACTCAAAGTTGCGTAGAATAACTATTATCAAAATTGTGTGTAACACGGTCCAAGAATAGTGTTGCGTATACTGCAAGCTAATACGGTGTTGCATATAGCGCAAGGTAATCTTGGTGTAGAATACAACACAAGACATTAATGAAATTAAAAGAATATTTTTCATAAAATCTCGGGGTGTTACATTCTACCCCCCTTAAAATGAATTTCGCCCTCGAAATTCGTCGGGGTTATAAATGGTTTACTATTTGAAAGTTTCTTTGATAAAAACCCACATCGTAAAAAGGAATACCAAAACTTATCTTTAAAAACAAAAGTATGAATCGTAACGGTTACCCAAATAAACTAATCACTGGGTTTCCACATAGGTGAAAATATGGATATGGAAGAGAAATCTAACCATCATGTTCTGATGGAGAGTGGTAGAGAACATGGCTATGGAAAAGCTGGCAATCACAAAGCCATAAATTTGTGATGATCTAGGGTACCATCTGATTCATCGGATATAAGGGCACTAGGACAACATTTTTGGTTTTCAAGATCATTTCCCTAAAGTTGAAAATATGAATTAGAATAAATACTTACTTGATTTTGGTACAATCTCACTGTTGTTCATGCCTTGAACAATTTCCACTTCATCTCTCAAATAAATGAAGTTGAATTTGTTATTTGTGAAGTATTAGAAGATCATGTGATAGAATGATGGGTCATTCCATCTGTCTCAAACAAACGGTTAGCAAAAATTATATACATAAGTCGATCCATAGTGCGATTAATCATATATTGTTCCTAAAATGGACTTATACTTCATATATCATACTGCTTAATATAATAAAACTAGTTTCTACTAAACAGGGACTTCCTGTAGGCCAGTGGTAGATGATAAAGGCCAGTCGCACTTCGTTTGTGGGTTCGATTCCCACATCCTTGTCCGACGCGATGGGCTGTCGCCCGTCCTTCAGGTTGTCCTTTTTCTAAAACTAACTTATGTCCAACATAATCCATTCCAATCTTTAGGCTTATCCATAATACTGCAGTCCACTCCCATATATCATAAGATATGTTTTGTTGGTCACATTCCAAACATTCAAAGCCCTTAATCATGTATTCTCTTGAATACCTTAGTGAAAACATGAATGCAGTTCAAATTTAACACTTTACACATACCAAAATCCTCAAAATTCTATATACTCAAACCATGATATCACTTAGTCCTTATATCAATCATGAGCTCATGAATACTGTCAAACATTTCATTTTATCCTTATCCCTTCATTATGCGCATATCATCTACATTCCAAAAATATCTGAGTAACCTTTCATGGATACTTGTACCATTAGTCATACACTTTCAAAACTCAAGGAAGGACAACAGTGTAACAATCCTTAGATGTCTCTTTATTCTATAGTACCATGAGATTACTTATACAACATTACACATGATAAACATGTCATCATTCCACTACATTCTTAAACCATTGACCGAGCTTCAACAATTCTTCCATCTCACATATCATTTGTAGTCTCTTCATCATCATCCACATAAATACTACCCATATGACCATACTGATTCTCTTCATGAGTCTTTCCCTTATGGCATTTGTTTGCATAATGCCCATACATTCCACATTTAAAACACTTAACCATTTTTGATGTCGTAGGAATACCATTATCCTCATCCATGGTGTTAACCGACCCTTTTCCTTTGCACTTACTTGCTTTGTGTCCTTCTTTTCCACACCCAAAGCATCTTCCAGTTCCCTTGAAACATTCTCCTTGATGCCTCTTCCCACATGATTTACATAGGGGAAACTGAACTTTCTTTCCTCTATGATCATCATGGAACTCCATCTTTCTCTTATTAGTCGAGTCAGGAAACTTACCAAATTTTACTTTATTGATCATATTATGAGATTGCTGATTCGGTATAATAATGATCTTTGGACTTCCAAATCCCATTTCATTTTGTTTCTCATGAAGAATATCATTCCATTGTCCATCATATCCTCCATTATCATGAATCATCTTGTTTCCAGCCATTTTCTAAAACCCAAACAGAATAGTCTGAGAGGCAAAATAATGCTAGGGAAAACAACATAGTAAAGGGGGAGTACCCTTAATATCTAACATCTTAGGTTAAATTATAAGAGCGTTATCGTAGTTCTAGGATTATATCCTATACGTATACTTATCCTTAGGGACATCCCTAGACATACCTTAGAAATATCTCTAGGGATATCACTAACGTTTTCGAATCCTAGTTTCCAAAGGTTGACTAAACCTTTCCTCTGATACCAACTGTAGAGGCCCGTATCTTGACGTACATGTACATTACATTACTTTTGCGGAATACTTAGTACATAACAAAAACACACACACACAAGGATCGTAATAGTTTAGTGTCTTTGGGAACTCGGAATGTAATCTTCTAATCGTGGTGAAAGATCTTCAACATCTCCTATAATGATCTTCCCTTTTTTTTACCTAAAACCTTTCTTTATATCCTGGGGAAAAGAAAACATAAAAGGGTGAGCTCAAATGCTCAGTAAGGGTAAATAAAAGAAATATCAATCACATCGTATTCATAAGAACATAACATTTTGGAAATCTTAACCTGCAAAAGATAGCATAATTTCATAACATGGGATAAATCATGGCAGTGAAATGTAATCACAATAATCATAACTTAAAACATTAAACTTTGTGGCATACACACATAATCATAGAGAATCATTTCTTGTTAGTCAAGACTCATTGCCAAGACTATCTTAGTGGACAAAGTCCCTTTCTGAATCGAGTAACCCTCGTTTCAGTCCTGTTTCACTGAACCGGTATAACCTACCATTCCAGCCATGTCTATCTCATGAGATATATAATCTTTACCCAATGCATTGGAGGGAGATATAGGTCCCACCCATCTTATAATGAATCCTTTCTTATGTGTGCCACATAATCATAAATCATACATCATCGCATAACCCATGTAATAAAAATGGGATTCTTGAAACATCATGACCTCATAAATCAATTCATATAAAATAAAGGAATTCATAAAAATAATTCCATCACAACATGATCAAATCAATAAAAAACAGAACCCTTTATTATCTTAGATGGAAAATAATTTTGATAAAACACTTGAACTCCATTCTTGAGGAAAATATCCTTTCTTCTTCAAAAACATTTTTTCCTTTCATAACATGTCATACAACTTTAAAATAAAAGAAGTTGATTAAAAATAAACTTGAAAACTTTTAAAGGAAGATTCTTGGAAATAATGTTTTAAAAATCCATTCATGCCGTATAAGTTAAAAAAAACATTCTTCGTACTTTTGTCGGAAAAGTCAAAAAGTACTTCGTACGAAAAACGACAAAAGATTCATTTCATACATATTACTAAAAACTCACCGAAGGGTAAAAATGGATTTAAACAATTGTAGGTGGATGGAAATAATATTACATATTGATGAAACATGGATGTGGATGATAAAATACACCCTAGTAAATACTTATGAATAAACAATCTCGGATAAAAATGAGATTGTGATATTTCCCTTACCTTAGGTCCGATTTGCTTTGTTCGTGTCGGAAGCTCCTGTATAATGGTTTAAATAATGTTATTGACTTATTCCAGAATCATACATATTGATATGATATCATATATGGTCATATTATTAGCTTCTTGTAAGTAATATTTCATTGTTACTTGTTACTCGGGTCTTTATAACTTTTTGTTCTTATGCGTGTTTTGTCGAATAAATTCTTATTCTTATCTTTAGGTTATAGATAATTCATTTCAATAATGGTATTAGTGTAGTATATACCATATTCATTCATTCAATTCATTTATATAATCATTATGAAATGAAGATCATGTAGAACGAGTCGCATCACATCGTGGAGACGGTATTCCGTACGTACGCACGAGTGATGATATCGTTCCTATGATCGTGGAACTGTATTGGAGTATATATATATTATTTCAGTATCAATATTACTTTATAATAATCATAAATAGTTACTCATTACACCATTATACCCATCCTTGTAAAGTGATGGTGGAAAAATAGATTACACCACGGCGTGGAGACGGTATTCCGTACGTACGCACGCGCGGTGATTTCTTTTTTCCGTAGGATGGATAGAAGGTTAATTAGAGTTGTTTCATATTTATAATAACATATCAGTATGTAAGTAATACTGATGTTATTACTTTATCATGAAACAACTAAAGAAGAAGAAGTTGAAGAAGAAAGAAATTGAAAAGATCGGTAATGGATATTACCTCTTCTTTGGAACGCTTCTTTGAATCCTCCACTTAAGGAACTATGATTGGTCTTTGAAGAAGACCAAGACCTCTAGGATTATTCTAGGGAAGTGGAGAGGAGAAAATGGCAGGGTTTGGCCGAGCTTGAGTGCTCAAATTGGTGTGAGGAGGAGGGGGAGGAGGTGCCCTTTTATAAGGGAGGAGAGGGGCACCTTTGGAATTCTTAAAAATATTAATTTATAATAAATCTAACCCCACTTAAAAACCTCCAAAAATGAATCAGATTCGAAGATTAGATGAGATAGGGTTGTAATCTCATCAACCAATCAAATTTAGACATGTTTGGATCTTATTTTAAACCTTATCAGTTTCATTTATCCTTATTTAATCTATTTATGTTTATTTGTGGTAATAAAATTCTAAATTTTAAATTATAACAAATAATTACTTATTTGTTGTGAGTTTTCCATAATTGTTTACTTTATAACATTATAGACCATATAAATTTAAATTTATAATTTTTAAATATTTTTGTGATTTTTAAACTATTTTATAATATGTTATTTTTATGAAATAACAATAGTGTCAATTTTGACACTATTCATTTATTTGAATTTAAATAAAATATATACAGAAGATATGTTCGAACTAAAAGCTTTAATATATTAATAAAAGGTCATATGTATCTATAAAATTAGTGGATCACATTAAATAGTTCATATAATATTTATTTTATTATTTTAAAAACCATTTATTTGGTTTATCTCTTAATAAAATAATTACTACATCATTTTTGTATAATTATTTAATATACTTATTTGTTGCATAAAATTTAAAATAAAATTCTATGATGAAGATAAATATATTACCTTTCACAATAATACTTTTACTCGAATTTATTATCTTAAAATCACAATAATTAAATTGTTATATTTATTAAATTATGAAGGTGACAACTTTGGCATCATTTAAAATAAAATAATATAAGTGTCATAATCGCTTTTATAAGGCTCCAAATGGTCAAATATTCGACCATTGGATGCTTATGGTTTACATTTACATTTCCAATAAGTTTTGGTTAGGTATTTGTGCATTTTATGGTCACTATTAGTTTAATAAAAACAATATTCTTGATTTTTCACTAGATAAACAATTTCTGCATCACTATTGTGTCACAATTAATGATAATTATTTAATCCCAAAAAATTCTAAATAAATTCTCATGATGTATATAATTTTGTTATATTTCTGGAGACTATTCATGTTCGAAGTTTCATGAAGTTTATCACTAAATTAAAATTAATATACTTATAAAATTTAAGAGAGTGACATGTTGTCACTTTCTTTGGTTTTAATAATAATTAAGTTATTTTCATGGAAAAATGTCCATTAAATGATTCTAATCTGACCCTTAGGTGATATGGGTCGACTTTTAGTCATCCAATAAGATTTTGACATTTGTTAGGGTAATTTTAAAATATTATATTTACCCTTAATTACCGGATTTACCTTTAACTATGGCAAATAAAATTTACCGTAGTTACTATTCATAATTCCAAAAAATAAAAAGTAGCTTATTAACATAATTTGAACCCACTGATTCCAAATATGGAATCCATTTTTCCAAATTCAATACACAAAAGATGCAGAAATTAAATTAAAATTAATCTCGTTGTCGAAAGAAAACGGGTTTTGCTTTAAAACATTGCAAAAGATTGAATTGATTTAACCTACGAATTCAAGGTAAAATCAATGCTAATGACATACATTATATTAAATGGTAAAAATATATTCTATTTATACTTTAAAACCATTCAATATTATAATTTAACCACATAAGATATTACGATGAAAAAATTTGTTTTTAATTAAAATATAGCGTGTTTTTACTATTCATTAAAATATGAAAGTTATCGGAAAAATATCAAAACTCTATCTAATGTAAATTTTTATATCCTTATTCAAAAGAAGAATATTATTTTGTAAAATTTAACATATTAACATGTCATAAACTATATTTAAAGTGGGTGCTCCATCAAAAGGCGGCAAAACTGCATTTTTTGAAAAATACTTATTTTACCTGAAAATTTTATTTTGTTCTTATAACATGTTCTAGAAAATGTGTAAGATGAATAATAATGTTATAAAATTAAAAATTTAGATAATATTATTCATAACAGCTAGTTCATGACAATAATATAACATTGTTTATTAAAACCCGGTATTGCGTACAACACACGCTATCGAGGAAGGTCGCGATTGCGTGTAATGCAAGCCAAGTCAGGGTTGCGTGTTGTGAAAGAATCCTTCGTTGTTTCGTATAACAGAATCCAACCATATTTCATTTATACATTTAATATATATATATATACTCAAAGTTGCGTAGAATAACTATTATCAAAATTGTGTGTAACACGGTCCAAGAATAGTGTTGCGTATACTGCAAGCTAATACGGTGTTGCGTATAGCGCAAGGTAATCTTGGTGTAGAATACAACACAAGACATTAATGAAATTAAAAGAATATTTTTCATAAAATCTCGGGGTGTTACATTCTACCCCCCTTAAAATGAATTTCGCCCTCGAAATTCGTCGGGGTTATAAATGGTTTACTATTTGAAAGTTTCTTTGATAAAAACCCACATCGTAAAAAGGAATACCAAAACTTATCTTTAAAAACAAAAGTATGAATCGTAACGGTTACCCAAATAAACTAATCACTGGGTTTCCACATAGGTGAAAATATGGATATGGAAGAGAAATCTAACCATCATGTTCTGATGGAGAGTGGTAGAGAACATGGCTATGGAAAAGCTGGCAATCACAAAGCCATAAATTTGTGATGATCTAGGGTACCATCTGATTCATCGGATATAAGGGCACTAGGACAACATTTTGGGTTTTCAAGATCATTTCCCTAAAGTTGAAAATATGAATTAGAATAAATACTTACTTGATTTTGGTACAATCTCACTGTTGTTCATGCCTTGAACAATTTCCACTTCATCTCTCAAATAAATGAAGTTGAATTTGTTATTTGTGAAGTATTGGAAGATCATGTGATAGAATGACGGGTCATTCCATCTGTCTCAAACAAACGGTTAGCAAAAATTATATACATAAGTCGATCCATAGTGTGATTAATCATATATTGTTCCTAAAATGGACTTATACTTCATATATCATACTGCTTAATATAATAAAACTAGTT
Organism: Viscum album; assembly: GCA_963277665.1. Classification (NCBI taxonomy): domain Eukaryota; kingdom Viridiplantae; phylum Streptophyta; class Magnoliopsida; order Santalales; family Viscaceae; genus Viscum; species Viscum album. Next base: position 2,042,238,945 of record OY728142.1, on the reverse strand, counting down.
TCTACTAAACAGGGACTTCCTGTAGGCCAGTGGTAGATGATAAAGGCCAGTCGCACTTCGTTTGTGGGTTCGATTCCCACATCCTTGTCCGACGTGATGGGCTGTCGCCCGTCCTGCAGGTTTTCCTTTTTCTAAAACTAACTTATGTCCAACATAATCCATTCCAATCTTTAGGCTTATCCATAATACTGCAGTCCACTCCCATATATCATAAGATATGTTTTGTTGGTCACATTCCAAACATTCAAAGCCCTTAATCATGTATTCTCTTGAATACCTTAGTGAAAACATGAATGCAGTTAAAATTTAACACTTTACACATACCAAAATCCTCAAAATTCTATATACTCAAACCATAATATCACTTAGTCCTTATATCAATCATGAGCTCATGAATACTGTCAAACATTTCATTTTATCCTTATCCCTTCATTATGCGCATATCATCTACATTCCAAAAATATCTGAATAACCTTTCATGGATACTTTTACCATTAATCATACACTTTCAAAACTCAAGGAAGGACAACAGTGTAACAATCCTTAGATGTCTCTTTATTCCATAGTACCATGAGATTACTTATACAACATTACACATGATAAACATGTCATCATTCCACTACATTCTTAAACCATTGACCGAGCTTCAACAATTCTTTCATCTCACATATCATTTGTAGTCTCTTCATCATCATCCACATAAATACTACCCATATGACCATACTGATTCTCTTCATGAGTCTTTCCCTTATGGCATTTGTTTGCATAATGCCCATACATTCCACATTTAAAACACTTAACCATTTTTGATGTCGTAGGAATACCATTATCCTCATCCATGGTGTTAACCGACCCTTTTCCTTTGCACTTACTTGCTTTGTGTCCTTCTTTTCCACACCCAAAGCATCTTCCAGTTCCCTTGAAACATTCTCCTTGATGCCTCTTCCCACATGATTTACATAGGGGAAACTGAACTTTCTTTCCTCTATGATCATCATGGAACTCCATCTTTCTCTTATTAGTCGAGTCAGGAAACTTACCAAATTTAACTTTATTGATCATATTATGAGATTGCTGATTCGGTATAATAATGATATTTGGACTTCCAAATCCCATTTCATTTTGTTTCTCATGAAGAATATCATTCCATTTTCCATCATATCCTCCATTATCATGAATCATCTTGTTTCCAGCCATTTTCTAAAACCCAAACAGAATAGTCTGAGAGGCAAAATAATGCTAGGGAAAACAACATAGTAAAGGGGGAGTACCCTTAATATCTAACATCTTAGGTTAAATTATAAGAGCGTTATCATAGTTCTAGGATTATATCCTATACGTATACTTATCCTTAGGGACATCCCTATACATACCTTAGAAATATCTCTAGGGATCTCACTAACGTTTTCGAATCCTAGTTTCCAAAGGTTGACTAAACCTTTCCTCTGATACCAACTGTAGAGACCCGTATCTTGACGTACATGTACATTACATTACTTTTGCGGAATACTTAGTACATAACAAAAACACACACACACAAGGATCGTAATAGTTTAGTGTCTTTGGAAACTCGGAATGTAATCTTCTAATCGTGGTGAAAGATCTTCAACATCTCCTATAATGATCTTCCTTTTTTTTACCTAAAACCTTTCTTTATATCCTGGGGAAAAGAAAACATAAAAGGGTGAGCTCAAATGCTCAGTAAGGGTAAATAAAAGAAATATCAATCACATCGTATTCATAAGAACATAACATTTTGGAAATCTTAACCTGCAAAAGAGAGCATAATTTCATAACATGGGATAAATCATGGCAGTGAAATGTAATCACAATAATCATAACTTAAAACATTAAACTTTGTGGCATACACACATAATCATAGAGAATCATTTCTTGTTAGTCAAGACTCATTGCCCAGACTATCTTAGTGGACAAAGTCCCTTTCTGAATCGAGTAACCCTCGTTTCAGTCCTGTTTCACTGAACCGGTATAACCTACCATTCCAGCCATGTCTATCTCATGAGATATAAAATCTTTACCCAATGCATTGGAGGGAGATATAGGTCCCACCCATCTTATAATGAATCCTTTCTTATGTGTGCCACATAATCATAAATTATACATCATCGCATAACCCATGTAATAAAAATGGGATTCTTGAAACATCATAACCTCATAAATCAATTCATATAAAATAAAGGAATTCATAAAAATAATTCCATCACAACATGATCAAATCAATAAAAAACAGAACCCTTTATTATCTTAGATGGAAAATAATTTTGATAAAACACTTGAACTCCATTCTTGAGGAAAATATCCTTTCTTCTTCAAAAACATTTTTTCCTTTCATAACATGTCATACAACTTTAAAATAAAAGAAGTTGATTAAAAATAAACTTGAAAACTTTTAAAGGAAGTTTCTTGGAAATAATGTTTTAAAAATCCATTCATGCCGTATAAGTTAAAAAAAACATTCTTCGTACTTTTGTCGGAAAAGTCAAAAAGTACTTCGTACGAAAAACGACAAAAGATTCCTTTCATACATATTACTAAAAACTCACCGAAGGGTAAAAATGGATTTAAACAATTTTAGGTGGATGGAAATAATATTACATATTGATGAAACATGGATGTGGATGATAAAATACACCCCAGTAAATGCTTACGAATAAACAATCTCGGATTAAAATGAGATTGTGATATTTCTCTTACCTTAGGTCCGATTTGCTTTGTTCGTGTCGGAAGCTCCATTATAATGGTTTAAATAATGTTATTGACTTATTCCAGAATCATACATATTGATATGATATCATATATGGTCATATTATTAGCTTCTTGTTAGTAATATTTCATTGTTACTTGTTACTCGGGTCTTTATAACTTTTTGTTCTTATGCGTGTTTTGTCGAATAAATTCTTATTCTTATCTTTAGGTTATAGATAATTCATTTCCAGAATGGTATTAGTGTAGTATATACCATATTCATTCATTCAATTCATTTATATAATCATTATGAAATGAAGATCATGTAGAACGAGTCGCATCACATCGTGGAGACGGTATTCCGTACGTACGCACGAGTGATGATATCGTTCCTATGATCATGGAACTGTATTGGAGTATATATATATTATTTCAGTATCAATATTACTTTATAATAATCATAAATAGTTACTCATTACACCATTATACCCATCCTTGTAAAGTGATGGTGGAAAAATAGATTACACCACGGCGTGGATACGGTATTCCGTACGTACGCACGCGCGGTGATTTCTTTTTTCCGTAGGATGGATAGAAGGTTAATTAGAGTTGTTTCATATTTATAATAACATATCAGTATGTAAGTAATACTGATGTTATTACTTTATCATGAAACAACTAAAGAAGAAGAAGTTGAAGAAGAAAGAAATTGAAAAGATCGGTAATGGATATTACCTCTTCTTTGGAACGCTTCTTTGAATCCTCTACTTAAGGAACTAAGATTGGACTTTGAAGAAGACAAGGACCTCTAGGATTATTCTAGGGAAGTGGAGAGGAGAAAATGGCAGGGGTTGGCCGAGTTTGAGTGCTGAAATTGGTGTGAGGAGGAGGGGGAGGAGGTGCCCTTTTATAAGGGAGGAGAGGGGCACCTTTGGAATTCTTAAAAATATTAATTTATAATAAATCTAACCCCACTTAAAAACCTCCAAAAATGACTCAGATTCGAAGATTAGATGAGATAGGGTTGTAATCTCATCAACCAATCAAATTTAGACATGTTTGGATCTTATTTTAAACCTTATCATTTTCATTTATCCTTATTTAATCTATTTATGTTTATTTGTGGTAATAAAATTCTAAATTTTAAATTATAACAAATAATTACTTATTTGTTGTGAGATTTCCATAATTGTTTACTTTATAACATTATAGACCATATAAATTTAAATTTATAATTTTTAAATATTTTTGTGATTTTTAAACTATTTTATAATATGTTATTTTTATGAAATAACAATAGTGTCAATTTTGACACTATTCATTTATTTGAATTTAAATAAAATATATACAGAAGATATGTTCGAACTAAAAGCTTTAATATATTAATAAAAGGTCATATGTATCTATAAAATTAGTGGATCACATTAAATAGTTCATATAATATTTATTTTATTATTTTAAAAACCATTTATTTGGTTTATCTCTTAATAAAATAATTACTACATCATTTTTGTATAATTATTTAATATACTTATTTGTTGCATAAAATTTAAAATAAAATTCTATGATGAAGATAAATATATTACCTTTCACAATAATACTTTTACTCGAATTTATCATCTTAAAATCACAATAATTAAATTGTTATATTTATTAAATTATGAAGGTGACAACTTTGGCATCATTTAAAATAAAATAATATAAGTGTCATAATCGCTTTTATAAGGCTCCAAATGGTCAAATATTCGACCATTGGATGCTTATGGTTTACATTTACATTTTCAATAAGTTTTGGTTAGGTATTTGTGCATTTTATGGTCACTATTAGTTTAATAAAAACAATATTCTTGATTTTTCACTAGATAAACAATTTCTGCATCACTATTGTGTCACAATTAATGATAATTATTTAATCCCAAAAAATTCTAAATAAATTCTCATGATGTGTATAATTTTGTTATATTTCTGGAGACTATTCATGTTCGAAGTTTCATGAAGTTTATCACTAAATTAAAATTAATATACTTATAAAATTTAAGAGAGTGACATGTTGTCACTTTCTTTGGTTTTAATAATAATTAAGTTATTTTCATGGAAAAATGTCCATTAAATGATTCTAATCCGACCCTTAGGTGATATGGGTCGACTTTTAGTCATCCAATAGGATTTTGACATTTGTTAGGGTAATTTTAAAATATTATATTTACCCTTAATTACCCGATTTACCTTTAACTATGGTAAATAAAATTTACCGTAGTTACTATTCATAATTCCCAAAAATAAAAAGTAGCTTATTAACATAATTTGGACCCACTGATTCCAAATATGGAATCCATTTTTCCAAATTCAATACACAAAAGATGCAGAAATTAAATTAAAATTAATCTCGTTGTCGAAAGAAAACGGGTTTTGCTTTAAAACATTGCAAAAGATTGAATTGATTTAACCTACGAATTCAAGGTAAAATCAATGCTAATGACATACATTATATTAAATGGTAAAAATATATTATATTTATACTTTAAAACCATTCAATATTATAATTTAACCACATAAGATATTACGATGAAAAAAGTTGTTTTTAATTAAAATATAGCGTGTTTTTACTATTCATTAAAATATGAAAGTTATCGGAAAAATATCAAAACTCTATCTAATGTAAATTTTTATATCCTTATTCAAAAGAAGAATATTATTTTTTGAAATTTAACATATTAACATGTCAAAAACTATATTTAAAGTGGGTGCGCCATCAAAAGGCGGCAAAACTGCATTTTTTGAAAAATACTTATTTTACCTGAAAATTTTATTTTGTTTTATAACATGTTCTAGAAAATGTGTAAGATGAATAATAATGTTATAAAATTCAAAATTTTGATAATATTATTCATAACAGCTAGTTCATGACAATAATATAACATTGTTTATTAAAACCCGGTATTGCGTACAACACACGCTATCGAGGAAGGTCGCGATTGCGTGTAATGCAAGCCAAGTCAGGGTTGCGTGTTGTGAAAGAATCCTTCATTGTTTCGTATAACAGAATCCAACCATATTTCATTTATACATTTAATATATATATATACACTCAAAGTTGCGTAGAATAACTATTATCAAAATTGTGTGTAACACGGTCCAAGAATAGTGTTGCGTATACTGCAAGCTAATACGGTGTTGCGTATAGCGCAAGGTAATCTTGGTGTAGAATACAACACAAGACATTAATGAAATTAAAAGAATATTTTTCATAAAATCTCGGGGTGTTACATTCTACCCCCCTTAAAATGAATTTCGCCCTCGAAATTCGTCGGGGTTATAAATGGTTTACTATTTGAAAGTTTCTTTGATAAAAACCCACATCGTAAAAAGGAATACCAAAACTTATCTTTAAAAACAAAAGTATGAATCGTAACGGTTACCCAAATAAACTAATCACTGGGTTTCCACATAGGTGAAAATATGGACATGGAAGAGAAATCTAACCATCATGTTCTGATGGAGAGTGGTAGAGAACATGGCTATGGAAAAGCTGGCAATCACAAAGCCATAAATTTGTGATGATCTAGGGTACCATCTGATTTATTGGATATAAGGGCACTAGGAAAACATTTTTGGTTTTCAAGATCATTTCCCTAAAGTTGAAAATATGAATTAGAATAAATACTTACTTGATTTTGGTACAATCTCACTGTTGTTCGTGCCATGAACAATTTCCACTTCATCTCTCAAATAAATGAAGTTGAATTTGTTATTTGTGAAGTATTAGAAGATCATGTGATAGAATGACGGGTCATTCCATCTGTCTCAAACAAACGGTTAGCAAAAATTATATACATAAGTCGATCCATAGTGAGATTAATCATATATTGTTCCTAAAATAGACTTATACTTCATATATCATACTGCTTAATATAATAAAACTAGTTTCTACTAAACAGGGACTTCCTGTAGGCCAGTGGTAGATGATAAAGGCCAGTCGCACTTCGTTTGTGGGTTCGATTCCCACATCCTTGTCCGACGCGATGGGCTGTCGCCCGTCCTGCAGGTTGTCCTTTTTCTAAAACTAACTTATGTCCAACATAATCCATTCCAATCTTTAGGCTTATCCATAATACTGCAGTCCACTCCCATATATCATAAGATATGTTTTGTTGGTCACATTCCAAACATTCAAAGCCCTTAATCATGTATTCTCTTGAATACCTTAGTGAAAACATGAATGCAGTTAAAATTTAACACTTTACACATACCAAAATCCTCAAAATTCTATATACTCAAACCATGATATCACTTAGTCCTTATATCAATCATGAGCTCATGAATACTGTCAAACATTTCATTTTATCCTTATACCTTCATTATGTGCATATCATCTACATTCCAAAAATATCTGAATAACCTTTCATGGATACTTGTACCATTAATCATACACTTTCAAAACTCAAGGAAGGACAACAGTGTAACAATCCTTAGATGTCTCTTTATTCCATAGTACCATAAGATTACTTATACAACATTACACATGATAAACATGTCATCATTCCACTACATTCTTAAACCATTGACCGAGCTTCAACAATTCTTTCATCTCACATATCATTTGTAGTCTCTTCATCATCATCCACATAAATACTACCCATATGGCCATACTGATTCTCTTCATGAGTCTTTCCCTTATGGCATTTGTTTGCATAATGCCCATACATTCCACATTTAAAACACTTAACCATTTTTGATGTCGTAGGAATACCATTATCCTCATCCATGGTGTTAACCGACCCTTTTCCTTTGCACTTACTTGCTTTGTATCCTTCTTTTCCACACCCAAAGCATCTTCCAGTTCCCTTGAAACATTCTCCTTGATGCCTCTTCCCACATGATTTACATAGGGGAAACTGAACTTTCTTTCCTCTATGATCATCATGGAACTCCATCTTTCTCTTATTAGTCGAGTCAGGAAACTTACCAAATTTTACTTTATTGATCATATTATGAGATTGCTGATTCGGTATAATAATGATCTTTGGACTTCCAAATCCCATTTCATTTTGTTTCTCATGAAGAATATCATTCCATTGTCCATCATATCCTCCATTATCATGAATCATCTTGTTTCCAGCCATTTTCTAAAACCCAAACAGAATAGTCTGAGAGGCAAAATAATGCTAGGGAAAACAACATAGTAAAGGGGGAGTACCCTTAATATCTAACATCTTAGGTTAAATTATAAGAGCGTTATCGTAGTTCTAGGATTATATCCTATACGTATACTTATTCTTAGGGACATCCCTAGACATACCTTAGAAATATCTCTAGGGATCTCACTAACGTTTTCGAATCCTAGTTTCCAAAGGTTGACTAAACCTTTCCTCTGATACCAACTGTAGAGACCCGTATCTTGACGTACATGTACATTACATTACTTTTGCGGAATACTTAGTACATAACAAAAACACACACACACAAGGATCGTAATAGTTTAGTGTCTTTGGAAACTCGGAATGTAATCTTTAAATCGTGGTGAAAGATCTTCAACATCTCCTATAATGATCTTCCCTTTTTTTACCTAAAACGTTTCTTTATATCCTGGGGAAAAGAAAACATAAAAGGGTGAGCTCAAATGCTCAGTAAGGGTAAATAAAAGAAATATCAATCACATCGTATTCATAAGAACATAACATTTTGGAAATCTTAACCTGCAAAAGAGAGCATAATTTCATAACATGGGATAAATCATGGCAGTGAAATGTAATCACAATAATCATAACTTAAAACATTAAACTTTGTGGCATACACACATAATCATAGAGAATCATTTCTTGTTAGTCAAGACTCATTGCCAAGACTATCTTAGTGGAAAAAGTCCCTTTCTGAATCGAGTAACTCTCGTTTCAGTCCTGTTTCACTGAACCGGTATAACCTACCATTCCAGCCATGTCTATCTCATGAGATATAAAATCTTTACCCAATGCATTGTAGGGAGATATAGGTCCCACCCATCTTATAATGAATCCTTTCTTATGTGTGCCACATAATCATAAATCATACATCATCGCATAACCCATGTAATAAAAATGGGATTCTTGAAACATCATGACCTCATAAATCAATTCATATAAAATAAAGGAATTCATAAAAATAATTCCATCACAACATGATCAAATCAATAAAAAACAGAACCCTTTATTATCTTAGATGGAAAATAATTTTGATAAAACACTTGAACTCCATTCTTGAGGAAAATATCCTTTCTTCTTCAAAAACATTGTTTCCTTTCATAACATGTCATACAACTTTAAAATAAAAGAAGTTGATTAAAAATAAACTTGAAAACTTTTAAAGGAAGTTTCTTGGAAATAATGTTTTAAAAATCCATTCATGCCGTATAAGTTAAAAAAACATTCTTCGTACTTTTGTCGGAAAAGTCAAAAAGTACTTCGTACGAAAAACGACAAAAGATTCCTTTCATACATATTACTAAAAACTCACCGAAGGGTAAAAATGGATTTAAACAATTTTAGGTGGATGGAAATAATATTACATATTGATGAAACATGGATGTGGATGATAAAATACACCCCAGTAAATACTTATGAATAAACAATCTCGGATAAAAATGAGATTGTGATATTTCCCTTACCTTAGGTCCGATTTGCTTTTTTCGTGTCGGAAGCTCCTGTATAATGGTTTAAATAATGTTATTGACTTATTCGAGAATCATACATATTGATATGATATCATATATGGTCATATTATTATCTTCTTGTTAGTAATATTTCATTGTTACTTGTTACTCGGGTCTTTATAACTTTTTGTTCTTATGCGTGTTTTGTCGAATAAATTCTTATTCTTATCTTTTGGTTATAGATAATTCATTTCCAGAATGGTATTAGTGTAGAATATACCATATTCATTCATTCAATTCATTTATATAATCATTATGAAATGAAGATCATGTAGAACGAGTCGCATCACATCGTGGAGACGGTATTCCGTACGTACGCGCGAGTGATGATATCGTTCCTATGATCGTGGAACTGTATTGGAGTATATATATATTATTTCAGTATCAATATTACTTTATAATAATCATAAATAGTTACTCATTACACCATTATAACCATCCTTGTAAAGTGATGGTGGAAAAATAGATTACACCACGGCGTGGAGACGGTATTCCGTACGTACGCACGCGCGGTGATTTCTTTTTTCCGTAGGATGGATAGAAGGTTAATTAGAGTTGTTTCATATTTATAATAACATATCAGTATGTAAGTAATACTGATGTTATTACTTTATCATGAAACAACTAAAGAAGAAGAAGTTGAAGAAGAAAGAAATTGAAAAGATCGGTAATGGATATTACCTCTTCTTTGGAACGCTTCTTTGAATCCTCCACTTAAGGAACTAAGATTGGTCTTTGAAGAAGACCAGGACCTATAGGATTATTCTAGGGAAGTGGAGAGGAGAAAATGGCCGGGTTTAGACGAGCTTGAGTGCTCAAATTGGTGTGAGGAGGAGGGGGAGGAGGTGCCCTTTTATAAGGGAGGAGAGGGGCACCTTTGGAATTCTTAAAAATATTAATTTATAATAAATCTAACCCCACTTAAAAACCTCCAAAAATGACTCAGATTCGAAGATTAGATGAGATAGGGTTGTAATCTCATCAACCAATCAAATTTAGACATGTTTGGATCTTATTTTAAACCTTATCATTTTCATTTATCCTTATTTAATCTATTTATGTTTATTTGTGGTAATAAAATTCTAAATTTTAAATTATAATAAATAATTACTTATTTGTTGTGAGTTTTCCATAATTGTTTACTTTATAACATTATAGACCATATAAATTTAAATTTATAATTTTTTAATATTTTTGGGATTTTTAAACTATTTTATAATATGTTATTTTTATGAAATAACAATAGTGTCAATTTTGACACTATTCATTTATTTGAATTTAAATAAAATATATACAGAAGATATGTTCGAAATAAAAGCTTTAATATATTAATAAAAGGTCATATGTATCTATAAAATTAGTGGATCACATTAAATAGTTCATATAATATTTATTTTATTATTTTAAAAACCATTTATTTGGTTTATCTCTTAATAAAATAATTACTACATCATTTTTGTATAATTATTTAATATACTTATTTGTTGCATAAAATTTAAAATAAAATTCTATGATGAAGATAAATATATTACCTTTCACAATAATACTTTTACTTGAATTTATCATCTTAAAATCACAATAATTAAATTGTTATATTTATTAAATTATGAAGGTGACAACTTTGGCATCATTTAAAATAAAATAATATAAGTGTCATAATCGCTTTTATAAGGCTCCAAATGGTCAAATATTCGACCATTGGATGCTTATGGTTTACATTTACATTTCCAATAAGTTTTGGTTAGGTATTTGTGCATTGTATGGTCACTATTAGTTTAATAAAAACAATATTCTTGATTTGTCACTAGATAAACAATTTCTGCATCACTATTGTGTCACAATTAATGATAATTATTTAATCCCAAAAAATTCTAAATAAATTCTCATGATGTAAATAATTTTGTTATCTTTCTGGAGAATATTCATGTTCGAAGTTTCATGAAGTTTATCACTAAATTAAAATTAATATACTTATAAAATTTAAGAGAGTGACATGTTGTCACTTTCTTTGGTTTTAATAATAATTAAGTTATTTTCATGGAGAAATGTCCATTAAATGATTCTAATCTGACCCTTAGGTGATATGGGTCGACTTTTAGTCATCCAATAGGATTTTGACATTTTTTAGGGTAATTTTAAAATATTATATTTACCCTTAATTACCCGATTTACCTTTAACTATGGTAAATAAAATTTACCGTAGTTACTATTCATAATTCCAAAAAATAAAAAGTAGCTTATTAACATAATTTGGACCCACTGATTCCAAATATGGAATCCATTTTTCCAAATTAAATACACAAAAGATGCAGAAATTAAATTAAAATTAATCCCGTTGTCGAAAGAAAACGGGTTTTGCTTTAAAACATTGCAAAAGATTGAATTGATTTAACCTACGAATTCAAGGTAAAATCAATGCTAATGACATACATTATATTAAATGGTAAAAATATATTCTATTTATACTTTAAAACCATTCAATATTATAATTTTACCACATTTGATATTACGATGAAAAAAGTTGTTTTTAATTAAAATATAGCGTGTTTTTACTATTCATTAAAATATGAAAGTTATCGGAAAAATATCAGAACTCTATCTAATGTAAATTTTTATATCCTTATTCAAAAGAAGAATATTATTTTGTGAAATTGAACATATTAACATGTCAAAAACTATATTTAAAGTGGGTGCGCCATCAAAAGGCGGCAAAACTGCATTTTTTTAAAAATACTTATTTTACCTGAAAATTTTATTTTGTTCTTATAACATGTTCTAGAAAATGTGTAAGATGAATAATAATGTTATAAAATTCAAAATTTAGATAATATTATTCATAACGGCTAGTTCATGACAATAATATAACATTGTTTATTAAAACCCGGTATTGCGTACAACACACGCTATCGAGGAAGGTCGCGATTGCGTGTAATGCAAGCCAAGTCAGGGTTGCGTGTTGTGAAAGAATCCTTCGTTGTTTCGTATAAAAGAATCCAAACATATTTTATTTATACATTTAATATATATATATATATACTCAAAGTTGCATAGAATAACTATTATCAAAATTGTGTGTAACACGGTCCAAGAATAGTGTTGCGTATACTGCAAGCTAATACGGTGTTGCGTATAGCGCAAGGTAATCTTGGTGTAGAATACAACACAAGACATTAATGAAATTAAAAGAATATTTTTCATAAAATCTCGGGGTGTTACATATATACCCTTAGATAACTTTTTATACAAGAATATCTTTTAGGATACTATAAAAATGGATCCATGTGATATTTTTTATTGTAATCCATGATGATCAACTTTGTGTTGGTTAGAGGTTGGAGAGACATCTATTGATTGACTTAATATTGTTCATGAATCCACAAAACATGTTCAATTGATTCTGATATAGATGGATACTGGATAGTATCATCAAAAATCTTACAATTATTGTTGTAGAGGACCTATAGAGTTCAAGGATGGGGATTAGGTCTTTTATGGGCTTCACTGAGGCTGGGACATGAGAGGATCAGAAGGCTTGGTAATATATCAATGTGGTATGTTAACTGTTCAAGGTTTTGGAGAGAGTTAGTCCAGTATCCAATCAATTATAGTTACCTCAGTGGTGTCGATCCATTTACATCATCTTCCATATTTCTCAGCTGCAATGTTACTATACATAATTTTCTCATTCCTTTTTGTCCAAGGAGGTTGAGCTCTTGGTTGATATGTCATTTGAGTGGAATCCTATATGAATTGAGGATAATGGAATGATGTTTCTCATAGGCTGGTCAGTTACTCTTTTACAGGTGATATGGCTACATAGCCTTGTGCAGGACAAGACCTGGGAGAGGGAGGCTGATATATGATCAGAATGGCCAGAGTTATTCTCAAACATGCTTGACCATCATTGAAAGGGGAATTTGGGGATGAATTTATTTAAAGGGGGAACTTTTTAAGAACCCAGTTCTTATTTGAGATATGGATTCTTTATTTAACATCATTTATTAGTTTAAAAGCATAAATGTGGCATCCTATGAATTCCTTTGGAGGTTATAAAGGTAATGGGGGGGTACCTGGGGCATCATTTGAAGCCCAAAATCCAAGCCTTTGGGGTGAAATAAATATGGATCATGGTATGTTTAAACCATGTAGGTAGGATTAATAGTTAGACTAAATCGTGTGAGGCTAGGAAAAGAGAAGAATGTGGACACACTGTTATACCAAATAGTGAAATTTAAGATATATGACCAGGTGACATCCTCTGGATATTTGATTATGGGTTTTGAAATTGTTTTCACTTGGTTAGTCAAACTGTGCGGGTGCCCCTTCTCTATAGAAAACCATTCAAGGTCAGTTCTAGTTCTGTCAAACCATGTTCCTTGACTATGTGACCCATATATTTTGAGTAAAAGGATCATTTTACATTAAAAATCATTAAATAAAAACCCTACCTCGCATTTCCTCTCAATGCACAATAGCCCCCTTGTGAGATCTTTTTGGTTGGTATTATATGATTTGATCCTAGCTCTCTGTTTGATCTACAATTCAAGAGTATTTTGTCTTGTTGGATCTACATTGGTGAGTTATCAATTATTTTTTATTTTATTCATTTTTATGTATATTGGCTACACTATTTAAGTGTGAGCTAATAAGCCATATTAATAGGTTTTTCATCATGTATTTGATTTTCTTCTAATTTGAGAAGAATTTCGAGATGATGTTGGATGAGCTATCAACTAAGGACCTAAAGTATATGATTTCATAACATTCATTTAACTTCAAGTGTTAATATATACACTATTGTTCCATCTTCCCAATTCTCATATTATCTCTTTTTAAATGAGTTTTCATCCTTGAATTGGGTTATTTAGCATGGACTATATAATTAAAAACGTCTTTGTTAAATGTTTATAGGCTGAGAACCTTTAATGAACTAACCCTTTGGGTGTGTTGACCTTTGAAAAGGACCACCATAAGTGGGTTATCCTTCTACACCCTAAGGTGTTCTTTTCCCCCTTTTCATGGGATGTATAAATTAAATTGATGATTGTATATTTATTTTTGATATCGATTCTAAATGAAATGGGTCGAAGGTAAGGGATGAGATTCCCTTGAACCATATTCTTTATTATGATATTTCCTATTTAATCATGAATTTTACCTCAATCTTGATATCCCCATATTAGTTAAATAGAGTTCATTCCTGGTATATAATTTTTAATATTTAAATGGTTTTTATTATAAATTTCACATATGATTAGTTTGAAGAAGATCCTTCTAATCTTGTATAATACCTTGAGACAGCTTTTAGGTGTGGTCTGGGTCATATGTTTTTGGTTTTTACCTTTCCATGTTAAATTGAAATTAATAAATGGTATTGGATTGATTGGATGCTTATATGAATTTTGGGACACAAGGATTAAATAATGAATGTCATGGAAAAAATTAATTAGCATGAACCTTGATTATTCCTGAGTAGTATTTGGACTCCCTAGAGGGCGGCCAAGGATAGGCTTTGAGGCATGTCTAATATTCCGAATGATTCATGTAACAACCCTGACCTCAGTATCATGTATCCATTTCCTTACTTTATTACATTAGAATGGATAAAATATTTGATTCCAAAAGGAATGATAAATTTAGTAGTTTTGGAAACTAGATTACATACATCAATTTCAAATTACAAACTAAAAGATAAAATACAAAAATAATTTTCTTCAAGAAAGCCATCAATCCCCACAGTGTAACACTGTATATAAAAAACAAAACACTCCTCTGTTTATGTGGTAAAAATAATACTTAATAAATTAGTTATATTAAATGATCAGTAAGGGTAAGTGTACATTGTAAGCCATGAGTAAATATGGAATAAACAATATGGTATGTTAAATAACTGAAACACACACCATTTAGATAATCACATGAACATAGAAACATAACAATGCCTATTATACTAGTCAAATAATAATATGGAATATAAATAACTAATCTCATAGCGTTGGAATGCATAATGCATGAAATATTTTTACACCCCATAAATATAAAAATAAATTTAATTTTGAAGGAATAAAAGACTAAGTCTGTAAATAACACCACATTGTTATAACCTATCCAGTAAACATAATTTTACCACCCCTATGATTTGAATTTTGAAAATAAGAAATATATTGTTGGGATCAGTAAATTATTTACAGTCTGATATGACCAACTTAATTTTTAGTGAATTATAAAATACCCTTAGGTATATTAATCTTACCCTTATGAATTGTTACATACTTTTATGAACAATAACCTCACCTATGATAGTATATATATATAGATATGATTTAAGTGAAATTATGATATACCCGTGTTTAAGAATAAGTAAATAAATTTTTTAAAAACTGTATTTTTCAAGTAAATTAGGATTTAAACTAAAAATTAAGGTAAAAATAATTATAAAATAATTTTTGAAAAAAATACTTCATTTTTTTATTCTACATGTCGAAAAATGGTTAGGGTAATGTTTTGGTATTATTCTGAAATACTTGAATTTTTTATTAATAGTAATATATGGTAATTTAATGTATATTTACATTATCATTTAAATTCACTATTACTAGCATCATGGTTGATGTATGAACAATTTTTTATAACTCACAATCAGATATTAATATTCTTGTTCACAATAATCAATATTATTTGTTTCTCTGGAAAAATAATAAAATAATGAATAAAATAATGGGAAAACCCTCCTCTCCTCCACTATAACCCCCTCCCCTCACTCCCACTTCTCCGCACAAATTCCAAGCCTTGTGCCTTATCTAAATTCTGCTAAAATATTCTCCCAAGATCCTCCCTTATTACTAGAAGCCTGTGGTATCATAAAAAGATCAAATCCTCTTCCCTTAAAAGGCTCTAAAGGAAGGTTAATTCAAGAGGTAAAATTCCTATTTTCTTTTCTTTCATTTTCATGTCCCTTTGTTCTATCTTATTTCCTAAGATCCAATCATGAAAATGGTTTAAAAACTGTAGTACCATAAATGTAATGAATTTTTTTTAATGATAATGGGAAAATGCGTCTTTATCTCTCCTTTGCTTCCCATTTATGCTAAAAACGAAACATAATCTGAGATATGTTGATTTATCACATTCAAGGATGATGATGCTTTCAATTTGATTTATGTTTTTCAAATTTGGTCATGAAACTATTTTTATGGTTGAATAAGAAAATTATATATTTATTTTATATTATTTAATTTTATACAATCCTTATTCACTCATGATGTAAAATAATAATAAAAAAGATAATTATGAGAAAAATTGCCAAATTAATCCAAGGGTTTATCATTATTGTTCTATATAATGATTCACCTTCACTCTAAATAACCAAATGATTTCTATAATAATTTAATATTTTTAGTGTTCATTAATAACATATAATATCAATTTTGGACTCCAACTCCCATCTTACATGAACTACCATACTCTTTTATAAGTGAGTCGATCATGGATATTATGAATATGGGCACTCATGAATAATGAAATTGAATCCATTAACTCTTCTAAAAGAACATGAATGAACTTAATAAAGTAATAATAAACCAAATAAATGTAAAAAGGGTTCCATAATTATTATTTAATTAACCTAATTTGGTTATTTTGGTCATTAAGATCAAGCGAAGAACACCCTAAGATTTAAGGCACGAGATCCTCTCTCTCACTTTTATTCAAGAATCCCCCTATGTGTTGTCCTTTAATTTTTAATTCATAATGATGGGGTAATTTTTTTCTCCTCCCCATTCAAAACTTATGATATAAAAATGATGTTATACCCATTTACCTCTCATTAATCCCTCATAAGATCACTTGTTACAATGCTTAAATGTCTTTAAGGTGTTTCTTCATATCACTTCCATTTTTGTGAGATATTCCATATTCACTAGTATTACTTGTGTATGGTGTATGTGTACTTCACATTTATGTTTCCTACCATTAATATATTTATATTACTGATATTAAATGTATCAT
Source organism: Viscum album (assembly GCA_963277665.1). Lineage (NCBI taxonomy): Eukaryota > Viridiplantae > Streptophyta > Magnoliopsida > Santalales > Viscaceae > Viscum > Viscum album. The sequence continues at coordinate 2,042,221,547 of OY728142.1, read as the reverse complement.
TCGATTATTATTAAATTTTTGGAAAATGATTCAATTGATTACAAATTTGTAATTACTTTTTACATGAACCTCTATTTTCATTCAGGTTGCTCTTAATCTATATTCTCCTAAATAAAATTCATATTTATTCATAGTTACCTCTAATAAATTATGTTTGAATGTGCTATTTATTATTACAAATTTTAACCCTTATATATTTTATGGGGATTTAAATTTTTTATAAGAATTGTTCAAAAATTCCTCTGAAATGCAAGCACGATTCAAGGAACATCTCGAATTCTTACCTATTTTGAAGTTCACTCTATAATATAATTTATGCCAGACATAAATTTCAAAAAAAAATTAACAATGAAATATATTTTGGCTCATTTATGGTTTTATGAAATCAAACATTCCTTTCAACTTTAAAATGTCATTAGTGAATTCCTTAAACTACACTAAAATGTTTCAATTCTAAAGCCTCTTTAAAAAAACTATTTAAATGACTTCACTTTAGTGGGACATCATTTATGCCTAAGACATAATCTCAATATACTTACCTTTTCTTATCTTGGATATTAATGTTTAAACCATATTTTATACTAATACCAATGATTTTCCAAAAGAACTCTTCATTCCAAAGTAAAATAGATTTTTCTCCCCTCTCTTTAACCTTTATAATATATATGACTTATTCACCACTTATTCCTTACATGTGGTGTATGTAATTCCCCTTGTTATATCATATCAAGAGTCTCCATATTTTCATTATACTATAAGGGATTGTGAATTGAATGGTTCAAGGTGGCATGAGACACTTTGGAATGTTTAAGGATTATTTCCTCAATATTTTCTCAACGGTCTCATGTAAAAGAAACGTTATTTATGTAAAAATACTCTCATGAATATTTAGTTTCATAGAGGTTTATATCTTATGAAATAATCTATAATATTTTGTTTAAGGGTTTCTGATTAGTTTTAATGTGGACATTCTAACCTAATACCATTCACCGATTTACATCGAATGGTTAGTATTTACGTTTAAGGTATGCGGAATGTTATTTACATATCATATATTAGTTTCAATATGAATTTATATGTTGTTTATATTTATCCACATTCATAAGTTGAATTCATTGGACTTAGTATGTGTCTGGTGGGGCCCTCTATAGAGCATCATTGCATCAGTAGGTCTCATGAGAAAAACTACGGTCTTGCCACGAGGCCTTGAAAAATTGGTTATTTATGGTCTTGGAATGAGGACTTGATGGTATGGTCATGTTTTCCCACATTGTGCATTACCTCTTTATGAAACTAGTATTTTAAATTTCTTGTGGTTATTCAACTATTAGAATATAGGTGATTATGTTTTATTATGGAAATATTTACTCATCTCATATTCCTTCCATATTATGTTCAAGTTTATTTTTAAAGTCATATGTTTTTCGTTATTCCCCATGAATAATGTTTATGTTTATGAAATATTTTTTTGTTTTTCTTACCCTTAATGAGATTCTAAGATCACCCCTTTCTTATGTTTCATTTTCCTAGGATATAAAGATGTTTATTATGAATGACATACAGGGATACACTTAGAGTTGTGGATTTTCCCAATAAAACATATATGTTGTATTTAATTTCAAATTGTAATGTGGAACTTATGTATGTATCTTTTTTACAAATATACTAAACTACTCGGTCATTCATGATTCAAATTCCTTGTTTATATGGAAATGTAAAAAAATTAGGCACCGGCTCTGGGAAACTAGGGATAGGTCCTTAATGTTCGTATTAGAGTATTAGAATATAAGGAAATTGTAGAATTTTGGTAAGGAATAAATTATGTGGTTTATCATTAAAATATATATCTGTATGGATATGCACAAGTAGAGGTGGATCTGTTATAGATGTATCTTGGGGTAAAACCAAAAAACACTGCTTTGAGCTAGACTTTAATGAGAACTAGTAAATGAAAATGGGCCTTGCTTCACTCTTGGTTTTACACACTCTGGGGATATGCTTTGGTAAATTCATACGCTTGTTACAAACCATTATGAATGATTTATTCTCCCAAAGTATCCATAGTATATGGTTCTAGGATTTATGATGAATAAATTTATATTATGTGTTATAGCATGTTTTGAGATATAGAGATTTCATAATTTTATGAGCTAATATGTTATATGGAATTGATTATAAATGGTACCTAGTTAAAGGAACGTTAACTTCAATAATACATAGAATTCAATGAGTAAGAAGGATCATATATCTTATGGTCTTAAGCCATCATTTAAAAGGAAGATAGTCTCTCATGTGTCCTCATTATAAGAGTAAATTTTATCATGTGTTCACAAGGTATGTAATGAATTCTCTAAGTCCTATTTCTTTGAAATGAAGCAAAAGAAGAAGAGTTTGGTAGAGAAAAATATGGATGAAGAGAAGATGGTAATGAAGGGTTTTCCCACATGTGATAACTGTGGAATGTATAATCCAGGTAAATTATTAAATGGAATCAAAGTTTGTTTTATGTGTGAGGAAAAAAGGACACCAATTTGGTGATTTCAAGGGTAAGAAAAAGGTGTCTGATGTATAATGCTTCAACTGCATGTAGTTAGGACACTATGTGAATCAATATCCCAAGAACCAAATGAATATTCCCCAAATGATGTTACTGGATAATGATAAAGTTATGATATTTCCTCAGATTAAGTGTAAGGATTAATATTCCTCATTAATAATTATTCCATTTGAATATTTCATCATCAATGTAATGGTTATAAGAATTATAGAATATATGAGGATTGTATTGAAATACTATTTCGTTATGTATTTGAGGTCCTATAATGAATTATACCAAGGATAAGTGACTAAGTATAAAGTTAATATCATGGAAAACAATATGGTTGAGGGAAAGACAACCCTAAATATATTATTGATGATTAATATATTGATGAAGAAATGACTGATTTGGATAAGTACTCAATACGTCAAAATTATTATTGTCTTATCAAAAAAAATTTATGTTATAATTGATGTAGATTAAAACATTTTTGGATATAAGGAATATATCCAATAGCATGTGTAAGGATCATTTCATTTTTTGAATAATAATTTATGGTAATTTGAGTACTTACCACATTTCAATAGGACACATGATAAATATATTAATCTATTTGAATGCGAAAATTTAAGGAACATCATGTTTGGTTAAAGGGAAATATGGTAGATGATTTCTTGAGTAGGATAGATCATGGAGTCCTAAAAAATGAGGATTTCCAAGGACCTTGTGTACATGGATATATCAAAGATATAAATGGGAATTATTCTTATGTGTTGGACCATGATATTTTGGAAAGTTAAACCATTTATGAAATGGTTTAAGTTGATCATTGTATGATGATTTAGAGATTAATGTCACCACATGATGCAACATTGGCTAAAAGATGAATTATAGGTAGTTCAAGGAATAATCAAAGGATAAGATCATGTTTATGAAATATAAATGTATATTTATACACATATAGACTGTTATAAACCCTCAAATATTCAAAAAGAGTCTTAAATGTTGTTTTGTTATCATAATATTTGATAAAATTATTTAAATTATTCATAACTATACTTCAGGGTTTTTTGGTAATGTACTTTCATCTAAACCTATTTCTAATCACTAGTAATTCATAGTTTTGTGTTTCTTATATTCCCAGGTTTTCAACTCCAATCAACGTCACTCTATTCGAAGGGATAATTAATTAATTAATTTATTTATTATTTTTTTGACCACCAATTTTACCTTATTGTTTTTATGGAGGATATTATATTCTAACTATTTTTTATATGGGTTTTTTCATAATTATGTTTTCAAGTAACAATCAATAACATTAAAAGTAAAGTATCAAATTTTGAGGATGAAACTTTTTTATGTAGGGGATAATGTAACAGACCAGTATTTTTGAAAATAAATTTAATATTGAATGCATAAAACATGTCATCTCTAAAAAACACCACTTTGTTATAACCTATCCTGTAAACATAATTTTACTACCTCTATGATTTGAATTTCAAAAATTTGACATATACAGTTTTGATTATTATGTTATCTAGAGTTTGATATGACCAAATTAATTGTTTTTAATAATAACATACCCTTTTGAATAGTAATGTTACCCTTATGAATAGTGAAATACCCTTATGAATGGTAACCTCATCTATGATAGTATATATATATGATTTAACTGAGAGTATGATGTACCCATGTTTTGGAATAAGTAAATAAATGTTTTAAAAACTATGTTTTTGAAGTAAATTGTGATTTTAAAAAAAATCAAATTAATCATATTTAAGAAATTATTTTCGAAAAATGGACTTAATTTTTTGATTCTACACATTGAAAAGAAGTTTTGGTGAATTTTTGGGATTTTTCTGAAATACCTAAATTTTTTGATGAATAGTAAAATATGGTAACATACCATATATATACATTATCTGTTAAATTAACTACTCATAGGATCATCACTGATGTAAGCACTGTTTATTCAAACTCACATGTACATATTAATATTATTTGTCATAAGAATAAACACTATTGGTTGACTTTGAAAAATTAATAAAATCTTGAGTAAAATAATGGGAAATCCCTCCTATCCTCTACTACAACCCCCCCAAAATCCCACTTCTATTCACTCCTCTCAAGACTTGTTCTATGCCTAGATTCTACTCAAAAATCCTACCAAGATCCTCCCCCCAACCATCATCCCTTGGTCTCATTAAAATATATATTCCTCTTCCCTTAAGAGGCTCTTAAAGAAGGTTAATTCCAGTGGTAAAATTCATCTTTTCTTTTCTTTCATTTCCATATTCTGTTGTTCTCTTTTACTTCCTAGACTTTCCTCATCTAAATGGTTTGAAAAATCCATTACCATAAATTTTCCTGAATTTTATTATGCCAATGGGATAATTCATCTTCACCACTCCTTTTCTCCTCATTTATGATAAAAATGAAACATCATCTGAGATGTGTTGATTTTTTGCATTCAATGATGACTATGATTGCAATTTGATTTACCTTCTTCACATCAGGTAATGAATCCATTTTTTATGGTTTAAAAATACTATTATATATTTATTTTATCTTATTTAATGTTCTGGAATCCTTATGAACTCGTTTTCTAAAATAATAATACAAAATAAGGTAATTGTGAAACAAACCGCTAAATTAATCCAAGAATTTATCATTAATGTTTTATATAATGATTCAGATTCACACAAAAAAAATGAATTTTATAATAATTTAATATTTTTAATGTTCATTAATGACATATAAAATAAATTCTGGACTTCAAATCACATCTTAAATGAACTACTATACTCTTTTATAAGTGAGTCAATCAAGAATATTAGGAAAAAGGAAACTCACAAACAATGAAATTGAATCCCTTATCCAATATGAAAAGTCATGAATTATCTTAACAAATTCGTAATAAACCAAATTAATGTATAAAGGGTATTTTAATTGTTAATTAATGAACCTAATTTTTTTATTCATTTCATTAAGATCAAGCGAAGAACACACTAAGATTTAATGTAAGGGATTCTCTCTCTCACTTTTAATCAAAAATCCCCCCTATGTTGCATCCTTATATTTTTAATTACTAATTATGGTGTATAGTTTCACACCTCCCCCATACTTCCCTTATGATGAAAAAATATAGGATTCCGCTTTACCTCTCATTAATCCCTCACACGACTCCTATTACCAAGCTGAAATGTTTGTAAGGGGTTTCTTCATCTCAATTCTATTTTTGTGAGATATTCCATATTCAATTACATTACATGTGTATAGTGTATGTATATTTACCATTTATGTTTCATACCATGAATATCATTATTTTCCTTATACTCAATGTATCATTTGATGATTATTAGTTTTGGTTCAAACGATTCAATTTATTACAAACTTGTATGTATTTTTGTACTGAACCTTCATTCTCATTCATGATTCTCTTATTCTTTATTCACCATAATTAAATTTTTATTTATTATTATTTAACTCTACAAAATTATGTGATAATATTCTATATATGTTTAACAATCCCAATCATTCTTTATTTTATAGGGAGTAGAATGTTTTTAAAAAATATTTTCAAAATTCTTCTAAAATTCAAGATCTATTCAAGAAACCTCTCAAATTGTTACCTATTTTGAAGTTAAATATATAATTTATTTAAAGACAGATTTATCTTTCCAAAATAAATAAATTTAACTTGAAAATAAATTTTTGTTCATTTCTGGTTTTATGAGAGAAAATAAGCCTTTGCGCATTTAAATATCTTTAATGATTTACTTAAACCACACAAAACTGTTTCTATTCTAAAGTTTCATTAAAACAATTTTTACATGATTTCACTTTATTGGAACATCCATTATGCCTATAATGAAATTTTAATTCACTTCTATTTCATTTTTAAGATATAAATGTTTAAAACCAGATTTATGATTAATACAAATGATTTTCCAAAAGAACACTTCTTTCAAAAGTAAAATTGATTTTTCTCACCTAACTTTAACCTTTATGAGATATATGCCTTGTTCACCACTTATTCCCTGCATATGGGGTATGTACTTCCCCATACTATGTCAAATAAAGAATCTCCTTATTCTCATGATATTCAAAGGGATTATGATTTGAATGTTTTAAGGTTGTATAGGACATATTAGAATGTTTAAGGATTATTTACTCAAGATTTTCTCAATGGTCTCATTTAAAAGTATATTTATTTATGTCAACATCCTTTGAGGAATCATTTATTACATAGAGGTTTATATATTCTTATATCATCTTCAATATGTTGTTGATGGGTTTATGATTGGTTTGAATATGGATGTTCTATCTTGAAAACATTCACCAAATTACTTTGAATGGTTAGAGTTTATATTTAATATATATGGAAAGTTATTTACATATAATATGTTTGTTTCAATATAAATGTTTATGTTTTTTATATTTATCCCTAATCATTAGCAGAGTGAATTGAACATATTAAGTGCTTGGTGGGGCCCGTTGTAGCCCCTCAGTGCATCGGTAGGTCTCAGAGACAAACTACGGTCTTGGCACGAGGCCTTGAAAAAATGGTTATTTATAGTCTTGGCGTGAGGACTTAAGAATATAGTTATGATTTCCTAAATTATGCATTACATCTTTATGAAACTAGTAATTTAACATTCATGGGCTTATTCAACAAGTATAATACCCATGATTATGTTTTATTAAGGAAATATTTACTCATCTCATATTCCTTCCATTTTATGTTCATGTTTTTTAAAGACATGTGTTTCTAGTTATTCATCTAGCCTAATATTTATGTTTAGGAAATTTTCCATTGTATTTTCTACCCTTAATGAGCATATGATATCACCACTTTCTTATGTTTCATTTTCTTAGGACATGAATTAGTTTATTATTAATGACCTGCAGGGATAAACTTAGTCTGATGGATGTCCCCAATAAAACATATATTACGTATTTTATTTCAATTTGTAATGTTTGAATTATATATGTATCATGTTTCAAATGTTACTAAACTACTTAGTACTTTGGGATGAAAATTATTTGTTTATATGAAAATGTAATAAAATAAGGCATCAACTCCCAGTAACTTGGGCTGTGTCCTTGCACACATCAAACATACCATCGAGTCCTCGTCCAAGACATCTAAAAATAAATGGTGAAGGACCCTATCCAAATCCATATATTGTTTTTCTAATGAGACCTTCTGATTCAAATATGGGATATAGTAGGCCCCACCTATCACATACTAATTCCAATATATTCCTCATATTAAAATGGTGAAACATAAACAACATAAATGATCATATTGAAAAACATGCATACCGAATGATAATAATTTTAACATTAACAATGAATGGTATAAAAATAGTATATCCACAATCAAACTAATGTTAAATTGCTCAATCACATATTGTAGATGGTATCATAATAGATAAAACTCAATTATGTAGAATATTCAGCAAGTGAATTTGACATCGATGAAGATACATTTAAATGAAATTAATAAATAGTTCATGATGAAAATAATCTTTAAACAACCCAATGTGTATCACCCCACTTTGAAACATTTAAATGATAACTAATTTGAAGGAATAAAATTAATATAAACATAGAATATCATTATTAAAAGTAAATTCAAGATATGATATATCAATGTTTATTGCATAAACCACAAACAAGTAATAAGTGGAGAACAATACATATATCTCACAGAAGTAAATGTGATACAAGAAAATCGTTACCATGTTTTTCATTTGGGGTGAACATACTGTAACATTTTTTAATAATTTTAAGAGTTTTAATAACTTATTAAATAACTATATTAATATTCATGATATCATATATTAACTTCTTATAATTTATTACTATCCTTTTTTTGATAACCTTTCATTATTTTCACTATTTTCGGTGTTAGTTTCCAAGTTTGTCTAGTATGTTTTAACTTTTTATTTATGTTCCTATTACATAGACCATGATTTCATTATATCTATAAGGTAAAACATTATTTTAATATAATATATATTAAGTACATATGTGTTTTTAATAATTCAAAAATATTGGATATAAGAAATGAAATTCACTGTTCTTGGAGACTGTATGCCTTATGTACGCATCAATGCTACCTTCATTTATTTGTCATATAAAAAGAATAAAAATTAAATGATATATATGAATATTAAAATTCCATTATAATATCTACATAAAATATTTTACATATGTTTACTAAATAATTTTCTATACATTCCATGTATAGTGTGAACGGATCACATCGCCTTGAGGAGGTTATAGTCCGCACTTCCCCAAATGATGTTATCGTATCCCCACAAAATGGAAATTATAAAGCTATGTTTTATAAAAATATTTAAATAAGTATAAAAAATTATAAATATAATATATAACATATGTAAATATATTTTACAACATAATTCCCACCATGATTGGTGGTCAAGGAAGAATAAACAACTTTGTTTCATGAGGCGGTAGATTTTCGTACACACAAACAGTAAGTTCATTACCCATTAGATAGAAGTGTGTGTAAGTGTAGGTTGAATCATTAATATAAAAAAACTATGTATATTGAGGATACTAATTTTATTTTATAAACAATGACTAAAAATAATTTAATTAGGTTTTGGATGAAATAAAAACAAAAACATTCATTGATCAGCATTACCTCTTCTTTGTGTATCTTCTTTTGATTTATAGAAAAGGACATCTTTGGTTGAATTTATGCCCAAAGTAAGGATTATAGGTTGAATTTATGGATGTTGGGATAATATTTAGACATATTTTTTCTGAACCAAATAGGTTATGATGTGTGAATAAAAGAGAATGTGAGGTTCTCTTTTATAAGAATGGGAGGGGCAATTTTGAAATTTCAAAAAATATTAATTTATAAAAAACTAAACATCAATCCAAATACCTCCAAAATAACATTTATTAGAATAAAATAATTATAAGGTGGTAATTTAAATAATCAAGAGATTTTAGACATGTTTTATTTAATTTTAAACCTTACCATTTTGTTTAATCCTTAGTTAATGCATTTTAGTTTTAACTACGGTAACAATGTATTCAATATTAAGTGGATGTAATTTTTTCATATAAATTGTCAATTAGAACATGAATAGAACCATTATTAAATTTTTAACTATATCTAATACCCTTGTATATAAATAATTTTTTATTATATTTAAATTATTTAAAAAAATATATTTTTTTTCATAAAATACCATAAGAGAGAATTTTGACACTATTCATAACATTGAATTTAAAAATATTCTTACTTCTAGATAAATTTGATAAAATGAACTCAAAAAACCCCTAAAATTTCATAGTAACCCAAAAAAATTTTATAACCTTAATTAATTCAAATTATATTTATTGTAAAATTTATAATATCGTTTAATTGATTTTTTATTAACGGAATCATTAACGCATCATAATTGTGCATGCCTTTAATTTATTTATTTCAACCCTAAAAATTAATAATAATTAATCATGATAAATATAAACATTTTATATTTAATATAAATATTTATATTCATAGATATCATCTATATAAACATATATGAAAATTGAAATGATTATTAAAAGTAATAGTGTGGCATATTGGACTTCCCTTAGAATAAAATACTATAAAAGGATTAAAGTCAATAAAGTGGATCCAAGAGGCCAAACAATAGTCCTAAAGGTGATTTTAGTTGAAAATATCTCATAAAATATAATTATTATATGTTTTAGGCTAATTTTATAATACTTATAATGGTATTTTTATCATTAATTCCATAATTTTCCCTTAACGGTGGTAATTAAAATATTACTAAATTTACCATTAATATACCCAAATATAAAAGAAAAAATATTTATATAAATTTTACCCAATTATTAAAACTATTTAATCCATTTTTCGTAATAAAAATATATAATTTTGATTAATAAATTTTAAATTAATCCAGTTGACAAAATGAGAAAACATGTTTTTAAAGTAAAAAACGTTCAAAAGCTCACAATGATTTTATATACAATTTCTTAATGAAATTGATTCCAATGACCTCAAATGGATTTAATTATAAAAAGAATGTTCTATTTATACATTAAACCCATTAATAAATATATGTTAAAACTACTAATAAATTTTATTAAATAATTGATTTTAATTAAAATTCATAATTTGTTTCTATTCATCAATACATGACACTTATCAAAAAATACCAAAAATTAAACCAAAGTAAAATATTTTACAATTATTTCAAACAATAAGTTTATATTGTCAAATAAAATATATAAAAGTGTAAAAAAATGGATTTAAAATAGTTCTTCATCAAAAGGTTGTAAACATGTCCTATATAAAAAAATATTTAAACATAAAATTGGATTTATTATTTTCTTATGCCTATAAAATCTTTTGGATTATTGTAAAATATATTTAATTGAATAAAAAATTATATCATTAATATAATTCCCTAATTGTAATTAATTTAATTTATTAAGACAAAACTCTTTCAAAATCATAAAAATAGTTCTTTATTGGATTTTTCCCTATATATTCATTTGGTTCCTATATAAATTTAAAATTAATTTCATACCAATGAATTCAATCATATATCTTCATAAGTTAGTAAATATTATTCATAACTACCAACTTAAATACTAGGTTACATCTTATTATATTAAATAATAATATTTTAATAATATATTGTTGTTCGGTAAAACTCGACCTTGCATGAGACACAAGCCAACTCATTGTTGCATGTAGCATAATTTTAACATGTTTTTTAATATAAAGAAATAAGAAAACTAAATTTATCCAAAAATAAAAATATTGTAATTTCTTGGGGTGTTACATTATCCCGTCATTCAATAACTTACATCTTCATAATTTGAAATTGCATTTGAAAATAAATTGTTGATACTTGAAAAAATATTTTTGGGATACCCAAATGTGAAATGGGGCTATTAAAATGTCTTATTAAAATAGGTAAATGGAAATGTGAAGTTTACCACAAAATTAAGATTTCGAATATGAATATATTATCGTACAGTGAAAACATAGACATTGAAGAGGAATCAAACGATCTTGTTCTGATAGAGAGTGATAAATAATATGTTTGTGCATTGATCTATTTTAGAATCATGATATTATCCTATGGTTGTTCATTGATCTATTTTAATTTTTTCTCTTACATCAGATAATGGATATTAAAGTTGATTTTTTCATAACTAAATCACTTTAATAAATCACACGATCCACGATTCATTCATTCATCCTCTAAATATTTACTAAAACTATAATTATTATCACAAAGTATACAATAAAACATACATTATACATAATAAATAACTTCCAAAGATTAATTTACTCCATTCTAATCTTAAGACTCAACCAAAATATATATATCAAAATTCATTGTCCAAAAGGTTTCTAAATTTCCAAAATCAATCTTAACATAAGATTCCCAAAAAAATGTAATGTAACTCTTATTGTCAAATACCAAATATTTTAAAGGACCCCACCCATTAATAATGATATAGAAGAATTATTTTTTCCATTATATTAAAATACCATTCATCATTCATTAATAGCATAATGACCATGTGGAAAATAGATTGGATTCATGAAATGTTCTCCAAAACATCATCATAAAGCCATCAATATAAAGAATGTGGATTATTCCATTAGGGTATATCCCTAGAAAATCATAATTATCATTAAATTATTTTTAAAGAGGTTAAAAATAATTTTATAAATATAATATGAATATTATTTGAAAAATATTAAGAAATTTACTCTTTTATTGATGTATTTTTAAAACCTAAAAACTCATTGAAGAATGGGAATTGGATTTTATCTGAAAATATTGAAACGTATAATGAAATGGTGATAATAAATAATGTTCATTATGGTGTTAAAGTGAATCCAATAAGTAAATGTAAAAAAATCATTACATAATATTGTAAACAATGTTTTAAATGATCTGTACATAAGACCCAAATATTATTCAATTTAAAATTTTATAATGAAAGTAAAATATACATTAAAATTTACATATATAACCATTAAAAAACATAATAAATTTTTCAATAAATTTAACTAATATTTATATATAATAGAACTATTTAGTTAATAAATATCAAAAAATTTAATGAAATGATTTGAAACAAAACACTTTATGAATATCAAAATAAAAAACCCTTGAAAGAATAAATGTGATAAGGAAATTACAATACCATGGGTATAAATCGAGTAATAATATAATATATTATATGTGTAATATACACCATATAAATTAATATAGGTGCATAATTTGAAATATGTATCAAAGAAGTAAATTTTAGGCGATGAAAAACTATAGATTTTAATACACTTTAATTGAAATCCAATTATATATGAAAATAATTTTCATTTCATAATCACATTAATTATATAAGAAATTTATAATTCAGTCTTGGGGTTGTGACTCAAATGATCATCGTATAAATTGAAACATTGTGCTCCTGATGAAATATGTCTCAATGAATTGATATTGAGACAAAACCCCACTATAAGGATCATAAAATTTGACGTATGTACCAATTAATGAAGTGATTATGTGTAGAAAATGTAAATACACCTAAATGAAGTTTAAATACAAAATTAAGAAAATATAGGTCTTTTTGAACATAATAATACTATACCATAACCCATCAGGAATTATTATAACTCAATGATTTGAAATTTACTTAAAAATTTGTGTACCTCAAACTTCTGCTTGGTCAAACACATTCTAACCTTCAGTATAATATATATAGATTTATTATTCATATATAAAATTAAAATTTATATCTTTATTTCTAGATAAAATTATATCATAATTTATTGTCAAGAATGTATCAATAATTCATTGCTAAAAACAATATTTTTGAATTAAATATTCATTTTTTCATGCTAGCAATGGTGAGGTGGTTCTAGTACATGACAATTAGTCATGGTTTAATCACATATATAATGTTTATGAATATATATATCATGTGTTTAATTTATTTTTGGAGGTCCAAAAAGGCCTTAAGGAATTTATGCTAATGGATTGGATGGAACACTTACAAATTCACATTCTCACTTATTATTGAAATAAAAAAAATATTTTTAGGTAAATATATTTTTGAATATTATTACATCATAATTATAAATCCATATTAAACTAATCATTATTATAATATATTATTTGTATATAAAATTCCTTAATTTTTCATGATATAAACATCATCCATTATGTAGGTGGTAAAACTACCTCAAACAAAAGAATATTATAATGATAGCATAAGTAAGAACATACTATGTAATAATGATAATTCCAATTTCAATAAAAAATAATGATTTTTAAAAATAATTTTAATTTTATAAATTACTATTATGAATATTTATATGATGTAAATAGATTACATATATTTGTAATAAGTTATTTCATACAAGTTGTGTAATATGCTCATTTTTTATAGTTAAATTTTACAATTACTATATACAATTAATATTATTAACATAATGGTAAAATTTTCATTCCATAATATTAAAAATGTTATAAATATAATATTTATTCATTAAATTCATTTTTAGAACCATCCTCATTAGGCAGAGTTGAGGAACGAAATATGTCATTCGTGGTGGCGGTAGTCAACACATAGACGCAAGTTAAATTTCCATTTTCTAATGAATGGGGGGAAGGAAGGTAGATGATGGTATATCTTTACATAATCATAATTTGTTTCTTAAATATAAAATTTATTAATATAATACATCTTTTATAACTATCCATGCAAGGAAGTGGTAAAAAATGGAATATGTTATTCATGGAGGAGGTAGTCTACACATATTCCTGAGCAACATTTTCATTTTCCAATGGAAGGAAAAGAGGTAGATGAAAATTGTTCCATGATCATAACCAATTTTATGTATACTAATTTTACTAATTTTATTATATTATTATGTTTATTTAGATTTTTAAGGGCTAAAAGAATATAGATACTTGAATGAGCATGATAAGTATGATTACCTATTTCTTATGTATCCTCCTATAAATCTATCATTAAGATTCAATAGGATGGTACATTGGTGAGACCAGAGGCTCTATGTCATTTATAAAGGTTTTTTAATTGATTTCATTGGAACTTGGTTGATATAAAGGGCTTAACGTTGGTATATAAGATAGGATACACAGTGTCCTTTTATTAGTGGGAGTGGAAACACTATTATAAATATTATTATCTTTAAAATATTAAAAATTTATTTATCATAATCTAGTGACCCCAAAGTAACAAAAATTAGAATATAAGATAGTATAGGCTGAAATAAACTCAAGAAATCAAAATAAAAGTATGTTTCTGCGGAATTATAAAACAAATGTCTATGTAAAACCAACTCATTAACAATTTTAATCATTACTGTGGTTATAAACGTTTACTCTGGCATGTTAATTTGATGACTGAAAAGAAAATGTCCCTTATTACCTAATCTTAATATAATTTGAAAATATCCCATGATTTTGTCCAGAATGTAAGCTAATTGTTCATGATTTTGAAACATTAGGAGTTCGATTGTTTTTTATTTTTCCCTATCCATGGACATGACACTAAATCATGTTTTCAAAGAACTAAAAAAATGAAATCCAGCACTCCTAGTATGTTTGTGAATGATTCTCAGAATTTGTTTCTAATAGGGGCCTGAGATGCCATTTAAAAAAATTATGAAAAGAAACAAATGGCTTATAATACTGGACACTGTAATAAAGAAAAATCACATTATAGGTTCTTAATATTTCCCACTTAAAAATGTATACAATCTGAGGATTTCATAGGCCATATTACCAACTGGTCATGTGATGATATTTTTGAGCAGGGGAATGTAGGTAAGACTCAACTACTGTAGGGTAATAGGGAACACAATTCAAGTCTGAATCTGATGGTGGAGAGTTTTAATGATAAAGTTTCATTAAAATGGTCCAGTGCCCAGGGTGGTACCTCTGTTGGTAGAGTAGGTGTTCCTGGGAACTCTCCTGAATCTATAGAAGATGACCTATTTAAATAATCCACCCTTCCTCTACTATTGTTAACAAATCTATTAGACCATGTATTCAATACTTGAGAGAAGCCTTTATGATCCTTCTTTCCCATGTCTGGACAGAAAACATTCTATTAAATCTGGAAATAAGGATTCCACTTTACATGATGCTATCTCAAAGGAGGAGGTCCAACCACCTTTGAAGTAGATGGTTGTTTGGATTCCAACCCTCATCGCTTGGTGATTAATAGTTCTCCAGATCTTGGCATGGCCACGAAGTCATTCAAATCCCAACTAGGTCTAAATCAAAATGATATCATGGTGACATCATCAAACCCTATAGAAGATATTGATTCTCACCTTAATAATGTGTGGAAAACTGATGGAGAGGGAACTGATGATCTCCCTTTGAAGGCCATGGTGATTAATGATGCATTGACACCACTAATGATGCCATCTTCTTCACAGCAGGAGATAGAAGACAGTATTTCATTGGAAAAGAAACACTCTCCTATTGAATAAGATAAGAAATAATGTTCTTGGAAACAAGTTAACTGGGAAAAGGGATGTAATTCTAGAAGCCATGGATGTGCACGAGGACGGGTAGACTATGCTACTAAAATAAGGTGAGTCACTAGTTGAGGTTTTTGACTCAGATGACTCAGACATTGAAAGTTTTCTTCAATAAAAAAATTGGAATTTCTTTACACCAGGGGTGGTGGAAAAGGAATAGGATGAGGAATGGATTTAGGATCTTCATAAGATACAGAACGTATGATTACATAAATTATTAGGTGAAAACATAGTACCTCATGTTGTGGACTTTCCTCACATGAACTTATCCTCTCATCACATTGTTTCATTTTTGTTTTCTATTTAATATAATGGTCCTTGTCCCTACCTTTTTCGAAAATATAATTTAATAATTCCAAATATTTTGTTTATATTATAATATTATAAATATATAATAGGTAGAAATTCAATTTAATATAATGTTATAAAAAAGAAGGAAGAATTGTTTTAAAAAAATCATTTTAAGACTAAGAATGGATATACACAAAAACAATGAATATAATTTATTCTAAAATAAAATTATTAGTTTATAATTAAGTAAAATAGTATTGTGTGACATTTAAACTAATCCAAAATAGAATTTTACCATGTAAATACATAATTAAAAAAATAACCAAAATAGTTCTATGATTAGAATAAAACATCATTTAGGTTTTAAAATGACAAACATGGGCTTCTAAATTCAATATAACGTTTTTAAGTGATTTAATTTTTTAATAATATATATTTGAACATAAAATTTTAATATAAACATCTAAGACATTTTTATGTTATGATTATTTCATAAAAAAAATACATGCCAAAACCATATTTTTCCATATTCATTGAAAACCTGTCATTTTTTTTGAATAATCTCAAAAAATAACCAAGTATAATTCTTAAACAATTAGTATAAAAAATTAAGAACATTTTGTAAAATTTAAAAACTAAATTGTAAAAACATTATTTTTAAATAAAGCTACATAATACATGAAAATAATATTTTTTAAAAATGTTTTAGATTTCAAATTAAAAACAAAATAAATACTTCTTACAGTGATAAAATTATTTTTCATAATAAATAGGAATATTAAATAACTGTAATATCCTTTTATAACCTCTTTCATATTTTAATTCTTTTTTAATGGTTTGAAATTAAGATATTATTTTTTGAAATATATTTAACCATTAAATAAAATTCATTATCTATATCAAAATAAAAATTTTAATTTTAAATGAATAATTAGTATCGTATTTATTTTATAATAAAATTTTAATCATTAAATAACATATATGTAAATATTTAAATCATATAAATAAATTCACAATCATGAATATTAATAATACATTAAATGTGGTTTTTTACTAAAATTACATGGGTTTTCACATCACTAAAATATTAAAATTAATCACACATCTATTTTAGAAATTACCAAATCACTTTAGAATCACCCATTCACAACCATACTCATATGTGAAGTATCATTCACCACACTACTAGATAAGTTAATGTTTTTTAGATAATTTCATCCTTTAGTGATAATAAATTTTGTCCATGTGACCTAAATGAACACCCATTCTATGAATACATCCATATCTCACATACATCACTCAAATTAAAAAAAATTAAACCCATTTAAAATTATCCACATTTTCTTATCCACATGGTAGTGGACACTCCCTTTATTATTAATAATTCCATCTTTCATGCATAATTAGTTCCATCACAATTTCCCCGCCTTTGTTAACACAATACACATTATTTTGGGGAGTTATACAACACTTTTTTAAGTTAGTGAGGGTGTATAGACATGATATTTATACTATATCTATAAGAACCTATATTATCGAAACTATAGAGTTAATATCTCCACCCCATGTAATTCAGTTCCAAAAAAATTATATTTCACATAACCATTTCCATCCTTCACATTGATAAAATTGCATTTAATATTAATATTATTTTATATAGGGCATTGAACCAGATTCTTAGAGACATCAATAACACATTTATAGTTCTATGTGATGCGTAATGGAATATAGTAACTAACAATCATATTTTATATTTGAAATTCCATAAAAATCACTTGATGCCATACATGTGTCATTTTGATGTACTAAACTTCAGCTATAATCAGTACCACATAACATTTGATCTTGTAATTATTGAGTCTAATGTTATAGTTTATAATTTTCCTTTATTTGTATTGAAAATAAAAAACACTATAACAATTTCTTAAATTAATATTTTACATACATTATATATCCCAACGATCTTAGAATGTTTTCTAGAAAACATAATTTTCTACCTAATGTAGAAAAAAAATCTTATTTAAAATGAATATAAACTTTTAATTATTAAATTTAATACATTGACTGACCATTTTTCTGGTCCATCAGAATAATTAGTGTTTTATCCATAAGATGGACTTGTGTTCTATCTATTAGGCTGACTATATGTCTGATCTATCAGACTATTTATAGTTCTATAATATTGTTCTGGCCATTATGAGTTCATTAGAATAAAAAAGTAGAGTATAGTTCATTGGACAATCAAATTTTTATAATCAGATTAAAAATAATTAAATCCATCAAAAGTAATTGTTTATAACATAATGATGGCACTACCAAAATATGAAATTGGACAATGATGTACAATTTATGTTTAGGGATCAAGAAGAAGATCCATATCATTATGATTTTTCAAGTAAAAGTGGTCTGAGGTTGTTACAACCAACATAGAAATATGAAAAATCAATAATTACCTATAAATAAGAGGTCATTTGAGAAGATGGAGATAATTTTTTTAAAACTCAACTAATCTTACATTTTTCTCCTTATAAGCATGTCATTCTTATGATTTTTAATTTTATAGAGAGTTTTGGTTTTATGGAAACTATCTGAGGATTATTAATTTCTTTAATGTTATTTATTTTTTATTCATCATTATGATCAAGGTTAAGATCAAGGAATTCCGATTATAGTATGATAGGTGAATTTGATCTATCAAATCAATGGATTCCAGTGATTGGAAAACATATTACACAGATCTATTTGATTGATGAACTCTAGGGTTTTGGAAGACATATTCGAACCAACCATCGTATTTTGGGATTTTAGGGTATGGAAAGACAACCTATTATATTTAGGTTTAAAAATATTGATATATTATTTCAAGATATCTAACATCCTTATCTATTACAATTCAAGAGTAAAATTAGTTTTATAAATCATTTAATTCACACCTACTTTGTTATAAGATTTATTTTTACTTTTTTGTACATTAATTCATTATGGTATGGATTTACATTAGAATGTATTTTTGTAATCCTTCTAAAAAACTATTTTATCAAACTATTTTTAATATCAATAGAAAAACTATTTTATCAAATGAATTGAAAATTTGATACAAACACTCTGATCATCATAAAAAATTTTGAGTCTGATATTTTTGGTTAAAATGGTTTGGTATTTTCTGTTATTTTACAAATTTAAACATAAATTAACCCCAATGTGCATCCATCGCAATCTATTATGATCTAAAAAATGGAATAAGTGATGGTTCTACTTCAATACTTGCTAAGTTCTTTAATTTTTTATCCAATAAGTGTTTGTTATGTTTTTATAAACTTCTTACTTATAAATTATTGTTACACTAACGTGTTTTGTAAAAAAGATTTTCGATTATCTATAAGATGGAAGGGTGAAATATTGGCACCATTAAGAATATGAATCCGAGTATACCATCTATTTTTAATGGGAAATATTATGGATACTAGATTGCTTATATGAAGGATTTTTTGATAAACATTGGAGTTGCTAACTTTCTAATGTTAATTTCAAAATATATGATTCCATAGAAAGAAGAAACAATTTTTAACAATCCATAAAATCTATATTATCAATTTAATTATAGAGTAAGGAATAATTTTTTATATTATGCGAATCAAAATATATATATTCATATGTCTACATGTGAACTTAGAAATATTATATGGAAGAAATTAAAAGTAACACATCTTTAACATCTCATGTTATTGAAACAAGAAAAGCTTTGCTTTGTGTAAATTATCATGTTTTTTTATATTCTACATATAGATTAAATTTCTAAGATTCACTAAAGGTTTATGAATAATATACATAGTTTCTAATCTATTGGGGAGAATGATCATGATGATGGTATTTTATTGGAAAAAATTACTAAGATCATTCCAAATGAATGGAAATCCAAAAGAAGTACTTTGGATGATACAATAATGATTATAAATATTAATCTTGATGATCTATATTGAATCCTTATGCCCCGTGAGGTAAGACTAAAAAGGGATGGAGAGAAAATGAAATAAATGCAGGTGTTTCTATTGAAACTACATCCAATGTTCCTAAAAAACTAAGTTTTTTGTGAATGATCTAAAGACTTCTAAAAATTATAAATTTATTATTGAATTAGAAACTAGTAAATCAGAATAGTCAGAAAATGATTTGTATAATATTTCAAGTAGGATGATTAATATTGTGTTCATGAAATTGCTTCTGAAATTATATAATAAAAATGAAAAGGATAAAGGTGATCAGAAGGAACCATTAGATGTTATATGTTATGGGCGAACAAAATTGGTACATATAAGACCAAATTATACTAAGATTAAATATAATGAAAATAAGGAAATGAATTTAGAACTGAATTCTAAAAATTATTATAGGCATGAAAACAAGAATAATATTAATGTCTCGGACAAATGGAGTCCTAGAAGAGGAGATAGTTCTTCTGAAGGTTCATTTTACAATGGAAGTCTTGAAATGAATAATGTCTCATTCATTACAAAAATAAAAAAAATCCAAAAAATGTAATATGTATAAGGAAACTAATAAATCTCATATTAATATTTCCTTGAATAAAAATTATCATGATGATGTTAAAAATAATAGTTTTAAATCTTCTAATGAAAAATATTTTTCATCTGATGATGATCATAATACTTTAAAATGTTTTGAATAAGTATCATGATATAAAAATTTACTTTAAAATTAAACTATTATATTTCTAAAGATCATTATAATGACTAAGAAAAACATTCAAAGGAAAATTGAAGAATTACTACTCTTCCAAATAAGATGTCATATCATTACAAAGATCTTGATAAATATGATTTTTAAAAACATATTGTTTCAAAAAATCTTGGGAAGTATTTTTCTTATAAAATAAATTCTATAAGTGATTTCATAACACCTAGTTAAAATACTAGTTCTACTAAGGGTAAAATCCTAGTTATAAAAGTAAAAATCTAAAATTTCTAGTTTGATGAAAAATTAATACATATTTACCTCTATAAATGAAATATTTTAAAAATTGTATAAAAAACTTCAACCTTATAGATACATTTCTAGAATGGGTTTTATGAAAAAAAAATGTATTTAGTAATAACTATATCATACAAAAGGTGATCTATTTTTCAATAATATTCAAATTGGTGGATAAAAGAAGAACCATTGTTATTTAAAAAAATTAACCTCAAGGATTTCACAAATCTTATATATAAAATAAAATAAATTTGTTCAATATTGTAATTTTTTTCAAATGTAGACACATAAAATTTAATTTCTAATAATATTTTCCCAAGAAGTTTTGGATTATAAAAAAATAATGTTTTTATTTTCAAAAAAAATTAGGAAGTTACTAACAAAAAAAACTATTTGGTACATGGATAGTGGATCTTCCAGACATATGATTAGAAACAATGATTTTATAATAAAATCATAATGATTAATGGTGGTAAAATCTATAACGACCCATACTTTACATACATTTTTAATACTTAAAAATTGAAGCACACTTATTACAACATATGACAAAACCACAAAGGACCGTATAGGTATAGTGTCTTTAGAAACTGGGAAACATAAACAACTGGTTCATAAATCTTCTATAGTGTCTCCCATTTATTTCATCATATCTAGGGTCCCTTTTAGCATATTCTACTTAATATCCATCTTCCAGACCTGGGGAAAAGAAAACATAAAAGGGTGAGCTCAAATGCTCAGCAAGGGCAAATAAAGGAAATAAAAATCATATCATATCTTTTTGAAAATCAAAACCTGCAAAAGAGATCATAATATCTTAACATGGAATAAATCATAGAAGTGAAAATGAGATCCCCATAATCATAACATAAAACTTGAAACTTTGTGGCATCCACACATAATCATGGAAAATCATTTCTTGTTAGTCATGACTCATTGCCAAGACTATCTTAGTGGACAAAGTCCCTTTCTGAACCGAGTTCACTCCTCGTTTCAGTCCTGTATCACTGAACCGAAATAACCTTCCGTTCCAGCCATGTCTATCTCATGAGATATAAAATATTTACCCAATGCATTGGAGGGAGATATAGGTCCCACCCATCTTATAATGAATCCTTTCTTATGTGTGCCACATAATCATAAAACATACATCATCGCATAACACATGTAACAAAAATGGGATTCTTGAAACATCATGACATCATGAATCAATTCATATAAGATAAAGGAATTCATAAACATAATTCCATCACAACATAGTCAAATCAATGTAAAAATATGGATAGAAACAGAACCCTTTATTATCTTAGATGTAAAATAATTTTGATAAAACACTTGAATTGAATTCTTGAGGAAAATATCCTTTCTTCTTCAAAAACATTTTTCCTTTCATAACATGTCATACAACTTTAAAATAAAAGAAGTTGATTAAAAATAAACTTGAAAACTTGTAAAGGAATCTTCTTTGAAGTAATGTTTTAAAAATTCATTCATGCCGTATAAGTTAAAAAAAACATTCTTCGTACTTTTGTCGGAAAAGTCAAAAAGTACCTCGTACGGAAAAACGACAAAAGATTCCTTTCATATTCTTTACTAAAAACTCACCTAAGGGTAAAATTGGATTTAAACTATTTCAAGTGGATGGAAACAATATTACATATTGAGGGAACATGGATGTGGATGATAAAATACACCCCAGTAAATACTTACGAATAAACAATCTCGGATAAAAATGAGATTGTGATATTTCCCTTACCTTAGGTCCGATTAGCTTTGTACGTGTCCGAAGCTCCTGTATAATGGTTTAAATAATGTTATTGACTTATTCCAGAATCATACATATTTATATGATATCATATATGGTCATATTATTAGCTTCTTGTTAGTAATATTTCATTGTTACTTGTTACTCGGGTCTTTATAACTTTTTGTTCTTATGCGTGTTTTGTTGAATAAATTCTTATTCTTATCTTTAGGTTATAGATAATTCATTTCCAGAATGGTATTAGTGTAGTATATACCATATTAATTCATTCAATTCATTTATATAATCATTATGAAATGAAGATCATGTAGAACGAATCGCATCACATCGTGGAGACGGTATTCCGTACGTACGCACGAGTGATGATATCGTCCCTATGATCGTGGAATTGTATTGGAGTATATATATATATTATTTCAGTATCAATATTACTTAATAATAATCATATATAGTTACTCATTACACCATTATACCCATCCTTGTAAGGTGATGGTGGAAAATAGATTACACCACGGCGTGGAGACGGTATTCCGTTCGTACGCACGCGCGGTGATTTCATTTTTCCGTAGGATGGATAGAAGGTGAATTAGGGTTGTTTCATATTTATAATAACATATCAGTATGTAAGTAATACTGATGTTATTACTTTATCATGAAACAACTAAAGAAGAAGAAGTTGAAGAAGAAAGAAATTGAAAAGATCGGTAATGGATATTACCTCTTCTTTGGAACGCCTCTTTGAATCCTCCACTTAAGGAACTAAGATTGGTCTTTGGAGAAGACCAGGACCTCTAGGATTATTCTAGGGAAGTGGAGAGGAGAAAATGGCAGGGGTTGGCCGAGCTTGAGTGCTCAAATTGGTGTGAGGAGGAGGGGGAGGAGGTGCCCTTTTATAAGGGAGGAGAGGGGCACCTTAGGAATATCTCAAAATATTATTTTATATTAAAGTCAAAATCGGTTTATAATGGTTCCAAAGGGTCTTATTTCGAAGATAAAGTGGGGAAGGGTCGAAATCCTATCAACCAATAGGATTTAGACAAGTTTAGGTTATTATTTTAACCTTATCAATTAGATTTAACTCTAAGTTAAATAATTTAACTTTTACCGTGTCTTTTTGTTTTCTTTCACTATATGGTTAATACACTTACTATAACATGACAAACGAACCCCAAATTGTTTATTATTAATATATATATCCTTATCTAAGTCATTTGGCCGAACCTTAGATTTTTAGGAATAAAATAACAATTAATAATATAATATTTGATTTAAAAAACTATTTTGTGTCAATTTTGACACTATTTGATATATGATTTTTGTGAAAGTTATAACAGAATTATATGTTCGAACCAAGTTGATTAAATCAACAATAATATATCATAGTAACCTAGAAAATTAGTGGAATTCATAAAAAGTCTCAAATTACATTTATTTTGGTATTTATATTATCAATTTTGTCAATATTTCATTAATAAGATAATTACTACATCATCTTTGTGTCATAAATAAATTAAATTATTTGATGTCTAAAAATTACAAATAAAATACCATCATGTAGTAAATCTTTTTAGCTTTCTAATGAATATTTACAATTGAATGTATCTTATGTATAACCCCATATTAAAAATTATTTACTTATTAAACTTTAATTTTAACTATTTTAACCCTTCTTTAAATAAATTAATAATAAATGTCCTAATCTAATCCAAGTGGGCCTAAATGGTCATATTTTATTCCTAAGTTTGTTTTTGGTCGAATTACACTTGTCCAATAGAATTAGGACATGTGTTAGGGTAATATTAATATCATATTTACCCTTAGTTACCCTATTTACTATTAACCGCGGTAAAAATAGTAAAAAGTTACTATTCACCAAAAAATTATTTTCATCTCATTGAACCACATTTTAGTCCTTGATATTAACCGTGTCTCTCGGATTTTTGAAATTCCATTCACAGAAGCGGTAAAATTAAGTTTTATGCAAAATTCAGTTTTTAACCTACCACTTAGTGGTTTCACTATTCATCAAAAATTGAAAGTTTTCAGAAAAATACCAAAATTTCACCCTAGGCTAATTTCGATATTCTGAGTCCAAAAATGAAGTCCATTTTGAAAAATAAAATTTATAAAATTTCAAAAAGTGGTTATTACTATTCATAACGGCTAGTTTTAATAGCATATTGTTGTTTAGTGAAACTCGGTATTGCGTACGACGCAAGCTATCGAGGAAGGTCGCGATTGCGTGTAAAGCAAGCCAAGCAAGTGTTGTGTAGAAAAATATTCCTTTGATGATTTATATAACATAAAAGTCTCGGGTGTTACATTCTACCCCCCTTAAAAAGAATTTCGCCCTCGAAATTCGTCACTTTGTAACAAACAAATGAGGATACGTCTCCCTCATCATATCCTCAAGCTCCCATGTAGCTTCTTCAAGTTGGTGGTTTCTCCATAAAACTTTCACCAAGCGAGTGGTCTTGTTTCGTAGGACTTTTTTGCTACGATCCAGAATCTCTATCGGCTGTTCTTCATAAGAAAGATCTTGCTCCAGCGGTACAACTTCTGAGCTGAGTACATGTGAAGGATCTGGTATGTACTTTCTCAGGAGAGATACATGGAACACATCGTGAACTTGAGAGAGATTCGGTGGAAGCGCCAATCGGTAAGCTACCTTCCCAACACGATCCAATATTTCGAAAGGACCGATATATCTAGGGCTCAACTTCCCCTTCTTTCCAAATCTCATAACCCTCTTCCAGGGAGATATTTGTAAGAACACTTTATCACCCACTTCAAACTCTAGGTATTTTCTTCGGTTGTCGGCATAACTTTTCTGTCGACTCTGAGCTGCTCTTATGTGTTGTTGAATAGATCTAACCTTTTCTGCCATTTCATCAACGAGATCAGGTCCTAATAGCTTTCTTTCCCCAAATTCATCCCAGCAAGTTGGAGTCCTGCATTTCTTTCCATAGAGAGCTTCATAAGGAGCCATCTGAATACTGGAGTGAAAGCTATTATTATAAGAAAATTCCACCAAAGGTAGGTGTTGATCCCAACCTCCTTTGAAATCCATAGAGCAAGCTCTCAACATATCTTCTAGGGTTTGAATTGTTCTCTCAGACTGACCGTCTGTCTGGGGATGATAAGCAGTGCTGAAACTCAACTCTGTATCCAGAGTATGCTGAAGACTTCGCCAGAACTTCGAGGTAAATCTCGGATCTCGATCAGATATAATAGAAAGTGGTACTCCATGCAATCTTACCACTTCCTTTACATATATCCTGGCAAGCTGATCTAGAGAGAAATCCTCTCTAATAGGAATGAAGTGTGCAGACTTTGTAAGACGATCAACTATGACCCAAATAGCATTATTGCCTTTGGATGTTTTAGGAAGTCCTGTGACAAAGTCCATAGTGATGTTTTCCCATTTCCATTCGGGTATGGGTAATGGTTGTAACATCCCCTTAGACTTCTGTCTCTCAGCTTTAACTTGTTGACAAACCAAGCATCGAGAGACAAATTCAGCAACATCTCTTTTCATGCCATCCCACCAGAAGTACTCTTTCAGGTCCCTATACATCTTCGTGCTTCCAGGATGAATAGAGAATGAAGAACTATGAGCCTCATCCAGCAGCCTCTTCTTTAATTCGGGGATGGGAGGAACACAAACCCGATTCCTAAACTTTATTATCCCATCACAATCAAGGTTGAATTCAGGAACATTTCTCACCTTCTTTTGTAACTCGATATCTTCTTTCTGTGCCTCTTTAATCTTCACATGTATAGATGGTTGAACATTCATTTGAGAAAGATAAGATTTTTCCCCTTCCATTATAATTCCAAGATCCATCCTTTGTAAATCCATAAATATTGGATCTTTTGTGATCCTCATCATGGATAAACTAGCATGGTCTTGTCGACTTAATGCATCTGCCACCTTGTTTGCTTTCCCAGGGTGGTAATGGATTGAGCAGTCATAATCCTTAATCAGCTCCAACCATCTTCTTTGGCGCATATTCAGCTCCTTTTGTGTGAAAATATACTTTAAACTTTTATGATCAGTATAAATATCACACCTTTCACCATAAAGGTAATGCCTCCAAATCTTTAATGCAAAGATTACCGCAGCCAACTCCAAATCATGTGTTGGGTAATTTTGCTCATGGATTTTCAACTGTCGTGAGGCATAAGCTATCACCATATCATTTTGCATAAGAACACACCCCAATCCCTTCTTGGATGCATCACTGTAGATCACAAACCTTTCTCCACTACAAGGCAGTGTGAGCACAGGTGCACTGGATAACCTTCTTTTCAACTCCTTGAAATTCTCTTCACATTCCTCTGTCCAGACAAACTTAACTCCTTTCCGAGTCAACTTGGTGAGTGGATTAGATAATCGTGAAAAATCTTTTACAAAACGTCGATAATATCCAGCCAAACCAAGAAAACTTCGGATCTCAGTTACTGTTGTTGGTCTTGACCATCTTTCGATAACCTCTGTTTTTGCTGGATCCACAGATATCACCTCTTTTGAGATTATATGACCCAAAAATGCAACTTTTTGAAGCCAAAATTCACACTTGGTAAATTTGGCATAAAGCTTCTCCTTTCTCAGGGTCTTCAATATAATTCTCAAGTGATCTTCATGCTCTTCCTTGCTCTTTGAATAGACAAGAATATCGTCTATAAAGACTACCACAAATTGATCAAGATAGTCTCTAAAGACTCTATTCATTAGATCCATGAAGATAGCAGGGGCATTAGTAAGACCAAATGGCATCACTATAAATTCATAGTGTCCATACCTTGTACGGAAAGCCGTCTTTGGTATATCCTCCCTTTTGACCCTTAATTGATGATACCCTGAACGAAGATCAATCTTGGAAAAGTATTGAGCTCCGCGTAGTTGGTCAAATAAGTCATCAATGCGTGGGAGAGGATATTTGTTCTTGATAGTGATCTTGTTAAGTTCTCGATAATCAATGCAAAGTCTCATTGATCCATCTTTCTTCTTAACAAATAGAACAGGTGCTCCCCAAGGTGACGCACTAGGGCGTATGAATCCCTCATCAAGATTCTCTTGGAGTTGCTTCTTCAATTCCTGCAACTCAATTGGGGCCATTCTATAAGGTGTCTTTGAAATAGGCAAAGCACCCGGTACGAGTTCTATTGAAAACTCAACTTCACGATTTGGTGGAAGACCCAGCAATTCCTCCGGAAAGACATCATCAAACTCCCGTACAATGGGCATATTCTTAATCGTGAGTTTCTCACCAACCATTTGAGATAAATAACCTTCATTTAGTGGAATCAATACCCATAATATGGAAGAAATTTCCACTGGAAGGTTATGTTCATCCTTGCATTGGTATACGATCGTAGATTGATCTGGAATATGAAATGTGACTTCCCTTCTTTGGCAATTGATATGAGCTCCATGTAGAGAAAGCCAATCCATGCCAAGAATCACATCAAATTCCACTAAAGGAAGGATCACAAGATTTGCAGGAAGCACTTTCCCACAAACTTCGATTGGAGAAGAATTATAAACTTTTGATGCGATTGATGTGCCATTAGGTGTTGTCACGGCTAACTCAACATCTAATTGTTGAGGTAATACGGTGATACCCTTAGAAAAGTCTTCAGAAATAAAAGAGTGGGTGGATCCAGAATCAAATAAAACATTTGCTACTTTAGAGTGGATGGTAAGTGTACCTTTCACCACATCGTTATCGTACTCCACATCGCTGATAGAAATTGCATGTGACTTTCATTTGTCTTTAGCCTTAAGATTTTGTTGACGTCGACCATCATCATCAACCCTTGGATTTGGGCATTGATTGGCATAATGCCCCATCTCCTTGCACTTGAAACATTGAAGTGTAGCAGGTTCATTCTGTGTATCCCTTCCTTTGTTTGCATCATTAGACATCTTCTTCCCATTATCACGGCATTCAAATGCCCGATGACCTTCCTTTCCACATTTAAAACATTTACTTGTCCCTTTAAGACAACTCCCTCCATGTTTCTTTCCACACTTTGAGCATAAGGGAAATTTCATCTTCTTTTCCGTGTGCTCTTTAGATTTTTCTTTGAATTCCATCTTCCTCTTCTTATCAAACCCATGTGACTGATGGGTTACTCCAATCTCCATCTCGACTTTGAGAGCACATCGAACGATTTCCTCGTAGCTATTGAAGTCCCTTATGGCTAACGCCCTTCGAAGACTTGGTTTTAAGCCACTAAAGAATCGATCGATCTTACTCTCAGGTTGGATAATAATACCAGAAGCGTACCTTGCAAGTCTTGTAAAATTTGCTTCATAGGTACCAACAGATTCATCATCCCTTTGCTTCAGTTCAAGGAACTCTTTCTCCATCTTTGTTCGGAGAATACGAGGGAAGTACTTATTGAAAAATAAGTTCTTGAACTCGTCCCATTCCATAGACTCAATTTCATCCCTTTGCCTCGTATTCTTAACAAGATTCCACCATTGATCCGCATCTCCTTCCAAACGGTACACTGCTAGGATGACTTTATCATGTTCAGAACATTGAAGAACTGAAAATATCTTTTCAGTAGTACTAATCCATTGTTCAGCAACTAATGGATCAGTAGACCCGCTGAAAGAAGGTGGACGCTGCCTCATGAAGGATTCAACAGAATGTTGCTCCCTCCTTTGCTCGTTTGGAAATCCTGCATGATTCATAGCTTGAGAAAGTTGTGTGAGCATGGCTACAAGATTTTGCATTCCAGCTCCCATATCGTTTGGTTGCTCAGGGGGACAATCATTGCATTGCCCATCGCATTCCGCATTAACACGGTTCCTTCGGGTTCCAGCCATTGACTAAAACCAAGAAGAATAGTGTGAGAAACACTAATTATAATAGGAAACCACATAATTCAAGAATAAAATTTTCATGCTTATGGTCTTATCCTAGGATATTCATGGCCATTTCTAAAACACTAAGATTGTGTTCTATGCTTAGACTTATCCTTAGGGTTCTTACTAAGGCTTTCACATCCTAGTTTCCAAAGGTTGACTATACCTTTCCTCTGATACCAACTATAACGACCCATACTTTACATACATTTTTAATACTTGAAAATTGAAGCACACTTATTACAACATATGACAAAACCACAAAGGACCGTATAGGTATAGTGTCTTTAGAAACTGGGAAACATAAACAACTGGTTCATAAATCTTCTACAGTGTCTCCCATTTATTTCATCATATCTAGGGTCCCTTTTAGCATATTCTACTTAATATCCATCTTCCAGACCTGGGGAAAAGAAAACATAAAAGGGTGAGCTCAAATGCTCAGCAAGGGCAAATAAAGGAAATAAAAATCATATCATATCTTTTTGAAAATCAAAACCTGCAAAAGAGATCATAATATCTTAACATGGAATAAATCATAGAAGTGAAAATGAGATCCCCATAATCATAACATAAAACTTGAAACTTTGTGGCATGCACACATAATCATGGAAAATCATTTCTTGTTAGTCATGACTCATTGCCAAGACTATCTTAGTGGACAAAGTCCCTTTCTGAACCGAGTTCACTCCTCGTTTCAGTCCTGTATCACTGAACCGAAATAACCTTCCGTTCCAGCCATGTCTATCTCATGAGATATAAAATCTTTACCCAATGCATTGGAGGGAGATATAGGTCCCACCCATCTTATAATGAATCCTTTCTTATGTGTGCCACATAATCATAAAACATACATCATCGCATAACACATGTAACAAAAATGGGATTCTTGAAACATCATGACATCATGAATCAATTCATATAAGATAAAGGAATTCATAAACATAATTCCATCACAACATAGTCAAATCAATGTAAAAATATGGATAGAAACAGAACCCTTTATTATCTTAGATGTAAAATAATTTTGATAAAACACTTGAATTGAATTCTTGAGGAAAATATCCTTTCTTCTTCAAAAACATTTTTCCTTTCATAACATGTCATACAACTTTAAAATAAAAGAAGTTGATTAAAAATAAACTTGAAAACTTGTAAAGGAATCTTCTTTGAAGTAATGTTTTAAAAATTCATTCATGCCGTATAAGTTAAAAAAAACATTCTTCGTACTTTTGTCGGAAAAGTCAAAAAGTACCTCGTACGGAAAAACGACAAAAGATTCCTTTCATATTCTTTACTAAAAACTCACCTAAGGGTAAAATTGGATTTAAACTATTTCAAGTGGATGGAAACAATATTACATATTGAGGGAACATGGATGTGGATGATAAAATACACCCCAGTAAATACTTACGAATAAACAATCTCGGATAAAAATGAGATTGTGATATTTCCCTTACCTTAGGTCCGATTAGCTTTGTACGTGTCCGAAGCTCCTGTATAATGGTTTAAATAATGTTATTGACTTATTCCAGAATCATACATATTTATATGATATCATATATGGTCATATTATTAGCTTCTTGTTAGTAATATTTCATTGTTACTTGTTACTCGGGTCTTTATAACTTTTTGTTCTTATGCGTGTTTTGTTGAATAAATTC
Organism: Viscum album; assembly: GCA_963277665.1. Lineage (NCBI taxonomy): Eukaryota > Viridiplantae > Streptophyta > Magnoliopsida > Santalales > Viscaceae > Viscum > Viscum album. Next base: position 2,042,189,804 of record OY728142.1, on the reverse strand, counting down.
TTATTCTTATCTTTAGGTTATAGATAATTCATTTCCAGAATGGTATTAGTGTAGTATATACCATATTAATTAATTCAATTCATTTATATAATCATTATGAAATGAAGATCATGTAGAACGAATCGCATCACATCGTGGAGACGGTATTCCGTACGTACGCACGAGTGATGATATCGTCCCTATGATCGTGGAATTGTATTGGAGTATATATATATATTATTTCAGTATCAATATTACTTAATAATAATCATATATAGTTACTCATTACACCATTATACCCATCCTTGTAAGGTGATGGTGGAAAATAGATTACACCACGGCGTGGAGACGGTATTCCGTTCGTACGCACGCGCGGTGATTTCATTTTTCCGTAGGATGGATAGAAGGTGAATTAGGGTTGTTTCATATTTATAATAACATATCAGTATGTAAGTAATACTGATGTTATTACTTTATCATGAAACAACTAAAGAAGAAGAAGTTGAAGAAGAAAGAAATTGAAAAGATCGGTAATGGATATTACCTCTTCTTTGGAACGCCTCTTTGAATCCTCCACTTAAGGAACTAAGATTGGTCTTTGGAGAAGACCAGGACCTCTAGGATTATTCTAGGGAAGTGGAGAGGAGAAAATGGCAGGGGTTGGCCGAGTTTGAGTGCTCAAATTGGTGTGAGGAGGAGGGGGAGGAGGTGCCCTTTTATAAGGGAGGAGAGGGGCACCTTAGGAATATCTCAAAATATTATTTTATATTAAAGTCAAAATCGGTTTATAATGGTTCCAAAGGGTCTTATTTCGAAGATAAAGTGGGGAAGGGTCGAAATCCTATCAACCAATAGGATTTAGACAAGTTTAGGTTATTATTTTAACCTTATCAATTAGATTTAACTCTAAGTTAAATAATTTAACTTTTACCGTGTCTTTTTGTTTTCTTTCACTATATGGTTAATACACTTACTATAACATGCCAAACGAACCCCAAATTGTTTATTATTAATATATATATCCTTATCTAAGTCATGTGGCCGAACCTTAGATTTTTAGGAATAAAATAACAATTAATAATATAATATTTGATTTAAAAAACTATTTTGTGTCAATTTTGACACTATTTGATATATGATTTTTGTGAAAGTTATAACAGAATTATATGTTCGAACCAAGTTGATTAAATCAACAATAATATATCATAGTAACCTAGAAAATTAGTGGAATTCATAAAAAGTCTCAAATTACATTTATTTTGGTATTTATATTATCAATTTTGTCAATATTTCATTAATAAGATAATTACTACATCATCTTTGTGTCATAAATAAATTAAATTATTTGATGTCTAAAAATTACAAATAAAATACCATCATGTAGGAAATCTTTTTATCTTTCTAATGAATATTTACAATTGAATTTATCTTATGTATAACCCCATATTAAAAATTATTTACTTATTAAACTTTGATTTTAACTATTTTAACCCTTCTTTAAATAAATTAATAATAAATGTCCTAATCTAATCCAAGTGGGCCTAAATGGTCATATTTTATTCCTAAGTTTGTTTTTGGTCGAATTACATTTGTCCAATAGAATTAGGACATGTGTTAGGGTAATATTAATATCATATTTACCCTTAGTTACCCTATTTACTATTAACCGCGGTAAAAATAGTAAAAAGTTACTATTCACCAAAAAATTATTTTCATCTCATTGAACCACATTTTAGTCCTTGATATTAACCGTGTCTCTCGGATTTTTGAAATTCCATTCACAGAAGCGGTAAAATTAAGTTTTATGCAAAATTCAGTTTTTAACCTACCACTTAGTGGTTTCACTATTCATCAAAAATTGAAAGTTTTCAGAAAAATACCAAAATTTCACCCTAGGCTAATTTCGATATTCTGAGTCCAAAAATGAAGTCCATTTTGAAAAATAAAATTTATAAAATTTCAAAAAGTGGTTATTACTATTCATAACGGCTAGTTTTAATAGCATATTGTTGTTTAGTGAAACTCGGTATTGCGTACGACGCAAGCTATCGAGGAAGGTCGTGATTGCGTGTAAAGCAAGCCAAGCAAGTGTTGTGTAGAAAAATATTCCTTTGATGATTTATATAACATAAAAGTCTCGGGTGTTACAAAATCACTTTTGGCAATAATGATAATGTATAAATTATCAGAATATGTAATATTATCCTTCTTGGAAAATCGTTAATTTCCTCTTTTTTATTCTGTTGTATGACATAGGCACAACCACATTAGGTTAAGATAATTATGTGATATGGGTTCTATTGTGAGCATCAGGAATGATAAATGTAATATTCATAGTTCTAAAGATGAGTCTGTTCTTTCAACCAATTAGCATGATTATGTCTACACATTAATCCTAGAAGAGTTTTTGATAAATGATCTAAAATTTCTTAGTGAAATGGATGAACATTCATGGATATGGATTATAAGATTAGTAAATTGTAGTATTATAGAATTGGATAAGTTATATTTTAATGGAATAGTTAATGCTATTCCTGAACATAGGTTTTATATTTAAAAATATGTGATCCATGTTAATTTGGAAGGTATCATAAGTCATGTTTTAATTCTATTAGTGAAATATCGACATCTGATACTTTATAACTAGTTAACATGGACTTATTTGGTCCTAAAGAGACTAGATGTTTCAGTGGAAAATACTATGTATATGTTTTAGTTGATGATTACACTATATATACATGGGTTTATTTTCTAGGGAAGAATTCCAAAGATTTATTTTTTTAATTATTTCATAACTACAGTTAAAAATGTTGAAATTCTATCCTTGAAAACTATTAATATTGATCATGGAAGAGAAAATGAAAATTCATATTTTGGAACATTTTATAGTAAAAAGGTATTATACCTACCATTTGGGAATATATAACTCCACAAAAAATGGTGTAGTAAAAAATATATATATAATTTTTTGGGAGATTACTATGTCCATGATGAGAATATACTTAGTTGCATAACATTTTTTGGATGAAGAAGTTTGTACTGTGTGTTATACTATAAATTAGTTTTTAATAGGACATTTTATTTATAAAAATCATTTTGTGTTGTAAAATAGAAAGAATCTATAATGTTATTAATTTAATATTTTTTGATACAACGTTTTTATATTGAATACTAATTATAAATTATAAAAAATTCCTCCAAAACCATATTGAGTAATATGTTTATGTTATTCAACAACTATTAAAGCATATAGGGTTTTAATTAAAAATACAGTTACAATTGAGTAAATAGTACATAATAAATTTGATGAAACTGATTATTTTATTTTAAAACAAAATCAAACTACATTTTCAGATGTCATTTAAAAAAAAATCAACCTATGTTTTAAGGTTGTTCTCATGATAGAATAAATGAATAAAAAAGTATAGTGTTTTTACCTAAATAATAATTTAAAAATGATGTAGAAGAAAAAAGTTTAGTAATTCCAAGAAATCAGATGTCTCTTAGGAATCATCCTTTTGATAAAATCAATTTTGATATAGAGAAACCAGTCCACAATAGAAGTTATTTAGGAAATGAAATTGAATATTTTTAATTTATATCTCAATTATAACATAATACTCTTGATGTGGATTTAGGTGATGAGGTTTGGATAAAATAAATACATGATAAGCTCAATGAATTTAAAAAGAATCCTATTTGTAATTAGGTTGAATGTCCAAAAGAAACATCTATTATTTGAGTAAAATGGGTTTTTTCAGAACAAGTGTTTTGAAAAATGGAATAATAGTTAGAAATAAGTCTAGAATTGTTTCCGAAGGATATAATCCAATAGACGGTATAGAATATTATGATTCTTATTCCTTAGTATCTAGAAATGATGGTATTAGTATACATCTAATATATGAAGCATTCTTAAATTTCAAAACATTTATAATGGATGCAAAGAGATAATTCAATAATGGATATGTTTGGGAGAAGTTTATGAATAAAAACAACCTTTTTTGAAAATAAAATCCTCTAGAACATGTTTTTAAACTGAGGCACTATATGTACTTAAACAAGCCCCTAAATCCTAGTATGATTTCATTTTACAATTGATCAGAATACAAGAACAATATGCTGATATTTTTACGAAACCTCTTAATTCATATAGATTTTAATATATTACAAAGAATATAAAAAGGATATATATCAATTATCATTCATATATATTACATTTCTACCAATATCATTACATTAATGAACTATTTCTAAAAGTGGGAGTAAATTATTACTAAAACTTTTATTTTTTTGAAATTAATTTTATAAACTCTTTACTTTTCGAATATTTTTAATGTATCTCATTCAAAATATTAATAAAAAAATTTCAAAATTCATTTTTTTAAAAGTTAATTGTAAAAACATGTTTCATTAAAAAAATTATGTAATTTTTTTATAATGTTTTTCAGAATCAATTTTAGTTATTAACTAAAGAAGGATATGTTATTCAAACAGAAACTACATTACTACTCCCAAAGGTATTATAATAATATTTTATATTTTTTAATATTTAATTACTTTAGTTTTTCCAAGTTATTATAAATAGTATTTAATTTCTAAAAATCATAAATTTTTTATAAAACCTTTTCATTTTTATATAGTCAGATAAAATACTTGTTCGATGAACATTTTTCAAAATTTTGTAATGGATAAAATTTATTTTATAAAATAATTCATTGATTGAATTTCAAATCATTATATCCTAAAAGGGATTTCAATATGTTCCATACATTTTTTATAATTCAAAATTTTCCATTATGCCTATATTTAATGGTGTGGTATCCCTTTCACATCGGTTTTTTAGGATTTCATTCTCGACTCTAGAAACCACAAATATTTCCCAGTATGATTTATTTTCCATTCATATGATCAAAATATTCATTCCATGTTTTGTTACCTACTTCTGTATGATGAACTCTGTAGAATAATTTTCAATGATAGAATTTGATAGATAAAGTATGAATTGGTTAACTTGGTATTAAAAATATGATTCCCTTCAAACAAATCTTATTAATATTTAGGTTTGGTAATGAATATGGGTTCAAAAAGAGGATTTTGAATTATACTCTCTGTAGATAGTTAAATAAATCTATGATTTAGTGTAATTTAATATGTGGGATGATAATGAAGTAATAATTTTTAATTTTTATGGTGAAACTTATAAACTCACATAAGAAAATGTTGCGGACATAGTGGAAGTAACCTTGAAGGGTGAAACATTTCCACCATTCATAAGCTTTATATGAAGCTTGGAAGTTTTAATAAGTTAATAGATGTTGATTTTATATTTTTATAAAAACCCAATCTTGAAAAACATATACATTAAATTACTTTTGTGAAATACTTAAAACATTACACAAAAAATTCCCAAGAACTATATTATTTTAGTGTATTTTGAATCATAGAACAAAATATTATAACTTTTTGAAAGATCTTCAATGATTCCCATAAAGATCTCCCCTTTATTACTTCCGTATAAAACATTTCATCATAACCATGGTAAAGGAAACATAAGAAAGGGGTGAGCTCCCATGATCAGTAAGGGTAATCAAAATATATACATAAGAATAACATGAGCATAAGAGAATTAGAAGATGATCACAAAAAATTAAAGATAATTCTTTGCATATAAAAGATCATAATCATAAGAAATGGAATAAATATTTTGGTAGTTAATAATACATTAATAAAAAAGGAATCAAGAGAATATTTCAAGAAATCATAATAATGGAATATCACATAGAATTTGTGGTAGACACATAATCTAATAATACAATTTCCATTGAAGTCAAGGGATCTTTGTCAAGTCCATATTAGTTGTATGGGGTCACTCCCTGTATCATAATGGTAGACAAGTTTTACTCCCATTTCCATCTTAGTTGTATTATTTCACTCCCCACACCATCTTGGAATTCATGGTTCACTCCCAATACAATCTTAGTCTATCCTATGAGATATAAATCTTTACCTAATTCAACAATGGGAGATATAAGTCTTACACATCTCATAATAATATAATATATACATGTACCACATAATAATAAACAATCATATCATTACCCATGAAATTAAATGTGTATCATAAAAAATTAATCATATAATAACATATAGAAAATTTTACAGGTTTCTTAATCATTCTATCGAAAGCATAACCCATAAAAAGAACAAGGTTCCAAAAGTATATAACTTGTGAAAGGGATACAATTTTAATAAACATCATGCCATCAAAACATTAAACCATTCAAAGAAATAATATGAATGTAAAGTTTGATTATTTCCCATAAAGGCATGTGTAAAACCAACTAATTTCATCTCATAAGGGAAAAAATGTGAAAAAATCACTTGAAAATAATTCTTGAGTAAAATATTCTTTATTATTTGAAAATGTTTACCCTTCTTAAAATGTAAGGTGATTTTAAAAGAAAATATTTTATTTGAAAATAAAATTTTATGCTTCTAAAAAATTTTAAAATAATAAAAGTTTCATTATGGTTGGAAATTCCATTCATTCTGTATACGTCAAAAAGAAAACATTTTTCTATTACTCTTTCTAGAAATGTCATAAAGTACCTATTTTAGAATACCACAAAAATATTACATTCCAACCATGTCATAAAAAGTCAAAAAATTGGTGAATATTAATTTAAAAATCCATAGTATAATAGTAAAAAAAATCATTTTTTTAAAACATGGACATGGAAGATAAATATTCCCCAATATAGACTAAAAATGAACTAATACCAAATACCTATGAGATTGAGAAATAAATACTCATCACATAATAATTTGTATAATTATATCCCCCAAGAAAGAAAAAAATTATATAGATATTAAAATTCCATAATATTATGTATAAGACTCCTAAAAGTTATTCATGGACATTATATACACTACATGTAAGAAACATGTACTGTATAAGGCATGTGTCCCCCAGAAATCAAAGTGAGACATAAATACCATACCTTTTGTCTTCACTCTATTTGCACCCATTCAAATTTCATATAAAATAAATAATTTTTTTATAAATATATCAGAGAACTATATTCATATATGTAATACCATATATTATTTACTTAAGAGTTTATATTACCTGTTTATTATTAACCCCATGTTAAAGTTACATTTGGGGTGACAATTGGCCTGTCAATCATAAATGATTTGACATATTTTTCTTAATTGTCTTTCATAGATCATGATTTTATTATTTTAATAATTTAAAACATGGTATAAATATCTTATATATTTGTTTTATATGTATTTATAATAATATTTAATGATAAACAAAATAAAAATTTCATTGAGACGGTAGGACGCACATACACATGAAGGTTGTTTTCATTTTCCCATTGGGATTACTGAAAAGAGAGTATATGATATATTATTATTAGAAAATAATTTTAATGTCTTATAAAACATAAATATTCATAAAAATCATCCTTATCACCATATATTAAATATAGGTGAATAACATATCCCATCGCATTATGGAGATGGAAGGCCATACATTCACACGAGAGACATTATCATTTTTCAAAAATATAAGATGGTAAAAATGTAGAATTATATTATCATTACCAAAGTATAATAATAACATAAATATAGAATATATCATAAAAAATAGAGTTTCCATCGTAATTCAAAACCATAAGAGGTGGTAAAATATAAATGAGGAACATCGTTCTGTGAGGCAGTAGTTCATTGTACATAACAATGATAAGTTCATTACCCATTATGTAGAAGTGTGAGTGAGTGTAGATTAAAAAATTAATTTAAAAACATCACAATATATTAATTATAATGCATTTATTATATAAACATTAAATATAAATAATTTATGGAGTTCAAGGAATAAAAAAATTAAAAACGTAGGTTGATGAACAATACCTCTTCTATGGGTATCTCCTTTTGATTTTACTAAAAGGAATCATATTGTTGTATTTCTGAACAAAGTATGGATTCTAGGATAAAGGGAATGATTTTTTGAGGAGACTTGGGAATATTTATCTCTATACAAATGGATTTTGAGGTGTGAATAAATGAGAAGGAGATTATCCTTTTATAAGAGAGGGGAGGGTCACTCTTCGAATCTACTAAAATATTAAAATAATATAAATTAATTTTCAAATAAAAATAGCTCCAAAGTGAGTTATATATAATAAAATAAAAGGATATATCAATATCATATCAAACAATAATTTTTATACTTTTTTAGGTCATATTATTACACTTATCTTTATGGCTTCGACCCCTAATTAATCCAATTTACTCTTATCGTGACAACATGTGTTTTTACTAGTTATGGGTTAATATAGATTCAATAAAATTCCAAACAAATGGTAAATGAGTCATTAGTGACATGTTTAACCATATTTTATTTATTTTTTCTAATTATAAATTTTTATAAATCTTATACATTTTAGTAAAATATTATTTATTTTAAATTTTTATTTATGTCAATTTTGATACTATTTATTATTGGTTTTTTAAATATCCTAAAAACATGGTAACTTTGAATAAAAACTTATAATAAGTCACTAACATGTATAGGTTATCTATGAAATTCGTTTATGTCATTAATTATGTGAAATTATATTTATTTTATATTTTCAACATCATTTGTTTGACATTTCAAATAACTAAACAATTTCAACATCATTATTAATAAAGCCTTTAATTAAATTTCTTCTTCTATAAAAATTAAAAATTAATTACCATGATGTATATAAATTTATTATATTTAAAATGAATATTTATTGTCAAATTTTTCTTCTATATAACCATGTATTAAAATTTTAATACTTATTAAAAACAAGTGTATGACATTTTCAACATTTATTTAAATAAAATATTATAAATTTCATATTCATAAACAAGTGGAAAAAATGTTTCTAGTTGGAAATAAGGTTTATATGGGTCTAAATACACTTATCTAATGAGATTTGGAAAAATTTTAGGGTAATTTTATAATATTATAATAATATTTTTAACTTTAATTACCTGATTTACCCATAATAGTTGTAAATTAAAATTAATAAAGTTACTATACATAATACCCAAAAATAAAATAATAATATATAAATAATTTAGAGACTATAATTCAAAATTTGGAACCCATTTTTCAAAATTAAAAAAATAGAATATGTGGTAGTTAATTTAAAATTAATCCTATTGGTGGGGAGAGAAAATGGGTTATTAAAATTAAAACATGCAAAAGATTGAAATGTTTATATATCTAATTTAAATGTAAAATTGATGTCAATGATCTAAATTAGATTAATTGATAAAATTTTAATCTATTTATACATTAAAAGTGATGAAAATTATAATTTGACCACGTAAGTTATTTTTATTAGAATGTTGTTTTCAATTAAAATTTAGTAATTTTCACTATTAATCAAAACATGAAACTTATCATAAAAATACCAAAAATGAAATCAATGAAAATTTTTATATTCCAATTTAAAATAATAAGATTATTTTTTCAAATAGAATATATAAAAATTTAAAAAATGGATATAAAATGGGTTCTCCATTAAAAGGTGGTAAAATGAATTTTACCCTCAAAATTATTCTATGTTATAAATAGATTATTACATAAAAGATTCTTTAATAGAAAATCAAAACATAATTATGAATACTAAAACATCATTTTAAAAAACTAAAGTTGATAACATAATAGTTGACTAAATTAACACACAACTAGGTTTCCCTATAGGAGAACACATGTAGTAAGTGAAAACATGAACATGGAAGAGAAATCAATCTCTCATGTTCTGATGGAGAGTGATAAAGAACATGGTTATGATGAAGTGAACAATAAAAATCCATAAATATATGATGATACATGTACCATTTAATTCATCTGAAAAAATTGTGTTATGATAACATTTTTTGTTTCAAGGTCCTATTCCTAGAGTTGAAGAATGTTTCATGAGAAGAAATAATTACATGATTTCATCATATTTCAAAAGCATTGTAATATACTTTAATTCTTCCTTGATCAATTTCCACTTCATCTTTTATTCTAGGAAATGAAGGTGAATTTTTTATTCCTGCTTCATTATAAGATCATAAAATCCATAGAATGATAGATTATTCCAACTATCTTAATATCACGACACAAATGTTAATAACTTTTATCTAGTATGAATAAATATTCATATGTAGAGATAATAATTTAATTTATAAAATCAAATCCAAAGTCTAATATAAAATATTCCACAAATGATTAACTTTATAAGCCTTTTGAAATTTAAAAATCCAAATATTTAGAAATATGGAAAGTTTATTTCTATAAAACAACTAACCATTGGTCTCCCATATATCATAAATTATCTATTTTTTGTTACATACTGAAAATTTGGATACCTTAATCATATAATCACATGAAACACGGTAATATCCTCAATTACCATAAATACTTTGGTAATCAAACGTTCCTCTTTATTCCAAACATTACTAGAAATATTCCTTAATTCCATGAAGTTAAAAACTTCATCCATGATAACATATATCACATTGCCAACAAATCACCTATCAATTCTATGCCTACAAATACTATCCAATTAACATTATCCATATCATCATATCTTATCCATATAATATATTATTTCATCATCTATAAGAACATGATAAGGGTATCCTTACTTTAATGGAACAATTCAATTAAATTAGTTTTCTAAGTCATTAGTATTATTTCACACATTCTTCAAAATAATTAAAAAAAATATACAAAAAATTATTATATACTTCATGATCCAAATAAGATAATATTTTAATTCCATAACATGTACACTTCAATCATCCAACATTATTTTGAAAACATTAATGAGGATTCATAATCGTATTCTATAAAACCCATTTAAATGAATATGAAATATGAATCATCTCTTAAGGTTTATCAACATCAATCTAATCATGCTTCTGAAGTTTAATTCAAACAATACACAAAGAACAAGTCATACATTTAACATGTTATTTGTTGTTTCTTTGTCTTCAACAGTAATCCAATACTCATACCACCTTCATAATTATATTTAATAGGTTTCAACTTAGGACATAAATTTGTATAATTCTGGTAATATTCACATATAAAGCATTTAATATTAACTACGTTCCTTGTAGTTCATTCCCTTGGATAAAACCATAAATAATAGGGTGGAAAACATATCATAATAGAAAACTATACAATCATGAAAAATTTATTATAGGATGTCTAAATCTCGACACGTACTTCTTAAATATATGGAATGTTAGGTTTATCCTAGATAATTTATAGATACCTTATATTCAAATCCTCCATGATGGTTAATAAAGTGTTTGTTAATTCCCAAAGCATATCCCCTAGGAGTTTCAAAAAAGGTGTGCAGCAAAGCCCATTGTCATGTACCAAGTTACGCTGAGTCAGGTCCGACACACCTTATCAGAGTTATTAACCCCACATATATTTTTGTTAGAGTCACATCAAATTATAGTATCTAGATAGAGATGTATTTATAATGAAAAACTCACACTATCCTTTAACAAAATTATTGGACATTTTCCTCTACATTAACTCATCCTTATACATATCATTAGATACATCCCTATATATATACTTAGAAATGTACCTAGGGATGTCACTATGGTTTTCTCATCCTAGCATCCAAAGGTTGACTAAACCATCGCTATAATACCAACTATAACAAACCAATCTTGATATACATAGACATTACATTAATTATACATAATACTTAATACATTACATAAAGAAACACTTAAATACCATATTAAATTATTTTATTTGGAAACCTAGAAAAAAATATTGTCACTTGGTGAATGATCTTCAATGTTTCTCACACAGATCACCTTTTTTACAATTGATCAGAATACAAGAACAGTATGTTGACATTTTTACGAAACCTCTTACTTCATATAGATTTTAATATATTACAAAGAATATAAAAAGGATAAATATCAAATTATCATTCATTTATACTACATTTTTACAAATATCATTACATTAATGAACTCTTTCTAAAAGTGGGAGTAAATTATTACTAAAACTTTTATTTTTTTGAAATTAAATTTATAAAATCATTACTTTTCAATGATTTTTAACGTATCTCATTCAAAATATTAATAAAATTTTTTAAAATTCATTTTTTAAAAGTTAATTGGAATAACATGTTTCATTAAAAAAATTATGTAATTTTGTTTATAATGTTTTCCAGAATCAATTTCAGTTATTAACTAAAGAAGGATATGTTATTTATATAGAAACTACATTACTACTCTCAAAGGAATTATAATAATATATTATTATTTTTAATAATTAATTACTTTAGTTTTTCAAAGTTATTATAAATAGTATTTAATTTATGAAAATAATAATTTTTTTATAAAACCATTTCATTTTTATATAGTCAGATAAAATACTTGTTCGATTAACATTTTTCAAAAAAATTTAATAGATAAAATTTATTTTATAAAATAATTCATTGATTGAATTTCAAATCATTAGATCATAAAAGGGAGTTCAATATGTGCCATAAATTTTTTATAATTCAAAATTTTCCATAATGCCTATATTTAAGGGTGTGGTATCCCTTTCACATCAGTTTTTTAAGATTTCATTCTCGACTCTAGGAACTACAAATATTTCCCAGTAAGATTGTTTTTCCATTCATATGATCAAAATATTCATTCCATGTTTTGGTACCTACTTCAGTATGATGAACTCTGTAGAATAATTTTCAATGAAATAATTTGATAGATAAAGTATGACTTGGTTAACCTGGTATTAAAAATATGATTCTATTCAAACAAATCTTATTACTATTTAGTTTTGGTAATGAATATGGGTTCAAAAATAGGATTTTGAATTATACTCTCTATAGATAGTTAAATAAATCTACGATTTAGTGTAATTTAATGTGTGGGATGATAATGAAGTAATAATTTTTAATTTTTATAGTGAAACTTATAAACTCACATATGAAAATGTTGCGGACATAGTGGAAGTAACCTTGAAGGGTGAAACATTTCCACCATTCATAAGCATTATATGAAGCTTTGAAGTTTTAATAAGTTAATATATGTTGATTTTATATTTTTTTTAAAAACCAATCCTGACATACATAGACATTAAATTACTTTTGTGAAATACTTAAAACATTACACAAACAAATTCCCAAATACTGTATTATTTTAGTGTATTTTGAATCATAGAACAAAATATTATATCTTTGTGAATGATATTCAATGTTTCCCATAAATATCTCCCATTTAGTACTTCTACATAAAACATTTCATCATAACCAGGGTAAAGGAAACATAAGAAAGGTTTGAGCTCTCATTATCAGTAAGGGTAATCAAAATATATACATAATAATAACATGAGCATAAGGGAATGAAATGATGATCAAAAAAATTGAAGATAATTCTTTGTATATAAAATATCATAATCATAAGAATGGAATAAATATTTTGGTAGTTAATAATACATTAATAAAAAAGGAATCAAGAGAATATTACAAGAAATCATAATAATGGATTAACACATAGAATTTGTGTTAGACACATAATCTTATAAAACGATTTCCATTGAAGTCAAGGGATCTCTGTCAAGTCCATATTAGTAGTATGGGTTCACTCCCCATAGCTTAATGGTATACAAGGTTTACTCCCATGTCTATCTTAGTTGTATTATTTCACTCCCCACACCATCTTGTAATTCATGGTTCACTCCCAATACAATCTTAGTCTATCCTATGAGATATAAATCTTTACCTAATTCAACAATGGTAGATATAGGTCTCAACCATCTCATAATGATATCATATATACATGGAACACATAATAATAAACAATCATATAATAACCCATGAAATGAAATGTGTATCATAAAAATGTAATCATATAATAACATATAGAAAATGTTACAGGCATATTAATCATTCTATCGAAAGCATAACCCATAAAAAGAACAGGGTTCCAAAATTATATAACTCGTGAAAGGGATACAAGTTTAATAAATATCATGCCATCAAAACATTAAACCATTCAAATAAATAATATAAATATAAAGTTTGATTATTTCCCATAAAGGCATGTGTAACACCAACTAATGTCATCTCAGAAGGGAAATAAATGTGAAAAAATCACTTGAAAATAATTCTTGAGTAAAATATTCTCTTTTATTTGAAAATGTTTAACTTTCTTAAAATGTAAGGTGATTTTAAAAGAAAATATTTTATTTGAAAATAAAATTTTATGCTTATAAATAAATTCTAAAATAATAAAAGTTTCATTATGGTGGGAAATTCCATTCATTCTGTATACGTTAAAAAGAAAATATTTTTCTCCTACTCTTTCTAGTAATGTCATAAAGTACCTTGTTTGGAAAACCACAAAAATATTACATTCCGACCATGTCATAAAAAGTCAAAAAATGGGTGAATATTAATTTAAAAATCCATAGTATAATAGTAAAAAAAATTCAATTTTTTTTTAAAACAATGACATGGAAGATAAATATTCCCCAATATAGACTAAAAATGAACTAATACCAAATACTGATGAGATTGGGAAATAAATACTCATCACAAAATAATTTGTAGAATTTTATTCCCCAAGAAGGAAAGAAATTATATAGATATTAAAATTCTATAATATTATGTATAAGACTCATTAAAGTTATTCATGGAAATTATATACACTACATGTAAGAAACATGTACTGTATAAGGCATGTGTCCCCCAGAAATAAAAATGAGACATAAATACCTTACCTTTTGTCTTCACTCTATTCACACCCATTCAAACTTCATATAAAATAAATAATTTTTTTATAAATATATCAGAGAACTATATTCATATATGTAATACCATATATTATTTACTTAAGAGTTTATATTACCTGTTTATTATTAACTCCATGTTAAAGTTACATTTGGGGTGACAATTGGATTGTCAATCATAAATGTTTTGACATATTTTTCTTGATTGTCTTTCATAGATCATGATTTTATTATTTTAATAATTGAAAACATTATATAAATCTCTTATATATTTGTTGTATAATTATTTATAACAATATTTAATGATAAAAAAAATAAAAAGTTCATGGAGACGGTAGGACGTATGTACACATAAAGGTTGTTTTCATTTTCCCATTGGGAAAACTAAAAAGATACTATTTGATATATTATTATTAGAAAATAATTTTAATTTCTTATAAAACATTTATATTCAAAAAAAATCATCCTTATCACCATATATTAAATATAGGTGAATAACAGATCCCATCGCATTCTGGAGATGGAAGGCCATACATTCGCACGAGAGACGTTATCATTTTACAAAAATATAAGATGGTAAAAATGTAGAATTATATTATCCTTACCAAAGTATAATAATATCATAAATATTGAATATATCATAAAAAATAGAGTTTCCTTCGTAATTCACAACCATAAGAGGTGGTAAAATAAAAACGAGCAACATCGTTCTGTGAGGCAGTAGTTCATTGTACACAATAATGATAAGTTCATTACCCATTACGTGGAAGTGTGTGTGAGTGTAGAATGAAAAATTAATTTAAAAACATCAAAATATATTAATTATAATGCATTTATTATATAAAAATTAAATATAAATAATTTATGGAGTTCAAGGAATAAAAAAATTAAAAACGTTTGTTGATGAACATGACCTCTTCTATGGGTATCTCCTTTTGATTTTACCCAAAGGAATCATATTATTGGATTTCTGAACAAAGTATGAATTACAGGATAAAGGGAAAGATTTTTTGAGGAGACTTGGGAATATTTTTCTCTATACAAATGGATTTTGAGGTGTGAATAAATGAGAAAGGGATTAGCCTTTTTATAAGAGAGGGGAGGGTCACTCTTTGAATCAACTGAAATATTAAAATAATAAAAATTAACTTTCAATTAAAAATAGCTCCATAGTGAGTTATATATAATAAAATACTAAGATATATCAATATTATATCAAACAATAATTTTTATACTTTTTTAGGTCATATTATTACCCTTATCTTTATGGCTTCGACCCCTAATTAATCCAATTTACTCTTATCGTGACAACATGTGTTTTTACTAGTTATGGGTTAATATAGATTCAATAAAATTCCAAAAAAATGGTAAATGAGTCATTAGTGACATGTTTAACCATATTTTATTTATTTTTTCTAATTATAAATTTTTATAAATCTTATACATTTTAGTAAAATATTATTTATTTTAAATTTTTATTTATGTCAATTTTGATACTATTTATTATTGGTTTTTTAAATATCCTAAAAACATGGTAAATTTGAATAAAAACTTATAATAAGTCACTAACATGTATAGGTTATCTATGAAATTCGTTTAGGTCATTAATTATGTGAAATTATATTTATTTTATATTTTCAACATCATTTGTTTGACATTTCAAATAACTAAACAATTTCAACATCATTATTAATCAAGCCTTTAATTAATTTTCTTCTTCTATAAAAATTAAAAATTAATTATCATGATGTATATAAATTTATTATATTTAAAATGAATATTTGTTGTCAAATTTTTCTTCTATATAACCATGTATTAAAATTTTAATACTTATTAAAAACAAGTGTATGACATTTTCAACTCTTATTTAAATAAAATATTATAAATTTCATATTCATACAGAAGTGGAAAAAAATATTACTAGTTGGAAATAAGGGTTATGTGGGTCGAAATACACTTATCTAATGAGATTTGGAAAATTTTTAGGGTAATTTTATAATATTATAATAATATTTTTACCTTTAATTACCTGATTTACCCATAACAGTTGTAAATTAAAATTAATAAAGTTACTATACATAATACCCAAAAATAAAATAATAATATATAAATAATTTAGAGACTATAATTCAAAATTTGGAACCCATTTTTCAAAACTAAAAAAATAGAATATGTGGTAGTTAATTTAAAATTAATCCTATTGGTGGGGAGAGAAAATGGGTTATTAAAATTAAAACATGCAAAAGATTGAAATGTTTATATATCTAATTTAAATTTAAAATTTATGTCAATGATCTAAATTAGATTAATTGATAAAAATTTGATCTATTTATACTTTAATAGTGACGAAAAATATAATTTGACAACTTAAGTTATTTTTATTAGAAAGTTGTTTTCAATTAAAATTTAGTAATTTT
Source organism: Viscum album (assembly GCA_963277665.1). Classification (NCBI taxonomy): domain Eukaryota; kingdom Viridiplantae; phylum Streptophyta; class Magnoliopsida; order Santalales; family Viscaceae; genus Viscum; species Viscum album. The sequence goes on along the minus strand of OY728142.1, from coordinate 2,042,172,587 downwards.
CACTATTAATCAAAACATGAAACTTATCATAAAATACCAAAAATGAAATCAATGAAAATTTTTACATTTTTATTTAAAATAATAATAATATTTTTTCAAATATAATACATAAAAATTTAAAAAATGGATATAAAATGGGTTCTCCATTAAAAGGTGGTAAAATGAATTTTACCCTCGAAATTATTCTATGTTATAAATGGATTATTACATAAAAGATTACTTAATATAAAATCAAACATAATTATGAATACTAGAACATCATTTTAAAAAACTAAAGTTGATAACTTAACAGTTGACTAAAGTAACACACAACTTGGTTTCCCTATAGGAGAACACAGGTAATAAGTGAAAACATGAACATGGAAGAGAAATCAATCTCTCATGTTCTGATGGAGAGTGATAAAGAACATGGTTATGATGAATTGAACAATAAAAATCCATAAATATATGATGATACATGTACCATTTGATTCATCTAAAAAAAAGGTGTTCTAATAACATTTTTTGTTTCAAGGTCCTATTCCCAGAGTTGAAGAATGTTTTATGAGAAGAAATACTTACATGATTTCATCATATTTCATAAGAATAATAATATCCTTTAATTTTTCCTCAATCAATTTCCACTTCATCTTTTATTATAGGAAATGAAGGTGAATTTTTTATTCCTGCTTCATTATATGATCATAAAATCCATAGAATGATAGATTATTCCAACTATCTTAATATCACGACACAAATGTTAATAACTTTTATCTAGTATAAATAAATATTCATATGTAGAGATAATAATTTAATTTATAAAATCAAATCCAAAGTTTAATATAAAATACTCCATAAAGGATTAAATTTATAAGCCTTTTAAAATTTAAAAATCCAAATCTTTAGAAATATGGAAAGTATATTTCTATAAAACAAATAAGCATTGGTCTCCCATATATCATAAATTATCTATTTTTTGTTACATACTGAAAATTTGCATACCTTAATCATATAATCACATGAAACATGGTAATATCCTCAATTACCATAAATTCTTTGGTAAAAAAACATTCCTCCTTATTGCAAACATTACTAGAAATATTCCTTAATTCCATGAAGTTAAAAACTTCATCCATGATAACATATATCACATTGCCAACAAATCACCTATCAATTCTAATCCTATAAATACTATCCAATTAACATTTTCCATATAATAATATCTTATCCATATAAAATATCATTTCATCATCCATAAGAACATGTTATGGGTTACCTTACTTTAATGGAACAATTCAATTAAATTAGTTTTCTAAGTCATTGGTATTATTTCACACATTCTTAAAAATAATTAAAGAAAAAAATATACAAAAAATTATTATATACTTCATGATAAAAATAACATAATATTTTAATTCCAAAACATTTACACTTCAATCATCCAACATTATTTTGAAAACATTACTGAGGATTCATCATCTTATTCAATAAAACCCATTTAAATGAATATGAAATATGAATCATCTCTTAAGTTTTATCAACATCAATCCAATCATGATTATTATGTTTAATTCAAACAATACACAAAGAACAAGTGATACATTTAACATGTTATTTGTTGTTTCTTTGTCTTCAGTAGTAATCCAATACTCATAACACCTTCATAATTCTATTTATGAGGTTTCAACTTAGGACATCAATTTGAATAATTCTGATAATATTCACATCTGAAGCATTCAATATTAACTATGTTCCTTCTAGTTCATTCCATTGGATAAAACCATAAATAATAGGGTGAAAAACATATCCTAATAGAAAACTATACAATCATGAAAAATTGATTATAGGATGTCTAAATCCCGACACGTTCTTCTTTAATATATGTAAAGTTAGGTTTATCCTAGCTAATTCATAGATATAATATATTCAAATCCACCATGATGGTTCATAAAGTGTTTGTGAATTCCCAAAGCATATCCCCTAGTAGTGTTAGAAAAGGTGTGCAGCAAAGCCCATTGTCATGTACCAGGTTACGCTGAGTCAGGTATGACACACCTTATCATAGTTATTAACCCCACATATATTTGTGTTAGAGTCACATCTAATTATAGTATCTAGATAAAGATGTATTTATAAGAAAACACTCACACTATCCTTTAACAAAATTATTGGACACTTTCCTCAACATTAACTCATCCTTATACATATCATTAGATACATCCCTATACATATACATAGAAATGTACCTAGGGATGTCACTATGGTTTTCTCATCCTAGCTTCCAAAGGATGACTAAACCATTGGTATAATACCAACTATAACAAACCAATCTTGACATACATAGACATTACATTAATTTTACGGAATACATAATACATTACATAAAGAAACACTTAAATACCATATTGGATTAATTTATTTGGAAACCTAGAAAAAAATATTGTAGCTTGGTGAATGATCTTCAATGCTTCCCACACAGATCACCTTTTTTAGAACTACTACATAAAAACATTCATCATAACCAGGGGAAAAGAAAAATTAGAAAGGGATGAGTATGAATGTTATGTAAGGATTAAAAAAGATATAAATATGTATAACATGAGAATATGGGTATGATAAGATGATCATAATAATAGAAGATCTTCCCATGCATATCAAATATCACAGTAATGAGAAATGACATGAAGATATTGGCAGTAAATAAGACATGTATCAAAATAGAATCAATATAATATTACATGAAAACATAACATAGGAATAAAACATGGAATTTTTTGCAGACACATAGGCATATAAAATGATTTCCATAGTAGTCATGGAAACACTTCCAAGTCAATCATAGTAGTATGGGTTCCCTCCCAATACCATCTTGGTAGTCATGGTTCACTCCCGTGTATATATTAGTAGTATTATGATTTTACTTCCCATACCATCCTGGTAGTCACAGTTCACTTCCAATACCATATTAGTCTATCTCATGGGATATAAATCACTACCCAATGCATTCTATTGAGATATAGGTCCCACCTATCTCATAATGAAATTATACATATTTTTTCACAAGATCATAACCCTTGAAATGAAATTTTTATCATAAGCATGTAATCATATCATAAAGTTTGAATAATGATATAGGTTTTATAATAATTCCAAAAAAGAATAACCTATAAAAAATAATAGGGATCCAAAAACACATAACATGTAAAAGAGAAATGAGTTTCATAAAAATAATTACATAAAAACATCAACCATTTAGATAAATAATCTGAATGGAAACAAGGATAATTTACCAAAATTTCATGAGTAACATTAATTAAGGTCATCTTATTGGTGAAATTGTTATGAAATATCACTTGAAAACAATTCAGTAGTAAAATCTCCTTTCATCTTTGAAAATGTTTACTTTTCTTAAAATGCAATGATTTTTTAAAATAATTTTTTTTAAATAAACTATTAGTATTGTAAAGAATGATTAAAAAAATTAATATGTCATGAGGGATGGTGATTACATTCATTCCATATATGTTAATATAAAACATTATTCACATACTTTAGTTCGAAAAGTAACAAAGTAACACGTTTGGAAAATGACCAAAAGATTATTTTCAAACCGTGTAGTAAAAATTCAAAAATGGATAAAAATGACTTAAATTATCTGTAGGATAATATTAAAAATATTTTTGAAAACACACACATATATATATATAACATGTACATGGAAGATAAATATTCCCCCGTTGAGATTTAAAACGAAACAGTCCCAAATATTGTTGATATTGGGAAATAAATACTCATAACTTAATCTATATAAATAATATTTCCAATGAAAGAAGTGAAATTTTATAGATATAAAAATACATAATATTCTTTATAATACTCAAAAAGTTTATTCATGGACATTATAAAAACCACAAAGAAGAAATTATTACTGTATAAGGCATGTGTCACACATAAAATAAAAGTAAGACACGGATCCCTTATCTTATTTCTTAACTATCATCACACTCATTCAAACCTTCTGTATAATAAAACAAATTTATAATATATATATATATATATATATATATCATAGAATAATATTCATATATGTAATAATATGTGTAATTTAATTAATAAATTATATTGCCTTTTTATTAATAACTCTTTGTTAATGTTATGTTTCGGGTGATAAATGCCTTATTAATCGTATGTAATTTTTATTTTTATTCTTGATTGTCTTACTTAGATTATGATTTAATTATTTAAAAAATGTAAAAAATGATATTAATATCTTATATATTCTGTATAAAAGTATTTATAAAAATATTTAAAGACAAACAAAATACATCATTCATGGACATGATAGGCAATATGTTAGCTTGAAAATTATTTTCATTTTCTTTTCAGGTTAAAAGAAAGGTATTAGATGATATTTTATCAAAAAATAACCATTTTAGTGTCATATAAATCATATATATTTATGAAATTTAATCCATATTATTGTACAAGAAATATAATTTAATAATGAATCACATCATATCATGGATATGGTAAGTCATATGTATGCACAAGCGACGTTGTCATTTACCCAAAATATAAGATAGTAAAAGGTAGAAATGAGATTATAATTCCAGAAGTATAATTATATCATAAATATCATATAAAAAGGGTTTCCATTATATTTCCCAACTATAGGAGGTGTTTAAAGAAAAAACAAACAACATCATTTTGTGAGGTAAAAGTTTTCCGTACACAAGTACAATAAGTTCATTTCCCATTAGATAGAAGTATACATGAGTGTATATAGAAAACATAATATAAAAAAAAAACTAGTATATTAATGATATTTAGTTTAATACATAAGAAAAAATACCAAATAATTTAAGGAGTTCAAGGATGAAATAAATTGAATACGTTGGTTGATGAGAGTTACCTCATCATTTGGTATGTCCTTTTGATTAGAAAAAACGACTAATTTTGTTGATTTATGAACAAATTAAGGCTTATAAGATTAATATAAGGTATTTGGGAGGATACTCAGGTAGAGTTTTTCTGATACAAGGTCTTTAAATGAATGAATAAAATAGAAGGAGAGGCACCCTTTTATAATGGAGAGGAGGGGCACTCTTTGAATATCATAAAATATTAAATTAATATATATTAATTTTTAATTAAAAATAACTCAAAAGTGAGTGATGTATAATATAATTTTTATATATATTGAAATTATATCAAATAATATTTTTTATACATATTTAGTTTATTTTATAACCCTTATCTTTTGGCATTAACCCTTAATTAATCATTTTAACACTTACCATGACATCATGTGTTTTTACTACCTACGGTTTAATATAGTTATTATAAAGTGAAAAGGAACCGTAAATGAGTCATTAATGAAATATCTAAACTTATAATTATTTTTTGGCCTTATTTTATATTTTAATGAATTTTATATCATTTAATAAAATGTTATTTATTTTAAAGTATAATTTATATTAATTTTGATACTCTTCATTATTTATTTGATAAACAATATCATAAAATTATGATAACTTTTAAAAAACACTTATCGTATATCACTAACATGTCTAATTTAACTATTTTATTCATGTATATCAATAATTATGTCAAATTATATTTATTTTAATACATTTAATATCATTTATTTGATATTTCCATTAACAAAACATTTACTACGTCATTATTATCCAAGCCTTTTATTAAATTATTTATTATCTAAGAATTAAAAATAAATTTTCATGTTAAAGATCAATTGATTTTATTTAAAGTTACTATTTATAGTCTAATTTTTCTTCTAAAAAACAATGTTTTAAAAATGTAATAACTATTAAAAAAACATGAGTATGGCATTATTTATTTATTTTTAAATAAAATATAGTAACGGTGATATTCATACCCAAGTAGATTAAGAAATTTATCATTTAGACCTAAGTTTGATTTTGGTTGAAAACTACTTATCCAATAAATTAGGAAAAGTGTTAGGGTAATTCAGTAATATTATAATATTATTTTTATCTTCAATTACATTATTTATCATTAACCGGGTTAAATAAAAATTACTGAATCTACTATTCATAATGCCAAAAAATAAAGAAAAAATATTTACATAATTTTGACCATATGATTCCAAATATAGAATCTATTTTTTTGTAAATTCAAAACATTGAATTAGAAGTAACTATTTTAAAATTAATCCCATTGACGGGGTGAGAAAATGGGTTATTAAAGTTAAAACATGCAAAATATTGAAACATTTATTATCTAAATTCAACGTAAAATTGATTCCAATGACCAAAATTAGATTAATTGATTATATTTTAAACCAGTAAAAATTATAACATAACTCTATAAATTATTTTGACGAAAAAAGTTGTTTTCAATTAATTCTTTATAGTTTTTTTATATTCATCAACACATTAAACTTATCATAAAAACACCTATAATTCAATAAAAGTAAAATTTCATATTATAATTTAAAATAATAACATAATTTTTTCAAATTGAATATATAAATATTAAAAAAATGGATTTAAAATGGGTTCTACATTAAAAGGCAGTAAAATTACCCTTTCAAAAAATATAGGTTTTTATGCAAAAAATTTGGTTTATTCCTATCTTGTGATTATTAAATATATTGGGGGAATATGAAAAATATTTTAATGAATATATAAAATATATATATCATTAATATCATTCACTAATTGTAATTTATTTAATTTATTAATAAAAAACTACTGAGGAAGCATAAAAATAAAAAATAATTCTTTTATAATCGGTTGGTGTATATTTTCATCTCTAATTAATTGGTGGCTAATGAATTTTTTATTATTATTCTTATATTTTTCTAAGTTAGATAATACTATTTATAACCACTAATTTTATAGATATTTTATGTTTTAATATGTTAAATAATAATATTTTAATAATATACTGTTGTTCAAAAAAACTCAGTCTTGTGGGTAACACAATCTATTGAAGGAACTCGACATTGTGTGTAACACAATCCAAGCATTGTTTTGTTTATACCAAAATATAATCTATTGTTGCATGTAGATCAGTATTATATTGGTTCAAAGTATAACTCAATCCAACCATAATGTTTTCTTATAACAAAATCTATAATCATTATATTGAGAAGATAAAATTAATTCAAAAAATCACAAAATCTTAAGGTGTTACAATTTTATTCCTCTAAAAAAGATAGAAAAGTTTTTTTCACCTTAATCCAAATGTCATAGTGGTCACCCATCAGATGAAACATTACCTGATTCTGAGAAAGGGAGATAGAGATACTATCGATGTTCTCAACATCATTATATTGGACTTTCTCATTAACCAGAGGTAGATTATTATTTTATTGTTTTTGTTTCCCCTATAGAATCTATGTTGAATATTTCCATAAAGACAAAAATTCTATTGTTTTCTTATTTGATTAATGAGATGTTAATTAAATACATTAATTATTTTAAAATCTAGAATCAATCTTCTTCCACTAGAGAAAAGGTTTACTTCCTTGGTGAGGAAACAATGGACCGAATGAAATTGTATTCAATTCTATGTTAAATAAATTTGTTGTTAAATTAAAAAATGGTGAATTTGATGCCTAAATTGTTAAGGAGAATGGGATAGTGAATGATAATTAAGAAGCTTACTCTTCACCTTGAAAAATTCAAAATATATAAAAAAATGTCAGATGAGTATTTTAATATGTTCATGGTTCATAAGGCCTAGAAGACACCAAGGGATTCTATTTTCTGACTAAATCATGATGAAGAATTATCCTTAAAGTCCCAAACAACCAATAAGTTAAAATATGCTGATAAAATAGAAACAAAATAAAAAGATTTTCTAGGTAATGGTGATGGAATGGTCGGTTAAAGGAGTTTAAATAGCATCACAAGATCCACCCATATCAGTATCTCTTATTCCATTTGTACAACCAGTTATATGGTCTAGAACTATCCCTCATACCAAACATTAAATTCTTGATTCTAGAATTATTTTTTTGGAAACATATGTGCCTACATAAGTTTTTACAACCGTTAGAGACAAGATAAAATGAAAAGAATATGTATGATATGTTCAATTCCAAAATTCTATTACAAAATAACTTCCACTACCAGTTAAGAAGAGAGTTGACAAGAGAAAACCAAATTCAATAAATAAGGTTGGTAAATGAATATTGAAAATAATAATGTATTTTGAAAAAGATTTATAAGAATAACATGATGAATAGAAAGAATAGGAATAATAGAGAGAGATAAATATGTTGAAAGTTCATCAAAATCATCCTCATCTTCTACATCAATTAAAACTCAATCAGATATGAATCCAGGTTTAGAAGTTTCACCAAATAATAAATCAACATATCTTGAAGATGTTGAGACCCATCATTCACATGATATTGTATCATAAAATCTTGATAAAAATAAATAATATTATATAGAGAATGTTTTAGATAAAGAGTGTTTTGAAAAAGAAAATAAATATGATGTCTGACCTTCTCATCCTCATATTTCAATTTATTCATTAGGGTCATCAAGATCATGAAATTAAAAGGCATCAAAACATATTGATTTAATTTTATAGGCATTGAAACAACATTTTGATAAAATATAATATCTTTCTAATACTTCTTTAACATGTAAATGTATTTAGAGTAGTTTGAATGAAAAATAGGTATCACAGAAGTTGTTGAGAGAATATATGATCCAGAATGAGTATTAAATAAAAACATTCAAATGTAAATAAATTTCACACAAATGATATTTAATAATATTTTTAAATGGTCTAGATATGATGGTGATGATATTAAGGATAATGATAATCATATTTTTTTAATATAAGAAACATCATTTAATATGGCTAATTTATTCGAAACATTATCATCAGATGTATCTGATATAGTAAATCTTGTTGATAAATTTAAAGACATGATAGTTTCTTGAAATAAGGAATCACAAATTTTGAAATAATAAATTCAAAATTTGAAAGTAGATAATATCAGTTTCAATTATTTTGAGTAAAATATTATCAGGACGAGTAAAATAATGATAACATTTAAGATATTCTAACTCTGAAAGCAGAGATTCTGATGCAATCAGTCATGAAGGATAGGATTGTAAGTCTTGAATCTTAAGTTAATGAAGTTTTGAAGGACCATGATGATATGATTAAATTAACAAAAAATTTCTTGAAGTTATAGAGAAAATACACAGTTTTATGAAATCTTGATGTATCTAAATATTTTGAATGAAATTTCCTTTCAATGACATTCTATCCAAGTATCCTTTTTATGATTTTTTTCCAATTCATTTAGAGGAAATTTCTTTTCCTTTTTATCTTTGATAAATAGTTACTTACAAAAAATTATTTCATATATGTTTTTTAACATTTTAAGATAATATATTAAATTCCCATTTCCTTATCGAAAATTACAAGGGATAAGAAAACGTCCCAAGTGGAGAAATCTCTCTAAGTGTGATAATTGTTTGAGGTAGAGAATCTGAATTATAACATTATATAAGATCATAATTTTTTCATAAACTCCGGGGTATTTTAGATATGATAATAGATTATATATCTATTATGAATATAAATTATAAATCTCATAAAGGAAAAAAATTTGTTTATTTTTCAATGTTAACAGTTTTTCATTTTAGGTGTTGTATTGTTTCCAAAAGGGGGATATTCTAGAGTTAAAATTTTTTATTTTAAATTTTCCTTTCCTTAACATTGAAAATTAGAATCACATTAAAACACTATTAAAATAATTTTTTATTAACATTATATATCCCATGTTATTTTTAATGTCTATGTAGATAAGATAATATTCTACCTAACATCAAAATATTTCTTTTAAAAAATGAATATTATATTTTTATTATTCAATACGACTCATTAGATTGACCATGTGTCTAGTCCATCATAATAACTAGTATTTTATCCAATAGATTAGCTACTGTTCTATTTATTTGACTGGATGTATCTCTAATCAATTATATTTGATATAGTTTTGATATATCGAACTGACAATTATTAGTTCTTAAAATTGAAAATCAATAGTATAGTCCATCAGACTGTCCAAATTTTCTAATTAGAGTAAAAATAATTATTTCTATCCAAATTATTTATTTATAGATCTGTAATACCAGAAATTTCATTTGTAAAAGGATGTATAGTTCATTATTTTCCATGAAGACAATGACATAAATCATTATGATATGTTAAGTAAACATTGTCTGATGTTGTTGCAACCAAATTAGAAACATGATTGTTAAATATTTTCCTATAAATAGGTGGTCCTTTGAGAAAATATAGGATGACGCATCTGTAACTAAATAGGTCTATGATTTTTCTCTACATATAAATATTTCACTTATGAATTATAATTTCATAGAGAGAGGTATTTCAAAGGAACTTGAGTGAGGATTATAAATTCTATATATTTATTTGATTTTTAATTCATATATCCAATCCAGTATAGATTGATGGTATTCGGGGACTGGACGATAGGTGAATATGATCCATCAGATTGAAGATATATAGGGATTGGAAGAAAGTTGAAAATAGTCGATTTTTCAAGGTATTGTTGGTTGTTGGATGATAGATCCTTGTTTATCATCATATCAAAAAACATTTTTGGTTTGGAAAGATAGACCTTTTTAGTTTGGTTGAAAATAGTGGATATCAAATGTCTGGGATTATAAAATCTTTAACCATAAGGTTAATGAGTAGAATTCCTTTTATAAAAACTCTAAGTCATTCCTACTTTTATATATTCTTTATTTTACTTGATTAATCTTGTTTAAATTCCATTGTTCATTTACATATGAATGTTTATTTTACTTGTCTTTCTAATAAATTGTTTTGTTAAAATATACATGATACTGATAAAAAAACTATATAATCATATGATTTATAAATCATATATGAACACTCTAATCATCAGTTGACTTTTGAGTCTAATATTTTTAACTAAATACTTATTTTACTAGCTTAAAATATCAAAATACTATTCACCCCAAATTTTATCCATAATCAAATATTATGATCCAACAATTATTCCATGAAAACAACTCCTTCCTATAATTAATGTGACACATAGACTAGAATTCCTAACAATAATATCTCCATCAAAATAAATATATGTAAAACCATACAGGGTCTTGTCTAAACTAGATATATATAGAATGTCATATCTTAGTGTATTATTTATGTACCTCAAAATACCCTTGGCTGAAACATTGAGACTCTATTGGATCAAAATGAAATTTAGCACATAATTTCATTTATAATGTAATGTTAGGTTTACAAAATATTATGTATAGAATGATACCAATTTGATTTCTTTCAATCCTATTCGGTTACACTATGACCTACCTCATGTTTAATAAACATATTTTCAATAGATATATAAGTATAAATCCCCTTGTATTACCCCATACCAAACAATTTTTATAATTATTTGGAGTACATTTAATGGAATAAAAAAAATGTAATCATCTCCTTGAATGATTTTAATACAATGAACATATGAAATATCAACCCACATAGAAATTTAAAAATTTCTCTTCATTTCCTTAGAAACTCTTCACAATGATTCTTTTTATGTCTCGTTAAAATTATTCTATCCACATATTATATAACAATGATTTTATCAGGGGATTGTTCATTCACATAGAGATTACTGTAATCTTCTCCTTCTAATAAATCCATGATTGTAGAGAAATCATACTAAATAAAATTTGAGACTCTATGAGTCACTTTTAAGCTATAATATGATTTCTTATATCATAAAACCACGGACCCCAATTTATTCATAATAAAACCATGGGTCATTAATGTTAAATTTCCTCTTAAGTATCACTATTTATGAATGAATATATCACATCTATTTGATAAATTAAATAATTTATGTGATATTATACTTTTATGATCATCATAAGGGTACTATGTATTTCTTCTTGAAGTGTTTTCTATAAAATAAAACTCCTTCGAACTATTAATATCCTATGTAAACCAACCATGAATTATTTCTTACAACTTCACCTCTCTTATTATTATTATTTATGAAGCCCACATAGTGCCAAGGATATTTTTTTCATACCCCATGATACCATCCCCCATTTATTGTTGTTTCAAATCTGATCATGATCAACATTCATTTAACTCATCCCCTATTCACGTTCAATTTACTCTTAAATAATGGGAGGATTAAGTTGAAAAATAATTGTATTTTGGTTCTTATGTATTATCCTTTATATTTTAGTCTCGTCCATCTTATTGGAAAATAATATTCTCATAATAAATATATTTATTCATACTTTGATTAATAGTTTTCAAATCTATAAAATATTCTTCATCAGTGGTCACAGCTAGGTTAACCTAAATTGCAAACTACAAATTTACATTCTGTTCTAGAACTCATTTTTCTAGAATATACATGTTCCCAACTCAAACAATATCAAATTCATCATGAATAAACTCACATATTCTGTGATTATTTTTAATTTTTTACTCTATAAACATTATAATTTTTTTTTGGATTTTGTCTCATGAATTTTTATGCACTCCCATTTAAAAGATAGCGTATAATGATCTATTAATCAGATATTTCATAAAATATTCCGATATTTTATTTCTATATATTCATGTAATAGTATATTCAAAATACCTTCAAGTATTTGATAGTTTTGAATTATTGGTAACACCTATCACATGATATTGTTTGTTTATTGAGTCTCACAAAAAAAAAATTAGAATGTACACAACAGATCACACAAAATCTCTACAAAATAACTATGAAAGTGTGTTTGCAACTATCACGATTCTTTCCATGTCCTCAATGATCATATTATTTTTCTCGGCCACACCATTTTATAGAGGAGTGTATGGTGTTTTATATTTAAATTTAATTCCATTATTTTCTAAATAATTCTCAAAATAAATGTATATATACTCATTTCAATAGTCATACCTAATCATATTAACATAAACATCATGTTGTTTCTCATATTATCTTATATAGATTTGTATTATTTTAAGGGAATAAGGTTTGTTCATTATAGGAAGAACATTATTCATGTGTGGTAATCATAAATTAATGTAATGAAATATATTTCATACTTGGATGACTTGTTCCTCACATGACCAAACACATCAGAGTATAAGTGTTTCAATGGTCTACTTTACTGAACATCCACTTTCTTCTGTATTCTAGGAACCACCATTCCTTTTGGACATGTGTCCCTAATTTATTTTATATCCCTTTATATATTGAGAATGTATCTCATTAACTTAATTTAAGTGATATTTCTCATTTTTTATTGCCATGATTTCCAGGTATTAAATTTGATAAACCATTCTCATCTACGACTCTCAAGTAACATGAATTGGACAGATTATCGATTTGAATAAGTGTAACTTTCATTATATAATTTATTTCTTTGAAATAACTTCTATTTTTAGATATGATGTGACCCTCTCTAGTGGTTTCAGCTAATTCTCACTTGAATAAGGTGAGAGTAGATATAAAATGGAACATGGTAGTTTTTACAAGTTTCAATCACAATGTGTGATCTTAATACATTCAATAGCAATTATTTATCCTTGGATAAATATTTTTAAATTAATATATTGTTATCAATGAAACCAGTGTGGGTTATTTATTATCTTATGACCATGATTCCCATCACATAGACAACACTGTAGGTTACACTATCTACATATAGATCTAATTAATGATAAGTATTAGGAAAAGTGAGTGAGGCCTTCTATTGGATAAAGGAAGATTCAACAACATATTTTTATCCTCTTATCAATTCCAAAAATATAAAATAATTGATTTCCTTTTTCATGAAAAACAAAATTAGAATCTCCCTTGTTATTAATCTCTAATGATCTCAAACTACTCAACTGAGTACATATAGAACACTTTGTTGTTTTTATTCTCATCATCCCTAAATCAAAACACTACAAACTCTATAAAATGATATGTATCATTATTCTCTTATAAAAATTGATGATATATCATTTTAACTTCATTTATCATATTTATAATCCATGATTAATCCAATAGTTCTTTATTTAAGAGAATTAAATTTCCCCCTTGGAAATTAGCATCCAAATAAGGAATTATGTAAAAAATTCTTTTCTTGTTAGCCAAAGGACTAATTTTTAAAAGGATATTTTGGGAAACCACTCTTTTATATATGATTTATCAAAAATATTTCCATTGAGATGTATTATCCTCATTGGGATACCAAGTTACCCTTATACTATTCATCTTATTAAATCATTTTCCTTGGATATCACAATAGACCCCAAAAAAGATAGAAATTATTCAAACATCAATTGTTTTTAAATGAAATCAATTTTCACTCATTAATTCACAATAAATAAACATAAAAAACACATTCGTAGATCAACTTCATTTGAATAAATTGATATAGATAACTCATACATTCATAATAAACTCATCAAGAATCATTATAATATTTCCAATTATTTTAGAACAAAATAACAGAAAATTATATTCTCATAATTATTTCATTAGTAATATTTGGATGTTCTTTAGGTGAAAACATTGCTTCAATACTCTTCCTAGTTTTCAATTGAAAAAAATTAGAAACATGAAATATATATGAAAAATGATCAATGTTTTTTAATTATTTCGTGAATTAACTTGAATGATATTTTAAATATGTTATTTTGTTTTTTGAATATAAAATTTAGAATCAATGGGTTTAAATTCATCATAATATCACTATTTCGAAAAAAAATTCATAATGGAAAATATCAAATGTTAAATATTTTATAGGTTACAAAATCTTGTTATATTAAGAAAATATCCCATTAATAACTCAATATTCTTAGGGGTGACTTTATTTTTTTCATGTAACACTTCATATGTGATATACAATTAACATACATGCAGGATAAATCTCTAACCAATAGGTAAGTTTATTACATAACCTATAGTTATACTACATGGAAAATATTCTTAGGATAGTAAAAAATCACTTAGTCACTGCTCAATTCTCTTATTCATAGAACAATGTTCTAGCATGGGTCACCAAATTTTATATATAGTGGCCAAAATATATTATGTGTGGCTTGTAAGATATTTATGGGGACAAATATTCAATGTCTAGTAGATAAATTCCAAAACAAAAATAACACATGTATATTTTATTGAATTCACCTTAGATCATCTCCAAAAATCTCAAAAAAAATCTCCCTAGTTTTAAAAAACACCTCACCATCCTCCAATGATTATCTATCGATATTGCAAAAAATGAAAACTAATAACAACTCAAAGGGAACATGCTTTTTCAAATACCCTCTCATCACTACTATTTATAAATATTATTATCTACTATAATGATATTATATTAACATCATTATTCTTTTAAGAACATGATATTACTAGTATATAACTCTAAATTCTTTCTCATTCACTTGTATAGAATATTTTTTAGGTTGGTTTAACCACTTGAATAAAAGATTCTATACCAAAATCATCATTTTCATCCTGAACATGTATCAATACATTAGTAATGGTAATGTGTAAAATTAAAGATTAAATTATGAAAAAAATATGGTATTATAATTATGACATGAAAAATTAATGATAAATACAAACTAACTCATTTCCATCGATAAATTACCCAATGTAGACTCCTTATAGATTAAATTCTCATGAACCACATCCATACATAAAATTTACATGGGATAGAATATAAAATTGGAACATAAGGATTGCACTACCAGGAATAATATTGGAATGATGAAATTTATAATTACCCCTTCATCCAATGATACCATAATGAAAGAAGAGATATAATGACTCCGGAGTCCCACCTATAGTAGACCCCAGGATGGAGACTACCATCGTGGGCATAAAAATCTCACACATTAGAGGAATTAAACTCTATTATAAAAGGAAATTGTGATATCAGATAAAATCTATCAAAAAACTCAAGCACATAATATAAAATAAACCAAAAAAATCCCACAATGCATGAATATGGTAAACCGGTATAGATAAAATGTCACCAGGTAATGAACTAAGGGACAAGTCCTAAAGTGGTGACTCAACAACAACTCCAACCAAAGTTACCAATATCTAGTTCGATCCCCAATAACCTGCTTGAAAACTAAATTACAATTTATATATAGAGAGTGAACATAAAACCATGCTAAGTAACATCATACCCAAGGTCTCAATTGTACATGTGAGAAGATCATGCTAATGTTCCAGTGAAAATAGAATAACCAATAAGAACCTATACATGTCATCTAACCAAAACCTTCCCCATGACGAATTATACACCAATTGAGACATCTAATATAGTATTATAAAATCGAGATCAAAATAAATCAGGGTTCCATTTGATGTGGCCATTATCATGGGAATTTTCCACGTAATTTATAGTGTAGTTTGTTAATTTTTTATGTTAATTTATACATTAAAATGTTAGGTATAATATAGTGGTTAGTTTATAGTAAAATTATTCATCAATTATGATTATGTATTTTTTGTTTATTTTTATGTTTACAGTATCTATTTCCCTATTTTCTTTTAAAATTTTTAATTTATAAGTTTTTTATGATAATTTTCATCTTCATTATTTGAAATATATTTTTCTATTTGTATTATTAATCTATTAATTTAATAATCAGACTATTATTTTTATCCTCATGTTTGAAATGATTTAAATAATTTTAGAAATTTATTGTTTATATTAATTTATTAATTCTTCAATTAAATATAATATAATATTTTTTTATTTATAATATTTAGTTCGATCATTTTTTATCGTTTAATAGATCATTGATTAATATTTTTTATTTAATTTATATGTTTATAATTAGATCTTTAAAATCCTTTATTTTTTAAAATAATCAAATGTTTACAATTTATATTTTTAATTAATTCAATTAATTATAATTTTTCAATTTTTTTGAGGCAATAAAATTTAAATTTATAATGTCTAGGGTTGAGATGCTATAAAATTTAAGAGACCACATGAATATTTCATCTTCTACACACCCAAATAGATTTCGGTGTTAAAAATTGAGAGTGGAAAACAACCCTAAAGAAATATTCTGGTGACCACATGAGTTAATTGAAGCTAAAGTGGGGGTTTGTAAATTATTCAGACTGCCTAATCAACTACATGAGAACATATAAATCAACCACATATCCAAGGAAATTAATCACAAAAACCCCATTCAACAACACCTTACTAATGGACTGCACGATGAACCTATTCAAGTCCCCAGAGTCTAATTCCTCCCACGCCATTACCACATATTCTACATAAGAAGAAAAACCAAAAATATCTTATAATCGATTAAATATAGGAATTAGGTTTAAATATTTTTGTATATCAGATTGATTTCTGCACCACCATTTATGGTCCTTCAGTTTTTCACTATAAATGAGTATGATGAAGGAACCATTGTTGGATCTTGATGCTCAAGAACAAATATAAACATCAGGATAATGAGTCTGATGCTGACCATGAATAACCAAAGATAGCCTTATTGAATGAAGCACCCATGGAGAAGAGAAACCTAAGGATGCTCATTAATCTATTGAAATCGACTAATCGGAATGTTCCCAACAAAGGTCAACATGGTAGAAATATATCAATAAATGAATCTCCATTATAAATGATGAAAAATTAAATTTTGGATCATATATGATTTGAAAAAAACCAATGATTTTGATAAGGGGGAAGACGCTCATTCTGACCAACTGCAGAAAGAAATTTGGGTTTATACAATCTG
Source organism: Viscum album (assembly GCA_963277665.1). Lineage (NCBI taxonomy): Eukaryota > Viridiplantae > Streptophyta > Magnoliopsida > Santalales > Viscaceae > Viscum > Viscum album. The sequence goes on along the minus strand of OY728142.1, from coordinate 2,042,154,806 downwards.
AAGGAAACGAGCTCAATGGAGACCATTGTCTAACCACAATCCACACTCCTCTTTTCTTGGAAGTGATGGTATATCAAAGGGAAAAACAATTTCATGTGAATAAGATGAGTGGTGATGAAACCATTGTGATTCTGGGACTGATCTCGAAGAGAAAGAGTTATGCCCAAAATTACAGTTGTGTTTGAGAATCCATTTGAAACATTAGATGGTGGACTGAGACCGATGTAGCATTACTAGGAGTCTCAAGGACACCAAGACAACACTTCATCCTTCATAATCTGGAAAATGGGTTAAAAATTATGTTATGACTAAATATTTATGTCTGAGTGATGATTTCTCCTTAGTCAAGTGAAGTTGTAGCCTGAGGTCCATGAGATCAATGAACTGAGATTTGCAGTTGGGGTTTAAAGAAATAATTTAACAAAACCTCAAGTGAAAATGATGTATAAATGAGACTATGAAGGATTAACTAAGATATATATTTTTCCAGATTAATTTAAAATATACCACATATGGGATTGTAATTTAATTTATAAGGGTTCATATAAATTTATGTGCAAGTTTAAAAATTTAGACACTACTGACATACGTTCATTGAATTGGATATGATCAAGCCAATTTGAAGTAAGATATTGATGAAGAATATAAAGATATAAAAAATATAATCCAAAACTGGGAACATAATGGTGGGAAGGGGGAATTCTAGAATAGATATGATCATTAAAGAATATAGAGCTGAGAACAGGTGATTTGGTTTCTTGGAATGATTTGGACATAAAATATAGGGATAAAGATAAAGGTGAAACATGAGGGGGTGGGATTTGAATCGATTGAGAATATTATTGACATATATCATTCCTTTTTCTTCTTATATTTTTCTATTTTATTTTTTATCAGTTTTGTCTCTTACAATGATTATGAATAGTTTACTCCATAATTGGGGAATTAAATTGTCTAGTAAATCTTTACATCATATAATTCCTTCTATAAAACATAATTTTTTGTATTGTATTAGTTTCATTTCATTAAAATCCTTAAACAAGATAGACTATGATGAAATTTCTCAAACATTACTCAATTGGTTGAACCTCATAAATAGAGATATGTAAGAGTCAACCCTCCACTAGTCACTCTTTTGGAGAAGGATATTGTCTAAATAATTTTTGTAAATGCACCAAAAATCCTTTTTCCATTAAATAATAAATCATTTTAAATCAAAAAATTGAAACTATTATTTCACACTATTAAAAAATATAGTTCTTGAAATTTTTAACACAACATTTCATAATTTCTTCATCAATCATTCTCACACACTATTCACATCTGTTTTCAACTTTTATCTATTTTCTTAAAGGATTTGGTCTTTTAATAACCCCTTATGAAAATTCACTATCATTCCCTATGGTTTGAAATTATTCTCTACTATCTAGTAGTGAGTAGGAAATATAAATTGTAATTTTACTAAAATGTCAATGAACATGCTATATTCAAATTTTTCCACCATTGATAGGGAATACATGTGATAAGTGCATTAGGGTAAAAATATCAAATTAACAAAAATTAAAAAAATGGAAACTCTTAAAGTATCTATTACTAGTGTTGTTTCAAATTTCTGTTTCATCTTATATTTTTTGGAGCATTAAATCATTATTTGAAACTTTTTGTGATTATTTTTTTCAATATCTAAATACTAATAGAATATTAAGTGGGTTCTTTGCATAAAAATTAAATTTATATTGCCTTTTTCACTATTATTAGATCATTTCATTCTATTTTGTTCATAATCAATAATGGAATATATGTCAATTTGAAGAAACTCAGAAATATTATGAACCTGTCCTTAATATTATTCAAAAATAGAATAATTAAATCTACCAATGTTCTCAAAATTTTACTAATAAGAAGAAGAAGATAGAATTTTAGGATGAATGTATGAAACATTAGAAATTCTGGAAAATATAATAGAATAAGAAAAAGTTGACACATGTGAAGGAGGGAGTAACTTGAAAAAATTTGATAATGAATGTACATTGGGAATTGTGGGCTAAATATATGCACAAACCATTTATTGGGATGGATATGAAAGTAATGGAGAAAAAAATTTCAAAACAACCTACACACTGAATGAAAACAATTGATGATAATATCATGAAAAAATGGATTTTAGTTTGGAAATTGATAGGAATAATTAAAACAGATTGAAGATTAATGTGATATTTTATTCATTATTCCTATATTTATAAAATATCTCCCTTTTAGGAGTTCAGTGAATTCTATTTATTAGGTTTAGGATAAATTCGATAATGATAAATTGAATTTAAAAATTTATTCATCCTATTTTTACAAAATTTAGTGCAATGAAAATAAACATGAATTTGGGAATATTTTATAAGATAAACGAAAACCAATAATCACTGATCGGAATAATTTTTGAAAGTATTGATAAGTTTTATCATCCCAATTTTAAATTTGTATAATGAAAAATCATTGAAATGGTTTTTTATGTTGAAAATAATAGTGTATTTTTTGAGGAATGGTTAATTTATAAGCATTAACTACATAGTTCTTACAATAATAATCTATTTAAACTTATGTCTAACAAAATGATAAATAATGTTTCCAACCTAGGAAAATTGTTTAAATCCAAAAAATTATTGAATATTATTTTCTTTAATTTTAATTGAATAATTCTCCCCCTAAAAACTAAATTGGAACACTCCACATGAATTGTTTATGATAATGTATATTTTTGAAAGTTATCTTTGTGGATAGGTTGAACACACATTATATGGATTTAATTGAGATAATTCTTTTAAAGTAATGGTTTATAATGTTCTATATCCAAATGTGGATATTTTGTAAGAGATATATAATATGGTGAAGTCTAAAATTGTTGTTGATCATGAGGATTCTATTTCTTTTCTCATTACATTCATCATCTGATTTACGTATCTAATGTCTTCATAAATATGAGATTAAATTAGAATTTAAATTTCTCATGATTTCGAGTGTTTTTAAAATAATTTTGAATTCTATTTTTACTCCTAATATTGAACTTATTTGTATAAACTCAACCATTTTCACCACTATTTCAGTAAGTTTTGAGGTTTAATATAAGATATTAAGTTGTGTTTTTTATGTTCCTCACCATAGAGAACACATTTCTCTATTTTCCCTTCTTATAAATTTTAATTTTTTAAATTAGAGTCAATTATAGAATTGGAAAGCATGACTTCAAAGAGAAATTAATGTGATAATTTTTTATATAGATGATCTTAAGAGTTTCTTGGAACATCATAAGAGATATCATTTCATAAAAAATGAACAATTTTTATACACTATTGATGTATATTATTGTTTTTTATCATCTAGTCAAAATGTAGACATCTTCAAGTAGTTGTTAAATGTTAAAAAGAGCCTTTAAGATATTTTTTCAACTTTTGAATAACATAGTTCTATTTCATAAAGATTTTATTCACATAAATATCAAGTCGCAATCAAAATTAACTTGTCAAATCACATGTTGTGTTTCATGTATAAAAAACACCACCCAACTAGTGAATATGTTTAGTTTCAAGGATTTCTATTAAATAAACTTTAAACTATAACTTCTTGGGTGGTAACCCCTTTTATTTATAAATTTATTGTTCTTATTGTTTTCTTTTCTATGAATAAAATCCTTCAAGTTCATATATGGTGTTAATTTATCTCATAACCTTATCACCTATATTAGATTGATGCCCCATTATCACTTCCACTCTTTCACTCTCTCTCTCTCTCTTCATAGTTTCATAATTTTATTTTCATGGGTTGTAATATATGATGGATCAGTTATTGAAATTTATATTTATTAACTAGAATAGATCATGTGTAACTAGAATTGTAAAAATTAGCTTCTTAATGGAACTATATGGATAATATTTTCATATATTATACCTCTAGTCACATTTTCTCTTGTGCTTAAATATTTTAAATCTAATGATGAATTTTTTAATTTTTATGTATAGATAGTTGAATTAATATTGGGATAAAATTTAAAAATAAATAGGTAATCTTTTTAATGAACTTCATTTAAAAAAATATTCTTAAATAAGGGGAGTTTTTGGTTTAAATTTATCATTTTATAAGACCCTTCTTTACTGTTATTGTGTTTTCATATGCTAATTATTAGATTAATGTTGGGATTCAATGTATTTAAATTTTTCTTAGTGTGAAAATAAGTATGGGGTAGTAATTCCCAAGGATGTTCTTGTTTAATTTATGTATATCTATATGTTGTTTAATTAGTATATTATTTTTTACATGGTTTAAAATCCATTTAAAATACATTTCCAGACTTGCAGACACCCTCTCTACTAGGTAATCAATGATTTTCAAGATACTGTCTTGAATGTTATTGAAAATTATTTTGTCTACCCTAAAAGAAATTTCATGAAAAAATTTAAATAGTTTTTTAAAATACTAATAATGTCAAAATTTTCTTTTGAACGGTGTTATGAACCTTGAATATGAATTTGATCTGTTGAATTGAAAACATTTTTTAATGAAATGATTAATTATTTTATTTAACTTTTGAAGTTGACTTTTGGGAAAAATATTGGTTTTATGTTTGGGGCATAGGGTATTTATAATTTGGGTAAAATCAAAAATTAATGTAAAACAATAAAAAACACTATAGAATATTTTAAATTGTGAGTTTATTCATCCTCATCTTTCTTATTCAATGGATTAATTTTTTTAATGATGAAATTTAAATTTCTAGTCTGAGGAATTTATCTTTTTATTATTTCCCAAGGATTTAATTTGGTCCATAAATTTATTTATCTCTTGGAAAATTTAGTTTTCAATAATGTATTTTTAGTAGTATTTAAAATCATCCTTGGTTTTGAACATTTTTTTTGGGTGTTTATATTTTATGAAATGTATTTACCTAAGATATGAAATAAAAATCCTAATCAAGGTTGATCCTCTATTCTTTAATCCTTTAATTATTTAATTATTTAATGTGTTGGATGAGTTATTTATCTTGTTTATAGGTATTTAACTTGCTCATATAAATAGAATGTGTAATTATTTTTCCTTTTATTTATGTATGTCTATTCACTAGGAGATAAAGTGTAGTTTCGGTATCTTAGTTATATTAAAATTTTTGATTGTTTAAACTGTTTTAAAATTTTAATTGTCAATCATATATATAAATTGAAAACCAACTTTTGATCAACCCTCATTTTTTGAGAAGAGAAACCCCCTTTTGCAATATAAAAGAGTTTATAGGGAATATTACTTTTATAAACCATTTTTTTGTGAAACATATCTTTTCATTAATTTGAATTATTTTCTTCCACTAAATTTGTTTGAATGAACACTTGAGCACAAAAAAAGGATAATTGTTGGGTAATTTGATAAGGCCTTTGATTCGGGTGTTTTGAAATGTTATCTATAGTGATCTTTATATGTTTTTATCCTTAATTTAGACTTTAATAAGTTAATTATAATATGTTGGATATTTTGTAGAATAATTATTAGTTTTTGATGTGTAAGTTTTTTTTTTGTATTGTTCATTGTGTTATTTATTTATTTCTGGTTTCAAATATATATTTCATTTTATTTTTACAAATTATATAGCGATTAATTAATTACATGTTTCACTTTAATCTCGTGTTATAAATTATTTAAATAAATTTTCATTTTTATTCTAATTTTTTCATTTTTTTGTTATTTTTTTAATTAATTAATTGTTTTATCAATGATTTTTAACATTTTTATTTTTTATTTTTCAAATTTATTTATTTTAACTTTTATTCAATCAATAAATTTTTGATTTATAACACTTGTTTTATTTAGATGTTCATAAATACATTTTTTAAACTTTATTTTTTAAAATTATATACTCTTTAAAATTTATATTTATAATTCATTTTTTTAATCCTAATTTTTGATTTTTTTATAGTAGTTATTTTTAAATATTTAATGTTTGGTTTTGACTAAACATACAATTCAAGAGGCTTCATGATCATTTCATCTATCACACACCCCAGTAAATTTGGGTGTGAAAAACTGACAAAGGACAGTGACCGCACGACAACATGAAAGTAACCAAATGTGTTAAATGAAGCTCCAAAAGGGGTTGGTAAAATTGGAAAACTACAAAATCAAATGCATGAAATAATATCGAGTGACCACACAACCATTGAAATAAACATTTAAAAATATATTCAATTACACAACATTGATCACCCATATAGAAAATCCATACATGTCACCATAATCCCATGTAACTAGATTAGGTTTCACATTTTCACTCTAAGAGGATGACCCAATCCCTTGTGAAACTAATTGAATATCAATGACTATTTTCAAAATTTTAGTGAATCTGGGTAAATTTGGTGTCACCGTTTGAGGTTCTTGAGTCATATGTGATGATGGAATCCAAAGAAGAAACTATAGTTTGATATTGAAGACTGAGAACTAATTTAAACATAAATAGTATGAGGATGACAACAACCATTGTAGACCACATACACCTAAATCAAATAAAGATACCATGCTAGGGAAAAGAAACACAAGTTCAGTGATCAATATGTTGAAACCAACCAAGATAAATCCTCTCCATGCAGGTCAACATGGAAATGATATATTAATTTTTGAAGTTCCATCATGGATGATGAAAATTTAAATTTTGGATCTGGTTCAATTTGATAAACCTAAAGCTTCCTAGAACAAGGAAGATTCCAATTCCAACTGAGTGAGAAAAAACAAACTCGGATTCATAAAATCCCAAGGAACTGAGCTCTTCTAACACCACATCCTAGAAAAGAGCCACATTTATCTTATACAATAAATGATGGTTTTTTCAGAGGCCTAGTAAATTTTTGGTGAAGAAGAGGAGGGGTGGTGAACTTGATCTGAGTCAACGACTGAGCTCAAAGAAGAATACATGTTCCCAAAATTATATTTTTGTTCAAGAATATGAGGGAAATTGAATATTTCTTACTATTTCCAATGTAGAAGAACCAGGAGTTTCATTTTCATTGAAAAAACACCTCGACCAACTTAATCTAGATGAATTAAGTTAGCAATAAATTGGTGAATGAATCCCTAAATCTAGATGTGTATTTCTCATTTTCAAAGTAAATTTATGGTATTATATTAGTGAGATTGATAAAATGAGGGTTACTATTAGTGTTTAAATAATTATTAAATTAATCTTCTAGTACTAATGATAAAGAAGGAGTAATACAAATAATTCTCCAAGATAGAGATGCATATAGACATATTAAAAATAAACTGCATGTGGGTCTATTAATGTATTTAGAAGGGTTCATCTAAATTCATGTGGATGTTTAAAATTTTAAGCACCGATGAAACATATTTGGGGATTTGGAGATGACTATGTTAATTCCATGAAATACATCATTGAGGATCCCAGAAATAATTGAAATAAAATCCAAAACTGGACACATAATGGTAGGATGTTGGGATTTTTGTATTAAGATGATCATCAGAGAACTCAAGGCTAAGATTAGGTGATTCAGTTGGTGATTACGAGCAGGACTTCAACAAAGGTAAAAATTTGAATATGAAATGGGGGAGTAATTTTTTGACAGAATAGTGAATATTCTTCACCAATCTCGTTTATTTTTTTTATTTTTTCTATTTTTATTTCATCATGTGTCTTAATTTCAATTAGTATGAACAATTAACTATATGCATGGGGAATAAAATTTTTTGGTTATTTTTTAATTATTCATGTCATTCATTATATAAAAAACTATTTTTATATTTTATCATTTTCATTTCATTAGAATCCTTATATGAGATAGATATTGATGATATTTATCAATTTTTATGCGGTTAGTTGAACCTCATCAATGGAAATATGCAAGAGTCCTCCCTCTATAGGTTACTTTCTTGGAAAAGCAGAATGACCAAATAATGTTTTTGAATATTCTAGAAATATATTTATCATGAAAGAGGAAATCATTCTATATCAAAAAAAAAATTAAATACCCCTTTTATATTCTAAACATAGTTAGTTATTAACAATTTTTAGACTACATTTCTTGATTTCTTCATTAATAATTCTCTCACACTATTGACAACCATTTTTTATGTTTCGAGCATTTATTTTCAAAAATATTGGGTCTTCAAATAAGTTCATATAATATTCACCATCCAAATCTATGGTTTTACCCCATTTCCACTAACTAGTAGTGACTTAGAAATATTAATTAAATTTTTTCTGGTATGTCAACAACCTCATCGTGATCACCACACTACCACTTCACCACTGAATTGAATCCCTCACACCCCAACATCAATTTAACTATGCTACCATAAATTCCACATATATAACATCACATACCATCAATCTAGGATGTGATTTGGGTTGTATTTATACCAACCCCACTCTAACATGGTTAGCATATGGTTCTTGCTTTAGGAATCATCACAGTATAGATGCATCACATAACATCTTGACCAAATACACATAGGCCATCACATCACATCTCACCCAATGACAGTTAGACCATCACATCAAATATAGCATCATTATATCAATAGAATAGTAGGGAACCAAGAATGCGAAGGGAATAAACCTCATTATCTCACCTTACCAAGATTGACCCCCAGCATATATAATATCTTATAAAAACCACATTACGTCATATATTACATGGAAAAACCTAGCCCGTCACTAAAAATTTCATCCAATGACACATGCTCTATAACAATTGAAGGAATACTGGGAAATAGGGGATATATATCCTTCCATAACACCACCTTCAAAGAAATTGAATAAAACAGAACCCCAAACCTTTGGGCATTGGTAAGGATATCCAATTTAGATGGGTCGAATAAAGAAAAAACAAAAATATAAATGAAATAAACAATGATCACAACACCCAACCTATTGGTTAACAACCACTAAAAAATAATACATGAAATCACCACCACCATTGTACCACATAACAAATTTCATAACCATTGCAACCACTATATGCTAGCACCACTCTTCCACCACACAAAACAATACATATTACAACTTTCAATTATATATTTCACTAATTTATAGACATAAGAAGTTTAAACTAGATTTAATTTAGTATGAAAATTCTTTCACATTTACACAGCCCATCATTCGTTCAATTATAGACCCATTCATTTATCAATTTTATTGAGCATTGCAATTTATTCTATGGCTAACCTGAAAAATAACACTACCATTCCACATAATAAGTGTCAAAAAACACATCAATCTTCTACAAAAAACCTCATATACAAAAACATCATTATTATACATTAAAATATACATCGCACCACCACAACCCCATATCACACATTCTAACCAAATATCAGAACACAACTATCACACACTACCACCAATGATGACCACCACACATCAACACTAACGTTCTCCATAACTATTGCACATCATAACTTTAAATAACAAGAACTACACACCAAATAAAATAACTTCCCACATCACAAATATTATAACTAACCACATAGTATCACATCATAAAAAAACCCATACAATTCAACATAATAATGAAATCATACAGAACATCAACACATCTCAGTTTCCACAATTCATTAACAAGATTGTGTCACATTACCAATTTATTTAGAATGGGAATATTCCCACACACTAGATTCCTTGGGGAACCATCTTATTATCTAAATAAACATTCATTATATTTTTATTCAAGGTGTGATAACAAAAAAATCATAGTTATAGTCCTAAAACATTTTATATTAATTGAAAATAGGGCTACCAATAGCCACTATTTTTAGTATTGGAAATATCATGAATAAATACATCAAAAACAATATAAAATTACCCAAAAAATTTAATATCTCCCCCCATTCCCATAAATATAAATTATTATATTTTGTTATATTTATTTTTATAACTCTTACTATCCACCGAAAGGGAATCAAAACCATGAAATCTCCACCCATGGAATGTATAAGGGAATAGAAAAACGATTTCCTACCTCAAGAATGATTTTTATCTACTATTCTCCAAAGAGTAAGAGAGGAAATCAAAAAACCATTACCAAAATTGTAAACCATAGATAAATATGAAAAATAGTAATAGTTTATCAAAAACACATATGAACTCACCTTGAATAAAAATCAACAATTCTAATGTGACACCACAGGAGAAGAATAGAAGGAAAACACATGGTGAAAGGAGAACATACTTCCTTGGATTTCCAATAATAAAAAATCATAATGAAATATCAAATGAGATGGAAGTACGTCTATGATATCACTGAAAATCACATAGGGTTTATCCACAAAATAAGAGAGTTGATGGAATAATGGGAATTGAATCATCTAAACACTTGATATTTTATTTTTTAAGTATACTAATTTACAATGTAAATTCCACAATTAACACATAAATTACATATGGTTTTTGTGTTGAAAAATGTAAAAAAAAGTATTTAGGTCATGAATCTCTCTTCCACAAAAAACATGGCACATTTGGCTAGATTAATTTTATTTTTTAAATCCCCTTCTTTAAACATAAATTCATTTAACTCTTTTTCCCTCACTATATACAAGATATACATCAAAAATAGAACCATATATAAAACAAAAATTCACATCATGAATTCTATTTTTTGGTTTTAAATTTCTATAATACTACAAAACTACTTCTATAACTCCACAAGACCCTATGAGACCTCCTACAAAAACTTTACAACAACAAAACCAGTAATGTAATGGGATGAGAAGGTATGAATCATTACACTATATAACAATAAAATAATTAATTTTCAGGAAAATAAAAATGAATTTTATAAGGAAAGGAAAAGGGGTTCAAACAAAAATCCCATGATGCATCTCTTGGGATTCTCATTATACCTCGCATACTACCACATGTCAAATAATCCCAACCCAAATTTCAATAAAAAACCCACACAACCATATCACGATCAATCACTGATGATAAAACCACACATATGATACTATACACTATCAACATCCTTTCCTCAAAACCATGTACATAAAAATACAACCGTCAAATATCCCGAACCAAAAACCACCACATCTAATACACAATACATAAATGATCACATAAATAAATTAATTTTATCTTCAATGTCAAGATATAATCCTCTTTAGGTGGAACTTATTCTCTCGAATGGTTTTAATGGTGTAAAGATGTAAAATGTCTTGATTAGGAATCTGGTATTCCCTTTTTATATGCTGAAAGCATTATCACGCATCAAGACGTCATGAAGAAACACATATCATAATGTAACACTATCCAGCCATCACATCATCAATGTAAACCAAAACTAGGAAATGAAAAAATGAAAATAGAACTAGGTTTTATTCATGAATCTATGTCTCTCACAATAATGAACTATCATATATTCCAATAAAACTAAATAATACATGAACCAAGGAAATGTTTTTTCCATGAAATACCATCTCTTGATAAACCTAGATTTCAACTGGTCATTCTACAAATTCTCCTTTATCCTTGATATCTAAATCTCTCGATTCAATAATGTGGGGGTCATTGTTGTGATAATGGAAAAATTGAGACTTTTGAAATATCTCATGGATCCTATCTATCTATGGTCGAATGATTAGCTGATATGGATCCTCTCAAACATGACCCAACACCTAAATGTAAAAAACTAGGGAAAATTCATACCCCCTATCAATTCTTCTCTTTTCTTTCCATGCGAGAATCCAAAGAATACAAGGTCCCTAACCTCAAAATCCAAGGTCATTATACAGTGATCAGAATAGGAATTATGATGGTCCTACACCTCAATAATCTTATCTTGATAAAACTAGATCTTCTCATTTGTGCTTTTCCATATATCTAGGAAAAGAACTACTAAATACTCAACCTTTGCCTAGAAAAATGGAGAATGACACAACCTCCCATACAATGCCTTTAATAGAGTTGATATAATGGATTAGTAAGAAATATTATTATATTAAAATAGATATAGAGTTATGTTCATTAACCGTTATCCACTAAAGTCAATGAATCATGCTTTCAACATATCTTCTAGTGTTTGGATGGTCTGATCTATCTACCCATCTGACTGAGGGTGGAATGTATGGAAAAGGAAAAATTGGGACCCAAAACCAGGTTGCAATCCCCTCCATACGCATTATTTATATTGATGATCCTAATCAAATATTATGTTCATTGGTATACCGTAAATTCTAACCACATCATCTATATACTGCCTCATCAAGACTTCCATGAAACTCAACTAGAAGATCACTAGAAATGGTGCCAACTACATCATTCGGTCTACTATCACCAAAATAATATCATATCCTCCCTATTACAATGATAAACTGGTGATGGAGTCCATCATGATGTATTCCCATTTCCACTTAGGAAAAACTAAGGACTACAACAAACCTCTAGGAAAATTTTTCTCCACTTTCTCCAGCTAAAAAAATAGACACATTGATACAACCTCTTCCCTTCACCGTTTCACCTCCGACTATCTTATATATCTATTCAAGACAAAATAAATCATTGTAATTCCAAGATTTACTACTAAGTGTAATATTTGAAACTCCTAGTGGACTCCCTGATGCATCACCATAAAAGAAACCTCTCCTAGAACAATATCCAATTCTTAGAACCCCTTTGGAGAATCAGTATCCCCGATATGGTTGCTCATCACCACCAAATCTGAGTCTCCCCATTAAGACTCCTCCAAATTCTACATAATGAATGAATCAAAATTCATTTGACAAAAAAAAACCATGAGTAGTTCACTCCCCCACATTGAGATGAAACATTGTAAGCACCTTTATCACTTTCTAAATATCCACATACTCCTCAGCCACATCACCTTGAAAAATCCAGCTCAACACATCAGTAATAACATTCCCCTTTAATAGGTAATAAGATATATAAAAATCATAATCCTTATGAAACACCATCCAAATTGGTTATAATGGATTCAAATACCTCTACGAAAACACATATCCTAGGCTATTTGGGTATGTGAAGACCATAATGCTCTCACTGATGAAGTAATGCCACCAAAATCATACTTTAAAAATATTTCTGCCAACCCCAAATCAAGGGTGGTTTAGTTATTATCATGGGGAAATATCTTCATATATCCATAATATATCAGACCTCTAAACTTTATCAATACACATCCCAATCCCAAATGAGACGTGTCACATAAAATCCCAAACAACCCACCCTCCTCAGGAAACTGAAGCATTGGATCACTGATTGACTTCTCCTTTAGGTAGACAAGCATCATCAAGAATTTATTAGACCATAAACTTTCCTAGTATATTATAGTAATTAATATTATTGGGGAATAAAAATGAGATATATCTATCACAAACCACCAATAATATCTTGTGATACCAAGGATACTTCAATCCTCTACCTCATTTTTGGGTGATTCCCAAGAAACAGTGATCTCAATAGTTGATGAGACCATATAAAAACCCTACTAAGACACTGTATATCTAAGGAAACACACCCCTCACATCTAAAAATCACACTAGGATATATTGTTGAAAGACTATCATAATATATCTGAGGTGCTATACGTTCATCCTCTAACTTCGAGCAGATTAAAATATCATCCATGAATACAATGATGAACCAATCCATGAATTCACATAACAAAACGTTCATGATTCCCATGAAAATGGATGGTGCATATGTAATAATAAACATCATGAACCCAAAATCTACATACCCATACCTTCACTAAAAGTAAATATTTAAGTTATATTCATCCTTCAACCACATCTACTGATATCTAGGATGCATGACAACCTACACAAACTTACTAGATCCTCTTAACAAGTACGCCATATCATTTATCCTTGGATGTAGGTAATGGTTCTTGAAAATATTCTGATTCATCATCTAGTAGTTAACACACATCCATATACTACCATTCACCTTCATGGAGAAAAACACAAAATCATCTCAAGGGAATTCACTAGGATTGATAAAACCTATATACATTTGATTATATACCTATAACCTAGACAGTCATAGATTCAGAGGTGCTATTTGATAGGGGACATTGAAATCAATAATTCACCCAACTATATCTCTATACCAATCACGATATTGAATCGAGTGTATAGTTCCAAAAACTCATTTGGGAAATCATATTGTAACTCCTCCACAACCTAGGGAAAACCCTCAACATAATCATACACTAACATCACCACTGAAAAATATAAAAAATGTTGCACTTTCATGCCACACATCTGATAACCACTCTAACAAAATAACACCACTTGATATCCCTACAAATTAGAAAACGAATCAATCCAATATAAATAGTTGATGAATGCACACATAGAATACTTATAATCCTTGTTTATGATAACATTGTATGGATGTATATATAATAATTCGATGTAAAAAATTTAATATTGCTTCCCCATCACTATCTTATTTCCCTAATACACATCATATAATGAAATCTGACCTCTGAATGGAATGGATAACATAAGGGGCACTAGAACACTCTACCCATATAGTCCATTGAATGGACCAGAGGATAAGAAAACAAGTTTATGAGGATCCTAGATCAAAGGAAACAAAAACAGGGGTAATTGATAAATGTATCATACTTCTAACATCTCCTAGTTCTTCTAACCTGCTGCTATAGACACATGCATATGAACACATCCATATCCTATTAATCAATACTTTCTACCTCTAATTCCATTCTATATTCGAGTTTCTCATGGATTTAGACCATCATGAGGCTTCCTTTTTCCAAAACTATTTTCCCTCATCTTTGGAAAAATTATTATGGTCTCCTCCACTAAAAATACCTTTGAGATAACTGTTTTTACTACCAAAAAAGAGTATGAAAACCTATATGTAAATGGCCACCCTGAATGGTTTGGTTAAAAACATGATAGTGACCATGTCCTCCATAGGTATATAATGAAAATGTAATCCACCCAATAAGTTCATGATAGAAATATTCACTAGAAGGATGAGAAACTATCTTTCATAGTTGGCTCCCAAGTGATCAAAATACTATACACACTAAAACCCACGGCATAAAAGTCTAATCCTTAATATTCACTAGTGGACACTCTATTGAGGCTCAACTCCCATGGATATCAAGCACTCTATAAACTCCACATTTTTCTTCACTCAAATGTATATAGGGAGAGCAAACAGGGTAACATCATCCCCATTCAGTAGGTGAAAAGCCTTGTCTAGATGATAGGATTTATACTCCACATCCAAAATAGAAAGTAGGAAAAATTGAATGAAGTCCTTGATCCTAATCCAAAGATTCTGCACACTTATGATCCTTTACTTAATGGAGATCAGTTTAAAACTTCTTTTCCATTTTCAATGATGAATGGAACTTTGAACTAAACAAATTTTAACCATTTTTTCACAATAAATTTTCCTCCTTACAACCATGAATAAACAACATCCTAAACTAACACATATCTCTATGTAACTAACTAGCTACCAATGGAGCCCATAGAGTATCCAATTTTTGGATAAAATCGAAAGTGATCTCGAGTCCCCCAACCATCTCTCTATATCTAGGTATGATATTATCTTCTAAAACATTCAAATACTTTTCGACTAAATGCTAAGAGAATCAAGCTTCCAAACCACGTCCTTTTATATTGGGTACATCCTCTAGTGATAAGCTGGATTAGATTGAGAATCCTCTATAGCCTTCACTACTCATGAAAAATGACTAGGATATTTTTCTGAAAGCCATAGAGAAAATCCTAATCCTAATATCACAGACACCACTAGGAAGTTAGGTTTTCCTAATAATTTTATACCAATGGTTCAATAGAATAGTTTGTAAAGGGGTCCTTTACCAACAGTTTGAATAAACCATTGGTAAAGGTTGAGTTAGTGAAGGATTTCCAAACAGTTTGAAGAAACCATTGGGAAATCTAAAAAATTTGATCCCTTTACAAATGGTTAGTACAAACTATTGGTAAATCCCATACTTTTTTGAATAGTTTTTAAAACCCATTGGGAAAAGACCCCCCAAATGCCGCAAAACCACCCCTATTACGCAGAAGAAAATAACTCCGCATTTCCCCTGATTTCCAGAAGCCCCCGTGCATGTGAACCCTAACTCAAGGTCTTCCATACAATCATCTACAACTCCCCCCATCCAGGTAGACTACTTCAACCTATTCTCAAATACAGACAAAGAATCCCTCATTAATGTAATTGACATGGTTGGGGTGTGGTCTACCAATATCTGTGAGCTAACATGGTGAGTTGAGGTATCTTATATGTTTATATTGTCGTTCATCCCAATTATGAGCTAGTTATAAGGATATATTTCTATTCTCAACTTTTCTCCATTTATTTTACTATCTATAAATATTACGTCGTTATTCCATATTTCTAGAGATTTTGGAAAATTATATGATTCACACTATTTGATTTTGAATCAATGACTAATACATGATTTCTAGATATTTCTGAGTATATAGAAGATGGTTTATAAACTATCCCTTAAAAGTATCACTATTTTGTGTTCTTTATGATCTGTAGTATCATTGACATACATTAATATTAATCAAAAATTTTAAAATTAATGTTTTTGTCTATACATTATGAAATTAAACCTTTTTATGATTCATGAACATCCTATTATTGTAGAAGCCTAAACTTTATCCTCCCATGGGGTGTGCTTGACTTGGGTAACTAATTGGGTAATGAAAGGGATTACCATAGGGGTTCCAAGAATGAGTTATTGAACATGACTTAATTATTTGGGATTCTTATAACACAAAATGGGACATGAGGCATGGGACTCTTATATGAAACCTATTGAAAATGAATATAATTAAATTTTATCTTATTTTTTGAGTACTTGTTATTTGACTAAGGATTTGGAATTCGTTGATGAAACCAACCAAGGATTCATATTAAAAACATATCTTTTAATTCCATTTTGAAACCCCCAATGATTCATGATGATTTGGTTTAGAATAACATCGGACAAACTACCTTGGATTCATTGTGATTATGATTTGGGAAGCCCTGGGGATGTCCCCCTTGGATTATAAACAAGAGGCCTCTCTCTTTACATAGGCTGGGAACTCCTTCCTCCATATAAATCCATCTGATGTCAATCAACTTTTTAGTTCTACACTCCAAATATATAAGGATTGACTTAGTTTTAATGTTTTTCATATATTATTCTTTGTTTCTATTTTGATTTGCTCTAAACCAGGTGGTGACTTGTGTGACATGACCTACCCAATAAGTGTAGTTTTATTTGTTTTCAATTTTCATTTTATAATTCAAGTGTCATGATTATATGAATCAACATCATTTAATGTCTTCATAGCCACTCATTTTTTGTTGTTAGTGAATTATATGGACTAATGGAGGTACTGGTGAGATGTATCCCCACTCAAATATGGTAATTGGTTTGTTTACTCATATTTTCCCAAGGTGGGTAATGGATATAAGGATGATCCATGTGAAGGGATTGCAGATAGTTGGGGTAGTGGGGTAAGTTGTTTTCCTTTTTTTAGTGGGGTGATATGGTACATTCTTGTGACATTAGTTTGGGTGTTATGAAATGTACTACCTTTTCAAAATATTTCCATTTTTATCATCAATAACTTATTTAAAAACTCTCTTTACACATTCTACATCTTTCATGAAAATCCTTCACATTTTAATATCTTGAACAATGTTCTATCAGGTCTATGTTGTCTTCTTGTATGTGATAAATGAGAAAATTACAAAACACATCTCACCTCAAATTTAGGCACACATAACTGAATTAGTATATCTTTACATTGTTTTAATAGTTCACTACATAAACTAGAAACTCCTTCTATTGTCATTTACTTAAATATATTTTTGATTAAACATCGATCTTATTGAATTTCTTATGATGAAATGACTTATAACATTTCTTTTTACATAATAGATTGAATTTGGATGTTTGAAACTGATCAGATCTCAAGCGATTTCCAAACCAATTTTGAGATCCATTTAGATTTTTCATTTCATAATTCTTCAGATAGTGGTCGCATACACTGCCCATGTTCCAATTGAGTTGGTAGACATTCGTTAAGCATTGAAGAAGTCATCTAACACATTACCAAATGTGGTTTTCCAGAAAAATACTATGTGTGGTGTCACAATGGGGAGAAAATGAAATATCTAATTACTGATGATCGAAATGAAAGGACTAGATTCGAGAATTTGTTAGATGACAAGTTTCTATTTATTCGTCATCATGAAAAAGAAAGGATTTCGAATCAGGAAGACCTCGATATGAGGACAAATGATGCATCTAATGAAAATGATGATATTTTCAGGGAAAAAAATTGACTGATGCTACCACGACTCAAGTATATCGACAATGAGATAAAATGAAAACGTTGGAATTTTTAATCCGATTGTTTAATGGGAAAAAAAGGTATGGGATTTATAATATAACAATTGATTACATTCTTACATTATTGAAAGATTTACTCCCTGATGATGCAGATATTCCTTCAAACCACTATATGGCATAGAAGTTTGTTGAAGAACATGGATTTTCATGAAATAAAATTCATGCTTGCCTGAAAGACTGTTGTTTATTCTGGGAGGAAACCGCTGAATGAAATTATTTTATAAAATGTGGCACATCCCACTGGAATTAAAAATATGATGGAACAACATCTCACATGTGACATAATGTAATGTGGAACTTTCCATTGATCCCCAGACTCCATAATCTTCATATGTATGATGAAATATCAATAAAAATGGGATGGAATGTTACCGAGGGAAAGAGGACTAATGATGAGTTGGTTCACCCTGCATATGGATTTTCATGGCAGGGAATTGATGCTTGATAACCTGATTTTGCAGTTGACGCGCGTAATGTGGGGCTGGGTCTTTCATGTGATAGTTTTAATCTGTTTGGGCAGATTCCTACTTCGCACAACACATGGCCATCTTTTATACACATTTATAATTGTCCCCCATAGTTGTGTATGAAAAAAAAAATCACTTACATGAGTATACTCATATCTGGCCCTTCTGATCCTGACATTGATATTGACGTATACATGAATCCTTTAATAAAAGAGTTTAATCTTTTTTGGGATATGGGTGTGCGCCCATATAATGAATATTTGAAAGAAATATTTCAGATGTGTATTGTGCTTATGTGGATGATCAATGATTTTCATGCTTATGCAATGATGTATGGATAGAGCATGAAGGGGAAACTGTCATGTCCTATTTGTATGAAGAATACAAAATTCAGAAGAATGAAACATCACTATAGTTTCAATTTTATGGGATATTGACGATTCTTACCAACAGAATATCCATATAAAAATAATGGACAAAGATTTGATAATACCATAGAGTTCGATGATCCACCTCATCGTATGTCTGGAACTGATGTCCTTAATGAATTGAAAGATTTCCTTTTTTCATTCGAGAAGGGTCAAATGAAATTTGGAAAGGGAATGAATGTTTCCACTGAAACCTGTTATAATTGGAGGAAGAGGAGTATATTTTTTTATTTGCCTTATTGGTCAAAAAATTTGTTACGTCATTGCTTAGACATAATTCTCATTGGAAAGAATATATGTGAAATTTTTCATTCGATAGTTATAAATGTTAAGGTAAAGACAAAAGATGATTTACGGTCTTGGTGTGACTTTGTAGATTGGGGCATCAGACCAGAATTTCATGTTGTGCATATCAGTTAAAATAAATGGAAGGTTCCATGTGCTTCTTATGTAATGACACATATGACAAAAAAACCATTTATGGATTTATTAGAGACTATTATAGTTCCTGATGGCTATTCAATAAACATATCTATATGGGTCAACAAAAGAGAGTTGAAGCTAAAATCTTTGAAGACTCGTGATTATCACGTTCTTATACATGAGTTGATTCCAATAGTAATCTGGCATCTTTTGTCCAATAATGTAAGGGTGAATATTATTTGGTTGTGCCATTTGTTTAGATATCTTTGTGGTAAAAAGTTTTCCTCGTCTTTCTTGAAAAAAATGGTGGCAAATGCCCCATTAATTTTGTGTGAGTTGGAGAAATATTTCCTCCCTCATTTTTCACTTGCATGCTTCATCTGACTGTCTATATTTCCATTGAAATACTTCATAGAGGACCTGTTTCTTTTCATTGGATGTATCCAACTAAAATAAATATATATACATTAATGTCTTATGTTCGAAACACGAATCATATCAAAGGTTCTATCGTGAATGGTTACTTAGCTCAAGAGTGTATGGATTTTAGATCAATGTATTTGTTAGATCTTACTACAAGAATGAACAGACCAATGAGAAATGAAGAAGAACAGTATGAGGAAATTGATCCCAGTTTTCCATCACTTTCACAAATAGAAGGAATTCTTAGATTATATAAAATTAACACATTAAGCCTTCAAGCATGTGAGATGGAGCATCACATAGTTTTTTTCAACTCTTATTTGTTTGATGACTACATCAGGTAACTAAATTTAATATATATATCTTACATATATATCTGTTAAACTATTCATATTTTTTATCTATAGGGAACATAAAACAATGATAAACAGAAAGCATCATTCTTTATCTTCGATAATGAGGGAGACTTTTCACAGCAAATAGGTTTATGCTTATTTAAAATTGAAGGTAAAAATATTACTATTTAAAATAATTAAATCAATATTTTATTAAGTTTAAAATTTATTTATATTATAGGTATTAAGTTTTTCTACTTACTCTGTCCCTGAGGAAATAAGAGCTTTGTATTTTGGTCCTAATACCGTGGTTCGTGACTGTAAATCAATCGTTAAAAATGGTATAAATTTATTGTCACTGAACGAGAAAAGAACATGAGAACACAACATTATTGTGTTATGGTTACTACCACAACAAATTGTTATGTCGGTGAATCGAATAGTAGACCGCGATTTGAAAATTTGGGTTATTATGGAGTCATTAGAAAAAATAATAATATTGGACTATTACTCTCATGGATGAGTCACAATGAAGAAATTTGAATTGTTTGATTCAATGACGAGATAGGGAAAATTTATTGATGATTGTGTATTTCTAGTAATTAATATGACTCACACTCTTTCTACCGAAGAACCATATGTATTGGCATCAATGGATAAACATGTTTTTTAGGTTAAAGACCAACTTCGACCTGAATTTGGTGTCATAGTTGACATAATTCCAAGACATATTTTCGACGATAGTGATAATGGAATTGAAACATTCCTGACTGCCATTCGAACAAATCCTTTTTTATCTTTTGATGACTCTAATAGCTCAATTTTCAAATATGACCGTGAACCTGAAGTTATGGTGGAAAATATATAGAATCATCCATCCATGTTCTCAATTCTTTTGGTTTACCTCGAGTTGGGTTGTTAAGGTTTGTACTATTAAAATTGATTTAATATTGATTAAAATTATGTTGTATCTAACTTGACCATTGTGGGAATTTTCAATGTTTATTGGTTGGAATTTTTATTTTAATTTCATTTTCTAATTTGGAATTGAACTATATTTAAACCTATGAAACCAACATTTCAAACTTGTTGAACATTTCAATGCTTCAACTATGATTTGTATAATAAAATTTATGACTCTAAGACCTCTCTTTAACATTTTACTAGGTAATAAACATGATGGTTTGTATTCTTCTACAAAACATTTATTGAGTCCTGCATTATCTACCTACGCTAAAGAAATTAAAATTTTCCATAATTTTGACAACTGCTTTACCACTTATGAATCTGGATGAATCAATGCTCCCTAATGTTAATAGAATGATGAAATTTATTAAATATTCATCCTACTAAAAATTAAATTTCTTTATTACATCTTTTACGATTTATTTACTTCAATATATATTTTTTCAAGATCTCCTAAAATAATGGTTAGTAAAATTATCCATGAATCCCCCTATTCCCTCTCATTTATTTTGTTTTTTGGGTTACACAGTAGTTATTCATTTCTATTTACTTCCATATTTGTTTTCAAATGTAGGAAATGAAACCAATTGAAGAGAGGTGATAGAAATAGATTGTGGACAACAATTGTCACATGACTGAGCTGTGCATTCCACAAATAGTGCTTGCAGTGAGTTTTTTATTTCAAATATATTTATTTAAACAATATATAATGTCATGTGATTAATATTTTTAAACATTTTTTCAGGATCCATCTATAAGGCGACCGTTATTTGATGAGCTTCCTAGTAGTGGTCCCAGTACGTGGGGTGTTAGTATGAGGGGGGTGGTACGGGAGCTAGATGATCTAGTCAGCATACCTGATTAGACCCTGCCCCTCCCACTGACAGACCATCCATCCCACATTCTGATCCTGGTGTGCCGTTAGGGACACACAGGATATTTACGCCTCCCATGTTTTCACCAACCTTTATATATGCGCTCGATCACCCGTCTGTACCATATCTGATGATGATTCCCGCTCCTCATCTAGAATTTTTCCATCCATCCCTCTCATCTTCTTTTACTTATACTTCCTTCTTTTCAGGATTTTATATAAAATCTTCATTGACTCATGCTCTGCCTGAGTCTGTCCCTCCAGAGCATACATTGGGACCAACTCCATCTGTACATGGTGTTCCTTCTGTTTCTGTGGATCCAATGGGACCCATTGATCAGACTGCCACAGGTATACTTATACAACCCTAACAAATTTTTACATCATTATTTATTTTAATTATAACATATATTGATAAAATGTTTGTCTTTATTTCATAACAGATACATCTACTGATAGGTGGTAAGGGATGGGGTGTACACGCATGTGTGTGGTGTATAACCACTGCACATGGTTGATGGTGGACTAAAATGAAGATAGTTAGATTATTGAAAAATCATGGTAGTAATGTCAGAGTTTTTTGGGGTCGCTTGCCAAATACTATGACATCATTCCTGTCGGACCGCTCTAACGAAGATAGCTTCCAAATGAAGTCAAGGATAAAGCATGGGAAGATATATGGGTGAAAAATATGTTGTACTTAATGAAATATATTAATTTTGGTATTTATATCAATTAATATTTTGGTTTCAGCTGTGGTTTAATTTCCCTGATGGTGAGGGTGCACGAACAACATGTATAAATAATTTAGGCGAGCTTTGGAGAGCTTATAAGCTTCAGTTGTACATTGTCTGGTGTGCAAGAGTAGGCACAAAGTTAGAGGAGGTCCCTGTCATGGATGATTGTCTATTAGAATAGTACCAACAGATGACTACTCATCGGATGACTAGCCAATTTTCGGTATTAATCAAATGAGAGGTATTTAATTGAAAATTTTCATTTTTTTAATACAAATTATTAAATTTTATTTATGATACATCTAAAAGAAATTAAAAGGTATTGATGCTAAGAAATGCAGATACACATTGGGACCTACTACGATGCAAGATCATGAGAGATATCAGGTATGACAATTTATAATCATTCTTTACGACTGGCACATTCTACTTTTTCCTCCATAATTTATTCGATCACTAAAGTTGTTATATAATTTTAGTTATGCAATTACTATTTTTTTGTATCATATTTCTAATTGTGGTTTCTTACATTCAATGTCATTTTAGAGGCATCAATAGAATATGGACAGATGTGTGCCTCGAGAAAAACTGATTTTCTCGAGTAGAAAGAAGAAAGATAGAAGTGCAGTTAATGAACCGACTCAGCAGCGTATTGTAAGTTTTACTTAGTAGATTTAAAATTTGTATCTCTATTTTGTAACTTAATAATCTATTTATATTTGTAACAGGATACTTTAGAGGCTCTTGATGCCCAAGAACCAGAAACTTTTGGGCCAAATGATCACTTACATCAGGTGTTGGGGGATGAGAACCCTGGTAGAGTAGGCTGCAGACCAGGGAAGAGTATAGTTCCGACAAGGTATTGGTCCTCCTTAGGTACGATTTGTAGTGCCTCCGAGTTGTAGCTGGTTAAGGCATTGGTAGAACAGACGAAAAAAGGGTCCATAGAGACGGCAGAACAGTATGGTAGGGCAAAAACTACATTTATGATACAGAAGGATGATTTACATCCATCACTTCTACCAAAGGCCAGCGCTGCTTGTGATGAATATAAGTCATCGATGCGTTCTATATATGGTCCACCATGTGGTAGTTCTAGTGGTGGTTGAGATGATGGTGAGGAGGAGGCCAAGGCGGAGGAGTAGGAGGGCGAGGAGGAGGTCGAGGCGGAGGAGTAGGTGGAGGAGGAGGCCAAGGAAGAGATGGTGGGTGATGAGGAGACCGAGGATGAGTATGAGGTCAAGGTGGAGGCCAGGGATGATGATGGGGATGACGATGAGGATGAGGGTGAGGGTGATGATAATGGTGATGATAGTGATGGTGATGAGGGACAGATTGATCCATTATATTTTTGAATGATATTACTGAACATTGATGTTTATTGATTTGTTGTGCCTAAATATATGTGTGATTAGGTAGGTCACATTATCTTTATTTTTTTATATATAAATAATAAAACATGACTTCATGATTTTCTGTGACTAATTCACCCCTCCACTAGATAGCCCCCGCCCCTTAGATACCCCCACCCCCTGGACAACCCATTCCCCCTTGAATAGCCCCACCACCCCCATGGACAGCCCACCCACCCCTTGGACAACCCCACACTTTTTTTCATGGGTTTTCTAGTTGTGGGTGTTGATTTAAACATTGATAAAACATCAGTGGTTCTATAATATTTTTCTCCATAAACGAAACCTTAAATATAATGATTGATGTGAAATGAGATTCTAAATGATTTAAATTATTATTTATATATTATGAATGTTTTTATAAAAAGCATGGATGTTGTGGAATCCCTCTATTTTAATGAAATTGTAATTTTTTGGTAGAATTTAGAAAATTGGTGGTCTGATTAGAAGTTGATATAATGAAATTATTTTTTTAACCTTGAAATAATTTTCTTATAAAATATATAAATGCCATCCTATGAACCCAGGACATCCCACTAGACAGCCCCATGGATGGCCCCCCGGACAGCCCCCCAACCGTCCTCACTGGACCCCGGACAACCCCCTAGACAGCCCCCCCATCCTCCTCCCAAGACCCTAGAAAACCCCTGGACAGCCCCCCAGACAGCCTCCCCACCATCATTCCTGGATCCTGGACAGCCCCCCTCTTCCATGGACACCGGAATGCCCCCAGACAACCCCCTAGACAACCCCCCAAACAGCCCCCCAGATAGCCCCCACCCTCCTCCCTGGACCCCAGACAGCCCCCATCTTTCCTAGACCCTAGAAAGCCCCCCAACCTCCTCCCTAGACCCTAGACAATCCCCCTCCTTCCTAGACCCTAGAAAACCCCCACCCACCTCCTTGGACTGCAGACAACCCCCTCCCCTCTCTATGGAAATATGTGTTTTTTTGTGCTATTGAAGGTGTTTTTTGTGGTGTTTGAAGTTTGTTTTTATAGGATTTTTGAGTTATTTTTTATGTCGATGCCTGTAGTGAGGTGTATGCAGTGTATTATGCAGTTTATTATTCAGTGTGTTATGCAGTGTGTTATGCAATGTGTATGTTTTTTCTCCTTTTATCTATGTTTTATATGCAGCTGTATGCAGTGTATTATGAAAGCGAGGCTATTTTAATGTGTCTGTTTTTTATGCAAGGATGTTTTTATGTGTCTGTTTTTTATGAAGGTATATCTTTAGGATGTTTTCAATGTTTTTTGTGTTTGGGAACCCCCTGGACAGCCCCCTCCTTCCTAGACCCTGGACAACCCCCCCCCCCCTCCTCCCTGGACCCTGGACAGACCCCCCCCCCCTCCTACCTAGACCCCATACAACCCCCCAGACAGCCCCCACCCTCCTCCCTGGAGCTCGGACAACCCCACAACCAGACACCCCAACATTAGGTGAGCAGCAATTTGATATATATAAAACATCATGACAAATCATGAATGGATAAGGACCACCTACCCGGATTCTGGAGATAATCATAGTCTTAATTTAGCGTCTCAGATCCTAATCTATGCTCTCTTAATGATTCACCATAAATCTGAATGGAAAAGAGGTTTTTAGAGATTTAGAAGAAGATGATAGAAGAGTGCAATCCCTAATCGAAAATAGGAAGCAAGGAATGGATTAGACTCTCCCAGATCTTCAATCTGCATTTGACGACACTCAAAACACAAAAGGATCGAAAGAGATCCACCCTTAAGTGCTCTTGGGATCTTTGTATTATGTTGATACTTTAGAATAAGGATCGATGGGTCATTTTTGAGATGTACGAGTCAACCCTGCCTCAATCCGAGGCATGGTGTGGCCGGTACCACTCAAAGTGTCTCTGTTTTATATGAAATTGACAACATTTTAAGTGAAAACAACAAATGTCATACAGAAAACCAACCAAACACATTCATATTCTATTGATACTTCAAAACAATGATCCATGGGTAATTTGTGACGTGTAGGAGTCAACTTCGTCTCAATACAAGGCAAGATGTGGCCAGTACCACTCAAACCGTCTGAATTTTATTTGAAATGAACATGATTTTAAGTGAAAACAAAAACCTTCATATGGAAACCCAACCAAAAACATACTGATTGAATTGATACTTCGGGAAAATGATCCATGGGTCATTTGTGATGTGTATGAGTCAACCCCACCTCAATCTGAGTCACGGTGTGTCCAGTATCACTCAAAGTGTCCCTCTTTTAATTAAAATGGACACTGTTAAAAAACATACATACAAAAAACAGACCAAACTTATTCTTATTGTGTTGATATATTAGCAAAATTATCCATGAGTCATTTGTGACGTGTACGATTCAACCCCACCATAATATGAGGCACAGTGTGGCCGTTTCCACTCAAAGTGTCTCACCATTATTTGAAATGGACAATGTTTTAAGTGAAAACAACAATTGTCATACGGAAAACTGACCAAACACATTTATATTATGTTGATATTTATGAAAATGATCCATGGGTCATATGTGATGTGTAAGATTCAATTCCACCTCAATCTAAGGCACGGTGTGGTCGATATCACTCAAAGTGTCTTTCGTTTGTTTTAAATGGACACCTTTTTACGTAAAAACAATTGGCATATGAAAAACTAATCAAACGTATTCCAATTGTGTTGATACTTTATCACAAGGTTCCATGGTTCATTTTTGACGTTTACGAGTCAACCATACCTCAATTCGAGGCACGGTGTGGCCAGTACCACTCAGAGTGTCTTACTTTAATTTGAAATGGAATCCATTTTAAATGAAAACAACAACTAGTATATAGAAACCTAACAAAAAACATTCATATTCTATTGATACTTTAGTAAAATGATCCATCCATCATTTTTGATGTGTACGATTCAACCCCACCTCAATCTAAGGAATGGTGTGGCTGGTATCACTCGAAGTGTCTTTCTTTTGTTTAAATGGACACTCTTTTATATAAAAAAAAACTAGCATATACAAACCCAACCAAACGTTTTAGGATTGTCTTGATACTTTATCACAAGGATCCATGGGTAATTTTTGACATTTAAGAGTCAACCCCAACTTAAATTGAAGCACAGTGTGGCCGGTATCACTCGAAGTGTCCACCTTTTGTTTTAAAATGGACAGAAATTTAAGTAAAAACAATTGGAATACGGAAAACCAACAAAACAAATTGAGATTGTGTTGATATGTTAGAAAAAATATCCATGGGTCATTTTTGACATGTATGAGT
Organism: Viscum album; assembly: GCA_963277665.1. Taxonomy (NCBI): domain Eukaryota; kingdom Viridiplantae; phylum Streptophyta; class Magnoliopsida; order Santalales; family Viscaceae; genus Viscum; species Viscum album. The sequence goes on along the minus strand of OY728142.1, from coordinate 2,042,127,049 downwards.
CAAAACCGCCTCAATCTGAGGCATGGTGTGGCTGGTATCACTCAAAGTGTCTCACTTTTATTTGAAATGGACAAAATTGTAAGTGAAAACAACAACTGGAATATGGAAAACTAACCAAATGCATTTGAATTGTGTGGATACCTTTGGACAATGATCCATGGTCCATATGCGACATGTACATGTCAACCCCACCTCAATCCAAGGCATGGTGTGGCTGGTATCACTTGAAGTTTCTTTCATTGTTTAAAAATGGACACCCATTTAAGTAAAAACAACTGGCATACGGAAAATTAACCAAACATATTCAGATTGTGTTGATACATTAGAACAAGGATCCATGGGTCATTTGTGACGTGTACAAGTCAACCCTGCCTCAATACAAGGCATGGTGTGGTCAGCACCACTCAATGTTTCTCAATTTTATTTGAAATGGATAACATTTTAAGTGAAAACAACAACTAGCATACAAAAAACCAACCAAACGCATTCAGATTCTATTGATACTTTAAGACGATGATCCATGGGTCATTTTTGACGTGTATGATTCAACCCCACCTCAATATGAGGCACGGTGTGGCTGGTACCACCCAAAATGGCTCACTTTTATTTGAAATGGACAAGATTTAAAGTGAAAACAACAACTTGCATATGGAAAACTGACCAAACACTTTCATATTGTATTAATACTTCCAGAAAACGATTCATGAGTCATTTGGATTGTGTAAGAGTCAACCCTGGCTCAATATGAGGCACGATGTGTCTGGTATCACTAAAAGTATCTCTTTTTTTAAATAGACATCATTTTAAGTAAAAACATCTGGTATATGGAAAACCAACCAAATGTATTTGGATTTTGTTGATACATTAGAATAATGATCCATGGGTCATTTTTGACGTTTATGAGTTAACCCCGCCTCGATTTGAGGCACGGTGTGGCCGGTACCACTCAAAGTGTCTGAATTTTATTTGAAATGGACAACATTTTACATGAAAACAACAACTGACATACAGAAAACCGATCAAATGCCTTCAGATTGTGTTGATACTTTAAGAAAATGATCAATGGGTCATATGTGATGTGTATGAGTCAACCCCGCCACAATATGAGGCACGGTGTAGCCAGTATCGCTCAAAGTGTTTATCTTTTGTTTAAAATAGACCTCATTATATGTAAAAATAACAGGCATATGGAAAAATGACCAAACATATTTGGATTATGTTGATACTTTAGCACACGGATCCATGGTCCAACCTCACACAATTCACTTCTCTTGTGAGGAACTCCTTCCACTATTCTAAAACACAAGAAATTTAATATGCCAAGGACAATTACATTTCCTAAGTCACACAAGCTCATTGATACATACCCATTATCATAGTCACCGTGATCAAAGACACCCGCCCCAAACCATGGGACACTATATTTGTGTCTGATTGAAGTAATTTATTCATTTACTTATTTTGGGGTTATTAGCTCCTAATATCTGAATTCAATCGTGTATGAACTATACAAAATGAAATTTTGTAGGTATTCTTAATTATTTATAGCACATATAATTATGTATACATTTTTTTATGTATTGTATTCATAATTGATAATTAAATTATTTATTTATTCAATTAAGTCTTCAATTATGAATTCAATTCCCAATTTCACTTGTAATTGTCATCTCAATTATGAATTGAATTCTAAATCAATTATGTATGTTTATAATTACATTATGAATTATGTTTTAATTCTGTATGTGTATAGTTTCATGGTACATTATGTGTTAAATCTATATGAACTAATTGTGTATATGTATGTGTTATAGTTTTTTATTGCAGGTAATTGGAGTTGGGGAAGCTGGAAATGTAGAAAGGGTAGCCTGCTAATGGAAATCACATAGCAGCACAGAGCAGTAGGCTGATGCCTGAATTCCATGAAAAATCCTACACCAACGATTTAAAACTGTTGGCATAGGGTTTTGATGTGTTTTATGCCAATAGTTTTAAGAGAACCATTGGAAAAAACACTTTACCTATGGTTTACAAACCCTTGGGATATAGATGAAATGTTTAGATATACCAATTATTAGTGTAAACCATTGGTAAAAAGCTTTACCAAATTATATTCTAGTGGTTTGAAACCATTGAAATAGTATGTTTACCAATGGTTTCAAACTGTTGGTGAAAATTTATACCAATGGTTTGACATAACCATTGGTATAATGTATATTTCCTAACATATACCAACAGTTTTCCAGAAACGGTTGGTATATGTTTTTCCCTACGACTTACTTCCCTACGATTTGGATAACTGTTGGTATATATTATACCAATGGTTATCCAGCCTTTACCAATGGTTTAAAACCATTGGTAAAGGGTTCATTTACATTAGTGCGAATTTTTATCAACTTTTATTTATTTAAAACATTTTTATATCTCCCAACAATCAAATTCAATAAAAAATATAAAGAATCATTATTCATGTATATCTCCCATGGTTAATCCATATAAATAGGTCCACCTCACTTAGATGTAAAATAATATTATTTCATATTCACAAAATCATGTGGGGCCTAAAATCCCATTTTGTGGCTGGTATCCATGGACTTTGTCACATAACAAAATCAACTCGAATTATTTCCCTTCCAACCCATGAAAACCTCACAGTTACTACCACTATAGTCTATCAAATCATTCAATCAACACCTCCTGTACCACTCTGTAATGACCCCTCCCACTAATTATTCTATAATGAAGGAAGAGAGGTAATGACCTCGTGTCCCTCCTCCAATTGGCCCCAGGTTGCTGACTTGCACCAAGGGAATACAAATACCACACATGGTAGCCATCACCCTCTATGAGAAAATAGGACTAAGATATAAGATAAAAAAATACCAAAAACTACTATCAAATAATATAATAGAAAATAAAAACAATCCAAAAAATGCATGAAAAAATTAAAATGATATAGATAAAAGGTGACCATGTAATGTACTAAGGGACAATTCCTAAATAAGAAACTCAACATCAACTCTATACTAGGATTAAAATTTCATTATATGTTTCCAATGTCCTCTGGAACCCTTAAAATATTTTTATATTTGTTGGGTGAATAAAAATTATACATATAAGGATCATACCCATGGTATCAAGAGCACATGTGAAAAAAGAATGATAATCCGCCCATGAACAAATTACATAATCTATAAGAATGTATACAGGTCATATAAACAAACCAAAATTCACCATGGATCTCTCACTGAATCATGCATCCAATATATTATTATAACATTAAGATCATAAAAAATCAAGGTTCCTTGTTGTTACTTCCACACAAATTTTCCACTATCACACCCCAAAGTCATACATCATATTCTCTCGTACCTTACATACATATCACAACACATACTCCCCATCTATGAAGTTGTTTGGGATACATTCCTACCTATCACACCTTCAAAATATCTAACATCTGGTGATAGCCTCATTAATCATCATATCATAGCCACATCACTTCAAATCTTAGATGAAGACACATGGTATATCATAACTCATCTTACTTGAAGACACTTAGGCCATCACATTATATCTTATTTCATCGTATCACCATATTAATTGTGTATCTCACACCCTCATCCTACAATGGATATCCCAACCATATAACAAATCTCATCACCACCTCATTACACCATGTCTCACCTGAAAAACCCCAGTCCATCACTACACATATAACTTAAAGACACCTACACCATCACTACTGAAAGAAGAGTGTGGAAGAGGAAGTATCCTTCCATCCATATGAAAACCACCCAGATATTGGTGTAAAATGTAAGAACACAAAATATTTGGTGATTGGAATGGATATACAACTTTGATAGGGAATATAAATAAATAACATAAACAAAAATGACATAGAGAAATCACACAATGCCTAACCTATGGGATCACAATAACTACAAAATCCTACACCACATGACCACAATCATACAAAAATTCAGTAGTTACAACCACCACCAACACTATATGAAACACACCACACCACCACCACACACAACCACACATATTTACTATTTCAATTATATATTTCACCACTTATGGATATAACAAATTTTCACTAAATATTATTTACTATGATACTTAATTCACATTTACACAAGCATCCTTAATTGAATTATAAACCCATTCATATATATTATTTTTTGGGATTTATAATTTATACCATGGATAATCAAGACATAAAAAAGTCGCACCACACAAAAAACAGAACAACACACATCAACCATCACCATAACTATAAGGCCCCGGCCTTAAACCTTACTTAATATTGAATTAAATGAATAATTCACATTGAGGATCTTCTCAAGTTTAGAGTTTTAGAGAATTAGAACATAACTATTACATCTTAAAAGATTACAAAGTAGACACTTCTACTAAGTCTCCATAAAATAAAAACTCTTAAAAAGAAAGATGTCTAGATTCCATGTTTTAGATAGCATGAAATTCCCTTGATCCCATCCTTGACCTTATTCCACTTTAAGTCCTGTGAAAAACATTTCGAAAAACTTGGGGTGAGCATAAAAAGCTCAGTAAGGGATACAAAAAGAATGAAAACTGTTAGTTTTTCAAACATCAAGTAAACCATGTATACTATATCAAAGTAATACCTTCACCTTCATGAAGTAGTAAAAAAAAATCTTCACTGAATAAAGTATCATTACTTACCTTTTTGTAACCAAAGGAATTACCGTAAAACCCATATAAAGAACACATAGAATATATAAAGGTAACTTGGGACATAAACATACTAAAGTTGAATAACCATACGGTTGACATCCACACATATCACTTAATGGACTATCCATACGGCCAATTTCCATACATACTTAATGGAATAGCCATACGGCCGACTTCCATACCCAATGCATTGGAGGTTATAACGTAACCACCCGTCCTGGTATTCACGACACCACCCGTCATATGGTTTATAACGTAACCACCCGTTAAAATGTCCAAGTACCAATATAAAATCATAAAACATAAAACCAATATAAAGGAATGATAACATTTCCACATTTCAATCATAATATAACATAAATATATTGACATAATAGAATCCTTTATCAAAACCATTTTCAAAACCAAAATACACAAAAGAGTATATGGTATTTATTTTATTCTAAAAACAATACGGCTTGTTGAGGAAGCCAAAGACCAAATAATACTCGCGGCGGCGGAAAAGGTCATTGTCACCGCGTATGTTAAAAAAACATTCCTTTTTGTCGTTTGGTAAAACACTTCGTAGAAAAAGATTCATTTTGTATAAAAGTAAAAGTCAAAGGAGTTTATACACCGTATAAAAGAAAGTTTTGTATAAAACGAAATATGCCTCAATGAAAGGAGATTGAGACGAAGTCCTTAAAAAGATCATTTTTAAAATAAAATAGATCTACTATGTGTATTCACTATAGGTACACATAAAGAAAGTAAAAATACAAAATAAGACATAATAATATCATGACATAATTTGAAAGTAGGAGATTAACCCAAAGAATGGAAATTGGGTTAAGAAGTTCCCTTACCTCGGGTCCGACTTGACTCGATCGTTCTTTAAAGTCCTGAATAATAAACTTGAGTTAATTTATACTTGATTAAGAACCTTTTTAAAGTTCATTATTCCTTTTATATCACTTATTTCCATGTTATAAACATTATGTAACCATTTAAGTTAATAATGTTTGTTTTGTCAATATTTGGTTCTTAAGTCGAAAGTTGACTTCTTACGATTACATGTTGTTCGTGTGGTCAAAAGTTCTTTATATACAGAATGAAATTACTGATTTGGATATCATATATATCATATATATCCAGCATATACATGTATTTATAATATTACATAATCATTTAGAGGTAAGAAATGAAATGCACCGTTCATGGAGACGGTAAGCCGTACGTACGCATGAACGCTACTTTCATTTCTTTGTCATATTAGTGGAATTAAAACTAAATGAGAGGTATGTATATTTTAATTCCAGAATTATATTCATCATTTAGATATATCATTAATTATATATATCCATTATGTACTTTTAGTAGTACATTACATTTGGGGATAAGAAATGAAATGCACCGTTCATGGAGACGGTAAGCCGTACGTACGCATGAACACTACTTTCATTTCTATCTCATACTTTAATGGAAAGAAATAATAATGATATAGAGTTATATTATAATTCCAGTATAACATCATATATAATAACTTTAAATCCATCCTTTACACGTCCCACATATGGCATTAACGAATCACATCACTTTTAGGGGGCGGTAGTCCGCACTTCTTTAAATAAAGATATCGTGTTTACCCATAATGGAAACCATAAAGGTATGCCAAAAATTAAAAATACAGAAGCTTAAAGAAAACATAAACATATTATATATCATATATAAAAATAGTGACATCATAATGGCCACCCTTGAAGGGGTTAAATGAGTATTGAACAATCATCGTTTCGGGAGGCAGAATTTCTCCATCCACGGAAACCGTATGTTCTTTAACCGTTTGATGTAGTTGTGTGAGAGTGTAGCTCAAAAAAATATTATAAAAACATCCTAGTATATTGAAGATACTGGTGTTGTTACAAAAGAAGTAAATAAAAAGAGTTTAGAGGGTTGGAGAAGCAAAATAAAACAAATGAACAAGAGAGAATGAATTACCTTTAAAAGTGTAACTCCCTTTTGATTTGAGCCTAAAGGCTTCCTTTGAAAGGATTCTTCCCAAAGGGAATCCTCTAGGATGAGTAGAAGGATGTGGAGAGAGTAATTGGGCAGGGGTTGGCCGAGCCAAAGGCTTGAGAAGTGTGTGAAATGAGGTAGAGTTGGGGGCCTTTTATAAGAGGAGAGGAGGGGCACTTTTGGAAAGTAAATAAATATTACTTTATTTGAAAATGTGTTTCGGTTTTAAAAGGTCCCACATTGATATAATTCGTGGATAAGGTGATAAGGGTTCGAGATCCACTCATCCAATTGGTTTTGGACATGTGTAGTTCATAGATTTTACATTATCTTTCCATTTTATTTAAATCGTCAAATAATGATGCCATCGCTGCATCATTATTATGTCATATATAATTTAATTTATCTAATATCTAAAAATTATAAAACAAATACGATGATGTAGGAAATACTTTTAGCTTTCCAATGACTATTTATAATCAAAATTTGGACTTGTATAACCCCACTCAAAAATTATTTTAGTAAAACAATTTATGTTAGTGTCATTTTCACTTTAACATTAAATAAAAATATATTAATGTCATTTTCCAACTAAAGTGGCTCCATGGGGTCCCCAAGTTGTCCCATGACTTTTCTTGGTCGGCCATGACTCATCCAATAGGTGTAGGACAAGTGTCATGGTGTTTTCACATTCTTATAATACCATTTTTACCTTAAACTACACTAATTACCTCTAATCGCGATTAATGAAAAAAGTTACTATTCACCAAAAAATTATTTTAATCTCATTGAACCACATTTTACTTCTTAATGACAACCATGTATGTCGGATTTTCAAAATTCAATACACATTAGAGGTAAACTTTCATTTAAATGAAAAATCAGTTTGCTTGATTACCACTTAGTGGTTTCACTATTCATCAAAAATTGAAGTTTTTCAGAAAATTACCAAAAATTCACCCTAAGATATATTTGATATTCCGATTCAAAAATGAAGTCCATTTTACAAAATTCAAAACATATAAGTCAAATTAATTAATTTAATAATTAATTCCCGCTATCATGACAAATAGCGTGTTTTTGTGAAACAATAAGTATCAAAAGATTGGCACCAGTTTAAGTCCAATTTCAAAGTGAAATTGATTCCAATGACCACCATTGGATAAAATGGTAAAAATATATTCTAATTTCACTTTAAACTCAATTAAAATAATAATCTAATCATATAAATAATTTAGATTAAAAAGAGGTTTTGAATTAAAATACAACATTTTACACTATTCATAAAAAAATGAACTTTATCAGAAAGGTACCAAAAATTTACACAAAGTAAATTTTGATGTCCCGATTCTTAAGAAGAGTTATATTTGGTCCAAAATAATGTAAAAGAGTGATCAAAACTATATTTAATGACGGTTCGCTGTCACAAGGTGATAAGTGATCCTTTAGTGAAAACTAGGGCATATACGCCTAAAATTGAATTCTTTCCGTATTTTAAGCCTTTATCTTTTATTGGATAAATGTAAAAACATTTAAAAACATATATAATCATATTTTAGTTATTTCTATCCATTCCCGCCAGTACAACGACTACTTGTTAACTAACATTTAAAATAATATTATTTTATTACTAGTGTGCTACGTAAGTTTCAATGAAACTCATCGTTGCGTATCGGGTACGCTATCGAACATAGCAACGCCTTTAAAATAAAATTAATATTTAATTCGTAAATATTAATAAATATGAAAATTCTTTATTCTTTATTTACCTGGGATGTTACATCCATCCCCCCTTTTGGGAATTTCATCCTCGCAATTTTATTCACTTATCAAAATAAGTAGGGGTATTTATCCCTCATAGCATTTTCAGATTCCCACGTTGCCTCTTAAATCACATGGGTTTTCCCCAAAACCTTTACCTGATGAATCACCTTATTCCGTAACACTTGCTCCCTATGGTCAAGAATCTAGACCTGTTGTTCCTCATAAGATAGGTTCTCTTCCAGCTGAACTACCTCTGGGCTCAAAACATGAGATGGATCTGGCATATACTTTCTCAACATCGAAACGTGAAAAACATTGTGTACCTGAGATAAACTCGGAGGTAAAGCCACTCGGTATGCAACTGATCCAACTCTTTCCAGAATTTCGTATGGTCCAACCAACCATGGGCTCAAATTTCCTTTCTTACCAAATCTCATCACACTTTTCCAAGGAGAAACCTTGAGAAAAGCATGATCACCTACCTCAAAAGATAGATCCTTCCTCCGGTTATCCGCATAACTCTTCTGCCTGCTCTGAGCTGTTCTCATGTGTTTTCTAAATCAACTGAACTTTTTCTGCCATCTCTTCTACCAATTCTGGTCCCATCAGTTTCCTTTCACCCACTTCATCCCAAAATGCTGGAGTTTGACACCGCTTCCTATATAATGCCTCAAATGGTGCCATCTGTATACTGGAATGAAAACTGTTATTATATGAAAATTCAACCAAAGAAAGATGTTGGTCCCAACTTCCCTGATAATCCATAGAACAAGCTCGTAGCATATCCTCCAATGTCTGGATTGTTTGTTCTGACTGCCCATCTGATTGAGGATGAAAAGCTGTACTAAAATTTAATTCAGTACCCAACGACTTCTGAAGGCCTTTCCAAAAGTTAGAAGTAAACCTGGGATCACAATCCGATACAATGGAGAGAGGAACTCCATGTAACCTGACTATCTCTTTAAGATACAAACGAGAAAGTTGATCAAGAGAGAAAGTATCTCGTATAGCAAGGAAATGAGCAGATTTGGTCAAGCGATCAACAATAACCCAGATTGCATTATTACCTCGAGATGTCTTCAGTAATCCAACAACAATGTCCATGGATATATTCTCCCATGTCCACTCTGGCACTGGTAAAGGCTGAACCATCCCTTTCGGTAACTGCCTCTCTGCTTTAACCTGTTGACATGTTAAACACTTCACAGTAAAATCAACAATATCTCTTTTCATTCCATCCCACCAGTAATACTCCCGCAGATCTCTGTACATCTTAGTACTGCCAGGATGAACTGAAAACGGGGAACTATGAGCTTCACATAACAACTCTCTCTACAACTGTGAATCACAAGGCACACACAATCTCTTCCCAAACCTCAAAACACAAACACAAACTTATCCAAGAACTCATGGAAAATTTTATTCATAAGGTCCATGAATACAGCAGGTGAATTGGTTAACCCAAAAGGCATAACTACAAATTCATAATGGCCATATCTAGTACGGAACGCAGTCTTCGGAATGTCTGCTTCTTTTACTTTCAACTGATGGTACCCCGACCTCAAGTCAATCTTCAAAAAATACTGAGCTCCCTGGAGCTGATACCACTTCATTCGATGGCCCAACATCTGCTGAAGTTGTTGCAAATGATTTTACCACCCCTTTCTGCTTGTAGTCTGGCTGCATTCTCCCAGTTGAGTTCTTCGTTGGACACTCGTTTGCATAATGACCCATTTCATTACACTTAAAACATCTTACCGTTGGCTTTTCATTTCCTGCTTGATCATCTTCCTTACAGTTACGAGCAATATGACCAGACTTACCACACCGAAAGCACTTACCAGACTTGGAAAAACATTCTCCAGGATGCATTTTACCACACTTCTCACAGGATGGATATTTGGTTTTCTTACCTCCTTGCTTCTTTGATGAATTCTTCCCCTTTTCCTGCCAACTAGATCTCTTATTATGTTGTTTGTCATAGAACACCTGATCATCGGCAAACTCCATTTCCACCTTCTCCGCACATCGAACAAGTTTTTCATAACTTTTGAACTCACGAGAAGCTAAAGCCCTTCGATACTTTGGCTTTAACCCTGAGTAAAAACGGTTTATTTTACTATCAAGATCTCGTATGAAGTTTGGAGCATACCTTTCCAATCGAGTGAACTTTTCTTCATAAGCAGCCACTGAATCATCCTCCTACCTCAATTCTAGGAACTGTTTTTCCATCCTAAGACGAACCACCTTAGGAAAATATTTCTCAAGAAACATACCTTTGAATTCGTCCCAGTCAAGAGCATCAATCTCATCGGCGTCCCTGATATTCTTAACCATAGACCACCACTGATCAGCTTCACCTTCAAAACGGTAAACAGCAAGACTAACCTTTTGATGTTCTGAACACCCCATGACATCAAAAATCTTCTCCAGTGCTTTAATCCACCCTTCAGCTTGCACAGGGTCAGATGATCCTCTGAATGATGGGGGATGTTGCCTCATGAAATGTTCCACCACTGACATGTTCCTCTGCGGTTGATCTGGCTGATCTCGTGCATGGATACCACCACCATTTATAGCCTGAGTCAACTGCACCATCACTGCAACAAACTATTCAGTTCCGATTCCGACCATCTCAGGTTGCTGATTTGGAAGGTTATCTTCCTCCTGATGTCGTCCCAACATAGCTGCTTTGTTTCCTCTGCGGAAAACCATTCTGAACACAGAAATATCTTAGGCGAAGCAACATGGTAATCTGTAAATGCTATATCATTTCAATCATATTATAATTTAACACTTTTCTAACTCTTAAAGTTGTCTAAACCGTCCTTTGATACCAACTATAAGGCCTCGGCATTAAACCTTACTTAATATTGAATTAAATGAATAATTCACATTGAGGATCTTCTCAAGTTTAGAGTTTTAGAGAATTAGAACATAACTATTACATCTTAAAAGATTACAAAGTAGACACTTCTACTAAGTCTCCATAAAATAAAAACTCTTAAAAAGAATGATGTCTAGATTCCATGTTTTAGATAGCATGAAATTCCCTTGATCCCATCCTTGACCTTATTCAACTTTAAGTCCTGTGAAAAACATTTCGAAAAACTTGGGGTGAGCATAAAAAGCTCAGTAAGGGATACAAAAAGAATGAAAACTGTTAGTTTTTCAAAAATCAAGTAAACCATGTATACTATATCAAAGTAATACCTTCACCTTCATGAAGTAGTAAAAAAAAATCTTCACTGAATAAAGTATCATTACTTACCTTTTTGTAACCAAAGGAATTACCATAAAACCCATATAAAGAACACATAGAATATATAAAGGTAACTTGGGACATAAACATACTTAAGTGGAATAACCATACGGTTGAAATCCACACATATCACTTAATGGAATAGCCATACAGCCAATTTCCATACATACTTAATGGAATAGCCATACGGCTGACTTCCATACCCAATGCATTGGAGGTTATAACATAACCACCCGTCCTGGTATTCACGGCACCACCCGTCATATGGTTTATAACGTAACCACCCGTTAAAATGTCCAAGTACCAATATAAAATCATAAAACATAAAACCAATATAAAGGAATGATAACATTTCCACATTTAAATCATAATATAACATAAATATATTGACATAATAGAATCCATTATCAAAACCATTTTCAAAACCAAAATACACAAAAGATTATATGGTATTTATTTTATTCTAAAAACAATACGGCTTGTTGAGGAAGCCAAAGACCAAATAATACTCGCGGCGGCGGAAAAGGTCATTGTCACCGCGTATGTTAAAAAAAACATTCCTTTTTGTCGTTTGGTAAAACACTTCGTAGAAAAAGATTCCTTTTGTATAAAAGTAAAAGTCAAAGGAGTTTATACACCGTTTAAAAGAAAGTTTTGTATAAAACGAAATATGCCTCAATGAAAGGAGATTGAGACGAAGTCCTTAAAAAGATCATTTTTAAAATAAAATAGATCTACTATGTGTATTCACTATAGGTACACATAAAGAAAGTAAAAATACAAAATAAGACATAATAATATCATGACATAATTTGAAAGTAGGAGATTAACCCAAAGAATGGAGATTGGGTTAAGAAGTTCCCTTACCTCGGGTCCGACTTGACTCGATCGTTCTTTAACGTCCTGAATAATAAACTTGAGTTAATTTATACTTGATTAAGAACCTTTTTATAGTTCATTATTCCTTTTATATCACTTATTGCCATGTTATAAACATTATGTAACCATTTAAGTTAATAATGTTTGTTTTGTCAATATTTGGTTCTTAAGTCGAAAGTTGACTTCTTACGATTACATGTTGTTCGTGTGGTCAAAAGTTCTTTATATACAGAATGAAATTACTGATTTGGATATCATATATATCATATATATCCAGCATATACATGTATTTATAATATTACATAATCATTTAGAGGTAAGAAATGAAATGCACCGTTCATGGAGACGGTAAGCCGTACGTACGCATGAACGCTACTTTCATTTCTTTGTCATATTAGTGGAATTAAAACTAAATGAGAGGTATGTATATTTTAATTCCAGAATTATATTCATCATTTAGATATATCATTAATTATATATATCCATTATGTACTTTTAGTAGTACGTTACATTTGGGGATAAGAAATGAAATGCACCGTTCATGGAGATGGTAAGCCGTACGTACGCATGAACGCTACTTTCATTTCTATCTCATACTATAATGGAAAGAAATAATAATGATATAGAGGTATATTATAATTCCAGTATAACATCATATATAATAACTTTAAATCCATCCTTTACACGTCCCATATATGGCATTAACGAATCACATCACTTTTAGGGGGCGGTAGTCCGCACTTCCTTAAATGAAGATATCGTGTTTACCCATAATGGAAACCATAAATGTATGCCAAAAATGAAAAATACAGAAGCTTAAAGAAAACATAAACATATTAGATATCATATATAAAAATAGTGACATCATAATGGCCACCCTTGAAGGTGTTAAATGAGTATTGAACAATCATCGTTTCGGGAGGCAGAATTTCGCCATCCACGGAAACCGTATGTTCTTTAACCATTTGATGTAGTTGTGTGAGAGTGTAGCTCAAATAAATATTATAACAACATCCTAGTATATTTAAGATACTGGTGTTGTTACAAAATAAGTAAATAAAAAGAGTTTAGAGGGTTGGAGAAGCAAAATAAAACTAATGAACAAGAGAGAATGAATTACCTTTAAAAGTGTAACTCCCTTTTGATTTGAGCCTAAAGGCTTCCTTTGAAAGGATTCTGCCCAAAGGGAATCCTCTAGGATGAGGAGAGGGATGTGGAGAGAGTAATTGGGCAGGGGTTGGCCGAGCCAAAGGCTTGAGAAGTATGTGAAATGAGGTAGAGGTGGGGGCCTTCTATAAGAGGAGAGGAGGGGCACTTTTGGAAAGTAAAGAAATATTACTTTATTTGAAAATGTGTTTCGGTTTTAAAAGGTCCCACATTGATATAATTCGTGGATAAGGTGATAAGGGTTCGAAATCCACTCATCCAATTGGTTTTGGACATTGTAGTTCATAGATGTTACATTATCTTTCCATTTTATTTAAATCGTCAAATAATGATGTCATCGCTGCATCATTATTATGTCATATATAATTTAATTTATTTAATGTCTAAAAATTATAAAACAAATACTATGATGTAGGAAATCCTTTTAGCTTTCCAATGAATATTTATAATCAAACTTTGGACTTGTATAACCCCACTCAAAAATTATTTTAGTAAAACAATTTATGTTAGTGTCATTTTCACTTTAACATTAAATAAAAATATATTAATGTCATTTTCCAACTAAAGTGGCTCCATGGGGTCCCCAAGTTGGCCCACGACTTGTCTTGGTCGGACATGACTCACCCAATAGGTGTAGGACAAGTGTCATGGTGTTTTAACATTATTATAATACCATTTTTACCTTAAACTACACTAATTACCTCTAATCGCGATTAATGAAAAAAAGTTACTATTCACCAAAAAATTATTTTAATCTCATTGAACCACATTTTACTTCTTAATGACAACCATGTATGTCGGATTTTCAAAATTCAATACACATTAGTGGTAAACTTTCATTTAACTGAAAAATCAGTTTGCTTGATTACCACTTAGTGGTTTCACTATTAATCGAAAATTGAAGTTTTTCAGAAAATTACCAAAAATTCACCCTAAGCAATATTTGATATTCCGAATTCAAAAATGAAGTCCATTTTACAAAATTCAAAACATATAAGTCAAATTAATTAATTTAATAATTAATTCCCGCTATCATGACAAATAGCGTGTTTTTGTGAAACAATAAGTATCAAAAGATTGACACCAGTTTAAGTCCAATTTCAAAGTGAAATTGATTACAATGACCACCATTGGATAAAATGGTAAAAATATATTCTAATTTCACTTTAAAACCAATTAAAATAATAATCTAATCATATAAATAATTTAGATTAAAAAGAGGGTTTGAATTAAAATACAACATTTTACACTATTCATAAAAAAATGAACTTTATCAGAAAGGTACCAAAAATTTACACAAAGTAAATTTTGATGTCCCGATTCTAAAGAAGAGTTATATTTGGTCCAAAAGAATGTAAAAGGGTGATCAAAACTATATTTAATGACGGTTCGCCGTCACAAGGTGATAAGTGAACCTTTAGTGAAAACTAGGGCATATACGCCTAAAATTGAATTCTTTCCGTATTTTAAGCCTTTATCTTTTATTGGGTAAATGTAAAAACATTTAAAAACATATATAATCATATTTTAGTTATTTCTATCCATTCCCGCCAGTACAACGGCTACTTGTTAACTAACATTTAAAATAATATTATTTTATTACTAGTGTGCTACGTAAGTTTCAATGAAACTCATCGTTGCGTATCGGGTACGCTATCGAACATAGCAACCCCTTTAAAATAAAATTAATATTTAATTCGTAAATATTAATAAATATGAAAATTCTTTATTCTTTATTTACCTGGGATGTTACAATAACAACTCATATCCATCGTCATCATCATGCCACATCGACCAAGACATATCACAGCAACGACCACACATCACACATCCCCTACCACAACTATCAATGAAACCATCTCACACAACCACCACTCAAGACCACCACAAATAATTACCTCCACGCACCATAAAAATCATTCACCATAACCTCATATCATAATGAATGTGAACCACATCTCACAAAATCACACATCACATATATTCTAACTAGCCACATAACATTACATCCTCTCATTTAATAAATCCCAACCATTTATCTCCAACACTACAAAACATCCCAAACCATATATGGAAACAACAAAAAATGAAACAACACAAAAAATGCATCATGGATTGTATAGTTCATTCAAGGTATTTTATAACATTAATTATTTATTTAGAATGGGTATTATCAAACAAATAAAAATCCATCGAAATAGATTTATTAGAAAAATATACATTCATTATATTTTTTATTCAGAGTAGATTCACACAAAAATCACAATAAGGGCCTAAACACATATAATCTATAAAGAAAATAGGGCCCCCAATAGTTTATGTTTTTAGTATTGGAAATATCAGCCATAAATAACTCATCGACAATATCAAAGAATAAAAAACATGTGATACATCCCCCATACCCATTAATTTTTGTTATTCCATTTAATTATCCTCATTATTCAAATTTTTATTATCCACCAAAAGGGAACAAACCACAGTAACACAACACACATTTTGTATAATTAAATAGAAAAAGGATCCCCAACCCCTGAGAATATTTTTCCAATTCAATGAGCACCATAGGGAAACTAAGGATAGATCAAATAACATAACCTCTCATAGAAAACCTAGAATAACCTAAAATTCACCAATGGATTATCAATAAAAAACCCCAACACACCCTGAACCAAAACAAAAAACCCACAAAAAACCCCATAAGAAGAATAGAGGTAAAAAATAGAGTAAATAGTAAAATATAACATCAGAAAAATGTACACTCCTTTTCAAGTTTAAGAGCTTGTTTCATGGGTTTGTAGGGTGTGGTAGTCACTTGGGGACTTTTTGTAGAACATGGTCTATGTGAATCCTTCATGGAACATTTACATCCTAAATTTCTACTTTGAAGTGTGCATAAGTCATCGCTCAAAATCAATATAAGTGGTACATGGTGTTAAATTATCGTACACCATAATATTATTTTAGAACATAAACATAACACATTGGATAATAAAACTGATGGTGACATGTTTTTCTATGGACATGTAATATGGGAAATGTACACCAAAAATCATTTATTTATGATATAAACCCATCTTACTCTATAGTTTTTATTCTCCACTCAGGTAACTCCCTCTCACATCTCATGGTTTATCAATATCACTCTAACCCTACATCTCTTCTAGCCGATTTTGGGTGATATATACTCTTTTGTGTCCCTCCTTCTAATTCTTGATCTCTAGTGTGTTTGGGTTTATCCCATTAGGTAAGTATGAACTTTATTATTCTTCATTTCTCTTGATTATAGTAGTGATTTTGGTATATGTTTATGGGATATATGATTATATAGTGATGAAACATCTTCTACTTATTCTAGGTCATTCAGGTACATGTTTTTTAGAGGCCAACCCTCTTGTTGGTCGTGGTTCATTGGTCATATTTCTTGACATATGATTCTATTTTTCCTATCTCTCAACTATTAAATTATGTAATTCCATTATAATATATTGGTATCAATTCTAGGGCCTCTTTATGTTGTCCAACATTCCTCTTATCAAGTGGATCCCATTACAAGTTGCATGCAACCTGATTTTGAGGCCGATGGTTCTATCAGTAGCCTATATCAATTAAACAATGAATTCTATTGATTTTTTAGATGTATTAATAAATTTATTAGAATTAATTATTATTTATTAAATTGTATTCAATAAAATATGATTTTTACCTTATTTTAGTAAATGAAAAGAAATTCAATGAATTTTTTAAAAATGTTATGGAATGAGTTTCTGAACAGTTATTTTTATTTAATAGTGGGTTATTTGGAATTATTTTTGAAATATAAATACCTTTGAAAATTATTTGATAAATGAAATATATGGGAATCCTTGGGTACTTATGTTTAAGATATATTATTGGGTATTATTCCATTTTATTTTCAAGGTGTTCGCTCAGGGGGTGTTCCTATTCTCCGTAGGATTGTGTTTTTAGGACTTGATATTAGAGTTGTATTGGGGTTCAATGATAGGGAATCAATCTACACCTTAGGCAGGTTTTCAAGGGACTTAGGTGTGCACTATTAATTGATTATGGTATGAGTAGTCTACTATCCTGACCTAAAATATCCTTGGTCTATTTACCATTAAGTTTTTTCTTGTACTATTGGGCTTTGATATAGTTATTTGACAAATGTTTTTTAAATGAGAAATTAAAATTTGAAACTTTTTTACCTATTTTTCCATAGGACTGTTGATAAATGGAGATATTTTCCATTATTTTTTATATAAAACTACTTATACACTTTTCATTCCATGGTTTTTTTACAAATACTATATTTAGAAATCCTAGGTGGGATCTTATTGAACTTGATTAGATTTTACCATACACATTCCCTTGGAAATATTTAGACCAAGTATTGTGTTTTTATGTTGGAAGAGTAAAGGCACTATTTTGAGGATGTGATGTTTTTTATCTGGGTATGGGTAACTAGTGGTGAGATTGTGAGAAATTTCTCACATGCAATATGAAGTTGCATTTATTGGTTTTAGTTTTCCTTTTAGGTTTTTTGGACATGTATTTATGGTTTTTCCAATATTTTGAGTTGTAGAACTACCGTTTTTTCCCTTTGGTTATGGAATATATTTCGTTTAGTTTTCTTTTGATGGTTTTTTCTATTGTATATATTTTATATGTAACTTATTTTAGGTTGAGAGAAATCATCCCCTACGAAAGTTTGGTTATTCATGAGCACTGGTTTCCTACTAGTGGGGATCATTAGTATTGTTTGGGTATTTACAATATTGGTTTGGGGAACATTTTGAGAGAAAACCATGTCATTTACTTACAAATTGGTATCAAATGTTGGTTTTTCCTTAGTAGTACTTTTCCTAGGATATTTGGTAGATGGGATATAGGATTTTCAGAAAATGAGAGGTAGATTTTGGTGAGTTCCAGGATATTTATTATTATGTAGATCCTCAAGTTACCAAGGGATGTTGGGATGTGTGTCTAATGTAGTGAGTTTTGATCTTAATCGTAGTTTCTTCTAATGGTTATCTTGTTTAAAATGACATTATTCAGTTGAATAATCTTTTTCTTCTATTTCAATTTTTAGTAGTATGACTCTGATATGTCTTGTGTTGGTTATATAGAAGGGTTCATCAAATTCTCTTCAATGTAATATGCCTTTGTTCTAGAATATCATAGAGTCTATCATGAAAAGCGTTCAATTTGTGGTCTATAATTTACCAAGATATCAAAACCATGTTGTTTTTGGAACTATAAACAGATCATAAGGAAAGGGATCGATCAAGATATTTCTTTTTTAAGAAGAACCCATGGTTTATAAGTTTGAATAAAACTCAATAGGCAGATGAATGACTTTAAATAATCATCATATATTCAATTTTCTAGAGTCACATGAGGCTATAATGGTGAAGTAAATAATGTTTAGTCATGAGGTTCCCAACATGATATTGTTGGATTATTTGGTATAGGGACATCCATATGTGGGATTATATTGGAAGGGATTAAAAATGATTCCTTAAATATCCTTAATAGATTCAATGATGATGAAAAAGTATTTAGAGTTGATAAAATTATGGTAGGTGGAGCATTTTGTATCAAAATACTTAAATAGGTTTATGGAGATGGTTTATTTGTCTTTAGAGGTTTTAAAGAATTATTGTCTAAAATATAAAAAGTATCTATATCATGAGTCATGGGTATATTCTGAAACATAACACTTATTCTTACATAAACTATTGGTCTATGATGGACAAAACGAGCATGATTGGCCAGATTGAAAATATTTCACATTTCCTTCCACCTAGTTACATATTCAAGGACACATAGGGTAAGAATATGAAGTGTTATGATCATCATAGTGTTAATGTAGGTTGATATTATATAAGAGCTTCCATTTCACCCTTAAATGATACCAATAGTGTGGCCTTAACATGATACTATTAGGAAAAGGTTAGGAACAAATTCAATTCTTATTCTTTCCCAAAGAATATATGAAATTATTGTGGACAATACATATATTTTAAGAGGTTCGTATAATAGATTATTATTCCCCCTTATAACTAGGGATAGTTGTCTCTAAAGGAAAATATGAAATTGTTAGAATAATTAATTTCCATAGGTATCCTACTACAATCATCATTAGTGACAAACCTTCATGCAGTGGAAGAGTTTCTAGTGAATTTTAATGAGTTCCTAACAAAAGTTATACGTTCCATGATTATTTCATCTGCTAAAGTAAATGGTCAACTTGAAATAGGTGACTCACTATCATTTATATCTTCCCATATAATTGATATTTTAAAACATTTAACATTTAACATATCACATTCCATTTTTTATGGAGCTGGTGATATCTATTAGATAGTTAAAATAGTATGGGTTTGAGTTTCCATCTTCTTCTCTTCTGGTTGTAAACATTGAGATTGTTTTTGATTTCTTTGTTCATAATCTCGATATATTTTATGTCATCATCTGGATGTATTTTATCATTTCCCATCATGATAAGATTTATTTTTATCATTGGATTGTACTATTCCTTATTGTTTTTGGGTGTTTCAGGGAGAGTGGTATCCATGTCATATTCATGTGGACCTTCCTGCAAAGAGATCAAGAGTTTATTGTCTATTTTTGTAGTTGAGTCTGATAGAGTGTATTCTCTTAGTGATACTTCTATTTTTTTAGGGATGTCAATGATGTTTTCCCAAATTAATTTTCTATTATTCCTCTATAGAAGGAGCTATATCCTACAATTGTTTTTTTTGGGTATGGTGATGATATCTATACCCTCTTATCATATGCCACTAATATAACTAAAAGAGTTCAATATCCGATTTTATAATCTCTTGGCGAATCATTTTGTTCACCATAGTGTTTTGAATTGGGCATACCCTATGTCCATTTCCAAGAAATATGATAGTTAAATTCTATTTTTCATGGACTATGGAATGTTTTATGGGGTAAATGTTAATAATAAGTATCCCTTTCCCAGAGTGGGAGACATGATTGATCAGTTAAAGAGGGAGAAGTGGTTTTATAATATCAATCTTTGGTTGGTATGTTATCAGCTTAGGGTTTTGGAGTCTTATATTCTGAAGACTATGTTCAAGAGTAGGTATGGTTATTATGAATATATTTTTATTCATTTTGTCCTAACTAATTCTCCTATAGTTTTTATTTCTTTATTGAATCAGATACTTCATTAGTATCTTGATAGTTTTTTCATTTTGTTTGTGGGTGATACCATGGTTTATTTGAAATTAAAGTGTGATCAGAAGAACCACAAAAATCATGTTTTGGAAATCTTGATTAGTGACCTTATTTATAAGATATATATAAAAATGTATTTTTTCTATCATAGAGTTCAAGTTATTAGGGAATGTGACTTTATATTGTGATTTATCAGTCAATCCTGAGAAAATTATGGATGTATTTTCATGGTAATATCTATGGAACATCATTGAGATACTAAGATTCATAAGACTTGTTGGATACTATTAGTGGTTCATTAATGATTTCTCAAACATAGAGTTTCCATTAAATGATCTTACCATGAAATGGGTGATGTTCACAGGGGATTCTAACTATCATACTTCTTTTGATCAGTTAAAATGACTTTTTTATATCATCTCCTATTTTGATATCATGTTAGACGAGTAAGGGATATGTTTTATATTATGATGCTTCTGGTGTTGGTATGGGTTGTGTGATTTTGTAGGATAATCATGTTGTGTCCTTTGGCTCTTGTCATCTTTGAATTGATGATAAGAATTACCAACTCATTATTTTGGGCTTTCCACAGTTATGCATTGTAACAACCTGATATTTTAGAATAAGTATTATTTTTAATTTATTTGATGTCATGTGTTTTATGATACAACAAGATTATCTTGTGATATAAACAACACTGTATTAGCTTTTAGTATATGCAACACTATTCTTGGATCATGTTACACTCAATTTGAAGTTTGTTTGATAGTTGTTATTCTACGCAACATTGAGTGTGTATGTATATATATATATATATACAATTTATAAATGAAATATGGTTGGATTTTGTTATATGAAACATCAAAAGAGTCTTGCACTACACGCAACCCTGATTTGGCTTGCATTACATGCAATCGCGACCTTCCTCAATAGTGTGTGTTGTACGCAATGCCGGGTTTCACTAAACAATGATATATGATTATAATATTATCACGAACTAGCCATTTTGAATAGTATTAACTATGCTTTGAATTTTATAACATTATTATTCATCTTAAACATTTTCTAGAACATGGTTTTAGAACTAAATAAATTTTTTGGGTAAAATAAGTATTTTTCAAAAAATGCAGTTATGCCACCTTTTAATGGCACACCCACATTAAATCTAGTTTTTAACATGTTTATAAGTTCAATTTGACAAAATAAAATTATTCTTTGTAATAAGGATATAAAAATTTACTTTGGATAAATTTTTCATATTATTCTGATAACTTTCATATTTTAATGAATAGTAAAAAACACTATATTTTAATTAAAAACAACATTTTTCATTGTAATAATTTATGTGGTTAAATTATAATATTTAATGGTTTTAAAGTATAAATAGAATATATTTTTACCATTTAATATAATGTATATCATTAGAAATGATTTTACATTGAATTCGTAGGTTAAATCAATTCAATCTTTTGCAATTTTTTAAATAAAAACCCATTTTATTTCGACAACGGGATTAATTTTAATTTAATTTCTACAACTTATGTGTATTGAATTTGGAAAAAATGGATTCCATATTTGGAATCAGTGGTCCAAATTATATTAATAGACTACTTTTTTATTTTTGGGCATTATGAATAGTATCTACGGTAAATTTTATTTACCATAGTAAAAGGTAAATCGGGTAATTAATCGTAAATATAATATTATAAAATTACCCTAACACTTGTTTTAATACAATTGGATGATTATATTTTTTCTAATTCATATTTTTGTCGAAATGGAATCCATTAGAACCCACTTGGAAGTGATTAAGACCATTAGTTTATTTTATTTAAAGGAAAGTGAAATATGTCTCACTCAACTTTAATTATTAAAGTATTTTTAATATAAGTTTATACAGAATATAAATTCGGTTATAAATACTCATTTTAAAGGTAAAATGTTTTTCGTTATCATGGTAATTTATTTATAATATTTAAGAGATATTTAATTACTTTAATAGCTTATACATTAATGATGCAGAAATTATTTATTTAGTGAAAAATAAGTAATTTAGTTTTTATTGAAATACTAATACCCATTAAAAGGCCCAAAAACCTGCAAACAACTTATTGTTAGTGTAAATATACACCATAAGCATCCAATTACTGAATATATAACCGTTTGGAGTCTTATAAAAGTGATTATGACACTTATATTATTTTATTTTATATGATGCCAAAGTTGTCACCTTCATAATTTAATAAATATAACATTTTAAAAGTTTGGAGTTTTAGAAGATAAATCTTAATAAAAGAATTATTATGAAATCTGTAATATTTATCTTCATCCTAGTATTTTATTTTTAATTTTTATGCAAAAAATAAGTATATTAAATATTTATACAAAAATGTTGTAGTTATTATTTTATTAAGGAATATATCACATACATAGTTTAAAAATATTAAAATAAATATTGTATGAACTATTTAATGTTATCCAATAATTTTCTATATGAATATGACATGTTATAAACATATTAAATATTTTATTTTGAATATATCCTCTTTTTGGATTTTATTTAATTTCACATAAATTAATATTGTCAAAATTGACACTATTGTTATTTTATAACAATATCATATTATTAAATTGTTTAAAAATCACAAAAATATTAAAAATTTAAAATTTAAAATTTAAAATTTATATAGTCGAAAATTTAATAAATTATCCAATTATGGAAAATCAACAAAACATAAGGGTTTATTTATAAACATTTAAAATATACAATTTTATTACCACAAATAAACTTAAATAGATTAAATAAGGATAAATCAAAATGATAATGTTTAAAATAAGATAAAAACATGTATAAATTTTATTGGTTGATATTATTACAACCCTATATCATCTATTCTTAGAATTGAGTCATTTTTGGAGGTTTTTATGTGGGGTTTGAATTTTTATTAAACTAATATTTTTGAGGATTCCAAAGGTGCCCCTCCTCTCCCTTATAAAAGGGAACTTACTCCCTCTCTTCCTCACACCATTTTGAGCCTTGAAGATCGGCTAACATCTGCCAATTTCACTTCCCCACTTCCCTAGAAACCTTATAGAGGCACTGGACTTCTCAAAAGACCAACCCTAGTGCCCTAAGAAGATGTTTAAAGGAGGTGCGTCGAAGAAGAGGTAATCTCTTCTACCGATTATTTCAAACTTATTTATTCTTCAACTCCCTCTTCTTTAGTTGTAAAATTATGAAGTAATAACATCAGTATCCCTCATATTATAATATTTTATTATAAATATGAAACAACCCTATTTATCCTTCTATCCATCCTATGGAAAACAAAATCACCGCGTGTGTGTACATACGGAATACCGTCTCCACGCCGTGGTGTAATCTATTTTTCCACCAACACCTTACATGGATAGGTATAATGGTGTAAAGAATAACTATATATGGTTATTATAACATCATACTCATTATTATATATTATCCCATCCCCTCCAATTCTATTGAATAATTATGGGAACGATATCATCGCTCATGCGTATGTACGGACTATCGTCTCCACGACGCGATGATATTCATTCTCCATGTTAACCATACATGAATGATCATAAAGTTTATATATTGAATAATAATGAAATATATGAAATTATAAAGCTACTAGATTCATGTATATATATATATATATGTATGTCATCTATTTAGTTTCATTCAATTCAATAAGGAAATGAAAACAACATTCATGCGTTCGTACGACCTACTGTCTCCATGAACGGTGTATTTCATTACTTTTATCGGTCTATAATATATATGTATATGATGAATATAGATTATATATAAATCATTTTTTACATTATGGAATTATTTAAATCAGTATATAAGTAATAATATCAAGAATAACAAGTCGAAACACATACGATAAATGAAATGATTTTACCCAAAACACTGCTTTAACATAGAATTAACAAAAGAACGGGTAATATAAACTAATAAGTGAAACATATATGATATCATAACAATTAATATGATTATTTAATAAGTAAATGACATTATTTAAATCATTATACAGGAGGTTCGGATCCATACGAAGCATATCAGACCTAAGGTAAGGGATAATTTTGCAAATCTCATTTTATCCGAGATGGCTTATACGTAAGTATTTACTAGGGATATTTGTATCATCCATGTACATGTTTTCTAAAAGTGTTTTTATGTTTGTTTAATATCCTTTTTACCCATTTTGACTTTTACTACATGGTATGTAAGGAATATTTCTTTTGTTTACGTTACGAGGTACTTTTTGACTGTTCCGACAAAAGTATGAGGAGAATGTTTTTTTAACTTATAAAGCATGAAAGGATTTTTATGGTTTTATAAAGCCTTATTTTCATGAAGCTTAATACAAAATATTTCATGACTATTTTCAAAAAAATCTTTTTCTTTTAAAATTTCATGATGTTTTCTGAAAGGAAATTGATTTTGAAGATGAAAGGATATTTTCCTAAAGAATTCATTTCAAGTGTTTTATCAAAACCATTTTCCATATAAGATGACATTATTTCATATATGTATGTTTCAAGTATAAAGTCTCTATGATTTACATAGTTTCATTTTTCTTATTATGAAATGATATCCATTTCTTTTATATGGATTATGTGATGATGCGATTATGTTTATGAAACCCATTTTATTCAATGGGTTATTATGAATGATGTATGTTTATTTTGTGGCACAAGTAAGAATGATTTCCTTATGATGTGGGTGGGACCTATATCTCCCTCCAATTCATTGGGTAAAGAATTATATCTCATGAGATATACATGGCTAGAATGGTAAGTTAATCTGGTTCAGTGTTACAGGACAGGAACGAGAAGTGAACTCGATTCAGAATGGGACTTTGTCCACTAATATGGTCTTGGCAGCAATGCATTGGCTACTATGGAAATCATTACATGTGATTAATGGATTCCATAATTTCATGATTTATTCCCATGCTATTTTATCATGATTGATGATCCATTATGATCTATGTGTTAAGTAGTGCCATGTTTTATGTCATTGCTCGGGATTTTGATGTTTAAACATTATGTTCGTGTTTTTATGTTCAAATGTATATGATTTGTTTTATTTTATCCATGCTTACCCTTACTGGGAATTTGAGCTCACCCTTTATATGTTTTCTTTTCCCCGTGATATAAATAAAGGTTTTAGGTAAGAAAGAAAAGGGGGAAGATCTTTATTGGAGATGTTGAGGATCTTTCACCAAGATTAGAAGATTATGTTCCAAGTTTCCAAAGGCACTAAACTATTACGGCCCTTTACTGTCTATTTTTGTTATGTAATCATTATTCCAAAAAAGTAATGTAATGTCCATGTACGTCAAGCATCAGGTCTCTACAGTTGGTATCAGAGGAAAGGTTTAGTTAACCTTTGGAAACTAAGATGTGAAAACATTAGTGAGATCCCTAGAGATATTTCTAAGGTATGTCTAGGGATGTCCCTAAGTATAAGTATACATATAGGATATAGTCCTAGAACTACAGTAACGATCTTATAATTTAACCTAAGATGTTAGATATTGAGGGTACTCCCCCTTTACTATGTTGTTTTCCCTAGCATGATTTTTTCCTCTCACACTATTCTTTTTGGGTTTTATAAAATGGTTAGAAATAGGAAGATTCAAGATAATGGAGGATATGATGGACAATGGAATGATATTATTCATGAGAAACCAAATGAAAAGGGATTTGGAAGTCCAAACATCGTTATTATTCCCAATCAGAAATCTCATAATATGATCAATAATCTCAACTTTGGTAAGTTTCCTGACTCAGATAATAAGAGAAACATGGAGTTTCATGATAATCATAGAGGAAAGAAAGTTAAATTTCCCTCATGTAAATCATGTGGGAAGAGGCATCAGGGATATTGTTTCAAAGGAATTGGAAGATGCTTTGGGTGTGTAAAAAAGGACACAAGTCCAGAAAGTGCAAAGGGAAAGGTTCAGTTAACACCATGGATAAGGATAATGGTATTGCTACGACATCAATAATGATTAGATGTTTTAAATTGGAATGTATGGGAATTATTAAAACCAATTCCCAAAGGGAAAATCTCATGAAGAGAATCAGCATGGTCATATGATTAGTATTTATGTGGATGATGATGAAGAGACTACAAATGAAATATGAGATGAAAGAAATGATGAAGCTCAACTAGTGGTTTAAGATGTTAGTGGAATGATTATATGTTTATAAAGAATAATGTATGGTACTATGGAATAAATAATCATCTAAGGATTGTTACACTATTGTTTTTCCTAAAGTATTTGAAAGTATTTGTTGAATGGTACCGGTAACCAGGGAAGGTTATTCAGATATTTTTGGAAAGTTGATGATATGTGCATAATGAAGGGATAAGAAGATAATGATATGTTTTATTGTATTCATGATCTCATGACTGATATAAGGACTAAGTGGTATTATGGTTTGATTATATATATTTTTGGGATTTTGGTATGACAAAAGAGTTACCTTTTGATAGTATTCATGTTTTCACTAAGGTTCTATGGTAATTTATATTTCAAGAGAATATATGACTAAGGTATTCATGTGTTCAGAATGAAACCAACAAGATATATCTTATGATATATGTGAGATAAATTCTTGTATTCACATTCTTGGTAGATAACCTTTCTAGTAATTGTTTTCTTTATACTGTGATCTTGGACAGAAGTATTTTAGATAAGCCTAAATATTGGAATGGATTATGTTGGACATAAGTTAGTATTGTTTAAGGCTATATATTTTTTGATATTATTGATGGAAAGTTATAATAATGTTTTTTAGAAGAAAAAAAGGACAACCTGCAGGACAGGTGACACCCCATCGCGTCGGACAAGGCTGTGGGAATCGAACCCACAACAGAAGTGCGACTCGACTTTATCGCATACCACTGGCCTATAGGAAGTCTCTGGTTAGTAGAAACTAGTTTTATTTTATTAAGCGGTATGATATATGAAGTTTAAGTTCATTTTTGGAATAGTATACGATTAACCTCGCCATAGATAGACTTAGGTATATTTGATAACTTTTGCTAACATTTTGTTTGAAACAGATGGAATGACCCATCATTCTATCACATGATCTGTTAACACATCACAAATAACAAATTCAACTTCATTTCTTTAAGAGATGAAGTGGAAATTGTTCAAAGCACGAACAACAGTGATATTGTACCAAAATCAATCAAGTATTTCGTCAAATTCAAAATTTTCAACTTTAGGGAAATGATATTGAAAACCAAAAATGTTGTCCTAGTGCTCTTATATCTGATGAATCAGATGGTACCTTAGATCATCACAAATTTATGGATTTGTGATTGATTGATTTTTCATAGCCATGTTCTCTACCACTCTCCATCAAAACTTGATGGTTAGATTTTTCTTCCATATCCATATTTTCACCTATGTTCTCTTATATGGAAACCCAGTGATGAATTAATTTGGGTATCCAAGATGTTTCATATTTCACTTTTTAAAATTATGTTTTTGTATTCCTTTTTACGATGTGGGTTTCTATTAAAACATTATAGTAGTAAACCATTTATAACTCTAACGAATTTCGAGGGCGAAATTCATTTTAAGGGGGGTAGAATGTAACAACCCGATATTTTATGATAAGTATTATTTTTAATTTATTTTATGTCATGTGTTTTATGCTACAATAGGATTATCTTGTGATATACGCAACATTGTATTAGCTTGTAGTATACACAACACTATTCGTGGATCATGTAACACACAATTTCAAGTATGTTTGATAGTTGTTATTCTACGCAACATTGAGTGTGTATGTATGTATAAATATATATATATATATATTCAATGTATAAATGAAATATGGTTGTATTTTTTTATATGAAACAACAAAGGAGTATTGCACTATACGCAACCTTGATTTGGCTTGCATTACATGAAATCGCAACCTTCCTCGATAGCGTGTGTTGTACGCAATACCGGGTTTCACTAAACAATGATATATGATTAAAATATTATCATGAACTAGCCATTATGAATAGTATTAAATAATTTTTGAATTTTATAACATTATTATTCATCTTGCACATTTTCTAGAACATGGTATGGGAACAAAATAAATTTTTGGGTAAAATAAGTATTGTTCAAAAAATGCAGTTTGCTGCCTTTTAATGGCACACAAAAATTAAATCTAGTTTTTGACATATTTATAAGTTCAATTTGACAAAATAAAATTCTTCTTTGGAATCAGGATATAAAAATTTACTTCGGATAAATTTTTCATATTATTTTGATAACTTTCATATTTTAATGAATAGTAAAAACACGTTATATTTTAATTAAAAACAACTTTTTTCATCGTAATAATTTATGTGGTTAAATTATAATATTTAATGGTTTTAAAGTATAAATAGAATAGATTTTTACCATTTAATATAATTTATGTCATTAGCATTGATTTTACATTGAATTCGTAGGTTAAATCAATTCAATCTTTTGCAATGTTTTAAATAAAAACCTGTTTTCTTTCAACAACGGGATTAATTTTAATTTAATTTCTGCAACTTATGTGTATTGAATTTGGAAAAATGGATTCCATATTTGGAATTTTTTGGTCCAAATTATATTAATAGACTACTTTTTTATTTTTGGGCATTATAAATAGTGACTACGGTAAATTTTATTTACCATAGTAAAAGGTAAATCGGGTAATCAATGGTAAATATAATATTATAAAATTACCCTAACACTTGTCTTAATACAATTGGATGATTATATTTTGTCCTAATTCATATTTGGGTCGAAATGGAATCCATTATAACCCACTTGGAGGTCATTAAGACCTTTAGTTTATTTTATTTAAAGGAAAGTGAAATATGTCTCACTCAAATTTCATAATTAATGTATTTTTAATATAAGTTTATACAGAATATCAATTGAGTTATAAATACTCATTTGAAAGGTAATTTTTTTTTCTTTATCATGGTAATTTATTTATATTATTTAATATATATTTAATTACTTTAATAGCTTATACATTAATGATGCAGAAATTATTTATTTAGTGAAAAATAAGTAATATAGTTTTTGTTGAAATACTAATATCCATTAAAAGGCCCAAAAACCTGACCAAAACTTATTGGTAGTGTAAATATACTATATAATCATCCAATTTCCGAATATATAACCGTTTGGAGTCTTATAAAAGTGATTATTACACTTATATTATTTTATTTTAAATGATGCCAAAATTTTCACCTTCATAATTTAATAAATATAAAATTTTAAAAGATGGGTGTTTTAGAAGATAAATCCGACTAAAATAATTATTATTAAATCTTTAGTATTTATCTTCATCCTAGTATTTTATTTTTAATTTTTATGAAACAAATAAGTATATTAAATATTTATACAAAAATGTTGTAGTAATTATTTTATTAAGGCAAATATCAGATACATGGTTTTAAAAATATTAAAATAAATATTATATGAACTATTTAATGTTCTCCACTAATTTTATAGATGAATATGACATTTTAGAAACCTATTAAATATTTTATTTCGAATATATCCTCTTTATGGATTTTATTTAAATTCACATTAATTAATAATGTCAAAATTGACACTTGTTATTTTATAAAAATAACATATTATTAAATTGTTTAAAAATCCTAAAAATATATAAAATTTATATAGTCGAAAATGTCATAAATTATCCAGTTATAGAAAATTAACAACACATAAGTGATTATTTATAACCATTTAAGTTTTAGAGTTTTATTACCACAAATAAACTTAAATAGAGTAAATAAGGATAAATCAAAATGATAAGGTTTAAAATAAGATAAAAACATGTCTAAATTTTATCGGTTGATGCGATTAAAACCCTATTGCATATAATATTCGAATTGAGTCAATTTTGGAGGTTTTTATGTGGGGTTGGAATTTATATTAATCTAATATTTTTGAGGATTTGAATGGTGCCCCTCTCCTCCCTTATAAAGGGCACATCGCCCCTCTCTTCGTCACACCATTTTGAGCCTTGAATCTCCCCCAACCTCTACCCATTTCACTTCCCAACTTCCTTGGAAACCTTATAGAGGTATGAGTCTTCTCAAAAGACCAACCCTAGTGCCCTAAGAATAAGTTTAAAGGAGGTGCGTCGAAGAAGAGGTAATCTCTTCTATCGATTATTTCAAGCTTATTTATTCTTCAACTCCCTCTTATTTAGTTGTTTAATTATGAATTAATAACATAATTATCCCACATATACTAACATGTTATTATAAATATTATACAACCCTATTTCACCTTTTATCCATCCTACGGAAACAAAATCACCGTGCGTGTGTACGTACGGAATACCGTCTCCACGTCGTGGTGTAATCTGTTTTCCCACCAACACCTTACATGAATGGGTATAATGGTGTAAAGAATAAATATATATGGTTATTATAACATCATAATAATTCTGATATATTATACCATCCACTCCAATTCTATTCAATAATTATAGGAACGATATCATCGCTCATGCAGACGTACGGATTACCGTCTCCACGACGTGATGAGATTCATTCTGCATGTTAACCATACATGAATGATCATAAAGTTTATATAATGAATAATAATGAAATATATGAAATAATAATTCTATTTTATTTATGTATATATATATTTATTTCATCTATTTATTTTCATTCAAAACAATAAGGAAACGAAAACATTGTTCATGCGTACGTACGGCCTACCGTCTCCATGAACAGTGTATTTCATTTCTTTTATCGGTCTATAATATATATGTATATGATGAATATATATTATATATAAATAATGTTTTATATTCTGGAATTATTTAAATCAGGATATAAGTAATAATATCAAGAACGAGAAGTTGAAACACATACGATAAATGAAATTATTTTACACAAAACGCTGCTTTAACATAGAATTTACAAAAGAATGGGTAATATAAAGTCATGAGTGAAACATATATGATATCATAACAATTAATATGATTATGTAATAAGTCAATGAAATTATTTAAATCATTATACAAGAGGTTTAGATCCTTACAAAGCATATCGGACCTAAGGTAAGGGATAATTTTGCAAATCTCATTTTTATCTGAGATTGCCTATATGTAAGTATTTACTGGGGTTATTGTTATCATCCATGTACATGTTTAATAAAAGTTTTTTTATGTATGTTTAATGTCCTTTATACCCATTTTGACTTTTACTACATGGTATGTAAGGAATATTTCTTTTGTTTACATTACAAGGTGCTTTTTGACTTTTTTGACAAAAGTACTAGGAGAATGTTTTTTTAACTTATATAGAATGAAAGGATTTTTACGGTTTTATAAATCCTTATTTTCATGAATCTTCCACTAGGAGATTTCATGACTATTTTCAACAAAATCTTTTTCCTTTAAAATTGAATGTTGTTTTTGTGAAAAGAAATTGATTTTGAAGAGGAAAGGATATTTTCCTCAAGAATTCATTTCAAGTGTTTTATCAAAACAATTTTTCATCTAAGATGACATTATTTCATATATGTATGTTTCAAGTATAAAGTCTATATTATTTACATGGTTCACTTTTCTTATTATGAAATGATATCCATTTATTTTATATGGATTATCTGATGATGGGTTTATGTTTATGAAACCCATTTTATTCGTTGGGTTATTATGAATGATGTATGTTTATTTTGTGGAACAAGTAAGAATGATTTCATTATGAGAATGGTGTGACCTATATCTCCCTCCAATGCATTGGGTAATGATTTATATCTCATGATATCGATATGGCTGGAACGGTACGTTAATCCGGTTCAGTGTTACAGGACTGGAACAAGGAGTGAACTTGATTCAGAATGGGACTTTGTCCACTAATATGGTCATGGCAGCAATGCCTTGGATACTATAGAAATAATTACATGTGCTTAATGGATTCCACATTACATGCTTTATTCCCACACTATTCTATCATGATTTATGATCCATTATGATCTATGCCTTGCGTACTGCCATGTTTTATGTCATTGATCGACATTTTTATGTTTAAAAATTATGTTCATGTTTTTAAGTTCAAATGTATATGATTTGTTTTATTTTATCCATGATTACTATTACTGGTCATTTGAGCTAACCCTTTATATGTTTTCTTTTCCCCAGGATATAAATAATGGTTTTTGGAAAGAAAAAAAGGTAGAAGATCTTTATGGGAGATGTTGAGGATCTTTCACCAAGATTAGAAGATTATGTTCCAAGTTTCAGAAGGCGCTAAACTATTACGGTCCATTGGTGTCTTTTTTTGTTATGTAATAACTGTTCCACAAAATTAATGTAATGTCCATGTTCTTTAAGCTTTGGGTCTCTAGATGCATCAAATTAATTATTGGTGAAACAATATTTTTGGGGAAATGTTCATAATCATTTCTGGAAATAATATTTTTTCATAGATACTTGAATATCAAACCGTGATATGGTGTAGAATATCATGAGACATTTAACATCAATGTAAATGACAACCCGA
Source organism: Viscum album (assembly GCA_963277665.1). Lineage (NCBI taxonomy): Eukaryota > Viridiplantae > Streptophyta > Magnoliopsida > Santalales > Viscaceae > Viscum > Viscum album. The sequence goes on along the minus strand of OY728142.1, from coordinate 2,042,093,480 downwards.
GGGAGGGTAATGTAGTAGTCGATGCCCTCAATCATAATGTTCCTTCACATGAAGTTTTGGAATTGATGGAAGAGTGAAAACTTATTGGAGTGTTCACTAAATTGCATCTGGATGCTCAGAAGGGTGATTTAGGGATTTTCTAACTAGTTTTCAGTTATCATCATCTCTCATTGATTTTCGTTAGTAGAACATTCTATAGAATGATGTTTTCATAGGAATCACAGAAAAATATATATTGTGGGAAGACCTTTCCTAGATAGTCTCTCTATTTTTTGGTATTCTCCAATTCAAGAATCAACTTGTCATGCCATCATCCTTGGGGAATTAAATGATGAATACCTATGATAATTCTTATTAGTTCATTTGTCATGGTACATTGAATATGTATTATGATATTAGATGGTGATTCACATGGCCATGTATGAAGCACAACATTTCAAAATATGTGTCCCACATTAGCACATACTATCAGTTAGTTGCAAACCACTTGAAAACTTTGAGTCTACTCCATCCTATTCTGATTATAGAATATAAATGAGATATTTTATCCCAAAATTTTATTGTTTTATTACCATAGAATCCTCATGATATGAATTATATCAGAGTGGTTATTAATTATTTGATGAAAGAAAACAATTTTATTATGATCAGCTACACCACTAAAGTTGATGATCTATTTAACCTGTATATATAATTTATTGTGAGGTTTTATGTGATTACCACTTGAATTATTTATAATAAGGATACCATGTTTACTAATAGAAAATTTATTATTCTATATGAGGAATTGGGGACTCAATTCAGCTTGAGTGTATCTTTCCATCTAGAGATGTATAGAAAATTAAAGCAAGCTATATAGATCCTAGAGGATATAATCTATGAAAGTGTCTTGGACTTTGGTCGATCATGGGATAGCCATATAAGACTATATTATTTCAATTATAATTACATTTACTTGTTATTTATCATAATGGCTCTATTAAATAATTTATATGGTCACTCATGCATGTCACCTCTTTATTAAAATTAGGTGGGTGATTCCTTTTTGTGGAATCGAATCTCATTCTGGAGACATCAGTAAGGATTCATGATATACATCAACTCATGGTTATATCATAGAGTAAATACAAATCATATTCACATCATCAACACTGACCATTGTTTTTTTCCATTTACTATAGGGTTTTCATGAAATTTTCACCTTGGTTGGGTCACTATTGGATTAAGGAATATAGAAAGTTGGATTTGAGATATAGTGAACCATTTTAGTTCACTGAGCATCAGGGAATGTTTTCTTCTCAGTTTACATTTTTAGACCAGTTGATAGGTATTAATTTTTTCCAAATTTCTATCTTATGAAGAATTATCCAAATACATCTCATATTTTGAGTTGATTGGATATTAATTTGGAGGAGAATATTTCTATAGTTTTACAACTGGTAGAGATAATTGATTCATAGTTGAACATTTTTCATGGTAAGTATATTCAATTTGTGAGACTGTTATAGTGTAATGATGAAAGTTATCACCAGACATGGGAGTGTGAATCTCCAGGGCGGGGGAAATGACCTCACGTCATTCCATAAAAACATTCTTCTTCATGACTTCTCAAGGATATAACTTTTTACAATGGGGATATGGAAACATATTGTATAAAAAGATATTATATTTTTTCTAGTAGTTTCTTTTATTTAAGGGGTGTGGGAGGTATTTTGGGGAGACTATATAGAACCTGGGGTAGGTGTAGTTTTTTTGGAACATTTACATTATAAAATTAAACTTTATAGTATAACTTTGTTAGTGCAACATGTTGTAGAAATGGTTCAATGTATTAAATAATTTTAGACTAAAATACTATTTTATGTCATAAAAAATGCTACATGGATTAATTCAAACTAAGGTGGAAATTTTATTTGTAGACATGAAATATGAAGAATTTAAAAAATAAATATCAATTTTACAACATAAACCCCTCATGACCATAATTATTTATTCACCACTCATTTAACTCTCACTCAACTCTCCTGGTGTAGTAGTATCACTCAAACTATAACATCCCAACACTATTATAATAAGAATGTTTCTAACCATGTGATGGTTTTACTTTTTTGTTTTTTGAGTAGGGTTGAGAAGGAATTGAAAAGATACCAATAATGGGGAAGTCGGGTTTTTTTATTATTAGCATAAAACCTAGTTATTTCTGTAACCTAAAGGATATTTAAATGTCGTGAAATATGGTTACATGCCTAGTAAATAATAAAATTACAATAATTCATTTTTAGAAAATGGAAATGGGTTTTTTTGGAGATTATACGTTTTTCCAATTACATGGTGTTTAATTTGTTTACACATCATGTAAGACACTGAGAAATGTTTTTAATTGCAAATTGGTTGAAAATATTATTTCCTACACTCCATAATTTCGTTCTTTAAACCCAAGGGACTTTCCCAATATATTTTGGATCCCTCAAACCCTTTTGATTCATCTTGATCAGCGATTGATCGTTGTTTCAGTTGGAGTGTGACCTTCCAGGTAAACATTATTCCTGTCTCTTAATCTATTTATCTCACTTTTAATATTTGTAAGTTTAATAGATATTCATGGGATTTGTGGATCTAAACATAGTGTTGTTTAATCTTGTTTCTGGGTTGAGTTCTTGGATCTCATGCACCTTCATTATTGTGGGAAGGTTCTATTGTGGGCCTTGTATTTCTATGAGAAAGTGAGGTGGTTCTCTTATTGTAACACCCCGACCCTATTTACCTAGAGTCGGTGCATTATTACATAACATTGGAATGATCACAAGAAAGATCAAATCTCGAAAGACCAATTGGTTTAGTAGCCCTGGAAACACTAGATACATTCATAAAGTTTTACATTACATCATAAAGTGAAAAACTACTACAACAACATAGTCTCCATATTCCACACTCATATCCCCACATACTATCCCTGCAGGTCATTCATAAATTACTTCTTCAAATCTTGGGAAAAATAAAACATAGAAAAGGGGGGGAGCTCAAATGACCAGTAAGGATAACAATATAGTGGAAACTTTCATAAATATGAATAAACATTTAAGGCAATGTATAAATAATACAAAAGCCTTTTAAACTTGAACTTCAACATAGTATGGAAAAAATAAAATGAAATAATTCCATTTACTTACTCACATTGATATTCTACTAATCGAATAATCACATGAAATATCAATAACCACTTCCATAATGATGGAATGCATAATACCGAACTTTAAATTCAGTGTCAAGGCCTCATGCCAAGACATAAGGGATAATTGTAACCGAAACCCAACCCGGAGAGCCTCTATAACCGTACTCCATCCCGGAGTTCCTCTAATAACCGGACACCAACCCGGAGTGCCTCTAATAAACAGACACCAACCCGGAGTGCCTCTAATAACCGGACACCAACCCGGAGGACCTCTAATAATCGGACACCAACCCGGAGGGCTTACTTTTACCGATCCCCAACCCGGAACATACCAGTCCAACACATTCATCATAAGAAGAGGATAAAATATAACATAAACATTTGTATTAAAACTAACATACAAAATGTCAAAATTTTAATCATAAACCATTTATGGAATAAAAATAACTCGTACATAGTCAAAAATATCACAAAACCTTAAATACAATATGGATGATTTGTATCATAAGTAATCAACTTGAAACAAGTTTATAATTTATCAAAGGATGCTAACATAGATGAAATCAATACTATTTGAGAGAAATATCTCTTTTTTTGAAATCATTTAAAAGTCGCATAATTATAGAGAAAACATTTATTTTGAAAATATCTTTATAATCTTGTGAAGGAATCTTCAAAGGTGTAATAATGGCGGAGAATAACTGCACCCGCCGTATATGTTAAAGAAAACATTCTTACCTTAATTTTGTCAAAAGGTTAAAAAGGACCGTGTTTGGAAAACGACAGAAAGATTCCTTTATAAACCTCTTATAAAAAGTCAAACAAGGGTATAAATGTTTTTAACCCATATTCTTGTAAATAGTAAAAATGTTTTGAAATACATTTTTAGGAAACATGGATGTGGATGATAAAGAGATCCTAGTAGATTATTACGTATATACAACCTCGGATAATGAAGAGATTGCGAAATAAACCCTTACCAATTTGGTAACTTACAAAACGTACAACCCATGAAAGAGGTATCATACAATGAATATGTAAATACACATAAATTAAAGTGTATTACACAACTAATATAATTATGGGCAGTATATATACCACACAAAAGATAATGGTGCCAATATGGCATGAATCTCACGGGAATAAGGAGTGAGATGAAAACCCCTTACCTTGTACTTTTCCTTGATCGGGGGTAGGTTAATCTTCTGAATAATGGTTAAATAATTGTTATTAAAATATACAAGAATCATATACATTAATATGATTTCATATATGATCTTTTAACATTACATTGTTAATAATATCTTAGAATTATCGTCGTTTTCGGGTGTTAACTTACTCGTTTTCTTTTATATGTTTTTTTACGTAAGCCATGTTTGTAATGGATAGGTTGTATCTTAATCATATCTAGAATTATATCAAGTCCTTAGGTACTATTATTAATCATCAAATGATATTTAGACTTGAATGGATACGATGGACAATGAATCTCATCACATTCGTGGATACGGTAGTCCGTACGTACGCACGAGCGACAATATCATTCTTTTGATATTAAAATAATATATAATTGGATGGTATATCATATATACAGAATCATTATCATGTTATATTTACTATTTACATGAGTTACACATCATTATTATACCCATCCAAATAATAATTTATTGAATAACAATTACAGCACAACGTGGAGACGGTAAGCCGTACGTACGCACGAATGGTGACATGTTATTCAAAGGGTGGATTGAATACTGAATATGGTTGTACCATATTTATAATAACATCACAGTATATATAGGATACTGGAGTTATTATTTTAGAATGGTAATAACATATAAAGAATAAGTGGAAGAAGAAAGGAACTTGAAAAAGGGTGGTGAAATCAATACCTCTATTTTAGGTTCTTCCTTTTGATTTGATCAAAAGGGCTCCTTAGGTTGGCTTTATGATCAAACTAAGGCCTCTAGGATGTAGCGAGGGAAGTTTGGAGAGTATTTGGAAAGAGTTTGGTTGAACCAAAAGGCATTGAATGTGTGAAAAAATGAGAAGTAGGAGTGCCCTTTTATAAGAGGGGTGATGGGCACCTTTGGAAAAGCTAGAAATATTAATTTATAATAAATTCATATTCATTTTCTAATGGCACCAAAGTGGATTATTTAAATTTTAAGGTGGGTATAGGTCGAAAACAATTCAACCAATATAATTTAGATAGGTTTGGGTCATTATATTAACATTATCTTTTAGTTTTAACTCTTAGTTAATTAGTTTGACATTTACCATGTCACTTTGTATTTTTATATTATATAGTTAATAAACATACTATATAAATCCAAGAGACCCCAAGGTGGTCCATTAATGATACACCTATCATGATATAAGTATCCTGGACGAACCATAGATTTTTATGAATTTAATATCAATTAATAATATAATATTTGTTTTAAAAACTCTTTTTTGTCAATTTTGACACTATTAAATAGTTGATTTTTGTGAAACTCATAACAGGACTATTACTTAAACAAATTCAATTAAATCAATACTAATATGTCATAGTATCATATAAAATTAGTTTAATTCATTAAAAGTCTCAAATTATATTTATTTGGGTATTTATAATATCAATTATTTTAATTTGTTACTATTATCGTAATTACTGCATCATCATTGTGTCATAAATAAATTAAATTATTTAAAGTCTAAAAATTATAAATAAAATATCATTATGTAGAAAATATTTTTATCTTTATAATGAATATTTATAGTCGAAATTCAAACATATATAACCCTATGTAAAAATTGTTTTTCTAAAAGATATATGCTTTTGTCATTTTTGTACTTATTTTAACTTAATTAAAATAAAGTGTCCCTATCACCTACAAGTGGCTCCATGGGATCTCAAAATAGACCCAATGATGCCTATGGTCGAACATGTATCAACCAGTAAGGTTAGGACACGTTTTATGGTAATTTAGTATTATTATAATATTATTTTTTAACCCTTATTTACCGGATTTACCCTTAAACATGGTAAATAAAATATTTACCGCAGTAATTATTCAAAATGTCTAAAAATAAAAGTTACCTATTCACACAATATGAAAATCCTGATTCAAAATATGGAATCCATTTTTCCAAATTCAAAACATAGAAGTGGCAGAAATTAATTTAAAATTAATTCCCGTTGTTAAAACAGAAAGCGTGTTTTTAAGAGATAATAACTATCAAAAGATTGACACTTGTTTATGTCCGGTTTAATTGAAAAATTATGTCCAATGACCAAAATTTCATTACATGGTAAAAATATATTCTATATATACATTAAAACAACTCAAATTCATAATTTATCACTATTAATTATTTTGATTAAAAAAGAGATTTTTAATTAAAATTTAGTAATTTTCACTATTCATCAAAATATTAAAGTTATCCGAAAAGTACCAAAATTTCACCTTAGGCTAAATTCGATATTACGAATCGAAAAATGAAGTCCATTTTGAAATATAAAATATATATAATTTCAAAAAGTAGTTATTACTATTCATAACGAATAGTTTGATTGGTTATGGTGTGTTAGAACTCGGTGTTGCGTACAACACACGCTATCACATTATTCAAAGAGAAGCGTACCGAGGAATCTTGGGGTGTTTCATTGTAAATTTTTGATGTCCCCAAAGTAAATTTATTTAGTCAAATTGAATATATAAAATTTTAAAATATTGGATTTAAAAATGGTTCACTATTATAAGGTGGTAAAAGTGCAATACTGAAAATGAATTTGTTCTTACATTATGTCTAAGAAACTCATAATATGGATTCTAAAATTATATAGATTATATAAATTTTAAAATTTAGTTAATACTATTCATAACCTCTTTTGAACGGCTTTTTTGGTAAGTCATGGTGCGCTTGGACTCGGTGTTGCGTGTAGTGCAAGTTATTGAATTATTTTAAAGAAATAACACACTATGAAATATTGGGGTGTTACATTCACCCCTCCTTCAATAAAGTGCGTCCTCTCAGTTTAAAATTGTTCTTCAAAAATAAAAGGTTGAATATATAAAATATATTTGTGGGAAAACCCACATCTGAAATTGGGTTGATAAAATTTAGTCTTAATAAGAGGAAAAGAGAAATGAAAGGGTCACCACCAAATTATGATCTCTATTCGGAGAACATTGGTTGCACTTAGAGTCATATAATTAGAGGAAAATTGTAAATATTTATTGGTAGTGATTGAGGTCATCAATCACAAAAAAGTGTAAAATTTAGGGCTTAAATTCATCAATCTATGATGATTTAAAATACCATCAGTTCATCAAAACATATGGTATTAGGATAACATATTTTTTTTGTTTTAATATACCTTTACTAAAGTATAAGAATTAATTTCTTCATTGAATAAGAGAAGAAGAAAAATATATACTTGACAAGTAGAGTCTCATCCTTTAGCTATGTTCTACCAAAAACTCATCTTTCACTCTAAAAGATAATAGAACTTAAAATTAATATTCTGGTTATCCTATTCCTATAGGGTTATAAAAAATGAATTTATAATTCATCTAGCAGAACAATTAAAAAACAACATTACTCAATCCAGGACATCACAGGGGTAAGTGGTAGGTGATACACCCTTGTCGCCCTTCGGTTGTTGGTTCAAGTCTCGCAGCATTTCCGAATGCGACGAATTGCCGCCCGACCTCCGGCTTTTCCTTTTATGGAAATCCAAAATAATCCAAACTAGAACTAATTAAAATACTTCAGTCCAAAATTTATAAGGAAGGTAAACACAATGAAGATCCTTTTTTCTGCGTAATAACATGTGATCACCTTCATCATGTATTCCTTTAAAACACTGCAACATCCTGAATTACCATAAAACCTTATTGATTACTTTCATGATCCCTTATTCCTTTAATAATAATAGATATACTCATTCAATCCAAAAATGTTGTAAACCCCAACAATGATGGAATATAAAAATCATTAATCTGTTTCAAGGTATTCATTAATATACAATATAATTTATCCAAATCAATCATATATTATTCTAAAATCACTACCTCAGTATCAGAACCATATAATGGTTTATCATTCTCTCAAACATGTATTTTCCAAAAATTTAACCTGCTATTGAGTCACTTTTCATTGTTCCACACAATCTCAAGTCCTTAATGAAATAGTACTGTAATACAATCCTTATATACTCCATAATTATTATAACAATTATATTGTTGATACAACACTCAAATGAAATAATCAAAATAATAACTCTAATCATTCATCTTCATCTGTGGTAGTATCATAACTTGGTTATTATCCAATAGCATCATTTGTGGCATAGTCTGATGACTGGTACATAGGTTCGAATAGTGTCCAAACTCCGTGCAAATGAAGCATTGTACATTTGAAACCATTTTATTACCCTTGTAGTCACGTACTTTGTGCCCTTTTCCTCCACACTTATAACGAACTCCCATTCCTTTTAGGCAAGTTCCAGGGTGTTTCTTACCATAGTTATCACATATGGAAAAATTCTTCTTTTCCCTCTTCCCTTTATCCATATTTCTCTCTTCCATCCTTTTCTTCTCTTGCTTCCCTTCAAAGCCATAGGACTCATTAAACTCTTTACTTATCTTATCAATACATTATATTATTTCTTCATATGATGATAATACATGGGAGACTATTTCTCTTATAAATTCTAGCTTAAGACCATGAAAGATATGATCCTTCTTTCTCTTTGGATAATGTGCATTGCTGGAGTTCTCATTCCTTCTACTGGGCACCATTTCTAAACAATGGAATACACTACATTAGTTTACGAATAACAATAACTAATCACAAACTTGTAAAATACATAACATAAATTAAATAGTTTATGGATATAATCCATAATCATAAAAAAAAATTCTTTTGAGGAAGTATATGCTCATAAACCCTTCATAATAGTTTGTAAAGAAAATGAGTTTTATCCTAAGCATATCCCCTAGGAGTATAGTAACCAAGAGTGCAGCAAGGCCCATTATCGTGCACCAGTTCCCATTCGAGTCTATCTCGAAATGGTGTTTTTGGGTTTTACCGCTAGGTATATCTATGCCAGAGCCGCCTCTACCAGCTCATATCCAGACAGGGATGTATTGCTCGGAAAACTCACAAAATCTCTACATTACCAAAATTCTAAGAAGTTCTTCTATACTAATCCTCAAATTCCATCTTAAATCTATGTTCTCTAATCAGAGTTTATCTAAATATAGCTTCCAAGGTTTGTACTAAACATCCTCTGATACCAACTGTAACGCCCAGACCCCAGTTACGTAGAGTCGGTGCATTATTACATAACATTGGCATGATCACAAGAAAGATCAAATCTCGAAAGACCGATTGGTTTAGTATCCCTGGAAACACTATATATATTCATAATGTTTTACATTACATCATAATGTGAAAAACTACTACAACAACATAGTCTCCATATTCCACCCACATATCCCCACATACTGTCCCTGTAGGTCATTCATAAATTACTTCTTCACATTCTAGGAAAAATAAAACATAGAAAAGGGGTGAGCTCAAATGCCCAATAAGGATAACAATATAGAGGAAACTTTCATAAATAATAATAAACATTTAAAGTAATGTATAACTAAAATAAAAGCCTTTTAAACTTGAACTTCAACATATTATGGAAAAAATAAAATTAAATAATTCCATTTACTTACTCACATGGATATTCTACTAATCGAATAATCACATGCAATATCAATAACCACTTTCATAATGATGGAATGCATAATGCCGAACTTTAATTTTTGTGTCGAGGCCTCGTGCCAGGACCTAAGGGATAACTGTAACCGGAACCCAACCCGGAGAGCCTCTGTAACCGGACTCCATCCCGGAGTGCCTCTAATAACCAGACACCAACCCGGAGTGCATCTAATAACCGGACACCAACCCGGAGTGCCTCTAATAATGGGACACCAACCCGAAGTGCCTCTAATAACCAGACACCAACCCAGAGGGCTTACTTTTACCAGTCCCCAACCCAAAACATACCAGTCCAACACATTCATCTTAAGAAGAGGATGAAATATAACATAAACATTTGTATTAAAACTAACATACAAAATGTCAAAATTTTAATCATAAACCATTTATGGCATAAAAATAACTCAACCATAGTCAAAAATATCACAAAAACTTAAATACAATATGGATGATTTGTATCATAATTAATCAACTTGAAACATGTTTAAAATTTATCAAAGGATGTTGACATAGATGAAATCAATACTATTTGAGAGAAATATCTCTTTTTTTTAAATCATTTAAAAGTCGCATAATTATAGAGAAAACATTTATTTTTAAAATATATTTATAAGCTTGTGAAGGAAGCTTCAAAGGTGTAATAACAGCGGAGAATAATCGCACCCGCCGTATCAGTTAAACAAAACATTCATAGATTAATTTTGTCAAAAGGTTAAAAAGAACCTTGTTTGGAAAATGACGGAAAGATTCCTTTATAAACCTCTTATAAAAAGTCAAACAAGGGTATAGATATATTTAACCCATATTCTGGTAAATAGTAAAAATGTTTTGAAATACATTTTTAAGAAACATGGATGTGGATGATAAAGAGATCCTAGTAGATTATTACGTATATACAACCTCGGATAATGAAGAGATTGAGAAATAAACCCTTAACAATTTGGCAACGTATGAAACGTACAACCCATGAAAGAGGTATCATACCATGAATATGTAAATAAAAATAAATTAAAGTTTATTACACAAATAATATAATAATGGGCAGTACATACACCACACAAAAGGTAATGGTGACAATATGGCATGAATCTCACGGGAATAAGGAGTGAGATGAAAACCACTTACCTTGTACTTTTCCTTGGTTGTGGGTAGGTTAACATCCTGTATAATGGTGAAATAATTGTTATTAAATTATAAAAATATCATATACATTAATATGATATCATATATGATCTTTTAACATTACATTGTTAATAATATCTTAGAATTATCGTTGTTTTCGGGTGTTAACTTACTCATTTTCTTTTATATGTTTTGTTACGTAAGCCATATTTGTAATGGATAGGTTGTATCTTAATCATATCTATAATGATATCAAGTCCTTAGGTACTTTTATTAATCATCAAATTAGATTTAGACTTGAATTGATACGATGGAGAATGAATCTCATCACGTTCGTGGAGACGGTAGTCCGTACTTACGCACGAGCGACAATATCATTCTTTTGATATAAAAATAATATATAATTGGATGGTATATCATATATACAGAATAATTATCATGTTATATTTATTATTTACATGAGTTACACATCATTATTATACCCATCCAAATAATAATTTATTGAATAACAATTACACCACGACGTGGAGACGGTAAGCCGTACGTACGCATGTATGGTGACATGTTATTCAAAGGGTGGATAGAATACTGAATATGGTTGTACCATATTTATAATAACATCATAGTATATATAAGATACTATATTTATTATTTTATAATGGTAATAACAAAGAAATAAGAAGTGGAAGAAGAAAGGAACTGGAAAAAGGGTGGTGAAATCATTAACTCTTCTTCGGGTTCTTCCTTTTGATTTGATCAAAAGGGCTCCATAGGTTGGCTTTATGATCAAACTAAGTCCTCTAGGTTGTAGTGAGGTAAGTTGGGAGAGTATTTGGGCAGAGTTTGGATGAACCAAATGGCTTTGAAGGTTTGAAGAAATGAGAAGGAGGAGTGCCGTTTTATAAAAGGGGTGAGGGGCACCTTTGGAAAAGCTAGAAATATTAATTTATAATAAATTAATATTCGGTTTCTAATGGATCCAAAGTGGATTATTTAAATTTTAAGGTGGGGATAGGTCGAAAAAAATTAAACCAATATAATTTAGACAGGTTTGGGTCATTATATTAACCTTATCTTTTAGTTTTAACTCTTAGTTAATTAGTTTGACATTTACCATGTCACTTTGTATTTTTATATTATATAGTTAATAAACATACTATATAAATCCAAGAGACCCCAAAGTGGTCCTTTAATGATACACCTATCATGATATAAGTCTCCTGGCCGGACCATAGATTTTTATGAATTTAATATCATTTAATAATATAATATTTATTTTAAAAACTCTTTTATGTCAATTTTGACACTATAAAATAGTTGATTTTTGTGAAACTCATAACAGGACTATTACTTAAAAAAATTCAATTAAATCAATACTAATATGTCATAGTATCCTATAAAATTAGTTTAATTCATTAAAAGTCTAAAATTATATTTATTTGGGTATTTATAATATCAATTATTTTAATTTTTCACTATTATCGTAATTACTGCATCATCATTGTGTCATAAATAAATTAAATTATTTAAAGTCTAAAAATTATAATTAAAATATCATTATGTAGGAAATATTGTTATCTTTCTAATGAATATTTATAGTCGAAATTCCAACATATATAACCCTATGTAAAAATTGTTTTTCTAAAAGATATATGCTTTTGTCTTTTTTGTACTTATTTTAACTTAATTAAAATAAAGTGTCCCTATCACCTACAAGTGGCTCCATGGGATCTCAAAATAGACCCAAAGATGCCTATGGTCGAACATGTATCAACCAGTAAGGTTAGGACACGTTTTATGGTAATTTAGTATTATTATAATATTATTTTTTAACCCTTATTTACAGGATTTACCCTTAAACATGGTAAATAAAATATTTACCGCAGTAATTATTCAAAATGTATAAAAATAAAAGTTACCTATTCACACAATATGAAAATCCTGATTCAAAATATGGAATCCATTTTTCCAAATTCAAAATGTAGAAGTGGTAGAAATTAATTTAAAATTAATTCCCGTTGTTAAAACAGAAAGCGTGTTTTTAAGAGATAATAACTATCAAAAGATTGACACTTGTTTATGTCCGGTTTAATTGAAAAATTATGTCCAATGACCAAAATTTCATTAAATGGTAAAAATATATTCTAAATATACATTAAAACAACTCAAATTCATATTTTATCACTATTAATTATTTTGATTAAAAAAGAGATTTTTAATTAAAATTTAGTAATTTTCACTATTCATCAAAATATTAAAGTTATCCGAAAAGTACCAAAATTTCACCTTAGGCTAAATTCGATATTACGAATCCAAAAATGAAGTCCAATTTGAAATATAAAATATATATAATTTCAAAAAGTAGGTATTACTATTCATAATGGATAGTTTGATTGGTTATGGTGTGTTAGAACTCGGTGTTGCGTACAACACACGCTATCACATTATTCAAAGAGAAGCGTACCGAAGAATCTTGGGGTGTTTCATTGTAAATTTTTGATGTCCCCAAAGTAAATTTATTTAGTCAAATCGAATATATAAAATTTTAAAATATTGGATTTAAAAATGGTTCACTATTATAAGGTGGTAAAAGTGCAATACTGAAAATGAATTTGTTCTTACATTATGTCTAAGAAACTCATAATATGGATTCTAAAATTATATAGATTATATAAAGTTTAAAATTTAGTTAATACTATTCATAACCTCTTTTGAACGGCTTGTTTGCTAAGTCATGGTGCGCTTGGATTCGGTGTTGCGTGTAGTGCAAGTTATTGAATTATTTTAAAGAAATAACACACTATGAAATCTTGGGGTGTTACATTCACCCCTCCTTCAATAAAGTGCGCCCTCTCAGTTTAAAATTGTTCTTCAAAAATAAAAGGTTGAATATATAAAATATATTTGTGGGAAAACCCACATCTGAAATTGGGTTTATAAAATTTAGTCTTAATAAGAGGAAAAGAGAAATGAAAGGGTCACCACCAAATTATGATCTCTATTCGGAGAACATTGGTTGCACTTAGAGTCATATAATTAGAGGAAAATTGTAAATATTTATTGGTAGTGATTGAGGTCATCAATCAAAAAAAAGTGTAAAATTTAGGGCTTAAATTCATCAATCTATGATGATTTAAAATACCATCAGTTCATCAAAACATATGGTATTAGGATAACAGATTTTTTTTGTTTTAATATCCCTTTACTAAAGTATAAGAATTAATTTCTTCATTGAATAAGAGAAGAAGAAAAATATATACTTGACAAGTAGAGTCTCATCCTTTAGCTATGTTCTACCACAAACTCATCTTTCACTCTAAAAGATAATAGAACTTAAAATTAATATTCTAGTTATCCTATTCCTATAGGGTTATAAAAAATGAATTTATAATTCATCTAGCAGAACAATTAAAAAACAACATTACTCAATCCAGGACATCACGGGGGTAAGTGGTAGGTGATACACCCTTGTCGCCCTTCGGTTGTGGGTTCAAGTCTCGCAGCATTTCCGAATGCGACGAATTGCCGCCCGACCTCCGGGTTTTCCTTTTATGGAAATCCAAAATAATCCAAACTAGAACTAATCAAAATACTTCAGTCCAAAATTTATAAGGAAGGTAAACACAATGAAGATCCTTTTTTCTGCGTAATAACATGTGATCACCTTCATCATGTATTCTTTTAAAACACTGCAACATCCTGAATTACCATAAAACCTTATTGATTACTTTCATGATCCCTTATTCCTTTAATAATAATAGATATACTCATTCAATCCAAAAATGTTGTAAACCCCAACAATGATGGAATATACAAATCATTAATCTGTTTCAAGGTATTCATTAATATCCAATATAATTTATCCAAATCAATCATATATTATTCTAAAATCACTACCTCAGTATCAGAACCATATAATGGTTTATCATTCTCTCAAACATGTATTTTCCAAAAATTTAACCTGCTATTGAGTCACTTTTCTTTGTTCCACACAATCTCAAGTCCTTAATGAAATAGTACTGTAATACAATCCTTATATACTCCATAATTATTATAACAATTACATTGTTGATACAACACTCAAATGAAATAATCAAAATAAGAACTCTAATCATTCATCTTCATCTGTGGTAGTATCATAACTTGGTTATTATCCAATAGCATCATTTGTGTGCATAGTCTGATGACTGGTACATAGGTTCGAATAGTGTCCAAACTCCTTGCAAATGAAGCATTGTACATTTGAAACCATTTTATTACCCTTGTAGTCACGTACTTTGTGCCCTTTTCCTCCACACTTATAACAAACTCCCATTCCTTTTAGGCAAGTTCCAGGGTGTTTCTTACCATAGTTATCACATATGGAAAAATTCTTCTTTTCCCTCTTCCCTTTATCCATATTTCTCTCTTCCATCCTTTTCTTCTCTTGCTTCCCTTCAAAGCCATAGGACTCATTAAACTCTTTACTTATCTTATCAATACATTATATTATTTCTTCATATGATGATAATACATGGGAGACTATTTCTCTTATAAATTCTAGCTTAAGACCAGGAAAGATATGATCCTTCTTTCTCTTTGGATAATGTGCATTGCTGGAGTTCTCATTCCTTCTACTGGGCACCATTTCTAAACAATGGCATACACTAGATTAGTTTACGAATAACAATAACAAATCAAAAACTTGTAAAACACATAACATAAATTAAATAGTTTATGGATATAATCCATAATCATAAAAAAATTTCCTTTGAGGAAGTATATGCTCATAAACCCTTCATAATAGTTTGTAAAGAAAATGAGAGTTATCCTAAGCATATCCCCTAGGAGTGTCGTAACCAAGAGTGCAGCAAGGCCCATTATCGTGCACCAGTTCCCATTCGAGTCTAGCTCGAAATGGTGTTTTTGGGTTTTACTGCTAGGTATATCTATGCCAGAGCCGCCTCTACCATCTCGTATCCAGACAGGGATATATTGCTCGGAAAACTCACAAAATCTCTACAATACCAAAATTCTAGGAAGTTCTTCTATACTAATCCTCAAATTCCATCTTAAATCTATGTTCTCTAATTAGAGTTTATCTAAATATAGCTTCCAAGGTTTGTACTAAACATCCTCTGATACCAACTGTAATGCCCAGACCCCAGTTACGTAGAGTCGGTGCATTATTACATAACATTGGCATGATCACAAGAAAGATCAAATCTCGAAAGACCGATTGGTTTAGTATCCCTGGAAACACTATATATATTCATAATGTTTTACATTACATCATAATGTGAAAAACTACTACAACAACATAGTCTCCATATTCCACCCTCATATCCCCACATACTGTCCCTGTAGGTCATTCATAAATTACTTCTTCACATCCTAGGAAAAATAAAACATAGAAAAGGGGTGAGCTCAAATGCCCAATAAGGATAACAATATAGCATAAACTTTCATAAATAATAATAAACATTTAAAGTAATGTATAACTAAAATAAAAGCCTTTTAAACTTGAACTTCAACATATTATGGAAAAAATAAAATGAAATAATTCCATTTACTTACTCACATGGATATTCTACTAATCGAATAATCACATGCAATATCAATAACCACTTTCATAATGATGGAATGCATAATGCCGAACTTGAATTTTTGTGTCGAGGCCTCGTGCCAGGACCTAAGGGATAACTGTAACCGGAACCCAACCCGGAGAGCCTCTGTAACCGGACTCCATCCCGGAGTGCCTCTAATAACCAGACACCAACCCGGAGTGCCTCTAATAACCGGACCCCAACCCGGAGTGCCTCTAATAATGGGACACCAACCCGAAGTGCCTCTAATAGCCGGACACCAACCCAGAGGGCTTACTTTTACTAGTCCCCAACCCGAAACATACCAGTCCAACACATTCATCTTAAGAAGAGGATGAAATATAACATAGACATTTGTATTAAAACCAACATACAAAATGTCAAAATTTTAATCATTAACCATTTATGGCATAAAAATAACTCAACCATAGTCAAAAATATCACAAAAACTTAAATACAATATGGATGATTTGTATCATAATTAATCAACTTGAAACATGATTAAAATTTATCAAAGGATGTTGACATAGATGAAATCAATACTATTTGAGAGAAATATCTCTTTTTTTAAATCATTTAAAAGTCGCATAATTATAGAGAAAACATTTATTTTTAAAATATATTTATAAGCTTGTGAAGGAAGCTTCAAAGGTGTAATAACAGCGGAGAATAATCGCACCCGCCGTATCAGTTAAACAAAACATTCATAGATTAATTTTGTCAAAAGGTTAAAAAGAACCTTGTTTGGAAAATGACGGAAAGATTCCTTTATAAACCTCTTATAAAAAGTCAAACAAGGGTATAGATATATTTAACCCATATTCTGCTAAATAGTAAAAATGTTTTGAAATAAATTTTTAAGAAACATGGATGTGGATGATAAAGAGATCCTAGTAGATTATTACGTATATACAACCTCGGATAATGAAGAGATTGCGAAATAAACCCTTAACAATTTGGCAACTTATGAAATGTACAACCCATTAAAGAGGTATCATACCATGAATATGTAAATAAAAATAAATTAAAGTTTATTACACAAATAATATAATTATGGGCAGTACATACACCACACAAAATGTAATGGTGGCAATATGGCATGAATCTCACGGGAATAAGGAGTGAGATGAAAACGACTTACCTTGTACTTTTCCTTGGTTGTGGGTAGGTTAAAATCCTGTATAATGGTGAAATAATTGTTATTAAATTATAAAAATATCATATACATTAATATGATATCATATATGATCTTTTAACATTACTTTGTTAATAATATCTTAGTATTATCGTTGTTTTCGGGTGTTAACTTACTCGTTTTCTTTTATATGTTTTGTTACGTAAGCCATATTTGTAATGGATAGGTTGTATCTTAATCATATCTATAATGATATCAAGTCCTTAGGTACTTTTATTAATCATCAAATTAGATTTAGACTTGAATTGATATGATGGAGAATGAATCTCATCACGTTCGTGGAGACGGTAGTCCGTACTTACGCACGAGCGACAATATCATTCTTTTGATATAAAAATAATATATAATTGGATGGTATATCATATATACAGAATAATTATCATGTTATATTTATTATTTACATGAGTTACACATCATTATTATACCCATCCAAATAATAATTTATTGAATAACAATTACACCACGACGTGGAGACGGTAAGCCGTACGTACGCACGTATGGTGACATGTTATTCAAAGGGTGGATAGAATACTGAATATGGTTGTACCATATTTATAATAACATCACAGTATATATAAGATACTATATTTATTATTTTATAATGGTAATAACAAAGAAATAAGAAGTGGAAGAAGAAAGGAATTGGAAAAAGGTCGGTGAAGTCATTAACTCTTCTTCGGGTTCTTCCTTTTGATTTGATCCAAAGGGATCCATAGGATGGCTTTATGATCAAACTAAGGCCTCTAGGTTGTAGTGAGGTAAGTTGGGAGAGTATTTTGGCAGAGTTTGGATGAACCAAAAGGCTTTGAAGGTTTGAAGAAATGAGAAGGAGGAGTGCCCTTTTATAAAAGGGGTGAGGGGCACCTTTGGAAAAGCTAGAAATATTAATTTATAATAAATTCATATTCGGTTTCTAATGGATCCAAAGTGGATTATTTAAATTTTAAGGTGGGGATAGGTCGAAAAAAATTAAACCAATATAATTTAGACAGGTTTGGTTCATTATATTAACTTTATCTTTTAGTTTTAACTCTTAGTTAATTAGTTTGACATTTACCATGTCACTTTGTATTTTTATATTATATAGTTAATAAACTTACTATATACATCTATGTGACCCCAAAGTGGTCCATTAATGATAAACCTATAATGATATAAGTATCTTGGCCGAACATTATATTCTTAGGAATGTAATATTAATTAATAATATAATATTTGTTTTAAAAACTCTTTTATGTCAATTTTGATACTATTCAATAGTTGATTTTTGTGAAACTCATAACAGAATTGTTACTTCAAAAAAGTAAATTAAATCAATCCTAATATGTCATATTATCCTATAAAATTATTTTAATTCAATAAAAGTCTCAAATTATATTTATCGGGGTATTTATAATATCAATTATTTTAATTTGTCACTATTATGGTAATTACTACATCATTATTGTGTCATAAATAAATTAAATTATATAAAGTCTAAAAATTATAAATAAAATATAATTATGTATGAAATCTTGTTTTCTTTATAATGAATATTTATAGTCGAAAATCCAACATATATTACCCTATGTAAAAATTGTTTTTCTAAAAGATATATGCTTTTGTCATTTTTGTACTTATTTTAACTTAATTAAAATAAAGTGTCCCTATCACCTACAAGTAGCTCCATGGGGTCTCAAAATCGACCACAAGTTGCCTATGGTCAAAAATGTATCAACCAGTAATGTTAGGACATGTTTTATGGTAATTTAGTATTATGATAATATTATTTTTTAACCCTTATTTACAGATTTATCCTTAACCATGGTAAATAAAATATTTACCCCAGTAATTATTCAAAATGTCTAAAAATAAAATATACCTATTCACACAATATGAAAATCCTGATTCAAAATATGGAATCCATTTTTCGAAATTCAAAACACAAAATTGGCAGAAATTAATTTAAAATTAATTCCCCTTGTTAAAACAAAAAGCGTGTTTTTAAGAGATAATAACTATCAAAAGATTGACACTTGTTTATCTCCGGTTTAATTATAAAATTATGTCCAATGACCAACATTGTATTAAATGGTAAAAATATATTCGAAATATACATTAAAAAAACACAAATTCATAATTTATCACTATTAATTATTTTTATTAAAAAAGTTGTTTTTAATTAAAATTTAGTAATTTTCACTATTCATCAAAATATTAAAGTTATCCTAAAAGTACCAAAATTTCACCTTAGGCTAAATTCGATATTCCGAATCAAAAAATGAATTCCATTTTGAAATATATAATATATATAATTTCAGAAAGTAGGTATTACTATTCATAATGGCTATTTTGATATGTTATGGTGTGTTAGAATTGGGTGTTGCGTACAACACACGCTATCACATTATTCAAAGAGAAGTGTACCGTAGTAGCTTGGGGTTTTTCATTGTAAATTTCTTATGTCCACAAAGTAAATTTATTTAGTTAAATCGTATATATAAATGTATAAAATATTGGATTTAAAAAGGGTTCACTATTATAAGGTGGTAAAAGTGCAATACTGAAAATGAATTTGTTCTTACATTATGTCTTAGAAAATCATAATATGGATTCTAAAATTATAAGGATTATATAAAGTTTAAAATTTATTTAATACTATTCATAACCTCTTTTGAACGGATTGTTTGGTAAGTCATGGGGCGCTTGGACTCAGTGTTGCGTGTAGTGAAAGTTATTGAATTATTTTAAAGAAATAACACACTATGAAATCTTGGGGTGTTACACTTATGATGACCAATTTATATTAACCCTAAAGTTCATTAGTTAATTTCAATTATTTTGAATTAAATACAATATCATTGTTTTAATTAATATATTTCAATTTGTTTTTTGAAAAAACACTATTCCATTGAATTGGGGTTTTAAAAGTGGGTTTTTGGTATGCAATTGGAAAACTAGCAATTCCATTGAATTGGGGCATATTTATGGATTTTTTTTTAAATTTATAAATTATTGAGTTTTAATTGTGAATAATAAAATCCTTATAATTTTATCTCGGTAAAAGGAAATTTTTTTATTAAAAACTAATTTTGGTTTTTAAAATGGAAATTGGACTATATGAAATGAATAATGGGATTAATGGCATTTTATGTAGTCCTGAAATAAATTTCACATCACTATTTTATTATTAGAGCACATTAAATCCTTAGGTAGTTAGTGATTTTTTTAGATGAATCATTATGATTTAAAAAGTTAAAAAACATCATATTTTGACATCACATCCCTTAGGAATGGTTACATGTCCTCTTTGTCATGAGATCAATGGGAAATATGTACATATTTTTCATATCAACATGAGTATAGAGTCCCTGTGGCCGGAAGTTGTCATACCTTCTTAGGAATATGACAATGTTTCTCATTTTTATGTATTTAAAATTAACAAATTACATTGTTGTAAACTATTTTACAAGCCTAATGATTTATATGTACTATTTATATAAAATTTTTTATTTAATAAATTTGAGAAAAGAACCCTTTGTTCAAAATATTTCCATCACTTGAAAAGTATTTCCATTATTTGAAATTTAAAGAATGATTTGTTAAATATGCTCGTGTAATTCGCAATTTTTTTGTTTTGAATTGAGATAAATTTTTTTGGATAATATAATATTGAAATATGTTATGGAACTATGGTGAGTTCTTACTAGGTTTTTAGTTAGCACCCCACTTGTGCATTTGGTTTTTTATATTATCTCTTTCATTGTTTGTGTCGGGGTAAAGTACAACTTTTAGTTGGTTCTGAATATTAATATATGGATTTGGTGAGTTTTTTCCATTAGGACTTGGGTAGTTTTTTCCATTTTTTAACTTTTTTTATAGTACTTTGGAGGGTTATGCCCACTTGACTAAAAGTACAGTTTTCTCCTAGTGGAGTTTCTTTTCTATGAATTTCTGGATTGTCCCTTTTAGTTTCATATTGTTAGTGGAAAAATTACTCCCATTTCAATTATGCATGATGTTAATTTCTTGTCACTGAAATGTGGGTATTGGGAATTCATTTTAGGCTATGTCAAGGATGGATTTAATTAGGTTACCAAGTTACCTAGTCTAGTTCATGATGAAGTGGTATCAGATAATTAGGTTGAGCTTTTTATATTGAAATCTTTAGGAATTTGTGAAATATTATGGATAATTAAGAAGTAGTTTCAATTATGTTCCTGGATAGCTATCAATAAATTGAACCTTAAGTCACCAAGGGGGTTAGGGAACGTTTTATTGTAGATTAGATCCAGTTTTTACTAGTTTTTATTTGGATGTGTCGAAATCCAAATCTAGTTTGTCTATCTGTTGTGATTAATTTCGGTGTTTATTTGTTTTAGTGTAAATATAATGTCTTCTTTGTTGTCTATTGATGTAATGTACATCTTGATTCTTAGAATAATTTTTAATTGGATCTAGAATAATGTTTCCACTAAACCAAAATGGGAAAAATCCTCTTATATAACCGAACCTAGTTGAGGTGTTTGTACATATAGTCCATAATCAGGGATAGGAACCACCTCTAGTTCTCATTCAGGATTCATCTATCAAACCTCTAAGTGATGTTGTCAAGATTTATTATCAAGATTTCCTTTACTAGAATCCACAACCATTCAAGGGATGAAATGATGTTTAATATGATGATGAATGGTTGAGAAAAATAAAGCATTCATTTGGGTTCTTGGATAGACCTGAGGAAATCAAAGTGAAGTGTTCCACCGTTGTGCTGGAAGGACGTAGATAGAGATGGTGGGACATGGTGGTAATAAAAAAGAAGAATGAAGAATTGGAGTGGAAAGAATTTAACGTAATTATCATCGAATAAATTACCTAGATTCGATGATGTTGGCCAAGTCCACTGTGTTTTTCAAACCTCATCAAGCTGATCTCGTTCATTTCTCACAAAATATTATATAAAATGAAAAGATGAAGGCTTGAAGGATCAATTTGGGACTCCATCAGAAAATTCATTCTCAAGTTTTATTAATGAGTTGCCTTCTTATCCTGATGTTCTATATAGGGAACTGCTGGTCGAGATTGACTAGGATGGAAATTTACGGTTATTGAGAGTTTCTTTATTTTCTAGTGGTAGTGTTTTCTACTCTAATGGAATGAGGAATACTAATGATCCTCATTTCATTTCTTGATAGAATTATCATTCTAGACATCCTATAATACCTGGAAGAGGTTCGTTGGTTTTCTACCAGTGTGGAAATTTAGGACATTCTAATTGGTTTTTCACTGAGGAACCCAAGAAATGTGGCTTATTTTAATGATCAGGGAACTTATAGAGATTCAATAATATTTGTTCTACAGTACAAAATTAAACAAGATCATCAGAACCTTCTAAAACTGAGGCACAATCATATACATCACATAAAAAAGGATTCTCTCTAAAGGAATCTAGAAAGAAGCATCATCATGTAGTTGAATAATCTCCAATGAAATTGGATGCAGGTACAACAAACGTAACAGGTACCATTACTATAGCTTCATCATTAGTGGATCCTCTATTTGATACTGGTTCATTTCATTCATTTATTTCAACCCATATTTTTAATCTGCTGAATCTTCATATAATTTCGATGTGGCATATCATCTATTCTATCTAACATAGAGTATCCTTTTAAAAAATAATTATGTCACATTATATACACCTTTTGAAATTTAATCCTTGTAATTTTCAATTCAGTCATGGTAACCGGGGTTCAAATATTCATAATACCTTTATTGAAATCCCACATTAGAAAAAGGATTATTGATTCTTCTATAATAAAATAATGAAATGGATTTATGAAGTTTATTAAAGAGAACACATAATAGGGCTCTATATAAGAAAACATATCCCTAGAAGAGTAAAATAACTATCAATTTATGATAGAAAGTGATAGATAACATGGTGATGAGGTAGTTAAAAATAAAAAAACCATAAATCTGTAATGGGATAATATATCAATTATTTCTTCGTAAGAAAAGTTAACATATATTTTTTTTTATTCTAAAGAAATTTCATAGAGTTGATGAATTATTTTACTACTTGGCCTATGAAAATATGGAAATATACTTACATGACGTTTGGTGTTTGATCCATTAATAAAATTCTATAAAAAATAATTTTTTCCTTCAAATTATGAGTATTCAAGATGAATATTTCAAGCCTGAATCACTAAAATCATCTAATATAAAATCACACGATCAAAATAAAAATGATAAACTATCTATATATCCTATCGTGAAAAATCAGACAAAATAAAAAATGGTTAGGATAAGATAAGATAATTCCCTAAAAATAAAAAACCTTTATATGACTAAAAACAACATGTATATAAAAAATACAATAGTAATATTTATAGTTCAACATAGAACATTCAAAAAATAGATATCCTTAAAATTCCAAAAAATATTCAAACTAATATTGAAACCCAAAAAATTATATGTATTTGATCACATATACTTCTAAGATAAATTTTAGGAATTATCCCTAAATAGCATTAATTACTCTTGAAGTCTCATACCAAACAATACTTTCCCTAGTAATCTTCACAACATTTTATCCATTTCCATAAATAAAATAAATCACCACAAGTCCACAATTGAATCATTTATTCTTGAAAAAATATTATTCAACCATTATTCCTAATATAAAATACACTAGTATTCTATTTACCTAGATCATATATTATTTCTAAAATAGAGAATGTATTCTGAAATGACATAAATAACTTTATACCAAAATCATTTTTCCAATATGATAAAGAGTTTGTTCTGAAAATAAACTTATTCTTAATCCATAAATTTTTTTAGCTAAAAATAAAAATTCATTCTAAACTGAGACTTCAAGTAGGTCAGAGGCAGTTGATGCACCCTTGTTGCCCATCTATTGTGGGTTCAATTCACACGGCCTTTCCAGATGTGATGGGATGTAACCCATCCTATGGGTTTTCATTTTTATAAAAAAAATATATAATTCCTATGAAATACCAAAAATATGATAAATTCCTAAAAAAATTCCATTACATGTTTTAAAATCAAATTTTATCTCATAACATTCATTTTCTTTCCCAAAATATAGTAACTCATAATTACCTCAAAATTGAATGTCTCTAAAAATACCATTAATAACTTTAAAACTTTATAACATAAATCCCAAAAGGGGGTTTATAAGAAACTAAAATTAGGATCAAAAAGAAAATTATAAACCACTGATGATATCCATAACTCTTTAGAGGACATATTAATCCCCAAAGTTGTCTAATCCCTGCTCTGATACCAACTATAAGGACATGACCATAAACACATCATATTCTAGATATATTATAACTTGAAATAACTTTATTTTAGAAAAGATAATTTAGTTATAAATCTTTAGAGAAATAAGAAAATATCTTACATAATAAACACATACTAATAAAATAATCACTTTTACTTGATATCTATTTTTCAAAAAAGGATACCCTTTTAAAATAAATGATGTCCTATTTTTCATTGCATATCTTCAATAATTTCATCGTGAAATTTTATTTATTCATAAATATATTTATGACCTATTAAATACATTTTAAAACATATTATGTGTACCCAAAATTCAGTAGGAAACATTAAATAATGGAAAAAATTAGTTAAGAAAAACATGAAAACTCATTAAAAACCATCTCTTAAAAACTCTTTTGCAAGCATTAGAAAATCATGCAGGTTTTTGGGACATTATTACCATATCATGCTTACTTTCTCCTTTCCTAATGGAATAACCCTAAAACCGACTTCTATCTCTATTGAACCCAATGCATTGGAGAGTTATAATGGGTCTCACCCTTCGTATAAGCTATATATAGGAACACCCATTTTCATGAGCTATAATGGGGATCAACCATTCATATAAGCTATATATATATCTCTCTCCTGTGAGCTATAATTGGGATAAAATTATGGTATACAATTTCCATGGAATGAATCTTGAATAAAACCCTTTAACAATGTTTTAATCCCATGATCAAAACACATTTAGATATCAAAAATCCGTTTTTTGTTAAAAATAAGTTTTAAAATATAAAAGTTGCACCCATAATAAAGAAATCAATATATTCGAAAAAAAAATATAATGAAAAATTAAATTAATAATGCATCATGAAATGGGGAGATATCTCTTATGATATATAAGTTTAATAATCATTCACTTTAACTTTTGTAAAAGGATTTATAAGAGGAACATTAAATTAAGGGTTTAAAAGAATGTTCATTACATAAAATATTTAAAATATTAAATTGGGACAAAAACAGAGAGAACATGGAATATAATTTTAAAAAAAATCATGTATATATTAATACATCTCTAAAAATCATTTTTAAACATGGACATGAAACAAAATGATTTAAAAAATAAATCTTTAAAACATTATAAATATGGTTTATTTAGTTGAAAAAATTCATAAATTCATTATGACTCCTCACATGAGTGATTTATATTCATTGTAAATAAAATAAGTTTAATTATTTAATTTATTTATGACATATTTAGTTTTAATATTCCTTCTATACTACTTATTTAAATGGTATAACAATTACTTAATTGTTTATGTTCACGTTAAATGTTCTGACGATATTTGATATAATCTCTATAGATAATGTGTTAACTAGTACATAATATCCATAATAATATTAATGATATGGTTATCATATTTATACATCAATTATACATTTAAAACAAACCATTAAGTATTGTTATGAAAAATGATCTTTATTATAATCATGGAGATTATAGGTCGTACATATGCATGAGTAAATTTTCATTTTTCAATTATCATTATGTAACAAATGTAATTATTAATTTATATTTCCTAAATAATCATAATATAATCAATCTCAAATTAATAATTTATATATACTTATATATATATCATCTGTGTGATGTGGTGATGAAAAAGTAATCACACCACTTCGTGGAGGTGATACTTCACATGTACACATGAACGACGTTATCATTTTCATGTGCATGGAAAGGAATGAATATAAATAATATTTTATTATCTAATAATTATAAATATATCAGTAATATCATATATAGAAACAAAAATTCCATCATTATAACTATTATTGAGAGACAGTGATGAAAAATGAATTATATCGGTTTGCTTAACACCTTAACATCTGTAGGGAGGGAATTTTACCTAAACTAAGGCCTCTAGAATATGGGGTGGGATTCTAAGAATGTATGTGGGAATATAATTTTTGAAAACATAGGTATTTATGTGTACTAAAATGACAATAATGGGTTCCCATTATAAGAGATGTGAGGGACACTCTCGGAATTATTCAAAATATTAATTTCACATAAATTATTTTTCTAGTCATAATGGGTAAAAAGTTATTTTTTGAAGACATGATTATTTTTCGTCAAATAACCTTCTAGAATTAAAATTACATAATTTTTTACTATTTTATATTTCCAATTAATTTTAAAGCCTTATTTATCATTTTTTATTTTTATCATGATAGCATTTCATTCACACATTGAGGATTAATATAATTACTATAAAATTCAAAATGAAAAATAAATGAGTCATTGACGAAATGTTTTTAAATATCCCAATTATTTGGATTAATTTTATATTTTTATAAATTTTATAACATTTAAGAAACTATTAATAATTTAAAAATTTCAATAATGCCAAATTTCCACTATTCATTACACGAGTTTTTAAAAATAAAATAACAACAAGATAAATTCGATCCAACAATTCTAAAACATCACTAACATGTAAAAATAATTTAAATTTTTTTTATTACATTAATAATATCTAATTTTATTTATTTTTATATTTTTATTATCATTTATTTGATATTTCTATTAATTTATCAATAACTCTATCATCATTATGAAAGCCTTTAATTGGATTATTTCTTCTATAAAAACTAAATATTAATTATAATGATAAATATAAACATGTTTTAATCCAAAATATTATTTATATTAGGAAAAATCCCAAATATAACCCCATATTAAAAATATTTATCTTGTTAAAAACAAAAGTTTGATAAAAATGACTTTTCATTAAATATAATATTATAAATTACATACTCTCATAAAATTGAATTCCAAAGGTCATAATTTCAGACCAAATATTATTTTTGTCAAAAATATACTTATAGAATAAAATTAGGATTCATGTTAGTATACTTTTATAACATTTATAATATTATTTTTACCTTTAAATACTCGATTTACCTTTAACTATGTTATTAAAATAATTACTAAATTTAATATTCATTTTGTTAAAAACTAAAAGGGACTCGTTTACATTATTCAGACCCTCATATTCCTAATATATAATCTATTTTTCCAAATTCAAAATAAAATATTGACGTAAATTAATTAGAAATTAATCACACTTCCGGAATGAGAAAACATGTTTTTAAAGAAAAATTGTCCAAATGAATGAAAGGTTTTTATATCAAAATTAATTTTGAAATTTATTTCAATGAAATAAATGGGATTAAATTATAAAAATATTATCTGATTATAATTAAAAAATAATAAAAATATAATTTAAAACTATATAATTTAGACAAAAAAACTTTTTCATTTAAAATTCAGAATTTTTTCACTCCTAATAAAATCATAAAAATTATCAAAAAAAATAAAAATAGTAAATAAAAGTAAATATTGAAACTATTCTTTCAAATAAGAACATTATTTTTCAAATAGATTATATAATTATTAAAAATTAGATTTGAATTAGGTTCCCCATCAAAAGGTGACAAATTTCACTTTTTAGAAATATACTTATTTTATTGGAAATTTGGATTTGTTCTTACATAATATATAAAAAAATATAATGTGAATGTTAAGAATTATATTGAATATTATATATATATAACATAAATAAAACCCAAAATAGTTATTTTATTGTTTATTGGTATAAAAAACATGTGTCCACATTCAAATAATTTTTCAAAAAAACATTTCATTTTATTTTGAAAGGGTTTTAAATTATTTAATAATTAAATTTTCACCAATTAATTAAATATATAGACACGTTTAATCCATGATTTAATAATTCAGTTATTCTTATTCATACCCATCATTCTGACATCTATGTTATAATGGTAACAATTAAATAATAATATTTAGTTTTTTGTTAATGCTCGATGTGGCGTATCATGATTTCTATAGAATATATATATTCCTTTTAAAAAATAAAGATGTTACAGTGACATTTCCTATTTAGTAATTTCCTAAACAGGTTCCTCGGGGTTTGTTTATGTCAAGAAATGTTCTACGTCAAAATATGACATGTTCTCAACCTATTTTCACAATCTCAAAATTATATATCTCTATTAAATGATGTATTTAAAAGTTATGTGGTTTATATATTCCAAAAATCACACTTAATAAATGTGTATCACATATTTGATTAGTTTTTTCACTATAGTCACTTGCATTAGAGTATGGGTTACATAATTCCATAAAAGAGGTCACAATCTCATTGAACCTAATTCCACAGAAGGGACATGTACTAGTACACATCTATGATACTGAGATGAGGGTTCATGGTTTTCATTAAAAAAATTATCTTGATTTTGAAAATAACGATTGGTGATATTTCATACATCTTTTTCTACAAATTTGAAACTTTTGATTACCACATGATTGGAAATACATATATTAAATGATATATTATGTTTTAAAATCAGACATATTTCCACACTAGTGAAATCAAAAATGATTAATATTATTATGATATATAATTTAAACACAAAAACTATAGTTTTCCAAAATAATTTAATATTAGATTGATTCTAATCTAACATATACCTTCCTCTGAGAAGTGAAAAGGTTTTCTATCTCCCATTATTCTACTTCAAAAACCATTAGCTTCTATCAATGTTGAGAATAAAATTTACAAATAAATGAAGATATAGATTCTTTTGATTGATAGGTTACTTAAATATTCTCATAGAGGAAGTGTATTTGTTGAATACTTTTTAAAATATCCTGTTCGGAATTATCTTTATAAAATCCAGGGGAACAACATTTGTAAAAGGGTTTGACCTAGGAAGTTCCATCCCAATAGTATAAATCATATGTAAAATACATCTCAAATCATTGAAACCAACATATTATCTATAATGTGAATCTTATTATTCTTCACCTACATTCATATAAGGATGTTTCCTTCTAAATAACATACTCGAAAATAAAAAATTAAATCACAAAAAGTTCTCCTCTATAAAATAAGTGGTATGTATTTTAACTCATCACGGTACTAATAATATCATAACTCCATCTCGTCTCTAATATAAAATTCTATGTCTATGATTTCGTATTTAATTAAATGTTCATGAAGAATTTATTGAAACAATTCATTGAATATAATCATGAAATGTATAGAGAAAGAGGTGTTAATGATAGATCGATCAATTAAAGGTCTCATGATAACCTTCCCATATCTGGTAAATAATTATAAAGTCATTAATTCTTTATTTAGATTTTTTAGTTAGTATAGAAATACCAATGATAAAAAACTTATGAAAAAAGACACATCCAACAACATAATATGTTGTTTAGTCATACATGATCTAACCTAGAAATTTCAACTGATAACACATGAGATGCATCGAATATAATATATTTATATTGAAGGTCAAAATAAAACATAGAATACACCATGCATCTCAAACATCCCCCATATTTTTTTATCCATGAATATTTATCATTACATCATATGATTATATAATATTATTTTATAATTACTCTCATGAATACACCCAATATCCATTAATGAGCTATTATACCATTTTGTAATGAACTGAGCTAGATACAAACCAATTAAATGAGTTTACAAAAATCCTTAAAGACTCTTTTCAATCACTAGAGGCTATTGGAAACAAAGAGGGATAAATTTTATATAGTTGGGGTCAACAAAAACTACTAAAATTTATTTAAAATCCTATGATAAATTGACAAAAATACTGATATGACCAATGTTTTTGTGAGAAAACTAATCACCTAAACCTGATAAACCTTAGTAGTTATCACGAACCGAGCTGGGATTCCATCCAAACTGACACTCGACTCAGTCTGAAACATTACCTAAATGAAATTATCGATCCCCATGGGATGGAAAATAGTGACTGGTTGTCAACAATATATAATGGGAATGATTTCACCCATTTACATAATCATCGACAGCCCAAAATAACAAACATCACATAAATGAAAAATGATAACAAAACATGGTACCCTAATATTCAAGTTCAATGTTTTAAAACATTAACCAAAACCAAAAGTACAAAAATGTAATGGGAAGAAAGACACTACCCCCAAAAACCTCCATGAAATAGGAGGAACGTCATCCTCAAGCCACCACCACCACCTACAAAAAGTGGAACACCTACAACTAGATCCACCATCACCACCATGACACATCTTACATTTACCAATGCCATACATAAAAATGTGTATATGTAACCAAAGGTTTATAAATGGTGTGATCCATATCCAAGTAAGATTATACCAAAAATAATATATTTAATGTGACAACCATAGAAGAAAAATTAACATGCATCTTTTATAAGAACATTTCAAACATTTTCCAGAATTTTTTTATGGAATACTTCCTCAAGAAACCCTTTTCAAAAGAAACCATTTTTCATAAAAAATATTTCTTGAAAAGAAATTGTACACAAGGTCTACCATAAACTGAAATATAGCACCATAATAGATAAGAATCATGTCTCAAGAGATCCCCATGAAAAAATACCTCTAGGTAAATAGAATATGTGTGACCTTATGTACATTGTACCAAAAATTATCAAAATCCTCCAACTAATTCCAATAGGGTTTCCATGAATAAATCATTAGAGGGATCCCATACCAAGGTCTAATGGTATCCATATCATAAGACATCACCAATAATGTTCCCATGCACGATACACTACAAGAAAGGCATCCCAATGTATAATGGTATCCGATCATATCACATGTTTAGTTAGTTTTTTAATAGTCAATCCTTCTAGATGAAATCGGGCCAAGCCACTTCTGATTCGACTAGTGTACTAGCTCCTTTTCATGCACCTAGATACTAAGGATTCTCATTGTGCTAAAATTACATTCAACATATCACATATATATGTACATTCAAAAAAACATGCTATGTATCACAAGAACACAAGAGAATCCCTACTTTCACATTTTCAAAATGATCCAATGATCAAAAGCAACCTGGAAACCAACATTTTCAATAACAAATAAATTTTCATTTAATAGGCATACCAATACAATTTGGAAATGAATTTTTCAAAAATTGAACAATTTTATAAACCCATTTGAAAAAATAACATGAAGAGAACAAATTAAATATTACCATTTTCATGGAAAAATTCCCTTTCAAATACCTATTCAGATAAAAACCCTTTTATTAAATTATTTTTATAATATTAATAACTCAAAGACACTTTTAAGTCCCAAATAAAAAATCCAATATGAAAAAAAATAGTTCCATTTGAAAATCCACTTTTAATACATTATCACCTTTAAATATATTTGAAAACCCATTTAGCACATTTTACACAATGTAATAAATATTTTCAAGAAACACCACAATGAATCACATGAGAATTAAAACCAATTTAATTTCAAAATACAAATTTCATAACATGTTCTTATTAAACCATTTAAAAAATTGTTTCACACCAACCCAAAAATCCATATACCCCATATAAATAATAAACAAAGCAATCTAAACTTATCCA
Source organism: Viscum album (assembly GCA_963277665.1). NCBI lineage: Eukaryota > Viridiplantae > Streptophyta > Magnoliopsida > Santalales > Viscaceae > Viscum > Viscum album. The sequence continues at coordinate 2,042,060,866 of OY728142.1, read as the reverse complement.
ATAATGTAAAATCATGGAAGTACCTACATCACACTTGGAAACCTCTGGAAATAAATTCGAAACTAGAACCACACCATAAAAAGACTATAAAAGGAATGATAAAAAAATAACCATCATTTTTTCACCCAAAATATCATGATCAAACCTAAATTAGGTTAGATAACCCACTGGAGAATAGGAACCCTTGTAGGGAAAAATATAATCCCTAACGAAGGAAGAAACTAAGGGAGAAGGGTGCTTAAGTGGAGATTATTGAATAAACCACACAAAATCTATCCCAAAAAAATAAATATACATGGGAGAAAGGAGGATAGGGAGAGGTTACTAGGGTTTGGAATACCTAATGGAGAGAAAGAGGGTAATATATGGTTAATATAAAAGATATAAAGAAGGTGAATTTTAACATTTTAATGACATGTACAAGTCTGTGGTTTTCACCCATGGTTTTCCAAACTGTGCAGAAACCATGAGCCCCTAACTTTCTATTATTTAAAAGCTATATGGTTAGCCCTCATCATTTCCCAATACATTAGACAATCCTGTAGTACACCAATATCCCAAAATTTAATTGGCCACATGGTTTCCTTGGTAAAGGCGCTCAATTTCCACTAATAAAGTGGCAACCATATGCCACCTAATTTCATGCTAAAAATCTCAATTTATACCAAAAAACAAGGGGAAAACTATGGATAAATATGATAACGAATAAAATTATAGAAATAATTCAAAATAAAAATATGTATGTGACAATTAATGCCACTATAAAATCATTCCATTTCCGTAAAGTCAACTTAAAGCTTGAACAGAAAAAATAAACACTCATCCTAAACATAAGACTTCTTCAACCAAGCCTCTTTTATATAATCACCATGTTTCTAAATAAATAGGACCAACAAAATCGAATTCCCCCAAAGAACTATCTCAAGGGAATCCACAACATGTATTGTCTTCACTACCACAAAAAATTAGGCCCCAATTCTAACTCTTCTAAATTCAATATGTGAGATAGGAATGGGTTATAATTTTTCAACTAGGATACATGGAACATGTCACGATTTGACATCAAATGAAAATAAAATTACAACCTATATATCACCTTACCAAACAACTTGGTATTTTAAAGAGGTCTAACATACCTTGATATTAGCTTCTCTTACTTACCCAAACAACAGTGACCCGAGTAGCGTTCTACTTTTAGAAACACTCGGTCACCCAGAAAAACACCAAAGATCGGTCCCTATGATTGTTATTAGACTTACAGTAAATATGATCTATCAAAAAAAATACCTAATTATATTTACTTTATTTGAAGTCTCCTACAAAAGGCTTGGTACCAATAACAAGTTCTCACCCATATCATCCTAACACAAAACGATACTGACATGTTTGACCACAAATAACCTCAAAATTATCTATTTTGATAAGTATTTGTAACTATTGTTATAAAAAAACTCAAACAATCCCAAATTGTTATCCCATGAACCTCTAAAATACAACACACATGATCAAAGCATGCTTTCCAAAATTATATTCCCCTACTCTGTTAGAACAACTATTTTAGGATAGCATGTCGTGCTCAACATGAATTGTGACCTCATTGCTTACTAAAGTAATTTAAAAAACCAGAAGTTAAAATGGGGATCTTGGTTAGAAAAAATTGCCAATAGAACACCATACATCCTCACAACCTCATAAACATAAAACCTGACCAACTCATCCATTTTGGTAGAAATGATGATTGGAATGAAATGGGATTATTTTTTCAAATATTCAATCACTAACTAGATGGGATTCCTCCCACGAGGTGTACAAGGTAAGCCAAAAATAAAGACCATGGAGACCTCATCCCACTTCAGGGTAGGAATAGGTTGTGGTGGAAGAAATCTAGGGGCACTTTGGTGCTCTTCTTAACATGATGACATGTATAACATCATGATTAAAATTCGGTTATGTTCTACCTTATGCTTTCCCATCAAAACTATGGATAGACATCATAAAAAATCTGGGTGGAACTAGGATGAACAATTCACATATACTGGTTGTTATCCTGCATCAACACCTTCCTTATAGATAACAGAACCAGAAAGCGAACCTTGTGGCATAAAAATCTTTTATAATAAAAAGATATATTACAAGGTGTCTTACCACCATGAAGAAGCAACATAGACTACTAGAAAAACTCATCACCAGGCTTCTCCTGCTGATTTAGTCACCTAAGAGAAGGATTTAACTAAACATTGTATGTGGATGAACCTCTACTACGCTCTATGGTCTCCAAATGAATTTGAGAAAAGTGCCCCCTAAAATTACACTAATCACTGGAAACTTTCAATGCTAGTACGTTAACATTAATTAAAAATGCAACTACCACAACCTTCCATATTCCTAAGGAATATAATATATCAAAATAAATAACCTAAAGGTACTCAAACCAATTATTATGCCTCAAATTCAATTATTTATGGCATAAAATGTTGACTAGTCTCTTATTATCCAAATAAACTAAAAATTTATCCCCAAAAATACATTGGTCCCTTGTCTTCAAGGCATGTGTCCCATAGCTCCACATCAGTGGTAAGATTCGGGAGGATATCTATATGTACGTCATACATTACCTTCCTTCTCACATAGATGACACACAATCGAATCAGGATCAGAATCCATAAATAATGATAACATAGAAAGATAGATTGAACTACAACCTCCCTTCTTCCCCTGAACATCCTTCTTCCTATTCCTCTACGAAGAAATACAATTCCCATAGAAAAAACCACACCATAAAAACGAGTTTGGATTTCATTATCAATTTCTACCATCATAGAATGATTGACCACCATAGTATATGTCTTATGCTTGACCAAAAAGACCTGGGATTAGATATATGGACACAATCCGTTCTCAAACCTTTGAGAATTCATTTCCTCATTGGAAGAAAGATCAGGTGAATGCCTAACTAACTCAGCAAATTGGTTAGCATATTCCATCACAGACTGCTATCCCAGGATACACTCCATAAACTCCTAGGATCTAGTGAAGACTGGGAACTCTTTACAATACTAATATTTTAAAATAACCATAATGTATTTCCAACATATCTTCTCATGACTTCCTTCTTGCACCACTGAGTCCCACCACATCTAATAGGGACCTTCCAACATGAGCAAAGAACACATTACAATGACCTCCTTAGAAGTATCAATAAACATAAAAATCATATCTATCTTTACAATGTACTCTTATGCCTCCTAATGTTCTGTGGTACCTCAGAATGAAGGAGGCTTGTTCTTGAAGAACTGCTGATATTTTTTCCTTTCCACTAACCTTTTCAACTTTTCTAACATGAGTAGAACTAGATCCCAATCCTTGTCCCAAATCATGGATATCCTGAACATCTACTTCAACTAATACTTGATCAATTTTTGAGGGAGAACTCTCTCTATCCTCTTCTTGAGGATATACATGAATTATATATGGACCAATTTTTCTACAATAATTAATAATGGAAAGGAAAACCACCAATTCAACACTTATAGAAATTTTCAATAATGAAAAAAAAACATGAACAGTTCCCTAAATCAAAATATAACCATGTAATCAAAATAAAAAATCCAGACCAACAAAACAACTTTACCCCAATACATGTCCATATGCATTCTATAGCCTGTAAATTTAACACTGTGCAGAAGTCAAATAAGATCCCAACATCCCATGAAAACTTTTGTCATATCACAAAGTGTTCTTGACACGCAACCCACTCACAACTAGAACCTCAATCCCCAATAATCCAATATATGATTGGTCTAGACTCTTTCCAATTTAACATGACACAAAGAGGGTGTGTTCGGCTCTAATACCATTTTGTTATTAACCAAACCAGGATTCCCTCAATCCCAACACCCAGCTCGGTCAAAAAAATTACTCGATGGGCTTTCCCAATCCCCATGGGTTGGAAACTAGTTTCCGTGTGTCATCGATACATCTTGGGAATGATTTAAAACGATTACATAATCATAAAAAACAATAATAATAATAATCCTATTACTCAATAATCATAACAAAACATGGTAAATTTTTTTTTAGATTCAATGTTTTATGACTATAGCGAAAAGTAAAAGTACAACAACGGAATGAGAGCAATGATGTAACACCCCAAGCTTCCATGGTATGTTTCCCTTTGAATAATGCAATGGCATGCATTTTATGCAACTTCGAGATTCTAACACACCACCACCAATCAAACTAGCTGTTATGAATAGTAATACCTACTTTTGGAAATTTTATAAATTTTAACTTTTGAAACGGACTTCATTTTTGGATTTGTAATATCGAAATTAGATTAAGGTGAGATTTTGGTACTTTTCAGATAACATTCATATTTTGATGAATAGTGAAAATTAATAAATTTTAATTAAAAACAACTTTTTTAATAGAAATAATTAATAGTTATAAATTATTAATTTGAGTTGTTTTAAAGTATATTTGTAATATATTTTTAACATTTAATATAATTTTGGTCATTGGATGTAATTTCACATTTAAACCCGACATAAAAAAGTGTCAATCTTTCGATAGTTATTATCTCTTAAAAACACGCTATTTGTTTTGACGACGGGAATTAATTTTTAAATTAATTAATGCTACTGATATGTTTTGAATTTGGTATAATAGAAATCAATTTTGAATTCATAATATCAGATATAGCTTAGGCCTAATTTTTGGTATTTTTCTGGAAACTTTCATTTTTTGATGAATAGTGAAACCACTAAGTGGTAGTTAAAAAACTGAATTGTTCATAAAACTTAATTTTATCGCTTCGTTGAGTGGAATTTCGAAAATCCAAGAGACATGGTTAATATCAAGGAGTAAAATGTGGTTCAATGAGATGAAAATAATTTTTGGTGAATAGTAACTTTTTACTTTTATTTACCACGGTTAAAAGTAAATAGGGTAATTAAGGGTAAAATGATATTAATATTACCCTAACACATGTCCTAATTCTACTGGACAAGTGTATCTCGACTAAAAACAACCTTCGGAGTAAAATATTATCATTTAGGCCCACTTGTATTAGATTAGGACATTTATTATTATTTAATTCAAAGAAGAGTTAAAAGAGTAAAAATCAAAGTTTATTTACTAAAACATTTTTCATATAGGGTTATAGATAAGATAAATTTGATTGTAAATATTCATTATAAAGATAAAAAGATTTCATAAATAATGGTATTTTATTTATAATTTTTAGACATTAAATAATTTAATTTATGTATGACACAATGGTGATGCAGTAATTACCTAATTAATAAAATATTAAAATAATTGATATTATAAATATCAAAATAAATGTAATTTGAGGCTTTTTATGAATTCAAATAATTTTATAGGTTAATATGAAATATTAGGATTGATTATATAAATTTTTTTCGAAGTAATAATGCTGTTATGAATTTATCAAAAACAAAATACCCAATAGTGTCAAAATTGACATATAAGAGTTTTTAAAACAAATATTATATTATTAATTTATATTCAGTTCCTAAATAACTAATGTTCGGCCAATAGAATTAAATAATGATAGGTGTATCATTAATGGACCACTTTGGGGTCTCTTGGATGTATATAGTATGTTTATTAACCATATAATATATAAATACAAAGATACATTGTAAAAGTGAAACTAATTAATTAAGAGTTAATACTTAAACATAAGGGTAATAGAAGGACCCAAACCAGTCTAAACTCTATTGTTTGAGTGTATTTCGACTCATACCCACCTTAACCTTTAAATAATTCACCTTTGAGGCTTTATAAACCGAATATGAATTTATTATAAAATAATATTTTTAGCTTTTCCAAAGGTGCCTCTCACCCCTCTTATAAAAGGGCACTACCCCTTATCACTAATTCACACATTCAAAGCCTTCTGGCTCGGCCAAATCCTACCCAAATACTCTCTCAACTTCTATCAATACAACCTATAGGCCTTATTTTGATCAGAAATCCAACCTAAAGATCCCTTTTGATCAAATCAAAAGGATGAACCCGAAAAAGAGATAATGTTTTCACCACCCTCTTTCAAGTTCCTTTCTTCTTCAAATTCTTATTTCTATGTTATTTCTATTATAAAATAATAACTCCAGTATCTTCTATATACTGTGATGTTATTATAAATATGGTACAACCATATTCAGTATTCTATCCATCCTTTGAATGGCATGTCACCATACGTGCGTACGTACGGTTTACCGTCTCCACGTCGTGGTGTAATTCTCATTCAACAAATTATTATTTGGATGTGTATAATAATGATTTGTAATTAATGTAAATAATAAATAAAACATGATAATTATTCTTTCTATATGATATACCATCAAATTATATATTATTTTAACATCAAAAGAATGATATTGTCTCTCTTGTGTACGTACAGACTACCGTCTCCACGAACGCGATGAGATTCATTCTCCATCGTATTCATTCATGTATAATTCTCATTTGATGATTAAAAATAATGTTTAATGACTTGATATAATTCTGGATATGAATAATATACAACCTAACCATAACAAACACATCTTACTTAACAAATAATATAGAGGAAAATGAGTAAGTTAACACCTGAAATGATGATAATACTAAGATATTATTAACAAATCAATGTTAAAAGATCATATAGGATATCATATTAATGTAAATTATTCTTCTATAATTCAATAAAAATTATTTCACCATTATAAATGAGGTTAACCTACCGTCGACCAAGGAAAAAGTACAAGGTAAGGGGTTTCTTATCTGACTTATAATTCCGTGAGAATTCCATTGTTCACCGCCTATTTATTACATGTGGTGTCTGTATTGACCATGTTTGTATTCATTGTGTAATATACTTTAATTCATGTATATTAACATCATCATTGTATGATCCTTCTTTCATGGGTGTATGTTTTGTATGTTACCAAATCAATAAGGGAATTTGAAATTTCAATTTCCACTCATTCGGCTTTACGCATACTTCATTGATTATTTTACTCCAAGATTATGTGTAGAATCAATATTCATTTGACTATGTCATAAATTCCACTCCACATTCTGTGGATATACTTTTCATACACATAATCACTCCATTTATAAATTATCCAGTCATCGGTATGAACTTGATAGGAGTAATTTTTACTGAATCTCGATTTGTTGAGTTAAACATAAAATTCATTGGTGTTGTTTTTACAAGAATATGTGTGAATGTCCTTTGATTGTTTTACACTGAATTTCCAATCATATTAAGTTTATTTGTATTTTTCACTCATAATTATGTCTTTGATTTATCCTTAACTTAAAGGTACGACCTTTATGAGAGATTTCATCCCAATTTACATCCCATTGAGACTCCTTTATTGTTATACACCAAATCACTTTTATATGGTGTATATAATGTACTTTGACATAATATATCATGAATCCCTTTATTCTCATGATATTAAAATGTTTTTAGTTCCTCAATTATTTTTATTCAAGTGTCTCTGTTTTGGTTCGGAACTCTAACTAAAATGACATTTTAAAATGTTTTAAAGATTGATTATTCTAAATATTTATATTAATGTCCATGTTTTAAAAATGGTTTTAAGGATTTATTTATATGTACATTAAAGTTTTCAAATCAAAATTCCTTTAAAAGTTTCAAAGTGGTATGGGAAACTTTGATTCTAAAATCTATTTTAAATGGATTCTTGACAAATAGTGTGACTTTTAAATGAATTCATGAAAAGGGGGATATTTCACACTAATTGTTTTGATGATTATTTTCATCTATGTCAATATCCTTCATCATTATCGATTGAGGTTAATATGATACAATACAATCTTCAATATTATATCGAATGAGTTATGTTTGACTGTGGATGTGTTATTTTTATACAATTAATGGTTTTTTGATTAAGTATTGACATTTCTTATTCTAGTTTAATATGAATGTTTATGTCATATTTCAAACTTTTCATATGAGGAATGCATTGGACTTAGTAAGTTATGGGTGGAGCCCGCTATACCTCCTCGATGAATCGGTAGGTCTCATGAGACAAACTAGTGTCTTGGCATGAGGCCTTGACAAAATCTTATTTGTAGTCTTGGCATGAGGCCTTGGCTATGTGGTTATGATAGTCTGACATTATGCATTCCGTCATTATGAAAGTAGTTATTAATATTTTCATGTGATTATTCGACTAGTATAATATCCATGTGAATAAGTAAATGACATTATTTCATTTTATCCTTGCCAAATTATGTTGAAGTTCAAGTTTAAAAGGCTTTTGTTTTAGTTATACGTTGCCTTAAATTTTTATTTTTATTTATGAAAGTTTCCACTATATTGTTATCCTTACTGAGCATCTGAGCTCACCCCTTTCAATGTTTTATTTTTTCCAAGATGTGAAGAAGTATTTTATGAATGACTTGTATGGATAGTATGAGGGGGTATGAAGACAATATGTTGTTGTAGCTTTTCACTTATTGATGTAATGTAAACATTGTGAATATATCTATTGTTTCCATGGCTACTAAACTAATCGGTCTTTCGAGACTTGATCTTTTATGTGATCATGCCAATGTTATGTAATAATGCACCAACTCTGGGTATCTAGGGTCGGGGCATTACAGTTGGTATCAGAGGAAGTTTATTAAAAACCTTAGAAGCTAGATTTAGATAAACTCTGATTAGAGCACATATACCTAAGATGAACTCTGAGTATTAGTATAGAAGAACTTCCTAAATTTTTGTATTGTAGAGATTTTTTGGGTTTTCTGAGCAATACATCCCTGTCTGAATACGAGCAGGTAAAGGCGGCTCTGGTACAGATGTACCTAGTGGTAAAACCCGAAAACACCGCATTGAGCTAGACTCAAATGGGAACTGGTTCACGATAATGGGCCTTACTGCTCTCTTGGTTACGACACTCCCGGGGGATATTCTTAGGATAATTTACATTTTAATTACAAAACAATTTGAAGTATTTTATATATAAGATGAGAGTAAATGACCTAGGTTAATCCTATTGTGTTTTAAATTGAGAATATGATGACATGTTAATCTCTAAATGATTTTATGACTACTGTTAGTCACACAATGCTTTCTGGTTTTAGTCAATGGCTAGATTCCAAGTCATAGTGACATTGAGAATGATGTACAAGGTGGGAAAGGTGGTGGCAATGAGCAACAAAATTTTATGTTGATAGGCATAAAAGATATCGTCTTTATGCCAAATCAATTTTCCAAAAATGTGATCTAAATATATATATCAACCAATTCCCGGACTCAACAAAGAAGAGAAAGGTGATGAATGATAAGAGCACCAGTAGTGGAGACCATGGAGAAAGGAATCCTCAATTTCCATCATGCAAGAAATTTGGAAGGATACAACCAGGAAAGTGTCTCAATGGGACAAAGAAATGCTTTACATGCGGTAAGGAAGGACATAAAATGAAGAATTTCCGGAGAAAAATGAAGAGTACTGTGGAAGAAGATAAAAATGGTCCCAAGAATCCATTTACCGTTATTTGCCGTAAATGTAGGGGACCTGGCCATTACCCGAATGAATGCACTATTCTATAGGATATTTTCATGGTCAAAGTAGAAGCTATGTGGAAATAAATGGTTAGAGAAATGATTAAAAAGTATTAGTGCTCCTTGTTGATGGGTTTACTTTGGAATAATTTTCTCTTGTATTTTTAACCCTGTAGTTTTCCATGGGAGAATTATATTTGAGGAAGAATTATCTTTTCTCTTGTCGATATAGTTATAAATAACCATTTGGTTTTATATGGTCATTGGGTTTGAGGAAATAACATGTTTTTATAATTTTGGATGAAAATGCAAGGTATGAGATAAGATTTGTGATTAAAATATGTTATGGTTATTTTGAGGAATTTATCTCATTTTGGTAATGTTATAAAATATAGTTTTTGAAAAAGGACAACACGCAGACCGTGTGACAACCCGTCATGTCGGACAAAGCTGTGGGAATCGAGCCCACAACCAAAGTGTGATTGGGATTTATCACCTACCACTGGACTATGTGAATTACCTGGTTTGTGTGAAAATTATTTTTAGTTAAATTATTTTATTGATCAACAATAATTTGATTTGGGATCTTATGTCTTATCAAATGAATACCCCTAGTATAGGAAAATGATTTGGTGATTAAGTGATAAATGTTATTTTGGAAGTTGTTCGCTTTTTTGTGAACACTATATGACCAAGGAAAATAGAATAGTATGGGATTTAATTTGAGGAGTAATGGTGGATTTTTATCTATGATTTTATTGTGGATTTATAGTAATTTGGGTTATTTATGGAAATGATTGGGTTAATTACTTTTATGTATGTCACATTAAGAGTAATTAATGTCATTTGGAGATACAATTTAACGTGGAAGACTAAATTCTTATATGTTTTGGGTTTCAATATTAGTTTGTATTATATTGAAGGATTTTAAGGACAATTGATTATTTAATGCTATTTATATAACTTTCGGTTATTGATGGTTTAATTTTAGAAATTATGATTAGTGTTTTTTTCTCTAATGGAATATCCATTTCGGGGATCATCAGATATTATACTAACCATTTTGGTTTTAATTAATCTCTAAAGACAAGGTAAATATATTTTTTATCCTATGTGGATCATGTATTTCTATAGAAGTTTATTCTAGCTCTTCTATTGTGACCATGTCTTCTTGAATACTCATTGTTCAAAAAAATGAGTTAGTGGTAAAAATTTATAAAAGAATGAAACTCTACTTAAAAAGTAAGTATATCTCTTTATGTTCTTAGTCAAAATCATAAATTAATTCCTCATCCTTATGTAATGTAACTTAAAACAAAAAATTTTCTTCGTTTACTTTTCCTACTAGGAGACTAATGACCGTTTGTCCCAACACAAGTTTGTGATTTTCTTATTTTTAACATTCTCCTGATCATGTTTGCTATCCCTATCCATCAAAACTTAACACTTTGTTTATCGTCCATATCCAAGTTTTCCTACATTGAATCCTATTATGGGTTATCTTGGGTGACCTTTATACCTCTCTTCATTTCTTTTAAAGTGATAGTTTTATTGAATCTTTTTCCGATGTGGGAAATTCCATTATATTCTCAAGCACAATTTTAAAAAATTGCAAGGACACAATTTATTGAAGGTGGGGAGAATGTAACACCCCAAGCTTCCACGGTATGTTTCCCTTTGAATAATGCAATGGCGTGCATTGTACGCAACTTCGAGATTCTAACACACCACAACCAATCAAACGAGCCGTTATAAATAGTAATGCATACTTTTTAAAATTTTATAAATTTTACCATTAGAAATGGACTTTATTTTTGGATTCGTAATATTGAAATTAGCTTAGGGTGAGATTTTGGTACTTTTCGGATAACTTTCATATTTTGATGAATAGTGAAAATTAATAAATTTTAAATAAAAACAATTTTTTTAATCGAAATAATTAATAGTGATAAATTATTAATTTGAGTGGTTTAAAGTATATTTAGAATATACTTTTACCATTTAATACAATGTTGGTCATTGGATGTAATTTCACATTTCAACTAGACATAAACAAGTGTCAATTTTTCGATAGTTATTATCTCTTAAAAACACGCTATTTGTTTTGACGACGTGAATTAATTTTTAAATTAATTAATTCTACTGATACGTTTTGAATTTGGTAAAATAGGCATCATTTTTTAATTCATAATATCAAATACATCATAGGCCTAATTTTTGGTATTTTTCTAGAACTTTCATTTTTTGATGAATAGTGAAACCACTAAGTGGTAGATAAAAAACTGAATTTTTCATAAAACATAATTTTACCACTTCTTTGAGTGGAATTTTGAAAATCAGAGAGACACTGTTAAAATCAAGGAGTAAAATGTGGTTCAATGAGATGAAAATAATTTTTGGTGAATAGTAACTTTTTACTTTTATTTACAACGGTTAAAAGTAAATAGGGTAATTAAGGGTAAAAATGATACTAATATTACCGTAACACATGTCCTAATTTTATTGGACAAGGGTATCTCGACCAAAAACAACCTTAGGAGTAAAATATTATCATTTAGGTCCACTTGTATTAGATTAGGACATATATTATTATTTAATTCAAAGAAGAGTTAAAAGAGTTAAAATCAAAGTTTATTTACTAAAACATTTTTAATATAGGGATATACATAAGATAAATTCGATTGTAAATATTCATTAGAATGATAAAACGATTTTATACATAATGGTATTTTTTTTATAAATTTTAGACCTTAAATAATTTAATTTATTGATGACACAATGGTGATTCAGTAATTACCTAATATAATGAAATATTAAAATAATTGATATTATAAATATCAAAATAAATGTAATTTGAGACTTTTAATGAATTCCACTAATTTTGTAGGTTAATATGACATATTAGGATTGATTATATAAATTGTTTTCAAAGTAATAATGTTGTTATGAATTTATCAAAAACAAAATACACAATAGTGTCAAAATACACATAAAAGAGTTTTTAAAACAAATATTATATTATTAATTTATATTAAGTTCCTAAAAACCTAAGGTTTGGACAAGATACTTATATCATGATAGGTGTATCATTAATCGACGACTTGGGGGGGGGTCTCTTGGATGTATATAGTATGTTTATTAACCATATAATATAAAAATACAAAGAGACATTGTAAAAGTGAAACTAATTAACTAAGAGTTAATACTTAACAATAATGTTAATATAATGACCCAAACCTGTCTAAATTATATTTTTTGCATGGATTTCGACCCATCCCCACCTTAGCCTTTAAATAATCCACTTTAGATCCTTTAGAAACTGAATATGAATTTATTATAAAATAATATTTTTATCTTTTTTAAAGGTCCCCTCACCCCTCTTATAAAATGGCACTACCCCTTCTCACTAATTAACACATTCAAAGCCTTTTTACTCACCCAAACCCTACCCTAATACACTCTCAACTTACCTCACTACAACCTAGAGGCCTTATTTTGATCAGAAATAGAACCTAAGGATCCCTTTTGATCAAATCAAAAGGAAGAACCTGAAGAAGAGGTAATGTTTTCACCACCCTCTTTCAAGTTCCTTTCTTCTTCAACTTCTTCTTTCTTTGTTATTTATATTATTAAATAATAAATCCAGTATCTTATATATAATATGATGTTATTATAAATATGGTACAACCATATTCAGTATTCTATCCATCCTTTTAATGGAATGTCACTATACGTGCGTACGTATGGCTTACCGTCTCCACGTTGTGGTGTAATTGTCATTCAATAAATTATTATTTGGATGTGTATAATAATGATGTGTAATTAATGTAAATAATAAATATAACATGATAATTATTCTATCTATATTATATTCCATCCAATTATATATTATTTTATCATCAAAAGAATGATATTGTCTCTCGTGCGTACGTACTGACTACCGTATCCACGAACACGATGAGATTCATTATCCATCGTATCCATTCAAGTATAATTCTTATTTGAGGATTAAACATAATGATTAATTACTTTATATAATTCTGGGTATGAATAAGATACAACCTATCCATAACAAACATGTCTTACGTAACAAAGAATATAATGGAAAACGAGTAAGTTAACACCCGAAATGACAATAATACTAAGATATTATTATCAAATCAATGTTAAAAGATCATATATGATATAATATAAATGTAAATTATTCTTGTATAATTCAATAACAATTATTTCACCATTATAAAGGAGTATAACATACCTTCGACCGAGGAAAAAGTACAATGTAAGGGGTTTCTTATCTCACTTTTAATTCCGTGAGAATGCCATTGTTCACCACTTATTTATTACATGTGGTGTGTGTACTGCCCATGTTTGTATTCATTGTGTAATATAAATTAATTCATGTATATTTACATCATCATTATATGATCCTTCTTTCGTGGGTGTATGTTTTGTATGTTACCCAATCAAAAAGCGAATTTGAAATTTCAATTTCCACTCATTCAGCTTTACACATACTTCATTGAATATTTTACTCCAAGATTATGTGTAGAATCACTATTCATTTGATTATGTCATAAATTACACTCCTCTATCATTGGATACACTTTTGATACACATAATCACTCCATTGATAAATTATCAGGTCATCGGTATGAACTTGATAAGAGTAATTTTACTCAATCTCGATTTCTTGAGTTAAACATCCAATTCATTGGTGTTGTTTTTACAAGAATATGTGTGGATGTCCTTTGATTGTTTTACACTGAATATCCAATCATATTGAATGTAGTTATATTTGTCACTCATAATTATGTCTTTGATTTGTCCTTAACCTAAGGATATGGCCTTTATGAGATATTTCATCTCAATTTACATTCCATTGAGACTCTTTTATTGTTATACACTAAATCACTTTTATATGGTGTATCTAATGTACTTTGACATAATATATCATGAATCCTTTTATTTTCATTATATTACAGTGTTTTTATTTTCTCAATTATTTTTATTCAAGTGTCTCTCTTTTGGTTAGGAACTCTAACTAAAATGACATTTTAAAATGTTTTAAAGATTGATTATTCTAAATCATTCTTATTAATGTCCATGTTTTAAAAATGGTTTCACAGATTTATTTATATGGGCATTAATGTTTTCAAATAAAAATTCCTTTTAAAAGTTTCAAAGTGGTATGGGAAACTTTGATTCTAAAATCTATTTCAAATGGAATCTTGACAAATATTGTGACTTTTAAATGATTTCAAGAAAAAGGGGGACATTTCACTCTAATTGTTCTGATGATTATTTTCATCTATGTCAATATCCTTCATCATTCTCGATTGAGGTTAATATGATACAATACAATCTTCCATATTGTATCGAATGAGTTATTTCTGACTGTGGATGTGCTATTTTTATACCATTCATGGTTTGTCGATTAAGTATTGACAATTTGTATGCTAGTTTAATATGAACGTTAATATCTTATTTCAAACATTTCATATGAGGAATTCATTGGACTTAGTAAGTGATGGGTGGAGCCCGCTATAGCTCCTCAATGCATCAGTAGGTCTCATGAGACAAAATAGTTTCTTGGCACGAGGCCTTGACAAAATTTTATTTGTAGTCTTGGAACGAGGCCTTGGCTACGTGGTTATGATAGTCTGGAATTATGCATTCCATCATTATAAAAGTGGTTATTAATATTTTCATGTGATTATTCGTCTCTTATAATATCCATGTGAATAATTAAATGGAATTATTTCATTTTATCCTTGCCATATTATGCTGAAGTTCAAGTTTAAAAGGCTTTTGTCTTGGTTATACATTGCCTTAAATTTTTATGTTTATTTATGAATGTTTCCACTATATTGTTATCCTTACTGAGCATCTGAGCTCACCGCTTTCAATGTTTTATTTTTCCCAGGATGTGAAGAAGTATTTTATGAATGACATGCATGGATAGTATGAGGGGATATGAAGACAATATGTTGTTGTATTTTTTCACTTATTGATGTAATGTAAACATTATAAGTATATCTAGTGTTTCCATGGCTACTAAACTAATCGGTTTTTGAGACTTGATCTTTCTTGTGATCATGCCAATGTTATCTAATAATGCACCGACTCTGGGTATCTAGGGTTGGGGCGTTACAGTTGGTGTCAGAGTAAGTTTAGTACAATCCTTGGAAGCTAGATTTAGATAAACTCTGATTAGAGCATGTATACCTAAGATGAACTTTGAGGATTAGTATAGAAGAACTTCCTAGAATTTTGGTATTATAGTGATTTTGTGAGTTTTCCGAGAAAAACACCCCTGTCTGGATTCGAGCAGGTAGAGGAGGCTCTGGAACAGATGTACCTAGGGGTAAAACCCGAAAACACCTCTTTGAGCTAGACTCAAACAGGAACTGGTGCACGACAATGGGCCTTACTGCACTCTTGGTTACGACACTCCCGGGGGATATGCTTATGATAATTTACATTTTCTTTACAAACCAATTTGATGTATTATATATATATATAAGATAATATTAAATGAACTTGGTTAATCCTAATGTGTTTCAAATTGAGAATATGGGGACATGTTAATCTCAAATGATTTTATGACTACTGTTACTTGCACAATGCCCTCTGGTTTTAGTTAATGGCGAGATTACAAGAATGTCATAGTGACGTTGAGAATGATGTACAAGGTGGGAAAGGTGGTGGTAATGAGCTAAAAATTGGAATGTTGATAGGCGTAAAAGATATCGTATTTATGCCAAATAAATTTTCCAAAAATATGATCAACAATATATATATTAACCAATTCTTGGACTCGACAAAGAAGAGAAAGGTGATGAATGATAAGAGCTCCAGTAGTGGAGACCATGGAGAAAGGAATCCTCAATTTCCATCATATAGGAAATGTGGAAGAAGACACCTAGGAAAGTGTCTCAATGGGACAAAAAAATGGTTTACGTGCAGGAAGGAATACATAATGTGAAGAATTGTCGAAGAAAAATGAAGAGTACTATGGAAGAAGATAAAAATGGTACCAAGAATCCATTTATAGACATTTTCCGTAAATGTAGGTGACCTTGCCATTACCCGAGTGAATGCCATATTCTATAGGATATTTTCTTGGTCAAAGAAGAAGCTATGTGGAAATAAATGGTTGGAGAAATGTTTAAAAAGTATTAGTTCTCCTTGTTGATTGGTTTACTTTGGAATAATTTTCTCTTGTATTTTTAACCCTGCAGTTTTCCATGTGAGAATGATATTTGAGGAAGAATTATCTTTTCTCTTATGGATATAGTTATAAATAACCATTTGGTTTTATATGATCATTGGGTTTGAGAAAATAATAAGTTATTATAATTTTGGATAAAAAATAAATGTATGAGATAAGATTTTTGATTAAGTTATGTTATGGTTATTTTGAGGAATTTATCTCATTTTGGTAATGTTATAAAATATAGTTTTTTAAAAAGGACAACACACAGACCGTGTGACAACCCGTCACGTCGGACAAAGCTGTGGGAATCGAACCCACAACCAAAGTGCGATTGGGATTTATCACCTACCAATGGACTATGTGAAGTCCCTGGTTAGTGTGACTATTATTTTTAGTTAAATGATTTATTGATCAATAATAATTTGATTTGGGATCTTATGTCTTATCAAATGAATACCCCTAGAATAGGAAAATGATTTGGTGATTATGTGATAAATGTTATTTTGGAAGTTGTTCGCTTTTTTGTGAACACTATATTCCCAAAGAAAAATAGAATAGTATGTGATTTCATTTGAGGTGTAAGGGTGGATTTTTATCTATGTTTTTATTGTGGATTTATAGTGATTTGGGTTATTTATGGAAATTATTAGGTTAATTACTTTTAAGTATGTGACTTTAAGAGTAATTAATGTCATTTGGATATACAATTTAATGTGGAAGGCTACATTCCTATATGTTTTGGGTTTCAATATTAGTTTGGATTATATTGAAGGATTTTAAGGACAATTGATTATTGAATGGTATTTATTTAACTTTGGGGTATTGATGGTTTAATTTTTGAAATTAAGATTAGTGTTTTTTTCTCTAATGGAATATCCATTTATGGGATCATTAGATATTATACTAACCATTTGTGTTTTGATTAATCTCTAAATACAAGGTAGAAATATAGTTTATCCTACGTGGATCATGTTTTTCTATAAAAGTTTATTCTATCTCTTCCATTGTGACCAAGTCTTCTTGAATACTCATTATTCAAAAAATTGAGTTAGTGGTAAAAATTTATTAATGACTGAAACTCTACTTAAAATGTAAGTATATCTCTTTATGTTATTAGTAAATATCATAAATTAATTCCTCATCCTTATGTAATGTAACTTTAAACAAAAAATGTTGTCCGTTTACTTTTCCTACTGGGAGACTAATGACCGTTTTTCCCAACACAAATTTGTGATTTTCTTATTGTTAAATTTCTCCTGATCATGTTTTCTATCCCCCTCCATCAGAACATAACACTTAGTTTATCGTCCATATCCATGTTTTCCTACATGGAATCCTAGTATGGGATATCTTGGGTGACCTTTATTCCTCACTTCCACTCTTTTAAAGTGATAGTTTTATTGACTTTTTTTCCGATGTGGGACTTTCCATTTTATTCTCAAGCCTAATTTTAAAAAATTTCGAGGATGAAATTTATTGAAGGAGGGGAGAATGTAACACTCCAAGCTTCCATGGTATGTTTCCCTTTGAATAATGTAATGGCGTGCATTGTACACAACTTCGAGATTCTAACACACCACAACCAATCAAACTAGCCGTTATGAATAGTAATACCTACTTTTTGGAATTTTATAAATTTTACCTTTCGAAATGGACTTCATTTTTTTGATTCGTAATATCGTAATTAGCTTAGGGTGAGATTTTGGTACTTTTCGGATAACTTTCATATTTTGATGAATAGTGAAAATTAATAAATTTTAAATAAAAACAACTTTTTTAATCGAAATAATTAATATTGATAAATTATTAATGTGAGTGTTTTTAAAGTATATTTAGAATATATTTTTACTATTTAATACAATGTTGGTCATTGGATGTAATTTCACATTTAAACCAGACATAAACAAGTGTCAATCATTCGATAGTTATTATCTCTTAAAAACACGCTATTTGTTTTAACGATGGGAATTAATTTTTAAATTAATTATTGCTACAGATATGTTTTGAATTTGGTAAAATGGACATCATTTTTGAATTCATAATATCAAATACAGCTTAGGCCTATTTTTTTGTATTTTTTTGGAAACTTTCATTTTTTGATGAATAGTGAAACCACTAAGTGGTAGTTAAAAAACTGAATTTTTCATAAAACGTAATTTTACCGCTTCTTTGAGGGGAATTTCAAAAATCCGAGAGACACGATTAATATCAAGGAGTAAAATTTGGTTCAATGAGATAAAAATAATTTTTGGTGAATAGTAACTTTTTACTTTTATTTAACACGGTTAAAAGTAAATAGGGTAATTAAGGGTAAAAATGATATTAATATTACCCTAACACATGTCCTAATTCTATTGGACAAGTGTATCTCGACCAAAAACAACCTTAGATGTAAAATATTATCATTTAGGTCCACTTATATTAGATTAGGACATTTATTATTATTTAATTCAATGAAGAGTTAAAGGAGTTAAAATCAAAGTTTATTTACTAAAACATTTTTAATATAGGGTTATACATAAGATAAATTCGATTGTAAATATTCATTAGAAAGATAAAACTATTTCCTACATAATGGTATTTTGTTTATAAGTTTTAGACATTATATAATTTAATTTATTTATGACACAATGGTGATGCAGTAATTACCTAATTCATGAAATATTAAAATAATTGATATTATAAATATCACAATAAATGTAATTTGACAGTTTTTATGAATTACACTAACTTTATTGGTTAATATGACATATTAGGATTGATTATATAAATTGTTTTCGAAGTAATAATGCTGTTATGAATTTATCAAAAACAAAGTACCCAATAGTTTCAAAACTGACATAAAAGAGTTTTTAAAACAAATATTATATTATTAATTTATATTCAATTCCTAAAAATCTACGGTTCGGCCAAGAGACTTATATAATGATATTTTTATCATTAATGGACCACTTTGTGGTCTCTTGGATGTATATAGTATGTTTATTAACCATATAATATAAAAATACAAAGAGACATTGTAAAAGTGAAACTAATTTACTAAGAGTCAATACATAAAGATAAGGTTATTATAATGACCCAAACCTGTCTAAGTTCAATTGGTTGAGTGTTTTTTGACCCATCCTCACCTTAACCATTAAATAATCCACTTTTTAGCCTTTAGAAACCGAATATGAATTTATTATAAATTAATAGTTTTAGCTTTTCCAATGGTGCCCCTCACCCCTATTATAAAAGGCCATTCCCCCTTCTCACTAATTCACATATTCAAAGCCTTTTGGCTCGGACAAACCCCACCCAAATACTCTCTCAACTTCCCTCAATACAACCTAGAGGCCTTATTTTTGTCAGAAATACAACCTAATGATCCCTTTTGATCAAATCAAAAGGAAGAACTCGAAGAAGAGGTAATGTTTTCACCACCCTCTTTCAAGTTCCTTTCTTCTTAAACCTTTTCTTTCTTTGTTATTTCTATTCTAAAATAATAACTCCAGTATCTTCTATATACTGTGATGTTATTATAAATATGGTACAGCCATATTTGGTATTCTATCCATCCTTTGAATGCAATGTCACCATACGTGCGTACGTACGGCTTACCGTCTCCACGTCGTGGTGTAATTGTCATTCAATAGATTATTATTTGGATGTGTATAATAATGATGTGTAATTCATGTAAATAATAAATATAACATGATAATTATTCTTTCTATATGATATAACATCCAATTATATATTATTTTAACATCAAAAGAATGATATTGTCTCTCATGCATATGTACGGACTACCGTCTCCACGAACGCGATGAGATTAATTCTCCATCGTATCAATTCAAGTATAATTCTCATTTGATGATTAAAAATAATGTTTAATGACTTGATATAATTCTGGATATGAATAATATAAAACCTATCCATAAAAAACACGTCTTACGTAACAAAGAATATAATGGAAACGAGTAAGTTAACACCTGAAATGACGATAATACTAAGATATTATTAACAAATCAATGTTAAAAGATCATATATGATATCATATTAATGTAAATTATTCTTGTATAATTCAATAAAAATTATTTCACCATTATACGGGAGGTTAACCTACAGTCGACCAAGGAAAAAGTACAAGGTAAGGGGTTTCTTATCTCACTTTTAATTCCGTGAGAATTCCATTGTTCACCACTTATTTATTACATGTGGTGTGTGTACTGCCCATGTTTGTATTCATTGTGTAATATACTTTAATTCATGTATATCTACATCATCATTGTATGATCCTTCTTTCATGGGTGTAGGTTTTTTATGTTACCAAATCAATAAGGGAATTTGAAATTTCAATTTCCACTCATTCGGCTTTACACATACTTCATTGATTATTTTTCTCCAAGATTATGTGTAGAATCACTATTCATTTTATTATGTCATAAATTCCACTCCCCTTTCTGTGGATATACTTTTTATAGACATAATCACTCCATTGATAAATTATCAGGTCATCGGTATGAACTTGATAAGAGTAATTTTTACTCAATCTCGATTTGTTGAGTTAAACATCCAATTCATTGGTGTTATTTTTACACAAATATGTGTGAATGTCCTTTGATTGTTTTACACTGAATATCCAATCATATTGAGTGTTTTTATATTTGTCACTGATAATTATGTCTTTTATTTATCCTTAACCTAAGGATGCTTCCTTTATGAGATATTTTATCTCAATTTACATTCCATTGAGACCCCTTTATTGTTATACACCAAATCACATTTATATGGTGTATATAATGTACTTTGACATAATATATCATGAATCCCTATATTCTCCTGATATTACAATGTTTTTATTTACTCAATTATTTTTATTCATGTGTCTCTCTTTTGGTTAGGAACTCTAACTAAAATTTCATTTCAAAATGTATTAAAGATTGATTATTCTAAATCTTTCTTATTAATGTCCATGTTTTAAAAATGGTTTTAAGGATTTATTTATATGGACATTAAAGTTTTCAAATAAAAATTCATTTTAAAAGTTTCAATGTGGTATGGGACACTTTGATTCTAAAATCTATTTTAAATGGATTCTTGACAAATAGTGTGACTTTTTAATGATTTCAACAAAAAGGGGGATATTTCACTCTAATTGTTTTGATGATTATTTTCATCTATGTCAATATCCATCATTATTATCAATTGAGGTTAATATGATACAATAAAATCTTTCATATTGAATAGAATGAGTTATGTTTTACTATGGATGTGCTATTTTTATACCATTCATGGTTTCTCGATTCAGTATTGACATTTCGTATGCCAGTTTAATACAAATGTTTATGTCATATTTCAAACTTTTCATATGAGGAATGCATTGGACTTAGTAAGTGAGTGGTGGAGCCCGCTATAGCTCATCGACGCATCGGTAGGTCTCATGAGACAAACTTGTGTCCTGGCACGAGGCCTTGACAAAATCTTTTTTGTAGTCTTGGAACGAGGCCTTGGCTACATGGTTATGATAGTCTAGCATTATGCATTCCGTCATTATGAAAGTGGTTATTAATATTTTCATGTGATTATTCGACTAGTAGAATATCCATGTGAATAATTTAATGGAATTATTTAATTTTATCCTTGCCATATTATTCTTAAGTTCAAGTTTAAATGGATTTTGTTTCAGTTATACATTGCCTTAAATTTTTATTTTTATTTATGATAGTTTCCACTATATTGTTATCCTTACTGAGAATCTGAGCTCACCCCTATCAATGTTTTATTTTTCCCAGGATGTGAAGAAGTATTTTCTGGATGACCTGCATGGATAGTATGAGGGGATATGAATACAATTTGTTGTTTTAGTTTTTCACTTATTGATGTAATGTAAACTTTATGAATATATCTAGTGTTTCCAAGGCTACTAAACTAATCGGTCTTTCGAGACTTGATCTTTATTTTGATCATTCCAATGTTATGTAATAATGCACCGACTCTGGGTATCTAGGGTCGGGGCATTACAAATAACAATATCACAAAAATATCTATTAAAAAAGAGGAACATTTTTCAAAATCCACCACCATCAAAACCTAAAATAAATAGAACACTAGTAATCTGATCCACCATCACCACTACGACACATCATTCCATTAGATGGGTCAAACATAAAAAAATCTACATACACCTAAAGGTGTATGCATGGTGTGACCCAAAGCCAAGTATGGTTCCACCCAAAAGAAATATTATACTCTATAACATTAGAATATAAATTAAAATTCATATTTCATAAGAACTTGTAAAACTTTTTCAAGAAAACATGTTTAAGAAAAACTTTTTCAATAATTAATTTTTATGAGAAACAATATTTCATAAAAAAAATTTCTCTAAATTAATGAGTACACATGGTTTACCATATATGGAAAGATATAACCCTAACACATAATCATCATGTCACAATAGATATCCATAGTAAAATCCCTATAGTCTACATTCACAAGTGGGACCATAAAAATATCTACCTTAGTTATAGAAATCCTCCAACCAATACAAATACCATTACAATAAAGTATTCATTAGAGGGGATCCCATCCTAAGGGGTAATGGTCTTTATATCACAATCCAAAACTAACAATGATCCCATTCATGAGACACTAGAGGCTAACACATCCTGATATGTGGCAATCTCTGATCGTATAACATGTTTAGTTAGTTTTGTAATCATGAATCATGGTTGAAGAATTCGTGTCATTCCACTTCTGATTCAAATAAAGTAAAATTTCTAATTCCCCCACATAGATAACTAGAATTCACTTTTTTATAAAATTAAATTACACACATCACATAAATCACCACTTTTATAGAAACATTATATGTATTATATGAACACAATAAAATCAATACTTTCACATTTTCTCATTGATTCAATGATAAAAAGCTACATAAAAACCAAAATTTTACATAACAAAATATCTTTCCATTTCACACAAACACTAAAATTATTTTGAAATGAATTTCACACTACATGAAAAATTTTTGAAACCCATTTTAAAACATAGAAAGAAGAGAACATGTGAAATATAACCATTTACATTGGAAAATCCCCATTTAAAATCTTATTAACATCAACATAATTTTTTAGCATGCTTCATATCATATTAAAAATTTAAAGATACATTTAATGTGAAAAAAAGAATACAATATGAAAAAATAGGTTTCCCTTTGAAAATCCACTTTCAACACGTTCACACCTTTAAATATATTTGAAAACACATTTCACACCTTTCACACAGGGTAATACACATTTTAATGAATAACTACAATGAATCATGTGAGATATATAACCAATTTATTTACTAAATCCACCTTTCATCACATGTACATGTTAAAACATTTAAAAAAAATGTTTTTAGGCGCAAAAATAATCCATAAAACAAATATAAATAATCAAGAAACACGCTAAACTCATCCAATAATTTAAAACCATAGAACCACCTACCACACAATTGGAAACATTTGGAAATTGATGTGAAACCAAAAATTCACCACCACAAGTCCCTATAAAGGCAAGATCAAAGAATAACCATCATTATTTCAACCAAAATCTCAAAATAAAAACCACATTAGGTAAAATAACCTGCTATTAAATAAGAAATAAAAGAGGGAGGAATAGAAACCCTAAAAAAGGAAGAAACCATGGGAGTAGGGAACATACATGAAGAATCCTGAATAAACCAAACCAAATACACCCAAAAAATGAGGATCCAAGGGAGAAAGTAGGAGAGGGAGAGGATAATAGTGTGAGGAATTTTAAATGGGAGTGAAATATGGGGTAATATGGTTAAAATTGAAGGGGGAAATAAGGTAAATTTAGAATTTTTAAAGACTTAAACAAGTCTCATGGTTTTCCTACATAGTTTTTCCCAAACCTTTTAGCAACTGTTATCCCCTCGCTATGAAATAGTGACAAGAAAAATAGTTTCCCAAACCAGGTGACAACTGTGTGGTTCACCACTACCCAAGAATGAAGTTGGTCACACAGTTTCCTAGGAAAATGTGTACAATTTCCACTGACATTGCACCAATTGTGTGCCACCTACTGCCAAACCCATAATCTCAATGTTTCACCAAAACACATGGTAAAACCCCCGGATAAATACTAGACCAAAAATATATTGAAGAATACATCAAAATAAAAACACAGATTTTATACCATAGTAGCTACCACAAGAGTGTACCTAGAAAATTAAAAATTTATAGTTTTTTTGAAATAAAAATACATGAATAAAAATTCTAAAAAATCTATAAAACCACATGGTAGAATGAAAAATATGATCCTTATAAAGAAAAGTCTACGACTAGAGATGGGGGGTGTGTCTTATCCAGTAGTTGTAGTCCAAATGAAGTTCCATAATAAGATTTTTTCAATGATTATTAACTTTTAGAGAATAATTTGTAAGTGTGAACCTGATTACATGTTCAAAATGTAATTTTAGGGAATTATTCAATGTCCTTAACATAATGAGTGAACCTGTTTCTATTTACACATGGTCACAATGTTATTAGATAATGGGTATGTCGTAAGTCTATGTTTTATTCCTATTTCATGCTCTCATGGATTATTTTCTTGATTCCATTATGAATATTGTTTTATGAACTACAAATAATTATACCATGACACATGTATATAATCATTGATATGTAGGTTATAATCTTAATTAGTTATTCACATGATCTCATACCCTTATGTCCATGTTATACTTACATATTTTCTATATTTACCCTTACTGGGCATCTGATCTCACCATTTCTTATGCCTCATTTCCCTAGGTTATGAATAAATGTTTTATCTATAACTACTAAAGGAGAAGATATTTAT
Organism: Viscum album; assembly: GCA_963277665.1. Lineage (NCBI taxonomy): Eukaryota > Viridiplantae > Streptophyta > Magnoliopsida > Santalales > Viscaceae > Viscum > Viscum album. The sequence continues at coordinate 2,042,035,236 of OY728142.1, read as the reverse complement.
GGGGAACATTAAATATCTTTACCCAAGATAGAATATTATGTTCCATGATTATAAAGAAACCAAACTATTATGGTCCTTGGGAATTTACTTCTGTAATTTTCTGAATATTCATCAATATTGATGTAATTTCAATGATTATTAAGACTTTGTCACTATAGTCAAAATCAAAGTAAATTTTTAGTCAACATTTGGAATGTATAATGACCAATATTTAGTGAGACACCTCAAGATATTTTTAAGGATATTTTTAGTTATGTCTCTAAGACTAATATTAATATTTAATAGATTTAAAATAAGGTCTCATGATTTTGGAATCCTATAGATAATTTTTCATGATTATGTGGTTTTTTCTATGATAAGTGTTTCTCACACTATTCTTTCTGGACTTAGTCAACAATGATAACTAGCATGAAATAGGTTATAATTTAATGTTTAAGATGTGTAATGTATGGGCATTATGAATATCTATGTCTCAAAGGGAAATATTATGAATAGAGCCAGGAAGGTGGCATGAGTATTGTTTATATTATTGAAGATTAATAAATAGTAAATGACATGTGAAAGGTATGAGATATTCTAACAATATTTTTTACATTAACATAAGAATCAGGATTAAATTTATGTTGAGAAACCTTATTACGTATTCATATTTCATATTATAGGAAAGAAATATTAAGGAATAAGATGATGAATCCTAATTATTGCTTTAAGAATAAATTTATATGAGTGGATTGTATATATATAGGAATTGAAGACTTATGTTTTGTGAATCAAGAAGCATATTTTTTCAGTAAAGGATTGGAAAAATATATAGATTGTTGATGTTGTTCTAGAAAATTGATTGAATGGAAATGAAATTTTTTTATTAAGGGAAGATAACCCTTAATGTGTTCCTAATGTTTCGAAAATTGTGTGTTACTTCAATAAATAGATGATTTATTTGGATAACTTAAATTTGAAAATTCTGATTACCTTGGAAATGATTGTTTAAGTGTTTTAAAATTGGTTTATGGTAGTATGGATGATGTTTAAAACATATTGGACTTAAGGATTATATCTATTAATCTTTAGAATAATGAATCCTTCATGTTTTCCAAAATGATTTATGGTGTCTTGGGTTACTAGATGTTTCAAGAGAATATCCGATGAAGGTATTGACTTTATTAGAATGTGACAACAAATAGTTACTTTATGATATGTGGGGGATCAATGTTGATAAAATTTTAAGAAATTTGGTGACCTTCTTTCTAATGTTTTGGATTTTAATCCTCTCTAAGGGTTACAAGGTTAATAATTTAGGGTAATATTAAGTTAATATTTGGATGAGGATATAGATATTAAATTATTATCTCTCCATATGAGGATTTATGCATATTGAATAACCTGTTCTGACCTTTTTTCTGATTCTAGCTAAAGATTGATATAATGACTTCTTGTTATACCTCATGATATGTTATTACTTCAGGGCTGAAAAATTCATCTTCATTTATTGGTGTAAGAGATGAATTGGAAATCAAAAAAGGTATCACCAAGGTGTGAGATTTTTCATATGAAAAAGAAGGAAATCAAGTAAGTATATTTCCTTATGTTAGTAGACAATTAAATAATTCTTCAACTCTATTAAAATGATATTAAAATGAATTTATCCAAATACCTTACATTATATTGAACTAATGGGCTTATAAACTATCATAGATTCATGGTTTGTATTCCCTTAACAATCCATTGATCATTCAATTTCTAGTGATCAATGATCTTTATCACTTTATATATTTATTTATTATTTTCTTCCATGTCAAATATAAACTTCCGACCTTTTTTCTCATATGTGTAAACCATCTTATGAGTTAAATTTAGCAACCTTTATGGTTGAATATTTTTAATATATGTTTTAGTATTCATTTTTACGATGTAAGTTTCTATGAAAGGAACTTTCATGTTTTTAACTTTTGAAAACCCAGGAAAATTTTGAGGTAGAAATTCATTTAAGGGGGTAAAATGTAAAACATTGATATTTTGTGATATATATTATTTTTATAAATTAAATTATTTTTATTTGATATTTTTCATTTCACAGAACACTAAATATAGTTTGTTTTATATGAAATAACCAAGTTATTTTTTCTTTTTATGATACCCCAAGTTAAGCTTCATTATATGCTACACTAAGATATGCTTACGCAACTTGAAACACTAACATAGTTTGTGTTACATACTACCCATTGTTTCTAAGATACAACATTTTATTATTATAATTATTTAAACGAGATTTTCATAACATAGCTATTAAATGTAGTAACACAAATAGTAATAAATAATTTTTTTAATTTGTTTTATAAATAAAACAGATTTATAGTAATGTATGCATTTTTGGTATAGTATTTATATGTATGAATATACTATTTTCTCAAATTAGATAATTTTTGTGCCCTTATGTGAAAAATAATATAATTAATTTTAGAAAATTTTATAAATTTACATTGAAAGTATAAAATTGATTTTTGAAAGTGGTATATGAAAATTTAAATTGGGTGATTTTTTTTATTTCATTGGGATGTTTTTTTATGAATAGTGAAAACATTGAATTTTAATTCAAAATTTCTTTTTATTCATATTTATGTATATTATTAAATTATATTTTCCTTAGGTACTAAACTATAATTAGATTTATCACACATCAATTAATCAAATTTAGGTCATTTTAAACAGTTTCACATTGAAATTGGATATAAAAACTTTTCAATCTTTTCAACACTTTCAAATTAAAAACATTCTATCCTGACACGTCTATGGATTTAATTTTAAATTAATTTATAAAACTTATGTGTTTTATTATTTTGAAAAATGGAATACATATTTGTAATTTTAATAATTTATAATGCTTATTAATTTCAACTTAGTATTTGAAAAAATATTAGTGAAATTAAATAAAATTTGTTATAGCTATTGAGGAAAAGATTAGATTACTAAGTGGTTAAACAATAATATTAATGGTAAAATGACCAATTCACTTGTCCAAAATTCTTTATCTTCCCATTTTCGAACATATACCCTATTATTTCTAACTTTATGAGTTATAGGGAAACTATTTCATGAAATGAACCTATATAATAAGCTATGGAAGGAAAAGGAAAAAAAAAGGAACCTTCCTAAACAATAAAATTTATAAAGCCTTGGGATATGATGAAAAAACAAACATTATTTCTATTTTAGTTATTATTTTTAAATTTAAACTAGTTGTTTTTTCATCATATTAAATTATATTTAATTTTTAAAGATGAATTAGTTAGGTTATTTTCTTAAGGAATTCCAAATGTAATAATTATTTGGTAAATAATTAACTAACATAAATCATACTTGGAATTTTAAAGGTAAAGTAAATTTATTGATTGATTTTATGTAATTTATATCATGTAACACAATTTTTAACTTAACAAATTATTATTTTATCTTTTTATTGATATATTTTAAATTTTAAATTATGTAAATATTGTCAAGGTTGACATTATTGTTATTTTATAATAAATGGTATTTTATTAAAATATTTAATATTTACTAAAATATATATATTCTGAAAAAAAAATTAATGCTAAAAAATATCAAATATGGACCATTTCTATATGAATTTTTCTTTTATAATAAACATATTTAACATTAAATAGTAAAACCATTGTTAGCAAGGTTTATGTTAAAGTGGTGTTTTTATGCATTACATAAGCTTGATTGAAAATTTGGTTCCAACATGTAAGGTATTTAGTTTTTTTATTAATTATATATAATTTTTAGAATTATACGGTTATATATTTTTAAATAAATATCACTATAATTTATAGAGAATGTTTAGGTTAAATAGATTAGAAAAATAGTTACCTAGATATTAATGCAAATGATAAAACTGGGGAAACATAGACGTTAAGGAAAAAAATTAAAAAAAATCAACTTCTTTTGTGTGATGGAGGTTTTTCTGGAAACTATTTCCCTATTCTTCTATTATTTTACAATTTTTAAGAACATTAGGTATGGGTTACCAACAAATAAATTTTAACGTTTAATATATTCACAATAATGACACTCTCCCTCTATTATAAAAAGGCATTCACCCTTCTCATTTATTCATACCACTCATGCACTTTGTCTAATCCATCCACTACCCAAATAATCTCCCAAAATCCATCATCTCATCCAAGATTAATCATTTTTGGAATAAGTCTAACCATGTAATACATGTGGTAAAATCTAAAAGGATTTACCATAAAAAGAGGTAACATTTTTCAAAAACCATTTCAGTTTAATTTATTTATCCAACCATTCAATTATTATTAATCCATTAATATATAAAAAATTAAATATCCTAAATATACTAAGATGTTTTTATGTTATCTTTTTGTCCCAAAACTACACCCAAATCCATCAAATGGGTAATTACATTACCATTTTTTATGGAGAACTACCACCTCACGTGATGATGTTGTTCTTTATTTCATTTACCAAATCTCATGCTTGCGAATTATGATGAACATATTGTTTTTATATAATATATATTATATTTATGATTTTTTTATGTATCATGAATTATTATATAAAACACACCTTCATGATTTTTCATTTTGTGTAAATACGATAACTTTGTTTGTGGACATATAGACTACTGCCTCCTCAAAGTGATGAGATTCATTCACACATTGCGTGGAATGTATTAAGGATAGGTTTAGTTAGATAATTTGATATTTAGGAAATAATAAATCTACTTAAATGATAATATATATATATATAATTATATAACATTTACATTATTTCTTTTATTACGACCAGAAATCAGAAACATATTTTATGTTTATGTATGGCCTACCATCTACGTAAATGGTGTATTAAATTTAAAATTTATATCTAATATATGTCATTATAAAGATTTATATAATGAATATATATGATATTTAAATAAATTTTTCATTCTTTAAATAATTAAATAATTATCTAATTAATAGGATCAAGAATAACATGTCAAAAAATAAGAAAAACAATGTTTATATTACCTGAAACAAAACATTAACATGGAATTGTTAACAAACATGTGTTATATAGTCATAATATAGTCATATATGGTATTAGATATATGAATATTACTTTTTTAATATTTATAATAAGAATATATTTCTTATATAGGAGGTTTGAGTGTGTACGAAGAGAGTCATGACTTGAGGTAATGGTTTTTTTATTCGTACTTTTATTTCTATGAGACTTATACCCTATTGAACCATAATTTAGTTTGTGTGTTGTATATAATTCCCATGAATGTATTATATAAATATTATAAATAAATTTATGGATATCTAGATATCTATTTTTTTATCTTTCATTCATGGGGTTTATTTTTCAAAAGTTATAAAATCTATAAAGTCATTTTGTCTCAATTTTCCTTCTCTGAGATACATTTCATGTTATGAACCTAAATTTTTTTCAATGGGGTTCATATAAATCCCATTGAAATTTTTTATAATTAATATCCTTATTTTCATGATATTTTATGATTCATGTAATGTAATTATTACATGGTCATATTGATTCAAAGTTACATACTGGTAATAGTTTATTGCTATAATCTCATCATTTATCAGGATCGTTTATGATTATAATTTTGTTAATGGAATCATATCATACATCTCTCAAGAAATATAATTAAATTTATTCCCTTCTATTTATTTAGGATATATGTATTTATTGTTACTATTTTCCTTATCTTTGGTACTTATGATAAATAAGGAAAAAATTCACAAATTATGACATGATTTCTCTTCAGTCAAAAATTGGTTCCATTCAAAAAACACTATTTTAAAAAGTTTCTTTCAAAAATTGTTTTAAACTATATTTTAAGAAAATTTTCATGTTAAACTGTTTTATAAACATTTTATGTTTTATAAATTGTTTAAAATTATTTTCAACACTTCCTATATATTTTTTAAAGGTTATTTTCAATTAAAAATGTTTTTCAAAATTTTTTATACCTTAAAAATATTTTTTCAAAGAGGAAATGATATTTTCCTCATGAATAATTTTAAATGAAATTGTTATATTTATTTATAAAAATTTATTTTTGGATTAGTTTTATAAAATGGATTTTTAAAGAATATATATTTTCCTTAATAACATCTCTTTTAGTCGATGTTTGTCTTGTTAGATAGATGTTGGTAAGCTCTTCAATCCACTTTATTCATTTATTTCATTAAATGTACTGAATTATTAATATCTCTGAGATAATGTAACATATGTTCAGTGTGTTTATCAATCTTTAATATTTCTCCCATTCTATCCAACATTTGAAGATGGCAATGGATAAGGAGTCATCTACCACTAAAAGGTACATGTTCAAGTACCTTTCCCTTAAATACATGTCATTTATATTATGTGTCATTATGTCATACCCCAAAACATCCATGTGTTTCCATAAATATTTAAATCCTTTTAATTAATGATCTATTTTTATTGATACTCAAATCGACCTGTGTTTTTATTATACGGTGTCTACCCCAACAAGTACCAACCTTGGGGTGTGACAATTAAATACTAATGAGACTCATAAATGGTTCTAGGAACCTAAAAAACATTTTGGTGGGTTTGGTTGTTTCAAAATTAAAATTGGAGTAATGAATTAAAGGAAATTAAAATGGTTATACCACGTACCATTTCTCTGTATGAATTACGTGTGAGGCCCATGACTCAATCAAATTAAATAAAAATAGAATTTGATAGGTATAATTTTTTAGACATTGTTAATGTATTATAAAATAATTAAATATATTAATAGACAATAGATTGTGTTTTTTTAAATAGTTAAGGGAATCTTTTATCATGATACTTCATGCTCCCTGGATTTTCAAGGTTTAAATCGGGGTTCTCAATCATTTATTGAGATGTTCAGAAGGATGATTCATTCACATTTTTTTAGGATGATGATCATGATGAATCAAAAAATTGATTTGGATTTTTGGACATGTTCTTCTATATCCATGGATGAATTTTGGGTCAATTCCCTATTTATATTTTGAGAATCTTATGATTGTTCAGGGATGCCTCATTCAGACACTTCAGATCCTAGCTAGTATTTTGAGTGTGTGTGTGTGTATCAATATATGGTATTATTCATATATATTCTCATAAAACTATTCACATATAATCATATATAAATATGTGTGTGTGTATGTATGTGGTAAAACATGTTCAGAGACATTTTGGCTTGGACCGAAGTAGGTAGTGTCAGACCGGCATCAATGAGGAACCTGACCCGAATAGGATTAATTCATTTTATAGCCTTCCGTTATTATTATACCTTCACACTAATCCTTTATATAAACTCTCCAGAATAAAACTAGACATCATTTTTAGTGGCCTACTATGTCAAGGATGTAGGTTGGTACAATGTAAATATGCCGATAATGGTGTAAGATTTTTCTATTCTAGGATAAATTATTGAAGCAGAGGACCAATATTGTTCTTATGATTCTATTGGACATATCTTTTTTCCTTTTTTGGTTATTTTGAATATAATGTATTGTGTATGTATTCTACCTTTTTTCACTTGTATATCCTCTTTTATTTATAGCATCATGAAACCATTCGTTATATATGATCCTGTATATGGTTCGAATTATTATTTATACTTGTATGATCATTACAACTAGATGATTATGTTTAGGATATTCTTTGTATTTATTTTATTTTTATTTTATTTATATATCTTCATTTCCCTTCACTCTGGTAATCATGGTATATTCTCACAACTAGACCACCATAGATCCACGCTACTAGTCATTAGAATTTATGGTATTGGGAGGAACACTTGAGGACATGTGTCCAATAATGTTTAGTTAGATAGAAATAAATAAGGTCTGAGATGTTAAAAGGTTGTATCAAAGGTTTATTTTAATTTCATTACCATTTTAGTATGGTTGAAAGGAGACTAGTATGTGATAGAATTTTTTAATCATCTTGTTCCTAGGATTAGCATAACCATGTATAGAAAAAAATCCAAGTTACATGTGATGGGACTTGATGTGATGGATTATTCCTATTATATTTGAATATATTTTAATGTAGGATTACTCACATGACTGTTGGTTTTTATTAAAATTGTGAATTTCATTTTACGCATGGAGTGGTAAGGCAAGGAAGTAGTATCTCCTATATAAATGGAGGACCCTAAAGATTTATATTTGATGAATATTCCATGACATATTTAACTTATTGTGTGTATTGGATACAATATATTGTAGTTCAATTAATGTAATATTGTGAATTTTGTTAACATTTATGTAGTAAATGAAGAAACTGATAGGTTATTATCATGTTTGCATCAATATAAACAATTTTTAACAATATATCATAATAGTTTCACCATAATTATACAATTATTGGATGTTTAATCCATTAATAATTGGAGTCATGGACTGAAACATCAGTAGGATGCGATTACATGAATAAAAATTTTACTTTATAAACCTTGAACCTCTCTAAATTAGGATAGTGAGTCATCTAATAGATCCATTTTTTTGACTTGTAACATCATGGGACCAGATGCAATAGTCTAAATGTATATACATGTCTTTCCTATTACATCATATAAAGAATAAAACTTTATGTCTTTGGAATGATATATTCATCTAGCTAAAATGTGATATACATATATAAATATATGAATTTCAATTATCGATAGAAATTGGTGATACTAAATGGGGATTCTAATTGTCAATTAATAGTTGTTTTCCACCATAACATGAAATTGAAACTCTATATACCTAGATATTTAATGTGAAATATAGATCCTAACACTAACTTACCTTAGTAGTGGGATGTAGGGAGTATCTCATGAGGCCCTTATGATCTTCTATATCTCATAGACCTAGAATTATGATAAGGAATTAGGGTGTTTAATCATTTATGGAAGGCATAGACATGTCTGATTCATTTATATATTCTCTTTTTGGTTATAAATCATATTATGAGGTGTTGTTTTTTGAATTTTACAAATATATCACACTGAAAACCTCTATTTATGCACCAAGAAGGTTGAAATTACCATACTCTAGAGGTGGTGGGGCCTGAGCCACCAATAATATCATATATAGGCCACATGTGGTGCCTCTTGTTATAGTTGATATGGGAAATGATGCTTAGTTCTTGGAGGTTTTCATGATATTATGGTAGTCTATATAGGAAGCCCAAGATGCTTTCTATACTTTAGAATACTTTACTAGAGAGTTAATGTACCAACATCTACTGACAATTTTAGTGGATAAATTCCCCAAGGTTCTATGTCATGGATGAAGGTTGTGACATCTATCTTATATCATTGGGAGAAACCTCTATAAAGGTGGTTAAATATCATATCTTAGATGCTACTTTATTCAACTAAGAGTTAATGGGATATTATTACCGAAGTATATTTTCATTGAGATATCTTCTAGAGGGAATTTTAGATGGTCTTCAATGATTTTTTTTACAGTCAATAAGAGATAACTGAGAAAATAAATTTATATCTTTACAGTAGGGTAATATTTCTATGATTTATTATTCAACTTTTTTCACTAATATATATCATTTTTCATATAATATTTCAAGTGATGAGATGATGACAGTGATATTCTTTGAAGATGGACTCTTGTATTCCATCTAGCCTCACGTTAATATCTTTTGATTGACTACCATTTATGACATTGTAAACCAAACCCTCATTAACTAGAATTATATGGTAATTTTAAGGTTTTTAAAATGGTGGTTTAGTAGTAGTACATATAAGTTGTTCATCTAGAGGTTGGAAGCAATGTTAAGAGTCTTCTCATTATGGCAGTGGAAGTCAAATAGCATGTACTGACCATTATGTGATATTTCATTACAATAGAAAGTCAGGAAATAAGAAACCATAGTGAAACAGGTACCCATTTGAGTGTTGAACCTATGGTTTGATGGGTTATATTTTTCATTTTGGTATTACAATTACACTAGTGCCTATTCAATGAGGAGTTTCCTTGAATCTGCATTTTGGAGTAGGATTTTCAGTTCTGCATAAAACACGAAGTGATATTTATTTTTTCCATTCAAGAAATAGATATGGTTGTGGTCAAGGAATCCATACATGTGATACTCAACACCAATGGATCCAGGATACTCAAGTATTTCATGTTTCATCTTAGGTCCATGGATTAGTTCAGTTACATGTCATGCAACTGACACCAGAGGTGTAGAGAATCGATCCTTCAACAATAATAGGTATGATCTTAGTGGACAATACATTAGCGATTATATTATTTTAAATAATCACTTCATATTCAATGATATCATTTTCTACTATATAAATCCTAACTTTAAAAATTTAATATTTTGGGGAGTGATGACTCTTGAAACTCCACTAGGAACTTGGTTGCTCAGCATACACTGATGAATGGATTTTCCCCTTGAGATAGGTAATTATATTTTCATATTGAATATTAGTATCATAAAAATGAAAGTCTTTGATATAATTATTTGTATTGAATGGTTAGTCCAATATCAATCCAATATTTATCTTTATCAATTTTGGGTGACTTTTTCATCACCCCATGGAAAAAACCAAATTCAAAATGGATAATGAGAGTTGAAGATGAGTCAAACTCGACCTAAACATTTCGGGATAAGTGGTGTGTCAACATAGATATCTATTTTATCTCAGTGATTATGGAATATTTAAAATATATTTCTCTCATATATTATATCATGATAGGGATATTTCTCAAGATGATTTTTTAGGTTACATTCCTAGAGAGAGACGTGTATTTTATAACTAAACAATTTCCAAGAGAACTACCAGTCTTTATTCCTATTTATAGGATATGTCTTACTAAGATTTAGGAACTCGAAAGGAAGATGTAGGGCCTAGAAGCTAAGTATTTCGCACAACCTATTACTACCCCTTAGGGTTCCCCCTTTATTTTCCCAAAGAGGGAGGATGTGTCCCTTATTTTTTATAGATTATCACTGGTTGAATAAGCTTATAATCAAGAACTGGCATACACTACCTCGCACATATGATGATTTCGACCAACTATGAGGATCCGAGGTATTCTCAAAGATTGATTTGAATTCAATATATCATCACGTATGAGTTAGGCCTTTTAATAAACCTCATATAACCTTTTGGTTTAGATATGGCCTTTATGAGTATTTATTAAGGTCGTTTTGTCTCATGAATGTGGAATCTATATTCATGGCCCTATTAAATTGGGGTTTCCACCATTATCTAGATTCATTTGGGGTAATTTTATTAGATGAAAACTAGATTTCCTCTCATACTATAAAAACTCATGTCAAACACATTTATATCATGTTGAGTATAATAAGGGACAACTTGATATATTCTAGGATCACAAAATACCATTTTTCGATCAATAATGTTCAATTTTTAGGACATATTATATCATAATGAATGGTATCTATAGTCCCAGAGAATGTCAGATATTTAGTTCCTATGAAAATCAAAAGAAAGTATTTTATATTTTGAGTATCTTGGGGATAGAAATATATTATAATCATTTTATTCAGGATCTCTTAAACCTTGTAAGAGCTTTCATGGTCTTGACTAAGATGGGTGTTTAGTTTACAAGGCATTATGTTGGTGAGAAATTCTTTCAAAACTCAAAATGAATATTTAATTTAGTTTTGATATTGATTCATCTAGTTCCATTAAAAATATATATAGTTTATTATGACACATTAGTCATTGGGCAAGGAGTATTTTAAAAATAGGATGAATGAGTCATGACATATAGGTCTTTCTAGTTAATACATCACGAGTGAAACTAACTAATGTACAACCTTAAGCTAGAATAAAATTTCTATAAAAAGTGTTGGTGAATAAAATATCTTCGTGGTGACAATTTTTTGTAAACATAAAAAAATCATCAAATACTTGTTAAATATGAATTACACGAGTATAAAATAGAAAATATGGGTTTAGTGTCTCATGTCCTTTAATTTTGAGCTCTTTTATATTATTGGGAAGGGAAATTATATGGCTAACACTCTGATCTAGAATAATTATACACAATTAGTTTAGGAGGATCGTAGTTAATGTTAGTATATGGCCTTTTTGAGATGCCTTTTGTTGTGTAGAAAACAATTGTAATGATTATACTCATATCATTATCAATAACCTCTTCATTGTTAGATATATTGAATATGAGGCAACTTTCTAATCCTAATGGAATAGTCCAATGTTAAAATAATTCTAATGAGGACCTTCTATCTAGTTGGGTCATTAATATGGATGATATTTTTCTTTTTCATGGGAATGTATGGGTACCTGTAGAAATATGAGAATATTTTATGGATGAATAACATTACTCTAAATGGGAAGTATATCTCAGACTCACCAAGATGTACCATGACAAACATCACCAGTATTGGTGGCATGGTATAAAGAGGCGAATAATAAGATATTCCACTTTATGTTCCACCTATAATTAGGTGAAGTTGGAACAATAGTGAACTTCTAGAATTTTACATCCAACTGTATTCTATAGTGAATGTGGTATAACGTCACCAGGATTCTTTGACTGGATTACCTTGTTCACATTGAGGTTGTGAAGAAGTTCATGTGATCATTGATGGGATAACAAAGTCATACCACTTCTTCCTTATTCGTGAAACTTTCATATTTAAAAATACAGGTTTAATACACATGCATGAAATTATATGACATCATGTTATCCCAAATTCCATTTTATTTGATAGGGATTCTCAATTATAAACCATGTTTTTGGAAGGGGTTGTAGAAGGAAATACATTTAAATATACTATAGAGTACATCCTATCAGCCACAGACCGATGGTCGGTATGAGAATATGAGGCAGATGATGAAGGATATGTTCTACATATGTTTCTATGATATTGGAGGTTCTTGGGAATGAAACCTATTGTAGATTTAATTTTCCAATAATAATACATTTTATGAAACTATACAAAATGATTTTAATGAGGCTGTATATTGTTGGTTGTGTATTTAACCCCTACACATGTTAGACGTTGGAGAGGAAGTGTTACTAGGGCCTCTAATTATTCAAGATAAATCCGATCAGATATACTTGATCATGTAATATTAGATATATCTTTCTCTAGGAAGAAGTGTTATTCTTATCATCGCCACAGACCTTTAGAGTTTCATGTAGCTAATCAGGTGTTCTTTTGAGTCTCATTTGTTTCGGGGAATCAAATGATTCAAAGTAAGGGAAAGCTATCTATAATGTTTTGTTACTTCTTGATCTGCTAAATTGCTATTTTTGTGTGTCATAAGTGTTTAGGGGAGGTTTCAGGAGTTTTTAGTGTTGTCTAGAGGTAAAATAGCGATGCAGCATAAATTAAAAATCATGCAAGTGATTTACATGACATAAAAGTTTGTTTCAGGACTTGTCAAGTGCATGTTCATGACATGCATGTTTTTGGGATTAAATAAATTATAAAATGAAAAGTGGATGTGTTTTTTCAGTGGAAGTAAAACCCCATGGATTACATGAAATGAAAGGGTATTACACATTGTTTAAACCCCAGATCTAGTGTAGTTTTAGAATTATTTTCTGACTGAATTCCCATTCATTCATCTATGGATCCTTCTTTATCTGATTTTGGACGATCCATAGGTGACCTGAGGTGTTATTTGATCACTTTTTCCCTCTCTATTTGGCATGTTGATCCTAATATTTGTTATTTGTAGATACATGGTTGAACCTTGGTGAGTTCTTCTCCTTTTCTTGTTTAGTTTTCTTTCTTTCTTCCTCAGAGATCACAGCGGTTTCATGGTTTGGTTTGGGGTGTGCATTTGGTTTCATTTTGTTGATATTGAGAAGCAAGGTAGGTTAATATGTGTTTTCTTGTCGTGTTTTTGTGGTTTCCATGTTTTCTTCTTCTCTTAATGGTGCAAACAAGTTGAAAATATTTTTTGAGGTATGGATTCCATCATTTCTCTTTTTTGTGTATCATGTAGAAGTTGTTAGCTTTTTTTCACCCATAGATCATGATTATGGTTGTTTAATCAAAGATAAATAATTGGATAATTTAAATTGAAAGGGGTAATTAGGATTTATCCCCATGTTTTTATAACCCTATTATTATATGATATTGTGAACTGATAAGGGTTGATGCCTCGTTGTAAATTGTGGCTGTTGGGGGAATTTTTCATGCTGTAGATATCTACTGTGGTTGCTCCTTCTACATTGATTATTGTGATATCACCCTAAAATGAAAATTGGATAATTACATACAAATGGATAATGAAATGGTTTCCCTATGAATTTGTTTTGTGGGATAATGCTCTAAAAATTAATGTCAAATACAATAAAATCCCATTTTTTAATCTGAAAAAATTAATCTTGACATGATTTAGTTGTGTGGACATGGTTGTGGGATGTTTATGTGGGGTTGGGGAATGTGGGGATAATAGATTCTGTGTATTTTCTTTTATTATGGTGAGGTGATGTTATAATAGAGATGTTTATATATTAGTTATATGTGCTAGTGTTGTGATATATTCTTAAGCAGTGATGGAGTGAATAATCATTTAATAATGTTTGAAATGGATTGGGTTGTTTTTGTTAACTGGATGGAAATTGTTAATGAATAATTAAATGGTGGTTGGTGTTGTTAAATGTGGTTTATTATAAATAATAAAACGAATGGGAGTTAAATATGGAGTAAATTGGAATTCATATTAGATTATCAGGGTGCTTTACCTTCTATAACAACTATTTTAGATTCTAATTAATGCATCTAGAGGTTACAACAAAGTGTGGAAGTCATGGGTTGCTCAATGTTTGATTTGTTAACCAATAGGTTGGGCACATGTGTTTTCCTCTTTGTATATGTATACATTGTACATTTTTGTGATTTCTATACATAACCCACACATGTTGACTACTATGTGTCTAATAGGTGCATCGTCCCATGGAAGTTGTTTTTCCCTAACATCTCTATGGAACGATGGATGGCTAGCTGCCCATTCCTCCCTACTCCCACTTCCAGGTGAAGTAGGTATTGTAGTGGTTGTGATGGTTAGAAGTCTGTGAGTTCATTAGATAAAGAGATGTGGTATCCTAGGTGTGTTCAATATTAGTTGATATGTGGTATCCTAGGTGTATTTTGGATGATTGTTTATGTGGCATCTCAGGTTTCTTTGAGTTGACTTGTGATGTGGTGTCTGAGGTCTCTTTGGGATGAGTCATTATGTGCTTCCCAAGTGTCTTTGGGATGATATGTGATGTTTTTTATTTTGTTTTGAGGCCATGGTGTGTGTGTGGGATGTTTTTTGATGCCTAGGTGTGTGCGGGTGGGATGTGTTGTGAGGAACTGGTGTATACAGGTGGGATGTGATGTGGTATATTCAGAATAAGTGGGAGCACCAATATATTTTACAATAGGGTGAGAGCATATAAACAGTGGGAAAGTGGTGTATGGTACATTATCATCGATGTTCTTTACTTTATATTATATTAATTTTCTTGAGGGTTTTTCTGAGATTTCCTTGGTTAAGTTAAGATAGTTAGTATACATGTTTAAGTGTTGTTTGGTTCTTGTGTTTTCACACATGTTCATTAGTATGTTTCTTTCACATGTGTATGAGAGACTCTGATTTTTCTACTAAGTATAATGGTATTATTACCATACATATTTAAAAATATTTCTTAGTTTCATGTAGGATTTTTAGGATCATGATGGACCTTACTATCTCATATTCTGGACAGTATTTCTGTTTCTGCTTTAACTTTACATTTTTATATTTAATTTAGAATATTTTTTCAATATCAGTTTTATTTTTTACATTCTTATGGGATGGATTTGGTTTCTATTTTATATTTTTTATTAGATTTGATTGTGGATTATTTATCATAGATCTCATTCCTATTTATACAATTAAGGCGAATGCCTCCCATATTGTGAGATTTGTACACCTTTGTTGCTAGTCACCAACCTGGGGCCTACTAGAGGTGGGACTCAGGGGTCATTTTTTCCCTCCCCTAATTGAAATTTCTTTGGAGGGAGGGGACTAGAAAGAGTGGTATCTGAGGTGATATTTGAGATATAAAATGGATTTTAGTGTTAGGTATTGTAAGGATTTCATGGGGTGTCAGGAAAATAGTTCCAGCTAACCTCGGTGCATGACATAGACCAGGTAAACTAGTTAGTACATGGGATTTTAGCCCCCCATGAGTTTGTGCAAGGAATTTTATCTTATTGAATGACCAAGTGAGATGGTCCTTCTTGTAGAACATATACCTAGTAGTGGTATATAAATCATAATGGCTTGTGTTATTTTTTGAATTGGGTTGTTTTGGGGAATGTTTAAAAGAACTAAAATAATTAGGTTAAATGTATTAAAATATTTATTAAATAAATTAAATCCTAATGGATATTATGAAATCATTGTTTTCATTTTAGTTATGGATCTGGGTCATTGTCCTCATGTGGCTCAGGTAGTTGAGGTTTTGTAAGATAATCCATTTGATCGTTGTAGTTTTGATCTAGTTGAGGATGATGATCAGTGGCAAAGGATTTTCATGTTTTTGAGTGGAAGGATTTAGGGAATTATGATGGAAGTGTTTCAGACATTAAAACATAGGGTTGGATGGAGGAGTTTGAGATTTCTTTCAGTCTGATCTGGGCCACAATTAATTACTAGGTTCCTTTTTCATATCAGTCATATGATGAGAGCTACATGTCAGTGGTTGTTGCTTTATTTGGGAGGAATATTGTTAGTGGGTCAACATCCAAATAGAGTTCTCTGTAGAGTTCCATTTATCAACCATGAAGGCTGTAAAGAGGATAGATCTTCTATCTCTTCATCTAGGGAGCATGTCAATGTGGGAGTTGTGAATCATGTTTAAGGACATTCTATGCTTTTTGTGGATCTTTTTCTAGATGAGGAGTCTTATAAGAGGAATTTTGAGTATGCACTCCATCATTCTGTCCAGTATGATTTTACTCCTTTTTCATTGATAAAGTATTTGGAGGTCTAGAAGAAGGTATAATACATCAAGAGGATGCACTCATGAGGAGGCTTACAATGATAAGGGAGAAAATATAGTTCTTCGACGGGAAGAGTTTCTAGTGTCTTGTATCAGGTACTTGGACCATTAAGGTTTCAACCATTAGGGAGTCGACCTCATCAGCTTCATTTCCATCCTTCTAGTTCCTATGGCTATTTTGATTTTACTGGAATCATTGTGCTAGTTTATTTTGGTTATCAGGTTCATGTAAATCACCATAGATAGGTCCCAATAGTTCCCCAAGCTCATTTTAGTGGAGTTGGATAGGTTCAGCTCCATCCTTAGTAGCAGTTACTAGTGAGACCGTTTCTGTAGTAGGGTAAGAAAGATTTTTCTCCACTGAGGGGACATGGAGAATTTATAATCTAGCCTTAGGAAGTTCCTTTTGTTTAGGGACTACAACTCGATCATGACCATGGAGGTGATATTCATAAAAGAGGCATATGATCTGGGCATGGAAAGCTACACATAGTGGGGGAAGTAATTCTAAAGGGTCCAGAAATCGTTATAGGTATGAACAGTTTGTTTACTACCCTGGTTTGTGTCTTGTTTGATTCAAGAACTTCACATTCATTTGTTTAACCCACTCTAGACCATTCTCTAGGACTAGATATAGGGAGGCTTCCCTTTCAACATGTGTTCAGTATACAACTTATAGGCTAGACCATATTTTTTTATGTTTGCTGAGGGTGTATACTGATGATGGACCACATCAGTCTTGTGAGGATATTTTCTTAATACATATGTAGCCATATAATTTCATCCTCATCATCAGATGGTTGTATTCCATATGTTCTATTATCGACTATTTCTAGAGGATAGTCTTGTTTTGGGCTATGGATGGCCAACATGTGGTGTTCATTGGAGATCAGAGATGACAATTGTGTAGTCATCATGGGGATCCCCATATTTCTTTTTGAGATGAATTGTTAGTGGAATCAATGGATGCTACAATAGTGGAGATTCTCAAGGTTACGATGGAGTTCTTGGATGTTTTTCTTATGGAGGATGTGACACTGCCCCCTCGACATGATGTTGAGTTTTGGATATACTAGTAACCAGGTGCCTCTCATATTTCCATAGATCCTTATCAGATGGAACCCTGTGAGTTATGAGAGTTGAGGATTCAGATTGTTGATCTGATTTAGAACCGTTTTATATGTCCTAGTGTGTCAATTTGGGGTGCTATTATGTCATTTACAAAGAATGAAAAAGGAGGTCTGATGTTGTTCATAATCTACAGGAGGTTTAATTAGGTGGTGGTCAAAACGATTACCCTCTCTTGAGGACATATAATCTTTTCAACTAGATGGGGGGGAGTTGGTTATCTAATATTGATCTACAGTCTGGATATCACTAGTTGAGGGTGAAAGGGGAGATATCCCAATGACTACCATCATGTGCATGTATGGGCACTTTAAGTTTGTTGTAATGAAATTATGTGTTTCAAATGCACCAGAACTATTTATGGGTCTTATGAAATGTTTGTCTTGTGGGTTGATGGAAATGGTTTTTCACTGTATTCATTGATGACATATTAATCTATTTGAATTCAGAGGAGGAGCATGCCGAGTGTCTAAAAACTGTATTGCATAATCTTTGATCCCACCATATATATGGTATGTCATCCATGTTTATGTTTTGTATATGAGTGGAACATTTCCTCAGTCATGTGGTGTCTCTGCATGGTGTGGAAGAAAACCCATTTAAGGTTGAAGTATTTTTTTATTAGGTAACACCTAATAATGTGGAAAAGGTTCATAATTTCTTTTGACTTTTAGGATATTATAAGAGGTATTTACCTAATTTATCTCAAGTCGAAGCATCATTGAAAACTTTTACTTGGAATTACTAAGATTCTATGAAGATTTATCAATGACATACATAATTCTGTTACCTGAAGGGGATGTTGTTTAGTGCTCTAATGCTCTAGTTTTCGGAGGAAGGGGTGATATTTGAGGTGTTTTGTCAAACAACCCATGTAGTATTGGGAGTAGTGATAATGAAATAGCGGGTAGTGATATCTTTTGGTTCTAATAAATTAGGTCTAAATTAGAGTAACTATACCACCCATGATCTATAAATAGTAGTGGTTGTGTTTTCACTAAAGTTTTAGTGACATTACCTCATTGTGGATTGCTTTTTTGTATTCACGGATCATAAGAGATTGAGGTATATATTTTACTAGTGTGATTTAAACTTGAGATAGTTGAGGTGGATAGAGTTTATCCAGGATTATGATTTTTAGATCACATGCAACTCCAAAAAGGGGACTGCCATGACTGATGCTTTGAGCATAAAGTCAAAAAAGGATAATGTTCGAGAATCTATAGATACATGTAGAGAAATGGAGGAGTTTCCAGTCTTAGTCTTATATGTAAGTGTTGATGGAGGAAAAGAATTTTTGTTTCAGATCATTGAGTAGTAATCTCAGATGTAGTAGGTGGGGGAGCCTTAGTGGGGATACTCAGAGGAAGAGGTTTTGGGTGATCATATTAACCATTGAGATGCTTCGAAGGGATTGTTAGAGGTTGGTCAGAACCATATGTTCTTTCATGTATGGTTTTTTTCAGTAGAAATGTGAAATGAAGTCATTCTTGAGTTCTATAGATCATCTTTGGTGTCACACCGAGTAATTTAAAAGATGTACCATGACTTGAGGATTCACTTTTGGTTGCCCGAAATAAAATGGGTAGTAGCAGAGTTTGTGGACAAGTGCTTTCCTTTCTATAAATTAAAGGAAAAGAATAATATTCTTGGGTTTTTTTGGAACACATGGATATTCCCGAGTGTAAATTATATGAAATCCCATTGGATTTCATCATATGGCTACCTAGAGCTCAGGGAGGTTGTGATTCTATCTGGTTAATAGTGGATCGATTGATGAAATCATCTCATTTATTAGAGATTAAAGAGTTGGGTGTAGTGGATGATTTCACTAAGAGATACGTGGATGATGTGCTATGGTTGAATAGATTTCTAAGGTCCACTATATAATATTTAGATATACAATTTACCTCATGAGTCTTGTGCGGATTAAAACCTGATTTGGGCAATAAGTTACACCTCAACACTTCTTTCTACCCTTATACAGATGAGAAAACAGAATGAACTATCAAAACATTAGAGTATATGTTACCGGTAGAGATATTAGAATTTAGTGGATCTTGGGTACCACAACTACCTTTGGTATATTTTTCTTATAATAATATCTATTAATCCAACATTGGAAGAACTCTATTTTAGGCTTTGTATGAAAGACCCTATTGTTCCCCATTATGTGGGATAGAGGTTGGGGAGACATACATTCTTTTTCCCTATGTGGTGTAGAATATGACAGAGAATGTTCATCTCATTCATGAGAGGATGCAAGTAAGGAAGGACCAAAATAAGTCTTACGCTGATCTCAAAAGGAGGCCCTTGAAGTTTTAGGTTAGGGACCATATGTTCTTGATGGTTTCTCCTTGATGTGGAAAGTGGAGGTCTAGAAGAAGGCCTAAGGTTTCTCCAATGATTGTTGGTTCCTTTGAGGTGTTGGGGAGAATTGCTGAGTTGGTGTATCAGTTGGCATTGCCACTATAGTTGGAAATGATCCACAATGTCTTCCATGTCTCTCATATTTTTCGGTATCTTCACAATGAATCTCTTTTCATTAACTGGGGAGAGTTGGATATCAATGATGACATGACATTTTTCGAATGACCAATATATATCCAAGATAATCAATATAAGGCACTGTGTGGATGGACTATTCCTTTGGTTTTTGTTATGTGGAGGCATGGTGTCTAGGTGGAGAGTACTTGGGATTGAGAGACGATGATGTGTTCCCAATACCCAGAGTTGTTTTGACTTTTTCTTTGCTCTATTTTTCTTTGTGATGTGATATTGGGATACATTTCTATGATGTGAGAGGTTTTCCTTCATTTGGGATGTGTGTGGTGCAATGTATGATAAATTCTTGACTTATGAAAAGGTTATGAGCAAATTCCTAATCGATAAACATTAAATGTGATGCAATTAATCAATTACGGGTGAGTCAGTGCCACCTAGAGTGGACAATATCTTGACATGGAGGATGGAATTCTTTGATTCATGTGTTTGAGACTGTGTGGTGTGTTGGTTGTGAAGTGGTTGTGTGGGAGTGTTGTTGTGTGAGAAGAAACATCTTGTAGTTGTGGTTTCTTAGAGATGAGGTTTTTCATGATTTTTGAGGTTATTTGGGTTGGCAAGTTTGGCTTGTGGTAGCATTAAACGTATGATGAGATCCTAGAGAGGTATATCACAGGGTGGTTGTAAGTCCCTTTCTTTTTCTAGGATTATTTTTTGATTATAAAGGAAGATAATTTTTTGATAGGTATCTAAATTAATGGTTTGTGCCTTCCTAGCATATTACTTTTCTAGTTTTATGTGTTTGAAGTGTTCGAGGGAGGTTCATGGTGTTTTTATTTTGAGATAAAGATGCTGCAGAGATGCTCCAGGAATTACCCATCATGAAAGTGGATTAGAGGATGTGAAAGTTTGTTTCATGGATTGTTCAAGTCTAGTTCAGGAAAAGTAGGTTTTTTCAGGTAAAATATATAACAAACTGAATAGGAGACACTTTTTTTTAATTGAAGATTAACCCTATGGATTACATGATGTGAAAGGATATTACATGTCCTATAAACCTCTGTTACGGAACAGTTTTAAAATATTTTCTAGTTGAGGTGTTCTTCTATCCAATTTGCCTCCCACTTTTATGTTGATACCTATGGTTGTTCATTAGCGATCTGGGGTTGATCCTTGGAGAGTTCATCTCCCTTTCATGGTTAGATATCTTCCATTATTCCTTAGGGAAAACAATGCTGGTATGGTTTGGTTTGGGGTTTGTGTTTGGTTTCATTTTTATTGTATGGTGATGCGGTATAGTTTGATATGTGGATTCTCATGGTGCGGTTGTATTTTTCATGCATTCTTCTTTGGAAAGCAGTGCACAATAAGTTGAAAAGCTTCATTGAGGTAGGGATTCCCTCATTTCTCCTTTTTGTGTATAATGTGTGTGGGGTTAGATTTTTTTTTACCAATGGAACATGTTTTTCCAACAAAGTCAATGATAAATAATTAACTAATTGAGATTTAAAGGTTTAAATAGGTTTGATCCAAATTTTTTTACAACCTTATTGTTATTGTGAAATTACAAATTGTTCGGGCTTCATGTCCCGCTGAAATTGTAGTTGTTGTGGCCTTTATTTACATAGGATATATCTTTTGTGGGTTCTTATTTGGTTTTTATTATTTTAAATTCACCCTAAAATGGAAATTGGAAAATTAATTACACATGGATAATGGAAAATTTTCCCCATAATTTTGTTTTGTTTGATAACACCCATAAAATTTAAGTGAAATATGATAGAAGACCCTTTTTAAATATATCAAAAATGATTTTAAGGTGTTTTGTTTTGGTGGTTATGCTTGTGGGATGATGATGTCTTCTTGTGCATGTGGGGGTTTATAGTTTCTTTGTCTATGATTTTAGGGTGGTGAGGTGATGGTATGATGGGGATGTTGAGTTCTTTGTGATATGTGGTTGTATTGTTCTAGATTATGGAGTAGTGATTGAATGAATAATCATTTAATAATGTATAAAATGGCTTGGGTAGGTTTGGTTTTTGGGATGGACATTGTTAATGAATAATTAAACAGTGGGTTGTGAGGTTAAAGGTGTTTTATGCTAAATAATAAAATGAATGGGTGTTAAACGTGGAGGAAATGTGAAGTCATATTATATTATCTGGGCACTTCACCTTCTAAAATGACCATTGTAGATACTAATAAATGTATTTATAGGTCGCATCAAAGTGGGGAAGTCATGTGATGGTTAGTGTTTATTATTAAACCCATATGTTGGGCTTGTGTTATTTCCTCTATATATATGTATACATTTTTTATTCTTGTTATTTCTATAAACACCACACCCATGTTGAGAACTATGTATTGAACACCAACATCATCATGCAGGGGGTATCATTCCCAACCATCCTAATGGGAGTATAGATGGAACACCACCCGTTCATCCCTACCCCCTCTTCTTCAGGAGGTAGGTATTGCAGAGGTCGTGGTGGAAGGATGTTTTTTAGTGAATTAGATTATTAGATGTGGTATCATAGGTGTCTTATGGATGAGTTGAGATGTTTTATTCTAGGTGTCTTTGGGATGAGTTGATATATGGTATCCCATGCGTCTTTGGTATGAGTTGTGATCAAGTGTCATAGGTGACTTCGGGATGAGTTGTGATGTGCTTCCTAGATGTCTTCTGGATGAGATGTGATGTGATGTGTTGGGTTGTGAGGCCTCAGTGTGTGCGGGGGTTATGTGTTTTGAGGACCAGGTGTGTGCAGGTGGGATGTGTTGTGAGGTAGAAATCTGTCTGGGTGTAATTTGTTGTGAGGCTCAGGTGTTTATCAGTAGGATGTGTGGTCAGGCCCAGGTGTGTGAGGGTAGGATGTGTTGTGAATTGAGGTGTGTGTGGGAGAGATGTGATGTGGAATGTTTGGAAGAGGTGGGAGCATTAGGATGTCTTACATTAGCGTAAGAGTGACTAATCAGTTGGAAAGTGATAGAGGGTTCCCAATAATAAATGTCCTACACATTATATTGTATTACCTAACTTGCATTATTTGGTGAGAGTTCCATGGTGAAGTTGGGATGGTTAGTACACCTGTTTCAGTTTTTTTTTGGTTCTTCTATTTTATCACAGTTGCATTTGTAATTTTTTTCACATCTTTATGAGAGAATTTGTTTTCCTATGGAGTATACATGTATTCTCACCCATTGTATATAAAACTATTCTTAGGTTTCTAGAAATATTTTATAGACTATGCTAGACATTACTAGATTGGATCCTCAATATCCATTGTGTTTCTTTAGCTTTACTTTTGGTATTTACTTTGGAGACTTTTATTTTTATCAGATTCATTTTTTACATTCCTGTGGGATGGCTTGGGTTTATCTTTTATATTATGTCATGGAGTTGATTGTGGTAGATTCATCTTATCTCCATGTCATATTTAAATTATAAAGGATAATTCCACCAATATTGTGATATTTTTAGACCCTTGGTTCTAGTATCCAACCCGAGGCCAATTATTGGAGAGACTTGGGGTGTTCATTATCTCTTTATCATCATTGCAGTGTATTTGGGGGGAGGGGGTCATTACACTATCTCCTTGGTTCATCTAACCATTTTTGGTTTTAAAGATTATCAAAGTTATGGGTATTAAAATGAAATCCCTTAGATATCAAGGACTATTAATGATGTTCTTTATATTTCCATTTTTATTATTCACACCTATCACATATCCTTCACCCTAATTATATTTATTAGGATGTTGATGATTATATTGAGGAATACTGAATATGTATTGTTAATCAATGCTAAAAGAATATATGTGGAATGCATGTTCTTCATGTACATGTGCTATGGAAGTATTTACATTCACAAGAGGAGACCTGGGATTGAGAGGATAACATACAAGTGTAGTGGTGAATGTTATTCTCAAATAACACTCAACCACCCATACAAGGGAACCACAGGGATGAGTTGTTTTAAGGAGGCATGGCTATAAGATCCCAAACTCTTTAAGAGGTATGAATCCTTTTCATTTCGATTTAAACCACTTGATTTACAATTAAAAATTCATCATATTTGAAGAAAGGATTTGGAAATATATAACCCTTTTTTAAATCCTAAAGGTATGTTTTTTGGAGAAACTAGATGAGATGCATGATTTTCTCATGCTTACGGATAACTGTGCAGCTCAACGTTGCTACCCAAATAAGGAGAATCATGGTTTGAAAACCCATAAGTGGGATTCCACACAGCCATGTGAAATTGTGAAGGGTTTTTTCTAAGGTGATCTAAATAATGTGTACATGGTTTTTCTAACTGTGGAAGGGGGTGTGCCTTCTGGATTGTAGTAGCACATTGTTTTTCCAACTATGCATCCAAACTATGTGATACTTAAAATAGGTGAAAATTATATTTTTCCCAACTTTATTTAAATCTCAACCCCTAATTTTCATCACCAATTCACAAAAAGTATCCTCTTCCACTGACTAAGAGTTCTCTTGCCCCTCAATATTGGATTTGGGCCTCCTCCATTATAAGAAATCTGATTCACTAACTGTTCATCACATTTTATATCTATTTGTGAGTTATTCAATCCAATTTCTTCCTTATTTAGTTACTTACACTATATGTAATTTTATAACTTTTATAGCTAATATTCCCCAATTCTAGTATAATTACCTACTTTATGGATTTTTATGTTCATATCCCAACATTGAAGTTGATACTAAATTAGGAGTCATCTACTTCCATAATATAGGTTTTATAATACCTTTCCCTTAAATCATTGCTTTTGATATTATGAATTTTTGTTACTCATATAAGACTATCCATATTTTCCTTAAAAATTTCAGAAATTCTATTAATTAATGATCCCTTATTAGAGATACTCCCATAGACCATTGTGGTATTTAGAGGTTAACCACCTTCTAATTAGTTAAGGTTGTTTCTAAATTGAAATGGTCTGATTTAATTAAAGTAAATGTTAATAGTAAGATTATGTACCTTAGTACTAGATGAATTAAGTGTGACACATGTGACTTAATGTGATTAAAGAAAAAGTAAATTTTACATATATACTATTTTATTAATTTGTTAATATATTAAATGAATTTCTTACATAATATAATTTTTCCCTAGATTAATGTTATTATTAAATGGTAAAGGGAATTTTTGACAATGATGTTACATACTCCATTGATTTTTAATATTGATGATGACTTTTCACATTATCTAATGAAATGTTGGGCATGAAACATCACGAACCTTTAATTAAGATGTCGAGTTTGATGACTCACATAATTTATTAGGATTTTTTTATAAATTATTTTTTATTCCCCATATGAAAATTGGGTTGGTTATATATTTATAGTATGAGACTCTTGTGATTTTGCAACGATTGCTCGATCATACGCCTCAAGTCCAGGATAGTACTGTGTGTGTGTGTGAGTGTGTATTTGTGTGTGGGGGGGGGGAATTAATACTCATATATATATATATATATCTGTGTGTGTGTGTGTTTGTGTGTGTTGTGACACATATTCAGAGATATTCTAGCTTGGGATGAATTAGGTAGTGTTATATTGGCATCTTTGAGGTACCCGAGTCGGATGGGTTTAGTTCATTTTAAATTTTACATTCATCATTAAAAAAACACACACTGATCCTTTATATATACTAGCTAGATTCATAATATACCCCATTAGTGGTGGTCTATATAGCTTTAATCACACCCTATTTGTGCCATCTATTTGTACCCTTACATACTTCCTCGATGCATGTAGGGAAAAAATAATGTGCCCAAAAATGGATGCATTTTTTTTATTATAAGATACAATATCGGAGAAGAGGACCAAGGAAATATTCAAGATTTTATTTGAGATAGATTTTGGTACTTTTTTGTTATTATTTATAGTATATCTATCTATTTATACTACCCTATTTCTCTTTTATCCCCTTAATTTCATGTAGCAACATCACATCATCCTTTTTATATGCCATTATATGTGTCTTGGAATGTTTTATTCATGTATGAGAATTATATCTAGAATATTAATATTCTATTTATTATTGAATTTATTACATTTTTTATTTCTATATCATTGTTATGGTCCACTCTGGTAAAAAGGGAATAGTCTCCCAACTGTACAACCACATACCTTTATTTCTAGTCAGTAGTGTTTGGAAAATGAGGTAGACTTGAGGACATGTAGATAATTGGGTTCAATTACTTTTCATTGAAATGGGTTTGATAAGTCATGACATTATTTAATTCATTTTATTTATAAGACTATATGTTTTCCAAAATTCTAATTTCTTTTTATTCAAAAACAATTACAAAATTCCAAATATATTTCATCTCAATTTCCCTCCATTAAGACATATTTTGTATCTATGCACCAATCATTATTTATGTTGTGTGTATACTAATTATTTTATATAAATCCAATGCACATTTTTATTATTTTAATAATAGAAATTTTAACGGATAACTTGGAACTTGAACAAAATTCCCTACCAAGTATTTATAATCAATTACAATAGAAAAAAACATCAACTATAAATACCAGATAGAACTCACAGTGAGTTAGACATTAAAATTAGAATCCCAAACACTCAGCCAGCAGCATAGCTGATTACTTTCACCTACATCAGAATATGAACTACTACCCAAAAGTCAAAAAAACCACTAAATCCCCCACAAAGGTAACACTAAGCCACCACCATTCCAATAAACCTAAACATCACCACAAAGGGTATGAAATAACACAGAAAAGGGGTGGGGGAAAGTGTGGTATTATCTAAAAATAAAAAATTTGTTCAATTCCCATTGAAATATTGGTTGTTAGGATCATATAACTAAAGAGGAATCCAGATTTTAGATAATTGTTTCCATAAAATATCATCATATAAAATAATCTCAATTAAAGAAGAAATCATATCCCAACTCTTAATGAACTCCTCAGTGTTGATCTTAATATCCTTAAATCCCTAAAATAAATTGTGAACCTGAGTATTAATCCAAGTAATTTGGTTATTTTTTATAGCCATAAAGACTCCTTAATGAATATATATTTGGTATTACTTGTAATCATTGACTGTGAAATCAACATCTACCATTTTTTACTTATAGTGCATGAGGATGGACATATGAGATGGTTTGGAAAGCATGGATCATCCAAATGTCCAAGAGACTCTTCACTCTCTAGGTTGTTAAAAGTATGGAATTTCTTCATTATATATGCATTAATATTAAAAAAAATTATTTCTTCCATAGTCATAATATTTTTTTGGAAATTTGGAACAATTTTTTAACATAAGCACCCTTACCAATAGATCTAGTTACCATCGATGTCAAAAGATACAAATTCTATTTTTCAGATTTAATTTTATTCATCATGGTAACTAGGTGATCACCAAAATTGATATACCTTCAATTTTCTTTCTTAAATATACTATTATAGATAATTTAATGCTGCACATATTCTTCTAAATTTGAAGTGGTATGAAAATTTTGGTAAGGTTCCACTATCCCTTCATGAAACATTGACGACTATTTTTTTTTGAATTTATATCCTTCTTATAATTATTGTTACCAACCCTTTTCCTTTCCCATAAATCACTAGATTTTTTTTCAGTTAACGTAAATATGAGAACATATTTTTAATGAGAAATAACTTAGAGAAGTCGTAGTGATAAGGGGAGGGAATCCCATGCCTCCTTAAATAGATATAAAGCTTTCTCAGTTAACTTGGTGGAGGCAGTTCGAATGTGTCTAACACCTTGAGAGAACCTAACCCCTCTCATATATCCTACATATTCTAATATATGGATGAAACAACTACATGATTATTCCCCAATATTATATTATTCTTAACCACATTTAAGGCACAATCCCTTGGAATCCCTGATGTGGAGGACACGACATTCACTTCTGATCTGATCTCTTGAAAATATTGGATTGATAAAGGCAGAAAAGGATGAGTTATTGTCAAAACCAAAAACAGTGTTGTAGTTGAACTATTAGTATCTTCATATTACCAGGAAGAAAATTATTCCATTATTTGAAAACCTAAAATATATTCATCTTTAACCCATAGACCCAAAAACTAGTTTAAACACTCTTATATCAAAGACGAAGGGCTAGATCAAGGACCAATTGTTCGATGTCTGCAGAACTATTGAAGGTGAACCAGATGATTTAAAATAAAGTAAACTTTCACCCAATGTTCAATGTATGACCCTTTCTGGTTATAGAACTCTATTTCAACCTCATTCCACAAAAAATAAACTAGAGTTTTTCAAACATTTGTTTCAATGAAAATGTGTGGAGCAATTGTATGATAGGGTGATCAAAATATTTCATATAATCCTAGAAAATTTCCTACCATATTTACTAATATCAAGAGTATTTGTGGGGTTAGAAATTGTATTAGGAGTCCTGGAAAACATAACCAAATTGAATTAGTTGAATTTTCTTGATTCCAATAAAAATTATAGGACCATTAATAGAGAGAGAATGAAAATATGCTAAAGGAACTCTTGTTAGGGGTGTAAACAAGGATCATATTATCCTCTAAATATAGGATAATGAGGAGATAGTATGAATATGTGGAGGATGATTGTTTTCACCATAAAATCCCATGAATCTTAGATGAATTGGTCAATGGTTACGACTGAAGGATAATCCTGACTAAAACAAGCCACTAGAGATTAGTTGAGACTAATCGAAGCCTATATGAACTTCTAATGGGAAAAAATGAGAGAGGGAGAACCTTGGTTGAAATAAGAGAAATTTTAAAGAATTTGTATGCACGAAAATATCATAAGAGGGGATAGAGATGAAAGAGGAGTGAAGTGAAGTGGTTTAGAGCACTCCAACCACCTCTCTAAAAGGAGTGGCACGATGATGACAAAAATTTTTGTCAGGTCGTGAGAGACCTAGTAGCGATGTGGTGATCAATCTACCCTATAGTAGAAATATTTGATATAATATATCATTAATTGTCATTTATTCATGCTTTTTTAATTTAAATCCCATGATCTATCTAGTATTGGGGTTTTGATTGAATTTTTATTCAATGTTTATTGGTTTCTCTATCTCAAATTTGAATCCATTTAGACAATATTAAGTTATAAGACATGTTTACTTTTAAATAGTGTAAAACTATCCTATTTTAATTTTTCATCATGATACTCTTAAATTATAAAATACTAAATATTATATTTGGATTTATTCCCTAGATTTATTTTCAATTAATATGTTACAAAATATATAAGGGGTTATCATGACACAAATTTATTCCTTGGTTCATAATCACTATTCTTGACAATTGTGGATCAAGATTGACATATTGTAATCTATGATGGTTTTATGATGTATTTAAAACTTTTTTTCTAAAGAAATCATGTTTGACATGAATGTCTTCTTCCTTTATGATTTTACTCTTTTGGTATAATGTGTTTATGTGAAGAATAATTCTCATTTAAGTTAATGTATTATTAATTAATATCAATGTTTTTAATTACGACAAAGGTTAATTTTTTCAAAATGTAAACTCAATTTCTATCCCTAATTATAATTGTAATCTCATTTATTCATTTTCAAAAATCGGTTTCATTATCATTTTTACAATATTTGTTTTTCAATAATGGTGTTTCAAAATTTAAATAAGGTTTTTCATCGATTCATAATAATATACTTCATTATACACCTCACATTTTTTATTACATTAATATCCTTTAAAATTTTCCCTGATTAATATTTTTATAATATAATATTTTTTCAAATATGTTTTCACTTATTTTTATAATATTTCTTTTAATGATTCAAATATTATAGGTTCATTTAATGTAAATTTGTTCTGGTTATTTTTTCTTACCACTTTTTAAATAATTATTTCATTTTTTGGTCATAATTTTTAAATATTACTTTAAGTGTTATTGTTTTCAGATTTTTATCTTCTAATTTCAGAATTATTTGTGCATTTTCAAGGATCCCTTATTTTAAAAATATGGTTTAAAAAAATATTCTCTTTCCCTTTATAAATAAATTGAAAATAATTTAATGTTCAATGTTTTAAACATGTTTTTATTAAAAAAATGAATTTCAACTTTTGTTTACCCTCTATGGTATATCACTAATGATGTGATATTTTGATATCCCTTGATATATTATTTTGATATGATCTAGTTTGTAAAGTAATAGTTTTCATATTCTATGATTTCTAATGTTTATATCATGTGATTTTTTTAAATTTGTAAGAATCCCATTCTTTTCCCTCATATTTTTTTGAGATGACGATTGATTGATTTTATAGTGGAACATAACTGTATGGATTATGAGATGGGTGGAACTAATATATCTCTCAAATGCATTAGGTAATGGATTTATCCTCTTTAGATAAAAATGATATGAGAATTGGTTTTTGAGTATCTAGGTTCTAATGGGTGAGTTTAATGGCATTCAACTCTACTCACAATTTCAAATGTTAATTGGTTATCAAGTTTATATTTTCAAAAATGGTGAGTATAGTAGAATTTAGATTTATTCAAAATTTTATGAGTGAATGAGTTTTTGGCTAGTAATGTTTTAAATGATATTAAATATTATGTTTTGGATTATGCATCTTTCATTATTATATATCTTGGATCATATTTTATGCTTCCCATTTTTTGAATCACATTTCTACACTTTTAATTCATGTTTTATGTTTTGGAAATTCATATTTAATGATTTATGATCTATTATTTGTTGGTTATCAATTTTGTTATTGTTATTCACTTTTCCAATATGCTAATAATATACTCAGTTATGGAAATGGATTTTTATCAATTCTATTTTCCCTTAATGAGCATCTAAGCTAACCCCTTTATTATGTTCCCTTTTCCCTAGGCTATGAATAAAAGTAATTCATAATATATTTCTAGAACAATTTCTAATTTGAATAAATTGTCTAATATATTGAACAATTCTTATCGAATATGTAGATTCATTTATTGTGATAAATTGTCTAAATATTAAAAAAGAAATGAGTTTTGTTAGTTAATGTTTTATCCAAATTCAATAAAACTCTTTTCCTAGAAGGTCTTGGGAATGAATTGTATATTAATATTTTCATAAATTCATATAATTACATGACTATTGGGTCTGGGGTTTCTTAAATATTAAGGACTTTATTCATTGTATGTCTAAAATAATTTCTCCCCATGCATTTATTTAGATTTTTTGTGAAATTTTGGTCTGATTATGGTTTAGGTATTTTAATTGGATCAGTCATTAGGATTAGTTCAGATTTTGTGTCGGGTGTCTTCTGTACACCTATTTCTAATGGTTCAGCACTATCATGAGATCAAGTAATACTGGTTTTGATTATTCTTTTGTGGTGTTCTAGTTTTGGAAAAAAAATTATTAATTTATATGTTATTAGGGTAGATTAAGTAATCATAGACCCAGGGGATGTTAGAAATGTTTTTTTTTCAATTATAGATCTTCAGATGAGGTAGGTGTCTCCCTCCATAACTCTCTAAATTAAAAACCATGATTTCTTGTCATATTTTAATCCATTATTTGTTTTTTATCAAAAATAATCAATTTATATCTTTTTATCCTTTCAAAAAAGTGATGATTTATTTCTGGGTTTCTGTTTGATACAATGTGGGAGTTCATATGATTATATGCTAAAAACAAATTTTAATATAAATTTTATATATTCAAGTGTTTTTTAAAATCTTTCAGAGTCTATGACTAGTTATTATAAAAAGGGTTTTTTGGGTTTATGATTAATTTAAAAAGTTTTAGGAAGTAATTTTTTTTGGAAAAGAATTTTACAAAAAAAAAAATAATGTGATTAGTTCTCTAATGATTTCAAAGGTTTTGATGGTTTTTTACAATGACTTGTTGATATATAATTTGAATGTTTTTAAAAGGGGTTTATAAAAGGGTATATTGTTTTTAAAGGATTTCCCATGTATTGTTTTATAGTTGAGTTTTTAAGAGATATATTTACAAATTGGATTTCTTATAGAAATTTACAAATTCATAGTTGACACTCAGTAAAAATGATATTCATCTAAATTAATATTCAAAAAAAGTGATCACCTTCATGTAATTTTGTAACAGTAATATTGATATTGATATTATATGATTTTATAGAATTATCCCAATTAGGGGATGTTTTTATTACATTTTATTCTTGGTTTAAAGGGTTACCTTTATTAAGGGTTTTCATATTTGGGGTTATATTTTGATTTATATATGTTATGTATTTTATATATGTCACTAATATTGGATATCCTTGATTATATTATTGATTTTACTCACCTCCATTAGTTTATTTTAGGAAATTGAAGTACGTTGGTACGAAGGTAGGGATATTCATTGATATTAATATGGATACTCTATAACAAGATTTAATATTTTTTCCCAATAACTAAATGATATAATGATATATATGTCACTAAAAATGGTATATGCCATTTTTATCTATAGAGGATTGTGCATGGGACTGTATGTGGATTGTTATAGAATGATTTTATTGGTTTGATCCCTAAGAGAGTATGAGGATATTAGTTTTTATTGACCCCAGATAACTTTGGGATATTCATAGTATGTTGATAATAATTCCTTCATTATGTTTAGACTTTTTATAATTAAATTTTGTTATCATTAATTTATTGAATTAATGATATTTCTATATATATTCAGTCCTTTTTTCCTAAGTGGTTTTAATTATAGTTAATTTTTCATGTATTATTGAATGTATTTCCTTTCTATGGATTTTTTATATTTTCCATATTATGTGTCTAGTAAAATTACTTTTCTATTGATTTGGAACTACATTACAAATGTTTATGTAGGGAAACATTTTATGAAAGGACATCCCATTGTTTCAATGGTACATTTTTTAGACTTTGGTGCATTGTTTAGTAGATTTAAGAAGTGGGGATAAAAATTGTATTTCTATTATTTGTATTTCAAATGTGAGTATCTGTAAATAATGGATTTGTAAATTTTTATTTGAAAATAATTGTAGTATCAAGATAAAATGATTCCAATATCAATTTTTTTTAAATTGGTGATGTGTTTACTTCATATAATGATGTATTTAAATGAAATTCCCATTGTAACTTGTATTAAATTAAATTAATATAATACATGTAAAGTTATATTTTAAAATTAACATAGAAATGATATATATTTAAAATTTATACAAGGGTTGTAGGGTGGTTACCAACTAATATTTTTCTCATGCCTATATGTTCCAGGTTATGTTCCTCTTGGATTTAATGATTTTTTTCGGATTCTAGATCTGGTAAGATTGGGGAGAAAATAAAATGATAATTCATTCTTTATATGCATAGATGAGCGATCATGGTATTTATTTATTTATTTATTTTTATTTTTATTGTGAATTTATCCTTGTTAATGTTATTATAATAGTTTTGGGTGGTTTTTATTGGTTCCTATATCGAATAATAATTTTTTTATTTGGATTCATTTATGATCATTCCATTTTACTATTTATTTATGAGTTATGCATTCCTTTTTTAGTTTAATTAGAATATTGAAATGATTTATTTATCATCTGTGAAATTTTAAATTATGGAGTTTTTATTCCCAAATGCTTTGTGGATATTTAATGTTTTTATTATTATTTTTGATGAAATTATTCCGTTGTGCATACATTTAGTTCCCAAGATCTTGTTACACACCTATAGAGATTGAAAACACACCCAGTGACTTTCTAAATGATAACATTTGATACTATACATGGGGTATGAGGGGTTAGTTATTGAAATATAAAACCTGTTGATGAAAAGTGATACATTGAATTGAAAAAGAGCTTCATTATGGGTAGTTATGAAAATATGATCTAATGGGGGCCAGTAAAGTCATAAAGGAAAGTATGTGGCCATCTGGATGGTTATTTGAGGCATATGTTCCCTAGTCATATGATTGAAAAATTTTACTTTTTTATTTATATAAATAATTATTTGATGTTATGTCTCTATTTTACTACATAATTATATTTATTTCATTATTTAAGATATTTTTGGTGATCATTTCCTTATTTTTTTCCCAATTTTTTATTCTTGTTTTACAGTTACATCCCATTATATTTTATTGTTTTTTTATTAATGTTCTTTCGGAAGGATTATTTTTAAGAGACCCAAAACATTTAAACAAATTATTACATTATTTTTAACTTAAACATCTATTAATGACAACCTAAAGATCATAAGACCTAACATATTTTGAATACTAGGTACATTAAATATCAAAAGAAACTAAAACATTAAATCTTTATTTTTATTCTCCATTCTAAGATCTTAAATCTCATTGTGCTCATAAAACAACATAGGATAACCTGGGGAATACATAAAATAAATGTGTAAGCTAAAAATACTTCTAATTTCATTAACATGATAAGGAAACACAACGTGTGGGGAAATGGTATAACTTGATATCACAAAATAGAAGGCTCACGAGAAATAACATGAAAGTATAACATAAACTACATGGTATCATAATATCATTACATCAATGGAAATTTTGTATTAATCTACAAAGCAACATAAACATGATATGTGGAAAAATTTCTAGACAATATCACATAGCAGAAAATGTATCATAATGGATTAGGTTTACTCCATAATAACATATATAACATATCATTAGAAAAAAATAAATACACAATGCATTGGATCTAGATATAGGGGAACCCATAATTAAAATTACTTGATTACAAGTGAAAAAATGGAAATAAATCATAAGTTATAAACAGAAGAACTAACCCTAAAAAATGGGTTTCATAATAAATCCATATGGCATAATGAAAGGATATTTCTGTAAGAAAGAATTTCATAAATGAACATAAGGAATGTATCACCGCATAAAAAGAAGGGATAATGAGATATATATATATTTAAGACACATACATATATATATATATATAATTTTGAAGCAATCCCAAATATTTAAGGTGTTCATAGTTGAAAATTATATATTTAGAATATCACATGGAATATTTCAAGAAGAAATTACACTTTTAACATTAAAATCACATCCTTAAAATCTAAAAATTCCAAATATTATATGTTAACATTAATTTAAAATAAATGTTAAATATTTTAAAGTAATATTCAAATAATTAAGTGGTTATGGAATCATAGAATTAAATTCATTCAATATAAGTTAAATAAAAGCATTCTTTTCAAAATTTTGTAGAAAAGTAAAAAACAACCTTCTTTGGAAAAACATAAAATGGACCCTTTAAAACAAATTTTAATAAAATTAAACATGGTTAAAAAATTATTTAATAAATAATTGGGTAATTATAGAAAATAATATTTAATTTTTTTAGGAAAATATTGACATAGAAGAAAAATATTTCATATCCAATAGAAGATACAAGATATGTATTAATTAATAACAAAATTATTTATTTTTATTTATTTAGTAGGGGAGGAAATGGAATCCAAAAATTTAAACCACATTCCTGAATATAGGATAATAAAAGATATTTTTTTCAAGATAATAATTGAATATTATTTCACCTAAAGGAACCTATAACATAACCATACTCTAAAAGATTGTATATTGTAACATTAAGACTTTATCTCTTCAGAAAAATTCAAATCAAATCCTATTGGATTAATTAAAAACAATTTTAAATAAAAATATGATAAATTATGAATGATTCATTATGTAATAAGTAAAAGGTAATCATATACAAAATAGAAATTAAATTAATTTCATAATAATAAAATATTCCTCAATTAATAATAATTGAGATGAATTCCCTTACAAAGATCTTATATTTGGAGTGATAATTAATCAATAAAGTGACTATTTGTAACAAATTTAAATCCATAAAAAATATATTTTGAATAAAATAAAATAAAATAATAGGTCATTTTATACATAATCATATCATATCATGGTCAACAGAAGTATAAATATAACCTAAAAAATGGAAATTGAGTTAAGAAACCCCCCAACCCCGAGTTCAACTCATCACGTACCTAATTTGACTTCCTAAATAATAAAATAATGTAAATAATTTATTTCATTCAAAACATTTTTAATATTTATTATTGTTATTTATAATTATTTCTATTGTATGTTAATTTAATCAATCAATTTAGTTCATCTCAGACATTTTGACGCTATTCGGTTCTTATGTCCAAAATAAAATTAGTATGCTGACTATGGTATAACAAGTAATTGTTACATAATCTATAGAAAAATAATTTTCAATTGATTTTAATTTTCATAAATCTATTCTTACCTTAAATAAAATTATGAAACATGGTTATGAAAACTTAAATATGTAAAGTCATGCAGATGGTAGGTCATACGTACACATTAGTAATGTGTCCATCATTCAATGGTCGTTATGGAAATAAGGTGTACATATTTTATCTTTAATAAATTATAATAATATAATAATATCCATATATATATATATCATCCTTGTTATGTGGTTGTGAAGAACTAATAGCATCTCTTCGTGGAGGTGGAAGTCAACACGTATGCACATAAGACATTATCATTTTTTTGTGAATGCAATGGAAAGAAAGTAAATGATATTATATAATATAAAAATGATAATTATTATATTAATATCATATATATACTTTAAATCCATAGTAAAAATCAGTTTTTAGAGTAATTTGTGAAAAATGAATTACCTAGGTTCAGAGTGGGGTAGTCCGGCATACCCACAAATGATGAGTTCATTTTCCATTTGAAGGAAGATGATATTGATATAGGTAATTACATTAACATAAAAACATGTTGTTATATCGGATATAACTATGTTATAATATCATCATTATTTAATATTTTTTGAATAAGTTGTTATAAGAAAGAATATAAAAACTATTGATTAAGAAATAAACCTCTTCTTCAGGTAACCTCTTAAGGTTTAAAAAACAATATTCCCTAGGATAATTTTATGATAATAACATGGTCTCTAGTAAATAGTAAGGGGTTTTATGTAAGTTATTCTATAAGTATTTCAAGTTCCAATAGGATATATGTACGTGGAGAAAAGAGGAGATGTGGTGTTATTTTATATGTGGGGGAGGGAACCCCCTTGGAAATTTACAAAAACAAAACAAAACAATTGTCATTATCAAGAGAAATGCTTCCAAATGGAAAAAAATTAGAAATTTACATAGTATAGGGTAAAATGATTCAATAAAATTGGATTTAGATATATTTAATTTGAAAAAAAGTGCCATTTTATTTCGATGTAACACCATATGGTAAACCCATTTTAATATTATCAGTGATAATTAATTTTAATTTTTTTACCAGTAATTGTGAGAACAAATTATGTTGAACTTATTAAATAATATTTATTAATATGATTTTAAAATATTGAATCCTTATTAATAATTCAAATTTATATAATTTAAAATTTTTAATTTCTAATTAAACCCTAGGACACCGTGAAAAAGTATTTTTCCATGTAAAATGTTTTCATAATTATAAATATAATTTAAATCAAAATTAAACATGAAAATAGATTAAAATTACCTAAATTTTATTCATAATATTATAATGTAATGAATTTTACCATTAAAAAAACCTAAAACAAAATGGAACCTTGTAACGTTTTTAAACAAAATGGCAGTTATCAATAAAAATAGTATTTTCACTATTAATTAAAAAGTAAATCTATTCAAAATATTCTCAAATATTCAATAAAATATCATTATTAATATCTGATAAAAATTATTAAGTTAATTTTTTTCAAATTAATCGTCTAACATTGTAAAATTTCTTTATTAAAATAATATTGAAAAACGTGATGAAAAACTATTTTAATTTCAATGCATTCTTAAAGAAAATATGATTTTTCATTAACTCTATGACTAGTATTGTTCCTTATATGAATTTAAAATAATTTAGATAGAAATACAATATTTAAATATAATATAAAAATTTCATCATTAGGGGTTATTTTAGTTTTATAAAATGGATAAATATTATTCGGTTTAAAATAGTTACAGAAAAAATTTCATTTAAATGAATAAAATTAGATTACTTCCAAAATCATGAAAATAAATAATTAAAATTAAGTTAATTGATTTTTTCTAAATAAAATTCATCATATTGAACTTTATTTCCAAATCAAAAGTATAATCAAACATTAAATTACAATATTTAAATAATATAAATGATTGTTTTATAAATATGGTTATTTTTCAATATTCACTAAAAAATATGTATTTTTATAAAAAAATCACTATATAATAATATTTATATGTGAATTTAAAAAATTGAATCCTTTTTATAAAATATAATTACCTAAATTAGTATGAATTAATTATATTATCTATCAAAAAAAGGAATTTAAATCATTTTTAAATAAAACATTTTTTTATGAATAAAATATCTTCATAAAAAATTGATTTAATATTTAATAAGAATTTATAAATACATTTATATTGAGTAAGATATTTATATATTTTTTTATTAATTAGATAACAATATTCAAACACACAAATTGAACAACTATGTTATATTGGTAATATTTAAATAATAATATTTAATATTTCATTTAGGTTTATTATTATGTTTAATATACACTATAAAAATAGTTTTCATTTTAAAAATATATGGGTATTAATTTATACCCACCCATACCCTATAAATATATTTTATCTTATTAATTTGATCACTATCTCAATAATAAAGGGTTCAAAATTTGATTTTTTTGAAATCCACATCGTAAAAGGGTAAATAAAACTTCCTCTTATAATATGGAACGCAGAATTTGATGATCATATATAATAACAAATAACTAGGTTTCCAAATAGGAAAACATTTTTTAAGTGAGCATTTGGATAAATAGAAATAAATTAATTTCTAAATATTTACAGAGAGTGATAAGGATCATTGATCACAATCAAGATAATGAACATAAAAAATTTAATGACCAAAAAACCATATACAGAAGTACTGTGAAAAAGACCATAGATTCAATTATAATGAGGGTAATAGGAAAAAATTTTCATTTCCACATACATTTCCAAGATTTTGAAAATTACATACCTTATAGACTATGAATATGAGGAATATATAATTACTTGACAAGACGAATTTCATCCTGTAATCAATTTCAACCACAATCTCATATCTTTCTTAAAATGATGAGAATTAGAGATGAAATGTGTTACTCATGAATCACTAAAACGAATTTCTAAAATATCACTTAATTCCACCGATGTATTATAAGTCAAACCTTATGTCACAATACATTAACCAAAATAAAAAAATTTAACACGAGGTAATACAATTCCCAAATTGAATAAACCTTAACATTATGAAATACAACATTAATCTATAAATCCTCAATAATAACACCTATTTTTTAACATAAATTATTTGATGAATAAATAGACTTTATATTCATAAAAAAATTATTGACTAAGGTTGAGATCCAAATATTTTAAGGATATTATAACTTATTCGTACATGATAAATTTAACATTTTTTTCCAAATAAAATTATTCACTCTTATGACTCATACCAAAATATATATTCCCTAATAATATATTATAATAGTTTTATTAAATAACTTGAGACATAATAAAGCCATAATAAAATCATATATGGTTCATAAAATTAATAGACGACTTAGATGTGTTAGGATTATTATAATAAAAAAAAATTAATTAAAATATTTTTTCAGCATAATTCTTCAATCCCATTTTCTAAATACATATATCCTTTCAAATCATTGAATGTTAAAACCTAGGTCTTTCCATGGACAAGGAAAACTATATAATATAATCTTTACCAAATATTTAGGATTTTATATTATAATCTATCTTTTTTTAATGATTTTTTCTAATAGTTTTTAATATTAATCCTAAAAAAACAATAACATTATCTAATACCAGATATAGGGTGCCAATCATTTTACACAAAATATTACATTATTTTTCATATAAATAGTTATTGATTACCACCCAAATATCATAATTGTAGTTTCTTTGGAATACAAGGCCCATAAAACATCAAATGAAAATAAAAAAAGGACATCATTTTTTATTCCCATTACCGAGATATTAAAAAAAATTAGCTCCTAAAACTACATTGGATTACCTAGGGAATACATAAAAGAAAAGGCCAAGCTAAAAATTTTAGTAATGGAATAAACATGAAAATGATTTATAATGTCTGAAACAAAGGAATGGCCTGATATCATAAAAGGGAAGGATCGTGAGTAATCACATTGAAGGATAAGATAAATATCATTGTATCATAAGATAATATAATTATATTAAATGTGGTAGAAACAAATAACATGAAATAAACATTCTTCAAGGATAACTAATTAGAAAATATCCCCTAGTAGAAAAAGTCCCTTCAAATATAAGGTTAACACATGAATCCCATAAATAATTTCCCATGAGACCAAAAAATTACCCAAATAATTAGAGTAATATCTAGGATAACCCATTATAACATGTTCTTATTTTTGGGACCCATTTTCTTGTATGAATTATTCTTATGTTTATACCCTATGATATATTTCATCTATTATTTTTTATATATTAGGTTTATTGGTGAATCAAAATTGAAATGTTTCCCTTAGCTCATGATTTCATTATTTTTCATCGTGTGGTGGGTTTGGTCATCACTATAAGAATTTGGAAATCGGTTCTAAATGATTATACTATTAATTATATGTTATTTATGGATGAGACATGGGCTCATCAGATACAAAAAGTCAGCTATGATCTTAGATGATTAAATGGGTATCCAAACCAAGGTAGGTGTCATTTTCATTATTATATTTCATATTTTTACTCTATTATTAGTGTTATTATTGGAACAGTTGTTTTATTTAGTTTAATATTCCTCACAAAATCGACACATTATCATGTTGACCTATTAGCACATAATATATTTAATAAATGAGAAGTGGTTCTTGGATTGAAGCCCATTCAAAAAAGTATTTTTGTCTCTATCTATCGACAGTTAGGTAACATTAGTGGGTTTCACATAGTTTTTAAATTGAAAAGGTTTTATCTTTAAAATGTTATTATTAAAGGGAATGGTATAAATATGTAATTTCATGAGAAAAATAGTTATTTATGTTTTTTATTTTGAAATGGGATCTTAAAATAGAATGGTGATTTGGAATTGGGTTTTTAATGAAAGCTAAAGGGTTTGGTTCTAACTAGTTTCTCTTTGTTAGAACACATTTGTGTTATTCCCTATCTATAAACGATTTTGTTATTAAAAATATAATATATTATTATTATTTTCCATTATGTTATCTATGGTTGTTTGATAATTCATGATATCATAAAATACATAGGATATACATTCA
Organism: Viscum album; assembly: GCA_963277665.1. Lineage (NCBI taxonomy): Eukaryota > Viridiplantae > Streptophyta > Magnoliopsida > Santalales > Viscaceae > Viscum > Viscum album. The sequence goes on along the minus strand of OY728142.1, from coordinate 2,041,993,210 downwards.
CATGAACCCCTCATATTGTCCAAGTTATTAGTGAGTTGTTCACTACTATATTTTAGTACTTATTTTAATCTCTAATGTTGTTTCATGTACCCCTTATTTCTATGGAAATCATCCTTGTTATTAATCATGAAGGTTGAAGTGGGACTTAAACTCATTTTTTCTTCATTGACATCTTATGATGTCATTTTATGATATATCTAATATAGTCTGATAATCATTAAGATGGATCTAATAATTTTATAAGAGATGATTGATTCTTTATTCATTATATTTAGAGGAGAAGGATTATTTTCCATCCTATATATAATTTTGTATGACTTTATAGAAGATATTTTTGTTGGGAACATAGCTTTAGGTGTATTGTAATTTGTCACTAACTTATATTTTTTGAGTTCATACCTATAAGAGGTGATGTTTTGGATAAACTCAATGGTTTTTTATTAACACAATAAGTATATTTATTTCTGGTTATTGAAATTACGTGTTATTGTATTCATTCTCTCAAAATATGGATCACTCTAGGTATCTCTTTTCCTCAGTGGAAACCTACAATGGGATGAATTGTGATGAAGTCCATCAGGGGATAGTATCTAAAACTTGTAGATATATGGAATGGTATATACAATTTAGGTAACCTGGATCAATTCAAGGAACCAGCTAAGGTATTAATATAGTCATGGAACAAACTACTTTTTATTGATGATCATTTTGATGTGATATCTGATTGATCAAAGTGAAGTATGAGCGGTGTACCGCTGTGAAGTATCAGTTATCCCCAATGATGAAATGTTATATATATGATATTTCTAGAGGTTCTATAAGTTATGTTTGGTGTATATCTCTATATAATATAGTTGAGATGATATGGGCTAGTGTGTGAGTTCTAGGATTGTAAATTTATGTGGCGGGGAATCATTCTTGAGTTTTTATAATTTTATTATTATTTAATTTTTATTCAGTGTAATTTTATGGTTTAGGTGATCATTAAAAATCCATTTATTATTTTTTCATTAGTTGGAATATTATTAATGTATCGGTAATATTTGATTACAAACTATTTTTATACTTTATTTATTAATATATATTATGATTTTTAGGGTGTTTTGTTGAAAAAAACTGATTAGACTTATGGGTTTGGTTGGAATTTTATAAGTGAGTTTTTGTGGATGTTGTGAGACACCTTGTTGATTTAATTTATTGAGATATGATTATTTTTGGTTCATACCTAATTAGTTCATTAGGGTATACAGGTTATCAATCATAGAAATCTGGTTCATGTTTTAAATTTGGTAGTGGAAATGTCAATTATCAAGGCATATGTGTATTATATCAATCACTGTGTAGGTTTGTTTTTATATAAATATAGATCAAGGTTTCAAGGTTTCTGATTTTCACTAACTAATAACATTCACACTCTATTAATATTTACATGCTTATACACTTGATCATAATATCACTCATTGTTCTAAGGTGAGAAAGTAAATATTACTATGTCATTAGACTCACCCCTACCTACATACATGGAATGGGTTTTGATGTATGTGGGTTTGCCTTTATAACTAATTTTTTCACTTGTATGAAATTGAGCATTGAAATAGGATTTGGGTCAAGTAGGTTATATAGGTAGAGGGTTCAATAGGGTTGATCATGTAATTAGGGTCGTAACCTATATTTTATTACATTTCAATTATTGAATTTCATATATATCTACCATCTTACTAGATTTTTTATTTGGAATTGATACATAATTTAAATATTTTTTTGATGGTTCTACTCTTTTTTTGTTGATTAATCATATAGAATACTTTAAATATTTTATATTCTGCATCATATAGGATCTAATAAATCCTTTTTATATCTATAGGTTTTGGTATGTCTACCACAAAAAAGGGTCATACTGAATTTTTGGTTGATTTTGAGCATGACCCTCTCTCTTTAATTTTTATGTAATAATCTCCCCATTATTTTTTATTCACTCATTACAAGTTAGAAACATCTGGTGTATGGGGAGGTGTACTTAATGTCTTATAGTTCTCCTTATTGGGTATCATTTAATATATCTTGATTGGGAAGTTACAATATTAAATAAAATGATATCATATATAATTTTCTATGATATTATGATCAATGGCTGAAACATTATCCATGTATAACCAAATCACATCATAGATAATGATATCAACATATCTCTACATGTGATATCCTTAATCCTAAAAGGTTAAAAATTCTTATAAAATTTATAAAACATATTTTAAAATCCATGAATGTGGATTTGATGCAAATACTAGATTTTGACAAAAATCACAAGAATATTTTTTAAGAAATATATTTATAAAATCCATTTTAATATAGATTTCAGAGAAATGATTGTTCAAAATTATGTTATAATATTAATAACATAATTTAATTTCATATCAAATCTTATTTTTTTATGAAGAAAAATTAATATAAACCAACATGATATTATCTTTATATGCACCCATAGACTATTTGAATCACTAAATATTTTGATAGGATCTTTTTTCTCTGAATCATGATAGTGCCACTTTTTAGCGAAAGAGGAAACAAAATAATATTGATTCAGATTTATAAAAATGAGAACAATATATCTATATATAGGTCATGTAATTTTTTTATCATTACATGATACCTTTTTTTATAGGATATCATTAATGTTATAACGAATTAATGAATTTTTTATTTTTCGAAATTTGTATATATAAAAAATCATTGTTATAATATTTTCATTTCTTTTTTAAAATCTACAATTGATATTTGATAATTAAACATTCATTATGTTGTGTTTTATTTTTTGTAAATATTATATAATAATAATTCCAATATATTATAATTTTATATAGAATTGTTAATGTATATTTATGTGTTACCACATATTTCATACAAATATCTATAAGTGATATTCTAATATGATTATATGTGATAAAGTTTATACCATTATATCATTACAAGTGATATACTTATGTCTCAGGACTTTGTAATGTATTTAATATTATGATATATCCATATCACACATTATGATATGGATTTATTGTATAAAATATCATTATAGAGTTATATAGATAAGTGTATGTCAAATATTATAGTAGGAATATGAACTTAATGATTATGATAATGTGTATTTTATATTCATTACATAGGATAATTAATTAACACCACCCATTGGTTTGGCTTATTGAGGATGAATGATCAAGGTCTTGAGAAGAGACCACATTGCACAAAATATTAAAAATAATATTTTTAGTGGAATTATAAATAATGTACCATCAATTTTCATATACATATCTTTTATATTTCAACTCATATTTCCTTATATGTATGATATTTTCTAATTTTTTCAATTTATAAATTTTATGATAAGAAATCAATTTATCTTTTATCATTCAAAATAATTAATAATTCATTATACAGTGAATATCATTTGTTATGAATCCATAATGGATTATAATTTTAATATTAAAAATATATCTAAATTCATATCAAGAAAAAAATAAGTATATATATTTCATGTAAAGGATTAAAATAATATTATACTTATATTTGGCTAATATGTTTTCATTCAAAAACAAGTATCCAACCATAGCATTCTTAACAGAATGATGATCCTTGATCTACTAGAGCTATAACATTATCAATAATACATCATTAAAGAGTTATTTAACGTTATAATATATTATCAAATTTCCAATATATAATAAAAATTATAGTAACCACAAAATCTCTAATCTTTCTTAAAATGTAATGAATCTTATATCATATCCTAGAATAAACCAACTTAATAAAAAGTTTTGTATGTTATGTAATTAGTTAAAATAATTTAATCAATGAATTAAAATCTAAATATATAAAAAAATATACATAAATATTGCAATAAAAATAAATGATAAATTGAAAATTTTAATCATGGATTATAATGAACATTTCATTTATAATGAATATAAAAAAAATTATAATTAGTTTTCGTGTAATATGGACATTCCATGAATATAAACATAAAAAATTTATATTTATATTTAAAATATGACAAAAGCATACATTACTTATATATGGTATTTATATGAACTCCATAATATTTGAAATATATAATTTGTAAAATAATAACTACTAATATTTTAAACCCATATAGAAATATCATATTAATAATGTAAGAATCATATGAAATTTAAATATCATGTTTTTTATGATAACTTAAATACTATTCTCACCCACCCAAATTATTTTTATTAAAAAAAACAAAATAAGAAATTAATATAATCCTTTCAGATAATTTATAAACATAATGAATATTAATATTTTATATTTTTCATATATTATTAATTAAAAAACATTAAATATTACATTTGAATTTTAGTATAAATATTTTAAATCATAATTATATTTTTTCCACAATATAAAACCCAAAAATTAATATCAACATGTAATATGAAACAACTTTTTATGACTGATAAATGTAACCATTTTTATTAACTATTAGAAAAATACAACATATAAACTAATGTCCATGGGGGCTGATGGTGATGAAGGCCAAGGGAATCTCCTTGAACAATCATAGAACTATCAATAGGAAGACAACGAGTAGTAGAAAACAACCTTAGACTATTATCCAAGTTCCCTTTGGATGCATGAAGATCCACCAACATGCTCCCCTCATGCCAGGTATATCGAGCCGATATATGAGGAAGTAAAAGATCCATGAAAGAATGTAGGGGATAAATAATATTCCAAGGGAAATCTATCAGTACTTTCAAGGAGTTAAAAATAATGGTAGAATTAGGTTCAATGATCAACAACTAAATATCTTTATCAATTCATTATTTAATGATTTTAAGAATAACTATAGCATCTCCCACCACTGAAGTACCCTACCCATAGAAAGAAGGAAAAGAAAATATAACCAAACCTATACCATCACATACAAAACCACCTCTGGGAATTGTCCATTACAATTATAAACCATCCACATTTAATTTAAGAGCATAAGTTGGAGGCCTCCATCACACCCATGCATCAAGAGTCCTCTACCCAGAAGTATTAGTCTGGAAAGAAAACTTCTTCAACATAAATGAATATCGAAGGAAAAAGATGATCACATGTTTACAGTTCCATACAAATGAAGAGAGAGTATCTAAAAATTTTCTCCAAATATAGTGAAGGTCCGTTTGATATCCTCGATAAAAGAAACATTTCACATCTCTTAAAAATTCCATCATGCAACGATGATAATAAAAGCCCATACCTTCGATTATGAACTATCCCATTCCTATAAATACCAACATACTATAGAAAATCATTCATAGAAGTCACACATTCACTAAAATCAATAAATTAATCACCATGAGAGAAAATAAATTCAGACCAACCAGTTTCATTGAAAATATTAATAGATGATTCAGATTTAGAGATAACACAACACATGTATTTCAATGTAAGGGGAATACTGATGTGTTGTATATTATCATTAGTAGGAATATCATGGTGATGAATTATCCAAATTAAAAAATTGTATTTTAGAGAAAAATATTTACACCAAAGTCTATTGATCATATTATCTAAAATAGAATCCTGATGAAGCATGTCACGAAAATAAGCACAATACAATTTACCAAGATAAGAGTATGTGATGAAAAATTTATCAAGATCCTATAAAAATAATTTTCTTCATGTAACCTAATTTTGTTCCTCATTAAAAAATACATTAGTGAGCTGGATCAATTTACAAGCTTATCAAATTGTAATTTCCACAACTGAACAACATGTAAAAAATAAAAGGGAATCATTCTAATTGTGCTTCCAAAATGAAATATCACCATTAACTATAATCCAATGATAATTATCTAAAATTGGTATTACAAGTCTTCTTAAATTATTTTAGGGAAGATAGACATTACAACATTCCACCCAATTAAATAAGATTTCCCCATATTTCCTTTTGAAAAAAAAACATCCAGACAAAGTCACCAGAAATAACCACCCACACCAGTTTATCATGTATACAACACATACTATCATGAATATCATTAATATTGAAACACCCCTCTTGAAACGGTTTTTCTAATATGGACTAACTTTCACAATGATGTATTCTTTCATGATGGTAATACCATATTAAATAGTTTAGAATCATTTTCATATTTCTATTCACCACTTTGGGGGACTACACAGAGATAAAACATGCCTAGGAATAGAAGATAAGACATTTTTGAACAATGTAATCTGTCCCCGAAAGGAAAGAAAAAAACTTTTTCAATTTTGGATCATTCCTATAATTGTATTCCGAATGTTTTCATAATGATAGATTATTACTCTCCCATTATACAATGGAGAACCTAATTAATCCAATGGAAATTTAAGATTTTCCATACCAATACAATTTTGGATAAGCAGGGACCTCCTGGATGAACACTTATCAGAAGTAAAAAACTCTGCTTTTTGTTGTATTGAAACAATTCCCATCATTAATATATTTGTTATGGAGAATCATCTTTAAAAATTATAATGGAGTTGGCCCTACCATTTATGAAAAAAATTATCATCTGTAAAATAATGGGAGAAATTATAGAGAAGTCATAACTCCCATTAAAATGGTAAATCATACTAATAGAAAATCTCTTGTTGAGATTTTTACTAATAACATCCTAGGCCAAAATGAATAAACATAGAGAGATAGAAACACCTTCATGTATCACCTTGATGATTTGAAATACTAAAAAATAATTAATATTTTTTTAATGATGTGGATTCATGATGAATACCTTATTATATATATAAATATATTTAATATAGTGAATTATAAATATTTAAAATAAATCACTAGTGGGTCTCATGTTTGAATTGTGATATCATTATATCACTCACTATATTATACCAAATACATGACATTTGAACTATAAAGTATTCTATAAAATCTATATTTTGATACATCTTGATACCGATTTATTTTCACTATAATTATATATGACCTATCATTGATAATGATATATCATATCATTGTTCATGATATAGAAAACAACAAATGAGATACTATCATGCCAATCAAAAACATTTCCAATATAGCAATATATATGTATAATTTTCTGTAATATATATATATATATATATATATATATTTCAAAAAAAATTAAAAATAAAATTTATTCTAAATATTGTATAGGTGACTCTAATATAATTTTTGTCTTTTGACGGATAATTACGTGACCAAATATAGAATAAGAATAATGTAATCCACATATTTACTAGATAATCCATGAGATATTTATAATAATATTACAAAATAAAGAAAATATATTTACCATAAATCCTTATACAATATGTTATGGATGAAGATCTCATGAAATTATCCGAAATAATAATTTTTCCTTAGGTATCTACCAATAATGTGAATCTCAAAACTCATTTTAGTAAATTTATCCATAATTCTTGGATATGATTTTTTCTGGGTATTTAAGGAAAAAAATGTAGAAATAAATTATTATAAATTGAGTTTAAAACACCATGAATTCCATAAACATCATACTAGTTTCATACTCTTTTTAAAAACACACATGAAACAACATGGTTATAATAAATACATAAGAACTTATCAATTTCTCCATACATTAGAAAACATGTTATATTTATTTTATGACTCAATATAAACCTAACCTAGATGTTTCAAAATTAAACATTCATTATCACTAGCCCTTCAAATATTATATAATGATGATAAAATAAATGCTGGATATATTGTGTAGAAGTAAAATTTTGGTATTATGTTATTACCCATAACACATGTTTTTTCATATATATCTCTCTATGATATATACTTATATCATTTTTACTAACTAATATATTTCATATAGTGATTTAAATGTGTCTCATGTTTTGATATGGATTTAGTAAACATACATAATATAAATCATATAGTATGATGTATACCCATGGTTTGAGTATAACTGTATAGAAATATAGGGATGTTCCATGAACCTATTAGAACCCCATCTTAGTGGCACATCAATTTATGGGCAGGTCATTACATTTTCACTCTATAAGTTTTTCTTAAATTAACATGGGTGACTAATAGAAATTCATAACAACATTAATGAATGAAAAAGAACATATTTTGAAGAAATCTATAAACTATGATACGACAACCACTCCAATAATGATGAAAATTTAGAAAAATGAATTAGTATGACCTATAATAATAGGGACAATATTTACATTATTTTTTAAGAATAGATATAAGAAAAAAAATAGTTAATGATAGAATCCAAAAAATTTTAATAATATTTACAGAACATTACTATTATGATACTTATTTTTAAAAAAGATAAATAATCATTAAAATAATATAAAAAATAAAAAATAATTATTAAATAACATTTTGAATCATCATAAAACATTTATATAAATATCCATTTTCTAGATTATAATTTCTTCTCAAAATATTAGGAACACAGAACTCCACAATCAAGGAGGGTGAAAATCTAAAATATTTTTCTATGAATCAGTTTTTTATAAAACATTGATGATAGATATTTGGATTCATCATAAAATCAAAATTATAACAAATATTTGTTTCTGTGATTTGACTAATGGAAAAAATATATTAAATTATTTATCATTCTTTTCAATTAAATAATTCAATACAGTAGTATAATATAATTTAATTATAAACTATTATATTTAGTATTTTATATAACCATTCAAGCCACGAAATATATTTTGAATAAAATAAATAACATATTTTCTTATTGATTTATTTTAGAATTCTAAAAAATAGAGTAATTTTGTATTTGTTCTTATAAATATATAAGATTCCTATGAAATAAAGTAAATTATCCAATATCATTCCTATTTTTGTTAACATTTTTTATCATTACTGATTTTGAGGATGAATATTTTACCAAATAACATCTATAAATATTAACAAATCTACTAAAAGATGCCTGATGTCTTTCTAATTCCTGATTCTTTTCGACCTTTATATTGATGTTATAAATTAATTTATTGTTCTTTTCATAAATTGTCATTGAAAATTATAATATAATTGATGTGTTAAATGATAATTAATGTTAAATCCACTATACTTATTGATTCTATATCTTGTGGCGGTAGTTTGAACAGTCAAAAATGAAATTAGATTAAAATAGACAGAACTACAAACAAGCCTAAAAAGATTCATTAGTAAAAATTCACATCATAGGGATGGTAAGCATATAATTGAGTAGTAATTAGGTAGGTAGAATCATTAATGTATGGGACGCAATGTTATTGAATATAGTTAATACTATTTTATCCATATAGTGACGCAAAAAATGTAAACATTATAGAATCCCAAAAATATTTATTTTCAGAAGGGTAGTTAAGTAATTTATCTATATCACGATTTATAGAAGGTGAATTATCAAACAATTTAAGCTATATTCATGTATTATAAAATAATAATTTTAATATATACCAACATTTCCATGGGAAACCAGAGGTATGTTTTGAATTATACTTTCATTATTTATATTTGAAGATAACATGTTTAACATAAATTCTGAAAATTCAATGGAGGATTAGTTTTTTTATTGAAAATAGATAGCATGGTAGTTATTAAAACATTATATTAGATACCATTGAATATATAGATAAATATTACGCATTACGTGGTGGACCTATAGGGAAGGTAGTAACTGCATAACAGACGACTAGAAGGCAACCGACACTTGGATGAGTAGCTCTTAGACAAATACATACTCGATGGATTATCTGTATATATATTGTGTCTCTATAGAGAGTTTTTCAAAAATAAAAAATATATTTATATTTTTAAAACACTAACCACTACTCTCATACTGACATTACTTTGCATCCTGAGTTGTTCTCATTCTTTCCCACTTCCAAGAGGTCTTCTATTTCCATTTGAGATTTAATCTATTTTCCATTCATTGTAAATAATATTTGAAAGTATATCTAACCTACACTACATTTTAATTTGAGGTTTATCTTAAATTTTACATATTATGTTTTAAAAAAACATGTTCTGGGAAATTTTTTGTGTTTTAATATCACCATAATCTGATGAAAATGCATCATATGACATACAATGATCAAGAATCCATTATAAAATGTTGGTTGGTCTCTTGGTTTTTATTTCATTTTTTGTTGGGTGAAGTGTGGAAGATTGTGATTGGGTTTGAATGACCTTGTAGTAACTTGGTTTTTCAATTAGGTATTGATCCTTTAAATTGTAATGAAATTCCTTATCTTAGACCTTTTGTTGATTCCTTTTAAGTTAGTAAAGGTCTGAATGGTGTCTTATCCCTGTTCGAAGCCCAAAAACATCTTTTTGGGGAAACTGGCCATGTTTCATGGTTAGCACATGATTGGAACAAGGTTTTCCTAACCATGTAGATGGTGTTTTTTATAGAAGAACCATTATTGGTAGGTTCATGGCTATGTAGTCTAACCTATAATTCCCCCCTTCTTTTCAGGTAACCATGCAGACAAACCATGCACATTCAATTTTTCAAGGTAATTTTAGAAACATTCTTTTAATGATCAAATTTATCCTCCTTCATACCTAATCCATGTTTATGTGATATTTAACTCCATTACTCTCATTTTGAATCTTTTTGAAGACCTATGGTTGGAATCAATTGATAACCTTCATCCGAGATCTGATCGAGCTTATGTTCATCATGTTGGATGCACAACGTTATATACTCAAGTTAGTTTAAGCATTTCCTCTTCTATCTTGCTCTTGACCATGTTATTAGGGTATGGGTGTTTTCCCTATTTCTTACATCTACTCTGATCTGAGACAAATAAAGGGATGATACTAGGGGAGGAGAGTTGTACAAGCTTAAGATGGGTGGCCTATAACTATTCCCTCAAGTTCTTTGATTTTGGAATTTTTGAGTGGGCCCCATCGATTTCATGGAGTGAAATTTATAGAATTAATATTATATGCTTATACATGTTTGAAATATATGGTTATTATATTTTCAAATATGTGAATATTTTTAGTGTTTATTCCCACAACACTATTCATCCTGCGTAGGATGTTATTCTATAATTATCATTTTAGTGTTTTGACACGTTTGAGCAACCATTCGAGTTTTCTTTGGCATGATCTTTATAAGGGTAAGCGTTTCTATATTAAATGGATTGTTTACAAGGAAAATTGTATAATGGAATGTACTACGTAAGATAAAATCTTTACCCACCAAATTTAAGTGATTCAATGTGATAATAAAATCTGGGAAGCGAATTGGAAAGTATACTAAGTATATAAATTGTCCGTAAATGTAAATTAATAGTAGGTTTCATATTCGTAACACCATTTACCACATCCATGGAAGGCATAGGAATGAACCTTGAATATGAAATATGATTTAAATGGATAAAATGAATGGTTGGATGCTACCGGGCCTTTTCACACTAATGAAAGAAAATTCTTAAACCAAATGACATGATTAAAAGGCTGCATACTACTTGACCATATCACATTAATGAAAGGAAAGGTTTGAACAAAATGACTTGATTAAATGGTTACATGATACTTGAACTCATCACACTAATGAAAGGAATGGAATGAACTAAATTAAATATTACATGACATCATTATGAAATAGGAGTGGCATGCATTGAGCTCGTTGTGGATTCTGATCAAATAATTCCATGAGCAATCAGGAACACCATTCCGATTCAAGGATATAGCTTTCATAGGTTGAAACCCACCTAGATCCCAATCCATATCAATTATTTGGATCCCTGGTATGAAATTTTAGGATCCCTTACATATTAACATCAGATACCTTGGATACCCTCCTTGGAAAAATCATTGAAAATTAGGTGCCATGGATTAAGCCCATAAGGACCAATCATTGCTTAACAATATTTTACCTTTGACTAACTCCTTGTATTTGATAGGTGTATCATTGTAGAATAACTAGGACTATGATTCATGGATTACACTCTTACCCCATGCTAGAAAATAGCTATTACTGAGTTGGTGACCCTTGAGGTGTATATCTCGTTGGTTATTACCATGGTAATTCACTATTTAATATCCATAAAATTTTCCTTGTTATAACTTGAATAATTATCTATTCTTAACAAGTGATATAATATAAACTCGTAATAATAAAATTATGAATAAATTATGTTTTCATACAACATTAGAGGGTTGGAGTAGGTACTTGGGTATTTAATTACATTGTACTGTTGTACATTATATATGCATACTTTCACACTATAACATTTCCATTACATAAGATGGATGTTATAGACACCATTAGTGGTGGACCACTGATAATTGTCTCAAATACTCTCCAGATATTGTTTGTTACTCAGATTATAATACATGGTTATTGGTGTTGATAAAGGGAAGCATATGTCTTTGAAAATGTTATTTATTTCTATTAAGTATGGAGATTGATATCAGAGGACCAAGTTAGAATTCGATGTTCTTTTGATAGTCTTTTTATTTCTTTATACTTTTGTGGAACATGTTATTTTTTCTATCTTATATCTATGATTTATAGTTTCCTTATGACATGACATATCATAAATTTTTGAATTAAATTCAAATTGTTTCATTTACTGTTACTCTTTTCTCTATTTTCCATTATTATTTCTATTTAAATATATTTATTCCACTATTTACCTATGTTTATATATTCATACAATGTACAATACTGTGGTAATAAGTGAATAGTATCCCCACAAACGCACCCTAGGGCCTCGCTACTAGTCAGAAGCCTCTAGAATTTGGGGAGATGTGCTTGATGCCTTGTGGTCCACTGGGCTCGGGGAACCCACTGAGTGGAATCTGGGTCTCGGACACCACAAAGTAGATTTATAAGATGTTCCATTTCTTGAATTTCTATAAGGAGACAATATATTTGAGATTAGGAATGCTTAGGACTCAGTCATTAGCTGTGGTTGGGTGTCACTAACCCATGTTGAAGGTAAAAAACCATGTTTCCAAAATTATAATTGTTGTTCAAAATTTTCATATTAAAGTTGATATTAATTCATGATTGGATGATGCACATGTTTTGTGGAGTTTTTAATTATTACTCTGATTAAATATTTTCATTCATCCCTGTCCCAATGATATGAGGTCAAGGAACATTGTTACATGAATCATTATAGGCAACTATAATTCTTTTGTAAGGTATATTTCCAGGCCATATAGGTCTATTTCCCTAGTTTTCACTACTTGATATTCTAGTGATTGTTGAGTGATTTTGTGATAGTAAGTGTATTATTTTTTACTCTTGGTTGAGTTGAGTGATTTCTTGTCTCAATTTATTAGGTGTATGGGCCCTCATGGGATGGTATGATTAATTTACTGAGTCAATCCATTATTTATAAATAAATGGGTTTTGTTTCTCATTATATGTGTATGGAAACTGATTCATCAGAAACAGATATCCATTATAAAGTAAATTTTGACATCTTAAATGAATTTTTTGCACATACATATCCTATTTTGTCATGTTTATGAAATGTAAAGGAGAGAACCTAGTAATTAAATGTAAAATGATATGAAACTTATACATGGTAACTTACAGATACCTGGATATCAAAATGAGATGTTTGTGTAGTATTCATTGGGTAGTGAGTTTATTTACATTAATCTCCTACTAGTGATTCTATCTTCTACATAAAATTTTTATAAGGCATGTTCATGGAAATTTTTGACCAATGCCACCGTGACTTCCTCGTATCGTATGCCAAGAAGGTGGAGACAAACATAATCTAGAATTTGTGGGCCCTAAGTCCCCACTATTACATCCAAGAGTTCCACATGAGGTACCGCCTACTATACCTAGTCTGGGTACTGGTTCCCATGTTGATGATAGTATCCACCCTCTGATGCAGGCCATGCATGGTGCTCCACATCGTACACATATGATGGAAGATCTGACTCAAGAGTTCAAGCATCAACAACATCCTACATTCTCAATGGATGGCAGTCCACAAGTTGATGAGTCCAGTCTAGTCGCCAACCTATCTATTTTTGAACATTTGTAAGCCTCTATAGAGTGGAGATTCAAGATTTCCACATAAATGCTTCAGGATTAGGTCAAGCACTGGTGGGATGTGATTACCCAGGCTAGTCCCCATTAAGGAATGTTTTGAATTGATTTACAAGATTGCATTATATGATCAGTTCATTCCTCAGACAATGAGATATTATAGATCCAGAGAGTTTATGCACCTTTAGAGAATTTTTATGTCAGTTAAGGAATATTCTGTGCATTTTCCAGAGTTGTAGAACATGGAAACTCTTTTAGCAGGTGATAAGCTTTTTCATGCTAGACAATTTGATGATTGGATCCATTATGTCATCCATATTTAGATGAATTTATTTTCCCTTATTACTTTTTCTAAGAATGTAAATCAGGATCATAACACTGAGAACTACCTAGGGGATGACAATGGTACCAAGTATAATTTACCAGTGCCAAGGAAGTCTAGTAGTTTCTCCTATGGTAGGAAATGTTCCTTTAATGATTCTTATCAAGGAAGTGACAACTAGAGTGCCTATTTTGATATCTCTAAATTGTATCATTTGTGTTGGATATAGAGGAATTGGAATCCTTAGTTTGGTAGAGACCCATTGGAGTGTCGGGCTTGTGGAATCTACATAGTATCTATTTTATTTGATACAGGTGCTTAGAAATATTTTATCTCTGTATCTATTATTGATATTATTAGATTGGAGATACAATATTACTATGGAGGAATGACCCTAGTTAGTCCATTACGGGTATGAGAAGAGGGTATATTCTAGTGTAGGTAGTATCCCCTTAAGTTAGGAAGTTGCACTTTCTTATAGAAACTATTTTTTCTAATACTGAAAAGCATCAATTTTATTTTCGTAATGTAATAGTAGGTTCACTGTCACACATTTGTAGACTACTATCATCATAGGGCATCATTAAAATCACTATAAGGAATCAATTTTCTACAAAAGGGTTAGTGGGGTGTATAGGATTATAGTGCTAGACTAGAGCATCATGGGATAGGTGGAGTGACATCCCATATTTCAAATATCATCATGGTGGATCCAGGTTTACGAAAAAATAATTTCCCTCTAATAGTGAATCATTTCATGGATGTATTTCATTATTATTTGTCTAGATTACCACCTAAGAGAGTGGTTTTGTTTATAGACAATCTTGTTCTAAGAAAAAATCATGTTCCCATTATACCATATAGGATGAGACCAATATAGCTCCAAGAGCTCAAGCAGTAGTTATAGGGTTAAGAGTCCAAAGGCTTTATACATCCCAATACATCTTCTTTGGGTTCGACCATTATTTTTTTATAGAATGCACATAGAACCTATTGTCTATGCATGTATTAAAAAATATTAAACCAGATTATGGTCTATAATTGGTATCCATTTCCTCAAATAGTTGATCTCTTTGGCCAGCTCCATGGAGAAAATGGCTTCTTTAAGAGCGACCTGAGATCAGGTTATCATCAGGTATGATTCTGACCATCAAACATACCACATACACCATTTCATAGTATATATAGTTTGTATGATTACCTCGTTATGTTGTTCAATCTTACAAACACTCCTTTCATTTTCAAGGCTATGCTGAATAGGGGTTTTCACCCCTATTTAGACCCTTTTTCATAGTCTTTGTGGATGATATCTTGGTGTATTCTCACACTCATAGATTCCATTCCAAACATCTTGAGATCATTTTGAGTACACTAATAGAGCCTCATATTTATGCCAAGATTTCTAATTTCTACTTCTAGATTGATAAAGTCTACTTCTAGGGTCATATTATATCGTAATCATAAGTATCTATAGACCTAGATGAGTTTAGTGCTATTTTTTCTTGGGATCATCCCAAGAACATGTTTGATATAAAGAGTTTCTTAGGGTTCGCTGGATATAATAGGCATTTCATAAAGGGTTGTTCCCACCTTTCTTCACCTCTTACTGGTCTTAAAATTAAGGGTTCTGAATTCATGTGGTCATAATATTGTGAGAAATCCTTTCATGAGATGAAAGGATGATTCTCTAAAAACCTATTATAATTATTCCCAAGGTAGGTATAGGTTGTACCATCTTCTATGATGCATCGGGTATCAGACTATAAGCAGTGCTGGTGTAGTAAGACAAATTTTTTGCATACAGGTCCCAATAGTTGGGGCCTAATAAGTGAAACTACTTGACGCATGTCAATGACATGAGGTATTTGTCCATGCCATATGTTTCTAGAGACATTATCTATTGGGTGAGTGATTTGTGCTGTACATAGAAAATAAGATCCTAAAATGTAACATTTCTCAGCACGACTTGAACCTCAAACATCACATATGGGTTGAATATCTACACTCATTTGATTTTGATCTTGCCTATATGCATAGGATGGGAAAGTTAGTTACAGATGAGATGAGTTAAAAAACACAAATACTGGCCATACGTGAATCCAATGATGAATGGATGTTAATAGACCTATTTTCTGAGATATATCTTTATTTTCATGATAGATAAGGGCAGTCTTCCCTCTCATCATTGACAATTACCTCTTTCCTCCTTGATAAGGTAAATGGTAGAAATGTTTTAGATACTAATGGATTGGTACTCCAAAAGATTATATCAGGAGATAACCTGCCTCCATATTAGTTTGTAGATAGAGAAGAAATCCATCTTCTACGTGGACATCTATGAGTTCCTGCGGATAAAATTGAGGAGTTGATGCGTGATTCCCACACTTCTTATAGGTCACATCATCCATGAATCTCAATGATATATCGAGATATGTGATTCCAGTATTGGTGTCCTAGGATGATACTCTAGATAGAAGGATTTATCACTAGGTGTTCCACCTATTAGTAGGTGAAGGAAGAGCACCTAAGACCATTAGGATTTTTACAACCACTTCCTATCCCAGAATGGAAATTAAATTATGTTTCAATGGATTTCATTGGAATCATACCTTATTCACTGAGTGGTAGCGATTCTATATTGGTAGTCATTTAATGACTAACAAAATCGTCCCACTTCATTACTATTCAAGAGACATTATCTGTTGATGAACTGGGAAGACTATATGACATTGAGATCATATGACTACATAGGGTTCCACATACTATCATTTTAGATATGGATTCTCATTTCATGTCACACTTCCGGAAGGTATTTTAAATGTATATGGGATCACATGTGCTTCTAAGTACTACATTTCACCCTCAAACCAATGGAAAATCAGTGGAGAAAATACTGGTTCTATAGGATATGATCCGACATTTTGTACATGATTTTGGTGGTTCTTGGGAGATGCATACCTTTCTCATCATGTTTGCCTATAATAAAAGATTTCAAGTGACTATTTAGATGGATCCTTTTGAGGTATTTTGTGGTAGACTATGTTGTTCACTACTAGGTTGGCTATAGGTAGGTGAGGTAGTTCTACTAGTTACTCATCTCATTATGGAGACTTTAGAGTAGGTTCATCAAATCATATATCTTATATCTACTCCTCGGTATAGAAAAAAATCTTATGCTGATCGTCATCAATGACTACTAGAGTTTGATGTTGGGGATTGTTTTTCCCTTCAGGTATCACAAAGGATATAGAATAGTTGGTTAAAAAGGAAGGGAAATCAGTTGACTCATTATGTGGGGTCATTTGAGATTCTGGAGAGAATCAGTTCGGTCACCTATCAATTGCTACTACCGTAAAGGTAAAATTCTATGTATGACATATTACTTGTCTCACAGATTCACCAGTATCATGCTGATTCATCTCATACTTTTGATCCTGATGAATTCAAGTTAGATATTGATGAGACCTTTGAGGAGTATTTAGAATTCATTGTTGTCCCAAGAATAAAGGCTATCTAAGGCAGCTATATGCCTTCGGTACGGGTGATATGGTAGAACAACCATATATAGGATGAGACATGGGAGAGGGGCGCTGGAAAACATACTCAGGGGCAATATTTTTTCTCATACATTGTTTCACCACCCTTAGAAGGCGAACTCAGGGATGAGTTCTTTTAAGGGGGAAGACTATATGAATCTGGTTTTTGATTCACATATGGATCCCTACAATTTTAGTATAATTCCTTATCATAGACCTCTTTGGATTCTTTTTTAGTTTTTAAAGGTATAAAGGGTTTCCTGGGCTTTTTTAGATACCTGGAGACTTCTTTTTGGGGAAACTGGCCTTGTCGCACGGTTAGTACACCATTGACACGCCGTTTTCCTAACTACTGGATGGTATTTTCTTGATAGATCCACCAAAAATGATTAGATCAAGACTATGTATAGAAATCATATGAGTTCTCCTTCTTCCTAGGTAAACATGCAAGGATGGTTCATGTTTTTTCAATCCATTCGGTGAAACTGTTCACATGCCATTTTTCTGGGAAATTTCACAAAATTTCCCTTAATGGTCAAATTATCCCCCCTCCTTTTTCCGTAATCTGAGTTAATATGGTATTTACCTCTATTTCTCTAATTTCAAATCTTTTTGAAGACCTAAGGTAGGAATCAAAATATATCCTTCCTTTGGGATCTGATCGGGCTTCTTTTCATCATGTTGGATGCGTAACAGTAAGTACACAAGTCCGTTTAAGCCTTTCCTCTTTTCTCTTGCTCTCGACCATGTTATTAGGGGTATGAATTCTTTTTAATTTTCTTATATAAAATCTAATTAGATCAAATCATGGTCTGATACTGGAGGGTGAGACTCATAGAAGCTTAAGGTGGGTGGTCTATAACCATTCCCTCAAGTTCATTGATTTTTTAATTGTCATGTGGGTCCCACTGATTTCATTAGTTTCCATTTATTGAATTAATATTTTGTGCATATAATGGTTAGAATTGTATGGTTATTTTCTTTCTAAATATGTGATTATATGTTATTGGTTAGTCCCATATCTCTATTCATCCCTTGTAGGATATTATTCCATAATTATCATTTTAGTGTTTTGACACGTTTGAGCCTCTGTTCAAGTGTGCATTAGTTTGACCTTTTTTAGGGTAAGTGTTTCTTTATTAAATGGATTTTTTATAATGATAATATAATAATGACAATGGCCATGTATGCTCACCACTTGACCAGCCTAATCTTGTCGCTTCAAATTGACAATATAATATGGAATGTGAATCGGAATGTATACTATGTATATGACTTGGCCTTAAATGTAAATAAAAATTAGGTTGCATATCCATAGAAACACTTAACACATTAATAGAAGGTAGTTGAATGAACCTTGAATATGGAATATTCTATAAATGTATTTATTAGTGGTTTCATGCTACATGGCTTTGTCACACTACTTAAAGGCAAGGCTTGAACCAAATGACTTGATTAAATGGTTGCATGCTACATGGCCTTATCACACAAATAAACAGTGAGGCTTGAACGAAATGACTTGATTAAAAGGTTCCAAGCTATATGACCTTATCATGGTATTTGAAGGTATGTTTTAAACCATATGAAAAATTACATGACTTCAATATCAAATAGGAGGGGCCTGACTCAAGTTCTACTTGATTTTTGATCATAGAATTCCATGAGCACTTGAGAACCCCATTTTAATTCAAGGACATGGATTGAAGAGGTTGAGACCCACCTTGATCATAATTCTAATCTATTCTTTGGATACCTGGTATGAAATTGTAGGATCTCTTACATGTTATCATAAGATACCTTAGATACACTCCTTGGATCCAGCATTTACAAGTATGTGCAATGGTTAAAGCCCATCTGGCCAAGTCATTTATTATCCTTGTTTTATCTTGGATGAAATCCTTGGACTCGGTAGGAATATAAATGTATAATTACATGGACTCGTCCCATTGGATTACACTCTTACATCATGTCAATCTAAAATTAATACTGAGTTGGTGACCCTTGAGGTCTACATCACCTTGGTTTTTCCCTTGGGACTTCTCATTTAAATATAATTACTCGTTTCCTTATTATAACTTATAACCTTCACTATTCTTAACATGTGATATGTTATAAACTAGAAACAATAAAATAATGAATTGGTTACATGTTTAGACACCATCTGAGTGGTGAATATGGTATGTGGGTATTTAGTTACATTGTACTATTTTACTTTATATATGCATGCTTGCACACTATTACATTTCCATGACACAGACTAGATGTTATAGACCCTATTGGTGGTGTCCCACTAAGATTTATCTCACACCTTCTACATGCATAGTTTGGTACCCAGAGTAGATTACATGGTTATTGGAATTGAAAAAGATAAGCATCTGACTTCGAACACTTGATTTCTTTCTGTTTAGGATGGAGATTGATAGTAGAGGACCGAGTTGGAACCCGAGATTCTTGGGATAGTATTTTGATTTATTTATAATTTTTTGGAACATGTTATTCTTGATATCTTGTATCCATGTTGTCCAGTGTTCTAGTGACATGAAATATCATCAGTTTTTGAATTCTATTTCAGTTTTTTGAGTTATAGTTACTATTGTATCTATGTTACTGTGTGCCTTCAATTTACTTATATTTCTTCTTCTATTTATCTATGTTTACATTCGTCTGATTCACTACAGTTTGATAATGATGGTATAGTGTCCCCACAGACACACCCTAGGACCTCACTACTATTCAACAACCTCTGGCAATGTGGGAGATGCGCTTGAGGTCATGTGGCCCACTGGGCATGAGGCAACTATTAAGTGGCATCCGGGTCCGAGATTTCACAGACGTGGGTTGGAAATTATGTTTGTTTCTTTAACATTGAAAAACTTATTGAGGGATTTTTAACACATAATAAAACCTCTAAGTAAAATTAATTGGTAACATATTGATAAATATCTCTATAAAATATTTAATGCATTGGGTAGCCTTGAAAATGGAACTAATTGAGGGTTTCTATTCTTATTAAATGATTTGAGTAACCATATTAGGACCCTATGGGAAATAATCAACAAATTCCTAATCCTATATTCGTATACACTATTGGGGAGAATACCCTTAATTATAGTAAAGAAGATATTATTAGATGAAATGGATTAAAATATCAACAATGCGTGATAATGATATATCATAAGTTGTGTGGTGTGGGATATTTTTTATCCATGAAAGAAGAGGACATGTGTATAATATACTCCTTACAAGATATTTTACAGTGTAAGGGTGGGAATGGTTCTAACCTAGGTTTCTCATATTTACTAATTTATTATGTTTTCGGGAAGTGGGTTAAGAGTGGTGTTAACCTAGCATTATGACATTCTTGAGTTGGCTTGGCATGGTTCCAACCAGGATTTCAGAAATCGATAAGTGATATATGTATTACTAAAACCCATAATTTTTAATTACTTGTTTTATATAGGTTATGTGTAATTTTTAATCTAGTATAATGATATTTTTTACTATATTTAGGTAAAATGTTCTACGAACCTAACATCCTTACATTCCTGATCATGGATCGATTGGGGGTTATGCCAAATTATTATTCTAAAATGGTTATGATATTTTGGGTAGATGATTATTAATCCCATATACTTACTCATGTTCTCATAATTTAGGGAAATAGTATCATTGTTTCCTCTGTAAATGTTGATGACATTTTCTGTTTAAGGTTCAAACATACCAATCGGATTCAAATGGGTTTATTCGTAGAACTGGAAACACCCAATGATACTATATCCATTTGGACCTAATTTCAAATGGTAAGTACTCACAAGTTGTGGATCGATGGGGCTTAAGAATTTTCATTGGTCGAGAGGATGGGAGGTCAGACTCATCACACCTTTTTGGGTGGAATTATTATCTACTCTAGGACTCTCTTTAAAGATTTATGTTATGTTCGTGAATCCTTATTACATTACCAAGTATGAAAATGAGATTTCCTTTAGATCTAACAATCAATGATTGATATGTATAAGATTTAGAGAATCTCTTATATGTATTTTAGGTTTTTCATCGATAGAGAATCATCTATATTTGTTATAGATTCATAGTCAATGGAATCCTTTAATACATTATATAGAGATTTATTGGTCATTATGATAACCATACTGGTTTTAAATCCACTCAGTGGGGAACTTGAACATTGTTATCGTTCAGAAGGACATGGATTATTTCAGAGTTGGGATCATACCCGGAGATGGGCTACCTACGTATCCTTGTTTAGAAAAAGAATCATAACCCACATAGTTCTGGAATTTAGAAATATTTTAATGTCATATGGGATAGACAAGAATTAATGGATGATAGGCTTCAACCTTAGAAAGGCTTCCTACATACTCTGCTTTTAAAGAAGAGATCAAAGTCCATGTAGTTAGAGATAGAAGTGTGAGGTTTATGCAGGATTAATGGCTCAAAGAGAGATTTCATAGTTACTTTTACACTCTATTCTCACTTGAGTCATGCTCAGTGTGAGAAACAAGAGGTATCAGAAAAACCTGATGATTTTTTCCACGAAATATGCGGTCACAATGAATGATATGGGGCTTACGTATGTATTATTTCCCAAATAGATAATGATCGGGACTTATTTTAGAGAAGATGTCCGGGAACAGGGTCCATAAATGTATATGTGCTTTTATGGAGATTTGTATACTCTAACTTGGGGCTTACTCCTGAGGGAAATGCCCAAATTAGGAGGGGAATTGGGACTTACTCCTAAGGAGTATTCCCAAATCAAAATATATTAAGACTGGTTAAGAAAAATTACAACTATGGCTTACTCTTGAGGAGGACCAAGTTAAAGGGACTTGAGAATTGGGGCTTACTCCTAAGGAGGATACCCATATTTGGGATATTGGGGCTTACTCCTAAGGAGGATGCCCAAATTAGGGAACATGGACTTGGGGTTACTCCTGAAAAGGAGGCCCAGATTAGGGGACTATTGGGACTTTCTCTTAAGGAGGATTCCCAAGTTAAGATCTTCTTATTTTAAAGAATGAGTTTGAATGGATAAAATCTCTAACCCTAGTGACATAATGATATGTAAATCACTAGGTTTTGAGAGATATTCCACAGTTACCTTTCAAATAAGGAATTTAACAAAGGAACCATGCCATAAATGACTTTGAAGAGGTGTTTAAAAGCTAAATCATGAAGATGAGAGGTGGATTTGAATAAATGAGTTGAATAGGTATGAGGGGCACCCAAAAGAATGTAGGCGTGCAAGTCCTGTGGGGGCGCGCAGGTCCTGGTCGTGCAGGTATACCTGCGTGAAACTTGGGTACATGTGTGCCAGTCAACCCATAGGGTAATACATGAGTGGGGCTTGGATCAAGCCATTAGTATTATCCCTAATGGCTTCCAAAATTGTGGCGCACAGGTTCTGTTGAAGGTATAAGGCAACACATAATTGTGACCATATCCTTTAAGGGTTAGAAACTTAGGTGCGCATGTGTTGATGAATTTCAACACTTAGGCCTTTTTCTCACTCTTTTGATCTTCTATTAAAGGTAATAAATTTCCTTAGAAGTGTTCAGAAGAATTTAAGAAGAGAATAGGGGACTAAGACCTGGAATCTGGGTTTCTGGATTTTTCATTTTTTTAAAATGGGGGGCCCATAAGGGGTATTTATAGGCTACTGAACACCATGGGAGAAAATCAAATAGGGCACACAGGTGACCTGTGCACCCAAAATGTGGCGCATAGGTATACCTGCATGACCATCATGGAACTTGCACGACCCATGCTTAAAGAAATCCATGTTCATGCCATTGTCAATTTTTGATGTTTCTTCAAAGGATGAATCAATTTGTGTTCCACGTATTTCCCTTTTCATTAATTAGACTCTATGATGGAAAGGAGCGTAAAAAAAATTCCCCCCTCAGAGTTGGATCCAAAAAAAGGAGGATGTGACTCTGAGGTAAAGAAGAAAACCAAGGAATTACGGCATGTTGGTTTTGAGCACACACAGAGGGCCGCACAGGTGAGAGGTGCGCAGGCTTCAGCGCGCAGGGGTGAAGCCTGGCCTATAAATATGCGCCTCATTATCACACAAGGTACCAGGCATTGAATTCTTCTAAGATCTCACTGGGCCGGTTGCTCTTGTCACGCAGGTTGCTGATTTTTCGCGGTTTCATTGCTTCTGTTCATGTCGCGCTGTTATAGAGGTATTTGGACTTGCGCGGTGATACGTGTGCCAAAACCTAAACGACACATTTAAACTTGCGCGCCAACATTGGACTTGCGTTCCTTAATTCATTAGCCATTTTTTTAATTTTTATCACAAATTTTATGAAAAATAAACTCACTTAAGAGTTAATTATTCAACCTTTGTGCAGATTCAATGGCTCCTAGAAGAATTGGAATAGGTGATGAACTGGATAGCAAGAGAATTGATGACCAGATGAAAGTTATTGGCCATGATAACTATGATAGCTGCGACAACACTCTTTCAGATTTGGCCAAGTAAATTAAGAAGTATCATCGTAATCTTTCACAGAGCATCTACTTGCCTCTATATGGGCATGCTCATCTGCAAGAAGTCAATATTCCAGAGGCAAAGTATTATCTCCCACATTCTTGGTTTTAGAATTACACCAATTTTGCTTCAGCAAATATATCAAGTGGAGGATCATTTGTTAATACTGGAATAGTGGAGAAGGCATACATAATGCATCATAGCCCTTGTTCCCCAGATCTGAAACCTCACAAGCCTGAGCTGCAACCACATTGTTATCCTCCAATCTTCCAAAATTCTCATACAGATCAATACAAAGGCAAGAAGAAGAGTTGGGAATTCTGTCTTGGAGGAGGAGTGAAGTCAACTTTGATATGGGCATATTGGGTGCGACAAACCTATGCAGAGTTTGTTGAGGATTTGAAAGGAGCTGCAATATATGAAGTCGTCTGGGCTGGGTAGACATATGTTTATAGGAATGTTGACTTTGTGCCAGAGTGAATCAGTCGCTGGAGCCGAAAAACCAATTCTTTCGATCTGACTCATGGAGAAGTAGGAATCAGTTTGTGGGATGTCTACAAGATCTCGGGGGCTCCAATTCTAGGTGACATGTATGATGAATTCATCCCTCCCAAAGTGACTTGGAATAATTCTGAGAAGACTCGGGATTTGGCTCAAAAATTATTGAAAATCTTCTACAAGCTCAAGAATTTGAAGACCTCTAAAACTCATTATAGAAAGGATATTCATCCAGAGGAGTGGATGGATATGTTTCTTACCAGGAAGGAGGAAGAATGGACCACTTGTACTAGTCTTACTATTTTCCCCATAATAGAGAAGAGGGGTGTTTCTAGCACATTCTGACCGACTCTAAAAGCAGAAGAATTTGTTAAGTGGGGGGATGAAGTGGATTAGAGAATCCCAAAAAGACCCGTCTGGTAGGATTCATAGACATTTGGCTTAGTGTTTATCTTCTGCCAGTTAGGGATTCGAAGGGAGGCATCCGGCCAGGGACCATCATTGTGGCAGCCAAGTTGGATGAAAATAAAATGGTTGGGTGGTCCACCCCCATTTTGGCGAATATTCACAAGAGCTTACACCCTGTCTTTATGGGTAAGTATCCTTTGAGATTAGTGGGACCATTACATGTTTTTTGGGGATGTATCACCACTCATTTTAGGACCTATTCTATACAGAACGGTGTATAGGTTCCTGGAAGTTCTTTCAGGCCATCAGTGCAAGAATTTTTCTGGAGATTCTCCCTTTGCTCTCAACATCTACGATATGAAGGTGAGGCTGAGCATGTTCAAGGAATTAAATTTCATTCCTTATAGAAACCCGCCAACCGATTGGTTTGTTGATGATGGAACAACCGGCTTTGAATTGTGGTCATAAATGCTGGCTTGCAAAGATAGTGTACTAGCCACCAGGATTGACTAAGAGATTATATACGAGGCCTATGCTCCATACAGATTTTCAGCCAATTCAAGTGTCTGCAGTAGACTGTTGTATCCCCTCTTATACATGTCAGGTCAGAGTAGAATATGATGGTGTTCTGACAACTATGGTTGCTGGAATCTATGGAGAAGACTGGGGTAGTGTTTGTTCTACCAGTTGATAAAGCGATGAGAAATTTGACTACATGGTATGCTGAGAACTGGATAGAATTATACCCTGAAGGGGTACTGAATAATCCAGTTTATCAAGTGGGGAGAAATAAAATAATATTAGAGAAAGAAACCCTTGATCAGGAAGGTGATGCTTCCCCACATAGAGCTGATTCTCCAGGTTCCTCACCTAGGGCTGACTCGCCGGATTCCCAGGATGGGGATGATGAGGCACAACATGCGGCAAAGCGGCCTCGTGCTAGATATAATCCTCATGTCAGAATTAAGAGACCCACTCCATTTACTCCTAGTGAGTTACTTCATTGGGGAAATTTAATCACCATTACTTTATAGAGAGAAAAATTTCCCTTTCTTATTTTCTATCTGTATTTGCTGGAGCTGGGAAGAAGTGAAAGTCTAAAATTGTAGGACCCTCCTCACAGCCTTCTAGTACACACACTAAATATCTACAACCAGAGGTTGTCTAGACGTGGCAGAGTTTATATTGTGATGCAGAAATTTTCTGGATAGATCTGTACGAGGGGATACACATCCCTTGAATAGGGAATCTTCGGGCCTCCACCGATATCCATTTTGAGGATAAGCCTGATAAAGTGTGGTCTTACAACAGAGAGCTAGAGTTGTTCATATATTCCACTGATGATTCCATTCCTGTCAACAATCGGGTGAAGGAAATGATAGATTGTGGCCCCACTGATGGTCCTGGTGTTTCCGAAGATGAGGATTGGCACGATTACATGGATCCTGAAGATGTAAGTCTCTTTCCTTATTTTACTTTGTAACTTTATTCCAGTTAAAGATTTGTTACTCAATGAAATTACATTCTTCATCCTGCAGCTTGGAATGAAAGGATCTTCTGAGGTTCCTTCACCATTGTATAGCCCTGGTGGTACTGCCATCGGGGCTAATGAATCTCCTCGATACCTGGGCAAGATATCTCTAGGAAAGAAAGAGATGGAGGAGGAGTTAGACAAGGCTTTTCATTCTTCAATTCTTGTATTTGGAGTTGATGATGTCATCACTCCCAAAAAGCTGAAGAGGCAAAAGTGTCGAAGGAAAAGTCCAAAACTAAACGTTTTATCAGTAGTTGTAAGTCCTTCAGATAGTCATGAGTCTCAACCCATGAAAAGAAATCTCATACTTCTTGAAATTGTAGGGGCTCCTTCATTTTCTACTCTAAAGAAGAGGACTAACCCTCCTTTGAGGATGACACAGGGTGCTGGTGAACAATCACAAGTTCATGCTAACTTGGCTTCTCCTGGAGAAGAGCCAGTGTCTATTCCTAGTACCTCTCCCTCTGTTACTACAAGGAGAGAAGAGCATGCTTCTGGTAATATAACAATACTTTTTTATGTTGAATGAAAACATCAACTGACTTCCATTCTGTGATACTTTAGGTTAAACACTTTCAACAGAACATTTAGCAGCCACTACAGCTGACACCGCAATTTTATCTAAAGACGCTGCCCGGGGTCAGAGGCTATAGGATGAAGGTCACCGAGAAGATGCATCGAATGCTCCAACTGGTGAGAATAATCCAGAATCTAAGATAACATTTGATGAAATGATGGTACTTGGAGAATATTTTGAATATTTTTTAGATCATGTTAAATTACCATGTAATTTAGAAGATTTTGGACGTGAGTGTTTTCTTTAGTCCTGTTAAAATAACTTATTATTACTTCTCTAACCATGATTGGTTCAAATGTGCAGTTCCATATGAACCTAGTATATCTTCCTCAAACTCGTCTTGAAGATCCTGTTGAAGCTAAGAAAGATGGGGAGGAGCCTTATCATATTGTTGATCTACCATTGGGTAAGAGGTAACAATATTTGTGGCTGTACTTAAATTGCAATACATATTAACCAAATTTTCTCATCCCTTGAAACTGAAAAAAAAATTCAATTGACTATGTAGGGCCATCAATTTTAGTGGCTAGATCTGGAGGTGAAGCCTCAGACTCCACCCCAATAGGAATAGAATATGGAATAACAATGGTCGGGGGGAGGAGAAGAAAAGGGAACTTCTCTAAGAGTATTAATACCGGATTATATTCCCCCATGTGACAGTGATGCTGAGTCAGACCCAGAAGTACAAAATGTGCTCCAATTTTCACGACGCAAGGCATGGAAGAACATATGGGAGATCATATATGAATTTCTTCTTGAGGTGATGTCTTCGAAGATCCCGCGACTGTCATCCCTGTCCGTCATGTTGGGACATGGCGGTTTTGGATATCAAGAGATTCATGGCATAGTGAAACAAGTCATCTTAAGAAGGGAGCAGGAGCATAGGTACCATCAAGACTTGACCAGAGTAAGGCTGTCAGCCAATATCAGCGAGTTTGAGGTTGCAGTGTCCCGAGATGAGGCTGATCATGCTAACAAGTTGAAGGGGCTAAAGAATAAGATCAAGGAGAAAATATTCCAAAATATGCACCTTCAGCAATAGTTAGATGCTGTTATTAGGGAACATGACATGCTGAACAATTCACTAGAAGGAGTTCAAACAAATGGTATGAAATCCATTGCTGAAGCCAAGAAATCACTCCATCAAGATGAAAAGAGTGAAGCTGGTTGAGTGCATGAACATCAAGTGGCTGTTGATGAAGCTTAGGATGCCGTAAATCAAATGAAGACTTATGTTGATAGTATCTTGTTATCCCTGGAAAGAAGAGAAGAGACTCCAGTCTGTGGATGTCCTTCTAACTTGTGTGCATCAAATGAAAAACACTTTCATATTCAATCATTTGTGAATGCATTATTTTTCTACTTGATTTAAATTTTACATAATCCAATGGGCCTAGTAAGTAGAGTTTGATTTTTTCTAGGATTATTATAAACAGCCCTACAAACATTGAATCTTCCTATTACTCAATATTACCTAAATCATACAAAATGTATGTTTAATGAGATGGTAATTGACTTTTATTCAAAGTTACCTTTTCTTTTGTGGGCAGTTTAATGCCATGCACGTCGGAAATAAAAAGGCTAATGTTTAAGGTCAGAATAGCTTTGACCGAATGGATTAAAATTGACTCAAGTCATTGCTAATTTATCTGAAAACATGTTACCATATTCAAGTATGGGGGAAAATTTTGTAAACTATGACTTATGAAATTTTGAATCTGAGGAATGATGTGAAAAAGGGAAAAAAGGCATTAGAAGAAGTACTTCCTAAGAATGAAGTTTCCACTATTTAATAAACCTGTTAGGAGGGTGAATTATGTTGGGCCACTTAAGGGCATTGGCTGCATAGTTAAATAATATCATCTTTTGGTTGACATGTCTGTTATGTTGACTACTTATGCAAGGCTTCCTAAGGGCACGTATTGCATAGTCAGGCAAAAGAACTCTCAGAAATATTACTTTTCTATTGCTAAAAAGCCAGAAAATTTTATGGAGATTCAAATTTTCCGAAGCAGAGAGTTTGCTGTATGGAGAGAGGTACTGAATATGGATAGGATATTTCCAATCAAGATTGTCTAAGAACTTGATGAATGTCACTCCTGTGAAGGTCTGACCCAAACGTAGGGAATGAAAATATAAACCATAGACTTAAATACATTAGATCATCAAAAAGAGTGTGGGATAAATATGTTAATGATAGCTATTTTTGTGGATCCCTACATATTGTTGTTAAGACAAATAAGGACATAGGGGTTTTCCTCCCAAGAAGGAATTTACCATTTTTTGAGAAATCTGTTAAGGGGTTGAATTATGTAGGGCCACCTAAAGGCATTGGTTGCATAGTCAAATAATAATATCTTTTGGCCAACAGGTCTGTTATGTAGACTAGTTATGCAAGGCCACCTAAGGGCATGTGCTACATGGTCAATAAAAAGAACTCTCAAGTATCAGACCTTTTGTGACTAGAAATCATGAAAAGGGTTATGGAGATCTAAAAGTATTTAATGTTAGGAGTATGGAACATGAAAAATGGGTATTGTCCAATGCATGAAAGAGATACATAGACCAACACTGACCATAATCATGTTGTGGATGGGTCCTGAATTAAGGTGTTGGACTTCACTATGTATCCCATAAGGATGGGATTCAACCATACGTAGTTCTTAAAATACAGTTTAAAGTCATGTGGGATGAGAGTGTAGGAGATCTTAGTTTAGGGTTATAGAGCTAAGACCATTATAAAAAGTACAAAGTGTGTTTTATAAACCTGATGTGAATGAAGACCAAGGATTCCATACCACATTCATGTTTTTACAGGGGGGATTTTTAGCCAAAGGACTGAAAGTGTAATTTGGGGTTAGGTGGAATATGGGGTTAGGCCCAAAGACTTGGGGATGGATTTGAGGGATGCTCAAACGTTACTACGTTTCCCATAAGGATGGGAATCAAGCCACACATAGTTCTTGAAATACCCTTTGTACAGATTTGGTTCACACAAGTGAAAGGTGAAAGGGGACTTTAGTGTAATGATGGTTTGACCCAAGATAAATGTTCGGGCATTTCCATGTATGCAAATATTCTTTAGAATATAACATGATTGGAGATCAATGTAAATAATGATTCCCTCTTAGGTGAGGGTGTCAAAGAATGTTGTAGTTTATTGTCATACAGGAGAAAAGTGCGAACAGTTTAACGTCATATAGCAAGGACGATGGTGAACCAATGTAAAAAATAATGGTTCTGGGTGTGGTTTCATGAATCAACATCGTATGAGACGAAGGTGATCTGATGTGAAGAGATTGACTTTGGGCTTGAACCTTGAGTGGTTCCCTACGTACCCAGTCTAGAAGGTGAGGATCAATGACCGCGTAGTTCAATTAAAAATTAATTGGTGATCAAGTTGTACTTGAGGACAACCCAAAGATAGTGTTGATACTTAGATGTGATTAGTGTCCCAAAGAGGGTTTTATGGTTGACGTTTACTCTAAGATCACTTGATTCATACTCGTTGTGAGAAACAAGAGGTAGGAACAACCTTAACGATGCACAATTTAAGGTTATGTTGGATGATGATGGGACTATACTATTTAATGTCCTGCAGTAAGGACTTAGGGGGGACTATGCAGTTTAATGTATTGCAGTGAGGACAATGGGGACACAGTTTAACGTCATGATGGACGTATTAGGGACTTTTTTATAGTTTAATGTCATGTTGGACGTAAGGGTGCTATACAGTTTAGCATCATGTAGCTAGGACATATGAGGGACAATACAGTTTAACATCAGGTTGGAAAATGGCATAGTTTAATGTCATGTTGGATGATGGTGCGAATATTTTAAGGTTATATGCATGGACTGTAGAAAGGACAATACAGTTTAACGTCATGTTGGACGATGGTGTGAATAGTTTAAGGTCATATGCATGGACTGTAATGATATATTTGTGTTATAAAAAATACTTCTTCCGAAATCTGGCCTTATTTGGAGTCGTGATGAGTTGTCCATCCATTGAGATTAAAGAATAAGCTCCATTGGAGTAGAACTTATGTATTGAGTAAGGTCCTTACCACTTTGGCTCAAATTTTGGAGGCTTCTTTCCCAGTATCATTAGAGTTCATAGAACCAATACCAATTCTCCATGAACGAATGAATGAAGATGAACTTTTTTGTTGAAATATTATGCTATTCGATTATGATAGACTTATAAGTGGTTCAAGGTGCACAATATTTTCTCGTCTAATCATTCCAATTCATCCAATCACTTTTGGGATTGTTCATCTACAGATGACTAATCAAAAATGGCTACCCTGTGTGAGGGTAATTGAACCTCAATGGGAAAGACTACTTCTGTTCCATATACCAATGAATATGGAGTTGACCGAGTTGCAGTGCAGGTGGTTGTACGATAATCCCATAATGCATGAAAACGTTTATCAATCCATGAATTTTTATCTTTATCCACCATCTTTTGAAGTATTTTTGAATGTTTCTTGTTGAAGGCTTCTATTTTTCCATTGGATACTACATGATACCGAGATGAATGATTGGATTCGATGTTGTATTCTTGATACAACTTCCTTACCTTTGATGAATAGAAGTTCGTGCCATTTTCCGTCAATATGGTATGATGGACACCAAATATGGTTATGATGTTAGACTTGATGAAGCTAAATATGCTTTTAGAATTGACTTCTTTGAGAGGTATTGCCTCTGCCCATTTGGAAATAAGTCACTAGAAGTAAGAATATACTTAATCTACTTGGTTGTAGCTAAAGGATAAGGTCCTACTACATTCATTCACCATGTAATGAATGGCCATGAGTATTTAGCTGTATGAAGAAACTATGGGGGCTGATGAATGAAGATGGCACATAATTGGAAAGAATGAAACTTCTTTGTGAAATCAACACAATCTTTTATCATTGAAGGCAAAAAGTATCCAAGCCTTCAAATTTGATCAGATAGACTATGTCCGGACTGATGGCCCCACATACTCCTTCATGCACTTCTTTCATGACAACCATTGTCTCTTCACCGTCAATGCATCTAATGAGAATTCCATCAAAAACTCTTCTATAGAGAATTTTCTCTAGGTGATCTGGGCTATCATAAAGAGTAAAATTGACCACACGTCACTGGACTTGTTCTTTCCCAGCTTTATCAGGTGGAAGTGTTCCATTTGGAAGGTATTCCCTGATAGATGTCATCCAACCTATAGTATGACCATATGGTTCAGAAATTGCACTAATTTCATTGATTTCCTCTACTCTAGTTTGAACATAAGGTGAAATTGTTTGACAATGGACAATACTGATGATTGTCTAATCCCGATTTGGATCTTCCAACACTGTGGCTATATAAGCCAGTGCATCAGCTTGGGAATTTTGTGATCACAGGACATGAGAAAATGTCATTTACAAAGGAAACTCCTACATTAACTCTCTGACGTAATCATACAATGGGATTAATGCTTCTTTTTTATGGAAAAATCCCCATAGACTTGTTTGATTACCAGGTCTGAATCAACTTTCCCCTTTAAGTGATTCAATTGTTCCTAAAGCACTAACTCCAATCCTATAATGAGAGCTTGGTATTATTCTTCATTATTTGTCCCGCCTACAAACAATGAGAAGGAATAGGGTAGCACTTCCTTTTCTGGAGAAATGAGCCCAATTCCTTACCCAACATTGTTGAATTTAGGATCTTCCATTTTATTCCCTATTGGACTTTTGGAAGAACCATCAAAGTACATTTCCCATGTTTGAAGACTATCTTGAATAGAGAAGACTTACTCATCAGGAGGTTCAATATCTGAAGATGTATCTTCTACTGAAGGGTGTTCAGCAAGGAAATTAGCCAGATCTTGGCCCTTTATTTCCTTTTGAGACACATATTGGATATCAAATTTCTGCAAAATAACTGCCCACCTTTCCAGACGTCCTGTAATCATTGGATGACTAAGGATGAATTTTAGCGGGTTATTGTGAGATACGAATTGGACCTCATGATGTTGCAGGTAGTGTCTCAACTTTTTAACTACAAAGATTATCTCTAGGCAGCACTTTTCTGTACTTGAATATTGGGTTTCCACTCCAAGCATAGTTTGAATGAGAGAGCAAAGGATGTTTTCATTCCCAGCATCATTATTTTGGGCAAGGAAGGTACCCAATGATCACTCTAAAGTTGTCACATAATGAATAAGTTGCCTTCCTTCAACAGGTGGCATTAATACCGGTGGACTTAAGAGATATTTCTTGAGAATATTGAATGCTTCTTAACATTTTTCAGTCCACTAGTATGTGACTCCCTTCTTCAATTTGGTGAAGGGTAAACTTTTGCCTACCAAATTGGTGATGAGACGCAGAATATAGGCCAAGTGTCCTTGAAGTCCTCTCAACACATTCAAATTTCAAGGAGGTAACATACCAAGGATTTACATTTCCTTCTCAAGATCGACTTAGATACCACAATTTCATAAAACAAAGCCGAGAAATTTTCCTGAGGTTACCTCAAAAGCAAATTTCAAGGGGTTCATCTTCAAATTATGTTGTCGAAGTTTGTGGATTATGATTTCCAAATCATCCAAGTCTTTAGAACATTGTCTAGATTTAACCACCAAATATTCCACAAAACATTCAACAAAATTCCATAAAAAGTATTTGAGGATATGATATATGGCACGCTGATATGTTGTACCTGCATTCTTTAGGACAAAGGGCATTACCCAATAGAAAAACACACCCTTAAGGGATCTTAAAGCTGTTGATTCTTTATCTTATGGAGCCATTCAGATTTGATTGTATCCAGAATATCCATCTATGAACGAAAGTGCTTCATATCCACCTGTTGCGTCAATTAAGCGTTTTATAATCATAACTAGAAAATCATCCTTAGGACAATTCCGATTAAGATCTCTAAAATAAATTAAAACTCTGATTTTACATTCTTCTTTTTCACAGGGACAAAATTAGCCATCCATTTGGGATATTGAACTTCTCTGACGAAGTTAGATTTGATAAGATTATCCACTTTATCTTCAATTTTGGAAGCATAAGTTGGGTGTGTTCTTTTTGCAGTTTGTTTGAATACTTGATGTTCGTCTGGTAAACCCAAACGATGAGTAGTAACATCAGGATCAAGCCATGTAATTTTGGTTACTTCAAAGAAAATATATCTCGATTTTTCTTTGAAATTGAAATATAGATTTCTTGCTCTTTAATAGTCATGGCCGCACTAATTTAAGTGGGCGTGGATCTTCTTTTGTACCCAAATTTATTTTTCTGTGTTCATCCAAAATAGTGGAGATACCATCTTTAAATGATGGAGGAGCATCCCTGAGATCTTCCTCTTCTTCTTCAACATGTGTTACTTCTTCTGTTTCTACTTGCATAGTAGATGATGAAGTATAATTTCCATGATCAGGAGAGTTGCTAAAATTTTAACATCTTGAAGAAGAGGATTCCATTTTTGACCCTATTGATGATGAAGGGTCTTCCTTGGGTAATAAATATGAGATGATGGATTTTGAATCGACATCATCGTTCACCACTAACATTTCTATAACTTCTGCTGGCCTGGTTGGTGAAGTATAGACTTGCTAGATTTCAGTATATAAAATGAATACATCTCCTTTTGAGCTTTCATCATTGCTTGGTGAGTCAACACTTTCTCCCATGCTTTCTGGCTTGATTGTCGTAATTAACATTATGAGAGTTTCTATAAGAGTACTTATATTTGGGTCTATCCTATCAATTTGACTAATAGTCAACACATAATCTGTACTCATGTGTAAGAATGGGTTTACTGGAATCGTTTCCAAACCATATGGAGCATTAACTTTGGTAACCTCCCTTGTTTTGGATTTATCATTTCCATCCATGTGATAGAATTATTCCTCAATGTATTGATATTCACATGTTTTGAATGGGGCCTTATCACTATATAATGTCCCAATTTGACAATTGAAACAATATTTGAGGCATTGAGGATATGATGAAGGGATAACCGCATGTTTATGTAGAAAAGGTCTTCCAAGAAAAACGTTGAAGGATGTATCGTGAGAAACAAACAAGAAATATGAATTCGATACAAGGTCTCCAAACGGAGTTCTGAGTGTAATCTTTCCCAGTGGTTCTTGTTCATTTTTATCATATCCTTGTAACATCAAAGTAGAAGGAGATAAATCAGACTCTGTGAGGCCCAATCGACAAAGTGTATGAATTGGGACGAGGATGACTCCTGGACCATTACCAATGAATGCTCTTCGGATGTCTACACCATTCACATTGCCAGATAAATAAAAAGGTCTAATATTTCCATGCACAACATTATCTTCATCTTCATCTGTAAAGGATATCACTACATGGAATTCTGCAGGACCATTCTCAACATGGTAGACTTTAGCCACATCAATTTCAGTTTCTAATTCCTGAGGACTTGACAAAGCCTCAATGAGTGCCTCCTGAATATCCTTCGATAGATTCAAGGCATCCAGAATTGATAACTTGGCCGATACTTGGGACAAATGTTTCAAGACATCATATTTTTGGTCCATAGGTCTGCGTTTTCCAATAGGAACCTGTGGTTTCGTAGGGGCCTTAAAAGTTGATGCTTTGGAAGTATATGCATCTTGTATCAGGGTAGGAGTTGGAAACTCTCCTGGATTTGGAAGATTACACCAAATAGGCCTATTAACTTGCTGAGAGGAAGAAGGCGGAACCTCTAACCTATCCTCTAGAATAATTGTGCTAGGACTGAATCTGCTATTGGTGGAAGAATTTTCTTGTTCTTGTTGAGCCTACTAAAGGGCTCTGCCATGAGTTTCTACTGCATATATAGTTCTACCAGGGGTAGGATTGGAATAGTGGATTTTGGGATATCCACGTCTTCCTCTGTATCCCAAACCTCTGGAACTCCCTCTAATTCCTCTATTTGATACATGGAAGTCATGCTTATCAAAATTGAAACTATGGCTAGCATAAGGATTTGTTAATTGAATCATGTTAACAGAACCAAAGATCAACTCTTCATCTAATGAAGACTCTACCTGACTATCCAATTTAGGTCGTGTCGTTTGGTGGGAAGGTGCCCGTGGCTTTAAAGTAGATGGCATAAAATCTACCTGAGTCAAAGAAAACCAGGTCTTTGACACAATTTCATCTTCTTATGATTGTTCTTTTTTCTTTGAATTATGCTGCCACTTCGAAGATTTTCCCTATGATGAATAGGGTTTTGATGTGGCATTCATAGCAGAAGACACAATTGGTTTTTTTCAATTGTGTTTTCAAAATGGAATGAGTTCAGTTGATCTTTTTTCTAACCATCCAAACATCATATTTCTGCACATTTTTTCTTTTGACTTCTTTCCACTCACCTTCTTCCTCTAGATTTGTAGCAGTAACACATGCTACTTGAGCTGAAGAGCCTTTCAGTTTGACTTGTCCCAAATACACAATCTTTCACAGGAGGTATTTGAAGACAAAACACTCCTGAATGGGATTCCCCAACATCTGATAAAATAGAAGATAGTTGGGATGGTCTTCATCTCCTTCCTTGTTTGGCCTTTGGGTCCTTGGAAATTGAACCAAATTATTTTCCAGAGCTGAAATAATGTAACCAGGAACTTGTTCATTTTGGAAAGAATAAAATTTCCTATTCAGATCCTCAAATTGTTTCCGTCTTTGATCTCATTGATCAATATGATGAAACAACCTCTATTGTTGATGCTATGGAGGTGGAGTCCTTTGATAAGATGAAGGTTTTGAATTAGAAGCATGTACAGGTGCTTGTTTAACCGTAACTATAGTAGTATCTGCTTTACCCATTATTCTTCCTGGTACTGATGTAATTACACAAGTTTTATCCTTTGTCTACATAAGAGAGTCTTCAATATGCTGAGTGATCGAAGTAATGTCTCAAAACCCTCTTGTGTATTTCACAGGGATCAATGGTGTGCATAATTCATCATACAAAGTTTCCACACATATTGGCAACAATTCTTCTTGAGGGAGTGATATGCTTAGGGAATATGTTAATCCCTTCCAGCGAGCAATGAAATCCCAAACCCTTTCATTCTCCCTTTTCATAAAATTTGTAAGATAAAAAACTATTGTTTTTGGAAATGTTGAGCTGAATTGAAGAAGGAATTGTTGATAGAGATCATCCCATTCGGTAAATGACTAGGATTGAAAGCTTGTTTACCAAACAAAAGCAGGGCCTTGTAATGACTATATAAAACACCTAAGTATAACTCCTTCTTGTTGTTGAGGGGTTCCCACCATAGGATTGGAATGAGAAAAAAAATGTGTTAATTGTTGCTCTGGGTCTCCCCGAACCATTAAAGATTGGGAATGTGGTACATTTAAAATTTGATGGGGGGGGGGGGTGGAATTGCATCAACCCATTCTAGGAAAGATCTCTTTTCTGGTTGAATTTGTGCACATTTTCCCTCCATAGCTTCCAAATGAGTTGTTAATGACTCAATGTTAGTAATTAACTTTTGAGAATCATCCAGTTGATCTTGGACCTGAGAAGGTATAATAACCGGTGCTTGGATAGGTGTGGTTACTGGTACTGCAACTGATGGTAGCACCACCGATTGTTGTTGCGCATGACCCATAGGACTAGACCTGTGAGGGTTTATTGGTAAAGGAGGATACTCTTGATCCATCTCAGTAGCCGCAACAAATTCCCTTGGCTGACTGACTCAAGCTCGCTTAGGAGGAAGACTAAATTGAAGTAGTTCTGCATTCAACCTCCTCAATTCCTCCATTTTTCCTCCTATTGTGCAAATATTTTCTCTAGTGAGATTGATTGGTCTTCTTGAGTGGGAGGGTGGAATGCAACCCGATTCTTTCCTTTCCCCTTGTTTGATGCCTTTCAGAGAGGGGGAAGTTGATTATTTGAAAGAATACCTAGATTCCGAGTAATCCTTTGATTTCGTGTACGCACACCTTATTTATTTGCCTCTGTGTGCACATCCTCTTGAGCAAGAACTTATTCATCTGATCCCTCTGAGTGAGCCTCAACTGGGGGATCAGAAACAACGCCATTGATGACATTAATTGATGTATAATACATTGAATCCCTTTTATCTGAATTTCTGCGATATTATATTCTTTCATGTCCTTGATGAGACATCACCTTTTGTTGATTTGATCCCTCATGAAATTCTTGATGAACCGTAATGTGGAAGTAATATCATTATAATTAGGCTCTTTGTTCCTCTTGTGGCTTCTTTACTAATCGATAGAAGACTAAGTTTCTCTGAGGAAGAGATTGAGGATTTGAAGAAGTCCCCAATCTTGTGGACTGGGGATATTCTTACTGTTCCTACTCAACTCCTTGAATCCTATTTGTTGATTCTGATGGATGGGTTAAAAGTGTCCCCAGACTGGAAAGTTGGGGTGGCTCTTTAGTTTCTATATCTGAGAATTTCTTAAAATTTCTCCCGATCTTTCGTACTTTAGTCCGCAAATTGGTTGGATGCATCAACCTACATCCACTCAAATCACCTGGCTCAAAATACCATTGGATGATTTCTGACACTTCTGTCACTCGAAGATGTGCACGCTCTAAATGGGATTCATGTTCGACATTCTCGTATTCCTGATGCAAGAGTAATTGTACAAATTGTTCTCTGTATGCTTTACTTTGAAAATAACTAGTTGAGGATTGTTCTTGAGCGATCCTTTGATTACAAACAAAGCTAATTGGCTGTGGCCGGCCATGGGTAATAACATTGTATGAGACCATTTTTGGCAGGCTTTGTTGACTGGAGAGTACAGTGAAATGTAGTGCACCATGAACACCCCATCCTCTAATATGAATACCAGATGGGGCATTGAAAGTTAACTGGTGAAATATTCTTAGTGCTCCAAGACATGAACAATAAAGGGATCTCTACTTATTTTTAGCCTTTGGATATCAAGAAACTAAGAGAGATGCCAAATCAATTTGGTGTTGTAACCCTTCTATTATCTTGACATGATTTTCATATTCATCATAAGATAATATTATATTTTCCAATTAACAAAGATTTTTCCACATGTTGAGACGAATATCATGAATACAATCTTCCATCAACATCTCTGGAATGTCATAATGAGAGTCATAAAAAGGCCAAAACATGACTGGCACTTCACCTTTCACCACTTGTTTCCTCATATCCGTCACTTCCTCTTTTCCATTCAATGAAGATTATTCTACCTAATTAGACCAGAGCTATAGATTCATTATTGATTCCTCAGATTCAACAAGATTGGTAGAGAATTCACTTATCAAACTAGAAGATGAATGACCCATGGGTGGTTCAGAGAATGACCTACACCCCAATCTATCTTCTGATTGAGAAATTATTTCACCTGCTAGCGGTAAAGCATCAGACATGACTGGCTTCACATTTGCAAGTGCCTCAAGATAATAGGGCTTTCTCGTCACTGTATTTTCCTTTGAAGAATTTTCCATGAAATGAGAATTACTACCACAGAGAGGACATTCACAGTTAAATTCATCATCATAGGGTGGACAACCATGGTGGGTTACAACAAAAGATGAAACCTCTTGTTCCTTAGTCTTTTGGCCATGCAAATGGTTATCATGGCTCTCATTTGAAGATAATACTTCGAGATCGACCAAACTGTCATGAAGCATTCCTTCATGAGGAAGTGTGTGATGTAGACCTTTGGGATTAATGTTCCCACTATTGGGAACTGAGAGAGTAGAATATTGAGTTGCAATAGATAATTGTCTGAGTGCATCAAGAACTCCAGTATCAAGCAAAGCCTTGTTACAGATTGGCTCTTGATTTATTGACTGTACTGGATGGGTCTTTATTTTAGAAACCTTCTTACTCACTTTGGGAACTAATTCTTGACGAAAGTGTTTATTATGGGCAGGTATATGTGCCTGCTCAATAAAATAGTCAGGTTAGGCTATTTATCTCCACTCAAATCAGGTGTATGTGCCTGACTTGGTTGTCCGTATGATATGGGGGAGTATGCCCCACAACCCTCTTGGACTGAAACAGAGGTGCGTGTCTGTTTCAGAATGATATGTTAATGTGTCACTCCACTGGTAAGGATAGATTTTCATTTCTTTCCTTGTGATGTTGCTGAAGCTGTTATAATATCATGGGAGGCATCCAGAATATGAGTATGGATCTGCTTCTGCTCCTTCACCATTGTTAGAATGTGTTTGGTAACTTCAGCTGCC
Source organism: Viscum album (assembly GCA_963277665.1). NCBI lineage: Eukaryota > Viridiplantae > Streptophyta > Magnoliopsida > Santalales > Viscaceae > Viscum > Viscum album. The sequence continues at coordinate 2,041,952,570 of OY728142.1, read as the reverse complement.
AGAATGGGAATATACATCCATTCTATGCTTGGAGTAGGTGTGTGTTCTTATGCCTGTCCTCATTTTCCTGCCCGTGAATTCCAACAATACTCATGTGTGGGGGAAGAGAGTTGATTCTGCTCCAAATTTTTCATTGGAGCTTTCCGACTGACTTCTCCCGATGCTACCAAACGAGAATGATGGCAGGCATGATGAATATTTGTAGGTGTATATTTATACTATGTATTCTTCATCAAGTATTGTTGAAAAATTTCCGTCAATACTAGAAGACGAAACTGCTGAAAAAATTGTTTATTGTAAACAGGTGTATGTTCCTACTTGCCAGCTGCCTCCATATCATATTGGCAACCGTCATTGGTTGTAGTCAAACGTTCCTGCTATCTAGATGATGAGTTATAAATAGGTGTATATGCCTGCCTATAATACTCCTCTATAATTTTCTGGCGGGATTAGGGGGTTGATTCTAGACGAGTCTGCTGGGTAGTAATATCTGGACGGACGGGTGAGTATGCTCGCTCGTTATTTTCCATCAAGTTTGTTTGATGGACTTCACTGAAAGGGGAAGAAGTAAGAACTACTCCCTGTTGACCAGATTTTGCCTCTGGTGGTTCGTCTTGTGTGCTCAGGTCTGATGGACCTGAGCTGAACCCCTAATGGTGATACCCTCATCATATTGAGGGCGTAATGCTGCCCGAGTCTGGCAGCGATTGTTTACAGGAGCCCTCAGGAAGGACTCATGTATCCTTGAATTAATGCCTTTAGTGACCTTCTCATTCACCACCGCAGAATATGGGAGGGATTGGTGATTGCATTCTGGGGATGTTGGCCTGAAATGGTTGGAAACAGTGGTTGGAACCACCTTCTTCTTGATCACTGGTCATCTTTGTCTGGAAAACAAGGGTGAATTATTGACTTGGAGGGATTGTCGAGCAGCCTCTAGAGTCACAATGGTATCGTGTCGATGGTATTCCTTAACCCGTGAATTTGATACAATGTGTTGAAGATGCTGAGTAGGTGATGTCGTCCTCAGAGTGGACGATGATCCAGCAGGAGTAGTAGTAGAGGTATTCATAGCATAGGCATTCACAGGAGTGAACTTTAGAGAATCCATTTCTGTAACACTTAAGATAATGGAAAATAGTGCCTATTTGAAATAACATACATAACCAAGATATGTTCGGCCACTACATCTTTTGGATGAGCACATATGTTATTGATTAATTTGTTGGCCCTCTCATTGAGTTTAAATAGGGGCCTAATAAATAAGTAAAACATCATTTTAACTTGGTTAACGATTCACGATGGGTTCACCATTTTTTGTTTCTCTCAAAATGAGGATGACCTTGTCTGTTTAAGGTTGAAACATTCCAATCGGTTTCTAAGGGCTTTATTCATAGAATCAGAAATTCTTAATGATTCTATATACATTTGAACCTACTTTACAAAGGTAGGTGCTCACTAGTTGTGGACTGATGAGGCTTAAGAATTTTCATTTGTCAAGAGGATGGGAGGTTGGACTCATCACACCTTTTTGGGGGGAATTATTGTCTACTCAGGGACTCTCTTTATAGATTTAAATTATTTTTGTGAATCCTTATTACATTACCAAGTATGAAAATGATCTTTCCTTTAGATATAACAATCAATGATTGATATGTATGAGATTTAGAGAGTCATTTATATGTATTTGAGGTTCTTCATCAATAAATAATCATCTATATTTGTTAGATATTCTTAGTCAATGGTATCCTTTAATACATTAAATATAGATATCTTGGTCATTATTATAACCATACTAGTTTTAAAGCCACTCAGTGGGGCACTTGAAGTATATTTTTGTTCAGAAAGACATGGATAATTTCATATTTGGGATTGTACCCGCAGATGGGCTACCTAAATATACTTTTTTTTAAAAGGAATCAGAAGCCACATAGTTTGGGAATTAAGACATAGTTTAATGTCATATGGGAAAAATGGGAATTAATGAATGAGAGTCTTGAACCTTATAAAGTCTTCCTACATACTCTACATTTAAGGAAATGATAAAATTCCATGTAGTTCGAGATAGATGTGTAAGGTTTATGCATGATTATTGGATAAAAGAGAGATGTCATAATTACTTTTACACTCTAAGCTCACATGAGTCATGCTCACTATGAGAAACAAGAGGTATCAGTAAAACCTGATGATTTTTGCCCTGAAAGATGCGGTAACAAAGAATGATATGGGGATTATTTATGTATGATTGACCAAATAGATAAAGATCGGGTCATAATTCAGAGAATAAGTCTGGGAACATGGTCCATAAAGGAATATGTGCTTTTATAGATATTTGTATACTCTAACTTGGGGATAAATCCTAAGGAAGATGCCCAAATTAGGAGGGGAATTGGGGCATACATCTAAGGAGGATTCCCAAAACAAAATAAATTAAGACTGGCTAAGATATATTAGAACTCGGGCTTACTGATGAGAAGAAGGCCCAAGTAAAAGGGACTTGAGAACTGGGGCTTACTCCTAAGGAGGATGCCCATATTTGGTAACTTGGGGCTTACTCCTAAGGAGGATTCCCAAATTAGGGAACTTGGATTGGGGATTACTCATGAAAAAGAGGCCCAGGTAAGGGGGCTATTGGGACTTACTCTTAAGGAGGAGACCCAAGTAAAGATCTTCTCATTTTAAAGAATGAGGTTGAATGAATTAAATCACTAACCCATGTGACATAAAGATATGTAAATCACTAGGTTTTGAGAGATATTCCAGATAATCCCATTCAGATAAGGAAGCCAACAAAGGAACCATGACATAAATTACTTTGAAGAGGGTTTTGAAGGCTAAATATTGAAGAGGATAGATTGATTTAATGAAATGAGCTGAATAGGTAGGAGGGGCACCCAAAATAAGGTAGGCACACAGGTCCTGTGGGGGCGCGCAGGTCCTGGTCGCGCAGGTATGCCTGTGTGAAACATTGGTACATGAGCGCCAGTCAACCCATAGGGTAATACATGAGATAGGCTTTACTCAAGCCTTTAGTATTATCCCTAAGGTCTTCCAAAAGGGTGGGGCACATGTTCTATTGAAGGAATAAGTCAGCGTGAAAGTGTGACCATTTCCCTTAAGGGTTAGACACTTAGGTGCACAGGTGTTGATGAATTTAAACACTTAGGCATTGTTACCCCTCTTTAGATCATCCATTCTAGGTAAGAAATTATCTTATAATTGTTTGGAAGACTTCAAGAAGAGACTAGGGTGCCGAGAGCTGAAATCTATGTTTCTGGATTTTTCGTTTTTTTGAAATGGAGGTCCCACAAGGGGTATTCATAGGCTATTAAAGACCCTGGGTGAAAATCAAATAGGGCCCGTAGGTCTCCTGTGCTCCCAAAATGTGGTTCATAGGTATACCTGCGCGACCATCATGGAACATGTGCGGACCATGATCAAAGAAATCCTTGTTCATGCCTTTGTTGATTTTTGTTGTTTCTTCAAAGGATGAATCAATTTGTGTTCCAGGTATTTCCCTTTTCATTCGTTAGACTCTGTGACGGAAAGGAGTGTCAACAATTATATAAGATAATTAGTTGAAGTAGGTATGGTCACTCAGTGGGCATCTTGTTTAGTAAACTGTTATGCATGTGGTAATTTTTGATTTATTATAATCAGTTAAATCTATTATTTTATAGCAATCACATTTAAATAATATTATTTTATGGGTTTTTGTGGTTTTATACTTAGTATATTACTTACACAATTTTCAAAAACCATTGTGGAAATGAATTATTCATGGTCTATAATGTATTAAAGGGTAAGGGAAAAGTGGTTAATGGGTAAACATGAGGCATATGATATAGACTAGAAGATAGATGTAATAAAATTATAGTTTCCCATTTTTATGAAATCTTCATTATTTTGATTTTTTGACATATCATGAATATGATTGACCTAATAATATATCATTTTTTGTTTGTATGGCCTGTATAACATTAAATGGGTTGTATATTTTTTTTATATCATATGATGTGTTTTATTAAGGGTGAACCATCACAAAAATTACATATTATTCTATTGATTTTTATGATAAATTTTTAATATGTAAAATAATTTATAGTTGTTTAACAGATGGAACAATTTCTCTATAAAATTTTTATACCCATTATTATAGTCAATAACATTTCGAATATTAGTAGAAACAATTTAATTATGTAGAACAACAATTCATCCCTAATGAGAATTCATTATGATAGTGTAATTAAAAATTAGTTTCATAGTGCCTTGTTTTATTTGATTCACTTATTTGGGATATGTTATAAAGTGATAGGTCATTGAAAACAATGGTTTCAAACAATTATTATACTTATCTAGTAGTTTTATAATGAAACTTTAGGTTACTAGTGTATGATATTTTATTTTTTGTTTTTATGTATTATAGTTTTATGATTTTATAGAAGTATGATGTGTGAGTTATTAACTTATGGTTTCACTCTTCTCCCTAGGAAGTAAAATGGAATGTGTACATGTTTTATATTTGTAATCTTAGATATAATGACATGTGTATTACTCTATGTGACAAATAATATGTTTTTAAAATATTTTTTTTAATTAAAAATATTTATATAGATTTTAATTGAATAAATTATTGTTTGAGAATTTATTTTTTAACCTGTAAGTGATTTATTTATCATGAAATTACTACAATATTAAAACATATATAAACCATAAATATATATTTAATTAATCCCTGTATGTGGATAGTTTTTTCATAGTAATTATTAGTGGTGAATGGAAGTGATTATGTGATTAGTCCATGCCATCCAATGATGGTTAGATATGATTATTATGGGAAAGGGTTGAGTTTGGTAATAATCATGAATGTTTTGTTTTGTTTTTGAAATATTTTCCAAAAATATGATTTCAAGAACTATGATAGAATGTTATAAGGTGTTTATTTTGAATTTCAATGATATGCCTCCAAGAAAACATTCAGTTGAGAATCCAAAGAGTAGAGAGAAGAATTCTCCACATGTAATAACCCTTGATCATCCAATTGTTAAAAATATTACTACAAAAATATCTCATATAGTTTAGTTTATGTGTAATACACTTTCTATGGGTAGTTAGTCAATTTAGAACATTATTTCAGGGTTTAAGAAGAACAACCCACACATTTTCTAGAGTGAGAGTTTACCATATAGAATGAAGTACTAAATTGAGTTAATCCTATATATTTCTTAATAGATTATGATCCCATATTAGAAAAGGGTGTATCCGGACACCACTTTGTTATGTTTACTATCAAATAATTTGTGTGAAATTCTAGTTTATGTGAACTAGCATGAGGGATAGTCCATGATATAGTTTAATGACATATTTCATGAGTCATTTTATCATGAAATAATGATGATATATCGGGCATGGTTATTAATATATCTAGATCATAATTTGTCCACAATGATAGGTTTTTTATGTTCTTTATAAATTTTTCACATTATTATATATTGTTAAAAAATGATTATGCTTTGAGGGAATAATGTTTTGAGGTTTTTTAATAGAAACTAAAATAATATCATGAAATATTATTATATATTATGTATTTTCTGAGATGGTGAACAATTCCCTCCTTGCTGAGGGCCAATTCGTGGGGCATCGTGTACCAAGGAAGTATATTCCTTTTTAAAGGTGTAGGATTTGATCCTTATGTTATAAGAGAATTTCTTTTCTAGTACATAGTAGAGTGAAGGAATAAAATTCAAATATGGTAGAGGGTTATCTCTTACATATTAAGGAAGGAACCCTATGCAGTGCTTCTAGTGAGATTGGATTGGTATGGTGTTATTTTAGATTCAAAGCCATCCAAAGGATACCCTTTGTTGTAAAATAATAGGATATATCTTTTGATTATTTAGTATTGCACCATATTCGTATGGTGGGTAAGGATTAGGAAAGTCATAGGGGTGATGATCAAGGTTTTGGAGATCACTTCAATGTTGAAATTACATTTCATTGGGATCATCATGGAATATCAGTGTACTTATTCCACATATTAAATGATAATAGTACAGTAAAACAACACAAGGAAGTTAAATGATCAAAGACCATGGCCTAGGAATTAGTTTTGGCTAATATTTCACTACTGAGTAAATGATAGTTGATAGAAGATGGGGACCATTAACTATTAAAGTAGAAATACATATAAAACCTATCATGTTGTGAGTTTTGTTTAATATGGGTATGTTTTATTCCTTCATTTATTTGGTAGATAATTAGTGATTTTGGGTTTATTTTTTAATTTTTGGAGGGGATATTAGTCGCAATCATTCCATTGGCGTGGTGATTTTAGAGTATTTAAAGATGTCTTGGATGTGTTGTTATGGTGAATGGTTGTAAAAATATATAGGATTTCCCTATATAGTATATTTGTGTCTTTAATTTTATCTTTTATATTTAGTGGTTTATTCAGAGAATACTAACAACAATAGCTATAGGATATTGAAATCTTTACATGTCCTATGATCGAATGCTACACTTTTTTTGGCGAATGAGTTTATTAGGACGTTCCTATTAGACATGAAAATTAGTAGTATGGTTTGATTATTATTAGAATAGATATAACTATTTTATATATAAGATGGGGATAAATAATCTTTATTTTCATCCTATCAGTGATCAACTTAATGATATCTTCCTAGAGTAATTTTCAAAATATCTCCATGAGAGGGAGTTCAATATTACAATCAACCGACTTAAAATTATGAAGCTAATATTGATTACACTATATAAAATATAACCTAATATTTTGAAGATGTTTATATTATTAATATGGGACTTAATATAAAATAGGTTCACTAATATGTTTAATTTTCTGTATGGTACTCATGTTTTGTTCCCAAATAAAAGTAGATTTATACTTTATTCATGAGAGGTTTTTTAGAAAATGAAGTAGTTTATGATCAATAATTAGTATTAATCTCTATAAATCGATGACCTATTTGGTCAATTGTGGGGGAAAATTGATAAAAAAAATATATTTGAGTTTAGGATATAATAAGTATTCCGAAAGGATTTTGGACATTTTACATACTTATTTTAGGAAAAATATTAAATTATATAAGTTTCTTATCTTGATTTACTTTTTGAAAAAAAAAATGTATCTATATTAAACCCAAATAAGTAACATATTTCATTAATATCATTATTAAATAATGGTTATAGTCATTGATGATATCATATTTTATTCCCAAACATAGGGGGATCAGGATAGGCATTTTGAGATTTTATTATATTCATTAACTGAAAATAAACCTTCTAAAAATATCTCAAATTGGATCTTATAAATATTGGATATAAAATTAATAGATCATTTTATATTTGATTCAAGAGTTTATATGGATCCTAATATGTTTGATGTCATAATTTCTTGGGATAGTACCTAGAAAATATTTACATTTAAGGATTCTTCATATTAGAATGAAACTACTATATTTTCCTTTATGAATTCTCCCAATTAGATATTCCTATGAGTTCATAGGTTAAAAGGGGGTAACGTTCTTCTTGACTAATCAATATGAGAGTTCTATTCAAGAACATAATGGGTGAATAAAATTTTATACATTCCTAACATTACCATGGATGGGTAATGAGTATATGTGTGTGGGTATTTGGAGATTTTTTATGCAATATTATTGTATTATCACATATAGGTATCAACAGTTAAGACAACATGAGTGGAAATATCTAAATAATTATTTTGATATGGATATAATAGTACATTTTCTAATGTTTTTCTAACATTATATATATAATGATATGGTTTTTTTATCCTAAACATAAAAACATTAGGTTTGTATTCTCTTAGTGATAATAGAATCTCTATTAAAATGGATGGGTAGAGTAGCATAAATACTTCAACTTTGAGTCAATTTTAAACCTTAGGACATTAAATTCAAAGAAATATTCTCTTAATAGAAACTCAATGGAAAAATTGATGTATGAGTCTAGTAATGTGTGAAAAACTTTTATCCTATTCACTAATTTATATTTGGATGTTGAAGAATATAATAGGATTGTTCCACTAAATTCTTTGATTATAAGATCATCCTTGTTTGATAGAGTGAAATAGAATTATCAAGATATCATATATTACTAGGTGAAGAGGGATATAATATATGGTGGGATGTCAATTCATGTACGTACTCCAGAAAATGATTATTTATTTTACATTCATGGTTGTGTGGTGGTCCTAATGAACATAAGGGATAAGTTGGTGTTTGATTAATGACATATTCAATAATTGACATATAGTTTATTAATATTCTATTTATTTGTTCCATCATATTTAAAAGTTATTGAATTATTATGATTTCTTAGAATTAATGATTCATTACATTTTATTTCGGGAATATTATTTAAAATGTACATAATTATATATTTAATTTATGTTATTAAATTCTAAGATAAAAGCAATGGCTAGTGAGTGATAATTAATTATTTTTCTATTTTAGAGGTGTAGAATTTGGCTAAATCATTGAAGGTAAAATATGATAGTTTTAGAAAATAAAGAAGGATTCTATATTTTTTATGAATAATATGGTTATATCACTAAATAAATTAATCTAAATACTAACACATATGGATCATCCTTCCAATACTCTTCTCCACATAAGATTAATTAACTAAGCCACTGGATGATATTTAAGCTACTCTATAAGATTCATAAGATATTTTTTTACTCTATAGTGAATATTTTATCATTTATGGGTATTCATGAGGGTTTTCCTCCCTACCAACAAGATTAACCAAGTTACTCCCACTAATTAATAAGGTTTATTTGATCTATATAATCAAGAAATTGGCAAAGGATTGGGTTTGTAAGTGTAATATAACTCCTCATAAGAGTATTTTAATTTTTTTAACATTCATTCCACTATTAAAAAGATTAAATTAGATAGGGCCATAAGTAAAGTGTATGATTTTAAATTTTTCATTTAAGAAAAATATTTTTTGAAAATGCACTTCATATGAGTATTCCTATCATTTTTTATGGAACAACCTATATTTTGGAAGAGTAATTCTAAAAATTTTATGGTCTAGTCTATATTATTTTAGTGACATCTGTGGTGAAGATTATAATTTTGGAAAATTTTGGAATATGTAATATTAATCTACAATTTCATAAGGGTCACACATCCATTTCAAAATGATTAATCCCGTTGCAAAATAAATAGACAAGAATGCCACATGGGGAAATATATTTTGAAATATTCAAAAGAAATTTCATCCAAGGATATCATCTAATACCACATGTATTCTATTCAATATAAAGAAAACATGGGTAATTTTATTTATGTAAAATTTGATTGAATCCCATAATCCCCAAGATTCATTTCTGTTGGGAGATAAAGAAGAATCCAAAGTGATGGATTTTTAGGGAACCATTAATTTCATAGAAACTATCCAAATTCAAAGAGAAAATAATGTAATGAGGTTTAATGGAGTATAATGAAGTAATAAAAAATGAATATACATAAAATAGTATAAATATAAGGAATAATGGTGTTATTATATTATTATGGTTCTCATTTTCTATGTTTCAATTAAAACAATCAATAGTTTTTATAATTCTCTTTTCTTACCCTCACATAGATTTTGCCTCTTGAATGGAGAGGTATGAATCTTTTGGGTGATTGGGGAAAGGGAATGAGAACCATCTTGTAATAGTTTATTTTATTTTATAGATTAATAAAATCTATTTTTTGGTTCATCTAATCATTCAATTGAGGGAAAATATTTTGGTGATATTGTGTTTAAGACCACTATTCATGCTATTTGTTTACTACAGTGGTTGATAAACACATCTCTCCCTATTCATAGTTTAGTATATATATAATGTAATTGGATATGTTGAGTGGTGAGTATCTATTTATTTATAATACATGTATGTAATATAGTGAATTAATTTGGATATTCTTATAAAAAACATGATTGGGATTTTATAGTGTATTTTAGGTGTAGTTTACTATTTAGGTTTAATTGATACTTTTTCCAAAAAAAATAGGATGCTTGGTTGATGTAGCATTTATTACATCAATATTAATCCTCATCCTTTCATTCTACCTATGTTTAATGATGAAAATATTGTTAATTATTTCATTTATAAAGTAATAAGGAGAGTAAACTATTTTTTAGACAAGGATTGCATTTCAATTTATAATCTAACTTAAAACCTAGGAACATTATGGTTTTAATATAAACTAATTTCATTTAAGACATATTAAATTTATATTAAAACTGAAATAAGTAAAATAACTTTGACTTCAAAAAATTGTGTAAATCTAATTTTTTCACCAAACTATGGAGATAACCCAAGGCTTCCACTATACTAAAAATGTAATAACCTGGGTTTTAACTATATATTTTCATACCAAAGATAGATTTGTCAAAAAAATATTCATAGCTTCTATGGAGGTTCTTCTAAAACCCCTAATAAAATTATTTGTATGATATCCTCTAATGCTTACAACTTATTCTCTATCGATCTTAATTTTGAGATAATTATGTGAACAAAACATAGGGAAATAAAATTAAAAACATATTTTGAAAGAGTTATTTTAATGGAATCTAGTGAAACTATGAGTGTTCGCTATGTGCTAGCTACAATGACAGGAAACCCAAACTAGACAGTAAAGTTCCTTTTTAAACCTCACATTATTAACCAAAATAACAAAATTATCATGCCCACATCACAAATATATTTTTAGTCAAAAACCAATATAATCCAATTGAAACATTTATTTTAGGTTCATGAAGATGAATACCCTAAGAAACACATTAAGGAATTGAAATGTGGTCTTCTCAACACTAAATCCTAGAGTAGTAGATAAATATCTAGTGAAATTGAGAACCTTTCCATTTACATTGGAATGACTCCATAAGGAATGGTTGTACAGTTTTCTTCCGAGATGGGTCACTGAATAGAATTACTTTCATTGGAGTTTCCTCTAATGGTTATTCTCCACATAAATTATAAGATCCATAAAAAAGAGTTATCTGCTATAAGACAAGCAATAAGGAAGACTTGTAAGAATATTGGGAAAGGTTTAAGAAGTTGTGTTCTATTTTTCTCCCAAATCCATTGAGTACCAAAATTTTATAATCTTATTCTGTCAAGTAATTATTTATAGTGAAATAAAAATAATAGATAAATTATCATGGGTATATTTAATTTATTAATAACTAGTGGAGGATATAGATAATATAGTGATATCCCCTTGATTTAAAAAAAATGGTACAAGAGGTACTGTTAGAAGGGGATTTCCTGAGGTAAGATATTATAAATCGCCATTTTTTGGTATACTCTCAATGAACTAAAAACCCTATTTAATTAAATGGATGATATTAAAATAGGGAGTAATAATAACAAGATATGATGTATAGTCCATGATCATATACAATCCATTTTACTTATTAATGTTCTAAAGTTCAAGGAATCTAATATGTTGTAGATTTTATCAGAAAATTCCTTTTTAGAAGCCCAACCTATGATAGGGGGAAAATTTACATACCCCTTATATATTTGAGAACTAGAAAGTCAAAATAACCCACCCTTTCAAAATAATTTCTAGAAACATTCACTATTACAGAAAAACTTCATGTATCCCTACAATAAAGAAACATATTATCCCACCACCCCCATACAATAATATAATCCCTTAAAGTAAACATTTACTAGTTCAATACCAAATGTTCATAATCGAAAAGGTTTATAGTTTTATGAGTTAATGAATGAAGTGAATGAGTTGTTGAATCATGTATATTACCTCGTAGAGATGTTATCTAAAAATAAAGAAAAAGTTCCAACTCATCTAGATCTAAACATCATGGTTTATATAAACCTAGTAAAAACAAGAAATTGAAAATAAACTCACCCCATTTATAAACTATATTCCATTGAGAAACATCCCCAGAATGAGAAAATAGGTGTTATGAAATATAAATAGAACTCGAAGAAGTATTCCAACAGAGAAAAAGAGAAGGAAAAAATATCATTGGCCTAAAAATATATACCAAAAACACCTTGGTAAAAGAATATTACGGAAAAATACCTTCCACATACATTACCATCATAAATTATCCAATCCAAGAAAATATAAAACAGAATAAATTTTAAAAATATATTCTATAAATATTATAGAGTGATTAAATAAATATAAACCTACTCGAAACTCTTGAGAAAATCAAAAAATTTGTTATGTTTCTCATGGAACTATACACCAAAAAGATAATATTATCTGGGATTGTGAGTTTATTTTTTATGAGGTGTTTTAACATTGATCATAGCAAAACAACAAACCAAATTTCAATATTATTTGGGGGAAGTTTATATCCCTTATACCAAGGGTTATAAGTATTGAAATGATAAATTGTGTCATATTGAGACCTCTATTAATGTTATTCCACATTATTCTTATACTTGTTTGTGAATTGGGGATATTAAACCCAAAATAGTGGTTATTTAACTTGAAAAAAAACCCAATACATTCCCATTGTGTGTCCTAGAAGATGTTCTAGTCAGTTTACAATTTTGGTTTATAACTTATATATATAAAATAGAGAGGATAACAAGACTATATTATGGTATCCCATAATCTTGGGTATACATTTATTGAAGATATAAAAGTCCATAATAAATCTATATAAATTTACATTCACTATAGATTTTTTTATGATACTTACAATAATGAAAATTTCTATTCTATGAAGTAACAATAGGGAGAGAACAATATTTCGACATTGATAAACTCTAAAGAACCCAACACATGTAAAGAAACTATTATATTGAATGAAAATTCAATTTTTTAGTAATTGATTCATGTTCGAAATTGATATGATAAAAAATTGGAAGAATCATGATAACCTTATGCAACCATGTAAGGATGTGATATATTCTAAAATTCATGATGGATTTAATTTTTTTAAATAATAATGAATATGATATTTTAATTCCTATGAAATAATATAAGGGTATTTCCAAACCTAACAGCATCATTACAGCATCCCCTCAACCTGAAGAAAAAACATCTGATAACATAGTTGAATTAGGAGTTCTTAATGGAAGGGGAATTATTCTAGTGATAATTTATATTAACTTGTATCATATCCGTGAACAAAAAATAAAATTTATTTTTAGTGAAAATGTTCAAGAAATGTGACAGAGTTTATGATACATCCTAATGGTATGTTCCAAAATCAGTATGCACAAATGTTTTTTTGGGAAAAAGACTCAAATAAAATATGATAGAACAAGAGAATATGTATCCCCACCATTAAGTAGTTTTTTTAAGAATAAGATATAAAAGTTGTTATAAGTGAGTATAATTTACACCATTTCTTACCCTAAATGGGTTTTTCCCATTTACATTGTGCACAAAATTGATTTACTATCCATATAAATGAATTAGAAAAATGAATCGATCCTTATGAAATTCTAAAATAGTTAGAGAGTAGGCATTGACTGAAATAAATTAAAATAGGTGACTAAAAATTATCATTTTCCCATTCCATTTTGTGATCAAATACTATAAATATTATTATGTAAAACCCTTTAATATTTTCTTGATGGATTTTCATGTTACATTCTACTATTTATTACACCTAATTATGTAGAAAATAACACCACTATATGCCTGTTTTGTACCTTTTTTATATACGGTTTCTATTTTGTTTAAATAATGAACCAATTTAATTTTTATGGTGCATGGTTTGAATTTCCTCTAACAAAATTAATTACATTCTTGAATTTTTACCCATTTATTTTTCTGTATTTGGAAAAACATTTCGTCTTTATTTTAAAAAACTAGATAATGTTTTGGAAACATCATTGGAAATAATTGTTTTGTATTATTAAAAGTTTCATTTCATTAAGTAATAAATAAATTTAATTGGTTAGGTGATTTCAAAAAATGGGATTAATGTTGGTAAATATAAAATCAATGTTTTCAATGCATTACCTATCTAACACGTGCAAAAAAATTTATAAACTTTCTAGTGAATATATGATCTTAAAGGTAGTATATAAAATATTTTAATAATATTTAAATTTAAAATTATATATAAAATTTAAAATATTATGAGTCCAATTTATTATGATTATTTTAGGAAATATTTTGACGAATCGAAGTGTTAACTAAACACGCCACCAGTGATGCATCAACCCAATTATAAACACCCATTTCATCAGATATATGATTAATTAACCATGTTTTTGGATAATTTATATATAAATTAATTTAAGGAAAATATCATGTTAAAATATATGCTTTAATAATTTTGTTTGGAGCCAAAAACAATTATACAATCACTAAGAATAATGTTTTTTACAATTTCAGTTCTTTTGAAAAACTTTTAGCATGTCTTATTTGTTCAATGTTTACTATTTTATCTAATCTTGCTTCCCTTAGATATAAAATTATGAATTAAGATGATATGAAATTATATTTATATGGATAATGTTTCTCCAATAGATTTATTTTGATATTAATGATAAATATGGAGTTGGGGATCAAGTGGTATACAACTTAAGTGGGCTATCTCATATGGTCGTGGTGGAAATTCTATATAAAAACAAATTTAATGACCTCATATAAGAATATAATTTTTATTTAGTAAATGTATTGGTACCATGATATATCACTATGATAAAATTTTTGGTAACATCTCAAGTCCCATATCATATGAATCTCTAAAAAATTCACAAACTCAAATATAAATCAAGGTTTTATATATGGGATACTCTATATAATGGGAGAATATATAATGATAAAATGATCATGAGGTATTTTCATTAGATTAAGGTATAATATGTCCCATAATTATTACATACACTATTATGTGGATTCCAAATTTCACAAAAAATAACATCTAATACAGTCTTAGAATCAGTTTTATAAGTAACAAAAATATTTGAGGATGCTAATGATTTTTTTATGAAATATGAGCACGGTCAATTTACAAGAAACACCTCCAAAATGTAATACATTCCTAAAATACATATAATAATTTGTGAAATATTTAATGTTATCAAAATAAATTTCATGATACTAATTCTCATGTCCTTTTTAAATTCTTATATTTTTTTGGTTATGGACTATGTCTAAAAATGGATGGAAGAAAATTCCACCTAGACTGATGGTTCTGGGTATGTATATTATTTGTTAGGACAATTTTTTTTCATATTTTAATTTACATAATAATTTATCAATGAAAAATTCAATAATTTTTTAATATGAGGATTCTAAATCTACTGATAAAGTATGGAGTTCATAATAATTCATTAATACCATACCTACCATATCCCAATGGATAGAATAAGTCTAAAAATATAGATATTAATGAAATTATTTGAAATGAAATTAAACCAAAGAGTATTGACTAGTTCTAAAAGGTAAAATATACACTATGGTATTACAGAATATATTACAATAGTTACATTGGAATGAGTCTGCACTAGTTTATCTATGGAAGAATTTTTAATTTACCTATGTTGTTAAAGCATAAATCCTATGAGGCTATAAATAATGTAAATATAAATTTTGAGAATTCTATGTTAGAGATATTTCCGAAACATTAGTAATTTAATGAAATTATGTGATAATACTTGGAAAACTCTATAATATATATTGAAATAACTAGGGGGTTCCAATTAAAATTTAATTCAATATAAAGTCTTTTAATTTGGAGACCAATTAATGGTCTACAAATCCATACTAAAGTAAATTCCAAGTTAAAATTTGTTTAGATTGAAAGAAAATTTAATTTTTTATAATGTATACCAATTCAGTGGTGTTAAATCATTTAATAAGGAAAAATAGATAATTTATTATCAGTGATCTTGGGTGTAAGAGGAATCATGGAAAAATGACACAATCGCTAAGGGAGGAAAGCATAATCCTACAACATATCCACCAATAGAACCACTAGGATATACCTTTATTTAAAACCTTCTCATTATTTTCTTGATTCATAATATAATTAAAATGAAATATCAGTTATAATTCATTGAGGAAATTGCATCATTCATATTTTGGGGTGGTAAGACTTTATAGTTTTAGTAATTTAAATTTTCTATTTTTATTTTCCATTTTTATTCTCAATTTAATTTTTTTTTATTTTGAAACCTGTAAAGATCAATTTAAATAAATTTGAAAATTTTAAACCTATTTTAATGATGAATAATTTATTTAACCCAAGAAATTAACATATAATAATGGAGAAATAATATTGTTTTGAAATTCAAAGTGTTTGAATCTCTTAAAAAGGCCAATATTTTTTCAATCCTATGACATGCTATATTTCACTAAATTATACTCTCCTACTTTAGAGTATTATAAAATTATATTACATATTCTTTAAAATGGCCCCATTACATGATAGAAACAATCCATATTTGAATAAAAATAATTTATCATAAAATTGAGTCAAAATCATTGAGCATTGAGTAACTTATTTTGTAAATGATTAAGTCATTTTTTTATTCAAAATACATTTTTACTATGAACTTATAATATATATCACCATTAATTTTGACCCTTTAAAATCTTAAATTTCATGAATGACCTCTTTAGAAGGATAAATTACATGCCCAAAATCACTAATTGTGTAGATATATAAATTAATTCCTGATAAATGTTTAAAAATTGTGCTGGGAGGGTGTCTTTTGATGTAAAATAATGTGAAATGAACATTGTAATCTATTATTTATTTGTGGAACTAAATTTTATTGTTGAAAAATATATGAAACTATTTATATAATGGGTCTAAAGACATCAATGTTGTTAGAAATAGAAGAAAAATATATTCTATGATAGGGAAAGGAACTTCACACAACTACATGAAAACCAACGATTTATCATTTCGTTGAAAAAAAATATGAGAATAACTACGAAAAAGGAATCCTAAATTTTGACCTTAATAGAAAGAAGAAAGGTAATTTTATACTGAAGTGGTGAATGAATGATATTCCTTTTAAAATTGTAAGGTGTTATAATGAAATCATTACAAAAGTTGGAGTGAGTGAAGATTTCATTTATAAAGGAAAATAAAATAATGAATTTTTCATAAAATAGATCCAAACCTCTTATTCTTACAAAACATATTCTCACCTCATATCATACTAAACATTTACCATAAAAAACTCTTTAAAATTAATCCTGACAAGCACAATTAATTGGATCATTATGGTAGAGATTTATAAATTCATCAAGCATATGGGGACCCATGCATAATATTAGAATTATAATTTTTTTCTATGTTTCTAGTTGATTGTTGAGATAAATAATTCATGGGATGTTAGTATAAATGATTATTAGTGGATCGGAGAAAGTGTAAATTAATTTTATGTAGTTTATTGAGGAAATGGAATTAAGTAGATTTAAAATTATTGATAATTTTTTATAAACATGTTTATTAAAAATGTAACTCGCATGAGTTATTATTATGATTTTTTTAAATGTTTTTGATGATCACTTATCAGGGAGTATAATTCTTAATTATGAGGAATTTAAAACTTTTATAAATGAATTATATTTTTCTGATATTACATTCATTTTATTTTCTAATATATACTAATTAAGGGAGTCTTATGATGTTTTTGATGTAATGTGTCATTACACCGGATTGAGGTAATATTTCATAAAATGTAAATGGTTGTAGAATTAATTAATTTATTAAAATTCTAATATAAAATGAATCAATAACTAGTGGTAATTTTTAACTTTTTATTTTTTTAGGGGAGGATGTTGGCTTCAATGTTTATAGTTAAATCAGTCAACTATAGAAATAGATGATATATTCTTATTCTATAAGAAATAATTTGGATGAAGCACTAATGAAATTACGTATTATAATTTCATGTTTGGGTCATCCAGTTATGATTATTCTCTTTGTATGAGACATTTAATTAGTTATTGACATATATTATATATAACCCCATTGATTTGTAAGAGTAATGTTTTTCTATGACCTAAATATTTTTCTATGCCTGTGAATTTTTATGAGTCATTCTTCTAATGTATTTGAGTCATTATACAACATCCTGGAATTTTTAAGAGTCATTCTAACTCTAGAATAATGAAATTAATTGTGGATTGAGTTTATAATCATGATATTTTTAATGGTAATTATAAAGTTCATAATATTTATTCTACTCTTTGTAGGATTCATTCATCCATATACATGGGAGACATATGAGTCGTTCCCTTTTCGATTAAAGTTGAATCTCAAGCCCCAATGCTCTATTTAAGAGTAATATTTCCACGCCAAAAGGGTCAAACTATATTTATTAATGTAAATCTATAGTTCGTAAGGGTTTTTATACATTTCATAAGACTTATCCAATATGTACAATGTAATTTTTAGTAAAACGTAATATGAAATTGAGACATCATCCATTTCATAAGGGTTATCCATCCATTTAATAAGGATAATTCCCTTTTTGAAATCTATAGAAAAGCCTTCCAAATTGGGAATATATTATGAAATATTCAAAAAAAAATATTATCTATAGAAATCAACTAATACAATTTGGATGTTTATCACTAGATATGAAACTTGTGGAATAATCCTTGAGTCAAAGAATAATTAATCCCATGATACATAATATTTTATGACATAGAGAGGGAATGAAAAAATTTAAATCAAAGGATATTCATGGAACATTAAATCTCAAAGAAAGTTTTGAGGTTTAAAGCGGAAATAATTTCATAAATCTTACTAAATATTGAGGATGTAATAATGTATGAATTCAAAAAAAATGGTTAGAAGGTTGAGGAGTAAGTGTATTCACATTCTAAGATAGTCTAAATTTTTTAGGTTTTCATTCCATTTTTATTTTTTTAATTGTCTTTTAATATCTCCCCACATGTATTACCTAATAAATGGATAGGTAATAACCTCTTGGGTGATCACGGTAGGGGAAAAATAATTGAATTATAATAATTGTGTCTATACGATTAATTATTAGAACCCCCAATTTATTTATTGAGTTATAAAATCATTATCTATATAATTTTTTTGAGTGTTATTGTGTCAAAGTTTATTATTCATATAATAGTTTGGATTCCTTAGTTGAAGATCACATCCTTCCTCCACTAAATTTAGTTTGTATATGATATAATAGGCTAGTATTGGTGGTGATTATCTAGTGATTGATGATTCATGTGTGGAATACAGTGAGTTGTTATTGAAGTTCTTTATTATACCAAGAAATGATTGGGGTTTTGTAGTTTTTTTAATCAGGATTTATAGTTTATGTTTCATTGGTACCCAATCACCCACATAGGATGGATGGTTTATCAAGAAGTAATTACTGATAAACTTATACTAAATATATTTTATAACCTAGGTTGAATGATGAAATGATTGT
Organism: Viscum album; assembly: GCA_963277665.1. Lineage (NCBI taxonomy): Eukaryota > Viridiplantae > Streptophyta > Magnoliopsida > Santalales > Viscaceae > Viscum > Viscum album. The sequence continues at coordinate 2,041,933,159 of OY728142.1, read as the reverse complement.
GGATGAATTCATTTATCAATTAATAATAAAGAGAGTAATATATTTTGTTAAAGTATGTCATTTTAATTTGTCATCCAACCCTGAACAAATCAATTTTATTTTTTATATTGAATCATTTATATTTACTTGTTTTCAATTTACCTAAAAAATATTGTTTTTATTACCAATCCACTATTCACTAATTGTAAAAATTGACATCTTCACCCCCACCCCTAGAGAAAACCAATGGGTTCCATTATACCACATACATATAATAATAAGGGTTTTTACTAGATTATTGTATACCCATGATATTTGTGTAAATCCCCATGCCTCTATGTAACACCCCAATATTTCATAGTATGTACTTCTTTAAAACAATTCAATAACTTTCACTACACGCAACAACGAGTTCAAGCGCACCATGACATACCAAACTAGCCGTTCAAAAGAGGTTATTAATAGTATTAACTAAATTTTTAACTTTATATAATCCTTATAATTTTAGAATCCATATTATGAGTTTTTTAAACATAATTTAAGAACAAATTCATTTTTTTCAGATAAAAGAAGTATTTTTCAAAAATTCACTTTTACCAACTTTTAATAGTGAACCCTTTTTAAATCCAATATTTTAAACTTTTATATATTTGACTAAATAAATTTATTCTTTAGAATGGGGAAATAAAAAATTTACAATTTAGCACCCCAATCTTCCATGGTATGATTCTTTTTGAATAATACAGTAGGGTGTGTTGTATGCAACTTCGAGTTCTAACACACTCCACAACCAATCAAAATAGCCGTTATGAATAGTAATACCCACTTTTTAAAATTTTATCAATTTTATCTCTCAAAATGGACTTCATTTTTGGATTCAAAATACATAATTTAGCCTAGGGTGAAACGTTGGTGCTTTTCGGATAAATTTTATATTTCGATGAATAGTGAAAATTACTTAATTTTAATTAAAAACAACGTTTTTAATCAAAATAATTAGTAGTGATAAATTATGAATTTGAGTGGTTTTAACATATATTTAGAATATATTTTTACCATTTAACACAATTTTTGTCATTGGACATAATTTCACAATTAAACCGGACATAAATAAGTATCAATCTTTTGATAGTTATTATATCTTAAAAACACGTTTTTTGTTTTGACAGCGGGAATTAATTTTAAATGAATTTATGCCACTTCTGTGTTTTGAATATGAAAAAATGGATTCCATATTTAGAATCAAGATGTCCAAATTTTGTAAATATGTAACTTTTATTTTTAGACATTTTGATTAATTACTTCGATAAATATTATATTTACCATGGTTAAAGTGTAAATCCGGTAAATAAGGGTTAAAAAATAATATTATAATAATAATAAATTAGCCTAAAACGTGTCTTACCCCTATTGGTTGATACATGTCCGACCATGGGCATCTATGGGTCGATTTTGGGACCCCATGGATCCACATGTAAGTGATAATGAAACTTTATATTAAGCAAGTTAAAGTAAATACAAAAATGACATAAGCCTATATCTTTTAGAAAAACAATTTTAACATAGATTTATATATGTTATATTTTAGACTATAAATATTAATTAGAAATATATAAAAATTTTACACATAATGGTATTTTATTTATAATTTTTAGAAATTATATAAGTTAATTTATTTATGGCACAATGATGATGCAGTAATTACCTTATTAGTGAAATATTAATATAATTGATATTATAAATACCCAAATAAATATAATTTGAGACTTTTAATAAATTACACTAATTTTATAGGTTAATATGAAATGTTATGATTGATTTAATTAACTTTTTTCAAAGTAATAATGCTCTTATGATTTTCAGAAAAATCAAATACCAATTGTGTCAAAATTAACATAAATGAGTTTTTAAAACAAATATTATATTATTAATTTATATTTTATTCTTAATAAACTAAGGCTAGGAAAAAGGACTTATATCATTATTTTTGTATCATTAAGGGACCATTATTTGGTCGTTTGGATGTATATAGTGTGTTTGTTAACTATATATTATAAAAATACAAAGTGACATGGTAAGTGTTAAAATAATTAACCAAGAGTTAAAAATAGAAGATAAGGTTAATATAATGACTCAATCATGTCTAAAATCTATTGGTGGAAATTATTTAGACCCATCACCACCTTATAATTTTAATAATAAACTTTTGAGACATTAAAAACTGAATATGAATTTATTATAAATTAATACTTTATGTTTTTTCGAAAGAGCCCCTCCCCCCCTATAAAAGGACCCAATTTATAACCAATTATTCAAACCATAAAAGCCTTTTGGATCGGCCAACCTCTGCCCCAATTCTCTCTCAACATCCCTCAATTCAACCTAGAGGCCTTAGTTTGATCAAAAAGCCAACCTAGGGATACCTTTTGATTAAATCAAAAGTAAGAACCCGAAAAAGAGGTAATGTTTTCACCACCCTCTTTCAAGTTCCTTTCTTCTTCAACTTCTTCTTTCAATGTTTTTTCTATTATAAAATAATAAATCCAGTATCTCCTATATAATGTGATGTTATTATAAATATTTTACATCCAAATCCATTATTATATCCAACCTTTGAATGACATGTCACCATACGTGCGTACGTACGGCTTACCGTCTCCACGTCGTGGTGTAATTTTTATTCAATACATTATTATTTGGATGGGTATAATAATGATGTGTATTTGATATAAATAATAAATATAAAATTATAAGGATTATGTATATATGATATAAAATCCAATTATATATTATTATAATATCAAAAGAATGATATTTTCACTCGTGCATACGTACGGATTACCGTCTCCAAGACCCGATGAGATTCATTTCCAAGTTCACCCTTCATCGACGATTATAAAAATATATATTACTAATAAATATGTAATATAAGACATAGTAATTCTACTATAGATATATATATATAAGCATTTATTTACTTACATATATCTTATTCACTTACTTCTGTTCAATACTCTATGAAAACAGAAACGGCGTTTATGCGTACGTGTGGACTACCTTCTCCATAAATGGTGTTTTCCATTTCATATATATGTCGATTATACGTCATTATATTATAAATATATATGATATATTTATCATGTTTTATATTATGGAATTATTTAAATCATGATCTAAGTGATACAATCAATAGTAACAAGTTAAAACATGTACAATAAAGAAAGCAATTATTACCTGAAATGTTAATTTAACATGGAAATTATTTTTAAATGGGTAGTATAAAGTCATAAATGAATCATGTATGATATCATAAATATTAATATGGTTCTGGTATAATTTAATAACATAATATGATCTACGTACAGGGGGTTAAACGTAAGCACGACTAAAGAAAGTGCAAGGTAAGGGGTTTTCATCTCACTCCTTATTACCATGAGATTAATGCCATATTGCCACTGATACCTTTCGTGTGGTGTATGTGCTGCCCATAATCGTATTATTTTTGAAATAAACTTTAATTTAAGTGTATTTTCATATTCATTGTACGTTACTTATTTCATGGGATGTATGTTTCGTAAGTTACCAAATTGGTAAGGGTTTATTTCACAATCTCTTCATTATTCGAGGTTGTTTATATATAATTATCTACTGGGATATCTTTATCGTCCACATCCATGATTCTTAAAAATGTTATTCAAAACATAATTAATATTTTATAGAATATGGGTTAAATTAATTTACACCCTTGTTTTACTTTTTAGAAGATGTTTATAAAGGAATCTTTCCGTCATTTTCCAAACAAGATCCTTTTTAACCTTTTCAACAGAATTAAGGTAAGAATGTTTTTTTATCTTATACGGTGGGGGCGGATATTTTCCGATGTTATAAAATCTTCAAATCTTCCCTTACAAGATTATAAGGATATTGTCAAATTAAATGTTTTATTTTATAATTATGCGACTTTTAAATGATTTCAAAAAAAGAGATGTTTCTCTCAAATAGTTTTGATTTCATTTGTGTCAACATCCTTTGATGAATTTTAAGAGTATTTTAAGTCGAGTTATTATGAAACAAAACATCCACATTGTATTGAAGGTTTTGTGATATGTTTGACTGTGGATGTGTTATTTTAATACCATTCATGGGTTATCGAGAAAGTATTTACATTTCATATACATGTTTTAATACAAATGTTTATGATATGTATAAACCTGTTCATATGAGGAATGCATTGTACTAAATAAGTTATGGGTGGTGCCCTATATAGCTCCTTTATGCATCAGTAGGTCTCATGAGACAATCTAGTGTCTTGGCATGAGGCCTTTCCAAAATTTTACTTGTAGTCTTGGCACGAGGCCTTGGCTACATGGTTATGATAGTCTGGAATTATGCATTCCATCATTATGAAAGTGGTTATTGATATTGCATGTGATTATTCGACTAGTAGAATATCCATGTGAATAAGTAAATGGCATTATTTCATTTTATTTGTCATGACCCGTCCTCGGGGCCTGTGCCATGACTACCCCAAGCCCGCCTTCCATAGGCCAGGGGCTAACGACTAGCACAATGGCGTAATTCCTGGTAAAAAGGTAAGACATTGCCTTTGTAATGTAAACAAACACCACAGGGCAGGCAAGCAGAAGTAAACACTAAGTTAAAACTGGGTACAACAGTAAGTACGGAAAAGTAAGTGGGCCAGAATACAAACCCAAAATGAAAGTAAAATAAAACTGAAATGAAGTACAACAATTGTAAAGTAAAACCGCTACGACGAGCCATCCCCTGGTACTCCCACCCGATGGCTGGGTACAGATAGCCTCCATAGCTCCTCGGGTCCAGTCGTCCGCTCCGAGTACGTCCCGCCCAGTGGTCCACCTCTAGGTACCGTCCTGCTCCGCAAACCTCAACCATGATCAGCGTTTTCTGTTGTCTACAACCAACACAACATAGTGCGGGCATATCCCGTGCAGGGGTGAGTATAAGCTACTCAGTAGGTATCTCGAGACCCCCGATGGTCTCCTAGAATCCAAAAAGGATAATCCACAAAGGAAGATGCAATAAAGAAGTAACATCTGTCACCACTTTGGTATATGCCCATACATATACCTAAGTCACCAATTCTCGTTCGACTCCAACATTCGAGCCCAAGTACAACCCATTCCACACAAGAAACAAAACCCAATCCACACAGGAAAGCATAACATAATCCACAGAGGATAACAAGTCAATCTTATCGAAGATAAGAATGGAAATTCAAGATTTAGCTCACACAGGTATACTTCTTCATAAGACGATAGAGATGATCAGATATTTCCACTGATTCATCTAAGTCATCGGAACCATACAAGATCGATAGGTACTAACCCCCGCAATGACCCACAAAGGATCGATAGGTAACTAACACCCGAAATGACCCACAAATGATCGATAGGTAACTAACCCCCGCAATGACCTGCAAAGGATCGATAGGTAACTAACCCCCACAATGACCCACACAGGATCAGACCCACATAGGATCTGTAGGCACTAGCCCACACCAAACTGTTGAGCGCGGAACCACACAGGATCGGTAGAACTGATCCAAGTAGGATCGCTGAGTTCTGTAGTCGTTGTCATCAAATCCACGGAGGATTTCTGCCCAGTCGTCATCGTCCTCACAGTCGCAGCCATCTCTAGGGTTCCCGCACACAACCAGCTCGTTGGGGAGGGTCCTCTCCATGTGTCGAGGGGATGATCCATCAACTGACACATAGTCCAGATTTGATGTATCCAAAATTTCTGTATCGTCAATAAGAACTCAACGCGACAGACGATGCGTCGATCGGACGCCCGATCTGAGAGTTATTGGATTTTTCGTTCCAGGGGCACTGTTGATTTTTAAGTCAAAACCAACCTGATTGTACTCCAACTATGTCCAATCATCAAGCGGAGTAATCCAAAAGGTATGTCTCACTTAGAGGAATCCAAAAAAGTCGACGACACATCAATCAGACGTTCGGAAGTCAAGTTATAAGTGTTTCCGCTCCGAGGGCCTGGTTGGTTTCGTGTACGAACCAACCCGGCCAAACCCAAAGTACTTCGAAACCTTGAGTGTAATATAAAGAAATGACCGTCTCGATTCAAGGATCTCATCGCAGCTAACGGTGCATCGATCGGAGGTCTGCAACCCATGTTATGGGCAAAAGACTGTGAGAGGTCTGGTATTAGGGGGTTCGGGCCTGGTCCGACCCGGCCCGATACCCTCTGGGTCGACCCGAACCGGGTCGACCCATCCCGGTTCTGGGTCCGGCCCGGCCTAGGCATGGCGTGGCCCTGCCTGGCGCAGTCCGGCCTAGGCAGTTTGCCCGGGGCGCTTGCTCGCTGGCGCCAGCCAGGGGGCTCGGCTGTTCGGCCGAGCGGATGGGGGGGGGGGGGGGGGGCGCCTGCCCCCTGTTTCATAACTACGGCCCCCATAATGGGGGTCCACTCTTGCTGGCTAGCCGGAGGTCGTATCCCCCGGATCTTCCCCTGTTCGGCCGGCCCGCTCCGGCCTGCCGGCTGTTGCCGCCATGGGACCGGCGATGGCCGGTCCCCCTGCTCCGATGCTGACGGCCGGGAACCGGCCACCGGTCCCAGCTCTAGTCGTGGTGCCTTCAGGGTTCTCCGGCATGGCACAACGGCGCCGTGATCTTGCTCGATTCAATAGTGCGGTGCGACGACACCACGCATTCCTTTCCACATGACCCTGTGCAGTGCGACGGCACCGTGCCATCTTCATTCCATTCCCCCATAAGGTAGACAAGAGAAAAAGGGGAGGTGGGTTGGCCGTGTTTGTGCGGTCTGGCCCCCTCCCGTTATCTGATAAAAAATGTTCCAATTGTACAAGGAATGATGACGGAAAAAAATTCACGAATAGAAATGCATAGAACCCCTACCTCGAGCATAGTTTGAATAAAGGTTCGTCGCGGATGAAGACATCGCGGAAGGAGAATCGTCACGTCGCGGAGAAATGATTTGTCGGCGTCGAGTCATCGATCTCTGAGGATCCGGCGTTATTTGCATTCTTCGTCGAGGAAGAATCACTTCAAGAGCTTTTCCTTTTCTCCCAAAGACTCTCACAATAATATCCAACCAAAAAAAATAAGTACTTCCCTTATTTTACTAACATGACTTATGTTTGAAATTCAAAAGTTGAATTAATCCACCCAATTAATTAACTCAACCTGACTTAATAAATGGGTGGTTATGGAAGGTTAGGGAAGATCAAGAGGTGGGGTTTCTGTGGGCCCCAACACTCTCATAACCTCCCATGGGAAGTTGGGTGGTTACCCCAACTTCCACTCAATGGCTAAACACTTAGAGAAAAATAAAAATTGTAGCTCAAATTTATATTTTTAACTTCCATAATTTTAATAACTACTCTCGTGAAAACGCAACTCCAGAAAAGGTGTTACTAAGCAATTATCGAGGGTGCAAATCCATTGGTGCCCTCAGAATTTGATTCCGAGCACCAGTTCAAAAGTTAGAAAAACCCGCTCGTTCGTTCACTGAACATACCTGAGCTAAACTTCGGATTAAAATTCTGGGCACACAGTGCCTCGGAATCAAGTGCCGTCAGAAACAGCGTTCTTGTAAAATCCCAAAGAAAATTAAGAAAAAATTTCCCTAGAATTTTACGGGACTTTACATTACCCCCACCTCAGGGATTTACGTCCCCATAAAGATACATCAAAAACTAGGGGAACAAATGTGGGTACTGTGCACACATCTGAGACTCCCACTCCCAAGTGCTCTCCTGGAGGTTCCCGTGCTGCCATCTGATGCGCACTAGAAGAATCAACCTTCCACGTAGGACCCGCTCTTGTCGATCCTCGATCTCCACTGGGACCTCCGCAAAAGCCACCCAATCATCTATGTCCATCTCCCAATGGTCAATGATATGTGTCGGGTTGTGCACGTATCTCCTCAGCTGAGATACGTGAAAGATGTCATGCACCCGGTGCAATCGAGGTGATAGAGCCAGCCGATAAGACACCTCGCCAATCCTGCTGAGGACCTAGAATGGTCTGATGAAGCATGGAGACAACTTACCGCCTCGTCCAAATCTCCATATTCCACGTAGAGGTGAGACCCGCAAGAAGACGTGGTTGTCATCCTCGAACTCTAGTGGCCTCCGCCTCCTGTCAGCAGTAGACTTCTTCTGGCTCTGAGCTATCCTCATCCACTCTTGGATGATCTGAACCTTCTCTGTCGTGGCCTAGACTATCTCCAGTCCCATAAGTGCTGACTCCCCAGGGTCTATCCAGCACAAAAGAGATTTGCAAGGTCGTCCGTAAAACGCCTCGTATGGTGCCATCCTAATGGTAGAGTGGTAGCTGTTGTTGTACGCATACTCCACCAAGGGTAGGTGGTCCTCCCAGCTGCGACCAAGGTCGAGGACACATGCGCGGAGCATACCCTCAAGAGTCTGAATGGTCATCTCCATTTAACCATCTGTCTGAGGGTGAATGTCGGTACTCAGACATAGCAGCGTCCCGAATGCCTCCTGCAACTCCTTCCAAAGCCGGGAAGTAAAGAGAGCATCTCGATCAGATATTATAGATGATGGCACACCATGAAGCCACACAATCTCCTGAACGTAGAGACGTCCCAATCTCTCCACTAAGCCCTGCTCTCTGATGGGTAAGAAGTGATCCGACTTGGTGAGTCGGTCGACAATCACCAAAATGGAGTGGTGACCTCTAGAAGTGCATGGAAGTCCAGTCACGAAGTCCATAGATATCCCACCCCCTTCCACTACGGTACCTCCAAGGGCTGTACCAAGCCTGCTGGTACCTGGTGCTCTGCCTTCAACTGCTGGCAGGTGACGCATCGAGAAACGAACTCTACCACTCCTTATTCATTCCCGGCCACCAGTGATGTCATCTGAGGCCCTGGTACATCTTCACCACTCCAGGATGTACCGCCAAAGGGGAAGTGTAAAACTCTCTCAGCACCTCCTCTCTTAATGAAACTGGTACCAAGGTACGTCCTCTAAAAAGGACATCATTCTGTCCTCCTAAGGAGAAACCATCAGGTGCCTGTCCTGAGGATATCTGTGCACGCCGCATCTCACAGTCGATGTCCCCACGTTGTGCCTCTCTGACCCACTGCAGTAGTGGAGAAGTGACTGTGAGCGACTGAAGAAAGGATGCTCCATCTCTATCCATGAAGGATATTCGCAAAGCGTCTAGCTGCTCTATCACCTCCCCAAGTATCTGGATGCCCGTCCTCCTACTGAGAGGATCGGCTACTACGTTCCCCTTCCCAATAGTGTAGACTATCTCAAAGTCATAGTCTTGGAGGAACTCGAGCCATCGCCACTGTCTCAGGTTTAGGTCCTTCTACGAGAAGATGTAACTGAGACTCTGAAGGTTAGAATAGACTGTAAAGCACTCAACCATCAGATAGTGTCACCACATCTTCAGAGCGAAGACCACTACTGCTAACTCCAGGTCATGGGTAGCGTAGGTCTGCTCATGGTACCTCAACTGGCGTGATCCATTGTCAATCATGGCCCACTCCTACATCAGGACATATCCGATTCTAGTCCCTGATGCATCACAGTAAACTACGTACCCTACTCCCTCCTCTAACAACCTCAAGATAGGCGCGCTGGTCAATCTCTGTCTCAGATCTTGGAAGCTCTGCTGACATCTGTCTGACTACACAAAGGGTTTTCCCTTCTTTATCAAAGCCGAGAGTGGTGCCGCAACTCTAGAAAAGTTGGGAACAAATCTCTGGTAGTACCCAGCCAGTCCCAAGAAACTCCGCACCTCCGTCACACTCCAGGGTGGCTCCCAAGCTAGCACTGCCATGATCTTCGTAGGATCCACTACAAATCCCGCCTCAAAGATGATGTGTCCCATGAATTGGACCTTTCATTTCTAGAACTGACACTTCGAGAGCTTTCCATAAAGCCGGTGCTCTCGGAGTGTGTCTAGTACAACCCACAAGTGGTAGGAATGATCCTCCTCAGTTGTCGAGTAAATCAAAATGTCGTCGATGAAGACCACGACAAATCGATCGAGGTATAGCTGAAAGATCCTGTTCATGAGGGAAATGAACACTGCTAGAGCACTGGTTACACCGAATGGCATAACCAAGATCTCATAGTGGCCATACTGACATCTGAAGGTCGTCTTCTGCACGTCCTCATCCCGAACTCTGAGCTGATGATAGCCTGACCTGAGGTCTATCTTCGAGAACCACCGTGCTCACTTGAGCTGATCGAAGAGGTCATCAATCCTCGGTAGTGGATACTTGTTCCTCACTTTCACCTGGTTCAGGCGATGATAGTCGACAAAAAGTCACAAGCTCCCGTCCGCCTTCTTTGCGAACAATATCGGGGAAGCCCAGGGTGAAACACTGGGTCGGATGAATCCCTTGCCCTGCAAGTCCTCCAACTATACCTGTATCCCTTGAAGCTTAGTGGGGGCCATCCGATACACTGGAGTGGATATCGGGGTTTTCCCTGCGTACAGGTAAATATAAAAGTTTACCTCTCTTCGAGGAGGTAGTCCTGAAACGTTGTCCGGAAAAACGTTCGCATACTGATCCACCACTGTAGGAAAACCAGGACTCCGCACATCAACTACTCCTAGGATGAGGCTAGCCAACATATGAGTGATGGGCTGTCCTCTCCTCTGTGAGAGTCCATCCTGTGTTGCGAAGTCTCCCTTCTCGCCGATGAAGGTGAACCTGGTCCCGTCAGTGCGTACACATCGCACCTTGAGCCTAATACAGTCAATCTGAGCATGGACAGTAGATAACAAATCCATGCCCAAGATGACGTCGTAAGGCCTCGACGCCGCTACTAGAAGATCCCAGCCAAAGCTCTCGCCTCCTAGAGTAAGATCACACTACCGGAACCTGTGTGTAATTGTCGAGTCTACTCCCGTAGGATTTTCTAGCCGTAAGGTTCGAGCCAACGACTCTGTCGAAATCTCCAAGATCCGAACAAGGGCAGCGGCTATGAAATAATGACTCGCTCCGGTGTCTATAAGAATTGCAGCAAGTATGGAATAGACACAGATAGTACCTTGTATCATATCAGGTGCACCGTGGTCGTAGGCTTCTCCTTCCTGAATTTGTGCCTATCTCTGCCCGCCAGCTCCCTCTGGTCGGGGTGGACCTCCTGGTGGTGGTGGTGGTAGAGCCTCAAAGCGTCGCCCACCACCCGCTGCTCGGCCAGCTCATATGCCTCGTCCTCCTACTCCCTGCAGACCGCCACTGTCGACCCTCTGCATCTACCTGGGTGGTCCCTCAACCGTATGATACTCCTCTGCACGGAGGGTCGGGCAGTCATGAGCCATGTGGCCCTGCCCACCGCATGCGTAGCACTGTCTACCTCTCGAAAGACTAGCTCCGCACTGTGTGCCCCGCACCACTGAGCCAATGTCCTAAGGTCGTCTGCCTGAGGGTCTGGTCTGCCTGGACCCATGAGTCATCCATCGACTGTCTGCTGTAGAAGACTCTGCTACGTGCCACCCTGCGGTAGGTCTTGCTGTTGATGTATGTTCAGAAAGGAAGCTCTCAATCAGAAGGGCTCGCTCCAGTACCCCTGCCTGTGTTGGAATTCTGAGGGAGATCAGCGATGCCCTGATCTCCTGCCTCAATCCCTGATCAAAGGTCTGGGCCCAGAAGAATGGGTCTCGTACCATGTCTGTGGAGTAGCATGAGAGATCGGTAAAGCTCACGGAGTACTGGGTGACCGTCAAGCTGCCCTGCCGCAGCTGAAGAAGCTCCTGGATGCGCACCGCACGGAGGGTGGTTGGAACGAACTCCGAGCGGAAGAGGCTCTCAAAGTCCGTCCAGAGAAGAGATTCCTTGTCGTGCACCTGGAGCATCAAGCTCCACCATCTGCCTACTTCCACGTGCAGTAGTCTCACTGTGAGGGTCAACATGAGGTCTGCTGGTGTCCTCACTAACCTGAAAACCCATACAGCTGCCTCCATCCAATCCTCATCGGCCTGATGGTCCGTCTCCCTACGGAACCTAGGCGGTCATTGACGCTAAAACTCATGCAGTGCACTAAGCCACCGTGCATCGTCAGCGGATGGGGCTGGTAGCATCGGTGGCTCGGCAGGTAGCGGTACCACCGGTGCCTCTACGGTCAAAGGGCCCTATACCGAGGCCTCGTCGCTCGGTGGGCTGTCGTCACACACACCTCTCGGAACCCTAGTTGGTTGCCTTCATGGGGTCATCTTGAAAAGAAACAGGTGCCCCAAGGACAAACAGAATACCTGGTGAGCTAACATAATGTAATCACAAAGAAAACTTGAAACACACAAGCAATCAATGTTTTCGTGTATTAAGTCAGAAATCAGAAGTCAGGGTCCTGGTGTACGGATACGTCGGCCGCCGCACCAACACTGGACTCCCTAGACTCAAAAACACACTCAATACTCTTAATACTATTACTTCAAATAGAAAAAGATTAGATTATTGAGTTCTACGGTAGAACCTAACTCCTCTGATACCAATTTGTCACGACCCGTCCTCGGGGCCCGTACCGTGACTACCCCAAGCCCACATTCCATAGGTCAGGGGCTGGTGACTCGCACCAAGGCATAATTCCTTATAAAAAGGGAAGGAATTTCCTTTGTAATGTAAACAAACACCACAGAGCAAGAAAGCAGAAGTAAAAACTAAGTAAAAACTGGGTAGAACAGTAAGTGTGGAAAAGTAAATGGGCCAGAATACAAACCCAAACTGAAAGTAAAATACAACTGAAAGGAAGTACGGTAACTGTAAAGTAAAGATACTACGGCGAGCCGTCCTCTGGTACTCCCACCTGAAGGGTGGGTATAGATAGCCTCCACAGCTCCTCGACTCCAGCCATCCGCTCCGAGTACGTCCCACCCAGTGGTCCACCTCCAAGTACCATCCTGCTTCGCAAGCCTCAACCACGATCACCATTGTCTGTCGTCTGCAACCAACACAACGTAGTGTGGGCATAGCCCGTGCAGGGGTGAGTATAAGCTACTCATTAGGGACCCTGAGACCCCCGATGGTCTCCTAGAATCCTCAAAGGATAATCCAAAAAGGAAGATACAATCACGAAGTAACATCAGTCACCACTATGGTATATTCCCATACATATACCAATGTCATCAATTTTCATTCGGCTCCAACATCCGACCCCAAGTACAACCTAGTCCACATAGGAAACACAACCCAATCCACACAGGAAAGCATAACGTAATCCACACTGGATAACTAGTCAATCTTATCGAAGATAATAATTGAAAGTCAAGATTCAGCTCACACAGGTATACTTCTTCATAAGACGATAGAGATGATCAGATATTCCCACTTATTCATCTAAATCTTCAGACCCACACAGCATCGATAGGTACTAACCCCTGCAATGACCCACAAAGGATCGATAGGTAACTAACCCCCAAAATTACCCACAAAGGATCGATAGATAACTAACCACCGCAATGACCCACAAAGGATCGATAGGTTACTAACTCCTGCAATGACCCACACAGGATCGGACGCACACAGGATCTATTGGAGCTGGACCACACAGGACCACTGAGCGCTGACCCACACAGGATCTGACCCACGTAGGATCGGTAGCACTGATCCACATAGGATCACTGAGTGTTGTAGTTGTCGTCGTCAAATCCACGGAGGACTTCTGCACAGTCGTCATTGTCGTCACAGTCGCAGCCAGCTCTACGGTTCCCGCACACAACAAGCACGTTCGGGTGGGTCTGCTCCATGAGCTAAGGGTCAGATACATCTACTGACACATAGTCTGGAGTTGATGTATCCAAAAGTTTTGTATCGTCAACAGGAACTCAACGCGACAGACGGCGCGTCGATCGGACGCCCGGTCTGCGAGTTATTGGATTTTTCGTTCCAGGGGCCCGGTTGATTTTTAAGTCAAAACCAACACGACCATAATCCAATTACATCCAAACCTCGATTAGAGTAAGCCAAAAGGTCCGTCCCACTTAGAGAAATCCACCAAAGTCGACGACATGTCAATCAGATGTCCGGAACTCAAGTTATAAGTGTTTCCGCTCCGAGGGCCCGATTGGTTTCATGTACTAACCAACTCGGACGAACCTAAAGTACTCTGAAACCTTGATTGTATTATATAGAAATGACTGTCTCGATCCAAGGATCGCATCGTAGCTGATGGTGCATCGATCGTAGGTGCGCAGCCCATGTTATGGGCCAAAGATCGTGAGAGGTCTGGTATTGGGGGGTTCGGGCCCGGTCTGACCCGACCCGATACCCTCTGGGTCAGCCCAAACAGGGTCGACCCATCCCGAGTTCGGGTCCGGCCCACTTGGGCGCCGACTGGCTCGGCAGGCGGGGCCTGGCCCGACCTGAGCGCGGCCCGGCCCGGCCTGGTGCGGTCCGGCCTGGCGGCCCGGCCTGGTGGTCCGGCCTGGGCAGCCGGCCTGGCGCACTGGCGCCAGCCAGGTGGCTCGCCCGTTCGGCCGAGCTGATGGGGGGGTGCCTGTCTCTTGTTTCATACCTGCATCCACCATAATTGGGGGCGGCTCATGCTGGCCAGCCGAGGGTCATAACCCCCGGCTCTTCCCCTGTCCGGCCAGCCCGCTCCGGCCGACCGGCTATTGCCGCCATGGTACCGGCGATGGTCGGTCCCCCTGCTCTGATATCGGCAGCCCGGAACCGGCCGCCGGTCACTGCTCCTCCATGGCCTATCGTCGTGGCCTTAATCTTCCCGGTGTGGTGCGATGGCGCCACACCCCTCCGCCGCGGCCCTGCTCCGGCCGCGGTACCTTCGGGGTTCTCCGACGCGGCGTGACGACGCTGCGATCTTGCTCGATTCAATGGCACGGCGTGACGGCGCCACACATTCCTTGCCACAAGACCTCACACGGTGCAATGACACCATGTCATCCTCATTCCATTCCACCACAAGGTAGACAAGAGAAAAAGGGTAGGTGGGTCGGCTATGTTTGTGCGGTCTGGCCCCCTCTCGTTATCAGATAACAAGTGGTCCAATTGTATGAGGAATGATGACGGAAGAAAATTCACGAATAGAAATGCATAAAACCCCTACCTCGAGTGTAGTTTTAATGGAGGTTCATCGCGGAAATAACATTCACGGGAGAAGACGTCGCAGAAGGAGAATCGCCGCATCGCGGAGAAATGATTCGTTGGTGTCGCGTCGTCGATCTTTGAGGATCTGGCGTTCTTCACATTCTTCACGTTCTTCGTCGATGAAGAATAACTTCAAGAGCTCTTCCTTTTCTCCCAAAGACTCTCACAACAAGATCCAACCAAAATAAAATAAGTACTTCCCTTATTTTATTAACATGACTTAAGTTTAAAATTCAAAAGTTGAATTAATCCACTCAATTAATTAACTCAACATGACTTAATAAATGGAGGGTTATTGAAGGTTAGGGAAGATGAAGTGGTGGGGTTTTTGTGGGCCCCACAACTCTCATAACCTCCCATGGGAATTTGGGTGGTTACCCCAACTTCCACTCAAAGGATAAACACTTAGAGAAAAATAAAAATTTTAGCTCAAATTTTCATTTTTAACGTCCATAATTTTAACAACTACTCTCTTGAAAACGCAACTCCGGAAAAGGTGTTCCTAAGAAATTACTGGTGTTGCGAACCCATTGGTTCCCTTGGAATTCGATTCCGAGAAATGGTTCAAAAGTTAGAAAAACCTGCTCGTTCATTCACTGAACGTACCTGATCTAAACTTTGGATTAAAATTCCGAGCACACCGGGCCTCAGAATCAAGTAGCGTCAGAAACCGCGTTCTTGTAAAATACCAAAGAAAATTAAGAAAAGATTTCACTTGAATTTTATGGGTCTTTACATTATCTTATCAATATTATGATGAAGTTAAAGTTTAAAAGTCTTTTGTTTTAGTTATAAATTGCCTTAAATGTTCATGTTTATTTATTAATGTTTCCGCTATATTGTTATCTTTTCTGAGCATCTGAGCTCACCCCTTTCAATGTTTTATTTTTTCCAGGATGTGAAGAAGTAATTTATGAATGACCTGCAGGGATAGTATGTTGGGATATGAGTGTGTAAAATGGAGAATATGTTGTTTTAGTTTTCATTTTTATGATGTAATGTAAGACTTATGAATATATCTAGTGTTTCCAAGGCTACTAAACTAATCGGTCTTTTGAGATTTGATCTTTCTTATAATCATGACAATGTATTAAAATAATGCACTGAATCTGGGTAACTAGGGTCAGGGTGTTACAGTTGGTATCAAAGGAATTTTATCAATATCCTTGGAAACTAGATTTAGATAAACTCTGATTAGAGCACATATCCATAAGATAGACATTGAGGATTAGTATAGAAGAACTTCCTAGAATTTTGGTATTGTAGAGATATTTTGAGTTTTCCAAGCAATACATCCATGTCTGGATACGAGCAAGTTGAGGCGGCTCTAGAATAGATGTACCTAGGGGTAAAACCCAAAAACACCGCTTTGAGCTAGACTCGAACGGGAACTGGTGCACGACAACGGGCCTTGCTGCACTCTTGGTTACGACACTCCTTTGGGATATGCTTAGGATAATTCCCATTTTCTTTACAAACCATTATGAAGGGATCATGAGTATATACTTACTAAAAGAATACATTTTTATGATTATGGATTATATCAAGAAATTGTTCAATTTGAGTTAGGTATTTTACAAGTTTGTAATTATTCACTGCAATTCATAAACTGACCTAGTTTATGCTATTGTATAGAAATGGTGACCAATAGAAGGAATGTGAAGACCAGTAATACGTATGATCCAAAGAATAATAAGGATCATATATTTCATGGTATTAAGCCATCATTTAGAAGGGAAATAGTCTCCCATGTATTATCATCATATGATGAAATAGTATCATGTGTTGATAAGATAAGTAAAGAGTTTACTGAGTGTTACGGCTTTGAAGGGAAGCAAGAGAAGAAAGGTATGGAAGAGAGAAAGATGGACAAAGGGAAGAGGGAAAATAATAAATTTACCATATGTGATAACTGTGGGAATAAACACCCTAGAACTTGCCTGAAAGGAGTGAGAGTTTATTATAAGTGTGGAGAAAAAGGAAACCATTTATGTGACTGCAAGGGTAAGAAATGGGTTTCAAATGTACAATGCATCATCTGCAAGGAGTTGGGACACTACGCAACCAAATGCACAAATCATCAGAGTATGCACCAAATGATGCTATTACATAATAATAAAGTTATGATACTACCACAGATGAAGAGGAATGACTAGTGTTCTTATGTTGTTATTATAGAATCATTTTATTTGACTGTTGTATATACAATATACTGCTTACGTGAATTATTGAGATAAATAAGGATTTTACTATAGTACTATTTTATTGAGGATTTTAAATTATATGGTTATATGAAAAGTGACTTTATAGTAAGCTAAACTTTTTTAAAAATACATTTTTGAAGCAAAGGTAATCCTTAATATGGTCCTGATGATGAGGTAGTGATTTTTGAATAAGAGATGGTTGATTTGAATAATTTATATTGGATATTCATGACTACCATGAAACTGATTAATGATTCTTCATTGTTGGAGTTTACAAAATTTTTGGATAGAAGGATTATATCCATTATTATATAAAGAATAAGGGATCATGAATGTAATCAATAAGGTTTTATGGTAATTCAGGATGTTGCAGTGTTTTAAAAGAATACATGATGAAGGCGTTCACATGTTATTACCCATAAAAAACATCTTCATTATGTCTACCTTCTATATAAATGTTGGACTGTGAGTTTGGAAAGATGTATTTTGGATAATTCTAGTTTTAGATTAATTTTGAATTGCCATAAAAGGACAACCCGGAGGTCGGGCGGCAACCTGTCGCGACCGGCAAGGCCGCAGGACTTGAAACCGCAACCGAAGGGCGACAAGGGTGTATCACCTAACACTGGCCCACGAGATGCCCTGGATTAAATAAAGTAGTTTATTTTAAGAAGGTCTCGTAGATGAATTATAAATTCATTTTTTATCCCCAAACGAATAGGATAAATAGAATATTTGCTTATGTTCTATTATCTCATAGAGTGAAAGATGATTTTGTGAGAGAAATTTGATAAAATATAGAACACTACTTTTTAAGTACCTATTTATCTTCTCCTCTTATTCTATGAAGAAATTAATTCTTATAGTTTATTAAAGAGATCTTCAAACCAAAAATGTGTTATCCTAATACCTTATGTTTTGTTGAATCGATGGAATTTTAAATCATCATAGATTGATGAATTTAAGGACCTAAATTTTAAACGTGTTTGTGATTGATGACCTCAATAAGTACCTATAAATATATATGTTTTTCCTCCAATTATGTGTCTCTAATTTCCACCAATGTTCTCCTAATCGAGATCATAATTTGGTGGTGACCATTTCATTTCTCTTTTCCTCTTATTAAGACTAAATTTTATTAACCAGATTTTCGATGTGTGTTTTCCCACAATGATATTTTCTATTTTCAACCTTTATTTTCAAAGAACAATATCAAATTTTGAGGAGATAATTTATTGAGGGAGGGAAGAATGTAACACCCCAAGATTTCAGAGTATGTACTTCTTCAAAACAATTCAATAACTTTCACTACACGCAGCACCGAGTTCAAGCGCACCATGACTTACCAAACAAGCCGTTCAAAAGAGGTTATGAATAGTATTAAATAAATTTTGAACATTAAATAATCCTTATAATTTTATAATCTATATTATGTTTTTTCTAGAAATAATGTAAGAAAAATTCATTTTTTTCAGATAAAAGAAGTATTTTTCAAAAATGCACTTTTACCAACTTTTAATAGTGAACCATTTTTAAATCCAATATTTTAAACTTTTAGATATTTGACTAAATAAATTTATTCTTAGAATGGGGACATCAAAAATTTACAATGTAACACCCCAAACTTCTACGGTATGCTTCTATTTGAATAATACAGTAGCGTGTGTTGTATGCAACTTCGAGTTCTAACACACACCACAACCAATCAAAGTAGCCATTATGAATAGTAATAACCACTTTTTAAAATTTTATAAATTTTATCTCTCAAAACGGACTTCATTTTTGGATTCAGAATATTGAATTTAGCCTAGGGTGAAATTTTGGTACTTTTTGGATAACTTTTATATTTTTATAAATAGTGAAAATTACTAAATATTAATTAAACACAACTTTTTTATTCAAAATAATTAGTAGTGATAAATTATGAATTTGAGTGGTTTTAAAGTATATTTAGAATATATTTTCACCATTTAATACAATTTTGTTCATTGGACATAATTTCCCAATTAAACCAGACATAAACACGTATCAATCTTTTGATAGTTATTATATATCAAAAACACGCTTTTTGTTTTGACAGCGAGAATTAATTTTAAATTAATTTCTGCCACTTCTGTGTTTTGAATTTAGAAAAAAGGATTCCATATTTGGAATCAGGATATACAAATTCTGTAAATAAGTAACTTTTATTTTTAGACATTTTGAATAATTACTTCGGTAAATATTTTATTTACCATGGTTAAAGGGTAAATCCGGTAAATAAGGGTTAAAAATAATATTATAATAGTAATAAATTAACCTAAAACGTGTCTTAAACATATTGGTTGATACATGTCCAACCATGGGCATATTTGGGTCTATTTTGGGACCCCATGGATCCACTTGTAAGTGATAATGACACTCTATATTAATTAAGTTAAAGTAAACACAAAAATGACATAAGCCTATATCTGTTAGAAAAACAATTTTTACATAGGGTTATATATGTTATATTTTAGACTATAAATATTAATTATAAATATATAAAACTTCCTAATATAATGTTATTTTATTTAAAATTTTTAGACATTAAATAAGTTAATTTTTTTTGACATAATGATGATGCAGTAATTACCTTATTAGTGAAATATTAATATAATTGATATTATAAATACCAAAATAAGTATAATTTGAGACTTTTAATGAATTACACTAATTTTATAGGTTAATATGAAATTTTAGGATTGATTTAATTAACTTGTTTAGAAGTAGTAATGCTTTTATGATTTTCACAAAAATCAAATACCAAATAGTGTCAAAATTGACATAAATGAGTTTTTAAAACAAATATTATATTATTAATTTATATTATATTCTTAAAAATCTAAGGATCGGCCAAAAGACTTATATCAATATTTTTTTATCATTAATTGACCACTTTGGGGTCTCTTGGATGTATATAGTATGTTTATTAACAATATATTATAAAAATACAAAGTGACACGGTAAGTGTTAAACTAATTAACCAAGAGTTAAAACTAAAGGATAAGGTTAATATAATGACACAAAACTGTATAAAATCTATTGGTTGAAATTATTTCGACCCATCCCAACCTTATACTTTGAATAATAAAATTTAGACCCATTAGAAACCAAATACAAATTTATTATAAATTAATACTTTAAGTTTTTCCTAAAGAGCCCCTCCTCCCCCTTATAAAAGGACCCAACTTCTAACCAATTATTCACACCATAAAAGAATTTTAGTTTGGCCAAAATCTACCCAAATTATATCTCAACTTCCCTCACTTAAATCTAGAGTCCTTATTTTTATCATAAAGCCATCCTAGGGAGCCTTTTTTAACAAATCAAAAGGAAGAACCCGAAGAAGAGATAATGTTTTCACCACCCTCTTTCAAGTTTGTTTCTTCTTCAACATTTTCTTTCTATGTTATTTCTATTCCAAAATAATAATTCTAGTATCTCCTATATAATGTGATGTTATTATAAATATTTTACATCCATATTCATTATTCTATCTATCCTTTGAATGACAAGTCACCATATGTGCGTACGTACGTTTTACCGTCTCCACGTCGTGGTGTAATTGTTATTCAATACATTATTATTTGGATGGGTATAATAATGATGTGTATTTGATGTAACTAATAAATATAAAATTATTAGGATTCTGTATATATGATATACCATCCAATTATATATTATTTTAATATCAAAAGAATGATATTTTCACTCGTGCATACGTACGGATTACCGTCTCCTTGACGCGATGAGATTCATTTCCAAGTTCACCATTCATGGAAGATTATAAAAATATATATTAATAATAAGTATGTAATATATGACATAGTAATTCTATTGGAGATATATATATATATATTTAAATATATATGTTTTTATGTACATACATATATCTTATTCACTTACTTCTGTTCAATACTATATGAAAACAGAAACAACGTTTATGCGTACGTACAGACAACCTTCTCCATAAACGGTGTTTTCAATTTCATATATATGTCTATTATAAATATTTATATTCTAAATATATATGATATATTTATCATGTTTTATATTCTTAATGTATTTAAATCGTTATCTATGTGATACAATCAAGAGTGACAAGTTAAAACACGTATGATAAAGAAAGCGATTATTCCACGAAATGTTAATTTAACATGGAAATTATTATTAAATGGGTAGTATAAAGTCATAAATGAATCATGTATGATATCATAAATATTAATATGGTTCTGGTATAATTTAATAACGTACTACTATCTTCGTACAGGAGTTTAAACATATGCTCGACTAAAGGAAAGTGCAAGGTAAGGGGTTTTCATGTCACTCCTTATTCCCGTGAGATTCATGCCATATTACCACTATTACATTTTGTGTGGTGTATGTACTGCTCATAATTGTATTATTTGTGTAATACACTTGAATTTATGTGTATTTACATATTTTTTGTATGATACCTATTTTATGGGTTGTATATTTCGTAAGTTACCAAATTGGTAAGGGTTTATTTCACAATCTCTACATTATTCGAGGTTGTTTATACCTTATTATCTACTGGGATCTCTTTATCATCCACATAAATGTTTCTTAAAAATGGTCTTCAAAAAATTATTAATATTTTACAGAATATGGTTTAAAATCATTTATACCCTTGTTTGACTTTTTAAAAGAAGTTTATAAAAAAATATTTCTGTCATTTTCCAAACATGGTCATTTTTAACCTTTTCGACAGAATTAAGGTAAGAATGATTTTTTAACCTATATGGCGGGTGCAGCTAATTTCCACCTTTATAAAATCATCAAAGATTCTCTTACAATCTTATAAGGATATTTTCAAATTAAATGTTTTATTTTAAAATTATGTGACTTTTAAATGATTTCAAAAAAAGAGATGTTTCTCCCAAATAGTTTTGATTTCATCTATGTCAACATCCTTTGATGAATTTTATGCTTATTTGAAGTTGAGTTATTATGAGACAAAACATCCACATTGTATTGAAGGTTTTGTGATATGTTTGACTGTGGATGTGTTATTTTTATACCATTCATGGTTTATGGAGAAAGTAGTTACATTTCATATGCAATTTTTAATACGAATTTTTATGATATGTTTAAACCTGTTCATATGAGGAATGCCTTGGACATGATAAGTGGCGGGTGGAGCCTGCTATAGATCCTCGATGCATCGGTTGGTCTCATGATATAAACTAGTGTCTTTTCACGAGGCCTTGACAAAATTTTACTTCTAGTCTTGGCACGAGGCCTTGGCTACGTGGTTATGATTGTCTAGAATTATGCATTCCATCATTATGAAAGTGGTTATTGATATTGTATTTGATTATTCTACTAGTATAACATCCATGTTAATAAGTAAATGACATTATTTTATTTTATCTTTGCCATATTATGCTGAAGTTAATGTTTAAAAGGATTTTATTTTAGTTATAAATTACCTTAAATGTTTATGTTTATTTATGAAATTTTCCGCTATATTGTTATCCTTACTGAGCATCTGAGCTCGCCCCTTTCAATTTTTTTTTCTCAGGATGTGAAGGAGTAATTTATGAATGACCTGCAGGGATAGTATGTGTGGATTTGAGTGTGGAAAATGGATAACATGTTGTTGTAGTTTTCATTTTAATGATGTAATGTAAGACATATGAATATATCTAGTGTTTCCAAGGCTAATAAACTAATAAGTCTTTTGAGATTTGATCTTTCTTGTAATCATACCAATGTATTAAAATAATGCACCGACTCTGGGTAACTTTGGTCGGGGCGTTACACTCTATATGCTCTATACACCATTGGTTGAACAATATATTCAATCACATAAAAACATAATATTAGTGGAATTTAATAAAGGGTGATATAATAATATTTGTCACATAGTGTCTCAGAAATCAATATATAAGCTTTGAGCACCAAAAATAGAATATTATTTTATATCAACTTTAAATTGCTACATTGGAATGGGATGAGGTCATCATGGGAATTGTGATGAGGCTATCATGGTCACCATATGGTTGGGATATATTGTGAGTAATTTTTAACAAGATAATCATGGATTCATAAAACATTACTATTAGAGAGGCATGATCAGTTGAAAAGATATGTAAATTAAATATTTTATAGATATTATAACTCTATATAGTTCTTATGAGTCTCATTATGGAATATGATAGAAGATCAGTGTCCTATTTTAGGAAACGACAACCACGGTCATTAAGCACACAAGTGAAGTTCTGCATGAAATATTTTCCTTATAATGATGAATATTCTAAGTGTGCAACAATGTTTTATGAGAACATTCCTTAAAAATGTTTTCTAGTTATTAGAATATATTGGGAGGATAAATTAAATATTATATAATTAACATATAATAATATCTATCAAGTGTCAATATATGGTTCCCTTTGAGGTGTTATATAAAAGTTCATTCAATTATCATATATGTTATCTAATGTAAGGAGAGTCATTAGTGATTAGACTAAGTCACTAGAAGGATATATTGAAGCATATTAAGATTATTAGGAAGTTTTTTTTGAATAATTATGGAAAATAGAGGTACTAAATTGGTTGAAAACATAAAATTTTGAGTTTGAGGGAGCCTATCAAATATTTATAAGGGTGTTTCCTTAGATGGGTCACTAATTTTTTTAGTGGAGATTGAAACTAGTTCCAATTATGCCAGTTTATTTTGAGATAACCTAAAGTGATAATAATGTGTTGTATATATTATTTATTCAGTGGACATATATCACGATTCATGGTATAGTCTTTATGTACTAGCCTTAAATATATGAGATATTCACCTCTCATATGATTTGTGTTGATTCTGTGGAGTTTAGGAATATTGTAGTCTTTGAGGAGTAGGCTATGTAAATAGTTGATTAGTGTAATAGGATACCCTATGCAAGTAAAATACCTCTAATTTATTTTAGTGTAATTATAGATGTATCTTGGAGTTTAATTGGTAGTGAAATAATAACATAAGAACCAAATGGTCAGAGCTTATAACTAAAGAGTCTTGATAAAGAATATCAAGTGTGAGAACTCGTATGGTGGGGAGTTATGAATTCCATGAATATGTTGAGGTATGTTTTCAATTTAATTTTTTCGTTATTATTTTATGTACTTTCATAGTTTTACTAAAATTTAAAAAAAATTATAAGTTTAGGTTTTTGGTGGAGGATGGATAGTAGCTTTTAAAACATAATAAAAAATCATTGTGTGACTATTTTACTTGTATTCGGTAATTTGATAGACCTCTGGGATGGGTATTATCAATATTATGGACCATTTAATTGATAATGGCCCTTGATTGGGTATTATATGAATCATCTAGTACCCGGTGGGGTGCACAGAATTCATAGTTGTATTTAAGCATGTATTTTTTAAATATTTTCTTTAAAATTCATTTTTAAAATAATACAAATTATTGTCCCAGGATTACATAACAACCAAGATATGTTTCCTTCCTTCGACTCAAATCCATGTGGTCTTCTTAATCAATTGTCACTTTGATTTACACATCGTCAATTTTATTTACGCCTTTTTATATGTTGATAAAATGAAACCCCTCATTTTTTTGTTTCTAATTATTTTCGACTTTTAATGAAGAAATTAGGTATTTGGAAGGAATATTTTAATTTATATGAATTATGTCAAAAATAGATGACTCAAACTATATAATATGAAAACAATGAAACTATGTTCAAGTCGTATAGAGTTATTATGTTTTCACATCTTTTTATATGTTATGCATGTGTTGTGTGACATGTAAGAAATGGGTAGAGGGTGAAATGGATTGAAATAGAACCAAAATGGGTTATATGATAAATTAATAGACTATTGATCATAAATATAGTCATTTTAGATACTCTAATAATTACACATTGTCTAAAAGGCTTCCAAAAGTAAATTTTCAAAAATAATGTCTTGAGTGGCCTTCAAATTGGAATCTATAGAGGGTATCCCTTATTATAAAGTGAGTTGAGGGAATTTTATTGATTATTGTGGTAATTTAACTAAAATATTGGATGTTGCACTTATTATTGGCTAATGGTGAGAATAAATATTATAGTGGAAATGAGTAATTAGTTGTGGGGTTGGATTAGCCTTTTTGGGATAGGAAATTATGAGACATCATGAGTTTATTTATGGGTGATATTCCATTCACTACATGATATGTGGTCCAGTTTTAGATAATTACATATAAAGGATATTGTTCTTGAGATGGATAGGTGTGGTTCCAACAATGATTTATGATATTATGAATGGGGTCGTTTTGGAGGAAACTTAACACTTAAATATTTAAGAAATGGTTGGACATTGTACCAACCTAGAAATTTGAAATTCATGGGTGGTATTGGTTTCAATCTATATTTTTTATTCATGGCTTGATTGTTTGTACATACAAACTATAATTGTCACATTTATGTGTGGGAAGGTAATTATAATTACATTGAATATTAAGTTACCAATTATGAACATATTGGGTATCATTTTGAACATAATATATGGATTTTTATAATTATGGGCCAGTTTGGTGTAAAGAAAACATAAAAAAATGAGTCTTTATGATCATGTGGGTATAAATGTAGTGAACAAACCTATTTAATAAATTTTTTAGAGTTTGGAGAACATTATCTTATAAATCAGCACTAGCCAACCTATTTATGGTTTCTTACTAAGGTATATTATTTAACACTTGATTATTTAACCTATATTATTTATTTAATTTTATCAATTTTATATCATATTATACATGCCCCATATAATGATTGATTCTTTTTATGGGCCTTTTTGTAATTTTCCACCACCCTAAACCAGTTAGCTAGTTCCCGGGATAGCAATTAATACATGATCCCAATCATTCCTCCTCATATGTGAAAGGATACAAACTAATATTGAGGTTATATTATGTTATCATGGGGAGTAGATAACCTCATATTATGTTAAAAAACACTGAAAATAAAAACATTATATACCTAATAATAAATTATAGTACACAAAATAATAAACATATCTATAAATAATCAATTAATATTTAATCGTACAATCATACTGTAATGTGACACTCAAGATTGTACGTACAACCATACTCAAGCCTTTAAATTTTAGCCACAAAATTCCATCCATGCTGTCCTACTTGAACATGCAACACGAGTCCTCTTCCCTAACTGAATATACAATAAGGGAAGTTTACTCGAGTAACCAATTCCCTTGCTCACCCTAGAAGGTTTGAGTACAACTCCATAATGCAATGAGAATTGGGTCCCAAACATTAAAAGTAAATATAATATATGGATATTTTATATTATTATAAAATCAATAAAAACTGATTTTATGCATAGGATAATAATGATCATCTATCCTTTGGTTCAAATGTGACATTCAAGATTGATCACACTTGCTTTTCCTAGTTTTAAGGTGTCTCTAAACATATGAAATACCCTTATAAGGGTAAAGAAAACATTTTCCTATAATTCCATCACAAATGTAGTAGATC
Source organism: Viscum album (assembly GCA_963277665.1). Taxonomy (NCBI): domain Eukaryota; kingdom Viridiplantae; phylum Streptophyta; class Magnoliopsida; order Santalales; family Viscaceae; genus Viscum; species Viscum album. The sequence continues at coordinate 2,041,906,324 of OY728142.1, read as the reverse complement.
ACACGAGGTTAGGGCATTCCACCTAGATCATCTCATATCATGATTAGTACATATGAAGTGTAAAATATGGATCCTAGGATTATTCATGGAATCCCATATTGTATCTAGTTCAATTATAGATCATAGTAATCCTAAAAATCATGTAGATCATAACTGAAAACACAATATCTTAGGTTTCTTATGCATCTCCCCGATCACTAGGTACAACGACCAGATCGTCGAACTAAATAGATGTCTCATCTCAATAGGAACAATTCTATATTATAAGAATAACTAGGAATCTCTTATATGTGGGTATAATTATAGATGCTAAGATTCGCTTCTTACTTAATATTATATGGTATTATAATATATATTAGGAATTTCTAATCATATATTGTCATCTAGTACAACACTAAGTCCTAGGAATTGATAGGGATTTAATATCATTATTGGTTGGGGGAATTGCATCCCTCTCATCCATATAATATAATATATTTGGGGGACATAATCCTTCTAGTAATATTTCATATAACTAAAATCAAATGGGAAGAGAATAAATTGATCCCTTCACACATATCCTCGGTTTTCCAATCATGTGAACAACATAGGCTATCCTCATAAATTATCGATTTACAAGGAGACACTAGGAATCATCAATGAATGCTCTTATACACTACCCCTCCCTAAAGATACATGTTACAACATCACCCACTATGGTCCCCTTGGTCACATAATAACTTGAAATCTCTACTGGAGTTCCCCTTACTCATATTTATCTATTATTCTCACCCATCACTCAATGAGATTAATATACCATAATTACATTTTCATGGGAACATTATAGTCTCATCTTCATTGTTGGATATTCAACTTGGTCATCAGACAATGAGTTGGAATTAAGATTTTTGATCTTTTATAATCATCCTAGGTTGGTCCTATATCCTCACCCATACCTAACTTTTCTTATATAATTCTACAAAAGGTATACTTTCAAAATATTCACATGCTAGTAGAGAAGAACACTTTCACCTCTCTCAAATTAATTAACGTAGTGGTTTTAAAAAATATCATGGTTCCATATAACTATTACCTAGGCCATTCATATATTGTTTATTACACATACGTACTCAAAGGGAGGCAAGGGAAACTATCTTAATATATCCTACATTCATTATTTTATTCCATTAAATTTATACACCTCTTTGTTAATTCTATGACACGAACACCCTTTATAAACTAGTATTTGATCATAAATGGTCATAGAATCAAATATTTGCAGTGTTTGGGGGTCCAGTAGGCTCTCAGAAAAATCATTTTGTCTTTAAGAATTTAAATAAAATAGTTTTCTTAATGAGAACTCTTCTCAGTTCATGTATCACTTATCAGAAATTTGTAATCAAGTCCTTGTCCATCGATAGCTAAGGCACCAGGCTAGTGGTCAATGGTATATCATGGACATCGATACAGATATCATTTTATGGTGGACTAATAAAAACAATCCAATTCATTTAATTCACATCCATGTGCAGTCTAAATGTCACATGACAAATTAATTTATATAATGGTTGTCATCCCTAAGAGGTTGTTTCGTAAATTTTTGTCTAAGGGTCCATCATGGACCATGAAACAAACATTTTTATAATAGGAATTTTATTTTAATACCTAATTAATTAAATTTAATTCATTCAATTTCCAGTAGCGGTGAGGCCACCAATCACATCCTATATAAATAATTGTTTTTATAAAAAAGGGTTATTCATAAGGATTTCCTAACTCATTTATAGTCATTTATATAGATATTACCTTTATAAATGATTCTCAACCACATTTTTTTAACCTCACAAATGTCTAAATAGTAATGTTTTATCAATAGGAGGCCCTATGACCCAAGATATTACATTAATTAGATAGAAAGAAAATTAAAATTTTATTTTTAAATTAATTCCACAATTTATATTTATGGGATAATTAATGGATTACACTCACCCAAAACAGCCATTTATAACATGAATCAAAACATAAGTAAATATGATTTTTTTTATAAAACACCCCTTAAATAGAAGGGGGACCCTACATAAGGGTATCTCTTGTTACATTTAGGAATCGCGTAGGAACTATATAAGGGTAATAGAGGTTGACCATATGAATCATGGGAACCTATATAAGGGTAATAGTTGTTACCCTTACAGAGTGAAGACTCTATGTAAGGACAATGCTAGTTACCCTTACTGGATCTAGCACTATAAAATGCTATCATTGGTAACCATTACTCAATATATCACTACGGGAAAAATGGGTATTTGTGACGGGTTATTTGTGACAGGATTTATTCCCGTCGCAAATAGCCCTGTTAAAAACTTATTTGCGACGGGGGTATTTGCCCGTCGCAAATAAGTAGCCTTTTGCGACAGGATAGCTTTCCCCGTCGCAAAAGGACTGGCGCCCTTTGCGCGCCAAATCGCGGGAAACATATTTGCGACGGGGGAATATTCCCGTAGCAAATAACTGGCGGCGGTAAAAGGTATTTGCGACAGGAATATACCCCGTCGCAAATAGTATGTCGGCAGGTTGTTATTTGCGACGAGACCCGTCGCAAATAACTATTTAACCGTTGACCGTAATAAATGCTGGCAAAGGTATTTGCGACGGTACCCGTCGCAAATAATCTAACCTATAAATACCCCCATCCGTTTTTTTCAAATCATTCTCAAACTCCATCTTCTTCTTCTCTCAAATTTTTATTTCTAAAGTTCAGTTTTTCTCAAGTTTAATTTTTTTCTCCGGAGTTGATATTGAAGTTTTGAAGAACGATCAGAGATCAACCTCAGATCAATTTTCAAGGTATTTATCTTCATTTTAATTTAATATTTATTTTTAATGTTTTATTAGTTTCAATTATTCCTAATTAGTTGTAATTTAATTATGTTTACATTGTTTTATTACTTAATAATTAGTGATAAATACCAATAATTAGGAATAATAGCATTATTACATTTTTAGTATATTTTATTATTAATATTAAAATAATATAATTTTATATATATATACAATTCTCTTTTCATCTGTGTGTTTGCTGTCTCCACATGTATTATTTGTATATGGAGATAGAAAACACACAGATAAAATGAGAATTGTATATAAATTAGAATATTATATTATTTTAATATTAATAATAAAATATACTAATAATTGTTTATTCCTAATTATTGGTAATTATTCCTAATTATTGGTAATTATTCATTTAATTACACATAATTAGGAACAATTACCAATAATTATCAATAATTAGGAAAATTATTCATAGTTAGTAATAATTACCAATAATTAGTAATAATTACCAATAATTAGTAATAATTACCAATAATTAGTAATACTTACCAATAATTAGTAATACTTACCAATAATTAGTAATAATTACCAATAATTAGTAATAATTATTGATAATTATCAATACTTAGTAATAATTAGTAATAATTACTAATAATTACCACTAATTAGTAATAATTAGGAATAATTACCAATAATTACCAATAATTACCAATAATTACCAATAATTCGGAATAATTAGTAATAATTAGTAATAATTAGTAATAATTAGTAATAATTAGTAATAATTGGTAATAATTAGTAATAATTAGTAATAATTAGTAATAATTAGTAATAATTAGTAATAATTACCAATAATTAGTAATAATTACCAATAATTACCAATAATTACCGATAATTACCAATAATTACCGGTAATTAGAAATAGTTACCCATAATTAGTAATAATTACCGATAATTAGTAATAATTACCAATAATTAGTAATAATTACCCATAATTAGTAATAATTACCAATAATTAGTAATAATTACCTATAATTACCAATAATTACCAATAATTACCAATAATTACCAATAATTACCAATAATTACCAATAATTACCAATAATTAGTAATAATTACAAATAATTAGTAATAATTACCAATAATTAGTAATAATTAGTAATAATTCGTAATAATTACCAATAATTAGTAATAATTATCAATAATTAGTAATAATTAACAATAATTAGTAATAATTACCAATAATTACCAATAATTCGTAATAATTACAAATAATTACCCATAATTAGTAATAATTACCAATAATTACCAATAATTAGTAATAATTAGTAATAATTACCAATAATTAGTAATAATTAGTAATAATTACTAATAATTAGTAATAATTACCAATAATTAGTAATAATTACCAATAATTAGTAATAATTAGTAATAATTAGTAATAATTAGTAATAATTAGAAATAATTACCAATAATTAGTAATAATTATCAATAATTAGTAATACTTAACAATAATTAGTAATACTTACCAATAATTAGTAATAATTACCAATAATTAGTATTAATTACCAATAATTAGTAATAATTACCAATAATTACCAATAATTAGTCATAATTACCAATAATTAGTCATAATTATCAATAATCACCAATAATTACCAATAATTACCAATAATTAGTAATAATTAGTAATAATTACCAATAATTACCAATAATTAGTAATAATTACCAATAATTACCAATAATTAGTAATAATTAGTAATAATTTGTAATAATTAGTAATAATTACCAATAATTAGTAATAATTACCAATAATTAGTAATAATTAACAATAATTAGTAATAATTAACAATAATTAGTAATAATTACCAATAATTACCAATAATTAGTAATAATTAACAATAATTAGTAATAATTAACAATAATTACCAATAATTACCAATAATTAACAATAATTAGTAATAATTAGTAATAATTAGTAATAATTAGTAATAATTACCAATAATTAGTAATAATTACCAATAATTACCAATAATTACCAATAATTACCAATAATTAGTAAGAATTAGTAATAATTACCAATAATTAGTAATAATTAGTAATAATTAGTAATAATTAGTAATAATTAGTAATAATTAGTAATAATTAGTAATAATTATTAATAATTAGTAATAATTAGTAATAATTACCAATAATTAGTAATAATTAGCAATAATTAGTAATAATTAGTAATAATTACCAATAATTAGTAATAATTAGTAATAATTACCAATAATTAGTAATAATTCGCAATAATTAGTAATAATTAGTAATAATTACCAATAATTAGTAATAATTAGTAATAATTACCAATAATTAGTAATAATTACCAATAATTAGTAATAATTACCAATAATTAGTAATAATTACCAATAATTACCAATAATTACCAATAATTACCAATAATTACCAATAATTACCAGTAATTACCAATAATTAGTAATAATTAGTAATAATTTCCAATAATTAGTAATAATTAGTAATAATTATCAATAATTAGTAATAATTACCAATAATTAGTAATAATTACCAATAATTAGTAATAATTACCAATAATTCGTAATAATTACCAATAATTACCAATAATTACCAATAATTACTAATAATTACCAATAATTACGAATAATTACCAATAATTAACAATAATTAGTAATAATTACCAATAATTAGTAATAATTAGTAATAATTAGTAATAATTAGTAATAATTACCAATAATTAGTAATAATTACCAATAATTAGTAATAATTAATAATAATTAGTAATAATTACCAATAATTAGTAATAATTACCAATAATTACCAATAATTACCAATAATTACAAATAATTAGTAATAATTACCAACAATTACCAATAATTAGTAATAATTAGTAATAATTACTCATAATTAGTAATAATTAGTAATAATTACCAATAATTACCAATAATTAGTAATAATTAGTAATAATTAGTAATAATTACCAATAATTAGTAATAATTACCAATAATTAGTAATAATTAACAATAATTAGTAATAATTAGTAATAATTAGAAATAATTACCAATAATTAGTAATAATTACCAATAATTAGTAATAATTAACAATAATTAGTACTACTTACAAATAATTAGTAATAATTACCAATAATTAGTAATAATTACCAATAATTACCAATAATTAATATTAATTACCAATAATTAGTAATAATTACCAATAATTACCAATAATTAGTAATAACTAGTAATAAATACCAATAATTACCAATAATTACCAATAATTAGTAATAATTAGTAATAATTAGTAATAATTAGTAATAATTACCAATAATTAGTAATAATTACCAATAATTAGTAATAATTAACAATAATTAGTAATAATTAGTAATAATTACCAATAATTACCAATAATTAGTAATAATTATTAATAATTACCAATAATTAGTAATAATTAGTAATAATTAGTATTAATTACCAATAATTAGTAATAATTTGTAATAATTAGTAATAATTAGTAATAATTATCAATAATTAGTAATAATTACCAATAATTAGTAATAATTAGTAGTAATTTGTAATAATTAATAACAATTACCAATAATTAGTAATAATTACCAATAATTAGTAATACTTAACAATAATTAGTAATACTTACCAATAATTAGGAATAATTATCGGTAAATAGTAATAATTAGTAATAATTAGAAATAATTACCAATAATTGGTAATAATTAGTAATAATTAGTAATAATTACCAATAATTAGTAATAATTACCAATAATTAGTAATAATTAGTAATAATTAGTAATAATTAGTAATAATTAATAATAATTACCAATAATTAGTAATAATTACCAATAATTACCAACAATTAGTATTAATTAGTAATAATTAGTAATACTTAACAATAATTAGTAATACTTACCAATAATTAGGAATAATTACCAGTAAATAGTAATGATTAGTAATAATTAGAAATAATTACCAATAATTAGTAATAATTAGTAATAATTAGTAATAATTACCAATAATTAGTAATTTTAAGTAATAATTACCAATAATTAGTAATAATTAGTAATAATTAGTAATAATTAGTAATAATTAATAATAATTACCAATAATTAGTATCAATTACCAATAATTGCCAATAATTAGTATTAATTAGTAATAATTAGTAATAATTACCAATAATTAGAAATAATTAGTAATAATTAGTAATAATTAGTAATAATTATCAATAATTAGTAATAATTAGTAATAATTAGTAATAATTAGTAATAATTAGTAATAATTACCAATAATTAGTAATAATTACCAATAATTAGTATTAATTAACAATAATTAATAATAATTACCAATAATTAGTAATAATTACCAATAATTATAATAATTACCGATAATTACCAATAATTACCAATAATTACCAATAATTAGTAATAATTACCAATAATTAGTATTAATTAGTAATAATTACCACTAATTGGTAATAATTAGTAATAATTACCAATATATGAAGATGATAATGAAGATGAACACTAATAGAATTCCATGGTATTTATATACAATCATAATATGTATATATGTATATATAATAGTAATTATCAATTATTTGCTAACAACATTAACATTTTCTATTTCAGAAAGACGACGCCACATTTCGTGAGTTGGTGGATGCTGATCTGCCTTTCGATACGGATGAGTTGCTGGCAGATGACCCTCAGCCTGTAGGTGCTCCAGGAAGTACGCGGAGGGGGCGCGGTCTTGCACGATTGATGATTCCTGACCCCGTCCCTGAGCGACGTCCACGTCTTTGGTTTGATCCACGCACATGGAGGTGTGATAACCTGTGGATTTGACTATGATTTCATTAATCTATTCACATAATAAATGTTTATTATTTTTACAGTTTTCCGCATATAGCAGTCGGACAGGGAAGCGCTATTTTGCGCAACTATTTCTCTCAGCCGTGGACCACATGGGAGATGATTCCCATTGATGTGCAGTAGGCCATGTTCGGCCATTGGTTGGTACGTACGTAAATAAATATTTTTTATTTTGAAAATTATTTCATTTCTAACTAGATATTTTGATTTATTTGTAGGGTTTATGGTATCCGATCGAGGATACCATGCGTGACGCCATCCACGAGGCATGGGAGGTGGCCATGCGTGATCGCCTTCATCAGTTTTTGCACAGTTTAAGAAAAGCTGCGATGAAGAAAGCATGAGTGTCAGATTTTGACGAGTCATGTAGAGCACACCGACCAGAGTACATTTCATCCCATGTATGGGATGGATTATGTGCGCACTGGTTGAGTGGTGCCTTTCAGAGGAGATCATCGGTGGGGAGGCAGAATTGGGGGAGACAGGAGGTGACTCATCGAGCTAGGAGTCGTTCTTTCAGTACTCATAGATAGCATCTGGTACGTACATTATTTATAAATATTTTATATAACTATAAATATTAACAGTTTATTTTTTATTCTTATAGGCTATCGAGCACCCCGATATTACGGAGTACGAAGTATATCGGAGGATGTATAGTGATCCTGCTACTGGGGATCTCAGAGGTGATCGTGAGCATCAAATCGTGGTTAGTATTATTTGTTTTCAAGTTTAAAAATTAACTGTATATAATATATTCACAATTTTAATTTTAAATTGCAACTACAGGAGTCATATGAGGCCGCAGCGTCATAGGCCCGACCTGAGAGTCAGGCCGAGTCATAAGATCAGACCACTGGCCGTCAGTTTGATGAGGCGGCATGGATGCAGGCCACCCAATATGCCTTCGAGAAGGGCCGGGTAGTTGGTATCAGCTCTCGACTGACTCCTGGAGATTATTATGGCAGTGCTGCGATGTCGGCGTCCAGCTCGAGAGGAGCTCGTGCATCTTCTTCTGCTACACAGTATGAGGATCAGTTGCAATCTCAGACTGCACTGATAGAGAGTCTCCGCCAGGAGCAGGAGCAGATGTGTCAGCAGCATGAGGAGGAGCGTCGACGCCAGTAGCAGCTGTACGAGGAGCAAACCAGTCGGTGGCAGCAGCAGCATCAGGAGTAGATGGAGTACATGCGCCGACTCACTCATGCTTTAGGGATGAAGTTTCCTCCAACACCATCTGCAGATCCCCCCTCCCCCCTCCTTCAGATTAGAGTTTGTATTTATGTTATAAAATTTGTGAAATCAAAATATGATTTTTTTTTCTATTCGTAGTTTCTGTCTCATTATAAAATATTTATTAATAGTCTATTATTTTTTATTTTTGAATTATAATTCTATTATTATTATATTAATTAAAATAATTTATTATTTTTATTTGTGAATTATAATTCTATTATTATATTAATTAAAATCATTTATTAATATTTTATTATTTTTTATTTTTGAATTATAATTGGATTATTATTATATTAATTAAAATAATTTATTAACATTTTTTTATAGTATTTGCAACGAGATACTATTCCCATCACAAATAATATTATTATTTTTTTATTTTTTTAAAAATAGTTTTTGCGACGGGACCCGTCGCAATAGGTATTTGTGACGGGGCCCATCGCAAATAGTTTTTTACAAATATACGGAGTACTAGTTGCGACGTGGATTCTCCCCGTCACGGAAAAAGGATTTAGCGACGGGCCCATCACAAAAAATTGTTATTGCGACACCGTTTTCAGCAACGGGTCATTTGCGACGGGCCCCCGTCGCAACAACCCATTTGCGACGGGATCCCGTCGTAAATGACCCGTCGCAAATACCTATTTTTCTAGTAGTGTATGCCTCATTTAAGTATAACTCAGTTACCCTTACACCATGTCAAACCCATGTGTAAGGGTAACTCTAGTTCCCCTAACGTTGCAAGTCCCCCATTTCGATTATTATTTATTTTTATTATTCTTAATATTAATATAATCTAATTTTCATTCATCATATGTTTGAAAAAAATTGAGTACTATAGAAAAAATAAAATAGTAACTGAAATTTATGAGTTTTAGTAACCCATTTAACTACAAATCACCTACAATGACCCTCATCCAGAATATAGTCGACAAAAACATTTAATAAAAAATTTAAAACCTATAAAAAATTGGCAATGAAGTAATTTAGTCTACCTAACCAAATTCATTAAAAATAATTGAATCTTCCATCTTGGACCAGTGCTCCATGACTACTAGGGGAAATTTCAATTTTCCCCTTATAGTAATCTGGGACAAAAAATTCAAATTTTGTCTCATTTTCACAACATAAAAAACATGGATCTTTACAAAATCCCCATTATAGAAAATTTCATCCTAAATAATACATAGTGTTCCTCCAACCATAAAACATTATTCGTCTATGTCATCAAATCATAAAAAAATATAAATTTTCTAGTCTAGAAGGAAAATCGATCCTTCACTTCACAATACAAAAGGCATGCTTTACAATTCATTAAAACTATAGATATACATTCATAGTAATATTTAATATTGCGATAGTTCTCACTCATGCCTAGTTATCCCAAGATTCCCATGTTTCGTTGACCTATTCAACTCTAGGATAATGCTCATCCCCAAAAAAATCTAGGCTCACAAGGCTAATTCGAAGTCATGGGGCTCCCCACCAAAAAAATCCAAGATAAAACATATTTCTTGTGATCCAAAGATACACAATATGTAATTTATAACATATTATATCAAATATTATTTAAACCCACCATTTCAATTAATACTATATTACTTTTCCTAAAAAAACTCAACAACACCAACTCACCCACCATTATAAAACCTAATCTCATTTCTTTAACCCTCTGATGCTTCCTAAGATCATCCAAACACAGACATTGATTCATGTACCTAGTTCTCTGTGTAATTAAATATTTGGATCCCTAAACAGCCAAACTATTTTTCCTAGTCTCACCCTGATCACAAGTATATCTCAGATTTGACTCACCCGTAGATCACATAAAAACCATTTTGTGACCGATGCCAACATTAGAGATCCATCACAAACCACATATGATTTTAAAATATATAAATCACTATAAAAAATATAAATTTATATCGACCAAAAATAAACATCCAAATTTGAAATCTATCATCCAATGAATAGCCCTTGGCATCCACAACCATTCATACATGTTTTTCATTCATCGTTAACTAATAAGACAATCCAAACCATAAAGTGTATATTTTTTCATTGCACTAATATATAAAGGATAATCTATATAGATCACAGTCCATCTATTAACTTGTATAATAACTACATATGTTCATGACAATCATACATGATAGACAACATGAACATAAATTTCTAATCATTCCCATCTCACAAGAGACATTATATAATGCATGCACTAAAATTTCATCTGTGATAAAGGCCACACCCTCCTTCATCCAATGGTGAACATACCACCATTGGGATTCAATTATACCCTTACTTAATAATTACATGAATAGGACCCAATAAGACACTTTCTTGCTTATCCATGTTAAGTAACACACTTGGGTCAACCGTATCATGGAACCTTGTTACATATTCTATGAAGCCTCTAACTATAAGGAAAAATTTATAATTTCATTAAATCTATCAGTAAATTACACCCATAAATGTTTCATAAAATAATAATTCCACATAATGTACATGGAAATCCATTAATCTATAATGAAAATGGAAACATGAATAACCCCGACATACCAAAATGATTTAATCTAAAACTAATTGGTGAATTCTCCTATACCACCTGATCACACTACCCTAACTCATGATCACATGAGTTTCGTCTATTTAAGCATATGCAATTTAAACTAAACAAATAATCATTCCCATATCATTTAAATCTAATCTATGAAAAAGCACTCCCACTATTCTTTTTTGAAATCAATCCATCACATTCATTTCAAGTAAATAAAACGATATCCTTTAAACTCAAGAATTATCACTAAAAAAACTACCCATACTCTAACCATAATAGATCTAACCATCAATGAAAAAAATCATTATTTCATTGGAAAATATTTTTGAAATGAATGGGTGGGGAATTCTACTACTCTTTCCCATCTTAACCAATCCTCGATACCAAAAAATCTTCAAGTGATTTACTGCAAAATACCAAGGCATATCTATGCCCATATCATATGTGTAATAGAACATCCTGTGATTACAGATCCTAAACTAAAGAATATACACATACTTAGTATCTATAAGGTGCTAAAAATATCTAAATAACCCCTATATCAGGTTACCCTCACATACATCACAAAGATTACCAGTATCCTATGCCAGATATCAAAGCACCAACCTCTCTAACCTTTCCCATAAATCATATAGATTACATGTATTTACCAAAAATAACCCTATCAACTCCTATAATAAATATTTTAATGAAAATAACATTTCTAAATGTACTCAAGGGTAACACACAAAATGGTATATATGGATATAAAAATCATTAATCAAATTATAATTCATCATCCCAGTAAGTACTATTCCTCAATAGGAAGTCATGTATGAGTCTAAAACCTCAAGGACTACAATATAATATAGATATATAAAATAGAATCACCATAAAATGATATGAGTTTAGTATATTATATTCATATGGTTTGGAAAAGTAAAATACCCCCAAGAAGATATATGGGAATGCACAATATTTGTTTTTTATGACACTTTAAATAATTGAGCTTATTTTTTAATCACCCACAATTGGGTTCATCACAATGAAACCCAATGCTTGTAACAACTTACTACATGTCACTATAAGTATATTATGGGTGAGACTTCATAGTTTTTATTACGGAGTATCTCTCACACATGACATGTTATCCAAAAAATATATTATAGCTCAACAGACTATAATTCCACTAAAATATTATATCATAAAAAATCACATAAGTTATTTTGGAAACATAAAATAATTTAACCTTCTATTTTCCATGATACTAATAATATTATGACATCTATATTTCAGGTGAATATTATATACCAAGAATGATTCATGTATATTGTCATGTTTCCAACAGGACAAGATCCAACAACTAATAAATAATAAATAAAATCTTATGTCTTTCAAACTAATTGAAATCATACAAATATAAATAAGATATAAATAATAGTTACGAATACTCATAGGTGACCAATATTTCCAATTAGAAAATGTTTTTCTAAATACACACACCAGTGAAAAAATAGGATTTAGCATTAGTTTTTTATGTCGATTTTTAACAAACGTTTATAAAAGAGACATAATAAATATTATTTTTGGTGTCTTTTTTACAAAATCCAATGCCAAAAATCATTTTCAATAAGGGTTCTAGCGTCAGTTTTCCCAAAACCTATGTTGAAAACCCTTTCAAAATATATTTCAGCATCTATGTCTTTAAAAACCAATGCCAAAAACTGAATAATTTTTTTAGAAATTTAAATTATTACTCTTACAAATTAATTGAAACCCCTATAATAAAAATAAAATATAAAACAATCAAACAATATTTATTATTGACTAAAAATCTATAACATACATTCCTTTATCAAGTTAATCAAAAAATTATCTATACATTTTTATTATAATGTATAATTTAAAAATACATACCTACAATTTACAACATGCTCATTTTTTGTTATTGTTGAATAATTCATTAGATTATCAGTATGTTCAAACACCTATTATATTAAAAGAGTTAGTTTTTGAACCCATATGTAATATTATTCACAAATATTAGAATATACATACCTCAAATAAAAATCAAACATAATAAATTTTTCGTAAAAATAGATTAAATATGGGTAAGAATATATTGAGAATAATAATTGGAATCATTTAATGGCTACAAAAACATTGAATGATATGATATAAAAAATAGAATAATATAGCATAAAATATAAAAAAATTAAAAAATCTAACCTTATCAAATTCAATAGTTTCCTTGATTTTGATTATATTTTCTTTAAATTATAGAATATAATGACCACATTCAATATACCATTTTTTAAGATCATGGTATAATAATAAAAAAAGAAACTGATAATAAAAATCAATATATTATAAGAAATCAGAATAAAATTTAATATAAAAACTAATTACCTGTACTTTCACATATATGATTTAATTTGGAGACTTTATCGACATGTATTCTTTGTTAAATTCTTTCTATGATCTTCATTTTCATATATATATGTATACTAATAAAACACATTTAAATAATGATAATTAAGCATAATGTTCTTAACAAAACAATAAAACATACCTATCTAATAAGGTGGAAAATTGTTTACAAATGTTCCCCAATAAAGAGAAAACCCAATATAAGGAGTGTTCACTTGGGAGCAATATGCATAATGTCTAGTGCCCACAAAAATAAAAAAAGTTAAAAATTAATGACATTATAAAGATCATTAGTTCATAATTATTTTTCATTTATTACTTATAATGAAATGGAAAAAACCAACACTCAATCTTTGTATGTGATAATTTCTTACATATATATGAGACTCTATCAGGATTCTACACATGTTGCACTTCCGAAGAATTGAATTCTAGATCTATAAAACTGTAAATTCATATACTTTCATTTTGTAGGAGATGCATGTTTAGATACCTAATTTAAAAATAAAATATAGTTAGTGAATTTTAAATGATATTTTATTGAATAAATACAAATTAAAATGTCAATTTACATACATGGAATACAATTGCACCACATTAATGCCGAGATCTTCAAAATCAACTATATTCAGGCTATTTTCATTGAGTAATCTCAATGGATATTTTCTTCCACATATATCGGCCATCATCTGAAACTCATTGATATAATTCAATGAAGAAGAAGCCTAAGATAATAATTGTATCATATGAGAAACATATGAAGTATCTATTGTCAATTTTTCTAGAACATTTGGTTTCATTTGGGATGTTTATTTTTCTTTCAGATAATCCTATATAAGTTAAATGTCAAAAAAATTATAATTAATTTTGAATCATTTTTAATTAATATCAAAAAAACACATACCTCATATTAAATATAAAGAAGAAGACCAGTTGGCCAAAGTAACAAATGAACTAGAAAATCCCCATATTTTTTGATTTCCTTAGTAGGAAATGGTAGTAGAACATTATGATCTATAATATAAAGTAATGATACTATAACCTGACCCATCATCATAAACTGGTGATGTAAAGAATCCCCAAAAAATGTACAAGTCCTAATGCTACAATATGTATTGGTGGATCTCCAGTAAATAGATCACAATATATGTTTTGGTCCGACCGAGGTGGTGGATGATCAATGTAAGTAGATGGGGTAGGGTAGTCCAGGTGAGCAGGATGGGAAAGATGAAAAATGGAAAAATTATATTAGTGTTTATAATTTATCAAGGAAATTTTTTGATGAAAAATAAATAATATAATGACTGGTCTGAGCAAGGAAGTGGAGGATCGATGTGGGTAGATGGGGTAGGGTAGTCCGATTGAGTAGGTCGGGAAGGCTGAAAAATGAATAAGTTGTATTAGTGTTTATAATTTATAAAATAGAAAAATTGAGGAAAAATAAATAATATACATGGGAAGACTGCACATATGGGGCAGGGTAGGCAGATGGGGTAGGGTAGTCAGGGTGAGCAAGCTGGGAAGTCTGAGAAATGAAAAAGTTATATTATTTTTAATAATTTATAAAATAGAAATGTTAATGAAAATAAATAATAGACCTAGGAAGGAAGTACAGACTATGACTATCTTTCGAAGTGTTCTAACAAAGCCTTCTACACTACTACTTGAATTTAATCACCCATAGATTGTTTCATATCTTTCATCCCTACTTTTAAGTATTCTATTTCCGGGTCTCTTGATTTCTTACTCTCACCAAAACCTTCCAAAAACTAACACATTCTTAATATCCTCTAACATGTTCGAGGTGTTATTACTTTCCAAAAAAAGTGGCTATGATATCCATCCTAATATTGGGGATAAAAGAGGCTTGTGTCTCTTTCTCCTAAATTTCATCCTGAAATGAAATTGAAAAGGTTATATTAGTGTTTAAAATTTATAAAATATTAAAATTAATGAAAAATAAATAATATTTTATTACAATTTTATCAGACACTAGATTATGTACCTCTTTAATATACTGTTAATTATTCGTTATTCATTCCCTTTTCAAATTTTCATGTCGAGTGGGAGGAGATAGAGGACTATGATGAACCGATTATGAACCGCAATTCGATCAAGCTCTTCATGCTCAAAATTTTTCATTAATAGTTTTTTCCTCCTAATATAGATTACCTCTATGTGATAAATTATGAGGGAAAACATGTCTCAATTGAAACACTTGATGATATCTCCTAGCATCCTATTATATAAAAATAAACTAAAATGTAATTAGAAAAATATTTGTGATATTTTTCAATATTTTATAATTATCATACATGAAAATTTTCATCATGAAGACCGTCAAAAAATTTCTTACTTGTATCTTCATCAATAAACTGATACCTAAGGCATGGGTTTTCAATCCCTCTATTTCTGAAAACATGATTGTTTGTCAGTTTTGTTTTAAAATATCTCCATCAAACTAACGCTAAAGAGGGATGTCTTTTCTTAATTTCTTGGGTTTCCTAAAAATTTAATGTCATATGTAATTGAATAAATTAAAAATGTCATTTAAAATATTTAATATTAAAAAATGAGGTAAAAGAAATCGATTAAGATATTTTACCATAAGGGTCTCCCAAAGTGGATGCTTCGCCATCATGTCCACTCACTACCAATTAGGATATAAAATAATAATCCTCCAACGGATCTGTATCGATATATAAATGATATATTGAACTGAATTTGTGACATTTTAATTATTATTATCATCAAAACAGATGTGTAATATATCATCATCATTAGAAAGTGATAGTTTTGGTAAACATGTAATACCACATTTTCCAACATGAGAATATGATTTTTTAGTAGTAACTAGAGAATTATCCTCCTCCAAGGACACAGTATTAGTCTCATAGTTTATTTTGTAATTTAATTGTTTTCATTCTTTAAATAATTATATTACTGAATATTTAATAATATAAAAAATAGATGTACCTCAGTAAATGCTCCTCTCTGTATGTATATGACATTTCTACAAGAATGTTTATTATAATTTTGTGTACCTTCATATAATTAGAATATAGAATATTTAGAAACAAGAAAGGAAAAAATATTTAATTAAAAAATCGGGATACATTTGTAAGTTTACAAAAAGAAACAAATTAAAAATATTTATCAAAAAAATTAGGAGAATAATAATGTGTCTTCCACATGCATTCATCATGATCATTATGTATTACATTCACTATGTCTATCTTATACTCATTGTAATCATCATGAATTTTTGTAATAGATGAACAACGCTCATGAAAATCAATAACATCATTAGCATCATCCTCATCACCCAAATGGTATCTTCTTCCTTTAAAAACAACAAACCATTGATCATTTGATGTATCAATGACATAAAATACTTGTTTTTCATGTGTCTCCATGATAAATGGATCCTCATTGTAGTTATATCTTTTCAAATCAACCAATTTAAACTCATATTCATCATGTTTCACACCACTCTTACTATCAACTCAATTTCACTTAAAAATAATGACTTGAAATTTAGTATAATAAATTTACAATATGTTTTCAAAAAATCCAAAACATGGAATTGATGCAGACATTTTGTTTTTATCTTTGGTACTCGAAAAATGCACTACTTCAGCTAAAACCATCACACCACTATTCTGAACGGTACCCTTGTCATAAAAATATTTGTGAAAAATGTGTAACCATTAATATCCAAACCAGACCTTGTGATCACTTTAAGATATTGTCCCCTTTCTAACCACTTCAATATTTCTGATGCAGGAATATTTGCAGTGACTTTCTCCTTAAACCATGATACAAATTTCTTCTTATGCTCATTCATCAACAAATTTTCATTTCTTTTCTGATAGCATTACTTTAATTCATCAATATGTGAGAATATATATGATTAAACCACTTCTTCGTTGTTTAAAATATATAAATGTGTCTAAATCACTTCATCATGTGGAATGAACTTTACCTTTAATCCTTGAACCCCTCTACCATCACTATCAATTGTCATATGTTGTGATATAGGGATACCAATACGCTCCACCTCATATATATAATCATAACATAACTCAATCACCACTTCTGATACGTATTTTTGAATAATAGAGGCCTTTGGTCGATAATGATTTTTAACATATTCCTTGAAAATTTTCATATATCTTCCAAAATTATACATGCATCATAAATAAATAGACCCACATATTCTTATCTCATGCACCAAATGAATTAGCATATGAACCATTATATCAAAAATGGAGGTGGGAAATACATTTCTAGTTTAAAAATAATAAGATTTTCTTCATTATACAACACATCTAACAAATTTTTATGAAAGACTTTACTACAAATGGATTTGAAAAAATTAAATAACCTGATGATAGTCTTTATGACAGCTACTAACAATATAGCATTCACTACTATGGGTAGATGTCGTTGCATCAATACATGGAAATCATGAGAATCCATACCTATTAATTTTGAATATTTCAATGACACCACATTATTCACATTTGAAGAAAAAACTATGTTCTTTAATAACAAGAAGACACTGACAAAAAATTATCTTTTCAATCTTGTTTAATGTGTGACAATCCAGATGTAAATATTTTATGTTTCTATTCATAGTGGGAGCTAACTCCAAACGTATTCTCTTTAATATCAAGTACAATTTAATATCCAATACATATTTTTTCATGCTTTTTATGTCTAACATAGTTACAATAAAAATTTCACATATATTTTCCTCAACATTCATAACATTGATGTTATGTTTTATCTCTAAAAATATCCAATAAGGTAGTACCAAAAAATAGACTTCTTCTTGTAGATATTTCTTTAAAGACTAGATCATATTTTATTTCCAAAGGTTGTATCAATATTTTTCACCCTATAATAATATTCTTCATTAGTCAATGGACGAGGGGGATGATTGTATTCTTTTAAACCATTAAATTATTTTTTCAATCTATGATAATGATGATCAGTTCACAAAAATATTCAATGTCCCATGTACATAGTCTTTCTTCAATTCTTCACTTGGTAATATGATGTATGTTCTTCACATGTTAGACATGTTTTATATACCTTAACACTATATCCAAATATGTTTCCATATACATGAAATTCATTTATAGTGAATATTAAAATAGCATGAAAAATAAAATTATCATCATTGTATGCATCAAAAACTTTAACACATTCCTCCCCTGGAGGTTTCAAATCATCAATCAATGGTGAACGATACACATCAACAACATTTCCTTGTTATTTAGATCCATATATCATCAACCTCGTCATAAAATAGTTTTCCTTCTTACCTATATGTGGGTTAAATTTGTAAACTACCAGCAAAATAATACATGAACTATGTTGGATACTGAGGATCTGATTTGTATTCATTCCATCCGTACACAATACCATTCTGAGATTTCTATATTCCCTTCAAAAATCATGAATTTTTTTATCAAAACTCTTCTACTATGGTGAATCAGCAGGGTGACTTAAGTTACCACCAGATATGTGCTCATCTTAATTTCTTCTTAACATTTTTGCATCAATGATATTTACCAATAGTTTCTTTAAATGAGGAATTATTATAAGGTACGAAATTTCATTAGTAGGAGTTTTCATTCTAGTACCTCAGGGTAAATCACAGTTTAATTATCATAATGGTATGAAAAAAATATTGGATTATATCACAATAAAGTAAACAATTGGTTTTTCATGACGTTAGATTATAGTACCTAAGAATGAATCTGGGTTGACTTTCCCATTTATCTTATAGAGTGATATCCTTCATGTATGAAAACTTGATAAATATTCATATTCTTTCCTATGTAGTACAAAATCCTTAGGGAAATCATGTATCCTTTTATACCCCAATCCCATTGGGAATAATATTTTCTTCTCCTCATAATTGGAATCTGGAAGCCCCTTGCATTCTGGAAGTATCTCTTTTAAAAGCTCAAGTAAGATTGATATACTTTTATCACTCCACCCATTTTTTTCTTTGAAGTTAACTAATATAAAAAATGTTCATAACATTGTATATTTAGTGCAACTTAAGAATAATGGTTTCTCAGAATCTCCATAAAATCAATCAACAATTGCTATTTTTATGGTTTCAATACCTAAATCCTGAATTAATTCTTCAACACGATCATCTTTTGCATTATAAATATTGTCATCAACATTGGATGTTGAATTTCTAGTTCTTCCACCATTCCATATCCACTGTGTATAATTGAGGATAAAACAACAACAAATGAGATGATCCTTGATTTATTTGGAGTTTAACATTCTCATATTCAGTCAATTTACACATGGATTGAAAATAAAATCAATGTTTTGATGTTGTCATTTAGAAATTTTGAAAAATTCATCAAGTCCTTTTTCATATTCACTAACGTATCTTGATAAATGTATCTAATTATGATCCATTCAATACTTGACATCATAATATAAATGGTGAATATATTAACACATATAATATATATATATATATATATTTATTTATTTATTTATAGAGAAATTTTAAATAAAATAAAATTTAATAAAAAGTATTGATAATCAGATATTAAAAATCAGATATGAAAAACATTTCAAATATTAATCTTTTTATTTTCATAATATATACATTTTTTATATTTATATTATAATTTAATTGTAATATCATTCTTCAAAAATTTATTAGTTCATTTTACATAGTCGATTCATTATTTCGATGTTCCATGTGTCAAAATTATTGAAGACTTCATAAATTTAAGAGGTGAAAAAATAGTTATTATTAGTAATATGAAATAATAATTAGAGTAAATATTATTATTATAAGTGAAATAAATAAAAATACTCCCAAAATTATGATAGGTGAAAGTAAATATATAACTAAATTTGTATATCTTTCAAAAAAATTTGATTTATTATTGTTTGTTTTTAATTAAATCCTGAAATTATTATTCTTATAAAAAAATAATAAAGAGAGCATTTAAACCAACTGAGGAAACCCAATAAAAAATAATATCATTTTTAAAACATTTTATATTAATATGAAATACATAGCATTGTAATACACATAATTAAATATATAAGTTTTCTATCATTAGATGATAAATTATAAAATTCCACCAATTAGATTGATTTCATCATTTTATCTGACCGAACAATGCATCGACATTATATTAGGGAATGAGATCACAAGTAATAAATAAAATAAAACACGATGTCTAAGTATAGATGCGTGAAATACAACCATGAATTACTAATTAATCTCTTAAATATATAAATCCTGTGGGATACAATAATAAATATATTGGAATCATGGACACTATAACATATATAGTTAGTCATACTTGAGAAGCACCAAGATAAAAAATATGCATGGAATGCAACTACAGAAGTTGGAAATACTCTAACATAGAATATATTCAAATAACGATAATTATATAATAGAAACATGTTGTGAAAACAAGCATTCTTATAAAATACCTAAAAAGTATAATATTATGTTTTATTATAAAAATACTATCATGATATGGTAAAGGTATTCTAATCAAATATACATGGTATATCAATAATCTTAAAATAGAATAGTAATGAACCCCCCATGGAATTTCATATATAGTACATGTTATTCTTTATGTTCCAATAAAAATGAATTTAATAATACATCATCCTATACCAGGACAAGTGTAAATACCATAAATGTCATAAATCAGTAAAAAGAAGAAGATACTCACATCAATCAAGGTGAAACCATAATAAACAATAAAAAATCTACATGAACAATAATCACATCCCTGTCCACTTGGACATTTCATTGTATATAGGATGATCACTCTTAGGGATAACTATTTACCATGTTCCACCACATATATAATAAACTATAAACTAATAATTGATGCAAATCTAAAACATAATTAGATGATAATTATTTTTTCATCAAAATTTTAAAAAAACTTACAAAATTTAGAGTTTAACATGAAAATAGATCCCAATCCAGACATTGCTCTATGGAATTCTTAGTAAAATTAAACACCTCAAGATCTATATAATAAATGATTGTAAAAACAAGAAATAAAAATGAAAAAAGAACTAAAATCAAACCACTGTGGAATGTCACCTTAAATAGGCATCAGAAGAAAAAATAATTCATAGATGATAAAATAGGTGGAGATAATCAAGAACTCATACTGTAGATCAGGAAAATAGAATAAAATCGAAAACAATGACCATTAGAGATCACAAATATGCATTCAAATTCACCACAAGTCAAGATGAGTCTTCATGGTTTTAGATTTAGATGATCAAAAAACATGATGGTTTCTTGATCCCAACTATTTTCAAAAGTCTTTCGGTATTATTTTTTTTACAAAAACTGATGCTGAAGAGTCCAAAAAATAATTTTTCTGATAGTTTTTGGGAAAACAAGACAGCAAAAATATTTGTTTAATAAATGGTGTTGGATTTCTAAAAATCCAATGTCATAAATAAAAAATTTTAAGATATGGAATCTGTTTTTATAAAAAAAAGACATCGAAAGTTCCTGAGTTAGCGATTTATGGCTTCAGTTTTTGTAAAAAATGGTGCGAAAACATTTTTTATTTATGGACTCGGTTTTTTGAAGAAAAAAACACCATATATCATTCCTTTTTTGTTATTTTGGTGTCAGTTCTACTAAAACCCAATTCCAAAAAAACACTATTAAAATTTTTTGGCCTTGGTTTCTTTTAAGAACTATGTCAAAAAATTTCTAGCGCATACTATTGGAGTCAATTTAGAAAAAACAGATGTCATTACTTCGACGTCAAATATGGTATTTCCACTAGTGGAAATAGAAGGTCCATTACAAGCTAGAACATATTCCTAGATCATTTTTCTACCATCTCTGTAAAGAGTATGATAAAAAATTAGTTGATGCCACTTTATAATGCCCCAACAACCTAGACCACTCAAATAGTTCCTAGAGTAGTAGTTACTACATGAACATAAGAGTTCATCCCTATATGTCATATTATACTAACCATAAAAGAGGTTATTTGGTGTTACCATGAGGAAAATATATGGTCATATCAAAGTAAACAAATGTGTAAATAACCAAAGTACATCCCAAATTATAAATCAGATTACAAAGAATAAAAAACATATTCAAAAATAATAAGTGAATGTGATGAAATATGGTCATATAAAAACTAATCACCCAATTTAATAGTAACTTGTTTGAGATAAAATAAATGAATAAAATGAAAGATTCTCTTTCATTATCCATGAGCCTCAACATCCCTGTCTCTAGGGGTCATCTGATCTCCCCCTATCAATCACGGAACATTAAGCCTCTTCCCTACCTGAACCTATTAATAGTGAATTCTACTCGGTGACCCATGTTTCATGGACACACAATAAGGGCTTCAGTATAACTCACTAGCGAACCACTAATGGGGTTTTGATCATAAATAGTAAATAAAATTATGAGAAGGTGGTATTCATAGAAAATAAATAAAATCAATGCATAACTATAAAAAAATAAACATTGTTGATCCTATGGTTCTAAAGTGACACTCAAGATAGTCTATGCTTACTTTATCTAATTTTGTAGTGTATTTGATACTATGGAATTCCATGTTAAGGTTTGGTTAAATGGAAAACCATAATTCCATCAAAACTATATATTATCCTGCATGGGGGGAGGGTCCCACCTAGATTATCTTATAGCACCCTTATTACATATTCGATGTCAACACTGGATCCAATGAGTATCCTAGTCATACTATATACTATTATTTACCAGGAAAGATCATAGGAATCCTAGTCATCTAATAGATCATCACAAATAATTCTAGATCCTATGTGGCAAAGGCATCTCCCACACTATCCAGTTTCAATGTCCATAACCTATGAACAATTAGAAATACTGTATTATCAGAAATTAAGGAAGATCCTATGTATCACTTGGAATGTCATATCATCATCTATAACAACATTTTCTAGGAATCACTTAGAATCTCATAATATTTTGTACAACTCTAAATCCTATGAATTAATAAGCCTCTCATATCATCATATACAACACCAGGTCCTAGGAATTATTCATTATCCCATATAATTAATTTTAATGGGAACTGTGACCCTCTTATCCATATCTAAAAATATATTCAGTTGAAAACATCTATCTAGGTACATTTTATATAACATCATAAGGGAAGAAGATATGATAAACTATTAAAACATCTACAAGGTCGAACACTAAATTTAAAAACCACGACCATATCCATAAATTATTTATTTCTATGTTTCTTCCCAAAGTAGAAAATGAATTATATTCTATATCACCCATTCTTATGCTCAAAAGATTATTGGAGAACCCACCAAAGTCCCCTGGGTCACATTTTAACTTAGACAACCTACCTAAGCTCTTATATCTCATACAAGTATCTCAGGCCTAACCCATCACTCAGAGGGCATAACTACCCTCAACATCATTTTATCAAATTCACTATAATCTCTTATACCACATATTCTATTCAACATGTCCATAACACCAAGAAATAACATTAATCTCACCTCCCTTACATAAATGACCTAGTTTTTTCCTCTCACAATAACCATAACTAATGTTCCTTTTATAAATCTACATAAAGAGTAATCACTCAATTTTCACATGATATGGAGGAATATAACTTACCCACTACATAATTAATTATCCTAGTTATTATAGGGAATATCAAGGTTCCATATGACAAATACATGGGGATTTCATCTTTAGTTCATTACATTTCTATACTTTAAGGGAGATAAGGGAACCTATCAAATGGAAAACTCTGTTTATCATTTAATTTCATTAAATTTATACACCTATTATTTAAAAACCCAATACTTTAAAAGATTAAAATTTTTTTTGATAGACTATATTATGAACAACCCAAAAAGTAGTAGAAAATAAAACACCTTACACTTTAGAAAATATTTATTTTTATATAAATTTAATCTCTTCAATAACTTGTGGAACATGAAACCCCAAGTTGAAATGAACAACAATATAGTATAAAATTATAATATATGAATTAAGTTTAAGATTATGAATATTTCTAATAAGTGTATGAAAATTATGGTTATATATTGATTATAATTAAAAAACATTTTTTTTGAAAAAAACTTGATTTTTTCTAAAAGACGATCTAGTCCCACTTTACACGCATAATTTAAAATTAATTTTTTAAAAAATTTATAAATTTTATTTGAAAGAAACATCATTATTTAAATAATAAAATCAAAATCATCTTATGATGAATTGTTTCTATTTTTCAGGAATTTTTCATTTTTTGATTAATTGTGAAAAATAAAAATTTTAATTAAAAATTAACCTTTTGAAAAATTATTTAAATAGATAAATTATATTTTTATTTAGATTTAAATTAAAATATGTAATATTATATATTATTTAATATAATTTATGTCATTGTAATCATTTTAATATTTAATTTTTATATAAAAACTTTTTAACCATGTAAAAATATTCTCTTTGAAAACCAGCTTTCTTGTCACATCTATGTGATTAATTTAGAATAATATATTTCTACTTAAATGAATGGAAATATCAAAAATGAATTTAAAATTTGGAATGATAATATTTTACATTGTCATAAAATTTAAACATTGTTTTTAACCAAAATATGTAATGAAAGCAGTAAAATATAATTCCCACAGTTAAGGTAAAAATGGAACAACCAGGGGATTGAACTAAAATGATAAGAGTTTATTTTCCTTTATACTTGTATAAATTATATTTTATTCCCATATTTAAATCCTATAATGTTTAAGGATCGATATTAATCCATTTTTAACAATTATTTCATGTGAAAAATGGTGGTATATCTTTTTCTTTCCAAACATTACAAGTATTCCACTCACCACCCTTACAAAAGGCCAGCCCTATCAACTCTTGTTCACAACATGAAACCATTTTTGTTTAGAAAATACTAACACATAACACTTCCCAAAATACCTACCCTAATCATAGATTCCCCAGTTTTTGAAGAAATCTATCACTGTAAGGATATGGTTTAAACCTAAGGAGGTTACCCGAAGAAGAGGTTACACTCTTCAATGAGTGTTTCTATTTTGTTTCTTCATCCACTCCTTAAATTCTAGTTAAAACATGATTATATAATATTATAAGTATCATAAATATACTAATATATTTTTACATAAGTTCAATGATCTAAAATCATCCCTTCTTCCATTAAATGGGTTATGAAATCTTCATTCATGTGTGTAGAGGACTACCGTCTCACTAAGCAATGTCAGTCATTTTTTAATTACCACCTATCAATGTTTGTTATAATAATGTATATAAAGTATATATATGATATTTATAATATATTTATACCTCTTTTTCATTATATCATATATAATTTTTTTTATTTCATCACACAGGGGATATGATAGAATCGCTCGTGTGTACGACATACTATCGTCTCGTGAAGCGATGTGATTCATTTTTCACTAATGGTATACATGGAATATTATGGGGGAAATGTAAAATATTATATGTGATATATATGAAATAATTTTGATATTAATGAAATATTTATCATTATTAAAATATAATATATCATTTTATTTTTTACAATGAAAAAATCTTACATCATTCGTGTACTTTTGGATTATCGCCTAACAAAGCGATGTGACTCTCTTTCATTACCACACCACATGGATGATATATATATGTATATTTAAAATAAATAATATATTATATAAAATATTATTATCATTATTTAAATATAAAATATTACTTAACACCATTCCATAATGACAATGAAAAAGTGGAATCATTACTCATCTCTGCATACTTCAAATCATCTCCATGATTATAATGTAGTTGATTATTCATAAAAAAAATTCAATAATTGGTTTTAAAATTATAATTGATTTATAAATATGATAATTATTTCATGATTATTATAAATTAGATCTTAAAAATATATATAATGATCACGAACTAGATCATTTATGAAAAAACATGCATGAGAAAATAAGACAAATAACACTTGAAACAATTCGAATAATCAATGATTATTTACAAACCAATACTAAGATATTATAAAAAGGATAATATATTATATAATTAACATTTATATATTTGTTTAATAATTTAAAAACATTTTTAAAATCACTCTATGAGTGGTTAATTAATGTTCAACCAAAAGGAAACATTAGGTAATGCTTTCTCGCTCACTTTTACTTCTATAAGAAATATGCCATATTCAGCACATATTTATTTTTTACTATGTATATAATTATCTTTTTGTATGTTATATCATTAATTAATTTATCATCAGGTTATTTAATTTTTTTTAATGATATTTCATCAAATGGAAAATGACAAAAAAATTTACCAAAGAGTTGATGGTTTGTTTCTCAATCTCATCATTATTCAGAATTGTTTTTTTAAGTGTCCCTTGGGGGAAATATTTAATATTTATATCTAAAATAATTTATTATAGTGTAATTCATGAACTATTTAATGATATAATATCACTATCGTGTTTTTTTAATTAAAATTTTAAACAAAATGTTTTTTAGATAATCCATCTTCATTTCTCCCTTCAGTAAGAAATCATTTTTCATCCAAAACCATGTTTTATAAAAATGATTTAAAAAAAGTTTTATAGTCATCCAAATTATTTTTTAAATTTATTATTACCCATGATTTAATTTTTAAAAAATAGTATCTGAAGGAATCCCCTTGTCATTTTCTTAACAAGGCAACTTTTTAACAATTTTATTGTAAAAAAGGAATGTTGTTTCTAACTTATATGGTATGTATAGAATTACCCAACATTATGACCATCATTTCATTAAATTTTACCTTAAATGTTTACAAGGTTATTTTTAATGATTTTTTCCATATTATTCTATAAATTCATTTTTTTTAAATTTCTTTCCAAAGTAAAATATTTTTGCAATATTTTTTTCATTTACTTATATTAAAATAAGATGGGGGATTTTCAAAGAAAGGTTACCTCCCTAAAGAAGTATTAAAAATTATCTTTATAAATAATTTTCCATAAATAAATACATTATTTAACATTAGTTATTTTTTAATAAGTATATTCCCTAATTATTCCATCCTTATTAATTATATGAATGTTTTATGATCAGTTTGACTAGGGTAATAATATGTTGATACAATTAATATTACTCTGGATGGTTTATGATTATATTTATTAATTATATATATTATTTAAATTGTGTATGTTGTTTTAAAAAAAATTATATTGATTAGGTTTCATCTCATTCATATATAGAATGCATTAGACATTATAAGTGATGAGTAAGACCCGTTACAGCCCCTCGATGAATCCATAGGTCTTCTGAGACAAAATAGATATGGGTTTGGCTCAGTCCTTACCCATTTATATATATGTATTGGCACAAGAGTACATGGTATTACATTTCTAGGTGAAAGCCTCTTCGATATTAAATATCTCAGCATAAGCCTCGATGGTAAGTTTTAGATGTCCACCATTAAACAATTCATCATTATGAATTATGTTATTGATATTACATGTGAATTATTCAATTAGTTAAAATATTCATGGTTAAGTTTCTAGATAAATTGATTATATATATGGAATTATTTGATAATCATTTATTCCTATCATATTATTATCAATTTATTGATTAAATGAAATTTGTTTTAGTTATTAACCCTTCCATATTTATTATATATTATTTATTCCTAAAATATGTTGTACACTTACCTTTACCAGGAATCTAATATCACTCATTTCATATGTTTTATCATCCTAAAAATACAAGAATGTGTTTTCTAATTTAAATATATAGTACACAAAAAGGAATATTTTCATTATTATATAAAATTATTTGTGAATTTTATGTTCTAAAATTAAATGTGGATTACTTGTATGTATCTAGTTTTCCAACACTTCTAAACATTTTAGTCCTTCTAGATGGGACACCGTTTATATTATTACAATGTAACAAAGGAGACACCAAACCAAGTCTACTGGGGTTGGAATAACTACAATTGGTATTAGAAAACTTTTAGTACAAACATTGGAAAATATATTTTGGAAAACAAAGACTAGGGAACATGAACCGATGTTACAATTTGATGTCATGTGTAGAATAACATCAGATTGTTTTGTTTAATAAAAGATTATATGAATTTTCATTGATAATAAATCATTTTATTGATACTACAAATGTACCTGGTTCCAGAAAAGATGTACCTTTGGGTAATTGCTTTGAAAAGGCACATTAGACTTCACCTAATCGTCACCTATTATATGAAAACAAGCCTTAATGTTCACCTGGTTCGATACACCTAGGGGATGTTCTTATGATAAATCACCTTTTCATTAAAATCCATTTTCTTGGATTCAAAAATAAATATATCCCCAAAGAAACTAGGTTTATGATTTTGAGAATAGATATACATAAATTTCAAAATTTATGTTAAGTGTTTCACTAGTTTTGGTGTTAAACATTATGTTTGATAATGTTATGATCTAATATAGTATATTACATTATTTATAAAAGTATCCTACCATGATAAATTGGAACCATATCAATGCACATACTCCACATAGGAATTTCCCTCTTGGAAAAGATAATGAATATGGAGCTAGAGATACAGTTTGAGATGATAAAATTATAACTCTATTAGGGTATATGACTCAAGTTATGAGTAATAACCTTTATTGAATAGATAAAACTACCAATCCACTACATGTTGTAACAATGTTAGACCACTCCTTGCATCTACATCCTACATCATTAAATGAGACTACACATCCATTTTTATATAATCAATGTATAATTTCCATATAGAATATATATCTCAATCTAGGATGCAGTGAATGGGAAAATAATTTCATGAAAATTTTTCATATATCAAGAGATTCAAATCATTGGTTGTCATTGATTTAAAACATTATAGATTGTAGAGAAATATCAATTATTAAGTGGAAGTATTTCAATGTTATATTATTGGGGAAATATTTTCTTCATGAGAAACGATAGAATATTAAAATATAGATCTTGAGTCTAAGATAGAATGTTCAGGAAAATATTTCCATATATGAATATAACATTACAAGGTTATTAAGACATACTATGAACTATGTATGTAATAAAATAGATTGTTTTACCATTTATTTTATGTGCTTAATCCAATACTATAAAGGGAACTAGTCCCTAAAAATCTCTCATCATATAAGGACATATTATCTTGTTATATCAAGATAGAAAAATAATTCTCCAAGTATTATGGATTAAAATTGAAGTAAGATAAGAAAAATATTGTTGAAAAAAAATTGATAAAGGGAGTAAGGGAAATAATTATTATCTAATTTGTAATACTTGGGGAAGGGAAAAAATCATAAATTCTTTAATGGAAAAAGATTTTTTTCATGTATGGATAAAAACTCCACCATGATCATGATTTCATGGGAAAAATGAATCTATTAATGTATAATGTGTCTATTGTAAAAAAAATGGGTGACTATGAAAATAAATTCCCCAAGAATTATGGGACTATACCACATAATAATTTAATGTATCATGTTCAATATTATGTTATTTATATAGCAAATGTGGATTGATTAATGTTTTTGTGTATTTGTATCACTGAAATATGTTGTAAATTTACTTTATCAATGGTATTTTGGTTACAATAATTATTAAATGTATAATGATATTTTGTAGTAATGTTTCATTAATTATTTGAAAGTGTATGTTTAACAGTGTTGATGACCAAGAAAAATGATTTAGTTGTGAGTTTTAATTCATAGAAGACAAATGATTTAATGAAACATAAGCGTTAATATATTCCTAATATTAAGATAATTATTTAGGGATAAACAGATGATTGATATGGATAATGAAAATTAGATAGTACTGACTACCTAGGAAGTGATTAATGATTTGTTGAAAAAGAGTATTATTCTATTATTTATGGAATTAACAACATTTTTGTATTTGTAAAATATATCCAATAATATGTGTTTTAATCAATGAATAATGAATCATGCATGTATTCAATCTGTTTTTATGGTAATTTAGGTTATTACAATGTTTCTAGAGAATACATGACGAGGGTATTCACATGTACGGTATGTAATGATTAAGAGCTAGTTCGTTTTGTTTCAGGGATTAAAGATAAGTTCATTTGGGAAATTCAGTGACCATATTTATAAATTTATTCAACTTAGTATTTTATATCATATATAAGGATTACCATTTATGAAAATGTATAATTTGAACTTTGGACTAGGTTTTAGATATTAATGCACTACTTCACCAGATAGAGATTCATGCATATTGGATTACCTTTACTAACCATTTTTTCACAATAGTGCATACAGAATTGTTGGTCGGAGTGGATACTCAAGAGGGGGGTGAATTGAGTTCCAATTAAAATTTATGTTTAAAAACTTTGTCTTAAAATCCCCCAAATAAAACACAAAATTAAACTATAGTGAATTTATATCAACATAAAGGTTTTGTTAGGTTCTCAAAGGATTTATTATTTCCTAGTTAATCAAATCGGAAGAATTGATTAACTTTTGAAACTAAATTACTGATTTACAACTAATATAAACACTTGCGAGTTTAATTATCAAAGTGACTTTAAAACAGTTGTGGTTTTAAAGTAGTTTGCAGTGGAATAAAAAATAACTTTGAAAACAAAAAAGCACAGCAGGTTTAACAAAGAGGTTCAGTCTCAAGCCGAGACTTAGTCCTCTCAAAACTTTATATAAAAGTGATCCACACCCTGGATTGGGGATTACAACAGTATACAACTGTCCAGGTCCAAGACCTCTACCACTGTTATCCATGGGGACAAAAACAACATCAAACCAGTTGTACAGGTCACGCACGACCTCTACCACTATCCCAGTGGGAAATAAAAGATGTAAATAGTTTGAGTGAGGATTTACAGATCCTCCAGTTAAAGTACAAGAGATAGTGTGTGTGTAAAATACAGCAGATAATACACACTACTCGAAATGTAAAAAGTAAATCACAGAGGAAAAGATTTAGAGTTTAGAAATGACTCTAGTGATTTTCGTGCAGCTCTGGACTCTTTTGGTTGATCGAAATTTGTTCTGAGTCCTCTTCTGGTTTTTGTCTGGAAAACAGAGTATCGTCTATTTCCTTGACTTCCAGGTGTAGAGATAGTTGAAGAAGCTGTTGAGTGATGTTATTGTTTTCGTTCTCAGCTCTTCTCTAGTATAAAAAGTGTACGAGTTCTTCTTGTATGCTCAGTCATCTCATTGCATGTACACCAGCTCAGTTCAGCACTCTGCGTATTCGTTCTTGTGTTCAACACTTTTTCCTACAGCACACATGCTCCTCTTCAGCTCGAAAGCAAATCTTATTTAACGCACGATCTTTAGCAAAAGATATGATTTATTTTTGAAGGTAAGAGGTACAGTTCCCTGACAACCAACAACACACATTAAATAAATGTCAGTGCATTAAAATATACCTAATATGACTATTGGTTAGGTTAAATAATAATAAAGAAATTAAAGCTTGTCGGGTTCTGTCTCTGAAACGGTTGCTCTTGATATCGGTAGACTTGTGTCTCGGTAGGTCTGATTATCAGTAGGAATTTGTAATGGTAGGCTTGATGTATCGTTAGTGGTAGTTTGATCTCACCGGAAACAGTAGCTGTAGACTTGATCACATCAGTAGCGGTAGCTCTGTCCTTGTATCGGTTGTGGTGAGTCTGCCTTGTAATGGTAACGGTGGCTCTGCCTTGTATCGGTAGACTTTGATATATCGGTAGACTTCCTTTAATAATAGTAGGTTCAATATATCAGTTGACTTGTGTGTATCGGTAGCTCTGTTATGTAATGGTAGACTTCAGTATATCGGTAGCTCTGTATCAGTAGCGGTCGACTTCGATGTAGTAGTAGACTTGAGTACTAGTGAGCTTGTAACTGTAACTCTATCGGTGGACTTGTTCTATAACGGTTGATATTATCTGTAATTGTGGAATTTATTGTAACGGTGACTAGTCTGTATCGGTAGCTCTCTCATAGCGGTAGACTTAACTGTATCGGTAGCTCTGTTCTGTTTATGCATTCTATTGGCAGAATATGTTAAGTCAGAGTGTACAAACATCCAGTAATCGAAAGACTAATATTTAAACATATAACAATAGAACAATACATAAAGAAAATAAATACCTAGATTCCCAAATAAGTATTTAACTATTTATCAACTAGGGATTAAAAAAATAAAAATAGTCATAATTGGGATTATCAAAATACAAATAAAGCAACTAGATTCCCAGAGGGTTCAACAATCTCCCCCTTTTTGATAATCACAACTTATGCCAAGAAAATTGAAATAGTATCAGAGGAAAAAGTGGAATAGAAATTAGCATTAGAGAAAAAGGTTCTTTTGTTTTGTTCAGAATAGAACTTTCAAATTCCTCTCCCTTTCAATTGTACTGCAAGATTCTCTCTTAAGTTTTATTTTCTCAAGTGTTAGTTTATCATTTCCCCTTTATTAACTCTTATGTCTCATTTCTTATTTTCTCGTATTTTCTCATTTTCTCATTTTCTCATATTTTCTCCCCCTTTTTGATTAACAAAAAGAAGGGTAGCAGAGAAAAGATAAAAATTAGTAGAGAATAAATGTCAAAGTAATAGAAACTCAGTAAAGTAGAGAATAAAGAGGAATTTCATTAATATACAAAAGGTACACTGATAAAATTAAAAAAAAGTGAATCCTATCAAAATAATCCAGAAACACTCAATCCTCCTCTGGAACAGGTGTCTTTCCCATAGGATCAGCATAGGTTGCAGGTGTAGGGTCAGCAGAGGGTTTCAGAATAGCTGAAGGGACAACTGGTGGTTCAGCTATAGAAACTGTACCAGATCTAAAATATGTTCTCCTCTGAGTGATCATTAGTGTCAAGCTGCGAATAGCCTGAACTGGAGTCAATTTAGGGGTACTCCCAGAGGCAGAAGCAGGAAGTACAGGAGGTACAATTACTAGTCTGGCATCCACATGCAGGAAGGCCAACAACAGGTTCCTAAAATCCATTATAATGCTTCCTCCTCTCTCCATTGCAGACACAAAATCATATCTATTTTCAATGAATTTATCCAAGGCTGGAGTAAGTTCTCTGAGCTTACTAACCTGTTCTCTAAAGGCTTGGGTCACTGGAGGTAACTTCATTGTCTCAATCAAATGTTTGAAATGGTTTGTCATTTGTTGCTTGGTTTAAACCTTCTCGAAATAAGCATCCACCTTATTCTTGATTGCCTCTTGAGAAGCAGTAGCTTCCCATAGGTGATCACGAACAAAAATACTAACTTCCCTAGTGGTAGTAAGAATCTGAGTATCTGAAGCACCACTGGGATTGGCCTTAGCCAATTATTCCTGAATAATAGTGCGGATCTGGTCAGGTTTCATACTGGATCTAGATGAGGGAAGTGGTTTCATTGAGAAGGCCACTGTCTCCTTGAAGGATTGAGTAAGGCTACTAACTACCTTCTAAACAAGTTCATCCTGACTGTTCAGATGTTCTTTGACTAACTTCTTAAAGGCCTCAAGAACTTCCAGAAATTGCTTGACCACTTCTTTGATATATCGAATGTCAGAGTTTACTTGAGTTTGAGAGCTATTCATGGTAGTCAGAGAAGAAATTGATTGTGTCAAAGCAACTACATCTCCTGTACAACTCTCAATCTGAGTGTGGTACACTTTAATTTCATCAATCATTTCTTTCATCGGACTGGATACATCATATCCAATGGATAACTCAAGGGATTTCTCTACACTCTTCATCTCTTCATCCATAGTTTTCTTCATATATGCCACTGATTCCCTTATTGCTTCTTTCAATTCAGCTTTTAAGGACTCAATGTCCTCCTTGGTTGCCACATTTTAAGCCATAGTGGGTAGGGTAATTGATTCCTTTTTAGGTTTGTATTCCTCATCAGAACCTCCATAAGAAAGTCCAAGAATCATATATCCTAGATATGATTTCTAACCTTCAATGTCATATAGCACTGATACTGAGCCAAGATTCTCCCCCTTACTTTGAACATTCTCCTGAGGTATTAGTTCCAAATGTTCGTCCTGAGGTAATTCTTCAATTTCCTCTACAACTACAGCAGATTTAATAGCCATTTGTTCTGAGTCATTAATGACTCTCTCATCAATAGGTGTTGCTGCTACTTCTTCCTGATCAGGCACTGTCCTGACTATACTGACTATTAGAGGACTCAAACTGAGCTCTTTTTCAACATTTTCCTCATCATCGGCTTCACTATCAGCCTCCTTTTCTCTATTAACATCATGATCAGATTTATTTGCCTCATCCTACTTAGAGGTGTCCTTGACAACATATTGGCATGCTTCTTCTCCTTCTTTTGTAGTCTCTGTATCACTGTCCTTCAAGACAGTTTCTCTCTTTGGTAGCCTTTTTGGAGGGATAACTGCTCCATAAGAAATAACTTGATGTATAAGACTAGGGTGTAAGTCTGGGTCTCCTCCTTCCTCTACTGATGTCTCTTCCTCCTCAGCTTCAGCATCATTGTAGACCAATTTTGGCTCATGTGGTCCAAGACCAGGATCCCTCACATCCTTTGGTCTAGAAGGGTGATCTACAGGAGTAAACTTGTCATAAATTTTTCCATCATCATTCACCCATGTTTTCTTCCAAGGATTTCAACTGACTTTCATGTATTTACAGACATTTCTTGTAATACCGAAGTTGTCCTTAACCACTACCAGCTCATCCTACGGTCCAGCTACCTCTTTCACTTTTAGCATCACAGAAATTAGCTTTGAGAAAAACAATGCATTTGATTTGGACTTCCGTCTAGTCATATCTTCCACTTGAACCATAATCAATCTACATAGATTGATTCTCACACTGTGCTTCAGAAAATATAACAAATATATGTCTTGGAATCTCAAAGTAGCAAAATATCCTCTTCTAGGACTAACAACATGCTGGAAAAATTTAAGAAACAACTTATCTTCTCCGGCCATCCCTGTAGCAATTACCTTTCTAGGGGTCCCATTCCCTATAAGCTCCAGCAAAGCATCACCATATTGAAACACATCACTGGTCGAAGGTACAGTGTTTGAGTAGAACGCATAATCTCCTTCATGTGGAACTCTTAGGTTCCTAGACCATTCCACTGAAGTAAAAGATAATCCCTGACCATTTACCAAAGATATCATTCTACATTATTCTTCAGAATTTTCAAAACGAATGAATTCATAGAACTGTTTCACTAGTCCTGGATAATAAGGTCCATTGTTGTTCACAAATCACTCAGTCCAACCTTGTTCTTCTAAAACTTTAGGAACCAAGGACTTTCTCTCCATGAGCCATTTTGCACATACCTCTTTCTCAATGGTAATCTCTCGCTTTGATAGATGCGGGTTGAGACGATTTCTTCGAGCTATAATTCCACTTCCACTTCCACTGGTACTAGCATTAATTATCTGCTGTCTTTTCTCTTGCGGCTCATCACTCTCATCTGCAACCTGGGATATCTTGACATGGGCCATTACAGATTCAAGGTTTAGGGTTTTGCGGATTAAGAGGGTTAGGTTGGAGGGATTCGAACAGACGAGTTCGCGGTGAGAATGAGTGAAGTCTAGAATCGGTTTAATATCATTTAGGATCCACAAATAAAATAAATCATAAAAAAATCCGATGTCTAGGCTTTAAAGAAATTTAAAACAGTGCGAGATGTACCGGTAAAGTCTCCTAATGGTGAGGTCTTCTAACAGTGAGGATTCTCTAACGGTGAGGATTCTCTAACGGTGAGGATTCTCTAACGGTGAGGATTCTCTAACGGTGAGGATTCTCTAACGGTGAGGATTCTCTAACGGTGAGGATTCTCTAACGGTGAGGATTTTCTAATGGTTTCAAGGGTAAGTTATCATTCCTAATTCGTGTCTAATGAAACATAATCTTACTGAACATAAAGGCTTAGTGAAAATATCAGCTAATTGGAGTTCAGTGCCTATAAATTCATGCGTTATATCACCTATTTGATAATTATCTCTTAAAAAGTGCTGTCTAACATCAATGGGTTTTGTTCTAGTGTGAGACACAGTGTTCTTAGAGATGTTAATCTCACTAGTGTTGTCACAGTTAATTAAAACATGATTAAAATCAAATCCATAGTCCAATAACGTGTGATTCATCCACAGAATCTGTGCACAGCAACTACCAGCAACTATATATTCTGTTTCAGCAGTAGACAATGCAATTGAGTTCTATTTCTTACTACACCATGATACTAGGG
Source organism: Viscum album (assembly GCA_963277665.1). Taxonomy (NCBI): domain Eukaryota; kingdom Viridiplantae; phylum Streptophyta; class Magnoliopsida; order Santalales; family Viscaceae; genus Viscum; species Viscum album. The sequence goes on along the minus strand of OY728142.1, from coordinate 2,041,869,081 downwards.
ACTTTCCAAGTAAATGACATGTTCCAGATGTGCTCTTCCTATCAAACTTGCATCCAGCAAAGTCAGCATCTGAATAACTAGTTAGGTCAAATGATTGTACTTTTGGATAAAACAAACCGAAATTTACATTATACATAAGATATTTAAAAATATTTTTAAGAGCGAGTAATTTTGATTCTTTAGGATTAGCTTGAAATATTGCACACATACATACACTAAACATAATATCAGGTCATCTAGCAATATGATAAAGTAAACTCCCAATCATACCTCTGTAATTAGTTTGATCCATTGGTTTCCCAGTTTCATCAATATCCAATTTACAGGTAGTACTCATAGGTGTATCACCTTCCTTAATACTATCCAAACCAAAACATGTTAATAAATCCTTAGTATATTTACTTTGATTCAAAATAATACCATCTTTAGTTTGAAAGATTTGAAATCCATGAAAGTACTTAAGCTCTCCCATTAAGCTCATTTCAAACTCATTTTTCATAACCTCAGAAAAATCAGTACATAAATAATTTTTAGAAGATCCAAAAATAATGTCATCAACATAGATTTGTATTATTAAAACATCTTTTGAAATCCTTTTTATAAAAATAGTGGGATCAGCTATTCCTTTTGTAAATCCTTTTGAAATAAGAAAATTTGAAAGTCTTTCATACCAAGCACTTGGAGCTTGTTTTAAACAATATAAAGCTTTAGAAAGTTTAAAAACATGATTTTGAAAATGAGGATTTGAAAAACCAGGTGGTTGTTCTACAAAAACATCTTAAACAATAAAACCATTTAGAAAAGAAATTTTCACATCCATTTGATATAACTTGAAATTCAGATGTGATGCATAGGCAAGTAAGATCCTAATAGCCTCTAATCTAGCTACAGGTGCAAATATTTCCTCATAGTCAATACCTTCTTCTTGATTGTAACCTTGTGCAACTATCCTAGATTTGTTTCTAATGATGTTTCCAGATTCATCAACTTTTTTTCTAAACACCCATTTCGTGCCTATGGTTATAGTGTCCTTAGGTCATTCTACTAATTTCCAGACTTTGTTTCTTTCAAATTGATTTAGTTCTTCTTGCATAGCCATTACCCAAAATTCATCATTGATAGCATCATTGATATTTTTAGGTTCTAACTGAGAAAGAAAAGCTTGATGTTCAACCTGATTTCTTAGAGAAGCTCTAGTCTATGTACCTCTATCTAAATTACCTAAAATAACATCTAAAGGATGATTCTTTAGAATTCTAGTTTATCTAGAAAAGGTAGGACTAGAAATTTCAGGTTCATCAACAGGTTGGGAATCAACAGAAGCAGGTTCTGGAAAATTTCCAGAACTGGATGCTTTTACTACAGGTCCAATGTCCTTATCATTAAGGTTCAAAACAAATAGATCATCTTCAAGATTTTCAAGAGAAGTCTTGGGCTCATGTGGATCAGTTTCATCAAATTTTATGTGAAAAGATTCTTCCACACATTTGGTTTTCTTATTGAAAACTCTATAGGCTTTACTAGTCATAGAGTATCCCAGGAAAATTCCTTCATCACTCTTTGGTGCAAACTTGTCAAGATTATCTTTAGTATTAAGAATAATGACTTTGTAGCCAAAAACTCTGAAGTAGTTAACCTTAGGTTTCCTATGGTTCCACAACTCATAAGGGGTCCTCTTAAGAATAGGTTTGATCAAGACTCTATTGATTACATAACAAGTTGTATTTACAGCTTCAGCCCAAAAATAAATAGGTAGGTCTTACTCATTATGCATGGTTCTAGCAATTTCTTGAAGGGTTCTATTCCTTATTTCTACTACACCATTCTGTTGGGGTGTCCTAGGGGCAGAAAAATTGTGACTATAGCCATTGTGTGAGCAGTAAGATTCAAACTCATGATTTTCAAACTCACGACCATGATCACTTCTCAAGGTTTTGATCTTAATTCCACTAAGATTCTATACAGATTTGGAATATTTAACAATGTATGAACAAGCTTCACTTTTGTGAGCTAGAAAATATACCAAAGTATATCTGGAAAAATCATCTACTAGAACATATACATAGTGATTCCCATTTAAACTAGAAACTCTAGAGGATCTAAATAAATCCATGTGAACCAAATCGAGAGGTTGAGAAGTTGAAACTTCTTTCTTTGATTTGAAAGAAACATTATGTTGCTTTCCATTTTGATAGGGATTACAAACATTGTCTGTTGGAAATTCAAGTCTGGGTAGGTCTCTAACTAAGTTCTTCCTAGTAATTTTTCTAAGTGAATGCACATTGCAGTGTCCTAATCTTCTGTGCCAAAGCCAGGACTCTTTATGAAAAGCATTTAAACAAGTAATATTCTACTTAGCTAAAGAATTTAAATCAACAGTATAGACATTTTCATTTCTTAAAGCAGAAAATACTAAAACATTTTTAGAATTAAAAACATTTCAAGAATCATTTTAAAATTTAACATAAAAACCATCATCACATAACTGAGAAATACTTAACAGATTATACTTAAGCCCATCAACAAATAGAACTTTAGAAATTAATACTGAGTCAGTGTTACCAATCTGGCCTAAGCTGGTGATTTTTCCTTTTGAGTTATCACCAAAAGTGACAAAACCTCCATCAACTCTGACTAAGATTTTAAAGCATGAGAAGTCTCCTGACATATGTCTTGAACATCCACTGTCCAAGTACCAAGTCTTTCTACAGGATCTCTTTAAGCAGGTTCCCTACAAAACAGATTTAGACAGGAAATGATTTTGGTACCCAAATTTTCTTGGGTCGAGACAGGTTAGCCAACAAAACTTTAGGTACCCAGATTTGTCTAATGGGTCTCATAAAATGTCTAGAATAAACATATTTTGTAAGGTAAACCTTATTATATCCATAACTCTGAATATAACTAGTTGAGGCATATAAATTTCCAGAACTAGAACTAGCAGTATTCTGTCCAGATTTAGGAATGAATTTAGTTTTGGTAATTTTCCTTGTCCAGGTTGGTATCCTATACCAGTAGTGTATCTAGGAGCTATTTTCTTACCTATAATTTGAGTAAGAGTGTCTTTACCATTGGTAAATTTCTCTAAGTCTTTCTTGAGTTGCTCATTAGATTATTTCAGTTCAGTGTTCTCTTTAAGCAACTGAGTATTCTTTTCTATTTCAATATCAAGATCAGATTTATGTTTAACAGTTAAAGCATACTGTTTCTTTAAACCTTTGTATTTGTCTTTCAGCTCATTACAGATTTCTTCTAACATTTCACAATATTCAAATATTTTAGATTTTGATATGTTTTCTGAGTCAGAATCATCTCTCGAATAATATGAATTTAAAGCAGGAGTTTCAGATGTTACCTCAGATGTGTTTGTCATGAAACACATATTTGCCTCATTTATGGATTTAGTCTCAGAGAATTCAGATTCACTGCAGCTATCCTCAGAAGCGCTCCAAGTAGCCTTCATAGCATTCTTGTACTTATTGTCCTTGTATTCATATTTCTTTTTGTACTTTAACTTTGGACAGTCTGCTTTTATTTGTCCTTTACTTTTTCACACATAGCAGACAACTTCATCTGATTTGTCAGATTTCTTCCAATCCTATTTTCAATGTCCCTTGCTATCATACTTTCCTTTGTTGTTTGATTTTCTGAAAAACATTTTCTTCCTATAATTCTTCTTAAACCTTCTGGCAATGTGAGCTATCTTAGCATCATTGTCAGAAGCACTTTCACTGTCTTCACATCTTGAAGTATCATTTATAGCTTGAAGATTCTCCTTATCTTTGTACTTTGAAGTTGAAGATTTGAAAGCAACAGACATTCTTCTAGGCTCATCTTCTTCTTCTTTGTTCACTTTGAGTTCTTCTTCATACATCATCACCTTTCCAATTAATTCCTTGACTGGAAGTTCACCAATATCACACGACTCTCTAATTGAGATAGAAGTTCCTCTCCATCTTTCAGGTAGACATCTTAGAATTCTCATAATTTGTTCCTTGGATGGAATATCCTTTCCCAGAGAGATCATTATGTTGAAAATTTCGTTGAACCTGAGATACATGTCAGAGATGGGTTCATCAGGCTTCATCTTAAAATTATCATACTTAATAGTATAAGTGTTCAATCTCATTTCCTTAACATTAGTTGTTCATTCATGAGAAATAGCTAAGGTATCCCAAATTTCATAAGCAGTTTTACAGGCAAATATTCTATTAAACTCTTCATCTCCTAAAGCACAGTATAGAGGATTCATGGCTTTACAAATATTGTTGTAGGCTGTATTAGTAGCTTCATTCCAAGTAGATCTAATAGTAGTAGGAATTTTATATTCAGATTCTATAGCAGTCCAAATATCAAAACCCATGCTCTCTAAATGAATTTTTATCTTGATTTTCCACTGAGCATAGTTCGTGCCATTGAAAAATGGTGGTCTAATTGTAGAAACACCTTCAAGTCTATTATCCATGATATCTTACATAAATCAATTATTTTAAAGAGATAAAAAATTAGAAATAACAGAAATTTTAAGAACTTTAAAATACAACTAAAATCACAGTTGAAAAATAGAGTACAAAATATTTTAAACAACCTTTGATACCAAATGTTGGTCGGAGTGGATACTCAAGAGGGGGGGTGAATTGAGTTCCAATTAAAATTTCTATTTAAAAACTTTTTCTTAAAATCCCCCAAATAAAACACAGAATTAAACTGTAGTGAATTTATATCAATAAAAAGGTTCTGTTAGGTTCTCAAAGGATTGATTATTTCCAAGTTAATCAAATCAGAAGAATTGATTAACTTTTGAAACTAACTTAATGATTTAAAACTAATACAAACACTTGCAAGTTTAATTATCCAATTGACTTTAAAACAGTTTTAGTTTTAAATTAGTTTACAGCGGAACAAAAAATAACTTTGAAAACAAATAAGCACAGAAGGTTTAACCAAGAGGTTCAGTCTCAAGCCAAGACTTAGTCCTCTCAAAACTTTATATAAAAGTGATCAACACCCTGGATCGGGGATTACAACAGTATACAACTATCCAGGACCAAGACCTCTACCACTGTTATCTGTGGGAACAAAAAAAACAGCAAACCAGCTGTCCATGTTAGGCACGACCTCTACCACTATCCCAGTGGGAAATAAAAGATGTAAAGAGATTGAGTGAGGATTTACAGATCCTCCGGTTAAAGTATAGGAGACAATGTGTGTGTAAAAAACAACAGATAACACACACTGTTGGAAATGTAAAAAGTAAATCATAGAGGCAAAGATTTAGAGTTTAGAAATGGCTCTAGTGATTTTCGTGCAGCTCTAGACTCCTTTGGTTGATCCGAATTCGTTCTGAGTCCTCTTCTGGTTTTTGTCTAGAAAAAAGAGTACCGTCTGTTTCCTTGACTTCCAGGTGTAGAGATAATCGAAGAAGCTGTTGAGTGATGTTCTTGTTTTTGTTCTCAGCTCTTATCTGGTATGCAGATGTGTACGAGTTATTCATGTAAGCCTAGTCGTCTCTTTTCATGTACACCATCTTGGTTCAGCACTCTGTGTATTCGTTCTTGTGTTTAACACTTTTTCCCGTAGCACACGCGCTCCTCTTCAGCTCGAAAGCAGCTATTATTTAACACACGAGATCCGGCAAAAGAAATGATTTCTTTTTGCAGGTACGAGGTACGGTTCCCTGACAACCAACAACACACATTAAATAAATGTCAGTGCATTAAAATATACCTAATATGACCGTTGGTTAGGTTAAATAATAATAAAGAAATTAAAGCATGTCGGGTTCTGTCTCTGAAACAGTTGCTCTTGATATCGGTATACTTGGGTCTTGGTAGGTCTGAGTATCGGTAGGCATTTGTAATGGTAGGATTGATGTATCATTAGTGGTAGCTTGATCACACCAGAAATAGTATCTATAGACTTGATCGCATCAGTAGCGGTAGCTCTGTCCTTGTATCGGTAGCGGTGAGTCTACCTTGTAATGGTAGCGGTGGCTCTGCCTTGTATCGGTAGAATTTGATATATCAGTGGACTTCCTTTAATAACAGTAGATTCAATATATCGGTGGACTTGTGTGTATCGGTAGCTCTGTTCTGTAATGGTAGACTTCAGTATATCGGTAGCTCTGTATCAGTAGTTGTCGACTTCGATGTAGCGGTAGACTTGAGTACTGGTGAGCTTGTAACTGTAACTCTATCAGTGGACTTGTTCTGTAACGGTAGATATTATCTGTAATGGTGGACTTTAATTTAACGGTGACTAGTCTGTATCGGTAGCTCTCTTATAGCGGTAGACTTTACTATATCGGTAGATCTGTTCTGTTTAAGCATTCTATTGGCAGAACAGGTTAAGTTAGAGTGTACAAACATCCAGTAACTGAAAGACTAATACTTAAACATAGAACAATAGAATAATACTTAAAGCAAATAAATATCTAGATTACCAAATAATTATTTAACCATTTATCAACCAGGGATTAACAAAATACAAATAGTCATAATTGGGATTATCAAAATGCAAATAAAGCAACTAGATTCCCAGAGGGTTCAACAAGAATGACAGAATGACTTATAATTAAATTATTGGTTCTATGATCCATTAAAAGTTAATTTTAGTGATTCTTGTATGAAGATTTTATTTTTGGATATTCATTTATTTTAGTATGTGATTAATTGGAAATTAATCAATGAACAACCAAAGGAATAAATTGTTCTTTTGAAATGTAAACATATCAAGTAAATATGTTTCCTTATAATTATAGAGAGTAAATGAAATCCAAAATTTTCAGAAAAGTATATTGAATCAAAAAATTAATACTACCAGCTTAATATCTGATAAATCAGATAGTCTTCTAAATCAGCACATATCTATGGTTATCATGTCCTTATTATTCAATTGATCATTCAATTTCTTATGATCAATGAAATATATAACTCTCTATAATTATTTATTATATTCATTAATGTCCATGAGTTCTTTCATAACCTATGATATCATACTTCTAAATATAGTTTGTGTTATTTTATACGACCTTAAAACATCATTTTATCTCTTTTTAAGAGTATATTTTTTAACCCTTTTATGATGTGGTATCTCAACAATGGAATTTCAAAATCTCAAACCCTTGATTACATTGATCAAGTTTAAATAGTGAGAATGAAATTTCATTAAGATCAGTATAATATTACACCCTAATATTTTAATAGAAGAAAATTGTTTCTGATTGTGTATATTATATGAAACACCAAGTTTATATGAAACTATAACACTTGATTAATTTTATAATATTGAATTTCAAAAAAATCTAATATCTCTGATAACAAACATAAAATTGAACCCTGAATCAAAATAAACTATAATATAGTATACCATTATAACCTAAACATTAAGTTGGAAGATATGAATAGTACTAAATAAATTTTTAAAATTATGGATATATATTTATTTATAAATAAATTAAGAATCTTTTAAAAGAAAAATAAATATTTTCTCAAAAGGGGTTTATTTTTTCTAAAAGATGGTTTAGTCATGCTTCACCCACACAATTTAAAAAAAATATTACAAAACATATAAAGTTTATTTGACAAAATAAATATCAATTATTGATATCGTTATATTGAATCTATCTTAGGGTGAATTTTTAGAACTTTTCAGAGATGTTTTATTTTTCGATAAATAGTGAAAATATTGAATTTTGATTAAAAACAACCTTTTTGCTTACATAATTTATAAAGTTAAATGATATTAATAATTTTTTCTATTTTAAAATTAGTAAAATTATATATATATATATATATTAATCTAAATTAGGTCATTGAAATAATTCCCTTTTTGAAATTTTATATAAATCTTTGTAAATTTTTTAACATTTTTTTTGAAAAATCACTTTCTTTTCACCTCTGCGAGACTAATTTTAAATTAAAAATTTTCAATAACTTGAATGGAATTTTTTAAAAATTATAACATAATTTTATTCATAATAATTTATGTTTTGATATATTTTTAACTTTCTTTTAACCAAAAAAATAGCGAAAATAGAAAGAATTAATTACCATGATTATGGTTAAACTAGACTTTTAGGGGATTTAAAATATAAAGATATTTGTTATATTGACCTAAATACATGTATAAATCCATTTTATATCCCTATTTATACCCATGAATTCATAAATCATAATAATAATCCATTCATTACCCTTGTGGTATGTGAAAAATAGGGGAACACCTTTTTGTTTCCAAAAGTTATGAGTGTACCACTCACCCCAATTATAAAGGTCCACCCCCTATACACTTTTATTCAAACCTTAAAACCCTTTTGTTTCATCTAACACCTACCAAAATCATTTCAAAACATCCCAAACCTCATAATATATTTTTTATTTTAGTTATAAATCATTCCTCGTAATGATTTTGTGCCAAGCTAAAGAGGTTACCAGAAGAAGAGGTAATGTTTTTCAACAAGAATTTATTTTTATCCACCCCATTTAGTTATTATGAAATCATGGTTATAAAATAAGATAATATTATAAAATAAAATGATATGTTTTTTTGAAGTTTTAATGACCTAAAATTATCCACACTTCCATCAAATGTGTTACGAAATCACCATTCATGTGTACGGTGGATTATCGCCCAACAAACAAATGTCATTCATTTTTTCACTACATCATCTCAAAATTGGGTATGATGATAGATATAAAGTATATATATTATTTTTATAATATAATTACAAATTTATAACCATTATATAATATTTACCTTTTTAAATTTCATTTTTTGGTTATATGATATCATCACTCATGTGTTTGTTAGACTACTACCTAATGAAGTGATATGATTCGTTTTTCACTAATGCTTTACATGGAAGGTAATAAGGAAACTGATAATGAATATATGTGATATAAATTTCATACATATGATATTCAAGATATATTATTCATTCTGAATAGATAATAAATCATTTTATTTTTTACATTGATAAATGATAACAACATTCGTGTATATATTAGTTGTCCTCTTCAAAAAGCAATGTGAATCTCATTCATCACCACACCGCAAGGATGATACTTTTATATATAATTATATTTAATAATTTAATATGGTATATGTTACATTTCAATCATTTTATAAAGATAGAATATTAGATAACTTTTTTCATGATGGTCATCGAAAAAGGGAAATGTTACTCATGTGTACGTACAACCTATCGTCTCTATGATTGTCACACAGTTCATTTTTTGTAAGAATATTTAATGAGGGGTTTTAAAATAATAATTGATGTTTAAATATGATAATTATTTCATTATAATCATTCTAGATATCATGTATCTATATAATATCTTAACTAACATGTTCTTTCATGAAAAAACGTGTATGAGAGAACAAGATAATTAACACCTAGAATAATGAGAATAATGAAATATTATTAATGAACAGGTTACAAGGTGTTATAAAAGAATCATATATGATATTATAAATATTAATATAGATATTTAACAAGATATTTTGAATCTTAAAACAACTGTAAATAATGTTAAAGTTCAATCAACCTAAAGGAAACTTATGGTCAGGGTTTCTCATCTAACTTTTTCTTCCATGAGATATACACCATATTCAGTGAGTATTTCTTTTTTATGGTTTATATAATTATACTTTTGTATGATATATCATAAATTAATTTATCTTTATGTTATTTATTATTTATTTAAAATTAATTCATCCATCTAGATTATGACATATCTGTTACTAAATTGGTAATGGTTTCTTTCATAATCTCATCATTACTCAAGATTATTATTTTTTAAGTCTCCCTTGGAAGAATTATTTGGTATTTATATCTTAAATTTAATATATTTTCTTATCCTATAGTTATTAATGAACTATTTTATGTAAAAATACAAATTTAATTTGTTGTTTACATAAAATTATCAAGAATTTTTTTTAAGATAATCGGATATTATTTGTCTCTCCAGTCCAAAATATTTTTTCTTCTGAAACCATGTTTTCAAAAACAATGTTTTAAAAAATATTTTATCACTATCTTAATGATTATATATATATATATATTTATTCATTTTTTCCTTTTTCATAAAATTTTTGTAAAGTAATGTTTTTTTGATTTTATGAACATGACACTTTTGTAGCCTTTTATAGTGCAAAAGGAATATTATTTTTAACTTATATGGCATGTATGAAATTACCCACCATCATAACTATAATTTCATAAAATAATCCTTTTCCATGTTTAAAATTTAATTTTTAAATAATTTTTTTAACCTAATATTAGTTAAATTCATGGTTTTCAAAATTTATTTTCAAATAAAATAATTTTCAAAATATTTTATGAATTTTATGGATTTAAAATAAAATGGTGATTTTTTGATAATAAAATTATTTTATTTAGAAATGTTCAAATTAATCTTTTAAAAATATTTTCCTTCTATAAATAAATTATTTAATGTTACTTATTATTTAATTGGAATATAATCCAATGGAATTATCCTTAATATTTCACTAGATGGTTGAAGATCAATTATATTCATTATGTACTATGTTGATACCATTAGTTTTACTCTGGAATGTTTTTGATTATGTTTATTGATTGGAAAGATGATTTACATTTTTAATGCTAGTTTATATAAAAAAGATGTTTATTATGTTTCACCACTTTCATAAGAGTAATACAATGGGATTTGTAAGTAAAGGTAGGGGCCAACTATATCCCCTTAATTGATTGGTAGGTTTCATGAGAAAAACTAGATATAGATAGGGCTGAGGCCATAAAAATTTATATAGATGTATTGGAATAGGACAGGGTGACATTTTATATCTTTGCATAAATATTGATGTTATTAGTTTTCTTTGGAAAATCCTTGATTATATGTTTTATATTTCCATCATTATTAATTTCATTATTGTGAAATAAATTATTGATATTCCATGTGATTATTCAATTAGTAAGAATATCTATGGTTATGTTTCATTATTAGATGATTATTTATGTTTAATTATTTTATAATTATTTATTTTTTCCATATTATTATCAATTTATTTATTAAATGGAGTTTATTTTAGTCATTTAAGTTGTATATTAGTAATGCCTTATTTATTAATATCATTCAATGTATCAAAACTCACACTGACTATATGAGGTCATCACTTTCTTATGATTTATTTTACACAAGATAAGAGGTAGTGTTTTTTGATTTATATATAGGGATACACTAAGGGGAATAATGGAATTATTATAAAAAATTCACTTTATATTTTATTTCATAAAATGAAAGGTGAATTTCAACTATGTATCTTATTTACTAAGACTATCAAAATATTCGGTAATTTGTGATGTGATTACTTGAATCTTATTACAATGTAATGATCTAGGATACTGGGTTTGGGGTCATGAAATCTAGGATTGTTTTTTCACATGGGAAACATTTATAATAGTTTCTTTGATCATCAATGGACGAGGAACCAACCAGGGTCTTATAGTCCATCACCACCTTAGCACTTTTTCTCTATTCATAGGACTCTAAATAATGTAATCTATTTAATTAGGACCGTTCAAGGTATAGGTTTCATTGGTAATATATTTTCAATAAATTTATCGATCATCAGTAACTAAAGAATCAAGATAGTGTTCAAGGGTTCATCATGTCCCTCGATAGTTTGTTCATTTTATGACGGTTTAAAAAAATAATCTATGTGACTTTATTTACACATTTCCAGATATTATGAATCACATTAAATTTATATAAATACCATCATTCATCAATATTATACAAATTAATTAGTTTCAAAGGATCCATCATGGCTATTGAAACATTATTTTTACCATAGGAATTTTCTATAAATATATAATTTATTTAATATAAATAGTGAAATCACCTATAGTAGTGAGACATCATATCACATGGCTCATAAAAAAAATAATGTAAGAAATGGTTATGCAAAAGTACCACCTACATCACCTATGGATTTATTCGCTTTATAACATATTATTTTCCACCTTCATTGAATCATTACTAAGTCCAAACGATCTTCTTCCATCAATATGAGGACCTAAATCCAAGTATATTACGTTGGTTAATTATAAAATTATTTAACAATTGATTTTATAATTAATTAAAAAATCGATTTATATTAAATAATTAATGGATTACTCTTCAACAAATCCCCCTTTTTAACTAGGAATTAATACCCCTGTATTAGGGTAGCTCTAGTTTTATATTTTTATTACATAACCCCTATATAAGGGTAACAATGGTTACAATTGGACAAAATAGGCCCCTATATATTGTAAATGGTTCTTACCCCTAAATAATAAAGGACCTATGTAAGGGTAACTCTGGTTACCCTATCATACCATTTTCTCTACGTAAGGGTGACTCTAGTTACTATTATGTAGCATCAGACTCATATGTTAGGGTTTCCCAGTTACACTTATACAGTAGGTCAGAACATTTATTTCCCTTATTTTATCTAATTTAATGTTATTATAAAAATACATTATTAAGGACTAATATGTTCAAAAAAATTATACTCTTAAAAAATAGACAACTAAAATCCAAGGAATTAAATTCCCCATTTTAACAAAAATCACTCTATAAAATCCCTCAGCAAAACAACAAATGACCATATAATTTAATAAAACATAAAAATAATGAGAAACATATGGAATTATGAGAATAAATATACCTATCCTACCTCATGTAAAATCAAAAAATATTTGAGCTCGCATCATTGCTCTATGGTCTCTACATCCATATACGCCTTTGATAAAACTTCTAGGTGAAAATATACTCCATTATCCCTCATTTCTATGTCATCTTAACATGGTTTCCCGGGGAAACACCATTTATTTTACTACAAAAACGTTTAACTGATGTAGGTTAAGAATAAAAAATAAAGAAAATTTAACTAACATATTTAAAAATAATAAAACACTCATTCAAAGGCCCAACCTGGGACCTAATAATCAAACCCACTTTATTCCTCACATATGGAAAACCACATTAATGACTAAACAACAATGTTATAATTTTAATATGGGATCATAATTTGGAGATATAATTTTTTAATCAAAGGTAAAAATTAATATTTTTTTAATAAATATTAATATATTCCAAAAAAATACAGTATTTCAGAACCTCGTCAAATTCCTCCACTAGGGTAAAAACTACATTCCAAAACCAGCATGGAAATCAGAATAAACAATTATAATCATATTCTAGTTAAAATTACTATTTTCACCCTCATAAGAACCCTGAACAAAAAATTTATATTTCCCCTCGTGTTCAATAACAATGAAGGAAAAATTCACTCAACTTTTAGTTGTGGCCAAATAAGTACACTATTCACACCTTGCACATGCATCTTTGTGGGGATGTATACTTCATGGACCATAAGGTGAAATTGGTAAATAGAACATTTATTGGTGACTAATACAGATGAGTATGATAGATACAATAATATGGTATTAGAAAATTCATAGGATCTCTTTTTATAAGTTTATCCTTTCATTATCTTTTTGTGTTTTACATGTTATATGATCAACCCATAGGGTGATACTTATTTTTCATGTATGAATTGTATAAAATCACAAGGTTCTTATAATTTTATGTATAATGGGAAATATTTTATTATCTATTAAATTTCACTAAAAATTACTAATTGTTTATTGATTATAATGAATATTTTCAATTATTTTCTAAAATAAATTGTTTTTTGATAGAGGGTATAATATCCCCATGAAATTTTCAAACCTTTTCCTCTAGTCAGATGCAATTGGTTTACTTGGATGTATGCATGAAGTATTTATAATTCCAAAATGATCCACATAATTGGGATCCATGTCTGAGATGTTATAATTCCAGCTAAATATACGATGATATTCTTTCCCAAAACTAACACTTTAGTTGTTTAGGAAGTAAAAAGGTTGTTGAAAACCAAAATCAGTTATTGAAGTAATGATCCATCACAATAATTTGAGAAAAGTAATAATGTGTGCTGGAGATTCAATCCAATAATGAACTCTAAGAAATAAATGTTTTCAATATATGTCTTCATATAAATTATATGATATAGTTCAACACATTAAAGTTAACCACCATTGAAATCGATCATAATTATACCAAAGTGGTATTAATTTAACCTTCACCATGTCGAGGATAATTAGTGTAAACCAACATTATATTTCACTATAGTATGATCACCAAAAACATATAAATGTGTGTGTGAAATCCATTTTATCTATCATGCCTCCATTCCACCAAAAATAGTATAAAATTTATATAAATGACCTATAAAATTATGATTCATGGTTTAAAAAAAATTAACCATATTTTCAAGTGATAATGTAATTTTTAGCCATACTCGCCAACATAGATTTTGTAAGACCTTAATTTATCACCATAGAGATAGAATATATATTTTATCTCATTTCACTCTTATGATTCTTACTCAAATAAAAAAAGATATTTCTAAATCCTAGTGCCACATGCTAGTCCTAGCATAGAATCTATACAATGAAATAATCAGAGCGTGTATTGAAATGATTATTATTTATCTGACCCTGGATCAAAAGATGAAGGAACTTATATAACATAAAAATCTATGTGATCATTTCACTATGTCAATGCTCAAGAATAATTTTCATACACTTCTACCAAGTAAACAAACTTGGGAAAATATAATCTATATACAATGAATTCATGATCTATTAGGACTATGAGTATTGATATTTAGTTTAAAGGATTTCCTTTGAGAATAAGCCTATAATTTTCAATGATGGAGTGAAAATTTCATGAATTAATAAATAATCCATTACAATAGGGGTGAATTTTTTTCCATGAGGTTTTTTTAAAGTGCGCAGTCTGGATAATTATATCACTTAGAGGGGGAGGGGATGAATAAGTGACATCCTTTCTATTTATATTTCATAGAAAATAAAAAAATGTCACCTCGAATTCAAGATTTCATTCCCTACTGATATGAATTCAAACACACATCTATATGAACACGAAAATTTACTTGGTTCACTATCCAATAAAACTATTATGTCCTTGTTACTTGAAGATGGTGAGAACTTGGAGGACATTGATATAAACATCATTCCAATTACCCTGTCCAATTATCATAACCCAATTATACAATATTGAAAATAGGACTCTATCATTATACAATTGAGACAATTTTGAAAACATTCTTCTTTGTTCTAGAAAACACAATACGATAATCCAATTCTAATTATCCATCATGATATGATTACCATCTGAATACAATGATAAACATAATACGATAATCAACTAAATATGATTATCCATTGAATATGATGATTAGATAAGTACATTGCAATGTCATCTCCTCTCCATTCACTTTTATATGATGAAAATTATTCATCAAAGCACATAATAGAAACTTCTTCTCCCAAAAAATCATAGATTCTATACATTCCTCTCTGAATAGTAATTATTCATCAAGAAAGTTCAATATACTTCATTCTTTTAAAGATTTCCCAAAAGTGGTCACTATAGGAATCTAAATTTTTTTCCCCCCAAACCAAATTATTCACATTTGAAATTTTAATTTAATTTCAAGTTCATTATAACTTCATCAAATTTTCTTAACACTTCTCAATCTTTGTAAAATATTCTATCATGTCAGATCTCTTATGAATTTCTTTTCAATCACCAATTCAATTTTTATTTTCCATTCGAGTATGATCAATCTGATTGATAAATTACAATCATCCTTACCAGTTTGAATTTATGAAGAAATATATAGATTTCATCTTCATTGAAAAGATCCATTCAGATTTTTTTTATTAATCGATATGAGTGCTTCAATAAATTTTTCTTCACCAGATGAAGAAACAAATTCTTCATTAAATTTAAAATTCTCCCTTTTGAAATCAAGTCTATCCATTAGGCTATTCTTATTCTTTCCCCTAATACTAAAAATGGTCTTTAAGTCACCTAGAATTTCATCAATCCAATGGATCTGGACTCATTTATGAAGAGTTTGTCTTACATATACTATTACAAGACAAAGTGTTAATAAAAATACATTTGTATACATATTTATTCATGACTATAAGCAATTGAATTATTAATGTGTATGTTGTTGTATGACATATTTTATTTTGATAAAGATATTAAATTTTCTTGAAAGAATAGAATTTGTATATTGAAATAACTTGTGATTATAAAAACTACAATATCATGGAGAGTCTGACATTTTCCCCCTTTTTGATAATCACAAATTATGGAATACATGAAAATATATAAAATAAAGATAGCTTTGACATAAAATTTCTTTAAAACAAATCTTCCCCTCACTAAATGGATTAAGGAGAGTATATGTGATCCTTATTTTCTCACCTTTTTTTGATTAACAAAAAACAGTAATAAAAACAACAAAAAAATAAGATAAAATAAAGACACCCTAAGAATTTGCATTTAAAGTCATAAGAGTACAAGACAAACAAAAAGAGAAAATCCCTATAAAAAAGATACAATCCATCACTAAGGATTTGGATGTAGAGGAGATTTTCAATTTTCTGAGGATCTAATGGAGAAGTAGAATGTTTTGTATGGGAAAAGGATGGAGGTGATCTGATTACAACCCCAGGCAGAGCAACCCCTATAGGAACAATAGCTGCAAGGGTAGGCCATCTCTCTAACAACACAAAACTTGGAAACTACTCAGTAATGATTGGTCGAATATGAGTAAGAGCTTGAGAGACAGTCATTGGAGTAGGATCCCGAGAGGCAGTACCAATTGAAGCAACTGGATGGACCACAATAGCCTAGGCCAGAACATGTAGATACAGTTTGAGCAGGATGATGAATTCATTAATGATTTCTCCTACATATTGAATTTCCTTCTCAAATTCATCCTTATTCACCATAAATTTACTCAACAAATGTGTAAAAACATTCAATTTTACAACCTTCTTTTTGAAATCTTCTGTGACTGGGGGAATTCAAATATTTTCTTCCAGAAGCATGAAACTATTGATGAGGTCATTCTTAGTATATATCTTAGTGAAATAATTATCCACTTTTTCCCGATTTTCTTTCTGAGCTGCAGAGGCTTCATTGGTGCTCTGTCTGGCCATATTGTATAGAAGATCAGTGTTTTGATGAACTTTTTCAAGGGTTTCTTTATCTGATACAATTTGGAGTTTCTGAATCTCCTCTCTCATCATAGCCTTGAGAGACTCCAATTTAGCAACAACACTTCTCCCACTTCTAGAACTAGATGGGTCAGTCAACATTTTTCCAATCCCTTTCATATTTTTCAAATCTACACTGAGTAGATGAGTTACCATGTTCCTAAGAACTACTATAACACCACTAAAGGAGGTCTTGAAGTCAAAGGTTAAAGAATTCAGCTCATTGCTCATCGTTTTTACTTCTTCCCTCAACAAGGTGTTGTGTATAATAATAGTTTCTCTTATAGTAATAATATTTGGTTGAATCTTTTGAATCAAAATTCTTTCAGTTTTTGATGTATCAGCATGTAATATACTTATTGAGGTGGAGGATTCATTTCTGGATCCCTCTGAAGCAAGCACAAACTCACATATCACATTTTTAAAATTTTCCAAATCAGCCTTAGAGACATAATCACTGGGCAGTGACTGAGCAAATGGGTCTACTGCTAAAGATGAAACTGGTGGAATAGATGCAGTAGGCTCTGGGTCATCATAGACTTGTGGAACAGGAGGAGTAGGTACTATCAACTCATCTGATTCATATTCTAAACTAAAAAGAATATATCATGGATTACAATTCCACTCTATAATATAGGTACAATCTCTTGGCTCAATGGTATCAATTCATAACCTTCTTCCTTAAGGCTCAAGAATAACATCAATTTCATCAATTGCATCATCCTGGTCTATGGCCATAACACATTGTCTAGGGACATGAACCAACCAAACATCAGGTTCTGACTAAGCTCCAGCTTCTTCAGCTTCACCAGGTACTTCTTTAATTTGAGGTAGTGGAACTACATCTTCTTCTTCCTGGATAGAAACCATAAGATCATTAAATTCCTGAATGAGCTCTTGGTTTTCAGCATTTGGATAGAGTGATATGTCCTCCTATTCAACATATCTATGATCATCATCCTGTTGATCAGTAGGCTCAATTCCATCACCATCTCCATGAACAAATTCCTCAATGGATCTGTCAACCACTTGTCCCACTTTTAGAGAATCACTCACATGCTCAACACTTCCTCCATCATCCCCATTATCACCATCATCATCCTCATCATCATCATCATCGTCAAAATCCTCTTCTGATTTTCTAACATAACCTTCAACTCCAGTAACTTCGGTTTCTTCCTCTTCTTCATCTCCTAGAATAGTTTCTCTTGTGGGAAATTCCATAGGTGGACTAGAATGTCCATAAGTCATATCCTTGGGACATTCTGCAATATCAAGATTACTCCTATCATCAAAATGAGATCATTCTTCCCAAGGTACTTCAGCCTTAGCTTCCTCATCAGAATAGATAGGAACTTCTCAAGGTTTGATACCTGGACCAAAATGGTCCTTTGGTCTAGAAGGATGGTCAATCAGATTGAATTCCTCATACAACCTCTCTTCATCTCCTACCCAACATCTCTTCCATGGGTTCCAGAATATTATCATCCTTTTACAAATGTCTTTCTGAAGACAAAAACCACTACATGTAGTTATCATTTCATCTCCATCTTCTACATAGTCTAATTTCTTCAACATGGATGAAATCATTCTCAGATAATATAAGCAGGTTTCCTTCTTAGATGGCTTAATAAAATCGGAAATATGTAAAAATAAGATAACTTCATAGATTCATGTTTATTTCATGTTTCATAAAAAATATCAAGAAGGCATCCTGATATTTCATAGCAGAGAAATCTCCCTTCTTTGTCCAGATTTGATGTTGTATGAACATAAAATTAAATCTCACTTCTCAATCAAATTCATTGGCAATAGTTCTTCTGGATTCTTCATTTCCATTTAGCTCCTTCAGAGCATCTCCATATAATTTTTTTTTATGAAGGTGTAATATTACTAGGATAGTCAGCATAGACACCTTCATGAGGTACCTCTAAGCATTCTGCCCATTCCATAGACGAAAAAGCTACTTCCTTTCCTTCTAACACAAATTTCAACTTTGCTCCCTCAGCTTCATCTAGTGTTATACTCAAATGATGACAGAACTCATACACTAGCTGGGGATAATAGGGTCTTCCATTATAGGTAAACCAATTGATCCACCCTCAAGATTCCAGTACCTTTATCAGAAAATATTTTCTTGACAGAAGCCACTCAGTAGACACTTTATTTTCAGCTTTCACAAATTAACTGTCTAAGCATGGTTTCGCAGTCCCACTAGTCTCACCCTTCTGAATCTTAGCAGGAGTAGATTTTCGAGGATCCCTAATTACACGCTTAGTCCCTTCCATGGCGAAGCTCCAAATTCAAGCTGGTTTGAGAGGTTGAAAGTCGGGAGAGAGAGTGACTAAATACAGATGGCTTTATGACTATGGATGAGGTAAAAGGTCAAGATATATTGGACTTAATATATCATTTAAGTATTGTAAGTCGTAAAACATAAAATTTAAACACAACAAGGTAATAGAGTTAAAACAATGTTGTTTTTCTTAAAGCAGACAAAATTTAAAAAATAGCCCTTAAATATATCAGTGTCAATGAATCTGTTTTAAGAAGATCGTTTTAACAAAAAAAAGTTTCACAAAAATCAGTTTCACATAAATCATTTTCAAAAAAATTGTTTTCACAAAAATCGGTTTTATAAACTCGGTTTCACAAAAATATATTTCATAAAGATCAGTTTCATAAAAATCAGTTTCACAAAAATCAGTTTAAAAAATATGGGTTTCACAAAAATCAGTTTCATAAAGATTAGATTCACAATAATATGTTTCAAAAAGATCAATTTCATAAAAATTGGTTTCACAAATACTGGTTTCAAAAAATTTGTTTCATAAAAATCGGTTTCCCAAAAATCGGTTTCAGAAAGATCGGTTTCACAAAGATCAGCTTCATAAAGATCGGTTAGATAAAGACCAGTTTCATAAAGATCAGTATCATAATTATCGGTTTTATAATGATCGGTTTTATAAAGATCGGTTTCATAAAGATTGGTTTCATAAAGATCGGTTTTATAACGATAAGTTTTATAAAGATCGGTCTTATAAATATCTGTTTTATAAAGATTAGTTTTATAAAGATCTGTTACTGATTTATCATTCCTAATTCATGTATGATGTAATTCATTCTCTCAGATGTTAATGATTTAGTGAATATATAAGCAAGTTGATATTTAGTCCCAATAAACTCAAGAGTTATATCACCTTTTTGATAATGATCTCTCAAAAAGTGATGTCATACATCAATATGCTTTGTTCTAGAATGAGATATTGGATTTCTAGAAATGTTAATAGTACTTGTGTTTTCACAGTTAATGGAGACATGTTTGAATTGATATCCATAGTCTAGTAAAGTGTGTTTCATCCACAAAATTTGTGCACAACAACTACCAGTAGTAATGTATTCTGCTTTAGTAGTAGATAATGCAACAAAATTCTATTTTTTACTGAACCATGAAACGAGTGATTTTCCTAGAATGTGACATGTCCCAAAGGTTCTCTTCCTAACTAGTTTACAACCAATAAAGTTAGCATCTGAATATTTTATCAAATCTGATGGTTGTCCTCTTGGATAAAATAGTCTTAAGTTGGGAGTATATTTGAGATATTTGAAAAACCATTTAACAGAATTTAAATGAGATTCTTTTGGATTTTATTGAAAGCAAGCACACATGAATACACTGAACATAATACCAGGTTTGCTAGCACTAAGGTATAGCAGACTCCCTATCATACCTCTGTAGTTGGTTAGATCCACGGGTTTTCCAGCTTCATCACTATCCAACTTACAAGTAGTACTCATAGGTGTATCACTACATTTACTACCATCCAAACCAAAACGTTTTAAAAGGTCTTTAGTATATTTGCTTTGATTTAAAATAATACCATCTTTATTTTGAAAAATTTGAAATCCAAGGAAAATTTTATGTTCTCCCATTAAACTCATTTCAAATTCATTTTGCATTATTTTTGAAAAATTTGTACATAAAGAATTTTTAGAAGATCGAAAAATTATATCATCTACATAAACATGTACTATCATGAAATATTTGGAAATCGTTATAATAAACAAAGTAGGATCTTCTATTCCTTTAGTAACACCTTTTGAAATAAGAAACAAACTATGTATATCATACTAAGATCTTGGAGCTTGCTTTAGAACGTATAAAGCTTTAGAGATTTTTAAAACATGGTTTGAAAAAAGGGGATTTGTAAAGCCAGGGGGTTGTTCGAAAAATAAAACTTCAACAATATACCCATTTAGAAAAGCACTTTAGACATACATTTGATAATGTTAGAAATTCAGATGGGATGGATAAGTAAGTAGTGTCCTAATGGCCTCTAGTCTAGATACAGGAGCAAAGGTATCCTCCTAGTCTATTCCTTCCTCTTGACTATAACCTTGTGCAACTAACCTGGCTTTGTTACTAACTATATTACCAGACTCATCAACTTTGATTATAAAAACCCATTTAGTGCCTATTATTAATGTGTCCTTAGGTCTTTCAACTTGTTCTCAGACTTTGTTTCTTTCAAATTGATTTAATTCTTCTTGCATATCAATCACACAAAATTCATCATTGATAGCATCATTAATATTTTTTGGTTCAATCAATGAATGAAATGTTTGATGTTCAACCTGGTTTCTCATAGAATATCTAGTTTGTGTCCCTCGATTTAAATCACCTACTACAACATCTAAAGGATGATTCTTGAGAGTTTGAATACCTCTAGAAAGAGTTGAACTAGACTCCTCATGATTGTTTATTGGTTTAGACTCAACATGGGCAGATTCTGAAAGATTCCTAGAATTGGTTGCATTTATAGGGGATTCACTATCATTATCATTAAGGTTCAGAGTTGACATATCTTCCTCAAGATATTCAAGAGAGTTTTTGGGTTCATGTGGATCAGTCTCATCAAATTTGACATGAACTGACTCTTCCACACATTTGATTTTCTTATTGAATACTCTCTAGGATTTACTCGATATTGAGTAACCTAGGAAATTTCCTTCATCACTCTTGGAGGAAAACTTTTCAAGATTGTTATTAGTGTTAAGGATAAATACTTTTTAACCAAAAACTCTTAAGTAGTTAACCTTAGGCTTCCTGTTGTTCCAAATATCATAAGGGGTCTTCTTAAGAATAGGTCTAATCAATACTCTATTAATGGTATAACAAGATGTATTTACAGCTTTAGCCCAAAAATAAATATGTAAATTATATTCACATAGCATAGTTTTGGATATTTCATTAATGGTCTTATTTCTTCATTCCATGACTCCGTTTTGTTCAGGTATTCTAGGAGTAGAGAAATTGTGACTATAGCCATTATGCGAGCAATAGGATTCAAACTCATGATTTTCAAATTCACCGCCATGATCACTTCTTAAGGTCTTAATTCTATATCCACTATATTTTTCCACATACTTGGATTATTTGATAAAATAAGAACAATCTTCACTTTTGTTACCTAGAAAGTATACCCAAGTTTATCTAGAAAAATAATCTACAAGTACATAAACATAGTGCTTCCCATTTAAACTTGAAACTCTTGATGGTCTAAACAAATTCATGTGATCCAATTCAAGCGGTTGAAAAGTAGAATTTTCTTTTATTGGTTTGAAAGAAACATTGTGTTTCTTTCCCTTTTGACAGGGACTGCACACATTTTTTTGTGGGAATTTCAGTTTAGGTAAGTCTTTAACTATAAATTTCCTAGTCAGTTTCCTAAGAAAGGGCACATGGATGTGTCCTAATCTTCTATGGAACAGACATGATTCCTTATGAAAATCATTTAAGTAAGAAACATTTTCCTTAGCTAAATAATTTAATTCAACAACATACACATTCTCATTTCTGAGAGAAGTAAATATTAAATCAATTTTGGAATTAAAAACATTACATGCATCATTTTCAAATTTTAAATTGAAATCGTCATCACATAATTCAGAGATGTTAATTAAATTGTACTTTAATCCATCAATAAAAAGTACTCTAGAAATTAATACTATTTTAGGGTTACCGATCTAGCCTAAGTCGATTATATTTCCCTTTGCATTGTCACAAAAAGATACATTTCCACCATCAACCTTGATTAGGCTCTTAAATCATGAGTATTATCCTATCATATTTCTTGAACATCCACTATCCAAGTACCACAGAGTCTTATAAGAACTCTTTAGACAATATCCCTGTAAAATAGATTAGACATGGGGTACCTTTGGTACCCAGATTTTCATGGGTCCTGAGAGGTTAGGAATTAAAATTTTGAGAACCCATACTTGTCTCATAGATTTCTTAAAATTAGTAGATATATTTTGAGATATAAATACTTTGTTTGGTACTTTAGAGAATTTGTTTTCATGAAATAGTCCAGAGCTTGAACTAGTAGTTAATTGTCCATATTTTGGAATAAACTTAGTTTTCATGATCCTTCTCAGTCCTGGTTTATATCCTAGACTAGTTGTATATTTTGGGGCAATCTATTTTCATAGAAACTGAGTCAAGGTATCTCTACCTGCAGTAAAATTCTAAAGATATCTTCTTAATTGCTCAAAGGATAACATTAGTTTAGTGTTTTCCTTTAATAGTTGGGAGAATTTTACATTTTCCATATCCATACTTGACTTAAAATTTTCATTGAAAGCATGATGTCTCTTTAATGATTTAAATTTTTCTTTGAGCTTAATAAAGGTATCATCCAGCATTTCAAAATATTCAAATAGTTCATCCTTAGTCATATCTTTATCATTATGTGACTCACTCTTATTCCCAAAATAGTAGGTATTATGTATATAAGAGTTAAGTGTTACCTCAGATATTTCTGTCCTGAAACATAAGTTCGCATGATTGTTCTGTTCACTATCAGAAGCATCAAATCCACTATATTTGTCTTCTAAAGCCCTCCCGGTATCTTTCATACCATTTTTCTATCCTTTTCCCTTGTGTTCATATTTTTTTTTAAATTTCAACTTGGGACAGTCTTCCTTCACAAGGACTTTTCGTTTTCACTCATAGAATATTGTTTCATTTGAGTTGTCATTCCATTTTCTGCCCTTCTTTCATTGTCCTTTACTATTATACTTTCTGTTGTAGTTTGACTTCCTAATGAATTTCTTATTTTGGTAGAACTTTTTGAATCTCCTTGCAAGATGAGCCATCTCTGCATCACTATCTGAATATGACTCTTCAGTAGTGGAACTGTCTATAGGAACTTGATCTTTTTCTTTGTTTTTTCTCTTTGAGGTAGTTTATTGAATTCTACTAATTTCTTCCTTATTTCCTCATCTACTTATTGATTCACCTTAATTTATTACTCATACATAATAAGATTTCATATTAGTTCCTTTACTGGTAGCATGATTATGTCACAAGATTCTCAGATTGAAACAGAAGTTCCCCTCCATATGTCAGGTAGGCATCGAAGCAATCACATAATCTGGTCCTTGATGTCCACTAGTTTTCCAAACAGACTCAGAGTGTTTACTATTTCGTTGAACCTGAGATACATTTCAGAGATAGGTTCATCAGGATTCATTTTAAAATTATCATATTTAATATTATATGTATTTAGTCTCATTTCGTTAACATTAGTTGTTCCCTCATGAGAAATAGCTAAATTATCCCAAATTTCAAATGCAGTTTTACAAGAAGATATTCTATTGAATTCATCATCACCTAGAAAATAGTACAAGGAATTCATTTCATTAGAATTACTATTATATGTTACTTTAGTCAACTTAGACCATGTGTCCCTAGCAGTAGTAGGCAATATATGTTATTCTTCAACTGTATCCCAGATTTCAGGTCCCATAATCTATAGATACATTTTAATTTTTAATTTCCACTGAGCATAGTTATTACTATTAAAGAAAGGTGGCATGTTAGTACCAGCACCCTCAACTCTATTTTCCATAGTTACTTAGAATGTAAAGAACTGAAAATTTAGATATGACCGAAATTTTAAGATCTTTCAGATACAACACCAATCATAGTTGAAAATAATTATAAAATCATGAAAATAAATAAATCCTTTGATACCAAATGTTGGTCAGAGTGGATACACAAGAGGGGGGGTGAATTGAGTTCTAATTAAAATTTTTGTTAAAAACATTATGATTAAGAAAACCCCCAATTTTAAAAACATCCCAGTTAATTAAGGCAATATAAACGTAAATGTTCAATAGGTCAATAGGTTTTTCAGAGGGTGATTTATCCTTAGATGAATCAGTGTAAAACACCAATTCAACTTTTTAAACAAGTTTACTAAATTAAGCAAGTACACACACTAACCAAAATCAACTATCAAAGTGTAAAAAAACAGTTTTATGATTTAGCAAATATAATAAGCAGTTAAAATAATTGAGTAGTTGAATATTGGAACAATAATGTGAATAAGAGGTTTAGTCTCAAGCAGAGACATAATATTCTCCATTTGGTGATCACCTGCCACCAAGCTATTTATTTAAATAAACTTCTTATCCACACCTTAGATCGAGGTTTACAACAGCACCCCTGGCTACCCATGTCACACTTGACCTCTACCACAGTTATTCATGGGAAACAAAAGGTAATAAGATATTGAGTATGATGATAGTTTGATATCCTCCATTTATGCTCACAAGATGGTGTGTGTTATAAAAAAAAAATATACACACTGCTCCAATAGTGAATATAAAACACAATAGAGATAATAATAGAATAGAGTTAAGAATTATCTATGTGTTGTAAAGTAATGATCTAGACTCAATGAATGTTGAGAAAGTGGTCTTTCATTCTTCTTCTTAAAGATGTATTCAGAACAGAGTATTGTAGTTTATGTAATCTAGATTCTAGTAGTGAAAAGGTTCATCTCATCAGTTTCATGATGTATATTGAGCCCTTTTTTGTAGGAGGTAGCTTGTTAGAGTCTTCTTGTAATCTCAAGCACTTAGTTCTTCGATTTTGTTATTCACACAAACTGTGTCTCAGCGTGTACTTATATGGTCATATCTTTGACGTGAAAGATGGGTTCCTTTTATACTCCATGACCCTCTAGACATAAATGTCTTTACACATTCATGTACCTCATACTTGTCTACTAATACTCCTACAGACAATATTAAATAATTTTAGAAACAATAATTTTTATAAATATGACCATTAGAAATAAATTTGGATTAATAAAATGGAAATAGTGATTTATATCAATTGGTGAGTCATCTTTGGTTTGTTATCTTCGGTTTGATAACATCGATCTGTAATCTTTAGTGTGTTATCTTCAGAGTGTCGACATCGGTCTGTCGAACTTCGGTGTATCGACTTGGGTCTGTTAAACATCAGTGTGTCGACTTCGGTCTTTCGAACTTCGGTGTGTCGACTTGGGTCTGTCAAACTTTAGTGTATTGACTTCGGTCTGTCGAACTTCGGTGTGTCGACTTCGGTTTGTCAGGGAATCCAAAACATATTTTGAAGATTTTGTATTACATATACCATTATAAGATGATGTGTAAATAAAAATAAATTTGTAAACATATTTATTCATGACTATAAGAAATTGACTTATTAAAGTATATGTTGATGTATGACATATTTTATTTTCATAGAGATATTAAAATTTCTTGAAAGAATAGAATCTGTATATTGAAATAACTTTTTATTATGAAAACTACAATATCATGGAGTGTCCAATAATAATTATCACTAATAATATCCAAGTATGATTATTTTTCATGAATCAGATTACAATTTTCCATATCCTTATCATAAATGTTTTCTTTATGCTGCTCAACTTCCTTATAATCCCATGTATGTTTGTCTTCATATTCTCTTTCAATAACATTTAAATAAATAGAATCAACAATTCTTCATGTATCTTTGTTGAAACTTATATATCTGCTTCCATTCAGAGCATATATAATAAATATTCCATATTCACCATTATGTTCAATCATTCCATATTTACCATCTTTCTTCTTTACAATACATGGACTCCTGATAATTCTTCAGTGTTTCTGTTGAGCTCTCTGGGAGAAAAAGTTGAACTTATATTTTGATAATCCCAACTATGCTTGATTATATATTAATAATCCCAACTATGCTAAATCATATTTTAATTATGCTCAAATATATTTTGATAATCTTAATTATGTTCAAGTATAGTTTGATAGTTCCTATATTCATTAATGTTTAATTACTTATTTTAGTATTTGTGTACTTCAGACACATATTCATATGTAATGATAATTATATTATAATCAAAGAATTTGGTTATGAAATGCTTTATTATTTTATGTTTAGTATTAGACATTCAGTTACTGGATGAATATATATTCTAACTTAACTCATTCTGCCAATAGAATACTTAAATAGGCGAAAGGTCACTGGAATGAAAATCTACCGATACTCGAAGGTCACCGGTATGAAAGCCTACCAATAATCGAAGGTCATCAGTATGAAAATCTACCGATACTCTAAGTTCACTGTTACAGAACAAGTCTACCGATAACAAGGTTACCGATATACTGAGATTACCGATATAAGAAGGTTACCGTTACATCAAAGCCTAACGATACTCAAAGGTCAATGGTATGCAAGTCTACCGATACGCGATGGTCACCAGTATGAAAGTCTACCGATGCGCGGATGGTTACCGATATACTAAGCTTACCGATATAAGAAGGTTACCGTTAGACAAGCCTACCGATACAAAACAGTTACCGATACGAAAAGGCTACGGATACGGAAAGGTCACCGTTATGCAAATCCTACCGATATGCGAAAGCCCACTGATACAAGCAAGCCTACCGATACATTATGTCTACCGTTACACGAAAGGCTACCGATAGAAAGGCTACAGTTACTGAAGGCTACCTCTAACAAGGCTACTGATACCCAAAGCTACCGTTCCAGATAATCCGACGCTACTTTAATTTATTTGTCTTTAATTAATCTAACCAACTGTCATATTAGGTATATTTTAATACACTGACATTTATTTAATGTGTGTTGTTGGATGTCAGTGAACCGTACCTCGTACCTGAAAAAAGGAAATCAACTCTTTCCAGAGCTCATGCTTTAAATAAAAGATGATCCTGCTGCTAATTGAAGGAGTTGAAAAAAAATAAGAACGTGACAAAATTAGAAGGTACTAGAAAGTTTGCATGAAAAGAGATGACTGAATTTACACAAAGAGCTCATACATTACTGCATACCAGAAAGAGCTGAGAACGAGAATGAGAACATCCACAAAAGAACTTCATCGAATAATTTGTCCTCTGTCTCTACATATGGATTTCATGGAAGCAGACAACACTCTGTTTTCCAGAAAAAAACCAGAAGAAGACTCAGAACCAATTCTGATCAATCCAAAGGAGTCCAGAGCTGTACTGCAATCACTAGAGCCATTCTAAACTCTACATCTTTTCCTATATGACATAATATTTACATATTGAGCAGTGTGTATCATTTGCTGTATTTTACACACACAGTGTCTCATGTACTTTAACTGGAGGATCTATAAATACTCACTCAAACTCTTACATCTTTTATTTTCCACTAGGATAGTGTTAGAGGTCGTGCGTGACCTAGATAACTGGTTTGATGTTGTGTTTGTTTCCCACAAATAACAGTGGTATAGGTCTTAGACCTGGATAGCTGTATACTGTTGTAATCCCCGATCTAGGGTGTGGATCACTTTTATATGAAGTTTTGAGAGGACTAAGTCTCAGCTTGAGACTGAAACTCTTTGTTATATTTGATGTGCTTATTTCTTTTCAAAGTTATCTTTATTCCGCTACAAAATACTTTAAAACCAAAAATTATTTTAAAGTCACTTTGATAATTAAACTCGCAGGTGTTTATATTAGTTGTAAATCAATATGTTTGTTTCAAAAGTTAATCAACTCATCTGATTTGATTAACTGGGAAATAATCAATCCCTTGAGAACCTAACAGAACCATTACTTTGAAATAAATTCACTACAGCATAATTCTGTGTTTTAGTTGGGGGAATTTGGTAAATGATTTTTAAACAGAAATTTTAATTGGAACTCAATTCACCCCCCCCTCTTGAGTGTCCACTCCAAACAACATTTGGTATTAGAGGAGCTAAAATATTTTCTGAAGTACTCTGTTTTTCAATTGTGATTTTAGTTATATTTTAAAGTTCATAAAATTTCTGTTATTTCTAAATTTTTAACTCTTTAAAATATTTATTTTAACCTAGTTATCATGGATAATAGACTAGAGGGTGCTGTTACTAACAGACCACCTTTCTTCAATGGTACAAACTATGCTCAGTGGAAACATAAAATTAAAATTCATTTAGAAAGCATAGGTTTTGATATTTGGACTGCCAAAGAATTAGAATATAAACGTCCCACTACTGCTAGATCCACTTGGGATGAACCTACAAAGACTGATTACAATAATAATTGTAAAGCCATGAATGCCTTGTACTGTGCTTTAGGAGATGAAGAGTTTATCAGAATTTCTGCTTGTAAAACTGCTTTTGAAATTTGGGATACTTTGGGTGTTTCTCATGAAGGAACAACCAATGTTAAAGAAATGAGATTAAATAATTATACTATTAAATATGATAATTTTAAAATGAAGACTGAGGAACCCATTTATGATATGTATCTCAGGTTTAATGAGATAGTCAATACAATGAATTCACTTGGAAAGGCTGTTCCAGCAAAGGAACAAATTATGAGGATTCTGAGTTGTTTACCAGACCGATGGAGAGGCACATCTGTTTCAATTAGAGAGTCATGTGACATTGCTGCTCTACCTGTCAAAGAACCCATTTGTAAGCTTATGATGTATGAGGAAGAACTCGGGGTGAATAAAGTGGAAGACGATGATCCTAAGAGAAAATTAGTGGCTTTCAAGACTACTGTTTCAAAGAGCAAGGACAAAGATAAAGCTCAACTACCTACTGACTGTTCAACCAGTGAAAATTCAGACACTGATAGTGATGCTGAAATGGATCACATAGCCAGAAGGTTTAAGAAATTTTATAGGAAGAAGAAATTCATCATAAAATCAAATTACAAAGGAAAGTATGACAATAAGGGAAATTGGAAGAAGGATTGGAAAAATCCAGATAAAAGTGATGATGTTTTCTGTTATGAGTGAAAAAGAAAAGGACACATTAAAGCAGACTGCTCAAAGCTCAAATTCCCGAAGAAATATGATTACGAGGACAATAAGTACAAAAAAGCTATGAAGGCTACCTCGAGTGCTTTTGAGGCCATCACAAGTGAATCTGAAATGTCTGATTCTGAAAAGAATCATGCCAACATGTGTTTCATGACAAACACATCTGAGGTAATCTTAGATACTCCTATGTTAAATTCTTATTATTCTAAAGATAGTGCAGAATCTGATTCTGATTCTGAAAACATGACTAGTGAGGAATTTTTGGAATATTATAACATGTTGGAAGAGACATGCAATGAACTTAAGGATAAATACAAATAATTAAAGAAACAACATGCTCTTACTACTACTTTTAAAACTGAACTTACTATTTAAAAAGAAAAGAATGCTCAGTTGCTTAAAGAGAACACTGAACTGAAAATGTCTAATGAGCAACTTAGAAAGGATTTAGAGAAATTCACAAATGGAAAGGATACACTAACTCAAATTATAGGAAAGCAAGTTGCACCAAAATACATGACTGGAATAGGCTACAAACCTGGATAGAGACAGATTTACTAAGAATAGATTTATCCCTAAATCTGGACAGCATATAGATAGTTATAATTCTGGAGGTTCAAATTCTTCAACTAGTTATATTCATAGTTACGGATCTAATAATTTTTACCTTTAAAAATCTATTGATTCTACAAATTTTATGAGACCCATAAGACAAATTTGGGTACCTAATGTTTTATTGGCTAACCTGTCTGGACCCAAGAAAATTTGGGAACGAAAATTATTTCCTATCTAAATCTATTTTTTAGCGAACATGCATAAAGAGCTCCTGTAAAAAGACCTGGTACTTGGACAATGGATGTTCAAGACACATTTTAGGAGACTTCCATGCTTTAAAAGCATAGTCAGAGTTGATGGAGGTTTTGTCACTTTTGGTGATAACTCTAAAGGGAAAATCATCGGCTTAGGCTAGATTGGTAACACTGACTCAATATTAATTTCTAATGTTCTATTTGTTGATGGACTTAAATATAATTTATTAAGTATTTCTCAGTTATGTGATGATGGTTTTAATGTTAAATTTGAAAATGATTCTTATAATGTATATTCTAAAAATGCTTTAGTATTTTCTGGTTTGTGAAATGAAAATGTATATGCTGTTGATTTAAATTCTTTAGCTATGCAAAATATTACTTGATTAAATTCTTTTCATAAAGATTCTTGGCTTTGGAACAGAAGATTAGGACACTGCAATGTACATTAACTTAGAAAACTTACTAGGAAGAACCTAGTTAGAGGCCTACCAAAACTTGAATTCCCAACAAATAAAGTTTGTAATCCCTGTCAAAAGGGAAATCAACATAAAGTTTCTTTCAAATCAATTAAAGAAGTGTCAAATTCTCAACCACTCGAGTTGGTTCACATGGATTTGTTTGGACCTTCTAGAGTTTCTAGTTTAAATGGGAAGCAATATGTCTATGTTCTAGTAGATGACTATTATCGGTATACTTGGGTATATTTTCTAGCTCACAAGAGGGAAGCTTGATCTTAATTTGTTAAATATTCCAAGACTGTAAAAAACCTAAGTGGACTTAATATTAAAACCTTGAGAAATGATCATGGAAGTGAGTTTGAAAATCATGAGTTTTAATCCTACTGCTCACACAATGGCTATAGTCACAATTTCTCTGCCCCTAGGACACCTCAGCAAAATGGTATAGTGGAAAGAAGAAATAGAACCCTTCAGGAAATTTCCAGAACCATACTCAATGAGTATGACCTACCTATTTATTTTTGGGCAGAAGCTATCAATACAGCTTGTTATATTATCAATAGAGTCTGGATTAGACCTGTTCTTAAGAAGACCCCTTATGAGTTGTGTAACCATAGGAAACATAAGGTTAACTACTTCAGAGTTTTTGGTTGCAAAGTCTTTATTCTTAATACTAAAGATAATCTTGACAAGTTTGCACCAAAGAGTTATGAAGGAATTTTCCTAGGTTACTCTATTTCTAGTAAAGCTTATAGAGTTTTAAATAAAAGAACCAAATGTGTGGAGGAATCTGTTTACATCAAATTTGATGAAACTGATCCACATGAACCGAAGACCTCTCTTGAAAATATTGTAGATGATCTCTCTGTTTTGAACATTAATTATAAAGACAGTGGACCTATAGTCGAATCATCCAGTTCTAGAAATTCTCCAGAACCTGCTTCTATTGACTCCCAACCTGTTGATGTACCTGAAATCTCTAGCCCTACTTTTTCGAGACCAACTAGGATTTTAATGAACCATCCTTTAGATGCTGTTGTAGGAAATCTTGATAGAGAAACACAGACTAGAGCTTCTCTAAGAAATCAGGTTGAATATCAAGCTTTTTTTTCATAGTTAGAACCTAAAAATATCAACGATTCTATCATTGATGAATTTTGGGAAATAGCTATGCCAGAAGAACTAAATCAATTTGAAAGAAATAAAGTCTGGGAATTAGTAGGAAGACCTAAGGACACTTTGACCATAGGCACAAAATGGGTGTTTAGAAACAAAGTTGATGAATCTGGAAACATCATTAGAAACAATGCTAGACTAGTTTCACAAGGTTACAATCAAGATTAAGGAATTGACTATGAGGAAACATTTTCACCTGTAGCTAGATTAGAGGCAATTAGGATCTTACTTGCTTTTGCATCACATCTGAATTTCAAGTTATATCAAATTGATGTGAAAAGTGGTTTTCTAAATGGTTTTATTATTGAAGATGTTTTTGTAGAAAAACCACCTCGTTTTTCAAATCCTCACTTTCAAAACCATGTTTTTAAACTTTCTAAAGCCTTATATGGTTTAAAACAAGCTCTAAGAGCTTTGTATGAAAGACTTAAAATTTTATTATTTCAAAAGGATTTACAAAAGGAATTGCTGATCCCGCTCTTTTTATAAAAATAATTTCAAAAGATATTTTTATAGTGCAGATAT
The DNA here is from genome assembly GCA_963277665.1 of Viscum album. Lineage (NCBI taxonomy): Eukaryota > Viridiplantae > Streptophyta > Magnoliopsida > Santalales > Viscaceae > Viscum > Viscum album. The sequence goes on along the minus strand of OY728142.1, from coordinate 2,041,835,790 downwards.
TGGTTGATGATATGATTTTTGGATCTTCTAAAAATTCTTTATGTACTGATTTTTCAAAGGTTATGCAAAATGAGTTTGAAATGAGATTAATGGGAGAGCTTAAGTACTTTCGTAGATTTCAAATCTTTCAAACTAAAGATTGTATTATTTTTAATCAATGTAAATATACTATGGATTTATTAAAACGTTTTGGTTGGGATAGTATTAAGGGAAGTGATACACCTATGAGTACCACCTGTAAATTGGATATTGATGAAACTGGGAAACCAGTGGATCAAACTAATTACAGAGGTATGATTGGGAGTTTACTATATCTTACTGCTAGTCAACCTGATATTATGTTTAGTGTATGTATGTGTGCTAGATATCAAGAGAACCCTAAAGAGTCACACATACTTGCTGTTAAAAGGATTTTCAAATATCATAAAAGTACTGCTAATTTGGGATTGTTTTACCCAAAAGAACAATCATTTGATTTAATAAGTTATTCGGATGCTAACTTTGCTGGATGCAAGTTAGATAGAAAGTGCTCTTCTGGAACATGTCATTTACTTGGAAAGTCCCTAGTATCATGATGTAGTAAGAAACTGAACTCAGTTGCATTATCTACTGCGGAAGTAGAGTATATAGCTGCTGGTAGTTGTTGTGAAAAGATTCTGTGGATGAAACACACTTTATTGGACTATGGATTTGATTTTAAACATGTTTCAATTAAATGTGACAACACTATTGTGACCAACAACTCAAAGAATCCTGTGTCTCACTCTAGAACCAAACACATTGATGTTAGACACTACATTTTAAGAGATCATTATCAAAGAGGTGATATAACTCTTGAAATTATAGGCACTAAACTCCAATTAGCTGATATTTTCACCAAGCCTTTAAGTTCCGAAAGATTAAGTTTCATTGGACACAAATTAGGAATGATAACATACTCTTAAACCATTAGAAACATCACCGTTAGAAACCTCACCATTAGAAACCTCACCGTTAGAAACCTCACTGTTAGAAACCACACCGTTAGAAACCTCACCGTTAGAAACCTCACTGTTAGAAACCTCACCCTTAGAAACCTCACCGTTAGAAACCTCACCATTAGGAACCTCACCATTAGAAACCACACCGTTAGGATCTTCACCATTAGAAACCTCACCCTTAGATGAACCTCACCATTAGGACACCTCACCGTTAGATGAACCTCACCGTTAGGGAACCACACCGTTAGGACACCTCACCGGTACATCTCTCGTGCTGTTTTTAATTTTCGTATTAATGCCAAGACATTGAATTTATTTTTATTAATATGAGATTTATTTTATATGTGAATCCTAAATGATATTAAACCCGACTCTAGACATCACTCAATCACCGCAAACCAGTCTGTTCGAATTCCTCCTATCTAAACCTCTCAAGCTTGTGAAACCCTAAACCTCAAAATTTGAAATGGAACATGTGAAGCGACCCATAGTGGATGAAGGAAGTGATGTACCACAAGCTAAAAGGTAGAAATAAACCGAATCTGGTGCCAGTGGAAGCAGCTGAGATGCTGTTAGAAGGAATCCTGCGAATCTGCATCTGTGTAAGCGTGAAATAGTAGTTGAAAAGGAATTATATGTAGAATGGCTGCTGGAGAGCAAATCCCTGATTCTAATGATCTTGTAAGAGAAAGGATGGCTCGAATGCTTCATGAACAACAATAGACCATATTATTCAGCACTGATAAAATAATTCTGTGAGTTTTTCAGTTTTGAGACATTAGAAGAAGAGAATAGGATGAGCTCCTATGTGAATGGTCAAGAGTTTGTGTTTTCATATGTTGAATGGGCTGAGAACCTTAGAGTTCCTCACAGTGGTGATTAAGGATTTTATTCAAAATCCGTACCTACTTCTCGTGAGTTTTTCAATTATGAGGATGCATTGTTGGGGTGACAGGGAATAGAACCCCTCGAAAGGTCATTGCTGTAGAGATGGAAGGGGAGGACAAATTTCTTTTCAAATTCATTCACCATGTGAATAGTCCAAGGAGAGGAGATTTTGCTACCCTCAAATTTCAGGATATTTATCTACTGTATATATTAAAGCATGGAGTAAAAGTGAATCTGTGTAGATTACTTATGATTCAGATTGAGGATATGACTAGACCAAAGTCCAAGTCCAATGCTCTTTTCTTTTCCAAGTTGATTTCTATCATGTTGAAAGAAAATGAGGTAGCTGGACCTAAAGATGAAACAGTTGTAGTTAAAGACAAATTTTGTATCACTAGGACTGTTTGTAAGTTCATGAATGTTAGCTGGAAACCTTGGAAGAAGTATTGGGTTAGTGATGAAGGTAGAATTTATGACAAATTCACTCTTGTGGATCATCCTTCTAGACCAAAGGATGTGAGGGATCCTGGTCTTGGACCAGATGAGTCAGAACCGGTCTACAGTGATGATGAAGCTGAAGCTGAGGAGGAAGAGACATCAGTAGACGAAGTAGGAGACCCAGACTTACCCCCTAGTCCTATGCATCAAGTTATTTCTTATAGAGCAGTTATCCCTCCAAAAGAACTACCAAAGAGAGAAACTGTCTTGAAGGATAGTGATACAGAGACTATAGAAGAAGGAGAAGAAGCATGCCAGTATGTTGTCAAGGACACCTCTGCGGAGGATGAGGAAACCAAATCAGATCATGATGTTAATGGAGAAAAGGAGGCTTCTGGTGAAGCATATGATAAGGAAAATGAAGAATACAAGCTTAGTTTGAGCCCTCTGATAGAGTGTACAGTCAAAATAGTGCCTGATCAGAAAGAAGAAGTAGCATCTGTTGTTGAGAAAGTTCTTGAGCCATCATAGAAAATGGCTATTGAATCTGCTACAGTTGTAGAGGAAATTACATAATTACCTTAGTAAGAACATTTGGAAGAGATTTGTCAAGAAAATGTTCCATGCGAGGGGGAGAATCTTGGCCCAGTATTAGTGCTATATGAAATTGAAGGTTGGACATCAGATCCAGGATATATGGTTCTTGGAATTTCTTATGAAGATTCTGATGAGGGAGACCAGCCCCAAAAGGAATCAGTTACCCTACCCACTGCGGCTGATAATGTGGCAACCAAGGAGGACCTTGAGTCCTTAAAAGATGAATTGAAAGAAGAAATACGGGAATCAGTGGCAGAAATGAATAAAATTATGGTTGAAGAGATAAAAAGCATGTATAAATCTCTTGAGTTATCCATTGGATGTGGTGTATCCAGTCCTATGAAAGAAATGATGGAAGAAATTAAAGTGTGCCACACTAAGAATGAGAGTTGGACAAGAGTTGTAGTTGCTTTGAAACAATCGATTGCTTCTATAACTGTCATACATAGCTCTCAAACTCAAGTACACTCAGACATTCGATATATCAAAGAAGTGGTAAAGAAATTTATGGTTGTTTTTGAGGCCTTTAGAAAGTCAGTCAAAAAACATCTGAACAGTCATGATGAACTTGTTCGGAAGGTAGTTAGTTGTCTGACTCAATCCTTCAAGGAGACAGTGGCCTTCCCAATGAAACCTCTTCCCTCATCTAACTCCAGTGTGAACCTTGGCCAGATCCGCACTATTATTCAAGAAGAATTGGCTATGGCCAGTCCCATTGGTGCATCAGATACTCAGATTCTTGCTACCACTAGGGAATTTAGTAGTTTTGTTCATGATCACCTAAGGGCAGCTACTGCTTTTCAAGAGGCAATCAAAAATAAAGTGGATTCTTATTTTGAGAAGGTTTATACCAAGAAACAAATGACAAACCATTTAAAGATTTTTATTGAGAATATGAAGTTACCCCTAGTAACCCAAGCCTTCAGAGAACAGGTTAGTAAGCTCAGGGAGCTTACTCCTACCTTGGATAAATTCATTGAAAATCGAGATGATTTTGTTTCTACAATGGAGAGAGGAGGAAGTATTATTATGGATTTCAGGGACCTGTTACAACCCTTATTGCATGTGGATATAAGACCTGTAATTGTACCTCCTGCACTTCCTGCCTCTACCTCTAGGAGTACACCTCAGTTGACTCTAGTTCAGGCTATTCGCAACTTGACACCTATGATTCCATTGAGGAGCACAAATTTCAAATCCGGAATAGTTTCAGTGGCTGACACTCCAGTTGTTCTTTCAGAAATTCCTAAGCCTTCTACTCAATCTGAACCTTCACACTCTTCTGATCCTAAGGGAATGACTCCTGTTCAAGAAGATTATTGAGTGTTTTTGGATGATTTTTATATGATTCACTTGTCTTTATTTTTGTAATCCTAAATTTATCAGTTTGTACCTTTTGTACGTTAATGGAAATTTCCTATTATATTCGCCACTTTTCTATATTTATGTTTTCTTGAATTATGTTCTTTCTCCAATTCTACCCTCCTTTTTGTTAATCACTAAGGGGGAGAAAAATTAACAAAGGGGGAGAAAACTGAACAAAGGGGAGAAAATAAAATTAAGGAAAAAATGGGAGAAAATGAAACTACTGAGAACTGGGAGTGAAATTGAAAGGGGGAGTTTGTTGGGCCCTCTGGGAGATTGTTGGAATAAGTTGTGATAAGTTGTGATTATCAAAAAGGGGGAGATTGTTGAGCTCTCTGGGAGACATAGTTGAACTTATATTTTGATAATCCCAACTATTCTTGATTTTATATTAATAATCCCAACTATGCTCAATCCTATTTTAATTATGCTCAAATATATTTTGATAATCTTAATTATGTTCAAGTATAGTTTGATAGTTCCTATATTCATTAATGTTTAATTAATTATTTCAATATTTGTGTACTTCAGACACATATTCATATGTTATGATAATTATATTATAATAAAAGAATTTGGTTAAGAAATGCTTTATTATTTTATGTTTAGTATTAGACTTTCGGTTACTGGATGAATATATATTCTAACTTAAATCAATCTGCCAATAGAATACTTAAACAGGCAAAAGGTCACTGATATGAAAATCTACCAATACTCGAAGGTCACCGGTATGCAAGCCTACCGATACTCAAAGGTAACCAGTATGAAAATCTAACAATACTCGAAGGTCACCGTTATAGAACAAGTCTACTGATAGGAAGGTTACTGATATACTGAGCTTACCGATATAAGAAGGTTACTGTTACATCAAAGCCTACCGATACTCGAATGTCACCGGTATGCAAGTCTACCGATACGCGAAGGTCACCGGTATGCAAGTCTACCGATATGCAGACAATTACTGATATACTAAGCTTACCGATATAAGAAGGTCACCATCAGACAAGCCTACAGATACGTAAAGGTTACCAATACAAAAAGGCTACCGATACGGAAAGTTCACCGTTATGGAAAGCCTACTGATATGCGAAAGCCCACCGATACAAGCAAGCCTTCCTATACATGAAGTCTACCGTTACACGGAAGGCTACAGATAGAAAGGCTACCGATAGAAAGGCTACCGTTACTCAAGGCTACTGCTACCAAGGCTATCGATACCCAATGCTACCGTTCCAGAGAATCCGACACTACATTAATTTATTTATATTTATTTAATCTAACCAACAGTCATATTAGGTATATTTTAAGACACTGAAATTTATTTAATGTGTGTTTTTGGATGTCATGGAACCGTACCTCGTACCTACAAAAAGGAAATCCTCTCTTGCTGGAGCTCGTGCTTTAAATAAAAGATGATCCTGCTACTAATTGAAGGAGTTGCAAAAACAAATAAGAATGTGACAAAATAAGAAGGTTCTAGAAAGTGTGCATGAAAAGAGACGACTGAATTTACACGAAGAGCTCATACATTCCTGTATACCAGAAAGACCTGAGAATGAGAACGAGAACATCCACACAAGAACTTCATCGACTACTTGCTCCTCTATCTCTACATATGGAAGTCAACAAAGCAGACGACACTCTGTTTTCCAGACAAAAACCAGAAGAGGACTCAGATCCAATTCTGATCAATCCAAAGGATTCCAGAGCTGCACTGCAATCACTAGATCCATTCTAAACTCTACATCTTTGCTTCTGTGATTTAATATTTACATATTGAGTAGTGTGTGTCATCTGCTGTATTTTACACACACATTGTCTCCTGTACTTTAACTGGAGGATCTGTAAATCGTCACTCAAACTCTTACATCTTTTATTTCCCACTGTGATAGTGGTAGTGGTCGTGCGTCACCTGGACAACAGGTTTGCTATTATTTTTGTTTTCCACGAATAACAGTGGTAGAGGTCTTAGACCTGGACAGTTGTATACTGTTGTAATCCCCGATCCAGGGTGTGGATCCCTTTTATATAAAGTTTTGAGAGGACTAAGTCTCAGTTTGAGATTGAACCTCTTGGTTATATCTGTTGTGCTTATTTATTTTCAAAGTTATCTTTATTCTGCTACAAACTACTTTAAAACCAAAAACTGTTTTAAAGTCCTTTGATAATTAAACTCGCAAGTGTTTATATTAGTTGTAAATTAGTAAGTTAGTTTCAAATGTTAATCAACTCTTATGATTTGATTAATTGGAAAATAATCAATCCCTTGATAACCTAACAGAACCTTTACTTTGATATAAATTTATTACTGCTTAATTCTGTGTTTTATTTGGGGGAATTTGGTAAATGATTTTTAAACAGAAATTTTAATTGGAACTCAACTCACCCCCCCTCTTGAGTGTCCACTACGACCAACAGTTTCAAACTTGGATATTTTGGATAAAACATTTTATATATAGTCATATCTGAATTTCTCTAGTAGAAACATTGGTTTTCAATATACACATTAGAACTCTTGACTTTCCTTTTATTGTAATGAGAAAGTCCATGTTCAAGTAACATAGTTCATCCCATTTCCACCAAACTTCTATTCTTTCTTTTAGCAACCCCATTTTGCTGACGTGTGTATAGGGAAATACACTCATGCATAATCCCATGCTTCTCAAGATAACATTAAAATTATTCATTCTTATACTCACCACTATTATCTATTCTTAACTTATCCCCTGAATTCTCACATTCTTTCTCGGCTTTCCTTCTTAAACTATTAAACATTTTCAAATCATTTGATAATTTTTTCATAGACCCTACGCCAGTAATGTGAGTAAAGCCATTAATGAAACTAATGAAGTACTTGTGTATATTTTTTTGATTGTTTTCTCATTGGACAACTGATAACAGAATGAATCAACTGAAGTGGTTGTTTTGAACAAATATCAACTTTCTTACGCACTGACTTTGTAATATTTCCCTTCTGAAAAAATAGTGCAAAACAAAACTATTCTTATTGGAAAATTTGGAATACCAAAAAAATTTTCTCACTTTGATTACATGATCTTGTTTCCTTGAGACATGTTACCTATAATTTCATGCCAAAATATATTCTCATTCACCAAAATTAAATAATAATAGTTTTTTGCATAAACAACTTGAAATAAGTTTCCCTTTGTAAGTTATCCCCTCGAAACTATCTTTCCATTCTTTTAAATTTTCACAGAAAATCTATCATTCATGAAAGTAACTTTTTCACCTTCATCACACAATTGTGAAAAAATTCGGAATTTATGTTGCAAACCATCAACAAATAATGATTTCATAAATTTAAATTTTTCTTTTCTAATAATAGCTGATCCATCCCCTTTGATTCTTAGTGGTCCATCATTGTTTCATGTCATAGTTATTTATTTGGAATATTTTACATTATTAAATAATCTAAAATATCTTACTATATGCATAGAACATCAAATATCATGAATATAAGTTCGTTCTCCATTTAATGAACTCATATCAGTTTCAAGGACAAAATCTTTTTCTTGCCTCTTTTATTTCATCACCTAAGACTTTATAGAATTGATAAGAAAATTATCTTGAGAAAGTAAAAAAATACACTGTTTTTTAAGGTTTCCAGGTTGTTATAATATTTCAAAGATAGTTTTCAATGGTTGAAATCTATTTTCAACATTCATGCCATCCTTCTTTGGTTTCTTCCCAACATCCTTCTCAAACTTCTTCTATTGAGATAATTGAATCTACCTCAAACTTTTGCTTCCATAACATGTGGAATATTAGTAATATTATTGGTTAAACCAACAATAATTTTTCATATATATGAATCCACCACAATACTAGTAGTATCCATAGAAAGAGTAGTTTAATCTGAAACTTCCACACTGAATTAAGTTGTAAATTTTTTTATCACCAATCTTCTCGTCTTTCATTTCTTAACCCCAAATTTTTTTGTTATAAATTTAAATAATCTTTTTCTTTTAGTCCATATCAAAACATGAAGAAATATTTACATATTAATAATTTTTGAATCATTTTCAAACTCATGATATTTAAAAACGTTTGAATTATCTACTTTTTTAATCTTGGATATATACATAACATTCCAATATTTCTTCTTTTTTAGAAAAAAACATCATCATTATTATCAACCTTTAACGGTAACTTTTGTTGATCCTTCTCATGTTTCTTCTTACAAGAACATCCACGAAATCCATAGATAGAGTTTTTGAACTTGTATTTCTATATTCATATTTAGAATGTTTTTTGTTGGATAAGTTCCAACATTTCTTAATTTTCCTTCAACTTTACTTCAAGATGCTCAAAATGATATTTTTCTTCCCCAAGAGTTTTTTTCCTTCAAGTTGTCAGTTTTTATCTGTATCTTGTTCTTATCTTCTAAAAACAATTCCTCATTTTTTAGTTACTTTCATCTTCAATCCTATTATTTTTCTTTTCAAGCTGTCTAATATTTATTTCGAATTTTTTCAACTCTTCTTTTAAATGAAATTTAAATTGAGTATCTTCTTATTCAGAAATACTACTTCTAAAATCTGCATCATTCATATTTCAATAAAAGTATTCTCAGCAACATACCCAAAATATTTTTTGGAGTTAGCAACAATTCCATATTCTTCTTCATATTTAGATAAGAAAATCGTTTTTATATATTTGAATAATTTTATATCTTTCCCTATGGAATATGATTTTCATTTATCTCCTTGTTTCTTCTATGACCTTTTTGGCATCCTTTCTTCTTCATCACTATCTGCTTCTTTCATTATTTATGGACAATATGTCATAAATTTCCCAATGGATCAACATTGAAAACATTTAAAAGGATGATTTCCTTAAATTTCTTTATACCTGTATTCATATTTTTTCTAAATCCAGGATAACATATCATCAATATTTTTTTAAACCGTGTTTTTTGAATCAGAATCACTAGCTTCATCTTCAATAAGAATCTTCGTGGAATTTTCTTTCTTTATTGCATTGGAAGACATTTTTTATCAATTTTTTTTCATTTATTGATTCCTTCTAATTGTACATGTGATTTGAGTACTATGAAAATCATATAGAGATAATGATTCCTGATCTCTATCTTCTATTGAAGAAACTTTTGTATCAAACTTGTTTGGAAGGATTATCAAGATCTTTTCAACAACTATAGAATCTTTTAACTTTTCACCATGAATTATGATAGTGGTGAAAATATTATTCACCCTAGTAAATAAGTCCCCAATAGATTCATACTCACCTTTTTTCAAATATTCATACTTTAACGTAATGATTTTTAATTTTGGATTATTCACTTTTGTATTGAATGTGTATATGTTTTTTATTTTGTCCCATATACCTTTGGATGTGGAAACACCATTCAACCTAAATAATTTCCTATTATAATGTAATGATAGTGAAGAATTTTTGTCCCTTTAATCTTTCACAATATTCCTTTTACCAATAAATTTTAGAGGAAATTAATCATCTATAAGAGAAAATCCATCTGTTTCAGCATACAAAACATTATATCCAATATAAATAAGATAATGTAACATTATATATTTCCACATATGAAAATTATTACAATAAAATACAAGAATAACTATATTTTTTCACACAATTTATATTCTCCATTAGTTTATTTTCAAAGCATCCAGAATGAATAATTGAAGGGATCCTTCGGCTCTGATACAAGTTGAAAGTTCATATTTAGGATAATTATGTCACTAATAGGGGGAGGGTTGAATTAGGGATATCTTTTATTTTTATGTTTCCTAGAAAATGAAACAACCTTCACCTTTAGTTAATGATTTTATTCCCTACTAAAAAAACTCAAAAACACATCCATAAAAACATAAGAATTTATAAGGTTCATTATTCAAAAAGAATAGCTATGTTCTTGGTATGGTTTGGAAATAATCCAATACAACACAATCCACTAAAAATAAAACTTTTTTACGGAATAAAATGAGTAGGATATCCCCTTTTACTCATAAAGTGTTATGTAAACAATCTAATAGTGTGTCTGTTCATCTTATAAAAAATTGTGTAATAAAATGTTTTTGTAACAAAATATGTTACATGTTCTTCTTTATCAACTTCCACAAATGTATTCTTATGAAAATAGTTGTTCCCTTTAGTACCTAGATGCTAGTAAGAACTTCAAAGACTTTTATATAAACCTTAGTCTAAATTCCCAGTCCTATTATTCAGATCTAATTTCCCAATAAAAATAATATTACTCTGTCAAAATACAATTGACACAATTCTAAACAGTTCCTACCTTGGTTTAGAAAACCCAATAAGATAATATTATTCCAATTATTTTACCCGATATGATGACTATCTTAAAACAATGATAAGAAGAATATGATAATCAACTGAATATGATGATCCACTAAATATGACGATCTACTAAATATGATGACCAGCTAAATACATTGAAATCTTTTTTCTTCTCATTTCAATCTTATCTGAAAAAACATCTTCAACAAAGCACAAAATGGAAACTTATTCTACAAAAAAATGTGGAGATTCTCTCTATTTCTTTCTAAAAAGTACTTTGCTTTTAGGAAAGTACAATGTACTTCATCCTTATATATGTGACCCCGAAGTCTACTGGGAAAGAATATAAAATTATTTCTAGCTTGACCAAATTAACCGAATTTGAATGACTCCATGAATTTTGGGTGCATTTTGACTTCCTTGATATTTCTTAACTCTTATCAATACTTCTCGAATAGTCTGAATAATTCATCTCTCTTATGACTTTCTTTTCAAACACCGGCCCAGTTTTGATTTCCCATTCCAGTTTGATAACTCTAATTTCTTCATTATAATTCTTTATACTAGTTTGAATTTATAAATAAATAGACATAATTCATCCTCTAACAAATGTTAAATTATAATTCTTTATTTTCATTAGTCAATATGACGACGTCATTACATTTCTATACAATTGATGAAGAAACAAAATATTCTTTGAATTTTGATCTCCCCCTTTTGACAACACATCCATCCATCATGATATTATTCTTTTCTCCTCCTGCATGATAAATGGTCTTGAATTCATATGGAGTCTTCTTTAATACAATTTCACTAGACCCCATTGAAATACAAAGTTTATATTTGTTAAATAATGTAATTAAACCATTTATAATTGCAATTTATATCAGAATGATGAATTGATATCATCTCTAAAAAAGTGGCACTTTATCCATGTTCTTTATCTTTTCTGATTACGATTCCCACTAACTTTTTTCTCTGAATACTTATATATTTTGGCATTTTGTCTAACTGAATACTAGAACCTTCAGTTTCTCACATTTTCCACCGGCCTTCCCATCCTTTAAATTTTTTTGAATCAAATGATCTTGAGGCTGGAAATCATTGGCTTCCCAATTTTTTTTTAAAAATGTTCTACTTGTATCATGAATTCCATCATGACATTGAATTCATTGAAGTTCAGCTTTATTATAGTTTGACTTAAAGTAGACTGTACTATGAATTCCTATTTACCCAGCAACCAGTATTCTTTCCAAATTAGCTTGAATACGATTGAAATGATTATGATCAACATGATTACAATCAGTCTAAATATGATCTCCATCTTGTTTTCACTTATAATCTTATGATTAATATGATCGACCACATCCAATATCTTTTTCCTTGATCAAGATTTAATTATAATTTTTATAGAATTCATATAATCTATGTGAAATATAAGATAAAAAATGAATCATCCGATTTTATATTGTAGTCATACAGATTCTGATTCATTACCATTAAAATAAAACCTTTCATACCAAAATCAGGGTGAATATAATGACTCTTTACATCGAGAAAGATTCTCCCTCAATACAATTGACCTTTCATTCTGAATACATTGTGAATCTAATGAACCTTTTCTTATAGCTCGCTTCACTAAAATATAACATATTTTTTCAAGCATTGTGAGTCTGATTTCATAAATATGATGGTCTACCTGATTTTCATAAAAAATAATGTGAGGTGATATCCTTTTTTTAACATCCTTGATCAAAAATGATAATACATGAATACAATTTCCTTCAAAATCATCTTGGCCCTAACATTTTCCTCAACCTTTCTTGCCACCCATGGACTTAGTATTACTCTAGGCTAATTTTTAGTGGGTTACCAACATTTTCACAACATTAAAATTATTAATGAATCAATTTTAGTCATAAAACAACTCATTTTTATGTTACCCTCATGTGATTGGTTACCAACCACCACTTAAAAATAGTTCTCCAATGCATATCAAGTTATCCTTGCATAACAAGAAATCATTTATTGGGGGGTTCTTATGAATTCCACTCTCTATTGAACTATTGGAACTCCTTTCTTGAACATGATATGGGACCCCAAAAAAAAATACTCACACCATTCTGTCAATCCTAAAGTTTCAAATTTATATGAACCTTTCTTAGAGGAACTCCCCATGCTATTTTACATATGGGTTTTCAAGATCCACTCCCCCCTCAAAATGGAAACTAACCCGGTTTAAAACCGAATTTTATCCCACTATTTATCATCTCCCATAGACCCATTTATTTCTCCCCAAATCTAAATACTCATTGGTAATAAGTGATTAAAAATGGGACCCCATTACAAATCAATCCCATTATATATTTTTTGAGTTCACCTAATGATCCAAGATTTATTTTCCTCCAACCATGTGTTAAATAATTTCCATAACATAACTAATATATCAATGTAAACTAAATGGGGTAGTTATATATTTCTCAATATTTTTTTATAAAATAATATTACCCAAATAGTATTATCCAAATGACCTAAAAAATCCACATTATCCCCTGTCATATGACCTTAAGCTAGAAGTCAATAGTCTTTGATCTGTGACCTTAAAAGGAACAAAAATGTCTTTGGATTCATGCCCCTAAAAAATGGTTCTTATCACATAAAGAAAAAATGTTTTAGTTCCCCATTATATGAAACCAAACAAAAAGGTTTTTAATTTACATTTTAGGGATACATAGAAATTCCCTCCAATGGGACCAATAATAAAAACTCAAAATATTCTACTAGTAATGAGATACTATATTCATATTTAAAATCTTAATACTTCCAATATCGCACAAAAATCCATCATACTATTCAGTATTATCTTGAATAGATACTACTCTCTAATGTATATCTCTATTGATATTCCAATGAAAACCATAAGTATTATTTGGGATCCACTAATGAGAAATTTACGTACAGTTGGTGGAGAGTTAGTGAACCCTTAAATCCTCACTGGTGATGAGACATTGAGTCCTTGAACGCCTCTCGTGACAAGACAATAAAACTATGTTTCCTCAATTGATTAGAATGCCAATCTATGACCTTTTTAGTGATGAGACAAAAGATTAATCCATTAGTTAAGGAAAAAAAACATAACATTTTTTAGTGATTCTTTAAAAGATCAATTCTTTGGTGATGAGCTAAAAATTACATATTATTATTTTTTACAATGGTAGAACAATATATTTGTGACAATTAAACAGAATCATACCTCTATAAGTGGTAAACTAATAGACCAATACTTGGGAGGTGATCTAGTATATGACCAAACCATTGGTGATGAGCTAGTAAATTCTTACCTACATTAGTGAACATACAATGAACCAATCTGAATGGTGTTGATGTAGTGAATCTTTAAAAATTATTTTCTATTTTCCCACAATCCCTCAAACATCACAATTGAAGAGATAGTGAATAATTAAATATTCTGATGATTTCCTACTAAATAAAATGTTATTCATGGGAAATATTTTAAATCCATTTATCCATGTAAAAAATTTTCATACAACACAAATTATTTCAATCTTCCTTGGATGATGTAAAATATTTGAGAAACCATAAAAACATATTTAAAATATAGACTATTCACGCACACTCAGAGAGATATATATATATATATATATTCCATAATAAAATATGCATAATATACCTTATACCATGAGAACATGGTGATTTACTTTAATTATAATATTTGGTTAACTTTATGAAAAATCAATCAATTTTATAGTAGGTGTTCACCAAAATATAATGTAAGGTGATATAAAATAAAATATTATTTTAATCAGTATTGATTTCTTGAATGTATAATTAAATATACAAGTGTGTCTTGGACTTTATATTTTATAAGATTTTTCAACATCTCATCATGTGAATTGTTTATGTGAACATCATTGAAGAAATAAAAAATGGTTCTAATACAAAGGAAAATGGAAAAAAAATTAAAAAAAATGGAAAAAATGTTGTGAAATTATTTACCAATGCATGTTATTGATTGATCTCTTATAAATTTTTATGGAACAAATTTTATAGGTATGGAGTTTGTATTTAATGTCCTTTAACTTCCAAAATTAATTCATGTGACAACTAAACTTTTATAACGACCAATATTCATAGGGTAACTTGAAGGTAATAAATATCCCATTTACTAATATTCATATTTATATTACTCTCTACAACTACGCTACTTCTATGCATGTTACGTGTCATATCCACTTTCTCTCACAAATTTTATTCATTAACAGATAGTCAATATACTAGTTCATGAGTTCATGAATGATGGTATAATCGTAATATTCTCTAGATAATTGGAAAACATGATATATATAGATCCATGGAGGCCAACTTTATGTATAAAATTCCAAAAGTGATAGGCTTCCCCCCATTACAATTTCAATCCACTTTAATTATCTCTCAAATTATTGTGAAAACATCCACCTTCCATAATAAGTGTATTTTGATGATATTATAATGAATTATTTTCTACTCTATAATCACCCTAGAGAGATCCCACCCACTATAGTCAAAATCCTTACTAAATATTCATAACTATTCTGAACACCATAGAAAATCCACAAATATAAGTAATCTTATATCAGGAACCTAGAAGGAGGCCTTTCTACAATAATTCTAATCCATAGATTTAATGGTATGTCAACCTCGATATTTTTTTAACAAAATCTATTTATTTTAACATATCCATTAAAGTAGAAACCCAAGGAGAACCTAGTTTCAAAATGGATAAAATCCCCTGTAACCTGAATAGAAAGTTTTAGTATCCCAAATACTTGACCTTATCCCTATAAGGTACACACACTACTATAGAGATAAATCCTTTGAGATACTCTACATGTAAAATGATAATTATACTGACACCATAGGGGTTCTCATCCCATATGAATACTAATAATCTTGGGGGATCCTCCCCATGAAAATAATATAGAGACCCAGTAATAGGTGGATCCAATAATTTCACAAACATAATATTATTTCATAGTACTTATTATATAAAATAATTAAATGTATTATGCACTAGTGTAACTCCATAAATATATATGCAACAAAACTAAAATTTATATATCAAACTCATGCTCTTACATAACTTAAGATTCAAATTATATGCTATTTTCTCTAACTTCCAACCCATGGGAAACTATTACAATCACTAAAAAGTCTCTCTATTATTATGAGACATGCCTAATATAGTATTCTCTATAATAGGGGACCGATAATCAATTAATGACGCTCTAACATCAACACCATATGTACTAAAATGGTTATCATTATCTGTACTAGCACAAATGCCTTTGAGACTCGGTAATGTAGAAAATACTTAAACAAATGTGTCCCTAACCAGTAATGCTAAAAGCAAAAACCAATATGGCAAGAAAAACTAGAATAATTGTCTATCAAAATTTAATACCATTCAAATGAAATTTTTAAGAATTCTATATAGTATATAATATTGAGAATTTAATTTCTATTTTCTAATTTTTTTAATTCTATCATATTCACATGTTACTGTATTGAATATTTTAACTCTCACGTAACTCACTCTCCTTCCAGAGGTGGGTGGCCCCTTGATAACCTATGTTGGGGTTGATGTATACTTTCATTTGAATATAGGATGAGTTCTTGGCTCATCCCAAAAGGGGTATTTTCTCAATGTCCAATAATCCCTTATAAAGTCCAGAAATGTTTATAGAATCATTCCACATAACAAAACTAGTTACCATTTTCTTGAATTGATTACATCATAAAATATGTGTTATTGGACACTACATATGAGGATTATATATGATCTCATTTGATATATTTATATCCTTAATATATAGTTTAGAGCCATATAATAAGGCACTCAGGTATTTATCTGCATTCAAGGATGCATGGGAATATTTTTGGAAGGAGGTAGCCATAGTAATGGAGTTTGGACCGTGCCAATGAAATGGGATTCATACATATTCAGATAAAGGTGATTAGATACCATAGAGTTCAGTTCCATTTAATGATACAAGAAATACCTTTTATGTTTATGATGTAATTACCATAGTAGTTCCATTTATGGTCACACATCTGTGAGTGATTTCATGAAGTTTAAAGTTATGAGGAATAGAATAATAGGTGACAGAAACCTAGAATTTGGTTGGTTTGGGACTTTTGCATGAGTATTGATTTAGATTTTTACCTAAAATATGGTTCTGATGAATGAATTTTAGAAACCAATATTATTATATGATCTCATGGTATTTTATGAAACCATGAAAATAATTTCAACTGAAATAATATGAGGAATATTATAGGGGAATATTAATTCAATCCATATGATTAAATCAAGAGGAGTATCTTGACTTAAATTCATATAATGAATCCATGATGATAATCTCTACTCAATGAATATGATGAAACGATGAATAGAATTTAAACTCAAGGAATTTTCATATACTAAGAGTGGAATCTTGAATTAAGGTATTACCTAGAATCAATGTGGGGTTATTATGTGTCAAAACTCAAATTATGTTTGAATCAGAGAAGAAAAAATTTATTATCTGACTCTTGATTTTCTATGTGGTTTAGTGATTGAAGAAGAGGGATCAGGAATGTTTCTTATGACCAAAACTCATCACTAATCCCAATTGAGGATGTGGTGATAGAGATTCCATGGTATGAACCCATGAGAGCACATGCTAATGAACTAAAAGAATGCATTTCTAGGTATAACATGGATGCATATGCATGGCTATGAATTGGGTCAATGGTTGAATGATAAATCATGTCATAAATTGGAACCTAAGTAGTTGGTTTCCCTGATTCAATGGGGCTCTATTGATTTGGAACAATGGTGGTTAGATCCCAAGTGGAACCTAGGTAATCTACAGTGGTTTTCTCACCAATATTCACTAAGAGGGGTGTGAATAAGTATTTGGACCTTTTAATGAAATTATAACTTTTATACCTTTTCCACTTAGACCAATTATATTCATTATTCTCTTATTCTCTTTTTTTTCATATGTTGTTATATTAATGTATTGAAAATATGGTGGATGGTATTTTTTGATGTTAACTACTCAATAAGAGTAGCTAGTCCTTTTGTCTATAGTGATAACTAGTACATAGAATCTATACTATATTGAGTTAACTTTTATAGTGGGGTTTTAGGAAAAAAAAATCCTTAGAAAATGTTTGTGTCCCTATACATTAAGACTAGGAAATGAAAACAATCCTTCTTCCTTATACTGGTAATGACCTACTATAACTAGTAACTCCATTCTTGTTTATTGTGGAGCCACAAACTATAGTCTCCAAATTAGTTTTATGGTACTTTGTTACAAAAATTAATACTTATACATAATAATAATTATGATTTATTTCACAATGCTATGTATTTCTCGACTTGATATCCTTTTAATGTTACCTGAACAAAAAAGGGAAATAACCTTTCCTTCTCTATATTCCTTCTTCTAGAACCTATCTATCTGATCCTATATTCGATCATGTCTATTTGGTATTGTTTATTTGATGAATGTTGTTTCCCATTAATAGTATACCATGTCCCTTTATCTCTATATTATTATGATCACCAATAGATAATAAAACATTGTATGGTATATGACTGATCTATTATTCTTATTGTTTATTTTACGGTACATATTCACCTAGTGTTATTGCTCCATCTGACATATTTGACTCATTCCAGTACATATATGCCTGATTAGATCATCAAAACCCTATTTTTGGACCCCCAATTTGATAATTATGCTTCATAAAGTATCTAGCTGATCAATTGTTCTCCTTTTTGATCATATGGTGACAATTCATCCGGCGTGACTACTCCATCTGATATAATATACTCAGTTTGGTACCTCTTCATTTGAAATTTCTTTCAAATTATATTTTATATCACATTTTATGGGAATCAAATTCTTATGGATATTTAATTATTGAGTATAATTCACATACATGAAACTCTCTATTCTATCACACATTTACAATACATTAGCATCCCTTTATATATGAAGTGGTTCTCCATCATTTTATAGTAAGATGCATACTTCAAATTCAAACATCCTGCTCGATATTTCCAGTGACCTACTCGAAAAATTTCACATATTAAAAATATTTATACTTTTAAAATATAGGAGTCAAAAAAAAATTTAGGAAATGTATTTATATCTTAGTTTCAATGTTCTTATTCTATCATCTAAATATTTTAGATAAAATCATAGTCTTCTATTGTGATAATTGAAACATTGATTGTCTAGATCCGAATTTACACAATTAAATGAATTTATGAAGACTTCATAAATACTCTCTAATATTTCATTAATTACACATTTATAATATCTATTATATATTGGAAACTTTTTTTAGTTTTCCTTTGAAACTATATAGGAATATCTAGGAAGTAATTCATAGGAATCTTCCTCTACCAAATAAAATGATTTGTAAAACATTCATCTAAAAACATCATTATCTGGTAACCCTATTTAATATTCCGATTGATATTATTTTAATTATAAATTGATTAGTATCTTACTTATTTCAATGGGTTCTCATATGATTTTTACATTTCCTTTTTTTATGAACACTCAGAGATAGTATCTACTCCTTCTGTGTGAGGAATTCATAGAACCCCATTAGATTATTTTATAATACACAACATAATATCTTTGTAATAATTTTTTTGATTACATAGATTAGAGACTTTTTTATGATATAATCAATTCAGAATCCTCATAAACCTATACCAAATCATGTTGAATGGAATCTTAATTCTAATGAACATTGCTCAAAACTCTTTCGTTTATGTCTTCATACATATACTTTTTTTGACGTCATAGCTCAGAGACCTCACCAATACCCATATGATCCTCTTAATAAGTTTCATTTAGCTTTTTTAAGAAAAATTTTCCAAATAATTTTGAAACCATTATGTACTTAAACCATAGAAATTAGTTTACATAATAAACTAATTCGGAAGCTTCTTCTCTATCCATTTATTTGGAAAATCCTCTATGGTAAATTGGAAATCATTTCATTCAATGAACATCACATATTTTCTCTATCGGTTGACTTCCTTATGAAACCTTTAGTTATTTATTCGAGAACATCATTATTAATTATAATTGATTTATTAATTCTCTAAATATTCTTCAATTTGCTTCTAGATATTTTTACAAGGCTGTCTATTGAACATCCCACATATCTTCCTTCAGCTTCAATCAGTACTTCACAATGTTCACGAAGCAAAGTTTCACTTTAATATCTTCATCACATTAGTATCTTAAAACCACTCCACTATTCCAATTTGGAATTTGGATGATTGAAAACCCTTTCATAGAAATTTATCTTCATGAAAACATCATATTGAATCATATCAAAAAGGAATTGTGATTTTTGATAAATAAATAACACATCACTTAGAAATGTAATATTTTGTTTGTCCAATAATTTTTTGACTAATATAAATAGAAATATAATTATTAAAATAATTATTAACACTAGACCTCTGGATGATATAGTCCTTTCAAATCACAATGATATCATTTTGAATTTCCATTTAGATTTCTTAAAAATATCCCCTATTCGATTAGACATTTCATATTTTTATATCAGATGGACTTTATTAAATTCCTTTGGAACAATTGTCTAATTGAAACACTATTTAGATGATGCTTCTCACAAACACAATTTTATTACCTTGGTCCAACTGGCTCTATCTGATCACCTAAGTACACTAGACTTAGTCTAACTACCTTCATTGTCTTTATTGGTTCCCAATAATAAACAACTTGTGGAAACTTCTAAATGGATCTTCATAAAATTCATATTTTGAATAAAAAACATGACTATCAAATAATAATTCACATTTTTAACACATTAGGATCATTTCATCAATAATAATATGTAAATCCAATGTCTTCAAAAGAAATTTAACATTTCTTGGAATAAGAAGACTTGATTAGTTCCCTTCTTCACCATTAATTTATCCAAGTGACATCAACATTGTTACCTTGAATGGTTACTTCCACTCAACAGTCCAGTTTCTATTCTTTGTATCTTCTTTAACATATTTACATCAATGAAATATCATTATTTTATTTAAATCCACTAAAAACGTTCGAAAAAAATAAAACACACACATAAGGTAGTATCATAATTATCCCAATTTCTATTCGTTTTTGGGACCTTCAATGTTTTTTGTGGATGAGTATGTCTATATGTGAATCTATCTCTTATTTATCTCCCATTAACCTTTGTAAACATTCATTTCACACAATACAACCATTATTAAAAATTAATACATTACTCATTGGAAAATTGGTTCATTACATACTTATGTAATGTGTCATATATCATTTCACTCTTTGTCTATGTGATCCATTTTTTCTATAGAAAATAAGAGCATTGGATTTGGAAAACAAATTCCATTACCATATGATCATGATACTTCTTGAATTAGAACTCATATACTTGTCTTCAATGGTTTTCAAATTTTATTATAGTCTAAAGGTATAAATTATGTTACAAAACATTTGTAATATTGATCAACATGAAACTCATTCACTAACTTTAAAAAATTTATTAAAAAATAAGTGAAAATTTAATATTTAAGCGTCCTTCATGCACATTCTTACTTCTATTTTTATTAATTGCCTAATTGATTCAATTCAACCCTGATTATGTTAATTTTACATCATTAATTACTATATATGAGATATTAAGTAAATACATACCTTTTTATGGATTTCAATTAGTATCTTTATGATGATGAACATCTTCAATAGATATTCTTTATAAATATTATGTTGAGAATGAACCAAAAAGGATAATTTTTATGTGGATGTCTAGAAATAAAAATTCTCACTTATTTAAAATGGATGATCATTTCAAAAAAATTACGGTTTGTAAACCATACTAAGAAACACTCCATGTTTTAATCCTTCTTTTCATGGATATAAAAAGTTAACAAGTATTCAACTTACTATGTTTCTCCCCTTAATATTATACTCCACCTACAATCCTCTATTTTGAATGAGAAAATAAAAAATAGAAATTTTTAGGGAAGAGGGTGGATCTTAGTTTCTTTTTAATGTGAAAATATAGGGTGACATGACTTTATCAACCATGTTTCTCCATTTACTCAACTATTAAAGCTAGAAAATATAAAATATAATTCTGATTGGGGCACTAGGGATCTTATCAATTAATTAAATTCATTGTCTGTGAACTTTATCTTTACAGTAGATTTTAAAGAACTTATATAACATGGTAATATATATATATTTTTAATGTAATATTATTATATTTAAGTTAATGTAGAAAATTATTTCTGATTGTGACCGTTCATGTTTCTCTTCATACATAGAAATTCATTTCCTTAATGTGGGTTTTTTTATCATTTTCACTATTCTTTTCTTATGATTATTACATTTTAACAAGTCTCACAAAATATTCTAGATATATTACTAACATATCAGTATGAAATTTGGAAGTATGTTTCATTTTATTACATGAATTTTTTTGAGTTACATAATTTGTTTTATTATGGAATTTCCTACATTATCTTATATTTGGAATCTAAGGTCTTATAACTTTTATTTATTAATATTTTCTTTGTACATTTTTTGTTTAATTTTTTTATACTTAATTACCATGGATTATTCTTATTTTTTAAACAAATTATGATATTCTATTTTCTTATCATCTTTTTATACTTGTTAAGATGATTATGTTCCAACCTTGTGACCACTACCATTTCATACATCATATATATTTTCACGATTTACAAATTGTTTTATATATACATATTGTTCTATACCTATGGTAATTTCTTCTTCTACTTTTTCTTTATCCCCTTTGATATGAGCATCCTTTGTGGTTTTATATTTATAGGATTGTGCTAATAATATAAATCATAGTGTCTGAATCTATTACAACACCAACTTTGACCAACAAAACCGTTTCTTTTTATATTAACTTTATGCTTTTTGTTCTTATTCACGGGTTTTAGGCTCTTCATGGGGAACTAGATTACACAGTCTTTTTACTATCTACCCAATTCATGGTGTTTTCCTTTTTTCACTATTATTCATCCATAAATTTATTTATTTTTTCTTTCAAAACCGCACAATTCATTAAAATTGAATTAGAAACATTATTACATAATGTTATGGATTATACCTATTTATCCAAATCTTCTCGATAAATATTCTCAAATAATTTCATAATATTATTATCACATATGGGAGGATTTTTATCTAAATATTATTCTAGTGACCATTGAGTAGTAGAAGTAACATTATCCATATTTCATGAAGTAAAAATATGTTTCTTCTCAAGATTGGCCAACATAACTACAAATTATATACATCCTATATCAAGGGGGGTTTTGTCCTAAATAATAAAAATCATCCCTTCACAAACCATCTAATATATTTCTATTTATCACTTATGTATCTTGAATATGTTTGGTCATAAAGATTCAAGATCCATGATCTTCTCGTATTTAACTTCTAATTAAAAATCCTCAACCTCAATGTTTTTTTATAATTTCTTTATGTGGATAGATATTTTATTCCATAGTACTTTGGACTCTATATTTCTCTTTAACTTCTTTGAGACATTACTATTCTAATTTTTTGAGGAACGTATTTCAACCTCCACTTTTCAGTCTTAGTAGATCCAATATTCTTCGGGAGCTTTATAAATTCAATTTCATTTTTCTACAAACCCAAAACCATGTTGTATTAATCCTCTTCTATATGGTAAATCCATTCCATTATAATTATAAATACTCCTTAAGAAAGGTATACTATTTTTTAATAATTAGATATAGAATGTCTCTTAATCTATCAAATCATATATATTTAATACTTATAAGTTGATAAATATCACAATTTATTTAAGGTTATTCATATTGAGGATAGTTTATACAATAATTATCACAATCCCCATGATCACTTGATCTTGATCCATTAATGGTAGGAATTTTTTATTTCTCATTGGTAAAAATTTAAACCCACATTTTTCTTAATTTCTATGAATGTTCCGTCTTTATTATTAGCAAGTAATAAATAATATAATACTCTATATTTTTTAGTTAATAGGGATATATTATTCAAATTTATCTTATCATTATTTTTCTTGATTAGAATGGTCTTAGTAGAAATATAATTATTCTATGATGTAGAAAAAAATTCAACAAAACTGCACTTCATTTTTAATACAACAAGAAAACCGAAATATTCAAAATAGAATAACTGCAATAAAGTGAATCCAATAAAGGTGAACCTTATATAAAATAAATTAAAGGAAATAATATTGGATACACTCAATAATTATACATATGAATCACATTTGAAAGCTTTTTATACAATTATAACTTTTCATAGCATTACATCTGAGACCTATTAGGATTTTGATTCTACTATTCTATAATGAGTTACCAATTACAGTTGTTTTCTAGAATGTAATACATATCCTATGTGTGACTCCCCATAATTTATATGGGGGATAATAAATCAATCCTTCTTTTATGGACTGGTGATGACCTAGTCTAACTAGTATCTCTTCACTTGTTCTTTATAATTACACTAAATACAATCTCCAGCAACTACTTAAATTTTTTGGTAACACCAACTATGTATTCCAACTATTGATATGTATATTAGATCCTAAAATTATATTTAGTTAACCACTTATTCTTATAATGTTTCTTACAGAGTAGTAAAAAATCTATTTTACATATTCAACTTCCTTCACCCAGAATCTGTGTGTCTATTCCTATGTTTGATATTTTCATTCTAGTGATGGTTCTCCTAGTGATATTTCATCTATTACCTTATTATCCATATTCATATATCCAAAAATAGATATTAAACCTCAATTCTGTATCCATATGGTCTGTTAGGCGTCTTGATTATCATTTAGTATATGTCCATCCATTTCTACTACTCCATCTGGCGACTTCTACTCAGTCTAGTACATGTAAATATAATAACTTATTCAATACACTATTATTTTATTTTAAAATGATATAGAAACTTAATGAAGTATATGGTTTATCAATTATTCTTGTCATTTATTATCTTGCACCCATTCATCTGATGATATTGTTCTATTTGATATATTCTCCTCATTTTAGTGCCTCTTCATTCAAAAATCCAACCCAGTTAATAATTTATGTCATTCATTATGATTTAACATTCATATGTCTCATTAATTCTTCATTATAAAACTTGAACATGATAATTTCATTCTCATCAAACTAGAATAATGCATCAACACCCATTTATATAGGTAGTAGTTATCTTCAATTTTAGGGTGAGGTAAGTAAATCAAATTAAAACTTAACATTAAATATTTCAAGATACCTTGTCAAAATATTTCTTATCTCGAACACATAAAAAACCCTAAATGATTGGATTCAAATATTATTCTTAGGAAGATATATTATATCTCAAATTTAACATTCTTCTTCTATCATAATCAGATGTTACCTAGAATCACAATCATTTTTTGTGATTATTGAAATATTCATTATACATATCAACATTTCCACAATTAAATAACTTAAAAAACATTGTAAATACCATTGAAAATTTCTCCCAGTACACCTTCCTAATATCTCATCCATCTGAGAAACTTCATCTTGTGTTCCATCACAACTCCATCGAAATATTTTATAAGACTTTCAAAACACTCATTTAACTAACGAAATTATTTCCAAAACATTTATCTAATGGCTTATTTATCTAATTTAATTGTTCAATATTCCCATTTAATGTCTATTCTATATAATTTTATAAGGATCTTCCCCCTTAAGGTTGGTTCTCATATTATTTTTTGTTTTCCTTAATTTGGTGAACCCTCTAATATCTTTTCTACCCCTTATGTGTGATTTATTCATAGAACTATATCAGATGACATTGTAATATTAGACCTCATGTATTTGTAACACATTATTAGATGATGTCACTTGGAGACTTTGTTCTACTGAAATACATTTAAAAACATGAAAAACCTATGTCTAGTCATCTTTTATGGAAGCATCCTTATGATGAATTTTACATGGAATCATTTCTACAATGACTTCACACATAAATTTTTTTTGATACCTTATCACAAAAATCATAGAAAACCCAATCTTGTTATCTTTCTATGTTTGCAATAACATTGTTTTGAAAAAATCTATTAATCATTCAGAAACATTTATCTAGTAAATTTAATTACATTTTTCTATCAGATTGAATACTTTGGAAACTTATCCTCTTTACTTTTATTCCAAAACACCCATCGGATCATTTGGAAATATCATAATTCAATAATCTAAACATGTTTCCACTAACTATTTCATAAATAAAGAATCCTACACTTGATCATTTAATATCATGTTTTAAAACTAAAATTTCATCATTCATTCACTGGAGCTTCATCACATTTCATTTATATATTTAAAAAAATTCTAATGGACTTCGTTCTATTCTTTATTCATCTTTAATCAGCACATTATAATGTTTATTAACTATAGTCACACTTTGATATCTTATTAAATTGAGAATTTTATAGCCACTTCATTATTACCATTAGTATATAGTCTTATAAAAACACTTTTAGAGAATATTTTATTCATAAAAACATCATGTCAATTCAAATCCATAAGTCATTTTGATGTTTTATCAATGATGAAGAAATCACTTAGAAATTTATATTTTTTCAGATCATTATCTAATTACTATAACCACGAATTTAGACAGTCAAACATTTATTTAAACCAATTGTCTTACCAACTCAATATATTCATATCATTCTGTTTTCAATGATAGTCTCCAAAATATTCTCTTTTCTAGTTGGTCTTTTCAACCTTGCATTTATGATTGAATTTATTTTGTGAATTTAGGAAGATTTCATGATGGACACTTAATATTTCAGTGCTACTCCAAAACCATTATCTGATTACCTTGGTTGGATCAACAATGTTTGATTTCCATGGTATATTGACCCCTTTCCAATAAACTTTTTTTTATCTTTATCCATTAATCCTCATAGTCTTCATATGGAAAATCCTTAAGGGATTATGAAAAACATCATAATTTTCATAACAAATATGCATCTCCAATAATGAATCACATGATTTTTATATTAATATTATATCACCAATTATCATTATTAAATTCAAAATCTCCAAATTAACAGTAACCTTTATTGAGATAATAATACTTGATCACCTCCATTCTTCATCATTCATTTTTTCATATAATATCAACTTTGTTACAAAGATTGTATGCTTTGACAAAAAATTGTAGAATCATATTCATTAAAAGTTCTCTATCAATTTTAAAATAATAAAATAATTCTATTTTTTCGAAAACCAATGATAATCGTGGAAAAAAAAGTTCAATTCACACACAATGTGGGATATGTAATGGGAATGTGTGTGGAATCCTATTGGTTCACACAAAAGGTTCATCTAGGTGAGAAGAAAACTATATTTGTGTACAAATTGGGCACAATCCTCTCAGGTAAGAAAGGAAGGGCATGTGAAAGTTGATCATAATTTTTTTTCAATGTAACACATGATCTACATGGATGCTAGTAACCTAAGTTCCATGATAATCTTGCATGATAGGGTGCTTACATTAAAACATTCATGGTGTACTCATGGAATTTTACAGAAATACACAATAGAATCCCAACTCAAATGAGAATAAATTAAAATCCATATGCCTTTATTGGTTAAAAAAGGTAAAATATTAATTATTATGAAATGGAATACAATAGTGGATGATAATTTTTCCTATAAAATGTGTCTTATAAGGCTAAAGGATTCCTATAAAGGTTCTAGAAATGAACCTGAAAACTAGAGCAATCATTTAACCAATAATGGTTGAAATACAAGACCTACTCTATGGGGGGAGTTTCTCTCAACCACATGACATGATTGGGTAATGGTTTTAATGTATCTATACCCCTCAGTGTCTAAGTAATCATAGTGTATATGAATATACTATTATTTTATAATTTATTTAGTGTGATATTACACTATCTTAAACTAAAATAAAATCATGTTATTTGAGTAAGGATAATATTAAGATAATCACAAAAAAATGATAGACAACTTTTTCTTCCCCAAGAAATCCAACGCTCCCACTCGAATTAGATTCATTCCAAATGAAAATAATCTGATTATAGGGTTTGATACATCACTTTTCAACATTTAATAAACCTTGGTCTAGTTCATATTTGTAAATACATAAAAATATACTCTTCTAGAGGATAATTTTGAAACTAGTTGTTTTATTTTCCAAAAATAATATATTACTGGATCCAATTTATGTCACCAAGAAGAATAATTGAAAAATGGATTTTGATGTGATAAGAGGAATAATTGGGTCATGCATTTTTTATTCAAGATGAATACTTGACTCAAATATTTCTATTTGATTCAAGTGGATTAACCATTAAAAAAATTTGACTTCTCCAATAAGAAAAATCGGTATAAATATTTGGACCACTCTATGAGGAATAATCGAAAAAATGATTTTAGACTGTCAAAGATAAATAATAAAATTGAGAAATTTAATTTAACTAGGAATAAGACATGACTCCAGCCTTTGATATGCCATGATAAATACTCATCATGAGGAATTTCAGTTCTTAGAAGGGGTTTAATGAAAGAAAATATAACAGGAATTGGTGGGACTAATTTGTAGTGTCTTATAAGAAAGGAATAAAAGTATAATTTGTGGATTGTTTAAGTATATATGATTTAATTATCATAATTTATCATATGAAAATAAGAATCAGGACATAAATAGTTCATTAAAGGGGAATTTTCAGTTTTATGTGAGATCATATTATAAGATACACCATGGTTGTAACAATGATATGAGATTTGGGGTTTTTTAGAAAGTTTCACAGTTTCTTTCAAATGTAGAAAACCAGAAATTGATTTACAGACCATATAATTGGAGAGTTTTTTAGGATATGGAAATTTGTTTTTTGGTTCGGGATAAGTGATCCAAAAGTCCCAATGTATCTTAAGAGATGAATTAATGAACCAAAATATAAATTATTAAAGGCCTAAAAACTGGTGATATTGTGAAAATGTGGTATTGTGGTTAGGCTAATGATAGGTGGTTCAAATGTCACTACCAATCTTGTAAGAATAAGAATCAATCCACAAATTGTTTTGGTAGGTAGTCTTTTTATTGTTCAATATCATATAGAGGATAATATATAATGGTTTCATCCTAGTGTATAGTTAATAGATAATATTTGTCTTGAACTAATGAAATTATATATTTGGTAACTCCTGTATAGATTTAGATATTATATTATGGGATAATGTCTTATAGAATAGTCCACTCTAATAATTTTATGGTCTTATAGGGTACACCCTAGAGTTACGCAGTTTAGGGTTGTGCGACATGGAAATTGTACCCGATGGGAATTCAACAAGTGGAGAATATCAAAATAATTCTTTATAGTATCCAAGAAGAGTATCTAAATGCTTGTAATTTATGTTTCCAATGATATAACCTCTACTTTGTTTATTTAATGGAAATTCATACCCAAATATGATAGGGTAAAAATGTAGATGCCGTAATATTTATTTAACAATAGTTATGATGCATGAATGTGTATCATATTGGTTGTATGAATCTAGATTAACAATTAATTTATTTAAAGGGTAAATCATAACATACTAATTTCTAAGTTAATGGGTAATTATTATATTTCAAAATAGGTGGACTAATGGTAATGGAGTTACTACCCTCAAAACATCTATAAATAATTCATGGGGTAAAGGAGGACCATTTCTGTAGGACCAAAAATCCACCATAAGGGCTAATTTCCAACTCACAGTTAGATATTATATAAACCATGCAATGAGGGTACTTTAAAATAATTCAATCACCAAATTAAATAAAAAAATTAATAAAAGGGGGAACATAGAGGATATGCTCTTGGTTTTGGACTATTATCAAGAAAATATTGACTCAATACTTTTGAGTGGTGATGACTCAAAAATTAATTATTTGAATTAGATTCAAGGAGAAAAGGATTTTTATTAAGGGTTTGATAATCCTAAAGGTTACACCACCATGTACTAAACACAGTCTTAGTTTTAATAGATATATATGAAGTGGATTGGGTACCTAACAAACTATATTAGTGGCCTACTCAATGCAAATAGGTGGCCACATTGTGAATGATGTTGTACCTAAGGAATATTTTGAGATTATATTTAAGGAATCAGGAGGTTTTCTTTAAAATTTTCATCTATGAATGGGTCTAGTGAGAATATATTTACTTTTCTAGGGAAAATTGTTTTTCTTTATACATTTGTTATCATTTTTACTTTTGTGCTTCTACATTTCCACAAATGCATGAAATTGAATTTTATAGTGATTAGAGACTTGATTTTTTTCCATGCATCTCTTCATGAGTTTTCAGCACAAAAATACAATTTCCCCTTTAATTATATTTTTTATGCTCTTAATTTTTCATCATTCATGAAAGGGAATTGATTTTTATGTAAAGACGTGAATTTTTCTCAAACCATTATTTATGGGTTTTCAAAGTAACATGAATTTTTTTCTCTTTCATTTTATTTTTTCTGTTGTGAACTTTTCTTAATATATTAAATGAAATATATTATTGAAAATAGACATGAATATTTATAAGGATTTCCTTTATTATTATTAAACCAAACATGCCTTTTTATTTCATTCATTTTTCATTAATGTCTTTTAATTTGTACCAAAATCAAGTAAATGATAAATAATTTCATACATCTTATATTGAATGTCATATAAGTTTGAGATCATTAATATTTGACCAAAAAGTTGTGTATTTTTATGGTAAAGTGTATTTTATTATATGTTTAATATTTATCTATCAAATATTACTTTTTTTTTGGTTATAAACATCAATAAAATTTGATTTCTTCACATCATGCAGGATTTGATAACATGTACAAATTTTGGTTAATTTTGTGCAACCATAATATTTCAATAGTTTTTTCAATGTTGTATAAACATACACACTTAAAATATCTTAGTTCGAAATATATATCCTTAAAACAAAATATATATATATATATAATGTGGCAGGATTTAATATCATGAAGGGAATCTAAATAAAAATTCAGAAATTCACCTGTTAAAATAAAATCATTACAAAGATTAGGTAAAAGTTAGGGAATAGTAAATAAAGAGACACAAATACCCTAAGGTTAATTTTTTTATTTAGAAAAAGTTGGACTTTGTTTCATGGAAAATAGGTCCCAGAAAATGTTAGAGAATACTTATGATCTCCCATTTGAATCCATCTCAATCCTTAAAAAGGATGTTGTTTTTATTACCTGTGGTTATTTGAACTCACATAATAAAACATTATTTTCCATAAAATCATAATTTATGAAATTAATATCCTTTTCTTCCAAACCCTTTCATACCCAAATGAATATACTTTTCTTCAATAGTGGAACATATCACCCAGATATAGAACACATATACTCATCCAACTACACTCACCTTAGAAGGAATAAAAGTCATACTTTCTCTAAATAGACCAACCCTAGTTTATAGTGATAATGTGTGTTTTCAGGACCAGTCAATACTCATATGAGGGAATACATCTGAGTGGAAATGCATTTTCTTTTTCTACCCAACTAACTAACCCTGGATCTTAATGATGTAATAAGCACAAATTACCAACAAATTATTATTCGAGTGAACATGTTTGAAGGGAAACCACTATAACACACAATAATTATCTAGATGAATTTCTTTCCCAATATATATATATATATCACATGAATCAAACAGAAAATTTAAAAATATTTGATTAATATGAAAACATTGCATATATTGTATAAATATACAATATAAATTTAAAAATTCCACAATATGATAATAAAAAATATAAAAAACCTATAAGAACAAATTGTTGTGTCTTATGTCTCCTAGAAAAATCACATAGAAAAATAACACAGTAAAGAGAAACAAACTATTATAAACATGATTCTTATTTTTAAAATAAAATATAGAAAGAGATTATTTTAAATTCATTGAATGAATAATGATTTAAATTAAAAAGAAATCACCAAATGTGTAAAATTATATGACCTTAAGAAAATGATCATTGGATTTGGATGTTTTCCTTGAAATATTAATTAAACCATTGTAATATTAAAATGAATGTTTAAGTAAATTATTATTTGAGAATCTATATAATTTTTCCCTCATTTAAACAATTAAATACAATTTTCAAAATTCCATTAAACTATTACTCAATAAATGTATCATAGTTTAAGTAAAATAATTAATTTTTTATAAATAGTGTTTTATATTAAATCGTATATTAATTTCAGAAATAAGATTAAATATCCAAATTTACATTTAAAAAAATTTGACAAATTGGTTTTATTTTTGTAATTATCATGTATAAATTTTTTAATGGTGGAGTTTTTGTATTTTTAATGAATATAAAAATATATTAGATAATATAAAATTATCATTTAAGAATCATATTATTTAAAAATGAATATGATGGATTTTTATGTTTTATAGAATTTTGAGTGATATTTTAAAGTACTATATACAATTGAACCACAAGACATTTACTATTAATTCAAAATATTTATCACAATTTAGAGAAATAATTTTATATTCAAAAATATTATTGAAAATCACCCCTCACCTCTTTTTATAAATACCACCCATCACTACCCCATTTCTCCAAAATTATAACTTATTTATATAAATAATCCTTACTAAAATCCATTACCAGCTTCTTTATCCTTGTTCTATAGGTCCCGACCTTTACAAATGACTATTCTTTAACACCCAAGTAGCATATCAAAGGAGGACTTCAAAAGGAAGTTGTAAACTAGCTCATCTAAAATATTTTTTATATTTTTTATTTTTATAACTCACTCAAATATCTTCTAAATATCATAATATAGTAAAATAATTATCCTACCTATATAAAAATGTTATTATGTTAATGGAATATCCATTATGATATGCCCTATCACTTATTCTAAAACTAAAACATTGCCTAAATTATGGTCGGCCATTCACCTCAATGGACGATGTATTTCCTTTTTCATCACCACCTACATGGATGGTTTTAAAATATTAATCATGTACAAATATTTCATATAAGGATAAATTAAAACATGACTAATATTCTTTAATATTTTTTTGTGAATTATTAATGGAACATAATAATTAATTTTTAAAACATACATCGACTCATGGTTGGTATAACTTCTTATAAGAATATTATTTCTTAAAAAATGTCATCACCACTATGGATGGTTTTAATAAAACATTATATATATAAATATAAAATTAATTATTTTATTACAATATGATTTAGATTCCGGAATGGGTAAGTAATCATAAGATAAAATAAAATAAATTTCATTCTTAATAATTAGTAAAATGCAAAAATGAGAACACCATTAAATAATAATTTTTATACTAATTGAATATTGCATACACAAGAAATCCATAAGATATTTAGAACTATTTTAACATATTTAAATAAATCAAATCCATATCATGACACTTTTATTTTTATTTAAACATTTAACATTATCTTTTATTATCACCAATGTGTCAATAAGACCATTGAACAGTGAAACAAACATCCCAGAGACAATGATCATAATTGAAAAGATAAAATAAACTGATATTAAATAATCATAAAATAATAAAACAAAATTTAAAAAACATTAAAATAGATCGAAAAAAATTAATTAAATTTTTTTTATTTTGGTTATTTAGATGGTTATGTGTGTATAATACGTTGAATGAGGACTTGAGGTAATGCATTTATTTCACTCACCCTCTTACTTTTAGTTAATAATCACTCTCCTTTTCTTTAATTGTCATTATATTCTTCATATATTATTCCTATATTATTTATATATATGTTTCATAGTTATAATCCTATATTATCATCACAATGATTTTTGTGGATATGAAAAAAAAATTTACCTTTCATATTTATCCATTAAAGAAACCAGCTAAAATGTTACTTTTCAATTTATTCTTATTTTTCCTTTTTTACTATTTTAATGCATTTTATATTCTATGGTTCATAAAAATAATTATTAATTTAAGGAAAAATATATAGTTTCATTTTTTGTTTCTAAGAAATACATATTATCTTGTCTTCATTATTGGTTCATTACCCATTATTTAAAGCATTTTTTAAAGATATCATTATATAAATGATTCATTAACCTTTATTTTTGTTCTTTTACTTTACTATAGATCTATTTTCATTATTATATATCATGATTCAATTATGAACATCTAATATTATATAAACCCTTATTTTATTAGGAAAAATTATGATATATCAATTGTTTATGCTTTGAGACTTGATTATATAACTCATTTCTTTCTCATGGGGTTTTATAATGCATATACATTATATATGATTTTATTCCATATAGTACACAAATTCATGTCAATATTTCAATGTGAAGGGTGGTAGTAGAATTATATATCCACCTAGTAGGTTGAGTAATTCTTTAAATATCTTGATATCATTATATGTGTCTAATGATCGAAGTATTAATGTGATGTAAATTGTGTCTATGTGGATCTTTATCGTGGGTAATTGGGAATGATTGATGTGTTAGAGGGGTTAGTAAATTCATAGGGTTTCTTTTAGGTTAGTTGTTCGTTGTCTGGGACATCTTTTCTTGCAGGTAAATTCCACCCAGTACCGATTGGATGAAAAGAATGGGTATTGATTTGTTTATTCCACTGGCCACCTATTGAACATGGAGTGGGTACCAACTACCAAGTGATAGGTGGTTAGGTACCCAGTGGGTACCCTGGGTGACTTTTTTAATAAATGTACAAAATCTATATTTGGAAGTATTTTTTATGATTATAAATGAAAAAGTAAATATGAATGTGTAGAATATGGGTAATGGATTGGAGTATCCACCCCTATAATAAAGAGATATTGTCCATAAATTATGGGTAAATAAAAGATGCTTTCCATAATTGTTAGGAAATGGAAAATGTTTTATTATAAGAACATATTACAATAAATGGTTAATTTTTTTTCTTTATGATGAACAATTTATATTACCAAATATTGTTTACATTAATTTTATATATCTTTTTTTTATATAAGTGATGGAGTTGTATGGTTTTATAATATGAGGAAACCGTAATAATCAAATTCCAAAACTAAATGAATTAATAGATTGAAGTTCTAAAATGTTAAAGTATTAAACCCAAGATTGTTGATGCATGTAATTATTGGAGTTAATTTTATTCAATACATGGAGGAAGGATTTAAATTATTTAACCTTGGAGTAGATTTCATAAAACATCCTTAGAGTGACTTGGAGTGAAGTCTATAATATTGATCAAATCATAGGAATTTATCATCATATATAATTGTATAAGTTTTAATGTGATAAATTACCAGAAATACAAATTACCTCACAATCTATCATATTATTTGGATTTTATTGATAATATGAATTTTATAACTCATTTATGAATTTATTACGCTATGTCTTAAGACATTGAGAAATGAAGGGGCGTATGACTTTGAGACTCGCTGCATCAAACTTCATGAGAGACTATAACATTGAGGGATTCATGTCACATTGATATAAGGAAGTAAAATTCAAAATACATTGAGAATTTGACTTTCAGAATGAATTGTCCGACTATGGATCATCCTATGACATTTTTTAATTGTATGAATTTATCATATGACATCAAAATTGTACATCATAAGACTTCATTCTTAGAATCTAAATTCATTGTGTATATATTTGAGATAAGTCATATGAATTTATTATCATTGTATTAATTTTTTAATGATCATATAACCTGATCAATATTATTGGAATTTTGGATTTTTTTCTTACATCAAATTCATATGAAGTCACTCACCTATGGAATTGAGTGCATGATATTACACATAAAATTTTTTGAGTTCATGTATAAGGAAAAATTATTATTTTTATTTTAATAATTAAAGAAATTGAGATGATTCTTGAGTTATTCCAACATTATCAAAACATCATGATTATTTAATGACCCATGATCCAAGCCTCATTAGAGAGATATATGTTGGTTTGAAATAAATATAAGATCATTAATCTATATTTGATGATTTCAAATGAGGATATTTGAAATTCTATACTTTTTATTAATAAAAGATAATTAAATATGACAATTCATTAAAAGTTTCAAATTTTACTGAATCATAAAATGAGCTGTGAAAAAATATTCTTATTTGGAAAAATATAAACATTAAGTCATGATGAATTTATAGAAAATAAATTAGGCATGTAATGATAAACATATGTATTATCAAATATGAAAATGTGGAAATAAATCAAAAGAAGTTTGATCCAATATTTAGTGTTTCAAACATTGTAAATGAAGTTGTGATTCATATTGTATATTTGGAAATAAAATGAAGGGTGGTATCTAGTAATCATGTTATAAGTTCTACCTCACAATGGAAAATCAGATATCCCACACCATAAAAAGATAAGTCGATCTACAAGCTGAACCGGTCTAGTGTAATTCTAATACAGCTGTATAAATTTTTTTATGGATTTAGGTTGTGTAATTTTGAGAAGAAGATAATTTTTTGAGGTTTTCATCATTGATTATTTATTTATGTTATAAGTCAAAACCAATGACTACTATTGTGTCACAACTAAAGATAATGTTTGATTTATTATATATAAATGTAAATACTTTGAAAAGGATTTTGATGATGTTTTTTGGGATAAAGATGAAGAATATAATCATGATCAAATAATATAGTAGACAATATTTGGTTTGTAGAAATGAGGTTACAATGAGAGTACATAAAAATCAATGGTACTCCTTTAAAATTATAAGAGACAACTGTTGTTGAGTGAAATGGAATATTGAGATTGTGGGAAGACCCTAATTTAAAAAAGATGTAGGAAAATAAATAAAGGATCATATAAACAAAATTTGTTGGTAATTTTTATTATTTAAAAACAGAAAATATTTTCCCTATTGACCTATGTCTAGGAGTAAAAATAAGAAGATATAGTTGATAAGATCATTATTTGTGTAGATATATGAGGGGTTTGACCCAAAATGATTATAAATAACTCAAATTTTTTTATAAGAACTAATATTTTGATACAAAGATGAGGGTGAATATACTTGGGTATCAATGATGAATGGAGTAGAGAAATACAACCATCATTCTGAATTCAGTTAAACTGAGCTAAAGTGGTGATAAAAATAATGAAGGAATTGGGAGAGACTGGAAAAATTTCTATATTTTATATCATTTAGTGTTAATACATTATGTGATTGAGAATTGAGATTTAAAAATGATCAGGTTCTATTAAATATCTATGAATATGATCTGAAATGAAGATTTAGTCTTCATTATTTAATATTATAAGGAACATAAATACTTTTCTAAGAGAGATAATATTATAACAGGATGTAGATACATCCTATTATAACATTTTGAACATATGATTATAAGGATATGGAGGAAAACACTTGTGTAAAAATGGTGGGATGATCTGGAACCAGTGTTACTCTAAAACATGAATGTTTTATTAATATTTTTTTTAAATAATTTTAATTTTTCAATAACATACATTTTATATAATCGTGTATTTAATCGAAATTGTGAGATTCCATTAGTATAAAATGACCATTATAAACTATCTGTTATGTTAGCAAGTATAATATAATTAACTTATGAAAATGTATGGTAAACGGATTGGCTACAAAATATTTATGAAAAATTATAATCCAATTAAATGTAAAGAAAATATTTATGTTTTATTTTAATAAATTAAGTGAATTAAACATTGCGTAAACAATTAATGAAATATATATGTTATATATTTAATAAAATATTTATTATAATCATCCAAAATATAATTTAGTCATAGGATATGAATAAAAGTTATTTTTTTTATAAAAATCTATATTTTTCAAAAGGGTAATTTTCAACCTATTAATAGATAACAATATTTTAATTAAAATTTTGACACCTTAATAATTCTCATATGACACAATAAACCACTTTATTTGAATCAAGATAAAAATAATTCTTTGGATGATTTTTTTATATTTCCTCGATAACTTTCAGGTTTTGATGAATAGTAAAAATATATCAAAGTTTAATTGGAAAATAATTTTTTAACAGAATAATTAATATTGTTAAATTATACTATTTAATGGTATTAAATTATAAATGTATTATATTTTATCAAGTAATATAATGTAGGTTATTTTCAATAATTTTAAATTGAATTTAGATGTAAAAAACAAAACAATATTTTGCAATGTTTTAACTTTAAAAACTCATTTTCTCATTTGGACAGTGATTTAATTTTAAACTAATTGTTGAAACATTTATTTGTTTAATATTGAAAAATTAATTACATATTTTTAATTATTATCCCCAAATTATGTAAATATATTTCATTAATTTTTTGGGCATTATGAATGGAAACATAGGTAATTTTTTTAATATGGTTAAAGGGTAAATCAGGTAATTAAGGGTAAAAATAATATTATAAAATTATCGTAAAACTTGGAATAATGTCTTCGGATGAGTTATTTGTGACTTAAATTATCCTTGTGTGTAAATCGTATCCTTTATAATCCACTTTGATGAGATTAAGGCATTTAATATTTTTTAATGAAAATTAAATTATTTCTTACTCAGAAGATTATAACTATACCATTTTTATTATAATTTTATTCAAAAGATAAATTCTTCTATAAATACTCATTTTAAGTATAATATTTTTCATCATCAGGTTAATTTATATTTAATTTTTAGGAAATAAAAAAAATTTCTTTCAATTCACATACATTGATGACGCAGAAATTATTTAGTTGATGAGAAGTCGATAAAATAATTTTTGATAAAATGATATTAACCATTAAAATACCAAAAAACAAGAACAAGTAAAATTTTTCAATTATAACATGATCATAATCATCCAATGATAGAGTTATTGACCATCTAGAACAATATGGAAAATATTATTACACTTATAATATTTTTTTAAAGTGATGTTAAAGTCACCACTTTTATGTTTTAATAAATATGAAATTTTAATGTAGTATTTTCCAAAAAATATATATTCAACTAGATGTATTTTTATTAGATATATGGGATTTATGTTCTTCATATTATTTAATTTTAATTTTTATTCAACACATAATTATATTAAATAATTACACAAAACTGATGTAGTAATTATTTTTTTATTAGAGAAAACAAATAAATGTCATTATAAATATTAAAATAAATATAATTTTGGATAATTAATGTATTAAATGAATTTCATAGATGAAACTTACCTCTTAATAATATAATTAATTATTTGGTTCGAAGATAACTTGATAACGTTTTTTTAATAATCAATAAATTGAATAGTGTATAAATTGACACTATCGATTATTTATCAAAATAATGTATTATTAAATTCAAAAAAATCATAAATCATTTTAAAAAATATATAATAATTATGATATGGTATAAAGTATTCTAAATTATCTAGTTATTATCTAATTGAGATCAAATAGTTAAATATTTCACCCATTTACTCTTGAAATATTTGTTACATTTGTTAAAATTAAATATAATAAGTTAGTGTTAATAAAATTTATAAGGATTAAATTGTTATAAAAACTTGTTTAAAATTTATTTTTTATGATATTACAATATTATATCATCTATTCTTTAAAACCAGTACATTTTGTAGGTTTTGGATGTGTTTTAATTTTGTTATAAATTATTGTTTTTGGCGATTCCAAAAGTGCCCCTCACCACAAGTATAAAAGGGAACCAAATACCTCATTTATTCATAACTTAGTGAACCTTAAATATTAGATATCCACTTAAATTTTCCATTATAAAAATCCCTAGTGACATTTTAGAGGTTTTTGTATTCTCCAATGACCAACTCTGGCGTTTTAAGAGGAGATTTAGCAAGAGCACATCGAAGAAGACGTAATCTCTTATAACGATTCATACAAACTTATTTCTCCATATAATTTATATTCATGAGTTTTTTCAATTATAAGGTAATAAATATAGTATAAATTAAATATTTAGATCTTATTATGATTATGGAACACCCATATTACACCTTCTATCCATCGTATGAAAAATGAAATCACCATGTGTGTGTGCCTATGGATTACTGTCCCAATATCTTGGTGTAACAGGGTTTTCACCCCCACCATACTCGGATAAGTATAATGATGTAAATAATAAATATATATAATAATAATATATTTATATTAATTATGGATAAAAATAAATACCATCCACTTCCATACCATTTCACAATTATGGGAATGATATTGTTGTCCGTGCGTACGATCAACCTACAGTCTCTACGATGCGATGTCATTAATTCTACATGATTTAAATTAAATAATTATTATATAAATGTATAAAATAATTAAATATGATATATATTATGTTAATATATTTTTGTAATGATATAACTATGAATTAATAAGTAGAACCAAAACTTATTCGAAAAACATTCTTAATAAAATGAAATAGTTAATACCCAAATAATGAGTAACAATGAAATTATATTAGCAAATGGGTGATAATATGATCATATGCGATATCATAAAAAATGAATATGATTCTGGAATAAGTCAATTTAATTATTTAAATAATTATATAGGAGGTTTTCAAACATACAATTTATATCTAAACTAAGGTAAGGGATAATTTATCATTCTCAATTTTTATCTGAGATTGTTTATACATAACTATTTACCGGGGTATATTTATCATCCATATCCTTGTTTCCTAAATATTTACCTCAAAATATTCTCTCTATTATTATAAAAAATTTTAATATCAATTTTACCCATTGGTATATTTTTATTAAATGGTATGAATGTAATCATTTATTGTTTTTGAAATGAGGTACTTTATGACTTATCCAACAAAATTACAAGAAGAATGTTTTCAATTAACTTATATGAAATGAATTTATTTTTATCTCTTTATAACTCCTAATTTACATGAATATTCCTTTACAATAATTCATTTTTATTTTATAATGAATTCTTTTCTTTGAAAATTGTTTGTCATTTTTAGGAAAGAAAATGATTTTGAAGAAGAAAGGGTATTTTCCTCAAGAATTAATTTCAAGTCTTCAATCAAAATTATTTTCCATCTATGATGTCATTCTTTAATAGGGTTTTGTTTGAATTATATTATCCCAACTATTTATATGATTTTATATTTTTATTAATGGAATTTTATTTATGAAATTGATTTTTATTACATGGATAATGTAATGATGGAATTATGTTTAAGAAATCAATTCTATTCATTGGGTTATTCTATGATGAATGATAAATGTTTTTGTAGAACATGTAATAATGATTTAATTATTAGATTAGAGGGACCTATATCTCCCTCCAATGAATTGGGTAAATATTTATATCTCCCAAGATAGGCAGGTTTGGAATGGGAAATGATATCACTTCAGTAATATCGGGAAGGAACAGAAAGTAAACCCAGTTCTGTAACACAAGGCTAGAATGAGGAGTGAACTCAGTTTAGTAATGGTCATTTTCTGCTATTATGGTAATGGAAGTTATCCTTACCTAAAAAGAAATTATTTTATATGCTTATGTTTATTCCAAAAATACCATGTCTTATGTTATGAATTTTGGTAATATGTTCAATGTTTCATTATGACCTTTTATGATTTATCCCATGAAATTATGTCACGATATTTCTTATACAAGATATGTTTTTTAAATTTTATGTTCCTATATCTTATGATTATGATATGATATATATATCCCTTGTTTACCCTCCCTGAGAATCTGTGATCACCCTTTCTTATGTTATTTCCCATGGTCATGGAAAAGGGTATTAAGTAAGATATGTCAAAAATGGGTCTAGTTATGATGAAATTAGCAGGATACAATGTATATGACCATTTAATTAGTTGTTTAAGTTTCAAAGTTTCTAAATTCACTAAACATATACATTCATGGCATGATATTGTTATGTTTTGTAGTGAATTTACATAAATTTTGGTGTAATATCAACCTATGTAATGTATAGGATGTTATAGAGGGTATCATAGAAAATTTGTAGTGAGCCATTGAAAAGTAGGATGAGAAATCCTTAATAATAACCCTAAGGATATGCAAATTATAGTTTAAAATCCTTGTTTTTTAGAAATGTTCATGAATAACCTATGATAAAACCTAATGTGTCCTAAATTGAAATTTCATTCTTAATAATGTGTTTTTTCCATTATGATTAGTGTTTCTCAAACTATTCTTAATGGTTTTAGTCAATGTCTAGAACCCAATGTAAGCTTGTTAATGTTGAATGATAGGGGAAATGAAATTATTGTCCTCCTAAGAAACTCAATGTTATGGGAACTAGAATGCATGATCTTGTTGCTATGGTAACACAACATTCTCATGATATGTATCATACGGGACTTCAAAACAAGAAAAAGAGGGAAGAATATTCTTTTGAGTCCATTATGAGGTAGCTTCCACCTTATTTTAGTAGGTGTTTGGATCCAATATTGGATGAACAATGGATCAGGAGGAAAAAAAAGATATTTTCAGTTATCTAATGATCAAGACATTATAGGTTCATCTTGTTAGTTTTACATTTGGAATCTAAAGATGATCAATGGTTGAATATAATCAATAATATAAAGAACAAATTTAAAATTGACTCTATGGAATGTGATTAGTTCAAGAACTTTTATTTTCAATAAGTATTTCCCTCATATTCTTCTAACAAAGTTGGAGAACGCATTCCCTGAGCTTAAGTAAAAGGACGATGAATATGTTGTTACCTATGAAGAAAATTTTTATTGGACTTTCAAGGTATTCTTATGTAATTATTATTAAACCTGAGAGTAAAATTGAATGATTATTTAGTGTCTTAAA
Source organism: Viscum album (assembly GCA_963277665.1). Classification (NCBI taxonomy): domain Eukaryota; kingdom Viridiplantae; phylum Streptophyta; class Magnoliopsida; order Santalales; family Viscaceae; genus Viscum; species Viscum album. Next base: position 2,041,793,195 of record OY728142.1, on the reverse strand, counting down.
ACAATGTTTCTGATAGGAATTAGTATAAAGGGATTTCAATAGCTACGTGGAAATCGTTAAATGTACTCTAGAGGATAACATTTATATTAGACTAAACTATCAGTCATGTGGGTTTGATAATAAAAGAAACATGGAATTAAAGAGAAAATATAAATACCGCACTGAAAAGAAGGTTAATTTTCCCCTATGGTCACAGTGTGGAAAGATACGCATGGTAAATTTTCATACAGATAATAAAAAATGATGTATGTGTGGAAAATAAGGTAATCGAGCAATTTAAAGTAAGAGTGATCGTAAAAATATGTCTAATGATCTGAATATATAAAATGGTACATAAAATACACCCCCCCCCCACATTGATGCAACAGGTGCATGGAAATGGGGCATTATTCCAAACAATTCCCAAATAAAATGTTTATTAATGGTGATCGATGTCTGAAAATTATTAAGGCCAAAGATAAAGGCAAGACCCATGAAACCACTATCGATGTTGTGGTGTATGATAATGAAGTGGTGAAAGGTAATCTAACCATCCACTCTAAAGTAGAATATGATTCATTTGATTCTAGATCCCCCCAAAAATTTATTTGTGAAAAATTTTCTAAGGGTATCATCATATTACCTCAAAAATTAGATGTTGAGTTAGCCGTGACAACTCCTAATGGAACAATAGTCGCATAAAAAAAATTTAGTTCTTCTCAAGTTGAAGTTTGTGAGAAACTACTTCTTGCAAATCCTGTGATCCTTCCTTTAGTGAAATTTGATATGATTTGTGGAATGTATTGAATTTCTCAAAATAGAGCTCATATCAATTCCCAAGGAAGGGAAGTCACATTAAATATATTGGTTAAATCTATTATCTTCTATTAAGGCATAAATAAATATAACCTTCCACTAAAAATTTATTCCATATTATGGGTCTTGGATCCTATAAATGAAACTTATCAATCTAAAATGGATGGGGAGAAACTCAAAATTAATAATAGTCCTGTTTTATGAGAGTTTGTTGATGTCTCTCTTGAAGAATTGACTGGTCTTCCACTGAATCATAACGTATTTTTTTTCTATATAACTCATACTATGAGATATGCCTTATTCCAAGAAACCTTATAGAATTTCACCAATTGAGTTGTAGGAATTGAATAAGAACCTCAATGATAATCTTGACAAGTTATTCATATGTTCTAGAGTTTCACCTTGGGATGCACATGTATTTTTTAAGAAGAAATATGGATCAATGAGAGTCTGTATTGATTATCGATAACATAACAACATCACAATCAAGAAAAAATATTCTCTTCCCCGTATTAATGACTAACTTGAACAACTACGTGGAGGTCAATACTTTTCTAAGAATTATCTTCATTCATGACATCATAAATTAAGGGTTAAGAATGAGGATATTCTAAAAAATGACATTTTCTACAATGCATGAATAGTAAGATTTTATAATGATTCCTTTTGGTCCTAGTAATTCCCTCTCTATCTTCATATATCTAATGAATATAGTCTTTATAGAATATCTTGATCTGTTTTGATAGTTTTTATAATTTACATTCTTAGATATTTGAAGAGCAAGGAAGAGCCTAATGATCACATGAGAATTATACTAAATACCTTAATAAAGGATAAGATTAATGAAAAATTCAACAAGTGTGAATTTTGGATTTAGAAAGTTTCATTTTTAGGTCATATAATCTCAATTGAGGGGATATCTATGGATCTAGAAAAAACTGATGTTATCGATAGTTGGTCTGGAATGAGAATGATAACTGAGATCCGATGTTTTCTTGGATTGGATGAATATTATCGACATTTTGTTAATGTTTTTTGATAACTATACAATCCACTGTCCATGTTGACTCAGAAAGGAGTTAATTTTTTGTGGATTGAGGAATTTAAGGAGAATTTAAAAATGCTAAAAATAATGTTATCCAGTGCACCAATGCTGAAACTTCCCTTTACCAGAGAATGGTTTTTGATCTGTTTTGATTTATCCAAGAAGGGGATAGGATGTTTCCTCGTGAAAATTGATACGGTGATAGCTTATGCCTCACAAAATTGAAAATACTTGAGAAAAATCATCCAACTCATGATTTGGAGTGAGTTTTAGTAATCATTTAATTAAAGATATAGATCCATTGTATTTATGGTGAATGGTGTGATATTTATACTGATAATAAAAGTTGAAATTATATTTTTCACACAAAAGGAGATGAATATGAACCAAAGAATATAGTTGGATTTGATTAATGATTATGACTTCTCAATACATTTCCACCATGGTGAAGAAATCAAGGTGGAAAATTCTTTGAGTCTAATGGACCATGCTATCATATCCATGATGATGATAAAAAAAGATATAAAATTCATGGATTTTCAAATTATTTGTCTTAAATTATAAAGGAAGAGGAGACATCATATCTTTCTCAAATGAATGTTCAAATATCGATACAGGTTAATATTAAGGAGGTGAAGAAGGAATATTTAGAGCTATAAAATATGTTGAGGAAAGTTCATATATTCGACCTTGATTATGATGGAATAATAAGGTTTAAGAACCATATTTTTATTCCTCAAATACCATAATTAAATGTGTTTTTGGATGAGGCTCATAGTTATTCATTATCTTTTAATCCTAGAAGCACAAATATGTACAGGGACTTGAAAGTGTATTTCTGGTGGGATGGAATGATAAGAGATGTTGTTGAATATGTCTCTCAGTGCGTGGTTTGTCTGTAAGTTAAGATGGGGAGATATAAGTCAAAGAGGTTGTTGCAACTATTACCCATACAATAATGTAAATAGGAAACCATCACTATGTATTTTGTCATTGAACATACCAGAACATAAAAAGGGCATAATGATATCGGGGTTATAGTTGATCACCTTACAAAGTTGGCATAATTAATTTATACTAGAGAGGATTTCTATCTTGATGATATTTCTATGATATATATAAAGTAAGTATTTAGATTTTATGGAGTACCAATTTCCATTATATCGGATTGTGATCCAAGGATTACCTTAGTGCTTTGGCGATTTCTTTAGCAGGTTCTAGATATAGAGTTACATTGCAGCACTACTTATCATCCTAAGACAGATGGTCATTCTGAGAGGAAAATTCAAACATTATAATACATGTTGAGATCATTCTCTATGTATTTAAAAGGAGTTTAGGACCAAAACCTATATTTCGTGGAATTTTATTGCAATAATAAATTTCACTCCTATATTCAGATGGATCTTTATGAAGCCTGATATAAAAAATAGTATAGAACTCCAACATTCTAGTAAGAATTTGTGGAAGGAATGCTATTAGGGATTGATCTAGTTGATGAAATGGAATAGAATACCTAATCTAGTAAACAACACATTAGAGAAACTCAGAGTTGAAAAAACTTTATGTTGACAACTAATGAAAAGATCTAGAATTTGAAGTGGGTGAAAAGGTTTTTCTATGAATATCTTTCGGGGAGAGAGTAATGAGATTTGGAATGAAGGGAATGTTTAGATCGAGGCATATTGGTTCTTTTTAAATTATTGATCATGTTGGGAAGGTAGCTTACATATTAGAACTTCCATATAATCTCCCTCATCTTTATGACATGCCATATGTGTCTCTCTTAAGAACATACATTTATGATCCTTCACATGTACTAAATTCATAAGTAATATCACTAGAGAAAGATCTTTATTATGAAGAACAACCGATAGAGATTCTGGATGATAGTGAATAAGTACTACGAAACAAGACCACTCTATTGGTTAATGTTTTATGGTGGTACCACAAATTTTATGATGCTATGTGGGAACTTGAGGATGTGATGAGATAGGATTATCCTTATCTACTTGAATCCATGTGAAGAATTTTGAGGGTGAAATTTAGTTTTAGGGGGGTAGAACGTAACACCTAATTTTTTTATGAAATATTTACTTGAAATCATTTTAATTCTTTAATACATTTCATTTCACACAATCATAAGTTTAAATGAAAATATGAGACACCATTAGTATAAAATGACCATTATAACCTATATATTATTTTATTGTGAATAAATACAACTAGTATAAGAAAATGTACATTGAATTCATTGGCTACAAGATATTTATGTAAAATATAACTAAATTAAATGTAAAAGAAATAATTTTATTTTGTACTAATAAAATAAGTGAATTACATTTATTAAAATAATTTAATGAAATATATATATCATATATTTTAGAAAATGTTTTTTATATTCATGCAATAGATATTTTAATTATAGGATATGAAGATAAACTATTTTATATAAAAATCCTATATTTTTTAATGGGGGATCTTACCTCCTTTTAAAATACATCCCATTCTAAATTAAAATTTAGAAACATTTATAATTTTTATATGAAAACATAACCCTATTATTTGGGATTCAGTTATAAAAAACATTCTTTTTATGAATTTTTTATTATTTCCTGATAACTTTATTGTTTTGATAAATAGTAAAAATATACTAAATTATAGTTGAAAACAAATTTTTTTCATCCTAATAATTTATATGGTTTAATTGTGTTATTTAATTATCTTAAAGTATAAATAGATTATATTTTTATCAGTTAATATAATTTTAGTTATTTTCAATAATTTTACATTGAATTTAGATGTAGAAACATTTCAATCTTTTGAGATGTTTTAACATTTAAAACTAATTTTATAATTCCAAAAATAGGATTAATTTTAATCTAATTACTAATGCTTATGTTTTTTGAATTTTGTAAATTGGATTCAATATTTTGAATCAGTAAGTCCAAATTATGTAAATAGATTTCTTTTATTTTTAGCCAATATGAATAGTAACTTTGGTAATTTTTTTAAATATGGTAAAAGGGTAAATCAGGTAATTAAGGAAAAAATAATATTGTAATATTATACTAACACCTATAATAATATCATTTGATGTGATTATTTTAACCTAAATCATCCTTGGGTTGAAATGGCATCCTTTGAAAACCACTTGGATGAGATTTAGATATTTATTTTATTTTGTTTAATGAAAAGTTGAATATGTCTTACTCAAAATATCATAATAATATCGTTTGTAATATAAGGTTATACAAAAGAAAAATTCAACTATAAATAATCATTTAAAATATCAAAAAAATTATTTCCCATGGTAACTTGTTGAAATTTTTTATAAAATAAGTAACTACCTTAAAGGATTATCCATCGATGATAGACAAATTATATAATTGATGATAAATAAAAAAACTAAATTTTATTAAAATGATAAAAACCATTAAAATACCCAAAATCTTGAACTAATATTATTTTTCACGTATATCTCAACCATAATCATCCAAGGGTCATGTTATTGACCATTGTAAACCATATGGAAATGATTATGAAACTTATAATATTTTATTTAAAGTGATGTTAAAGTTGTCACATTTGTATTTTCCTAAATATATCAATTTTTAATGTTGTATTTTCTATAAGATATATTTGAGTATATGTATTCTTATGAAATCTATAGGTTTTTTCAACATCATAATATATTATTTCTAAATTTTATTCAAAAGATAAATATGTTTAATAGTTACACAAAACTAATGAAGTACTTATTTTATCAATGGTGATAACAAATAAATGTTATTAAAAGTATTAAAATTAATATAATTTGGGATAATTATTATATCCCTGAAATTTTATATATGACCTTGACCACTTATAAATATTTTTTTCAATGTTAAATTGTTATCTTTATATTTTTAATAATCAATAAATTGAATACTATCAGAATTTACATTATTTATCAATATAATGTTTCAATAATTTATTTAAAAATAATAAAACGTTTTTGAAAATATTGAATAAATATTATATTGTCCAAAATGTTCTTTAGTATTTATTTATGGTATAATTTCCTTCAAATAAGTAAATATTTTACCCTTTTAATTTTGTAACATTTGTTACCTTAGTTAAACTTAAAAAGAATAACTAATTATTAATTAAAATTATAATGTCTAAATTGATAGAAAAACATGTCTAAAATTTATTGTTTATTGATATTACAATCCTATAACTTCTTATATTTGAAACTAGAATATTTTTGGTGGGGATTAATTTTATTATAAATTAATATTTCTAGAGATTTTAAAAGTGCCTACCAACAAAATTATAAAAGGGAACATACTCCCTCATTTGATCACAACTCATTGAGCCTTAAATATAGGTTATCCCCTAACCCTTTCCATTATAAACTTCTCTAGTTACATTATAGAGGTTATGGTCTTCTTAAAATACCATATCTAATGCTTTTAGAGGATATTTAGAGGGAGGATGTTGAAGAACTATTTACCTACTCTACCAATTTTTTCATACTTATTTCTTCTTATATTTCCTCTTCCTGAGTTGTTTACATTATAATGTAATATATCCAATATAACATAAATATATATATGGTATAATGATTATTGAATAATCATATTCCACCTTACATTCAACATATCAAAACAAAATCATCACTTGTAAGTATATACGACATACCATCTCCACGTCATGGTTTATAAGTTTTCTCCACCACCTTAATTGGATGAGAATAATGATGTAAATAAAAGGTATATATTATTATTATAACATGAATATAATTTTGTAACAATATAAATACCATCCACTTCCATACAATTTCACAATTATTGGAATGATATCGTCGATCATGCGTACGTACAACCGATCATCTCCATGATGCAATGTGATTTATTCTATAAGATTACCATTATAGAATGATTATATAAATGTATATAATAAATAAATATGATATATATTTTCATAATATCATTTATTAATGATATAACTATGATCTAAAACGTATAACTATGCCTTATTCAACAAAACATGCGTATGAAAATCAAATAGTTAATACCAAAATAATAAGAAATAATGAAATGTTATTAACAAAAAGATGATAATACGATCATATATGATATCATAAAAAAAGGAATATGATTCAGGAATTAGTCAATGACATTATATAAATCATTATACAAGATGTTTAGAAACATACAAAAGATATCATACCTAATTTATGTGATAAGTTTTTAATAGCATTATTATCTGATATTGTTTGTATGTAAGTATTTACAGGGGTATATGTATCATCTACGTCCATGTATCTTAAAATATATTATAAAAATATAATTTATATTAATATACAATTTTTTAATGTAAATTTTATCTATTTATGAATTGTTATTGACATTATGAAAGGAATCTTTTTTGGTTTTCGTTAAGAGGTTCAATTTTACTTATCCAACAAAAGAATGAGATGTGTGTTTTATTTTAATTTATTTGAAATGAATGAATTTTTACATTTTCATAGAACCTTATTTCCAGGAATATTAATTTAAATGAATAAAATGTTATTTTTAAATAAATTGCATTCTTTTAAAACTTAATGGTATTTTGAGAAAAGATAATTTTTTGGAAAAATAATGGATACTTTTTTCAAGAATTATATTCAAGTGTTAATCAAATTTATTTCCCATTTAAGATGACACTCTTTAATAGGGTTATCTTTGATGTAAACTCTCCCTATAATTCCTACAGTTTGATTATGTTTATTATGGAATGCAATTTATGAAATATTTTTTTACATGGATTTTTTATGATGGAATGATGTGTAAGAAACCCATTTTATTCATTTTTTATGCTATGATGAATGATTTATGTTTTTGTGGAAAACGTAAAAAAAATTAATACTGAGATGGGTGGAACCTATATATCACTCCAATTTAATGGGTAAATATTTATATCTCATGAGATAGACAATCATTTGGTGGTAAATGATATTGATTCAGTTATAAAGGGTTGGAATGGAAAGTAATTATGGTTTAATAATATAGGGTTTGAATGAGGAGGGAACTCAGTTCAATAAATGAATTTTTCCACTATGATGGTCTTGGTAATGAACCGTGGCTAATAAAAAATTATTTTATATGATTATGTGTATTTCATAAATTATATGTCTTAATTTATGACTTTTGGTAATATGTTCATTGTTTCCTTATGAATATTTTTTTATTTATCTCATGATATGATACAATGATCATTCTTCTGCAGGATATGATTTTAAAATGTTATGTTCTTTTTCTTATAATTATAATATGACTGATACCTCTCTTGTTTATCATGAATGATCATCTAATCTCACCATTTCTTATGTTTCATTTCCCCAGTCATAAATAAGTATATTAAGTAAGATAAGTCAAAATGGGGTCCAATAATGAAGAAATATGTGTGAGAAAATTTAGATGTCTTCTAAAACTGTTGTTTATAATTCCTGATTTATAAATACACTAAAACTATATACTCATAGAATGGTTTTATTATATTTTGTAATGAATATTATTCAATTCTAATGTAATATCTATGTTTGTAAATTATGGGATGTTATAGTGACTTAGAGTATGTAATGAAAACAGAGTGAAAAGATGTGATCTTAGTGAGAAGATTTTTTTGTAGGATGTCTTATGATAATTAGGTAGGATTATGAATAGTGAGACCTTATTCCATTTTTAGAAGCACCAACCATTGTATTCACTGTTTTATTATAGTGGAGAGTCCATTCTTGTTGATATAAACAATCATGGTGAGTAGTAATTCATTGAATGGAACCTTATAAAAATATTATTTTAGTTATATCTAATATAATTGTGTTAATGTTGATATTGATTTATAGGTAAAACTAAAATTGAACTATATGAATTTTCCACAAATTTTGGTTAAATTGTTAAGTTGTAAAAGTTTCCATAAACTATAGAATTTTGTAAAAAATCGGAAGAACTATATTTATCCCCCTATTAGGATTTTTAATAATATTATTGGGATGTTTTAGGGATATCCAAGTGATTTTACCATTGAATGGATATATTTTTGAAGACCTATTGAAATTAATTTGATTTGATGAAGTATGTATTTGATAGGTTAAAAGATAATTAGATGTAAAGATTAGAATAGACACTCATTTTTAAACATGTGGAAGTAAATATCAATAATATGGAAAATAGGAAACATTAAAAGGCTATTAAACAATGAATTGTCTCATGGGAGATAGTGTACCAACCATTCCTTGAGGGTACTAAGACTGGTAAGAAAACTGATAAATCTATTGATCATAATACCTTTAGATAAACAAACGAAATATGTGATGTAGATAACTATTATGATGTACATAGAGATTTATATTCTGAAATAAACGATCATATAAATAATTCTCACAATAATTTTTCCCTTTATATTTTTCTTATATTGACTATCTTTCCAATGAGAATATGTAGCAGGATATGGAAGTTGATAGCCTAGAGTATACATTAGATAAAAAGGTATGTTACATCACACACTCAAAAATATAGTGTGAGAAAATGATAGATCTGTATCACATTGAAATGAAATATTTTTTCATGATTTTAAAGACTTGTAATGAGTACTTTATCAGAATTAAGTGTACAATGTTATTATCACTAATATAATCAATGAATTAGAAATTTTTCTTAAAGTCATAAGGATAGAGAAAAATGCGCAGATGGATATGAAATCAAAGATAGTATAACAGAATGATTGTTCAATATAAGAGAACAACAATATTTATGATGAACATGATCATATACTAATGTGAAATTGGGAATATTGCCTAATTTTAGTTTGGGGTAAGAAATATTCCATAAGCATTAAGTTATTAGAGAATGGATCAATATTTTAAAAGCTTGTATCAATCTAATGTGGACCTTCTTTACGAGATGAGAAGAATTATTCTACCACTCAATTATCATTGAAATATTCTTCCTTAATAGGGACTCATTTTTTTTATGAAGATAATGTGAGAACACATGGATAACCCTCAACCTCATGATAATATATGATTTTATTCAACTAAAATGATAAATTAATTAGTAAAAAATCAATTTTATTTGTATATTATTGACATAAGTTAAATTCTAAAAATTATGGATAATAAAACATTCATAAAAAACACCTTGATGTTAAAATTTAATGCATATATTTGTGAGAATAAAATATTCACAAAAGGTTTAAAAAATGATAGGACCTCAACCTAAAATCATCTAGGAACAAAACCAGAAAATATAGATCTATACTTCTAAAATAAAATGAAAAAGATTTTTTAGAAGATATTAGTGTTTTTTGTGGTCTGGGAAAATGTATATTAATTATTGGAATTATATTTCAACTTATACCATTATTATAATGATAGAAGTAGGGGGTAAAGAAAATGTAGGTGACGAACATGATGAGAATAATTCACAAAATAAAGGAAATATATCAAATAGAAACATATTTTAAACCATATTAAATTTTATTCTAAATTAAAAATTATATGGACACACATATGATGAATGTCGGTATTTTCCAACCAGTTACAAAAGTCCCAATTTTTATCAAAGAATATTGAGACAATAGAATATGAAAAAGATTTCAAAAATGGAGATAAGTCTTCCTTATAGAGTGAGAAAGTATTGAATGTGGAAGAAACCACTCAAATAATGTTTTTAAATATAGATAACAAAAAGGTTTAACTCTAGATAGAATAAGATTCTCATATTTTTGTAGAAAATTCCACATCATGTTCCGTTTTAAATAGTAAACAATTTTTTTTGAAAGGGATAGAATAATTAAAATGATTATTGACACTCCAAGTGGAGATATTCAGAGGCCACCCAAACAATGTAACCTAGGGGATGCTGAATAAGTTTATGAAAGGTGTAAATATGTTGGTCATATATCTTTCTGATTTATGACATGGTTTCTTAGTCAAAAGTAATTTATTTTTGGAAATATAAAATCTTTACTGGTTTCTAGCTTCAAATATGATGTTATAAATAATAAGTCTCACTAAATAGGAAGGAATATAATATACCATAAGATATATTGATCATAAGTCAAAATTAGTTATAATAATCCTAAAAATTATATTAATCATGAAAATTTAAGATTTATCTACAATCTCTACAGATAAATCCATTCTCATCTAGAAATAAATATGAAAAATGAAGAGGCCCCTGTAATAAGAAAAGGATAATATAAATGGAATGAAAAATGGAATGGATGATAAAAATAATATATAAACATTATATCAGTAATTAATGGAGTTTTGGGTTTAGAATAACGTTCCAGAATCTATTCTGTTACAAATGAACTATAGAGGACCACCATGTTCCTAAACTTTTCTATTCATTCTTTATAAATAGAATTTAAAGTTAAGGTTGAGGAAATTCAAATCAGCATGTTCTACACAGATTTCAATTGGTATTCATGTTTACATGGTATTATATATTAATTGTAATAAAGCCTTATTTGAATTTTTTTTTCATTTCCATGATGAAGAAAAATGGAAATCATCTCATAAGGGTAAGCTAAAAAATCCAATGAAGCTTATTTCAATTAATTTTTTTTATGTATATAGAGAAATATGGATTGGCCCCAAAAAAATCCCGAGTTATGATATTTACTCAATGATAATAGTTATGTAATTTAATTTTACAAATCATTAATGGGGAGTTATATTTTAAAAAAATAGAGAATTGGAATAACAGACACATAAATATTTCAATGTGTTTCTTATGATGAGTGCATGATTTTGAAGTATCCTGTAAATCCAATCAAAAAAACCCCAAACAGGGTTATTTTAGGTTATATCTATATTTATAAATATGAATAGAAATTGTTTATTCTTTGGTATAATCACCCTTGTTTTTTATACTATGATTTCCCACATAGACTTCAATATATGTCACATAAATCTTATTGATGAGAAATCAATAGTGTCATCATTGTCTAATGGTAAATATATATCATTGGGAGAAGATGGGTCATAGATAAAATAAGGAATATATAGAATAATATTCCCTTGGAATTAATCCCCTGGCATTGATTTTCATAGAAAGTGTGAGAGAAAAAAATTCATCTTTTGGTATTCATTATCATTAGGGGGAGTAATTGGGTACATCTATTATTGTGCACTGGTAGTGAATTAGTTCAATAGTATTGATAACAAACACAATGGGGGAGACTAATGTGTTAAATATTTTTCTAGTGGTATTAATTTTCAATGGTTGTAAATGCACATGTAAATTCTAATATGGATAAATTGGGTGATTGAATAAAGTATCCACCCACCTATAAATATGATATTCTAACCATTAATTATGGATAAATAAGAGGAGTGGCCAATATTAGTTGGGGAATTGAAAAGGTATTATTTCTTCTTAATGATCTAGATTGACAACATTATGTATCAACCTATTACATTATGTTATTTAATGTGTTGTTTTTCAAGAAAAAAGAATGACTAGAACTCAAGGATTTGTTCTTGAACTATCTACAATAGTTTAGATAAGTGATGGAGTTAGTTGGGTTAATAGCTATCGGATGTTGTAATAATAAAAGTCCAAATCAAGATGAAATATAATATTGAAGGTATTTATTATTAGAGTATTCAATATTATAGTATTTTTGTATAAAATGTTTATATTTAGTGTTATACAACACATGGTTGAAGGTTTTAAATGATTTTAAAATCCCAAGAATTATTTGGAGTGAGGTTTGGATGATTGAACAGATCTTATGATTCCATCATCATTTGACTTTGGGTGAGTTATATTTTAAGACATTACACAATAATCATATACCTCACAATCCATTTTATGAATTGGTTTTTTTGTCCTTTGGCTTTGGGCATGCAAGTGTGAATTTGGGGTGTTGATTCATAAGACGTTTAGAGATGTTAGAGGGTATAAATTTGTGTCTCCTAGAATTATAGTTCATGCGAGAGTTATACAATCATTGGTTTGTATATATTTGAGCTATGGTAGGGAAATGGAAAATTCATTTGACATATGACTTTCATAGTATAGAATTAGTATTTTGAGCATTGTGTGAATTTTTTTCACCATATGAATTTGGAAGTTTCTATTGTATGACTTCAAGGTTATTATAAAACTTTTGACTGTATTTATTTGAGATGCATCATATAGATCTTTTGTCAACATGTGATATTTTGAACGAGTGTAAAACTTCATAAATAGTTTTATACATTACAATTACATTCAAATTTATATTTATATGATGTATGTTACCTATAGGGTTGTGCATATGACTTTACACATATAAATATTTCTATTTTCTATTTGATGAAAAAATGAATGTTCTTGATTTAAATATCTGCATTATTTTAAATTTTATGATTAAAATTTATAGTATTAGAAATTATACAATGGTGATAAAAAATTGAGAAATAAATCCAATAATGAATTTACTTGGTCTTATTATTCCAGAATTGCAATATGATGTGTGATCCATGTTTCTTATCTAGAAAAATAGAAATAAAATTTTAGGATGGATTTATAGAAAATAAATTAATCATGTAATGTGATGTTTTATGCTATCAAATGTAGAAATTTGAAAATAAATCTAAAGATGTGTGATATGAAAACCAATTTTTAAAATCAAAAACTAAATTATGGTTAATGATAGTTAACATGAATGAACAGTTATGGGGTTATTTGATAACCAGACTAAAAGAGAGTGCTTACACTAGAAAATTAGAGATCCTGGAAGACATGAAGATATGTTTTATCATAGGCCAAGGTTCTACACTGTAATTAATACTAACCTATGTAAAATGTTATTTTTTAATTTTAGTTACTTTATTTTGAGAATAAGATGGAATATTCTATTTTATATGATTGATTATTTCTTGCAGCCACAATCTAGAATAAGTAAATGATATTGTTCCAAAACTTATGACTTTTTATGATTTAATATAAAACTATGATTCTTGTCTTGGGTGTGGATTTTAGTGAACATCATTTTACAGAAGTTGAGGAATCCGACCCTACTATGAGAATTTATATGCATTTCTTTAGATTAGTGTAATTATAATGAAATGATAGTAGATAAAATTAAAGTGAAAATTAATAGATATATAAGATGCAATAATTGATGAATAAAATGGAATATTGGGATCATGGGAAAACACACAAATGAAAAAGGTGATGGGAAAAAATAAAGGATCACATGAATTATATTTTTAGGGATATTCAGTATTCCAAAATATAAATTTGAGTTTCTCATCGACCAATGCATAAAAAGAAAAAAGAATAATATATTCATATTAGGTTCATTTTTTGAGTAAATATCTTAGATTTATGACCCATGAATACTCTAAATTGATCAAGAAGGAGAAAATTAACTAAAATCTAATAATAATAGGAATTTAAAGATCAAAAGGTATCAAATTTGAAATAAGAATAGGAATCGAGAAATTATTATTATTTTTTTGTTTTGGTGAAAAAAACTTTTGAGAAGAAGAAGGAACATTTGACTATATAACAACATATTTTCATGTTTCTTATCAGTTTGTATCATGCCTTTTTGTGATTGATAATTTACAAATCCAAGATACTAGGTTCAATTGATAATCTAGGATGTTGATCTAAAATACAATCCAAGAAGATATATTTTATTGAAGATAAATAGGTAGTTAATGTGTGACACATATAGGTTTTTGATAATATATCATTTTAATTATTAAAATTAATTTCTTTTTAGTTCCTATTCTTTTTAATAATTTTGGAGTTTTTCCTAGATTTTATAGGGGTGTGTGCTATAGAGGCGACTATAAAAGAATAGGTATTTCTATTTTTGGTGTAGATTAGTGGGATGTGGTGTAGTTCCTAGGATAGAGTATTTTTTATTCCACTACAATAGTTTTATAATCTTCATTGTAGTGTAGGGTATGAAGTGTAGCCCCTATATTCATGTTATTATAGTAGTGTGGAGGTAGGAGGTTGTGGAATAGTGGTACAAGAGTATGATTTAGTCTATTCATTCAAATCCAACATCTGTATGTTGTGGTGTTTCAGGCTATGGGGTATGGTCTCCCCAAGTAAATAGGATATGTGTTGTGTGAATTTTAATGGATCTTATACATGGTTCAACTGAAGATCTATGTTGTGGTCTCATCCATTACACTATAGCCTCTAAATCTGACATCCTATCATACATCATGGTAGGGGAATCCTACACCATAATTTGGCGAGTTTAATCATAGTGTAAGAGGTTTCTCCATGGTCTTCTATTTAAAATTTTGGCTATAAATAAACATAAACAATCTATACTACCATTTCTATGTCCTTTATCAACCATTATATGTCCTAGAAATATTTTTGAAAGACTCTGAATCTTTTCTTGATTGGATTAAAACTCAAGAATTCGGAGATAAATCTTTTGACTTTTTTCTTCAATCTTGTTGTCGGCGCCCCTGTAAAAAGTATCAGATCCTTGAATAATATTATTTTCCTTCCGAATTCATTTATTTACTATCATAAAAAGTTGTAATTGATAACAAGCAATATTTGTTTCATGAGATATCTGTTTTTAAAGAGATTACGGTTTAATAATGGTTTGGTTTCTAAAATTTAATTTTCAACTATGAAAGCAGTGATTCTTTACTATAAAAATTATCTAGATATCATGAGCAATTTTTTAAAATGGGTTTGAAATGCATAACACATTGAGAACCTTGGGTGAATCACAAAATGGACATGTCACTTTAGTGTGTGCAATGACACTATATGTTTTGTGATATTGAAAACCCATTATGGGAGTCAATTTCATTTTGGATCCATGTTATTCCTATTTTAGGATAATTTTTATTTCCTATATGTATTCACATATGTTTGAACCCAAATTTTGTGTTTTTCATTTATTTTTTGGTTTTATCACATGATGGTATATCATTGTTGGATTGATCACATGTTTATATTATGTTGTATCCATGGATGGTTTTTCTTATTCTCACCAACATTCTTTCATTTGTATACCATATTTCTACATTATAAGGATATGGAAATTATGTTATGAAAACCAATGAATGTTTTAAAAAATTCATTATCATTTCTAAATGCAATATACACTCATTTTTTAATGCTAGAACAAACATTTTCACGGAATTACACATTTTATATATTCATTGGTTATATTATACAAGAAGTATTTCTCACAACAAACTTTTTCCTCTATGAATTTTTATTTGTGGGATTTCAAAACCAGTGTATAGGGAATGACATCTTATTGTTCATCAGCTTCTCAGGGATATCAATGTCATCGATGTGGGTTAGTTTGGTGGTGAAGAATAGTCACGCGGGGTTATCAGCTTCTGGATTATCAGGTATTTATTTAAATTTCAATTATTTTTGGCTTGACATTGTATATGTTAGGTATATTTACTATTCTCCCACTTTTACATTTTTTTAGTTACACATGATCCTAGATTTCATTTTTTGTTTCACCTCTCCTTGTGGTATACCTTCATAAGAGAATTTTCTTGTTGAAAAATCTAAATTCATAGAAAATTAGTATCATAGGTAATACTTTGATAGAATTGTTTTGAAACTTCTTGGGTTTTTTTGTTGACTTTTCCATATAGGATTTAGGACCTCCTTAATTTATATACTTTGTGAATGATAGTAATTGGGGAGAATAATTATATATCTGAAGAGGAGTTACCATTGGTGGTCAGTGGTTTTTACAAGCATGAGATGTGGAGTTCGAAGGTATTTAAATAAACTAAATATCAGGTTTATTTAAATGATCATGTTACTTTTTATGGTATTTCAGTTTTTTTATATTCTTTATTTATTTTTAAAATATTTTTTAAAATACATTAATTTGGATTCTAGAAGTTGTCCTTATGATGTTGCGATTTTATCTTAAATTGGTTGAGTTTTTTTCCTATTGTTTATTATAAAATTCCTCATATATTTAACCTTATTTATCTAAGAGTGTAAGATTCATGATATGTTCTATAGTAAAATGTTAAATTGGACCCTTCTTTGGAAGACACTGTTATCTGCAAAATTATGTCTCACAGTGAAGTGGGCGTTGGGAACCCAAGACTAGTAGTGGGTCATTGCTCGAAGTTTACAAAGAATATTCCACCAATATTATTAGGTGAAAAGGGAGATAGGGATTCCTACTATAATGTTGATAATATTTAGAGGATCCTCAATTATCCTAAGACTATTGAGTACTCTAAGAAGGGGTTTTCAATGTATTTGTTGGAGGGACCAACATGGAGATAGTGGGACTCTATTTTATAATCCATGTTTCAATAAGAAATTACCTATACATATTTCAAGATAATATTGAACCAATAGTTTTATCATGAAATTTTTTGTGCAGAGAACACCTAGTAATTTTATCCCTTAGATCAAGGATAGTGCATAATTTTATAGTATTACACCCATTGGGATGAGTTGATGCACACAGAACTGGAGCTTGTTAACAATACATACCAGGAAGCTCAAAGGTTTGAGATGATAATGAGGGATTATATTTGGTCAAATTTTTTTATCATGTGACTAAAAACATTTTTGGCGGTATAAGATAAAGAAACTAATTAATAGGTGGACATAGATGCGAAAATATGATTGGGTTTGGGTTTGGTTTGTGTCGTGGTTATCCAAGGTGTGTCTTCTGACAATAAAATAAAGTACAATGGTAGTTAATTTTATTTGAGGCTAGTGTCATGAGACTCAACAAGATAAAAGTAGTCTTTGAGCTATCATGGTAGAAATTTGGGTTGTACCAATCCCAATTGTGCAAAACCACTCTGAAAATGTCATCATTTTGGAAAATCTTCCCATCTAAATCATTTTTGTGGAAGGATCCCAAGGATGTAGGTTTTGATCCACTCTCAAAAAGAATTTTCATGTTAATTAAAATGTTTCCAAGGGTTGTGGTTCTTATCCTCAGGCCATGGGGGATGTTCATATGGATAATAAATTTCATGGACAAGATGATATCATCTGTTTTTATGAAATGAGTTATACACCAAATTAATAAAAAGTAGTGTTATCTAATGTTATAGGTATGATGTTTATTTCATATTCTATGGAGATATATTTTTTTGATAAAAGAGATAATCAATCATTTATATCATTAAAATTAGTTTATGGGTTTGGATTTAATTCAATGTATATTGTTTTTCGTTGGATCTTTCAATAACTTTGGGAAGTATTCCAAAAACAAGGCTTCAAATGTCCATTGTATCTGGTGATGATAGTTGAATTTGAAGTGCTGTGGGATTTCATAGTCCTTCAACTTGATATTTTTGACCTGGTTATTGGAATAGATTATATGATAAATGTTAAGGATCATATCAAATTTTTTTCTTCATAGAGTATAGTTTTTATCACTTAATGGGCCCCTAGTGTATTTCAAGGTAAGTGGTATTATAGATCTAGTAGAGTGGGTGCTAATTTTTCATAAGATGGGGTATTGTCATGCAAATTCTTAGAGATGTTTCTTGATTTCATTGATCCTTATTTTATAATCATTCTTCATATAGTGATTTGTGTGTACCCTTTCGTATTTATTAACGATTTTATAGTTTATCCCAATAGATATTTGTTTAATTTAATAATGATTGACTTCATGGTATGATTCCAATTTCTATACCATCTTGTTGAATAAAACCTTTTGAGTTAATGGAAAAACATGTCCATCTCTTGAATATTGTGTCTAATAGATTTATTCATCCTAGTATGTCACATTGGGCTTCACCTATACTATTTTATATGAAGGAAGATGGTGTCCTTAAAAATTTCAGTGTTTTTCAAAATTTTAATTGGGTGATTATTAAGAACAAGTATCCCTTTCCATAGATTGATGCTATATTTGGTCAACTCCAAATAGATATTTGGTTTTCAGAGATATAACATCAGTTAATTTACTATTAGTTAAGATTTGGGGAAGAGAATATACCTAATACAATGTTTAGGATATAGTATGGTAATTTAGTCTTTCGGGTTATGCCATCTGGTCTCACTAACTCACTTGTGGTATTTATAGAATTGATAAACCCGATCATTCATCGATTATTGGAATCTATTGTGATTATATTCCTGGATGATATTTTGGTGTACTTTAGTCATTGGAGGGACACATATATCATTTAGATATCATAATTAAAATATATAAGTAATATAGTATGTATGGTAAGCCTTAAAAATGTGATTTTTGGATATAGGAAGTTAAGTTTCAAGTACATGTAATATCTGAGAGGGCCATCTCAATGGATAATGAAAATATCCAACTGATAATGTCCTTAGAGTAGCATAGAAAAGTGTTTTATATCGAAATATTATTTGGATTAACTTGTTATTTTATATAGTTTGTTTATTACTTTTCCAATATTACATCTTTGATGATAGATTCAACCCATAAGGGTGTAAAGTTTGAGTGGAATGAAAAATGGTTCAGATATTTGGAGTAACCTAAAGTGAATTTGAATTCATCTCCAGTTTTGATTCTTCTAGAACTAGGTTTGGGTTATGAATTATTTTTTATTCTTCTAGTATGGGTATTTGAAATCTATTTATGAAGGAATTATTGGTGGTTTCATATGGATATTCATAGTTACACCCTCATGAAAACAACTACCCTACTCTTAATATTGGTTTGATAGTGGAAATGTGTACACATAAAATGTTGCATCACTATCTCTTACAGGAGTGATTCTAGGAGTATTCTGATTCAATGAGCTGGAAATATATTTTCAATTAGAGGGATTTGACCATTAGAAATAGAAAATGGGATAATAATATATATTTTATTTTTATTTTTATATTACTTATACAATTGGTAATGTTATTGTGGTCATTGATGTATTGATCAAGAAATTATTTACTCATGTTGTGAAGTAGTTAGTGGAGGAGTGGTATCTGAGGATTTTATTTTCAAATATATGCATGGTAGTGAAGTAGGATGGTCGGGTGGTTTCAATAGATTTATTAAAGCTTAAATTATCATTTTATGAGTGTTTTAGTCTCGAGAAGATAATAAACACCGATCTCCATTACATTATAACAATCCAAAATGGTGGAGAGACCTCGGATGATTGGTCTCAGTATTCCGATGGTGGTTTCGATTTCTATAGAAGGCTTCTTATCTTGATATCTCTAAGAAGAGAATTAATGGATATTGGAAACCATTTTTGATTTTTTTTCAACATGGTATTACCAAGATGTATAATGTTTTAGGACATCCATTTTGGTGGTCAGGGATGAGGTGATCAATTACAAATTATGTTTTGTAGTGCCTTACATACCATTTAGTTAAGGTGGAGCACTAATGACCTGTAGGTTTGTTTCAACCCTTTCACATTTCAGTATCAAAGTGGGATGATATTTCCATGGTACTTTTCATTGGTTTACCATGAACTCCTAGTGGGAAGTATTTTCTTTGGGTAATCATTAATAAGATTTTAAAACCAGATCATTTCATCCCTATAAAAGAGATGAAAAAGGTAGATAAACTCAAGCATTTATTTGTCTTAATGGTTCTGAGACTTCATGAGGTTCCATTTATTATTGTTTCTAATAGGGATTCATGGATCTCATATTGGTTTTGGAATGTTTTTCATAAGATGATAGGTTCCTATTTAAAATTGAGCATGCCATATCATCTGAAAATAGAAGGATATACTCAATGAGTTATCGATAATCATGAGGACATTCTATGAGTATGTGTGGTTGATTTCAATGGACCCTAAGAAAGGAATCTACCAATTTCCAAATTTCTCGATAAAAATGTTATCCTACTTCAATAAAGACAGTTACCTTTGAATAATTATATTGGAATTAAGGTAAATATACCTTATGGTGTGTAGATCTGGGAGAGGGATCTTTGGGTTGGCTAATACAAGTTCAAAATATCATGAAAAAGGAGTAGTTGATCTGAAAAAGATTAGTTAAATCACAGATTAATCAGAAATCTTATCCAAGTAGTCATTGTTGTTTGTTAGAGTGAGAGGTTGGTTATTGGGAGTTTTTGTGGGTTTTTCATTTTTTAGGATATCATTGGTTGGGTTTGAAGTGTAATTTGGGTCCATGGATTGTTCTCCCCATTGATATTGTTGAACAAGTAGAAAATGTGGAATAATATTTGGAATTTTTTCACATTTAACATAGATTCATGACATGTTTCATGTTTCTTGAGTTATGAGGTATCATCCAAACCCTTCCCATGAAATCGAATGGAAATAGGTTGATCTTGGGCCAAAAAATGTTTTGAATGAGATATCATTTCTGATTATTTATCATTACGAAAATTTATTATGTGGTAAAACAATTCCTTTGGTTTTTGTATAGTGGTAATGTGGAAAAAATATCCATGATACATTAGAGTGATAACTATTTATGAGGTATGCGTTTCCATAAATTTTTTTAGTTGATAATATTTAGAAAATTCCATGGGAATAAAAATTTTATAGGGGTTAAAATTATGATATCCACCTAGTTTTTATAATCTATTTTTTATTGTTTTGACAGTTGATGTTTGGAATTTAAGGGGTTTCAATAATTTTGGAGTTTTTCTTGGTTTTATATTAGGATTATTATGTTTAGTTTCATGTCATGGATTAGGGATTGAAAGTTATGTTGTAGACAAGATAGTTAAAGTATAGTTCACTGGAAGAAGTATCTTCAGTTCCACTTATGAATTTGAAATATTTTCACCATGAATCAGTGGTTTAGTCATTGCCCCTCTGCTCAAGTTATCCTTCCAACGTCATGGTAGGAGGCTATAGAATTGTGGCCCAGGAGAAAGATTTGGTTAGTTCTTCCAAATATAAAACCCTTTTGACATGGCGTATCAGGGTACAACATATCATCCCATTGATTAAATAGGTTATGTATCATGTGAATAGAAGTGGATCTCAGACATAGTTTCAACCATAGGGTTCTGGAATTATCTCAAGCCTTTTGGAGTAGTCCATCTCTCTAATAGCCCATCATGTGTCATGGTAATTGAATCCTAGTACATATTGTGGGGGTTTGTAGCATGGTATGAGAGGTTTCATTAAAGAATTCAATTTTAAATTCAATCTATAAATAGATAAAAACCCCTCCAAACAACCACTTCTCTGACCTTTCTCTCACAATCATTAAGTGCCTCGGAGAGCACAATGAAGGCCTTAGAAGAACATCTTTTTTTGGATTCAAGGCATAGATTTTGGAGATCAATCCTTGGAATTTCATATATGTTATTGAGGTGTAAGCCTCTATAAAAAGGTTCTAGTTATTGAATAACTTAAATTCCTTATTCAATTCCTTGGCTTGTGTTCTAAAAATGATGTATTTCACATAAACTTGAATTTTCTTCATGAGACCTATATTTTTATGGGTACATGGATTTTAAAAACATTTAATCTAAAAAAATGTTTCTGCTTGATAGTAGTAATTATTCACTATGACCATTATTTATAAATTATGAGAAAGGTTTTCAAATGTTTTTTGAAAGCATGGTACCTTGGTAACCTTGGGTGCATCAGGAAATAATCATGTCACATTAGTGTGTGTAATGCCTCTAGAGGTATTGTGATATTGAAAGATTGTTATGGGACTCAATATCAGGATAGATCCAAATTATGCCTATTTTATGATTCTTTTTATGTCTAGTACATATTCCCATATGTTAGAGTGAAATTGGTGTGCTTTTTCATTTGTGCTTGGTTTTATCATTGGATGTTACTTCCTAGTTGGATTACTAACCTGTTTATATTTTGGTGTATCCATGGAGGGTTTTTATTTTTCTTTACTACTTTATTTAATATATAGGAAATATTTGGGTATTATTATAATATGGAAAAAAAATTATGAAATCTAATGGATGTTGTATAAACATATATATCTTTTGAAAATTAAATATAAATTGATTTTGTTTTTAATAGAGAACAAAGATCTTTATGGCATTATACTTTATATATATTCATTGGTGAAATTGTAATTTGATTTTTTTATAAAACCATAATCTTCCATTAGGAGTATTTATATGCGGTTTTCATTGGAATTAGGTAATGTTTATGGAGTCTATGTAACACCCCAAGATTTCATAGTGTGTTATTTCTTCAAAATAATTCAATAACTTGCACTACACGCAACACCGAGTTCAATCGCACCATGACTTACCAAACAAGCCATTCAAAAGAGGTTATGAATAGTATTAACTAAATTTTAAACTTTATATAATCCTTATAATTGTAGAATCCATATTATGGGTTTCTTAGACATAATGTAAGAACTAATTCATTTTCAGTATTGCACTTTTATCAACTTTTAACAGTGAACCCTTTTTAAATACAATATTTTAATCTTTTTGACTAAATGGGGACATCAAAAATTTAAAATTAAACATCCCAATCTTCCACGATATGCTTTCCTTTGAATAATACAGTAGCGTGTGTTATACGCAACTTCGAGTTTTAACACACACCACAACCAATCATACTAGACGTTATGAATAGTAATACCTACTTTATGAAATTTTATCTCTCAAAATGGAATTCATTTTTTTATTCGGAGTATCAAATTTAGCCTAAGGTGAAATTTTTGTACTTTTCGGATAACTTTAATATTTTGATGAATAGTGAAAATTACTAAATTTTAATTAAAAAGAACTTTTCTAATCAAAATAATTAAAAGTGATAAATTATGAATTTGAGTGGTTTTAATGTATATTTAGAATATATTTTTTCCATTTAATACAATGTTGGTCATTGGACATAATTTCACAATTAAACTGAAAATAAACAAGTATCAATATTTTGATAATTATTATATCTTAAAAACAGGCTTTTTGTTTTAACAGCGGGAATTAATTTTAAATTAATTTCTTCCACTTCTATGTTTATAATTTGGAAAAATTGATTCCATATTTGGAATCAGGATGTTCATATTGTGTGAATAGGTAACTTTTATTTTTAAACATTTTGAATAATTACTGCGGTAAATATTTTATTTACCATGGTTAAGGGTAAATCTGGTAAATAACGGTTAAAAAAATAATATTATAATAATACTAAATTACCCTAAAACATGTCCTATCCTTATTGGTTGATACATGTTCGACCATAGGCATCTTTGGGTTGATTTTGGGACCCCATGGAGCCACTTGTAGGTGATAGGGACACTTTATTTTAATTAAGTTAAAATTAATACAAAAATGACACAAGCATATATCTTTTAGCAACATAATTTTTACATAGGGTGATTTATGTTGGATTTTAGACTATAAATATTCATTAGAAAGATAAAACGATTTCCTACATAATGATATTTTATTTATAATCTTTAGAGATTACATAATTTAATTTATGTATGAAACAATGAGGATTCATTAATTAATATAATAGTGACAATTTAAAATAATTGATATTATAAATACCCAAATAAATATAATTTGAGACTTTTAATGAATTACAATAATTTTATAGGACAATATGACATATTAGTATTGATTTAATTAACTTTTTTCGAATTAATAATTCTGTTATGAGTTTCACAAAAATCAACAATTGAATAGTGTCAAAATTGACATAAAAGAGTTTTTAAAACAAATATTATATTATTAATTGATATTAAATTCATAAAAATATAAGGTTCGGACAAGAGACATTTATCAGGATAGTTGTTTCATTAATGGACCACTTGGGTGTTTCTTGGATATATATGGTACGTTTATTAACCATATAATATAAAAATACAAAGAGATATTGTAAAAGTGAAACTAATTAACTTAGAGTTAATACTTAAAGATAAGGTTAATATAAGTACCTAAACCAGTCTAAATTATATTGGTTGAGTGGTTTTTGACCCATCCCGACCTAAAATTTAAATAATAAACTTTGGATCCTTTAGAAACCGAATATGAATTTATTATAAATTAATATTTCTAGCCTTTCCAAAGGTGCCCCTCACCCCTCTTATAAAAATGCACTCCTCCTTCTCATTTCTTCACACTTTCAAAGCCTTTTGGTTCGGCCGAACTCTGCTCAAATACTCTCCGAACTTCCCTCACTACATCCTAGAGGCATTAGTTTGATCATAAAGAAAACCTAAGGATCCCTTTTAATCAAATCAAAAGGAAGAACACGAAGAAGAGGTAATGATTTCACCACCCTTTTCCAAGTTCCTTTCTTCTTCCACTTATTATTCCTTTGTTATTACCATTCTAAAATAATAACTCCAATATAATATATATATATTGTGATGTTATTATAAATATGGTACAACCATATTCAGTATTCTAACCACCCTTTGAATAACATGTCACCATACATGCGTACGTACGGCTTACCGTCTCCACGTCGTGGTGTAATTGTTATTCAATATATTATTATTTAGATGGGTATAATAATGATGTGTAACTCATGTAACTAATAATTATAACATGTTAATGATTATGTATATATGATATACCATCTATTTATATTTGATTTTAATATCAAAAGAATGATATTGTCGCTCGTGCGTACGTACGGACTACCGTCTCCACGAACGTGATGAGATTCATTCTCGATCGTATCCATTCAAGTATAATTATCATTTCATAATTTAAAAATAATGTTTAAGGACTTGATATAATTCTGTATATGATTAAGATACAACCTATCCATTACAAACATGGATTACGTAACAAAACATATAAAAGAAAACGAGTAAGTTAACACCCGAAATGACAATAATTCTATGATATTATTAACAAAGTGATGTTAAAAGATCATATATGATATCATATTAATATATATGATTATTGAATAATTTAATAACAATTATTTCACCATTATACAAGAGGATAACCTACCCCAACAAAGGAAAAGTACAAGGTAAGGGTTTATTTCACAATCTCTTCATTATCCAAGGTTGTTTATACGTAATAATCTACTAGGACTTCTTTATCATCCACATCCATGTTTCATAAAAATGTGTCTCAAAATATTTTTACTATATACTATGATATGGGTTAAATTCATTTAAACTCTTGTTTTAATTTTTATAAGAGGTTTAGAAAAGAATATTTCTGTCGTTTTCCAAACAAGGTGTTTTTTAACCTTTTCGACAGAATTAAGGTAAGAATGTTTTTTTTAACTTATACGGCGGGTGCAGCTATTTACGACCGTTATAAAATTGTCAAAGCTTACATTACATGCTTATAAGAATATTTACAATGTAAATGTTTTATTTTATAATTATGTGACTTTTAAATGATTTCAAAATGAATATTTTAGGAATTTGTGAAAGGTACACATTATCAAGATCATAATTTTTAATATTTTTAAGATTTATCTTTCTAAATATTTTTCATTAATGTCCATGTTTTCAAAATGATTTTAAGGATTTATTTATATGGACATGAAGGGTTTGAGATGATATTTCTTTTCAAAAGATTCAATGTGGTATGGGACACTTTGATTCAAAAATATCATTTAAATTACTTCCTTTATAAATGTCTGACTTTTCAATGATTTCGAAAAAGAGATATTTCTTTCAAATAGTTTTGATTTCATCTATGTCAACATCCTTTGATGGATTTTAAGATTATTTGACGTTGATTTATTATGATAAAAAACTTTTGTATTATATTGAAGGTTTTGTGATTTGTTTTACATTGGATGTGTTATTTTTATACCATTCATGGTTTATGGAGAAAGTATTGACATTTCATATGCTAGTTTTAATAAGAATGTTTATGTTATGTTTAAACCTTTTCATATGGGAATGCATTGGACTTAGTAAGTGACGGGTGGAGCCAGCTATATCTCTTTGATGCATCAGTAGGTCTCATGAGACAAAATAGTGTCTTGGCACAAGGCCTTGGCAAAATCTTATGTGTAGTCTTGGCACAAGGCCTTGGATATGTGGTTATGATAGTCTGGAATTATGCATTACATCATTATGAATGTGGTTATTGATATTTCATGTGATTATTCGATTAGTAGAATATCCATGTGAATAAGTAAATGGCATTATTTCATTTTACTTTTGCCATACTATGTTGAAGTTCAAGTTTAAAAAGGCTTTTGTTTTAGTTATACATTGCCTTAAATGTTTATGCTTATTTTTGAAAGTTTTAGCTATATTGTTATCCTTACTGGGCATTTGAGCTCACCCCTTTTCTATGTTATATTTTTCCCAGGATGTGAAGAAGAAAATTATGAATGACCTGCAGGATATTATGAGGGGATAATAGTGTGGACTATAGATACATTATATTGTTGTAGTAGTTTTTCACTTTATGATGTAATGTAAAAAATTATGAATATATATAGTGTTTCCAAGGCTACTAAACCAATAAGTCCTTTGAGATTTTATCTTTCTTGTGATCATGCCAATGTTATGTAATAATGCACCGACTCTGGGTAACTGGGGTCGAGGCGTTACAGTTGGTATCAGAGGAAGTTTAGTACAATCCTTGGAAGCTAGATTTAGATAAACTCTGATTAGAGCACATAGATTTTAGATGGGATTTGAAGATTAGTATAGAAGAACTTCCTAGAATTTTGGTATTATAGAGATTTTGTGATTTTTCCGAGCAATACATCCCTATCTGGATAAGAGAAGGTAGAGGTGGTTCTGGCACAGATGTACCTAGAGGTAAAACCCGAAAACACCGCTTTGAGCTAGACTCGAATGGGAACTGGTGCACGACAACGACCCTTGCTGCACTCTTGGTTACGACACTCCTATGGGATATGCTTAGGATAATTATAATTTTCTTTACAATATAATATGAAGGGTTTATGAGTATATACTTCCTCAAAGGAGACATTTTTATTATTATGGATTATATCCATAAACTATTTAATTTATGTTATGTGTTTTACAAGTTTGGGATTAGGTATTGTTATTCATAAACTAATCTAGTGTATGCCATTGTTTAGAAATTGTGCCCAGTAGAAGGAATGAGAAATCCAGTAATGCACATGATACAAAGAGAAAGAAGGATCATATATCTCATGGTCTTAAGCCAGATTTTATAAGAGAAATAGTCTCCCATGTATTATCATCATATGAAGAAATAATATCATGTGTTGATAAGATAAGTAAAGAGTTTACTGAGTCCTATGGCTTTGAAGGAAAGCAAGAGAAGAAAAGGATGGAAGAGGGAAAGATGGATAAAGGGAAGAGGGAAAAGAAGAATTTTACTATATGTGATAACTGTGGGAAGAAACACCCTAGAACTTTCCTGAAAGGAATGAGAGTTTGTTATAAGTGTGGTGGAAAAGGGCACAAAGTACGTGACTACAAGGGTAAGAAAATGGTTTCAAATGTACAATGCTTCATTTTCAAGGAGTTTGGACACTATGCGAGCCTATGTCTCAGTTATTAGACTATGCCCCAAATGATGCTATTGGATAATAATAAAGTTATGATACTACCACAGATGAAGAGAAATGATTAGAGTTCTTATGTTGATTATGTCATTTGAGTGTTGTATCAACAATGTACTTGTTATAATAATTATGGAGTATATAAGGATTGTACCGCAATACTATTTCATTATGGACTTGAGACTGTGTGGAACAAAGAAAATTGACTCAATAGCAGGTTAAAGTTTTGGAAAATATATGTTTGAGAGGAAGATAAACCATAATATAGTTCTGATATAGAGGTAGTGATTTTAGAATAATACATGATTGTTTTTGATAAATTATATTGGATATTCTTGACTACCTTGAAACTGATTAATGATCTGTATATTCCATCATTGTTGGGGTTTAAAACATTTTTGTATTGAAGGAGTATATCTATTATTCTATAAGAAATAAGGGATCAAGAATGTAATCAGTTAGGTTTTATGATAATTCAAGATGTTGTAGTGTTTTAAAAGAATACATGACGAAGGTGATCATATGTTATTACGTTGCAAAAAAGGATCTTCATTGTTTTTACCTTCCTTATAAATTTTGGACTGAAGTATTTTGGATAGTTCTAGTTTGGATTATTTTGGATTTCTATAAAAGGACAACCCGGAGGTCGGGCGGCAACCCATCGCGTCCGGTAAGGCCGTGAGACTTGATCCCACAACCGAAGGCCGACAAGGGTGTATCACCTACCACTGACCCACGTGATGTCCAGAATTAAATAATGTAGTTTTTTTAAAAAATCTGGTAGATGAATTATAAATTCGTTTTTTTGGGAACCCTATACGAATAGGATAAATAGAATATTTTTTTACGTTCTATTATCTTTTAGAGTGAAAGATGAGTTTGTGGTAGAAATTAGTTAAAAGATGGAACTCTACTTGTCAAGAATATATTTTTTTCCTCTCTTATTCTATGAAGAAATTAATTATTATACTTTATTTAAAGAATCCTAAAACCAAAAATGTGTTATCCTAATACCCTATGTTTTGTTGAACCGATGGTATTTTAAATCATCATAGATTGATGAATTTAAGGACCTCAATTTATCACTTGTTTGTGATTGATGACTTTAATCCCTACCTATA
Organism: Viscum album; assembly: GCA_963277665.1. Lineage (NCBI taxonomy): Eukaryota > Viridiplantae > Streptophyta > Magnoliopsida > Santalales > Viscaceae > Viscum > Viscum album. The sequence goes on along the minus strand of OY728142.1, from coordinate 2,041,763,848 downwards.
AATATTTATGTTTTTCCTCTAATTATATGTCTCTAATTGCCACCAATGTTCTCCTATTCAAGATCATAATTTGGTGGTGACCCTTTCATTTCTCTTGTCCTCATATTAAGACTAAATTTTAGTAACCTAATTTCCGATGTGGGTCTTCCCACAAAGATATTTTCTATTTTAAACATTTTATTTTCGAAGAACAATTTCATATTGCGAGGAAGCAATTTACTGAAGGAGGGGAGAATGTAATACCCCAAGATTTCATACTGTGTTATTTCATCAAAATAATTCAATAACTTGCACTACATGCAAAACCGAGTTCAATCGCACCATGACTTACCAAACAACCCGTTCAAAAGAGGTTATGAATAGTATTAACTAAATTTTAAGCTTTATATAATCCTTATAATTTTAGAATCCATATTATGAGTTTCTTAGACATAATGTAAGAACAAATTTATTTTCTGTATTGCACTTTTATCAACTTTTAATAGTGAACCCTTTTTAAATAAAATATTTTATACTTTTTGAATAAATGGGGACATCAAAAATTTAAAATGAAACATCCCAAGCTTCCACAGTACGCTTTCCTTTGAATAATACAGAAGCGTGTGTTGTACGCAACTTCATGCTTTAACACACACCACAACCGATCAAACTAGCCGTTATGAACAGTATTACCTACATTTTGAAATTTTATCTCTCAAAATGGACTTCATTTTTGTATTTGGAGTATTGAATTTAGCCTAAGGTTAAATTTTGGTACTTTTCAGATAACTTTAATATTTTGATGAATAGTGAAAATTACTAAATTTTAATTAAAAACAACTTTTTTAATCAAAATAATTAATAGTGATAAATTATGAATTTGAGTGGTTTTAAGGTATATTTAGAATATATTTTTACCATTTAATACAATGTTGTTCATTGGACATAATTTCACAATTAAACCAAACATAAACAAGTATCAATCTTTTGATAGTTATTATATCTTAAAAACACGCTTTTTTGTTTTAACTGCCGAAATTAATTTTAAATTATTTTCTGCCACTTCTGTGTTTTGAATTTGGAAAAATGGATTCCATATTTGGAATCAGGATGCTCACATTTTGTGAATAGGTAACTTTTATTTTTAGACATTTTGAATAATTATTGCGGTAAATATTTTATTTACCATGGTTAAGGGTAAATCCGGTAAATAAGGGTTAAAAAATAATATTATAATAATACTAAATTACCCTAAAACGTGTCCTAGCCTTATTGGTTGATACATGTTCGACCATAGTCATCTTAGGGTAGATTTTGGAACCCCATGGAGCCACTTGTAGGTGATAGGGACACTTTATTTTAATTAAGTTAAAATTAATACAAAAATGACACAAGCATATATCTTTTAGCAACACAAATTTTACATAGGGTTATATATGTTGTAATTTCAACTATAAATATTCATTAGAAAGATAAAAATATTTCCTACATAATAATATTTTATTTATAATTTTTAGAGATTACATAATTTAATTTATTTATGACACAATGATGATGCATTAATTAACATAATAGTGAAAATTTAAAATAATTGATATTATAAAAACACAAATAAATATAATTTAAGACGTTTAATGAATTAAAATAATTTTAAAGGATAATATGACATATTAGGATTGATTTAATTAACTTATTTAGAAGTAATAATTCTGTTATGAGTTCCACAAAAATCTACTATTGAATAGTGTCAAAATTGACATAAAAGAGTTTTTAAAACAAATATTTTATTATTAATTGATATTAAATTCCTAAAAATATAAGGTTCGGCCAACAAACTTATATCATGATAGTTGTATCATTAATGGGCCACTTGGGTGTCGCTTGGATGTATATGGTATGTTTATTAACCATATAATATAAAAATACAAAGAAACCTGACTAAATTCTATTGGATGAGTTTTTTTCGACCCATACCCACCTTAACATTTAAATAATAAACTTTGGAGCCATTAGAAACTGAATATGAATTTATTATAAATTAATATTTCTAGCTTTTCTAAAGGTGCCCTCACCCCTCTTATAAAAGGGAACTCCTCCTTCTCATTTCTTCACACCATCAAAGCCTTTTGGTTCGGCCAAACTCTGACCAAATACTCTCCCAACATCCCTCACTACAACCCAGAGGCCTTATTCTGATCATAAAGAAAACCTAAGGATCCCTTTTGATCAAATCAAAAGGAAGAACCCGAAGAAGAGGTAATGATTTCACCACACTTTTCCAAGTTCCTTTCTTCTTCCACTTCTTCTTCCGTTGTTATTACCATTCTAAAATAATAACTCCAGTATCATATATATACTGTGATGTTATTATAAATATGGTACAACCATATTCAGTATTCTATCCACCCTTTGAATAACATGTCACCATACGTGCGTACGTACGGCTTACCGCCTCCACGTCGTGGTGTAATTTTTATTCAATATATTATTATTTGGATGGGTATAATAATGATGTGAAACTCATGTAAATAATAAATATAAAATGTTAATGACTCTGTATATATGATATACCATCCATTTATATTTTATTTTAATATCAAAAAAATGATATTGTTGCTCGTGCGTACGTACGGACTACCGTCTCCACGAACGCGATGAGATTCATTCTCCATCGTATCCATTCAAGTATAATTATCATTTGATAATTTAAAAATAATGTTTAAGGACATGATATCATTCTGGATATTATTAAGATAAAACCTATCCATTACAAACATGGCTTATGTTACAAAACATATAAAAGAAAATGAGTAAGTTAACACCCGAAACGACAATAATTCTATGATATTATTAACAAAGTAATGTTAAAAGATCATATATGATATCATATTAATGTATATGATTATTGAATAATTTAATAACAATTATTTCACCATTATACAGGAGGTTAACCTACCCCAACAAGGGAAAAGTACAAGGTAAGGGTTTATTTCGCAATCTCTTCATTATCCGAGGTTGTTTATACAAAATAATCTACTGGGACTTCTTTATCATCCACATCCATGTTTCTTAAAAATGTATTTCAAAACATTTTTACTATATACTATGATATGGGTTAAATTAATTTATACCCTTGTTTGAATTTTTATAAGAGGTTTATAAAACAATCTTTCTGTCGTTTTCCAAGCAAGGTGTTTTTTAACCTTTTCGACAAAATTAAGGTAAGAATGTTTTTTTTAACTTATACATCGGGTGTGGCTATTTACTGTCGTTATAAAATCGTGAAAGCTTCCATTACAATCTTATAAAAATATTTTAAAATTAAATGTTTTATTTTATAATTCTGTGACTTTTAAATGATTTCAAAATGAATATTTTAGGAATTTTTGAAAGGTACTCTTTATCAAGATCATAATTTTTAATATTTTAAAGATTTTTCTTTCTAAATATTTTTAATTAATGTCCTTGTTTTCAAAATGATTTTAAGGATTTATTTATATGGACATGATGGTTTTGATAAGATATTTTTTTTCAAAAGTTTTAAAGTGGTATGGGACACTTTGATTCAAAAATCTCTTTTAAATTACTTCCTTTATAAATGTGTGACTATTCAATGATTTTGAAAAAAGAGATATTTCTCTAAAATAGTTTTGATTTCATCTATGTCAACATCCTTTGATGGATTTTAAGCTTATTTGAAGTTGATTTATTATTATACAAAACTTCCATTTTGTATTGAAGGTTTTGTGATTTGTTTGAATATAGATGTGTTATTTTTATACCATTCATGGTTTTTGGAGAAAGTATTGACATTTCGTATGATAGTTTTAATACGAATGTTTATGTTATGTTTAAACCTTTTCATATGGGAATGCATTGGACTTAGTAAGTGATAGGTGGAGCCCGCTATAGCTCCTCGATGCATCGGTAGGTCTCATGAGACAAACTAGTGTCTTGGCACAAGGCCTTGGAAAAATCTTATTTGTAGTCTTAGCACGAGGCCTTGGCTATGTGGTTATGATAGTCTGGTATTATGCATTCCATCATTATGAAAGTGGTTATTGATATTGCATGTGATTATTCGATTAGTAGAATATCAATGTTAATAAGTAAATGGCATTATTTCATTTTATGTTGGCCATACTATGTTGAAGTACAAATTTAAAAGGGCTTTTGTTTTAGTTATACATTGCCTTAAATGTTTATGCTTATTTTTGAAAGTTTCCGCCATATCGTTATCTTTACTGGGCATTTGAGCTCACCCCTTTTCTATGTTTTATTTTTCCCAATATGTGAAGAGGTAAATTATGAATCACCTGCAGGGATATTATGAGGGGATAATAGTGTGGACTATAAAGAAATTATGTCGTTGTAGTAGTTTTTCACTTTATGATTTAATGTAAAACATTATGAATATATCTAGTGTTTCCAAGGCTACTAAACCAATCGGTATTTCAAGATTTGATCTTTCTTGTGATCATTCCAATGTTATGTAATAATGCACCGACTTTGGGTAACTGGGGTTGGGGCGTTACAGTCTAATAGTTTTGTAGCTTCCCTAAGAGGTTGATGCCTTTGATGTGGGTCAATATGGAGGCTATGGATTATCACATTTGATTTTCATCTTTTTGCTTGAATTTTTTTTCTTAATTTAATCCCTTTTGGTTTTAATTATTATCCCTTTTAATTTGAACTATTATTGTGACTATAATAAATTTGTTCTTTTGTTACACATGATAATTTTTTCTTTTTTTGTTTCACATCACCATGTGGATGACCTTCTTCAGTGAATTTTCTAGTTGACCTTCATTGTTTAATTATGTAAAGACTCTATCTAAGTGGAAGAGATCATTCTTGGATAGATAAACATCATATGTTAACCTATTGATTGACTTTAATTTACATTCTAACAAAAATAGATTTGTATTCGTAGTAGGAGTTTTTAGAAACTCTGTGTATAAGGGTATATATGGACATAATTGTATGAATTTGTAAACTCAATGTGAAGTTGGTCATGATGGATGTATTATGAGAAGTATGAAATAGTATGCATAATGAGACTTTGTACAGGTGTGATAATCAATAACAATTATAATCATTATTTTATTATAGTATATAATCAATGATTTGGGTGAATAAACAGTCATTTCCTGAAGTATTTCTTTTAACCAAACCGTAAAATATTTTTACATGCATTTTACATTATTTAATTACATGAATGTGGTTAATTATTAGGTTGTAAAACTAAAATAAATCCATTTTTACAAGTTTTTAATTGAAATAAAATTACAAAGGGGTAATAATTTCCATGGGAGTTTGGAATTTAGTAAAAAAAATATGGAGAACTTGATTTAACCCTATAGGTGTCTGCACTGATCCTAATAGAAATTTCTTTAAATATTAATTAAATTAATTTATTAATAAGTTAAACGAGTATTAGAAGGGTCTCATTTGTTGATCCAATCAAATACGGGATCTTAATAACTACCTTTTAATATAATTTTCCTCTCATATGAAATGATAAATCAAATTGTTTTCATCTACTATTTGAGTCATCATTCAAAGGTATTCACAACTGGTAAGCCTCAATGTCCCTTATTTTTTTTATTTTTCTTCCAATCTATTTTGATGAGATTCAACTAAAATCAATATTTTAGTTATTTTCTTATGGTTATTTAATTATTTGTATTGGAATCAAATAAAATTTTTAAATTGAACATGTAATCCTCTCCGAGTATCCATAATGTTATTTCAAGATATTTTTTTATTATATTGGTGTTGAAGAGTTTTGTGATTTTTTTGAAGGGGTTGGGTTATGTATAGAATTATCAATGGAACCTATTGGAGTTTTTGTTCTTCTTGAGAGACTCTTGGGAATTTTATTATGTATTATTTGACAATTTAGGTGATGTATGATATGTTCTTTGTCAATGATATTACATATTTCATAGAAAATTAGTGTCTGTTGTTGATTGATTTTTTTATAATGTATTACATGATATGGTTCCCTAATAATGTGACGGGTGAGGATGTTTTTTATCATAGTATTATGTGGGTTCCTAGTATGATGTGTGCTTTGATGATAAAAACCATGGGTGGAATTTTAGGATTTTTCATATGGGTTGCGGCCATAGGATTTTGGGGATGTCTCTCACCATGGGATAGGGGACATTAGGGGAGTGTAAACATAGGGAAGGTCCCATGAGGTGGTATTTGACCATGATATGTTTAGAGATATCCTCAATTAATGATAACAAAAGGGTGATGATGTTGACAATAAAAAGGGATGTGGGATACACTATTTGTTCCCATGAGAACAGAGGGGTGATTTTGAAAATGGTTTGGCTGTAGGATCCTCATAGTGTATATATTTCCCCACAACCATTCAGAAATTCAATGTTATGGATAGTTATATAACCTGTTTCATTGATTATAATTCATATTTTATCATTTGAATTATGATGAATTGGTTCTAGGATAATAGATGAGGGGTGATGAATTATTCTACCTCACAGTGTGTTCAGACCATGGGGGAATCATCACCCCCTGGCCTTAAATAAATCAGGTATATATATCACCCATGTCTTGATAATCATGATATGGAGTAGGTTATGTTAACTATATTGGTGATCATACATTTCACTTTTCATACCCCTATGTGCATCAAGATATTTTCTAGGGACATAATTAGTGAGGTAATACTATGTTAATTATCACACCCTCCATGGTAACTTTAAAACACATACATGTTTTATGGTTTGTGATGTATGAAAGGGAAAGTTACATGGGTCTGGATCTTAGTAGATGGTGGTTCAGTGTATACATGGGTGAAAGTTGATGGATATTTTTGGATAAAACTGGGTTGATCCTTAATGATGCTTTAATATAGATTTATTTATACTTTTTGGTAGTATCATTATTGACTCCATCCAAATAGAAAATGTAAAAATCCAAAATGAAGTAATACCTAAATATGGGTATTATTCTCATGACAGTTTAAAATAATAAGAGGCTGTATAAATTCTCATGGATCGCACAAACCCCTAAGGGATACGTGATTGTGAGACCACCATGAGTCCACAGGAAGGATCCGTGCACAGCTTATTTCCTATAGTAGAACTTTTGAATCCACTTTTAATAAATCCTTTTATATTACAAAAAACCCCATAAAATCAGTGTCCACATAGAAGCTACCATGAATGTACCCCCAGGATGTCTGAATTTTCAACTAATAAACCCCTAGAAAACCATCTAAAATTTCTTAGAAATAGGAAGAAATATCCATACGGAGGGTGCCTCTAGTGGTCCTAAGACTCATGTGTTACATCACTATTGAGGATAATAATTTTCCTAAAAAACATTCAAGAAAGATCATAAACCCCCAAAACATTGTAAAATAACCAAATGAAATAAAAGGGTTGGGGGCAGGTGCCTCTTGTGGTTTTAAAAATAAAGAACCCCCCAGATGATCAGAAAGATATAGTAACACCACAAAAACATTCCCACTTTGTCTCACGAAGGCCTTCTAGCAAGAAATTTTCATCACACCAAAAGCATCATATATTTACAACCGACATCACGCTGGCCCTTAACTCAATAAGGTAAAGCATATGATGATTTCTATGAAATTAACATTAAACTCCACAAATCCATTTTTTAGTCACAAGACACATCACCAAGGAGTATATTGATTATCTTCCACAACACTCATGCAAGCTTGTGAGATCCCTCACCTTTGTAAAAGAAACTATGGAAATAAAAGTAGGAAGAGGAAGGAGCCCCTCACAATCGTAAAACTCATGTGGCACACCTAGGATGTTCATAGTATGGTCTCATAATACTCCTAATCAATGTGGTATGATTTTTCAGTGAACCCTAGATAGATTATCCCTATATCATGGGAATTCCCATGTAAGTGTCTTGAGATCACATGAATGCCATTCGATAAGTTCCTTGACCTTGAGAACTCCCTTGGTGCTGTCAGTATGAAAATATGAAAGTCAATTTGAATGTTTGCATATGAAACAAATTACCCATTGATTATATATAATCCAGTGACTGAGGTGATGGTGTTTTGGTCATTGAAAGACATGTGAATCCCACTGATTGATTCAAGGAAGGACTGCACAAAGACCTTTGATGTAGAGGCCCTCCGCTGACTCCAATATGTATTCGTGTGATATGCACTATGCAAGGTAATGAATAATCATGGTGGTGAGGAATATAAATTCCCTAAAAAATCATGTAAAAATAAACAACAATTTATTTGGATGTATGAACTCCTTGAACCTCATACCAACACTAGAGAAGATTTAGTTTAGTGGTTGATCTCATGTCCGGAAAAGCTTCTTATCAAGTAAGATCTAGGGAATGACCAGAGAAATCAAACAAAATGCATAAAAACATCACATAAACACTGAAAGATCAAACAGAGGACTTCTATCCAAACATGTAAATAAAATCCAACATGTTTTCTAGATCATGTGAGACATAATACAAACTAACACTAATGAAATATAATACATTTTCAATAAAAGGATGTAACAGAGTAAAATAAGGGAGACTTTGTAAAGACCCGCAAATTTCAAGGAAATTTTTTTCTTAATTTTCTTTGGAATTTTACAAGAGCGCAGCTTCAGACGGCACCTGATTCCGAGGCCCGGTGTGCCCGGAATCAATTTCCGAAGTTTGGCTCGGGTACGTTCAGTGAACGGACGAGCGAGTTTTTCTATCTTTTGAACCGGTGCCCGGAATCGAATTCTGAGGGCACCGATGAAATCGCAGCGCCGGTATTTTCTTAGAAACGCCTCTTCCGGAGTTGCGTTTGCTCAGACGTGGTTTTTAAATTTTGCGGCTTTAAGTCAGAATAAAATAAAGTTTGTGCGACAACTTTATTTTATTTCACTTAAGCTTCTTGGAAGCCACTTGAAGTCACTTAAAGGCGGCTTGAACTGAGTTGAACTGGATAGGATGCTATCCAGAAATATCCTACCCCCTTGGTAGGATATTTGTGAGGTGGGGCCCGCACGAGCCCCGCCGTTTCTTTCGCTAAGTAACGCACCCGCGAAAACCCGTCAAAGTAACTGAAAAGTCAATCGACGCTTTTTCTTTAATTCTTAACAGACCATTTAATTGGGTGGTTTATTTCGTGAATTAAATGGGCTGTTTCTTTCGTGAATTAAATGGGTCGTTTCTTTCGAATTGATGGATCGTTTCTTAACCGGTTTCGTGTGTTGGCATGTTTATAAAATAAGACCAACAAAAAAATCCTTTGAAAGGATTTGAGAGGATCTTGTTTCTTCATCTCCCCGCGAAGAACGCGAAGAACGCGAAGAACGCGAAGAACGCCGGCGATCGGAATTCGACGACGCACGCCGAGATCTGCGACGTCGACGAGCTTTACCCACGACGTTCTTCGGCGACGCCTCTTCTTCCGCAGCCGATTCTCGTTCGGCAACTAAGGTAAGAATCAGATCGTTTAAATTCTCCCTTTTTAAATTTCAATAACAACGGATTTAAATTAATTAAATCCGTTTGTTCTTGATCCGGAGATTGGCGACGCGACGCCGGATACCGCGACGATCCCCCCTTCTTCCGCGACGAGCAATCCCGCGACGATCCCTCGTTCGGCAACGACAGCTGCGAGGTAAGGGATGTTGGATTATTTTTATCTTATTTCCCCCGTGTTTATTCTTTTAAAATGAAGAACATGATCTCCGACGATTTTAATTTATTTAAAATTGTTGTTGATTATTCCTCCCGTGGATTATGACTAACGCGGAGGGTGCGGGTCTAACGAACAAGACCCGGCAACCCTCCGCCGATCTCTTTTGTTGTGCGGATATGGCGGACGACGACGAACCGCGCGGCAGGGGCGATCTGTTGATCCCGCAGTGAAGGTCGGCCCCCGGGAGGAGCAACGGTGCAGACGGGAAAGGAATCGGGCCACCGGAGCATCTCCGGCGGCCCGCGGAAGGCGGCGGCGGCGCCCGGCGCGCCGCCGTGGAGGAAGTCCGCCGCGGCTGAAGCCGCGGCGGCGGCGGCGGCCGGTTCCGCGGCCGCGCGGAACCGGGAATGGACGCGGCGGCCCGGCCGCGTCCGCGTGACAGGCGGCCACCCGCGGGGCCGCGTTTCGCTTGAGCCGCGGGTCAAGCCCGCGGCGCCCTCCTTCGGCCGCTCGGCCGAAGCCGAGCCGGCCGGTCCGGTCGGCCGGGCCGCGCCCAGGCCGGACCGGACCCGGCCTAGCCGGGTCGGGCCGACCCGGTTCGGCCGACCCAAGGGGGGGGGGGGGGGTTCGGGCCGGGTCGCCCCGGGCCCAGAACCCCCGTTTCGGGCCCTCTTCGGTCTTTCGCCCATATCTTGGGCCTGGGACCTCCGATTGACGAACCGTCAGCGGCTACGCGATCCTTGGATCGAGACGGTCGTTTCGGTATATTATACTCAAAGTTTCGGAAGACTTTGGGTTCGGCCGGGTTGGTTCGTACACGAAACCAACCGGGCCCTCGGAGCGGAAACGCTCATAACTTGAGCTACGGACGTCCGAACGACGTACCGTCAGCTGTGGTAGTTTCCTCTAAGTGAGACGGAACTTTTGGCATACTCCGCCCGAGGATCGGATACAGGTGGAGTACGGTCGGGTTGGTTTTGCTCAAAAAACCAACCGGGCCCCTGGGACGAAAATGCCAATAACTCTCAGACCGGGCGTCCGATTGACGCGCCGTCTGTTGCGTTGAGATCCTGTTGTCGATGCGGAACTTTTGGATACATCAACTTCGGACTACGTGTCAGTTGATGTATCAGCCTCTCGGCTCGTGGAGCGGACCCTCCTAAACGAGCTCGCTTTGTGCGGGAACCCTAGCGTTGGCTGTGACTTCGACGACAGAGCATAGATCCTCTGTGGACTGCGACGACGACAGAGCAGAGATCCTCCGTGGACTGCGACGACGGCAGAGAAGAGATCCTCCGTGGACTGCGACGACGGCAGAGCAGAGATCCTCCGTGGACTGCGACGACGGCAGAGCAGAGATCCTCCGTGGACTGCGACGACGGCAGAGCAGAGATCCTCCGTGGACTGCGACGACGACTGTGCAGAGATCCTCAGTGGACTGCGTCGACTACTACACTCAGCGATCCTACGTGGATCAGTGCTACCGGTTCTGTGTGAGTCACTGCCTACAGGTTCTGTGTGAGCCCGATCCTATGTGGGTCCTTACTGCCGGTTCTGTGTGAGCCACTGCCTACAGGTTCTGTGTGAGCCCGATCCAGTGTGGGTCTTTTGCGGGGGTTAGTACCTATCGATCCTTCGTGGGTCCGACGACTTAGATGGATCAGTGATCATCTTTGACGTCATCTGAAAAAGTATACCTGGTTGAGCTGAATCTTATGTTACTCTCCTTTGTGGATTGTGTTGAACTATCCTTTGTGGATTTACTGTTTACTCTCCTTGTGGATTTGAGTCTTGCTTCCCTATGTGGATTGAGTTGTTCTTGAGCTCATGAGCAGAGCTAGAAGTGGGGACTTAGGTATATGTATGGGCATATACCTAAGTCGAGTCAGATGTTACTTCGTGATTGCATCTTTCTTTTGTGCTATATCCTTTGTGGATTTCGGGAGACCTTCGGGGGTCTCGGGGTCCTTACTGAGTAGCTTGTACTCACCCCTGCACGGGCTATGCCCGCACCTTGTTGTGTTGGTTGAAGACGACGGACAGCGCTAATCACAGTTGGGGCGTGGAGCAGGACGGTACCTGGAGGTGGACCACTGGGCGGGACGTGCTCGGAGCGGACGTGGGACCCGAGGAGCCTGGAGGCTATCTGTACCCACCCTTCAGGTGGGATTGCCAGTGGACGAAACGAGGCCGCCGTCTTTTCTTCAGTTGCTGTACTTTACTTTTCAGTTGTACTTTACAGTTGGGCTTGTATTTCCGGCCCCCTTTACTTTTCTGCACTTTACTTTCCGCTTGCTGACTCTGTGTGGTTGTTACTTATAAAGGCAATGCCTTCCCTGTTTACTGGGATTTTACGCCTTGGTGCTAGTCGCCAGCCCCTGGCCTATGGAAGGTGGGCTTGGGGTAGTCATGGCACGGGCCCCGAGGACAGGTCGTGACAAATTGGTATCAGAGGCGGTCGGTTCTACCGCAGACTCTGATCGTCCTTTCTTTCTACATGAAGCAATAGTGTTTAGTGTATTGAGTGTGGTTATCAGTTCAGGGAGCCCAGTGTTGGTGCGGCGGCCGACGTATCCATACACCAGGACCCTGACTCCTGATTTCCGACTTAATGCATGAAAACATTGATTGCGTGTGTGTTTCAAGTCTTCTTTGTGGTTACTTGTGTCAGCTCACCGGGTATACTGATCTGCTTATGAAAGTCTCAAGTTTTCATTGTGATTACTTGTGCCAGCTCACCAGGTATACTGTTCTGACTGTGGTTCTCTTGTTCTCCTTTTCAGGATGGCCCCGCGACGACAGCCGGCTAGGGTTCCGAGTGTAGGGCGTGACGGCAGCCCACCGAGCGACGAGGCCTCGGTGCAGGGCCCTTTGCCAGCAGTGGCAACGGCGGTAGCTTTACCCGCCGAGCCACCGATGCTACCAGTACCAGACGCTGACGATGCACGTCGCCTCAGGGCACTGCATGAGTTTCAGAGCCAGCGACCGCCCAGGTTTCGCGGTGAGGCGGACCCCCAGGCCGCCGAGGACTGGCTAGAGGCGGTGGTACGGATCTTTAGGCTAGTGAGGACACCAGCGGATCTCATGGTGATTCTCGCAGCGAGCCTCCTGCAGGCGGCAGCAGGACGATGGTGGAGCCTGATGCTCCAGGTTCACGATGAGGCATCCTTGCTCTGGACGGACTTCGAGAGCCTCTTCCGCTCTGAGATCGTCCCGGCCACCCTCCGAGCGGTGCGCATCCAGGAGCTTCTCCAGCTGCGCCAGGGCAGCATGACGGTCGCTCAGTACGCGGTGAGGTTCACGGACCTATCTCGCTACTCGACCGACATGGTACGGGACCCCTTCTTCCGGGCCCGGACCTTCGAGCAGGGCTTGCGACAGGAGATTCGGGCGCCGCTGATCTCCCTCAGCATTCCGACCCAGGCGGGAGTGCTGGAGCGAGCCCTCCTGATCGAGAGCTTCCTGGCAGAGCCTTCTTCAACGGCGAGACCTAGCGCAGGGCGACAGGTAGCTGAGTCTTCGGGAGCAGGTAGCCGACGGATGACTCTCGGGTCCAGGCAGACCAGACCCCCACGCAGACGGCCTCAGGACACCGGCTCAGCAGTGCGAGGCACACAGCGGAGTGCTAGCCTTCCGAGAGGCAGGCTGTGCTACTCCTGCGGCGGGCAGGGTCACATGGCTCGTGACTGCCCGACTCGCCGACCAGAGGAGCAGCAGACGGTGGAGGGGCCACCCAGGCAGAGGCAGAGGGTCGACCGTGGCGGTCCGCAGGGAGGAGGCGGACGAGGCAGAGGAGCTGGCCGAGCAGCGGGTGGTGGGCGACGCTTCCAGGCTCTACCCCCACCACCACCAGGAGGGCCACCTCGACCACAGGGAGCTGGCGGGCAGGGGCAGGCCCAGCTCCAGGCAGTGGAGGCCTACGACCCCGACATGCCAGAGATGATTCGAGGTACGATCTGTGTCTATTCCACCCTTGCTGCAGTACTTATAGACACAGGAGCGAGTCACTCTTTCATAGCCTCTGCCCTTGTTCGGAGCTCGGAGATTCCGACTGAGCCGTTGGCTCGATCCTTACGGCTAGAGACTCCTACGGGAGCAGACTCGACGATTACGCACTGGTGCCGGCAGTGTGAGCTTACTCTAGGAGGCGAGAGCTTCGGCTGGGATCTCCTTGTAGCGGCGTCGAGGCCTTACGACGTCATCTTGGGCATGGATTGGCTATCCACGGTTCATGCCCAGATCGACTGTTTTAGGCGCAAGGTGCGATGTGTTCGCACCGACGGGAGCAGGTTTACCTTCACCGGCGAGAAGGGAACCTTTGCAGCACAGGATGGACATCCGCGGAGGAGAGTGCAGCCCATCTCTCATCAGTTGGCTAGCCTCATCCTAGGAGCAGTGGACGTGCGGAGTCCGGGTTTTCCTGCAGTGGTGGACCAGTACGTGGACGTCTTTCCCGACGACGTTCCAGGGCTACCTCCTCGTAGAGAGGTAGACTTTTACATCGACTTGTACCCAGGGACAGCCCCGATATCTACTCCAGCATATCGGATGGCCCCCGCCGAGCTTCGGGAGCTGCGGGTACAGTTGGAGGACTTGCAGAGCAAGGGGTTTATCCGACCCAGTGTTTCACCCTGGGCTTCCCCGATTTTGTTCGCCAAGAAGGCGGACGGGAGCTTGCGACTATGTGTCGACTATCGTCGCCTGAACCAGGTGACAGTGAGGAACAAGTATCCGCTGCCACGGATTGATGACCTCTTCGATCAGCTCAAGGGAGCGCGGTGGTTCTCGAAGATAGACCTCCGGTCAGGCTATCATCAGCTCAGAGTTCGAGACGAGGATGTGCAGAAGACGGCCTTCAGGTGTCGGTATGGCCATTATGAGTTCTTGGTTATGCCGTTCGGCGTAACCAATGCTCCAGCAGTGTTCATGAGCCTCATGAACAGGATCTTCCAGCCATGCCTCGACCGATTTGTCGTTGTCTTCATTGACGACATTTTGGTATACTCGACGACTGAGGAGGAGCATGCCTACCACCTGCGAGTAGTGCTAGACACACTCCGAGAGCACCAGCTTTATGGCAAGCTCTCAAAATGCCAGTTCTGGTTACGTGAGGTCCATTTCTTGGGGCACGTCATTTCTGAGGCGGGAGTTGCAGTGGATCCCGCGAAGATCGAGGCAGTGCTAGCTTGGGAGCCACCCAGGAGCGTGACGGAGGTGCGGAGCTTCTTGGGCCTAGCCGGATACTATCGGAGATTCGTGCCAGACTTCTACAGAGTTGCGGCACCACTCTCAGCTTTGACAAAGAAGGGGAAACCCTTCGTGTGGTCAGACAGATGTCAGCAGAGCTTCCAGGAGCTGAGACAGAGATTGACCAGCGCACCTATCTTAAGGTTGCCTGAGGAGGGAGTTGGGTACGTAGTTTACTGCGATGCATCAGGGACTGGACTCGGGTGCGTCCTGATGCAGGAGCGGGCTGTGATCGCCTACGGATCATGTCAGTTGAGGCCGAATGAGCAGAACTACGCCACTCATGACCTGGAGTTAGCAGCAGTGGTCTTCGCTCTGAAGACTTGGCGGCACTATCTGATGGGCGAGCGCTTCACAGTCTTTTCTGACCACCAGAGTCTCAGTTATATCTTCTCTTAGAAGGACCTGAACCTGAGACAGCGGAGATGGCTTGAGTTCCTCCAGGACTATGACTTTGAGATAGTCTATACTCTTGGGAAGGGGAACGTGGTAGCCGATGCCCTCAGCAGGAGGACGGGCATTCAGCTACTTGAGGAGGCGACGGAGCAGCTAGCCTCCTTACAGATATCCTTTGTGGATAGAGA
Source organism: Viscum album (assembly GCA_963277665.1). Lineage (NCBI taxonomy): Eukaryota > Viridiplantae > Streptophyta > Magnoliopsida > Santalales > Viscaceae > Viscum > Viscum album. The sequence goes on along the minus strand of OY728142.1, from coordinate 2,041,748,371 downwards.
CGGAGCAGCCTTTCTTCAGTCACTCGCAGTCTCTCCTCCACTTCTACAGCGTGTCAGAGAGGCTCAGCGTGGGGACGCTGACTGTGAGACCCGGCGTGCACTGATATCTTCAGGTCAGGCGCCTGATGGCTTCTCCCTTGGAGCAGAGCACGACATCCTTTTCAGAGGACGTACCTTCGTACCAGTCGCTTTACGAGAGGAGGTGCTGAGAGAGTTTCACACTTCTCCCTTGGCGGTACATCCTGGAGTGGCGAAGATGTACCAGGATCTCAGGCGATAGCACTGGTGGCCGGGCATGAAGAAAGCTGTGGCAGAGTTCGTTTCTCGATGCCTCACCTGCCAGCAGGTGAAGGCAGAGCATCAGGTACCAGCAGGCTTGGTACAGCCCTTGGAGGTCCCAGAGTGGAAGTGGGATGGCATATCTATGGACTTCGTGACTGGACTTCCACGCACTTCCAGAGGTCACGACTCCATTTGGGTGATTGTCGACCGACTTACCAAGTCGGCACACTTCTTACCCATCAGAGAGCAGGGCTCAGTGGAGAGCTTAGGACGTATTTACGTCCAGGAGATCGTACGGCTTCACGGTGTGCCATCGTCTATCGTCTCCGATCAAGATGCTCGTTTCACTTCCCGGCTTTGGAAGGGGTTGCAGGAGGCGTTCGGGACGCGGCTCCATCTGAGCACAGCCTTCCACCCTCAGACGGATGGTCAGACGGAGAGGACCATACAGACACTCGAGGACATGCTCCGTGCATGTGTTCTCAACTTTGGTCGCAGCTGGGAGGACCACCTACCCTTGGTGGAGTTCGCGTACAACAACAGCTACCACTCCACCATCGGGATGGCACCATACGAGGCGTTGTACGGCAGACCCTGCAGATCACCGTTGTGCTGGACAGACCCTGGGGAGTCAGCACTCGTGGGACCAGAGATGGTCCGAGCCACGACAGAGAAGGTCCAGATCATCCAGGAGAGGATGAGGACAGCTCAGAGCCGGCAGAAGTCATATGCTGACAGGAGGCGGAGGCCACTAGAGTTCGAGGATGGCGACCACGTCTTTTTGCATGTCTCACCTCGACGTGGTTTACGGAGATTTGGCCGAGGCGGCAAGTTGTCTCCACGCTTCATCGGGCCATTCCAGGTCCTCAGCAGGATAGGAGAGGTGGCTTATCGCCTGGCTCTACCACCTCAGTTGCACCGGGTGCACGATGTCTTTCACGTGTCTCAGCTGAGGAGATACGTGCACGACCCGACGCACATCATCGACTTTGGGGAGCTGGACGTGGACGATGGGGCGACTTTTGCGGAGGTCCCAGTGGAGATCGAGGATCGACAGGAGCGGGTCCTACGTGGGCGGTCGATTCCTCTTGTGCGCGTCATATGGCATCACGGGAACCTCCAGGAGAGCACTTGGGAGCGGGAGGCTCAGATGCGTGCTCAGTACCCCCATTTGTTCCCCTAGTTTTTGATGTATCTTTACGGGGACGTAAAGCCCTGAGGTGGGAGTAATGTAAAGACCCGCAAATTTCAAGGAAATTTTTTTCTTAATTTTCTTTGGAATTTTACAAGAGCGCAGCTTCAGACGGCACCTGATTCCGAGGCCCGGTGTGCCCGGAATCAATTTCCGAAGTTTGGCTCGGGTACGTTCAGTGAACGGACGAGCGGGTTTATCTATCTTTTGAACCGGTGCCCGGAATCGAATTCTGAGGGCACCGATGAAATCGCAGCGCCGGTATTTGCTTAGAAACGCCTCTTCCGGAGTTGCGTTTGCTCAGAGGTGGTTTTTAAATTTTGCGGCTTTAAGTCAGAATAAAATAAAGTTTGTGCGACAACTTTATTTTATTTCACTTAAGCTGCTTGGAAGCCACTTGAAGTCACTTAAAGGCGGCTTGAACTGAGTTGAACTGGATAGGATGCTATCCAGAAATATCCTACCCCCTTGGTAGGATATTTGTGAGGTGGGGCCCGCACGAGCCCCACCGTTTCTTTCGCTAAGTAACGCACCCGCGAAAACCCGTCAAAGTAACTGAAAAGTCAACCAACGCGTTTTCTTTAATTCTTAACAGACCATTTAATTGGGCGGTTTATTTCGTGAATTAAATGGGCTGTTTCTTTCGTGAATTAAATGGGTCGTTTCTTTCGAATTGATGGATCGTTTCTTAACCGGTTTCGTGTGTTGGCATGTTTATAAAATAAGACCAACCAAAAAATCCTTTGAAAGGATTTGAGAGGATCTTGTTTCTTCATCTCCCCGCGAAGAACGCGAAGAACGCGAAGAACGCGAAGAACGCGAAGAACGCCGGCGACCGGAATTCGACGACGCATGCCGAGATCTGCGACGTCGACGAGCTTTACCCACGACGTTCTTCGGCGACGCCTCTTCTTCCGCAGCCGATTCTCGTTCGGCAACTAAGGTAAGAATCAGATCGTTTAAATTCTCCCTTTTTAAATTTCAATAACAACGGATTTAAATTAATTAAATCCGTTTGTTCTTGATCCAGAGATTGGCGACGCGACGCCGGATACCGCGACGACGCGACGATCCCCCCTTCTTCCGCGACGAGCAATCCCGCGACGATCCCTCGTTCGGCAACGACAGCTGCGAGGTAAGGGATGTTGGATTATTTTTATTTTATTTCCCCCGTGTTTATTCTTTTAAAGTGAAGAACATGATCTCCGACGATTTTAATTTATTTAAAATTGTTGTTGATTATTCCTCCCGTGGATTATGACTAACGCGGAGGGTGCGGGTCTAACGAACAAGACCCGGCAACCCTCCGCCGATCTCTTTTGTTGTGCGGATATGGCGGACGACGACGAACCGCGCGGCAAGGGCGATCTGTTGATCCCGCAGTGAAGGTCTGCCCCCGGGAGGAGCAACGGCGCAGACGGGAAAGGAATCGGGCCACCGGAGCATCTCCGGCGGCCCGCGGAAGGCGGCGGCGGCGCCCGGCGCGCCGCCGTGGAGGAAGTCCGCCGCGGCTGAAGCCGCGGCGGCGGCGGCGGCCGGTTCCGCGGCCGCGCGGAACCGGGAACGGACGCGGCGGCCCGGACGCGTCCGCGTGACAGGCGGCCCCCCGCGGGGCCGCGTTTCGCTTGAGCCGCGGGTCAAGCCCGCGGCGCCCTCCTTCGGCCGCTCGGCCGAAGCCGAGCCGGCCGGTCCGGTCGGCCGGGCCACGCCCAGGCCGGACCGGACCCGGCCTAGCCGGGTCGGGCCGGGTCGGGCCGACCCGGTTCGGCCGACCCAAGGGGGGGGGGGGGGGGGGGGGTTCGGGCCGGTTCGGGCCGGGTCGCCCCGGGCCCAGAACCCTCGTTTCGGGCCCTCTTCGGTCTTTCGCCCATATCTTGGGCCTGAGACCTCCGATTGACGAACCGTCAGCGGCTACGCGATCCTTGGATCGAGACGGTCGTTTTGGTATATTATACTCAAAGTTTCGGAAGACTTTGGGTTCGGCCGGGTTGGTTCGTACACGAAACCAACCGGGCCCTCGGAGCGGAAACGCTCATAACTTGAGCTACGGACGTCCGAACGACGTACCATCAGCTGTGGTAGTTTCCTCTAAGTGAGACGGAACTTTTGGCATACTCTGCCCGAGGATCGGATACAGGCGGAGTACGGTCGGGTTGGTTTTGCTCAAAAAACCAACCGGGCCCCTGGGACGAAAATGCCAATAACTCTCAGACCGGACGTCCGATTGACGCGCCGTCTGTTGCGTTGAGATCCTGTTGTCGATGCGGAACTTTTGGATACATCAACTTCGGACTACGTGTCAGTTGATGTATCAGCCTCTCGGCTCGTGGAGCGGACCCTCCTAAACGAGCTCGCTTTGTGCGGGAACCCTAGCGTTGGCTGTGACTTCGACGACAGAGCAGAGATCCTCCGTGGACTGCGACGACGACAGAGCAGAGATCCTCCGTGGACTGCGACGACGGCAGAGCAGAGATCCTCCGTGGACTGCGACGACGGCAGAGCAGAGATCCTCCGTGGACTGCGACGACGGCAGAGCAGAGATCCTCCGTGGACTGCGGCGACGACTGTGCAGAGATCCTCAGTGGACTGCGTCGACTACTGCACTCAGCGATCCTACGTGGATCAGTGCTACCGGTTCTTGTGTGAGTCACTGCCTACAGGTTCTGTGTGAGCCCGATCCTATGTGGGTCCTTACTGCCGGTTCTGTGTGAGCCACTGCCTACAGGTTCTGTGTGAGCCCGATCCTGTGTGGGTCTTTTGCGGGGGTTAGTACCTATCGATCCTTCGTGGGTCCGACGACTTAGATGGATCAGTGATCATCTTTGACGTCATCTGAAAAAGTATACCTGGTTGAGCTGAATCTTATGTTACTCTCCTTTGTGGATTGTGTTGAACTATCCTTTGTGGATTTACTGTTTACTCTCCTTGTGGATTTGAGTCTTGCTTCCCTATGTGGATTGAGTTGTTCTTGAGCTCATGAGCAGAGCTAGAAGTGGGGACTTAGGTATATGTATGGGCATATACCTAAGTCGAGTCAGATGTTACTTCGTGATTGCATCTTTCTTTTGTGCTATATCCTTTGTGGATTTCGGGAGACCTTCGGGGGTCTCGGGGTCCTTACTGAGTAGCTTGTACTCACCCCTGCACGGGCTATGCCCGCACCTTGTTGTGTTGGTTGCAGACGACGGACAGCGCTGATCACGGTTGGGGCGTGGAGCAGGACGGTACCTGGAGGTGGACCACTGGGCGGGACGTGCTCGGAGCGGACGTGGGACCCGAGGAGCCTGGAGGCTATCTGTACCCACCTTTCAGGTGGGATTGCCAGTGGACGACACGAGGCCGCCGTCTTTTCTTCAGTTGCTGTACTTTACTTTTCAGTTGTACTTTACAGTTGGGCTTGTATTTCCGGCCCCCTTTACTTTTCTGCACTTTACTTTCTGCTTGCTGACTCTGTGTGGTTGTTACTTATAAAGGCAATGCCTTCCCTGTTTACTGGGATTTTACGCCTTGGTGCTAGTCGCCAGCCCCTGTCCTATGGAAGGCGGGCTTGGGGTAGTCACGACACGGGCCCCGAGGACGGGTCGTGACAGACTTATGAAATGAACACGTACAATGATTGTCATGGACTTAAAATTAACCTCCTAGGACATGAGGAAGCACCAATACATGTCTCCCAAATCATGAGATTCCCTTTTGGTATACTATTTGGGTCATATGTACTCCTCTAGACGTGTCATTGAAATCCATTCAAATATTCACAGACATGTTACACAAGTCTCACAATTCCATTTGGGATTGCCTTCCAATCTTTGAAATGTCCTTTGGACATGTCACTCAACTCATATGGTGACACTAGTACATGTTATTAGAGTTTCATGATAGCACCTGGGCATGTCAACTATCTATTGTGAGGCCCTCTGAGAACCCCAACTGGGTCTCATGATGTCCTTCATACATGTTAGTTTGGATCATGTTTCACCCTCCATACATGTCACATGGAATATCATAATGTACCTAAAGTGTGTAATACTCCTTTCATGTTGACACAATGTTAATTCGGCTTGATCATGTGATTCCCCCTGGACCTCTTAGCTAGGGACATGCATCAGATTCTGTAAAAAACTCTTCGGGTCTAGCGATGTCCTCTCGAGAATTCTACCTTGATCAATAACCCTCAAACAGAAACTCCATGATATGTGATTTACATTGAAAACATAAACTAGATCATGTGACTATCTTAGGTAATGTCAGGTAGAAAATCTATGACATGTCAGCCAGACAACCAAGCCATGAACAGAGGAAAATAAACACCTATCTGGAAAACAAGGAGGCCAGGTCAAAAAAAGAAATACTCGGACTCGATAACCTTTTTAAATGTATGTGTGCCAGCCCTGATTATAAGGACAACATCAATGTTTATTCCTTGACCAATTAAATCTGATAACTCAGATTCCTTCCATGACCAGGGTTTGTAGGATGATTACCTACGCCCCAAACTCCATATCAAACCTCTAAAGTGATGTCCCTATATATAAGTACCATATACAAAATCAATGACTCATTATTTCCAATACCATGTTTCTCATACCAAGAATAGATCATGTGGGCTTATGTAGTTTCAATAACTCTCTAATTCATGTCACAAGACTCTATAAAGAGAAGGGAAACATCAGTGTGTAAGCCTTGGACATCGAACTATGATGAATTTGATTCCTGCCATAACCAGGATACAGAGGATGCTTTCATAAGGCCTGGCCCCAAACAGAAATGGGTATCTGCCATAGTGTAATCCATGTCTTGTATATGAAGTTACAACCATCATGTCCAAATCATTCCCATGGGATGACCATCCAACCTCATACCTCAATGGACTAAGAAAATCATGGAACCAAGATGACCATGATTCCTACTATAACCAGGATACATTAGATTCCTTCTTAAGGAAGGAGATTCAAATTATAAATCCCAAGGGTAGTCTCATCATATAATCCTGGAATCCATATGAAATGAGGCAGGTCAATTTCTATCCCTTTTTTCTCACACCGAGCATAGATCATGTGGGATTAAAAATATTTAATGAACACATCATTGGGATCATGAATCTCCCTAAGATTGGGAAATATCAGTATGTAATCCCCAATGAGTGGAAAGATATAAATATCCCCAGATATGGTCATCTACCTTTGGTCCAGTCCCATGGGAATTATTGAACTATAATTACTCTTATTTCTTCTATAAATAGGATATATAAGATGTCTCTGTGAGACTCAAGCTCAAATATTCAGTTTCTATTTTCTAGAACATATTTCCTTTCCATATGATGATAAACTGTATTTGTTTAATGAAATTTTTGGGTTTTGATTACTATAAAAGAAGGATATGTATGACGCATCATAATAACTCAATCCCATCCCCAGAATATTAACTATTTCTCTGCATGTAAGCAAATATTAAAGTGCTCTATAATACAGATTCAATATAAATGCAATTTTTGATTTCTATGAAATAGATAAGTAATCTCAGATATATACATATGGATTCAATAAGGAGTTCCCCCTTTATTTTTTGTATAAAATAGACTTAACATATAATCACTTTTTAGGGAAACTAGTCTCATACCAGGATTAAGAAATCATTATCGAACATGTATTAAATCTATAAGAGTCTCTTGGAGTAGGAATAATCCCCCATAAAAGGTTATGATGATTACAAACTCCCTCCCCCTTGAAAAATGCGAGTCCCTAAGTGTCATTAGGTCTAAAACCCCAGCTGAATACCTACCATTGGAATGTATTCCCATACCCAGTTACAGATGAGGTATTCATTGGGAGTATCTATTATTAATGATAATGGAAACCTTGTGTTAATGATTATGCCAGAAATATCCCTCCCACCCCATAATAAAACATCTGGAGAAAACAAATGTCCATTGTTTCTCTCTATTCTCAGATGAAATAAAAAATGGTGAAACTGATGTGAATATGTCTAATAAAAAAATTATTATGTTATTTTCCATCAACCCATTTTGCTTTTATACCGTATGTAAAAAAATAATTGTGAACCCCATGTGAATCTCTCCCATAAAAAATTGATTACATTATTTTCCATCAGTCCATTTAGTTTTCACATAATGCACAAAAAAATGGTGAACCTAGTGGGATTCTCTCAAATAAAAAAATGATTCGTTAATCATGTGTTGGGTCACTTTGTTCTGAATATCCTACCAAAAAATATTACATGCATTATGTAAATCTTAAAGATGATACACTATAATTAGGGACCCCATAAAATATGTTCTTCCATAAGATGACAAGTCCACACAAGAAGAATGGATGGATCGAGAAAAAAAGGACAATTGTATTGGCCAAAAATATATGATTGGGTATATAATGCCTAAAATATTTAACTAATCGGTGACCATGTTACTTTTTATCTACATGGAATAAGATACTGATCACATCAATAAAAACCCCATCTGAGATAATTTCCTCATCTAGAAACCATTATGCAAAATCAGATCTAGCTACAAACCCCGTGGGTCACAAAATAACCTCTCTTACTCGAAAACTTCAATGTAATGTGGTGAGAATGATGGTCCTAGGGTCCGATCGATGTGGTAAAATACTGAACCTCAATAATTCTCATGATTGTCACTAATAATTGAAGTTGATTAGTCTGTATCACCAAGGGAAAGTTGACATTAATCTAGTGGTCCTTATTACCAAAACCAATTGTTTTGAGAGATTTTCCTTGGACCATGACAATCACAAACTTCAATATCTAATAAACATGGACCATGGTGTCAAATAAAACTCTCTTCTAGTTCAAGGGACACATAGGATGGCTCCTGTCAACCTTCATCACCAGTATCATCCCACCGATACCCACCAGTTGTTTTCTGAGGGTACCACCCAACACACAACCACCTATGAAACCGAGTCATGTGAAGAAAATAAGAGTCATCACATGAGGTATTTTTTGGATATACAGGGGTGGGACCATATCCTCACTCCCACTAAAGATGGCTGCCAACATATTCTTGTAGTAACCAGTGAGCTAGTACATGAACATTCTCACTCAGAATAGTTATATTTGTGAATTATTTTTGGCAAAATTTGGGACATATCCCTACCCCAATTCATGAAGTCCATTGGCATATTATAGTGGGAAAAAGAGAATAAAAGAGGGATCATATCCCTGATATAATTGAATATTTATTATAGTACATAATGGAGACGAAAAAAATATATAGGCTAATATTCAAGTGCAAACTTTTCTAAAATGACAATAAATCTTAGCAAGATCTGAAGAAATCAACTAGTATATTCTAGAACTGGTAGAGACAACAAGGCATGCACATATTCATTTTCCAACTTATACAACAACTCAACACTCTAATCATTATGAACACGTGGTTTCACTGAAGCAAGAAAACATTCTTCCTCCCATCTAAGAGGATTATTGTCATATTCAAGTAAAGGATAAGGAATCATACCTCACTCATATTCCCATTCCAACCAAGGCTCACTAGGTGAGAGTGGAACATGCCTCGGAATAGAGGCACATGCCTATTGAAAAAGTTCTCAGGCATATTCCAAAGGCCCAGAATCAAGATCATATCCACATTTTGGAAGTGGTTCACCAAGTGGGAGTGGCACATGCCTCAGGATAGGTCCATATTCTTATCAAATATGTCTAGATACATACTCCAAAGGACCATTATAGGGATCATATCATCGGTATTGATGGGAATAACCAAGTGATAATGTAGCATGCCTTGGGACAGACTCATATTCCTATCAATAAATCTACCTATAATATTTCAAAAGATAATGGAGGACAAGCGAATATTCATACACACATAGATAAATGACTGAACCATCGTTATTCTAAAGAAATAAAAGAGGAGGATCATATCCCTAATACCATTTAGAGGTTAATCAACAAATTCTAATAGGGACGCCATATTTGGACAATTATCATATCATTCTCGAACCAATTCTCACCAAGGTAGAGTTGTACTTTTCTCGGGGAAGTCTCATATTCTAGCCAAGAAGGAACAACAACATGTTCCAAATGCTCATTATTGGGCCCTTATTCTCATCCTGACTAAGGATCATCAAGTGATATTGAATCATTATTCAGTATTTTCTTATATTCTTATCAATAATGATATGACTTATTTGTATATTGTAAAATATTCCCATCAATAATCTCATAATCATATAGCAGTCAATGTTTATCAACATGTTCAAAAACCATTATATAATGGGCCTATATCCTAACACAATTCCAAAAAGTGGGTTCACATATTCTGGATATGAAACAAATTGAGACCCATATTCCTTATATGTTCAATGAAAGTGTCTTTGAGGTCATTATAGATTCGTTAGAAACATCACAAGGATTTGTCAACTCTTAAATCGAAGTAGAAGATGATCAGTGTCATGATAATCCTATTTGTGGTTGAGTGTAGATTGATCTTAGGGACTCTACTCTTGACATCAACTGTGATGAACCTCCCCAAGGATATATATCTAACAGATAATAAAATAATTCCCTTTCTCAGACACCACTATTTAAAGAGGTGTTCAAAACTAAGATTCCATTGTATAGATGGGATCTGGAAACATTGGGGTCAACTGGATATACATCCCCATAAACATCCAGCAATGCTCTGATCCAACAAGAAATAAAACCTTAGAATTATCTTATATGGTCTTAATGGATAAAGGAATATAATTCTAGTATATAGTTGGTAAATATTTAAATAAGGAGAGTGTTAGCTACAAATAACCACCCCATCAATTTCAAGATCCTCACTACTTCTGACTATGAAATCTCATATGAGCAAGAAAAGGTGTTCATGATTTATCTATTCTAAAATATGTGGGATACTAATCAGAAAATTAAGGTTAGAAACCTCCATTATTTAGGATACAATGGTCACCATCAAACCATCAATATGGTCTTTCGTTAGCCAGACCTGGACATTATTTCTATGGCCCTGGATCCACGATCAAAGAAGAATATTGTAAATCTCCAACATTCCTACGTCTATTGCATCATAAAACTTTTTCAACTGATCGATGAAGACATATCATGAATTTTTATTCAAATATGGGGAATTTATTGAGTGTTACACTTTTCTTCACCCCCAAATAGAAAAACACCTCAGATAAGTCATCCAATAATGCCATAGTCTCTGGTGAAATTAGGGGACAAAGTAATGCTCAGTACAATTGGTTGCTAAAACATAACCCCCCTCTTCAATGATTCGGAAACATCATGAATAGAGGGAGTGTAAATCCAATAGGACATTAAATTTACAACCTCAAAGAAAAATTAATTCATTTGAGGCAAGGGTGATGATGTTGCAATCAATATGAAAAATTAACAAAATGAACTATTCTCATCTTGGGATGTCATCGTACCCAAATTGTAACAACCTGAGATTTTATGAGAAATATTTTCTTTTTATGAATTATTTTATATGCAAAGGAATCTTTCAATAAACCCAACACTGTCTTGGCTTACGTTACACGCAAGAGCATCCTTCCTCGATAGCTTGTGTTGAACGCAATACCGAGTTTCACTAAACAATGATATTCTATTAAAATATTATATAAACTACCCATTATGAATGGTAATACCCACTTTTGGAAATTTTATAAATTGTATAATTCAAAATGGAATTCATTTTTGGATTCAGAATATCAAAATTAGCTTAGGTTGAATTTTTGGTATTTTTCGGAAAACTTTCAATTTTTGATGAATAGTGAAAAAAGCTGAGTTATAGTTTAAAACCGAATTTTTTATTTAAATAATTATTCATTTTATTTAAATTTATTTTAGTTCAAAATAGATACATAATACCTATATAAGTTCAATTAAATTAATTGGAGTCATTTTATAATAATTTGAGATATATAAAAATTGTATTGAACTTTTTACCGTCTTTTACCCACCTCCAAGGAGAATTTTCAAATTTACATAAAACTTAATTTTATCACTTCTGTGAGTGGAATTTCAAAACTTTGAGAGACACAGTTGATATCAATAAGTAAAATGTGGTTCAATAAGATAAAAATATTTTTTTTTAATAGTAACATTTTACTTTTATTTACCACGGTTAAAAGTAAATTGGGTAATTAAGGGTAACAATGGTATTATTATTAACCTAAAACTTGTTCTAATTCTATTGTATAAGTGTAATTCCACCAAAAACAAACTTAGGAATATAATATTACCATTTATGGCCACTTGGATTAGATTAGGACATTTATTATTATTTAATTCAAAGAAGAGTTAAAAGAGTTAAAATACAAGTTGAATAACTAAAACATTTTTAATATATGTTTACACATAAAATAAATTCGACTATAAATATTAATGAGAAATATAAAAAGATTCCCTACATAATGGAAATTTATTTCAAATTTTTAGACATTAAATAATTTAATTTATTTTTGACACAATGATGATGCAGTAATTACCTTATTAATGAAATATTAACATAATTTATGTTTTAAATACCCAAATAAATGTAATATGAGACTTCATATAAATTAAACTTCTATTCTAGGCTAATATAACATATTATGGTAGGTTAGATAAATTTTTTTCGAAGTAATAATGCTGTTAAAAATTTAGAAAAAAACAAAATACCAAATAGTTTTAAAATTGACATAAAAGAGTTTTTAAAAAAAATATTAAATTATTAATTTATATTGTATTATTAAAAATCTAGGGCTCGACAAAAAGACTTATATAATAATATATATGAAATTAATAAACCAATTGGGGTTCTATTGGCAGTTTATAGTTTGTTTATTAACCATATACTATAAGAATACAAGAAGACAGGGTAAAAGTTAAATTATTTATCTTAGAGTTTAATTTAAATGATAAGGTTAAAATTGTAACCTAAACTTGTCTAAAACCTATTAGTTGAGAGTATTTAGACCCATCCCCACCTTAGCTTCTAAATAAGTCACTTTGGAGACATTATAGACTGAATATGAATTTATTATAAAATAATATTTTATGTTTTTCCCAAGGTGCCCCTATCCTCCCTTATAAAAGGTCACCTCCTCCATCTCCTCCTCACACCACTTTGAGCCTTAAAGATCGGTCAACCCCTAAGAAGCTATCTGCTCCACTTCCCTTGAAACATACTAGAGGTCCTGACCTTCTTCAAAGACCATCTTTAGTTCCCTAAGAGAAGGGTAAGAAGAGGAGCATCAAAGAAGAGGTAAGATCCATTACCGATCCTTTGGATTTTATTTCTTATTCTACTAATTCTTAATTATTTGTTTAATCATAAATTAATAACATAAGTATCAGTCATATAATGATATGTTATTATAAATATGAAAAAACCTTATTTCACCTTCTATCCATCCTACGTAAAATTAAATCATCATGCGTGTGTACGTACGGAATACCATCTCTACCCCGTGGTGTAATGTTTTTTCCACCACCACCTTACTTGAAGGGGTATAATCGTGTAAAGAATAAATATATATGATTATTATAACATGATACTAATTCTGAGACAAACCATCATCCACTCCAATACCATTCAATAATTATAGGAACAATATTATCGCTCGTGCGTACGTACGGCCTACCGTCTCCACAATGTGATGTGACTCGTTCTAAATTATATTCATTGAATAATGATTATATAAATGAATTGAATGAATAAATATGATATATATTACACTAATACCATTCTGTAATTAAGTTATCTATAACCTAACAAGGGGAATAAGAATTTATTCGGCAAAACATGCATAAGAACATAAAGTAATGAACACCCAAATAACAAGTAGCAATGAAATATTAAAAATAAGAAGATAATAATATGACCATATATGATATCATAAGAATTAATATTATTCTGTAATAATTCAATGAAATTCTTTAAATCATTATATAGGAGTTTCAGATACGTATGAAGCATATCATACCTAAGGTAAGGGAAAATCTCACAATCTCATTTTTATCTGAGATTGTTTATACTTCAGAATTTACTAGGGCACATTTATCACCCACATCTATGTTTCCTCAATATGTAATATTATTTCTATCCTACTACAATTTTCTAAATACAATTTTACCTATTGGTTAATTTTTAGTACAATATATGAAAGGAATCTTTTGTCGTTTTCAGTACGAGATACTTTTTGACTTTTCTGGCCAAAGTACGAGAAGAATTGTTTTTTAACTTACACTGCGTGAATTGATTTTTATGATTTCAAAGAACATTATTTCCATTAATATACCTTTACAAGTATTAAATTTTATTTTTTAATTAACTTATTTTAGTTTAAAATTGTGTTACATGTTAAGAAAAGGAAAAATGTTTTTGAAGTAGAAAGGATATTTTCCTCAAGAATGGAGTTGAAATGTTTTATCAAAATTATTTTCCATCTAAGATAATATAGGTTTATATTTCTATCCCTATTTTTATATTGATTTGATTATGTTATGATGTAATTATTTTTTTATGAAGTCCTTTTATCATATATGGATTATGTTATGATGGCGTGATGTTTAAGAATCCCATTTTTATTACATGGGTTATGCTATGATTTATGATTTGTGGCACACATAAGAATGGATTAATTATGAGATGGGTGTGACCTATATCTCCCTCCAATTCATTGGGTAAAGATTTTTATCTCATAAGATAGACATGGATGGAACGTCAGGTAAATACGGTTTAGTGATAAAGAACTAGAATGATGAGTGAACTCGGTTCAAAAATGGACTTTGTCTGCTATGATGGTCTTGGGAATAAGTCTTGACTAAAAAGAAATTATTTTATATGATTATGTGTGTATGCAACAAAGTTTCATGTTTTATGTTATGATTATTGGGATTACATTTCACTATTGTGATTTATCCCATGTTAAGATATTATGATCTCTTTTTCAGGATAAGATTTTCCAAATGTTATGTTCTTATGAATATGATATGATTGATATTTCCTTTTTTACCCTTACTAAGCATTTGAGCTCACCCTTTTGTATTTTTTCTTTTCCCCAGGTCAGGCAGAAGGGTATTAAGTAGGATATGCCAAAAGGGACTATAGATATGATGAAATAAATGGGAGACAATACAGATGCTTTATGAACCAGTTGTTTATGTTTCCCAATTTCTAAAGAAAATACACCTATACGTTCCAATCATGGTTTTGTTATATGTTGTAATAAGTATACATCAATTATGAATTAATAATAATGTATGGAAATTATGGGTCATTATAGTTGGTATCAGAGGGATGGTATAGTCAACCTTTGGAAACTAGGATGTGAAAGCCTTAGTAAGAACCCCAAGGATATGTCTAAGTATAGAACACAATATTAGTGTTTTAGAAATTCCCATGAATAACCTATGGTAAGACCTTAAGTGTGAAATTTTATTCTTGATTATGTGGTTTTCCTATTATGATTAGTGTTTCTCACACTATTCTTATTGGTTTTAGTCAATGGCTGGAACCCGATTGAACCGTGTTAATGCTGAATACGACGGACAATGCAATTATTGTCCCCCTGAGAAACCTAATGTTATGGGAGATGAAATTAAAAATCTTGTATCCATGCTCACACAACTTTCTCAAGCTATGAATCATGCAATACTTCTAAACGAGCAAATAAAGGAGCAACATTATGTTGAATACTTCATGAGGCAACGTCCACCCTCATTCAGTGGGTCTACTGATCCATTAGTGGCTGAACAATGGATCAGTACCACTGAAAAGATATTTTTAGTTCCTCAATGTTCTGAACATGATAAAGTCATCTTAGCAATATATTTTTTGGAAGGTGAATCTAATCAGTGGTGGAATCCTATCAAGAATATGAGGCAAAGAGACGAAATTGAGTCCACGGAATGGGACGAGTTCAAGAACAATGTTTTCAATATGTACTTCCCTCGTATTCGTCGAAAAAAGATGGAGATGTTTCCTGAACTAAAGAAAAAGGATGATGAATCTGTTGGTACCTACGAAGAGAATTTTACATGATTTGCAAGGTATGCTTCCAAAATTATTATCCATAATGATAGTAATATCGATCAATTCTTTAGTGGCTTAAAACCAAATCATTGAAGGGTGTTATCCATAGGGTACTTCAAGAGCTACGAGGAAATTGTTTGATGTGATCTCAAGGTTGAGATGGAGATTAGAGTAACCCATCTGTCATATGGGTTTGATAAGAAGAGGAAAATGGAATTCAGAGAGAAATATAAAGACCACACTGAAAAGAAGATGAGTTTTCCCTTATGCTCAATGTGTGGAAAGAAACATTGAGGAAATTTTCCTAAAGGGACAAGTAAATGTTTCAAATGTGTAGAAAAATGTCATCGGGCATTTGAATGCTGCTATGATGGGAAAAATATGTCTACTGATGCGAATAAAGAAAAGGCTACAAAAAATGCACCTCCAACACTTCAATGTTACAAGTTCAAGGAAATGGGGAATTATACTAATAAATTCCCTAATCCAAGGGTTGTTGATGATGATCAACGTCAATAAAAACTTTAGGCCAAATAAAAAGGAAAGTCATAGGCAATATCTATTGGTGATGTGGAGTACGATAATGAAGTTGTGAAAGGTACACTTACTATGCACTATAATGTATCAAATGTTTTATTTGATTCCTGATCAACCCACTCCTTAATTTCTGAAGAATTTTATATGGGTATCACCATACTACCTCAACAATTAGCTGTTGAGTTAGCTATGACAACTACTAATGGCACAATAGTTTCATCAAAAGTTTATAATTCTTCTCCAATTGACATTTGTGGGAAAGTGCTTCCTGCAAATATTGTGATCCTTCTTATAGTAGAATTTGATTTGATTCTTGTCATGTATTGGCTTTCCTTATATGGATTTAATTTCGATTGCCAAAGAAGGGAAGTCACATTTCATATTCCTGATCAATCTATGATCATCTATCAAGGCAAGGATAAATATAACTTTCCAGTGGAAATTTCTTCCATCTTATGGGTCTTGATTCCAATAAATGAATGTTATTTATCTCAAATGGTTGGAGAGAAACTCATGATTAAGAATATTCCCATTGTACGAAAGTTTGATGATGTATTTCCAGAGGAATTGACTGGTCATCCACCAAATCGTGAAGTTGAGTTTTCAATAGAACTCATACCGAGTGCTATGACCATTTCAATGACACCTTATAGAATGGCCCCAATTGAGTTTCATGAATTGAAGAAGAAAATACAAGAGAATCTTTATAAGGGATTCATACGCCCTATTGCATCACCTTGGGGAGAACATATTCTATTTGTTAAGAAGAAAGATGGATCAAAGAGACTCTGCATTGATTATCGAGAACTTAACAAGGTCACTGTCAAGAACAAATTTCCTCTCCCACGCATTGAAGGCTTATTTGACCAACTACACGGAGCTCAATACTTCTATATGATTGATCATCGTTCAGGGTATCATCAATTAAGTGTCAAATGGGATGATATACCAAAGGCATCTTTCCATTCAAGGTATGAACACTATGAATTTATAGTGATGTCATTTGGTCTTACTAATGTCCCTGCTATCTTCATGGATATAATAAATAGTGTCTTTAGAGACTATCTTGATCAGTTTTTGGTAGTCTTTATAGACGATATTCTTGTCTATTAAAAGAGAAAGGAAGAACATGAAGATCACTTGAGAATTGTATTAAATATCCTAATAAAGGATAATCATTATTCCAAATTTACCAAGTGTGAATTTTGGCTTCAAAAAGTTTCATTTTTGGGTCACATAATCTCAAAAGAGGGGATATCTATGGATCTAGAAAAAACAGAGGTTATCAAAAGATGGTAGAGACCCACAACAGTAACTGAGATCCAAAGTTTTCTTGGTTTCGCTGGATATTATCGACGTTTTGTGAAATATTTTTCACAATTATCTAATCCACTCACTAGGTTGAATCGAAAAGGAGTTAAGTTCATTTGGATAAAGGAGTGTGAAGAGAATATCAATGAGTTAAAAAGTAGTTTATCCAGTGCACTTGTGCTCACACTTCCTTATAGTGGAGAAAGTTTTGTGATCTACAGTGATGCATCCAAGAAGGGATTGGGGTGTGTTCTCATGAAAAACGATATGTTGATAAATTATGCCTCACAACAGTTGAAAATCCTTGAGCAAAATTACCCAACTCATTATTTGGAATTAGCTGCGGTAATATTTGCATGAAAGATTTGGAGGAATTATCTTTATGGTTAAAGATGTGATATTTATACTAATCAAAAAAGTTTAAAGTATATTTTCACACAAAAGGAGCTGAATATGTGCCAAAGAAGATGGTTGGAGCTGATTAAGGATTACGACTGCTCAATTCATTACCACCCTGGGAATCCAAACAAGGTGGCAGACGCATTAAGTCAACAAGACCATGCTAGCTTATCCATGATGAGGATCACAAAAGATCCAGTATTTATAGATTTACAAAGGATTGATCTTGGAATTATAATGGAAAGAGAAAATATTATTTTTCTCAATTGAATGTTCAACCATCTATACATATGAAAATTAAAGAGGCACATAAAGAAGATGAGATTTAAAAAAGAAGGTGAGAAATGTTCCGGAATTTTACAATGATTGTGACGAAATAAAAAGGTTTAAGAATCGGTTTTGTGTTCCTCCCATCCTAGAATTAAAGAAGGAAATATTGGATGAAGCTCATAGTTCTTCATTTTCTATTCACCCTGGAAGAATTAAGATTTATAGGGACCTGAAGGAGTACTTCTGGTGGGATGGCATGAAAAAATATGTTACTGAATATGTCTCTCGATGCTTGGTTTTTCAGCAAGTTAAAGTTGAGAGATAGAAGTCTAAGGGGATGTTACAACCATTACCCATACTAGAATGAAAATGGGAAAACATCATTATGGACTTTGTCACTGGACTTCCTAAAACTTCAAAAGGCAACAATGCTATCTGGGTTATAGTTGATCATCTTACAAAGTCGGCAAACTTCATTGCTATTAGAGAAGATTTCTCTCTTGATCAACTTTTTAGGATATATGTGAAGGAAGTGGTAAGATTTATTTGTGTACCATATTCCATTATATCTTATCAGGATCCGAGGTTTACCTTGAAGTTTTGGTGAAGCCTTTAGCATACACTAGTTACAAAGTTAAGTTTCTGCACTGCTTATCATCCTCAGATAGACGGTCAGTCTGAGAGGACAATTCAAACTCTATAAGACATGTTCAGAGCTTCCTATATGGATTTCAAAGGTCATTGGGATCAAAAACTACCTTTGGTGGAATTTTATTATAATAATATCTTTCACTCTAGTATTCATATGGCTTTTTATGAAGATCTCTATAGAAAGAAATACAGAAATCCAACTTATTGGGATGAAGTTGGGGAAAGAAATCTATTAGGACCTGATCATGTTGATGAGATGGCAGAAAAGGTAAGATCTATTCAACAACACATAAGAGCAGCTCAGATTTGACAAAAACATTTATGCCGACAACCGAAGAAAAGACCTATAGTTTGAGGTGGGTGATAACATGTTCTTACGAATATCTCCTTGGAAGAGATTAATGAGATTTGGAAGGAAGTGAAAGTTAATCCCTAGGAATATTGGTCCTTTTGAAATACTAGATCGTGTTGGGAAGGTAGCTTACCGATTGGCACTTCCACCGAATATCTCTCAAGTTCATGATGTGTTCCATGTATCTCTCCTGAAAAAGTCCAAAACTGATCCTTCACATGTACTAAGCTCAGAAGTTGTACCACTGGAGCAAGATCTTTCTTATAAAGAATAGCCAATATAGATTCTGGATCGTAGTGAAAAAGTTATACAAAACAAGAACACTCGCTTGGTAAAAGTTTTATGGAGGAACCACCAATTAGAAGAAGCTACATGGGAACTTGAGGATATGATGAGGGAGAGGTATCCTCATCTATTTGTTACGAAGTGATGAATTTCGAGGGCGAATTTCTTTTTAAGGGGGGTAGAATGTACCACACAAAGATTTTATGAGAAATATTTTGTTTTTATGAATTATGTTATATGCAATGGAATAATTCACTACACAAAACACTGTCATGGCTTGTGTAACACGCAAGAACAACCTTCCTCGATAGCTTGCGTTGTATGCAATACCGAGTTTCACTAAACAACGATATGCTATTAAAATATTATATAAACTAGCTGTTATGAATAGTAATACCCACTTTTTGAAATTTTATAAATTTTACCTTTCAAAATGGACTTCATTTTTGGATTCATAATATCAAAATTATCTTAGGGTGAATTTTTGGTATTTTTCTAAAAACTTTCAATTTTTGATGAATAGTGAAAAACACTGAGTTATAGTTTAAAACCAAATTTTTTATTTAAATAATTATTAATTTTATTTAAATTTATTTTAGGGAAAAATAGATACAAAATACCTATATAAGTTCAATGTAATTCATTGGATTCATTTTATAATAATTTTAGATATATAAAAATTTTATTGAACTTTTTATCGTTTTTTACCCATGTCCTAGGAGGATTTGCAAATTTACATAAAACATAATTTTACCACTTATGTGAGTAGAATTAAAAAATTCTAGAGAAATGGTTGATATCTGTATGTAAAATGTTGTTCAATAAGATAAACATATTCTTTGGTGAATAGTAACTTTTTACTTTTATTTACCACAGTTAAAAGTAAATAGGGTAATTAAGGTTCAAAATGATATTATTATTACCCAAACACATGTATTAATTCTATTGGATAAGTGTAATTCGACCAAAAACAACCTTAGGAATAAAATATGACCATTTTGGTCCACATGGATTAGATTAGGACATTTATTATTATTTAATTCAAAGAAGACTTAAAAGAGTTAAAATCAAAGTTTAATAAATAAAACATTTTAAATATAGGTTTATACTTAAAATAAATTCAACTATAAAACTTAATTAGAAATATAAAACGATTCCCAACATAATTTAAATTTATTTATAATTTTTAGACACTAAAAGATTTAATTTATTAATGACACAATGATGATGCAGTAATTACCTTATTAATGAAATATTAACATAATTGATGTTATAAATACCCAAATAAATGTAATTTAAATTTTTTTATGAATTACACTAATTTTATAGGTTAATATAACATATTGGGGTTGGTTACATAAATTGTTTTTGAAGTAATAATGCAGTTATGAATTTAGAAAAAACAAAATACCAAATAGTGTCAAAATTGACATAAAAGTGTTTTTAAAACAATTATTAAATTATTAAATGATATTATAGTCCTAAAATTCTAAGGTTCGTACAAAATACTTATATACTAATATATATGACATTAATGAACCACTTGGGGTTATATTTGTAGTTTATAGAATGTTTATTAACCATATAGTGTAAGAATACAAGAAGACCCGGCAAAAGTTAAATTATTTAACATAGAGTTAAATGTAAATGATAAGGTAAAAATGGTAACATAAACTTGTCTCAAACCTATTGGTTGAGATTATTTCAACCCATCCCCACCATTTCTTCTAATTAAGTCACTTTTGAGCCATTATAAACCGAATATAAATTTATTATAAAATAATATTTTACGTTTTTCCTAAGGTGCCCCTCTCTTCCCTTATAAAAGGGAACCTCCTCCCTCTCCTCCTAACACCAATTTGAGCTTTAATTCTTAGAAAAACCCTACCAATTTCTCCTCTTCACTTCCATAGAAACATACTAGTGTTCCTGGTATTCTTCAAACACCAACTTTAGTGCCCTAAGAGGAGGTTAAGAAGAGGCGCGTCAAAGAAGAGGTAATATCCTTTACCAATCCTTTCCAATTTATTTCTTCTTCTACTTATTATTCTTTATTAGTTTCATCATAAATTAATAACATAAATATAACTAATATACTGATATGTTATTATAAATATGGAACAACCCTATTTCACCTTCTATCCATCCTACGGAAAATTAAATCACCACGCGTGCGTACGTACGGAATACTGTCTCCATGCCGTGGTGTAATCTGTTTTCCACCACCATACTTGGATGGGTATAATGGTGTAAAGAATAAATATATATGATTATTATAACATGATATTAATTCTGAGACATTCAATCATCCACTCCAATACCATTCAATAATTATGGGAATGATATCATCGCTCGTGCGTACGTACGGCATACCGTCTCCACGATGTGATGTGACTCGTTCTACATGATCTTCATTTAATAATGATTATATAAATGGATTTAATGAAAAAAAATTATATATATTACACTAATACCATTCTATAATAAGTTATCTATAACCTAAAAATATTAATATGAATTTATTTGACAAAACATACATAAGAACATAAAGAAATGAACACCCGAATAACAAGTAGAGAAGAAATATTACTAATAAAAAGACAAGAATATGACCATATATGATATCATAATAATAAATATGATACGTTAATAATTCAATGAAATTATTTTAATCATTTTACAGTTGGTTAGGATATGTAAAAATCATATCAGACCTATGTTAAGGGAAAATCTTACAATCTCAATTTTATCTGAGATTGTTTATACTTCCGAATTTACTGGGGCATATTTATCATCCACATCCATGTTTCCACAATATGTAATATTATTTATATCCTACTACAATTGTTTAAATCCAATTTTACCTATTAGTGAATTTTTACTAAAAGATATTAAAGGAATATTTTTTATTTTCAGTACGAGACACTTTTTGACTTCTTCGGCCAAAGTAAGAGAAGAATGTTTTCTTTAACTTATACAACATGAATCGATTTTTATGGTTTCATAGAAAATTATTTCCCCAAAGCTTCCTTTATAAGTTTTCAAGTTTATTTTTAATTAAATTATTTTATTTTTAAATTGTAAGACATGTTAAGAAAAGGAAAAATGTTTTTGAAGTAGAAAGGATATTTTCCTCAAGAATGGAGTTCAAGTGTTTCATCAAAATTATTTTCAATCTAAGATAATATAGGGATCTGTTTATATCCCTATTTTTAGATTGATTTGATTATGTTATAACGGAATTATTTATTTATCATGTCCTTTTATCATATAGAGATTATGTTATGATGGCATGATGTTTAAGAATCCCATTTTTATTACATGGGTTATGCTATGATTTATGATTTGTGGCACACAAAAGAATGGTTTCATTATGAATTGGGTGGAACCTATATCTCCCTCCAATGAATTGGGTAATGATTTATATCTCATGATATAGACATGACTGGAATTGAAAGTTAATCTGGTTCAGTGATACAGGACTAGAACGAGGAGTGAACTCCGTTTAGAGATGGACTTGGTCCTCTATGATAGTCTTGGTAATAAGTCTTGACTAATAAGAAATTATTTTCAATAATTATGTGTGTATGCCACAATGTTTCATGTTTTATGTTATGATTATTGGGATTAAATTTCACTACTATGATTTATACCATGTTATGATATTATGATCTCTTTTATAGGATAATATTTTCCAAATGTTATATTCTTATGAATATGATATGATTGATATTTCCTTTGTTTACACTTAATGAGAATTTGAGACCACCATTTTGTATGTATTCTTTTCTGTAGGCCAGGAAGAAGGTTATTAAGTAAGATATGCCAAAAGGGACTCTTGATATGATGAAATAAATGGGAGACAATGTAGATGATTTATGAACCAGTTGTTTATGTTTCCCAGTTTCTAAAGACATTATTCCTATACGGCCCTATCATGGTTTTGTTATATGTTGTAATAAGTATGGTTCAATTCTGAAGTAATAACAATGTAAGTAAAGTCTGCATTTTTATACAAATCCTATGTAAGAACAACTGTGTTGCATCAAATAGTATACTATAGTATCTTCCATTATAGTTATCCCAGTGAAAACTCAACACACCTTGTTAGGGTAATATCTTGCACTACCTCCACCACTTGGATCTTTAAGTCCCAAGAGGATTTCAGACATACTATAATGGATACAAACAAACCCTAAAACAATGTGATTTGTGAATTAATATACCAATCAACATCGATAGGTTCATGATCCCTTAATGTGGTCCTGGTTAAGTCAATAATGATTCCAGATCAACCCCACTCTACTAGGCTAGGATAATTTATATCTTAATGTTTGTCCTAGAGTAATCAAATCACTGAAAAGAATCATTGGATCCTCAATAATAAGATTCTCTAATTCCAAATGCGGACCAAAATAACCCCCATCCTATAGGTATAAGGGAATTTAAATCATTATCATCACCATAGATAGAATCAGTCTTCTCCTTATTAGGAGGTAAAAACAATTTTTAGAATCTCATCCATTCCTCTCATTGTAAGACAAACCTCTTCTGTTCAGGGGCCATTTGGTAAACTTGTCCACAAAATCCATAAAGTCACATTTCATATACCAGGATGAGAGGAGAAGGTGATGAATGAGATCATACCCCACTGGGGTTTCAAGAAAAAGAAACCCTAAATAGTTAGTGGTTTAAATAATGACTTGAACGATGGAAGTGTTAAATAAACATGTTTCATCAAAAGTAATGTGACAACCACCATTTCCTGATTTTATTATGTATATTTCTTCACTAGAAAGACAAAAAACATATTGGATTAGGACCCAGATGTATAGAGCTGCAATACCGAAAACCTTCACCGAGAGGAGGGTGATCTAGATGCACTAATCGAGGATGCATACAACAAGAAGCATATAATGCTCCCAAATTTGGCTCCTCTGAATCTTGATTTTCCACCTCTCTTTAAGAACACTACCAAAGATAAAGGTAAAGGTTTGGATATATCCTTATCATTAACCCAAAAAATCAATGTTCCTTCCATAGAGGAACTTTTATCATAATATTAGAGTGAGATACAACTGAGACCCTCACTTTCCATACATTAACATTACATAAAATTTTCAAAATACATAAAACATTAAATAAATATATTCCCAAAGTCCATATTAGTTTATTCCATTTTAAAACACTGAAAATTAAACACTATCACATATGTGAGATACATTATCCCCCACTAGGTTTTTTATTAATAACACACTTCTTAGACACGTCATAATTAATACATATGTTCATAACCTGGGTATGGAATCATAAAAAAAGGGGTGTGCTCAGATGCTCTATAAGGGTATAAAAGGGATACATATAAGCAAAAACATTATTATAGGGGTAATAGAACATGATAATGACATTATAATATCATACCCTACATATCAAAGATCATAATCATGAATCAAAAAATAAAATGTGGTTGTTCATAAAACCTGAATCATAAGGTAATAACGAATATAATCCATTAAAGAATAAAAAAGTAATAATACAAAGAATTGTGGTAGACGCATAAGAAAATATATTTATTTCCATAGTAGTCAAGTCATCAAAAACAATTCCATCATTTTGGATAATATCCTTTACTAAATCTGTTCACCCTTGTTTCAGTCCTGTATTACTAAGGTGAGTTCACTCCTTGTTAAAGTCCTATAATACATAACTGAGTTCACTCCTCATTCCATCCATTTCTATCTCATGAGATATAAATATTTACCCAATGCATTGGAGAGATATATAGGTACCACCCATCTCATAATGAAATTATAAATACATGTGCCACCAATTCATAAACAATCATATCATAACCCATGAAATGAAATGAGTTTCGTAAAAATGCAAGTATAACATAATATGTGCTAAAAGAAAGGTTTTATAATATTTTCATCAAATCATTACCCATTAAAGGTAGAGGGTTTAATTAGCATATAACCCATGAAAAATAAATGAGTTTTATAAACATAAAACCCATGTAAGAGAAACAGGTTTCATAAACATCATTTAGTCAAAACATAAACAATTATGAGATTAATATGAATCGATAAATTGAATAATTTACCTATAAATGCATGAGAAACAACAAAATATTTCATCTTATATGAGAAATAATTTTTAATTACCTTTTTATAACCATTTCTAGAGGAAAATATCCTTTCTTCTTTGAAAATTTCTTTTTAAAACATAAAACCTTATGAAAACGTTTTTATTTGAAAATAGTTTTTAAAACATATAAAATAAGCTTCAAGAACCAAAAAAAATTTTAAAATAATGTTTACATGATTTTTTGGGAATATTGTTTAAAATATGATATTTTAAATAAATAAAATTTTAGACCAAAGAGACAAATATGATCAAATGTTTCTTAGAAACGAATTCTTTATCATATTATGTACCAAATAGTGGGAAATGGTACTTTTAAATAGAAATATATTTAACAAACATAGGATAATAAAACTGATGAGGATTTTTAAATAATGGTTTATAATATTTAATCAACATAAGAGTAATAATTAACAATCTCGAAAAGTGACGAGATTATTTCAATAATCTCTTTCCACTTGGTTACATGGGATCATACTCTCCATGTAAGAAAATTGAATTAAATTAAGCATAAAATTATCATGAAAAGAATTAGATTCATGACACATAATTTCAATTGGAATTATATGATCCTAAAAAATAATAGAGGTGCATATAAAAACATGTGTCTCAAATGAGGAAAATTGAGACAAAATTGTCTTACCGATATCGTAACCTTTGAAACATAAACTACATGAAATAATGATCATAGAATGGATATTTAAATACCCATAAATTTACTAATATTATTAATATAATTAATCCAAGTTATGTATACACACCACCCAAAAGTAAAGGGTGGTGAATAAAGTATTTATCTCATGAAAATAAAAATAGAGATGGAATTCCCTTTCTTTATGTATTCACTCTAATCGTACTCGAACAAAAATCCTATATAATAAATATATGTTTATTATAAATATATAAAAGATCCATATTCTTATAAACAATACAAAATATGGTTTTATTATGACTTTATATAACCTTCTTGTTAACAATTCTATGTTTAGGATTCACTTAAGGTAATACCCATTTTGTTCTTCGTACTTGTTTTAATTTATTATATCTATGGTCCTTATACAAAAATAATGATTTAAAGAAATTTAAAAATTACATAAATACCATTTATTTTCATTATATTTGAATTATATTAATCTATATAATATATATGTCTGAAATGGAATACACCATTCATGGAGATGGTAGGATGTACGTAAGCATGAACGTTGTTTTCATTTAATTTTCTTATTGAAAGAAATAACATAAAAGAAATATATATAAATATATGTGTCTGTGTGTATATATCATTCTTATAGTAGAATTAATATTTCATATATATCATGTCATTTCACTAAAACCATCCTTAATACATTCCTTGTAGTGTGTGAACAAATCATATCTCTTTGAGGGGGCAATAGTCCACACTTTCTCAAATGAAATCTCCATATTTACAACAAATAGAAAGTATAAATATATATATTGAAAAATGATTAAAGAATATTGAATACATAATAAATATAATATATAAAATATAAAAAAATATTTTATATCATAATTTCAACTGTGAGAACTGTTAAATGTAAAATAAACAATCCTTGTTTATTGAGGTGGCAGTTCTTCATACCCATAAATAATATATTTGTTAGCCATTAGATGGATATGTCGACAAGTTTAATTAAAAAAACTCTAATAAAAACATATAAGTATATTTAGGATAGTTTTTTATGTATAATCATGAAATAAGATTAATTGGGGAGGTGGAGAAAGAAAATAAAATAAAGGAGCATATGGGAGGGTGTTACCTCTTAATTAGGTAACTCCTTATGTTTTGAAGAAAAGGGCTCCCTTAGAAAGATTTATTACAAAAGTGAGGCTTCAAGGAGTAATTTGGGGTTTTTGGTTAGATATTTTAGAAGATATTTTCCAAACCTGTGTTCTCTTAGAGGTTAAAATAATTCGAGGAGATGAGGCCTTTTATAATGAAGGATTAGTGACACTCTTGTATATTTTGGGAAAATAAATTCCATACATTTTTTCATATGTAATATGGATCCAATAATTTACCAAATCCCATAAAAGGGATTATATGTCCCAAATTTCCTAGAAAACGTCTCTTGGGAATGTTTATATGGCGTTTGGGTCTTAATTTTAAGGTGTAGTCCTTAGTTAAGCATAATTTTACCTTAACTGATATAATTAATTTTAATTAATTTCACTAACAATTTTGGTAAAAAATTAAGTTGAACTTATAAGACATTATAAATTATTATGATTACAAATATTTAATCTATTTTTTCAAATTCCAATCACATAATAGGTATAAATTAAATTATTATTAATCCTGATGATGGGATGACACTATGGGGTTTTAAAGTAGAAAATGATAAAATGTTTGATATGTTTTTATATCTAATTATAATATGAAGTTAGTTACAATGACCATCATTGTATTAATTTAAAATGATATTATCTAATTAAACTTTTAAAAAAATTAAAATATATTTTAACTATATAAATAAATTAGATGAAAATGCAATTTTGAAAAAAAATCATTATTTTTCACTATTCATCTAAAATGATGTTTCTCAGAAAAATCCAAAAATTCACCCTAATTTAATTTTAAAATTTTAAATTAAAAAATGAATTTTATGGTATCAAATTAAATTTCTAAAATTTTTTAAAGTTAAATTTATTGTTTTTCTATAGAAGGACATGAAAAGTAGTTTATTTGAGAAAATGGTATTTTTAAACATATAATGACTTTACTAGATATTATATTTTTCATTTTAAATATGTACTATTTATATAAAATAATTATAAACAATATTTGAAAATTATTTATTACTATCCATAAAAAAAATTTAACATCTTGATTATAACTATTTAATTTAAATAATTATAACAATAAAATTATGTTCTATAGAAACTCAATGTTGTGTGTCATGTGATCCAAGTCAGTGTTGCATGTAGCGTACAACAAGTCAGTGTTGCATGTAACTTACAAAAAGCATGTGTTTAATGTTATGATTCATTTCCATGTGAATGTAATGTTTTAATTAGTTTAATTCAAGGATTCAATGAAATTAATTCATTCTAAGAGGGAAAAATGGTACATCAAAACTCAAGGTTTTATATTCCACCCCCCTTAAAATGAATTTATCCCTGAAAATTCATCATTATAGTAAAAAAATGCGGATAATTATAATTTATAATATCTTATGGATATCATGTAGCTTCCTATAACTAGTGATTTCCACACAAAACTTTGACCATGGGAGTGTTCTTGTTTCTTAGAACATTCTATGTACATTGATGAATTTCAACAGGATGTTTCCAATAAGAAAGATCTTACTCTAGTGGTATGAACTCTATGTTTAGTAAATTTGAAGTGTCGGGTATGTATGTACATATAATAGATATATAGAATACATCATATACTTGAGATATATTTGGAGTAAGTACCAAGCGATAAGCTACCATCCTGATGGAATCAATAATTTCAAAGGGATTGATATATGTAGGGATTAATTTCCATTTCATCATGAATATCATAACCATATTCTAGGGTGATATTCATAGAAACAACTTTTCACCAACATAAAATTCTAGATTATGCTTATGATTATTAGTATAACATTTCTATTAGCTTTGAGATTTTATGATATGTTGTTGAATGGATCTAACTTTCTTTACCATTTCTTTAGAAATCTTAGGTCCCATTATCTTTATTTCTCCATATTCATCCCAACACATTGGAGCTCAAAATTTCATCCCATAAAGGGATTCATAAGGTGACATCTAAATGATTGAGTGAAATCTATTTTTGTAAGAAAACACTACTAGAGGAAAGTGTTGACCGCAACAAACTTTGAAATCCATAGAATAATATCTCAACATAACCTCTAAGGTTTGAATTGTTCTCTAAGACTCTCTATCTATCTGAGGATGATAAGTGTGCTGAAACTCAATTCTATATATATTTCTTGTTAGATACTTTACCATAACTTTGAGGTAAACCTAGGATCCTAATATGATATAGTATAACGTGGTACTCCATGAAACCTTACCACATCCTTAATGTATATCCTGGAAATCTGATCTATAGATAATTATTCTTTGATAGTGATGAAGTGTATGGATCTTGTAAAGTGATCAACTACCACCCATATATAATAAAATCCTTTATTTTTTTTGGTATTCCAATGAAAAAAATGTATAGTGATGTTCTCCCATTTCCATTATGGTATTGTTAATGGATGAAACGTCCCTTTAGACATTTGTTTATCAATCTTAACTTGCAAGAATACCAAGCACTGAGAAACAAACTCTGCAATATCTCTCTTCATGATATCCCACCAGAAGTATTCTTTCAACTTATTAAACATATTCGTACTTCTATGATTAATAGATAATATAAAACTATGATATTCCTCTAATATCACCTTCTTCAAATCTCCTATAGAAGGAACACATACACAGTTTCTGAACCTTATCCTTCATTCCTGATCAAGTTTAAACCCAGGAACATTTCATACTTTATTTTGTAACTCTTCATCTACATTCTAAGCCTCCTTAATCATCACTTATATATATTTTTTAACAATATTTTAATAAATATAAGATTTCCCCCTACTTCAAGATTTATAGCATCATCCTTTGAAAATCCGAAAATATTGGATCTTTAGGGATCATCATCGTGGATAAAATAACATAATACTTTTGACTAAAATCCGCGACCACCTTTCTGGATTTCCCAAGGTGGAAATTTATTGAGCAGTCATAATCCTTTGTCAACTCTATCAACCTTCTCTAGATCATTTTAACTACCTCTGTGTGAATATATATTTCATACAACTATGATCCATATATATATATATACCAAAATTTTATCTATAAATATTTTTACTCCATATCATAAATGAGAAAATACCACTGCTAACTCAAAATCCTGAGTTTGGTAAGTTTTCTCATGAAACCTCAACTTCCATGAGAAATAGGCAATAACTATGTCATTCAGTATAAGAACACTTCCCAATCCTATCGTGTTTGTATAATTTTAGATTAAAAAACCTTCTCCACTATAGGGTAATGTAAGAACATGTGAGCTAACTAAATATCTCTTCAATTACATGAAATTTTCCGCACATTAATCTATCGAGAAGAAACTTGACACCCTTCCCAGTTAAATTAGTCATAATATTTGATATTTTTTAGAAAGTATCCAAAATACATCAATAATAACCTGTTAAACTATGAAATAAATGAATCTTAGTCACCATGGTAGGTCTAGGATAGAATTCAATAGCCTACATATTTGATAGATCTATATTTATACCATATATTAGGATTATGTGACCCAAAAATGAAAACCTTTGTAGAAAAATTCACATTTTTCAGATTTTTCATATTGTTTATCCTTCCATAAGGTCTTTAGTAAAATTATAATTTGGTATTAATTCTCTTCCTTTCTATTTGGATATATAATAATATAATATGTAAATATGTCCACAATCATATCAAGGTAATCTATGAAGACTCCATTAATCAAATCCATGAGGATAGAAAAAGGAATTGGTAAGAAAAAAAGAATCATTATATATTCATTGTGTCTATACCTTGTATGAAATATAATACCTAGTATATCCTCCATTTTAAAACTCAATTGATGATATCTTGAATTAAAATCAATCTTGGAAAAGTATTGTGATCTATGCAGTTGATCAAAAAAGTCATCAATACGGGGGAGAGGATACTTTTTCCTGATTGTGATATTGTTCAACTCCCAATAATCAATGCATAGATTCATTGATCCATATTTTTTTCATAAAAAGAAGTGTCACAACCCAATGTCATAGACTTTTACTAATTAATCCCTTATCATGTTTTTCATGGAGTTTATTCTTCAATTCTAACAACTCAATTGGGGCTATTCTATAAGGATTATTTGAAATTATTTTTCAACTAGATATGATTTATTTTGAGAAATCAACTTATAGTTTTGGTGGAAGCATTGGAAAATCTTCTAAAAATACATATAAAAATTATAGAACAATTGGAATATCATTGATTTCGATTTTCTCTAAAAACATATGAGATAAACATACATTTGGATTGAGAATTAATACTGTTACAGTAGATATAATCTCCATTGGAAGTCAATGCTTATCATCACATTAACAGATGATCAAAGGAATGTTTGAAATATCAAACTTAAATTCTTTTCCCCAACAATTGATCTATGATTTATGTAGAGAAATACAATTCCCTCCTAAGATGAAATCAAATTCATCCATAGGTAGAATGAAAATATTTTTAGGAAGCACATTCCCACAAATATCAACCGGAGAGGAATCATGGACTTGGTACGGAATAATCATACCATTAGGGGTTTGCACTATTAATTTCACATATAAATGTTTTTGTGGAATCTTAAAACCGTTAAAAAAAATTATATGTGAAAGAGTGGGTATATCCATAATCAAATAAGAAATTATAAATTATATATTGAATGGTAGGTGTACCTTTCAACACATCCTTATCACACCACTCATTAGAAATAATTATAGCATGAGATTTACCTTAATCTCCCTTTTTCATAGGTTTCTAAAATAGATCATCATCACCAAACCCTGGGTTTGGTAACTAGTTACAATAATTCTAATTCTCCTTACACTTGTAAACATGATGCAGGGGAGGTGCATTATCCGATGATTTATCTCAATTTTCATTTTTATATAACTTATTCCCACCAATTCAACAATTAGTTGCACTGTGACCTTCCTTACCAGACATAAAACATTTACTAGAGACATTAACACAATTTCCCCAAGGATTCTTCCCAAATTTAGAGTATAAAATAAAAAATAATATTCTTTTTTCTATTGTTTTTAGTGTTTCCTTTGAACTCCATATTCTTTTTCATTTCAAAACCATGAGGATGATATGTGAATCCATCCACTATTTCAACATTAATTGAAGAACAAACAAACTCATCATCGATACTAAAGTCTATTATGTCAAATTACATTATGAGACTTTTTTAAGCCATTGGAGAGCTTATCATCTATACTTTATAGTTGGATGACAATTCCTAAAGAATACCTTTAATGTATTCTAAAATTATCCTTGTAGGTACAAAAAGACTCATTATCCCTTCGATTCAACTCAAGGAACTCTTTCTAAATCATGGTATAAATAATCTAAGGAATGTAATTATTGAAAAATATATTCTTGAACTCATCCAATCCATGGATATGATTTCATCTTTCATCCTCATATTCTAAATTAGATTACACCACTAGTCCTCTTTTATTTCTAACTGATAAACAACCAAAATGAATTTATCTTGATCAGAACACTAAGGAATGGAGAGTCTCTTCTAATTAGTACTGATCAATTGTTCTGAAATAAGTGGATCATAAGACCCTCTAAATGAAGGTGTACATTTACTCAACAAATATTCAACAACATTTTGTTCCCACCATTTCTCATTTGGAATTCCTCTGTGATGTATTTCTTGAGAATGTTACGTGAACATAGTAATGATATTTTTCAATCCATCTCCCATGTAATTAAAATACTTAGGAGTAAAATCATTTCATTGTTTGTCTCAATCATCATTAATGCTATTATTTTAGGTTCCATTCGTTGAATAAAACCAAAAATCATAGAGTAATAAAACATATATCATAATGATGAACCACATAATCCTAAAAAATTTCATATATGATGTCTAAATTATTACCCCTTATATAATATGAGACACCTTAGTTTTATCATAGGTTATTCATAGTCAAATTATTTTTAAATCATTCAAAATTTCTCGTGTAAAGTTCATGAATTCCTAAAGCATATCCCTTGAGAGTGTCAAACTAAGTGTGTGGAAAGGCTCATTCTTCTGTACCATATTACCCCAAGTCAAGATCAAGACATATAGTATAATTTGTTACCCATAGTTTCATTTTTTTAGATCCACATCCACTTGTAGTATCCATAAATGGATGTATTTTTAGGAAACCACTCACTCTTTCCTTTACAAATATTCATGGACATTTTCCTATGTTTTTTCATTATCCTCATTCTTATCCTTATACATGTCCTTAGGTTTCTCACTAATTCTTTCTCATCCTATATTCTAATGGTCAAGTAAACGTTTACGTGGATACCAACTACAAGGACCCTCACTTTTCATACATTAACATTATATAAAATTTATGCAATACTTAAAAAATTACACTAACAGACACCCATATACCATATTAGTTTAGTGACTTTGGAAACATAGAAACCTAAAAATTAGTATATGAGTAAGCTACATTATCTCCTTGTAGATTCCTCGTGATTAACACCCTTCTTAGACCCATCATACAAAATACATAAATTCATAACATGTTGATGCGAACATAAAAATAGGGCTGAGCTCATATGATCAGTAGCAGTAAACAAGGGAGACATATAAGAATAAACAATGTCATACAGGTATGAGAACGTGATCATAACATTAGAATATTATTCCTTGAATATCAAAGATCATAAACAAGAATCATGGAATAAAACTGGGAATTTCGTAGGACATGAACCATAATGAAATAAAGAACATAATCCATAAAATTATAACATAGAAATAATACATTGAATTTTGGAAGAAACCTAATAATATATAAGTATTTCCATATTTTACAAGGATTCACTACCAAGGCCATATTAGTGGACACAATTATTTACATAACATGCTTCACCCCCATTCCATCCTTATATTACTACCAAGTTCACTCCATGTTACATCCCGGTAATATTGAATCATGTTCACTCCTCATTCCAGCAATGTATATCTCATGAGATATAAACCCATACCCAATGTATTTTCATGAGATATAAGTCACACCCATATCATAATTAAATCTTACATACATTGTAAAATATTCATATAAAATAATATAATAACCCATGAAATTAAATGGGATTCATAAAAATGTAATCATATCTTAACATGTGGAAAAAGACAGTTTTCATAATTATTTCATTAAAAGATAACCGGTGAAAGTAAGTGGGTTTCATAAGAATATAACTTGTGAAAGAGAAACATGTATCATAAACATATAACTTGTGGAAGATAAATGGGGTTCATAAACATCATTCCAAAAAAACATAAACAATTACGAGAAAGAATATGAATGGATAAATTGAATAATTCCCTTATAAAGGCATGGGTAACACCAAAACATTACATCATAGATGGGAAATAATTTTGAAATTACTTTTAGAAGCATTTACTAAGGAAGACATCCTTTTATCTTGGAAAAAATATTTTTAAAATATAAAACCTTTTGAATACATTTTTCATTAAAAATGTTTTTGAAAACTTATAAAAGAAACATTAAAACCCATAAAACTATTTTAAAATTATTTTTCATTTAGAAAATGTTTTGACTTTTTTTGAAAACATGGTTTTTCAAATAAATAAAAAATCGACTAAAGAGAAAAATACATCAATATTTTTATTAAAACCATTTTTTTTAATCATATAAATTACCAAAGTGTTGGAAAATGGTACTTATAAATGGAAATATAATTAAAAATAGTGGATAATAAAATTCATGAGGTTTATTAAGATATTGATCATAATATTTCATCAATTTATGTATAATCATTAACAATCTTGAAAACCAATGAGATTCTTTTAATAAACTCTTATATCTTGGTTGCATAGAATCATACAATCTATGTAAGAAAATGAAATTGAATGAAGCTAAAAAATTTAATAAAAATAATGAGATTCATGATATGACATGTTGAATTAAATTATATATACCTTGAAAAATAATGGAGTTTCAGAACAATACATTTGTCTCAATGAAGGAAAATTAGGACAAAACCGTCGTACTGATTTGGTAAACCTTGAAACATATATTCCATGAAAGAAATATCCTATAATTGATATGTAAATACCCATAAATTTAATAATAATAATCAAAAAATACATCCTTGGGTAGTAAACACAATACACAAAAGGAATGGGTGGAGAATAAAGCAATTATCTCACTCAAATAAAAATTGAGAAGAAATTCAATTAACTTTGGTCTTGATAGTTGTCATAATCATACAAAAATATTATATATAAAATATAATTTTATTATAAATATATAATAGATACATATTCTTAAAAATTATACCATATATGTTTTTATTATTACTTTATATTACCCTCTTTTTTACAATTCTATGTTACGATTTTACATTTGGTAATATCCTCTTTCTTCTTCGCATGTGTCCTAATACATTTTATCTTTGGTCCTTATATTTATATATTGATTTATAGAATGTAAAAAATGATTAAAATATCATTCATATTCATTATATTTATATTATAATAATCTATATGATATAAAATTATGAAATGGAAAATACCATTCAAGGAGACGGTAGGTCATACGTACGCATGAACATTGTTTCTATTTAATTATAGTATTTAAAAAAATAACATAAATGAAATATTTGTTTATATATATATCATTGTTAAAGTATAATTTTTATTTCATATATATCATATAATTTCATTAAACCAATCATTAATACATTCAATGTATTGTGTGAACAAATCATGTTGTTTTAAGTGGGCGGTATTACACACTTCCTGATAAACAATATCAGATTTTCAAAAAATGTTAACTATAAGTATATATGTTAAAAGGGATTAAATAAGCATAATGTCATAATAAATATTATATATAAAATATATAAATAATGTTTCCAATACAATTTATACTATGATAGGCATTAAAATAAAAATTAACAGTCATCATTTAGTGAGGCGGTGGTTCTTCATACACATAAACAACATCTTCGTTGTGAATTAGACAAATGTGGGTGTAATGTTAGGATGAAACATTCATATAAAAACATATAAGTTTATTTAGGATACTTTTTTATGTATAATAATTGAATAAGATGAATTGATTTTGTGGAGATAAAAAATAAAGGGAATGATCTTGAGGGAGGGTGTTACCTCTTAATCAGGTAACTCCTTTTGGTTTTCACCGAAGGGATTCCTTCAATGAATTTATGAATAAAAAGAGGATTCAGGGAGGAATTTAGTGTTTTTGGTAAGATATTATAGTAGATATTTTCCTATTCTAGGTGGTTTTAGAGGTGTAAATATGCGGATAAGAGGATGCCTTTTATAATCGAGGAGGAGTGGCACTCTTAGAAATTTTGGAAAAAGGAATTACAAACTCATTTTTCACATGTAATGTGGATATAATAATATAAATAATTCAATAAAATAAGGTGTGGGAGATATATATTTCAATAAAATGGCTCTTGGACATGTTTAAATGTCGGTTTGAATCTTAAATTTTCGGTTTAGTCCTTAGTTAAACTTATCTTTACTCTTTTCAAGAAGAAGAAGACACGTAAGATAGAATTGAGGAAGAGTTTCTCAAATAAAACACTAGGAAAGGGCAAAGGTCGATAGTGGATGTGGATGGATTCACTACCCCAAACCCCAAGAAGAACAAGAAGTGTAGGGACTATTCTGATGTGGAAAGAACAATAATAACATGATTTCTCCACGCTTCTAAGATCAATGCTGAGACTCCCTAAAAGATGGGAGAACTTGTTCGAATTCATAAAGAGGAGAAGTATGATAATGAAACAGACCTCACATATAGAGATGCATATCAGATTCCTAAGAATGATGATGTGAGTGATGAAGCTTTTGCTAGGATGGAGAAGCAAGATAAAGTAGTACATCAAAAATATCTCCATTATCAGATTTTGGCTGAAACATACCTTGAAATCAGAAAACCAATGTACACAAGGATGGTTGATGAATTCAAGAAGAATGCCAACTTCAGATTCAAAGACATTTCATGGGTTTGATATTTTTCATTTATGTATATGCTTCATGATCTATGGATTTACATTATTATATTTTGTGGTCTCCTCAAATCAATTTAGATGGATTATATTTTTCATGGAACTTTATTATGAGATGTATTAAGCATTTAACTTGTTAGTTTTCATTCTGCGGCTTAATTCTCGAGTGTGCTGGGGGTTGTGCTTCCCTCTGCACTCTTCAGTCTCACATTCCTTGATGTAGCCTTGTTCTGTTTTTTTGGCTGGTGACACTGGTTCAGTCAGTAGTTGGTGGTTGTATTGTCCTAATAATTCTTGTTGAAGTATTGCAGATATGTGTTATATCTTCCCTAGAATTCTGTATACTCTATGTGCTGGGTTTTTGAAGGACGCATGACACTGTCTGGTTTATTGTGTGTTTTTTCGGGAGGTTTCAAATCCTCAGATATGACAAGGACATATTGCTCTACAATTTTATTCTAACTTATTAACATCACCTTTGGATCTTTTTCTTTGCATTTTGGTAGGGATCTGATGTGCACCTTCTTGGTTGACCACTTTTGGTTGTGACGGATCTTTCCACTTAAGTCTGTCTAGAGAGATGGACCAGATTTTGATGGATGTTCTAATCAATTGAAAATTTCAAATCTTGAATATTTGGAGCTTGATCGGAGTTTCTGCTCTTTTGGCTAGATGTGAACATGATATCTCAAGTAGTTTGAAAGAAGTGCGATTTGAGCTTATTTGAACTAATATCATGTATCACTTTCATTTCTTGTGTTCACGTTGGTGTAATCTCATTTCACTCGAGCATGTAATGTAATAATTTTGATTTAATAAAAAAATTTAGGGCATGAATTGGATGACCAATTCAGGTCTCTACTTGTCTAAAAAAAATAAACTTATCTTCACCTTAAATGATGTAATTAATTTTATTTCCATTCACTAATAATTTTGGTAAAAACCCAATTTTACCTTATTATTAATTATAAATTAAGGTTATTATAAATATTAAATCCATTTTCAAAATTCCAATCATAGATGTTGAAGAAATTAATCAAAACATAATCCCACTGACAGGACGACACTGTAGGTTTTTAAAATAAAATTTGATCAAAAGTTTGCTAAGTTTTTATATGCAATTTTATTTTGAAATTTGTTTAAATGTACTAAATTAGATTAATTTAGAGTCCTTTTATATAATTAATCTTTTAAACCAATTTTTAAAAAAACTTCACCTAATAAATAAATTATATTAAAAGAAGTTTTGAATTAAAATTCAGTAGTTTTCACTATTCATCCAAAGATGTTGTTTCTCATAAAAATCTCAAAAATTCACCATAGATAATTTCATCATTCTAAATTAAAAAATGAAGTTTACATTATAAAATTAAATTTTTAAAAGTTTCTAAAAATAATTTTATTATTTTTCACTTAAGGACATGAAAAGTGGTTTATTTGAATGAAAATAGTATTTTTAAACAAATAAAGTCTTTGCAAAAAAATTATATTTTCCCTTACCAATATGTTATATTTCTATTAAATAAATACAAATCGTATTTGGAAAATATTTATTAGTATTCATTTTACTATTTGTAATGGATAGGTTATAAATATCTCATTTAAATAATTATAACAATAAAATGAAGTTTTTTCAAAACTCGGTGTTGCGTGTAACGTACGCCAAGTTAGTTTTGCAGGTAGAGTACACCAAGTCAGTGTTGCATGTACCATATTCCGAGTAGGTGTTTCTTTTATTGATTCAGTTTCATGTTAAATGATTCTTTGAATTAATGCAATACCAGATATCAATAAAATTAATTCATTTTAAGAGGTAAAATGGTCTATATAAACTCTAGGTGTTATAGATAAAATCTCTCAGAAGACTCAACTAGGTGATACTTAAGGGAAAAATTACCACTGGGTTTCATCTCTAATAGGATACAAATATTCTATTTCCCATAGCTGATCCACCAAAAAAGAGGTATTTGAGTATCAGACTAGCGTTGGATCATGGCAGCTAGTCTAAATAAATGATGAAGTGGAAAATGATTGTGCCTTCCCTCCATTATGTATAAATCCTCACCCTCTACAATATGATCATTAATTTTTAATAAGGTTTAATAATTAGTTAGAGATAAAGGTGATTCCACCTCATCGACCCCCACTTACACCCTGTAGATGGGAGGTATCTTAGACAATATTTCCCTCAATGTTTCTCAACATCATCAAGTCCCTAGATACTCTAATGGATGTCATGGAAGGGTGAATCAAAACTATGTAGCCTAAGAGGAAGAAACATTCCAAAAGGGTGGATAAAACATTGACTCCCTCCAATTTTTGGAATCATACCTTCTCTACCTTGGATAGTTAGGGAGACCCAAAACAACATCTCCCACACTTCGTATCCTGATGTGGGCTGATGATGGGTCCTCCAGATCAATAAGAGGAAACAAAGTAGAGTTGTTTTGTATATACTCTAACAAGGCCAGCATTTTTTTGGTATAATAGTCTACTAGAAGGTTCCATTTCTGGATGGGTAGACCTTAATCATCAATTCCTTTATCTTTTCATCTATATCCTTTTGAAAACAAAAACCATTGACCTAACAAACTGCAAAAAAAACATTAAAATGAGAGGGTTTCAGACTTCATAGCCTCATGGAGATATTTATCCTATTCAAATAGAATCTCTTATTTAATGGATAAATTTTTAGAAATCTCTAATGAAAATATCATGGATGAATTACGATCACCTATGATCCCAATTAAATTTCATTTTGGGTTCTGAGTGTTCACATTAATGGAACAACATCTTGGGGATTCTATTAAGAAAACCCAACCCAAATAGTACACTTTCCCTTGGCATAAGAGAATGGTCTAGGAAAAGAAGATGATTTATTTTTCACTCTCATGATAGTAGCAGTTCCAATCTAAGCACCTTTGTAGGTTTTGAACCACCCAACACCTCTTTCTAAGTGGCGAATACCACAGAATCATCCTTTTCTAAAAACATGGAGAAATAATGGTCACTTGGTATTTGAATAATTGATGAATGAAGCCTAAAACATATAAAATGATAATGTCTCCAGTTATTTCTTGGTGTCCATGGGAAATAACCTACTCAAGCTACCACATCCAAGGAACCATGATGAGGTCAACCTCACCAACCATCCAGACTACTGCCATTTCCATAAGAGGTTGGGTCATAATATCCAATACTAGTTTTTCTTCAAATAATTTCTTCAATTCATGGTCAATTCTTGATAGGCGATGTTAGATAACTCCTCATAAAAGGAGGTATTCATAACTATTTCCCATTAAGAAGAAGTGGGATATTAGAAGAAATTTCTAGCCATGTGTGAGCAGAGGCTCAATAACTAAATGTCTCGAAAGACAGTTGATTGAGCTCATGCCACATTGAGATCACAATTTTGTAGAGCCAAAATATCTCTACCCCCATTGATATTAACATTAGATATATCCCCCAAGAGTGGGAGAGATCATCAGATGCTGGAAGAAACATAAGAGGAAGATTGGTATCCTACACCAATAAAGTTCTAGCTCTTGTAGGTTTATTCCATACAACATCTAAATCAAGGTTAACACCCCAAAAAATAGAACCCTCATTGAAATATGATCTCATATTTTGTTCTATCAATGTAATACACTGGGAATTTCCCTTATATGATGATAAATATGTCTCAGAACAAGAGGTTCCTTAATATAACTAAGGAACAAGAGTCCCCACACATAGGAATCGAGGATACATAGGATATCACGGGCAAGTTCTAACCCCATATTTTGGCCATGTCCCTATATAGGATATATGGTTAGTTGATACTCATCGCAAAGTGCTCTTGTAGGCACAAAATATATATGAAGGAATCTCAGAATCCTTTAGTGGTCATCTGCACCCAGTTACCTTTCATGACCTCTTAGCTGGGGTTTGATTGTCTAATTATCCCAAGAAATAGGGAAGGTCTTCAAAACTAATCTATTGTTATTATTTTCTCCCTAAACCTCTACACAAGCACCAGGCATGTCCCCCTAAAATTTATCAGCTCTTGAGACACATTTTAATGACCAACACCACCTCAGAATGAGCCAACCTCTAGCACAAAAGTAGGAAATTTTGAAATAGTTGATGGTTTCCCCATCCAATCACTCAATATTTGATTCCCCCTCTCCTTAATATAACCCATGGATTCGCTTTTTGTATCCCTATATATCCCACAAGAGTCTAATAAAAAATTCACTACATCTGAGGATTATCGAGTGGTATCCATGTTATCAGAATTCCATGTCTTCATCTTGTTCATTGACTAGGATCATGAAGTGGTCATCCAAGATCACATTAGGATCCTACATGTTTTGAGTATACTCAATATTGTTGATTTCTAGAGGGATCTGATTGATAATGGTTCTGGGATCAACCTCATCTAGGCTTGGACCCTCTGATGTTTGTGGCATAGTGAAGGGGATCTCTCTCCCACAAAGCTGACCATTAAATTGTATGAGAAGAATGAGAAAAGAAATCACAGGAAGATCAAACTCAATAATCAATTTGGGTATCACACATTGCATGAGGATTTTATGGTTATCCAAAAAATCATATACAATGTCATGTTTGGAAGGCCTTAGCTCCATATCCACATGGTGGTACATTCAAAATTCGACCAATGTCTGAAATATCCCATCGATGGAAAGGTAAGCATGTTATATGATGAAATATCTCCCTTTGAGACTAGTGGAGCGACATATGCTGAATAATATTTCTACAAAATGGGAGGCCAAATACCAATGGTGAATGATGATATATAGGTTTCATCCCCGAATGGCTAGGGGACCACCCCTACAAATCCCTAAAGTATGCTAGATGGTTACTATGTGCTCCCAATAAATCTATTCAAGCTGATATACATGAACCTAGATTTATAATATCCACATTTCCACAATGATAGTATAAAATAAAATCATCTTTGACATCTCTATTCCATGACTTTGATAGAAGGGGATGATAATGTCTCTTCTCATAGCCTCTCTCACCTCAATAGTGATAAATATGCCAACAAGATTAATATATCGATCTAAAAATGAATCCATAAACACATAAAATAATGATAATGAGGATGAAATCAAGAATTCCCTTCATGCATTCTGGGAAGGTGTATCAACCACCATTGATGAGCTCATGCAGGTAAATCTAGGAACCAAAGAAGACATGTGTACAACACTAATTAGTGTCGAAATATCCCTCAAAGGGAACAAGATGAATATTTAATTTATAAATAATCATAAAAACGTTTTCTCTTAGAACTATACAGAAATTGACAGACAAAATCTAGATTTGGATACACACCTTCTCAGCCTACCTGGTGAGAATTAGGGATTCAAATGGGAATCTAGGAGGATACACCCCTCTCAATCCACCAATTTAGAGCAGGTAGATAACAAATTCATCAAACCCAACATTATCCATGAATTGAAATACCCAAGATGTATCTCCCAAATCCACACTATTAAGAAAAATAATGGGATATCTAGGGTTTGAATCGATATTAGAGACCCTAATTCAAACTGATCGAAGGAT
The DNA here is from genome assembly GCA_963277665.1 of Viscum album. Classification (NCBI taxonomy): domain Eukaryota; kingdom Viridiplantae; phylum Streptophyta; class Magnoliopsida; order Santalales; family Viscaceae; genus Viscum; species Viscum album. Next base: position 2,041,705,495 of record OY728142.1, on the reverse strand, counting down.
GGATTCCCATTATCGATCAGAAAACCTCTTGATCGATGAAATAGTTGGATTTCAGGCCATTTCCTTCACGGATGGGTATTTATGGTACAATGAGATAAATAAGGCCCCTGAATATGAAAAATCCACTTTTTTTAGAGCACATCAGGGGATATTTTTCTTTCATTTAATTCTATTTAGCTTAATGAATGTTTCTTCAACATATCAATCCAACATGCATGATATCATTAAGCTGGTTTTGGGAAGGATACTCAAATGATATGTTGAATACCATGAGGTAAAATCCCAACAGTGATGTGATCACTTCAGAGACTATCAAATAGTCTGAAAAGAACAAAAAAATAGTCTAAAAATGATTCCACTAAAATTCACTTTTAGGGTAACATCAGGGAAGTTACCTATCTTTTGGGTACACCACTACAACATCAAGGTTTACCTAGAGAAGTCTAGTTATATTTTAGTAAGGTCACCCAACCCAAAAATCTCAAATAATTTTGTGTGATATATGGTAGCCTCTCATGGAATCAGCGATTCAAAGCCAAAATGTTTGAAAAATATCTCCCCTTTAATATTCTAATGAAGAAAGAAATAACTCATTAATGGGAAAATTATTTTCAATAAGCCTTTGAATGTCTCATTGTGTATTTACTACACCCACCAATTCAAATGTCTCCAATTGAAGGGAGGCCACTCATCATATATGTGTCTACCATGAAACTCTCACTTGGTAACCATCTTTCATTGAAAAATTTTGCAGGGAGCGATAATTCTCTCTACTACCTCAGTCAAACAATGTTGGGTAATGAGACTCGACACTCTGACATTGAGAAGAACTGCCATCTAATCATCTTCATAGTGAAAAATAAGAGGCATTACTTGAAGCCTACAATAGTGCATATGGTATCTTATATTGATCCACTTAATTACATCATTGTTCGTCCTACGTTTACTAGTCACTTGTCCATATGGGCAGTCATTCTATAGCAATAGGAAATCCAATTCATATCACAGAATCGGTCAAAGGGATAGTGCTTTCTAATTTTCTCACTTCACATCCTTCCCCATAAAATAAACTCATGGACACCAAGCATCTAGATGATGAGTTACTCTATTCCCATATCACTCCACTAATATGAGATATTTTTTTAATGGAACCCCCCAGAGTCATATCAGCAAAATCACAAAAAACCTAATATTTAATCATCTTGGATTAGGGATTGTATTTGTCTCTCCAGAAAAAGAAGTCATACAATTCTCTCTCTCACTATCCAAAGGCTAGATAAATATTGTGGAGGAGTATTAGTCACTCAATGATGGGTTGAAATTAGCTTCAATTCTTCAGATACCCAACCTAAATATCAAAGGAGATTCAGGACTAGTGATAAAGATGATCATTTGATAATATGATATCAAAAAGGAAGAACCATCCCCCTCACTAGCTATATCAGGGAATGATGGTGTAATTTCATATTGATCTCACATTGTATCATGTTCCCAATTTAAAATTTCTTACAATGACACATTTGATAATGTAGTCGTAGTCTTGGCCAACATTGATTAGGAGGAAGCAATATTCCATAACACACATCGAAGAGTGGTCTTGTCAATAATCATCTATTATATAGAATAAATCAATCAGGTAAAAACTAATTTAGAGTTCTATGATCCAATATCCACCACTTGATAGATTTATCCTCTAATTGGTTGTCCCCTAAATCATGCTGTCTTGAAAAATAGAACCTATATGAAATAGATTTGGTGTTGTATAGAAACATTCTTCCTTTAGTGTGGCCCAAATGAATAGAGGTCCCTATACAGGTGTGGATTTAATGGAATACTCCTAATATGCATTAAAATAAGTGATATTCATACCATCATGGAAGAATTCTAGGAAGGATACTATGGTGCTCATCAGTCTAGGACTGAGATCTCCCACCAAATAAAGAGGTTGTGTTATTACTGGAAGACCATTGTATAGGGTTGTGTGGAATTCACTAATAATTTTCATGAGTTACATATCCATGAAAACTTCATCCATAAACCCCCATAATTTCTACATAGAGATAAATATTCTAGTCCATTTACAATCTATGGAATGGATGTTCTGTGGTCATATCCCCCAACCACATCCAAGCAGTTGAAGTACATCCTTACTGCTATTGACATATTTTTCAAATTTTCTATGGTGATACCCCTCATAGAGGTTAGGATGAATAACAAAATCAACTTCATAAAGTATCATATCATCACTAGGTGTAGAGTCTCTAACACAATATTAATGGACAATGGCAGCAACTCATGTTTAATATTATTGAAGATATTGTACCAGGATTACAACATTGAGTCCAATCACACATATTTCTAACATGAAGTAGAAAATTGATAGATTGAGAACATAAATAAGACACTATAAAATATACTCTAGAATATGGTGAACATGGATAAGAGGTATTGGAAGAAAAATAACCTCTATGATCTATGGGACAACCATACCACCACACATACTGTTACACAAGAAACACCATACTCATTTGTGTACAGGAATGATGAAGTGTTAGCCTTAAAATTTTAGCTTCCTTTGCTCTAAATATATATTTGTGGACAAATCTTAGATGATGAGAAATCACATAGGTGTCTAGCTGAGGTTGAGAATCTTGATGAGAATAGGTAGTGTACACTACACAACCTTTAAGTCCATCAGAATTGGATCCCACAAGCCATTAATTATTAGTTTAACTTTTGTAAATTTCTATAATGAATTTATTATTGTCTCTTAGGAACCGAATGATACTCAAAATCTATACTCCAATGATTGAACCCAAATGGGAGGTGATTTAAATCATACATAAGATCTATAACAATGAAGAATACTTATTATCCATAGTGGATAGGATGTCTTTCACACCCACCACCAATGTGAGATTTCTCAAGATATAATGTGCATAGTTGTCATATATCATCTTTAATCATAGAAGAAAGATGATAAATCTCACAACATCTGAAGTAGTGGTAGTAAGAATTTAAACTGCACGATATCCTATGTATTAACCACATAATGAAAAACTGTATGGATTCATCCTAGTTACATGATGTTACACTGTATGGGATCCACATGATTGCATGATGTCAAACATTATGATCTTGTCATTGTTGTAAAATGTTAAAAAATACATGTACATCCCGACCACATTATGTTAAAACTGTATGGAGCATGTCCTAACCACATGACGTTAAACATCACATGAAGAACCATCTCACCAATGAATCATCTCACATGATCCAGATCAGTGTGATGGAAGTATGAAATGCCCCCAAACCTATGGGATAGAAAACTCCACATAGGGTATATCTCCATCCATAACTACATATGGCTTGATTACTTTCTTCATATGATATATAGTGATACATGATCCTCTAGTCTTGGTCCCTGTCATAATATTCCATTCCTTTCATGTCTGATGATCCTTGTCCACACCACATGACACTAAAACGCATGGAAAATTTCCTTACCTCATGAAATAAAACTCCACAGATCCACTATATCTATCTTCCTTCAAGTCAGATAAAATTCTTCCTTACCGCGAGATGTTAAACAAAATGGCTAATGTTATTTCGACACGACATCAAAACTATTGAGGTTATCTAGAACAATATATGGAATTATTATCATTTTCAATGAGATACTAGGGAAACCTCAATCATATTTATTGTTATATATACTAGATGATGGAAAATTCACATGTCGTATCCCTAATAGCCTCTCTATAAAAATAGGCATCCTTATTATTACTTGTTTCTCACATATAGAATAGCTCACGGGAGATTAAGAATATTAGTAAAGACTTCCCTACATAAGAAAGGTGTAATAGTAAACAGTAGGCACTTCATGATTGAAAATTAAATACCATAAAATATATATCATGAGTTCTCACTACATAATGTTAAACCACATAGTTGGTGTCCCATTCATGACATAATATTTCACATTCCTAAGGCCCTTTCCCTAGAGGTCTTATATTATTGGTGTCGGTCGCCTATCCCACCATCATTCAAGAACAATTTGTGTCTTGATTCTGTAAATCATAAGATACATATTAATGCATGAATCTCCAATCCTTGGTCCAGTTGGAAAAAAATAAAAAATATTCTTCCACTGAAAAAATTGGTCAAGCTTATGAAAGAACATCCATCCCCAATAACTATGTACTTCTTTATTCCTATTACCATAGGATAAGTAGTGACACTCATATTTATAGCTTTTGGTCTTTCCAAAATGATAATTTTCATGATATGAATCAAATATCCTTTCCACATGATATTAAACATCACGATCCATCACAAATTATGTCTGTCTAGATTCATGTCGTCATAGTATATGTAGTGATACCTGAATCACAAATCCTATGCACACCTGAAATAATCAATGGAAAAACTCCCACCTCTATGCATGGGATAGACCCGTGTAGTTTTTTCCCATTTACAAAACTACATATGGCTTGATTCCTATCATAAAAGTATATGTAGTGATGCCTAGATCTCGAATCTCTAACCTAAACAAAACAACTGATAAGAAATACACCCCATCTACATATAATCTGAATCATACAAGCCCACTTTTCTTATATACGAGTCAGCTCTTCATACGAATTTCTTATACAAATGATATATATGGTATAATTTTTCATATTGGTTCTCAAGTCCTCTATACATGAAAATGAACTTCATGAAAAATATCCTTACTATATTACAATAAAATAAATAAAAAGTAATCATACCATATAAACATAAACTACACTGAGACAACTATGTCCCTGTTATAAAATGTTAAACTTTTTAGATCATCCTCTTTTTTTCATCCCTTATCAATGAACCATAATAGACTTCATTTGTTGACAAAACTAGGATATTATTCTACCATATATTATGCACCTAAATCCCTAAATCATAATTCATTTCTCAAGTACTTCAGGATTTCTATCACCCTGAAAAGTGATACCCACCATCAAGCAACCCCTTTTTACTATTCATGTATGCTTATGGATCCTACATACGTACCTATGTTCATCAACCAAATGTTTCACTCCCAAAAAAGTATTTCGGATCTTTTTAATCGCTGAAATCACCCTGGAAGAACTAAATTCCCCATTGTGATAGCAACTACTCACAATATGATTGACCCATATCATTACTCATGATTTGATAACCTTGATCCATGTTTTCCAATATTTCTATCTCCCACTAATAATAATTTTGGGGTACTCTTGAGGCTGGGAATCCTAATTAGGCTCTTGTGTATTATCCCCCATATTAGGTCCATTTACATCATGACCTTAAACTTCTAATTTTATGGTCAAAGAATTATAACCATAGACTCTATCATATAATGGCCCGAATATCTGGTCCTTAAACTAACAATGAATGAGACACAAATAATTTCTGGTTGAAAACAAGTAAATGATGACCTAACCAAAAGCCATGTCTTAACATGACAAACTCTTTATCTCCAAATTCTAGGAAATAATTAGATCACAAAAAAATAAGGCATAAATATCATAGGTTCTATTTTATATCCCTAGTAAAATCGAATAAATAATATTTGGACATCATGGTTTAGGAAAAAAGTTAGAATAATGAGCTTTCACATTTAATCACCCCCGAAAAATGTTATTTAGACAATGACACATATATTAGGGTTCTTGTAAACTTTATAGATATTACAATTTTCAAAAAATACACATCATGATTTGGGAGCCCCAGATCATCATAAACCTTCCACAACCACTAGAGAAGATACCCAACTTCAAGAGACCCTTTGATTGACTCTGAATGTATGCCAATGGATACTAAATAAGTGCATATGGTTGTCGACCAAATGCATCACTCTACAAAAAGGGATTTATGATCCCTATGATACCTCACATAAATGTAGCAGGACTCAACACCTCAGTGAATTATAGGTAATTCTATGTATGATTTTTCCAAATCATATACCAAACCTGATTACAATAGACCATGATTTACAATCCACATACCAAACACTCCAAGAGGATTAGACATCCTCAATGTTATGTCATCGTTCTAAGTACCCTTTCCCAAAATAATAATGCAACACTTTATTCCCAACACATTTTTGGCCCACACCTCATGATTTGAAGCCATAGGGAGCTAGGATCAATCATTATAATTTAAATATGAACTTCCCGAGGGTTCCATAACCCATCTTGAAAAGAGTTACTCCCATACTGAATCTCTTCATCCAAGGGTTTGAGTCTTCAAAAATCATTCATGGACCTCATAAATCAGTAGAGATATTCTTTTCCTGGACTTTCTAATGACACCTAAGGGCCTTGACCAACCTACTAAAGTAATATCATCCTTGAAAAAAATTAACTTTAATCCTTTTGAGCCCTAAAATCCCCATAGGCGAACTTGAAACCTCAGGGTGTTACTGGTCGTCCCTATAATTTCTTCCCCATACCATATTTGCAATCTCAATCTTTTGGTTATGACTTACATCAACCACATTCCTACTATTAAGGAGGACCTATTATCCCTACTATTTTTCCTTTATCCTATATTAACCCCATAAACCATCCATTACCCTTAAAAAAGATTTGAGGCACCCCTAGTTTCACATGATATCAAATCATAAGGTTTTTGAACCACCAACCAAAGGTATATAATCCTTTCTAGAAAGGAGCTCTGGTCCTCATGAACTTCAGCAACACAATTCCAGAAATCAACACCCTGGAGAATTTTGGGTCATTCTTGGAATTTATTCACCATATTCCCTAATCATCTACTAGGTCGTAGCTAAAATACTATAAAATGAAGTGATATAAGGTCTAAGTGAAATGTAAATAAACTGAAGTGATTGAAGGTCCAAGATAAAAGACCCTAAACTACAACAATAAAAAGGACTAAGCTAAAAGACAGTAAGATAATGTGATAGCACATAAATATGGAAATCCATATTTCATAATATATATGGACCCTATATAATGAGTATGAAAACTCTAAACATCTTTGTATGAACTAGAATAACCATGCCCATTAATTAGGGAAATTACTGTTAGGATGGAGGTCACATTTTAGTGTGATGAGTGAAATCACATCCATCTATACTTAAGGGATAGTTTTCCAACATACAAGGAAATCCCTAGGATAGAGTTGTGACCAAATGACCATCCTTGACAATTTTCATCGAAACAAAGTCAATTGAATCTAACTCCTAGAGAGATGGTAGATTAAATTTTAAAGGAGGAATTTCAACATCATCCTACAATCCAAACCCATATATTGAAAGCTAGTGTGATAGAGGATAATCCTAGAGCTCAGATGATAGGAATCTCTTCAAAACCTCATTATCAAAATACACATGATATCAGGGGCTAGTATTTCTGATTTTAGCAATCATATTCATTTTATTGGATGCATAAGAGGATCTTTGACATGAGTTTAAAGATAGTGAAACCAAAATTAAGTGGAATATATCAAACAGATAAAATAAAATCATTTCAAAGGAATGACATAAAAAATGACAGCATCATTCATGTTACATGACTCAACAAAGTCTTTCATGAATCACATAGGGTATGATCAAATTTACTCACTCTTAATGATCTTGCAGATCACATGATCTTATAAAGAATCACATAAACTGTATGGATCCCCAAAGGCTCGTGATTGCATGCCTGGATATGGTCATGTGAGCCACATTTTGTTCAAAGGATAATGTGATCAATCTTTAGGATCCCACAAAACCCTAAATAATATTGAGTATCTGCATGTCTAATGTTTATGAAATTACAAAAATAAAATTTCCATATGTTGATTTGGGTGGAACCTGGAAAAAAGATATCTTTTGAAGGATTTATTATGAAATAGCCTTGCAGTGATGTCTTGGAGGTATGTCTTATAGAAGGTCTTGTGACAAGGTTATGTGATGGGATTATGGAGAGAGAGTTTTGGGGATGTAAGTAGCTAGTTAATGAATCCCTCTCTACTCCCCCATATATAGGGAATATCGTAGAATACCACATGTCACCCAAAAGACAAATCATCACCCAGACACCAATTGGTGAAGGCAAAAAAGTCTTAGTTGGGAATTTAATTTTCTTATAACCGAGCCCTTTTCCCTGTAGATAACTATCCTTAGTGGGATAATTTGTTAGCACCCAAAAATTGAGCATCAAAAAAATCACAAAGGAAGAAATACCTAAATATGGGTATTATTTTTCTCACAAGGAAAGGGAATAAGAGGGTGGAAAAAATACCCATAGATCACATAAACCCCCAAAGTAAACATTATCATGTGACCCCCATGAGGTAATTCAATGGATACATGCACAACACAAAGCCTAGGGAAGATCCTATGAACTCCTTCTAAAAAATCATTTTGATCTTGTGAAGGCTCCCCTAAAAATCATTGGTCATGCAGTAATTTCCTATATCATATCCCCTAGACACATGTATTGTTAACTAGAAGACACCAGGAAAACCATCCAGAAGTCCTTCAAAAATATGAGGAATATATCTAGAAAATTGGGAGCCTATTGTGGTCATATAACTCATGGGATGTGTTACCGTAGAAGAGATTGATTTTCCTCAACAACTTTCTAGAATTACAAAAACAATCATATGAATTTATTAAATAAAAAATGAAAATAAAAGGGTAGGTGGAGGAATCATCTTGCGGTCATAAACTTCATTGCCCCCAGGTGATTCGTAAGACTTCACAAGACCATGACGACATGTCTGCCGCATCTTGTGAAATCTTACTAGCATGAAATCCATATCATCTGAATAAACATGGGTATGATGTGGTCACCACATGCTCCCTCACTTGTCTAAAGGGAATCATTAATTCACTATGGGTATATGGTAAAACAAAATTTTTGAAACACTAATTATTCTAAAATATTAGTTAAAATTATTATAGTCGATTAATTAAAATCAATTTTAGAATAGTTTGAGGTTAACCCCACATAGAAAATGAAATGAGTTGGATAAGGTTTTCCAAATTTTTTATTTTATTAAATTGGAAAATGAGGTGAGAAAAGAAGACTTTGGATTGATTTAATTAAATCAAATGATGAAATCAAAACAGTTTGATTGGATTGTGATCAGATTTTAAATTTTTTTCAAGGATTTGTAATTTCAGGGTTCAGGTGTAATTGAATTTTATAAAATGTGTTTATTTATTCAAGATTGGTGTTGGAGTCGAGATGAGTAATATCCAATGGTCATGTTATCCTCTTCTCAATGCAAAAATACACTATTTCACTTGCTCTGGTAATTTAGGATTTTTCCAAATCAAGTTTGTCTTGATGCCATATATAAACCTTATTTCTCCTAAAATTGACAATGTTCATGCCTAATTTTGGGTTTTCAGTTGTTCAATATTATATTTACTTTTAGATTTAAATATAAATTGTCATGATAAAATATAATGAAAGGGATTAGAAATTGATTGAAGAAATCATGCAATCCAAATAAATTAATAAAATAACATGAAATAAATCTAACACACATTCCCCATTATATTACATTACAATAGAACAGAAAGGGTATACCCCCTCATCCTTATGAGAGAATATGTGGTACCGAGAATGTAAATTGAAATCATAAAGTAAAGAGAGAGGAACTCGAAAAGGGCCCCGTAACTTCTCACTCCATCCTTTGGTCTTCAAATAATAATTAGTACAACAAAATAATCACAGCCCTCCTTTTATAGGCTCCAAATGGGATCTAAAATTAATGAATTTCATAATTTAATGGTTCAGAGGTTGTATTCAGTGGGTCCCACATCAACGATTTGGTCAATAAATAATGATTTGGAGAATATGGGGGAAACTTTCTCAACACGAAATTTACACCACATATAACTTGGTTAAAATTTGTATGAATTTCTTGGATTTTTTTAATTAATCGACATCACTTTGTTTTCACTATATTCACTAGTACACATCACATAATGATTGCATGACATGTAATTCAATTTTTTTCTCTGGAAGCCTTGTTTTTCTATGGATCTTCAGTTTTATGCCCTAGAAGTTCTCCCTGGTCATCCTTAAAAATATGGTGTCACGCCATATTGCTTCTCTCCTAGAAAGAAGTGTCTTTAAGAACTAATAAATGACCTATTTTTGTTAATATTCCAAATATTAATTATATCCTTCAATAAAATATAAAACATGTCAAATTTCTCACAACTTAGCATGAATAATAAATTAAATATAGAAATTAATTTATTAGAGCACCCTAAAATGTATGCCTAAAATATAGAGATCGAATTCCCCCACCCTTGAATTTTGACATGTCATCTAGGATAAAATATTAACATAATACAAAGGTCTTTTACCTTTCCATGATTCAAAATAAATTTTAGTAAGATAAATTTATCAAATGGAAAATTAAATCTTCAAGAATCCCTTGTATAAAATTTAACAACACCTAATTTTTCAAAGAAAACAATTCAACCAAATAGTTAACTTTTTCTCTTTTTAAATAGGAAATCCTTTTCAATCATCCACTTTTATTTTTAAATTAATTATTAATATGCATGTAATTTTCAATTTTCATAACTTTCAATTTTTATGATCATCATTAGGGTACAAATGTAAATATAGTTTAACACATACCAGAAAAACATGATACTTACCATAGGCTTACATGGAATATAACATCTCCTCTATGAAGAGAAAAAAAATCACAATTAATAATTATGGATTCACCATTTTGGATCAAATGACTACGAGGCTTAGGGAAGGTATGTTAATGATTCAAATCATGTAATCCAAAAAAAGGTTTAACACTAAAATACATATACTAATAATAAAAATAGATAAATAAAAGTCTCATTTTCCCTAGTATATCAAAGAAGCCTCATAAAGAGTTGAATTTAAATAAATGAAACAACCTCTTTTATTATTATTTTTTCTTCGTTTTCCAAAGTTTTGTTTAGAAAACTACTCACATCTACAAAAAACCCTAATGATCTCCTAACGAAATTATTTTTAATAGTTTTAATATGATTACAAGTAAATTAAATAGAAATTTTATAATTTCTTCAGAAATAACCAATTTTTTATTTTCTTTATTATTTCTATTTTTTCTAGAGGGTTTATAATAAATGAAATTATTGCATCTTCCCCAAATCTCAGGAAACGTCCCTTACACATATTACAAAATTTCCAACCCTTACACCAGTCACCATTTCCCCCACTTTAATATTTTATAATCATGTAATATATTTAGAAGAATGTAGAAATTGATAAAATGGGCTTATAACCTGGTTCATTTTCTAACAAGTCAGTTTAGTGGATTCTGCAGACTTAAAATGGATTGATGTAATGTGGGTCTCTAGCAAGGGATAACAAAAATACAATTCCTCAATCATTTTAAAATTCATTTTGTTCAATCATAGATTTGATAAGATGCAAATAATGTTCTAGAAGAAATCATGCTTAGTTTTCTCAAGAAATATATGAAAGAAATAATCGGAAATGTTGGGTCTGTGGATGTCTTATGAATGAGGTGAATGGTTTGTAAAATAACTCATTGAAATGAAGATTAATAGGAAAGTCATTTAATAAATACATCATAAATTAAAATAATGGACAAATATCATCAAAATTTCAATTACAATTATCAGCATACTCCACGAATCATGAATTTTCAAATCCTAGTCCACATGATTATCTTTACCAATTTTTTTTACGATTTTTATCATTCATGTTTATTGAAAAATAAATTGAAATTCACGGGATGTTATTTATCCAATGTAGTTTATGTTTTCTAGTTCATTAGATTGAATAATTAATTAAATGTGGGGCATGAAATTGCTAGCTAAAAAATTAACTAAATGTGGAGAGTACATTTTAATTTTTTTGAATTTTTAATTCTTACATCCCTTTAAAGTTTTTATTTAATCAATGTTTTACAAGTTATGACTATTTCATATTAACGATGTGTAATTTATTTTTTGAAATGTAATATTATTAGTATCTTCTTTTCATTCTCACATCATGTAATCTCTTTGGGTATTTATGGTACTTCAAATTAATAATAAATATGTGAATGAAAAATCTATTAAAAATGAATATAAGAATATTTGTAATGATTGTGTATGTGCCTAAAAAATAGAAAATTAAAAAAGACAAAAATACTAGAATCTTTTTTTGCCTCTCAAAAGAAATTTTTTTCATACCATTGTCATGACCTTACCTCCTTTATATTCATATCACATAATAGATGATGAATTTTTTTACCTCTTCAGGTTTTGTAAATGGCCTCATTTTTGTCCTACCCATGTTTTTCAACACCTTTTATTCTTCTATGGATGCCATAATTCTTTCTCATAGTTTTACTTTATTGATCTCTATTGGACCAACCCACCATTTTTTCTTCAATACTGATGAACTAAATTGATGTTCATATACCATCCATGTTTATGGTCCTTTTTTCATATTTATTGGATTCAGTTCTTTAGTTTCTTTTTCATTTTCAATTGTGTATCCTCTTTACCAACATCATCTAACTACTATACCTTATCAATCTTAGGGAAACCCTCATCTTTAAGTGTATTTTATTATCCAAACTCATTTTCCTCTTCCATGTCCAATACTAGGAAATCAATGAGAAAGATGAACATATCAACTTTTATTTTGATATCTCCAATGATTCCTTGGGGATTATTTACTATTGACACAGCTTATTAGAGTGATTCTCCTATGGTATTTTTTCCTTCAATTCCACAACTATTGAATGTTTTGTACGAGATGACATTGACACTCGCACCTGAGTCAAACAATGATTTTCTCACATTTTTTCTCTAATAATGATTGGAATTGAAAAGCTACTAGGACCACTTTTCTTATTAGGTAGGTCCTTTAATACCACTATCAAACTCTCTTGTGTGAGTAGAATTATGTCAATATCTTCCAACATATTCATGTAGTTTATAAGCTATTTCATTAATTTTTCATATGTTGACATGTATGTAAGATCTTATAAAAAAGTATATTAATATACAGTTTTTAAAGTGTTCTAGAAATTTAACTCTCTTGACGTTGTTTAAGATTTCACTATTCAAACCAGAAAAGGAAGTCATGGTTTTTACTAAGGTGGTTATTCTTCTTTTTTCTTCTTCTTTATAAATTTATTCATTCTTTCTTTGATCTTCCTTCCCATGTTTTTAAAATAGTGGTTGTATAGAAAACTATATACCACTTCTTTTTGTTGTCTCACAACTTTTAAGTTGTATGGATTTCAAATCTTCACATGGGCATACTTTAAGGAATCATGTAAGTGTTCCTCAAGGTCACACTCTGGGATGGTCGATAATTTGGCCAACATGATTCTCTATATTCCTTAATACTACCTTTAGGATTGATGATTCTTTTTTTATTTCTTTTAGTACGGCCTCGGAAGCAGTCCGGAATGTTGCCAATAAATTTTCCAATGTGTGGACCTGACATGTCAATGTGGGACACTATGGTTCTTTTTATTGGAACCCTTGTGTCATTTGTTGATACCCTTTACCTTATTGATGTTGTTCTCTCAAACCCTGAAATATATTATCATGATTTTAATAAGAAAAATTGGCATCTTCTATATGTGTAACTTGGGGGTTTTCCTTCTCAGCCATCATGATGTCCGTATTTTTTGTCAATGAGTTTATTTGTGCCACTATCTAGTAATTGTTGTTGACTTCATGAACGAATTTTAATTGTGTTCTTGGTCCATGTCACTAGAAATTTTTTCTCCCCATTTCATCTAATAAGTTGTACCATGCTTATGAAAATTTATTTATTAATGATCATCTAGCTTTAGCGTCAATAATTAACATGTTTCCCTATGAAAAACCCTTACATAAATTTTGGACAAGAATCCATAGCTCAATACCGTTATGGGGGCCTTTTTATGTAATATATTTATATCATTCTCATGCATAATATAGTGATTCTTCTTCAAATTTATAGAATATAATATTTCTAACCCATATACCAATTGAATTAGACAATGGAAATAATGGAGTGAGGACATTCCAGGCATGTTCATCACATGTTTTTATGGAATGCACTGGAAAAATTTGAATCTATTATCGATCATGATTATGGAATGAAAACAAAAAAAGATGAAGTATTACCACATCAATTAAAATAATATGATATTGGAACATGTCAAAAATCTTGAGAAATCTTACCCAATGTTTTTTAGATCTTTATGTGTAATTCAGGTGAATTCCACAATGTTCTATGTCATTATAATTATTGCATGATTCATCACAAAGTGGTTTATCATAAAGGGGGTGTTATGATGCTCAATAACAATCTTGTGTTTGATGGATGCCTACTATTTGTGAATGTTTTCAGCCCTTGAACTCTTTGAATAACCCCAATATGTTGGTTTTTCTCCAATCCCACCATGGTGATTTCATTATTTCACTTCTTTAGACTTTTCTCCAATTCAGGATTTTGTCCAAAAATATAATTTCCTTTTGATCATGTGTTGTGATCATTTATTTAAAAATTATAAATCTGAAATGCACAACAAAAACACACCAAATGTATAATGCGGAATTGAAATAAATAAATAAATTTATTTTAAAATTTTAAATCATAAAAAATAAAAAATCTATTGTCCCCAAAAACATTTTTGGTTTGTTAGGTTCAGAGGGGATCATAAATTCCATACTTGTATATAAAAAAAATAAAATTTATAATACTCAAACAATTTTACTCTATCAATTAAAATGTAGTATTAGGAATGTTTGAGGTCTTGCCAACATATACATTGAAATTAGTTTTATATTATTTTTAAAATATTTTATTTAATTAATTTAAAGAAATAGGTGAGAACATAAGGGTTTTGATTGATTTGAAGAATGAAATAAATTAAAGAAAAGAATATTTATTGGTTTGTGATAGGATTTGAAAAACATGCTAGGTTTTTGTAATTTCAGGGTTTGGGTGAAATTGGATTTTAGAAAATATGTTGAATGATCCAGGATTGGGGTATGAGTTGGGATGAGGAATATCTAATAGTCATGGTAACCCTCCTTAACGTGGAAATACCTTATTTCAATTGGTTTGTTAATTTTGGATTTCTTCGAATCAATTTTTCCTTAATACCATATTTAAACTTTATTTCCCTTAAATTTTACAATTTTCATTCCTTATTTAGGGTTTTTAGTTTCTAATATTTAAATTTCCTTATAGATTCAAATATCAATGTTCATGATAAATGGAAAATAAAGGGATTGGAAATTGATCGAAGAAATCACACCAACCAAATACATGAATAAAAAAATATGAAATAAATCCAACCACCTTCCCCCATATTTTACCTTACCCGAGGCCAAGGTATGTTTACTCCTCATCGTAGTTATGGGAGAATTAGTGGTAAGGAGAAAATAAAATGAAATAATAAATGAATAATAGAAGAACGTGAAAAGGGTCATATAACATCTCGCTCTACTCTTTGGTCTCCAAATATAAATATATCTAATAGAATCAGTATGGACCTCCTTTTATAGGATTCCCATGTGCTTTTGAATTAATTTATTCCATAATGTAATGGTCCAACAGCTGTTTGGGGTGGGTCCCACATCCATGATTTGTTCATGGAATGAAGATTTGGTGAACATTGGCAAAAACATTCCAATAGGGAATTTACACCAGGTGTAACTAAGTTATACCTTGTGTAAATATCCATTATGCTTTTAATTTCATAACATTCTGTCCTTCTTTTCACCACATGCACTAGTAAACATCGTGTATTTACTACACAATGTGTAATTCAATTTTTCTACTTTGTAATCCTCATTTTGCCTTGGTTCTTCAATTTTATGTCTTGGAATTGGTCTGTGGCCATCCAAGAAAATCTTGTGTCGAACCTCTACTATTCATTCACAACAAGAAGATAATTTAAGATAAAAAATTCAGCAATTTTTTCCATTTTCAAAATATTCATTTTTTCTTTCCATAAAACATAAAACAAGTTAAACCTTTCAAAAATTGGAAATAATAATCAATTAAATACAAAAAAAATAATTTATTTAAACACCCTAAAATGTATTCATGAAAAAAAGATATCACTCCACCTTTTGATTTATATAGAAAAGTAGATGAAATTTTACTTGAAATTATCACACATATCTAGAAATCCCATTTTTGTTCACATGACGAATCACCAATAGGTTGAGTGATGGTCTTCAATAACACCCATGAAATCTCACAAGATCTATCACCTTTGTAAAATAAACAAATGAAATAAAATGGGATAATGAGAGAGCCTATCGTGATAATAAAACTCACATGATATTCCTAGGCTATCTACAACACAGTCTCACAAGACTCTTCAACATGTAGGATTGAGTTTATGAAAGGGCCAAGATATGTCATCCTTTTCTCATGGGAAGTCTGAGACAAGTCTCTAATGATCAATTGAGGGCCTTTCAATAAGCTCGTGAATCTCATGAATTCCTTTCGATGTGTTTTTATAACAATATGTAAATCGCTTAGCATGTCCACATATGAAAAAAACACCTCATTAATTTTATATAATTCAATTAATGAAGAATTGATGGGATGGTATTGTGGTTGCAGTAATACATGTGACTCCTCCAGAGTAACTCATTGTCATACCTCATGAAGAGGCATGGAACTGAGTCCCTCCACCCACTCCATACTGGATTCACATGATATGATCTAGGAAAAGTAGTAAGAAATTGGGGTGGAGATTCCTAGAAATCCCCCACCCCTTCCGGAAAAATGAACCCCTACTCTTTAAAAATTGATAAACTCTTTGAACCTTACACCAATGGTATATCATATTTCTTAATGTTGTTGATCTCATGACAGGAAAATATTCCAATTAGGTATGATCTGTGGAGTGAGTTAATAATTCATTCAACATGAATAATCACTTCTTATAATCACTTAAAAATCACATGAAGGAATTCTGGCTGGAAACGTAAATATGACTTCACCTGATTTCTAGATCACACAACACATAATATAAGTTAACACTGAACAAATATATTACATTAAATATAAAATTATAGAACAGAATAAAATATGGGAGACTTATAAGAATAAATAAATATATTGATCCTCAGTTTCTTCTCATGAAACACCCAAGACATGCGTCAGCACCAGGATATGTCACCCAAATCTCATGATGCTCCGTTGGTGTACTATTTGGATCATGCAATGTCTTAAGGACATGTAAGAGAAGTCGTATAGGGCCTTCTGATCATGCCACCATAGTATCTCAAAGTCTTTTGGGATCGTGATTCAATACATATGTTTTACTTTACACCTTTCATCCAACTCATATAGTGACACCGATACATGTCAATAGAGTCTCGTAGAAGCATTGGGGCCTATCAACTGATCTTGTGATTCCCTATAGGAAGACCAACCTTGTGCTATGATATCCTCTATACATGTCGTCATGGATAATGTGTCACCCTCTAAACATGTTTAATAGACTCTCATGATATCCCTCAAGTGTTTCATCCATATTTAATGATGACACTAGGGAATGTCACCTGGATCATGTGATGTCCTATAAACCTCTTGTCAGGGGTCTTGTGGTTGATTCTTGGAAAACCCTTTCAAGTCATGTAATTTCTATTAGAAAAGTCATACTTGGTCATGAGATAACCATAAAACATTCCATATAGGATATAAATTGTCCCTCAGAAATGTTAGTTGGATCATGTGATTGTCTCAGGGCATATCGGGCAGAAAATATATGATATGTTAGGTAGACATTCAAGGAATGATGAGTGGAAAATAAATCTATATCAAGAAGACATGTAGGCTTGGTCAAAAGGTAATCCCAAGACTCAATAATTTTTTTCAACCTCTATGTGTAATATTAGATTATAAGGAAAACCTCATTGTGTGTGCCCTAACCAATTATCTATGAAATATATGATTCTTTCTATAAAATAGATATGTCAGATGCCTTCTTAAGGCCTGAGCTCCAAGTCAAACCTCTAAAGTACATCTCAGTATATAAGTCCCACATCCATGAGAATGATCCTGATTATTTTTTTGTATCTTTTTTCTCACAACGATAATAGAACATGTGGTCTTAGGGAGTTTCAATAATCATATTATTCATGTCGTAAGCCTCTATAAAGATAAGGGAACAAGAGTGTGTAAGTTATGACCATCAAATTATAAGTAATATGATTCCTGTCACAACCAGGATAAGTAGGATGACTTACTAAGTCCCAAACCCAAACTCAAATCGGAATTTGCCTCAGTTTAAGCCCCTTTATGTATCCTAAATTTAAACCATAGATTCCCAATAATTCTCATGGGTTGATCATCTAATGTCATCCCTCAGTGAACTGAGAAACTCACTAAATAATAATGAATCTGATTCCTTCTATAACTTGGATACATGTGACGCCTTCCTAAAACCATAGATCTGTATTAAACATCCCATGGTAAGTCTCAACAAGTAATCCTCAAATTCATATGAAATAAGGATAATCACTTGCAATCCCTAGTTTCTCACTATGAGCATAGGTCACATGGGATTAGGGAACCACAACGAACACATCATTCACATCCTGAATCTACAAAATCCAGGGAAATATAAGTATCTAATACCTAATGAGTGGAAAAATATAAATACCCCTCATATAAGGGAATATACCTTAGGGATATTCCCAAGGGTTTGATCGAACAATGATAACTATGATTCCTTGCATAATCAGGATATATAGGAATAATCCTCGATACTCATGCTCAAATATCCAGTGCCAAAGTCCCTGCACATTTATCATTCCCATATATTAGTAACGTCATGAGATTAATGAACTATGAATGTTTTGATTCCCTCAATAAACATGATATGTTTGATTCCTCATAATGGCTTAATCCCCTCCTCATAATATTAACTACCTCCATGCATGGAAGAAAATTCCTATGTCCTCTATTATAAAGATTCAAAATATACGTAGTAATTCATTATTGATAAATGGATGAAGAACCACAGATACATACATGTGAATTCCATAATTATCTCCACATTTCTTTTGTGTTTAAATTAGACTTAACCTATGATAATTTTTTTAGGGTAATCGATTCCATATTAGGATTATGAATGGAATCCCAAACATGTCTTCAATTTATAATATTGTCCGAAAATATGAAACAATCAACCCCCTGTTTATGTGAATGGATTTTAGAAACATGATTGCATATTTATATTCAATACAATTTATATAATCTAATAGGTTCATCTTAATTTTTTACCATAATTAATATTCAAAATATTAAAATGTATTTATCATGGTTTTGGAAAATGGGTTAAATGGGGGGGGGGTTAAACTAAAAGGATATGGGTTTGTAATGAACCAAAACTTATCCAAAACTCACTAGATGTCAATATTATGACCTTATAATGTCTTAGGATCAATAATTGTCCATTTTGGAGGCTTGCCTTATGTGAAAAACGTGGTTATATATTTTTTCGTTTCAAAAATTACATCTATGACACTC
Organism: Viscum album; assembly: GCA_963277665.1. Lineage (NCBI taxonomy): Eukaryota > Viridiplantae > Streptophyta > Magnoliopsida > Santalales > Viscaceae > Viscum > Viscum album. The sequence continues at coordinate 2,041,685,966 of OY728142.1, read as the reverse complement.
ACAACACTTATAAAAGCTAACCCCCTATCCTCACTTCTTCACACTTACCAAACAGTTTCAATTTTTCAATAACTAAAACATTAACTTCCTAAATTCCCCCATAACATCCTATAATTATTATTTTCATCACGAATCAAACCTAGGAATGATTTTGGTGAAAAATAAATGAAGTTGTCCGAATAATAATTGACGTACCAAATGAAGCATTTTATTTTATTTATTCTTAAACCCCTAATATTCTTATTAAAAATTAATGATATAATACACTCATTATATTCATAATAATTATAATTTTTATTTAAATCTTCTATATTCATCTCTTGTTCCGTAAAATTGGATACAAAGTCTATTCATCTATACGGAAGACTGCCGGCTCGCGAACCGATGATATTCATTTTCCATCACCACCTCTCAAGACTAGATATAATGATGGATAAAATATTTATATATGATTTATATTATATTATTATTATTTGTAATTATTATATCTCATATAGCTCTTTCATTCCATTTGGGGGTAATATGATAGTGTCTCTCATGTGTAATACGGACTACTACCTCCCGAAGCACTGCGATTCAATGATGCGTTAGATATAATGTAATGAAGATGATTTTAACAAAAATATTTTATATATGTGACATAAAAAAGGATTATTTAATGATAATATATTATTTTCATTTCTTTCATTTAATCCTTTGATAACAAGTAAATAGCATTCATGTAAACCTGCCACATGTCGTCTTCATGAATGATGTATTTCATTTTCAATATCTATAATTTAATGATTAATATAAATAAATATATACATAATATAAATGATATTTATATGACATTTTAAATTAAGGATATAATGTAACCATGATAAAAATAGTGGTACAAAAAAATAACAAAAAAGAACTTATATGAAAAGCAATGTAATTATTTCTTGAAATGTGACATTAACATGAAATTGCTAATAAATAGATAAAAAAAGAAATAAGTAAATAATATATGGTTTGATATATATATTTAGGTTCCATTAATATATGTATAATGAAAACAAATTTTTTATACATTAGGTTTGAATGTGTATGAAAGAAGTACAATCTTATTGTAATGTATTTATGTCATAATTTTCCTTCTATGAGACAGATATTTTGTTATGAACCTATCAACTTTTATGAGGTGAATATATAACACTATTTAAATGTAAAATTATGAATTTATATATTCTCATGATATTTTTAATTTTCATTTATTGTTTTTATTTCATAGTTTTTGTGATTTAAATTTACTAATTCGGTAATGGTGTTATGTTACAATCTCATCGTCTAACATGATTGTCCATGATTATGATTAAAATGATGAAAAAATATTATATATCTCACAATAAACTCATAAAATTTCTTCTTCTATGTTTATTTAGTTATAATACATTATTTACCATCATTTTCCTCTCTTTATATACTTAAAGATCAAAAGAATTTTCTTATAAAAAATCATTTTTATTTCTCTCTTTAGTTGAAACCCATTTTCTTCCAAGTTGATATTTTCTAAAAAAATTTAAAAATATTTTAACCTTCACCAAATGATTTCTAAAAGATATTTTTACCCATGCTTTTCATTTTATAATTTTTTTTGAAAGTAATCTTAATGTATTTTTTCAAATAAGGCTCGATTTTATTTTTTTGAAAATGTGAATCAAATATCTATTTTAATGTGTATGAAATGAATTTAATTTCACAAAGTCATGAAAATTATTTTATATAAATTTTACATTATATATTTTCAAGGTTATTTTCAAATAAAAAATTTTCCGCAATATTTTTTAGAAATGTTAATTATAAAAAAAATTGATTTTCAAGGAAAGGATATATTGTTTAAGAAACCTTCCAAGTGATTTATAATTAAAAATAAATTTCCATATAATATAAAATAATTTTTTGTAATTTATGATTCAGCTTGGATTTGATCCAAGGATACAATTCAAATTATTTCTATGAATGTATTATGTTTATGATGGAAATATTTTTATGAAACATGTTTCTCTTCCACGGGTTATACCATTATAAAAGTCATATAAAACCCGCTTCTTTTTTCACGGTTTTTTCTATGAGGAAATGATATGATGATTATGAAACCTTTTTATTTTCTATATGTTATGTTTGGATGGAATGTATTATTAAACCCATTTATTTTCTTTATTTCTGATATGATGAATATTTTATTATCTTATGGAACATATATGTATGATTTTAATTATGTGAGTAGGGGGACCTATATATACCCCAAATGAATTGGTTGATGATTAAAATTTCATGGGATAAAAGGGAATGAAATTGGGAGTAAACCTAGTTTAGTATGGGAAACATTCCAATATTATAGTATTATGATTGAACCATGACTACTATTATAGTTTGGGTATTAAACCCATTCTAATGTGGAAGTCTTAGCATTGATCCTTGAACTACTAAGGAAATGATTTTCTATGATTATGTATATGAAAAAAATATATGTCTTATGAAAACTAAATTTTATCATGGTCCACGATATCAAATTACATTATGATTCATGTCTTATGAACTTCAAAAATTTATACCATTACTCAGTTTTATGATCAATGATATTCAAGGTATCTTTTTCAATTTTTATACTCATTTTCTCATACAATTATTCTCATGATATGTTGATATATATGTGGATCAACATTACTGAGCATCTAAACTCACTAATATTTATGCTTCCTTTCCCAAGTTTATAATGAAAGGTATTATATAAGAATTTCTATGAAGGGTGCTTGTTATTAAGAACATAGTGGCAGATTATGTAGATCACTTAGGGACTAGTCTTTTCCATGTTCATGCTTCCCATGGAATTATACCTTTATGAACCCCAAGAATGTTTTGTTGTAATGTAATTAATATTCATATAAAATTATGTAACACAAACACACACACACACAGAGATATATATATATATATATATATATATATGTGAGAAGAGTAAATATTTATTTATGGTATTAAAGGATATATTTTGTTTACCTTTGGAAACTAGGATGATAAAACTGTAGTGAGATCCCAAGGAATATATCTAAGGATATGTCTATGGATAAGCGTATGGATGAATTATAAAAAAATGTCCTGGAGTTTTGGTAAAATATAGATCAAGTTATTTATAAGTAATTACATCCCTATTTGGATACTTAAAATGAAAGTGGATCTGGCCCAGAAGTACCTAGAGGAAATAACTCAAAAATGGTTTCATTGAGTTGGACTTGATAAACACCTAGTTCATGACATCGAGCATTGTTGCACAATCAGTTTGAAACACCCAAAATATTAGTATTATAAATTCACAAATTCTTTATGAACCATGATGTAATATTTGAATAATGATAACAAATCAACAGGTTTAACATTAATGTTTCATATTTTAAAAATAATATAACCTAATTTAGACATTTTATATGTGATTTTTCATGATTATGTGGTTTCCCACTATGATTATTACTTATTAAACTATGATTTTTTTGTTTTATTAAAAGTCTAAGACACAAAGGAATCATGTTAACTCAGATTTTGATGAAAAATTCAATGATTTTATACTTGGATAGCTTAACATTATGGTAACTCGAATGAAAATTCTCACTACTATGGTCACACATCTTTCTCTATCTCAGAATCAAAATTAAAATTCAAACAATAAAATTAAGGAACAATATTCTATTGATTCCTTCATGTGGAAATGTCCAAATTATTTTATTATATATATTTATTTTCTAGTTATTGATAAATGGATCAATTCCAATAAAAATATATATTTTTTATACAGTGTTTTGAATATGAAAAATTAATTATTTATGCATATCATTTTGAGGGAGAAGAAGATAAATGTTGGACCCTCCTCAAGCATAAAAGTGAACATGATGATATTGAATCCATGAAATTTGTTGAGTTTAGGATATTATTTCACAATATCTACCCCTTGTATTATTTTTTACAAAAACAATGAACTTATTCTTTATGATAAATAAGAATGATGATGATTCTATTACTACCTATAACAAAACCAATTTAGGAATCATGAGGTATGATTATAGAATTATTATCCATCCTAAAATTATAATTTATCAATTATTTACAAGATTAAAACCACTTCTATGAATTATTTTATCCATAAATTAATTAAATAATCATTTTATGTGGTCTCAAGGTGAAAATCAAGATCTATGTTACCCATCATTATTAAGATTTTGATAAGAAAAGGAAGATGGAGTTAAATTGAAACTCTAAAAATCATAGAGATAATTCGATGATATCTCTTATATGCTGAACTTGTTAAAGAAAACATGGAGGAAATTATCTTATGAGAACTGGTAAATGTTTTAAGTGTGTAATGGATGGCCATAAAGCAATGAAATTCTAAAGTGATCGAATGATTTTAACAAGTTATGTGAATAGATACAAATCTCTAGATAATACACCAACCACAGTCTAATGTTTCAAATTCAAGGAGTACGATCATTATGATAACCAGTTCTCAAATACAGAGGGTAATGATGATAGTCAACATTAGCATCCTCTTAAGCTAAGATACAAAAGAAAATCTCATATGATCACTATTTCTGAAAAAGGGTGTAATAATGATGTGGTGAAAGGTATACCCACCATCCACTCTATAACTGGTAATAAATTATTTAATTATAGATCTACCCATTATTTCATATCTAAAGAATTTTCTATGGATATCAATATTTCCCCCAGACGATTACATATAGAATTATAGTGAAACCCCCAAATAGTATGATGATCTTATCTCAAGTATTTGATTCATCTCTGGTTAATTTTTTTGATAATGTTCACCCTTCAAATAATTTTATTATTATTACAGTGGAATGTGATGTTATCATATGAATGGATTGTATTTCTCTACAAATATTTCACATTAACTATTAATGAAGGTATGTCATGTTTAATATTCCAATCTAAAGTATGATCTTCTATAAGTGTTATTATAAATATTAACATACTATGGGAATCAAATCCATTTTATTGGTTTTGATTCTATTCTTAGATTTGTGTTTATCTCATATAGTTTGTGTAACACCCCAAGCTTCCACAGTACACATCTCTTTGAATAATACAGTAGCATGTGTTGTACGCAGCTTTGAATTCTAACACACTCCACAACCAATCAAAGTAGCCGTTATGAATAGTAATACCTAATTTTTTAAATTTTATAAATTTTATCTTGCCAAATGGACTTCATTTTTGGATTCGGAATATCGAAATTATTTTATGTTGAATTTTTGGTATTTTTCTGAGAAATTCCAATTTTTTATAAATAGTGAAAAATACTTAAAAACAACTTTTTTAATAAAAATAAGTTATAGTAATAAATTATACTATTGAGTGGTTTTAAAGTATAATTAGAATATAATTTTACCATTTTATCCAATGTTGGTCATTATAATTAATTACACTTTGAAATTGGACATAAACAATTGTCAATCTTTTGATATATATTGTTTCTCAAAAACACGCTATTTGTTGTGAAAGCGGGAATTAATTATGAAATTAATTAATGAAACTTATATGTTTGGAATTTTTTAAAATATACATAATTTTGTAATTCGGAATATCAATTATAGCTTAGGGTGAAATTTTGGCACTGTTCTGAAAAACATCAATTTTTGATGAATAGTCAAACCACTAAGTGGTAGTTAAAAAACTAATTTTTTTGTTGAAATGAAACATTACCACTTCTGTGATTTGATATTCAAAAATCTGACATACATGGTTGTCATTAGGAAGTAAAATGTGTTTCAATGGGATTAAAAAAATATTTTGGTGAATAGTTACTTTTAAGTTTAATGAATCGCGATGAAAGGTAATTAGTGAAATTTAAGGTCAAAATGATATTATAAAAATATGAAAATACCTTTACACTTGTCCTACCCCTATTGGATGTGTCACGGAAGACCAAGACAATCCATGGGTAAACTTGGGGACCCCATGGAGCCACTTTGGTAGGAAAATGACATAAATAACTTTTATTTAAAGTTAAAATAAAAATTCCACAAACATAAGTTGTTTTACTAAAACAATTTTTAAATAGGGTTATACAGATAATATTTTTGACTATAAATATTCATGAGAAATATAAAACGATTTCCTACATAATTATATTTTTTTATAATTTTTAGACATTAAATAAATTAAATTATTTATGACATGATGATGATGTCGCGATTACCTCATTAATTAACGACTTAAATAAAATGAAAAGATAATGTAAAATCCAAGGCTTACACTTGTCAAAAACCTATTGGATGAGTATATTTCGAACTCGTATAACCTTAGCCTCGAATTATATAAGTGTGGGTGTAACATCCCAGGTAAATAAAGAATAAAGAATTTTCATATTTATTAATATTTACGAATTAAATATTAATTTTATTTTAAAAGGGTTGCTATGTTCGATAGCGTACCCGATACGCAACGATGAGTTTCTTTGAAACTTACGTAGCACACTATTAATAAAATAATATTATTTTAAATTTTAGTTAAAAAGTAGCCGTTGTACTGGCGGGAATGGATAGAAATAACTAAAATATGATTAGATATGTTTTTAAATGTTTATACATTTACCCAATAAAAGATAAAGGCTTAAAATACGGAAAGAGTTCAATTTTAGGGCATATGTACTCTAATTTTCACTAAAGGTTCACTTATCACCTTTTAATGGTGAACCGTCATTAAATATAGTTTTGATCACTCTTATAATTTATTTTGGACCAAATATAACTCTTCTTTAGAATCGGGACATCAAAATTTACTTTGTGTAAATTTTTGGTACCTTTCTGATAAAGTTCATTTTTTTAATGAATAGTGTAAAATGTTGTATTTTAATTCAAAACCTCTTTTTAATATAAATTATTTATATGATTAGATTATTATTTTAATTGGTTTTAAAGTGAAATTAGAAAATATTTTTACCAGTTAATCCAATGGTGGTCATTGGAATCAATTTCACTTTGAATTTGGACTTAAACTGGTGTCAATCTTTTGATACTTATTGTTTCACAAAAACACGCTATTTGTCATGACAGCAGGAATTAATTATTAAATTAATTAATTTGACTTATATGTTTTGAATTTTGTAAAATGGACTTCATTTTTGAATTCGGAATATCAAATATAGCTTAGGGTGAATTTTTGGTAATTTTCTGAAAAACTTCAATTTTTGATGAATAGTGAAACCACTAAGTGGTAATCAAGCAAACTGATTTTTCAGTTAAATGAAAGTTTACTACTAATGTGTATTGAATTTTGAAAATCCTACATACATGGTTGTCATTAAGAAGTAAAATGTGGTTCAATGAGATTAAAATAATTTTTTGGTGAATAGTAACTTTTTTTCATTAATCGCGATTAGAGGTAATTAGTGTAGTTTAAGGTAAAAATGGTATTATAGGAATGTGAAAACACCATGACACTTGTCTTACACCTATTGGGTGAGTCATGGCCGACCAAGAAAAGCCATGGGACAACTTGGGGACCCCATGGAGCCACTTTAGTTGGAAAATGACATTAATATATTTTTATTTAATGTTAAAGTGAAAATGACACTAACATAAATTGTTTTACTAAAATAATTTTTGAGTGGGGTTATACAAGTCCAAATTTTGATTATAAATAGGCATTGGAAAGCTAAAACGATTTCGTACATCATATTATTTGTTTTATAATTTTGAGACATTAAATAAATTAAATTATATATGACATAATAATGATGCAGCGATGACATCATTATTTGACGATTTAAATAAAATGGAAAGATAATGAAAAATATAAAACCTACACATAGCCAAAACCAATTGGATTAGTGGATTTCGAACCCTTATCACCTTATCCACGAATTATATCAATGTGGGACCTTTTAAAACCGAAACACATTTTCAAATAAAGTAATATTTCTTTACTTTCCAAAAGTGCCCCTCCTCTCCTCTTATAAAAGGCCCCCACCTCTACCTCATTTCACACACTTCTCAAGCCTTTGGCTCGGACAACCCCTGCCCAATTACTCTATCCACATCCCTCTCCTCATCCTAGAGGATTCTCTTTGGGCAGAATCCTTTCAAAGGAATCCTTTAGGCTCAAATCAAAAGGGAGTTACACTTTTAAAGGTAATTCATTCTCTCTTGTTCATTTGTTTTATTTTGCTTCTCCAACCCTCTAAACTCTTTTTATTTAATTCTTTTGTAACAAAACCAGTATCTTCAATATACTAGGATGTTGTTATAATATTTATTTGAGCTACACTCTCACAAAACTACATCAAATGGTTAAAGAACATACGGTTTCCGTGGATGGCGAAATTCTGCCTCCCGAAACGATGATTGTTCAATACTCATTTAACACCTTCAAGGGTGGCCATTATGATGTCACTATTTTTATATATGATATATAATATGTTTATGTTTTCTTTAAGATTCTGTATTTTTCATTTTTGGCATACCTTTATGGATTCCATTATGGGTAAACACGATATCTTCATTTAAGGAAGTGTGGACTACCGCCCCCTAAAAGTGATGTGATTCGTTAATGCCATATGTGGGACCTGTAAAGGATGGATTTAAAGTTATTATATATGATGTTATACTGGAATTATAATATACCTCTATATCATTATTATTTCTTTCCATTAAAGTATGAGATAGAAATGAAAGTAGCGTTCATGCGTACGTACGGCTTACCGTCTCCATGAACGGTGCATTTCATTTCTTATCCCCAAATGTAATGTACTATTAAAATTACATGTATATAATGTATATATATAATTAATGATATATCTAAATGATGAATATAATTCTGGAATTAAAATATACATACCTCTCATTTAGTTTTAATTCCAGTAATATGACAAAGAAATGAAAGTAGCGTTCATGCGTACGTACGGCTTACCATCTCCATGAACGGTGCATTTAATTTCTTACCTCTAAATGATTATGTAATATTATAAATACATGTATATGCTGGATATATATGATACATATTATATCCAAATCGGGAATTTCATTCTGTATGTAAAGAAATTTTGACCACATGAACAACATGTAATTGTAAGAAGTCAACTTTCAACTTAAGAACCAAATATTGACAAAACAAACATTATTAACTTAATGGTTACATAATGTTTATAACATGGAAATAAGTGATATAAAAAGAATTATAAACTTTAAAAAGGTTCTTAATCAAGTATAAATTAACTCAAGTTTATTATTCAGGACGTTAAAGAACGATCGAGTCAAGTCGGACCCAAGGTAAGGGACTTCGTCTCAATCTCCTTTCATTGAGGCATATTTCGTTTTATACACAACTTTCTTTTATACGGTGTATAAACCCCTTTGACTTTTACTTTTATACAAAATGAATCTTTTTCTATGAAGCGTTTTACTAAACGACAAAAAGGAATGTTTTTTTTAACGTACGCGGTGACAACGACCTTTTCCGCCGCCGCAAGTATTATTTGATCTTTGGCTTTCTCAACAAGCCATAATGTTTTTAGAATAAAATAAATACCATATACTCTTTTATGTATTTTGGTATTGAAAATGGTTTTGAAAAAGTATTATGTTATGTCAATATATTTATGATATATTATGATTGAAATGTGGAAATGTTATCATTCCTTTATATTGGTTTTATGTTTTATGATTTTATATTGGTACTTGGACATTTTAATGGGTGGTTACGTTATAAACCATATGACGGGTGGTGCCGTGAATACCAGGATGGGTGGTTACGTTATAACCTCCAATGCATTGGGTATGGAAGTCGGCCGTTTGGCTATTTCATTAAGTATGTATGGAAATTGGTTGTATGGCTATTCCATTAAGTGATATGTGTGGAAGTCAACCGTATGGTTATTCCACTTAAGTATGTTTATGTCCCAAGTTACCTTTATATATTCTATGTGTTCTTTATATGGGTTTTATGGTAATCCTTTGGTTACAAAAAGGTATGTAATGATACTTTATTTAGTGAATTTTTTTTTACTACTTCATGAAGGTGAAGGTATTACTTTGATATAGTATACATGGTTTACTTGATGTTTGATAAACTAACAGTTTTCATTCTTTTTGTATCCCTTACTGAGCTTTTTATGCTCACCCCAAGTTTTTCGAAATGTTTTTCACAGGACATAAAGTGGAATAAGGTCAGGGATGGGATCAAGGGAAAGTCATGCTTTATAAAACATGGAACTAGACATGTTTCTTTTTAAGAGTTTTTTTTATTATTCTATGGAAACTTAGTAGAAATGTATACTTTGTAATCTTTTGAGATGTAATAGTTATGTTCTAATTCTCTAAAACTCTAAACCTAAAAAGATCCTCAACGTGAATTATTCATTTAATTCAATATTAAGTAAGGTTTAAGGCCGGGGCCTTATAGTTGGTATCAAAGGTCGGTTTAGACAACTTTAGGAGTTAGAAAAGTGTTAAATTATAATATGATTGAAATGATATAGCATTTACGGATTACCATGTTGCTTCGCCTAAGATATTTCTGTGTTCAGAATGGTTTTCCGCAAAGGAAACAAAGCAGCTATGTTGGGACGACATCAGGAGAAAGATAACCTTCCAAATCAGCAACCTGAGATGGTCGGAATCAGAACTGAACAGTTTGTTGCAGTGATGGCACAGTTGACTCAGGCTATAAATGGTGGTGGTATCCATGCACGAGATCAGCCAGATCAACCGCAGAGGAACATGTCAGTGGTGGAACATTTCATGAGGCAACATCCCCCATCATTCAAGGGATCATCTGACCTTGTGGAAGCTGAAGGGTGGATTAAAGCACGGGAGAAGGTTTTTGATGTCATGGGGTGTTCAGAACATCAAAAGGTTAGTCTTGCTGTTTACCGTTTTGAAGGTGAAGCTGATCAGTGGTGGTCGATGGTGAAAAATATAAGGGATAGTGATGAGATTGAGGATCTTCACTGGGAAGAATTCAAAGGTATGTTTCTTGAGAAATATTTTCCTAAGGTGGTTCGTCTTAGGATGGAAAAACAGTTCCTAGAATTGAGGCAGGAGGATGATTCAGTGGCTTCTTATGAAGAAAAGTTCACTCGATTGTCAAGGTATGCTCCAAACATCATACGATATCTTGACAGTAAAATAAACCGTTTTTTCTCAGGGTTAAAGCCAAATTATCGAAGGGCTTTAGCTTCTCGTGAATTCAAAAGTTATGAAAAACTTGTTCGATGTGTGGAGAAGGTAGAAATGGAGTTTGCCGATGATCAGGTGTTCTATGACAAACAACAGAATAAGAGGTCTAGTTGGCAGGAAAAGGGGAAGAATTCATCAAAGAAGCAAGGAGGTAAGAAAACCAAATATCCATCCTGTGAGAAGTGTGGTAAAATGCATCCTGGAGAATGTTTATCCAAGTCTGGTAAGTGATTTCGGTGTGGTAAGTCTGGTCATATTGCTCGTAACTGTTAGGAAGATGATCAAGAAGGAAATGAAAAGCCAACGGTAATATGTTTTAAGTGTAATGAAATGGGTCATTACGCAAACGAGTGTCCAACGATGAACTCAACTGGGGGAATGCAGCCAGACTACAAGCAGAAAGGGGTGACGAAATCCTTTGCAACAACTTCTGCAGATGTTGGGCCATCGAATGAAGTGGTACCAGCTCCAGGGAGCTCAGTATTTTTCGAAGATTGACTTGAGGTCGGGGTACCATCAGTTGAAAGTAAAAGAAGCAGACGTTCCGAAGACTGCGTTCCGTACTAGATATGGCCATTATGAATTTGTAGTTATGCCTTTTGGGTTAACCAATGCACCTGCTGTATTCATGGACCTTATGAATAAAATTTTCCATGAGTTCTTGGATAAGTTTGTGTTTGTGTTTGGAGGTTTGGTAAGAGGTTATGTGTGCCTTGTGATTCACAGTTGAAGAATGAGTTGTTATGTGAGGATCATAGTTCCACGTTTTCAGTTCATCCTGGCAGTACTATGATGTACAGAGATCTACGGGAGTATTACTGGTGGGATGGAATGAAAAGAGACATTGATGATTTTACTGTGAAGTGTTTGACATGTCAATAGGTTAAAGCAGAGCAGCAGTTACCGAAAGGGATGCTTCATCGTTTACCAGTGCTAGAGTGGAAATGGGAAAACATATCCATGGACTTTGTTGTGGGATTACCGAGGACATGTCGAGGTAATAATGCAATCTGGGTTATTATTGATCACTTGACCAAATCTGCTCATTTCATTTCTAAACGAGATACTTTCTCTCTAGATCAACATTCCCGTTTGTATCTTAAAGAGATAGTCAGGTTACATGGAGTTCCACTCTCTATTGTATTGGATCGTGAACCCAGGTTTACTTCTAACTTTTGCAAAGGCCTTCAGAAGTCGTTGGGTACTGAATTAAAATTGTAGTACAGCTTTTCATCCTCAATCAGATGGGCAGTCAGAACGAACAATTCAGACATTGGAGGATATGCTACGAGCTTGTTTGATGGATTATCAGGGAAGTTGGGACCAACATCTTTCTTTGGTTGAGTTTTCTTATAATAACAGTTTTCATTCCAGTATACAGATGGCACCATTTCAGGCATTATATGGGAATCGGTGTCGAACTCCAGCTTTCTGGGATGAAGTGGGTGAAAGGAAGTTGATGGAACCAGAATTGGTAGAAGAGATGGCAGAAAATGTTCAGCTGATTTAGAAACACATGAGAACAGCTCAGAGCAGGCAGAAGAGTTATGCGGATAACCGGAGGAAGGATCTATCTTTCGAGGTAGGTGATCATGTTTTTCTCAAGGTTTCTCCTTGGAAAAGCATGATGAGATTTGGTAAGGAAGGAAAGTTGAGTCCAAGGTTTGTTGGATCATACGAAATTCTGGAAAGAGTTGGATCAGTTGCATACCGAGTGGCTTTACCTCCGAGTTTATCTCAGGTACACAATGTTTTTCACGTTTCGATGTTGAGAAAGTATATGCCAGATCCATCTCATGTTTTGAGCCCAGAGGTAGTTCAGCTGGAAGAGAACCTATCTTATGAGGAACAACCGGTCCAGATTCTTGACCACAAGAGCAAGTGTTACGGAATAAGGTGATTCATTAGGTAAAGGTTTTGTGGAAAACCCATGTGATTTAAGAGGCAACGTGGGAATCTGAAAATGCTATGAGGGATAAATACCCCCACTTATTTTGATAAGTGAATAAAATTGCGAGGACGCAATTCCCAAAAGGGGGGAAGGATGTAACATCCCAGGTAAATAAAGAATAAAGAATTTTCATATTTATTAATATTTATGACTTAAATATTAATTTTATTTTAAAAGGGTTTCTATGTTCGATAGCGTACCCGATACGCAACGATGAGTTTCTTTGAAACTTACGTAGCACACTAGTAATAAAATAATATTATTTTAAATGTGAGTTAACAAGTAGCCGTTGTACTGGCGGGAATGGATAGAAATAACTAAAATATGATTAGATATGTTTTTAAATGTTTATACATTTACCCAATAAAAGAAAAAGTCTTAAAATACGGAAAGAGTTCAATTTTAGGGCATATATACTCTAATTTTCACTAAAGGTTCACTTATCACCTTTTAATGGTGAACCGTCATTAAATATAGTTTTGATCACTCTTATAATTTATTTTGGACCAAATATAACTCTTTTTTAGAATCGGGACATCAAAATTTACTTTGTGTAAATTTTTGGTACCTTTCTGATAAAGTTCATTTTTTTAATGAATAGTGTAAAATGTTGTATTTTAATTCAAAATCTCTTTTTAATCTAAATTATTTATATGATTAGATTATTATTTTAATTGGTTTTAAAGTGAAATTAGAAAATATTTTTACCAGTTAATCCAATGGTTGTCATTGGAATCAATTTCACTTTGAAATTGGACTTAAACTAGTGTCAATCTTTTGATACTTATTGTTTCACAAAAACACGCTATTTGTCATGCCAGCGGGAATTAATTATTAAATTAATTAATTTGACTTATATGTTTTGAATTTTGTAAAATGGAATTCATTTTTGAATTCGGAATATCAAATATAGCTTAGGGTGAATTTTTGGTAATTTTCTGAAAAACTTCAATTTTTGATGAATAGTGAAACCACTAAGTGGTAATCAAGCAAACTGATTTTTCAGTTAAATGAAAGTTTACTACTAATGTGTATTGAATTTTGAAAATCCGACATACATGGTTGTCATTAAGAAGTAAAATGTGGTTCAATGAGATTAAAATAATTTTTTGGTGAATAGTAACTTTTTTTCATTAATCGCGATTAGAGGTAATTAGTGTAGTTTAAGGTAAAAATGGTATTATAAGAATGTGAAAACACCATGACACTTGTCTTACACCTATTGGGTGAGTCATGGCCGACCAAGACAAGCCATGGGCCAACTTGGGGACCCCATGGAACCACTTTAGTTGGAAAATGACATTAATATATTTCTATTTAATGTTAAAGTGAAAATGACACTAACATAAATTGTTTTACTAAAATAATTTTTGAGTGGGGTTATACAAGTCCAAATTTTGATTATAAATAGTCATTGGAAATCTAAAACGATTTCCTACATCATAGTATTTTTTTATAATTTTTAGACATTAAATAAATTTAAATATATATGACATAATAATGATGCAGCGATGACATCATTATTTGACGATTTAAATAAAATGGAAAGATAATGAAAAATATAAAACCTACACATGTCCAAAACCAATTGGATGAGTGGATTTCGAACCCTTATCACCTTATCCACGAATTATATCAATGTGGGACCTTTTAAAACCGAAACACATTTTCAAATAAAGTAATATTTCTTTACTTTCCAAAAGTGCCCCTCCTCTCCTTTTATAAAAGGCCCCCACCTCTACCTCATTTCACACACTTCTCAAGCCTTTGGCTCGGCCAACCCCTGCCCAATTACTCTATCCACATCCCTCTCCTCATCCTAGAGGATTCCCTTTGGGCAGAATACTTTCAAAAGAAGCCTTTAGGCTCAAATCAAAAGGGAGTTACACTTTTAAAGGTAATTCATTCTCTCTTGTTCATTTGTTTTATTTTGCTTCTCCAACCCTCTAAACTCTTTTTATTTACTTCTTTTGTAACAACACCAGTATCTTCAATATACTAGGATGTTGTTATAATATTTATTTGTGCTACACTCTCACACAACTACATCAAATGGTTAAAGAACATACGGTTTCCGTGGATGGCGAAATTCTGCCTCCCGAAACGATGATTGTTCAATACTCATTTAACACCTTCAAGGGTGGCCATTATGATGTCACTATTTTTATATATGATATATAATATGTTTATGTTTTCTTTAAGCTTCTGTATTTTTCATTATTGGCATACCTTTATGGTTTCCATTATGGGTAAACACGATATCTTCATTTAAGGAAGTGCGGACTACCGCCCCCTAAAAGTGATGTGCTTCGTTAATGCCATATGTGGGACGTGTAAAGGATGGATTTAAAGTTATTATATATGATGTTATACTGGAATTATAATATACCTCTATATCATTATTATTTCTTTCCATTAAATTATGAGATAGAAATGAAAGTAGCGTTCATGCATACGTACGGCTTACCGTCTCCATGAATGGTGCATTTCATTTCTTATCCCCAAATGTAATGTACTATTAAAATTACATGTATATAATGTATATATATAATTAATGATATATCTAAATGATGAATATAATTATGGAATTAAAATATACATACCTCTCATTTAGTTTTAATTCCACTAATATGACAAAGAAATGAAAGTAGCGTTCATGCGTACGTACGGCTTACCGTCTCCATGAACGGTGCATTTCATTTCATACCTCTAAATGATTATGTAATATTATAAATACATGTATATGCTGGATATATATGATACATATTATATCCAAATCGGGAATTTCATTCTGGATATAAAGAAATTTGACCACATGAACAACATGTAATTGTAAGAAGTCAACTTTCGACTTAAGAACCAAATATTGACAAAACAAACATTATTAACTTAATGGTTACATAATGTTTATAACATGGGAATAAGTGATATAAAAAGAATAATGATCTTTAAAAAGGTTCTTAATCAAGTATAAATAAACTCAAGTTTATTATTCAGGACGTTAAAGAACGATCGAGTCAAGTCGGACCCAAGGTAAGGGACTTCGTCTCAATCTCCTTTCATTGAGGCATATTTCGTTTTATACACAACTTTCTTTTATACGGTGTATAAACCCCTTTGACTTTTACTTTTATACAAAATGAATCTTTTTCTACGAAGCGTTTTACTAAACGACAAAAAGGAATGTTTTTTTAACGTACGCGGTGACAACGAACTTTTCCGCCGCCGCGAGTATTATTTGATCTTTGGCTTTCTCAACAAGCCATAATGTTTTTAGAATAAAATAAATACCATATACTCTTTTATGTATTTTGGTATTGAAAATGGTTTTGAAAAAGGATTCTGTTATGTCAATATATTTATGATATATTATGATTTAAATGTGGAAATGTTATCATTCCTTTATATTGGTTTTATGTTTTATGATTTTATATTGGTACTTGGAGATTTTAACGGGTGGTTACGTTATAAACCATATGACGGGTGGTGCCGTGAATACCAGGACGGGTGGTTATGTTATAACCTCCAATGCATTGGGTATGGAAGTCGGCCATATGGCTATTCAATTAAGTATGTATGGAAATTGGTCATATGGCTATTCCATTAAGTGATATGTTTGGAAGTCAACCGTATGGTTATTCCACTTAAGTATGTTTATGTCCCAAGTTACCTTTATATATTCTATGTGTTCTTTATATGGGTTTTATGGTAATCCTTTGGTTACAAAATGGTATGTAATGATACTTTATTTAGTAAAGATTTTTTTTTACTACTTCATGTAGGTGAAGGTATTACTTTGATATAGTATACATGGTTTACTTGATGTTTGAAAAACTAACAGTTTTCATTCTTTTTGTATCCCTTACTAAGCTTTTTATGCTCACCCCAAGTTTTTTGAAATGTTTTTCACAGGACATAAAGTGGAATAAGGTCAGGGATGGGATCAAGGGAAAGTCATTCTTTATAAAACATGGAACTAGACATGTTTCTTTTTAAGAGTTTTTTTTATTATTCTATGGAAACTTAGTAGAAATGTCTACTTTGTAATCTTTTGAGATGTAATAGTTATGTTCTAATTCTCTAAAACTCTAAACCTAAAAAGATCCTCAACGTGAATTATTCATTTAATTCAATATTAAGTAAGGTTTAAGGCTGGGGCCTTATAGTGGGACCTTTAAAATCTGAAACTCATTATATAATAAAGTAACATTTCATTACTTTCCAAGAGTGCCCCTCTTCTCCACTTATAAAAAGCCCCCACCACTACCACCGTACTCACACTTTCAAAGCCTTTTGGATCGGCCACCTCTACCCAAATACTCTCCCATCTTCCCTCCCTTACTCCTAGAAGCCTCACTTTGGGCAGAATTCTTCCAAAGGAAGCCTTTGGCTCAAATCAAAAGAGTTACCCAATTTTAAGGTAATGTATTCTCTTATGTTATTTTGTTTTATTTTGCTTATCCAACCCCCTAAACTCTTTTTATTCATTTATTTTGTAACAAAAACAGTATCCTAAATATACTAGGATGTTGTTATAAGAATTATTCAAGCTACACTTACACACACCTACATCTAATGGTTAAAGAACATACAATTTCTGTGGATGGTGAATTTCTACCTCACGAAACGATGATTGTTCAACACTCATATAACACCTTCAAAGGTGGCCATTAATATGTCACTATATTTATATATATGATATATAATATTTTTATGTTTTACTTAAGGTTCTGTATTTTTCATTTATGGCATACCTTTATTGTTTCCAATATGGGTAAACGCGATATTTTCATTTTAGGAAGTGCGGACTACTGCCCCCTCAAAGTGATTTGAATCATTAATCCCATATGTGGATGTATAAAGGATGGATTGAATGATATTATATATGATATTATATGGTAATTATAATATACCTTTATATCATTATGATTTCACTAAATACGAAATAGAAATTAAAGTAGCGTTCATGCGTACGTATAGCTTACCATCTCCATGAACGGTGCTTTTCATTTCTTACCTCTAAACGTTATGGAATAACATAAATTCATGTATATAATGGATATATATGATATCTATGATATCTATATCATGGATATAATTCGTGATATAATGGATATATCACCACATGAACACCTTGTAATTATAAGAAATTTATGTTTTGACTCAAGTACCAAAGATCGATAAAACGACCGTTATTGACTTAAATAATTACATAATGTTCATAACATGGTAATAAGTGAAATAAAAGGAATAAAAAAGTTGAAAAAGTTTCTTAAGAAATTATAAATTAACTCTAGTTGATTATTCAGGAGGTTAAAGAACGGTTGAGTCAAGACAGGACGCACGGTAAGGGAACTTCTTAACCCAATTTCCATTCTTTGGGTTAATCTCCTACTTTAAAATTATGTCATGATATTATTATGTCCTATCTTGTATTTTTACTTTCTTTATGTGTACTTATAGTGAATACACATAACAGATCTATTTTATTTAAAAAGAATGATCTTTTTAAGGGACTTCGTCTCAATCTCCATTCTTTGAGGCATATTTTGTTTTATACACAAATTTCTTTTATACGGTGTATAAACCCCTTTGACTTTTATGTTTATTCAAATGGAATCTTTTTTATAAGAAGCGTTTTACTAAATGACAAAAAGGAATGTTTTTATTGCCGTACATATGCGGCGACAACGACTTCTCCACCACCGTGACCATTATTTGAGTTTCAGCTTCCTCAACAAGCCATAATCTTTTTTTAAATGAAAAATAAATACAAAGTTTTAATTTTCATTTATTTTGGTATTGAAAATGGTTTTGAAAGTGATTTTATTATATCAATGTGTTTTATTGATATCTTGTGATTGAAATGTGGACATTTTATGTTTCCTTTATTCATGTTTTATTTGATACGATTATGTTATGATTTATGATATGTTTAAACCTGTTCATATGAGGAATTCATTGGACTTAATAAGTGATGGGTGGAGCCCGCTATAGCTTCTCGATACATCGGTAGGTCTCATGAGACAAAATAGTGTCTTGGAACGAGGCCTTGACAAAATCTTATTTGTTGTCTTAGCACGAGGCCTTGGCTACGCAGTTATGATAGTCTAGCATTATGCATTCCATCATTATGAAAGTGGTTATTGATATTGCATGGGATTATTCGACTAGTAGAATATCCATGTGAGTAAGTAAATGGCATTATTTAATTTTATTTTTTCCATGTCATGCTGAAATTCAAGTTTAAAAAGGCTTTTATTTTAGTTATACATTTCCTTAAATGTTAATGTTTATTTCTGAAAGCTTCCACAATATTGTTATCCTTACTGAGCATCTGAGATCACCCCTTTCAATGTTTTATATTTTCCAGGATGTGAAGAAGTATTTTATGAATGACCTGCAGGGATAGTCAGAAGAGGATATGAGTGTTGACTATGGAGACTTTGTTATTGTAATTTTTCACTTTGTGATGTAATGTAACATTTATGAATGTATCTAGTGTTTCCAAGGCTACTAAACTGATCGGTCTTCCGAGACTTGATCTTTTGTGATCATGCCAATGTTATGCAATAATGCACTAACTCTGGCTAACTGGGTTCGGGGAGTTACAGTTGGTATCAGAGGAATTTTAGTACTAACCTTGAAAGCTAGATTTAGATAAACTCTCATTAGAGGACATAGCCCAAAAATAGACTTTGAGGATTAGTATAGAAGAACTTCCTAGAATTTTGGTATTATAGAGATGTTGTGAGTTTTCCGAGTAATACATCCATGTCTGGATATGAGCAGGTAGAGGCGGCTCTGGCACAGATGTACCTAGGGGTAAAACCTGAAAACACCTCTTTGAGCTAGACTCAAACGGGAACTAGTGCACGACAACGGGCCTTGCTGCACTCTTGGTTACGACACTCCCGGGGGATATGCTTAGGATAATTCTCGTTTTCTTTACAAACCACTATGAAGAGTTATGAGTATATACTTCCTCAAAGAAATAATTTTTATGGATTATATCCATAAATAGTTCAATTTATGTTAAGTATTTTACAAGTATGGAATTATGTATTTTGATTCATTAACTAATCTAGTTTATGCCATTGTTTTGAAATGGAACCTAGTGGAACGAATGGAAACCATATCAATGCATGCACTCCGTGTAGGGATTTCCCTCCTGCCCAAGATAATTATTGTGGATCTGGAGATACAACTGGTGTTGATGATCTTATTACCATACTGGGACAACTCACTTAGGTTATGAATAATAACCTTACTTGTATGGAGCACCCTGATCCACAACGTGGAGGATCAATGTTAGACTACTTCATGAGGCAAAAACCGCCAACATTTAATGGGGGTAAAAATCCATTAGTAGTTGAGCAGTGGATAAAATCCTTAGAGAAAATTTTCCATGCCTTGGGGAGTAGTGAAAGGGAGAAGGTTGTCATGGCAGTCTACTGCCTCACTGGAGATGCCGATCAATGGTGGTCACTGATTCAAAACACAAATGGAAGATGATGAAGTATAAAATATGGATGGAGAGAGTTCAAAGATCCTTTCTTGGAAAAATACTTTCCAAATGACCATCGAGCATATATGGAAAGGCAATTTCTGAGTTTGAGGCAGAAGGAGGATGAGAATGTCTCAATGTATGAGGCTAACATTAAAAGGTTAGCAAGGCATGCTGCAGATTATATACGTAACCCAAGAAGTAAGAATGATCGTTTCTTTGATGGGTTAAAACCATTTCTCCGTTGAGCATTAGTCTTACAAACCTTATCATCATACGAATATATTGTCTCGTGTGCTATCAAGACGGAAAAGGAATTTTCTAAGTCTTATGACTTTAAAGAAAAGTATGAAAAGAAGAGATCTTTTGATCAATCTGGAAAATGAAATAAGGGGAATAAGGGAAGAGTTGAATTTCAGTCCTGCAGTAAATGTGGAAAGAAACACCCCGGTACTTGTTTGAAGGGAATGGGAGTCTGTTACAAGTGTGGTGAAAAAGGCCACCAAGCTCATGATTGCAAGGGAAAGAAAGTTTCTGTCAATGTAGAATGCTATAATTGTAGAGAGATGGGGCATTATGAAAATGAATGTCCTAAGTGTCAGGGGAACTTAACTCAGAAGAGGCCAAGGGATCAAGCCCAAGATTATGCTATCACTACTGAAAAGATCCAATATTTCTGGATATGAAATAGATGGATCTAGAAATCCTGAAGGAAGGGGATAAATATAATCATTCTTAAATTGATATTGAACCATATATCCAAGTGAAGATTAAATAGGTGCAAAAGGAAGATATAGAGATATAGAAGAAGGTGAGAGTTGTTCTTGAGTATAACCTTGATTTCCATGGAATTTTACTTTCAAGAATCATGTATGTATTCCACTCAATCCATATTTAAATGAGTTATTAGAGGATACCCAACGTTCTTTGTTCTCTATTCATCATAAATGAATAAAGATGTATAGAGATTTGGAAGAGTATTTTTTGTGGGTTGGAATGAGGATTGGAATCATAGAATTTTTATCTTGGTGGTTGGTATATAAAAAATATAAGTCTCAGAGACAAAATTCTATGGGGATGTTACATCCATTACCCATATCGGAATGGAAATGGTAAAACATCACCATGTATTTTTTTCGTCTGACTCCCCAAAATGTATAAAAATAAAAATTACATATAGGTTTTATTCAATATCAAGTCATCACTGTTAACTAATATCAAAGAATATTTACCTTTGGATCATCTTTCTAGGATATACATTAAGGAAGTGGTCAGGTTTCATAGAGTACCATATTCCATTGTGATTTATTGGGATTTGTGTTTTACCTCGATGTTTGGGAAAAGTATTCAAAAATATCTTAATATATATTTTAACATTTAATCCTTAGATAGATGGTCAGTTTAAGAGAACAATTCAAACCCTATATGATATGTTGCGATCTTTTTCCTTATATTTCAAAGGTAGTTAGGATCAACAGCTTCCTCTATTGGAGTTTTTTTAAACAATGTTTTTCAATCAAGAATTCATATGGCTCCATATAAAGACCTATATGGAATGAAAAATAGATCTACAACATGTTGGGATGAAGTTGGATAAATAAATCAAGTAGGACCTTAGATATATATGAAAATGGAATTTAAGGTCAAATCTATTCAATAACACATAAGGGTAGATGAAATTCAAATAAGATTATGATAATTATCAATGTCATCTAAATTTGATGTTGGTGACAAGGTGTTTCAAAAAATTTATCAATGGAATAAAGCTATGATATTTGGGATGAAAGGAAAAAATGGATCTAGGTGTATCTGTCCCTTTGAAATTCTTGATCATAATGGGGTTGTGTCTTATTTTTTTGGCACTTCTACCAAAACTCTCCCATATCCTTGATATGTCCCATGTATATCTCCTAAAAATATGAAAACCTGATCCTTCACATGTAATAAACACTAATATCATACCAATGTTTCTAGATCATTCTAATTAGGAACAACATTTGGATATTCTCTATCGAATAAGGAATGTTCTATGAACAAATACCACTCACCTGGTCAACGTATTGTGAAAAAACGCTAGTTTGAATAAGCTACATGAGACCCTAAGAAAATGATGAGAAATAAATACACTCATTTTTTATTGGATTAATGAATTTGAAAGGAAAAATTTTAGTTTATGGTGGTTATAATGTTACACCATGAGTATTGATAAATTATTATTAATTTTTTAATAAATTAAATTTCTTCAAAAACATTCATTACATGCAACATCAAGTAATTATAAACCATGAACTACTATTAATATTATTATTGAAAAAATAAATTTATTACATTTTCATTAAAATAGTGGAATTAATATGAGTAAAGACATTTTAAATATTATTTATATTTGTTTTATATAATAAATATATATTGATAAAAAATACTTAGTTTTTGGAAAATTCATTATATGTTTCAAATATACTATTTTATTAAAACATTATTTATTTTGTGAACAACTGTTAAATTAATATTTTATACATTTAAAAAATTAATTTAATAAAACAAACTTAATTTTTGAAATAATCATGCCAATATTAGTTGTGTTTGAATTTTTTTATTTTTCTAAAAATATTAAATTTTTTACGAACAATGGGAACTAAGGGTTTTTAATGAAATCTCCCATTTTATTTAATGAATTTATATGGTTTATTTTTTTTAATGGTTTTAAAAGTATAATTAGTATAATTATAAATTTTATAATCCAATTTAGGACATTTAAATCATTTTCACATTCATTTTTTATATAAACACTTTTTTAACTATTGTACATTTTATCTTTGGAAAACTACTTTGTCATCTCGTCTGTGGGATTAATTTTAACATACATTATGAAACTTCTGGGAATTTAATTTAGAAAATTTTATTCCATATTTCTAACTAGAATATTTTATATTATCCTATATGGTCAAACTATTTTTTTACCACGATGAATAGTAAAAATAGTTAAAAAAATTGTGGTTAAGTTAAAAATGGATTTATTATGGGTTAAACTAAAATAATTTGGGTTAAAATGACCCAAATATTTTCCAGCACATATATTAAAGAAAGTTTTAGGAATTATTTTTATAAATCTCAATAATGGTATATTCTGGACCCTTTTGGCTTGTGAAAATCATGGGTGCACCTTTTTATTTTATAAAATTACACATGTGCCCCTCACCTCACTTATAAAATGGCACCCCTCTTTTATTCTCTAACCACTTTAAAACCCCATTTTTAGCCAAAAAATACCCATATACATTATTTAATTGCATAATATCATCCCATTGGACTTATATTTGTCAACAATTTGACCTAGTATTACTTTTGGTGCAAACCAAGAGATGTTTTCTAAAGAAGAAGAAACATCCCGAATTAAGCATTTTATTTTATTTCATCATCTACCTCCTTCAATTATTAGTAATCTATTCTGATATAAAATATTTAATATCTCAAATATTTTTTATATTTTTTTATGTTACGGTAATGACCTATATCCTTCTCATCTTCTTCAAAATGGGATACAAAATCATCATGCATATGTACAAAAGACTACCACACTACAAATCTGTCTTATTCGTTTTCCATCACCACCACTCATGACTAGATATAATTATGTATTATATTATTCTTTATTATATATATATCATATTATTATAATTTAATATTTATTATATCACATATATCACCTTAACATCAATTAAGTGGGAATATGATTACATCGCTCGTGTGTACAACGAACAACCACCTCATGAAGCGATGTGATTTATCCATAACTTAATTTAAAGGTAATAATGATGGGTTTAATGAAAAAATTAAATATATATAAAATAAAAATTATTATTGGATGATAATATTTTATTTTTCAATCCTTCATTCTATCCATTGGTAAAATTGAAACAATGTTCACAGATACGTACAGCTTACCGACTCAATGAATAGTGTACTACATTTTCTATCTCTAACTTTTTTGGATTAATATATATATATATACATAATATATATTATATTTTTATCTTGATTAAAATTATGGGTATTATAGAACAAAGATCAATGTATGAGTACCAAAAATAATAAATAAAAACATACATGAAAGACAAATCAGTTATTGCCTGAAAATTTACAATAACATAGAATTGTAAAAGAACAGGTAATAAAATCACACAAGTAAATAATATATGGTATGATATTTATAAATATTTTAATTTAATATATTTATAATAAACTTATTTTTATTCTAAATAATTTTTAAATGTGTACAAATGATGTTGAAAATTAAGGTACGTGATTTTTGTCTCAATTTTTTTCTTTGATATATATGTTTTGTTACGAAGCAATCTTCTATTATAAGATTCATATAAACCCCATTTGAATTATAAAATCATTAATTTAATTATTATTATGATATTATAAGTTTAATTTATTTTCATTAATTCATGGGAATTATGATTCCATGTTACCAAAGTGGTAAGGGGTTTAGGGTACAATCTCATTATTTAACAGGATTGTCAAGGATTATAATTCCACAGGTAAAATATTATGATCCAAACATAATGAAATGAATTAATTTAAATATCATATATTTATTTCATTAGAATACACGATTTTCCATCTTTTTCATCTCTTTATGAACCCAATAGTTTAAAGGATATTTTTATGAAATATCGTACTTCTTTCTTTCTTCGGTCAAAAAGGAAATTTTCATTCAAAACAAGCTTTTCTAAAATTTATATAAAATGTTTTTTAACATTCCATGTGATTTATTAAATAATTTTTTACCAATGTTTTAAATTTTTTAAAAAAATTGCTAGAAATTTTCGTGTCTTTTTCCAAATAAGGAATGTTTGACTTTTACAAAAAAATTGAATGAAATATTTATTTTAATGCATACAATATGAATAGAATCTATT
This sequence comes from Viscum album, assembly GCA_963277665.1. Classification (NCBI taxonomy): domain Eukaryota; kingdom Viridiplantae; phylum Streptophyta; class Magnoliopsida; order Santalales; family Viscaceae; genus Viscum; species Viscum album. Next base: position 2,041,660,364 of record OY728142.1, on the reverse strand, counting down.
AATGTAAAAAAACTTTTTATATAATTTTTCCTTCAAAAAATTTCAATATTATTTTTAATGAAATTCATTTCCATAATACTTTATGAATTTTTAATTTAAACATTATATTTTTTTAATGAAATGATATTTTCCTAAGAAAAATTTCCAAGTGATTTATCTTTCAAAGTAATTTTCCATATAATATAATATCATTGGATATAAATTTTTTTTACTTGGGATATGATCCCAGGATTGCATTTTTATTATTTCTATTAATGGTTTATGTGCATGATTTTTTTGAAACCCATTTATCTTCAATGGGTTATACCATGATCTAATTCTCATAAAACCTACTTCGTTATGCAGGGGTTTTGAATGATGAAATAATGAGTTGATTATGTTACCTGTTTATTTTCCATAAGATATACTAGGATGTAATTCTTTTTATAACCCGTTTATTTTCATGGGTATGGTTCAGATGAACATTTGACGCTCTTGTGGAACACATATGTATGATTTTCTTAATCTGATGGATGTGACATATTTCTACCTCTAATTCATTGGGTAAAGATTAATATCTCATGAAATGAACAAGACTAGAATGGGGAGTGAATATAGTTTGTTAAGGTACTCTATCCACTATGATAGTCTGGGGAGTGAATCTTGACTACTACGATTTTTTGGGTAGTGAAACCATTTTACTATGACAGTCATGGAATTGAGCCTTGAACTAATGAGGGAATGCATTTCTATGATTATGTGTATGATAAAAATTTATTTATTTTTCCAATGATATATTCTCATGGTTTATGTTATTTTATTTAATTATTATTAATGTCTTATGAAATACCATGATTAATTCCATGGATTATGTTTATGTTCCGTTATATATTGGTTAAAATTTTACAAATTTATTACCATGTTATCATACGTATATGGTCATGATATGTTGATATCTCTCTGGTTCACCATTATAGGGAATTTCATCTCACACATTATTTTGTTTCCTTTCCCCTTTTTATGATGAAAGATATTGTGTGTGAATTTTCTATAAAGGCTTCTAGTTATGAAGATCATAGTTGAAGATCATATATCTAGCTTATAGAATAGTTGTTTATGTGTCCATGTTTTCATAGGAAATTAACCTTTACAATAATCATTAATGTTTTTATGTAATTTAATGAATATTCACGTAAAAATTTGTTGTAAGCCTCTGAACTATCTACACTAGATCTCATGCTTTACTTATTACATTGTTATTATTAAGGGGAAATAAATCCCAAAGGAATGATCAGTTTAGTAGTATTAATGAAACTAGATACGTAGATGTAACTCAAATTACATTGGTAAAGGTAACAAGATACAATACGTTACAAAAACTAAAAACTACATCCATAGAAACTCAATAAATGATATCCTCTACAAAAATAGTTGAAGGTAAAAAAATCGATGGGGTGAGCTCAAATTCTTATTAAGGGCCAAAAAAATCAGAATCATGATTTAATAATAACTGAATCATAAAAAAATATGGCATGGAGAATAAATGAAAAACACACGCCATTAATAAACTGAGAAAGATCCTGCATCCATATATTTTCTCCTAGTGAAACCCTCATGGATAATAATAACTAAACATGAATAAAGAGAATGATTATTAATAGTACTTCATGTATCTATCTCATGATACCATAATACCATTAAAATGGTTTAGTTCATTGGGTAGAATCCCATCTAATTTTTTGAAACAAACTCGAAGAGTTTTTCACCAACTGATTTTTCTCACTAGTCATTTCGATGCATCAAAGAGATATAGCAGGCCCCACCCTCCACTGGATATCAGAATAATTATTTATAAATAAATGTAATAAAAGTAAAATATACCTTCTCAATATTTGTATAGAATAGAGAATACATATTCATCAATAGTTACATAGTTAAAATAACTTTCCAAATAAACATTATATGTAAAAGAGTATACAGATTAATAAAATACTCATATCCAAAAAACATAATATGGTAAATAATATATTTAAAATTTAAAATGGATAATGATCTCAAATTAGAATTATATACACCACATAATAAATAAAGGTTCACAATACCAAGAAGGTCTCAATGAAATAGAAATTGAGACAAAGTCCCTTACCATATTGTAATCATTTGAATCATATGACCAAAAGTCAATAATCACCAAATTTATCACATAATAGCATGAATATAAAAAGAATAATATTATTATATATCAAATGTTGTTACACATATACCACATACAAGAAATAAGTGCGAACAATAGAAATTTCCTGAAATTAAAATTGAGATAAGAAACCCCTTACCTTATGCTCGAGTGTGTTCTTCATTTGTTTTAATGACCTAAATAAAAAAACTTCTTTGTTAATTAATAATTCGATAGCATAATATACATTTAATTGATTTATTATATCCTTAGTAGGATCATTAATTTCCCTTTTATGGGTTTAAGAGGTTCATTTTTATTGTTTTGGAAGCATTTTGGTCCTTGGTTTTCATGATATGTTAACATGTATTCTGGAAAGGATGTTCATTTGAAACGTTGTTAAACATCCATAATTTTTAATATATCTTATTAAGAACATTAAAATGATATAAATTATCATATAATGGTTTTGTGTTATATACCACAATGATGATTCATTATATAAAAGTTAATTACAACTGTTTGGATTAACATGGGGGTTTTGTTCATAATGAACTTGTTTTGTACTATTATTTTATATTGTGAGTGTGTAAGGATTAAAGAACATTAATGAGATTAAATACATATATTATGATCTTTTCTAACTATAAAAATTGTTTCATGACTAGAATTGAACATGTTAATGAAAATTGAGAACTCGTCATCCTAGAATGTTATAAATTAACACATCTCATACGGTGTTTTCATTTTTAGTATAAGAGTTGGGGGAAAGATAGATGATGACGAAATATTCCATCAGAATAATATAATTCTTGTTCATATAAGGTATGTAATTATCACAGAATTACGATTTTGGAAGATGAAGAAAAAATAAAGGAACTCAAAATGAAATAAAAAATTGAGAAATCCCTCACAAAAATTCAACAACCTAACGATGTCACTTAAAATTTCATAAAATATTTTAATGATAGAAAGTGGTTCTATCATCACTCTTACATAATATATACATAAAGGTGAATATTTAATGACATATTCCAATATAATATAATTGAAAATAAAATATAAAACATAAAATGAATGCTTTAAGAAAAGAGAAGGGAGGTTGATTCTCTTACCTTGTAGGGTAACTCCCAAAACATGAAGGTTGGGACATTGGGGGTTTGGGGAAACCATGAGAGGAATCCTATGGAGGTAATACTTCCATATATTCGAGCATATTGATTTTGAAATTTAATTAAAATTAAGGGGGTGAGTGGGTATTTATAGTAAATGAGTGGGAGTTTTTTATTAATTAAAAGGGACACCTCAATAGTGGTTTTTGCAAAACCATGGGCTTGCCCATGGTATTTGCACATGGTTTTACGCACATAGGACAAATAATGTAATTTTTTACTATAAAAAAGTATATCAGCCTTTTATTTTTAATTACCACATCACTATGATGACATTAAACTACCAAAAACTCAAAACTGTATTTTTATTACTCATGAAAAAATCAAGTATTTTAGAAAAATCCCAAAAATTTACCCAAACCATTATTCAACATGTAGAATTAAATACTGAACTACATTTTTCAAAAATAATTTTCTAATTTAATTTAATTTAATTTTTAAATAAAATCATAGTTAATTTGAAAAATAACAATTTTTAATGTATAATTTGTTTAATATCATATTAAATAATTAGTTAAGATCTTATTATCATATTAACATAAAAAATAAAATACTATCACTATTTACTATTCACAAGGTTAATATTACTATTCATAAGGGTATGTTACTAATCATTAAAAAAATCAAGTTGATTCCATCAGACTCCAAATGACTTACTCGTTACAACTCTAGATAACTGTTTTCCAAAATTCAATATATAGAAGTGGAAAATTCATGATTAATTGGTAGGTTATTATTATCTTCTAAGCAACCAAGTTTTGTTTCAAAGAAACGGAGTGCTTTATGAAATATAGGCTATAAATATAATGTAATTAAGGGAATCATACCCAAAAAAGTTTGGGGTGTTATATTATTCCCTCCTTTGAAAATTTCATCCTTGATGTTTTTCATTAAGAAATCCCTCTAAAAAGATGTGGGTGGTTTTTCTCCATAAAATCCTCAGGTTCCCACGTTACTTCCTCTATGTTATGTTTTCTCCCAAGAATCTTTACCAGAAAAGTCATCTGCTTCCTCAATACCTGCTCCCTTGTGTCAAGAATCTCAATAGGCTCATCTCAGTAAGAAAAACCAGGTTTCATCTCTATCTATTCATACGTGAGTACATGTGTTGGGTCTGGTATGTATTTTATTAACAAAGATATGTAGAATACATCGTGTACTTTGGACAGACTTGGTGGCATTTCTAAATGGTAAGCTACAACTCCGATTTGTTCCAGAATTTAAATTAGTCTGATGTATCTGGGGGCCAGTTTCCCTTTCTTACTGAAATTTAAGACATCCTTCCATGGAGATACTTTCAGAAAGACATGACCTCCCACATGGAATTCCAAATCCTTTCTTTGGTTGTTAGCATAACTCTACTACCTACTTTGCCCTACTTTAATATGGGATCTAATTTTCTTTACCATTTCTATGGGGTATTCTATAAGTTATGGGCCTATAAGATTCCTCTCACCAAAATTGTCCCAACAAGTTAGAGTTCAACATCTCTTTCCATATAATTCTTCATATGAAGCCATTTGAATACTATAATGAAAACTATTGTTGTTGGAAAATTTGAAAAAAATGTTCCTTTATATCTCTATACATATTGGTGCTACCCAGGTGTATAGAGAAATTTAACCTGTGAGCATCATCTAATAGTTCCATTTTTAGCTCAGGTATTGATGGAATGCACAACCTATTCCCAACTTTCAGAACTCCTTACCAATACATGAAGTATGCTAATATCCCATCCTTAAAAGCATTAATTTTCATGTATCGATTCTCATCATCAGATTGAGTGCTTTTTATCTTCTCCTGTAAAGATGGTTTAGAAATTATTTAAAAGAGGAAAGATGTTTCCCCCTCTAACAATTCCCATATTTTTCTTTCATATATCCATGAATATAGGATCTCTCCCAATACTCATTTGAGTCATATGTCTGTTATCTTTCATTCTTAATGCATCTTCCACCTTATTTACCTTTCCTGGGTGGTAGTGTATTGAACAATCATAATCTTTGACTACCTCAAACCATCTCATTTGCCTCATGGTGAGTTTATTTTTTGTGAAAATGTATTTCAAACTCTTGTGATCTATGTATATCTCACATTTTTCCTCATAAAGATTATGTTTCCATATTTTCAGAGCAAAGATTACAGTTTATAACTCAAGACCATGAGTTGTATAATTTTTCTCATGAGTTTTCAATTGCCTTGATGCATAAGAAATGACTTTACCATTTTTCATAGGGACACAACCCATCCCATTCTATGATGCATCACTTTATATTACAAATCTATCACTTCCATATGAAAGTGTCAAAATTGGATATTTTTCCAATATTCTATTAAATTATTCAAATCATTATTTTCATTATTTTATTCACACATTCTTAACTCCTTTATAAGTGATCTGGGTTAGAGGATTAGCCATTCAGGAAACATTCTGAACAAAATGCTAATAGTAACCTGCTAAGACAATAAAACAGCATACCTCAATTATGTTTGTTGGCTTGGGGAATTCTTGGATTGCCATTTCCATCACAAAATCAACTAGGATTCCATCCATTGAGACTTATGGACTAGAAAAGAACCTGATTGATGCCAGAAATTACACTTTCTAAATTTCCTACATAATTAATTTCTTCTAATAGTTTTTTGAATAATCCTCACGTGATTCTCATGGTCTTCATATCTTTTTGAGTATAAAAAGATATCATCAATGGATACCACCAAAAAGTTATCAATATATTCCTTGAAAACTCTATTCATTAAATCCATGAAAACAGAGGGTGCATTTGTCAGTCTGAAAGGCATCACTATAAACACATAATACCCATACCTGATTCAAAATGATGTCCTAGGAATATCTTCCTTTCACACATGTAGCTGATGATATCTAGATCGAAGGTAAATATTTGAAATGTATTGTACTCCATGATGTTGATCAAATAAATCATCCATTCGTGGTATAGGATACTTATTAATTATTTCAATAGAATTGATTTTCTTGTAATCAATGCATAGCCTCATGGATCCATCTTTCTTCTTGATAAAGTGGACATGGGCTCCCCATGGAGGAACACTACGTTGAATAAATCTTTTAACACTCAATTCCTCTAGTTGTTTATTTAGCACCACTAAATTCATAGTGTCCATTCTATAGGGAGTTGATTATACAGGTCTTGCACTAGGAATTAAATGAGTAGATAACTCAGCTTCTCACCCTGAAGGATGTCTAGGTAAATCCTATGGGACTAAATCAATGTATTCATGAACTATATGTACATCTTAAATTAGAATATTTATTTCCTTACCCATAGAAATTGGGTTCTCTTCCTCTCCAAGAATTGCATTTCATATATCTACAGGGGGTGGATCTAGATAAGAGTCAAATGATGAGGTTTCTGCTCTAAAAATAAATAATTCTAAACTATTTTCAAATATTGTAACATCCTTATTATTTAAATAAATCTTCACATCATAATTTGACACCCAATTCATACTAAAAATTATATCAAAGTTAGTCATTGGTATGATGATAATGTTAGCAACAAAAGAACGTTTATGTTTCAGGAGGGGGACTAATCAGCATGCTTTTGTTGCAATGATACATCCCCTAAGATTTTTGACTAACAAAACCTTTAATAAATCAATTTGAAAATGTCAAATTTTCTTGGAAACTTGGAAGATATAAATGAATGTGATGATCCAAAATCAAATAAATTGTTGTCTATGTTTGTGGAAAAATTTAAATTACATGCCACCACATCATTAGGAACCTCAAAATCGGTGGTTGTAATTTCAAATTCATTCCCTTTCTCTTTTGGTATTTTCTAAGGCAAGATTCCTTGGCACTTAGGACACTCATTTTCATAGTGTCCAATCTCTCTAAAATTTTAGCATTGAACATAATGGACTTGTTTCTTTCCATTTCATTCACTAGATCTTTGACCCTTTTCGCCACACTTGTATTAGACTCCCATGCCTTTTAAGTATTTCCCAAGATGATTCTCTCCATAGTTAATGCTTAATAGAAATTGATTTGTTCCCTTGTCTTCTTTGGAACATCAAATTTTCCATGGTTATTAGAGTACCGCATCTTATGTTGGGTTCTCATGAACAAATTTTATCTAGAAGATTCTTTATTTATTTTTATGGAACTCGATATAATTTCATCAAATGATAAAACTTATTGAGAAGCCAGTTCCCATAAAATACTTGGCTTATGAACTTCAATGAAATGATCAATCTTTTATACCGAGTCATGTACGTAATCTATGGCATGACTGGCTAGCCTTCTGATGGTATCCTCATAGTCTATAACATTATCTTCTTCCCTTTTCATAATGTCAATGAGTTTCTTATTCATTTTGATTCGTTACTCAGGAGGGAAATATTTCTTAAATAATATTTCCTTAAACGTCCACCATTACATATCTTCTATTTCTTATCCCTTATTGGTATTTTGGATCACGGAACACCATAGATCTGCATCACCCTTGATAGAATATACTGCTAGTAATAAATTTTCATTTTCATTGCATCTTAATTCCATGAATATATTTTCAAGTTACTTGATCCACTACTCAGCTACCATTGTATTAGTAATCCCACTAAAATATGGGGGCTTCTACTACATGAAACCATCCAACACAGGTTTAGCATGGTTATTTGTCACAAGCTGAGTAAATTTTCCCAATATGGTCATGATTTTATCTTCTCTGACATTGAAAGTGTTGACTTGCTCATTGTGGAAATACCTACATTGTCTATGAGTATTGATTCCCTTTCTTCCATTAGGATTCATTTCTAAATAATCGAATACACTAGATTAGGTTATGAATCTCAAATAGAAACTCTCATAACAAAGACTAAAATTATGTTCATATCTAAACTCATAAACATGGATTATGTGAGGAAAAATTTAAATTAAGATCCTTCATAATGTCTTGTAAATAAAATTTGAATCATCCTAATCATATCCCCTAGGAGTCTCAATACCAAGAGTTCAGCAAGGCTCGTTGTCATGTACCAGAATACCCTGGGCCAAGACTGAAACTCTTTTTCGGAGTATTCACTCCTAGGTAAATTTGTTCCAGAGCCACTACTACTTGTTTGTATATAGACAAGGAAGTATTTTGTAGAAATTTACACATAATCTATTCCTTACCCAAATTACAGAATGTTCTTGTATGTTTGTCCTCAAATACTACCTTAGGGATTTGTTCCATAATCTGTATTTTCTAATCAAGTTTGCATGGTTTTTACTAAACATCCTCTGATACCAACTGTAATGACCCAAACCCTCAAGACCGATATGGGTGCATTACTTATTACATTGGAATTATTAAGAGGAAATAAATCCTGAAGTAACAATTAGTTTAGTAGTCTTGAACAAACTAGATACATTGATGTTACTGAAATTACATTTTGAATAGTAACAAGATACAATACATTACAAAAACTAAAAAATATATCCATGGAAACTCAATAAATGATCTCCTCTTCAAAACCTATAAAAGGTAAAAAAATGGAAGGGGTGATATCAATTGATCAGTAAGGGTTACAAATAGCGGAAGCATGAATCAATAATAATTTAGTCATAAAAATGTATCACATAGTGAATAAATGAAAAACATGCACCATTAATAAACTATGAAATAGCACGCATCCATAGATTTCGACATAGTGAAAACCACATGGATAGTAATAACTGAATATGAATACATATAATGCTTATTAATGGGACGTCTTGTATCTAGAACATGATACCATAATACCCTTAAAAAGATCAGTTCTATGGGTAGAAACCCATTTGATTTTTGGAAACAAACACGAAGGATTTGTCACCAACTGATTTGTCTCATGAGACCTGCCGATGCATCGACGGGATATAGAGGGCACCAACCACCACTAATATTCCAAATAATTCTTTATACAAATATTTAATACAATTAAAATATTCCATATAAATATCCATATAGATTAGAGAATACAGATTCATCAATATTTCTATATTTAAAATAACTTTCAAAATAAGCACCGTATGTAAAAGGGTATACGACTTAAGAAAATACTCATATACATGAAACTAGAATATGGATATATAATATAATTGCAATTTAAAATGCATAATTATCTCAAATGGGAAGTATATACACCACATAAGAAAGATTAGGTGCATATTATCGAGAAGGTCATAATGGAATGTATATTGAGACAACGTCCCTTACCATATTGTAATTAATTGAATCCTATGACCAAAATTAAATAATCACCAAATTAATCACATAATGACATGAATATAAAGAGAATCATATTATTATATATGGAATTACCCATACACCATATACAATAAATAAGTGGTGAAGAATGGAAATCTCATGGAATTAAAAGTGAGATAAGAAACCCATTACCTTATGCTCGAGGGTGTTCTTCATTTGTTATAATGACCTGAAAAATAAAATTTAGATTCATTAATTAATAATTATAGCACCTCTTATAAATTTAATTTATTTACTATAACCTTATTATGTTCATTCATGGCCCTTTTTATGGGTTAATAGGTTCTACTTTATTGTTTGGGACGCATTTTATTCCTTGGTTTTCATGATCCGTTTATTTGTATTCATGAATTGAAGTTCATTTGAAATGTGATAAACAAACATAATTGTAAATATATCTTATCAATTACATTATAGTGATATAAATTATATTATAATTATTTTTTGTTATATACCTTGATGATGATTCATTAGTTAAAATTTAATTACAAATTATTGGATTAACTTGGTAGTTTTGTTCATAATCAACATGTTTTGTATTATTATTTTACATTATGAGTGTGTAAGGATTCCAGAACATTAATGAGATGAAATAAATATATTATGATCTGGATCAACCACAAAAATTGTTTCATTACTATAATTGAACATGGTAATGAAAATTAAGAACTCTTCATCCTTGAATATGATAAATTAACACATCTCAAATGATGTTTTCATTTTTAGTATAAGAGGAGGGGGAAAGAGTTATGATGATAAAATATTACATTATAATTATATAATTCCAGTTCATGTAAAGTAATGGAATTATCATAGCATTTGGATGACGGTAGATGAGGAAAGAATAACAGAAAGGAACTCAAAATAAAATGAAAAACTGAGAAATCCGTCACGAAAATTCAGCAGCCTAACGACGTCACCTAAAATTTCATAAAATAGATTGATGAGGGAAATGTGTTAAATTATCACTCTTACATAGTATTGAAAGAAATCAGAATATGGAAGGACATATCCCAACATAATCCAATTGAAAATTAAAGATAAATCATAAAATTAAATCATTAAGAAAATAGACGGGTGGTTGATTCTCTTATCTTGTAGAGGAACTCCCAAAACCAGATGGTTGGGACTTTGTAGGTTTCAAGAAACCTTGGGAGGACTCCTATGGAGGTAATACTACCATATCATTGAGGATAATTAGTTTTTAATGAATGAATATGAAGGGGGTGAGTGGGTATTTATAGTAAATGAGAGGGAGTTTTTTTATTAATTAAAAGGGATGCCGCATTAGTGGTTTTTGCAAAACCATGGGATTTACCATGATTTTAGCCACATGGGAAACCTATTGTCATATGTAACTGTACAAAATTCTAACAGCCTTTTATATTTAATTATTACAACATTATGATGTCATTAAACTACCAAAAACTCAAAACTGTATTTTTACTATTCATGAAAAATTCAAGTATTTTAGAAACATCCCAAAAATTAACCCTGACCGTGTTATGACGTGTACAATTAAAAAATGAACTCCATTTTTCAAAAAAAACTTCTATGAATTTTTATTTTAATTTTTAAATAATATCATAGTTAATTCGAAAAAAACAAATTTAAAAGTATAATTAGTTTTATATCACATTGAAAAATTAATTAAGATCTTATTATCGTTTTACCGTAAAAAATAAAATATTATCATTATTTATTATTAACAAGGTTCATATTACTATTTATATTATTATTCATAATGGTATGTTTCTATTCATCAAAAAAATCATGTTGGTTCTATCAGACTCAAAATGACTTACTAGTCACAACTCTAGATGACCGTTTTTCTAAATTCAAAACATAGAAGTGGAAAATTAATGTTTAATGTATAACTTATGACTATCTTCTAAATAACCAAGTGTTGTTTAAAAGAAACATAATGGATTTTGAAATATAGGCTGTGAATATAATGTAGTTAAGGGAAGCATACCATAAAATGTTTGGGGTGTTATATTATTCCCTCCTTTGCAAATTTCATCCTCAAAATTTTTCATGAGTAAATCCCTCTAAAAAGATGTGGGTGGTTCTTCTTCATAACATCCTTATGTTCCCATGTTTCTTTCTCCATGTTATGGTTTCTCCAAATAACCTTTACTAGAAGATTTTTTTATTTCCTCAATACCTTCTCCCTTGTGCCACGAATCTCGATAGGCTCTTCAGAGTATGAAAAATCAGGTTCCAGCTCTATCTCTTCCTAGATGAGTACATGCGTTGGGTCTGGAATATATTTCTTTAACAATGACATGTGGAATACATTGTAAACTTTGGAGAGACATTCTAGCACTACTAAATGGTAAGCTAAAACTCTGATTCATTCCATAATTTCAAATGGTTCGATGTAGATAGGGCTTAGTTTCCCTTTCGTACCAAACCATAAGACACCCTTCCATAGAGATACTTTAAGAAGGACATGATCTCCCACTTGAATTCCAAATCTATTCTTTGGTTCTCAGCATATATCTTCTTCCTACATTGGTCTGTTATAATGTGGTCTTTAATTGCCTTTACCTTTTTTGTGGTATCTTCAATAAGTTTTGTGCCTATAAGTTTCTTCTCACCAACATCATCCCAATAAGTTGGAGTTCCAAATCTCCTTCTATATAACGATTCATATGGATCCATTTGAATACTAGAACAAAAACTATTGTTTTTGGAAAATTCAAACAAAAATGTTCATATAGATCTCTATACATCTTTGCGGTACCCGAGTGTATAGAGAAATTTAATCTATGAGCATCATCTAATAGTTTCCTTTTTAGCTCAGGTACTGATGGGATGTACAACCTGTTCCCAAATTTCAGACCTCCTACCTCATACATAAAGTCTTCTAATATCCCATTCTTAAAAGCATTAATTTTCATGTATAGATACTCATAAAAATATTGAGAGTTTTTTATCTTCTCTAGTAAAGATGGTATAGAAATAATTTTAAAGAGGAATGATTCATCCCCTTTTTAATAATTCCCATATCCATATTTAGTATATTCATGAATATAGGATCTCTCTCAATCCTCATTTGAGTCAAAATTTCATGAAATTTCCTACTTAATGCTTCTTCCACCTTATTTTCCATTCCTAGGTTGTAGTGTATTGAACAATCGTAATCTTTGAGTAACTCAAGCCATCTAATTTCATATTTTTTAGTTCTTTTTGGGTGAAAATGCATTTCAAACTCTTGTGATTTGTGTATTTCTCACATTTTTCACTGTAAAGATAATGTATCCATATTTTCAGAGAAAATATTAAAGTTGCTAACTCAATATCATATGTTTGATAATTTTTCTCATGAATTTTCAACTGCCTTGATGCATAGCCAATAACATTACAATTTTTTCATAATGATGAATCCCATACCTTTCTTTGATACATCATTATATATTAAAAATCCATCACTCCTAGATAGAGGAGTCAAAATTGGATCATTGACCAATATTCTTTTAAATTCTTCGAAGAATTATATATATTCTTTCATCCACACTAACTTAACTCCTTTACATGTGAGCTTGGTTAGAGGGTTAGCTAGTCAGGTGGAATTCTGAACAAAACACTGATAGTAACCTACTAAACCAATAAAACTGCATAACTCAGTTATGTTCTTTGGCTTGGGCCATTCTTGGATTCTCTTTTCCTTTGTAGGATCAACTAGGATTACATACATAGAGACAATATGGCCTAGAAAAGAAACTAATTGAAGTAAGAATTCACACTTTCTAAACTTCCCATATAATTCATTTCTTATAATAGTTTTCAGAATAATCTTCAAGTGATTATCATGGTATTCATTGAATTTTGTGTATACCAGGATATTATTGATGAAAACCACAAAAAAGTTATCAGGATAGTCCTCAAAAACTTTATTCCTTAAATCCATGAAAACATCAGGTGCATTAGTAAGTCCAAAACACATCACTATAAAATCATAATTCCCATAATTGTTTTGAAATGCTATCTTAGGAATATCTTCCTTCCTCACATATAGATGATGATATCTAAATCAAAGGTCAACATTAAAAAATTATTGTTCTCCATGATGTTGATAAAATAAATCAACAATTCGTGTTATAGTATACTTAATATTTATTTTAATAGAATTGATTTCCCTGTAATAAATACATATCCACATGGATTCAACTTTCTTCCTGACAAAGTGGACATAGGCTCCTCATAGAGAAACACTAGGATGAATAAATACTTTGTCACTAAAATCATCTATTTGTTTCTTTAGATCCATTAACCCACAATGGCTATTCTATAAGGAGTCTTTGATATAGTTCTTGCACCAGTAATTAAATCAATAGAGAACTCAACTTCTCACATTTAAGGATGACCAGGTAAATCCTTTGGGAGAACGTCAATGTATTCTTGCACTATATTTACATCTTAAATTTTAATATTTGTTTCCTCACCCATATAAATTGTGTTCTCTTCCTCTCAAAGAATTTAATTCAATAGTGCTACTAGGGGTGGATCTAGATAATAGTCAAATAGAGAGGTCTCTTCTCTAAAATAGAATTCTACACCATTTTCAAAGATTGTAAATTCATTATTCTTGCAATAAATCTTTTCATCATAATTTGACAGCCTATTCATACAAATACTTATATCAAATTTAGTCATTGGTATGATGATAAGGTTAGAAACTAAACCACATTTAGGTTTCATGAGGGGGACTAATCAACCTGGCATTGTTGCAATGATACATCCCCTAGGAGTTTTGATTGACAACTTATTTATAAATTCAAGTTTGACATGTCTAATATTATTAGAAAAGTAGGAAGATATAAATGAATCTGATGATCCAGAATCAAATAAAGTGTTCTCTTAGTATGAGTAAAAAATTAAAGTACCTTCCACCACATCATTAAGAACTTCAACCTCTATAGTTATAATTTCATATGTTTCCCTTGCTCTCATGGATTTTTTTGATGTAAGATTCCTTGGCGCTTAGGACACTCATTTTTATAGAGACCCATATCTCTACAATTATAGCATTAAATATCACTGACTTGACTCTTCCCCTTCCATTCACTAGATCTATGACCCTTTTCTCAACACTTATATAAGAATCCCATGCCTTTCAATAATTTTCCACAATGATTATTGCCATATTTCACACATAATGGAAATTTATTCATTCACTTGTTCTTCTTTGGTACTTCACCTTTTCCATGGTTATTAGAGTACCACTTCTTTTCTTGGTTTCCCTTTAACAATTTTGATCTAGAAAATTTATTCTCAATTTTTATGGCAGTTGAGAAAATTTCATCATATGATGAAAATGATTGAGAAGATAGTGCCCTTTGAAGAATTGGCTTAAGAACTTCAATGAAATGATCAATCTTGTCGGTTGAGTAAGATATGTAATCTATAGCATACCTGGCTAGTCTTGTGGAGGTAGACTCATACTCTACAACATTGTCTTCTTCTCTTTGCTTTATGTTAATGAATTTCCTCTTTATTTCAGTTCGTTCCTCGCGAGGGAAATATTTTTTGAAGCATATTTCCTTAGAATTACTCTATTACATATCTTTTATTTCTTCATCCTAAGTGGTATTATGGATCAAGGACCATAATTGATCTGTGTTGCCCTTGAGACAATATACTGCCAGTACTACCTTTTCATTTTCATTGCATCTTAATTCCATGAATTTCTTTTCAAGGGACTTGATCCATTTATCAACTACCACTAGATTTGTATCCCCACTAAAATATGGGGGCTTTGGCTGCATGAAAAAATCCAACAAAGGTGTATCATGTTTATTTTTTCCAAATTGATTATGTTGTCCCAATATGGTCATGATTTGATATGCTTTGACATTAACTGTGTTGACTTTCTCAGTGGGGCAATTCCAACATTGTCCAAGAGTATTGATTCCATTTCTCCCATTATGCACCATTTATAAATAATGACATACAATAGATTAGGATATGAATCTAAAATAGAAAATCATATAACATAGACATAAATTATATGCATATATAAACTCAAAAACATGGTTTCTATAAGGAAAACTTTACATAAAAATGTGAATTATCCTAAGAATATTCCCTAGGAATTTCAATACAAATAGTGCAACAAGCCCTATTGTCGTGTACTAGGATACCCTAGGTCAAGCCCAAAACTCCCTGTTGGAGTTTTCACTCCTAGTTACATATGTGCCAGAGCCACCTCTACATGTTTGTATCCAGTCAGAGATATAATTTATAGAAATATCCACATAATCTATTCCTTACCAAAATTATAGGATGTTCTTGTATGTTTTTCCTGAAATGTTACCTTAGGTATTTGTTCCCTAATCTATATTGTCTAATCTGGTTTCTAAGGTTCTTAGTGAACTTCCTCTGATACCAATTGTAATTCCCCGACCCCTCTAGACCGGAGCTGGTTCCTATCTTATGAAATAGGAATTATTAAGAGGAAATAAATCATGAAGGACTGATCAATTTATTAGTCTTGAAGAAACTATATACATAGATGTAACTCAAATTACATTGGGAAAGGTAGCAAGATATAATACGTAACAAAAACAAAAAACTGTGTCCATGGAAGCTCAATAAATGATCTCCTCTTTAAAACCTATTAATGATAAAGAAGTGTAAGGGGTGACCTCAAATTCTCAGTAAGGACTACAAATAGAGGATTTGTGAATCAATAATAACTGAATCATAAAAAAATATTTCATGGTGAATAAATGAAAATTACATTCCATAAATAAACCAAGAAAGAGCCTACATCCATAGATTTTGCCATAGTAAAAACCTCAGGGATAATAATAATTGAAAGTGAATAAATAGAATGATTATTAATTGGATGTTATTTATCTATAACATGATACCATAATACTATTAAAATAGTTTTGTTCTGTGGGTAGAAGTCTTTTTGATTTTTGGAAATACACTCAAAGGTTTTGTCGTCAACTGATTTGTATCATGAGACCTATCGATGCATCGAGGGGATATAGCATGCCCTACCCACCACAGAAAGTCGATATAAATCTTTAAACATAGATTTAGTAAAAGTACAATATTCATTCTCAATATCTATGTAGTGTATAGAATACATATTCATCAATATTTCCAAAGTTAAAATAACTCTCTAAATAAACATTGTATGTAAAAGGGTATACGACTTATGACAATACTAATATCCATCAAACTAGAATATAGATATATAATATATTTAAAATTTAAAATGAATAATTATCTCAAATGGGATTTATATACACCACATAAGAAATATTAGGTGCACAATACTAAGAAGGTCTTAATGAAATGGAAATTGTGACAATGTCCCTTACCATATTGTAATCAATTGAATCGTATGACCAAAAGTCAATAATCACCAAATTTATAACATAATACCATGAATATAAAGAGAATCATATTATTATATATCAAATGGTTGTACAAATATACCACATACAAGAAATAAGTTGCAAATAAAGGAAATCTCATGGAATAAAAAGTAAGATAAGAACCCCCTTACCTTATGTTTGAGTGTGTTCTGAGTTTGTTTTAATGTTCTAAATAATAAAATTTATCATCATAAATTAATAATTACAGAACCTACTATACATTCAATTTATTTAGTATAACCATATTATGTCCATTCATATAACTTTTATGGGTTTAAGAGGTTCAATTTTATAGTTTTGGAAGCATTTTCTTCCTTGGTATTCAGGAAACGTATACTTGTATTCCAGAATGGAAGTTTGTTTGAAATGTGGTTAATCATATAGAAATTTTAATATACATTATTAATAACATTACAGAGATATAAATTATCTTATAATTATTTTGTGTTATAAACCAAGACGACGATTCATTAGTTAAAAGTTAATTACAAATGTTTGGATTAACATGGAGGTTTTGTTCATAATGAACTTGTTTTGAATTATTATTTTTATATTATGAGTGTGTAAGGATTATAGAAAATAAGTGAGATGAAAAAAAAAATATTCTGATCTAGTTCAACCATAAAAATGGTTTCATGACCATAATTTAATATGGTAGTGAAAATTTATAACTCGTCGTCCTTGAATGTGATAAATTAACACATCTCACATGGTGTTTTTATTTTCAGTATAAGTGGATGTGGAAAGAGAGATGACGATAAAATATTCCATAAGAATAATATAATTATAGTTCATTTATGTTACTATAATTATCATAACATTTGGATGAGGGGAGATGAGGGAAAAATGGAAAAAATGAACTCAAAACAAAATAAAAAATCGAGAAATCCCTCACGAAAATTCAGCACCCTAATAGCGTCAATTAAAACATCATAAAATAGTTAGATGAGAGAAAGGGGTTATCTCATAACTCTTAAATAATATGGACGGAAAGAGTAATATGGAATGACATTTCCCAACATAATCTAATTTTAAATAAAAGAGACAACATAAAAGGAAATCTTTAAGAAAAGAGATGGGAGGTTGATTCTCTTACCTTGTAGAGTAACTCCAAAAACATGAAGGTTGGGACATTGGGGGTTTGAATAAACCATTGGAGGAATCCTAGGGAGGTAACATACCAGGGAATAAATAATAATGAGTTTGTAATGAAAGTAAAAGAAGGAGGTGAGTGGGTATTTATAGTAAATGAGAGGGAGTTTTTTCATTAATCAAAAGGGACACCTCATTAGTGTTTTTTGCAAAAACATGGGCTTGTCCATGGTATTTTCCCATGGTTTTAGCCACTTAGAACACCTCATGTCATATGATAATGTACAAAAGTTGACCATCCTTTTATATTTATTTCTTACATCAATATGATTTCATTAAACTACTGAAAACTCAAAAACTGTATTTTTACTATTCATGAGAAAATCAAGTATTTTAGAAAAATCCCAAAAATTCACACTAACAATTTTTCAATGTGTAGATATCAAAAATGAGCACCATATTTTTGGAAAATATTTTCTATGTATTTTTAGTTTTATTTTTAAATAAAATCATATTTTATAAGAAAAATAACAATTTTAAAGGTGTAATTAGTTTTATATCACATTCAAAAATTAATTAAGATCATATTATCTCATTACATTAAAAATAGATTATTATCATTATTTACTATTCATAAGGGTCATATTACTTTTCCTATTACTGTTCATAAGGGTATGTTACTATTAATCAAAAAAATCAAGTTGGTTCTATCAGACTCCAAATGGCTTACTGGTCACAACTCTAGATGACCATTTTTCAGAATTTAAAACCTAGAAGTGTAAAATTTATGTTAAATGGAAAGGTTATGACTATATTTAAATAACCAAGTTTTGTTTCACTAAACATAATTATTTATTAAATATAGGCTATGGATATAATGTTTTTTAGATAATCATACCATAAAATGTTTGGGTTGTTATATATGTAATATATATGTATGACAATTTTGGGTCATTATTGTATAGTATCCCCAGTATCACCTCTTGGAGCTTCTCTAATAGTTGGTAGACTCTTGTATATGGGGAGTCATTTTTGATTTTTTCAATACTCATGAACCTGTGTTGTTTTGGTGATATGGATCTTATTCAGGGATGCAAAGTTGTTGTTTAAGGGTTTGTGAAATGTTGTTACAAGTGGTACTAATTTGGTTTTAAGTTTTTATTTTGGGTATGGTAGATTGATACCTAGGGATATATTGGGGCTTGAGACATATGTTATATTATGTTCATGTCTATAACAAATGTGGGTTTATTTCCATGGTTATAGGGTAACTGGGATTACTATTTTTTATTTCATGATTACAAAAGAGTTATTTGATCTATGTTGATATTTTATTTTATGTTCTTGATTGGAGGATTTGATTGTTAGACCATATAAAAAATTGGTGATATATATGAGTAATTTTATGCATAAAGAACATAATTAAAGGTTTTATATGTGCCTATTATTTATATTATAGTTATGTTAAAATATTAGTATTTAAATAATTAATAACAACCAATGTCATCTTTTCTTATAAATATTTATAGTATAATTGAACTCCAAAAATTGGGTTTATGATTCCTAGTGTTATTGGGTAGGTGGAACCTTTGTGTGTTTATTTTTTCAGGTACCACAAACTGATGTGGGTTGGTTGGTCTCTGAGGTTATATAGTATATGAATTAGGTATGGGTAGACATATATATTGTCTAGTGAGATGCACTTCTTATTTATACTTTCACTATTTTCAATATATGAGCTATTTCATATGTATTAATCATAGTATTTGATTCTCATCTATATTCTACCTTGAAGGTATCTATTTGGGTACAATGTGGTTAGAGACATGGTTTCATTAAGGCATTCTATATTTAGGGCCCTTCAAGATGGATATGACAATGAGACTCATGCACAGTTCAATGTTTTCATGAAAAAAAAATATTTTATTTAAACAAAGTTTTACTCCTTTTCCATGCTCATTATTTCTGATTTTTTTTCATTATTATTTTTTAAATAAAAATATCAGTTTTCTCAGGTGGATTTCTTAAATTCTCTTAACAATTTTTAATTTTTTTTTTCTATCATTTTTTTTATTTTGGTTTTTAACTAACAAATTTCAATTTATCAAAATTATTTTACATCCTTTCATAATCTAAGGTTTTATCTTCTACTAAACATTTATATTTTATAAAATTTATTTCTTTTAAATCCTCAGTTATTTAATATAATTTTTGAATGTAAAATATTCTAAAATTCTATCACTTCATCATTTTGATAAATTTATGTCTTTCTCAAGGATCCATTATTGAATATTTTTTCCATGAGAAATATTTTGCATGATTTTTTAATTTCACCTTTATCAAATATTTATATCTTTTTCATATATATAACATTGAAATTACAATTTAAAATTATAATATATAAAATAATTTAATTCACTTTTTTAAAAAATAATTTTTAATGTGATCTAAAACTTCTTATTTTATAAAAATATTAAAAACATTTTCTAAAAACTATTTTATAGATTCACTATAATTTTTCTCATTATTAATAAAGGGAATATTTCCATGGATGACATTTTTTATTAACCACCGTATAAACTATCATATGAAATACCTATTTGGGGTAATTTAATTTTAGGTATTAACCATTTCCATTCCTGAGGTAAATGTTTGTGATACCAACTAAAAATGTTATGAAACAAATTTTCATTTCAATGGGTTCTTTATTATATGATGAATGATTGAATTCTAGAGGCACACATATGTATAGATTATTGATTATTATCATCTTATATCATCCTTTAATGGATTTTTTAATTTTTTACAACTCATGTGGTAATTATTTTAGTAATGGAACGTTTTTTGTTTCAAAACATGAAGTATTAACATTTTTTTGTTCACAACATGAAGAGTGGAAATTTTTATCATCACAAAATTAATAGTATTCATTTTCTTTTTTTACAACATCAATTGTGTGCATTTTTTGATCACAACATGAAGCGCGAACATTTCTTTTCAAAATATGAAGTTTGGATATTTTTTTATTCACTACATGATGCATTGAAATATTGTTTATTCACAATATGTAGTTTGTAAAATTGGTTTATTCAAAACATGAAACATAAAAATTTTGTTTGTTAGAAATATTATTATTTCCATATTATTATGTTTTGTTCCATAATTTCATATTATGATATGTTTCAAGAAAATACCATATTTTTATTCCTATTGTTATAATACAAGGCTCATGTTTACTATCTTAAAATCTAATTCCATGTTACATATTTTTTCACTTGAGATAACATGTTCATTTATCATGAATTATGTTTAACTCTATTTATCCCAAGATATCTTTAATAAGATATTTCTCCACTATCTATGTTTTCTTACACTATATCGATCAGAACCTTGTTAAAAAATTGATAAGTTTTTCCATATTGATAATTTAACTCACCTAATTCCTATATTTCCGATATCAAAGTTATGAAGATGAGTAGAACATATAAGAAGTTTATAGGGGATTCTAGCATGGTTAAATAATATAGAAATTCATGAGTATTTTTAAATAATTATCTTACATATCTAACATTAATATATAGTAATCCTTTTGTTCTTTGGATTATGTGATTATATATGAGATATAATTCTAAACTTATTTAAATGATGTAAAATAAATATAGTCCCATATAATTTAGTATCATATATAGTGTTTAATGAAATGTTTTTTTAGCACCAGACCCTGGACTGAGGCTCTGGGGGGCCTCAAATTGTATAAAGCCTATGTATAGTTATTTTTAGGATTTTTTCAATTATTTTTGAGGATTATGATTAAATAAAATTAGTGAAAACCCTAGGGATGCATCTAAGAGAAATTTATAAATATAGAATAACATGTGGATGTTTTTCTAAAGTAGAGAGTATGTGGTTCTCATAGTAATTACATATTTATCAAGATACTAGAATGTGGATTTGGATGTGGCCTAGATGAATCTAGTGCTAATCACCTAAAAATAGGTTGTTTGTTATTAACTCAATATTCACAAAATTCATTATGAGTGGGCCTAAGACTTCACAACTAGATAGAAACTATGTGGGGATACTCGTTGGGTAATCATATTCTATTAATGATCCATTATAAATGATTAATATGGAATTTTATGATATCACATATAACTAGTTAGGTCTTAAAACCGAACTTGAAAATGACTATGGAATACCTACGATAAACCAAAGGTGTTATTGACTAATCCAATTATATCATGGATAAACTGAAAGTATCATTTGATGAAATGATGGTTTTATTGTAGAATACATTCTATAATTGAATCTACATATTCATATGATCATTTGTTCTGGTTTTATTGGTTTTTATCATAACGATTATTTATTTAATATTTTCATGGAAATAAGATAAATGAAATGATTTATTTAATGGTTTATCTCTATAAAATATGATATCAAAAAAAAGAAGCATGTTTAGTACAAATTATTGAGATAATTAAATAATAAATACTTTTATGCTATTAGAAAAATTATGAGCCTCCTAGTACCTAAAATTGTGAAGTTGACATCCTTATACAAATTTTATCTATAATTTTTATGGATCTATTATAATCTATAAATTTTGAATGACAATTTAAAATTTCAAGGCTGAAATAAATTTAAGTAGGGAGAATTTAACTCTCAAAGAGTTTATTATATATAATTATTTTTAAAAAACCTAATTTGTTCAATAGCTTTCGTTACATGAAAAACTAAACGAATTTTTTTGAAAGGTATTTTATTAATATTATTAAGAAAGAGTAATAATAAAAATTACAGGATTAAATAAAAATATTGTAAGAAATTATCCATGAATAAAAAATATTGTTAATATCAAACATGTATATCCAATAGGGGAACTATAATATATCCAATACAATTCCAATCATGATATCTACTCTCAAAACAAATTCCATGTAGGAAACCCAAAATGAAAAAGGGATCTGAGATGCACTCAGGGCACTTAATCTGGAATGCATACCCAGGCCAGATGGGTTCACAGGTTCTTTCTATAAGGCCTCCTAGAATGTGATTAAGAGTGAGATGCTACATATTGTTCAATATTTATTTCCTAGTTACCATCTTCTATGGTGTTCTTATGAAAAGTGGTTGTTAATGCTTACAATGTTCAAGGACCCTTAGTCTTTGCATCAGTACAAAATGATTTTCATGTGTAACTTCTCCTACATGGTTTTTCCAAGTATCATTAACAAAATATGGTCAGTTTGCCAACCAGATTGGATTGCTGAATAACCACATAGATTTAATAAAGTACAGACAATATAGGGGCCATTGGTCTCTCTTAAGATGCCATTGTGGAAATCAACAAAAATTACTTTGGTTCCAATGTATCAATCAAGGTGGACAATGGAAAGTTATATGATAGGATCGAATAAGATTTCATCCTTAAGTTTTCGACTTGCAAGGTATTTTTATCATGGGTGGTTGATCTAAAATTTTAGTGCTTTATATCATCAGGAATCTCCACTTCTTTTGTGGGAAAATAGTATGGATTCTTTAATGAATCCATAGGTCTATGTTAAAGAGACCCAGTTTCTATCTCCCTATTCATTCTCTCATAGGATACTCCCAATCATTACTAGAACAGAAGCATTGGGTTAGGCAGTGTCTTATCCTACCAAACTAGGTTCAAATCAAGTGTCATTTTATATCTCATGTTTTCTGATAATACTGTCTTTTTCAATTCTAGAAAATAAATCCATCAGTGGAGTTAATGTCATCCTGGAAAAGTACTGTAAATGTAGTGGTTAATTGGAGAACCATGATAATTGCAGTTTCTATACTTCTAGACATTATACACATATGCTCATTAGGGTCTTGGATAAGAGTCTTCGAATACAAAGAGGGACATTCTTGAATGAATATTTGGTTCCCCCAATCTCCTCAAAGAAAATTTTTATCCATCACTTGGAAAATATTGATAATAAAATTGTAGGAATAATTTTTAATTGAATAATATGTTCTTTTTTGGGAGGAAGAATTAATATTGTGAAAAACACACTATCATCCATCCTGATGCATGTTGTTTTATCCCTTATGGTTCTGAAAGGGGGCATCACCCTTCTAGAGAATAACATGGATTCTTTTCTAAGGGATTCCAAGTCAGAGGTATGGAATCACTTGGTGTCTTGGACTAGGATCTGTCCGAAGGTGGTGTTAATATAAGCAGTGTTACAAGGGATATGAAAGGTTTTAATACCAATTTTTCAAGGGATGTAATTGAGGGGAGGACTCTGTATGAAAGGGTCATGTAGAGTAATTATGGGTTTGAAACTGACATGTTGACATATATAGGTTCTAACATTTAGAACATGGTTCATCCTATGCTCATGGTCCTACAATATTACTCTCATTGGATTATGGGAAGGCGAGATATTAGTTTCTGTTGGAATAATTGGGTGGGGGTATCCTCGGTTTTGCTAATTTTCCCATGATTTACATATCGTTTAGTAAATACTTTAAGAATTAGAGGTTAATTCATGATGTTGTGGATGAGATCCAATGGGATATATTTGACAGCATTGTGTTGTTCCAGAAGTCAAACCATTGTGTTTTTATAGGATCTTCTATAGGTTATATTTCCATCAAGGAATTAAATAGAATGAATATGACATCTAATGTTCATGAATACTTTGGGGAACTTTTTGGTTCAAGGATAAACCTAAATAAATAAATTTATTGGTGTGGAGATTTAATAATCACGAGCTATAAAATGAGGGTAACATCAAGTACTTGGGTATTAACTTGGCCTCAATGTGATACTACTGTAGGGAGCTATGATCAAAAACCTCATACAACCTATTATTTAAATAAAATGTGGAAACATGGTATGAAACTCATTTAATGGATTCATGGATTTTCAGTCACATGGTGCTCCATAGACATCCTTTATGAGCATGTGGTTTCTTGAAGCATGTCTTGGGTTGAAAAGAAGGCGAGAAACCTTATTCTATTGGTGGGTTATGGAGTCTTCGTAAAATGAGAAATGAATCTCGGTATAAGGGTTTCATTGGCACCAGATCTAGTGTTACTCTAAAAACTCAGACCACCTTAATTGACCTTGTTCGCTAATGTAAATACTATAATGAATCTCCTTCTATGAGGACTATTATGTTTATTGCTCCAAATTTCAATAGTATTTGTAGTGTGACATAAGGGTGATGGTTTCATTGGTTTCTCCATAGTAGATTATTAAAAATGAACATTGGTGTATCCTAAAACATAGGTTATATTTAGGGTGGAGGTGTTTTTTGGAACACATGGGGATCTGTGGAATTGGGTTTCTCGATATATTTTGGAAGTAGTGACTCCCTCCAAGAGGAGGCCTAGGTGATGCTCACTGGTTTCCTTCTTTGTAAGTAGAAAAATATTCACATCAACACAGTTGAGACTGATTCTTTCACAATTCATAATTCCATGCTTGAACTCATCCCCACACCCTAGTCAATTGTGTATAGTATCGGCTGGTGCAAGATACTACTGCTCAATCACATGGATTTCTTCCATACATGAAGTGAAGGGAATATAGTGGCAGATTGTTTGGCATACAAGGAAAACTACAATGAGAAGATTATTTGTTTTTTATCTCATATCCTTTCCTAGAGAAATTGTGAATCTTTTCATTACATATTCCCTTAGTCTCCACTATTTCATACCTCCATTTTCCTTTGGTGTTTTATTTTAGGATTATTAATTTTATTAATTTTATTTCACTTATATATTTTACACTCTTTTTCATCTAAAATAATTTTTAAATAAAATTATTGATTTTGGCTAAGAACATATAATTTTTTAAAATGTGGTTTTTTCAGAAAAAAAGTGTTGTTTTTATTTGATCACATTCATTTAAAATATAACTTTATTAATCATTGATTTTTAATTTTATAAAATTATTTTTGTTTTTATATTTAACATAAAAAAATTGACATAGAGTGATTCTTTTCCAAATAAAATTGATTTTTAGGTGAATAGTAAAAAAATAGTTCTTTTGTTATTTCTGTAATTTTTATAACATCATAATAAAGTAACAATCACATAAAATACAACATCCATTCTCTTTAATTAATAGTTTAACAAGATTCATTATATAAAATTTCACTTAATACAACTCAAAATATCAAGAGGTCTAGTTTCTATAGTGATTAGTAAAATTACATAACAACTTAAAATAAGAAATACAACATCTTTTTTGAAAGATTATTTTCTATGACCACAACATTCCTGGGTACATAACACTGCATGGGATATCTAGAGGATGTAAACAATAAATGTGTGAGCTATAAATCCCAGTAAGGGAGTAAACAAGGCATAACATAAAGAATACAATACTTTATAGGAACTAGGAATATTAATAGAGCATAAGAGACACATTAACAAAATAGCATGATATTTTAGGATTATCATAACAATGAAATCCGAAAACAACTTAAAACATTTCATCATAAAAATAAAGGAATCAGGTAACCCCTATACCAACATAGTGGAAAAATGTCCTAAAAGGAATAAGGTAAACCCATATCCCAACATGATGTATCATCATACTAAACATTACCCAATGCATTGGAGTGTTATATAATTCTCAGTGAACCTATAACATTCACTTTATTCTCATGTTTAAGTGTTCCACATAGATCATAAAACATGGATTCATTCCTTATCATAATTCATTCCAATATCAAAGAGTGTGGAATAAATACATGTAATTCCATAATAAAAATGGTATATTTTCAGAAAGGTGAATAACCTTGATACATGAATGATTATAGTATTCACTACATAATGATTTTGGCATGGAAAATCACAGTGCAATTTTGGTAGCATAATGGCGTGACATAAAAATTCATAAAAATAGTTGATGAGAGAGAAAAGGGTATATAATCATTTATACATGAAATAAGAAGTAACATAATCATATAAATACATGTTCCAACATAATTAATTTTTAATAAAAGGTGAAACCTAATAAAGAAACATGAAGAATGAGGAGGAATGAAATAACACTTATGAAATTTCGATATGTTAATGATTGTACAAGGGAGGGATTAATGAGAGGGAAAGGGGTCTCTCATAATTCAAATATAATATGGGAATTATGAGGAAGGTGAAAAAACATACCCCGTCATTTTTAATTGAAAATAATATGGTGTAAAAATATAAGGAAACTTGGACAAAATTGAGAATGGAAGGAAACCCTAATTTTACTGTGTGACTTAAAAAGATTGAAGAGTATATTCTTGAGAGATTGGGTTTCCATGGGAGGATTCTAGAGAGGGGAGAAAAAATTAGGGACGTGCTCCAAGTATTTTAAGTGAAGAGAAGTGGGAGACTGTGTGGGTTTATATAGTAAATTATTAGGGAATTCTTTAATATTTCACAATGTAACACCCCAAGATTTTATAGTACATTTTTTCTTCAAAGTAATTCAATAACATACACTACACGCAACACCTAGTTCTAGCGCACCGTGACATACCAAACAAGCCGTTCAAAAGCGGTTATGAATAGTATTAACTAAAATTTGAAATTTATATAATCTGTATAATTTTAGAATCCATATTATGAGTTTCTTAGACACAATGTAAGAACAAATACATTTTTTTCAGATAAAAGAAGTATTTTTCAAAAAATGCAATTTTACTACCTTTTAATTGAGAAGCCTTTTTAAATCCAATATTTGAAACTTTTATATATTCAATTTTACAAAATAAACTTCTTATTTAGAATCAGGAGATAAGAATTTAGTTTCTATAACGTTTTGGTGTTTTTCTGATAACGTTCATATTTGGGTGAATAGTTAAAAATACTATGTTTTAACTGAAAACAACTTTTTTAATCAAAATAATTTATATAGTTAAATTATACATTTTAATGGTTTGTAAGTATAAATAGATTATATTTTTACCATTTAATCCATTTATTATCATTGTAAATAAATTTACTTTGAAATTGGACATAAACATGTGTCAAACTTTGGATAGTTATTATTTCTTAAAAATACACCTTTTGGTTTTGACAGCGGGAATTATTTTTTAATTAATAAATGAAACTTTTATTTTTTTAATTTGGTAAAATATACTTCATTTTTTGATTTGTAATGTTAAAATTATCATAGGGTAAAATTTTGGTACTTTTCTGATAACTTTCATATTTTGATGAATAGTGAAAATTACTAAATTTTAATTAAAAACAACTTTTTTAATCAAAATAATTAATATCGATAAATTAGGAATTTGAGTCATTTTAAATTATAATTAGATTTTAATCTTACCATTTAATCAAATGTGGTCCATTGGACATAATTTCATATTTAAACTAGACATAATAAAGTGTCAATCCTTTGATAATTATTATTTGTTAAAAACACGCTTTTTGTTTCGACAGCGGGAATTAATTTTAAATTAATTTCTGCCACTTCTGTGTTTTTAATTTAAAAAAATGGATTCCATATTTAGTATCAGGAGGTACAAATTGTGTAAATAGGTAACTTTTATTTTTATACATTTTGAATAATTACATTGGTAAATATTTTATTTACCATAGTTAAAGGGTAAATTCGGAAAATAAGGGTAAAAAATAATATAATAATAATACTAAACTACCATAAAACGTGTCCTAAACCTATTGTTTGATACATGTCCAACCATGGGCATCATTGGGTCGATTTGGGGACCCCATGGAGCCACTTTAGAGTGATAATGATTCTTTAGATTAATTAATTTAAAGTAACACAAAAAATGACACAAACAAATATATTTTAGTAAATTAATTTTTACAGGGGGATATATAAGTTATATTTTAGACTATAAATATTAATTGGAAAGATAAAAATATTTCCTAAATCATGGTATTTTTATTTTAATTTTTAGACTTTATATAAATTAAATTATTTATGACACAATAATGATGCAGTGTTTACCTCACTAATAAATGATTGAAATATATAAGATTATAATGATTAAACTCTTATCCATAACATGTCCAATTCTGGTTGGATGATTTTATTTAGAATATTATTAATATTATATTTGACTTTAATGTGTTTTTTACCTTCTTAAACTGAATATAAGTTTATAATAAAATAATAGCTTCACACTTTCTTAAAGAGTCCCTCCTCTCCCATATAAAAGGAGACCAATTATAACAAATACCTCACACCTCTCAAGCCTTTTGGCTCGTCCAAACTCTTCCCAATTAAGACACCGACATCCCTATCCTCCACCTAGATGCCTTACATTAGGTAGAAGGCACTTCAAAATGTCCTTTTAGTTCAAACCAAAGGGAGTTACCCAAATTAAAGGTAATGGATTCTCTTAAATTATTTTATTTTATTTTACTTCTCCAACCCCATGAACTCTTTTTATTCATTTATTTTTTAACAACACCAATATAATTAATATACTATGATGTCGTTATAAGAATTATTTGAGCTACACTTACACACACCTCCATCTAATGGGTGAAGAACATAATGTTTCTGTGGATGGAAAACTAACACCTCATTAAACGATGATTGTTCGATTATCTCCTACTGCCTCTTATGGTGGCCATTATGAGGGAAATATATTTATATATTATGTATATTATGTTTATGTTTTCTATGTTCTTCTGTAATTTTCATTTAAAAACACACCTTTATACTTTCTAATATGTGTGACCACGATAATTTCATTTGAGGAAGTGCAGACTACCACCCCCTCAAGGTGATATGATTCAATCAGGACATTCATGGAACGTATAATAGATAGAGTTAATTAAATTATGTAAAAAATATATCATATTATATTATACTGGAATTTATAATATGCATATGTATCATTATGTTTTAATTCCATTAAAATAAAAAATAGAAATTAAAGTAGCGTTCATGCGTACGTACAACTTACCGTCTCTATGAAAGGTGCATTTAATTTATTATCTCCAAATGTTATGTACAATTATAAATACATATATACACTAGATATATAATATTTATATGATATCCAAATAATTTATATCATTGTGGAGATATTGTTCTTTTTACCCCATAGACAAATTTTAGTTATAGAAAGTTCATTTTTGACTCAAGTTCCGAACATCAATAAAATATCCAATATGAACTCAAATAATTAACAAATTATTATAGAAAGGTAATTAGTGATATAAAAGGAATAATAAAATTAAAAAGTGTTCTAAATCAAGTATAAATTAACTTAATTTTATTATTCATGAAGAACAAGGAACACAGAAGACAATTCGGACTTAAGGTAAGGGGTTTCTTATCTGACTTTTAATTCTGTGAGATTTCCATTGTTCACCACTTATTTATTGCATGAGGTGTCTTTACAACCCATGATTGTATTAATTGGGAAATATACTTTAATTTATGGATATTTACATCATCATTGTATGATCCTTCATTCATATTTGTATGTTTCGTATGTTTCTTAATCGATAAGGGAATATTAAATTTAAATTTACACTCATTCAGCTGTATGCATACTTCATTGAATATTGTACTCTATAATTATTTGTGGAATCACTATTAATTTTCTTATGTCATAATTTCCACTCCCCATTCTGTGGATATACTTTTTATACACATAATCACTCCATTGATAAATTCTCAAGTCATCGATATGAACTTGATAAGAGTAATTTTAACTCAATATCCATTTGTTGAGTTAAATATCCAATTCATTGGCGTTGTTTTACACGAATATATGTGAATGTCATATGATTTATTTACACTGAATATCTAATCATATTGAGTGTATTTTTATTATTCACACATAATTATGCCGTTGATTTATCCTTAACCTAAGCATACAGTCTTTAGAAGATATTTCATCTCAATTTACATTCCATTGAGACTTATTTGTTTTCATAGACCAAATCAATTTTATATGGTGTATACAATGTACTTTGATAGAGTACATGATGAATCACATTATTATCATGATATTATAGTGTTTTTATTGCCTCAATTATTTGTAATCAACTGTCTCTCTTTTGGTTAGGAACTCTAACAAAAATATAATTTTAAATGTTTTAAAGATTTATTATTCTAAATCTTTCACATTAATGTCAATGTTTTAAAAATGGTTTTAATGATTTATTTATATGGACATTAATGTTTTAAAATTAAAATTTCTTTTAAATGTTTCAACGTGGTATGGGAAACTTTGTTTCAAAAATCTATTTTTAAATGGATTCTTGACAAATAGTGTGACTTTTAAATGTTTTCAAGGAAAAGGGGGATCTTTCTCTCAAACAGTTTTGATGATTATTTTCATCTATGTCAATATACATCATTATTATCAATTGAGGTTAATATTTTACAATAAAATCTTCCATATTGTATTGAATGAGTTATGTTTGACTATGGATGTGCTATTTTTATACCATTCATGGTTTGTGGATAAAGTATTGACATTTCATAAGCTAGTTTTAATACAAATGTTTATGTTTTGTTTCAAACTTTTCATACGAGGAATGAATTGGACTTATAAAGTGACAGGTGGAGCCCGATATATCTCCTCGATGCATCGATAGGTCTCATGAGACAAACTAGTGTCTTGGCACAAGGCCTTGAAAAAATCTGATTTGTAGTCTTGGCACAAGGCCTTGACTATGTGGTTATGATAGTCTGGCATTATGCATTCCATAATTATGAAAGTGGTTATTGATATTGCATGTGATTATTCAACTATTAGAATATCCATGTAAATAGGTAAATGGCATTAATTCATTTTATTTTTTTCCATATTATTCTAAAGTTAAAGTTTAAAAGGCTTTTGTTTTAGTTATGCATTTCCTTAAATGTTTATGCTTATTTATGAAAGTTTCGGCCAAATTGTTATCCTTACTGAGCATTTAAGCTTACCCCTTCATATGTTTTAATTTTCCCAGGACGTGATGAAGTTAGTTATGAGTGACTTGTAGGAATAATCTAGGAAGCTTGGATGTTTCCAATGGAATAATTTAGTGTTGTTTTTTCTTTTCAAATTGTAATGTTGACCTTACGAATGTATCTAGTATTTCCATGGCTACTAAACTGATCGGTCTTTCAGGACATGGTTTCCTTATATCATGACAATGTTATGTTTTAATGCACAGACTCTGGGTAACTGGGGCTGGGGAATTACCATTGGTATCAAAGGAAGTTTAGTACAAACCTTGGAAACTTGATTTAGATAAACTCTGATTAGAGCAAATATCCCTAAGATAGACTTTAAGTATTAGTATAGAATAACTTCCTAAAATTTTGGTATTGTACAGATTTTGTGAGTTTCCAGGAAATACATCTCTGTCTGGATACAAGTAGGTAGAGGCGGCTCTGGAACTGATGTACCTAGAGGTAAAACCTGAAACACCGCTTTAAGGTAGACTCAAACGGGAACTGGTGCACGACAAAGGGCCTTGCTACACTCTTGGTTATGACACTCCTGGGGATATGCTTAGGATAATTTACATTTTCATTATAAACCGATTTGAGGGATGTTAATATCAGATGAGAATAAATAACCTTGGTTAATACTAGGGTGTCTTTTATTGAAAATAAGGTGTGATGATATTTTTTAAATAATTTTATGACTATTCTTACTCACACAATGTTTTCTGGTTTTAGTCAATGGCTGGATTCCAAGGAAGTCATAGTAACATTGAGAATGATGTACAAGGTGGGAACAATGGAGTAAATGAGCAACAAAATGGAAAAGTGATAGGCATAAAAGTTATTGTGTTCATGCCAAATTAGTTTTCCAAAAATATGATCAACAACATATATATTAACCAACTCCTAAAATCCAAAAAGAAGAGAATGGTGATGAAGGATAAGAGCTCTGGTAGTGGAGACCATGGAGAAAAGAATCCTCAATTTCCATCATGCAGGATATGTGGATAGAGAAACCCAGAAAAGTGTCTCAATAGAACAAATAAATGATTTACGTGTGAGAAAGAAGGACATAAAGTGAAGAACTGTCGAGGAAAAATGAAGAGTACTGTGGAAGAAAATAAAAATGGTTCCAATAATCCATTTATAGTCATTTTCTGTAAATGTAGGGGACCTGTCTATTACCCAAGTGAATTCCCTATTCTATAGGATATGTTCTTGGCCAAAGAAGAAGCTATGTGGAAATAAATGGTTGGAGAAATTTTTAAAAGTATTAGTGCTCCTTGTTAATGGGATTACATTGGAATAATTTTCTCTTGTATTTGTAAGCCTACAGTTTGTCACGTGAAAATGATATTTGATGAAGAATTATCTTTTCTCTTGTGTATATAGTAATAAATATCCATTTGGTTTTATATGATCATTGGGATTGAGGCAATTACAAGTTATTTTATTTTGGAATGAAAATTCGAGGCATGAGATAAAATTTGTGGTTAAATTATGTTATGGTTGTTTTGAGGTATTTATCTTATTTTGTTAATGTTATAAAATATAGATTTTGAAAAAGGACAACAGGCATACCGTGTGACAACCCATCGCGTCAGACAAAGCTGTGGGAATCGAACCCACAACCAGAGTGTGATTGGGATTTATCGCCTACCACTAGACTACGTGAAATCCCTGGTTATTGTGACTAATTATTTTTAGTTAAATGATTTTATTGATCAATAATAAGTTTATTTGGGATCTTTTGCCTTATCAAATTAATACCCTTAGTATAGGAAAATAATTTGGTGATTAAGTGAAAAATGTTATTTTGAAGACGTTCACTTTGTTGGGAACACTATATGCCCAAGGAAAATAGAATACTATGTGAATTCATTGGAGTAGTAATGGTGGATTTCTATCAATGTTTTTATTATGTATTTATAGTGATTTGGGTTATTTATGGAATTTAGTAACCTATAATAGATAATATGTGATTAGGTTAATTACTTTTAAGTATGTGACTTTACGCGTAGTTGGTGTCATTTAGAGGTACAATTTAATGTGGAAGACTATGTAATCAAATTCTTCTATGTTTTGGGTTTCAAAATAAGTTTAGATTATATTGATGGATTTTAAGGACAATTTTTTATTGAATGATATTTATTGAAATTTTGGTATTGTTGGTTTAACTTTAGAAATTAAAATTAGTATTTCTTTCTCTAAAGGATTATCCTTTTAGAGGATAATCTGATCTTGTACTAACCATTTTGGTGGTGGTTATTCTCCAAGGCAAGGTAAATATATTGTTTATATTTTGTGGATCATGTGATTCTCTAGGAGTTGATTCTAGCTCTTCCAGTGTGACCAAGTCATCTTGAATACTAATCGTTTAAAAAAATATGAGTTGGTGGTAAAAATTTATTAAGGAATGAAACTCTACGTAAAACGTAAGTATATCTCTTTATGTTCTTAGTAAATCTCATAAATAAATTCCTCAACTTTATTAAAGGGAACTTAAAACAAAAAAAACATTATCTGTTTACTTTTCCGACTGGGAAACTAATGACCATTTATTCCATCACAAGTTTGTGATTTTCTTTTCGTTAACTTTCTACTAATCAGGTTTTCTATCCATCTCCATCAGAACATGACACATTGTTTTCTCCTCCAGGTCCATGTTTTCATTGAATCCTAGTATTTGTTATCTTGTGTAACCTTTTTACTTCTCTAAATTTATTTTAATGTGATAGTTTTATTGACACTTTTTATGATTTGGGGATTTCAATGACGTTTATGATCCCAATTTGAAAATTTCAAGGACACAATTCCCAAATGTAACACCCTGAGCTTCCACGATACACTTCTCTTTCAATAATTCAATAGCTTGCATTGTACGCAAGTTCGAGATTCTAACACACCTCAACCAATCAAAACAACCATTATGAATAGTAATACCCACTTTTTGAAATTATATATATTTTATATTTCAAAATGGACTTCATTTTTGGATTCGGAATATCAAAATTATCCTATGTTGAGTTTTTTGTATTTTTCTGAGATCTTCCAATTTTTTACGAATAGTGAAAAATACATAAAAACAACTTTTTTTAATCAAAATAATTTCTAGTGATAAATTTTACTATATAGTGGTTTTAAAGTATAATTAGAATATATTTTTACCATTTTATACAATAGTGGTCATTAGAATTAATTTCACATTGAAATTGAACATAAACAATTGTCAATCTTTAGATATATATTGTTTCTTAAAAACACGCTATTTATTGTGACGGCGGGAATTAATTATAAAATTAATTAATGAAACATATATTTTTGTAATTTTCTAAAATAGAAATAATTTTTGAATTCGTAATATCAATTATAGCTTAGGATGAAATTTTGGCGTTGTTCTAAAAAATTTCAATTTTTGATGAATAGTGAAACCACTAAGTGGTAGTTAAAAAACTGATTTTTTGTTTAAATGAAACATTACCACTTCTATGATTTGATTTTCAAAAATCCCACATACATGGTTGTCATGAAAAAGTAAAATGTGGTTCAATGAGATTAAAATATTTTTTTTGGTAAATAGTAACTTCTAAGTTTAATTAATCGCGATTGAACTTAATTAGTGATATTTAAGGTAAAAATGAAATTATAAAAAATATGAAAATACCCTTACACTTTTCTTACCCTTATTGGATGAGTCCTGTCCGACCAAGACAATCCATGGGTCAACTTGGGGACCCCATGGGGCCACTTGGGTAAAAAAATGACATTAATAACTTTTTATTTAAAGTAAAAATAAAATTGTCACAAACATGTGTTGTTTTACTAAAAAAATTATTACATGGGGTTATATTAGTTAACATTTCGACTATAAATATTCATTGGAAAGATAAAAATATTTCCTACATCATGATATTTGTTTTATAATTTTTAGACATTAAATAAATTAAATTTTTTTGACACCATGATGATGCAGCAATTACCTCATTAATTAATGATTTAAATAAAATGAAAATATAATGTAAAATCTAAGACATACACTTGTCAAAAAACAATTTTATGTGTATATTTTGAACCCTTATCACCTTATACTCGAAATATATAAGTTTGAGACCTTTAAAATCTAAAACTCATTATTTAATAAAGTAACATTTCATGACTTTCCAAGAGTGCCCCTCCTCTCCTCTTATAAAAGTCCCCCACCACTAGCACCTTATTCACACCTTCCAAGCCATTTGGCTCAGAAAAACTCTGCCCAAATACTCTCTAAACTTCCATATCTTACTCCTAGAAGCATCAATTTGGGCATAATTCTTTCCATGGAAGCCTTTGGCTCAAATCAATAAGAGTTACCCGATTTTAACGTAATGTATTCTCTTATGTTATTTTGTTTTAGTTTGCTTCTCCAATCCCATAAATCTTTTTATTCCTTTATTTTGTAACAACACCAGTATCGTCAATATACTAGGATGTTTTTATGATAATTATTTGAGCTAAACATACAAACACCTCTGTATAATGGTTAAAGAACTTACTGTTTCTGTGGTTGGCGAATTACTGCCTCACAAAATGATGATTGTTCTATCTTCTCCTACAACCTCGCATGGTGGCCATTATTATGGAACTATATTTATTTATTATATATATTATATTTATTTCCTCTCTATTCTTTTGTATTTTACATTTAAAACATATCTTAATTCTTTTCATGTTGTGAAAATGTGATAATTTCATTTGAGGAAGTGCGGACTACCGCCCCCTCAAAGTGATTTGAATCGTTAATTCCATATGTGGGACGTATAAAGGATGGAGTAAGTGATATTATATATGATATTATATTGGAATTATAATACAACTTTATATCATTATGTTTTATTCCATTAAAATACGAAATAGTAATGAAAGTAGCGTTCATGCGTACGTACGACTTACCGTCTCCATGAACGGTGCATCTCATTTCTTACCTCTAAATTTTATGTAATATTATGAATGGATGTATATACTGGATATATATGATATATATGATATCTACATCATGGATATAATTCTAGATATAATTGATATTCTACCACATAATCAACATGTAATTATAAGATGTTTATTGTTGACTCAAGTACCAAATATCGACAAAACGACCGTTATTAACTTAAATGACTACATAATTTTCGTAACATTGTAATAAGGGATATAAAAGGGACAATGAACATGAAAAAGGTTCTTAAGCAATTAGAGATTGACTCTAGTTTATTATTCAGGAGATTATAGAACGGTCGAGTGAAGTTGGACACGAGGTAAGGGACTTCGTCTCAATCTCCCTTCATTGAGGCATATTTTGTTTTATACACAACTTTCTTTAATATGGTGTATAAACCCCTTTGACGTTTATGTTTACACAAAAGGAATCTTTTTTATAGGAATAATTTTACTAAATGACAAAAGGTAATGTTTTTTTTGTCGTATGTATGCGGATACAACGACTTCTTCGCCGATGTGACCATTATTTGAGTTTCGGCTCCCTCTACAAGCCATAACTTTTTTTTAAATGAAAAATAATTACAAAGTTTTAATTTTATTTTATTTTGGTATTGAAAATGGTTTTGAAAATGTTTTCATTATATCAATGTGTAGTATTGATATCTTGTGATTGAAATGTGGAAATGTTATGTTTCCTTTATGCATGTTTTATGTGATACGATTATGTTATGATTTATGATATGTTTTAACCTGTTCATATGAAGAATGACTTGGACTTAATATGTGATGGGTGGAGACTGCTATAGCTCCTCGATGCATCGGTAGGTCTCATTAGACAAACTAGTGTCTAGGCACGAGGACATGACAAAATCTTATTTGTAGACTTGGCACGAGGCTTGGCTACGTGGTTATGATAGTATGGCATTATGCATTCTATCATTATGAATATGGTTATTGTTATTGCATGTGATTATTCTACTACTATAATATCCATGTGAATAAGTAAATTGCATTATTTCATTTTATTTTTTCCATATTATGCTGAAGTTCAAGTTTAAAAGGCTTTTGTTTTAGTTATACATTGCCTTAAATGTTAATGTTTATTTATGAAAGCTTCCGCTATATTTATATCCTTATTGAGCATCTGAGATCACCCCTTTCAATGTTTTAATTTTTCCAGGATGTGAAGAAGTATTTTAGGAAAGACCTGCAGGGATAGTCTGAAGGGGATATGATTGTGGAAAATGAAGACTATGTTATTTTAGTTTTTCTATTTAGGATGTAATTTAACATTTATGAATGTATATAGTGTTTCCAAGGCTACTAAACTAATCAATATTTTGAGAATTGATCTTTTGTGATCATGCCGATGTTACGTAATAATGCACCGACTCTGGGTAACTGGGGTCAGGGCGTTACAGTTGGTATCAGAGGAAGTTTAGTACTAACCTTGGAAGCTAGATTTAGATAAACTCTGATTAGAGCACATAGACCTAAGATAAACTTTGGGGATTAGTATAGAAGAACTTCCTAGAATTTTGGTATTATAGAGATTTTGTGAGTTTTCCGAGCAATACATCCCTGTCTGGATACGAGCAGGTAGAGGTGGCTCTGGCACAGATGTACCTAGGGGTAAAACCTGAAAACACCTCTTTGATATAGACTCGAATGGGAACTGGTGCACAACAACGAGCCTTGCTACACTCTTGGTTACGAAACTCCCGGGGGATATGCTTAGGATAATTCTCATTTTATTTATAAACCACTATGAAGGGTTATGAGTATATACTTCTTCAAAGAAAACAATTTTATGATTATGGATTATATCCATAAATAGTTCAATTTATGTTAAGTGTTTTGCAAGTTTGTAGTTATGTATTTTGATTCATAAACTAATCTAGATTATGCCATTGTTTAGAAATGGTGCCTAGTGGGAGGAACAGAAACTTTATAAATGCATGCACTCCATGTAGGGATTTCCCCCCTGTTGAAGATAATTATTGTGGAGCTGGAGATACAACTGGTTCTGATCAACTTATTACCATACTGGGACAACTCACTAAGGTTATGAATAATAACCTTACCCGTATGGGGCACCCTAATCTTCAATGTGGAGGATAAATGTTAGACCGCTTCATGAGGAAACAACCACCAACATTTAATAGGGGTTCAAATCCATTAGTAGCTGAGAAATGGATAAACTTTTTAGAGAAAATATTCCACGCCTTGGGGAGTAGCGAAAGGGAGAAGGTTGTCATGGCAGTTTTCCACCTCACAGAAGATGCTGATCAATGGTGGACATTGATTCAAAATAGAAAGGAAGATGATGAAGTATCAAGTATGGAATTGAGAGAGTATAAAGATATTTTCTTGGAAAAATACTTTCCTCGTGACCATCGAGCAGATATGGAAAGGCAATTTCTGAGTCTGTGCCAAAAGGAGGATGAGAATGTCGCAAAGTATGAGGCCAACATTGAAAAGTTAGCGAGGTATGCTGCAGATTATAAACGTATCCCAAGAAGTAATATTGATTGTTTCTTTGATGGGTTAAAACCATTTCTCTGTCGATCTTTAGTATCACAATCCTTCTCATCATATGAAGATATTTTCTCGTGTGTTATCAAGATAGAAAAAGAATTCTCTATGTATTATGACAACAAAGTAAAGAAAGAGAAGAAGAGAACGGTGGAACAAGAGACAGATAAAAGGAAAAAAGTAAAGAAGTATTTTCAATTATGTGATAATTGTGGGAAGATTCACCCCGGTACATGCCTAAAATGAATGGGAGTTTGTTATAAATGTGGAGAAAAATGTCACCAGGCTTGTGATTGCAAGGAAAATAAAGAGGCTATCAATGTTGAATGCTACAATTGTCGGGAAATGGGGCATTATGCAAATTAATTTCCTAATCTTCAAGGAAAAATACCTCAGAAAAGGCCAAGGGATCAAGGAAAATCTTATGTTGTTACTACTGTTGAAGTGGAATAATTAATGTATTGGTGATTTTGGACTGAAGGATTATATTCTGGTTATAAGAATAATGTGATATATATAAATATTGTACTATAGTACTTGTTTTTTTCATTAAGGTTTTAATATGATGAAGGTAATCATATTTTTATATGTGACAATAAGAGAAACATTACTTCGTTTGAGGAATATAATGATGCAATTAATTTTTGAATTTAGAGACCTTTTAGAGAAAGTCTGGATGAATGTATTTTGGATAACTATAAAGATTGGAATGGATTAAGTTGAACTTTGGAAAGTATTGTATAAGGTTAAATCATTTATGAAGATTATTTTTGGAATATTATAAAACTATAGTTTTAGGAAAAGGACAACCTGCAGGTTGGGGGATAACCCATCGCGTCGGACAAAGCTGTAGGAATAGAACCCACAACTATAGTGCGGCAAGACTTTATTACCTACCACTATCCTACAAGAAGTCCCTGGTTATTACCAAATAGTTTTCCTAATCTAAATAGTATGTGTTAATATTTTGAACCTTGTACGATTAGGATAAATATAATATTTTTGAGTTCTATAATCTTTTTGAGTGAACGATGAGTTTGTGGTACAAATTAGGTGAAGGTTGAAACTCTACTTGTTAAGCATAAATATATATATACCTATAACTTATTCTATGAATAAATTAATTCTTAAACTTTAGTAAAGGGATATTAAAAAAAATGTTTCATCATAATACCTTATGTCTTACTGAACTGATAATATTTTAAACCAACATAGATTGAAGGCTTTGAGGCCCTCAATTTTACACTTGTTTGTGATTGATGACCACAATCACTCCCTATAAATATTTACGTTTTCCTCCAATTATATGTCTCTAATTTCCACCAATTTTCTCCTTATCAAGATCATAATTTGGTGGTGACTTTTTCATTTCCCTTTCCCTCTTATTAAGGCTAAATTTTATTAACCTTGTTTCTGATGTGGGTTTTCCACAAAGGTATTTTCTATTTTCACCTTTTATTTTCAAAGAAAAATTTCAAATTGCGAGGACGCAATTTATTTAAGGAGGGGAGAATATAACACCCTGATCTCTCACGATACACTTCTCTTTCAATAATTCAATAGCTTGCATTGTACGCAAGTTCGAGATTATAACACACTACGACCAATCAAAATAGCTATTATGAATAGTAATACCCACTTTTTGAAATTATATATATTTTATATTTCAAAATGGACTTAATTTTTGGATTTGGAATATCGAAATTATCCTATGTTGAATTTTTGGTATTTTTCTGAGAACTTCAAATTTTTTATGAATAGTGAAAAATACTTAAAAACAACTTTTTTAATCAAAATAATTTATAGTGAAAAATTATACTATTGATTGGTTTTAGAGAATAATTAGCATATATTTTTACCATTTTATATAATGGTGGTCATTATAATTAATTTCACTTTGAAATTGGACATAAACAATTGTCAATCTTTTGATATATATTGTGTCTTAAAAATACGCTATTTGTGGTGACAACAGGAATTAATTATAAAATTAATTAATGAAAATGATATGTTTGGAATTTTGTAAAATATATATCATTTTTTTATTTGGAATATCAATTATATTTTAGGGTGAAATTTTGGCGTTGTTCTGAAAATCTTCAATTTTTGATGAATAGTGAAACCACTAAGTGGTAGTTAAAAAACTGATTTTTCGTTTAAATGAAAAATTACCACATCTGTGATTTGATTTTCAAAAATCCGACATACATGGTTTTAATTAGGAAGAAAAATTTAGTTCAATGGGATTAAAATAATTTTTTGGCGAATAGTAACTTTTATGTTTAATTAATCGTGATTAAAGTTAATTAGTGAAATTTAAGGTAAAAATGATATTATAAAAATATGAAAATACCCTAACACTTGTCCTACCCATATTGGATGAGTCATGGCCGACCATGAAAATCCATGGGTCAACTTGGGGACCCCATGGAGCCACATGGGTAAGAAAATGACATTAATATCTTTTTATTTAAAGCAAAAAAAATTGTCACAAACATGTGTTGTTTTACTAAAACAATTATTACATGGGGTTATATAAGTTAAAATTTTGACTATAAATATTCATTGGAAAGATAATAATATTTCCTACATCATGATATTTTTTTTAATTTTTATACATTAATTAAATTAAATTTTTTATGACATCACGATGATGCAGCGATTACCTCATTAATTAACGATTTAAATAAAATGAAAAGATAATTTAAAATATAAGACTTACAGTTGTCAAAAACCAATTAGAT
The DNA here is from genome assembly GCA_963277665.1 of Viscum album. Taxonomy (NCBI): domain Eukaryota; kingdom Viridiplantae; phylum Streptophyta; class Magnoliopsida; order Santalales; family Viscaceae; genus Viscum; species Viscum album. The sequence continues at coordinate 2,041,618,111 of OY728142.1, read as the reverse complement.
GAGTATATTTCGAACCCTTATCACCTTATCCTCGAAATATATATTTTTTGGACCTTTAAAATCTGAAACTCATTATATAATAAAGTAACATTTCATGACTTTCCAAGAGTAGACCTCCTCCCCTCTTATAAAAGGCCCCCACCACTACCACCTTATTCACACCATACAAGCGATTTGGATCGTCCAACCTCTTCCCAAATACTCTCTAAACTCCCCTATATTACTCCTAGAAGCGTCACTTTGGGATAATTCTTCCCAAGGAAGCCTTTGGCTCAAATAAAAAATAGTTACCCAATTTTAAGGTAATGTCTTCTCTTATGTTATTTTGTTTTATTTTTCTTCTCCAACCCCTTAAACTATTTTTATTCCTTTCTTTTGTAACTAAACTAGTATCTTCAATATACTAGGATGTTGTTATGATAAGTATTCGAGCTAAACATACACACACCTCCATCTAATGGTTAAAGAACATACTATTTCCGTGGATAGCGAATTACCGCCTCACGAAATGATGATTGTTCTATATTCTCCAACCACCTATCATGGTGGCCATTATGATGGAACTATATGTATTTATGATATATATTATATTTATTTCCCTTCTATTATTCTGTATTTTACATTTATAATGTATCTTCATGCTTTGCATGTTGTGCAAATGTGATAATTTCATTTGAGGAAGTGCGGACTACCGCCCCCTCAAAGTGATTTGAATCGTTAATGCCATATGTGGGATTTATAAAGGATGGAGTAAGTGATATTATATATGATATTATACTGGAATTATAATATAACTTTATATCATTATGTTTCATTCCATTAAAATATGAAATAGAAATGAAAGTATTGTTCATGCGTACGTACGGCTTACCGTCTCCATGACCGGTGCATTTCATTTCTTACCTCTAAATGTTACGTAATATTATGAATAAATATATATACTAGATATATATTATATATATGATATCTACATCATGGATATAATTCTGGAGATAATGGATATTCTACCACATAAACAACTTGTAATTATAATAAGTTTATTCTTGACTCAAGTACCGAAGATCGACAAAACGACCGTTATTAATATAAATGACTACATAATTTTTGAAACATTGTAATAAGTGATATAAAAGGGATAATGAACTTGAAAATTTTTCTTAAGCAAGTATAGATTAACTCTAGTTTATTTTTAAGGATATTAAATAACGGTCGAGTGAAGTCGGACACGAGGTAAGGGACTTCATCTCAATCTCCATTCATTGAGGCATATTTTGTTTTATACACAACTTTCTTTTATACGGTGTATAAACCCCTTTGACTTTTACTTTTATACAAAAGGAATCTTTTTTATATGAAACATTTTACTAAATGAAAAAAGGGAATTTTTTTTTGTATGTATGCGGCGACAATGACTTCTACGCCGCCGTGACCATTATTTGAGTTTCGGCTTCCTCTACAAGCCATAACTTTTTTTTAAATGAAAAATAATTACAATGTTTTAATTTTATTTTATTTTGGTATTGAAAATGGTTTTTAAAATGTTTTTATTATATCAATGTGTTTTATGTATATCTTGTGATTGAAATTTGGAAATGTTATGTTTCCTTTATGCTTGTTTTATGTGATACGATTATGTTATGGTTTATGATATGTTTAAACCTGTTCATATGAGGAATGCATTGGACTTAATAAGTGATGGGTGGAGCCTGCTACATCTCCTCGATGCATCGGTAGGTCTCATGAGACAAACTAGTGTCTTGGCACGAGGCAATGACAAAATATTATTTGTAGTCTTGGCATGAGGCCTTGGCTACATGGTTATGATAGTCTGGCATTATGCATTCCGTCATTATGAAAGTGGTTATTGATATTGCATGTGATTATATGACTAGTAGAATATCCATGTGAATAGGTTAATGACATTATTTCATTTTATTTTTTCCATATTATGCTGAAGTTCAAGTTTTAAAGGATTTTGTTTTAGTTATACATTTCCTTAAATGTTAATGTTTATTTATGAAAGCTTCCACTATATTGTTATCCTTACTGAGCATCTGAGCTCACCCCTTTCAATGTTTTAATTTTTCTAGGATGTGAAGAAGTATTTTAGGAATGACCTGCAAGGATAGTCTGAAGGTGATATGAGTGTGGAAAATGGACACTATGTTATTTTATTTTTTCTCTTTATGATGTAATGTAACATTTATGAATGTATCTAGTGTTTCCAATGCTACTAAACTAATCAGTCTTTCAAGACTTGATCTTATGTGATCATGCCAATGTTACGTAATAACGCACTAACTCTGGGTAACTGGGGTTAGCGCGTTACACCAAAAGTAGGGAAGAATTTAACATGCCAAGATTTCATAGTACGTTATTTCTTCAAAGTAATTCAATAACTTTCCCTTCATGCAACACCGAGTTCTAGCGCACCGTGACTTACCAAACAAGCCATTCAAAAGTGATTATGAATAGTATTAACTGAATTTTGGACATTATATAATCATTATAACTCTAGAATCCATATAATGAGTTTCTTATACATAATGTAAGAACAAATACATTTTTTCTGATAAAAGAAGTATTTTTCAAAAAATGCAATTTTTTCACCTTTTAATGGCGAAGCCTTTTTAAATCCAATATTCGAAAATTTTATATATTAAATTTGACAAAATAAACTTCTTCATTAGAATCATGACCTACGAATTTAGTTTCAATATGTTTTGGTGTTTTTCAGATAACTTTCATATTTGGGTGAATAGTGAAAAATACTATATTTTAACTGAAAACAACTTTTTTAATCAAAATATTTTATATTGTTAAATTAAAGATTGTAATGGTTTGGATGTATAAATAGATTATATTTTTACCATTTAATCAAATTGTGGTCATTGTAAGTAATTTCACTTTGATATTGGACATAAACAAGTGTCAAACTTTTGATTTTTATTATTTCTTAAAAATGCGCCTTTTGGTTTTGACAGTGGGAAATAATTTTAAATTAATAAATGAAACTTTTATGTTTTTAATTTGGTAAAATAGACATTATTTTTGGATTCTGAATATCTAAATTTTCATAGGGTGAAATTTTGGTACTTTTCTGATAACTTTCATATTTTGATGAATAGTGAAAATTACTAAATTTTAATTAAAGACAACTTTTTTAATCAAAATAATTAATAGGGATAAATTATGAATTTGAGTGATTTTAATGTATAATTAGATTATAATTTTATGATTTAATCCAATGTTGGTCATTGGACATAATTTTATATTTAAACTGGACATAAGAATGTGTCAATCTTTTGATAATTATTATTTGTTAAAAACACGCTTTTTGTTTCGACAACGAGAATTAATTTTAAATTAATTTCTGTCACTTCTGTGTTTTGAATTTAGAAAAATTTATTATATATTTATAATCAGGAGGAACAAATTGTTTAAATAGGTAACTTTTATTTTTAGACATTTTGAATAATTACTTTGGTAAATATTTTATTTGTCATGGTTAAAGGGTAAATCCATAAAATAAGGGTAAAAAATAATATTATAATAATACTAAATTACCCTAAAACGTGTCCTAACCCTATTTTTTGATATATTTCCAACCATGGGAATATTAGGGTCTATTTTGGGACCCCATGGAGCCACTTCAGAGTGATAACGACTCTTTAGAATAATTAATTTAAAGTAATGCCAAAAATGACACAAACAAATATATTTTATTAAATGAATTTTTACACAGGGATATGTAAGTTATATTTTCAAATATAAATATTAATTTTTAATATGAATATATTTCCTACATCATGGTATTATTTTCATAATTTTTAGACATTAAAAAAATTAAATTATTTATGACACAATAATGATGCAGTGTTTACCTCACTAATAAATGATTTAAATAAATAAGATTATCATGATTAAAATATTATCCAAAACATGTAAAATTATGATTGAATGATTTTATTAAAAATATTACTCGTCTTATCTTAGACTTTATTGTGTTTTGGACCTTTTGAAACTGAAGATAAGTTTATAATAAAAAAATAGTTTTACACTTTCCTAAAGAGCCCCTCCTCTCCCTTATAAAAGGAGACCACTTATAACCAATTATTCACACATCTAAAGCCTTTTTGATCATAAAATATCTACCCAATTAAGATCCCCACAGCCATAGCCTCCACCTTGAATCCTTACCTTATCCATAAGGGACTTTAAGAAGTCAATTTGGTTCAAACCAAAGGGAGTTACCCAAATTAAAGGTAACGATTTCTCTTAAATTCGTTTCATTTATTTTACTTTTCCAACCCCATGAACTCGGTTTATTCCTTTATTTGTTAACAACAATAGTATCTTAAATATACTAGGATGTTTTTATAAGAATTATTTAACCTACACTTACACACACCTCCATCTAATGGGTGAAGAACATAATGTTTCTGTGGATGCCAAACTAACGCCTCATGAAACGATGATTGTTCGATTATCTCCTACCGCCTCTTATGGTGGCCATTATGATGGCACTATATTTATATATTATGTATATTATGTTTTTTGTTTTCTCTATGCTTCGATAATTTTAATTTAAAACACACCTTTATGCTTTCCAATACGTGGGACAATGGTAATTTCATTTGAGGAAGTGCGGACTACCGCCCCCTCAAGGTGATATGATTCGTTCATGAAATTCATGGAACATATAATGGATAGAGTTAATTAAATAATGTAAAACATATATCATATGATATTATACTGTAATTATAATATACCTATGTATCATTCTGTTTTAATTCCATTAAAATAAAAAAATAGAAATGAAAGTAGTGTCCATGCATACTTACAACTTACCGTCTCCATGAAAGGTGCATTTCATTTCTTATCTCCAAATGTTATGTACTGTTATAAATACATATATATACTAGATATATAATATTTATATGATTTCCAAATCTTTTATATCATTTTGGAGATAATTTAATTTTGACCACATGGACAAATTGTAATTATAACAAGTTCATTTTTTATTCAACTTCTAAACATCAATAAAATATCCAATATTGACTCAAATAATTAACTAATTATTATAGAAAGATAAAATGTGATATAAAAGGAATAACTAAATTAAAAAGTGTAAATAATCAAGTATAAATTATCATAAGTTTATTATTTAGGAAAAAGCAGGAAGACACAAGAGAATTCAGACTTGAGGTAAGGGGTTTCTTACCTCACTTTTAATTCCGTGAGATTTCCATTGTTCGCCACTTATTTATTGCATGTGGTGTGTGTACTACCCATAGTTGTATTCATTGTGTAATATAATTTTATTTATGGATATTTACATCATCATTTTATGATCCTTCATTCATGGTTTTATGTTTCGTAAGTTACTCAATCGATAAGGGAATTTGAAATTTCAATTTCCACTCATTCGGATTTACGCATAATTCATTGATTATTTTAATCCAAGATTATGTGTGGAATCACTATTCATTTTCTTATGTCATAATTTCCAAGCCCCATTCTGTGGATATAATTTTGATACACATAATCATTCCATTGATAAATTCTCATGTCATCGATATGAACTTGATTAGAGTAATTTTAACTCAATCTCCATTTGTTGAGTTAAATATCCAATTCATTGGTGTTGTTTTTACAAGAATTTTTGTGAATGTCCTATGATTTATTTACAATGAATATCTAATCATATTGAGTGTATTTATATTTGTCACACATAATTATGTCATTGATTTATCCTTAACCTAAGGATACAGTCTTTAGATAAGATTTCATCTCAATTTACATTCCACTGAGACTTCATTGTTATTATACACCAAATCACTTTTATATGGTGTATATAATGTACATTGAAATTTTACATCATGAATTACTTTATTCTTGTGATATTATAATTTTTTGATTGCTTCAATTATTTGTAATCAAGTGTCTCTTTTTTGGTTATGAACTCTAACTAAAATATATTTTTAAATGTTTTAATGATTTATTATTCTAAATATTTCACATTAATGTCAATGTTTTAAAAATGGTTTTAATAATTTATTTATATAGATATTAATGTTTTAAGATTAAAATTCCTTTTAAATGTTTCAAATTGGTATGGGACACTTTGATTCAAAAATCTATTTTTAAATGGATTCTTGAAAAATAGTGTGACTTTTAAATGTTTTCAAGAAAAAGGGGGATATTTCACTCAAATAGTTTTGATGATTATTTTCATATATGTCAATATACTTCATTATTCTCGATTGAGGTTAATATGTTATAATACAATCTTCCATATTTTATTGAATGAGTTATGTTTGACTGTGGATGTGCCATTTTTATACCATTCATGGTTTGTGGATAAAGTATTGACATTTCATATGCTAGTTTTAATACGAATGTTTATGTTATGTTTCAAACGTTTCATATGAGGAATGAATTGGACTTAGTATGGTACGGGTGGAGCCCGCTATAGCTTTTCGATGCATCGGTAGGTCTCATGAGAAAAACTAGTGTCTTTGCACAAGGCCTTGACAAAATCTTATTTGTAGTATTGGCACAATGCCTTGACTATGTTGTTATGATAGTCTGGAATTATGCATTCCATCATTAAGAAAGTGGTTATTGATATTGCATGTGATTATTCGACTAGTAGAATATCTATGTGAATAAGTAAATGGCACTACTTCATTTTATTTTTTTCCATATTATGCTAAAATTGAAGTTTAAAAGACTTTTGTTTTAGTTATGCATTTCCTTAAATGTTTATGTTTATTTATGAAAGTGTCCACCAAACATGTATCCTTACTGAGCATTTGATATTACCCCTTACTATGTTTTATTTTTCCCAGGATGTGAAGAAGTTAGTTGTGAGTGACATTCCGGCATAATCTAGGAAGCTTGGATGTTTCTAATGGAATAATTTAGTGTTGTTTTTTCTTTTCAAGTTGTAATGTTGACCTTATGAATGTATCTAGTATTTTCAAGGCTACTAAACTGATCGGTCTTTTGGGACATGATTTCCTTATATCATCCCAATGTTCTGTTTTAATGCACCGACTCCGGGTAACTAGGTTCAGAGCATTACACACAAATGTAGGTTTTAGAATCTATATAATTACATATTCAAAACAAAAAACATTACAATGGTTTTTTACTATTGTTTTCTAAAAAGAGTAGTGGAAAAAATTATTTTATAATTTCATGGGCCTAAGATATTAAAATATTATCCTTGATTATGTGGAGGTGTGTCACATTATTAAAGAAATGAACTTAAAATCATAAAATATGTTATACATTTTGGAGGACTCACTGATGCATTAAAAAATAAGTCAAATAAATCTAAAATTACATTATTTTAAAGTTAAATCATATATTTGTTCTAATATTCATTTTATGGTTTTTATTACATCACTATTGGGCCATTATGATGTTATAAAAATACACTATATACTTATATATTATTTACTTTTTCCCCAAAAATTCATGTCTCAAAAAATTATGAAGAATTCTCCATTTTATAATGTAGACATAATGATTCCAAAAATAATATTAATTTTATCTAAAAAATTTCCCAAATAATCAATTTTTACTTTTAAAATGAGAAATGACATTAATTGAAAATTGGCATGCATTGACAAAAACAGTTTTTAAACCTTAACAAAAAATTACATTTAACTTCATATAAATTATATACTCATTTATTATTAATAAAATTAATTTGATAATAATATTTTATTAAAATATTAATTATTTCAAAAATTACTTAATTCCATAAAATAAATTCTTTAAAAATACACTTTCTATTTTATCGTATAAAAATATTACTCTTATGAAAATGATTACCTAAAAATATATAGATAAGAGACTGATATAACCATAATTTATAAGAATTGTTTTTATAATATTGTTAATAAAAAAATTAATATAATAATGCATATATTTCCAAAAAAGTACCATTTTACCTGAGAAATCAATATACAAATTCATTATTTTATATGAAATACTACTCCCATAAAGGAATTGATGCAATAACACTTTTATTTATAGAAATGTATTACACAATATTTAACCAATCACTTATTACATAACCCCTTATAAAACCCACATAAGACCTAAGGGTAAGGTGTGCAATGGTGACAGACTCTTGGGGAGGCTCGGATAACATCATCCCGATGGTAATCTCTATTAACTTGAACTTCTCCCGTCGGAGATTTCATTCAAGATTAAGATGTTTAATCTCATATTTGGATTGGTCAAGAGTGAAACCCAGTGATGCTACCTCCTTTCCATGCTCCGACAAATGAGATTCATACAGCCTGATTCTACTAAGACGAGGCTATCATCTCCTTTGTCTGTATTAAAAGTATTTGTTAAATCTATATATTAATAGTAGTTGTGTAATCATTGTTCAGCTTATATATTATCAATGCTAATGATAGTTAACGATCATTTAAACAAAATAATATTACTAAAAGAGTGCATGTGATTTCTTTATCCATAGTAAATTAAAATAAATGGAATTTTATTTATACATGATCGGGTTGTTACATAAAAACCCATAACTAATTTTTTTAGGATAAAAAATAAATTTTAGGAACAAAATTATTCTTTGAAAAAAAATACTATTTTGAATTTAAAAAACCAATGTTTAACATTTTGGAATCTCATGTGAAATTTTAATCTATTTTTTTCCTATACTCAAAATTATTTTTCATCACATATAGAAATTAAATATAAAAAATAGATTTCATATTTTGTATCAACATTTAAAAATTATTTAGTCCTATTTATTTCATTTTTTATGCAAACATTTATGGTTACGAAGACTAAAGTTAATAAGCCTTAAAATAGTGAAAGTTCTATTTTGAAAGAACGTTTTTATTAACATTGTGTAATTTTTAGCAAATAAATTAAATTTATAAATTTTATATCTTGAATTTGAAATTATATTTTCACATATATACAAATATATTATCTCTCATTTAATTAGTAACTAATGTTATTTATTATTAAGATCACTTATTGGTGAAAAAACATTTTTTCTAATTTTTTCAATATATTAATTTTTTTGATTAAAATGTTTATTTTTAGTTTTTGATAAATTTAATTAGATTATTTATAGAATATATTTAGGTGTATAACTTTAATATTTAAAAAATGGGTTGTTTATTCTCATCCTTTTATGGTAATATCTTCATTTTGGAACCATTGATTAGAATTATTTATTTCTGGTTCAACTATGATGGGGAGTTATTACAAGGATAATAATATCATTACATCATATAATGAGGTTGATGTTAATACACATTTTCTTTTATTTTCACATTTTTCTATTCTTTTATATTCTTTTTCTTTCTTTGTTTTCTCCTCCTCCCTTTTCCTTCCAAAATATGCAGCTCCCCACCCCCAAGTGGGTGTTGTGCTCTCGAAAGAGAATGATATGGAGAGGGAGAGGAAAAGTGTGTTGAGGAGCTTGTCTTTTCTATGATCATGTGTCATTGGTGGTGTATTAAGGATCAAGAATCAAAGAATTTTCATTTTACACCTATAGGAAGGTCCTATTGAATTTTTTAGTTTCAAATACTTATATTTTATATTAATCTATGTTTTGATCTTATTTCTGGGTTATTAGGGACCCCATAGGGTTTATATAGAGTGTTTTTAGAAAAATAAGGGGTTCTTTGGTGATGAAAAGGGTTTTAAATTAGGGAAATATGGTCACATGATGTTTGATTCAAGAACACATGTGAGGTGGTATCTTTTTCTATGGGAGGAAGAAGATGAGGGTCACCTGAAATGTTTGTTAGGGTCATAATGAGTAAATACACATAGGGTGTGCCAAAGTAATTTCTCATACACCCCGTGTAATAAGGTATATAGCCCCATAATGAACACGTCCAAATCCCATGTGTTGTACATGTAAAAAATCCCAAATTTGGTACTTGGGATTTCCCTATATTGGTTACATTTCTAGTTACTTAATGTATATTTCACATCATTTGTGTTTAGTACACCTCATATGGTCATGGTTAGTACACATCCAGTAGGGTCGTGGTATATGGACAAGTTTCCCATGTATGATACACACCATATAAGAGTGATCCATTTTATTTAATTTTAAAAGTACACATCATATCAGCTTCGGAACATTTCCAATGGTGATGGTTCAAGGTACACATCATTACTCATCCCTTTATTGTGTTTTTGATGTTTTTATTTCCATAGGGTCATAATTAGACACATGAGTCATCCATTTGGATTTTGTTAATACATAAATCACAACGGTGAAATCATTTTATCATGGGTAGTTTATCTGGATAGTTATTGGGATAATGTGATGTTTAGTGTGAGGATTCCATTGAGGCTATTATTCTAAAATCCTCCCATGTAATGTGTATGGAGTGAGGATATGGTAGGTTTTATGAATTCCTTAATCACCTAGGCTATATGAAAGGCGTTGTTGTGGGCTCTTTCAAATGATGTTCGGTTTCAGGTTACTTAGGTGTAGCAGAGTGGCTGACCAAGGTCGTCACTCAAAGGAGTAAGAAAATTATAACAAATTCCTAAAGGTATTAAAAAAATAAAAAAGATAATAAAAAAAATAATTTTATGTATGTGGGTTTTTTATTTTTTATAAAACTAGAAGAATTTTTCTAGAAGAAGATTTCATTTTTTTTGTTTTTGTTTTTTAAATGAAGTTCGATTACAAATACACAACTAGAAGATGTTTTTTAGACAGTATTTAAAAGGTGTAATCGATATAACTCTACATATTCAGTAAATTAATTATCATTATCATTTAAATTAACATTTACTTAATTATGATCCGTTAATTTATTAAATCCTGAACCCTACGAGAATTAACTTTACCATAAAGATGAAGGGAATTAAACCCAAGGCAAACTTCGGAACATGCAATCGCAACACCCTGCTTTGATTGATGTTCTAAGGTTATCATATGGTCAATGGTAAATTAAATCACATTTAAAATCAATATAATGGGGATTAATTGGGTTTAGTTAATATATGTTAACCCTACAAACTTATCCCCTGTGTTCTTTTATTAACGATTAAGTTTGTGCTCTCACAATTTAAACAAAACCTCGACCTCGCCTGTTTTTGTGTTAATTGTTAAATTGATTTATTAGTTTCTTATAATTTAAGAAAAAAATTCATGGATAATATTATTTGAAATAAAATATCTCAATGATTCAAAATAATTAAATGAATAGGGTAGAAGATAGATCGATCAATAGAAATCTACTCTTCCATGGGTGGTGTGGTCATCATGGAGACGTTTTGCATGAGAAAAAGATTGAAAGGGTAGAACATAATCTCCTCTACACTCTTTAATCCAAACCAATTAGAATGATTAAGATAATAATTAATTTTAACTTAACATAATAAAAGAGAAGAAATAAAATAAGAACAAAAAGTTTAGTACACAAATAAAAACATTACAACATGATGAATAGAATAAGGCTTCGATGAGGGGATCATTTATTTAAGAGATAACCCTCCTAAAATGTATAGATAATTTCAGTGAAACAAATTCTACAATACCTCAAATATATCATTGCATGTAACAACCCCCTAAAATGATAACAACACAAATTTATAGAGTGGAGGGGTGGCTAGGTTATATGTGGTTTCAAGTGTGAGTGGGGAAATTCAGACAAATATTTTTATCCAACTTTCGCAGACCATATGATCACACTAAAGAATGAATAAACTCTCCTTACATAAGTATTATTTGTGTTAAATTGAATATCAGATCTCGTCTCAAAATTTGGGCCTAATCCAAGTACATATTAAGAAGTTATGTCCTAAATACAGAACACATGTCCAATCTAGTGGGTCCAACCCACATTTTCCTTCATGGTCCATTTAGTCCAACCAAATTAATGATTTAGCTCCAATGTCCTAAAAAAAGTTGTAGAAAATTAATTGAGCAACACAGATAAAAAATTTTAAGTTCAAATAATTCATATTAAAATATTTATGTGGGAAATACTACAGTTTATTTTAAAATGGTAAAACTGAATTTTTTATCAAATTTTCAAATGAATGATCTAATCCCAAATATTTCATAAATTAATATATTTAGCACAATATGAGGATATTATTTCATTTATTATCAATAAAATATTCAACAAAATAGTGTTTTATCAACTCCCCCACACTTACCCTTTTTCACCCCTGGGAAAAACCTCATATCAAGTAAACATCAATATCAAATCAAAACAAATTTTAAAACATATATCCTTGAGATAGAACAATTCCACACCAACAAACAAAAGATATCATGCCTCATAAAATACCATTATTTCATGTTCTCCTTTTATATAATTCTATATATTTCCACTTCATTTATCCTCCCATGCTCACAAAACACTTACCTCACTTGAATTTTCTCTTATCACACAAATGCCAATTTTCAGCAATGTCTTTCTTATCCAAACCCATAAAAATGTCACCAAATACTTGATAATTTCTTACATCACCACCCAATGCAAGTCAAGGAGAATTTTTATCATAATTATTTTTAGGGTTTTTTTGTGGCTTTCGGTTGGTAGGATTTACATGTGAAAAACCTTGAGGATGAATGAGGACAGCTTGACTCTTGTTGATGAAAAATTTCATTAATCTAATTTTCACTTAAATATGGTATCATCCTAAATCCCCTCATCATCAATTAAACTCCATAATAATGAAAAGTAATGGAATGTTTACACCATTCTTTATTTCAAAAAAAAAAATTCAATCTTCTCCAAAATTGTTTTTCGTGAATGCTTCAAATAGGCACAACTTTCTTTTCTAGAGGCTTCAGAAAGGCACAACATCACTTGTCATGAATGCTCCAGAAAAGGAACATCATTCAACAAAATGATTATTTTTTTAGAAAAAAAAACATCACTTTAGAATTTTATTTTCCACCTAAATTATCATAGAATGTGGTACCACAACACAAGATAGATTCCCCCACACATAAGTTCAACTAGATTATGCAATTTCACTTCAAGAGTTAGTTAGATAGGGAAATGTTTCTTGTAATGTGGCTAACCTAATAGGTTTTTCATAGATTCTTTGGGCTAAAAGGATTAAATGTTCAAGTTATGCCATTATAAAGAAAGTATTTTTGAAATAGTGGCTTTAATACCAAACAAATGCCTCAATCATTTAAACATAAGTACCTCAAACCCTCAAGTTTTGACAGGAATAAATCAAATTTTGGTTAAATAAAGCATGGTTTGGTTCTCTCAAGAAATGAAGTAAATGTAAAGAATATGAAAATAATGTTTCATAAGCCTCATAGGAAAGTGATTTAAAATATATATAGAGTTAGATGCGGAATGGAATTTAAAATTCAGAGTACTTTTTGTAAAATTACTAAAGATTTGGACTTGAAACAAAGTTATTTTTCAGCATTAATTTAAGCTTAGTTTCAAGGGATAAATTATTTCTCTTATTGATATGGATTTAAAAATGGCTATAAGAATCATTTCAGCTCAAATGTTTCAAAAACACACAAAAAATTGAAAAATAAAGACACAAAATTAAAAAAACACTCAATTTTTTTGGTTTTATAATCATTGAAAAACCTGAAAATAATTGAAATTACTAAACTAAAAGGTCCCCTCCCCCACACTTAAACTATTTTATTTTCCTCAATGTGAGAACATGAGATGATATATGCACATGGAATGTATAATTTTAAATCGGACAAAGAATAAAGTAGTGAAAGGGTTAGGAACAGCATGATATGCTTAAGTGATGATGGGGTCATGCGTTGTGATGAAATCTGCTAAATCAATAGGAAGTCACTCAATGTATCTCTTCAAACATTTCCCATTGACTGTAAATCTCATTCATGTGACTTATTGTGTGATCTCCACTACACCATATATAAAATAATTAGTCACAACATAAGGACCTAACCACCTGGAATGAAACTTACCAGTCATCAACTTCAGTCTTGAACTGTAGAGAAAGACTTTCTCTCTAACATGAAACTCTCTTTGTTGGATAATTTTTTAATGTGATTCATGGGATATTTCCTTATAGATCCTTTAGTTTTCATATGAAGATAATCGAATCTCCTCAAGCTCTTAAATTTGTAGCTTCCTTTGGATTACAGCATGGTCCAAATCCATGTTGCATTTCTTTATAGCCCAATAAGCCTGATGCTCAACTTCCATGGGGAGATGGAACACTTTCCCAAAAAATTACCAAAATGGGGACATACCAATGGGTGTCTTGTATGTGTTCCTATAAGCCCACAATTCATCATAAGAGCACTTGCTGCAATATTTCCTATTTGACTACACGGTTTTGTCCAAAATTTGTTTCAACTCACAATTTGAAACCTTTTCCTGGCCATTTGTTTGGGGGTGGTATACTGTTGATGTTTTGTGTGTCACCAAATACTTTTGAATAAGGGAAGAAATATTCTGATTGTAAAAGTTTGTCCCTTGGTCACCGATGACGGCCTTCTGTACTTCAAACCTGCAAAACAATCTGTACTTTGAAATAGTCCACAACAACATGAGAATCATCATTCTTAGTGGCCTTAGCCTCCACCCATTTTCTCACATAATAAAAAAAATCCAAAATATACAAAAAACCAAAGGAACTAGAAAAATTACCCAAAAAATCGATTCCCCATGCATAAAAAATCTCACAAAATAATATGGGTTGTTGGGGAATCTCATGTCTCCTAGAAATGTTCCCAGTGCGTTGGAAATGAGAGCATGACTTAAAAAACACATCGGCATCATGGAATAATCTAGGACAACATAATCCAGAGTCCAAAACATTCTTACATATCCTTTGGGGTCCAAAGTGTCCACCGCAAGCAAGTGTGTGACAGAACTACAGAACAGACTAAAACTCATGATCAGGAACACACCTCCTAATAAATTGGTCACTACACATGTGCCAAATGTATGGATCGTCCCAAAAATAATATCTTGACTCACTTGTTAACTTTTGGACATGAGTTTTCTTTAAATTTGTAGGGATTTCATGGGAAAAAAGGTAGTTAACTAAATCTGTATACCATAGATGCATACATGTGATGGAATAAAGATGCTCATCGGGGAAAGTGTCCTGAAGTGATACCTGGTCCAATGTGTAATCATATAGTGTGTGAGAAAGCCTACTCATGTGGTCTACCACCATGTTTTCCAACCCCTTTTTTCCTCTATCTCAATGCCAAATTCTTGAATAAGGAGAATCCATCGGATTAGCCTGGGCTTTGCATCTGGTTTCTTCATGAGGTACCTCAGAGCTGCATGGTCAAAAAAAACTACTTTATAGCCCAATAAATATGAATATAATTTATCTAAAGTTAATATGACAATAAGAAACTCATTTTCTATGGTTGAGTCATTTTATTGGGCCGAATCCAATGTCCTTAAATCATATGAGATCACATGTGAGCGTCCCTCAAACCTTTGAGATAAGACAGCTCCAACTGCGAAGCTGGAGGCGTCACACATAAGCTCAAAAGGAATCTCCAACTGTGGGGGTTGTATGATCGGTGGAGTGGTCAAAAACTTCATTATCTCATCAAAAAAAGTCATGCAAGAATCATCAAACACAAAATCAGAATCCTTTTGAAGTAATCATGACATAGGAAGAGGAATCTTACTAAAATCTTAGATGAAGCGCCAATAAAATCCCACATTCCCTAGGAATTATATAACCCCACACACACTTGAAGGATATGGTAAGGATGAGAAAATATCTACCTTAGATCTATCAACCTCTATCCCATGTTTTTACAATACATGCACTAAGACAATGCCATGGTCTTCATGAAATGACACTTTTCAAATTTCAATACCAGATTCTTCTCAATAAAATGATTCCAAAACTTTCCCAAACTACTTACACATTCATCAAATGAATAACCATACACTGTAAAATCATCCATTAATACCTTCATGTAGGTCTTAATAAAATCAGAAAAATATACTCACCATGCATCTCTAAAAGGTACCAGGGGCATTGAAATGTCCAAATGGCATCCTTTGGTAGAAAAACATGCCAAAGGGATAGGTGAATATAGTCATATCATGTTTCTTTGGAGCTATAGGAACCTGAAAATATCTAGAAAATCCATCCATGAAGCAATAGTGTGTCTTCCCAACTAGTCTCTTAAACATCTGATCAATAAAAGGGAGGGAGAAATGGTCTTTCCTAGTGGACTAATTTAGTTTCCTATAATCAATACACACACACCAACTTTTTTGCACCCTCATTGGAACTAACTCATCTTTCTCATTTTTAACAACTGAAACACCATTTTTTTATGTACAACCTAAATAGGACTTACCCAATAAGAATCTGAAATGGGAATGATTATACCTGCCTCGATCAATTTCTCAACTTCTTTTTTAACAACTTCCAGAAGGGTTGTATTGATTTTCCTTTATGGATGCCTAACCGATTTAGCCCCATCCTCCAAAAGAATCTTATGCATGCAAATGGGTGGGCTAATACCTAATATTCCAGCCAAGGTCCCCCCAATTTCCCTGATGTTCTCCCTCAAAATATTCAAAAGTTTTTCTTCGTGTTCAAAAGGGAGATTTTTTTCAGTGATAACAGGTAATCTCTCGCCACTTAACAATATTAGTATTTGAGATTTTGTGGCAATGAATTGAGTTCTTGAGTAGGGGGTGGGGTATGGTTGGATACGTAGAAGGAACTGAAATATGTGCACAAAGAGAATCAATATCATTATATACATCATCAAAATCAAAGAATAAAGCATCAAATCCATCAGTATACTCAATAGCGATGTCATAATCAGAGTTCACATGATCAAAATCAGAATATGATTCCATTTCAAAATCAAATCTGAGAGATTCATGTGCATTAGAAATAGGTGTGGAAGTACTCTTATACATCAAACTAGAACCAATACTCTTAATCTCCCTAAGCATAGGACAATAAAAATCCCTAGAGTTTTTATTTGGTGGTTCAAAATGAGAGATAACAAAAGCAGAATGGTTCTCCAAGGGGTACTTCATGGAGTCCATAACATTAAATATAACAAATTCATCTCCAATATCCTTGGAAAGTGTAACCTCGTTAACAATTATGATAGTTTTTGATGTTTTGAGGAAGGGTCTTCGTAAGATAATGGTAGAACAAGAACTTACTTGATCATCCTCCCTATTAAGCACGTAGAAATCTACTGGAAAGATAATGTCTCTTACCTGAACAAGTACATCCTCAAGGACTTCCTCTAGATATGTTGTAGCTCTATTCTCCAACTGAGCCACTACTCTCATCGTCTTCAACTCACCAACCTATAAATAAGAGAATACAGATTGAGTCATCACATTTATGGATGCTCCCAAATCACAAAGAGCATCAGAAAAGTGAAACTCCCCTATGGTCCATGGGGTGGTGAATGTCCCTAGATCCTTGCACTTTGTTGGCATTGCTAGATTTGGTATAATGAGTGCTGAAACATTCTTTACAAGATTGATCCTATAATTTCCCTTGATCCCTCTTCATCATCATCATAAAGTAATTTTTTATTCAAATATGGGGAGATAGAAGAAAATAAAACAGACAAAAAGGAAAAATAACACATGTTGTCCCACTCCTAGGGGGGATGAAATAATAGAGGCCAAGGGAATCCCCTCTAATAAAATTTAATCCATGGGGCTTCATGATGGTCATAGTATGAACCCACACATTCTCTGAACCAGTGAAATCCAACGTTGCCAGATGGTCCGCTACGATCTTCACTTTCCTCCACGTGTGTGACACTTTTGTTTTGTCGGAGAGGATGCTTTTACAGTTCCTGATGATATAGTCAATCACCCAAGGTGGGTTTCAACTATCTTGTAAATAGTTGTGAACAATCAATGGGTTTGTTTCCACCTCCTTAATAACCAAGCCCCTATGTTGGCATAACCTCATCCCTGTTATCATTTCCAGGGATTCTGTCGTCAACAAAGAGCCATGTCCAATCCTGACTGTGAATTACATGGAGACAGACCTTCTAGTGTCGCACACCACCCCACAACCACATATATTTCCTTGAATACAAGGACCATTCGGGTTTAGCATCATGCTGTTTTGAGGGGGCTGCCAACGAACCCAATTGTTCCCTCTCTCATTGTGGGTAAAACCACTATACCCTGAGCAAAACCGACTCATTGAAGGGGCTTCATTCTAGTTCTGCATCACCCTGACCAGATCAACTAACAGATTCCTCATCCATACGATGGTCACCACAGCTGAAAAGTATCTCCCTTCATGCCTCATTATGTTCCTCACCCTCCACACACACCAGCAATTGACCTGTAGTAGGGTTGTTCGGGCCAGCCTCTCTGGTCCAGCTCCTCCCGATCCATGGTACCATTTCTCTAGAAAGTGATGATCATCCATACTACTATAGTAAAAGGTAGTGAATTCCATAAAATAAAATCATACCTTGTGTGCCCATTCTCTTTTGAAAAATAGATGGTTTAAACTATCCTCACTGTGAGACTTACAACACAACACTTAGAAGAAAAATTAACACCACATCTCTTGATATTATCATCAGTTGTCACCACTCCATTCCTTATCCTCCAAGTGAGAATGTTGAATTTGGTATGGATTCTATTAACCTAGTTGATATCATCCCAATCATTCGCATGAGACTGAACAAATAAGGCGCGTTGAGAATCTTTGGAAGAGAAAAATCTTAATGGTGAAGGTCTGAACACACATCTGTCGATGTCCAGTGTCAGCTCAATGGGATCAAAAAATTCCTACTGATCCTTATTCAACACTACTTTGATGAAGGATGGGAACCTACTGGCTTCCTGGAATGAAATGGTGGGAACAGAGCACCCTGGGAAGCCTAAACATTCACCTAACCAGTTCTGATGCCAAAATGATAGGTTCCATCTCCCCACGATCCAATAGGACATCGATCGTAGGTCATCAACCAGGGGTCCTAAGACCTTATAAAGTGGTGAGTATTGGTCCTCTCTTGTGTCATGATGTCCCAAACCAATGGTGTGCTTGGTTAACCCCCACAGCGAGCGCTGCTCCAAAATACTCCAAGTGAGCTTTGCATACATGCAGTGTAGGGTATCTATATGATTGCACTCATCGATACCACCCTCCCTAACCAGTTGCGCCATCCTATGCCATGAGACCCAATTCATTTTTCCCTCAAAAAACAGAACCCAAATAAACTTTTCCAGAATCTTGTCAATGTTCTTGATAACTGTTTTGGGGCTCTATTCGTATACAATGGATGGACCGGGGTAGAAAGCAGCACACTATTGACCAGCATGATCCGACTCCCAAAGAATAGATAAATGTTCTTCCAATTAAGCACCCGGTCATTGATCTTGCTAAGGAGTGGATCAAAGTTGTGAATGTGAACTCTTCCGGGCGATATGGGGACACCCAAATACACCATAGGAAAAACACATCGCTCCATGCCCAAATTGTAGCTCACAGTGAAGATACATCGAGAGGAACATCCGTTGGAGATGAAGAAACTGGTATTGTTATTGTTAATGAGTTTCCCACTCTAATGGAAGTATCCCTCCAACACTCTATTCAATCCTCTAATGGAACGGCTCGATGCATTCAAGAAAAGTAAAGTATCATTAGTGAACATGAGATGGGACACCACTAGGGCCTTCAACTTCCTTCTATAAGGAAAAATTCCACCCTTTACAATGCTTATATGGATGTGTCTACTCAAAACAACCTGAACTAGGATGAAAAGACACGGAGAAATTGGGTCCCCTTTCCTTAGGCCCCGAGTTGGTTTAGAAAACCCATATGATTTCACCATGAAATTAGCCAAAATCCATGCAGAACTAAAGCACAGAAAAATAAGATCAATGTTCCAAGTATTAAAGCACATACCCAGCATAACCTTATTTATAAATCTCCACTCCATGCGGTCATAAGACTTGTTCATATCCAACTTGATGGCCATATTAGATCAACGGGTTTTGAAGTTGATGTCCCTGATCATCTCTTTTTCTAGAGCCACTTCCTCCAAAATTGGCACACCCTTGATAAAACCATGCTACTCTAAAGACACCCACTGCATAATGAGATGGGTTATTCTATAGTTGATAATACTCTCCAGGGTTTGGTAGGGGGTATTACACATGATCCCTGGATGGTAATGTGAAATATCAATGGGATTCTAGATTTTAAAAAGCAGCACAAGTGTAGTGGTTCATGCCACATGCAGCAGTTCTCCCACCTAAAGAAGTCTTGAATATCTTCAATTAATCCCTCCTTCAATATATCCCAATATGGCCTATAAAAGGATCCAGGAAAACCATATGGTCCCACAATGATATTAATATTGAAGTGAATTAACGCTCCCAATATCTCCTTCCCATCAGGTATGAATCCCAAGATATCATTGTCCCGAACATACACATGATTGGGAACCACTTCAAAAAACTTTGTGGACTACGAGGGGTACCTGTTGTCCATGCATTCATTGGGGATGGCGAGGAGTTTAGAGAAGAAGGAATTGGCGAAGCTTACAATGATGTCCCCATCATCTATAAAAGAGCCATCCTCTAACATGATGTTAGGCTTAACCATCATTTCTCTATCCTTAATGAAAGCCTGGAAGAAAGTGGTGTTTCTGTCACCTTCCTTAGGCAACTTAGTCTTCGCCCTTTCCCTGGCCAGTAGTTCCTTTCTAAACAACAAGTGTGACATCTTTTCCTTTTTCCGAGAGTTTCTCAAAGGCATGGTCATCCCATGTTTCCTCCAACTGGTTCTTGAGGCATTTGACTTCTTTCATGGTTGCCTCAAACGCCCCATCAGGTGAAATAACATCTTTCGGCCTTGTTTGGAGCCTCGATTTCAACATCCTCAACTAATTATGAAGAGAAATACAATTATTTCCCTCATAGGGCTCATCCCATGAGGTGCTAACAAGATCCTGGTAGCTCGTACTGATGGCCCATACCTAGCTATACCGAAACATCTCCTGAAGATCATGCGTAGAAGACATAGATACCAAAAGCAGCGAATGATCAGAGATACCTCGTACCAAGTGTGTCACATTTGTATTGGAGAAACCAGATATGACATGAATGTAATTCAGGAAGTGGTCCAGGTGGCTCCACGAGCAGTTATTCCCCCTTGGTTATTGCACCATGTCAACCTGTCACCCACATATCTGGGATCGAAGAGCCCCTTCGCAGCCATGAACTGGTTAAAATACAAGATGGCTATTCAGTGAAATAGTCCCCTGCCATTCCTCTCCTCCGGGTCTTCCACAGTATTGAAGTCCCCCCCCCACTATCTACAGGAAAGGCCCCATGTCAAACATACTCATCTCAGCCCATTAATTTTCTTTTTGAATATGATCGCAGATCCCGTACACAAAGGACATGAAAAAAACTAGGTGACCCTAGCTCACCTTGAATGTAATGCATCGGTTGCCCGCCTGAGCCATATCCACAATGTAATGATGGTGCCAAAAAATCCAGATATGACTTTTGATGGGATCATCATGTAATAAGCCTTGCATTTTGAGGTTTTTGGAACACTCCTTGATTCGTTTGGGTTGTTATTTGTGATCAATCACTACAACAACTGTAGCCTTGGGCTTGGAAATATCCAAAGTGAGAAAATATGACTTCACTCGGGCGCTAATGCCCCAGGCATTCCAGATGAGTAACATAATCATGAATGAAAGAGTGTCCTGGGACTGGCTCCAGAACTCCTAGCCTGCTCGAAGAGGTGGTTTCTCCTTACCTTCTGCATCCTAGTTTTAGATGAAGTTCAAATCCCCGAGCCTGTAGTGATTGTTGAGTCATCATCATCTCCAAGAAGGGTTTTACCCTAATCTATAGGCGATGTTGTGGAACCTCTCCTCTGGAGATGGATCCTAGGAGGAGATCCATCTGAGGGAGCTAGCAATGAATC
Source organism: Viscum album (assembly GCA_963277665.1). Classification (NCBI taxonomy): domain Eukaryota; kingdom Viridiplantae; phylum Streptophyta; class Magnoliopsida; order Santalales; family Viscaceae; genus Viscum; species Viscum album. The sequence continues at coordinate 2,041,596,163 of OY728142.1, read as the reverse complement.
CTTATCTTTTGGTGATGATAGATCCGCGATAATCAGCCATGTGGCTTGGGGGGTAACGACGAGATCCCTCGCATTATCAAAAGGGGCAATCCCCATGAGAATTTCAAAGGCGGAGGCTGCAGAATGGATTGTTGAAAAGTGGGACTTTTTTGTTCTCCAGAGCCATACCTCATTACTGGTTGATCCTTCAACCTTTGGTAGTATGTTGGAGAAAATTAATCAAATCTTATTTGGGGGTATGTTTGTTGTTTCTGCCGATATTGTCTCCCAGGGAATATTGTTGTGAAATCCTCTATCTCTTGTAGTTGTGGTCAATAGTCATTTGGGTGGCTTGTTTCAGTGAAAATACCACAAGGCCTTGAAAGATGGGGTTGGGATGTATTTTGATCCAAGTCAATCTGTCTCACGATATTTTTCAATTATTCTATCTTTGTATCAATCAAATTACTCTCAATTGAATATGGACTTACCCGATGTACTCGCATGACATGTAGTGCACCTCGATCGCCAAATTTTTGGGAGTTTTGGGCCATTTTTTCGATCAACACACGTGCAGTTATTAGTGTCTTGTCCACCAATACTCCTCTAGCCGCAACATCAACCATGCTTCTCTCTATAGGTGTGAGTCCTTCGTAGATGTACTGGATGATGAGTTGATCACTAATTTGGTGATGTGGGTAGCTTGCACATAACTTCTTAAATTGATCCCAATACTCAAACATTGACTCCCATTGGGATTGATTTATTCCAAATATCTCCTTACAAATGGAAGTGGTTCTTGATGCTGGAAAAAATCTCTGCAAGAAAAGACGTTTCGAATCATTGCAACAAGTTATATCTTTGAGTTGTAAATAATACATCCAATATTTCGCAGCTCCATCCTGTGAAAATGGGAATGCTCTTAGTTTGATTTGATCTTCAGAATCATTTCATGGTTTGAGGGTTGAAAAAACCAAATTAAATTCTTTTAAATGTTTATTGGGATCCTCACTAGAGAGGCCATGAAATTTTGGAAGCAGGTGACTTAATCCAAATTTCAGTTCAATGTCTGATTCGAGATTTGGGTATGCAATGAAATTTGGTTGATAATTAATATCAGGTGTAGCCAGCTCTGGAATGGTTCTATTAAGTAAATTTACATTATTTTAATCCATTGGTTCTTATTTTATGATTGGATTTGAATTGTTTATGACTTCAATGTTCTGAGAGTGGAGGAATTATCCAGTTGGTTGAATGTTGAAACTTCCCGTAGACTGAGAATGTCTGATTATATCTCGAAGGTTACGTTCAATCTTAGGATTAGGATCTAAGAGATCTTCGGGAGCAGTTCAAGTCAAAAATCAACTAAAAATCAAAATAATAAAAGTGGACCATAATAAAATAAAATATGAGAAGTTTGATTTGATTGTCCAAAAGGAAGAAGAAGAAGAAAACAAAAGATGAAAATTCAGAATGGGTAAAGAAGGAAGAAAAAAGCGAAGAGGATAATAAAATAAAAAAAATGCCCCACAATGTTTGGAATAATTACTTTCCTCCTGGGAAACGACACCTATTTTAATGGCGTTGTCGGGGGTACTTTCAAATGATGTTCAGTTTCGAGTTACTTAGGTGCAACAGAGTGGCTGACCAAAGTCATCTCTCAAAGGACGAAGAAAATTATAAAAACTTATTAAAGGTATTATAAAAATAAAATAAAAGAGAATAAAAACACTAATTGTAAGGATGTGGGTTGTTTATTGGTTATAAAACTAGAAGAAGTTTTCTGGAATAAGAATGCATTTTTTTAAATGAAGTTTTATTAAAAATACTTAACTAGAAGATATTTTTTTAGACAATATTTAAAAGGATTAATCGATCTAACTCTACCTAATCACTCAATTATTTATCATTATAATTTTAATTAACATTCACTTAATTATTATCTATTAATTTTTTAAATCATGAAACCTAAACGAATTAACTTTACGACCAATATGAACTTAATTTAACCCTAGGCTATCTTTGGAACATGAAATCATAACACCCTACTTTGATTGATATTCTAAGGTTAGATTATGTTCAGTGGTAAATTAGGGCACATTTACATTCTGGATAATGATGATGAATTATGTTTAGGGAATATATTTGAACTCTACAAACTTATTCCATGTGGTCTTGTATTACCATTTAAGTCAGCGCTCTCAAAATTTAAACATAACCTCAACCTCGCGTGTTTTTGTATTAATTGTTCAATTGATTTAACAGTTTCTTATAATTTAAGAACATAATTCATAGTTCATATTATGTGAATTAAAGTATCTCAATGATTCAAAATAATTAAATTAAGAGGGTAGAAGACAAATCGATCACTAGAAAACTATTATTCCATGGGTTGCGTGGTCATCGTGGAGACGTCTTTCCTGAGCAAGGGATTGAAAGGGTAGAAACCAATATCGTCTCTAATATTGATTCCAACCCAATTAATAATATTAAGAGAAGAAGAAATTTTAACAAAATATAAGAAAATATAATAAATAAAAGACGAACAAATAAGTTTATTACAAAAATGAAAACATTACAACATGATGAAGATAAGAAGACTTCAATGAGGGAATCCTTGCTTCAAGAGCTACCCCTCTTACAATGGTTGGAGAATTTGGGTGAAAACAAGTATCATCTACCTACAATATCACAATTAACGTCCCAAAACCTCAAAATGAAAAAAAACTAATTTATAGAGTGGAGGGGAGGCTAGGTTACAAGTGGTTTCAATTGTGAATGGGGAAATTTGGCCAAATATTTTAATCCAACTTGCACCACCCATTTGACCACGAAAATGCGTGAATCAGATATACTTCTAGAAGGATGATTTCTGAGAAATTGAATCTTAGAGCTCCTATAAAAATTTGGGTATAATCGAAGAATAGATGAAGACGTTATGGCCCAAATACAGAACCCATGTCCAATCTGGTGGGTCCTGCCCACCTTTGCCTTCAAGGTCCATTTAGTCCAACCAAATGAAAGATTCAGATCTAATGTCCTGAACAAAGGTTGTAGAAAATTATGTGATAAACATTGTTAAAAACGTTTATGTTCAAATAATTCATATTAAAATATTTTGTGCAAAATAATACAATGCATTTGAAAAGGTTAAAACTGGAATTTTCATCAAATTTTTAAATGAATGATCTAATCCCAAATATTTCATAAAGGAATGTATTTTGCACAATGTGAGGAAATTATGCATTTATTATAAATAAAATATTCAACAAAATAGTTTTTTATCACTACAGTATATCAAGGAATTTAGTTATAGGTCCCCTCATAGGATCCTAAAAATTAGGATCATGTTTTTTCTTTTATGGTCTTCACTAAGTAGTTTCTCAAGTGTTAGTTCTCATAGACCCTTTGGGATGAGGTTTCATCGTGTGTTACCAATTATGGCTAGGTTAAATTTATTTAAACATAGGATAAGTCTAATGGAATTTATGAGGTCACCCTTGTGGGAATGGAGGTTTTTGAGGTCTCCCATGTGGGTTTGGAATTTCCAAAGGATGGGTTTGCGTCAGAGGTTAGAAGAGGATTATTTAATGATATTATCCCATATTTTTCTTTTTTTGGATGAATACCATGGGGATTCCTACTTTTAATATAGATTAGGGGATCATGGAGGGTTCCCAATTATTGTTCACTTGGGAGATGGTAATTTCTTATTTTAGAATTTTGGATGAGGGGTTTAGGATTTTGTCAACCTACATTCCCTTATGTGTTTTGGACAAGAACATTTAAGAGATTTTTTGTTCAGGTTTTTGATTTTGAAGGAAACCTTTAATATATAACAAGTTTTTTAATTATATATTAGTATGACATGGATTTTTTCCTCTATGGAACTCACAATGTGGTTTATATTATAAAAGGTTGTGTATTTTTCCAAGGATAATCAGTCACGCATCAATATGCTAATGCTGGGTTAGGATATTAGGCTAGTCAGTTTATAATAATTTTATAAATTGATATTCCCTATAGTTTTTTCATCAAATGTTTATTACAAGTTTAAATCATTCTTTTAGAGTCCTAGATCCTAGAAGAATAACTTTTTTGTTTTTGATGACTATGATGAGATCCTAGTGTCCATCAGTGTGGCATGTTAATGTTTTCAACATCAAGAGTTTCTTTTTTATCCATTGGATGTACCTAATTTTATGATGTTAGGCAATTAATGTATTATAACTCATTTTTTCATAATATAGAGAAAGGGTAGATTTACCTTGGTTATTAAGCTAGAACCTAAGGTTAGCTATTTTAATTTATTCATAACATTTTATTCATTTTTATCTATCTTTTATTTATCTTATATGATTTTTTAGTTTTTAACAAGGATGAGAACATCATGGGTTTCATGTACATGTTATGACCCGAAATTTTAGGACCTCCATTGGGAGTTTCCTATTGATATTTACATATCATCCCCTATATAGGTACCTTGAAGCGCATGCAGACCTTATGTATATATTAAGGTTAAATGTAGTACATTTTGGATCTAAGAGGAGGCCCAAAATTTCATGGTCATGTTGATCCACTAATGTGGAGATTGAGGTTCAACAAGGATTAGTTTGATTGTCATGGATACTAGGTATATGGTCATATTAGGAATGGAAGAAGAACCTTTTTTTATTTTATTTTCTCTGTTTATTCATTATGTTTGGTTAGTGTAGTGGGAGACCAATGTCTATATATTAGCATAATGGGACTCTGTTTTCCACATTTCATTTATTACATCATCCTTCTATTTAGGTTTTTAATTAATGAAAACAAGAATGCTTATACGAGGGAATGGTGCTTGGTTTTTTCACTATTATTTCTCTCTGATCTAAGGTCATTTTCTCCACATTGTATACCTTTTAGGACCTTAATGCTTGTTGGAAGATACTATTATATGATCAGACATGCTTTAGGCCTTTTATAATCCAAATTAAAGGATGGTTATGGTTAATTTATGCCAATTCATGATAGTGAATAAACTGGAAGATTATATTAGTATAAGCTATTCTAGAACATTATCCATGAACAGGATTTAAAATTATTCAACCTACTTGTACATACAAAAATTGGAATTGGAATCATAAATTGAGGAATAATATCATACCCTACCCAAATTATTTTCACACCACTTATCCTTTATTACAATAAAGAAACTCAAAGGGATGGTGTAGAGAAAGAAAATATGGTTTCATTACTAAGAAAGGTGAAGTTCTTGGAGTTAAGCTTTGACAAGGATGAAGTTGTATGTTTTGGGACATGATTGTGCATACCATCAGAGCCTAATTTAAATAACAGGATATTATATAGTCCTTACATCTCAACCATATATATCTACCATGAGGAAAAATAAGTATATAGATATCTATGACCAATTATAGTTGGAAACTACGAAGTATATTTTTGAATAAAAATCAATTTTCTTAGTATTCTAAAAACTTATGGCAGAATGAAAAATTCCAAGGTAATGATTCAACTATTACCCATACCAATATATAATTGGGGTAACATCACAATAGATGTTTCCATGGATCTTCTAGATGCATCTAAAAAAATTCTATATATTTTGTGGTCTATTTTCATACAAAAACTACCCACATAATTACCATTTAAAAATACATCTACCTTGATAAAATTATAAATAAATTTGTTACAAAAGTCATGAGGTTTTATGAAACAAAACTGTCAATTATATCATATCAAGATTTGAGGTTCACTTAAAATTTTTAAATGACTCTTCAGAATAAATTCAAAAAAAAATCTAAATTCAATGCAACATATCACTCTCAGGTAGATGGTCAATCTGAATGCGTCATTCTAAATCTTGAATATATACTCAAACCCTATGAAATGGACTTCATAGGTGGTTGGGATCAACTTCTTTATCAAGTAAATTTATCATAAAACAATATATTCGACACAATCATTTAGATGGGTCCATATAAATGCCTTTATTGGAATAGTATTTAAACTCTGATGTGTTTAGATAAATTTTTTGAGTGTATTCTATTAAGGCTTTAACTAATTGAAAAATTGAAGAAATAAGAAAATCCAAATAGCAAAACAACATATCACTACTAAGTTGACTGATGATTATTTATATGAATCATCAATGATATATGGAGTATAATTTTAGAGATATATTTTTTTCATTATATATCTTATTTGATGATATACATGAGAATGAGGTGGAAGGGAGTTCTAATTCCAAGACACATTGGCCCATTTGAGTTCCTTGATCTTATAGGATTTATTTCCTATCAACTAGAACATTCTCAAAACCTATATAAAGTATATAATATGTTCTTTATATCCCTTATTATGAATTACATACTTTATATATCATATTTATTTAATCCATATATGATGCAGTTAGAGTATGATCCTTCTTATGAGGAGGGGGTGATGATGATCTTGGATCATACAGATAATTTTTTTCAACAAGAAAACTCACCATGAAAAAGTACTGTGAAGAAACCATATGTATAAAGAAGAAACATGGGAAAGTGAGGATATAATGAAATAGATGCTACCTAATATATTTACATCTTATAGATTCAGTTAATATTTTAATGATGAAATTTTGAAATGGTGGAGAATTTAATGACTTATACTTTTAAATATAAGATTTCTTCTAAATATAAGTGTGTATAAATAAGTTACTTGTATCCAATAAAAAACAATATTTCATAAATGGAAATAAATTAATTTCTTTATAAATATACTTTATTAAATTTTAATAATTATAATGGATTAACAAACATGGAACAATAACAAAACTAAAAGATGAAATTTTGGTGCATTATGATCTCCACGAATTATCACATATGTGAAAATTTGTAAAAACAAATATACTATTAGAAATAGGATTATAGTTTTATAATTAAAATTTATATAACCATGAGTGGAAGTTATGTGAATAAATAATGGTACATATAAGTGGTATATATAGTATTTTTAATATTATATTACTATTTCAATAATAAGTTAATTGTTGGAGAATTCACATGTCCAGTCGAATTGTAAAATGACCACTAGTTTAAATGAGTAATTAAACTTTTAAATAGATTTTACCATCAATTAAATAATTAAATAAAATTTTAAAATATCATATAATATTTACTCAATCAAAGAATCATATAGTAAGTATAAGTATACATTTTTAGTAAACCATGTTTTACATTGTTAAAAAAATATTTTTTTACTATGAATAAATACTGAAATAACACAATATTAACATTTATTTTGAAAAATATATATTTTATTTTTGTAATCTGAAAATTTTAATTATTTTAGGGATAATATTTGTATTTTTCATGGATATTAAAATACATAGTTGAATAGTAAAATATTGTATAAGTATCATATTTTGAAATAGTCTACTTGAAGTTTTTTTAGGTTGTTATAATTTTGAGTGATATTATAATATACTATTTACTATTAAATAACAAGACCCATACTAATGAATCATAATTGTGATAACTATTTGAGGAAATAATAATATATTCAAATGTTTTATTCAAAAGAAAACATATCTGCCTCATTGGTATTATTTAATTATAGAAATATTGTTTGAAAATATTTGTATGGGTGATTCTCATAAGATTTAAAGATGATATATTTAAATCATATAATTATTAACTTAAGCATAAATTTAACCTCATATTCATCTTGATACTTTTTTTCAACCAATAACAAAATCTTATATCTTCAAGCTTTGTATCTATCTATAAGGAGATTGGTTGATTGAACTATGAGGTTCTCCATAACTAAAATGTTTTATCTAATAAGTTTTTATGAATATTCTATTCAACCCCACATGTACCAAAACCATAAAATAGTTGGTGTTCTATCCGTAATAAAATATATTTCTTCAAATAAGGTATTAGTAATAATGGAAGGATAATTATACTAAGTCCACATTTTTATATCCTAATTCTTAGTGGAAGCTTTAGGGTTCAAGTTTCTACCACTCAAATGTATATATTTTGAAGTGAAGTTTGAAAGCTAAGTGGCCCCCTTCACCATCTGAATTCAATGATAAAATACATCAGTAGTTATGGTTTTCCAACACCAGGGAATGGTATAGGGGAGAATCCTTCATTAAAAAACCCACCCTCTTTAAACACATCCCAGGGAGAATCTATATATGAGGTTTCCCTATATCTTATTATTCATTTTTCTAAGTGACCATCCCAAAGGAATTGTTCAATTGGAATTTCATACTTTTCTGTCCAATAAATGGGTAGTCATTGGACTTTCCAAACCTTCTCTCTAATTATCCAATATGGATAAAATTATGATCCAAACTTAGTATACTCCCAAGATTAATTGGTTAGGATATCTTCAAGTAATAAAATAATCTAAGAATCTATATCTATATATGTTATCATTAACCAAAACTAATACACTACCATTAATTATTTCTCATCATATACCCCACTATAGGATAATAATAAAATTCATTAAAGATATCTGAACTATTATATAAACTATAAGACATGTTGGGATCACATGTAATGGAATTATCAATTCATGCCTCCAGTACCCTATCCCAAAGGGAGTTAATATATGATTACATTGTACATATACCAATGTAATTTTAATAAATTATCATATATATTTTATTTTAAATGATTAATGTGAAGAGAGGATGATATCCCATCATTCATGCCATATCCTCCATATCCCAAGACACCCTTTAAATACTATAAATGTTGGAAAGCTCTAGGTAAATGGTTAACAATGAGAGTACCACCATAATTAAGGACTCATAACCACAAAAATTATTTTTCATATAAAAATATAAAAATTAATGGGGATTGTAAATTCGTAAAGGTTTGTTTCCTTGTTGGGAATGTGATAACATCTAAGAAATTCAAGTCAATAGAATAACTATAAGGTTTATTTGTTAGCCTTTTACTAAAATATAATCCAACATTAAAAAGGACTTATTTTTACTCTTAAATGAGGATCCTATGGTAGGAAGATCCATTTTCTGATAAAAATTACTAAGAAATGCATAATCAAAATTTCCAAGGATACCCCCAAACCATACATTTGATCCCATGAGGTAAAACTACTCTCTTCTTGAATAGTCTAGTATAAACCCACTATTCAATGGTTCCATTGATATGGAAATTTCATTGGGTGACATATAAATGATTTTAATCCATTATGTTATAATTTGATGTTGAAATATTCACTAAACAGGATAATTGAATTAGGATGAATCCCTCACCTCTGTTGTCCCTCAACTGTTGTTAATGCCCATTTCTCTCAAAAGGTAATCTGTTTGGGATCACTCTATTTGTTGGTTATTGGAAATAATCCATCGTAAGTATCACCAAAACTACCTAAACCTAGTCTACCATTAATATCTATACATAATGTTCTTCACAAATGTGATGAACCCAAGAGACCCATGTCGATACATTAGAAAATCCAACCCCAGGGAGAAGATTCAATTTTGGGTTCCAACCCTCCCTTGAGTTAATATGTTAAGAAGTAAGAATCATAAAATAATCAAAATATATGGCTTGGATATTATTTAATTTATTATCTATGATTCGTGTGGAAAGGGATATAATGTTCACTACCTCAACACTATAAGATTAATCAAGATAGTTATCAAAGGAAACATATATATAATCATGCCCAATTAATATAAAACCCCACTAGTGGTAGGTTCTGATCAAGATCTGGGATCATATGGTCATCTTAAAGGACAAAGTTATATAGGAGTATCCAATTGGTTAATTGTTAGTATTTATCCTCTAATTCTAATAAGTATATAATAAATTCATAATAGGATAGAATCTGATATCAATGACTAGATTAAATGTTCCTAATTATAAAATCTTGACATTAAAAATAACTTTGGGAAATGTATTGTGAAGTGTTTATATCCATTTAGTTCATCAAGTTATTTGTAAGTACAATCAAAGTCTAAAATTTTAGAAAATTCTAAACATTATGGAATTGTTATAAATTAATCATCTCACACTAAAGTGAACAATAGCTCTAACTTACATAGATGATAAAGATTGGTGTCATTCAATATAAATATATTTAACCCTAATGAATGCATGAGGAAATAAAATAATATCTTACTACATACCCTATAATGTCATTTTGTAAAGATAGATCTTGCTATAATATCCACAAAATGATTATGATCCAATGTATAGTGTGTATCTATTAATATATGGGTATAGAAAAAAACTTTTATCCTCTTAATTAATAAGTCAAGCCTAGGGAATACTGAACTGACAATTCCATTTTTATTTGATTTTTGGATAAACCTCTTTACGGGTGAGCGGTAACCTCACAACTACTTGATTCAACCCAAACCACCAAATTCAAAATTCAAAAAAAAGATAGAGATCCCAAATTTTAAATTCAAAATAACCATCTGCCATTCGAAAAGCCTAGGGAATACCATAAATCACTTTGTTTACAAAATAAGAAAATTCCATTCAAACCAAATGAATCTTATAATTGGAAAAATCTTATGAGAACTGATGTAACACCCTAATATTTTATTTTACTTTAAATGAATACTATGTTCTATAACATGCACCACACACAACCCCAATCATAAAAAAATCTATGAAATAATATTATTTTAAATATGACTACTATAACCTAGTTCTTGGGTTTGGTGGGTATTAATTAGAATATGTAAATTATGAAATATATGCATAGAGTATTTCCATAATAAAAATAATATATTCAATCAATAAAATATGTAAATTCATCTAATTATTGTTAATAGGTATAGTAATAGAATAAATTCCTCTTATTCCATAAGAATATATTCCCCATAAAAATTGTCTTTAGGTTATTTATGTGAGAATTAATAGAAATAATTTCTCCTGTTTTTAGAAATATTATTTGAAAAAACGGCCATAATTTTTTAATTTAGTTTTTCAAAATTATCATTGGGAGATTTTTTATATTTTTCAAAAATAGTTTCACTTTCAGGTGAATAATAAAAGAATATTGATTTTATAATTACTATCAATTGTATGACATTATAATGATATAATAATAACTTATAATTTTATAAAAACTATTTTAAATAAGAAATATATATTTAGGATTTAATTTAAGTTGTATGAAAATAATTTTTGTCTTACAAATATATGCTTAACATTTTAGAAATCTAAGTAATGTTCTTATTTAAATAAAACTAATTTTCATTATTCTCTATTTATCATGTCTTCAAAATATTCCATTTATTTTTGGTTTTTTAAAGAAAAATAATTCTAATTTTATTTAAAATAATCCAATTAAATCTATTTTAATGAATATTATAATTAATTTTGAGGTAAAATATTTTTTATTCTAAAAATATTCTTTTTTTCAAAGAATATATTTTGTTGTGTTTTACGATCATATATTAAAAGTAGTATTTAACACTTTAGGAAATTGAATCAAGTAAAATAGATTCTATATTTTGAATAATAATAAATAATATTAAAAAATTATTTCAACTACTACTTGGGTCATACAAATTGTAATTGAGGTAAAAATGCATTACAACAGTAAATATTAAAATGGTTTTAAAGGTAATTAAACTAAAAAAAGGTTTAAAATGACCTGTCTAAATTATTTTATTTGGTCATATTTAGACCATATCCCTATAATAACCAAAAAATTGAAAAAAAAATAGCCACCTGACATATGTAAGACAAATAATATATCATAATATTTCAACAACATACAAGACATCCACCAACATCAATTATAAATTGGAACCCCCAATGCACACTTATTAACCCCATTAAAGTTACTTATCATGGAAAATTAATAAAAAAATAACTTCTTGTATTTATTATACAAATCCTATTGAATATTTTCTTTCACTAATACATTATTATTATGAATTAAAGTGTAAACCAAAGGAGGTATTCCAAATAAGAGGTATAAATCATAACTGAGTTCATTATTTTTATTTCTTATTGTACCTATATCAATTTTATAATAACACTAATAATATTATAACATAATTATCATAAATATATTGAAATTTTATTATATTGTTTCCAAAACCTTTATCCATGTTTTTTAAATCAAATGTGAGATAAAATCATTACTCGTTCATACATGTGGACTATTATCTCCATGAAGCGATGTATTTGTTTTCATGACCACCATTCTTCGATGGTAATTATGATGGATATAATGTTTTGATTTTTTATATTTGATATAAATATTATTTTTGATGGTTTATATATAATATAACTTGGTATCATTTAATTAATTTTAAAAATATAATGTCACTCATGTGTATGCGTAGACTTCCCCCAATATAAAGGGGTGTGATTTGTTTTTAATTTATACTATAAATGGATGGTAATAAGTATGGATTTAGTGAGTAAATATAATATTTAAAATATGATTATTAATCTATTATATTAAAACATTATCTATTTTATAACGACCCATACATTACATACATTGTTAGTACTTCAAAATTGAAGTACACTTATTACAACATATAACAAACCCATGAAAGGACCTTATAGGTATAGTGTCTTTAGAAACTGGGAAACATAAACAACCGGTTCCTAAAGCGTCTACACTGTCTCCCATTTATTTCATCATATCTAGAGTCCCTTTTGGCATATATTACTTAATAACCTTCTTCCTGATCTGGGGAAAGTAAACATACAAAAGGGTGAGCACAAATGCTCAGTAAGGGTAAACAAAATAAATATCAATCACATTATATTCATAAGAACATAACATTTTGGAAATCTTACCCTGCAAAAGAGATGATAATTTCATAACATGGGATAAATCATGGTAGTGAAATGTAATCACAATATTCATAACATAAAACATGAAGCTTTGTGGCATACACACATAATCATATAGAATCATTTCTTATTAGTCAAGACTCATTTCCAAGACTATCTTAGTGGACAAATTCCATTTCTGAACCGAGTTCATTCCTTATTTCAGTACTGTTTCACTGAACTAGTTTAACCTGCCGTTCCAGCCATGTCTATCTCATTAGATATAAAATCTTTACCCAATGCATTGGAGGGATATATAGGTCCCACCCATCTCATAATGATACCATTCTTATGTGTGCAAAAAAATCATAAACCATACATCATAGCATAACCCATGTAATAAAAATGGGATTCTTAAACATCGTGACATCATAAAACAATTCATATAAGATAAAGGAATTCAAAAAAATAATTCCATCACAATATAATCAAATAAATGTAATTATAGGGATAGAAACATAACCCTTTATTATATTAGATGGAAAATAATTTTGATAAAACACTTCAACTCCATTCTTGAGGAAAATATCCTTTCTAATTCAAAAACACTTTTCTTTTAATACCATGTCATACAACTCTAAACTAAAAAAAGCTGATTAAAAATAAACATGAAAACTTGTAAAGGAAGCTTCTTGGAAATAATGTTTTAAATATCCATTCATACCGTATATGTTTAAAAAAACATTCTTCTCGTACTTTTTTCAAAAAAGTCAAAAATTACCTTGTACGAAAAACAAAAAAAGATCCCTTTCATATCTTTTACTAAAAACTCACCGAAGGGTAAAATTGGATTTAAAAAATTGTAGGTGCCTAGAAATAATATTACAAATTTAGGAAACATGGATGTGGATGATAAAATACACCCCAGTAAATTCCAGAATATAAACAATCTCGGATAAAAATGAGATTGTGATATTTCCCTTACCTTAGGTTTGATTTGATTCATAACTATCCGAACCTCCTGTATAATGATTTAAATAATGTCATTGACTTATTCCAGAATCATACTAATTTTTATGATATCATATATACTCATATTCTTAGCTTATTATTAGTAATATTTCATTGCTACTTGTTATTTGGGTGTTTATTACTTTTTGTTCTTATGCGTGTTTTGTCGAATAAATTCTTATTCATCTTTTTAGGTTATAGATACCACATTTTTAGAATGTTATTGGTGTAATATATTTCATATTTATTCACTCAATTCATTTATGTAATCATTATTCAATGAAAATCATGTAGAACGAGTCGCTTCACATCGTGGAGACGGTATTCCGTACGTACGCACGATCGATGATATCATTCCCATGATCGTGGAATTGTATTGGATTGTATGTATACTATTTCAGAATCAATATCACTTTACAATAATCATATATATATTCATTATTTACACCATTTTACCCATCCAAGTAAGGTGGTGGTGGAAAATAGATTACACCACGACATGGAGACAATATTCCATACTTACGCATGCGCGGTGATTTCGGTTTCCGTAGGATGGATAGATGGTGAAATAGTGTTGTTTCATACTTATAATAACATATCAGTATATGAGTGATACTGATGTTATTAATTCATAATTAAACAACTAATGAAGAAGAATTGGAAGAAGAAATAAAGTTGAAAGAATCGGTAACAAACATTACCTCTTCTTTGAAGCGCTTCTTTGAGACCTCCTTTTAGGGCACTAAACTTTGTCTTTGAAGAAGACCAGGACCTCTATGATGTTTCTAGGGAAGTGGAAAATAGAATTTGGCATGGGTTGGCTGATCTTGAAGGCTCAAAGTGATGTGAGGAAGAGAGGGAGGAGGTTCCCTTTTATAACGGAGGAGAGGGGCACCTTTGGAAAAACAAAAAATATTATTTTATTATAAAGCCACATTCAGTTTTAAATAGCTCCAAATTGATTTATTTCGAAGCTAATGTAGGGATGGGTCAAAATAATCTCATCCAATATAATTTTAACAAGTTAATTTATATTTTAACCTTATCATTTAGATTTAACTTTAAGTTAGATAATTTTACTTTTACCGTGTCTTTTTGTGTTCTTACACTATAAAGTTAATAAACTTACTATAATAAGAAAAATGAACCCCAAATTGTTTATTATTAATATATATAACCTTATATAATTTATTTGGCCGACCCATAGATTTTTAAAAATAAAATAACAATTAATAATATAATATTTGTTTTAAAAAATATTTTATGTCAATTTTGACATTATTTAGTAATTGATTTTTGTAAAAATCATAACAGAATGATTAGTTTGAAAACAGTTAATTAAATCAATAAAAACATGTCATAGTAACATATAAAATTATTGGGATTCATAAAAAGTCTGAAATTATATTTATTTGGCTATTTATAACATCAATTATGTCAATATTTCATTAATAAGATAATTACTCCATCATCATTATGTCATAAATAAATTACATTATTTAATGTCTAAAAATTACAAATAAATTACCATTATGTTGGAAAAATCTTTATCAGTCTAATGAATATTTATAGTTGAATTTATCTTATGTATAACCCAATATTAGAAATTATTTACTTATTAAAATTTTATTTTAACTATTTTAACAATACTTTAAATAAATTAATAATAAATGTCCTAATCTAATCCAAGTGGGCCTAAATGGTCATATTTTATTCCTAATGTTGTTTTTGGTCGAATTACACTTATCCAATAGAATTAGGTCATGTGTTAGGGTAATAATAATATCATTTTACCATTAATTACCCTATTTACTTTTAACCGTGGTAAATAAAAGTAAAAAGTTACTATTCACCAAAAATTATTTTCATCTCATTGAACCACATTTTACATACTGACATCAACCGTGTCTCTCGGATTTTTGAAATCTCACTCACAGAAGTGGTAAAATTAAGTTTTATGTAAATTTGCAAATTCTTCTAGGAGGTGGGTAAAAGACGGTGAAAAGTTCAATAAGATTTTTATATATCTAAAATTATTATAAAATTACTCCAATGAATTACATTGAACTTATATAGGTATTGTGTATCAGTTTTGACCTAAAATAAATTTAAATAAAATAAATAATTATTTAAATAAAAATTCGGTTTTTAAATAGAAACCCAGTGTTTTCACCATTCATCAAAAATTAAATGTTTCCATAAAAATACCAAAATTTTACCCTAGTCTAATTTCGATATTCCAAATCCAAAAATGAAGTCCATTTTGAAAAATAAAATTTACAAAAATTCAAAAAGTGGTTATCACTATTCATAACAGCTAGTTTTAATAATATTTTAATAGCATATCATTGTTTAGTGAAACTCGGTATTGCGTACGATGCAAGCTATTAAGGAAGGTCGTGATTGCATGTAAAGCAAGCCAAGATAGAGTTGTGTGTAGTGAAAATTTTTTTTTTATGATTTATATAAAATAAAAACAAAATATTTCTTATAAAAGTCTCGGGTGTTACATTCTACCCCCTTTAAAATGAATTTCGCCCTCGAAATTCGTCACTTGTAACAAACAGATGAGGATACCTCTCCCTCGTCATATGCTCAAGCTTCTACGTAGCTTCGTCTAATTTGTGGTTCCTCCATAAAACTTTCACCAATCGAGTGGTCTTGTTCCGTAGGACTTTTTCACTATGATCGAGAATCTCTATCGGCTGTTCTTCATAACAAAGATCTTGTTCCAGTAGTACAACTTCTGAGCTGAGTACATGTGAAGGATCAGGTATGTACTTTCTCAGGAGAGATACATGGAACACATCATGAACTTGAGAGAGATTCGGTGGAAGCGCCAATCGGTAAGCTACCTTCCCAACATGATCCAGTATTTCGAAAGGACCGATATACCTAGGGCTCAGCTTTCCCTTCTTTCCAAATCTCATTACTCTCTTCCAAGTAGATATTCGTAAGAACACTTTATCACCCACTTCAAACTCTAAGTCTTTTCTTCGGTTTTCGGTATAACTTTTTTGTCGAATCTGAGCGGCTCTTATGTGTTGTTGAATAGATCGGACCTTTTCTTCCATCTCATCAACAAGATCAGGTCCTAATAGATGTCTTTCCTCAACTTCATCCCAGCAAGTTGGATTCCTACATTTATTTCCATAGAGAGCTTCATAAGGAGCCATCTGAATATTGGAGTGAAGGATATTATTATAAAGAAAATTCCACCAAAGGTAGGTGTTGATCCCAAACTCCTTTGAAATCCATAGAGCAAGCTCTCAACATATCTTCTAGGGTTTGAATTGTCCTCTTAGACTAACCATCTGTCTGAGGATGATAAGAATTGCTGAAACTCAACTCTATATCCAGAGTATGCTAAAGACTTTTCCTGAACTTTGAGGTAAACCTCGGATCCTGATCATATATAATAGAAAGTGGTACTCCATGTAATCTTACCACTTCCTTTACATATATCCTCGCAAGGTGATCAAGAGAGAAATCCTCTCTAATAGCAATGAAGCGTGCAGACTTTGTAAGATGATCAACTATGAACCAGATAGCATTATTTCCTTTGGATGTTTTAGGAAGTCCTATGACAAAGTCCATAGTGATGTTTTCCCATTTTCATTTGGGTATGGGTAATGGTTGTAATATCCCCTTAGACTTCTGTCTCTCAGCTTTAACTTGCTGACAAACCAAGCATTGAGAGACATATTCATCAACATCTCTTTTCATGCCATCCCACCAGAAGTACTCTTTCAGGTCCCTATACATCTTTGTGCTTCTAGGATGAAGAACTATGAGCCTCATCCAGCAGCTCCTTCTTTAATTCGAGGATGGGAGGAACACAAACCTGATTCCTAAACTTTATCATCCCATCACAATCAAGGTTGAATTCAGGAAAATTTCTCACCTTCGTTTGTAACTCTACACCTTCTTTCTGTGCCTCTATAATCTTCACTTGTATAGATGGTTGAACATTCATTTGAGAAAGATACGATTTTTCCCCTTTCATTATATTTCCATCATCCATCCTTTGTAAATCCATCAATATTGGATCTTTTGTGATCCTCATCATGGATAAACTGGCATGGTCTTGTCGACTAAATGCATCTGCCACCTTGTTTGCTTTCCGAGGGTGGTAATGAATTGAGCAGTCATAATCCTTAATTAGCTACAACCATCTTTTTTGGTGCATATTCAGCTCCTTTTGTGTGAAAATATACTTTAAACTTGTATGATCAGTATAAATGTCACACCTTTATCCATAAAGATAATGCCTCCAAATCATTAATGCAAAGATTACCGCATCTAACTCTAAATCATGAGTTGGGTAATTTTGCTCATGGATTTTCAACTATCATGAGGCATAAGCTATCACCATATCATTTTGCATAAGAACACACCCAAATACCTTCTTGGATGCATCACTGTATATCACAAACCTTTCTCCACTACAAGGCAGTGTGGGCACAGGTGCACTGGATAACCTTATTTTCAACTCCTTGAAATTCTCTTCACATTCCTCTGTCCAAACAAACATAACT
This sequence comes from Viscum album, assembly GCA_963277665.1. NCBI lineage: Eukaryota > Viridiplantae > Streptophyta > Magnoliopsida > Santalales > Viscaceae > Viscum > Viscum album. Next base: position 2,041,577,850 of record OY728142.1, on the reverse strand, counting down.
CCTTTCCGAGTCAACCTGGTAAGTGGATTAGATAATCATGAAAAATATTTCAAAAAATGTCAATAATATCCAGCCAAACCAAGAAAACTTTGGATCTCAGTTACTGTTGTTGGTCTCGACCATCTTTCAATAACCTTTGTTTTTGCTGGATCCACAAATATCCCCTATTTTGAGATTATGTGACCCAAAAATGAATCTTTTTTAAAACAAAATTCACACTTGGTAAATTTGGCATAAAGCTTCTCTTTTCTCAGGGTCTTCAATATAATTCTCAAGTGATCTTCATGTTCTTCCTTGATCTTTGAATATATAAGAATATAGTCTATAAAGACTACCACAAACCGATCAAGATAGTCCTTAAAGACTCTATTCATCATATCTATAAAGATAGCAGGGGCATTAGTAAGACCAAATGGCATCACTATAAATTCATAGTGTCCATACCTTGTACGGAAAGTCGTCTTTGGTATATCCTCTCTTTTGACCCTTAATTGATGATACCCTCAATGAAGATCAATCTTGGAAAAGTATTGAGCTCCGCGTAGTTGATCAAATATGTCATCAATGCGTGGGAGAGGATATTTTTTCTTGATAGTGATCTTGTTATGTTCTCAATAATCAATGCAGAGTCTCATTGATCCATCTTTCTTCTTAACAAACAGAACAGGTGCTCCCCAAGGTGACGCACTAGGGCGTATGAACCCCGTTATCAAGATTCTCTTGGAGTTTCTTCTTTAATTCCTACAACTCAATTGGGTACATTCTATAAGGTGTCATTGAAATAGGTAAACCACCCGGTACGAGTTCTATTGAAAACTCAACTTCACGACTTGGTGGAAGACTCGGCAATTCCTCTGGAAAGACATCATCAAACTCCCATACAATGGGAATATTCTTAATCATCAGTTTCTCACCAACCATTTGAGGTAAATAACCTTAATTTAGTGGAATCAAGATCCATAAGATGGAAGAAATTTCCACTGGAAGTTTATGTTCATCCTTGCATCGATAGACGGTCAAAGACTGATCTAGAATATGAAATGTGACTTCCCTTCTTTGGAAACTGATATGATCTCCATATAGAGAAAGACAATCCATGCCATGAATCACATCAAATTCCACTATAGGGAGGATCACAAGATTTGAAGGAAGCACTTTCCCAAAACTTCACTCGGAGAAGAATTATAAACTTTTGATGCGACTGTTGTGCCATTAGGGGTTTCCACGGCTAACTCAACATCTAATTGTTGAGGTAATATGGCGATACCCTTAGAAAATTCTTCAGAAATAAAGGAGTGGGTGGATCCAGAATCAAATAAAAAATTTGCTACTTTAGAGTGGATGGTAAGTGTACCTTTCACCACTTCGTTATCATACTCAACATCATTGATAGAAATTTCATGTGACTTTCCTTTGTCTTTAGCCTTAAGAGTTTGCTGACGTAGATCGTCATCAATAACCCTTGGATTAGGGCATTGATTGGCATAATTTCCCATTTCCTTGCACTTGTAACATTGAAGTGTATGAGGTGAACTCTGTCAAGACATTCCATTGTTTACATCACTAGACATCTTCTTCCCATCATTGAGGCATTCAAATGCCTGATGACCTTCCTTTCCACATTTGGAACATTTACTTTTCCCTTTAAGACAACTCCCTCCATGTTTCCTTCCACACTTTGAGCATAAGGTAAAACTCATCTTCTTTTCAGTGTGCTCTTTAGATTTTCCTTTGAATTCCATTTTCCTCTTCTTATCAAACCCATATGACTGATGGGTTACTCCAATCTCCATCTCAACTTTGACATCACATCGAACGATTTCCTCATAACTATTGAAGTCCCTTATGGCTAACGCCCTTCGAAGACTTGGTTTTAAGCCACTAAAGAATAGATCGATCTTACTCTCAGGTTTGATAATAATACCAGAAGAGTACCTTGCAGATCTTGTAAAATTTTCTTCATAGGTACCAACAGATTTATCATCCTTTTTCTTTAGTTCATGACACTCCTTCTCCATCATTGTTTGGAGAATACGAGGGAAGTACTTATTGAAAAATAAGTTCTTGAACTCGTCCCATTCCATGGACTCAATTTTATCTCTTGGCCTTGTATTCTTGATAATATTCCACCATTGATCAGCATCACCTTCCAAACGATACACCGCTAAGATGAATTTATCATGTTCAGAGCATTGAAGAATTGAAAATATCTTTTCAGTAGTACTGATCCATTGTTCATCAACTAATGGATCAGTAGACCTACTAAATCAAGGTGGACGCTGTCACATGAAGGATTCAACAAATTGTTTCTCCTTTATTTGCTCGGTTGGACGTCCTGAATGATTCATAGCTTGAGAAAGTTGTGTGAGCATGGCTACAAGATTTTTCATTCCATCTCCCATAACGTTTGGTTTCTCAGGGGGAAAATCATTTCATTTCCCGTCACATTCCGCATTAACACGGTTCCTTAGGGTTCCATCCATTGATTAAAACCAAGAAGAATAGTGTCAACAACAATAATTATAATAGGAAAACCGCATAATCAAGAATAAAATTTCACACTTAAGGTCTTATCATAGGTTATTCATGGCCTTTCTAAAACACCAATATTGTGTTCTATGCTTAGACATATCCTTAGGGTTCTTACTAAGTCTTTCACATCCTAGATTCCAAAGGTTGACTATACCTTTCCTCTAATACCAATTATAACGACCCATACTTTAAAAACATTGTTAGTACTTCAAAATTGAAGTATAGTTATTACAACATATAACCAAACCATGAAAGGACTGTATAGGTATAGTGTCTTTAGAAACTGGGAATCATAAACAACTGGTTCATAAAGCGTCTACACTGTCTCCCATTTATTTCATCATATCTATAGTCCCTTTTGGCATATCTTACTTAATAAGCTTCTTCCTGGCCAGGGGAAAGTAAACATAAAAAAGGGTGAGCTCAAATTCTCAATAAGGGTAAAAAAAGAAATATCAATCACATCATATTCATAAGAACATAATATTTTGGAAATCTTACCCTGCAAAAGAGATCATAATTTCATAACATGGGATAAATCATTGCAGTGAAATGTAATCAGAATAATCATAATTTAAAACATGAATCTTTGTGTCATAAACACATAATCATAGAGAATCATTTCTTATTAGTCAAGACTCATTGCCAATACTATCTTAGTGGACAAAGTCCATTTCTGAACTGAGTTTATTCCTCGTTTCAGTCCAGTTTCACTAAATCGGTTTAACCTGTCGTTCTAGCCATGTCTATCTCATGAGATATAAAATCATACCCAATGAATTGGAGTGAGATATAGGTCCCACCCATCTCATAATTATACCATTTTTATGTGTTCTACAAAATCATAAACCATACATCATAGCATAACCCATGTAATAAAAATGTGATTCTTGAACATCGCGACATCATAAAACAATTCATATAAGATAAAGGAATTCATAAAAATAATTCCATCACAACATAATCAAATCAATTTAATAATAGGGATAGATATATAACCCTTTATTATATTAGATGGAAAATAATTTTGATAAAATACTTGAACTCCATTCTTGAGGAAAATATCCTTTCTACTTCAAAAACGCTTTTCCTTTCTTAACATGTCATACAATTCTAAACTAAAATAAGTTGATTAAAAATAAATTTGAAAAATTGTAAAGTAATCTTCTTGGAAATAATGTTTTAAAAATCCATTCATGCCATATAAGTTAAAAAAACATTCTTCTCGTACTTTTGTCAAAAAAGTCAAAAAGTACCTCGTACGAAAAACGACAAAAGATTCCTTTCATGTCTTTTACTAAAAACTCACTGAAGGGTAAAATTGGATTTAAAAAATTTTAGGTGGATGGAAGTAATATTACATATTTAGGAAACATGGATGTGGATGATAAAATACACCCTAGTAAATTCCAAAGTATAAACAATCTCAGATAAAAATGAGATTGTGATATTTCCCTTACCTTTGGTCTGATTTGCTTCGTAAGTGTCCGAACCTCCTGTATAATGATTTAAATAATGCCATTGAATTTTTCAAGAATCATACTCATTGTTATGATATCATATATGGTCATATTCTTATCTTAATATTAGTAATATTTCATTGCTACTTGTTATTCGGGTGTTTATTGCTTTTTGTTCTTATGCGTGTTTTGTTGAATAAATTCTTATTCTTCTTTTTAGGTTATATATACATCATTTCCATAATTTTATTAGTGTAATATATATCATATTTATTCACTCAATTCATTTATGTAATCATTATTCAATGAAATTCATGTAGAATGAGTCGCATCACATCGTGGAGACGGTATTCCGTAAGTACGCATGAGCGATGAGATCGTTCCCATGATCTTGGAATTGTGTTGGAGTGTATGTGTACTATTTAAGAATAAATATCACTTTAAAATAATCATATTTATTCATTCTTTAAACCATTATACTCATCCAAGTAAGGTGGTGGTGGAATATTGATTACACCACGGCGTGGAGACAGTATTCCGTACGTACGCGCACGCGGTGATTTCATTTTACGTAGGATGGATAGATGGTGAAATAGGGTTGTTTCATACTTATAATAAAATATCAGTATATTAGTGATACTGATGTTATTAATTCATAATTAATCAACTAAAGAATAAGAAGTGGAAGAAGAAATAAAGTTGAAAGAATCGGTAACGGACATTACCTCTTCTTTGAAGCGCTTCTTTGAGACCTCCTTTTACGGAACTAAAATTGGACTGTAAAGAATACGAGGACCTCTAGGATATTTCTAGGGAAGTGGAGAAGAGAATTTGGCAGGGGTTGGCTGAGCTGGAAGTCTCAAAGTGGTGTGAGGAAGAGAGGGAGGAGGTGCCCATTTATAACGGAGGAGAGGGGCACCATTGGAAAAACTAAAAATATTATTTTATTATAAATCCATATTCAGTTTTAAATTGCTCCAAATTGGTTTATTTCGAAGCTAAGGTGGGGATGGGTCTAAATAATCTTATACAATAGAATTTGGGCACGTTTAGTTTACTATTTTAACCTTACCATTTAGATTTAACTTTAAGTTGGATAATTTTACTTTTACCGTGTCTTTTTGTGTTCTTACACTATAAGGTTAATAAACATACTATAACAAGCCAAAAGAACCCCAAGTTGTTTATTATTAATATATATAACCATATCTAAGACATTTGGCTGAACCTTAGATTTTTAGGAATAAAATAACAATTAATAATATAATATTTGTTTTAAAAACTATTTTATGTCAATTTTGACACTATTTAGTAATTGATTTTTTTGAAAATCATAACAGAATGATTAGTTCAAAAAAGTTAATTAAATCAATACTAACATGTCATATTAACCTAAAAAATTATTTTAATTCATAAAAATTGTCAAATTAAATTTATTTGGGTATTTATCACATCAATTATATCAATATTTTATTAATAAGATAATTACTGCATCATCATTATGTCATAAATAAATGAAATAATTTAATGTCTAAAAATTACAAATAAAATACAATTATCTATGAAATCTTATTATATTTCTAATGAATATTTATATTTGAATCTATCTTATGTATAGCCCTATTTTAAAAATTATTTACTTATTATACATTGATTTTAACTATTTTAACCCTTCTTTAAATAAATTAATAATAAATGTATTAATCTAATCCAAGTGGGACTAAATGGTCTTATTTTATTACAAAGGTTGTTTTTGGTCGAATTACACTTATCCAATAGAATTAGGACATGTGTTAGGGTAATAATAATATCATTTTTACCCTTAAATACCTTATTTACTTTTGACCGTGGTAAATAAAAGTAAAAAGTTACTATTCACCAAAAATTATTTTCATCTCATTGAACCACATTTTACTTACTGACATCAACCATTTCTCTCGGATTTTTGAAATTCCACTCATAGAAGCGGTAAAATTACGTTTTATGTAAATTTGCAAATTCTCATAGGAGGTGGGTAAAAGGCGGTGAAAAGTTCAATGAAATTTTTATATATCTAAAATTATTATAAAATTACTCCAATGAATTAAATTGAACATATATAGGTATTATGTATCAATTTTGACCTAAAATAAATTTAAATAAAATAAATAATTTTTTAAATAAAAAGTCAGTTTTTAAATAGTAACCTAGTGTTTTCACTATTTATCAAAAAATTTAAAGTTTCCAGAAAAATACCAAAATTTTACCCGAGGATAATTTCGATATTCCAAATCCAAAAATGAATTCCATTTTGAAAAATAAAATTTACAAAATTTCAAAAAGTTTTTATTACTATTCATAACAGCTAGTTTTAATAATATTTTAATAGCATATCGTTGTTTAGTGAAACTCGGTATTGGGTACGACGCAAGCTATCAAGGAAGGTCGCTATTGCGTGTAAAGCAAGCCAAGATAGTTTTTTGTGTAGTGAAAGATTCCTTTGATGATTTATATGAAATAAAAACAAAATATTTCTTATAAAAGTCTCGGGTGTTACACATTTCCTTTTTCTGACATCCTTATCTTGGTTCACTCATAAGTCTTAGAATCATAGTGTCATGTGGCCTCAAGCGTTCCTCCTTATATGCTAGAGGATGCAAAATAATAGTGAGGGTCTAATTGTGGTACTGTAGGAAGACTATACATGATGGATCAGAACTAAACCAAACATTAAATATTGTAAATGAACTATATTAAGATAATAATACACTAACATCTTAACAAGTACCAAATAAAACCAAATATGAATAACGGTACGATTCTAGAAGGCAATGATTTTAATACATGTAGTGATAGATATACAAACAAAAAAGGTATGAGGAAATAAATAAATAAATAATATGGAACAACTCTAGTAGGAATTCTGACTACTAGCTTAGTGTACAACTCTTATATCATGTCCCAACCCAAGACAAGTAATAATAAAGGGTCACCATTCAAAGTCTTATCCTATAGCCATGAGATCTACTCAGGAACCATGTAGTGGCCCGAATAGTGTATGACTGTTGGAACCAAAATATGTGAAGATCAAAACAAAAAACAAAGAGTATACCACCTCCATAAGGGATGCCTCACGAAGCCTATTCATAGAGCCCCTCAGCACCACAACTAGCGTGAAGCCACCTCCTTTGCAAAGTTGTCGAAGAGCAAAGAGGTGGGAGGCTCCGTGATCCGAAAGACGTTTTTGAAGCTACCATAAAGCAAAGTGGTGGGAGGGGGATCTTCCTGTGAACCCCTTTTCTCCAAAAAATCCTTTTCTTGTGTGACCCTCTAGGTTCGTACGAGGTAATTTATAGGTCCCTTGGGTGGTGCTTCAAGTTACATTGCATAGCCTCATGCTTCTTCGCATAGGCACACTAATCGATATTGCCTCTTCTCATAGCAACTCTAATGTGACCCCACAGTGGATCACTCCATGAAACCCCCTCACTACGACATTGTTGGATCATTCCCTTCACTAATGGTTAAAGAGTGCTCGTTGTGTAATTCCTAGGGGTGCGGAGTGAAACTGCACCATCTGATCGGTAGGATGTTAAACATCCAAGCACCATCGTCCTTAGCACATGACGTTAAACTGTGACCTCACCCCATGCATCACACGTAGGGTGCCCCATCTTAGACATACTCTATGCCCACACTTCTCTACGGGAGTGAGATCTTCCTCATATGGAATGATGTCCTCTCTACTGGAGCATCGTCTGTCTGCGGGGAAGGGAAACCATCTTGGGGTAAGCCCCTATCCTTTCTTGCTGTAGGCATCACCTCTGCTCCCCCTTTCTTCTTTGGTGCCATAGACTAGAGGCGAGAGGGTCACATGGACATTTGTTAACCCTTCCATCTCCATTTGGGCAATGTCTCCATAGGGCCTTCGTCCCGGAGTAAGTCCCAATCTCCATCCCCCTAGGCTGCTAACCGTACGCAAGATCATTTTTCCTCTTTGGGACACTAACCACATGTGAGCCGCATTCCACTTCCCTCAGACACACCGTTCATTACGTGATTTCTTGGTCTTTTCTACCTCTTGTTTCTCACACAGAGCATGAATCCAGGGGGCATAGAGTAAGAATATAACATAACATCCTCTTTGTGACTCCTTAACGTGTAATCTCCAAACACTTCTGAACTACGTGGACTTTGATCCATTCCAAGGAAACATACATAGAAAGCCTCCCTCAAGTTCATTCCCAACACCTACTCGTCTTGAAACCTTCATTTAGATTCATCAAACCCTTCTGAACTACAAAGACTTTTCTCCTTTCCAAAGAAAGGTATGTAGGAAGCCTCCCCGAGGTTCAAACCCAACACCTACTAGTCCTGACCCCTTCACGTCATTTCACCAAACCCTTCCGAACTATATAGAAATTGATTCTTGAGAAGGTAGGGTATGTAGGATGTCACCCTAGGGTTCAAGACCAACACCTACCGGTCCCAACCCCTTCACGTTGGCTCACCATACCCTTACAAACTCTTAAACCTATGATGATTTGTTGGGAAACTGAGGTGGTGGATGACTATCTAGTGATCTAGTCTTGGAAACTCATCATAACTCCAAGAAAATACATCACGGTGCTATTTCAGGAATCCCACATACTGTTGTTTCTCTTCAACTAGAATAGTGGCACTGATCAATGTGGGTTTTAGATTCGTCTCGCTACCGAGGTTCACCTGTACTAATTCATTGAATGTGGTAGAGACACCCTCTTCGAATTCTGGAGGTGTGTCCTCTAAATCATCTTCAACAATTAAGGAAGAATTACCAGTAGGAAGAATTTTTTCTGAGTCAACAGATCCCTATGGGAAGCTGGAACCCGCTTGAACGGCGGTAGACATTGCATCATGGGACTCTTGTGAGGTCAAAACCATAGTGATGAAAGCTGTCGATATGATCCCATCTAGTCTTCGGCCCAAGGGGCCACACGTAATGATATTTAAGAATTAGGGGTGCATAAGCTTGATCCAGTTTATCTCATCCTAGAGAAAAAATAAATTATGGTGTGTTACTGTTGCCATGGGGCAGACATCCTAATACCTTATGGGGGTATGTGAATCTGGGATCATCTGATCTTTATTTGTGTAGGAATACTTGGTGATCATCCAGCATCACATAGACTTGTGAATGTGGTTCCCCCTCATTGCATAAACAATAAATCATTACCCCATATCTAGTGTCATAGCCTCCAATGGATGGATCAGGAAAATGTAGGAATCATCCAGGTCTATCCATATGTCAGTCACAGTCGTAGCGTGTTCAACCTTGTTATCCATAATCTTCTTGAATTTTCTCTTTTAATAGATGGAATCCCGGTAGTTGGGTTCACAAGAGCTAAAGGGAGGTGCATCAGCATGGATTATGCCTACTCGACCATTAAGGGAGTACTTAAGGCACTGGTGATACGATGAAGGGACCACCACATGTAGGTGAAGCCATGGCCTTCCCATCAATGCATTGTAGGCAGTGTCCTAGGATACAACCATGAACTCGGTGCTGTAAACTAAGCCCCCAAATTGGGTCTTCAATCAGATCTTTCCAACTAGAATCTGTTCTATCCAATCATAACCTTGGATTTTCAGGTTATAGGGACTAAGCCATCCTCAGATAACCCCATATTTTAGAGGATCTGGGTAGGGATTAGGTTGATCCCAAACCATGTGTTGAAAATATAGAGATGAGCTTCCACACCATTGAAGTGGTCAGTAATATACAGTGGGAGAAAGTTCCCCTATATGGGAGAGCCTTCATCTACTCTAGTGAAAGAGATAATGGTCTGGCATTCAGCATGGTCGACTTCCTCAGCAAGGAAGGCTTCTACAGCAGCTACCTCTGTCTCAAACTAGAGGGGACTTCTTAATTCCTTGGAGAGAGATTCATGCATATCCATTGATAGAAGAAGGTCCACAAGGATGGATAGGATTTTAAAAGTGCTGAAAAGATTCTTAATAACATTGTACTTCCGTTTCAAGCACGAACTTCTGCTTATAAGAGGTCATTCTACAAAAGGAGGGATGACTGACCATTCTGGCTGAACCAACGGCTGACTAGTGCTAGGGATGTCCCATTTCTCACTAGTCAAAAATCGTGAAAAAACAATAGGATATGGGATAGATGACCGAGTCTGGTCTGTAATAGAACCCAACAGATCGCGGTGAGGTTGGGGAAACTCCTCTTGGTCAATTAACACAAGCAGTGGTGAAGGTGGTCCTGATGACACCAGATGAGAAGGTTGTGTGTGTTGATCTTTGTGTTGGGCTTTTTTTCTAGTTTCGGTTCCATGTACAGCCTAGCTGGAAGTGCTAACTAAGGTGCTCTGATGACCCATATAGTCATGACTTCATCAACATTGATGATGGTTGGGGATGTTGGGAGGATCAGTCTGGCATTCCTCATCATCAGAAATCATGCAGGGGTTTACCAGCTCCATGATGTTAATTATGGAATACCCATGGCCATTACCTGAAGAATCATCCATTACTAGATGTATTCTAGGGGAATCACCATCTTTGGGGGCATGAAGTTGTCGAGAGTATGGGATGACGACGACATCAGTGAGGGACTTTGTTTTCTCTTGTGTCATCGACGCCTGCTCTTCTAGTAAGAGGAAGGCGGAGCCGTTGGCGTAGAAATACTGGATACGGGTGACACAACATTTTTTGAAGGGTTAGGTCAATTCAGACATGAATGGATAATACCGTGGTCATGGGTAACTAATTTACTATCCATATAGTCATCATACTTCTGGGATCTGTGGCAAGAAATCTGGTGCCCCTCACCATCAATGTCACTACCACTGTCTGGATTCATGTAGACACATTCCACTTATTCCAGAGCTGGGCCTAACCGGACTATGTTGTTATCAACTTGTTATTGAAGTATGTATTTAAACACATAGCATTGTTGGAGGGTTTTCCCCTATATTCGTTGATAGGGGAAATAATTGAAGTGATTAGTGAGATTTTACTCTTCTAAATTCCTACATTCATAAAATCTTACAATTCCCTATTCCAAGGAACCTCAAAAATAATTAGGGACGTGAGCCTCATTGAATTAGTAGGTCCAGTTAGTCCTGTTTGGGAAAGGGGATCTAGGAGCCTGGCCCTAACTAGGGGCTGGCGGAGCCTATCGGGGAGGTGGGACCTGGTTATCTTTCTTGGGAGGTGGCGGTTCATTACACGGGGAATCTTACCAATTATGAGGTGGGTGATTCTGGGCCGGAGGTGCACCTGAGGTGGAGGGCCTCTACGAGGATTGGGAGGGGGCTCCACCTGTAATAACTCTAGTTTCCTGGAGGCCTATATCTGCTCCACTATGGTGGGCTCAGCCTTTGTGGCCCTTCTTTTGGGAATTGTAGGAGGCAACAACTAAGCTTTCTTGGCCTGCTGCAAGGCTTCCATTAAAATCTAGGCCCTATTAGAGAAGTCTTAGAATCCCCCAGAGTAATTTAGGGTAATGGGAGAGGGGACAAGTTCAGTCTTGACATTCCCCACACTCGTTGTCAGTAGTTGTTCCTGAGTCAATGGCATATCTAGGGAATAGGTAAGGCCTTTCCAATGGGTGATGAAGTCTATGACACATTCATCTTCTTTCAGTTTAAGAGGTATGAAATAGTAGTATTTTGGGTTATAGAGATGAAATGGTAGAGAAAATACCTATGGATATCTTCCCATCCGGCGACTACCCTAATGGGTAGCTAGTTGTACCAGACAAACACATTCACTTCCAATGTACATACGAAACCTCAGAGTTTGGTGGCCTCTTGCTATGTCGGAGTTCCCCGCATGGGTCCACAACTTGATATAATATGGTCAAAATGGTTCAGTGGATCACTCATCCCATTAAAGGGGGATAAGGTTGGATTTATAAATCCTAGGGGTGTTATAATATCATCGACCCACGCTAGATATGGATTTCCATCAGGCAGGATTTCCACCTGTTGCGTTTCGAATGCCTCGAGACGAGCAAAGAGTGCATCCATTGGATCATCTGGGGGGGGATTCCAGTCTTGATGAGGATCCCTAACCAAAAATGTGTTGGCAAGTTCTTAAACATGATAATAGAGCCCAATGGGTCATGGAACGGCTGGTAAGATGACCTACAGAGCTGCTGGGGGAAGCTGAGCTAGATCCCAGGGATTATCAGACTACTCAGGTGGATTTGGTGAAACATATTGCACCCTCTTACCATATGTTCCATCCTCTATCCTTTCTATGTGGACACAATGGTTAGGGTCACCTGGAGGTAATTCTCTTGGGGAAGTTGTGCCTTCCCTTGCTGCACCGGATGAGGATCTCCATAGTCTAGCTGTCACTCCATGGCATGCTCAGCAAGGTGGTCATCGACCATATTCTTGTGATCTGTGAGAATTAGAAGTAACATGGATTTCTCGGAGTCATCCTCTTTATTTTGTATTGTGCAAGATAGGTCAGAGGGTTTGACAGCTCTGAGGTGGTGTTTTCCCTTTTTGAGATTCCAGCTGAGGGCTAGTGACTTAGTAGATACAGGAAGACCTAGTAAATTTTTTTACTGGTGAGTTATCCTTCCCAATGGATCCAATAGGTGTGATACCCCCCTCAAGTGGTATGTCCTACCTGAGGAGATCTAGCTTGTTCTCTCCCCTTGGTAGGTCGACTATGTTAACCATGACTCTTCTTGAAGGCATATCCACAATATCTCCTGTCAAATTGAGTTGGATCCTGATATAAACGAAATGGAGGGCAGCATACTACCCCCAACCACAAACCTGAATGTCGGGGGAAGCCTCCTTGATTATCTTGCAGAGCAGTTTAATGATATGAACACATCGTTGTTGAAGGGTCCTAAGATGACCTGGTGACTCAGGGTGTTGGGCCATGGGGAGTGCAGCCAAATCAACAAAACGACACAAGTGAATAATGTATTCAAAGTGTTCCTGACTCTTGGGGTAAGCCATTCACCGATGACAGAGATGAAAGTGCATTTCCTAGAGGTTTCGGTGAAAACACACAACTTCCTCCTAGGTGATCAATTCCAGCGCACAAAAATTCATTACTGCAACTAGCCAAAACATCTCCAAAAAGTGGTTCACTATAAGAATGTCCCGCAAAATGATTGGTTCTGACATGGGTTCTAGCCCTTGGTATCCCCACTCATCAACTGGAGGCAGTTGGGGAACTGACAATGGTACTGAAGTAGACTATTGAGAAAGTAGACTGGCCGGTGGTGAACACGGAGAAAGGGATGACAAGCCGCCGCATGTCGATTGTTCCTCTAAAGAGTGTAGTGACTTAGCCACAACATCATGATAAGAAGGGTTTTGGAAACCATAGTTTCTACTATAGGGACTATGGCTTCGGGCTGTGGGCCATGTTGTTTCTTGTTTTCCATCAGTCCCTAGAATAACTCTCTGTTGTCTTTAGTTGAGGTACATGGTACTCTTGGTGATGATTGGGGGGATTTCATGGCTAGACCACTAGGAGACACCAAATATTTGTCTTCTTGGATGTATCTACAAGGGGTGTCCAGGATCTGGTGGACCTCACATTGTGGAAGTACGAGGTTGATGCACCTAATTCCTACCCTCATCCTTGACATAGAGAATTGAGGTGAGTGTTCCATTGCTGAGTTGCATTCTGCCTCAGAATCTGATATTTAGACTGGCTTAATTTCACTCTGGATCTTCTCAACAATCATTTTATGGTGTCGGTGACCTACCCTCCTGCCCTGGGATGGCTCTTTGGGACATGATATATTTTTGGCACATGGAGGTCATTTTCCCAAACTGGTGTTGGGGCGGAGAGGACTTCTTCCTGGGTAAGCTAGGGTGTAAGGATCACTTTGACAGATGTCAAAGGTAATATGGGGAGGATCTCCATTTCCACTGGCTGATGCATATATGGAATCTCTGTAGGAAGTGATGGAGTGGGTAGGACCTCCACTGGAGATGTTCAGAGCATGGGTAGAGCCTCTACGCTTATTTCCTCTGGTAACATCACTGTGAGGAGGGTCCTCACACTGGTTGAGCAGAACACGGGTAGGACCTCTGTGCTATGTGTTTATGAAGCGAGGAAAACCTACGTTTCACTAGTTTTTGGGATGAGGAGGATCCTTGTCAGTTGTTGTAAGGACAAGGGGAAGACCCCCACACTAAAAGTTGACTGGATGTGCAACATCTTCACACCAACAACCAACTTTAGGAGGAACGACTACATTATTGAGGTTGTGGGTGCGAAGGAGTCTTCTATACAGAGCACCAGTATAGCAGGGAAGACCCTTGTTCAGATTGAAGCTAGAATGGGGAGGACCTCTACACTGATCTTGGTAGTGGGACAAACATGTTCTCTCATTGGTGATGGTTTGGGGAGGACCTTCATACCAGGTGTCATTTCCATGAGTCGTCCCATGTTTGGCGCTACCTGCATCAGCAACCAAGAGTGTCGACCCAACATACTCATGGGGTGGTTGGGGCCTTGATCCGGGCTAGGAATATGAGTGTCCCTACACACAATAAATAGGGGACAGATAGTATACGTCAACAGAGTCATGAGCCAGAGTAGTTGTTGATGTTGACGCCCCTCAGTGGGCATCCACCTCGGCCCAAGCCTGATTCTGGCATCGGGTCAAATAGACTTGGGCTAGTCATGAAAGCACATAGCTTACCTGATCTTCCACTCATGGGGCTGGCCAGTAGTGCTAATGCAGCCTAGTGGGAGACCTTCTTAGTGGCCCCTAGGATGGGATTCCAACTGAGCTATCCCGGAAATCCTTCACCGCATTGGCGTAGGGAAGGGAATCTTCGAAAAATTACAAAGAGAGGCTTCTGAAACAGTTGTGCATCGATGTGGGGAGAAGAGGCTCCCTACATGGCCCTTGGGGGAGGCGGTCGTGATGAGTTGCAGAATCCTCTAATTCTTGTTGGGCCATATCACCGGTGGGATAATCCCCTACTCCTCGTATTTTCAAACGAGGTCATTTATCACCCTTCTTTGAATGATTTCATAAGGGCATATGGTGCATGGGTACCGAGTAGCCATGGAAACAGAGGCTACCAGGAGAAAGTTGTGGTCGAGAAGGGTCGTCGTGTTGACGTTTCCCCTACCCCTACATTGGTGGATGGGTGAAGATCAGTTTCTTGTGATGACATCCTGGGTCCTAAAAGCATAAATATTTAACCATTAGTGCTAAAAGAAGGAAAGAAACGTCCAGTGCCCCAACACCATTCTCTCTTCCATGGTTGTTAAGAAGGATCCAATCTAATAGATTCGTAGAATGGGATGTCCAACATTCAACTGACCCAATTTCTGGTGAGTTTCACACCACACCCACTATTTTCATGGCGGGACCTGGCACTGGATTAATGTAAGTGGTGACACGCTAATCCACTGAAGTCTCGAGCACTGTTAATCTCTACATTGAGGGTTCACTATTTCTATTTCTGATGCTTTCATTGTGGTGTGCATTAATTTATTTTGAAAGACATTCTATTTTTTCCCTACATTCTTATTTCCAAAGGTGAGCGTCATCCGTCGCTTATTCAGGGACATTTTTATCTTGATTGAAAAGGGATGATGGGATGTCAGTTCCTCCTTCCTTGTATTCCACCTCGGAACATGTTTCCTATTCAGGGTCTCCCTCATAGACATAAGACGTTTTTCGTGAAACACTTCCCAGTTCCATGTCTTCATGGATACTGGTTAATTATGCTGCTTCTATCAGGACATTCCAAGGGGTCTGGTCAAGGCCGCAACCTTTTTTCAAGGGAGTAGTGATATTGGACATTGTTGGAATGTTTGAACGCTGGAACACAGACACAACTAGGTTTCTTCCTCTTATGATAAGGCCTCTCAAGGGAGCGTAATATCTAGGATTACAATGTCCAATGTGGGGAATTTCATTCCATTGGAATTTCTATGAGGTTTTCCTTAGCTTCCCATGTTTAACATAGGGTATTCTGCGATTTTAATGTCCAGTGAAGATGGATTAGAATGATCATAACACTGATGAGAGTTGATCAGATGGGTGAAACCCCTGGAGGAAATAATGATGTTTGGAATAAACATGGTTAGCATCCTGATTTCTACTAGGAACAAGGAGAAAGTGGATGACATGATCTCACTGGGATTTGGGGGCTCGGGTAAGAATTTGGATGAGTATGGATTGTTGAGAGTGGATGGGGACTGAGATGGATCCAACTTGATGGAAACAGTGATGTTGGGCTTGAGCCTCGAAGAGACTTCATACATATCCTTGTGGTATGGAATCAAAGTCTCCGTCGTTTGGTGAGGCGATGGGACTCCTGAGGAGGCGACCCATGAGAATGGACACATGGATGGGACCTGGAGGATGTGTAACCTTGGGGTTGGTACATGACCTTCCTGAAACACATAGGCTTGTGAGAAATATCACTTTGAGAAATGGACGGTGGTCTTGAACCTTAGGGAGGCTTCCTACATATCCCCGTGGTGGGGAATCGAAGTCCACATAGTTTAGAATGGGGCACAAAATCAGGGTGTGTGTAGAGGACAATGGTCCAAAGTCATGATGTGACTTAAATGTGGTAAGAATCCCAACAGTGGTATGACACTCAAGGGGTGGAACAGAGATGTGGGTCCCAATAGGGGGGAAACCAAATTTTACCAGTGTATGGGGTTGAACATCCAAGAAGATTCCTACATACTGTGTGTAGGTGATAATGATCAAAGCCCACATACTTCATCTTAAAACGGCATACCACTGGATAGGGTTCCAACAACATACCATTGATCAGGATTCCAATGGCCTACCATCGATTGGGGTTCCAACATCTTACAGCTGGTTAGGGGATCACAATGACTTACCATCCATTGGGGGACACAATGGAGTACCATCGATTGGATATGACAACAGTTTACTACTAACAGGGGTTCCAACAACTTATTGCTGGTTGGGGTGGACAACGACTTACTGTTGACTGGTGTTCACAATGACATACCATCGATTGGTGATGACAACGGCTTACCACTGGATGGGGTTGAACCTCATGGAAGCTTCCTATATACCTCTCCAAAGAGACAAGGATCAAATACCATGAAGATCAAATATGTAAAATTTAGCATCATGTAGGGAAAAATTAGTTATATAGTTTAACATCATGTTGGATGGAAGTGAACATATATGAAGGGGTTGGGACAAGTAGGTGTAGGGCATCAACCACTTAGAGGATTCCTACGTACCATTCTTTGAATGGTTCAAAGTCCAAAAAGTTCAGAAGGGTTTGGTGATGCACCCTTCTCATGGATCCATCATTGAGGCCAAAGTGGATAAGATCATTAAAGAAAATTTCTTCAACGAGGTCCAGTACCCCTGATGGTTAGCCAAAATTGTGCCCATCAGGAGGAGGAACAAACAGATGAGATTCTACATCAACTTCTAGTATTTTAACCATCATTGTCCGAAGAAGGATTTTCCCCTTCTTATGACGAAACTGTTGATTGATTCCACATCTAGGTTCTAGGATATCTCTTTTGTGGATGGGAGATCCATGTTTAATCAGATCTGAATAGCCCCCAGGGATGAAGAGTATACATCCTTTTTTGTCACCACAAGTAACTTTTTGTTACCAGGTCATGCCCTTTGGTCTAAAGAATGCAGGTTCCACTTATCAGCATTTCGTGCATCATACATTTAATATGATCCTCATGACATTGGTGGAATGCTACGTGGATGATCTAGTGGTCAAATATCACCAGTGTCAGGACTATCTCAATGATGTTGATAATGTGTTTGGATTCCTCCGTTCTCACCATCTGAAGATAAACTCATTGATCTGTGCCTTCAAGGTCACCATCAGGAAGTTTCTTTCCATTGTTGTCAGACACAATGGCATTGAGATTGACCTAGAGATGATCAAGGTAATTAGTTAGATGTCTCCTCCAACAACATTTGGGACCTCCATGTCTTTCAAGGACACTTGACCTACATACACCGATTCATCAGGATTTTGGATGAAAAGTGTATGACCTTTTCAAGGCTCATGAAAAAAGGATTTGTATATCAGGGGGATGAAGAATTACATGCATATTTCTATGAAATCAAGCAGTAACTGCTCTATCCTCTGGTCTAGATACCACACGTTTCTGGAAATCTGCTCGTCCACTATTTGACCACCCTGGAATGATCAATCGGTTCCCTTCTCACCCAGAAGAACAATGAGGGAACAAAAATCAGCCTTTACTCTCTCATTTGCATGCTCCTTGATATGGAGATCAGGTACTCTATTATTGATAAGCGCTTCCTTACGCTGGTATTCACAGTATAGAAATTGTGACATTACATGCATCACCATGAGGTACATCAGGTGTCTTGAGTGGATCCCCTGATGTACATCTGGAATCGTCCCATATTGACATGTTGTCTAGCTAGGTGGGAAGTAATCCTCCAATAGTTCGACATCAGGTTTGTCCCTTTCAAGGATATTAAGGGAAAATCATTGCCGGATTTCTTTTCCACCCATCCATCTCCCATGGACAAGTCTCTAGACCTTGGTTTTTATGATGAGGAAATCCTCTCATTAGGACAAACCATTCCATGTTGGAAAATGCACTTTGATGGTGCTTCTTAGAGACCTACCTGCTGAAGGCCCAATGACCACAGACTCAACAGAGTGGTTCTGGGTATTTACTACATCACTCTATCATAATATTTTTTTTTTCATATTCATTCCTTTTTTCAAAGTCATATACCAACAATGGGGACGAGTACCAGGCTCACATCACAGGCCTCAAGCTGGCACTCAAGGTTGAAGTTCCCTATTTTCATGGGAAAGGGGACTTTGAACTAGTCATCAAGTAGATCAATGGTGACTATGTTGTCAGAAAAGCATAGCTCATACCACAGTTCGAACACACCCTCCAACTGATGTCCCAGTTCCCATCTCATCCAGATGTATCCCATGTCCCTCAATCCCATAATTTTCTAGATAATGCCTTTTCCAACCTTAATGCATCTCTTGCAGAGCCTGATTAGGAATATTTGATTATCCCTGTGGCACACCGGAGAGTCATCACCCTCGTCACATCATATAACGATGATAGCCCATGGTTAAGCTACCTTACCACTGGAACCCCCCTGTTCGGACCCTTAGCCCCCCCTAACGCAGTGTTGGATGTTACTTCTGATTAGAGGACCCCCTTTATCATTTACCTCTAACATGGTAATATCCCAGAATATCGAGTCGAGAGTGAGTGGATCTGATGTCGTACGTTGTAGTTTACCCACCAGAGTGGTCCTAACCTTGACCAGATCCTATACAAGAGTGGGTTTTATGTGGTTCTTCATCATTTCATTCAAGGATTTGAGATTTCTCAATTCATGTGGGAGGTTCATGCCATTTATTGTGGAGCTTATCAGACCAGGCTGAAATTATATCACTAGATCTAGAGGTTGGGGTATTTTTTCCCTCCATGATCTATGACTCCATATAGTTTTCCAAGAGGTTTCATGCCTTCCAAATTCATGCGAACTTTGTTTATTGGCCGCTTGAGCCTATCCACACCACCAAGTACTCTTGTCCCTTTATGGCCAAGGGACTCGACGTCATGGGACCATATCCACCAGCAACAACTTTCCAGTGTAGGTTCGTCATGACCGCTATGGATTTCATTTCCAAGTGGGTAGAGGCGATTATGCTCAAGGAGGTCAAGGCCCTTTCTATTTTTTAATTTGTGAGATCCAACATCATCTACTGATTTAGATTTCTTTACACCATTCTCACTGATAATGTCACCAACATCCAGGATGCTGAGTTGAAGAAATTGTATGTAAAGTACAACATCTGTTCTAACCATACATCATTCAATCACACGATAGGAAATGGAAAGGTCGAGGTATTCAATAAAACCCTCTCTTAAATTCTATAGAAGATGGTTGGTTATAATAAGAAGAGTTGGCCAGACAAGCTCTCTAAGGCCCTTTGGGCTTACTGGATGACGACACACAATTCCACACATGTGACCCCATACTCTCTGGTTTACGGAATGGAGGTCATCCAGCCCATCGAGATTCAGTTGCCTTCATTATGAAAAACTGTCTATGATCAAAAAGTAGCATATAAGGTAGCTTAAATCCATCTAGATGAATTGTAAGCACTCGACAAGAATAGGCTTCATGCCCTACACAGTCTGGAAAAGCATAAAAACAATATTGCTATAGATTTGAATAGGAATGTCTGCCTCCAATATTTCTTTCAAGGTGACCTGGTGTTGGATATGAAAACACCAATGATACCTAGTAGGAAACCTCCCATGAAAGATCCCAAATCGGAAGGACCTTACATCATTCATAAGTTTTACCCCAATGGTGTGTACTATCTGGTTAACATGGATGGTGAGCGTATAACTCATCCCACCAATGACAAATTTCTCAAGAAATACTTTTCCTGAGTAACCAAGTCCAACATGACCTTAAACTATTATGTAATGTATGACATTAAACTAAATTTTTACCCCTCAAGACATTGAACTGCATTTCAATAACTATGTATGGATTTATTCCCATCCTCATGGGATATGTAGGAAATCTCAGACGCCTCATATTGATTCCATCCCACAGACACTTCTCTTTGACTACCCCCTCTGGGTGTAGTTATTTTGGAAGGTCCAGCATGGTGTAGTGTAGGCTTCTTTGGCCCCACTCAGGTCGAGATTATGATGATCACACCATGTTCCCTTCCTCATTCTTCTATTCTATCTACATCCTTACAACACGACACTAAACTACAAAGTCCTTTCCAGAACTACTTATGGCATGATTCCCATCCTTATGGGATATATAGGAACTTGCAGACATTTTTTCTGTAGCCCCAATCCCATCTTCAAGATCTCCCCTTGGATTAAAACCTGTGTTGTGGTGTATTCCTTTTCCCTCATTCACATCGAGTTCATCATGACTGCACCATGTGTCCCTCTCCCTAGAGATCTCTTCCTCTTTTTTCATCCTACATGACATTAAATTGCATGGGCACGTTCATGCTTCGCACACTCCATTTATTTGGGACTTCATTGTTTTCCAAATCCAAAATCCCACCCTCGAACGGTACAGATACATAGCCCAAGGAATCTCTTGAAATTTAGGGCAATGTCTTTGAGGACCTCGAACGACAAACTAATTCAAGTCCTGCATTGTGAATATTGTCAGGGATCAACACTCATTTGTTGTTTCAATTTTAGGTCACATGATATGGATGTTGTGTTTCGAACATGGTCAACAGCTATCCTTCATCATTGTCACCACCTCCATATGTCCCAAATATTGGGTGTAATGGTTTATTCTATCATGTTATCCCTTCAAACGTAATTCATTTTTAGGCAGAAGTGTGAGTCCTTTTGTCATGCCCTTCTATGTTGGGGATATCTTGGTCCTATTTCATGTTTCTGACACCAAGCATTGATCACATGAGATTATGATCTTGGGTAAGGAAATACCCGTGCAAAGGGTCACATATCTATAGTCTGATCTATATGAACATAAACTAAGATCGCTATCATCCTCACCGAAAGATGTTAAACTAAGAAATGGATGGGACTTATTAGGTCATATCCCTCAACCTAGTTGTCCCCCTGGCCCATGTTCTCATTTGTGATTTTACAGTGTCGTATGGGATTATGTTCTCATTCACGTTGGTTTACCCACCGTGCCATACACATCCTTCGTTGAGACGTCTTTCCCCTATCTGTGTCCATACTCTATGACGTAAAACTCCACAACATCCTCTAGAACTACGTGTAGATTGATTCCCATCCTTATAAGATACATAGTACTAACCAAAAATTTAGCCTTTGGGTCCATCCCCATTTCATGAAAGCCTCTTATCTTCCTATCCCCCCTGGCCAAAGTCCTCCCAATAGAGGGTCATGCGATGTGGTATGGGTTTATGTCCTTATTCCCATTAGGTTCATAACAACTGCTCTCCATACCACTCTTCTGAGAGATCTTTTTCCTCCTCTTCTACAATCATCTTTTCGAGTCAGCTGCATTTAAGATGGGCCCCTCGGCCCTCTTTGGCAGCTCATCAATGTTACCATGAGAACATTGGTTCATCACCTAGAGTGTTGAATCCTACATGGACTTGTTATCACCCATCCTCAGGCTTCATGCTCCCCTTAATTTGGGCTTCCATCATCTTTCAAATCCAAAATGGCCCCATAATGGTGCAGATTCTAAACCTAAGTTCTCTCCTACCATTTCGGGCCAACATCCTTGATGACCTCGAATGACAAGTTGATACATGCCCAGTATTTTAAATATGGTCAGTGGTTAACACTCAATTGTTGTTTCCATTTTAGGTCACACGGTATGGATGTTGTGTTTCGAACATGACCAATAGTTATGGTTCATTGTCATACCACGCCCCTCAAGCCCTAAATACTGGTTGCATGATCCACATCATTTTACACTCCATCATGTCCAAGTGGAATTTTGACACTCTTAGAGTTACCCTTCATTGCATTTTTTCATGTTAGGAGGACAAATCCATGGTGAGGTGTCATTTAGGGCTCCGCACCGATTTCCCCTTTGCATTCATTCCATGTGTTTCAAATACCTTATCTACCCTTTTTCCCACATCGACCATAGATCACTTGGTCTTAGGGATTCAGTTGAGTTCCGCACCTGTTTGGAATAGTCTTGTTTCCCTATGGTTCAAACTCTAAGACCATAAAATGATATCTCTCCATGTCCTAGTCGCAAGACGTAAAAATACATGGCATTCCTTTAACTACGTAATACTTGATTCCCAACCTCATGGGATACATAGGAATTCCCAAGAATCATATATTTGCATCCATCTCAAGTTCCACTAATTACTTTTCCTATTCGGCCTTTGGGACCTAACTTTCATGGGATTTCATAGGGGGAATGGTATGGGATTACTCCCTCATTCACATTGGGTTTGAAAAAGTCGCACCATGTACTCCATTCTAGGAGCTAGTCTCTCTATCCCCTTGTCCTGCATGACATTAAACTGCACCTTCAGAACTACGTATGACTTGATTATTATCCTCATGGGATACATATGAAAAACTAAGACGTCTCGCCTTTAGGTCCAGACCCATATTCTCTTACCTTTTCTTTACCCTTATCCCAAAGATTCTACCTCGGAATTGTGTGTGGTGTGGTATGTACTTCGTCCTCATTCACATCGGGTATGCATTACCACCGCATGCACATTCCCACTAAAACCTTGTTTCTTTTGTATCTGTCCAAGCCATATGACCTTAAACTATGACGCATAGTCCCACATGAAATTAAACTGTTGTGTCTTTATTTAAAGACGTTAAAATTCATTGGTTGGCCCTATCATATGAAACTAAACTATGAAATTATCCTCTAATCCGCACGATGAAAAACAACACCACATTATGATGACCTCACTCGAGTGGACATCATGTTTAGTAGTGGTTATCCACCATACCATTTGTCAATGCCAACATATGGATTGATTCCTATAGAGACGCTTGGATTCCCCATCCTATGTTTATTGCTTCACAAAAGTACACACATGCATCATAAAGAACAAACAAGATCTATCAAATGCTACTTCTTTTGGTGTGTGGGCCAGACCTCCACTACTATATAGTTACTAGCATTGGTACCCTACCATGCCACTTCTAGAACTATGTATGGATCGATCCCAATCATAATGGGGTATGTTGGAACACCTATGAAACTTTCTTTGAGCTTATCCCAACATTCATTTTTAGTCCCTTAACTTAAAACCTCCCCAAGGAGCACAAGGTGTGATATGGAATCCAACCATCCTCATTAACATTGGGTTTTGCAATTATCACACCATGTGTCTCACCCCTTTTTTTCTATCTATGAACAGAGCACTAAGAATCTTAAAATAAGATCCGACCATCCTTATCATAGGAAACCAAACTATATGAACTTATCAAGAACTACGAATGGAATGATTCCCATATTCATGGGATTCGTACGAATGCCCAAACATTTTGTCCTCGGGTCCAGCCCCCTGAATATTAAACCCTACCCCTTTTTTGGCCCCTCAGACCGAACTCCTTTGGAAGTAAGTGGTGTGGTGACCACCTCTTAGGTTCTCACTCATGTTTAGTTTTGTGACAACCACTCCATGTTTTTTCCTTGTCTCTTCCAAGCCTGGTCTATGATATATGACCCTAAACTAAGATATCGTTATGGGAACAATGCATTGAGTTTGACTACTTTTCCACCCTGTGAGAATTTCATGAAATCATACCCCCTTGTAATAGTCCACTCTATGACCTTGAGCTAGTAGTATGAGACCCTAGGACCCATGTCCTTATAAAAGGATTTGACTCCCCCAATTTGATACATCTTATTGTTGCATTCAAATGCATCATGAAAAGAGTAAAAATTGTAAACTTTTCACATGGCCATTCCATTGTTTCATGTCCATGATTTATGAGACCTTTATTTGGATCCCCATACTCCTCCATTTATGAAGGGACCCCCTTTACGGCTTAGTCTCATTCCGCATTGGCACACCTACCGTCTTGGTCCAACTCCCCTGAAGACCTCCAACAACATTTGTGATAGGTCATGTGTTTCGAACATGGTCAGCATTCAACCCTCATTTGTCTGTCCTCATTCCAGGATAACATGAAGTAGATAATATGTTTTGAACATGGTAATAAGTTATCCTCTATCGACATGCCACCCTCATTGCGATCCAGATCTCAGGCGCCATTGTTAACATCATTCAATTCCTGTATGTTCAACTGGAATCCCAACACACTTGGTTCTATTTCGCCCCATGCATGTCAGTGCATTAAGAAGGCGGGTCAGTAATAGCAGAACGTCACTTTCTTAGTGGCTCATTACCATAAATGTGTTCCTTCTGGTTCCTGGAAATCTCACCGGTACTCCTTGTTTCCCACATTGATCCTGACATATGTGGGCATAGTAGTGTTAGTGGAGTGTGTACTGGTGCAACTATGCCACACATTCTCTTCATCGTGCATAACGTTAAATTGTGATTCAAGAACTACTTGTGGCTTGATTCCCATCTTAATGGGATACATAGGAATGCCCATTCACTTTTCCATAGTGCTATCCTAACTTTTACTTTTGGTCCCTTTGCCTAAAAAACATCCTCCAGGGATATGTGGTGTGTTGTGAACTCCTTATTTCATCATTCACATCATGTTTATAGCTACTGCATCACGTACTCCCTTCATGGGATCTATCATTTCACTCCCAGTCCTACTGTAAGATGTTGAACTACACGAATATACATATCCTAGATGTATGACATTGAACATTTGTTCTACCCTAATCTATTTTAGGGAGCCCCAAGTTAACTGTTGGATGAGTCAACTTATTTCCTAGAGATGATTCCCCTACCAGCATTGGTCTCTTACCACATCTTGATTGAAGAACTACATTTGTTTTGATGCTCATCTGTATGAGATATTTAGAAACATCTGAGCCTTTTGCCTCAGGCCTAGCCTCAGGGTCATTAACCCTTCTGGCCCCTCATCCTCGATCTTGGTCCAGGCAGTATGACATTAAATCTATGTGCACCTTCCTCTCCACACGATGTTTAAACAACTTGTATATCGTCCTCATTGGTGTGACTAAAACTACAATGAATTATAGGTCCTTCCCAGAGAGGTCCTATCTGGAAGTGGGTATGATCCCTGATTAGACTGATGCACCCACATAATCTGCTTCCATATAGTTGCATAATTTTAAGAGTGTCAGACTTTATTCGAACAGCCCATCACTCCACACTCTACACTTTGTGTACCCCTTATTCGGACCCTCTTACTCATTCACATATGAACCCCCCTAATAGTATGGATGCTCGGCCTATGTCTTGCCTACTGTCATGGGCCAATGTTTTGGAAGACAAATGGATGACATTCTGATTGAGGGCCCATGTTTCGAACATGGTCAGTAGTCAGCCATCGTTTTTTATCCACATTTCCGGCTAACACAATAGGGATACTGTGTTTGAAACATGGTAAATAGTTATCCTTCATTGTCATGTCATTCCTATAGTGTTTTCAATTTTGGGTATCAAGATTCAAACTCTCCTATCCCCTATATTTGAATTTATTCTAATTCCCTAGGCATTACCCAACTCATGCACTAGAGCACATTGGGAAAATGGAAACTTGAATATTCTAAGAACATCATCATCCAATTAGGCCCCCTCTTTCTTCCCAAGAATATGGAATGGTTTTTAAAACCCATGATGAATGAAGCTTGCTCAAAACTCTCATATTCAGATGGAATAACGAGGTGTTCATCCCTTGGTTCTCACATTGGTCTCAACCCATGTGAGCTTAGGGATTTATCATCTGATGTTTCACAAATGTGATGGACCCATAGAAGACCAAAAAAACAACATAACCCATCCATGCATCCATCATAAAAAATTAATGCATGAAAATAGGTTTAAAATATTGCACATCTTACATCACATGAGGATCTACCTCGCCCATGGATGGGGTTGACCTCTTTATGAGAGCATTCCAACTCTACCACTCTCTGTTTCTTAGAGTCAAGGATTCTCTGTCGCTTGTTTACTTCCTGATCCTCCTCGGAATCTATGGGGAGTAGTTCATCAGATGAAATCCAGGCTCGCACCTCAATGGTTCAGATGATTGCAATCTCCTATGAGGCTTTCTCCATTCATTCTTAACCCTCCTCCAGCTGGTCCTTTAGGCATTACATGATCTCCTATTGTGCATTGAGGATAGAAGAATTCTCATTCACTCATGCCGACAATTACTGATCCTCACTTTTGGCCTCTTGGAGCCTCTTGAGGTTCATAGATTTCCTCCATTTCCAACCCACACCAAGTCCATTATTATGATCCCGGTTCTTCTCTTCCATGAGGTCTAAAATGAGCATAAGAGGACACTAGTCATCCACTCCCCCAACGCACATATTGCATAGCCAATAGTGGATTCTCCCAATCTGGTCTTTCCATTGTGTTTGAGGAGTCTTATTTATGAAGTGCTTGATCAATTTCCATGACCTATAATAGATTATTTTTCTCTCCTCTTCGTTAATGGCCATCTCATCCTAGTATTCAGGGTCAATAGAATCGTATGTGGGAAACGCCTCTAAGAACTCGTCAGGAGGGTCTACATTTGGTGTCTGGTTGGGTATGTTAGAAACCATGTTATCTGATTGATCCTTATTGTCAGATCCCAAATCAGTGATCTTCGTCTCTATTTTGTGAAAGGTCCCACAAATAATTCGAAGCACTACTGCTTGTTCGGTTCGAATGTTCGCTTCCATGACCACCGGTGTTCCCTTGGGAAAGGTGCCACTTAGAGATCTATCCAACCTCACCAAGGCAGCCTAGGCTATTTTAAGAACTATGCATGCCAGAGGAACACAGATATCAGTTAACGTGATCAATGGATGACTATTACATATTCTTCAAAGAATACTTACAGAGATCAAATAGTTGGTCTCTCTCCTAAGTCGTTGTCATTGGAACCCCAAGTCATGTCCCTCCGTATATTATTGGGAAGTCATAAAACTCCCAAATAACCACATTGGTTGTTGCAGACCTGCAAAACATGTTAATTTTCATGGCCATGGGTGAAGATCCTGAAGTTCCCACAACTGCATCTACTGTTATACATGAGCGGTTTTTGCGTATGAGGCCCTCCCGCACAGTTTATAATTTAGCTAAGAAATCCTAAATTACCTAGATGAAGACTTCGAGGAAGTGGTTTAGGATTTTACCTCAAGGGAATCTAAAAACTCTTCCAGCTCTGGGTCTGAATCATCAACTTCTCCATCCTTTATATGGATCCCTCCATCGGCCTACACCCTCCTGGAGGACTCGTCTGATTCTTCCAACGTAGGGAATCATTCTCTAAATTTGGTAGCTGAAAACTATGGAGGGGTCGTTCGACCAAGAAATACCTTTACATAATCCATCATTAAGCATGGGACACCATGGGAGTGCACCAATTCCTCCATTTCAGAAAGGTACTGCTCCCCCTCTGCCTAGGATATAGCAAAACTTTCCCTAATGGGACCGATCCCTTAAAATTCCATTCTGATGTGATTCAAATGTCGCCACATCTCATACGGGTCAAAAAAAAATTTATTGAGATCCCAGATATCTCAAGACTCTATAAAGATGAAAATCTTAGTCATATCTATGTGGCACAGTGGCTTCCTTGGATCCCAGGTGGATATCATGTGGGATCCCCATGGAGGTCTTCACTTTGGATGAATCAACTCCTCTGGGATGGCCTGGTCCACTATCATTGCCTACCTCTCGATCGGGGTGGGTCTTGCCACTACTACAGCCTCACCACCATGAGATGTCTTCACCATCTTCCATACATATCCTTGAGGTTGGGGAGGCACTTCGTTATCGGCACATATGGTTTTCTGCTTCAGAATCTCCCCCGGGTAGGCTGTCTTTAAGGTTTTGGCATACTCCTTCACCTACACATAAGAAGCTATGGGAAGAGGTAGCTCATTCTGCATCTTCCCATCCTCCCATGTGAACATGATCCACATTTGTCTCATCACAAACCAGTGATCCTCGTAGTGAAACCCCATGTAAACCCATGGTGTTAGCCTCTACATGCACCGGAACTGCCTCGTGAAGCGGTGTAGGGTGTACAACTCACAGAGAGGCTCACGATTGACCCAAGCCACTGGAACTCCACCCCAAGAAGCTAGGACGTAGGAATGATGCCCTGACGTCCCTTTTCCATCATCAGTGAAAACACCTATTGGCAATGGGAATAGGTGGAAGTTGAACTTGTCTACCTTCCAGACCCAATTCAGCACCAAATTCGGGGTTAACTTAGTCGGAATTCTCCCCACCGCATTCAAAATGGCTGGTCCAAAGCCTAATCTTGAAGGATAAATGGGGTTTGGATATTCATACACATCCCTAATATGTATCGTTATCCACCCATACAGAAGATGGAATGACCCACATATCTTTTCTGGATTCATCCCCTCACTAATGTTCCACAACACCTTATACATCTTGGCGAGCATCGAGATTTTGAGGTTGAACCGTACCCCTAGCACTAACATGGACGCCATGGGGAATGTTCTTGGTTGCACACCCATGTTTTTTTCCCTCACCGGAAGAATCCAACTGCTAATAAGCACTGAGATGAATGTAGCTAACCCAAACACTAGTTGATGCTCAGTACTAACAATGAATCCCCATATCATCAACTGGTTTTCCTCCATGAGTCTCCAATATGATTGCACCTTATCACGTTGAACCCCCTTCGGGCAGGTCTGAGGCATCGCAGGAAACTATCTATCTTTAGAGAAATTTAGGAACCAGTTGAATAATTGCTTGAAGTGCATATCCCTCACAAACTTCTTTTCCTCCCCCGACACAAGGCCAATCAATGCATTTCCAAGCAGTGGCATCTACTCTAGGCCTTTTCATGTATTCACTGTAGGGAGTAACTCGTCATACCTTTTCCCCCAAAATTGGGACCCTCTAGATATAGTGAAAGTCCTAAAGGCTGATACCAACCTCCCCATAGTGAAGATGGAAGGTATTGGTCCTTGATGGCCACCTACTTAGTAGCTCTGGAAACAGCTATTTCAGTTGATATATGTGATCTTGAGAAGCCCAATCCACCTCATATAGGCCCACTCACCTAAACTCCACCCTAAACTCCTCACACAAGAAGCCTACATAGTATTACCTTGCCCAGTCATCCATAAAGTTACCACCCTAGCATATATCCCACTCATCAGTCCATCCCTTCTCCAGGTTCTGTAGGGCCACCTTCAAAATGGTGTGGTATAGTGGAGGATATGTCTCCGGTTGCAATTCCTTCCCATCAACATTATTCACATGGATGTATAGGAAATCAACATTGAATAGTGTGAAACCCTCCCAAGCATGGTCTTCATCCACCCTGAACCACTGGCACTGGAAAAAAATACTCCTAAACATGTAAGTTAGCTTGTCCTTGCTCGCTTCAGGAATTAGGGTGTCATCCCTCATTCCAAACCCCTACAATGACAACCTTTTTCACAAGGGGTAGTTCTTGTGATTCTCTGAGAGCTGCTCCATCAGCAAATCATGGAATGAATGGCTCTGTATGAGTTCTATTATTCCAGAGTTATTAGCCATTTATTCTCATAGGTAGCCTCCAGAAGGACCCCCCCTGGAGCGCACACTTAAAGATTCGAAGGACTTACTGTGTGCCGTGAATCAAAAAAGGACCGATTTGTGTAGAGCAATCATAGAGAGCATAGAGCTTTGTTAATCAAGAGAAAAATCTACAAAACATGTAAATGAAAATGTTAAAATAGAGGTTAGAATATCTTATTTATAGGCGACGACACTATTTTCATTGGGGAGCGCCCAGTCTTAGCAAGCTTCGCAAAACTCTCAACCCACACATCACCTCTCTGCATAACGGCCCTTCTTCGCAAGCCTGCTTTGTGGTAGGCCTAAAACCATTGGTGGTTGGCCCTCAGACTTCAAACCTCATTTCCTCCTTGTATCCAATACTGAGGGGTGTTATTTGTTGGCACCAAAATATGTGAAGAGGAAAATAAAACACAAATAGGAAACCACCTCCATAGAGGCTGCCTCACGAAGCCTATTTAGAGAGCCCTGCAGCACTATTGCTGGCACAAAGCCGCCTCCTTTTTGAAGTCACCGTGAAGCAAAGAGTCATGAGGCTCCGCGATCCGAAAGAAATTTTCGAAGATGATGCGGAGTAAATAGGTGGTGGGATCCACGATCCTAAAGATGATTGGGAAGATGTTATAGAGAAAAGAGGCAGGAGGCTTCGTGATTTGAACAATGTTTGCGAAACTACCACAGAGAAAAGAGGCAGGAGGCTCCACAGTTATGAAAACGTGCCCCGTGGATTCACATTTCATGATCCCTACTTCATGATACCTCATTCCTATAAATACCAGGCTTCCCATGAGCCCAAATGATGGATTCTCTGGCCTTTTTCCTTCGTAACTATCAAATCATGAAGCAATTTCTGCTCTGTGAAAAAATGAGTTCTTCGAGGTACTTGATCATCACAAGATGCCTTTCCCTTGGCTTAAACTCAACCCCTCTTCAAGTTGGGATGTCCTTCGTAGAGCCCATCGGTCTTCATAAAATAAGGATATCCCCAAGGGTACTCGGGTGTTCTGAAATCACTCATGCTTTGCAAAGTTCCTTCCATGCACATGTGAACCACATGTTAAGGTAGGGTCACTGTGCTTTACGAGGCACACTACTTCGCAGTGCAATGCTTTGAAAAGTACCATTTCTTGGAAAAGACTTACTTATAAAGAGCCTTTAGGATTTTTGAAGCACCCTCCATGTGCATATATTCTCTTTTCCTAGTCTACGCCACCCCACATCGCAAATCATACCCCTTCATGAATCCCCTCCAATACACGGAGCACTATAGCTTTACAAGGCATCTTTTAGTGAACCCCTTTTCTCTGCAAATACTTTTCCCGTACGACCCTCCCGGTTCGTACGAAGTGACTTCACAGTCCCTTGGGTGGGGTTTCACATTGTTTTTCTTAGCCTCATGCTTCTTCACATAGCCATGCTGATGACTATTTCTTCTTCACAGAGCCACCCTAATGTGGGCCCCTTAATGGATCACTCCATGACACCCCCTCACCACTCCATTGCCAGTTCCTTCCCTTCACCAAGGATTAAAGAATTCTAGTTATGTAAGTAGTAGGGCTGAGGAGTCAACCCACCTCATCTGAGCTTCAGGATGTTAAACTATCAAGTACCATCGTCCATAGCACATGACATTAAATTGTGGCCTCTCCCCATGCATCACCCCAGGGTCCCCCATCTCGGACATGCTTTACACCCATTCATCTCTATAGGAGTGAGATATTTCTATCATGGAATTATATGCTCTCTAATAGAGCAGCGTCAGTCCATGGGGAAGGGAAACCATCTTGGTGTAGGCCCCTGGCCTTTCTTGCAAGAGGCAGCACCTATTCTCCTCCTTTCTTCTTTGGTGCCAAAAACTAGAGGTGATAGGGGCACATGGACCTTTTTTATCTTGTCCCTCTCCCTTTGTTCATTATCACCATTGGCCTCCATCCTGGAGTAAGTCCCAAACACTATCTCTCTAGGCCTTTAACCATGCGTAAGCCCCTATTTACTATTTGGATCTCTAACCATGTGTGAGCCCCATTACACTTCCCAAAAATGAACCTTTTTCAATGTTATCATCAGGTCATTACTACTTATTGTTTCTCACAGTGAGCATGACTCATGTGAACTTTGAGTAAGCATTGACCATTACATCCTCTTTGGGTATCCTTAGTGTGTAAGTCCAAACCCTTCCGAAATATGTAGACTTTGATCATTGGAAAATAAAGGTACATAGGAAGCCTCCATGAGGTTCAATCCCAGCACCTAATAGTCCTAACCCCTTCATGTCAGTTCACCAAAACCTTCTGAACTATGTGGAAATTAATCTTTTCCAAGGAAATGTACACAGGAAGCCACTCCGAAGTTAAATCCCAACACCTACTGGTCCTGATCCCTTCACTTCATTTCACAATACCCTTCAAAACTACATGGAATTTTATCCTTTCCATGGAAAGGTACATAGGAAGCCTCCCTGATGTTCAAGCCCATCACCTAATGGTGCTGACCCCAAAATTTTGGTTCACCAAACCCTTCTGAACTACAAGGACTTTGATCCTTTCCATGACAAGGTACGTAGAAAGCCTCCTTGAGGTTGGAGCCCAAATTTTTCTTCTGTACAATGTGGACATTGATCCTTGACATAGAAAGGTATGTAGGAAGCCTCCCAGAGGTTCAAGACCAACACATATCGGTCCTTACCCCTTCAAATCAGATCAAAAAACCCTTCTGAACTATGTGGATAGTGATCCTTTCCAAAGAATGGTATTTAGGAAGCCTCCTAGAGGTTTAACCCCAACACCTACTTATCCTAACCCCTTCATGTCAGATCAATTTTGTCCCACATTGCTTTAAAATGTATACCTCCTTTTGGCCCACGTGACTCTAAATTGTACAGATTTTAACTACATTGGCTTTGATTCTTGTCTCTTAGGCAAGGTATGTAGGAAGCCTCCATGAGGTTTAGCCCCATCTAGTGGTAAGCCATTGTCATCCCCAATCTATGGTAATCTATTGTGAACCCCAGTCGATGGTAAGCCGTTGTCAACCCCAACCATCAGTAAGCCATTGGAACCCCAGTTAGCAGTAATCCATTGTCATCTCCAATCGATGGTAAGTCATTGTATCCCCCAATCAATGATAGGTTGTTGTGATCCCCTAACCAATGGTAAGCAATTGGAACCCCAATCGACGTTAAGACGTTAGAATCCTAATCTATGGTATGTTGCGGGAACCCCGTCCAATGGTAAGTTGTTGTCATCCCCACACGACGGTATGTTGTTGTAAGATGAACTACATGGGATTTGATCCATATCTCCTAGACACGGTAAATTGGAAGCCTCCCTGTGGTTCAACCCCAAACACAGGTAAACTTTGGTGTCCCTTCTGTGGGGAGCCCATCTTTAGTCTGCCCCTCGAGAGTCAAACCAACCCCGGGTTGCTAACCACACATAAGCCCCAACTTGCCTTTGGGACACTTTCCTCTGTGCACACCCTGATCCCATACCCCATACTAAACTCTATGGACTTAGATTCTCCACCATGGGGATACGTAGAAGCCTTCCAGACATTCAATCCCATTATCCTTGTCTCAACCTAGTCCTTCCCTCGAGACTATGTGTTTTGGGAAGGTCATATCCCAACCCAGAGGTTCCACTTCATATGGGTCCCGTCAATGCATCTATTTTCATGGTTCGCCTCCTCAGTTGACAAATCACCTCAAAAAACTACATGGACATTGATTCCCAGCCCCGAGGATACATAAGATGTCTCTTCGAGGCGCAATTCCAACAACACTATCGCCCTCGCATCGGCTCCATCTCACTTCCCATCCACTCTCAACAATCCATACCCATCTAGATTCATACCCATGCTACCACATCCCAATGAGATCTTTCCGAACACTTTCTCACTGCACCTAGTATAAATTGGGCTGCTAACCACACGTTAGCCCCCGCATCAGTATTCCATGCAGGGGTTTCACCCATATGATCCACTCATATCAGTGTTCTGATCAGTCTGATCCATCTCCGATTGATGTTAAACTTGAGGCGTACCCTATGTTAAACAGGGAAGATAATTAAAACCTCAGATGCATGAATGTGGAATAAAATTCCCCACATTCGACATTGGATGGGTTGGGTTTCTACTTCCTCGAGAAGCCCTATCACTGGGGGAAGAAACCTAGATGCGTTAGTGTTCCAGCATCCAGACACGCCAGTGATGCCCTACATGACTACTCCCTTGAACAAAGGTTGTTACCTTGACTGGACTCCTTATAATTTCCTAACATAAGAAGCGTAATTAACCGGCATCCATGAAGTCATAGAACTAGGAAGATTTTCACAAACAACGTCTTAAGTCTATGGGAGAGACCCAAACTAGGCAACAAGTTCTGAGGAGGAATCCATAGAAGGAGGAACCGAAACCCCATTATATCATTTCTATTAAGGAGAAATAATCCCTAAATAATTGATGGATGTCACTCAACATTGGAAAGTATGAATATGGGGCAATAGGTGTGTGTCCTTCGAAACAGATGAATGCGCCGCCGACAAAATCGTCGGGAACAATGAGTAAAACTTAGTAGGAAATAACTGAAGATTTATAATTAAGTTCCATTAATTGAGTATAAAACATAATTGTGAGAATTATGTGAATATGAAATTAGTTAAGTGGATATGGATCAAGGAATACCCAATCCCTTTTCCTAAGTCAGTTGTAGCTGGTCATGTGATCCAAAAAGTGGTTTTATAACCCATTGAATATATCTTAGGAAACTAATAGAAAACAAATATTGTTAATCCATGGAGTGGGTCTAAGTATTCCCATAGAATTTGAAAACATGAATCTAAGAAATACTCCTAGGCATTCTATGTGAAGAACTAGTGAGCTAGCCAATGGTAATCAATCTGTGATATATTAATCTAGACTATAATCCAAGTGATGTACCCTCAACATTTGAATTTCTAAAGTTTATGTAACTGAACCCAAGGATAAATTCACTAGTAATTTCAGGAAAGGGGTTATATTGGGATCCAAGGTGTTAATACCCATAATTATGTATTTAAGTACACGAAGTAGAATATGTAATATCATTCCACGAATTCTAATTTTTGTAGTTTATAGGTGAATCAATGATTCTAGGTAGAGTAATTCATGAATATAATACATTGAATTGATATAAGGCATGATTAACACTATGAATTCACATCAATGAATCATTTTATATCCATTGGTATTTTTCTTATCATTTAAATTTTGAATCTAAGGATTTCCCATAGAATCTACCACTTCTTTACCATAATTATTCTCACTATTTTAATAATTCTTAAAACTAATGAAGTCCTTGGAGAGTAAGGGAAATTTAATTAAGGAAAAAATGAATAATTTATTGAGGTATTTCATTTTAAATAAACTTCAATACGTAGATTTTTCATTAAACCATTATATTTCATATTACCATTTCATATTCATGCTAATTTACTTATTTCAAGGCATATCTAAGAATCAACATGGATTGGATATTTTTATTACTTTAAAAGGGGATTTTAGGATATAACATTTTATTGACATTCATTACATCACACCATAGATCATAAGGGACATAAGGCTATAGGTTCCATGTACTAGGTCAAGGAACACCAACATAAGGAAGGTTTAAAACAATGAAACAAGGATATTGTGGTAATCTATTACTTTCTTGTTATTCATTCACTATGATAAAATAATTAAATTTCGAGTTAATTAAACAATGATAGTTTATGTTCATGAGAATGACCTTGGTTCATTCTAGGTTCATTTTCACTTCTCCTTATGTCTTAGAGATCCTATATAATGTACTTATTTTTTTAGTAAATTTTTAAAATTATGGTAACCTCATTGTTTAATAATATAATGTTTATAGACACTTCCCTGGACCTTACACGGTCCATGGAATGATTTACATAATTACTAACCTCACCTTTATCATTTAACATTATTTGGGGTCAAAAATTAGGGAATTATATTTATAGTATCAATGATAGACCTTAAATCCTTCAAGGACCATACAAGGTAATTGACCTAGATTAATAATCGTAGTACACTAAAAAAATGGTATGAATTAAATTATGGGCCCTAAATTAGTACATATAAATAAAAAATTAAAAACAATGTTTACATAAGATTTTAATAATAATAAATAACTTATATTCTTTATAAAAAATAATTCTTTAAGGGAAAGAAACTAGACAACATACCTTTAGCTTAGGAAGCATCACTCATCTGGTAACGACCCTTGGATTGAGCTAGAATGCTAGAAAATGATGAACCTTTCAAAATACATCAAAATGTAGTGTATGATCTTTTGAATTGATAGTATTTCATATATTGAGGAAGAATAGAATGGATAGGAGAGGGGTGGTATCTTTACCTGTATTGTTCCCTTCCCCCAAACGATAGAATATTAACATTAAGATTTATGAAGATCCATCATGAAGAGTGGGGAAAAAGATGGACGCTCTAAATTGCTTCAATTGGTATGAAATGAATCCCATAATATTGTGGAAGGGTTTTAAGATGTCCTAGATGAGTAAAATGATCATTTAAGACCCTTTAAAAAATATCCCGCTTGGACACCAACTATCTGGTGGGATTGGAGTACTATATTGTAATCCCAACACCTGTCTCAAACCCTATTGTTCACTTTGGGAATATCTTTAACACTTGATACAAATCCAAAGAAACATATTTAATGTGTCCTCTCCATAAAAAACTATTTTAAGTACCAAATAAACATATAAACCCCCCCCCCCCCATAGCTAAGAATCCCAATGAAAATTCAAACCCCTATAAAACCCTAAAACAACTTCTATATGGAATAATCATGGGGTTGTAGAAAATATTAAGAAGATTATTTCCTATGTTCAAAAATCTATAAATGATTCATTAAATTTAAATATAATCTCAAATGGTGGGTTCTTACATCCTACCCAACAAAGGGAAAGCTCATCCCTGAGTAAAACTCTATGAGAAATAGCACTTCACACCATTCATATAACTATAATAGTGTGACTATCAAATATCAGAATTATATTCCAAGGATTAATTTCAAACCTAACCCCTCCCTATATTTAGAACCTAAAATTTCATGAAATTAAATTTAGACTAAACACATGGAGATAATGGATTATAAGGATTAATGAACCAATATTACTTTGTTCATCACTTTATGATCATGCCATGATGTTATAGTCAAATTATTAAAATCTATTCTTTAACACAAAACCAATATTGTATAGTTACATAAACTCATAGCCAACTATAACTGGTTTGATCGATAGACCATCATTGTATGATCAAAACAGTAATACCAACAATATTTCTACATAAACACATTTTTTATAGAAAAATACTACCTATAGGTTTATCCCTAACTATTTACACCACAAATTCTCAATTCGAACTATTGATGTGTTACTGACCATCTTATCATGGAACTTCACATCAAAAATCAATATTCAATTTTCAATTCGATCTCCAAAAATCCTTTTATGTTGATGTCATGGGTTTTACAAAAATAATTTCTATCACAACATACTTATAATACATCATATTCTAACTACCAATACTTTTTATAAAACAAGTCTTACACCAGATAGGCACCCCATATTTGTTGGTTGTCTGATCTGATAAAGGAGGCCCAATAAAAACTACATCTCAACACCCATACTAACATTAATTCATCAAACAAAATTAATTTGGATGTGTAAAACCAAGAAACACCATATAAAAACATCAACTATAAATGATGCTAACTACTTAATGAAATTATCACATGATTCACTAGTTTATAGTGGCTCCCCATCATAGAACATTCTTACAATTGTCCCTTGATTACTACCCTAAAATAAATAACTGTCAGTTTCACACTAACATCTCTGATATCTTTCACTTCCCATGAAATATCTCCCTTTCATGTTCTGTTGTAACTTCATTAGACAATGATGTCTTATGAAAACCATTACATCAATTAAAAAACCAACCATTACTACTCATCTAGACTTGATAGTTTAAATTTAAGGTTCACATCCCAAAATGAATTCACCATTATTAATATGATGTACACATGATTCTATCTTATCTCACCATATGAATTTGTTTTATAAATTCCATTTGAACTACTATAGAATGGCTTATTTAAAGGATATACATCTTGAAAACCATCACATTATTTATGGACTCAATCATGTTAATATAAATTCCATCGATACCCTATGATTTTTAAAAAAACTACATATGTTCTGAAACTATCTCAAAATGTTCTTTAATAGTTAAATATTCAAACAACCATTCCATTTTATTACCGAATGGAAAGAACTAATTCAACATCAATCTATCACTGTTCTCATATTGACTATACATCCCAATCTTGAATCTAATATTATGAATTGGTCCAAACTTATACATTAGTCTTATGTTCTATACCTCCTTTGACTTTGGAAAACATGAATTCACTGGCTATTCAACTTCCAAAAGATTTTCTGACCATCCATAATGGGTCTTTTTTTAATCATGATCCTTCTCACATGAATTTTACACTTTCCATGAGTGATGCTATTATTCCAACTGTATGACTTCCATAATAATAATTTTAGAAAAAATGGAAAATTAATTCCCATGGAACATCTTTTTCCACCATAATACATAGTATTTGGATATGGATTAATTAACTTATACTAATTCCCAACACAAAAAACATACCTTTTCACAATCTAGAACATCATCATCATTTTAAATTCTTTCCTTGTACAACAATTTTTGATCTTACCCCATCATGGACTTAATCCAAAAACTTGTAGTCAAGATTTGAGTAGTTATATACATAAATGAATTTTTGTTTATATTCTCGAATGATTCTCACATATGTTTTCATCACTAGATACAATAAGATTCATGGTTTTAGATGACATGATCCATTTACATGGTCATCCCTAGAGTTGGGATAAATTCATTTTCTATTAAAATTCTGTGGTATACATTTCTCACTAAAAAATTCATAATTCTCAAGTCATCTCAATGTAGGAGTGAACAATTAATAAAACATATTATGTTATCTCATGACCCTTTACCCGGAAATCATGAACCAAACCTCCTCATGATGTTACATCTATAACATCACTAAAAATATCCAAGATTTGAATGGATACCATGACACTAAACATAGTTCCTTCCACTAAACCATAATTCAATAAAACATTCATATAATAATTAATATAACCTTGAAATTTCTTCTTTGAAAATGAAATAACCATTTTTTGTGATTCACAGGAATAATGTCACCAAATATTTCATATATTCTCTATCCATATAAAAAACATCAAACCCATGGGTTGTGTTATCCTGTATGACCAATTATAACCTAACTGATGACTTCTTGGGTTTTAAATCACCAAAATGAATCTCATGGACTAACTAAATGGTCATATATTCCCATGTAATTTCAGTAATTAAATTCAATCCTCCATGATACTGACATCAATCGTGAGGATCAACTTACATCACAATAACTAGCCTTCCAAAAACACCGTTTCATAGATAAATAGTTCAACACAAGCCTAAATCACCTACAAATAACACTTTCTGTACCCAACGTCATAACATAATCAACCCCTAATTATTGATAACTCTGAGCAAAATAACATTATAGGATAAAACCACACATATCACATTTAATTAACTCTAAATAAAGGGACACTTCTAAAAGGTCACTAAGATCCCTTTCCTAACCTTTATATCTAATTTAAAGAAATGGTTCCAGTTAAGACTCATGGGAATCATCCACATTTGCATCTGAGAAATCTCACATGAATTGTCTAAAACTCACCCCCACACTAGGATTTATTCAAAAAACATTTATAGGGTTTTATTTAAGATATTTCATCAGTTCATAGTTATTAGAATAATTAAGGATGGTTCTTAGGTGACAACACCCATCAATATCTATTATATAAGATGGGTGGTACTAAACCATTTATCTATTCATCAAGTATTATTTTTTTTATAAAGTGAGTCATGGATTTGAAATATCCATATCTGGTAATCGATGTTATAAGATCCATCTAAGTAGAATTCCATAAATAACCTTTATGGGAAAACACTATTTAAATTATGTTGACAAATCAAACCACCGAATAAAAGTAATATATATATATATATATGCATCCCAATGAGTGAATTAATATGGAATGTTAATATAAATCATGGCATCTTGGGTTCAGTTATTGTGGGCATAAAATTCCAAGTTATGGAGGTAAATGCTTGATAATATTTAATTATAATCTCATTTAAGGGAATCCCATTAATTGTTAAATTCTTAAAGGAATATAATAATATTTTATAAGGGATTCATTATAAATAAATTTAATGTTATGATCGACCTAAAATGGTTGAATTAATCATATAAGGATTTAGTTATGTGGGTTTTCATTCCCATGTTATAGTGGGAAATCCCTATAAGATTAAATTAGGAGACCATTTAACGGAAATACATAATTAAGAACATTTATTTATTTACAATAAAAAGGCCTAGTTGCTTTTAAATTTTAATAATTTTCACTACATTAAATTTTTTAAGCTTTTTATGACTATTTTTCTATATTTATTTATTTTTAGGCTAGTTAGATAGAATTCCACTATTAATCTATATGGGAAAACCCATTTAGGTTTATGTAGATGCTTTTTTATCCAACCATCATCTGTAACTCTAAACAAGGACTAAAATACTACTAGAATGCAATAAAAGTAAAAAAAGAAAGAAAATATTTGGAATATGAATTCTACATGCCTAAATAATTCATGATAATGTTCCATCATACTGTATTAACCCACCTGTATAAATCCCATAAATTAGAGACCCAAATAATGATGAGGAATCACTAAAGGTTAAATAATAAATAGTTATATTTTAATTCAATAACAATAACCCCAATCCATAAAAACATGGTATTTACCCTATGGTGGGTTGTCTATACCTAGAAATGAGAAATGTACAATGTTTTGACACATTTAAATTCCTCTAGTTTTCTATCCCAAAATTGTAAGATAAATTAAAAAAAAGACTTGATGTCAGTTTTTTACATTCCCATCATGGTTTTTTATGATCCTGAACATGTGGATAGGTATGTTATTATTTAATATGAGTTAAAAAAATTTAAAATGCATAATATAATACATATTGGAATGTCGGGAAGGTCTTTGTAGTGTCATAGGGGATTAGTTAATGAAAAGGGGAAGGGGGTCATCCAATTCATTGTCCATGGCTGGTGCACAGTTAGTACTAATGGTGCACTAGAATCATGCACCTTGGATAACAGAGCTAAATGGGTTTTAAAATATGAATGGGTGTCTATAAAACATGCGTCCTTTGATAGATCCAACTATATGGTCTCCACACAATTTTATAAAAAATTTCAGGCTCTCTATGAATTCATTCAAACTATGCCTCTCATGGAAAAAGGCGGTCACATGTTTGGAACATAGTTTGGAAACTGTATAGAAAATAATTCACCTCTAAAAAAATGAAAATAATGACTATTTTCCATCACTATATTTAATTTATTTCATATGATTTCACCCCATTTCCCCCCATAAATAAGTTTTTTGAACCAAGATATCCCTCCTCTTTCAAGGATAAAACTCCATTGATTAATATACCTTTGTAGTGTCATTTAATTATATCGAATTACAAGGTAAGTGTTTGACTATATTTTCTTCTATATTCTGAAAAAACAGGAATGTATTTTTTTTATCTTCATTCAAAGATTTACCTTGTTTCCTATGAGTTCTTCACATTGGTGTTTGATACAATTTTTTTTCCAATCAAGGGTTAATTTTTGGCGTGTAGTTTTCCATGATCATAAGAAAGATGGTCTAAAATATTTCTGCCATTGTTTTTATGTTTTCCTTGTTTATGTGGCCATTACATATGTTATCATTATAAAAAATTACAATCATGAATATTAAAAGTATATTTTTACGTTAAATGATATGCTGGGTATCTCACTAATCATGTTGGTTC
Source organism: Viscum album (assembly GCA_963277665.1). Lineage (NCBI taxonomy): Eukaryota > Viridiplantae > Streptophyta > Magnoliopsida > Santalales > Viscaceae > Viscum > Viscum album. Next base: position 2,041,535,647 of record OY728142.1, on the reverse strand, counting down.
CATTTATGTTCAAGAGACAAGAATTAATACCAACCATGGCTTGTCTTAGTCCCTTGAAAAATGATAATTGGTTGTAAATGAAGTGACATTAGTTTTAAATGAATAATTTGGGTTATAATTGTTTTCATGACTATGTTACCATGACACAATGGGTTGTTTGGAAAAAATTGGAAATTAAATGTATTTTTAAAAGAAAAGTGAATTAATTGGTAAATGGTTAAAGAGGTTTTAATATGATGTTAAATGGAATTAAAGAACAAGAATGGTTGTATTAAATGAATTAACGGTTAATTGAAAAAAGTGTGGATTTGGTTTATAGGGGTTGAATGAGATAAACCATGTGAATAATGGTGATGTCAAGAGTTACATATTTGATACTGTGATATGTTTAAAAGGACACATATGTCAAAAATTTGAAATTGATAAATGATAAAGTGGATGGAAATAGTAGGCATGAAATTACACATCTCCCAAATGTGTATGTTTTACTAGACCCTCCACACCCATGGGTATGATGTTTTGTATATCAAATTCCTTATCCATGATGTAGGATGGATATACATGATTTTATTCATCCTTTAATTTGATTTTCTGGACATGGAAATCTTTATTCATGGCTAGGGTGTCGGCATGATGATTTAAGAACTAATTCCTATAATATAGTATGATAAATTGGATTTTTGAACCTTAGTATTTATAATGAAACTGGTTAAATAATTCCACATTATTTTTTAAATTTTTATCCCCCTTTTATTTATGGATCATACTTATTACATGTCCAAAGTAGTTTCAGTAGGTTAGAGTCATGGTAAATCCAATGGCCCGAGTAGATAATTATGAAAAAGATTTGTAGTGAAAAATGTTTTTTTATTTCCTTATTTTATATTTCCTATATATTCTATATAAACTATTATTAGTATAGGATGGTTATTATTTTAGACACCATTTTTGGTAGCCGAATGTGTTTTACAGACACCCTTTTTAGGTTTTTTTGTACCCTGTCAGAAATCATGGTTGCGGGTAAGGATTAGGGAAAAGGCCCTATGTTAGTTGAATTGAGATATGGGGTGAAACATGGATGACAGGGTCATGCATTTGTTGAGAACCATTTTAGGGATTTTAGGGTGTCTTTATTTTGTGTTCTCCTTTGACACATGAGTTTAGTTTGACAAGATATGTTTACTGTAATGGTTGTGGGAATTTACATGGTTTTGGGAATAGATTACATAATGCAAGGCCATTTAATATTTCTGATTTTGTTAGTTTTTATTTTCATTTATATTATTTTGATACTTTGGTAAATAGGGTATAGTCTCCCAATGTTCCTTATTAGACCAACACATCTATTCATTATCATATTGAATAAGGGGAGGCATTCCTTAGGTCACATATCGATCCAGGTCAAGGCATAGGATTTGTGGAACCCAGGTAAGGATGTTACAAAGTAGTATCAAAGTATTTTTTTTGTCTTACTATTTGGGAATGGTAGATAAGAGACTAGTATTTTTTTTCCTTGTAAATGATCTTGTGTATGGGAGTAGCTAACCCTTGTGGGGGGGGGGCACTATGATACCATGGTGGGATTATTGTCCCATATATTCATTGTTACAATTTAATTTTATTTCCCATTGGTTGATGTACATGATGTGATATATTATTGACATATGAGATTTTAATTATAGAAGAGAATGGAATAAGATTTTACATTCATACATCATTTTAAGAACTCAGTGATTTATTTGAGATGCATCATATTAGGCACACATAGAAGTGCATGTTATGATTGGGTTATGGGAAATAAAATGATCTTTGATTTATTTTATTCTTTGGGTGAAATGGTTCGTAATAAAGAAGTTGTAATTGGTTTCAATTAAAGGATGTGAATTTAAATTCTTAAAAATGATATAAAATTAATATATTGTAATTATGTAAGTTGGTTTACACTGAGTCTAAAAAACCCTAGGATAGGAATGGTTGACGATAGTTATAATGTTGTAATTATATTAATTGGGATAGTGTATATGGAGTTACTTGATATTGATAATTGTGAACCCCTCCCCTGCTATTTTATTTAAATTTAAAAGTTTTATGTTATATGTTATAAAAAAATTTCTGAGTATTTTATAGTATTTCCACCACCATAATGGTTTCATGTATGGTGGCATGGTGACAATATATTGAATGCTCTTCCAGAAGTAAGATAAGAGACACTATTGGTTCTAGGTGATGGGGAAGAAGAACGTTTCCTTAATAGTATTACCCATTTTTGAAATTTTAGGTAAAGAGACCCAATTTGGGATATTCTAATTATATTTTAATTGACTATAGAGTTTCAACTATTTCATCCTTTGATATTTACTAGGGAGGGTGGACAAAATACAGATGAGTTCTACATTGAGTCTATCAAGAAAATTTTTATCCACTTAGAAGATCCTTCAAAGAAGAGAGTAATGTTGAAAGATTATATACACTAAGGACCAATAATTTTATAGAGGGGCATTCAGTTTTAGGATAAAAAGTAGAGGATTATGTCTTGAAAAGACATCCAACAATTTTTTTTAAAGAATTCATACCCAAAGACCTAGAGGCATTCCATTTCTATGGAGTTTATTCATTTAACCCATGTGAATAATTATATGAAGGATTATTTTGGTAGATTTTCCAACTTGAATTACATTTTTTTGTCATTGTTGAGAGATGAGGAAAATGTGGCAAAAAAAATCCGGATGGTATTGGATATGAGATGAAGTCTCATGCCAATATCTCTCATTATAAGAAATTTCCGAAGGTGTTGAATTTAGATCTCATTTACGAGGGGAGCATGAATAAGGATTATAGTGGTGTATATATTGTATTTTATGGTTTATCATGTGGTATGTACTAATATAGAATAAATAGGAATTGTTATAATTTTCCCCAAGGTTTCAGTAAGCACATTACCTAGGGAAGTGGAACAACCTCTCAGGGTAGTGGTCAGGTGGTTTTCTTTAAGTGTGTAAATCATGGTCACATGTGTGGTTAGTATTTTTGACCACCATTGGAGTGTTATTCTTTTATAAGGATGGACACAATGTAGGAATTCAATATGAACCATTGACTAGTTGTAGTAGATGAAGGATCTAGGATGATGTAGAGCCTCGGTAGGGGATCAATTTCCCTATAGCGTTATAGAGGTGGAAGTTCTACTTTATTTACTAGAAACGTTGTTTATGAGTTTCTCCATGACTATAGTGACCATATCAGCATATTAGTATAGTACATAAGACCCATACATCATCTTAGGGTAGATGGATAGATTAACTACATGCAATATATCCTACACCTATTGGTGGCAAGGCTACACCATCGATTTTATGATGTAAAATTAATATATATTACATTATTTATTGTTACATATTTGATAAATGATACTATAACTATTTTATATCTAATTGAATTATGAATTTATGGATTAGATATTAGAGTTCATATGTGGGGTTATGTTAATTTATACATCACAGAGAATGTGATCGGAGGGCATCTTTCTTTCTGAATGTCATTCCCTTAAGGAAGGTGACTATTTTTTTGAACATGTAGATTCATGAGAAATTTGTTTTTGACCTAATATTAGAAATTATTTTATTGTTATCCTATAAATTTAACATCTATTGTTGAATTATGTGGGTGACCAACACATCTCCGGAGTGTAACACCTATGTTTTTTAGGGTAATGAGATATCTAGGAGGGCTAGGTAGGTCCAATTCTTACACAACTTTCTGAGATGATAGGTTAGATCACATGTCTTTTTTAATATGATAAGGGGGTTGATCCTGATTTATTACCTCTAGTGGTGGATTATTTTCAATACATGTTTCTTAAAGAGTATTTAGGACTTCCAACAATGAGAGAGAGATAGAGTTTGAGTTCATGTTTCATATAATACTAGGTATTGAGATCATTTTTATTACATCATATTAGATTGAACTATCAGATCCTTAAGAGCCCAAGACTCGGCTGGAGTATTTGGATAATAAAGGTTTTATCCTTTCGAGTATGTCCCCTTCAGGGTCACTTGTCACATTTACAATGAAGGGTGATGAAACATTACATTTTTGTGTTGATTACAGTATGTTAGAGAATTAATAATCAGATCATCTTTTATTTATCAATGAACTTTTCGACCAGATGAGATAAGATTTTGTGTTATCCAATATTGACATGAGATCATGATATCATTAATTTTGAGAGAGTTCCTCTAATATACCGTAGAATACTTTTCAATGAATGTATGGATTTTATAAGTTTATTGTGATATTTTTCGGGATAATAAATTCTCCTATTGTATTTATTACTTTAATGAACCAAAATTTTCACCTACACTTGGATCAATTTGTGGTCATATAATTTGATGGCATCATGGTTTACTCATAGACTCTTGAATATTTGTCCAAACATCTTGTCATCATCCTTAGTACACTTTTTGAATATAGGCTATATTCCAAGCTATCTATGTGTCATTTGTGGATCAATATGTTAAACATATTTGGTCACATCATCTCAATGGAAGGTGTGGAATTATACCCCAAAAAGTGTCAAAAATTTGTATCTTAGGGTAGTCCAATAATGTTATTATATCCAAATATTTCTAGGTTTGGTGGGCTATTATCAGTGGTTCATCAAAGTCTTTTTATAGTTTGAATTTCCTCTTTCAGTCTTAACAATGAAGGGCATCATGGTTGAATGGACTCAAGCATCTAAAATTTATTCGCATAAAATAAAGATGCTTTTTACCAAGGAATTGATTCTATGTAAAGACCCGCAAATTTCAAGGAAATTTTTTTCTTAATTTTCTTTGGAATTTTACAAGAACGCAGCTTCAGACGGCACCTGATTCCGAGGCCCGGTGTGCCCGGAATCAATTTCCGAAGTTTGGCTCGGGTACGTTCAGTGAACGGACGAGCGGGTTTTTCTATCTTTTGAACCGGTGCCCGGAATCGAATTCTGAGGGCACCGATGAAATCGCAGCGCCGGTATTTGCTTAGAAACGCCTCTTCCGGAGTTGCGTTTGCTCAGACGTGGTTTTTAAATTTTACGGCTTTAAGTCAGAAATAAAATAAAGTTTGTGCGACAACTTTATTTTATTTCACTTAAGCTGCTTGGAAGCCACTTGAAGTCACTTAAAGACGGCTTGAACTGAGTTGAACTGGATAGGATGCTATCCAGAAATATCCTACCCCTTGGTAGGATATTTGTGCGGTGGGACCCGCACGAGCCCCGCCGTTTCTTTCGCTAAGTAACGCACCCGCGAAAACCCGTCAAAGTAACTGAAAAGTCAACCGACGCGTTTTCTTTAATTCTTAACAGACCATTTAATTGGGCGGTTTATTTCGTGAATTAAATGGACTGTTTCTTCGTGAATTAAATGGGTCGTTTCTTTCGTTGAATTAATTCAACGAATTGATGGATCGTTTCTTAACCGGTTTCGTGTTGGCATGTTTATAAAATAAGACCAACATAAAAATCCTTGGAAAGGATTTGAGAGAATCTTCGTTCCTCCACCCTCTCCGCGAAGAACGCGAAGAACGCGAAGAACGCGAAGAACGCGAAGAACGCGAAGAACGCGAAGAACGCCGGCGACCGGAATTCGACGACGCACACCAAGATCTGCGACGTCGACGAGATCTACCCGCGACGTTCTTCGGCGACGCCTCTTCTTCCGCGGCCGACCCTCGTTCGGCAACAAAGGTGAGAATCAGATCTTTTCTTCTCCCTTTTTAATTTCAATATCAACGGATTTAAACTAATTAAATCCGTTGATCTTGATCCGGAGATTGGCGACGCGACGAGCGATTCCGCGACGACGCGGCGATCTCCATCTTCCGCGACGAGCAATTCCGACGACGACGATAAAGTAAGGGTTGATTGGAATATTTTCCTTCCCGTGATTTATTTCTTTTAAAGTAAAGAAGCATGACCTTCGAACAATTTTAACATTTAAAATTGTTGTTGATTGTTTTATTGTTCCTCCCGTGGATTATGACTAACGCGGAGGGTGCGGGTCTAACGAACAAGACCCGGCAACCCTCCGCCGATCTATTTTGGTTGTGCGGATTTGGCGGACGTCGACAAACCGTGCGGCAAGGGCAATTTGTTGGCTCCGCAGTGAAGATCGTCCCCCGGGAGGAGCATCGGCGCAGACGGGAAAGAAATCGGGCCACCGGAGCATCTCCGGCGGCCCGCGGAAGGAGGCGGCGGCGCGGGTCGCCGGCGCGGCGGCGCCGGCGACCGGAGGCGGCGGCGCCAGGCGCGCCGCCGTGGAAACCTTCCGCCGCGGCTGAAGCCGCGGCGGCGGCGGCAGCCGGTTCCGCGGCCGCGCGGAACCGGGACGGACGCGGCGGCCCGGCCGCGTCCGCGTGACAGGCGGCCCCCCGCGGGGCCGCGGTTTCTCTCAAGCCGCGGGTTCAACCCCGCGGCGGCGGCTCTTCGGCCGCGCGGCCGAAGACCGAGCCGGCCGGTCCGGTCGGCCGGGCCGCGCCCAGGCCGGACCGGACCCGGCCGAGCCGGTTCGGGCCGGGTCGGGCCGACCCGGTTCGGGCCGACCCGGTTCGGCCGACCCCAGGGGGGGGGGGGGTTCGGGCCGGGTCGCCCCGGGCCCAGTACCCCCGTTTCGGGCCCTCTACGGTCTTTCGCCCATATCTTGGGCCTGGGACCTCCGATTGACGAACCGTCAGCGGCTACGCGATCCTTGGATCGAGACGGTCGTTTCGGTATATTATACTCAAGGTTTCGGAAGACTTTGGGTTCGGCCGGGTTGGTTCGTACACGAAGCCAACCGGGCCCTCGGAGCGGAAACGCTCATAACTTGAGCTACGGACGTCCGAACGACGTACCGTCAGCTGTGGTAGTTTCCTCTAAGTGAGACGGAACTTTTGGCATACTCCGCCCGAGGATCGGATACAGGCGGAGTACGGTCGGGTTGGTTTTGCCCTAAAAACCAACCGGGCCCCTGGGACGAAAATGCCAATAACTCTCAGACCGGGCGTCCGATTGACGCGCCGTCTGTCGCGTTGAGATCCTGTTGTCGATACGGAACTTTTGGATACATCAACTTCGGACTACGTGTCAGTTGATGTATCAGCCCCTCGGCTCGTGGAGCGGACCCTCCTAAACGAGCTCGCTACGTGCGGGAACCCTAGCGCTGGCTGTGACCTCGACGACAGAGCAGAGATCCTCCGTGGACTGCGACGACGGCAGAGCAGAGATCCTCCGTGGACTGCGACGACGGCAGAGCAGAGATCCTCCGTGGACTGCGACGACGGCAGAGCAGAGATCCTCCGTGGACTGCGACGACGGCAGAGCAGAGATCCTCCGTGGACTGCGACGACGGCAGAGCAGAGATCCTTCGTGGACTGCGGCGACGACTGTGCAGAGATCCTCAGTGGACTGCGTCGACTACTGCACTCAGCGATCCCACGTGGATCAGTGCTTCAGGTTCTGTGTGAGCCCGATCCTCCGTGGGTCCTTACTACCGGTTCTGTGTGAGCCACTGCCTACAGGTTCTGTGTGAGCCCGATCCTACGTGGGTCTTTTTGCGGGGGTTAGTACCTATCGATCCTTCGTGGGTCCGACGACTGAGACGGATCAGTGATCGTCTTTGACGTCATCTGAAAAAGTATACCTGGTTGAGCTGAATCTTATGTTACTCTCCTTTGTGGATTGTGTTGAACCATCCTTTGTGGATTTACTGTTTACTCTCCTTTGTGGATTTGGGTCTTGCTTTCCTTTGTGGATTGAGTTGTTCTTGAGCTCGTGAGCAGAGCTAGAATTGGGGACTTAGGTATATGTATGGGCATATACCTAAGTCGAGTCAGATGTTACTTCGTGATTGCATCTTTCTTTTGTGCTATATCCTTTGTGGATTTCGAGAGACCTTCGGGGGTCTCGGGGTCCTTACTGAGTAGTTGTACTCACCCCTGCACGGGCTATGCCCGCACCTTGTTGTGTTGGTTGCAGACGACGGACAGCGCTGATCACGGTTGGGGCGTGGAGCAGGACGGTACCTGGAGGTGGACCACTGGGCGGGACGTGCTCGGAGCGGACGTGGGACCCGAGGAGCCTGGAGGCTATCTGTACCCACCCTTCAGGTGGGATTGCCAGTGGACGACACGAGGCCGCCGTCTTTTCTTCAGTTGCTGTTCTTTTTCTTTTCAGTTGTACTTTACAGTTGGGCTTGTATTTCCGGCCCCTTTACTTTTCTGCACTTTACTTTCCGCTTGCTGACTCTGTGTGGTTGTTACTTATAAAGGCAATGCCTTCCCTGTTTACTGAGATTTTACGCCTTGGTGCTAGTCGCCAGCCCCTGGCCTATGGAAGGCGGGCTTGGGGTAGTCACGGCACGGGCCCCGAGGACGGGTCGTGACAAATTGGTATCAGAGGCGGTCGGTTCTACCGCAGACTCTGATCGTCCTTTCTTTCTATGTGAAGCAATAGTGTTTAGTGTATTGAGTGTGGTTATCAGTTCAGGGAGCCCAGTGTTGGTGCGGCGGCCGACGTATCCGTACACCAGGACCCTGACTCCTGATTTCCGACTTAATGCATGAAAACATTGATTGCGTGTGTGTTTCAAGTTTTCTTTGTGATTACTTATGTCAGCTCACCGGGTATACTGATCTGCTTTATGAAAGTCTCAAGTTTTCCTTGTGATTACTTGTGCCAGCTCACCAGGTATACTGTTCTGACTGTGGTGCTCTTGTTCTCCTTTTCAGGATGGCCCCGCGACGACTGCCAGCTAGGGTTCCGAGTGTAGGGCGCGACGGCAGCCCACCGAGCGACGAGGCCTCGGTGCAGGGCCCTTTGCCAGCAGTGGCACCGGCGGTAGCCTTACCCGCCGAGCCACCGATGCTTCCAGTACCAGACGCCGACGATGCACGTCGCCTCAGGGCACTGCACGAGTTTCAGAGCCAGCGACCGCCCAGGTTTCGCGGTGAGGCGGACCCCCAGGCCGCCGAGGACTGGCTAGAGGCGGTGGTACGGATCTTCAGGCTAGTGAGGACACCAGCGGATCTCATGGTGATCCTCGCAGCGAGCCTCCTGCAGGCGGCGGCAGGACGATGGTGGAGCCTGATGCTCCAGGTTCACGATGAGGCATCCCTGCTCTGGACGGACTTCGAGAGCCTCTTCCGCTCTGAGTTCGTCCCGGCCACCCTCCGAGCGGTGCGCATCCAGGAGCTTCTCCAGCTGCGCCAGGGCAGCATGACGGTCGCTCAGTATGCGGCGAGGTTCACGGACCTATCTCGCTACTCGACCGACATGGTACGGGACCCCTTCTTCCGGGCCCGGACCTTCGAGCAGGGCTTGCGACAGGAGATTCGTGCGTCGCTGATCTCCCTCAGCATTCCGACCCAGGCAGGAGTGCTGGAGCGAGCCCTCCTGATCGAGAGCTTCCTGGCAGAGCCTTCTTCAGCGGCGAGACCTAGCGCAGGGCGGCAGGTAGCTGAGTCTTCGGCAGCAGGTAGCCGACGGATGACTCACGGGTCCAGGCAGACCAGACCCCCACGCAGACGGCCTCAGGACACCGGCTCAGCAGTACGAGGCACACAGCGGAGTGCCAGCCTTTCGAGAGGCAGGCTGTGCTACTCTTGCGGCGGGCAGGGTCACATGGCTCGTGACTGCCCGACTCGCCGATCAGAGGAGCAGCAGACGGTGGAGGGGCCACCCAGGCAGAGGCAGAGGGTCGACCGTGGCGGTCCGCAGGGAGGAGGCGGACGAGGCCGAGGAGCTGGCCGAGCAGCGGGTGGTGGGCGACGCTTTCAGGCTCTACCCCCACCACCACCAGGAGGGCCACCTCGACCACAGGGAGCCGGCGGGCAGGGACAGGCCCAGCTCCAGGCAGTGGAGGCCTACGACCCCGACATGCCAGAGATGATTCGAGGTACGATCTGTGTCTATTCCACCCTTGCTGCAGTACTTATAGACACAGGAGCGAGTCACTCTTTCATAGCCTCTGCCCTTGTTCGGAGCTCGGAGATTCCGACTGAGCCGTTGGCTCGATCCTTACGGCTAGAGACTCCTACGGGAGCAGACTCGACGATTACGCACTGGTGCCGGCAGTGTGAGCTTACTCTAGGAGGCGAGAGCTTCGGCTGGGATCTCCTTGTAGCGGCGTCGAGGCCTTATGACGTCATCTTGGGCATGGATTGGCTATCCACGGTTCATGCCCAGATCGACTGTTTTAGGCGCAAGGTACGATGTGTTCGTACCGACGGGAGCAGGTTTACCTTCACCGGCGAGAAGGGAACCTTTGCAGCACAGGATGGACTTCCGCGGAGGAGAGTGCAGCCCATCTCACATCAGTTGGCTAGCCTCATCCTAGGAGCAGTGGACGTGCGGAGTCCGGCTTTTCCTGCAGTGGTGGACCAGTACGTGGACGTCTTTCCCGACGACGTTCCAGGGCTACCTCCTCGTAGAGAGGTAGACTTTTACATCGACTTGTACCCCGGGACAGCCCCGATATCTACTCCAGCATATCGGATGGCCCCCGCCGAGCTTCGAGAGCTGCGGGTACAGTTGGAGGACTTGCAGAGCAAGGGGTTTATCCGACCCAGTGTTTCACCCTGGGCTTCCCCGATTTTGTTCGCCAAAAAGGCGGACGGGAACTTGCGACTTTGTGTCGACTATCGTCGCCTGAACCAGGTGACAGTGAGGAACAAGTATCCGCTGCCACGGATTGATGACCTCTTCGATCAGCTCAAGGGAGCGCGGTGGTTCTCGAAGATAGACCTCCGGTCAGGCTATCATCAGCTCAGAGTTCGAGACGAGGACGTGCAGAAGACGGCCTTCAGGTGTCGGTATGGCCATTATGAGTTCTTGGTTATGCCGTTCGGCGTAACCAATGCTCCAGCGGTGTTCATGAGCCTCATGAACAGGATCTTCCAGCCATACCTCGACCGATTTGTCGTTGTCTTCATTGACGACATTTTGGTATACTCGACGACTGAGGAGGAGCATGCCTACCACCTGCGAGTTGTGCTAGACACACTCCGAGAGCACCAGCTTTATGGCAAGCTCTCAAAATGCCAGTTCTGGTTACGTGAGGTCCATTTCTTGGGGCACGTCATTTCTGAGGCGGGAGTTGCAGTGGATCCCGCGAAGATCGAGGCAGTGCTAGCTTGGGAGCCACCCAAGAGCGTGACAGAGGTGCGGAGCTTCTTGGGCCTAGCGGGATACTATCGGAGATTCGTGCCAGACTTCTCCAGAGTTGCAGCACCACTCTCAGCCTTGACGAAGAAGGGGAAACCCTTCGTGTGGTCAGACAGATGTCAGCAGAGCTTCCAGGAGCTGAGACAGAGATTGACCAGCGCACCTATCTTGAGGTTGCCTGAGGAGGGAGTTGGGTACGTAGTTTACTGCGACGCATCAGGGACTGGACTCGGGTGCGTCCTGATGCAGGAGCGGGCCGTGATCGCCTACGGATCACGTCAGTTGAGGCCGCATGAGCAGAACTACGCCACTCATGACCTGGAGTTAGCAGCAGTGGTCTTCGCTCTGAAGACTTGGCGGCACTATCTGATGGGCGAGCGCTTCACAGTCTTTTCTGACCACCAGAGTCTTAGGTATATCTTCTCTCAGAAGGACCTGAACCTGAGACAGCGGAGATGGCTTGAGTTCCTCCAGGACTATGACTTTGAGATAGTCTATACTCCTGGGAAGGGGAACGTGGTAGCCGATGCCCTCAGCAGGAGGACGGGCATTCAGCTGCTTGAGGAGGCGACGGAGCAGCTAGCCTCCTTGCAGATATCCTTCGTGGATAGAGACGGAACAGCCTTTCTTCAGTCTCTCACAGTCTCTCCTCCACTTCTACAGCGGGTCAGAGAGGCTCAGCGTGGGGACGCTGACTGTGAGACCCGGCGTGCACTGATATCCTCAGGTCAGGCGCCTGATGGTTTCTCCCTTGGAGCAGAGCACGACATCCTTTTCAGAGGACGTACCTTCGTACCAGTCGCTTTACGAGAGGAGGTGCTGAGAGAGTTTCACACTTCTCCCTTGGCGGTACATCCCGGAGTGGCGAAGATGTACCAGGATCTCAGGCGACAGCACTGGTGGCCGGGTATGAAGAAAGCTGTGGCAGAGTTCGTTTCACGATGCCTCACCTGCCAGCAGGTGAAGGCGGAGCACCAGGTACCAGCAGGTTTGGTACAGCCCTTGGAGGTCCCGGAGTGGAAGTGGGACGGCATATCTATGGACTTCGTGACTGGACTTCCACGCACTTCCAGAGGTCACGACTCCATTTGGGTGATTGTCGACCGACTCACCAAGTCGGCACACTTCTTACCCATCAGAGAGCAGGGCTCAGTAGAGAGCTTGGGACGTCTTTACGTCCAGGAGATCGTACGGCTTCACGGTGTGCCATCGTCTATCGTCTCCGATCGAGATGCTCGTTTCACTTCCAGGCTTTGGAAGGGGTTGCAGGGGGCGTTCGGGACGCGGCTCCATCTGAGCACAGCCTTCCACCCTCAGACGGATGGACAGACGGAGAGGACCATACAGACACTCGAGGACATGCTCCGTGCATGTGTTCTCGACTTTGGTCGCAGCTGGGAGGACCACCTACCCTTGGTGGAGTTTGCGTACAACAACAGCTACCACTCCACCATCGGGATGGCACCATACGAGGCATTGTACGGCAGACCCTGCAGATCACCGTTGTGCTGGACAGACCCTGGGGAGTCAGCACTCGTGGGACCAGAGATGGTCCGAGCCACGACAGAGAAGGTCCAAATCATCCAGGAGAGGATGAGGACAGCTCAGAGCCGGCAGAAGTCATATGCTGACAGGAGGCGGAGGCCACTAGAGTTCGAGGATGGCGACCACGTCTTTTTGCGTGTCTCACCTCGACGTGGTCTACGGAGATTTGGCCGAGGCGGCAAGCTGTCTCCCCGCTTCATCGGGCCTTTCCAGGTCCTCAGCAGGATAGGAGAGGTGGCTTATCGCCTGGCTCTACCACCTCAGTTGCACCGGGTGCACGACGTCTTCCACGTGTCTCAGCTGAGGAGATACGTGCACGACCCGACGCACATCATCGACTTTGGGGAGCTGGACGTGGACGATGGGGCGACTTTTGCGGAGGTTCCAGTGGAGATCGAGGATCGACAGGAGCGGGTCCTACGTGGGCGGTCGATTCCTCTTGTGCGCGTCAGATGGCAGCACGGGAACCTCCAGGAGAGCACTTGGGAGCGGGAGGCTCAGATGCGTGCTCAGTACCCCCATTTGTTCCCCTAGTTTTGATGTATCTTTACGGGGACGTAAAGCCCTGAGGTGGGAGTAATGTAAAGACCCGCAAATTTCAAGGAAATTTTTTTCTTAATTTTCTTTGGAATTTTACAAGAACGCAGCTTCAGACGGCACCTGATTCCGAGGCCCGGTGTGCCCGGAATCAATTTCCGAAGTTTGGCTCGGGTACGTTCAGTGAACGGACGAGCGGGTTTTTCTATCTTTTGAACCGGTGCCCGGAATCGAATTCTGAGGGCACCGATGAAATCGCAGCGCCGGTATTTGCTTAGAAACGCCTCTTCCGGAGTTGCGTTTGCTCAGACGTGGTTTTTAAATTTTACGGCTTTAAGTCAGAAATAAAATAAAGTTTGTGCGACAACTTTATTTTATTTCACTTAAGCTGCTTGGAAGCCACTTGAAGTCACTTAAAGACGGCTTGAACTGAGTTGAACTGGATAGGATGCTATCCAGAAATATCCTACCCCTTGGTAGGATATTTGTGCGGTGGGACCCGCACGAGCCCCGCCGTTTCTTTCGCTAAGTAACGCACCCGCGAAAACCCGTCAAAGTAACTGAAAAGTCAACCGACGCGTTTTCTTTAATTCTTAACAGACCATTTAATTGGGCGGTTTATTTCGTGAATTAAATGGACTGTTTCTTCGTGAATTAAATGGGTCGTTTCTTTCGTTGAATTAATTCAACGAATTGATGGATCGTTTCTTAACCGGTTTCGTGTTGGCATGTTTATAAAATAAGACCAACATAAAAATCCTTGGAAAGGATTTGAGAGAATCTTCGTTCCTCCACCCTCTCCGCGAAGAACGCGAAGAACGCGAAGAACGCGAAGAACGCGAAGAACGCGAAGAACGCGAAGAACGCGAAGAACGCCGGCGACCGGAATTCGACGACGCACACCAAGATCTGCGACGTCGACGAGATCTACCCGCGACGTTCTTCGGCGACGCCTCTTCTTCCGCGGCCGACCCTCGTTCGGCAACAAAGGTGAGAATCAGATCTTTTCTTCTCCCTTTTTAATTTCAATATCAACGGATTTAAACTAATTAAATCCGTTGATCTTGATCCGGAGATTGGCGACGCGACGAGCGATTCCGCGACGACGCGGCGATCTCCATCTTCCGCGACGAGCAATTCCGACGACGACGATAAAGTAAGGGTTGATTGGAATATTTTCCTTCCCGTGATTTATTTCTTTTAAAGTAAAGAAGCATGACCTTCGAACAATTTTAACATTTAAAATTGTTGTTGATTGTTTTATTGTTCCTCCCGTGGATTATGACTAACGCGGAGGGTGCGGGTCTAACGAACAAGACCCGGCAACCCTCCGCCGATCTATTTTGGTTGTGCGGATTTGGCGGACGTCGACAAACCGTGCGGCAAGGGCAATTTGTTGGCTCCGCAGTGAAGATCGTCCCCCGGGAGGAGCATCGGCGCAGACGGGAAAGAAATCGGGCCACCGGAGCATCTCCGGCGGCCCGCGGAAGGAGGCGGCGGCGCGGGTCGCCGGCGCGGCGGCGCCGGCGACCGGAGGCGGCGGCGCCAGGCGCGCCGCCGTGGAAACCTTCCGCCGCGGCTGAAGCCGCGGCGGCGGCGGCAGCCGGTTCCGCGGCCGCGCGGAACCGGGACGGACGCGGCGGCCCGGCCGCGTCCGCGTGACAGGCGGCCCCCCGCGGGGCCGCGGTTTCTCTCAAGCCGCGGGTTCAACCCCGCGGCGGCGGCTCTTCGGCCGCGCGGCCGAAGACCGAGCCGGCCGGTCCGGTCGGCCGGGCCGCGCCCAGGCCGGACCGGACCCGGCCGAGCCGGTTCGGGCCGGGTCGGGCCGACCCGGTTCGGGCCGACCCGGTTCGGCCGACCCCAGGGGGGGGGGGGGTTCGGGCCGGGTCGCCCCGGGCCCAGTACCCCCGTTTCGGGCCCTCTACGGTCTTTCGCCCATATCTTGGGCCTGGGACCTCCGATTGACGAACCGTCAGCGGCTACGCGATCCTTGGATCGAGACGGTCGTTTCGGTATATTATACTCAAGGTTTCGGAAGACTTTGGGTTCGGCCGGGTTGGTTCGTACACGAAGCCAACCGGGCCCTCGGAGCGGAAACGCTCATAACTTGAGCTACGGACGTCCGAACGACGTACCGTCAGCTGTGGTAGTTTCCTCTAAGTGAGACGGAACTTTTGGCATACTCCGCCCGAGGATCGGATACAGGCGGAGTACGGTCGGGTTGGTTTTGCCCTAAAAACCAACCGGGCCCCTGGGACGAAAATGCCAATAACTCTCAGACCGGGCGTCCGATTGACGCGCCGTCTGTCGCGTTGAGATCCTGTTGTCGATACGGAACTTTTGGATACATCAACTTCGGACTACGTGTCAGTTGATGTATCAGCCCCTCGGCTCGTGGAGCGGACCCTCCTAAACGAGCTCGCTACGTGCGGGAACCCTAGCGCTGGCTGTGACCTCGACGACAGAGCAGAGATCCTCCGTGGACTGCGACGACGGCAGAGCAGAGATCCTCCGTGGACTGCGACGACGGCAGAGCAGAGATCCTCCGTGGACTGCGACGACGGCAGAGCAGAGATCCTCCGTGGACTGCGACGACGGCAGAGCAGAGATCCTCCGTGGACTGCGACGACGGCAGAGCAGAGATCCTTCGTGGACTGCGGCGACGACTGTGCAGAGATCCTCAGTGGACTGCGTCGACTACTGCACTCAGCGATCCCACGTGGATCAGTGCTTCAGGTTCTGTGTGAGCCCGATCCTCCGTGGGTCCTTACTACCGGTTCTGTGTGAGCCACTGCCTACAGGTTCTGTGTGAGCCCGATCCTACGTGGGTCTTTTTGCGGGGGTTAGTACCTATCGATCCTTCGTGGGTCCGACGACTGAGACGGATCAGTGATCGTCTTTGACGTCATCTGAAAAAGTATACCTGGTTGAGCTGAATCTTATGTTACTCTCCTTTGTGGATTGTGTTGAACCATCCTTTGTGGATTTACTGTTTACTCTCCTTTGTGGATTTGGGTCTTGCTTTCCTTTGTGGATTGAGTTGTTCTTGAGCTCGTGAGCAGAGCTAGAATTGGGGACTTAGGTATATGTATGGGCATATACCTAAGTCGAGTCAGATGTTACTTCGTGATTGCATCTTTCTTTTGTGCTATATCCTTTGTGGATTTCGAGAGACCTTCGGGGGTCTCGGGGTCCTTACTGAGTAGTTGTACTCACCCCTGCACGGGCTATGCCCGCACCTTGTTGTGTTGGTTGCAGACGACGGACAGCGCTGATCACGGTTGGGGCGTGGAGCAGGACGGTACCTGGAGGTGGACCACTGGGCGGGACGTGCTCGGAGCGGACGTGGGACCCGAGGAGCCTGGAGGCTATCTGTACCCACCCTTCAGGTGGGATTGCCAGTGGACGACACGAGGCCGCCGTCTTTTCTTCAGTTGCTGTTCTTTTTCTTTTCAGTTGTACTTTACAGTTGGGCTTGTATTTCCGGCCCCTTTACTTTTCTGCACTTTACTTTCCGCTTGCTGACTCTGTGTGGTTGTTACTTATAAAGGCAATGCCTTCCCTGTTTACTGGGATTTTACGCCTTGGTGCTAGTCGCCAGCCCCTGGCCTATGGAAGGCGGGCTTGGGGTAGTCACGGCACGGGCCCCGAGGACAGGTCGTGACATTCTAATCATACTTGTTTTATATAAATAGTATACAATTTATTATGATTAATCGGTGATTAAACTCGGGGATGTGCTCATGTTGGGAGATCAAGATGTGGTGTATATATCATGTAAGTTAAGGCAACATGAATAGTACAATCAGACAAAAGATCTAGAGTTAGTCATAGTTGTTTATTATTTGAAATTTTGGTGGCATTATCTCCTTGGTGAGAAGTTTTGGGGGGTATATTGATAATAATACCCTCAAATATATCTATTGATAGTGGTATTTAAATCATTAGTCATGGGTATGTGTTGAATATATGAGTTCCTTTAAAATTTAATTATATTTTATTCCTAGAAAATGAAATGTTGTTCTAGATGCTCTCATTCAAAATCCATATAAACATGAGGTTTAAAAGGTCATTTTATAGAAGATAGTGATGGCCCTACTCATTGAGATGTATATAGGTTTTCATGAGGAGTTGGAAAATGTGACACTCATGCCTTTATCTATTGTTCCTTATCTTCTTAATAATGTAAAGATGATGTAGAATGAGGATCCATAGTACCTATTTCCGAGGGATGGTTATAATTTTTGGTTTCCACCTTTTGATTTTATTATTGAGTAGGATGTGATTAGTTATAATTGTGGCCACATAGTTTTTTCACATATATGTGGGAAGATCTAATACATGAGTTTCATGCCTCTAATATAGTGGTGCACAATAGTTTTGAAAAAAAGTACCATGATATTTGTAGGTAGTATTAGTGGATAGAAATAAAGAAATAGATTTGGGTTTTTGTTACACATTGGTGCACCTATTAGTAGATAAAATATGAGCATCCTCAGGTGACTAGACTTCTATAGTCATTTATTATTCCAATATGAATGTGCGGAAATTTTATAGTATATTTAATGGTCGATCATCAATGAATTCCCCAAAATAATTCTAATATGTGGATTTTTTATAAAGGTTTAAAATTTCTTACCAATCTAGGAAACATTCACTTTCAAATGGTTGGGTGAATTTTTTATTCAATATATTATATATTTTCATGGGGTTCCTTGGAGTATAGTCACATATCATGTTCCATGTATTAATTCATGATTCTAGTAGGGGTTGGTAAAGGTTATTGGTACTCAGGTGTTTTTGACTAAATCTTTTCACCCACATATAGATAAGAAATTAAAATGTAATACCCAAGTGTTAGAGGAAAATGATGATAAAAAGAATCCCATAATTTAATAGAATAAGGGTTAATCACTTACCACTTATTGAGTTTTCCAATAAACACAGTTATTTGGAAACTATCCATATGGTACCTTATAAGGCGCAATATGGTAGGCCATGTAGATCACTATGATTTTGGATAAAATTTTATGAATCAGATTTGTTGGGACCAAGTATCATATAGGATACATTAGAGCATGTTTAGTTGATTCATAGAAAAATGGATCTCACCCAGATTTGATAGATGTTATAAGCCGATAGAAATCATTAACCTATTATGTTTAGAGTGGGTTACTATGTGATTCATTAGGTTTCATAAAGAATGGTGTACTATTGTATTCAAAAGCATGCAAAGTTAGCATCGTGTATATATGATTGTTTTAGATCACGGAGAGGATCAAACATGTAATGAATTTTTTGAATCATCAAAAACCATATGGTGTTAAAAATTCTATTTTTAATTTTTCATTTATTTAGAATTATCACCCAAACACTTTTTCAAGTGATTGATATTGATGATGCATCCTTTTAGGAAAATCTGATTTTTATTATAGATCACCATGTTAAAATTATTTAGGGTATGAATTTTCATTTTATCTAAGTGTTGTAGAATCATGGTTGAGTTCAAGAGGAAACATGGGAGAAGGATGCTGATATGTTCTCCAAATGGCCTAAACTTTTTTTCCTAGGATGATTAGTAATGCTTCATAGAGTATCTTGATGATGAACTATTATAACATGGATGGTTATAAGATCCTAAACTTTTGATGACATGAATTTTTTGTTTTAATTTGAGTTAGACATTGTTTAAATGGTTAATGTAATGATTCCTAAGAGAAGGGATTCCATCAAGTGTGTTATGTGGGGTTATGGTTATGAAAATGGGTAAAGGGGTCCATCTGGTGCATGGTGTTGGGTTAGAGCATTATTTATACTAACCATGCTCTAGAACCATCCACCATATATAAGGGAGGTGCATGATTGTTAAACCATGAAAGGAGGGTCAAGAAACAATACATCCTTAGGAGGATTTAACTACACATCCACTGCATAGTGTAAAAAACGGTGTGGGATCCTAATCAAACCATGAGACCTATATATCTCTTATATATAAGAGGATAAATGATTGGTGAATGGTTTTCAAAATACTATCTCAAAATCATGAACCTCATAAAAATTAGAAAAATCACTATTTTCCACCCTAATATTTATACAAATGCACCACATTTTTCACCCCATTTATTCCCCAAAAACAATGATTGGGAATCCTGATCTCACTCATCATTTAAGAATCAATATCCATTGATTCTTGGGTGTTTGGAGTGTCATTTAGTGTGAATAGAATCTATGGGTATGTCTTTAACTATATTTCCTTATATTTTCTAGTAGAACCATGGTTGGTTGTTTTCCCTTCTACCAAATATTATTAACCCTATTATAGTGGAGTTGTTCAATATTCTCTTTGAGGCCATTTTAGATCGAATCAAGGGTTGAGGTTGGGTGATTAATTTCATGTGATCATAAATTAGGTGGTCTAAAAGGTCTCTCCCATATTTTTGGTGTCTTCTTTGCATATTGGTTGTGCCTTGAACAAAATTGATGTGCATTTATTTCGAGAATATGAAATCAAATTGGGACACTAAATGGTATTCTAGAACTCTTACAAATCATGTTACGTCAGTTGATTCAATAGGATAGACATAAGGCCACCCATGGTGCATGTCAATTTCTTAAAAATTGATAGAGGGGGTGAAAATTATATCGTATAGGGTTTAGAATATTAAAATATTTTTCACTTGATAGTTAAATAAGTTAGCATGGAAATGGGGGTGTGTGTATTAAATAAAAAATTAATGGTATTATGACAAAGTAAAGGTAAATAAGGGTTAAATTGTTAAAGGGGTTTGAATATGTTGTTAATTGGATATAAAGAACTATAATGGTTGTGTTGAATTAATAAAAGATAAAATTACCTATGTGTGGATTTGGGTTATAGATGTTGAATAAGGAGAACCACAGAAATAATGAGGAATAGAAGAGGTGAACTCATGATATTGTGATACAATAAAAAGGAAACATCAGTTGGTCCTTGGAAATTGTGAAATAATGAAATGGTTTATAATGGTGGACAATAAGTTCCACATCTCCAGGATGTGTATGGTGGAGTAGATGATCCACACCCATGGGTAAGAATTTCTAGACCTGATATTCCTTATTCTTGATGTAGGATGGATATAAATGATATTAAATATCCTTGACTTGGTATAACGGGCATGAAATTCATTATTCTTATCTAAGGTGCTAGAATGATGTACAGTAACTAATGTCTTTGATATTTTATGGTAAATTTTATTTGTGCACCTCATTATTTAAAATGAAAATGGGTAATTAATTCCCACTTATTGTTTAAATGGTTTATTCGATTTTTATTGACGGCTCAAACTTCATTCATGACCAATAATGTTTGATGTGTTGGGGTCATGGTATAACTAAAGGGCCCACGTAGGTAATTGATAAAATATTTAATTGTGAAAAATTCAATTATTACCTTGTTCAATATTCCCATTATCTTCTATATACACTATTAATATTATTATAGAATGTATATTCCTTTATACACTATTGTTGGTGACCTACATAAGTTTTACTTAAACGCTACTTGGGCCACCATTAGTGCTCAATCATACTTCATGGATATTGGTATGGATTTAGAAAAAGTCCCCAAGTTAGATGGATGCATTATAATATAGGATTGAGCACGGATAGGGGTACCAGACTAATGTCATGACCCTTTTTAGGGATTGAATTGGTGACTTTATTTTGGGTAAAAATTTGACACATGACACTAGTATGACAAGATAAAATTAATATCTTGGTTTTGGGGATTTAAAATTTTTTGGGAATTGATTACTTGATGAATGGGTATTTATAATTATTAATTTGGTTATTATTTATCTTTATTTTCACTATTGTTATACTCTATTAAATAGTGTATATTATCCCCATGTGACTTATTAGACCCTTTCTACTAGTTGGTAGAATCTGGAATACATGAAGGTTAACCTAAGGTAACATACTGAAAAGGATTGGAGAACCATATTAATTGCACTTGTGATGGTACAATACAGGTTCCCTCATAAGCAACTGAAATGAAGGGCCACATCATCACTAGTGTACCTACTTATATGCCAAAGGAAGGTGATTAGTAGAGGGTATCTAATGGGGGTACTATAGGGTGACTATACCCTCTAGAATAGAAATAAACATGGTACAAAATAAAATAAATGAACTATGTTTAGAAAATAAAAAACTTACAGCACAGAAATTACAAAATAAAACAAACCTTGCAAGAAGGTAAAATGATACATGTAAAGCATTCAATAAATACAACAGGAGTTTAACATAGAGAAGGTATGAGTGAAAATAAATAAATAAATAAGATGAACCTACTCCTATAGATAGTCTGAGTACATGCCTAGTCCAAATCTCCCATTCCAAGTCCCAACCCAATACTAGTAGAAGTAAAGAGGAACTAGCCCAAGTCATATCATGTAGTAATGTGATTTTCCTGATTACCAAGAAATGGAACAAATAGGATATATGTAAAAAAATTAGGATTCCACCAATAAAGTCTAATTCATTTCCTGTTTTGAGTATAAAATTAATATTCTGAATGATATGAATAATAAAGTATTAAAATGGATATTGATCAAGGAATACCATGTAATTCATCTAAACCCATATTTCTCAAATATGTGACCCAATAAGGGGTCATAATAACCCTAAAATATATCCTAGGTGTCCAAAAATAAGAAAAAAGGTAAATTAGTGGTGTGGGACTGAGAATTTCCACACAACAAAATCCTGAGTATTCAAGGAACACTCTAAAGAAATCTATGTGTGGAACTAGTAGGCCAAAACATTTTAATCATGACATAGTTAATTTTTCTATAGTAGAATCTGTGGTTTGAAACCTCTACATTCCACTTTCTAATGGGGGTCTAATGGGACCCAATGAGAAATTACCTACTAATTTTGGGAAAGGAGCTGCATTAATATCTATCGAGGTAATCCAATGCATTCTTTGTTTGAGTGTGCCATGTAAAATTTGAGAGCACATTAGAGGGATTTCTATTTCTGGATTTTCCAAGTGAATCCATGATGACTGGATAAGCAATTTATGAATATAATACATTAAACACATCCATGTAGGGTTTACCAATTGGAATTTGTATCAATAAATCATGTGACGTCTATTAGGATTATACGTGGTGTAACAACCCCGTCTTCAATAACCCATACATGGTGTATACATTATTACACTGGTATAGATACATGAGATATCTCTACATAGGATTGATCAGTTTAATAGTCTTAGAATACTATATACATACACGATTCCCATATTTCATTGGAAATATAAAATACAAGGAATAAAACCATTCTAGAATATTCAGTATTATTCATAATATACTTCTTTATATACAATGGAAAATTTTTTTGGGTGAGATTAGATTCTTACTAATATTTATGTACAATATAAGTTATCATGAATCAATAAGATATAATCTATATGAAAAGGTAAATAACTAAAAACCCATTACATTTAATCAATAACATCAATAACAAATGAATCCATGGATAATATCACTTTCATAATCTCATGGATTATAATAACTAAATTATAAATTAAAGAAATTATTGATATTAGAATTCACGATTTTAGAACTCTTGAAATTTATATAGTCAAAACCTTGTTCCTAGATAGTTTAATCAATGGGTAAGTTTACACGAGAAACACATTAATTTCTAACTTACTAATTTGTCTCATGAGACATATCGATGCATCAAGAGGCTATTTATAACAGGGCCCCACCCATCACTAAATTTCTAAATAATTCCCTATATATTTAATGTTCAATTAAATTCATAAAAAGTATTATTTATTAACAAATTTTCATATTGAGTAAAAATTACATATTTTCCAACATTCTCCCCAATTAATAAGATAACATTCATAGTAAAAAACGACATGTAGAATGAGTATAATGTTTAGATAATAAGTATATCCACGATACAAAGAAAATGGTTACTAAAAGTAAAAATAATTTACAATGATAATAAGAAATTTAATGTTTCAAGAGAAATGTAATGTCTATGATATTAATTAAGAGATGAGAGAAGAACATCAAAAATTAGATTTTTTAGTAAAAACAATTCATTTAATGAAGAAATGAAAATAAAACATTAAAATTTAATAGAAGTTTTCCTTAAATATTTTTCTTTTTAAAACTATTGGTAACTTATAGAATAAGCTAAAGGGAATTAAATTATTACGGTGATGTGAAATTCTATTTACATCATATGTGTAAAAATAATATATTCCATTTGGTTTTTAAATAATGTTTAAAATGGAACATTTGGGAAAAAATAGAAATATTTATCTAAAACATGTAAAATTACAATTATTACTTAAAATTACCTCTATAAATAATTTTATTAATAAAAATAATTTTTTTCAATAATTTTGAAAAATATGGTCATGAAAAAAAATATACCTGATAAAAAATAAAAATAATATCGTATTTGCTATTAAACATTCCCCATGGAAGAGTAACATGAATTGAATTATTAATATAAAAAATAAATGTTTGTTCATATTAAATACCACCAAATGGTAGTATTTTCTCTAGATAAAATTAAGTTGGTGTATAATACCAAATAAGTCCCAGTTGAGTGGAAATTGAGATGAAAATCTCTTACCCTTGTTGTGACATGTCACACATGTTCTTTATATTCCTGAAAAAAAATTATTTAAAATCTTATGAAAAAATTAAATATTTTTTATTCCTTTAATTTTTTGTATTACCATGTTATTTTCATTTATTTAATCAATTAAGTAAATGTCTGATGTTTTGATGACATTAGTTTCATTAGTAAAAAATGTCGTTGGTAGGTTGATGTTGGTCAAAGAGGTCATTATTTCATCATCTATCGAATAATAATAAATAAATAATTCACATTTTTATATATCAATAATAAATTTGAAATCAATCAATATATATGGTTATAAAAAATGTACTATGTTACAATCATGGAGATGGTAGGTCCTACATAAACATCGATAAGCTTTTTCATTTTTCCAATGATCATAATGGGGAGAAGTTAAATATTATTCAATCATTAAAAATGATCATTATATAATAAATACCATATTATTTATTTAAATTAAGTTATATATATAAATCATGTAATTTTTTTGTAAAAAACAAATCACATTGCATTATAGAGGTGGTAGCCCACACATACACATGATCAACATTATCATTTTTCAATGAATGAGAAGGTAAGAAAGTAAATGACATATTATTTGAATATAATGATAAATATTTAATTAAAATAATATTTATATATTAAATCACTCATTATAACCATCCTTGAGAGGAAATGATGGAAGATGAATTACATCTATTCATGAGGTGGTAGTCCACCATTCACATAAATGATGGATTCATAAACCATTTGATGGAAAGAGAGGTATAGGTTGGTTATTAGATTAAAATAATAACAACTAATTATATGGTAGATAATTATGTTTTGAGATTTTCTTATTTCAGTAATATTTGATGTAGGTGGAAGAAGAAATGAAAAATCCTCAGTTAATAATGATACCTATTCTTCAGAAAACCTCTTTTAGATTATACATAAATCCTTACTAGATTGGATTTATAAGAAAATAAAGGCCAATATAATGTGGGAAAGGATGTTTAGAATTTTTTTAGGACGACAATTTATGAACCAAATGTTTTTTGATTTTTTAATAAAAGAGGAAGGTAGTTTCCCCATTATAAGTGAGGGGAGAGAACTTTTAGAATTTAATAAAGTATTAAATTAATATAATATAATTTTCAAATTAAAATTGATAAAAAATGATTTAATAAAAATGACTTTTTTATTATTGATG
Source organism: Viscum album (assembly GCA_963277665.1). Lineage (NCBI taxonomy): Eukaryota > Viridiplantae > Streptophyta > Magnoliopsida > Santalales > Viscaceae > Viscum > Viscum album. The sequence goes on along the minus strand of OY728142.1, from coordinate 2,041,510,541 downwards.
TAAAAAATAACATAAACTAATTTTTTTAATTTTTTTATGTTTTTATTCTTATCTTTAATTTTAACCTCATTAAACCTTTTAACAATCACCACTACATTAATGTTTTTATCCTTTTAAGGGTTAATAATTATACTATAAGATTATAAAAGTCATATACATAGTTCATGGGTGATGTATTAGACCATATACCATTAATCTGGATAGATATAATATTTTTATAAATTTTAATCATTTGATAAAATTTTAGTTATTATAAAATATCATTAATATAATTTTTTACTTTATTCATTAATGTTGATATTAAATACATTAGGAAAAAATGGAATTATAATATTATTCATTCACACATCAAAATAATGTTATATTTCTCTTTTAAATTTATGGAACATGATAATTATTTGAAATTAAATTTGTTCTAGTATTTTTAAAATACTTTATTTTACTTATATTTTAATTAAAAAATGATGTGTTGGAAATGCACAAGAAATTAAGATAATTAATTTATCACTTAAAATAAGAACTAAATTATCATGATAAAAAATTAATTTATATTTAATATAAATATTTATAAGTAAATAAAATTGTAATATATCCATATCATAATATATTATATATATTAAAATAAGAAAAGTGATATTTCTATCTTTATATCTCATATAAATATTATAAAGGTCAAAATGTAAGAGAAATGAAAATAAGGATAGGATTTGATATTTGATCTATTATTGATGAAATAGACTCAAAAAATTTAATCAATACCAATTTTTATTTATTATTAATGTCTTATCACATTATTTTTTAACCTTAATAGTCCCATTTACCCTTACATTGCAGGCAACTATTTACTGTGGTTTTTATTCATAATGGACAAAAACAGAAGGGACCTGTTTAAAAAAAATTACATCATAATTTCAAATATTGAATATATTTTCAAGATTAAATTTCTATAATGGGTAGACTATAATTTAATATTAAAATTCAAAATGTATTGAAAACCAGTTTTTTTTAAAAAAAAATAGGTATAATAATGTTTTTATGTTATATTTAATCATAAAAAAGATTAAAATGAAATTAATTGTACTATTAATGGTATAAATGAACTAATATTAATTTTAAACCATCATAAAAAATCTCAATATTTAAATTCATGAAACAAAATATATTTTTTAATAAAAAGATGTATTTTTTTATATTTATTATAAAATAAATATTTTCAGCAAAAAAAACCAAGAATTAAATATAATATAATTTTTATATTATAATTTAATAAATGATGTTAATTTTTCCAAATAAATTTTATAAAAGTCTAAAAAAATTAATTATATTATTTTCTCACCAAAAAAAGAGTAATTTGTTTTTTTGAAGAAAACCGTTTTAAATTAAAAAATGACTTTACTGAAAATTGAGTGTTTATTTCCAAATCATTAAAAAAAATTTGAATATGAACTTCATGTAAATTTCATGACATGTTTATTTTTACTCATAACCACTAATTAAATTATATTGTTATAACGGTCAAATTAAAATAATAATAGTCCATTATTCACTTAATCTCAGTATTATCTGTCATATATGATTTTGAAAATAGTGTTCTTATAATGTCATGTGATATTAGACTATTCCATAATAAAAATATTTTGAACATGAATGATTCATGGGTAATACCTTCTAAATTAATGTTGGTGGTTATTCTTCATAACATCCTTAGATTCCCATGTTTCTTTTTCTAATATATGATTTCTCCAATGTACCTTTACAAGTCAAGTCAACTGATTCCTCAATAGTTTCTCTTATATGTCAATAATATATAAAGTATCTTCATAGTAATATTTATATGGTTCTAACTCTATTTGTTTAGAAGTGATAACATGCATTTGGTCTGACATATACTTTACTAACAAAGAGTTATGGAAAACGTCATGCACTTTAGAGAGGCTTGATACCATTTCCAATCTGAAAGGAACTAATCCAATTAATTCATGAATATGAAATGTTCTGATGTACCTGGGTATTAGTTTTCCCTTTCTACCAAACCTTATAATACCTTTATTTCGAGATACATTCCAGAAAACTTGGTCTTTAACTCGAAATTCTAAATCGTTCCTTTTGTTATTCGTATAACTCACTAATATTCACTCCTCTCCCTTAATATTATTTTGGAATAGCCTTTAGAATTGTCCTTGTATCATCATCAAGATAAGAACCCATAATCTTTATTTCACTTAATTATTCAAATCATGTGTTTATATGAGATCTATTTCAATATAATTCCTTATATGTTGTCATTTAAATACATGGATGAAAGCTATTTTTATATGAAAACTCAACAGAAGGTAAATAATGATCCCACGTACCTTGATCGCTATGTGAGGATGACCTAAACATGTCATCCAATGTTTAGTTAGTCCTTTTGGTCTTCCCATCAGTTTGGGGAAGATAGACTTTTCTCAAATAATTTTTTATATGTGCCCAGTCAAGATAATTATATCACTGAGAGAGGGAGGGGTTTAATCCATGATATCTTTTCTTTTATGTTTCTATTCAAATGAAACAACTTTGGACCCCTGTTAATGAAAACGTTCCCTGCTGAATAAATTTCAGACACACATCCACATGAACACAAGAATTAACAAGGATTTCTATTTGATAATAATAGCTACGTCCTTGGTATGGTTTGGAAATAATCAAATACAACACAACCCATTGGAAGAAAAGATAAATTATGTGGAATACAACGAAAAGTATATTCCCTTTCACTCATGTAGAACTTTATAAAAAATCCAATAGTGTGTGTGATCCTCCTATAACAAATGGTGTAATATAAAATTTTCGTAACAAAACAGGTTACTATTCTTATTTATCAACTTTCACAAATGTAAGATTTTTTAAAAAAAAATTCACATTCTTACCCAAAAGTTGTCAAGAACTCCTTAGACATTGTACAGAAAACAATCCAATTTTACCAGCCCAATTCTACTAGACCGATTACTCTATAAGAAAAATATGACTCTATAAAAATATAATTTTAGAAAATTCTAGACACTTTCTTCCTCAGTCTAGACCCCCTAATACAATACTCTCAGTCTAATTATCTATCTTGATACAATGACCAGCTAAATAAGGTGACAAGACGAATATGATAGTCGGCTGAATATGATGATCCACTGAATATAATGATCATTTGATTATATTTCAATATTGTCTCTTATCCATTCCCTTCTATCTGGCATGACTTCTTCCAAAAATCTCAATACAGAAACTTATTCCCTCTATAAATATGGTGCTTATTTTTCTTTCTCTATAAATAGTACATATGTCATCAGATATTTACCATGTATAACTCACCTTTTATACTAACCTAGAAAATGGATTTTTGGGGATTTATGAAAATTTTACCTCTCAACTAAATTACCTATATTTTAATGTTTCATTGAATTTTGTATACATTTATGAATTCATTAATATTTCTCAATTATTCTCTATCCTTCTGGAATCTTCAAACACCTTCATCTCACCTCATCTATTATTTATAAGCATTAGTCTGATAGTAATGATCTATTATGATTTTTCAGTAATATTTATTCATTAAAATTTTATTTACAAAATGTATGTATGAATAAATTGGAAACTTTCATATTTTTAGAAAACCTCATTATGATTCCATTTCTCTATTATCATTAAGATCTCCCTCATTACGATAAAGACCAATGTAAAACAATATTTTCCTCATTACATTTCTCTACACCAAACAAATATAATCATATTTGAATTTCAATCTTCTACTTTGATAAAAATTCGAACCATCTCTAAGGGAGATTATTATTCTTATTTCCTCCATACTGATGGTTGTTCATGGATTCACCTCATTTATTATTTATTCCAATGTTTGTGGACCCATTTGAAATTAAAATATTCTTAATATTGAACAAAGTAATTCAATTGATAATATTCATTAATTACTTTTGAATGATGAATCAATATCAACTTCGATATGATGGTTCTTGAACCAACTAATAAAATAAATTAAAAAAACCAAAGTTCTTATTTTTTTTATGAATATGATACCAATGATCATTCAAAACAAACCTTATTTCTATTTTCTGATAATGATTCCCATCAATATCATTCTATAATGATTTATATCTTTTGGATTTTGGTCTCAATGAAAACTAACACCTTCAATTTCTCAAATGTTCAGCAAAATATCTGGGTATTTAAATAAATATGAATATGATGAACTCGTTATGGTGATCTTGAGACCAAAATTCATCAGTTTCACTAACTTTCTTCTTTCACAAACTTATCCTTTTGTCATCAATTCCTTCATGACATTTAATTCTTTGATTAATTTCTTCAGTATCATTTGGCATTGATTACATTGAGGATAATCCTTAATAGTGTCTGACTTACATTGGAATGTATTGGGTCTTCCCAGTCCTCCAACAACATCTTTCTCTTCTCTGTAGCCCAAATATGAAAGGAATGATTATGATCAGATGAAATATGAAATCCAACAGCTTTTCTCTTCCAATTTGATGCTTAATACGATTTTCAGTATCCTCTCACCCCTTCCTTTCAACAATCTTTCATAACATGTTTTACAAAATACTAATGATTTTTGAGAACTCCAAGATCAAAAAATCTTTTTTAATATTTTTATCATAGTCATACAAACTCTAATTATTTCCTATTATAAACAAACAGTTCATTCTGGATTCTATGTGAACTCAATAAACCTTTTCTTCCATATATATTCTTTTGATTACAAGGTAATTTTTCAAGAATTGCGAGAATTATTTCATGAAAATGATACTAAATCTTATTTTCACCAAATAAAAAGTGAGGTGATTTAATTTCTTCCTAAAAAATCTTAACAAAAGACAATACCAAAAAATAGTTATTACCCTTATCACCTTGGTCGAGAAAGTGCCACCGTTTGTATTTTTTCAACCAAGATTAATAAATCACAAATCTTTTTATCCTCATAAAATGGATTAATTATCAAAATATTTAATCCTACTTGAGCTAAATCATTATAGGAAACAATAATTAATGATAAAAAATCCATGATGGCCAAAAATAGTGATTAAGAAAACATTATCATCTTATCTTCCTCATAGATTCTTCTTCATCATTTATTCACTTCTTAATCATTCCTAGAATAAAAGAAATTGTGTTTTCTAACACCACTAAAAAATTGTTAGAATAGTTTACACACTTACAATGCTTGATTCAAAACATACCCACAACTCACCCTTTTTACATGGTTTCTTAAGGATATATATACAAGTCAATTCTCCCCCTTCACAATGCTATCCAAAGGTAAGATGAGAAATGGGACAAGAAAATATCTCAAACGTGATTATAAAGAGGTTGGAAACCCACGTTCAACCTCAATATAAAAAAGTATTCCTTTGGAATAGGTTTTTTGAAAATGCTAGAAACTATTTATAATGTAGGAACATACACATTATTCAATTCATTCTTCTTCACATAATATTTAATTAAATGTTATTTGATATCAATATGTTTTGAATGAAAATGTTAAAATGGATTCCTGGAGATATTTATTTCACTTTAATTATCACAATCTAAGAGCAAGGGTAAATTCACTTAAACATGTATGTCTTGTAACTTATTATTCATCCATATAAGTTGGGTAGTAGCTTGAGTAGTAGCAACATACATAACTTCATCCATACTAAGTGTTACTAAATTTTATTTATTTGTATTCCATCTAACACAAATTTTCCCAATAAATAATACTCCACTATATGTGGGTATTCTATCATTAACATTTCATACCTGATCATCATTAGAATACCCAAATAAATTTGTACTTTATGATCTATCATACCTGATTCAAAAATGTTTTGCACCTTTGATATATCTGAGAATTATTTTTCCAGTAAGAGAATATGATTCTTTAGGAGAACTATGAAATCTTTCACTTAAGGAAACAACAAAAACAATTTTGGGACTTGGGGCAGTCAAATATAAAAAACTTCTAATCAGCTTCCAAAATTATTTTTTATCCACTTCCTTTCCTTCTCCATATTTATAAAACATTGTTCCCATAGAAATAATTTTGTAAAGTATTTTTGAGTTTTCTATTCTGAACTTATTAAGAAATTACTTAGCATAATTTTCATGAGAAAGAAAAATGTGTTTCTTCTTTTATAAAATTTGTAACATAAGAAAGTATTTCATTTACCCCTGCATGGGAATTTCAAACAAAATTTTTATCTCTTCATAAAATCTTTCACATGAATTCCCAGTGAAGATAATGTCATTAACAAAAAAAAATATCATTTGCGCAAACTCACAAGTTTCTTTAATATAAAAATTTCTCTCAACTCTTCCTTTATTGAAACTCATTTTCCTCAAGGATATATCCTATTTGGAATATAATTCCCTCTAAGACTGTTTTATACCATATAAATATTTAATTAATATATATTCATATCTTTTATCTTTCCCAACAAACAATCCTCGTGGTTGTTCAATTTAGACATATTCATCGAGATCTCAATTCATAAATTCAGGCTTCTCATCCATTTGAAAATATTTGTAACTTCGGTGTGCTATAATAATAAGAAAAATTCTGATTCCCTCTAACATTTTCACTGGAGATAAAGTTTCATCAAAATCAACACCTTAAATTTGTTACTAGTTCTTTTACACTAATATTTCTTTGATTATTATCAATTAACCTTTTTAATTCATATTGTTCCAGAAAACCCACATTGTACCAATAATATAATTTTTATCTTTCCTAGTAACAAGATCCCATGTATAATTATTTTATTTCAAATCCAGGTCTTCATTAAGAGCCTTAACCAATTCCAAATACTCAAAATCTCTTTTCACATTGTTCTTCTCAACTTTTGAATAAAAGGAAGTATTTGTAATAGCATTTGGGGTTATTATTGTTTGAACCTTTTATGTTTACCAACAATAATATTCTAGGATTCCACTTGCTTCCATGGCCTAGGATGAGATTTTTGAGTATCATCTTCATCGTTAGAAATAGTTGAGTCTGATTATTCTTGAGTATAATTATAAATGTTTTTATCCTTATCAAAGTTATTTTCTTTATCCTTCTTTACTTCATTATCTCTGTGAGTATTTTTATGTTTTTATAACATTTAAATATCTTTCATATTAATAGAATAAAAAATTCTTCATATTTCATTGTAGAAACATCTATATCATTTTACTTCTAAGGAATAACCAAAAAATATTCCATCGTCACCATTCTACTTGTTCTTTACAAAGTTTTCAAATTTATTCTTTATAAAACATGGCCTCACAAAGACTGTTAAGTGTTTCAAATGTGTATTTTCCCATAAAAAATTCATATATATTCATAATTAAAAAAGTTATATCGATTCATCAGTTTTGAATATACACCGTAGTACTCATGGATTTCCTCCAATAGTAATGAGAAAAACCATGTTCAAGTAACATAGTTCATAAAATTTCCACCAAAATTATATTATTTCTTTTAGAATCCCAATTTTTATTAGGAGTGTATGGGGAAATATACTCAAGTAGAATCCCATGATTCTTATGATAAATTGATTTTTTTTATTCTTATACTCACCACCATTATGAGTTCTCAACTTCTTCACTGAATACTGACATTCCTCCACATATTTTCTTATGAGACTTTTAAATATTTTCAAGTAATGTGAATTATAATTCATATAAAAAACACAAGTAATTTGAGTAATGTAATCAGTGAAAGTGATGAATTACATATCTCCACTTGTTGATTGTTTGTTCATTGGACCACAAATATAAGAACGAATCTGCTTCGACGGTAGTTTTGGCCAAATCTCAAAATTCTTATGAGCTAAGTTTATTGTCTTTCCTTTTTAAAAAATTGTGAAACACCAATCTCTTCTTCATGAAATTCCAGTAATGTCTCGAACACTATCACATTTTGATAACATGATCATGTTTCTTTGACACTTGTCTTCCAGCCTCTTATTCTATAATTGATTCTCTTCCACCATACTCATGTAACAAGAGTTATCTATTTCAAAAACTTGAAACAAGGTTCCTTTTGTATTTTTTCCTCTTGTAACTATCCTTACATCTAACTCAATTTTCACAAAAAAAAAATCTTTTCTAAAGAAAACATTTTTCCCTCCTCACAATGTTTTGAAACAATTATCAGGTTTTGTTTCATCTCATCAACATATAAATTTTTCTTATATTTATTTTCTTTATTTCCCAATAATGGTTGATCTGACACCTTTGATTCTAAAGGATTCATAATTACCATATTTCATTGTTATTTCATTAAAATATTTTACATTCTTCCTTGTGGATGTTGAGTTCCCCAAAAACATTTCTTTCTATAATCTATGGAATAATTAAAATTATATTGGATCTACCAAAAAATATTATTCATATGTTTGAATGAACTACAATACCATATATATCCATATAATGAATATTTGACTCTATGATGTTTATACTTAATTAATTTGTGAACATTTTTCTCAGAAAACTTATTTCTTTTATTATCTGAAGCCTCAAAAGTTTTATTAGCAATTGAAATCTTCTTTTTCTAATCAATTATTTTTCTGGATTGAATGTAATCAAATGTATTAGAAATATTTAATGGAATTATAATGTTTAGAAACATTTATTGACTCAAGGTATTCTGTAACTTTTGAATTATCCACTTTGTTAATCAGGAAAACATACATATCTAGCCAAGTTATCTTCTTTTCAGAAAATATTACATCTTTCTTCTCACCCTTTTAAGGTAAATTTTAAAGCAACTTCTCAGTTATATTTTTATGGGAACTTTAACCAACTTTAGAAATATAGTTTTTGAAACTTGTACTATTATATTCAGATTTAGAATGTTTTTGTTGGACAAGTTACAACTCTTCTTCTTTTTTCCTTCAGCTTCACTTCCAGATGATCATTACAATTTTTTTCTTCCACAAGATATTTCTTTAAAATATAAATTTCGTTAACCAGATTTAATTTCTCATTAAGAAAAACATTCTTGATTTTTTATTTAGGAACTTTGAATTTTAGACTTCCTCATTTCATTTTCATTCATTCCTCTATTTCTCATTAACTATTTCAATTCTTATTTCAGATGATATTCTAATCGAGTTTCTTCATCTTCAGAACTATTGATTCGGAATTATTCATTATTCACTATTATAATAAAATTATTCTCACCCAAAAAACACAACATATTTTTGAGACTCAAAATCATTATCTTCTAATTATTTATCTTTAGATAAGATACTTCTTATTTTCGATTTGAAAAAAAAATTATGAATCCCTTTTGAAAAATATTTACCTTTATCACCATATTTCTTCCATGATCTTCTTTTCATTCTTTCTTCTTCAACACTATCCTATTCTTTCATTGTTCATGGACAATTAGATGCAAGGTGGCTGACATCTCCAGATTCAAATCATTTCAAGGGAAGTATCAATTTATATTTACCTATAACTATTATTATATTATTATAAAAAAGGATAAAAATTAATAAATATTATTACATACCTCATTTTTGGAATCAGAATCATTTGATTCTTCCTCAATAAGAATATTATTTGAATTTTCATTCATGGTAGACATTAATGAAATTTATCTAATGATTTTTTTTTCTATTCAAAGCTTTCACCCATATCATTTCATAATTTATGAGAGTTATATAATAATTATCAAGTTATAATTTTTTAGAATCTCTATCAAATAATTACTGAACTTTTGTATCAAAATTTTCAGGAAGGATTATCAATGTATTTTCAAGAACTATAGAATCTTATAACTTTAAACCAAGACATATGATAGTGCAAAAAATTTCATCCACTATGGTATATAAGTCCCCAACATATTCATACTCAACCATTTTGAAATATTAACAATTTAGCCTCTAAATTTATAATTTTCCTTCTTCACTTTTGTATTAACTTCATTAATGTTTTTCAACTTCTCCCATATTCCTTTAGAAGTGGAAACACCATTCACCCTTATAAATTCACTTTCTGAATGTGATGATAGAAAATAATCCATGGACCTTCCCTCATTATCTAGAATATTCTTACCAAATGATGTAAGAAGAAATATATCATCAATATGAGTAAAATTTTCTGTTGTATCTTCAAGAACAACATACCGAATAAGGATTAAATAAGGCAACATTCTATCTTTCCAGATATGATATTTATTACCTTTTAAAATCAGAATACCTTTGATTTTCACAAAATTTAGATTCTCCTTCAACTTCTCTATAAAACTTCATTAAAGAATATTTGAATGGAACCTTCAACTTTGATACTAATTTTAAGTTCCCAGTTCGGATAATTGTATTACTAAGAGGGAGAGGGGTGAATTAATGATATATTTTCTTTTAGGTTTCCTTACAAATGAATCAACCTCTACCTCATGTTCAATATTACATTCCTACTAAAGAAAATTCAAACACACATCCATAAGAACATAAAATGTTACAAGGATCACTATTTTATAATAATAGCTACATCCTTCATATAGTTTGGAAATAATCCAATACCATACAATCCACTAGAAAACAAAACTTTTATATGGAATACAATAAGTAGGATATGCCCTTTAACTCATATAGAACTATGTATACAATCCAATATTGCATGTGACACTCCTAAAACAAATGATATAATACATAGTTTCTGTTATAAAACATGTTACAATGATTCTTTATCAAATTTAAAAAATGTATTCTTTTTAAAAAATATTCACTTTCTTTCTGAGAAACTGGTAAAACAACCTAGAATTTTTATAGAATGTAGTACATTTTTTATAGTCCAACTATCCAAATTTGATTGCTTAATTTTGAAAATATGACTCTATTAGAATATAGTTGAGACAATTCGTAACACTTTCTTCCTGATTACAAAAACCCCAATATGATAATCACAATCTAATTATCCATCCCAATATGATAACTAGCTGAATACAGTGACATGAAGAATATAATAATTCATTTAATGTGATGATCCATATAATATGATGATTATTTTATTACATTTCAATCTTGTATCATCTCCTTTCACTTATATCTGAAACGAATTCATTAATAAATCGTTATACAAAAACATCTTCCCTCTACAAATGTAGAGTATTTATCTCATTCTCTCTGAGCAGTACCTCCATCATCATAAAAATTCAATATACGTACAACATTTTATACTATCCTCAAAATAGTTTTGGGGGGATTTAATAAAATTTTCCTTCTCATCCAAATTACCTAAATTTGAATTTTTCTTTGAGTTTCAGATACATTTATGACTTTTTCAACACTTATTAATTATTCTGGATCCTTCTCGAGTCTATTAACACCTTCATCTTGCCTCGTACTTTCTTCCCAAGCATAAGTCCTATTTTGATACCCCCTTCTGATTTTCAATTTATGATTTCTTCATTGTGATTCTATATAAAAAATGTATGTATGAAGAAATAGATATGTTTCATCTTATTAGAAAACTGTATTCTAATTCTGATTTTTATTTTCATTTTGATCTTTCTTATTATGATTAATAAAAATGTAAAGTAACAGTATCTTAATTATGTTTATCTATACAAAAAACACAATCTTCTTCAAATTTCGAGATACCCCTTTGACTACACATCCACCGATCTCTATGTGATATTATTATTATTCATTCCACTAGATTAATGATTGGTCATTGAGTCATTTGGAAACATCTCCATTCCAATTTCTCTTGAACCATTTTAAAAAAATATCTTATTTGTATTAAACTAATTAATTTATCCTCTTATGTAACAACCCAAAAATTCATTAATGGAAATATCTCTTGATCTAATTAAATGTCTCATTATGTAAAATGTTTTTATAAGTGTAAACGTCATTGGTTTTATGTTTCTGGATTTTAAAATACAGTTAAGAATTGTGACTATTTCAAATATAGATGTAGAACAGAGATCACATGATTAGTATAAATATAAGGATTTAACAAATCCTATTTACTCAGACAAAGGAAGAAATGACCTCATCCAATAGACATTCCCCATATGAAACCAATTTTTCAGAGCTTGAAAAGGAGGTGCTGTCATTGGGATTCACTCTTGACCCATCCCAAGCTGATCTTGAACACGTTAAGCTTGAGCGGAACCAACTACAGGATAATTGGATGTTAATAGATATTACCACTAGAGCAATGATATTCAAGCCACCCCAAGAGTCCATCACAATCACACACCTTACCCTTCGGTCTTATGTAGGTGTTATAAGGGGTTATATAACAAGAACCCAACACTATGACTATGTGCATTATTCATGTATAGAGAATATACATTATCTTTATTATTTTTACTTAGTAAATAGATTTTAATGTAGAAATGGTATTTTTAGTTAACATTCGATTAAGAAATCAATTTTGATGAATTAATACATTTTTGAATTAAATAACATTTTAATAAAATATTATTATTATTATTAAATTAATTTTTATTAAATATAAATTACAGTTTAATTTTATGAATGCAATTGTAATTTTTATTTAATTTTGAATGTTATTTTTGTCAAAACCCATGAATTTCCGATAAATGTTGGTTTTTATTTTAAAAGTCAAAATTCAAAAAATTAAAAAATTATTTAGATAAAAGGAATATTATTTTTGGAATCATGAATTAAAAATTACCCATCTATGAATTTGTCATAATTTTTAGAGATAGTCGATTTTTTGGGTTAACATTAAATACTGTTTAAATATATAATGTATTTTATTACATCATAAAGACACAAAAGTGATGTAATAAAATTCTATAAATATTTTTTCGGCCAATATATGTGTTGGGATTAAAATAATATGATTTTAGATTATTTTGATTTAATTTACAAAGATTTAATAGACCCTCCAAGACTTATAAAACATTTTGTATTTTTATATTGTTTTCCATGAAAGTGTGACTAAACTCCACATAAGAAACCCTATTATTTTTAGAAGTTAGTCCATTGGCCTTGAAAATATTGTTTTAAAATCTCCTTTGGAAAAAATCAATGGAAAATCCATGGGCAGGTTTCTGGTTTTGATTAGTTTAATGTGAGGTGTCCCAAACCCAACTAATAAAGAATTCCCTCTCCTTTACAATATAAACCCACCCAAGTTCCCACTTAATCCTCACTCAAAGCCTTTGGAGTTCTACCAAACCCTTTCCTCCTCTCTCTTGAGTCCTCTCAATGTGCCCCAAGCTCCCAAGAAGCCTCTGTCAAGCCTCTCCCAAGCATTTGGGGTCAAACATCCAAGTAAGGGATTTCTTCCTTTCTCATTTTTGTCCAATTTTATTTAAGTTGTTATGCCCTTTTTTTCAATTAAAAATATCGGGGGTATGATTTTTTACCTTCTACATACTTCCCTATTTATGTTTGGATTATGGGAGACCCCTTTCTCTATCATTAATGCCTCCCATGTACACCTGTTATCATGATGAAATTCTGTGGGGGATCTCTCTCTCCTCATTTACATCCAAGTAATTTGTTTCTATTATTTATATAAATTCCATTACGTTTTTTGGGAAATGTATTTATATGACCACATTACTATCAATTTGATGTAAATATGATTAGACAACCCTTTATCTTTCGTCAAACATTCTTATTAATTATTATGTCACGTTATTACGCTGTAGAAATTGCACTGTGATTTTCCAAGCAATGTCATTGTGTAGTGAATACCATGTCCATTTCTCTATCAAAGGTATTAAACTTTATGAAAATTTACTTATTGATTATAAATAATTATGTATGTATTCCACATCACATTATCATGGAATTTATGATGATGAAAGATTCCATGTTGTATGATCTATTTGGCACACTTATGCGTGAATTGCAATATTTAAGAAAGGGTGTGCCCTAATAGTGAACCAATGAATTGGGTAAAGTATAGTATCACGATACGTCATGTACAATGAGTGTTGACTCATTATAATTCAAGTTTAATTAGATTTTACTCATGATTCATGTGAAATTAGGGTTTACTCATGCTCCATGTGCAATGAGCCTTGGCTCATGCTAATCCCATGTTAAGTGTTGTTGCCACATTTCCATGTTATGATTATCATACTTTATCATGCCTTTATGTTAATGTTTCTCTTGTGATTAATTGATATTCCTATTGTCTAAATTTTATTTTATTCCTCATGTAATTCCATGTTTATTCCCTTACTGGGATTTTTATCTCACCCCTTTCTTATGCATGTCCTCAGGTTATCCCATACAATGCTAAGTACGAGGGAATGTAGTGGTCATGTAAATGACTTTTTCAATAAAGATATTGTATTTCATGTTTTAAGTTGTTATTTAATTACCCTAATCCCAAAAGACACTAAATATCTCGATCTTCCATGTTTTATCAGGTGTAGATTTTATGTAATAAATCATGTTTATGTTTCTAATAAGATCAGGGTTGTTATAGTTGTTATTAGAGGATAGGATTAGTTTTTTTTAGGATTAGGTTTAAAAAACCCTAGTGAAGACTTAGAGATAATAATAAGTATAATAAAAACATATTTATGTATTTTTGAGTATTGAGTAAGTGGTTTATCAAGAAAATACATCCCTATTTGGATAGGATCACGTAGAGGTGGCTCTTGCATAAATGTATCCTTGCGGTAAACCCAAAAACACCACTTTGGGCTAGACTCGAACGGGAATTAGTGCACGATAATGAGCATTGCTTCACTCTTGGTTACGACACTCCTGGGGGATATGCATTGGTAAATAATTAAGCTTAGTATGAACCATTATTAAGGTAATAAGAAAAATTCCCCTAACAATATAAGTTAGAAAGTAGATCTTGGATAACATAGATTGAAACCTATAGATTTATAAGTTGAGGAAATTAAATCCATTTATAATTCATCATTTTTTGTCTTTTGATTACCCTTTATGTGTTACCCCTAATTTTCCTTTCATTAAGGATAATAAATCATTAGACTTTATGTAGTTTTATATCACAATTTTATCATGTCTAGAGGGTAACTCAAAATTTGATATGTTTCGTCAGCAAGATAAAGGAGAGTTTTGAGATGGAAGGAGAAGAACCTCATACAACACTCTCATCCCTTCCTAAGGACTTATGAGTTATAATTATTTTGAATTCATGCTCGCATAGCATCGAAACGTTTTCTAATGTCCAAATTTCTTGCAAGACGCTCTACGACATATCAAACACCTCCTCGATACCACGAAATCATCATGGATCATGTCAAAAATATGATCAAATATTATGCTCCCAACTCTACCACATTTCAAGATGAGGGAGGTACCATCAGGTTATTTTCAAATATTTCACCCTATCCATAGATTATGATGCTTTATTGGATTTTGGAATTGCTGTCGAAGAGGGAGACCTCTGAGAATCCTATATATATATAGTCTTGTCTTCCAGTTTTTTTGGAAACTTAGACAATATATTTAAAGAACCACATTTAAAAAATTTCAATTCTTACTTCGTCAGACTATTTTACAGAAACCTGGTACCTAGTGATGTTTTGAGACTATATGTTAGAAACAATTTTTTTAGAAAATTGCTTCATATTTTTCATCGGTATGATCCATGTTGCACAGATAGTGTATCGACTAAGGAAGTGGAAGACATTGAATGTGCATTGAAGTATAATTGCACTCAGTGGACCCTAGATCTCTATGTTCGATGTGATAATTAGGTTTGAGGAATGACTAATGGTTTTGAGTAATCAACCCTAAAGTAATGTTTAAATTTTAGAGTTTTTTTGTATGCAACCAAATTGTGAGGACCCAATTTTTTAAAGGGGTGGGGGAGATTGTAATGACCCAAAAATTCATTACTGGAAATTAATCTTGACCTGATTAAATGTATCATTATTTAAAATGTTAATATAAATGTAAACATCATTGGTTTTATGTTTTTGGACTTTAAAATACCATTAAAAATTGTGACTGTTGATCAATGATCTGAATAATAGTATAAATCTACCGCTTTAACAAATCTGATTTACTCAGAAAAAAGAAGCGATGACCTCATCTAGTAGACTTACCCCATATGAAACCCATTTATCAAATCTTGGAAATATGGTTGCATAATTGGGCTTCGCTCTTGACCAAGCCCAAGTTCAGCTTGAACCCGTTAATCTTGAGCAGAACCGACTACGGGAGAAGTGGAAGTTAATAGAGTTTACCACTCAAGCGATGTTATCTGAGCCACCCCAAGAGTCTGTCACCATCACACACCTTACCCTTTAGTATTATGCAATTATTATAAGGGGTTATGTAACAATATCCTATCACTATGACTATTTAAATTATTCTTGTATAGATAATATTCATTCTTTTTGTTATTAATACTTTGTAAATTGTTTTTAAATCACAAATGGTATTTTTAGTTAATATTTGACTAAGGAATTAATTTTGATGAATTAATTGATATTTTAATTAAATAATTTTTTAATAAAATATTTTTATTATTTTAAATTACTTTTTATCAAATATAAATTATCGTATAATTTTATGAATGCAATTGTAATTTTTATTAAGGTTCGAAAACTATTTTTGTCAAAACCCATGAATTTTCGATAAATATCAGGTTTTATTTTAAAAGTAAAAATTCAAATATTTATAAAATAAATTAGAAAAAATAAATATTATTTTTTTAATCAGGATGTCGAAATTATCTAGTGGTGAATTTTTCATAATTTTCTAAGATAGTCGAATTTCTGGGTAAAAATTAAATACCGTTTAAATATATAATGTGTTTTATGACATCATAATGACCCAATAGTGATGTAATAAAATACTATAAATATTATGTTCAGAAAATATATGTTTTTTAATTAATATAATGTGATTTTATATTTTTTTAATTTACTTTACAAATCTTTAATGGACCCTCCAAACTTATAAATCATTTTGTCTTTTTAAATTGTTTTCCTTGAGAGTGTGACTCACCTCCACATAATCAGACCTATTATTTTAATAAGTTCGGCCTTTGGTCTAATAGAATATTTTTTTCCACTCCCATTTGGAAAAAAACATGGGAGAAACATGTTATGGTTTGTGGTTTTGATTAGTTTAATAT
Source organism: Viscum album (assembly GCA_963277665.1). Taxonomy (NCBI): domain Eukaryota; kingdom Viridiplantae; phylum Streptophyta; class Magnoliopsida; order Santalales; family Viscaceae; genus Viscum; species Viscum album. The sequence continues at coordinate 2,041,493,438 of OY728142.1, read as the reverse complement.
GAGGTGTCTCAAACCTAAATAATAAAGAATTCCCTCTCCTTTCCAATATAAACCCACCCAAGCTCCAACTTCCTCTTTACTCAATGAATTTTGAGTTCAACCAACCCCTGCCATCCTATCTCAAAAATCCTCCAATGTTTCCCCATGGTCCCAAGAAGCCTCTCTCAAGCCTCTCCCATGCTTTTGGGATCACACTTCCAAGTAAGGGATTTCTTCCTTTCTCATTTTTGTCCAATTTTCCTTAAGTTGTTATAACCTTTTGATTTCAATTACAAATGTTGGGGGTATGTTTTATAACCTCCTACATACTTCCCTATTTATGTTTGGATGATGGGATACCCCTTTCTCTCTCATTAATTTCTCCCACGTACACTCGTTACCATGCTGAAATTCCGAGAGGGATTTCTCTCTCCTAATTTACATCCAAGTAATTCTTTTTTATTATTTACCTAAATTAAATTACATTTGTTGGTACATGAATCTATATGACCCCCTTAATTTCCATTTCATGTAAATATGATGAGACGCACCTTTCTCTCTCATAAACCATTTTTATGAATTATTATGTCACGCCATTACTCTGCTGAAATTGCACCGGGATTTTCCTAGCCAATTTCATTGTGTAGTGAATACCATTCCCATTTCTCTATCAAGGGTATTCACATTTTTGAAAATTTAATTATTTACTATAAAGAATCATTTATGTATTCCAAATCCATTTATCATGGAATTTATGATGATTAATGATTCCATGTTGTATGATCCATGTTGCACAATTATGCATGAAATTTAATGTTTAAGAAAGGTTGCACCCTGATAGCGCTCTAATGCATTGGGTAATGTATAGTATAATGATACATCATGTGAAATGAGTGTTGAATCATTCCAATCCAGTGCAAAGAGATTTTACTCCTTCTTCATGTGCAATGAGGGTTTACTCATTCTCCATGTGCAATGAGCCTTGGCTCATGATAATCTCATGTTAAGTGTTGTTGCCACATTTCCTCGTAATGATTATCATTCTTTATCATGCCTTTATGTTCATGTTTCTTTTATGCTCTATTGATATACCTATTTTCTAATGTTTATTGTATTCCTCATGTTATTCCATGTTTTTCCCTTACTGTGCATTATAGCTCACCCTTTTCTTATGCATGTCCTCAGGATATCCCATACAATGCTAAGTACGAGGGAATATAGTAGTCATGTAAAGGAAGTTTTCAATAAAGATGTTGTATTTCATGTTTTAAGTTGTTATGTAATGATCTTAAGCCCCAAAGACACTAAACCATTCAATCTTCCATGTTTTATCAAGTGAATAGTTTATGTAATGAATCATGTTTATGTTTGTAATAAGTGTAGGGTTATTATATCTTATACTTATTCAATACTTCAGAAAGATTAATCGATATCAACACCGATATGAGGGATGATGAAACAAATAAAAAAATAATTAACAAAAAATAATATTTCTTCTTTGTTTTTAATATGATACAAATTATTTTTCAATACTCATTTTCTTTATCATTTCTAATTATGATGTCTATAAACATCATTCTTAGAAGATTTAGATCATTTGGATTTTTGTCAGCCTAAAAACTAGAAATTTATGTTTCTCACATTTTCCACAAACCTTCCTATCCATTAAAAAATTATGAATATAAAGAACTCATTATGATGTTATTAAGACCATAAATATTTATCATCAATAACTTTCTTCTTTCAAGAACTTCTCTTTGTATCATGATTTCATTCATGACTTTGAATATGATGAAGATCAGCTTCAATAATGTCTGACTTTGATTACATTGAGGATCTTCTTCAATAGTGACTTACTTATAAATGAATATAATGTGTTTTCCCATTATTCTTGCAACATTTTTCTCTCTTAATAATTTCAAATATGGTTAGCATAATTATAATCACACTTAATATGATTTCCAAAATGTTTTCTACTACAATCAAACTCTCAATACGATTATCATCATCTTTCCCCGATCTCTAAATAAGTTTGTATCACAAGTTTTACAGAATACTTATGATTTTTAAGAACTCCATGATCAGAAAGGCATCGTCATATTTTCATCATAGTCAAAAAACTCTGATTCTTCCCTTCTACAATCAAACCATTCATTCTGGATTTTTTTGAACCCAATGTTCCTTTTCTTCTAGTGTTTTTATCCATAATACGATGGACTTTTTCAAGCATTGTGAGTCCTATTTCTTGAATAATATAGTCAGTCCAACTTTCACCAAATACCAAGTGAGATGATTTGTCTTCATCTTAAACAATCTTGAAAATGAAAAACAAAACCTAAAAACAATCAATATCCTTATCAGTTTTCTCCTAACATCATTATCAATATCCTTCTTAATAATTTTCCATAATTTTAATGTAAATCATGGATCATAATTAGATACAATTGAAAGAGCTTTTGTAACAACCCTAGTTTCAGTTAAGTAACCCTTTATTTGTGTATTTTATTTATGTAAAGGGTTTGGATTAGGTTTGATAATGTTTGGAGGAATATATAAATGTTTTCTGGGATTCTTCTGGAGGATCATGATTTGAGAACAATTAGAAGAAACCATGTAAAATCTCTAGGAAATAATAAAAATTAAAATAGTGGGGTCAATTTAGGTGAATATATTGGATGAAATGTCTGGCCACCTAAGAGAAAGCATGAATTTTTGGATAGAGGGATTATTCATAGTGGATTAATGATTTATTAAACTGTGTGAGCCAACCATGTGAGCTGATTCTTGATTTTGAGGCATGTTCACAGTTAGTACATGGTTTTCCAAAACAAAAAATGGTTAAAATTTAGATCTAGTAATTATAGATCTAATTCTTATTTTCTCTCTTATGGCTTATTTTTTATCTAATACAACCCTAGCATTATTTTATGTCCCTCTAAAAGCTATAGATACCCTTCCCATGGATCTAGAATCAATCATTTGGCTAATATTTGTGCATTAAAGGTTGGATTACTTAGTAAGTGCCTGTTCATGGATGACTTCCTTTGATCTCTTCTTCTTACCTCTCTCGGATTCATAGATTTAATCATTAGAGATATATATATCTTTTTTGTTTCCCATCATGATAATTTTTGGGTATGTTGATGATATATAATGAGATATAACATGGTTTTTTTAGAGTTTCAACCTTTTTTGTTGAATAATTTTTATCATTATTCATTTCTTCCTTTACTTTTTTGAGGTTTATGGATTCAATCTCAACATATATTTTTATAAATAGAAGTCTTGGTTTCAAATTTTTTTAATTTAATGAAATTGATTGTGAAATTGATGTGAAAATCATTGTAGAAACCCTCTTTACTGATGGTTTGGAATTTTTTTCAAATTTGTTACTGTGGAAAGTTCATTGTTTCATGATATTAAATTATGTTTTAAAATATTACAAGGTTTTATTTCATGGAAATGGTTTTATATAATTGATTTCAATAAAATAGAGTTTTCATTGAAATGTTTTGAAATAGTTGTTTTTCCATAGATTTGGCATATAAGGGTTGGTGTGAGTTTATGATTTCGACATGACCCTAAATAAGGGGAATGCACCATTGGGGTATAAAGGAAGTGACACTAGATAAAGGGTGTGTTTTAATGGGGAGCAATTATATTGGACACTTAGTGATGATTTTTGGATGGTTGATAAACCACTCATGTGTATTCAACTGTCACTGGAGCATGAATGTATGGGTGGGTGTGTGAATCTTGGAATGGGTATGTCAAAAAGGAATGCGAAATGGTTTAAAGAATTTCTTATTTTTTCCCATGGAAACTATTTTTTTTGGAAAAATATTTTTGGTAGGAACTTCTTTGAATTTGAAATAAACTATTTAAATGATTTTAAATGGTCTTATATAATTTTTTTTATATAAATGTGATAAGTTGTTTTATCCAATAGAGTGAGTAGGGAAGTAATTTGGTGAAAACATACTAATTTTCATTACCCACGGATGCTTGGGAACTTTGGTAAAATATTATATAGTGTTTATTGATACATAGGTAAGGGAAAAGTATCTCATTTGTTTATTGAGGCATCAAGATACTTTGGGCATGAATTGTAGAGTTGGATCTTGGTGCATGTTGGTTGATATGAAGGTGGTTTATTTAAATTCATTGTGTTTTGTTTGTTTTTTCTTCTACTTTGTACTATGATTTAAGTTTTTGGTTTCCCTATTGTACTATGTTATGGTGATTTTTTGTTTTTTTATTCTTATCAGTTTCCTTTACTTGAGTTTTTTACATTGTTATCATGAATCATTAAGTGGTTGTTTGGTAATTGTATACTTGGTTCTCTTTTCTTATTTTTAGAGGGGAAATCATCCCCAAATGAAGTTGAAGACATTGGAATTTATTTTGAGCCATTGGTGTCTTGGGGATGCCACATAAGGCCTGATAACACCCTCCAAACTTCTCTACCCATTGAGGAGGGGTAGGATATTACAAATTGTATTTGTAATTTCCTATCCACCATTCATTTTGGAAAAAAATTCATTAGTTTTTCGTTCTTGGAGTTGGAAAATAAATCTGGTTTACTTTTTAATTTGGGATGGTAATAAGGTTTATGATCTTTGAAACAAGAAATGTTTAGTATAAAAAGGTAAATCCAACCTATTTATATTGAACCTCAATTTACAAGGTAGTTTATTACATGGATGTTTTGAGACACTTATAAGAGTTGTGGTATCATTTTCACGGGTTTTTCCAATGAGAAAAGCATGAAATATAGAGTTATAAATGAAATCCCATGAGTAGTACTTTTCTCATTCGATGAAATGATTTTTGATTTGGTGAAAAGTGTGGATTTTTAAAATATTTTAAATTATTTTCAAATGTGATATTTTGAAAAGGCCTAGTACTGATATTTTGAAAATTGGTTTATTTTTAAAAGGCATGGAGGATTTTTCAAAAAATGTTTCAAAGTATAAAATGATGAATTTTCAAAAGAAATGTTGTGAGAAATGTGAAGTGGTAGAATTTTAAATTAACAGTATTAGAGTTTCTAGAGAGTGAGACTTGTGGAATTTTTTTGGTTTTAGGAAATAACATCATTTGGGTGTATAAGAAACAAATCAAAAGAAGATTCTAAGAATATGGTTGATCTTGAGCCATATGTGAACCCAAAGGTGGATAAGAGTTTTTTATAGGATTTTCAAGCTATGGATAGAGGTAATTTAAGGGATAAATCAAGAAAAGTGGATCATTCTTTTCAGTTCAAGAATCATAATCCACTCTTTTTCATGGTTATTAATAACCATATAAAACAGGGTTGTGGATGAATAGGATAAATAAAATCTACAATTTCCTTGGAATAATAATAGACCTAAAATTTAATTTAGTGACTTATATTCTAGAGGACCTATCACGCTAATGGTTGGATTTATTATTTTAAGATAAATAAAAAATCATTATAAGGGATAATTTTGAATAATTATTCAATAGATATTTCTATCCTCACAGATTCAATATTGATACAATATGAGTCCTTTTTATCTTTATGTATTAGAATTTCTCAGTGACATATTATGCATCAATATTTCTGAATTTATTCTTCTTTGTGCCTTATGTTTATACTAGTTCATCGTTGAAGGAAAACATTTATTATTCAAGGTTTATTCTAGAGATTTACTTTAAGATTATCATTCTTTGTATAAAAAATTATACATTGATGTTCAATGGGGTGATGGGGGTATATAATGACATATTAGGATCTACGAGAAGAGTAAGTATGTTTATATATATGAGAAATGGTGAGAACATTAGTGACCCAAGCCTTTTACATATATAATTACATTATTTTAAGGATAATTATGATTCAAAATACAATCCAAGGATTATATAGTCTAGTGATTTGAAAGTGTAGGTTCATAATTAATTATCATTAAAGTAACGTCTATTTAATATCTTTATTAAGATCAAAACATCCATTATTCTCATATATTTCCATAGGATAACCTCGGGATAACATGAAAAAATGGTTGATCTAGAAGCCTAGTATGGGAATAAACATAATAACAAATCATATCACATGGGTTAGAAGGCATAACATAATGATATAAAGAGTCACGATACATGATTAATGATAAGGAATCATAAGATTTAGAACATATATTCATATAATCATGGAATCTTAGTAATGTTTCATCAACATAAAACAAGAATTTTTCACAATTCAAGGCTCATTTCACATAGAGGATCACGAGTCAAGGCTAACCTCCAAGACTATTTCACATGGACCATGAGTCAAGGCTAACCGCCAAGACCATTGCACATAAGGTCTCATTAGACTAAACAATACCAAATTCATTGGAGGTATATCTTGGTCCACCCATCATAAAGTGTTCATGAATGTGTTTTCCACATAATGAATCATACATAATCAATCATACATAAACATAAGGGTACCAATGGAAAGAAGTGGGTACCATAATCATGTCCAAAAGAATAACGAATTGGTGTATCATACCAGTGTCCATGAAATAAAGTAATTAAAACATACATGGAAATTAATAAGCGAAAATAGGAATATATCATGATATTTTATTTCAAATAAAAGTGAAAATACGTAAGAATATTATTTAGGAAATTTTAGTATTAAAACATTTTAGTGCGGTTTTAAAGAAAATAATAAAGAGAATTTAATTTAGAAAAGGGAATAATATTTTATATTAAAATATAATTTAACCTAAAATGTTTTCATAATAAAAATACTGATTTTATAAAACAATAATGGTGGATTAAAACAAATTATAGAGTTCACTTGAAATTGGGTAAGAATTTGAGAAGTTCCCTTAAAATGGGATTGCATATCGAGAAGAATTGAGAAGGGAACCACTAAAAAATATGTATAACCATGAAAGAAAAATATGAATGTATCTTGATACATGATTCTGTAACATGTAAATATCATTTAAAAAATTTACATAAAAATAAAATATAACTTCATTTGGATAAATAGAACGATAGTGCAACCTGATGGAATAATGGAGATTCAGGTATAATCCCTTACCTTAAGTATGAAGGTGTTATTCCCTTGATCATAGTGTACTGGATAATCAAATTTGATTAATCAATAAATAATTGAAGAACCAATTATACATGTACTTTTTATTTCATAACCTTATTATGTTCACTAGTATCCTTTTTATGGGTTAAGAGTTTTAATTTTATTGTTTGGGAGTGTATGCTTCCTTGGTATTCATGATCAGTTTACTTTAATTCATGTATGAATAATCATGTAATATGAGGATGGTTGTATAGAATTGAAGTTATAAGTTATTAGATAAAATAAATAAGATTAATGTTTTATAAAAAACATTTGGTTGTTTGGGGTGAGGATGAATCATTATATAAAACTTTAATGATAATTGTTTGGGTTAATTTGTAGTTTTTTTTTCTCAATGAACACATTTTGTTTTGTAAATTGAGACCACATTTAAGAGATTATTACAGAAAATTGCATAGGATATGTTAAATAAATAATAATATGGTTAAACAAAAAAAATATTTTCCTGACCATATTTTAAGATGGTAATAGAAATTTAAAACCCGCCATCCTGGAATGTGATAAATTAACACATCTTGGATGGTGTTTCTATTTATGGTATAAAAGTATGGGAAACGATATTTGATGATGAATTATTACATCATCATAACAAAATTATATTGCATGTATGTTACTAGAGTTATCAATCCATTTGGATGATGGTAGGTGAGGATAGAAATGAATACAAAGTAACATGAAAAAAATGAAAGAAAATCGAAGAGGGTTTTACAACTTGATTCCTTCCTCTTGAGAACCTACTTATGAGAGAGGTTTTGGTCTATTTATGAGACAAATATATCTTTCACATAGGAGAAGGGATTAGGGAGATGTTTGAGTAGAACGTTTTCATGGCACATGTCTCAAGAGGTGTGATGATAAGAGGTTGTAAGGGGTGTTTTTTATAGTTGAGGAGAGGGAAGATTTCTCAATACATAATTATTAGTTTATTATTTTTCTCAATAAAAGAAATAGTGATGATTCTAGAGACTATAAAAAAAATCTAGTTCATTTTATTTAAATAAAAATGTCACTTACATCATCCATGACTCATGCATGACTCAAAAATTCTTGTTTTGACATTTATCATAAATTATCTCTTTTTACTATTTATAAAAAATTCATGTTTTTTAGAAAAATAACAAAAATTCCCCCTAACCATTTTTCAATGTGTAGAATCCCCAAAATGAACTCCATTTTATGGAAATAATTTTCTATGTAGGATATATTTAAATATTTTTTAAAATCATAAATCGATTCAAAAATACAAATTTTAAAATTTTAACTAATTTTATAACACTTTAAAAAATAAACGATCGTAAAATTATCATATAGTAATAAGAGATCAAAATATTATTTCATGAATACATTTTTGGAAAATAAATTTTAATTTAAATTATTAAATTATTCCTAAAATTGAAACTAATTATTGTTGACTTACCAAAAATACCAATACTATCATATTTTCACTTATAAGGTACTTAAATTTTATTTGTAATTTCATTGGTAAGGTTACTATTCACTTGAATTATTTAATATTCCTAAGGATCATATTACTATTCATAAGGGTAGAATTTCTATTTATAAGGGTATGTTTCTATTCAATTAAACTTACATTTTCTTATTGGACTCCAAACATCTTACTGATCACAAAAGTGTATGCCAGATTTTCAAAATTCAAATCACAAAAGTGGAAAACTTATGTTTAAATAACACATATTATTTAGTAGTTCATTTAAGCATGATGTGAAATTGTGTTTGATTTTATCTGATTAAACAAAATGACGTAATTATATGGAAGGAATTTTCATTGATTAAACTTTTGTTCATTACGTTATTCTCCCCTTATGAAATTCCTCCCTCAAATTTTCATTTTACATTCTAAGAAGAAAAAATGTTTGGGTACTTTTCCTTCATCGCTTCTTCCAGTTTTCAGGTTTCCTCTTCATACTTATGGATCCTCCATAGTACTATGACCAGGTGAGTATTCTTGTTAAATATAAATTTATCTTTATTATCCAAGATCTTCACTAGCTGCTCCTCATATGAAAGTTCATTTTACAACTATACCACCTTTTAAGACATACACATGAAGGATCTTGTATGTACTTCCTTAAGATGGATACATGGAATACATCGTGTAATTTAGGCATGGTCGGTGGAAGTTCTAAAAGATAGGAAATAACTTTGACAAGATCAATATTCTATAAGGGGCCAATGTACTTGGGACTTATCTATCCTTTATTTCAAAATATCATGACATTATTTCATGGATATATGTGGAGGAATACCATGTCTCACACTTTAATCTTAAGGTATCATCGAAGATTGTCTCCATTGATCTATTTTCAACTTTGGGATACCATAATGTGCTGTTAAATTTTTTTCTCCTTCTGCACCATTTCTTCAACTATTTCAGGTCCTAGAATCTCACATTCACCAACTTCATCCCAGCACGCCGGTGTTCTACAACTTTTCCCATAAAGGGCTTCATATGGTTCCATTCATATACTGGAGTGGAAACTGTTGTTGTAGGATAATTCCACCAGTGGCAGTTGTTGGTACCATCCTACATTGAAGTCCATAAAATTCACTCTCAGCATTTCTTTTAGTTTCTAAATATTTATCTCCTATTGGCCATTAGTTTGAGGATGATAGGATGCACTGAAGTCTATTTCAGTTCATAGATCATGTGGTATACTTTTCTAGAACATCGAGTTGAATCTTTGATCTCTATCATATAGAATAGATTTTGGTACTCCATGTAGTTTTAACACCTCTTTGATATATATCCATGCAAGTTGATTCAATGAAAAAGTCCTTCTAAAATGCAATAAAGTGAGTTTCCTTTGTAAGATGATCCACAATGACCCATATAACATTGTTTCCTCTGGATGTCCTTGGATGTCAAGTGACAAAGTTCATGGTGATGTTATAAAACTTCCATATTGGTATGGGTAGTGGTTTTATAATCCACATAGAATTTTCCCTTCTATCCTTCACTTGCTAACATACTAGGCTATTTGATATATACTCAGAAATATCCTTATTCATATTTTCCCATTAATAATTCCCCTAGAGATCTCAATAAATCATTGTGCTCCCTAGTTTAATAGAGAAGGTTCATTTATGTGCATCATTAGGAAGCTTTTTATTTATCTCTAGATCAGATGGTACACATAATCATGACCCATATATTATGACTCCATAATTTTCAATATTAAACTGAGAGGATTCCCCATTTCTTATAGCTTCTATCCTTTTTTAAATTTCTTCATCACATCATTGATCATACTTTTTTTTCTCCATGAGGGATGGTTGAGAAATCATTTGAGAAAGGATTGATTATGTTACACCTTTAATGATTCCCATTTTTATCCTCTTGAAATCTAATAAATTTGGATTCTATTCAATTCTAATCATTGATAATGATTCAAGATACTTTGTACTGAGAGAATCTACAACTTTATTTTTCTTATAAGGATGGTAATTGATAGAGTAGTAAAAATATTTGATGTGACCTAACCATATTTGCTGGAACATATTATGATCTTCCTATGTGAATATATATTTGAGACTCTTGTGATTTGTATATATCTCACACTTCTCCACATATAGATAATGCTGCTAGATTTTCAATGCAAAGATCACATCCGCAAACTCTAGATCAAGCATGGGATAGTTTTTCTCATGGTTTTCAGCTACCTTGGGGAATAGGCTATAACATTATCATTTTTCATCACCACACACCCTAATACCTTCTCTGAATCATCACTATACACCACAATGAGTTCTCCATTTATCAGGAGTGTGAGTACTAGCATAGTAATATGCCTCTTTTTGAGCTCCTTAAATCTTTCCTCATATTCTTGATTCCATATGAAATTCATCCCCTTCTATGTCAACTCGAGCATTGGGATATAAAATCTTGAGAATTTCATCATAAATAATTGATAATACCCATTTAGACCTAGAATGTCGTGAGTCTCTATTATAGATGTTGGTCTGGTCCACTCTTTGATTTCCTTTTAAGGGTCCATATATATTATTTTTCTAGTGATAACATTCCCCAATAATGATACTTTATCTATCCAGAACTCACATTTACAATAATTTTCATAAATTTTATCCTTTTAGAAAGACATCACAACAATATTCAATTGCACGTCTGTTCTTCCTTGGTCTTAGAGTATATCATAATATCATCAATAAATACTACAACAAATTTGTCGAGGTAATATCTAAATACTCTATTAATTAAATCCATGAATATTTATATTTGCATGAGTGAGTTTTAAGGGAATCACTATGAACTCATTGTGTCCATACCCTAATCAAAAGGCGGTATTTGGAATATCTTCCTTCCCCACCTTTAATTGATGATATCCTGAATGAAGGTCCAGCATAGAGAAATAACTGGCCCCACATATTTGATCAAACAATTCATTTATTTAAGGTAGAGGATACTTTTTATTTACCATGATTTTATTGAGATAACAATAATCAATGAATAGGTTCATTAATCCATCCTTCTTCTTAATGAAGAGGACCAGTTCATCCCATGGTGAAGCACTCAGGCATATAAAACCCTTCTCAAGATTCTCCCATAATATATTCATTGTCACTTCCAACTCTATAGTGTCTATTCAATAAGGTGAATTTTATATAGGTAGATATATAGGAATAAGTTCAATTGAGGACTCATCCTCTCAGTGAGGAAAAACACCAAACAACTCTTTAGGGAACAAATTAGTGTAATCCCTCATGATGGGCATGTTTTCAAGAATTATTCCCTCCTTTGTCTCAATCATTTGAGAAATATATGCTTTCTCCTAAGGAAAAAATATCCACACTTGAGAGAATGGTTATAAAGGAGATTCACCTTCCTCCATAAACTTGTACAGGATTGGAGGATGCTCAAGGAAATGAAAGGTTATCTCCATTTCCTGACATTTGATGTTGGATTTATATAATGATAGCCAATCCTTGTCCATAATATCATCAAACTCTATGAAATGATGTATGATGAGATTTTAGGGGAGATTCAGTCCACAAACATTAACTAGGGAGGAGTTATATATATTCAATGAAATAATTTCCCTATTTTTTGTTCTGACAGACCACTAAACATCCAAATTTTGATGTGGTGATTGAATTGTACTACTAAACATGCATGTTATGAAATAATGTGTAGAATTGGAATCAAATAGTACTTTCACTATTCCTAAATGAATAAATAGTATACCAGTCACTACATCATTGTTCAACTCCACCTCAGTGGTAGTGATAACATAATCCCTTCCTGGAATCCTTTTAGTTTTTTTTACTGCCTTCAAAAACCCTTGGATTAGAAAAATTGTTCCCATAATTCTCATGTTCTTTGCAGTTTTAACACCGCACTATAGGATGAGTATTGATCTAAACATTCATTTCTTCTTCCATTTTAGTGGAATTATTCATATCCCTTTGGTATTTATCATCAATATGTTCCATTCATCCTCATTTGAAGCAATTCATGGTTCGCTTTAGAAATTTCCCAATATGAATATTCCCATAGTTTTGACATGTTGGATGTTCAATATTTTTTCCATGAAGGGATTTATTTGATGATCCACCCATATCAGAATCCATTTTATGATTTTTTTTCACTAGTCCCATGAGAACATTGAGAGTCTCGTATCTGTATTTCATCCTTGAGGTCACAATAGACAATCTCTTCATAATTGTCAATGTATCGAGTCTCCAATTATTTTCATATATCTGACATTAGTTCATTAAAGAAGTGATCCACCTTGTGATTTCTGTTCATGAAAATTTTGGAAGCATACCATTCAAGCCTTGTAAAGTTTTCTTCATATGCCTTGATGGAATCATCTTCCTTTTACTTAAGTTTGAGGAACTCTCTTTCGATATTGAGATGGAGGATTTAGGGATAATATTTATTGAAAACAATTTCTTGAATCCCTCCTAATCCATGGCATAAATTCCCTCCTTGGACATCCTATTTTGGATCAGTGCTCACCACTAATTAGCTTCCCCATCAAAATGATAGCCCCCCAACACTAGTTTCAATTCCATTGGGCACTTATGGATACATAATATATTTTCAATGAATTTGGTCCATTATTTCATGAGGAGTGGATCAGAAGACACACTAAACATGTGAGGAATTACCCACTTGAAGGATTTAATGACAACTAGCTCTTTCCCTTGAATAAGAGGGTGTTCCACATGATTCAAGTTATTATTTGTAACTTGAGCTAGCTGAACAAGTACTATCATAATTTGTGAGTACCCGTTCTCATAATATTTGTATTATCATTATGGAAATATTCAAAATCCCTATAACATTGATTATTGGCACATGTTCTTCAATTTACCTCTATTAACTAAGAAAATAAAGTGAAATTAAGGGGCTTTTATACATAGATAATAAGAATAAAAGGAATCATTGAATATAAAATGATAAACATGTAAAGGAAAAGTATATCCTGACTTGTGTTTCCCAAGGTATAAATCTAGAATATCCTTGAATTTGTTCTTAAATAATATTCTTATTGTAACACCCCAAGTTTCCACGGTACGCTTCCCTTTCAATAATACACTAGTGTGTGTTATACACAACTTCGAGTTCTAACACACACACCACAACCAATAAAACTAGCCGTTATTAATAGTAATACCCACTTTTTGAAATTTTATAAATTTTATCATTCAAAATGGACTTCATTTTTTGATTTGGAATATCGAAATTATCCTAGGGTGAAATTTTGGTATTTTTCTGAAAAGTTTAATTTTTGATGAATAGTGAAAAAACACTGAGTTATAGTTTAAAAATGAATCTTTATTTGAATAATTATTTATTTTAATTAAATTAAATTATGATCAAAATAGATACATCATACCTATATAAGTTCAATGTAATTCATTGGAGTTAGTTTAGAATTATTTTAGATATATAAAAATTTTATTTAACTTTTCACCATCTTTTACCCACCTCCTAGGAGAATTTGGAAATTCACATAAAACATAATTTTACCACTTATGTGAATGGAATTTCAAAAATCCGAGAGACACGGTTAATATAAAGGAGTAAAATGTGGTTCAATGAGATGAAAATAATTTTTTGTGAATAGTAACTTTTTACTTTTATTTACCACGGTTAAAAGTAAATAGGGTAACTAAATGTAAAAATGATATTTATATTACCCTAAAACATTTCCTAATTCTATTGGAAAAGTGTATGTCGACCAAAAACAACCTTTGGAATAAAATATTATCATTTAGGTCCACTTGGATTAGATTAGGACATTTATTATTATTTAATTCAAAGAAGAGTTAAAAGAGTTAAAATCAAAGTTTATTTACTAAAACATTTTTAATATAGAGTTATACATAAGATAAATTCAATTGTAAATATTAATTAGAAATCTAAAAATATTTTCTACATAATGGTATTTTATTTATAATTTTTCGGAATTAAATAATGTAATTTATTTATGACACAATGGTGATGCAGTAATTACCAAATTAATTAAATATTAAAATTATTCATATTATAAATATCAAAATAATTGCAATTTGAGACTTTTTATGAATTCCACTAAATTTATAGGTTAATATGACATATTAGTATTGGTTATATAAATTTTATTCGAAGTAATAATGCTGTTATGAAATTATAAAAAGCAAAATACCCAATAGTGTCAAAATCGACATAAAAGAGTTTTTAAAAAAATATTATATTATTAATTTATATTATATTACTAAAAATATAAGGTTCTGCCAAAGGAATTGTTTCATGATAGGTGTATAATTTATGGACAACTTGGGGGTCTCTTGGATGTATATATTACGTTTATTAACTATATAATATAAAATTACAAAGTGACATGGTAAATGTCAAACTAATTATCTAAGAGTTAAAACTAAAAGACAAGGTTAATATAGTAACCCAAACCTGTCTAAAACCTATTGGTTGAGTGGTTTTAGACCTATCACCACCTTATAATTTAAATAAACTACTTTGGAGCCATTAAAACTGAAGATGAATTTATTATAAAATAATTTTTCTAGCTTTTCCAAAGGTGCCCCTCACCCCTCTTATAAAAGGGCAGTCCCCCTTCTCACTAATTCACACATTTAAAGCCTCTTGGCTCAGCCAAACCCTACCCAAATAATCCCTCAACTTCCCTCACCACAACCTAGAGGCCTTATTTTGATCAGACATTCAACCTAAGGAGCCCTTTTGATCAAATCAAAAGGAAACACCCGAAGAAGAGGTAATATTTTCACAACACTTTTTCAAGTTCATTTCTTCTTCAACTTCTTCTCTATTTGTTATTACCATTCTAAAATAAAAAATCCAATATCTACTATATACTGTGATATTATTGTAAATATGGTACAACCATATTCAGTATTCTATCCATCCTTTGAATGACATGTCACCATACGTGCGTACGTACGACTTACCGTCTCCACGTAGTGGTGTAATTGTTATTCAATATATTATTATTTGGATGGGTATAATAATGATGTGTAATTCATGTAAATAATAAATATAACAGGAAAATTATTCTGTATATATGATATACTATCCAATTATATATTATTTTAATATCAAAACAATGATATTATCGCTTGTGCATACGTATGGACCACCGTCTCCACGAACGCGATTAGATTCATTCCCCATCGTATCCATTCAAGTATAATTCTCATTTTATAATTAAAATTAATGTTTAATAACTTTTGTTAATTATGTATATGAATTGGGTACAACCTTTCCATAAAAACACGACTTATTTTACAAAACATATAAAAGAAAATGAGTAAGTTGACACTCAAAACAATTATAATACCAAGATATTATTAACAAATCAATGTTAAAAGATCATATATGTTATCATAATTATGTATATAGTTCTTGTATAAATTAATAAAAATGTTTTAACTATTATACAGGAGGTTAACATACCATCGACTAAGTAAAAGTACAAGGTAAGGGGTTTTCATCTCACTCTTTATTCCCTTGAGATTCATGCCATATTTCCACTATTACCTTTTGTGTGGTGTATGTACTGCCCATAAATTTATTCTTTATATAAAATATGCTTTAATTTATGTGTATTTACATATTCATTGTATGATACCTCTTTCATGTGGTGTATGTTTCGTATGTTACCAAATTGGTAAAGGTTTATTTTACAATCTCTTCATTATCCGAGGTTGTTTATACGTAATTATCTTCTAGGACCTCTTTATCATCCACATCTATATTTTTTAAAAATGTATTTCTAAACCTTCTTACTATTTTACAGAATATTGGTTAAATTCATTTTTACCCTTGTTTTACTTTTTATAAGAAGTTTACAAAGGAATCTTTCCGTCTCTTTCCAAACAAGGTCCTTTTTAACCTTTTCAAAAAAAATTAAGGTAAGAATGTCTTTTTTTAACTTATATGGCGGGTGCGGATATTTTCCACCATTATAAAATCATTGAATCTCCCCTTATAAGCTTATAAGAATATTTTCAATGTAAATGTTTTCTTTTAAAATTATATGACTTTTAAATGATTTCAAAAAAAGGTATTTCTCTCAAATAGTTTTTATTTCATCTATGTCAACATCCATTGATGGATTTTAAACATATTTGAAGTTGATTTATTATGATTCAAAACTTTCATATTGTATTTAAGGTTTTGTGATATGATTGACTGTGGATGTGTTATTTTTATACCATTCATGGTTTATGAAGAAAGTATTGACATTTCGTATTCTAGTTTTTATATGGATGTTTATGTATTGTTTAAACCTGTTCATATGAGGAATGCATTGGACTTAATAAGTGATAGGTGGAGCCTGCTATAGCTTTTCAATGCATTTATAGGTCTCATGAGACAAACTAGTGTCTTGGCACAAGGCCTTGACAAAATCTTATTTGTAGTTTTGGCACGAGGCCTTGGCTATGTGGGTATGATAGTCTGGCAATATGCATTCCATCATTATGAAAGTGGTTGTTGATATTGCATGTGATTATTCGACTAGTAGAATATCCATGTGAATATATAAATGTAATTATTTCATTTTATCTTTTCTATATCATGTTGAAGTTCAAGTTTAAAAGGATTTTGTTTTAGATATACGTTGCCTTAAATGTTCATGTTTATTTATGAATGATTCCGCTATATTTTTATCCTTACTGAGCATCTGAGCTCACCCCTTTCTATGTTTTATTTTTCCCAGGATGTGAAGAGGTGTTTTATGAATGACCTGTAGGGATAGTATGAGGGGATAAGAGTGTGGACTATGGATACTATATTGTTGTAGTTTTCATTTTATGACGTAATGTAAACTTTATGAATGTATCTAGTTATTCCAAGGCTACTAAACTAATCGGACATTCGAGACATGATCTTTCTTGTGATCATGCCAATGATATGTAATAGTGCACCGACTCTAGGTAACTGGGGTCAGGGTGTTACACTTATGGGATCTTTTTATTGTTCCCTAAATAGTGGTTTGTAATGAGCTTATGAATTTAACAAAGCATATCTCTTGGGAGTGTCAAACCATGTATACAGTAATGCATATTTTTTATACCAGGTTACCTCGAGTTAGGTCTGGAACACCTTTTTAGAGTTTTAACATCTAGGTATATATGTTCCAAAACCACGTCCACTTGTATTATCCATATATGGATTTATTGTTTAGATAAACCCCTTACTCTATACAAACTAAAATATAGGGATGTTTTATTATACTTAGAATTATCTATAAGGTTCTTATTAAACTTATCTACTCTTAATGTCAAAAAATAACTAGAACATATTTGTGATACTAATATAGTGACCCTATCCATTTACACATATCATTAAATTATTTTGAAGATAATTAAATATCAAAATACAATCCAAGGATCATAAAGTCTAGTTTCTTTGAAAGACAAGGTATATAATTAAACATCATAAAAGAAACATTTATTTAATTTCTATATTGAGATCCTAACATCCATTGTTCACATATTCCTACAAAATAAAACCTAGAGATAACATGAATAAAGTGTTCATCTAGAAGCCCAGTAAGGGAATAAACCTAAAAATAATGCTTATGACATTGGTTAGAATGAATTACATAATG
The DNA here is from genome assembly GCA_963277665.1 of Viscum album. Classification (NCBI taxonomy): domain Eukaryota; kingdom Viridiplantae; phylum Streptophyta; class Magnoliopsida; order Santalales; family Viscaceae; genus Viscum; species Viscum album. Next base: position 2,041,475,228 of record OY728142.1, on the reverse strand, counting down.
ATAAAAAAAGGAATGGTACATGATTAATCATAAGAAATCATAAAATTAATAACATGGGTTCATATATTCATGGAATCATAGTAATGTGGAATCGACATAAAACATGAATTTATTATGAGTCAAGGATCATTGCATATAGAGAAGCATACGTCTAGGCTAACCGCTAGGACTATTTCACATGGAGCCTAAGTCATGGCTAACCGGAAAGACCGTTGCAAATCAGGTTCATGAGACTAAACATTAAACAATTCATTGAAACACTATCTGGGTGAACACATCTTAACTTGGTCATGAATATGTTTTCCACGTAATGAATCAAACATAATCAATCATAAATAAACATAAGCATTCACATGGAAAGAAGTGGGTGTCTTAATCATTTTATAAAGAGAAATGAATGGGTGTATCATAAAAGTGTCCATGAAATAAAGGAATTACAAAAAAAATAGAGATTCATAAGGTAAAATAGTCATATATCATGGTAAGTGATTTCAAATAGATGTTCTAACATGTAATAAGAGTATTTAAACAAATTTATCATTAAAACATTTTACTGTGTTTTTAAGGAAAATACTAAAGAACTTTTAAATTAGATAAGGGAATAATATTATATATAAAAACATTAGTGAAATAAGAATATTTTTATAATAAAAATAGAGATTTTATAAAAAACAATAGTGTCATAAAACATAAGACAGAGTGCACTTGAAATTTGGTAAGAATTCGGGAAGTTTCCATAAAGCGGTCTTGCTTATCGGAAAAAAATTGAGAAGGGAACCACTTAAAAATACATATATACGTGAACAAAAATGATAAATCTATATTGATACATGAGTTTTAGACATATATATATTTTTTATATTATTTAAATAAAAATAAAATATAACATCATTTGGGTGAAAAAAAATAGAGTACCTGAATAAATAATGGATGTTTGGGTAGAATCCCATAGCATAAGTCTGAAGGCGTTCTTCCCTTGATATTAATGTCATGGAAAATCAAATTAGATTCATTAATTGCTAATTACAGAAAATATTCTATATCTAATTGATTTATTATAATATTTTTGAATTCATTCATGGCCATTTTTGTGGGATAAGAGGTTCAATTTTTTTGTTTGTTAGTGTTTGTTTCCTTGGTTTTTATGATCAGTTTACTTTTATACAAATATGGATAATCATGTAAGATGAGGATGGTTGTCCAGAATTGGAGTTATATGTTATTATATAACATCCATAAGATTAATTTTTTATAAAATTCATTTGGTTATTTGGAGTGAGGATGAATGTAGAGACCCAAAGCTTGACGTACATGGACATTACAATACTTTTGTGGGATACTTAATACATAACAAAAACAGACACACAAGGATTATAATAGTCTAGTGTATTTGGAAACTTGGAATGTGATCTTCTAATCGTGGTGAAAGATCTTCAACATCTCCCATAATGATCTTCCCCTTTTGGTCTTCTTACCTAAAACATTTCTTTAAATCCTGGGGAATATAAAACATATAAAGGGTGAGCTCAAATGCTCAGTATGGGTAAGCATGGATAAAATAAAACAAATCATATACATTTGAACTTAAAAACATGAACATAAAGTTTAAACATCAAAATCTTGGGCAATGATATAAAACATGGCAGTACATAAGGAATAGATCATAAGGAAACATTAATCATGATAAAATAGAATGGGAATAAAACATGTGATTGTGCCAACCATTAAGCACATGATATGATTTCCATAGTAGCCAAGGCATTGCTGCCAAGACCATCTTAGTGGACAAAGTCCCTTTCTGAATCGAGTTCACTCCTCATTCTAGTCATGTATTACTGAAACAGATTAACTTACCATTCCAGCCATGTCTATCTCATGAGATATAAATCTTTACCCAATGTATTGGAGGGAGATATAGGTCCCACCCATCTCATAATGTAAGCATTCTTACTTTTTCCACAAAATAAACATACATCATTCATAATAACCCAACGAATAAAATGGGTTTCATAAACATCATACCATCATCACATAATCCATATAAAAGAAATGGAAATCATTTCATAATAAGAAAAGTGAAACCATGTAAATCATAGATACATTATCCTTGAAACATACACATATAGAATAATGTCATCTTAGATGGAAAATGGTTTTGATAAAACACTTGAAATGAATTCTTGAAGACAATATCCTTTCTTCTTGAAAATCATTTCCTTTTCACAAAATGCCATGCAATTTTAAAAGAATATGATTTTGTTGAAAATAGTCATGAAATATTTTGAAGTAAGCATCAAGAAAATAAGGCTTTATAAAATTGTAAAACTCCATTCACGCCATATAAGTTAAAAATAACATTCTCCTCATACTTTTGTCGGAAAAGTCAAAAAGTTCCTCGTGTGGTAAAAAAAAGTGAGATTCCTTTCATAATATGTGGTAAAATTAAAAAATGGGTAAAAAGGCCATTAAAAATAAATGAAAACATTTTTAGAAAACCGGGACGTGGATGATAACAAAAACCCTAGTAAATTCTTATGAATAAACAATCTCGGATAAGAGCGAGATTGGAATAGTTATCCCTTAACTTAGGTCTGATATGCTTCGTACGTATCCGAACCTCCTGTATAATGATTTAAATAATGTCATTGACTTATTACAGAATCATATTCATTGTTATGATATCATATATGGTTCACTTATGACTTTATATTTCCCATTCTTTTGTAAGTTCCATGTTAAACCAGCGTTTTGGATAAAATCGTTTTATTTATCGTACATGATTGGACTCCATGTTCTTGATATTATTAATTATATCCTAATTTACTTAATTACATAATGTAAAACATGATTTATATGTAATATATATTCAGCATATACATATATATATGATAGATCGATAAATTGAATGAAATACACCGTTCAGGGAGACGGTAGGCCGTACGTACCCATGAACGCTATTTTTGTTTCCTTATTGAATTGAATAGAATTAAGTAGATGAGATAAATATATATAAACATAAATACATTATCATTATTATTTCATATATTTCATGATTACTTATTATATAAACTTTATAATCATTCATGAATGGTTAACATGGAAAATGAATCTCATCGCGTCGTGAAGATGGTAGTCCGTACATAGGCCTGAGTGATGATATCATTCCCATGATCATGGAATTGTATTGAAGTGTATGTATAATATTTCAGAATAAATATAACTTTACAATAATCATATATAGTTATTTATTTATAACATTATACCCATCCATGTAAGGTGGTGGTTGAAAACAGATTACACCACGGTGTGGAGATGGTATTCCGTACGTACGCATGCGCGGTGATTTTGTTTTCCGTAGGATGGATAGAAGGTGAAATAGGGTTGTTTCATATTTATTATAACATATTAGTATATAATTAATACTTATGTTATTACTTTATAATGATACAACTAATGAATAAGAAGTATAAGAAGAAAGAAACTTGAGAGAATCAGGAGAAGAGATTACCTCTTCTTCGACGCACCTCCTTTAAGCTTCCTCTTAAGGAAGTAGAGTTGGTCTTTTGAGAAAACTAGAACCTACAGAATGTTTCTAGGGAAGTTTATAAGATAAATGGACAGGTGTTGGCCGAGCATCAAGGCTCAAAAGGGTGTGAAGAGAAAAGGGAAGGGGTGCCCTTTTTATAAGGGAGGAGAGGGGCACCTTTGGAAAAACATAAAATATTATTTTATAATAAAGTCATATTCGGTTTTTAATAGCTCCAAATTAAGTTATTTCGAATCTAAGGTGGTAATGGGTCGAAATCCTCTAAACCAATATATTTTAGACAGGTTTGGGTCATTATATTAACCGTATCTTCTAGTTTTAACTCTTAATTAATTAGATTGACATTTACCATGTCACTTTGTATTTTTATATTATATAGTTAATAAACATACCATATACATCCAAGAGACCCCCAAGTGGTCCATTAATGATAAACCTATCATGATATAAGTATCTTGGCCGAACCTAAGATTTTTAGGAATATAATAACAATTAATAATATAATATTTGTTTTAAAAACTATTTTATGTCAATTTTGACACTATTTGGAATGGATTTTTGTGAAAATCATAACAACATGATTAGTTCGAAAAAAGATAATTAATTCAATAATAACATGTCATATTAACCTAGAAAATTTGTGGAATTCATAAAAAGTCTCAAATTACATTTATTTGGGTATTTATAATATCAATTATTTTATTAATTTATGATTTAGGTAATTACTGCTTCACCATTGTGTCATAAATATTCTATAATGTCTAAAAATTATAAACAAAATACCATTAGGTAGGAAATATTTTTATCTTTCTAATGAATATTTGTAGTCATATTTATCTTATGTATAACTCTATATTAAAAATGATTTAGTTATTAAAATTTGATTTTAACTATTTTAACCCTTCTTTAAATAACTTAATAATAAATTTCCTAATCTATTCCAAGTGGACCTAAATGGTAATTTTTTATTCCTAAGGTTTGTTTTGGTCTAATTACACTAATCCAATATTTTAGGACATGTGTTAGGGTAATAATAATATCATTTTTACACTTAATTACCCCATTTACTTTTAACCGTGATAAATAAAAGTAAAAAGTTACTATTCACCAAAAATTATTTTCATCTCATTGAACCACATTTTAGTCCTTGATATGAACCGTGTCTCTCGGATTTTCGAAATTCCACTCACAGAAGCGGTAAAATTAAATTTTATGTGAATTTCCAAATTCTCCTAGGAGGTAGGTAAAAGACGGTGAAGAGTTCAATAAAATTTTTATATATCTAAAATTATTATAAAATGATGCCAATTAATTACATTGAACATATATAAGTATTATATACCAATTTTTACATAAAATAAATTTATATAAAATAAACAATTATTTAAATAAAAAGTCGGTTTTTAAATAGTAACCTACTGTTTTCACTATTCATCAAAAATTGAACGTTTTTAGAAAAATACCAAAATTTCATCCTAGGCTAATTTCAATATCCCGAATCCAAAAATGAAGTCCATTTTGAAAGGTAAAATTTATAAAATTTAAAAAAGTTGGTTTTACTATTCATAACGGCTAGTTTATATAATATTTTAGTAACATATCGTTGTTTAGTGAAACTCGATCTTGCGTACAACACACGCTATCATGGAAGGTCATGATTGCGTGTAAAGAAAGACAAGTCAGGGATGCGTGTAGTGAAAGATCCTTTTGGTGTAGTGTACAACACAAGACATCAATGAAATTAAAAAGAATATTTTTCATAAAATCTCAGGGTGTTACATTCTACCCCATTAAACTGAATTTCAACCTCGAAATTTTTCGGGATTATAAATGGTATACTACTTAAAAGTTTCTTTCATAGAAACCACATAATAAAAAGAAATACCAAAACTTGACTTTAAAAACTAAAGTATGAAACATAACGGTTACCCAAATTAACTAATCACTCTGTTACCACATAGGAGAACATAGGTGAAAATATGGATATGGAAGAGAAATATAACCATCAACTTCTGATGAAGAGTGGTAGAGGACATGGAAATGAAAACTCCAACAATCACAAAGCCATATATTTGTGATGATCTAAGGTACCATACGATTCATCAGATATGAGAGCACTAGGACAATATTATTTGTTTTCGGGATCATTTCCCTAAAGTTGAAGAATTTCAATTAGAAGAAATACTTGCTTTATTTAGGTATCATCTCACTGTTGGTCGTGCCTCGAACAACTTACACTTCATCTCTTAATGAAATGAAGTTGAATTTGCTTTCTTTGAAGTGTTATCATATAATGTGATAGAATGATAGGTCATTCCATCTACTTCTATCGCAAAACGTTTAGCACAATTTATTAAATATACAGAAGTCCGTCTATGATGAGATTAATCGTATATGGTTGCTAAAATGGACTTATACTTCAGCTATCATAGTGCTTAATAAAATAAAACTATTTTCTACTAACCAGGGACTTCCTGTAGGCTAGTGGTAGGCGATAAAGGTCTGTCGCACTTCGATTGTGGGTTCGATTCCCATAGCCTTGTCCGACGTGACGGGTTGTCGCCCATCCTACAGGTTGTCCTTTTTCTACAACTATACTATTATAACATTCTATCAATAATATCGAAAAAAATTTCTAGCCTTAAACAATACTAACTTATATTCAACATAATCCATTCGAATCATTAGGCTTATCCAAAATACTTTTTTCCAAACTCATAGTATAAAGAGAACGATAAATAAAAAGGTCATATAACAAGCATGTGAATACCATCATTTATCCCTCATATATCTTGTTGGTCACATTCCAATCATGTGAATACCTTAATCATGTATTCTATTTAAAAATGAATACCCATTGAACCTTATTGAAAACATGAATGCAGTTAAAAGTTAACATTTTCCACATACCAAAATCCCAAAAATTCTAAATACTCAAACCATGATATCACTTATTCATTATATATATCATGAGCTCATGAATATTTTCAAACATATTATTTTCTCTTTATCCATTCATTATTCACACATCATCTACTTTCCAAAAATATTTCAGTCACTTTTCAAGGATACTATTACCATATTCTTATTGAAAACCATAATTGACCAATACATAGATATTCCAATATACCATAAATGTACCTCAACACCATTATTCTTTAATACCAATACATAAACACTTAAATCCATCCTCTTTAGTGATTGTCATGGAATAAGTCCATCCTTGATTTAGAAGTAACCTCTTAGGTCAGGGCATTGAGTTGGGTAATGCCCATCCTCTCCACATATAAGACATTGAACTCCATAACAATCGATCACTCTATGAACCTTCTCTCCACATAGATAACAGCTTCCCCTCCATTTGATGCATTCATCATGGTTCTTCTTCCCTTATTTAGAAATCTCAATCTTCCTTTATTTATAATCCTCAATATGCGAGCATGCATAAAAGTCTATCTTCCTCTTATTTGATGAATTAGGAATACCACTAAATTTCACCTTGTTAATCGTATATCGCGATGTCTGATTCATCATAATCACAATATCTTTCTCTCTAGGCATTACACAATTTTGTTTCTCATAGTCACCAATTTTTTCATTAGATTCAATGTTAATCGAATTCCTTCTGGTTCCCTCTATTAACTTAAACACAAAAAGAATTCTGTGAGAGGCATAAAATCATACAAGGAAAATAACATAATCAAGGGGGAGTACCTTCGACATCTTACATCATAGGTTTAATTATAATATCGTTACCTTAATTCTAGGACTATAACCTATACTTATACTTAACCTTAGGGGAATCCCTAGACATACCCTAGAAATATCTCTAGGGATCTCTCTAAATTTTCTCGTCTTAGTTTCCAAAGGATAACTAATCCTTTCCTCTAATACCAACTGTAGAGACCCAAAGCATGACATACATGGACATTACATTACTTTTTCAGAATAATTAATACATAACAAAAACAGACACACATGGACCGTAATAGTTTAGTGTCTTTGGAAACCTGGAACGTGATATTCTAATTGTGGTGAAAGATCTTCAACATCTCCCATAAATATCTTCCCCTTTTTGTTTTCTTACCTAAAACATTTCTTTAAATCCTAGGGAAAAGAAAACATATAAAGGGTGAGCTCAAATTCTCAGTAAGGGTAAGCAGGGATAAAATAGAACAAATCATATACATTTAAACTTAAAAACATGAACATAAAGTTTAAACATCAAAATCTTGGGCAATGACATAAAACATGGTAGTATATAAGGCATAGATCATAAAGAAACATTAATCATGATAAAATTGCATGGGAACAAAACATGATATTGTGGCAACCATTAAGAACATGATATCATTTCCATAGTAGTCAAGGCATTTCTTCCAAGACCATCTTAGTGGACAAAGTCCCTTTCTGAATCGAGTTCACTCCTCGTTCCAGTCCTGTATTACTGAACCAGATTAACATACCATTACTTCTATGTCTATCTTGTGAGATATAAATCTTAACCCAATGAATTGTAGGGAGATATAGGTGTCACCCATCTCATAATGAAATAATTCGTACTTGTGCCACAAAATAAACATACATCATTCATAATAACCCAACGAATAAAATGGGTTTCATAAACATCATCCCATCATCACATAATCCATATAAACGAAATGGATATCGATTCATAATAAGAAAATTGAAACCATGTAAATCATAGAGACATTATAATTGAAACATACACATATAGAATAATGTCATCTTAGATGGAAAATGGTTTTGATAAAACACTTGAAATGAATTCTTCAGGACAATATCCTTTCTTCTTCAAAATCATTTTCTTTTCAAAAAATGACATGAAATTTTAAAAGAATAGGATTTTTTTGAAAATAGTCATGAAATATTTTGGATAAATATTCATGAAAATAAGGCTTTATAAAACCGTAAAAATCCATTCATGCCGTATAAGTTAAAAATAACATTCTCCTCGTACTTTTGTCGGAAAATTCAAAAAGTTCCTCGTGTGGTAAAAAAAGTAAGATTCCTTTCATAATATGTGGTAAAATTAAAAAATGCTTAAAAGGACATTAAACATAAATGAAAACATTTTTAGAAAACCAGTACATGGATGATAACAAAAAAACCCTAGTAAATACTTACGAATAAACAATCTCGGATAAGAGCGAGATTGGAATAGTTATCTCATACCTTTGGTCCGATATACTTCGTACGTATCTGAACAACCTGTATAATTATTTAAATAAGGACATTGAAATATTATAGAATCATATTCATTGTTATGATATCATATATGGTTCACTTATGACTTTATATTACCCATTCTTTTGTAAGTTCCATGTTAAAGCAGCATTTTGGGTAAAATCGTTTTATTTATCATACATGTTTGGACTCATTATTCTTGATATTATTACCTATATCCTGATTTACATAATTAAATAATTTAAAACATGATTTATATGTAATATATATTCATCATACATACATATATATATATATGATATATCAATAAATGGAATGAAATACACTGTTCAAAGAAACGGTAGGCCATACGTACGCAAGAATGCTGTTTTCGTTTCCTTATTGAATTGAATGGAATTAAGTAGATGACATACATATATATATACATAAAAACAGTGTCATTATTATGTCATATATTTCATTATTGCTTATTATATATACTTTATAATCATTCATGAAGGGTTAACAAGGAGAATGAATCTCATCGCGTCGTGGAGACGGTAGTCCGTACGTACGCATGAGCGATGATATCATTCCCATAATCGTGGAATTGTATTGAAGTGTCTGTTTAATATTTGAGAATCAATATCACTTTACAATAATCATATATAGTTATTTATTTACACCATTATACTCATCCAAGTAAGGTGGTGGTCGAAAACAGATTACACCACGGCGTGGAGACGGTATTCCATACATAAGTACGTGTGCTGATTTCGTTTTCCGTAGGATGGATAGAAGGTAAAATAGGGTTGTTTCATGTTTATAATAACATATCAGTATATAAGTAATACTTATGTTATTACTTTATAATGATACAACTAAATAATAAGTAGTATAAGAAGAAAGAAACTTGAGAGAATCGGAAGAAGAGATTACCTCTTCTTCGACGCACCTCCTTTAAGCTTCATCTTAAGGAAGTAGAGTTGGACTTTTGGGAATACCAGAACCTCCAGAAGGTTTCTCGGGAAGTGGATTAGATAAATGAAAAGGGTTTGGATGATCTTCAAGGCTCAAAAGGGTGTGAAGAGAAGAAGGAAGGGGTGCCATTTTTATAAGGGAGGAGAGGGGCACCTTTGAAAAAACTTAAAATATTATATTATAATAAAGTCATATTTAGTTTTTAATAGGTCCAAATTGATATATTTCAAATATAAGGTGGGAATGGGTCTAAATACTCTCAACCAATAGATTTTAGAAAGTTTTGGGTCATTATATTAACCATATCATTTAGTTTTAACTCTTAGTTAATTAGATTGACATTTACCATGTCACTTTGTATTTTTATATTATATAGTTAATAAACGTACCATATACATCCAAGAGACCTCCAAGTGGTCCATTAATGATACACATATCATGATATAAGTATTGTTGCCAAACCGTAAATTTTTAGGAATATAATAACAATTAATAATATAATATTTGTTTTAAAAACTATTTTATGTCAATTTTCACACTATTTTGTAATGGATTTTTTTGAAAATCATAACAGCATGATTAGTTCAAAACAAGTTAATTAATTAAATAATAACATGTCATATTAACCTATAAAATTTGTGCAATTCATAAAAAGTCTCAAATTACATTTATTTGGGTATTTATAATATCAACTATTTTAATATTTCCTTATTTAGGTAATTACTGAATCACTATTGTGTCATAAATATCATAAACTATTTAATGTCTAAAAATTAGTAATAAAATACCATTAGGTATTAAATCGTCTTAGATTTCTAATGAATATTTATAATAGAATTTATCTTATGTATAACTCTACATTAAAAATTATTTAGTTATTAAACTTTGATTTTATCTATTTTAACCCTTCTTTAAATAAATTTATAATAAATGTCCTAATCTAATCCAAGTGGACATAAATAGTCATATTTTATTCCTAAGGTTGTTTTTGGTCTAAATAATCTTATCCAGTAGAATTAGGACACATGTTTGGGTAATAATAATATCATTTTTACCCTTAATTACCCTATTTACTTTTAACCGTGATAAATAAATGTAAATAGTTACTATTCACCAAAAATTATTTTCATCTCATTGAACCACATTTTAGTCCTTGATAATAATTGTGTCTCTCGGATTTTTGAAATTCCACTCATATAAGTGGTAAAATTAAGTTTTATGTGAATTTCTATATTCTCCTAGGAGGTAGGTAAAAGACGGTGAAAAGTTCAATAAAATTTTTATATATCTAAAATTATTATAAAATGACTCCATTTAATTACATTGAACTTATATAGGTATCATGTACCAATTTTGACCTAAAATATATTTATATAAAATATATAATTATTTAAATAATAATTCGGTTTTTAAATAGTAACCCGGTGTTTTCACTATTAATCAAAAATTGAAAGTTTTTAGAAAAATACCAAAAATTCATCCTAGGCTAATTTCAATATTCTGAATCCAAAAATGAATTCCATTTTGAAAGATAAAATTTATTAAATTTCAAAAAGTTGGTATTACTATTCATAACGGCTAGTTTATATAATATTTTAATAACATACCGTTGTTGAGTGAAACTTGATATTGCTTACAACACATGCTATCATGGAAGGTCGTGATTGTGTGTAAATCAAGCCAAGTCAGGGATGCATGTAGTGAAAGATCCTTTTGGTGTAGCGTACAACACAAGACATCAATGAAATTAAAAAGAATATTTTTCATAAAATCTCAGGATGTTACATTCTACCCCCCTTAAAATGAATTTCGCCCTCGAAATTCATCGGCGTTATAAATGGTTTACTACATGAAATTTTCTTTCATAGAAACCCACATCATAAAATGGAATACCAAAAGTTGACTTTAAAAACTAAAGTATGAAACATAACGGTTACCCAAATTTACTAATCACTAGGTTTCCACAAAGGATAACATAGGTGAAAATATGGATATGGAAGAGAAATATAACCATCAACTTCTGATGAAGAGTGGTAGAGGACATGGGTATGAAAAATCCAACAGTCACAAATCCATATATTTGTGATGATCTAAGGTACCATCTGATTCATCAGATATGAGAGCACTAGGACAAAATTTTTTGTTTTCAAGATCATTTCCCTAAAGTTGAAGAATTTGAATTAGAAGAAATACTTACTTTATTTCGGTATCATCTCACTGTTGTTCATGCCTCAAATAATTTCCACATAATCTCTTAATTAAATGAAGTTGAATTTGTCTTCTTTGAAGTGTTAACATATTATGTGATAGAATGATAAGTCATTCCATCTATTTCTATCGCAAAAAGATTAGCACAATTTATTAAATATACAGAAGTCCATCTATACTGAGATTAATCGTATATGGTTGCTAAAATGGACTTATAATTCAGCTATCATAGATCTTAATAAAATAAAACTAGTTTCTACTAACAAGGGACTTCTTGTAGGCTAGTGGTAGGCGATAAAGGTCTGTCGCACTTCGGTTATGGGTTCGATTCCCACAGCCTTGTCTGACACGACGGGTTGTCGCCCATCCTACGGGTTTTCCTTTTTCTAAAACTATACTATTATTACATTCTATCAATAATATCGAAAAAAATTCTATCATTTAACAATACTAACTTTGGTTCAACATAATCCATTCGAATCATTAGGCTTATCCAAAATAGTTCTTTCTAAACTCATAGTATAAAGAGAACAATTACTAAAAAGGTCATATAACAAGCATGTGAATACCATCATTTATCCCTCATATATCTTGTTGGTCACATTCCAGTCATGTGAATACCTTAATCATGTATTCTCTTGAAAAATGAATACCCAATGAACCTTAGTGAATACATGAATGCAGTTAAAAGTTAACACTTTCCACACACCAAAATCCCAAAAATTCTATATACTCAAACCATGATATCACTTAGTCCTTATATCAATACTGAGCTCATGAATACTTTCAACAATATTATTTTGTTCTTATCCATTAATTATGCGCATATCATCTGCATTCCAAAAATATTTCAGTCACTTTTGATGGTTACCAATACCATATTCTTATTGAAAACCACAATTGACCAATACATAGATATTCCAATATACCATAAAAGTACCTCAACCCAATTATTCATTAATACCAATAAATAAACACATCAATCCATCCTCTTCAGTGATTGTCATGGAATATGTCCATCCTTGATTTAGAATTAAACACTTAGGTCAGGGAATTGAGTTGGGTAATGCCCATGTTCTCCACAGATAAGTCATTCAACTCCATAACAATTGGCCACTCTATGACCCTTCTCTCCACACAGATAACATCTTCCCCTCAATTTCATTTATTCATCAAGGTTCTTCTTCCCTTCTTTAGAAATCTCAATCTTCCTTTCTTTATGCTCCTCAACATGCGATCATGCATAAAAGTCTATCTTCATCTTATTTTATGAATTAGGAATACCACTAAATTTCACCTTGTTAATCATATATCGCGATGACTGATTCGGCATAATCACAATATCTTTCCCTCTAGGAATTACACAATTTCGTTGCTCATAGTCGCCAATTTTTCCATTGGATTCAATTTTAACTGACTTCCTTCTGGTTCCCTCCATTAACTAAAACACAAAAAGAATTCTGTGAGAGGAAAAAATCATACAAGTAAAATAACACAATCAAGGGGGAGTACCTTAGACATATAACATCTTAGGCTTAATTCAAATATCGTTACCTTAATTCTAGGACTATAACATATACTTATACTTAACCATAGTGACATCCCTAGACATACCCTAGATATATCTCTAGGGATCTCCCTATAGTTTTCACGACTTAGTTTCCAAAGGTTAACTAAACCTTTCCCCTTATACCAACTATAGAGACCCAAAGTTTGATGTACATGGACATTACATTACTTTTGTGAAATACTTAATACATAACAAAAACAGACACACAAGGACCGTAATAGTTTAGTGTCTTTGGAAACTCAGAACGTGATCTTCTAATCGTGGTGAAAGATATTTAACATCTCCCATATTGATCTTTCACTTTTGGTTTTCTTACCTAAAACCTTTCTTTAAATCTTACGGAAAAGAAAACATATAAAGGGTGATCTCAAATTCTTAGTAAGGGTAAGCATGGATAAAATAAAACAAATCATATACATTTGAACTTAAAAACATGAACATAAAGTATAAACATCAAAATCTTAGTCAATGACATAAAACATGGTAGTACATAAGGAATAGGTCATAAAGAAACATTAATCATGATAAAATATCTTGGGAATAAAACATGTGATTGTGCCAACCATTAAGCACATGATATCATTTCTATAGTAGTCAAGGCATTGCTTCCAAGACCATCTTAGTGGACAAAGTCCCTTTCTGAATCGAGTTCACTCCTCGTTCCAATCCGGTATTACTAAACCAGATTAACATACTGTTCCAACCATGTCTATCTCATGAGATATAAATCATTAACCAATTCATTTGAGGGAGATATAGGTCCCACCCATCTCATAATGAAATCATTCTTACTTGTGCCACAAAATAAACATACATCATTAATAATAACCCAACGAATAAAATGGGTTTCATAAACATCATCCCATCATCACATAATCCATATCAAATAAATGGATATCATTTCATAATAAGAAAAGTGAAACCATGTAAATCATAGATACATTATAATTGAAACATACACATATATAATAATGTCATCTTAGATGGAAAATGGTTTTGATAAAACACCTGAAATAATTTCTTAAGGACAATATCATTTCTTCTTCAAAATCATTTTCTTTTAACAAAATGCCACAAAATTTTAAAAGAATAAGATTTTGTTGAAAATATTCACGAAATATTTTTGAGTAATCTTTAAGAAAAGAAGGCTTTATAGAACCGTAAAAATCCATTCACGCCGTATAAGTTAAAAATAACATTCTCCTCGTACTTTTGTCGAAAAAGTCAAAAAGTTCTACGTGTGGTAAAAAAAGTAAGAATACATTCATAATATGTGGTAAAATTAAAAAATGGGTAAAAAATCCATTAAAAATAAATGAAAACATTTTTAGAAATCCGGGACTTGGATGATAACAAAAAACCCTAGTAAATTCTTACGAATAAACAATCTCGGATAAGAGTGAGATTGGAATAGTTATCCCTTAACTTCGGTCTGATATGCTTTGTATGTATCCAAACCTCCTGTATAATGATTAAAATATTTTCACTGACTTATTACAGAATCATATTCATTTTTATTATATCATATATGGTTCACTTATGACTTTATATTACCCATTTTTTTAAGTTCCATGTTAAAGCAGCGTTTTGGGTAAAATCATTTTATTTATCGTACATGTTTGGACTTGTTGTTCTTGATATTGTTACTTGTATCCTGATATACTTAATTACAAAATGTAAAACATGATTTTTATGTAATATATATTCATCATATACATATATATATTATAGATCGATTAATGGAATGAAATACACCGTTCATGGAGATGGTAGGCCGTACATACGCATGAACGCTGTTTTTGTTTCCTTATTGAATTGAATGGAATTAAGTAGATGACATACATATATATACATAAATCCAGTATCATTATTATCTCATATATTTCATGATTACTTATTATATATACTTTATAATCATTCATGAATGGTTAACATGGAGAATAAATCTCATCGCGTCGTGGAGACGGTAGTCCTTACGTACGCATGAGCGATGATATCATTCCCATGATCATGGAATTGTATTGAAGTGTATGTTAATATTTCAGAATCAATATAACTTTACAATAATCATATATAGTTATTTATTTACACCATTATACCCATCCAATTAAGGTGGCGGTCGAAAACAGATTACACTACGACGTGGAGACGGTATTCCGTACGTACGCACGGGCGGTGATTTCATTTTCCGTAGGATGGATAGAAGGATAAATAGGGTTGTTTAAAATTTATAATAACATATAAGTATATAAGTAATAATGATGTTATTACTTTATAATGATAAAACTAAAGAATAAGAAGTTGAATAAGAAAGAAACTTGAGAGAATCGGAAGAAGAGATTACCTCTTCTTCGACACGCCTCTTTTAAGCTTTCTCTTTAGGAAGCAGAGTTGGTATTTTGAGAAGATCAGAACCTCCAAAATGTTTCTAGGGAAGTGGATAAAAGAAATGTGCAGGTTTTTTCAAAGCTTAAAGGCTCAAAAGGGTGTGAACAGAAGAGGTAAGGGGTGCCCTTTTTATAAGGGAGGAGAGGGGAACCTTTGGAAAAACTTAAAATATTATTTTATAATAAAGTCATATTTAGTTTTTAATAGCCCTAAATTAATTTATTTAGAAGGTAAGGTAGGGAGGGGTCTAAATCCTATCAAACAATATATTTTATATAGGTTTGGGTCATTATGTTAACCTTATCTTTTAGTTTTAACTCTTAGTTAATTAGATTGACATTTACCATGTCACTTTGTATTTTTATATTATATAGTTAATAAACTTACCATATAAATCCAAGAGACCCCCAAGTGGTCCATTAATGATAAAACTATCATTATATAAGTATCTTGGCCTATTTTTAGATTTTCAAGAATATAATAACAATTAATAATATAATATTTGTTTTAAAAACTATTTTATGTCAATTTTGACACTATTTTGTGATGGATTTTTGTGAAAATCATAAAAGCATGATTAGTTAGAAAAAGTTAATTAATTCAAAAATAACATGTCATATTAACCTATAAAAGTTTTGGAATTCATAAAAAGTCTCAAATTACATTTATTTGGGTATTTATAATATCAATTAGTTTAATATTTCATTATTTAGGTAATTACTGCATCACCATTGTGTTATAAATAACTTAAATTATTTAATGTCTAAAATTTATAAATAAAATACCATTAGGTTGGAAATATTTTTTAGATTTATAATTAATATTTATAGTCGATTATATCTTATGTATAACTCTATATTAAAAATGATTTAATTATTAAACATTGATTTTAACTATTTTAACCATTCTTTAAATAAATTAATAATAAATGTCCTAATCTAATCCAAGTTGACCTAAATGGTAATATTTTATTCCTAAGGTTGTTTTTGGTTTAATTAAACTTATAAAATAGAATTAATACATGTGTAAGGGTAATAATAATATCATTTTTACCCTTAATTACCCTATTTACTTTTAAACATGATAAATTAAAGTAAAAAGTTACTATTCACCAAAAATTATTTTCATCTCATTGAAACACATTTTAGTCCTAGATATTAACCGTGTCTCTTGGATTTTCGAAATTCCACTCCTAGAAGTGGTAAAATTAAGTTTTATATAAATTTCCAAATTCTCCTAGGAGGTAGGTAAAAGATGGTTAAAATTTCAATAAAATGTTTTTATATCTAAAATTATTATAAAATGACTCCATTTAATTACATTGAACTTATATAGGTATTATGTACCAATTTTGACCTAAAATAAATTTAAATAAAATAGTAACCCAGTGGTTTCACTATTCTTCTAAAAAAATTATTTAAATAAAAAGTCAGTTTTTGAATAGTAACCTAGTGTTTTCACTATTCATCATAAATTGAAAGTTTTCAGAAAATTGCCAAAAATTCATCCGAGGCTAATTTCAATATTCTGAATGCAAAAATGAAGTCCATTTTGAAAGATAAAATTTATAAAATTTCAAAAATTTGGTATTACTATTCATAATGGCTAGTTTATATAATATTTTAATAACATATCGTTGTTTAGTGAAACTCGATATTGCATACAACACATTCTATCATGGAAGGTCGTAATTGCATGTATAGAAATCCAAGTCAGGGATGCGTGTTGTGCATGCTCCTTTTGGTGTAGCGTACAACACAAGAAAATGGTTGATATTTTCGAGAGCTAATTCCTCACCTTACATCATTACCAAAGTTGATATTTTTGGAAACATGAAAATGGTTTGTTGTGTATAACGATACTTTGGGATCTAGGTCATGATGTGTTCTCATGAAAGGAGATAATGTTATTGATTATGGCTCATAGATGATACATTTTAATGACATAAACTACCCAACACATGATTTAGAATTAGTTACTATAGTTTAGCTTTGAAGACTTGGAGACATTACCTATTTGGTGAGAAATTTATAGTGCTTATGGATCATAAGATCTTGAAACATATTTTCTCACAAAGTGAATTGATTATAGACAAAGAATATAGATAGAGTATCTCCAAATGTTTGACATTAACTTTAAGTACACCCAAGTTAAAATAATTTCAGTTATGGATTCATTAAGTATAAATTCATATGTCAAGTTGTAAAAAGAATCTTCAAATAAATGGTAATTGATGTTAATGATATATCGCATGTATATGGATTTTGACGAATGTGATAGTGTTGTGGTTTTCATTCCATTTTCTTTTGTTCTTCATTTAGTTGACATTTTTAAATATACATATACATATGACTCAGAATGTGTATCTATGAGGTCAGAACTCAATTGTGTGGAGACCATTGAGGGATAAAAGCTAGATGGGATTTCAATTTTAGGTTTCCAGGGTTAGATGGATGTAACATTCTATTTTAATGTAAAATTATTCATTCTTACCATTAATAGGGATGATATTCTCATCCTAGAAAATAAAATATGTATAATCCACTGAAATAAAACTTTTAGTGGATTTCAATAAAAATATTAGTGGATGATTTTGTGATGATATGCCTCCACTGTCTGTAGGATAAGGTAGAGCGCCAATGGATAGTGGGTGTTTTTGCAATATTTACCAATTTTAGTTTGTAAATGGGAATAGATAGTGATATTTTTTTGAAAATACTACAAAATATTTCCAGGAAACATTATTCCATATGATAAATAACTCATCGTCTCACAAATTCGTCCAATTTTATCCCTCTATAAGAATCTCATGCAGTGGATGGATTGTCTAAATTTTATTTATGAGAATTGGTAAAGAGGGGTAGAATATCAAACTCGATAGTATTTGATAGATATATGAGGTTTACATCTTGTTTCTATAAATCCTTAATAAAATCCACTTGGTCTCAATTGACTATGAGTAAAACATATCAACCTAATATAGATAGAAAATCTAAAAGGATGATAAAAACATTGAAACACATGATTAGGGATTGTGTAATGGATTATAGTGTCAGATAATAGGATCACATGCCATTAGTGGAGTTTCAATATAACAATAGTTATGAAAACAAGATATATATGGATTCTTTTGATTCATTGTATATGTGTCCATGTCTGTAACACCCCTCTACTTCTCATTAGATTGAGAAGGTGGTAAGAATTATATGTTTCCTTAAGCGACATCCCCCAAATGCTAACAACTATAAATAAATTATGAATAGTTTCAATTATAATTTTGGGGATGATTTTACCGTTGAAGAAAAAACAACTGACCGACAACCATATCTAAATAAAACACAATATGATTAATAAAAAAAATTCATGACAATGAACACATCCCATTTATATCAAGACCAACCAAAAAGTACCACAACGGAAGACAAACTAACATCAAAGTAAATTGTGTAATAAAAACTATTTTAAAACTCAAATACAACCACATGACTCCAAATATTCACATTATTCATGTACCAACTCCACCAGAAAACCTAGGTATCAGGAAGTAGTACTAAATATGTGTGATACTTTACCTTTTCAGGTATCTCAACGGATAATATCTACTAAATTAAAAATGTTCCAAAGTAGGGGTGAGTACTAAAACTCAGTAGGTTTTACCCAATGACTTCCCCAACTCATGAAACTAGGATAGAACATGTTAGAACATCATATAAAACTATATATATAAAATTCTATTAAAATGGTTTCAAAATTTATATCAAAGCTATGTAGTTCACATCAAAAAAAATTCTAAAGAACATAAAAAATTATATAAATCATTTATCATTTCTTTTTGGAATACCCATTCATTTTTAAAGAACCAAAATCCTTCCATGTATGAAATCCGTGGACCTCCCTATACACATGATTGGTGAGTCATCATTCCACTAAGTCATCACTTAGTGGACCACTTTAAAAGGGTTACTTTATACCCATATCCATCCTATCCTTTTTATGGGGGCACTTCACACCCTTATCTATCTGAATGCATATAAACACTTGCCACAAATTAATGTCGAACACATGAAGAAACCAAGTGTGTTTAAATGATATTAATAAAACACCATTATTTTTATTGAAAACCATTTTTGCATGTAGAAGAAAATTTTAAACTCATCATTTTAAAATTATGTTATCAAAAACGCTTTTGAAAAACACACCAAATTTCTCAATTACCACAAACTGGAAATAAAGACGGTTTCAACAATTATTTAATAGTGAATAAGAAATAAATTACTATAAAACCAATAATTTTGAAACTATGTATTCAAGTTATAAAATAGTTGATTCAATAGTAAAGCCAGCGAACTCAAGTTTTAAGACAAATACAAAGAATGACGTGAGAAACATCCACAAAATGGTGATCAATATCTAAACCCCTACTATTGATCTCTTCCCCTATCAAAATTATGACTAAATCTAAAAATATTTACTATTAGCAACACTAGATCTACCCAAAGTGTATATAGATCTTAGAAAATGAGAAAATGGGATACATATATCATAGAAAACTAACAAGAAAAAATGATAACAATCACACACCATGAGAATTAAGAAACAACGCACCAAGGAATAGCTTTGTATCGCTTCAATATCAAGGAGGAGAGGTTCTACCACCATTGAAAGGTAAAAATCTTAAGTTATGGAAATTTTGGTTTGAAAATGTGGAATTAAAACATTTAACCAACCTATATCCACTTTTGAGGATCTAGTTTTCTTTCTGTGCATAGTTCAACCATACAGTTAGGAATACCATGCACTAACCATGCATTATACCCTTCCTCAAGGATAGACCATGCATAGTTAGCTCAAATGGTTTCCAAACCCTAATTTTTCCATGCTAAATCCCACTATCTCAATTTTCATGGTTTTTTCTAGTTTTCCGCATAGTTTTCACAAACCATATGCAGCTCGTGAACTTTCCCTTTATCCCATATCTCATTATGCATGGTTTCTACTATGTGTTTCATGGTTTTCCCAAACCATAAAAAAACCATTCACCTGAATAGAATCCCCAAAAACACTCTAAAAGATCTAAAAACTATCACAAACTTCATCAATATACTTTATATGCATAAAAAGCATAAAGAAAGGGTCACTTACTTGAAACTGGTGGTGCTACATTCTCCCCACCATTGGTATTTCCATCCTCAGAAATTAGAAAAACCCACATCTTTCTAAAGAGTTATATCCATTTCTCTTTCATTTGTTTCTCCCTATCCCATGTCTCCTCCAAAATCTGACCATGTTTCCACAAAACCCACACTAGTCTGATGCTTTTACCATACAATACTTTCTCTTTCCTATCCATAATTTGCATCAGTTTATGTACTAATGAAGCATATATCTCTAGTTCAACATGATCCCATTGAATCACATGGTGAATATTAGTTTGATAATTCCTTAACTATGATACATTAAACACATAATGTGCTATATTAAACCATAGTAATAGTGCCAACTGATGTTCCACCTCTTCAACTTATTCATGTATCTCAAAAGGGCCTACGTATTGAAGAGATAACTTTCCCTATTTACCAAAATGATGATTTACAAGCCTTGGAGATATCCTTAAAAACATATGATCACTCGCTTAAAATGATAACAACCATCGAAGAGTATCCACATAATATTTACGATGACATTGAGCCATCACCATCCATTTCCTGATCAAATGAATATTATCCATTTTTCTTGGACAAGGCTCGACCCAACTAGAATGTCTCAAATGGTTCCACCCAAAAAAGTGGATAACGATAATGAAGCTCATACAATGCTACAAAAGGAGCCATATGTATTGAGTCTAGATAGTTGTGGTTTTATAAGAACTCCACTAATGGTATATGCTCTTCTCATGAACCACAAAAATCCATTACACATGCTAGCAACATGACATCCAATGGTTGTATCATCCTTTTATATTTTCCATTCATACGGGGATGATATGGAATACTCATGGTCAATTGAATCCCAAGTTCTTGTTGTAAGGATTTATAGAAACGTGACATGAACCTTGGATCTCTTTCTAGGACTATCATGATTGATATTACAAGCCTCTTTATCACTTACCATATATAGATTTTTGACAATTCCTCCACCATATGAGATCCATGAATAGGGATAAAATTATCCGACTAAGTAATCCAATCCACTATCACCAATTTGGAATTGTCTTTCTTAACTTTTATTGGGAGACCTATTACAAAATATATAACTATCTTATCCCACTTCCAAATGGGGATATGTATAGACTGCAACATACTTGTTGGTCACTCATGTTCTTTTATAACATTCCCAAAAGTTAAGCACCTTAAAATAAACTCACCCACCTCTTGTTTCACGCTGATCCACCAAAAATATTCTTTCAACATCATATAAATGATTTAAATTCCAAATGACCAACCTATCTTTAATGTTGATAAGGATGAATACATTTCTCATGAGATCCCATAGGTATAACCATTTGATTTCCGAACCACAACACTGAACTCCCATCCAGCCTCCAGCCCTTAATGGTCTCCCCACCATTGAGTTTTGACCTCATAGTCACACATTCTGGATTAGATGTATGTAACAATTTAACCATATTCACTACATCAGAAACATGAAAAATTTGAAATAAAACTAAAAATTCACCTCATTCATCGTAGTCCAAGTTCTTCTCGGATAGGACTAACATCAACTGCCACTCTTCTAAAGCCTCATTTTCCAACTGATAACATAAATTTTTGCTTAATTCATCATCCACCAAATTTTATTTACATGGTGTATACATTAAGTCAAAGTAAAACATTTAATGATACACTATCCATACCCTTTTTCTTATATTCAAATTCCTTTGTGAGAAAATATTATTCAAGATTTTATGATATGTAAACACAATAAATTTCTCACCAATGATTTAATGATTTCGTGTTTTCAAATAAAGAATGAATGATTAGAACTCCAAATCATGTGTTGTGTAGTTATTATCATTATACCTTAAATGACTTGATCCATAAGTAACAAATAGATAGCCTTTCATGAGAACACAAACCAACACAGATCCCGAAGCATCACAATACACAATGTACCCTTGTCCAAATTCTAGAAAAGTCAAGATAGGTGTTGATGTAAGATAAAAATTATGCTATTGAAAAGACTTATGTCATTCCTTATCCTATTAAAATAGAATATTATTCTTTTTCAATGTTTTCATAGGTGAAGATATTTGTTAGAATTCATGAATAAAGCATCAGTAATAAAAAGAGAAACCATGAAAACTTCGTATCTCAAATACATTCTTTATCAGTTGTAAAGAGATAAAAGATTCCATCATCTCTAGATCCATTGAAACGCCAATTTTAGAAATTACATGGTCAAGATATCATAACTCTTGTATCCAGAAATCACACTTTGATAGTTTGGAATAAAAATGATGATCTCTCAAGATTCCTAACACTGTCACTAACTGTTTCTCATTCTTAGCTCTTGTCCTTGAATAAATCAATATTTCATCGATAAACACCACAAAAAAAGAATCCAGATATCAATAAAATATATGATTAATCAATTCTATATAGATTTGTGCTTCATTCATAGGACTAAAATTCTTGAACACATATTCATAATGGTCATATCTACTTCTGAAATCTATCTTCAGAATTTCCACTTTTAGAACTCACAATTGATGAAATTCTGATCACAAGTCAATCTTAGAGAACAACTAATATCTTCTAAATTAATAAAAAATATCATCGATTCTTGGATGTGGATATATATTCTTTATCATAACATGGTCACTATGATGATAATTGACAAAAATATTAAGAGTTTCATCTACCTATTTGACAAAAAAATCAATGCGACCCATGGATATGTGCTCGGCTAAATGAACCATCTTCCTTAAAGCTCATCCAAATTCACTTTCAACTCCAATAATTCTATTAGTTCCACCCTATAAGACAGAAGATAAAAAGGATTGGTCCTCTAAAGGAGATCAGTTTTCAAATCCACTTCCCTTATATGTTGTAAACCTAATATGTTCTCGGGAAAACATATAGAAATTGATGCACGATTACTGAAAAAATGTTTCCCACACTTTCTTCCATCGATGTCAAGTTTAAAACCACCAATCGGTAATAGATTGTTCCCAATTATGGTTCTAAAAATCCCATTATACCTACATTGACATTATTTTATTCTCTAAAGAGATTCTCGATTCAATCCTTAGTCTCAAAACTAACTATTCTCTTATAACAATTGATGTGAGACTTTACTATTGTCAACCAATCCACACATAAGATTAAATAATATAAATTCATCTCTAGAATAGATAAATCCCATTTTAACTAACCTCCATAAATAGTTATTGAACATTCTCTACACAGAAAGGCCCTACATTTTCTTTCCCCAATAGGTGTTTTATGTTTTGTTACATAGGAAAAAAACTCATGTTTTAAACTCATCAAACCAGCAACACAAGAATAAATAGTGGAATGAAATGAAATAGTATCAAAAAAAACTTGAATAAGGGTATAATTCAAAAATAATCATACCTCTCATCATTGGTGTTCTAGTTATATCATCCACAATCACCCGCTCCAATTCTTATATTTCCCTGCTTGAAATACTCCACTCTTTATTTCCCTAGTGATATTTCCATTTTTGAGGAATCATGGTATAACAAAATCACTAGGGATAACTATGTTTTGAAAATGAGATTGGTTCTTCTTCCCTCACCCCATCAAAGCATATGATTCTTCTGACACCATAAAAGTGTCTCGAGCACCTAACTTCAAATCACTTCCAAAATAGAACTGAATATTCCCTCTCAAGTGGCAGTTCTGGCATCCTTTAGGTTGTGTCATACACTCTCACTTTATGTATTCAATTTAACCACATTGGAAACATCCGACTTTTCTCTTGGGTCATGAAGGAAGGTTCATTGACCCCTTCATTTAATTTTAATTCATGATCCCACCCAGAAAATAGGTCTCCCTCTTTCTCATTCTATTATAATTAGAGTTCCCACCATTTCCCATGGTTATAAACTTACTTCCTCTTCCCATAGCTCCTAAGATATCTTGTTTGGCCATAGCTTCTCTGATAACGATCTATATATAGTCCGTAATATATATTACAACAATTATCGATTGAATCTCCTATGTCATCCCTGATTCTAATATGTGTTCTATAAAGGATTATCAAGTAGTGACTTTAGGTGAAAAGCACACTAAATCCATGAATTTATCCACATACTCAGTGAAAAAAAGATTTCCCAACTTTAGGATGAAGAATTCTATCAGTATTTGGATCCTAAACATGTGAGGATATAATTTTTTATTAAAAAATTCACCAAAATCCTCCCAAACAAGGCCTTTATCCACTTTAGTATGCATAGCTAGGCCCAACCAATGATGTGAAAGATCCTCTAGAATATATGTATTCATCTTGACCATCATCTCTACTAGCGTGCTGATGAAATTAAAGTCACTATTCATCCTTTTTAGCCACACCTCCACATTTTCTAGTTCTGAATCACCTTGACAGATGGGTGGATTCACTTCCAGAACTGAACGGAATAATCCACTTACCTCAACTCTTCCATATAGTTCCCTATTCCCACAACATGAAACTATTGGATGATACACTGAACCAGTTGTTGGTTAACCTATGTATCAAGTGCAACCACATTATATGTAGCTTCTTCTGGTGGGTTTCTATAACACCTTTTAGGATCCATTTCAAGATATAGAACAAATACCATATGTCTCACCATTTATTAACTGACTTCTTATAAATTTAAAATTATTGCAAATGAAATACCAAAAAAATACATTAAGAAATCAACATTTACCATGTTTAACCATTTTTTGAAAAAATTTCAACTTGGTTTTAAAAATCGAACCATCTTCAAAATAACATAACCATGGTCTTTTCATAGTCTTTCACTTGATTTATTTAAATTTTTTTCAAAAATCAACACATATCTCCCAATAAAATATCATTACTTGAAATTAAATATGAAATCCTAGTGGGAAGTCATTCCTCTAATGCAGGACATGCTTGTCTCATTGGTTAAACCCATGACAACGTGATTGTTATGACCCGACCCTACTCGGGCTCGAGTCGCAACTACCCCAAGCCCGCCTCCATAGGCCAGGGGCTGGCGACCAGCGCTGAAGGCACAACAACTCGGGGAGGCCTTTGCCTAAGTACCTGTACACACACACGAAGCACACTCAATGCAAAAGTGCAGAGTTAAAGAAAAGACAAGTAGAGTAAAGTGCAACTGCTATATATAAATCACCAAAAGTGCATCGACCTCTAAACATTACAAATAAAGTGATGAAGTAAACTAAAAAGAAAAGGGGAAAAACAATTTCCCAACCAAAAAAGTGCGAAAACCGGCAATAGGTGAAAAAAAGTAAAAAACCAGAAGGGTCCCCCACCTGGAACCCGACTCTAACCACCGCACGTGGTCCATGCTCCTGAACTCATAAGCTCCCCTAAAGTCATGACCCACCTGTCCATTGTCTGCAAGGGCACACCATGTGTGGGAAAATCCCAAGAAGGGGTGAGTATAAAAATACTCAGTAGGATACCCCGAAGGCTCGAGGGAGCAACAAAGGTGGTACCGAAGGGTGAGCAGTAGATCGAACAGGAAAAGTAGAGGAGTACAACCAAGAGTGCAGTAAGAGTAACAGTAGAGAGTCCAGCTCAACCCAACAAGGGGAAAGGATATAGACTCATCTGGACACAAGGAGCTGGAAATGGTGAGAAGATGATCTTCTGATCGAGTCTTCACTACCTATAGCAGGAGAGTAGACTCGTCCAACCACGAGAAGCTAGACACTGAAAGCATGTGGCATACCCCGCGCGTCTTCGCCTCCCCTGGAAGGGGAGTAGCCAAAACATAAGGAGTGAGTACTGGAACAAGGTATGTACATATCCATATGCTCAATCAAGAAGCCCGAACAAGATCATAAGGGGATCTTCATCTCGTAGCTCAGCCCAAGAAAGTGAGTCTCCAATAGTCCCTGAAGTAAACATAATCGGTGCCCAGCATCCTGCATGTCTGCCCCGAACTACAAGTCAAGGGGCTCAAACCACCACACCTTGACAATATCCGCTTTGGGTGGCACTGAATCGCACGCGCAGTATTAGGTCGCATCACAAGGACTTGTCTTAGTGGGGGAAAGTGCCCCTCGTACTTGAGAGTTCTGGGGGAATGTAAAACCACACCTCCTCACTACCCCGCAATCGAGAGGTCTCCTCAAAGTCAATGTCGTTCCATCACTGACTCGTACAACCAAGGGTCCCACTCCAGTAGTCACGGAGGAAATCCACAGACTACTCTAGTAGAAAAGACTAAGTCTGGAATGTCAACGGGTGTCCCAATTCCTAGCCCTGTTGTAGGGTAATTCATAATATGATATCGGGTTACCCACTGCCCAACCCTTCTAGAGGGTAAACCCTAACAAGATATCGGGTGACCCACTTCCTAGCCCTGCTGGAGGTTAAACCCTAATACATCATCAGACGACCCACTGCCCAGCTCTGCTAGAGGGTAGACCCTAATACATCATCTGGCGACCCACTGCCTAGCTCCGCCGGAGGGTAGACCTGGAATAAGTCGACAGTCGACCCACTGCCCAGCCTTGCGGGGGGGTAGACTTGGAACTAAATGACAGGAGACCAACTACCAATCCTTGCTGGAGGGTAGACCCTAAGAGGTCATCGGGTGACCCACTGCACAGTCTCTGCTAGAGGGTAGACCCTAAGAGGTTGGGTGACCCACTGCCCAGTCTCTGCTGGAGGGTAGACCCTAAGAGGTCATTGTATGACTGATAGAGAAAATATTTTCAATTAATTTATATTTAATATCATTTTTTTCAACCCACAAAATTGTTCTTCTAAGATGAATTATTTCATTTTTTTTGATAATGGTGTTATTTTGAGCTGAATAGTAAAAATTGGTCAATTTGGATTTCTAACAGTTTTAAATTATTTCGGTAGTTTGGCCATAACATTATCTACACTGATCCAAATTGAAAAATTCCTTCTTTTCCAGATTCTAAACATCCAGGGCTTCATTTACTATATTTGGACTAAAATCTGAATCGGCCATATGGAAGCTCAAAAGAAGCTCACAATTTGGCTCAAAAAACTATTTTCAGTTCTGCCTTGTTTTGATGTGGGATCCATAACTCATCTACTATGGGCCCAAATCTTTTGAAATTAGGTGGGTGGACGTGCAATGAGTTTTGGAGAATCTTTAATGAAGGAATCACCGTGTGAATTGGCCATTTATGGGGTCATTAAATCACCCTAATCTGGAGGATTTCGTTTTGGAGAGTCAGACTGGACAGAATAAATGCTCATAGTAAAATGGCCATAACTCTCGGAATACATGTCCAAATCCGCTGAGATGTTTAGGGGACACGGAAAAGGGATTTATAAACAACATTGAAGAAGGGCTAAATGCGTGAAGATGTAATATAATGGGGCTAAAACGAAACGACATTTAGGGGAATCATTCTGGCTACAAAAGGAGGAGAGCTCAACCCTCTCAAAGCATCCATTCTCCATCCATTCCTTCAGGGACACCAAGAAGAAGAAATTTTCAGCTTTTTCTTTTATTTATTTTCTTTTTCATAGTTTTGTAATGCCTTCTTCTTCCCCATTCAACTAGAATACCCTTACCATTGTGGGGTAAACTTTTGGAGTGATTGGGGAAGGGTTGGTTTTCTACATTGTAATGCTTGAGTTCTTGGATGCAATTGAATAAATTTCTTTCTTCTTCAAAGTTGTTTTCAATTTATTATAGAGGATTTTATTATCAAGTTCGATCGTTCTTGAATATTAATTCCATTATTTATTTTTGCCTTGGTAAAATAATCAATATCTCCCTCCACTAATTTCTGGTTTATATACAATGGAATAAACTAGGAATTAGTGGTGAAGTACTCGATAATCGTCAGTACGTGTAAAAGGTGTAGTGAATGTTCTTGATTGTTTGGGATAAACAAAACCTGATCAGGTATTGACCATTTAAATTAAGGATATTCAATACAACTATTTTACACATAGAAGGAGATTTGACCAAACCAAGATCTTGGTAAGGTTTTCTCTAACAATAATAATTTCACCAAGGAAGTGAAAGGAAATGATTGTGGAAACTCACTTTAATCAACTAAGAAGAAGAGGTTTGAATTAAATTGAACAAGGATAGCATTATAATTAGGAAATTGACCCTGACCTAATCACCGTTTTAATTTCATTATTTTACAATCATTTGAATTTCAAATTTCCTTTCACAACATTTTTACCCCCGTTTTAAAGTGACAACCTGTTTTGTGTGCACTCCTCTTCGGGAGACATCCTTGGTCAACCACATTACTACATTTTAACTTAGGAAATAATTGTTTTGCCATGACCTACGACAGGAATTCATCAAACTTGGCGATGTTTCCGGGGAGGTAGTGTCAGAATATATTTGTAATGATTTCACATTTTCAAATTTAATTTTTTTTTAAAAAATATTTTACCATGTTGTTTTCAAATGATTATTTTTTAATTAATGGAACAATTACACACAAGTGAGAGAAATAGTTATTGAATCACCTTGGTCTATATAGTATAAAGTTTCTTTCTTGGATAAACAAATTCGGGGAGCTCGAATCCAAATTGTAACCGAGGATGAATTCAAGGATCTCATTGAAAACCTTAAAGAGAACCTCGAATACCCAGTGTTGGAGGGATTGGCCAGAGAATTAATTGAACTTCAGGAGTATTTTCCGGAATTTTATCAAGACATAATCAAAGTACAACACCAAGAAGAAGAAGTTCACAAAGATATTGAATCCCAATTTGAAAGAATTAGTCAAACAGTTCAAAACCTAGAGACCTCAATACAGTGGATTGCGGAACAAGTACATACATCCCAGGATCAACAACAAATGGAGCCCAAACAAGAACCAGAACCAGAACCAGAAAAATTGATGGAAGAAGTATCCCAAAAAATCCTTCAAGTTGAAGAAACCATGGAAGCATTGATGAAATTAAAAGAAGATCCATTGAACCCATCTCAATCAATGTTGGATGAGATTGATGAAGAAGATTTAGCAATTGAAATACATATGGGAAATTAAAAAGATCAGGATAACTTCTTGAATGAGTGTGAGGAACTTCTTGAGCCAACTATTCCTCATAATATAGATTATTCAACAACATTGGAGGAAGAAACCAAAAAATCAGTGAAATTTGAAGAGAAGATAGAGGAGTCTGACTGCCTACCTATATCTAGGGAAATTCAACTTCAAGAAGCACCTCCCATTGAAGATCCAATTGAAGCCAAACAAGATCAGGGAGTCAATATTTTTATAAACTCATTGTCTTATGATTTTTTTGAAACTAAATTGAGTATTACCTCCCCTTGTTTTAATTTTTCAGATTCATCCAACACTTGTATTTCCTTGGAGGGAGAATATGCATCTAAAGAGGAACATCTGGAG
Organism: Viscum album; assembly: GCA_963277665.1. Taxonomy (NCBI): domain Eukaryota; kingdom Viridiplantae; phylum Streptophyta; class Magnoliopsida; order Santalales; family Viscaceae; genus Viscum; species Viscum album. The sequence goes on along the minus strand of OY728142.1, from coordinate 2,041,444,810 downwards.
ATCCCCAAACCTATTGAACATTTAATGGAGGGAGTACATGGGATGATCAATGTGGTGTTTCTGGAGGAAAATGAGACACAATATTATTTCTTTGAAAGGGATGAATTTGATATTGATTCTTAATGCTTTAAATTTATTCAAATAGAATTAAACTATGACATTCCATTTGATTTTTCCCCATATGTATCATACCTTCAGGAACCACTAGAGAATAAAGAAGATGTTGTTCATGGAGAACCCAAGAAAGAGGAGGACTCATTCATTGTCCTAACACCACCATTCATGTTGTATCTCATTACAAAGAGGGTGGACATGGTGATTTTTATCGATGGAGGCCTCAAGAAAAAGGAAGACGTTCATCATGGAAAGAAAAGTTTTTGTTGGTTTATGAGCAAGAAACCTCACCCACCATCAGATTGGGGATAACTTATTAGAACTGCCCCTATGGAGGCAGTCAAAACCAAGGGCCCACTTGGGGGATTAAACCAAGATTTATCCTTTTTTTTCTTATTCAATTTCTGTTTTCATTTCTTTTAAAAAATTTCTGGTGTTACGTTTTTTAATTTTTTTTAGGTTTTCAAAGAGAAACACTTAGGAGTCAAAATCAACATTGCATTGCCAATAAGCCAGGTTGTACCTCTCCTTCACACTTGCTTGATGTTGTTATTCATTTTAAAATTGTATTACATGTAAAATCAACTTAAATGCATCGAGGACACTGCATCATTTAAGTGTGGGGGAGGGAACCTTTGTAGTATAGGATTTTTATTTGATGTTTGTTTTCAAAAATAAAAAAAATAAAAAAATTGTGTGTTTTCAAATTTTTGTGTGTTTATTTTTCAATTTTTGGTGTGTTTCTGAAACTTTTGAGCTGAAATGATTATCAATACCATTTTTGAAACCCATGTCAATGTGTGAACTAGTCTATTTCAGGAAACTGATCTTAAATGAATGCTGAAATAACTTTGTTTCAAGTTCAAATCTTTTGGAAATTCATGAAAAGTACACTGATTTTTGAATCTCATGCCATATTTCACTGTCTATATATTTGAAATAACTTTCTTGGGAGGCTTCTGAACCATTTTTGTCATATTCTTTTCATTCACCTCATTTCTTGAGAGAACCAGACCACACTTGCTTTAACCAGAATTTGATTTATTCCTTTCAAAAGTTGAGGGTTGGGGTACGTGTGTTTTAAATGATTGAGGCATTTATTTTGATTGAAGCCCCCTTTTCAAAATAATCCTTTTCATTATGGCCCACCTTTACATTTATCTTTCATTGTAGCCCCTAGTAGCCATGAATTTTTTGTTAGGTTAGCCACATTACAAGCCAATTTTCCCTATCATACCTGCTCTTGAAGTAAAATTGCATGATCTAGTTGAACTTAAGTGTGGGGGAAGACGTCTTATGGTATACTACCTCATTTGTTTATACTTTGGGTGGAAAATAAATTGTGGAAGAGATGTGTGTGATGATAAAAAATTATTTTGTTGAAAGTTGTGCCTTTTCTGGAGCTTTTATGATAAGAGAAGTTGTGCCTTTCTGGAACTTCCAATGTAAAAAGAACGTTATGCCTATCTGGAGCTTTAAAAAAAATCATGTTTGAAAAGATTGAAATGTTTGCTGCTGAGCTGATTGAATGATGATGGAACCTATTTTCAACAAAGGGGAAGTGAAGGAGACCATATTTGAGTGAAAATTAGAATCATGCAATTTTTTTCAATAAGAGCCAAGCTTTCCTTTTTCAGCCTCAGAATGTTTAACATCTAAATCCTAACAACCAGAAGCCACAAAACAACCCTAAAAATTTCTCATGAGAAACACATGACCTTGACTCACATCGGGTGGAGAAGTGGGAATTTATCAAACCTATGGTGACTCTTGTGTGAGTTTGGATGAGAAAAGCCTTGTTCAGCCTTTACATCTGTGAGATGAGAGAAAATTCATGTGAGGTAGGTTTTTTGTGTGCATGGGATAATAAATGAAGTGGAAATATATAAAAATCTTAAATGGAGAACTTGAAATAACAGTTTTTGATAAGGCATGATATCTTTTTGTTTCTTGAAATTGATTTGATTGATCTCATTGATATGTGTTTTGGATTTGATTTGATTTGATTTTTACTTATCCAGGAGTCCAAGTGCTAAATGTGGGGGAATTGACAGAGAAAATATTTTCAATTAATTTATATTGAATATCATTGTTTTCAACCCACAAAATTGTTCCTCTAAGATGAATTGTTTCATTTTTTTGATAATGGTGTTATTTTAAGCTGAATAGTAAAAATTGGCCATTTTGGATTTTTAACAGTTTTACATTATTTCGGTAGTTTTGAGATAACATTATCTACAATGATCCAAATTGCAAAATACTTTCTCTTACAGATTCTACACATCTAGTTCTTCATGTACTATATTTGGACTAAAATCTGAATCAGCCATATGGAAGCTCAAAAGATGCACACAAGTTGGCTCAAGAAAACTATTTTCAGTTCTGCCTTGTTTTGATGTGGGATCCATAAATCATCCATTGTGGGCCCAAAGCTTGTGAAATTCGGTGGGTGGACGCGAAATTTGTTTTGGGGAATCTTTAATGAAGGAAGCACCAAGTGAATTGGCCGTTTATGGGGTCATTAATTCACCCTAATCCAGAAGATTTCGTTTTGGAGAGTCTGACTGGACAGAATAAATACTTATAGTAAAACGGCCATAACTCTCGGAATACATGTCCAAATCTGCTGAGATTTTGAGGGGAGACGGCCAAGGGAATTATGAACAACATTAAAGAAGATATCGACGCGTGAAGATGTAATTTAATGGGTCCACAACGTGTCGACATTCGGGGGAAACATTATGGCTATAAAAGAAGGAGAGGTCCACCCTCTCAAAGTATCCATTCTCCACCCCATTCCTTCTGGGACACCAAGAAGGAGAACTTTTCAGCTTTCTCTTTTATTTATTTTCTTTTTCATAGTTTTGTAATGCATTCTTCTTCCCCATTCAACTCGATTACCCTTACCATTGTCTAGTAAATTTTTGGAGTGATAGGGGAAGGGTTGGTTTTCTACATTGTAATGCTTGAGTTCTTGGACGCAATTGAATAAATTTCTTTCTTCTTCAAAGTTGTTTTCAATTTATTATAGCGGATTTTATTATCAAGTTTGATCGTTCTAGAATATTAATTCCGTTATTTATTTTTTCCTTGGTAAAATAATCAATATCTCCCTCCACTAATTTCTGGTTTATATACGATGGAATAAACTAGGAATTAGTGGTGATGTACTCGATGATCGTCAGTACGTGTAAAAGGTGTAGTGAATGTTCTTGATTGTTTGGGATAAACAAAACCCGATCGGGTATTTCCCATTTAAATTAAGGATATTCAATACAACTATTTTACACATGGAAATAGAGTTGACCAAACAAAGATCTTGGTAAGGTTTTCTCTCACAATAATAATTTCACCAAGGAAGTGAAAGGAAACGATTGTGGAAAGTCACTTTAATCAACTAAGAAGAAGAGGTTTGAATTAAATTGAACAAGGAAAGCATTATAATTTGGAAATCGACCCTGACCTAATCACCGTTTTAATTTCATTGTTTTACAATCATTTGAATTTCAAATTTCCTTTCACAACATTTTTACCCCCGTTTTAAAGTGACAACCCGTTTTGTGTGCACTCCTCTTCGGGAGACATCCTAGGTCAACCACATTACTACATTTTAACTTAGGAAATAATTGTTTTTCCACACCCTACAATAGGCATGCGTCAGTGACCCACATCACAGTCTCTACTGGAGGGTAGACCCTAGGAGTGTTGGGTGACCCACAACCCAGTCTCTGCTGGAGGGTAAACCCTAGAAGTCAGTGAGCAACCCAAAACTAGTCTCGCCATCTCCACTGGAGGGTACAACACTGGCCAACCGAACACAGAGTGGGTGTCTTGCAACCACCCGACTCCAGAACAAAACTACGGGAAACCACTCAACCCTACTAATCTAAACCATAAAGTACAGAGCCAGGGGAAAACCCTCAACCCCACTGGTCAACAATCGGGAACCGAGGGACCCTCTACATCGTGAGAGGTCAAAAGTATGCAAAGCAGAGCACGTCATGCTCTTGGGGCCCACACGACGTGTGGCCCCAAGTTAACCCCGACCATGTGCACAAACATTCTCAGGTACCCACATCCACAAGTACCTCCCTGTGCTCCCGTATACTCCCAGATTATACCACCTCTCCTTCCCAAAGGCTAACATGCACCCGACACCCAACGTCAACACGAAGGCTTAACATAACAACTCCAACCTGCCACCTCAACAGCTGGGGCACAGCCAACCACATCTCTTTAGACACCAACCTCACTCTCCCAGGAGTGCACGCATTCACATGCCAAAGGTCCACTTCAAAACGGTAGAAGAACCACCATCGGGGCACCTTTCATATTTCCACATTTAATAAGATCGCATAAGATGCTCCACTCACCTAAACAGATTACACCATTTTAATCCTCATGGAATGACTTGCGAGATGGAATACTTACTCACCTCAAACGAATATCCGACGGAAAAGTCACCAATACCGCCGAACACCCAAATGACATCCCGTGATCTTGAGCCTCGTCCCCGAAAACAGTCGGGCGCATCGCACCATTGAGATCCCCTCGGGAAGACACGTCAAAAAGACTACTCACTTGAGCGCAACGGATATCTAGGGAAAAAGATACATTCTGACGCACTGCACACGAGCGGTGCTTCGTGGGACCCACATCCCGATCCTGAAACACAATGAACGAATCACACCATTGCGATCCTCTCGAAAAAGTACACAAGGTGGACTACTCACTTGTCCAAAACAGTCACCCAGTGATAGAGATGGAAAATCACCGTCAACGCCCAAACGGCCCTCGTGGGGCCCACACCATCGTGCCGAATTAGAGTGGGCGGATTTCACTATATCAATCCCCTAGGAAGAACATCCATAATCGACTGCTCGCACGCCCCGAATGGACGCCCGATGAGAAATTCGCTAAATACTGCTCGCAGCTCAAAAGACAGCCCATAGGGCCCACACCTCAACTCCGGCTGCAACGCCCGAAACCACCCTGGAAAGTTTCACCCCGGCACCATGGTCCCAATTCCATGGAAGGCGCTCAAAACGGACGTCAGACACGACCGCGCCATCCAAAACAAGAATCCCCGGGATAACGTCAATCCCCTCGACGTACGTGTCGTGCCACCGAAGCCCCCATCTCATGAATTATAATTTCCCAGGACCATCTCAAAAAGACCGCCTTGCTGTTAGGTCCATGCTGCCATTGATGGCGCTCAATACGGTCGCTCGTAGCTTGAAATACGGGCGTCCAAATATTTTAAAGGGGGGGGGGGGGAACCCCTTGGGCCGGACCAGCCCGGTCCAGCCAGTCCGCCCCACTTGGGCCGGCCCGCTCAGGCCGGCCCGCTGGGACCGTGGCCCAGTCGGACTCGCGGGCCGCCGCACAGCATCCCGCCGTCTCCCGCGAGAATCGCGCTGCGCACGGGTCACTCCACCGACTGGCCAGCTGGCCGGTTGCGTCAACGCGGAGACCGGCCAACGGCGGGTCTCGGTCTCCCCAGCCGAGGTCGCGCCATGCGACCCCGATCTGTCGTTCGGCTCGCCCTTCGTCGGTGAGCCCGAGCCGCGCCACCCGCCTGAAGAACCCTGACCACCGCTGGGATGCTGCGCCGCCGTCGCGCCCAGCCGAGCCACTACGCCACTTGGAAAGTCGCCGCCGCCGTCCCGGACCTCCTGAAATACCAGGGAATCGGCATGGACTTCCCGGGGCTGTCCTGAACACCCCGGGACTCAGATTTTTGATCTGAGAAGTGCGTTGGAAAGAATAGAACACATTCTATGTGATTTTGGGCTTTATTCAATGATCAGGAAACAAATTGATAGGGGAAAGATGACTCAAAGTATGTGGGAAGTAAAACGGGGAACAAAACCTCCTACCTCGTTGGGCTTCGCCCGGAGCTTCGCGTCGATTCGCTGGAATTACTGCAACTCACCGGAGTCGCCTCGCTGGACTGCCTCGCCGGAGCGGCCTCACCGAAGATGGAGGAGAGGGGAAGCTTGGGGGGAGAAGGAGAAGAAAAAGTGGGGGGGGGGGATGCGTTTAAGTAGAAAATACTTAAACGCCCACCCGATAGCCCCAAACCCAAAACTTCGGTGGGGTTGGGATTAAGGCTCCCCTAGGCTAAAAACCACGCTCCGAGCGCAATAGTAGTATCATAATTTTATTCTGAGGCCCCATTCAAAAGTTACAACAACTGCGCCAGAGGCCGCCATAATACGTAAACGCCCTTGGGGCCATTTTTCACAGACGGGCCGTGCCCGCAAAACTTACACTCCACTGTGGGTAAACAACACGTTATGGATTCAACGGTGCCCTTGGTTTTCTAATCCGAGCCACTGTTTAAGAGATACTTCAGTTGCACCATTAAAAAAATGGATTAATTAATTAATTTATCCGTTTAACGTTCCGAAAGAGAGAGAGGGGTCCAAACACCCCGCGCTGACATTTTTTATGTTGTTCCTAGGGTAAACACCCCATTACGGACCCATCCGTACACTCAGATCTCTGATCCGAAAAACCGTTTAGGAGTTATCCCATATATTTGGTGTTTCTAGTGTGAACACACTGAAAATTTAATTCCGGCCACACCGGGGCTCAGAATCGCACGTCGTCTGAAGGCGCTGCTCTGGATTAACATCAAGAAATATTACAAAGTCTCTAACAGCAAAAATTGGGTTCTTACATCATTCCATCCTTCAATATTTTCATCCCCGAAAAGAAAAATCAGGGAACAAATCCGGGTACTAAGCCCACACCTGGCTCTCCCGTACCAAGAAGAACTCTTGCATAGTTCTGTGTCACTGCACACAGACAGACAGATTTGATCTATTAACATGAGGTCTACCTGTGCTGCTGACGTGCATGGGAGCACGCACACATCTCTTCAGGTGAGTCTCGTGGGAGACGTTGTGCACCCAAAAAAGCCTTTGTGGTTAGGGAAAGGTGATAGGGAACCTTTCCATCCCTTCGCATGATCTCAAATGGCACAAAGGCTCTCGGGGGTAGATCACCTCCCCGACCGAACCTCTACGTCGCACGCCACAACTGGAATCACCGCCCACACCTCGAACAAGGCCTGGTGATTACCTCCTTTAGAATATACATATGGTGAAACACCCAAGGATATCTAGTCACGCAAGATTCCAGAGTCGATGTCTCTCAACCAAGACTCTCTTACTTGCTCAGGGAGCGATGGAGTCGACGCCATCGACTAAAGAGGAAGGTCACACACCTTCTACTCTACCAACACAGGGTTACACCCGAGGCCCTGCATCACCCTGGTAACAACCCAAGCAAGGAGCAAGGAGAATAGCATTTCACAGGCAGAGTCTAACAATTCTACTCAAAAAAGTAGAAGAGCAATAGAGTGTACCTCTTATCAACTCATGCTGTGCAGGATCGTAGACATCTAAAGCTCGCAGCTGTCCGCGGTCCCAACTGTCAGCTCCCGGAGCCTGGTGTGGACGGCCTAGTGGTGATGGGAAGACCTCGTAAGGTCATCCTACACTTCCATCTCCTCCCGCTACTCTGCTAGCACCACCTCTCTGGGTACTACTCCGATCACGGTGCTTCCCCTGCCATGGTGGTGCACTTGCTGCTTGCCTGAAGTTTTCAGCATCTCTGGTCAGGCAGTCTCGTGCCAAGTGATCTCACCCATCACAAGCATGACACTGCCACTCCCTGAACTGTCCTGGTTCCCTCCGGTGCCATTGTGGTGTACGACCATGGCTCAGAGCCCACTCACAGAAGGGCACCGACGGCTGAGGCCCTGCACTTTTCCGCCAAAGTGGTATACGACCATGTCTCCGAAAATAGCAGTGGGAAGGCCACCTGCGTCGAGGTCCTGTCCTCCGGCGCCTGCTAGCTACGGCAGACGTCTCGACTCTATCATACCCACTTCCACTACCATCCACAAAACATGTCAGGAAGCTCTCTGTCACCAATGCCTACTCTATCACTTTGGTATAAGTGGAAATGTTCAAGGGCACTATGACCGCATGAATCTCTCGGTGGAGACCCTGCTCAAACATCCACGCTCGGATGTTGTCGTCATTGACCAAGTTCGGGTAAAAGCATGCATGATCTGCGAAACTAGCCGCGTACTCATCCACTATCACCCTCCCTGCTGAAACTGCAGGAGCTCCTGAATCTGAATGGAGTGCAAGAAGGAGGGGAAAAACTCCTCATGGAAGAACAACTGAAAGTCACCCCATGAAAGCGATGACTCATCCAGAAACTGAGTCACTAGACTCCACCAATTCCAAGCTGCTCCACGAAAAAGGTTGGCTGCCAAAGCCATTCTCTGATCTATCGGCGTCTGCACAAGCTTGAAAAGGAAAACCACTATCTCTAGCCAAACCTTTGCTGCCTGAGGGTCTGGCTCACCACTGAACCTCAGCGGTCTCTGCCGCTGGAACTCACAGAGCGTGCTCAGCCTGCGCTCAAGCTCAGCCTGCTCTACTGAATCTGTCTGTGGCTCAACAAGTGGGGGTGCTGCTACCAGCCCACCCGAAGAAAGGGGCTCACATGATGAGTCCTGGACTGAGGCCTCGTAGCTCACATAGTCGTCTTCATGAACCAACGCTGGTATCCTGGCTTGCTGTCTTCACGGAGACATCCTGAATATTATCAAGGAGTGTCGTGATCATATGAGAATAATGTATATACCAACAAAAATAATGGGGAGATGACTCAAGAAGGACAGTCAAAGACTCAATCCTATGTGATGCACAACCAATTTTCCCTGGAACAAGTGTCTCAGCATGTCGAGTCGACAAGACGGTTATCAGGTCCTAGTGAATGGATACGTCTGCCGCCGCACCGTCATTGGACTCCCTAGCCTAAGAGCCGCTCTCGAGACATGTTAACACTATTTCCCTAAATCCCAACCAATTCCTTTTATTTTAGGGATGTCTGAATAGCGTCCCAAGGAACGAACCAACTTTGATACAACTTTGTCAAGACCCGACCCTACCCGGGCTCGAGCCACAACTACCCCAAGCCCACCTCTATAGGCCAGGGGCTGGAGACCAGCGTCGAAGGAACACTAACTCTGGGAGGCCTTTTCCTAAGTACCTTTACACACAGATATAGCACACTCAATGCAAAAGTGCAGAGTAAAAAAATAAAAGCAGAGTAAAGGGAAACTGCTATATATAAATCACCAAAAGTGCATCGACCTCTAAACAGTACAAAGAAAGTGAAAAAGTAAACTCAAAAGAAAAGGGAGAAAACACGTGCCCAACAAAAAAACTGCCACAACCCAGCAACAAGTGAACAATAAGTAAACAGCTAGAAGGGTCCCCCACCTGGAACCCAACTCTGAATACCTCACGCAATCCACACTCCTGAACTCCTAAGCTCTACTAAAGTCATGACCCACCTGCCCATTGTCTGCAAGGGCACACCAAGTGTGGGAAAAGTCCAAGTAGGGGTGAGTATAAAAATATTCATTAGGATACCCCGAAGGCTCATGGGAGAAAAAAAGGAGGTACCGAAGGGTGAGAAGTAGATCGAACCGGAAAAGTAGAGGAGTACAACCAAGAGTGCAGTAAGAGTAACAGTAAAGAGTCCATCTCAACCCAACAAGAGGAAAAGAGATAGACTCGTCCAGACATAAGGAGCTGGAAATGGTGAGAAGATGAACTTCTCATCGAGTCTTCGCTACCTATAGCAGGAGATTAGACTCGTCCGACCACGAGAAGCTAGACACGGAAAATACGTGGCATACCCCACACGTCTTTGCCTCCCCTGGAAGGAGAGTATCCAAAACCCAAGGAGCGGGTACTGGAACAATGTATGTACATATCCATATTCTCAATCGAGAAGCCCGAACAAGATCGTAAGGGGATCTCCATTCCGTAGCTCAGCCCAAGAAAGTGAGTCGCCAACAATCTCATAAGTAAACACCATCAGTGCCCAGCATCCCGCATGTCTGCCCCGAACTAGAAGTCAAGGGGCTCAAACCACCGCACCTCGACACTATCTTCTTTGGGTGTTACTAACTCACCCACATGGTTTTAGGTTGCATCACAAGGACGCGTCTCGGTGGGGGATAACAACCCTCGTACTTGGGAGTTCCAGGGGAATGTCAAACCACACCTCGTTACTGCCCCGTAGTCGAGAGGTCTCCTCAAAGTCATGGTTGTTCCATCACTGACCCGTACAAACAAGGGTCCCGCTCCGGTAATCACTGAGGAAATCCACAAACTAGTCTTGTAGAAAGGAATGAGTCGGTAATGTCAACGGGTGTCCCACTGCCCAGCCCTGGTGGAGGGAAATTCATAATATGATATCGGGTGACCCACTGCCCAGCCCTACTGGATGGTAAACCCTAACAAGATATCGGGTGACCCATTGCCCAGCCCTATTGGAGGGTAAACCCTAATACATCATCAGGCGACCCACTGCCCATCTCCGCTGGTGGGTAGACCCTAATACATCATCAGGCGACCCACAGCCCAGCTCTACTGGAGGGTAGACCTGGAATAATTTGATAGGAGACCCACTGCCCAGCCTTGCTGGAGGGTAGACCTGGAACTAGACGACGGGCGACCCATTGCCCAGCCCTACTAGAGGGTAGACCCTAAGATGTTGCCGGGTGACCCACTACCTAGTCTCTGCTGGAGGGTAGACCCTAAGAGGTCGGGTGACCCACTGCCTAGTCTCTGCTGGAGGGTAGGCCCTAAGAGTTTGTCGGGTGACCCACTGCCCAGTCTCTTATAGAGGGTAGACCCTAAGAGTGTCGCGTGACCCACTGCCCAGTCTCTGCTGGAGGGTAAACCCTAGAAGTCAGTGAGAAACCCAAAACTGCTCTGTCCATCTCCACTGGAGGGTATAACACTGGCCAACCGAACACGGAGTGGGTATCATGCAACCACCCGACTCCAAAACAAAACCAGGGGAAACCACTCAATCCTGCTGATCTAAATCATATAGCACAGAGCCAGGGGAAAAACCTCTACCCCACTAGTCAACAATCAGGAACCGAGGGACCATCTACATCACGAGAGGTCAAATGTACGCAAAGCAGAACACGCCACACTCTTGGGGCCCACACGATGTGTGGCCCCAAGTTAACCCCGACCAAGCGCACAAACATTCTCAGGTACCCACATCCACATGTACCTCCCAGCGCTCCCGTATACTCCCAGAGTATACCACGTCTCCAGCCCAAAGGCTAACGTGCACCCAACACCCAACGTCAACGCGAAGGCGTAACGTAACAACTCCAACCTACCACCTCAATAGCTGAGGCACAACCAACCACATCTCTTTAGAAACCAACCTCACTTTCCCAGGAGTGCACGCGATCACATACCAAAGGTCCGCTACAAAGACGGTAGAAGAACAGCCACCGGGGCACCTTTCATATTTCCACATTTAATAAGATCACGTAAGAGGCTCCCCTCGCTAAAGAGATTACATCGTTGTAATCCTCACAGAAAGCCTTGCGAGATAGACTGCTTACTCTCCTCAAACTGATATCTAATGGAAAAGTCACCAACACCGCCTCACGCCCGAACGGCGTCCCCTGATCCAGATCCTCGGCCCTGAAAACTATCGGGCGCATCGCACCATTATGATCCCCTCTGGAAAACACATCAAAAAGACTGCTCACTTCTGCGCAATAGATATCTGGTGAAAAAGATGCATTCTGGCGCACCGCACATGAGTGGTGCTTCGTGGGACCCGCATCCTAGTCTCGGAACAGAAAGAACAGATTACACCATTGCGATCCTCTCGAAAAAGTACACAAGGTGGACTACTCACCTGTCCAAAACGGTCACCCGGTGATAGAGATGGAAAATCACCATCAACGCCCAAACGACCCTCATGGGGCCCACACCATCATACTGAATTAGAGCAGGCGGATTGCACTATTTCAATCCCCTTGGAAGAACATCCAGAATCGACTGCTCGCATGCCCTGAACAGACGCCTGATAAGAAAGTCGCTAAACGCTACCCGTAGCTCAAAAAGACGGCACATGGGGCCCACACCACAACTCCAGATGAAATGCCTGAAACCACCCTGGAAAGCTTTGCCCCGGCTCCAGGGTCCCAACGCTGCTGAGAGCACTCAAAACGGAAGTCAGACGCAACCGTTCCGTCCAAAACAAGAATCACCCGGGATAACGTCAATCCCCACGATATAGGTGTCATGCCACCGAAGCCCCAGTCTCGGGAATTATAATTGTCCGGGACCAGATCAAAAATACTTCCTTGCTGTTATGTCCGCGGTGCCACAGACGGCCTTTAAAACAGACTCTCGCACCTCGAAATACGGGCGTCCAAATATTTTAAAGGGGGTGTGACCCCCTTGGGCCTGACCGACCCGGTACTGCCGGTCCGCCCCGCTCCGTCCGGCCCGCTAGGACTGCGACCCAGCCACCTGGGTCCAGCCCAACCGGACCCACCGGCCACCGCACAGTGGCCCTCCATCTCCCATGAGACCCGCGCTGCATGTGGGTCGCTCCACCGACCGGCCAACTGCTCGGTCGCTTCAACGCGGAGACCCGCCAACGGCGGGTCTCCGTCTCCCCAACTGGGGTCGTGGCATACGACCTCGGTCTCCCATTCAGCTCGCCCCTTGCCGGTGAGCCTGAGCCCCGCCACCCGGCTGAAGAAACCAGAACGCCGCCGGGATACCGTGCCATCGTCGCACACAGCCGAACCACCACGCCACCTGGGAAGCCGCCGCCACCGTCGCCGTCCCGGACCGCCGGAAAAACCAGGGAATTGGCCGGGACTTCCCGGGGCTGTCCTGGACACCCCAAGACTCAGAATTTTGATCCAAGAAGTGCGTTGGAAACCTTAGAACATGTTCTATTCGATTTTGGGCTTTGTTCAACGATCGAGAAACAAATTGGTAGGGAAAATCGGGCTCAAATTATGTGGGAAGTAAAACGCGGAACAAAACCTCCTACCTTGCTGGGCTTCGCCCAGAGCTTCGCGTCGATCTGCCGGCATTACCACACCTCTTCAGAGTCTCCTCACCGAACCGCCTCGCTGGAGCGACCTCACCGGAGATGGAGGATAGGGGAAGCTTGGGGGGATAAGGAGAAGAAGAAGAGGAGAGGGGATGCACTTAAGTAAAAAATACTTAAACACCCGCCTGATAGCCCCGAACCCGAAATTTCGGCGGGGTCAGGATTAAGACCCCCCTAAGATAAAAACCATGCTCCGAGTGCAATAGCGGTCTTAGAATTTTAATCTGAGGCCCTGTTCAAAAGTTGTAACAACCGCGCCTGAGGATGCCAAAATATGAAAATTCCCCTGGGGGCTTTTTTCACAAATGGGCCGTGCCCGCAAAAATTACACCCCACCTAGGGTAAATGACACGTTCCGGACTCAACGGTGCACTCAATTTTCCAATCTGATCCACAATTTAAGAGATAATTGAGTTTCACCATTAAATGAATAAATAAATTAATAAATTTATCCATTTAACGTTCCGAAAGCAAGCGAGGGGTCCAAAAATACCTCGCCGACATGTTTTAAGTCATTACTAGGATAAACACCTCATTCTAGAACCATTTGTATACTCAGATCTCTAATCTGAAACATCGTTTAGGAGTTATCCCATTTATTTGGAATTTTCTAGTGTGAACGCACTGAAAATTTAATTCCAGCCACACCGGGGCTCGGAATCGCACGCCGTCTGAAGGTGCTGCTCTGGAATAACATCATGAAATATTCCAAAGTCATTTGCAACAAAAACTGGGTTCTTACTGTGATTTAAAAATCTTGTATTGTCTCTAAAACCCATATGTTCTCCACTCCCTGGTAACTAGTATGTTTACCATAATAAGGATAGCTACAACTTTTTATTCTCTACATTTCAATTCTTGACAATCCTTCTCCTTTCCGTGATACCATATTATGGAATAGATATGAATGAATTTCAAATCCAATACTGGAAACCAATATCAATTAAAAGACCACTTGTTCTTGAAAGATATTTGAAAGGACCAGGCTCTGAAACCACTTGTAACATCCCTCTATATATCATTTCCTTGATAAGGTGGGTGGAATTCTACATGGTCTTAAGGGACATCCCCAAGAATCAAAAGGCGTGAATTAAATGCTAAAAGGATTACACTACAATTTGTGGGATTATTTTCCCTTTTAAGAACAGACAACCAACCAACAACTGTAGAAAAAACACTACATGATGCATGAAAAAAATGTATGAGAACTCAAAAATTCTATTTATATCAAAACCAACCAAAAATTACAACAAAAGAATAAAAAATAACATCATATTAAAATGTTATAATAAAAAAAATTTAAAACTAAAATGAAACCACTAGACTCTAAATCTCTACATTATCCAAGATACAAATCCACTAAACATACCATGTATCCCAAAGTTGTAATAATTATGTGTGATGTTATAAATTTTCCCATGTTAGAACTCCAAATAAATAAATATATATATCACCTTTAAAATCATTTTAAAATTTTTATCAAAGTTAATCAGTTCACATCAAAAAAATTATCCAAAGAAAGCACAAAAACAATTCTTTAAGTCATTTAACAATACTTGTTGGAATACCCATTCCTTTTCACATAACCACATATCCTACTATGAATGAAATGCATGGACCTCCCTATAATCATGAGTTTTTATTCATCCATAAACTAATACATCGCTTTGTGGACAACTTTTATGGGGTTCCTTCATGACTATATTTTTCCCACTCTTTTGATGGGGGTACTTCATGCCCTTATCCAACCTAATGCATATGAACAGATGCTAAAAAATGATTCCAAGCCCATGCCAAATCTAGGTGTTTTCAAACCATATCATTAAAATGTCATTATTTTTGTTAAAAACATTTTTTATATGTAGGTAAAAATAATTATTTTAAAATCATCTTTTTAAAACCATGTTATCAAAAGAAACACTTTCCAACAACAAAACAAATTTCCCAATTTCCACAAATTTACACTCAAGATGGTTTCAAAAAGTATTTCACAGTAAATAAAAAATAAGTTTCAATTGAAGAAATCAATTTGAAACCGATCCTTCATGTTCTAAAATCGAGGATCCAAGAGTGAAGCCATCGACCTCAGGTTTTAAGAAAAAATGAAAACCATCACAAATAAGGTCCAAGAAACCAGGTTAAATCTCTAAAACCACACCTTAAATCTATTACTCTATCAATAAAAAGACCAAATTTAAACATATTTGGTATTTAAAACCCTATATATACCCATATATGGCACATATCTAAGATACTGAGAGAAAAGGGGAATTAGATCTAATAAAACTAACAAGAACAATCAAGAACTATCACATACTTCAAAAATTGAGCTTCAAAACACCAAATAACTACTCTGGATCGCTTCCAAATTAATGGCGAGAGAATTAAAACAATTTATAGGGAAGAAATACTGATTTAATTATATTTTGTAGAAAAAAGAAGAACTAAAATAATAAAAATACATAGATCAACTTTTTAAGGATCAAGTTTCTTTTCCGAGCACGGTTTAGTCACAGGGTTTGGAAAACTGTATGCTAACCATTCTTTAGACACTACCTCAAGTATATACCTTGTATGGTTGTATCACATGGATTCCAAATCCTAAACCATCCATGATAGATCCTAGTATCTCAAGTTTCAAGGTTTCTCCATGGATTTTTCACTATTTGGACAAACTGTCTGCATCCCATGTGAATTCCCTTTATCCACATGTCTCATTGTGCACAGTTTCTTATGGGTGTTACATGGGTTTCCTAAAATGTTTTAGACACTGTGAAATCCATTCAATGAACTTTTCCGTAGAGTGAAGATATGATTCTCACATAGACAATAAATTTTAATTATGAGTCAAGATGTTTTCACCATAAAAGAAGAAGATGTTGGCTGGATTTCTATGTGCCAAAATACTACTCCATTCCGATGGATAAGTGGACCCCTTCCCTTATCCAGGAGTAGGTAGTGGAATTCCCATAATTAAGATGAAAATGTCTCGACACATTACATTAAATTTCTGAGTTTTTTTCCGAGAATACATGGTGTATTTACGGATCAAAAATTATGCCACTCAGAAGATGGATAAATTTTACAAAGGGACCTATGTGGAAGACCTACACGTAGGATCTATGCGGAGGAGCTATGCAGAAAATAAATTTTTTACACCCCTATGTGGAAAAACTACGCGAAGGACCTATGTAGATGACCTATTCAGATAGACTTCCTACATCCAGGTCCCCTCCTTGCCTATAAATAGGACCCTTGGGATCCCCATTTCAAGATGAAAAAAAGTTGGAAGAAGTCCCAAAGATCCAGTTGTGTTGCTATTTCACCAAGATCTCCCAAATCTTCTCTGGTAGCTCACTAAAACATGAGAGAAGAGATTATTAAATGAAGAAACATGGTTCAAATACCTATCAAGGTCTCGAATGCATGGAGCTGTGTGCCACACATTTGCGGAGCACCTGCGTTGAGCACCTACATGGAGCACCTATTTGGAGCACCTGCACGGAGCACCTGGGGGGAGCACCTGCGTGGAGCACTTGCGCGATGAACCTTGGAGGAGCACCTATGCCCCTGCACCCCACCTCGAGGTCAGCGTCAGGCTGTGGTATGAGCCCTTTGGGCAGGTCACTTCGCTTCTGTCACTGACCCCCATTAAAAATGGAGAGTCACACTACAAACTTTTCAGATCCAGTCGAGGATATTTTCCATTTCTCCCTTTATGTGGCCCAACATCCAACATCCGAATAACATTATTTGAGACACTGCATCAAAATCAATTATGTTCCTTGAGTCATCTTACTCCTCTTGGTACCTTTCACATATTACGATTTTGGACCCTCCTTATGGATTCCTCGAGTACCTTGAGTCGATACACTCCTCAAGAAACTACTCAAACCATATCACCTGACTCCTATGCCAGGTTAAATTCAAAATATGTATCCTCCTTAGGAGTAAGCATGAAAAAATTCCAAATGGGCATCCTCTTTAGGAGTAATCCCCAACCACTTTCCAATTTTTGGGAAACCATCCTTGTATAAGCCCCTCACCTTCATTCGTTCCTCCTTACATTGGACCCTTGTCCAATGTAAATAGAACAAAGGAAAGGCTCATCGCCTCACCCTTTTCCATGGTTAACACACCCTCTTCAATCAGCACGGGAGGAAAAGTGTGAAGTTTCATTTTTGAATCATACACATCCACTTGTTCCTCACACCAAGCATGACTCGTGTGGTCTTAGAGATACATAATGGTTACAACATGTGCACAAACACTCATTTGAAGGAACTACGAGAAATCTAATTCCTATTTAAATCAGGATACATAAAAATCTCTTTTAGGGCCCAAGCTCACTGGATATCCTCCTTAGGAATCCAATCCTAATTCCCCCAATTTTGGAATCCTCTTTAGGAAATAAGGCCCAAATTCAATCCTCAAATCATCAAGGAATTATTTTCAAGAAGTAAGCCCAAACTCATATCTCTCATAGGTCCATACTCTCCTATGATATTTATCAAACTATGTCGGCTTTGACTCCCACTAATATGGGATATGTAGGAAGCCTCCTTGAGGTTCAAACCCAACACTTCAAATCAACCCTATTATCCTTTTTCCATATTCCCTATAGGGTCTGATGCTACTTGGAAACCTATATCCTTTCCAAAGTTCATCGGGCTGCTTCAGCATAAGTCCCACACTAAGTTTTGACTAAGAACCTTGTTCATAGAGGTCCTTATAACATGACCTTAAAAGGTATGATGTGTCCTATTAAGAAACATCAACCTATAAGGGTTTTGATTCCTTTCATAATGATACGTTGGTAGCCCATTTTACGAGCATAATCCCAAGATCAAAACAAACCTTCATCTCCCTGGAAGAAAATTAATTCCAAAGTTCCCCACTCAGTGGCTTAAAAACTAGTATCATCACAACGATGATTAAAATAATCCATAATTGGTATATTAGAGGATTCCATTAATGGAAAACCTCGAATACATACAGATGTTTCCATTGATGAAAACCATAAATGCACACTGATGATTCTAAATTTCATACAAGTTAATAAGTGATTGTAAATTCCATAGGAGAATTTTGATATAGTTGGTGAATTAATAAGGATTCATCAAAATATCTTAAATATTACAATGATAGTCCCAGATTGGATGATAATTCCCTCCAAAAGGGTGTGATGAGTCTGAACTCCCATCTTCTCAACCAATGCACGTTATTAAGTATCATAAATTTCAAACTTAAAGAATGCCTACCTTTGAGAAGAAGGCCCCATTTTTATAAAAAACTATTGGAAGTTTCCGGTTCCATAAATACATCCAATGGAAAACGCCTAGAAATAGTGATTCTTTAAACTAGAACACATGTTTCAAGGAACTACAAAACAATTGTGTACCAACCTTTCACCTGAAGAAAAGAACCAAAAAACTCCAAAAGATATCCAAACTATCCTAACTTCACCCATATACTATAAATAATTAAAAATAATAAATAAATGGTTACTTACTTGAAACTAGGCTGATACATCGATGTTCTCTAATTTTTTTGGTAGAAACTAGTGACTGTTCACCAGTTGGACTTATCCTTGTATAAGATATAATAGAGAGGATTCAGTCGATTGGGAAAATGATGAGACAACTCATAGTCATCAGGAATCATATGTTAATCATGATTTATTATCTTTCTCATTTGAGGTGAGTGATCATTTTTTTCTTTAGAATCTCTCCAACTCTTGGGCATCATTATTTTTGGAAGAAGGGAATATTATCTATTTTAAACAAAGGCCATTTTAAAATACTTTACTTGGTTTGTGAGGTGGAATATCAGTTAGGTTTACCATTATAGTTCTGTTCATTGAAAACTGTGTTTTATTTATCTCAGTTCAAAAATTAGCAGCATGACCCTAACCATGTGATTCAATGTCATAACATTTACCTTGATCTATATGCTTCGTTGGTTCATATGATGTTATGGATTATGGGTAGGAAAATGAATTTCTTTCCTACGAAAATCATCATTCTAGTGCTGGTTTTGTTGTAGCATTGTTAGATTCCAGAAAAAACATATGAATGAGAGATGAAAATCGATGAGAAATGGCCCAAACTTTTTTAAGGTAATGGTGGCATTCTACTTTTTTAGTACTCAAATTAAAATGGTTTGGATAATTTAGCTACGCCGTTTTCAAGTATGTAACCCATTATTTATTTATTTTATCTATGTAAAGTGTTCGGGTTTTTTTGGTATGTTTTGGAGGAATTTTTAAATGTTCTTTTATTTTGTGGAGATGCATAGATAGAGAATGGTTATTAAAAAAATATAACATCTCAATTATTCTATGAAAATTGAAATAGTTGTCTCTTGGTAAGAGCACATTCAGGTGCATAGTTTGGCCAAACTGTGCTTCCACTAGGGGAAACTATGTTTTTTTAGGATATAGGGATTCTACATGGTTGGTGCATGGGGTTTATAACCCTACAAGCCAACTGTTAGAGGCAATTCGATAGAAAAAGGATTTTTCATGGTTAGTGTATAGTTTTCCAAACCATTCATCTCAATCTCACATGGTTAAAAGTTAGATGTGAAATTTTGGGAACTTATTATAATTTTCTCTTTAATATATTTTTCCCTATAATATGACCAAAACATAATTTTATCCCATCCAAAGTTTGTAAAGACCCTTAACATCAATCAGGTAGCTATCTATTGTAAATTCTTAGTGTGTTGAAGATTGGATTCCTTGATATGTCTCTGTTCTTGGTTGTTTTCCTTCGATATCTTTTTATTCCCTCACATGGATTCATAGATCTTAGTATTTGGGGATAGATCTATGATGTTTTTTTTCAATCACAGTTATTTTTGGGTATGTCTATGACATGGAACACAATGTATGGTTAGTTTTTTATTTTCAACATATTATTTTTAATGATTTGTTTATTTCTCCCTTTTCCCTATGTTTGCGACATAGTTGGCTTCACTCTCTACTACTATTATTAGAATTATAAGTCTTGGTTTCATGTTATTTTAATTTTGTGAAAATTAGTTTCAAATTCATGTGAAAATATTAGTATAAACCCTCTTTAGTTACGGTTTGGAAATTTTTTTAGATTAGTTATTATGAAAAGTTTTTTGTTTCATGAATTTAAAATACTGTTTTAATATATGAATTGGTTTTGTTTCATTGAAATGTTTTCAATAAAATATATTTTTTATTTAAATGGATTGAAATGGTTAGTTTGGAATGGTTTTTTATTACATGGGTTTGTGTGAGTTCATGCTTTCAACAAGAACCTAAATAAGGCGTGTGTACCATTGGGGTACAAAGGACGTGACCATGGATATAGGGTGTGTTCCATTAGGGCACTGAGAGACTGAAACATTATGATGACTTGGTGGATGGATGAGAAACTATTCAGGTAACACCCCAAGGTTTTCTAAAAATAAATTAGAATGCATTAAACATCGTTTTAAGTATATAATTATAACTATCATTCAAACATAATTTTACTACTTCTATATTTTTGAATTTTGAAAACAGTAATCTCCAATTGTGATCAGTAAGTTATTTGGTGTCTGATGAAAGAAACTTGTTTTTTTGTTGAATAGTAATATACCATTATGAATAGTATAATGAATATTAATATGACCCTAATTAATAGTAAAATGTAATTATTTTATTTTCTTAAGGCTTTAAGATAATTACATCCTGCTTAATTTTTCAATGTGATATAAAAGCAGTTATAAAATTAGAATTTTAAATTTTTAAGTAGAGTATAATTTCATTTAAAAATTAATTTAGTAATATTTATAATTTTTTTTTTCAAATAATGGAGTTAATTTTTCAATTCTACATGTTTAAAAATTATATGGGTAATTTTTTTCATTTTTTCTGAAGGAGTTGATTTTTCAGTGAATAGTTAAAATACAGTTTTGAGTTTCGATGTGTTTAATAACATCATTATCGATGTAATAATGATGTTATAAATCAGATAGACTTATGTACAGTAAAATAATTTATGAGGTGTCCCAAGTGGCTAATACCATGGGAAAATACCATGGGCAAGACCAAGGTTTTTCAAATACCACTAATGAAACGTCCCTTATAAATTATTCAAATATTCCCTCATTTTTTCTATAAATACCAACCAATTACTTCATTAAATTCATTCCAAATTTTACATAAACTAATCTGTAGAATCCTTACCTCTCTATAATTCCTCCCAATGTTTTCTAAATCCCTCAAAGTTCCATCCCTCATTTTCGAGCATTTACTCTATAAGGTAAGAAAATTCTCAACTTCTTTCTTTTTCCCTTCATGATTTCTTTTAAGTGGTATAGAAATAAAGAATCTATACCATGTTCTTATTTTCATCTTTTTCTTGATATATTATATATTAGTATTCATTTCTTGATGGGTGACCCTTGTCCACTCTCTTTTAAATAATTTCTAAAACCATGATGAATAGCCATTAGGCTTCTCAATTTTTATAAGGGATTTCTCGACTATTATTTTATTTGGTGTTCCATTATTTTCTTATTCTTTACTTATCTCATCCTACCCAAGAGGCATTAATTCTCAATAAATCATGTATATTCTGTATTTTCTCATGTTCCAAGAAAATTCATCAACATTCTTAATCTCCTCTTCCACTTATTCAAGTAATAAAAACATTGTCCGTGATGTGTCAAATAACTGACATCATGGATGATTTAATTTCAATTTCATTTAATTCCTTCAAGTCTGGTCATGAAACCATTTTTATGGTCAAAACAGGTTATAATATATTTATTATTTCTCATCCATGGATTTATAAATCTTTTTTACATATGGTTTTAATTTATAAAACAAGAAGTGGTTGTTATTATCAAAGAACCACTAAAACAATCTAAATGAACATCATTAATGTTTTAACTTATGAATCATCCTCATATCAACCATAAAACTGATAAATGGAATAATTTATGGTACTCGAAATATATAAATTTCTTTTGATTATAATTCTATATTTTCACTTCTATTCGACAAGACCATCCTTTATGAACTAATCATGCAAATCATATAAAGAATGCTCCCAAAACAATAGAAGGAACAAAATACTTATGATTAAAGGGTTTAATGATTTTATAAAATGATAATATAAGATGTTATGAAGATTAATATGTTTCTTTAAGATAAAAATAACACTATTTTAACCATTATTCAAGAGGTTTAAACATGTTTAAGTAAGACAAACCCGAAGTAAGGGAATTCTTAACCTGATTTCCATTATTTGGGTTAACATTCCGCTTCATCATTTGTGTTGTATTACAACAATTTTTGTGACGAATAATATTTATATTATGTTTATTTATATTTATTTACAGTTTACATACATATTCCATCCACTAAATTCACTCTCACTTTAATTATATGGTATTTATAAAGGGATTTTCTTTTACAATCCTATTTTAAAATTATGTTTTACAAAATTCAAAAGTAATGTTTTAGGAAATTATTCATATTGTATGATTATGTACTGGTTCTTGGGAATTATTTATGATGAATGGTGGGACCTATATCTCTATCCAATTCATTTGGTATTTTTAATTTGGATGCCAGTCATATGTTTAGTCCATGTGTAATAGCGAAAGGTACACAAATTACGAGGTAGCCGTGAGGGTTAGAAATTATAAGGTAGTAGTTTGTGTTAAAATGTTATGTATGTAATGCCCCAATATACCTTTATGGTTTAATTTTTGTTATTATGTTTTGTGTGTATCTTTTTTAAATTTCATGTTTCACAATGTATGTTTTTAGGAGGGACAAGTATGTCTTTTGAAAATTATTTCACACGTCACAAGTATTAATGGACTAATGTGTTCTTTCCCTCTTTTTATATCCCTCACTAATATTTTTGTGTGCATACCATGTTTTAAATGATTTTCATCGGTTATAAGGATTTTTAAGGCAAATAAGGAATCCAAGTTAAATGTTTGAATATTTTTCAAAGAAATCATGTTTTAAGCTTTAATGATTTAAATTTTGAAAAAAATTAATTTATTTTAGCAGTATCCTCTTGTATGAGTGTGGTATGTTGTGTATGCAAGGTATCATAATTCCATAAAAATCTATACCAAAAATGATTCTCAATGTGTAATGTATATTCTTGTCTAAAATTGAAGATTCAGTAATTTTTTAAGGGTGGGTCGTTATAGTTGGTATCATACGATGGATTTGATAACTTTAGGGGTTGGGATGATATTAATATGTTACCACAAATGTTTTTTTAATATATGGTCAATTTTAAATGATATAGAATTTAAAGAATAACATTTTTATTTGACTATGATATGTTTATTAAGAATGGTTTTCTGCAGAAGAAACATTGAAGATGAAGGGGAGAGGCACCAACGGAACGACATCCTTCCGAATCTACAGCCTGGAATGGTAGGGATTGAAACCGACCAGTTTTTTTCAGTAATTTCATAGCTAAAATAGGCAATAAATTTTGACAGCATCCATTCAAGTGAAAATTAAGAGGTTCCACAACATAACATGACAATAGTGGAAGATTTTATTAGATAACACCCTTCTAATTTCAAGGGATCTTCTGACCCAATAGTAGGAAAAGGATAAATTAAAGCCCTTGAAGAGATATTTGATGTTATGGGATGTTAAGATAATAAAAAGGTAAGTCTTTCCATTTATCATTTTGTAGGCTAACCTAATCAGTGGTGGTAAATGGTAAATAATATAAGGGATAGAGATAATATTTATGCCTTAGAGTGGGATGAATTTAAAAGTCTTTTCATTGAAAAATAGTTTCTTAAGTTGGTGCAACTTAGGATGGAGAATAAATTCCTTGAATTGAAGAAAAGGGAAGAAGATTAAATGCTTGTGTTTGAAGATAACTTCACCCGACTAGCGAGGTATGCTCCAAATGTTATTCTGGATCTTAATAGAAAAATCAACCTGCCAACGAGCTTGTACCCTAGTGGTTCAGGCTCCTGCTTGGCATCCAAAAGACCCAGGATCAGACTCGGGCAGAGGAGAATTCCGGAGTATTGTAGCAGGGCACTGTAGCAGCACTATAGTAGTGGTGTACTGTAGCAGTGGCAACACTATAGCGGTGGAGGGCTGTTGTAGGTACTGTAGCGGTGGTGGTACTATAGAAGGCACTATATCAATGTGAGTGTTGTAGCAGTATTGTTCATTGAGGGGTCCTTTGGCCCATAAAAATGGGCTTTCTTGCGCTGTATGCAGGACAATTGGCCATGGGCCTTCAGGCTATGAAATGGGTCAGCCTCTACCCAGTCTAAAGAGGTCTTTTCTTAATAATAAATTGAGGCTTCGGTCCCAACCTTTTGAAAAAAAGAAAAATCAACCACTTTTACTCAGGATTGAAGCCAAGGTATTGATGGATATTAACCTCTCATGATTTCAAAAGTTATGGGAAACTTGTCCAATGTGTTGAGAGGATAGAGATAGAGTTTTTTTGATGATCATGTGCATTATGGAAACAGGGAGAAGAAGAGTTCTAGATGGAAATTGATGGGTAAGAATCAACATAAGAAATCTGATGGTAAGAAAATCTAGTTTCCTATTTTTGAAAAATGTGGAATGAAGAATCCTGGGGAATGTCTTAATAAAACTGAAAAGTGTTATTGATGTGGTATGTCTAGGAATATGGACCAAGATTTTAATGATAATGATCCTAAGACTAATCTTGATAAGAAAACTATTATGTGTTTTAAATGTGGTGAGATGGGTCATTATGCAAATGCCTTCCCAAAGAGAGATATGAATGATGAAAATAAGCTAGAATATAAGCAGAAAGGTGTAGTGAGATCATTTGCGACTACATCATTAGATGTCAGCCCGTCCAACAAACTGGTATCAGGTACTCTATTCATTTACTCATAATTTGCTAAATTTTTGTTCGATATGGGGTCTACACATTCCTTAATCTCTAAGAAATTTTCAGGTAAATTAGAAATATCACCTCAACAAATGAGACCAAAACTTGTTGTTAAAACACTAGGGGGAAATATTATTGAAAATTTGAATTATAAGAATATTTCTATTGTGGTATTTGGAAATACATTACCTTAAAACCACGTTGTTTTAACCTTATCCAAGTTTGATGTTATTATGGGAATGGATTGGAAATCTGTTCATCATGCTAAGATTGACTATTGAGATAAAGATGTTGTTTTTCAAAAAGAGTTCCAGTTTGAATACAAGAAAGAACCCACATAGTTGATAATATATTAGGAAGTTGAGAAACTATTGAAAGATGGAATTGAATGTTATCTTTCTCAAATTGTTGAATACAAGAGAACTGTTCATATTAATGATGTTCCAGTGGTAAATGAATACCTTGATACTTTTCCTGATGAGTTACCTGGTGTCATATCTGATCGGGAAGTAAAATTCACAATTGACTTAGTTCTACATGCTAAGACAATTTCAAAACCCCCATATCATATGGCTCAAATAGAACTTCTTGAATTGAAAAATTAGTTACAAGATTTGCTTGATAAAGGATTCAATCGTCATAGCACATCACCGTATGGAGCTCATGTTTTGTTTCATAAAAAGAAAGATGGTTCCATGAGACTTTGCAGTGATTATATATCTTTGAATAACATCATTGTTAAATATAAGTATCCTTTTCCTCACATCGATGGCTTGTTTGATCAGATACAGGGAGCTCATTACTTTTCCAAGAATGAATTGAGATCAGGATACCATCAGCTGAAGGTGAAGGAGGATGACATCTTGAAGACATCCTTTCGTACAAGATATGGGAATTATGAATTTGTTGTTATGCAGTTTGTGTTAACTAATTCACCTTAAGAAAATAATATTTCATGAGTTCTTAGATAAGTTTATGTAGTGTTTATTTATGAAATTATGGAATTTTATATGAATAATGAAGAGAATGAAACACATCTAAGGGATGTTTTAAAAACCTTAATGGATAAAAAAATTATGGAAAATTTTGAAAGTGTGATTTTTGGTTACAACAATTTTTTTTTCTTGGTCACATTGTAAATAATAATTGAATAATATTTGATCGGGCCAAAACATGAGTGGTTGATAAATTTACAAGACCCACAAATGTTACAGAGATTCATATATTTATTTGCTTAGTAGGTTATTACCGATGGGTTTTAAACAATTTTCAGGGTTATCTATCCTGCTATGCAAGTTAATTCGAAAAGGGTTTACATTTTTTCTGACATAAAAATGTGATGTTTATTTTCAAGAATTGAAGAAGAGATTGGTGAAGGCTATAGTTTTGGCCTTGCCTTCCCAAAATGGATATTTTTCCATCTAAATTCGTATTTCTTTAAAGGGACTTGGTTGTGTTGTGATGCATAATGATCAGGTAATTTCTTATTCTTCAAGAAAAATAAAGCCCTAATTGTTAAATTATCCCACACATGATTTGGATTTTGTTGCTATGGTTTTTTCTTTGAAAATTTAGAGGCATCATTTATACGGAGCCAAATATAAAATATATACTGACCATAAAAGTCAGAAGTACTCATTCACTCATAATGAATTAAACATGAGGGAGAGAAGACGGATTTAAATAATAAAGGATTATAATTTGATGATCAATTATCATCCAAGAAAAGAAAAAAAATGCGGCAGATGCCTTGAGTCGAAAACATCATGCATCATTAACCATGTTATGTTTGGAACATGATACATTGATTAATTATTTGATAAATTTTGGCTTAGAAGTTATTGGTGTAGGAAATATATTTCATTTGTTTTTTGTTTCAGTGCATTAATTGTTATCAGAAAGGATTATGCAAGCACAGAAGGAAGACTGTGAGCTGCAAAAAAGGGTATAACTGGTTAAAATGGGTAAGCTTCTAGAACTTATCCTTATTGTGTTTTAAGATTTGGGAAAAGGTTTTTCATGCCTTGTGATTCTTAGTTGAAGAAATATTTGTTGTGTGAAGCACATAGTTCTCCATTTTCTGTTCATCCTGGAAGTACTACGACGTTTGGAGACCTTCGAGAGTATTATTAGTGGGATTTAATGAAAAGGGATATTGAAGAATTTACTATGAAATATTTGACTTGTCAATAGGTTAAATCCGAGCAGCAGTTACCGAAGGGGATGCTTTAGCCTTTTCTGGTTCCAGAGTAGAAATGGGAGAATTTATCCATGGACTTCATGGTGGGACTACCAAATACTTCTTGAGGTAACAATGAGATATGGGTTATTATTGATCAGCTAAAAAATATGCACATTTTATTTCTATTCAAGATACAATGTCTTTGGACCAGATTTCTCGACTATGCCACAACAAGATTGTTAGGTTACATGGATTTTCTCTTTCTATTGTATTTGATCGAGATCTCGGGTTCACTTATAACTTTTGGAAGGACCTTCAGAAGTTGTTGGGAACAAAATTAAATTTTAGTACAACTTTTCATTCTCCATCATATGGGTAGTCAGAACAAATGATTCATACTTTGGAGGATATGCTTCAAGCTTGTTCAATGGACAACTAGGGATGTTGGGACCATCAACTATCTTTAGTAGAGTTTTCTTATAATAATACTTTAAATTCAAGTATTTAGATGGCACCTTTTGAGACATTGTATGGGAAGTGGGGTCGAACTCCATCATTT
The DNA here is from genome assembly GCA_963277665.1 of Viscum album. Taxonomy (NCBI): domain Eukaryota; kingdom Viridiplantae; phylum Streptophyta; class Magnoliopsida; order Santalales; family Viscaceae; genus Viscum; species Viscum album. Next base: position 2,041,417,062 of record OY728142.1, on the reverse strand, counting down.
TGGGATGAAGTCGGGGAAAGGATGTTTATGAGACCAGAATTAGTTTGGTAAGTGGCTACGAAAATGAAGATGATCCAGAAGCATTTGAGGATAGCATAGAGCAGGTAGAAAAGTTATGCAAATAGTAGAAGGAAATACTTCTCATTCAAGTTAGGTGACCATGTTTTCATTAAAATCTCTCCTTTGAAAAGTGTGATGCGATTTGGTAAGAAAGGGAAGCTAAGCCCATAGTTCATTGGCCCTTTTGAAATCCGAGAGGAAGCTGGACTAGTTTCATACTGAGTATCTTTTCCTCTGAGTTTTTCTTAGGTACATAATGTTTTTCGTGTTTCGATGCTGAGAAATTATGTGCCCAATTCAAGTCATGTTTTTATCCCAGAAGGAGTTCAACTAGAAGAGAACCTTTCTTAGGAAGAGAAACCAGTTCATATTTATGATTGAAGGGAACATGTATTGAGTAATAAGTTAATCCACTAGGTAAAGGTTTTGTGGAAAAACCCCATGGTAGAAGAAGTAACTTGGGAGTCTGAAAATTCATTGAGGGAAAAGTACCCTCACTTGTTTAATAAGTAAATAAAATTTCAAGGATGAAATTTCCAGAAGGTAGGGAGAATGTAACCCCTCAAGGTTTTTTAAAAATAAATTTAAATTCATGAAACTTTGTTTTAAGTTGATAATTATAACTAGCCTTTTAATGTAATTTTACTACTTCTATGTTTTGAATTTTGAAAAACGGTCATCTCCAATTGAGATCAGTAAGTTATTTGGAGTCTGATGAAACCAACATGTTTTTTGGTGAATAGTAATATATCCTTATGAATAGTAATATGACCCTAATGAATAGTAAATTGTATTCTTTTTTTATTTTCTTAAGGCTTTAAGATAATGACGTCCTGGTTAATTTTTCAATGTGATATAAAAGTAGTTATAGAATTTGAATTGTTAATTTTTGAATTAAGTATGATTTTATTTAAGAATTATATTATAATATTTAGAAAATTATTTTCAAAAACTGGAGTTCATTTTTGGATTCTATAGGTAAAAAAATAGTAAGGTTAAATTTTTGTGTTTTTTTTTCTGAAATAGTTGATTTTTCGATGAATAGTAAAAATATAGTTTTGAGTTTTCGTGTGTTTAATGACATCATTAATGATGTAATAATTCTAGTAGACTTATGTATAGTAAAATATTTTATGATTTTTCTGAAGTGGATAATACCATGGGAAAATACCATGGGCAAGCCCATGGTTTTTTAAATACCACTAATGAGGTATCCCATGGATATTATTAAAACATTCCCTCACTTTTTCTATAAATAAAAACCCATTCCATCATTAAATTCACTCCAAATTCCTCATCAATGAATATATTCAGTTATTACCTCCCTATTAGTCTTACAAAGGTTTTATCAATCCCCCAAGGTCCCAACCATCATGTTCTAGTAGTTACTCTACAAGGAAATAAATTATCAACTTCATTCTTCTTCCATTCAAGTTCTCTTTTATGTGGTATAAAATTAAAGAGTCCATACCATGTTATTATTTTAATATTATTCTTGTTCTATTATGTATTATGATTCCTTTTTGGATGGGTGACCCTTTTCCCCTCTCTTCTTAATGTTTTCTAAAACCATGTTGCATAGTCTTTGGGCTGCCGAATTTTTGTAATGGATTTCTCAACTATTCTTTTATTTTGAGTTTCTTTCTTTTCTTATTCTATCCTCATATACTCTTACCAAAGAGGAATGAAAGATCTATAAATCAATTATATTCATTATTTTCTAATTTTCATGGAAAATTCGTCATTATTCTTATTTTCTTCTCCCACTTATTCAAGGAATAAAAACACTGTTCATGGTGTGTCGAATAACCAACATCATGGACGATGTAATTTCAATTTTCCTTAATTCCTTCAAGTAAGGTCATGAAAATATTATTATAGTTGAACCAGGTTATAATATATTTATTATGTCTCATCCATGGTTCTGGAATTCGTTTTTACAGATGGTTTTAATTTACAAAACAAAAAGAGGTCATTATTAACAAAGAACCACTAAAATGATCTAAACAAATACCATTAATGTTTTAACTTATGAATAATCCTCATGTAAAACATCAAAATGATAAATGTTATAATTTTTGGTACTATAAATATTTAAATACCTTTACATTCCAATTCTAGAGTTTCACTTCCAATCGACAAGAACATCCATCAAGAACCGATCATAGTAATAATAAAAAGAACGCTCCCAAAACAATGGAAAGAATAAAATACTACCAATTAAATGGTGAAATGATGTTATAAAATGATCATATAATATGTTATAATGATAAATACGTTTCACTAAGATAATAATAACACTCATTATAAAAGAGGTTGAAACAAGTTAATGTAAGATAGTCCTGAGTTAAGGGAATTATTAACCCGATTTCCTTTCTTTGGGTCAACATTCTACTTCATTATTTATGTTTTATTAAAAATGATTGAGTGAATAATAATTTTAATATTATATTGATTTAGATTTATTTAAATTTTATATACATATTCCATCCACTCAATTCATTCTCACTTTTATTATATTATATTTATAAGGGGATTTTCTTATACAATCCTCTTTTTAAATTCTATTTTACGATATTCAAAATCTATGTTATTATGAAATTATTTATCTTTTATGACAATGTTATGGTTCATGGTAATTATTTATGATTAAGGGTGGTAACTATATCACCCTCTAATTCATTGGGTATGTGTAGGTTGGAGGTGGTCTGTATGGTTACTCCATGTGTAATTGCAATGGTTACACAAATTGTAAGGTAATCGTGAGGGTTACAAATTATAAGGTAGTCGTGATTGTTAAAATGTTATGAAAGTAATTCCCTAATATACCTTTATGGTTTTATTTTGGTTATTATGTTTTTCATAGATCTTTTTGAAATCCTGTGTTTCACAAAGTATGTTTATTGTGGTGACAAGTATGTCTTTTGAAAATGATTTCACACGTAACAAGTATTGATGGACCAATGTGTTCTTTCCTTTTTTTTATATCCCTTACTAAGATTTTTGTTCCCATACCATGTTTTTAAATTATTCTCATTGGTTATAAGGATGTGTAAGACAAAGAAGGAATCCATTTTAAATTCTTGAATATTTTTCAAAGAAATAAAGTTTTATGTTTCAGTGTTTTATATTGTGAAAAAACTGGAAACTGTTTTTAGTAGTATCGTCTTGTATGAATATGGTTGGTTATGTATGTAAGGTATCCTAATTCTCGAAAAATCTAAACTGAAAAATATTCTCAATGTGTAATAATGTATATTCTTGACTGAAATTCAATATTAAGTAATGTTTCATGGTCGGGTCCTTATAACTCATGAGTATGGAACAGTAATAGGAGAATTCAAGTGTGGATAGGTGTTTGAATAATGGAATACATATGCTAAAAATAAATTTAAAATGGTTCAAATCACTTTATTTTTGTTTTACATGGAAACTATTTTTGTGGGAAAACTATTTTGGGTTGGTATTTCATTGGATTTGATATGAAATGTTAAAATGATTTAAAATGTTTAATGTATATTATTTTATATAAATTTTCTAACTTGTTCTATCCTAGTGTCATGAGTATAGAAGTCATGTCAGTAAAACCAAATGAGTTTCATTACTCCCCATCTTCTTGGGAACATTGGTATTTTTTTTATATTTTTTATTGATACATTTGTAAGGGAAAGTATTTCATTTTCTTAGTGATATATTGTGAAACATTGGGCATGTTTTGTGGTGTTTTAGGTTATAGAATGTTGAGAGATATAACGTTTGTGTATTTGGATTTGTTGAGTTTTTTTAGTTTTGAATTTAACTTTATACTCTGATATTGTTTTTTGGATTATCAAATGTACTCTAATATGGTTAATTGTTGTAGTTTAGAATTTTTTTCATTTAGTTTTACTTGAGTTGTAATAATTATTATAATGAATCATTTATTTACTATTCGGTTATTTTTTTACATGGTTTGTTTAATTTATTTTTAAATTGAAAATCATCCCCCAATAGTGGTTGAAGTTCGTGGAATTTATTGTCATACTTTGGTGTATTGACGATGTCACTTAATGGCTAGTAACATCTTTTCCCCTTCTAAATCCAATTAAGAGGGATGAAATGTTATAGCTTCACCATTAAGTCTTAGAAAATCATTAATATCAAGATTTTCGAGGCACTTAAGAGGTACATATTATCTTAAATTAATGAAGTGTGCATGTTTAGTAAGGTGATCATTGATAAACTATATTTCATCATTTCCCTATAATTCATTGGTAATCTAGTTACAATTTCCATTGTAATGACATGTCATTTATCCATAGAAATGGGTAGGGGTAGCATGAATCCTTTAAGATTTTTTCTCTCATAATTCACTTATTGACAGACCAAACATCTGGATACATAATCATCAATTTCCAACTTCAAATTTTCCCACAAAAAATGTTCTATCAAATATAAAAACATCTTAGTGATTCCATGGTGTATAGAGAAATTAAATCTATGATAATAATCTAATAATTTCTTTTTTATCTTAGGTATGGATAGAAAACATAACCAATTTCAAAATATCATAATTCCATCTTTATTTATGATGTTTTTCAACTTCCATTCATTCGAATCTCCAACTTTATTTTGAAATTTATTATAATCCGGATGATACAATTTTATCATCTCCAATAATGATGGCTTGAAAAATATTTGAAAAAGTTTTGATGATTAAATATCCTTAATAATTATCATATTCATATTTTATAAATCTATGAACATAGGATCTATCTCAATCCTCATTTTGTGAAGAACTCTTGGACCATTATTTCCCAATGAATCCCTTACGTTATATTCCTTCAATGGGTAGTAAAGTAATGAGAAATCATAATCATTGAGTAGCTCAAGACATAATATTTTCCACATGTTAAGCTATTTCAATGAAAATATATATTTTATAACCTTTAGATCTAATTATATCTCACATATATCACCACAAGGATAAGGTATACATATCATCCAATAAATGGTTGTTTCTACCAACTCAAGATCATGAGTTGGATAGTTCGGTTAATGAGTCTTTAAATTCATTGATGCATATGAAATAAATTTTTCAATCTTCATAAGGACAGAACCAAGTACCTTCTTCAATACATCACTATATGTCACAAATCCATCATTTCTTCATGGTGTATTCAAAATTAGGGCATTAACCAATACCATATATGATTATTCATAACATTATTCACATTTCTTTTTTAATATGAGCATAACCCCTTTATGTTTATCCTTAGGTAATGGGTTATCCCGTTGGGGAAAAATTATAAATAATCCCTAATAGTAACCTAAAAAACCAAGGAATCTGCATACCTCAGTTATGTTCATTACTGTATGAAATTATATGATTCCCTTTGTTTTTTATGGATAAACCAAGATTCTATCCTTAGAGATAATATGGAAAAGAGAAAAAAAATTTGAATCCACAATTCATACTTTATAAATTTCCTATATAACACCTTTCTATTAAATGTGTCAATAATTATCCTCAAGTGAGTCTCACAATCTTCATATCTTTTTTAGTACTCGAAGGTATCATCAATAAATATGACCACAAATTTATCAATATATTTCTTTAATACTCTATTAATTATATCCATAAAAATAGAGGGTTAATTAGTTAATCCAAATGGAGTTACTATAAAATATTTATTTCCATACATAATTTGAAATTTTATCTTCAGTATATCATCCTTATTTACTCACAATTAATGATACCCATAATAGTGGCCAGTCCTTCAAAATATTGGGCTCCATGATGCTAATCGAATAAGTCATTGATGCAAGAAAGAAGACAATTTTTCATTTTCGTAATAGAATTTAATTCCCTATAATGAGTTCACAACCTCAGATATCAATCCATCAAATTGATGAAAAGAATAGGGGCTCCCCATGGTGAATATTATGGTGTATAAATATTTTTTCACACAACTCCTATAGTTTAATCTAACCCCATTAATTCCATTGTGGCTATTCTATAAGGATTCTTTGATTTAATTATTGAATTAGGGATCAAATAAATTGAATAACAAACTTCAAACCTTGAAGTATTTCTTAGTACTTATTTTGGTAAAAATCAATGTATTATTATACAATAGGTATTTCCTTTATTTAATTATTACCTTTTCCATCCATAGTTGGTGTTTTATTTTCTTCCCCAATAATTTCATCTGGAAGGTAAACAATGGGTGGATCTTGGATTGGATAAATTCAGGACATAAATTTTAGGGTCCAATGTAATTTTTTTCTCTAACCATACCAATCACTGGTATCTCATTATGAAATCAGAAGCCAAACCATATCTCATTCACCAGATTCCCCTATTTCACTTATTTAACATAGAAATTATGGGAAAAATATGAGTGAATAAGGTCATGGATAACCATATTAGTAGGATCATTCCATTACCATACATTGAATCATCCCCTTGAATTTTGATAAATTTTAGGTTTCCTGATGACAAATTATATCAAATGAAATATGTTATTCCTTGTTATGCTAAAATTGTAAATTATTTATTTGTATCCTATTTGCTTTTTGATTTCATCAAAAACCAAGAAGATTATTGGGAACATAAGTTCCTTAGGTAAATTTGGGTTGACCCCCACCATTTTCTCACATATAGTGATCAAGTATTCCGAAGATGTGTTCTTAATAGAACATTTCAGTATGTCCTTAGTTTTTCCCATACCCTCACTTGTGGGGGAAGCATTTCTCCCCAATATAATTCTCTCAAGTTACACGATTTTAGCCTATTTTGGCCAAAATGATTTTTAGATTCCCAAATTATTTTAATGATTTTACTCATTGTCAATGGATGTGTAATGTATCTAAATAAAAGGAAATTCCACCAAAACCATTTCACATTTATCACATTTTTTATGGTTGGGGAATTTTCTTTATGGTGATGTTCCCTAATTAATTTGGAAACCCGAATATTCTTCTAGTAGTTTATTACATATCAAAATGGGTAGAGGCATTAGCCATAAGGAATGTAGATTCAATGATAGTTGTGAAATTTTTTTTGAAACAAAATATTCTTTAGGATTGGAAAACCTAGTTTCAGAATCAGTGCTGACCATTTTCATTTCTACAACCGAAAAATGAAATCAATATTTTTGGTATGAGGTCATATAAAGAGTTTTTACAGAATATTACACACAAACTAATGAAAAATATGAGGTGTCAAGTAATGATGTATAACAAATTCCTGAAAAAATGTTCAACCCAACCAAAAAATTAGAGTTTTATAATCACTGATTCATTATGGGATTACCAAACTTCCATATAAATTTCCATTGGAATGTCAAAATATAGAATTTTATTGGATGTATTTTTCACCCTTCTATTTTTGATATACCATCGAGCCTGCTAGGACATTGAAAAATGAAATTATAATCTTTTCGTTGGATGTTTTTATAGGATGTTATATATTTTGGAGCTAAAGGAAATGCATGTAAATTCATATTAGAACTTCATGACTGGTAAGGAGATAATTGAGGCTGCCGAAGACCACCTCATACATAATAGTCAATTCCAACTCTGGAAGAATGTTTTCCATTGTAAGGAAAGGTTGATGTTTCATATAAGTAATATTCAATCCCAATAGTTTGTCCCATACACTATTACAAATGTTTATCCATTTAAGGATTTTATATTTCAAAATGAAGATACAAAACAAATGACACCCTCATTGTTTTATCCTTCTTTCCAAAATCCTCATTTATTATATTGAATAAACTACAGAATTTAGGTGTGTGGGGGGCATTCATATGTTAGTTATTAATTTCAATAATCCTTCTTATTTTTCTTTTTTTACCTTTCTTAATAGTATTTTTACCTTTCCCCACCTTTCCCACAGTTTTGTGATATAATATCCATTTTTGATTCCCACTAAATCATGGAAATTATTTAAAATACATGAGGAATATATCTATTTCATGTTTTAAAAAATTTAAAAAATTATTCATTAATATGTTGTGTGTTTTATCATGAAATAAACATTGTGGTTTTATTTTTCCCAAAAAATTGTTTTTTTAAATTATATAAATGGTTATATCATTGTGATAACTTTTAGAATATTGATACCCTTTAATGTGAGTAGTTTATTATAATGTGGGCCACTAAATATCTCCACACATATTTCACCAAACCATGAAGTGTTAATATTTCTTACTGAAGAGAAGGAAAATATATTTGAGATTAATACTTCTCTACATTCCAAAATGACTTCTCCATATTTTCATTCCTTATCCTACATATTTTATTACTGTACTAGATTGATATGTATGTTTTTACATTTTATTTAACTATTGTATACCCTTAAAAAATAAAAAATCATTAAATAATATTAAAATATAGTTACTATTTATGGGAAGGATAACATTTACATTAAATAAAGATATCTATGTCAAGATAATATTGTTTGGATAATGGGAATTCTTAACTGAGTGGGTCATGAAGTTTTATTTGAAAGAATGTAGGGAAGGTTCAGTCGATAGAATAATATAAGATGAAAAATAATAAAAATCTATATTCACTTGATAGAAATTGGAAACAATAGAATGAAATGGTTTTCACATATACATGTGGAGAGTTGGTGGAATTGTGAAATTTTAAATTATTTTCTCATATTTGTATGATGCATATCTTGGAATTTCATTCTTATAGAATGTGTGAGACATATTTTCCAATGATCATTGACAATAATTACATGGTATAGTTTTTTCATTGATCACATTGATATCATGAATTATTTTGTTATGTTTTAATTCATCATGATTTTTGGAATATCTACATGAATCAATTTGGAAAAGTGGGTTTTACCAAGAGTATAACTATTTAGGTGTGTGGGTGTGATTGTGTAGGTATTCTATATTCATTTCCACCCTTATAAAACTAATTTAAAATAATTTTTAATTATAAAGTACACATTTAATGTTAAATTTTACATCTCACTTAGTTGAATTAGATAATTTTTATCACTATTATAATTGTAAATTTTATATGTGTATACTATTTTTTATAGGTGTATGTGATTTAGAGTATTCAGAATGAAGTTGAAACCTAATGGGATTAACATTCCCACTATTATGCACATTAAAGGAAAGCAGTGATTCCAATTAGGATGAAATTTTGTGATACAATCCCAAATATAGTGAAATACAACACATTATAGGACACCCAAGCCCAATTCCTCCATATGTTGGCTCAACTGAGATGATTTTTCATGATCATGTCAGTAAGGTCCCACCATTAAAAATTACATAATCCTCAATTAAGTTAGTAATTCACATTGAATATCATTTTAGGTTTAGTGATTTAGATAAATAGGTCATAACTTATAAAAAACAACTTGAATAATACTTAAAGACTCTTCTACTCACTATCCATTTTATCATATAAAATACTTTAAAAATAAACATGTTTAGTTCCTTGTTTTAAATGGCATCACTTTTCCTTTATCCCATCCTTGACCTTATTTATCATTAAGTCCTATGAAAAACATTTCAAAACATGGGATGAGAAAAAAAGATCAGAAAAGGATACATAATGAAAGGAAATTTTTAGTCTTACAAAAACATGTAAACCCTAAAAACTATATCATAAAGTAATACTTTTTACCTTTAAAAAGTATAAAAAACTTCACTTAATATAAACTCATTTGTTTCCCTTTTCATAACCAAAAGTTAACCATAAATCATATTGAAAGAAACATATAACATATAAATGTATCTTGGTACATAAAAATTCTTAAATGGAATAACCATATGGTCCACTTCCACACATATCACTAAATTGAATAGCTATACGGACAACTTCCATACCCAATGCATTTGAGGTTATAAAGTAACCAGCCATCATTGGTTTATCACGAATCCACCCGCCATTTGGATTATCACGTAATCACCTATAATTTGTTTACCAGGTAACTACCCATAAAATTTCCATGTACCATTACACAATCAAAACACTTAAAACAATAATAAAGGAAAAATAAAATTTCCAAATTTTTATCATAACATATCATTTCAGGATATATATATAATTAGTTCATTTAAAACATTCATAAATAATAGTTTTGAATCAATGTGTCCCATACCAATATGAAACATTTAAAGTAATTTAGACATCAAGACACTCAGGTATATATAAATAAATCATCAAAACTATTTTTGAAAACATGTATATTATTGAGAATGTTTTAGAAGAATAATCCTCTATAATATTTAAAACGATGTTTTAGTTAAAGAGTCCCTTACCTCTTGAAAAACACTTGAATAAAATTCAGTAAGGAATAAAATAAAAAATTAATTTATATATCATGAGAATATACTATTTCCTGATATAATCTATCTAAAAGGATGTATATACACATTATTGGATAATAAGTGTGCATGAAACAAGATATGCCTCAATAAAAGGAGGTTGATAAAAAGTCCCTTACCTTGAGTCTGATTCGTCCCGTATGTTCCTTATTATTCTTGAATAATAAACTTATGTTAATTTATAATTTCTTAATAACATTTTTAAAGTTTATTATTCCTTTTATATCACTTATTACCACATTATAAAAATTACATAATTATTTAATTTATATCAGCCGTTTTGTCAATATTAGGTACTGCAGTTGAAAATGATCTTGCTATAATTACAATTTTTCATGAGGTCAAAATTACAATATATCCAAAAATATTATTCATATGTATCATGTATATTCAGTATATATTTATTTATAATAGTCTAAAACATTTGGAGATTATAAATGAAATGCATTGTTCATGGAGACGGTAAGTCGTATGTATGCATGAACATAACATTAATTTCCATTTCATATTTAAATGAATGAAAACATAATGATAAATAGGTATATTATAATTATATTATAATATCATATTTTATATATGTTTTATAAAGTCAATAACTCCATCCTTTATACGTTCTATGTGTTTCATGAAAGAGTCATATCACTTTGAGGGGGCGGCAGTTCGCAAATCCTCAAATGAAATTATCGTGTTTACACATCATGAAAATAATAAAGTTTTGTTGTAAATAAAATTTATGGAATCATAGAGACAATATAAACATAATATATTTCATTTATAAATACACTTCTATCGTAATTTCCACCATGAGAGGTGGTTGGAGAATATCGAACAATCATCGTTTTGTGAGGTAGCAGTTCGTTGTACATAGAAACAGTATTTTTGTATCCATTAGATGGAGGTGTGTGTCAGTGTAGTTTAAATCCTTATCATAAAAACATCATAGTATATTTTTTATACAGTTTTTTATGTAATCATATAATAATAATAGATAGAGGGTGAAGAATTAAAATAAAAGAAATAACTTGATAGAATAAGTTACCTCTAAATTGGGTAACTCACTTTGGTTTGAGCCAAAAGGCTTTATTGAATATAATTCTGCCTAAGGATTGTAGGAGGATGTTAGGGATGTTGGGATATTATTTTATCAGTTTTTGGATGATCCAAGGGGCTTGAGAGGTGGGTTCAAATGGGTATAGGTGATGCCATTTTATAAGAGGGAGGAGGGGCACTTTAGATAAGTATTGAAATAGTATTTTATTATCCAAATATTTTCAGTTTAAAATGTCACAAAGTATTTTATTAAAAATGGAATATTATTTTGAGTCAAAAACGTCTCAAAAAATAGGTTTTAGACAAGTCTATGTCACATATTTGACATTATCTTTTAGCATTAACCATTAGTTAACTTATTTGACTCTTACCATGTATTTTTTAATATCCATACTATATGGTTAATATAGTTACTATAAAATTTCAAATGAACCTCAAGTGATTAATTAATGAAATTTTCAATATTTTATAAGACATTTTTCTGAATCCCAAATTTTAGGACTATTATATCAGTTAATAAAATAATATTTGTTTTAAAAACACATTTATGTCAATTTTTATACTATTAATATCTTGACGTTTTAAAAATCATTAAATTTTTTATTATTTCTAAAAAACATCATCAATTAAAATATAACAAGTAAAAATCATCCAAAAATTCTTTTATAGCCTAGAAATTTTCAAAATAAATTTATTTTAACATTTATAATCTCATTTATTTTAATCAATCATTGCTGTGGTAATCACTACATCATCATTGTGTCATAAATAAAATTATTTATTTGATGTATAAAAATTAAAAATAAAATAACTTGATTTAGGAAAGATTTTTCAATTTATAATGAATATTTAATGTCGAAAATATCACTTATATAACCCCATATAAATTTTTTTTGTACTAATAGATACATGTTTATGTCAAAACATTCTTTACATTAAATTAATTATTATAAAATGCCATTTTCACATCAAAGTTTCCCCATGGGGTCCCAAAATTGACCCAGGGATTACTATGATCATAAATGTCTCATCCAATAGTATTAGGACATGTTTTAGGGTAGTTTAATATTATTATAATATTAATTTTTACCCTTATTTTCCAGATTTACCCATTAACCATGGTAAATAAAATAATTACTAAAGTTACTATTCATAATGTCTACAAATAAAAAATACATATTTACACAATTTGGACCTCCTGATTACAAATTCAAAATCAATTTTTTCAAATTCAAAACACATAAGTTTTAAAAATTAATATAAATTTAATTATCATTGTCAAAACCAAAAAACGTGTTTTCAAGAAGTAAAAACTACCAAAAGATTGACATGTTTTTATGTCCAATAACAATGTGACATTACTTCCAATGTCCAAAATTGTATTAAATGGTAAAAATATAATACAATTAAACTTTAAAACCAATAAAAAGAATAATCTAACTATATTAATAAATTAGATGAAATGGATGTTTTTAATTAAAATGCTGTATTTTCCATGATTTAAAAAAATATGAATTTTATCATAAAAATACCAACATCTCATCAAAATTAAAATTTTATGTTCCTATTTTTTATAAAAAGTTTATTTTTTCAAATAGAACCTATAAAATTGGAAACTTATTTATTTAAAAAAGGTTTTCCATCAAAAGGCGGTAAATGATCTTGTAAAAATATTAGAGTATTTCAAGCTTAAAATCAGATTCATTATTATTTGAACTCTAATATTCATTGGATAAATTTGAAAAAATTTAATAAATATTTAAAATATATGTATAATTATTTATTTTTATCCCTATAAATACAATGACTATGAGTTAACTAACATTTAAAATAATAATATTATTTTTCGGTATAACTCAAATTTGTGTAAAACGTAAGATTTCAAAGAAACCTATTGTTGTGTGTTGAGTATGCTTCTAAGAAAAAGTGTCCTCTTTAACATAGAATTAATATATTATTCAAAAATATTAATTGATATGAAAATCCATTATTCTATAAATACCTAGGTTGTTACAACCTTCCCCCATTTAGAAATTGCGTCCTCGCAATTTTAAAATTGGGCACGGAATCTTTATTAAAAATACCACATCAGAAAAAGATTCCATAAAAATATCACATTTAAAGAAATGAAAATGAGTAAAAATTTCCCCTAAGAAAACACATACTAAGATTCCATGTTGAAGAACATGGATATGGAATAGAAAATAACCATCAAGTTATGACGTAGAGTGATAGAAAACAAGATTAGAAGAAAGTTAACCACCAGAAAACCATAAACATGTGATGGGTTAAACTGTCTTTGATTCCCCAATAGTAAAAGTGAACAGAAAATGTTTTTGTTATAAGTTTATTTTCATAAATTTGAGGAATTTATTTATTATATTGACTATGAACATAAGGAAACATACTCACTTGTCATGTAGAGTTTTATTCTTCAATAAATATCTACCAAAAACTCATCCATTCTCCAAACAATGAGAATTCAAGATGACTTGGTCACACATGAAGTTCTAGAATAAACTTGAAGAGAATAACATAATCCCCAAATTATGAAGTATATATTTCCCTTGTATTTAGACATTAAACAAAACCAAAATGGTTAGTACAAGATCAATTAATCCCCAGAATGGATAATCTTTTATCGAAAGAAATACTACTCATAATCTCAAAAATTCAAAAATCAATACCCAAAGTTCAAAAAAAAACAATTCAATAAACAAATTGTCCTTAAAATTATTCAAAATAATCCAAACTATGTTTCAAACCTGAAATTCTAAAGGATTTGATCACATAGTCTTCTGGGATAAATTTTAACATTTATCTCCAAATAACATTGACTAATTTTAATGTCTTATACTATAAAGTAAATAACCTAATCATATATTATGTATGATAGAATAATAATTTCCATCAATAACCCAAATTGACATATTTCCACAATAAAAGACATAGATTCTTCCAAAATAAAAATTAAACAAATACTCCTCAAATGAAATCCCATCGTATTCTATTTTTCTTAGGCATAAAGTGTTCCTAAAAGAGAAAAAATCATACAAAATAACCTTTATCATTTGATCACTAAATAAGTTTCCTATTCTAAGGATATCCATTTGATTAAACATAAGTCAAAAAATAAACTTATTCTTTATTTATAAAATCATCTAACTAAAACGAATAAGTCATACTAACCAGGGACTTCACATAGGAAAGTGGTAGGTGATAAATCCTAGTTGCACTTTGGTTATGGGTTTGATTCCCGAAGCATTGTCCGATTCAACAGGTTGTCACAGGGTCTATGTGTTTTCCTTTTTCATAAATTATAAAATTTTATTACATTCCCAAAAATGAGATAAATTCATCAAAAATAACCATAACATATTTTAACCTCAAATGTTTTCTCATACCTCACATTTGTATCCTAAAAAGTTATAACCTATAATTTCCTCAAATTTAAGGATCATATAAACCCAAATGGTTTTTATAACTATATCCACAAAAGAAAAGATAATTATTCATCAAATAGAAGTTTCAGATAATAATCTTTAGGGTTACACATACAAGATAAAAGTATTCCAAAGTAATCCCATTAAAAAAGAGCAATAACACTTTAAAACATTTCATCACACATATTTCTAACATAACACTCAAATTTCTAAAATGTGGAGATCTTAATCATACAGCATTCTCCATGATCCCTTAATAAATTTTTTCCACTTATTCCATAATACTTATTACTTACAAACAAAACCATGATTTAGATCATAAGATTCAATAATATCAAATCATCTACTAAGAAATAATACATATATTTCATAGGTCATTTTCAGTTTCCTTATCCTCAATTAGAATGGAATTAGGTATTGGTAAACATGTATTTATATGGTACTACTAATCCAATTCCCAAACCTTCTTCGTAGGAAATCAATTTTCATAATGACCATGCACAACACATTTAAAACATTCAATTGATCCCTTATAAAGAACTTTTTTCCCTTACCTAGAGTGAATAAAATGCTTCTTTTTTCCATGATAGGTTATTGCTTTACGAACTTCACTATCACATATAAAACATCTTCCCAAACCTTGGATTCATTTTACTAGTTGTTTCTTTCCACATCCTTGACACATGGGTTTTTGAATATACATTCATCTATGATTATTACTTGAACTTTCATCAGGATTTGTTTCTAGCATATATGATGCCTTGTAATAATCACCAAGGTTCAAGTGGTCCATCATGACTCCATATAGTTGGTTGAGAATATCCAAAAGTTTTCACATTACAACTCCCATTTAATTCAATAGCTTATTCAGAAAACCTCAGCAGTTTCCTTCATACCCATTGTTACATTGGTTTTTACTATATGCCTCCATTTACTAAAACCAAAATGGCTAGTGTGAGTATATCTCTAAAACCATCACATACTATCATATAAAGATTGTAAGCACTAAGATATACGTATTCATCCTATCTTAAACTCATTCAATTTATCTAAAATAACTATGATTATTTACAATATGATAACCATTATATTTATGTCACTTAAGCTTAAATAATACCCTAACCTCTATAGTTATCTAAACCGGCCTCTGTTACCAACTCCAAGGCCACATCCTTAAACATTACATAATCTTAAATTATGTTAATAATTCACATTGAGGGTATTTTCAGGTTTAAGTATTTAGAGAATTTGGTCATAACATATACAATACAACTTGAATATTACAAGAAGAAACTTCTACTCACTATACCTTTTTTTCATAAAATAAAAACTCTTTAAAAAGAAACATGTTTAGTTCCTTGTTTTTAACGGCATGAATTTTACTTGATCCCATCCTTGGACCTATTCGTCTTTAAGTCTTGTGAAAAAAAATTCAATAGTTGGGACAAGCATAAAAAGCTCAGTAAGGGATACAAAATGAAATAAATCTGTTATTATTTAAAAAACATGTAAATCATGAAAACATTATCATAAATTTATAATTTTTACCTTTAAGAAGTAGAAAAAACACTTCACTAAACATAATCTAATTGATTACCCTTTTTGGTACCAAAATTTTACCATAATGAACATAGAAAGCAACATATAACATATAACTGTAACTTGGGACATAAACATACTTAAATGGAATAACTATACAGTTTACTTCCACACATATCACTAAATGGAATATCCATACGACTGACTTCCATACCCAATTCATTAGGGTTTGTAATGTAACTACGTGTCCTTTGTTTATCATGGATCCACTTGCCATTTGGTTTATCACGTAACAACTCTTCATTGGTTTATTAGGTAACCACGCGTCAAATTTCCAAGTACTATAAAATAATCATAACACATAAAACAATAATAACAGAAATAGAACTTTTTTTCATTTCATTCACAAGATAACATTTCAAGAAATTGATATAACCAGTTCATTTAAAACATTCATAAATAATAGTTTTGAATCATTGTGTCTCATACCACTTTGAAATTATTGAGAGGATTTTAAAATTTAAAACACTCATTCCCATACAAATACATCAATTAAACCATATTAGAAATAATGAAATTAATGAGAATGATTTAGAATAATAAATATTTAAAACATTTAAAATGATGCTTTAGTTAATAAGTCCCTTTACTCTTCAGAAACACTTGAATAAAAATAATTAAGGAATAAAATATAAATGGAATTTAGATATCATGAGAATATACTAGTTCATGATATAAAGAGTCAAAATGTCTGTATATACATATTATAGGATAATAAGTGTGTATGAAAATAAGATATGCCTCAATGAAAGGAGACTGAGATGAAGTCCCTTACCTTGCGTCTGATTCATCACGTATGTTCCTTGTACTTACGGAATAATAAACATAATTTCATTTCTACATTATTAAGAACCTTTTTAAACTTTATGATTCTTTTTTTACAACTTATTACCATGTTATAAGAATTATATAATTATTTATGTTATTATTGATCGTTTTGTTGATATTGGGTACTTGAGTTGAAAATGATATTGTTATAATTGAAATTTTTCCACGAGGTCAAAAGTACATTATCTCTAGAATATTATTCATTAATATCATATATATCCAGTATATATGTTTTTATAATATTCTATAACATTTAGAGATTATAAATGAAATGCATCGTTCATGGAGACAGTAAGTTGTATGTACACATGAACACTGCTTTCATTTCTATTTAATATTTAATGGAATAAAAACAGAATGATAAATAGGTATATTATAATTCCATTATAATACAATATTTTATATATGTTACACAAATTCATTAACTCTAACCTTTATACATTCCATGTATGGCATGAATGAGTCATATCACATTGAGGGGGCGGTAGTCTGTACTTCCTTAGATGAAATTATCATGTTTACACATCATGAAAAGCATAAAGGTATGTTGTAAATAAAAATTACAAAAGCAAAGTGAAAGTTTAAAAATAATTTATATCATATATAAATACATTTGCATCACAATTTCCACCAATATAGGTGGTAGGGGAAAATCGAACAACCATTGTTCTGTGAGGCAGCAGTTCACCATACATAGAAATAGTATATTTGAATATATTAGATGGAGGGTTGTGTATGTGTAGTTTGAATACATCTCATAAAAACATCCTAGTGTATTGATGATACTTTTATTGTTATGTGATAAAAGAATAATAATATGATATAAAGTGAAGAAGTAAAATAAAAGAAACGAACTTGAGAGAAGACGTTACCTTTAAATCATGTAACTCCCTTAGGTTTGATCCAAAAGGCATTATTTAATTGCATTATTCCTAAGGTAAGGATTATAGGAGAAAGTTAGGGATGTTGGGAGATTATTTAATCAGTGTTTGGATGATATAAGGGGCTTGAGAGGTGTGTTTAAATGTGTTGAGGTGTTTCTCTTTAATAAGAGGGAGGAGGGGCAGTTGAGGAAGATATTGAAATATTATTTTATTATCAAAATATTTTCTATTTCAAATGGTGCCAAAGTAATTTATTTCAAATATAAGGCGTTTTTGAGTCAGAAAAATCTCATTCAATAAGTTTTTCACAAGTATAAGTTACAAATTTAACCTTATATTTTATCTTTAGGCCTTAGTTAACTAATTTGACTCTGATCATGTCTTCTTGTATATTCGTACTATATGGTAAATATTTTTATTATAAAATTACAATAGAACCTCAAGTGATTAATTAATGGAAGTTTAAACAATATATAAGTCATTTTTTAGAGTCATTTATTTCTATAACTATTATATCAATTAAAATATAATATTTTTTAAAAAACTCATTTATGTCAACTGTTATACTATTCAAATAATGACTTTTTAAAAATTCATAACAACTTGATTCAATCAATAAAACATCATTAATTAAAATATAAAAAGTCATAATCATCCATAATTTTTTTTATGGCATAAAAATTTTCAAAATATATTTATTTTAATATTTATAATCTCATTTATTTAATTAATTCATTAATAAGGTAATCACTACATCATCATTGTGTCATAACTAAATTTATTTATATGATGTCTAAAAATTAAAAATAAAATACCATGATGTAGGAAATATTTTTATATTTATAATTAATATTTATAGTAAAAAATATCATTTATATTACCCCGTATAAAAATTATTTTACTAAAAAATACATTTTTATGTCACGTTTTTCTTTACTTTAAATTAATTATTATAAAATGTAATTTTCCCATCAATGTGGCTCTATTGGGTCACAAAATATACCCAAGTATTCCAAGGGTTGGAAATTTCTCATCAAATAGGATTAAGATTTGTGTTATAGTAGTTTAATATTTTTATAATATTATCTTTTACTATTGGTTACCATATTAACCCTTTAACCATGGTAAATAAAATAATTAATGATGTTACTATTCATAATGTCTAAAAATAAAATTACATATTTACAAAATTTGGACATACTGATTCCAAATAAGGAATAAATATTTCCAAATTCAAAACATATATGTTGCGGAAAATAATTTAAAATTAATTCTTGTTGTCAAAGCCGAAAAATGTGTTTTTATGAAGTAAAAACTACTAAAAGATTGACATGTGTTCATGTCCAATTTAAATGTGAAATTACATAAAACGGAAAAAAATGGATTAAATTATAAAAATATAATCCAATTACACTTTTAAAAAATTAAAATAATAATATAACTATATAAATATATTAGATGAAAAGGCAGTTTTGAATTATATTGCAGTATTTTTCACTATTCATATAAATATGAATTTTATTAGAAAAATACCAAAAATTCCTCAAAAGTAAATGTTAATATTCTTATTATATATAAGAAGTTTATTTTTTCAAATAGAACATTTAAAAGTAAAAATACTAGATTGAAAAAGGGTACCCCATCAGAAGGTTGTAAAATGATCTTTTAAAAATATTAGAGTATTTCATGATTAAAATCAGATTAATTATTATTTGAAGCATATAATATTAATTGGATAAATGTAAAAACATTTAATAAATTTGTAAAATCATAATATTGTTATTTATGTTCATTCCTGGTAATACAATGGCTATGCGTTAACTACCATTTAAAATAATAATATTATTATTTGGTATAAATCAATGTTATGTGCAATGTAAGATTTCTAAGAAACCCGTTGTTGTGTGTTTAGTATGTTTATCAGAAACAGTTTACTATTTAACATAGAATTAATATCTTATTCATAAATATTAATATATATGAAAATTTATTATTCTATAAACACCTAGGTTATTACAATGTTGATGTACACTATGAGGTACATGTCGAGCCATTAGGGAAGGGTCACAAACCATGTGATAGGGGTACACTCCTTAAGACACGGTGACAATCCATGTGATCATAAAATTAGCCCTAAAACCATAGATATCACTGAGAGGTCCCCACATGATATGGAATCTCAGATTACATGCTGCGTGTTATAGGATATTCTAGAATCTCAGCGCATGGGTTCCATTCAAATTCTCAAATTCTCTAAAAACCAATCCAGTTATTCCCATTTCTATAATCCAAGAGTGTCATAAAATGATCCCAACCTCTAAAAAGATCAATAAGATCTATCCATCAAATACATTAGGAAGATTCCACCGACCATTATTGTCCATTATGTTCTAAATAATAAGAAAACCAATCATTTACACCACCTGATTCACCGATGATTTAATTTTTTACCATGGTCGCGTCGTGTGGAGCTTGGATCTATGATTTCAAACTGTTGCACCAAGAAATTGGTGCACAATGTTCGATTTTATTGTAAACATTGAATAGTTGGACAAAGATTATTTCCCATGATAAGAAAACAAATATGGGTGAAATGAAAAACCACAAACATAATGAATAAAACATGACCAATGATATTGTTGTCCCTGACCCATTTTTGTGAGAATGATAAACTAATAATCGATGACAATGATATGAAACACCAAATAAATACATGAGAATAAACTCATCTTAGAAGATGACTGCTCTATGAATAAATTTTTTGGTTGTTTGATTCACTTTTATTATAGAAATATAAAATACGGAAATAATCCAATCAAAAAAAATGTCCTACATTAATTTGGATCGATCACTGATGAGTAATGGATTTACACGATGATCATTGGTGAGATCCTTTGATTCTATCAGACACTGGTCATCAATATTCGATATGGCCATTATCTATCAATAGTATCCCCTTCAATGATCTCTAATGGCTATATAGTTATTTTAACTAATATGTTAATTTATTAAAACCTATGTTGAATGTTTTAATAACACAAGTAATATTTTCTATAAACAAAATAACTTTTCTATTTTCTTATATTTATAATTATTTTTGTAAAATTAATATTTGTATTTTTTAAAATTGAGATAAAATACCCATGTATTGTAATAAACCAATTAATTTCATTAAATGTTTATTAATGATAATTTTATAAAATACATAATAATTTTTGTTGAAAATACTTGTTTCTAAATAATGGAGTTTACTTGTTACTTGTGTAAAGTTTAAATTTATATTTCCTCCCCCTATGGAAAACGTTTTAATAATTTTATATCAAAATTTTATATAATAATTTTAAAATTATTCAATAATTACAATATAAATCTTTTCATTAAAAATAATAACCAAGGATAAGAATGAGTTACCTTCGTAAAAGTAGTTTTTTGTAAAGTAAAAAATGAAATAAAAAGTTTAAAAACATTAAATGGTTGTGCAAAAATGAACTCATATAATGAGCATATGGCATAAATTTTTCCACACTCATTATTCTCTCCATTATTTTATATTATTGGATCCATTTGACCATTTAACACTGATATTAAAGTTTATATTGTTATGAAAATTATACTATCCTCACTTATAATAGTAGACATCAACCAAGTATTAAAGGAAACACTAATTATTATTTTAATCGTAAGTCTCATAACTTTTTTATTCCAAATAAATCCCTATCCTTAATTTGGTTTCCCATTTATCCATGTAAAATAATTATTTTATCAAATTCCACAAAATACTACAAGAAACATTTCAAATTTTCAATGAATGGTTTAATCGCACTCCATTATTTTTCTTTTCCTTTTTTTAATTTTTTAAAAAACCAATAATAACTATTTCAATATAATAAAATTAGTATTATAAAATTATTTTAATTTTCTGGAGGGATAATCATTATCCATTTTATTCCATTTCAATTAGAGAAACTAAAATATCATTTTTTCATATATGCAGACTACCAACTCCAAAAATCATTATGTCTCAATATATATTACAAACATACACTACTAGTTCTAAAAACATGTATAATAAAATATTATTATACCTATGAAATTGTGATGATTTTTACTGGATAAAATAATTTTTTAATTTCTTACATTCTATGGGAAATAAATATGATGATTATAGATATGTGCGGGTTACCTTCTCTATGAATGTGATATATTTCATTTTATTAATAGAGTATTTTTTATTTTATTCTAATAAAAATAATACCATTATGGTTTTGTAATAATAATGTTCTTAATAAATAATAACTTTCGTAAATGTACTCACTCAATGATTATAGCTTCATCTTGGATTGGTCTGTTTAACCACATATATGAACAATGTTATAAATTTATATCATGTGTAACTTAGAAAACATAACTTTTGGTGATATTATATAATAATATATATATAATTATATTCTATAATTTAAAAGGTATTATCAATCCAATTATTAATATACCACACCACACTATTTAAAATTACCAAAACAAGCTCTTCACTAACTTGTTCATCATGAATCATAACTAAAATAGTAATGAAACTATATTATTAATTTATAAATAAAAAAATTTATAATACCTACTATTATATTGGAATTTTGAAGTTAAAATATATACGACTAAAATTGATACCACCTTCATGCATCTAATACCACACAATCAATAGAAACTTGTACGATCTGATGACAAAAATAAAATATAGATAACTAATACATTTTAAAAATATAACAATAAAAAAGTATATAAATTTATTATAGGTATAAATAAGGTTTCATATAAAATGTATTATTATTATAAATATTTTTTTTATATGAGAGTATAAATCACTTTCATAGAATTCAGAATATATGTTAGGGTATCTTTTCTCAATTTTATCCCCTTATGAGATGTTTCTAATTATACAACATGTTTCCTTCTATATGGTGTATCTACAAACCAAATTTTATTATTTTTATAATAATTGTTTATTTAATAATGGTATTTAATGATTCATTTGAAATTATTACCATAAAGTAATTTTGATTAAAATATTTCTAACATTGTATGTGTTATTTCATCTCAGTTATTCTTCTTTGAGATATTATGAGTATTAACCACTTCTTTCATTTTTTATGTATATTATTGGAATTGAATTTTATTTATCATAATTTATTCATGAAATATATTATTTAAAAAAATCATGTTTTTTCATTCATGGGTTTCGATTCTAATGATATAAAGGATATATTATATTTTTAAAACCTAATCGAATTTATTTAAATTACAGTGATTATTTTTGAAAACATGTTCTCATAAGTTGGGTTATTTTGTCAAATTAATGTATATAATTTTCTTATTCTAATTTATATGTATTTACAATTTTATGTAAGGAATTAATTTTTTAATTATTATTACATGAATCATTAGTATATTCGCAAGGTTGTTTCCTCTAAATTTGATTTCTATAAGACTTGTTTTTTTATGAAAACAATTCATTTAAATGGTTTGGGTAATACATATTGGATATATATAATATCAAGAGTTATAATTTATTTATGGTAATTGAAGTTAAATTTCAAGCCCTCCTATTCAAGGGGATTTTGTTAAAACATTCTTAATCAATAATGAATGTTAATAACTCAAAAATATATTTTGTTAAGTTATGATATTTCTTATTGAACATATTTCATCCATTATTTGATTATTCAATAATAAAATTGAATAAGTTGTTTTTTTTATTTCCAATTTGGGGAGAATTTAATTCTTATTTTGAAGAAACTTCAATGATAAATTTAATTTTTATAAAAGTATTATGTTGTTATGAAAAATTACAATTCGTCTAATGTAAGGATTTTTCCTTATATGTATGTGTTTTCTATTCTCTCTAATGTTTTCTATTATATTTGGAAAAAAATAATGTTTCATCTTTTTTTATATCACATTTCCCTTTCTCTCATTTCAATAGGTTGATTTATTACAATTTTATGATGTGTGTTTTTAAAAAAGGAATTTGAAAATAATAAAATGTTTTTTCAAACATTAATAATAAAATTTTGTATATTCCACTCCACATATCCCTGAGATAACACATGTGAATTATTCAAGGATCCAAATTTTAATGATATTTATAAAAGTAAATTATAAAAAAAAGATTCACTTCACCTCTTTAAAAACTTATCTTCGATGTGATGACAACACCATCTTTTATGCCATTGATAAATGTGTTTAAAAAGCACTTTTAAATTATTGCTTATATTTTTTCCTTTATCTCTATACGATTTATTTCCTTGTAATTTTTTTTAAATTAACTATATATGTTATTATGTGTTATTGTACTTATTTTTTCAACTATTTACACTCTTCTGGTCTATTTTGGTGATACAATCTGTCAACATTACTAAAATGATATTTTATTCCATGTGTTAATTATATTGGGATAAATGATTCTTTTAAATTGGGAAACATATGTGTGGATGATGCTGATGTTTGCGGTTATATATAAACCTTAAATGCATAGTTTAAGGTTAATTTAACATTTAATGATGAATTGTTTCCAAAAAATGTTAAGAGAATCTCTATCCAAAATTTTCTTTTTGGAATATGATATGATAATATTTTCTTAAATTTTTTTATGTAAATGTTAAAATAAATCTTTCTTCAATATTTGTTTTCAAGTGAAGGTGACAGGGGAATAATTTACTATATGTTTTTTTTTGATCATAATGTAGTGATATTTATCAATAAGTTCTTCATTTGGACCTGATTTCTGAACATCATGCGGGTAGCTTTGTTCGCAAGTTGTTGTGTTAACATGGTACATGTAACATGTTTCACAAGATTTTATATTCTTATGTTTGTTCAATAATTCCCTATTATTATTTGTTTCAATGACATACTATATACCTATATAGATATGATTATACCCATAGTCCCATGAATGATTTCTAACTATTTTTAACATGGTATATAAATACTAATTTGAGGTTACATATCTTTTTATAATGAAAAATGACCAACTCAAATTTCCCCATGTTATTTTTAATAATATATTTCTCCACTAAAAATGTTTTCTAAAATTTCTACTATATAACACATGATGTTATGTGGATAAGTATTCCCTTGATAAAAATTTGAGCTCACACAGTTATTATGTTTTTATTCCCTTAGATATGAAGATGAATACTAAATTTTAAATGTCTAGAATAGAGTCTAGTGTAGCTTAATTGTTGAGAAATTATCATAAGTATGATAAAATTAATAGCATTTGGTTAAAATATTGAGAGGCAATAAACCATCCATTATTATGATTACGTGATTATTGTGAGATATAGTATCCAACTTATGCAAAGTATAAAAAATATTATTAAGTTTACCTTTGTACATCTCACATGATATTGAATCATGTTGTAGAATAATATATTTCTAGTATAGAACTATGGTGAACATGTTTAGGGATCCACTTTATAGTATTTTCATGCTCTTGTACTAATTTTTTTAATTGATTAATAGTTTCATGGTTTTAAAACAAGTCCCATATATATTTTCATATGGGGTGAAAACCACATTATTATATACCACATTATATTATCAAAATAATAAACTCTATGAGGATTTATTGTTATTATACATACTATCTATTACCCATTACATGAGTGGTTAATAACCAAACCTCTATAACACACCAACCATCATCCATTCGTGAATTCATTACTATAAATTTCAAATTCATTTCTATAAATAAATTCCCAATACATCTTGGGATAACTATGTACAGTTGATCTGGCTCCAATTATAGCCTCTAAATGTCATGGTTTAGTTGGATCCACTATTGCGATAATATTGACCCAATTTTTTAATTACTCTACAAAAAAGTACTTTTCCAAATATGATAATCAATCCACTATTGAACCATAATAAATATTAACAAAGCATATAGAATTATATAAGACTTTAAATAAAATATTTATCCACTCCAAAACTCTAAATATATCATTTTTTATTTCCATTAATTTCATACAATCACTTATTAGGTAAACTCTAATAATCATTATATATATGAAACTGAACAACAGAATAACAATACTTGCAAATATCAACCTTATTTCAATTAATAAATAAGATATAATATATATATCTTCATTAAAAATAATAATATTTTATAGATAATTCAACCATTGGAAATGAAACTTCATGAAACATAACAAAATAACATATAAAATTTAATGGAATTAAAAATTTGTTACATTTATATTTTAAAATGTGATATGGAAACCAAAAACTTGTTGTATAAATTCAAATATAAAGATAATGATATCCTTATATCCTTAATAGAATATTTTTTAAATTTTGAAAAATATAAAATGTTTTAGAGAGATTTACCCTACTATGTAACTTCTCAATAACTTTTTTGAACAACTTTTGAGAGAGAAATAAAAATATTTTTTGAAACTAAAATCTACCTATATATCCTTCAAAAGAATCTTGAGAGGGAATACTGTGGAAAAATAATTTTGATTTTGTTTGGATTTAAGATTTAGATGAGGATCTAAGGAAATATACAGTGAATCATGATGAATTTTATATTCATTTCTAGAAATATATATTACATTTTACATTTAAGTAAATTAGAAACTAATATATTAACCATGGTATTAAAACATTGTATTTAAATTTTTGGACATGGTTTTTGACATTGAAATGTTTATTAATGAAAATACCTTAAATAATATTATATTGCATATGTGAATGAATTTTATAAAAAATGATTTGCTTTTTGAATCATAAATTTTATTCTAGGATTTGGAAACATACTTATATTGTTGGAAATTTAATGTACTTAATTTAGGAAAATGTATTCATAAATGGATATATTTTTTCTTTTATCATGAATATATAAAATTTATTACATTTTTATAACAAAATAATGGTGTTATAATTATTAGCATATACATATAATAAATATTTAGTATTTACACAAAATTTAAATTTTTTAGAAAAACATTCAAAATTACATAGTGCATAATTTTTAAATAATGATTCCAAATTTTATTTTTTGTTAAAATAATATTCCATATAATAAAAATTTTATTATTGAATAATAATATTAGTGAATTGTAAAAACACAATTTCAGCACCATAATTTTAAATAAAAATTGAAATATTCTTTTCATTATAATATATGTGTGGGAAATTATAATATTTTTAATATGCCAATATACATGATTAATATTTCTTAATATTATAATTTTGAATGATTATTTATATTTTATTAGAAATAATTACAAAAATAATATTACTATTAAAATGGTTTAATTCCCTACATTTAACTTCCAATGGTCATTTTACTCTCCTAATGATCATATTACCTCATATATATACATAAATAAAAAATAAAAAATCATTAATATCCCTCTCTAAGTTTATATACCATGTCTGTTTATTTTCTTATTATTATCTCTATAACTAAAATTTATCATATGTATTTTTATTTATTTTTTGGAGTATGATCCACTAGAGTTAATAAATATGGTTTTTACCTATATTTTTATGTGTTTGTTAAGGGTATTTTAATCTATCATAGGGAATATATATTTACAATTTTTTGTTGTACTATTATGAAAAAATAATATATTTCAAATTATAAAACAGTTATCCTAATGATATTTCAATTTATGATATTAGAATCTCAACACTAATATGAAAGAATATTTCTGTTGAGAAAATGAAGATTGAACCTAATGTGTTTATGAATTGAAAAAACCTAAATAATGAAATATAATCAATCATTGGTCTTTGGAAGTGTTAACTGATTTTACATAGAAAAGTACTCATATCCTCCTATTTAATTTTGAAAAAATTATTTCATTTTCATACAGAATCATAGTGTGTTATTTTTTGTTATATCCAGTGAATTGAATATTACAATCCACATTTTCATTAATGATTTTCCTGATCCACAGTCTATAATAGGGTTTTAAATACCACGATCAAAGATATTTATTTCATACATTATTTTTTTGAAATTTTTAAACATTAGAAAAATCATCATCATGAATAAACCATTTCACTTTTTAATTTAGACCACTTCCTGATGTTCCAAACTACGAAACACAAACATCAAATACAATTGTAAAATAATATATTTTCATTGAGAACATATCCTAATAAATTATTAATCATATCATGAATTCTAGTTGGAGAATCCAACTAATCAAAATTAATATCCTTATTTTTATAGAATCATTTTCATGTGATATGAGTAATATTATTTGATAATTTTAAATTTAATTTAGTTTATTACTGAAAAAAATTAATTTTTCCAAAAAAATATTTTCTTATGGAAGTGGAATAAAATCCAAAGTTTCATTTCTCTCAATATTATTTAGTACTTATTACAACATTAATATCTAATCTTCATGTTTTAATGATTATTTTGCACTCATCAATTTAACATGTGAATAAAATATGATATGATTAGAATTCATATATGTCCATTGGGTATAGAAATCACTAATATTGTATCTAAAGATTTTATAAGCTTTTACATGATTTGAAGTCTTCTGATGTTAGTTTTACCTTATGAGGGGAAATGTTCATCGATGGATATTTCTTAATTTTTATGAGATTTTTTAAAATCATCATATATATCAAAAACAATTCAATTACACACAAAACATTCTATATGTTATTCCTAATTTTTACCTTTAATAGAATTTAATATTTGTTATGGATTTCAATTTTAAAAGAGAATAACAACAATATTATAACCTGTATTTCTCATATTCATATTGTAACACCTATAACATCTTCCAATATCATTGTATCTAAGATAAATATATTCATCTCCACTCTCATTAGGTTTAAATTTTTTTTAAATTTTATCTTCATATAAAATGAGATATTTAATACCTTCATTATTTTTTAGAGTGAATTATTTTCAATATATATATCATAAGGTTTTTTTGTGAAATCTAGTAGGAGTAACCATCGATTAAGTGTTTAAATAGCCATAATGTTTTCTATTCTTTAACTAAAATTTGATGTTCAATTAAAACATTTTAAATATTACATATAATATTTTAACATAAATAAAACATATTGACAAAATAATACTTAATTTTCATTAAAGTCTTTATATGTTTTGAATATAATAATATTTTAAATTATAATTTTTTCATTATTATTCTGAAAATTTATTAAATTATTTTTTTTGAAACTTTTAAAATATTAATTTGGTAAATTAAATTTATTTTTCAAATTAACACATAAAAAATATCTTATGTTGAAATGTTTTTATTTTTCAGTAAATATTAATTTTTTCAAATGGTGAAAAATAATTTTTTTTATTGAAAACATCCTTTTGGTTTAATGATATTATAACACTAATTTTTTTAAATTGGAATTAAAAGTAAAATTAGTTAAATTATCTATTAATTAATCTAATTTCATGATTTTAATCATTTTCAAATATATTTTTGATATAAAAACATTTCAAACATTGGAACATTTTCAATATATAAAAATGAAAAAACGTTTTATGAAGATGATGTAACATCTAGAACCAAACATTTTATTTTATCTATTCTTTAATATCATTAAATTATTATTAAACAATTATTATATAATAACAAAATTATATTATACATACTAATATTATTTCATGTTAATGTAATGACCTATATCAATCTCTTATTCCATCAAATCAAATATGAAATCAGCATTCAGGTGTACAGTTCACTACCATCCCGCGAACCAATGTTATTCGTTTTCTCAAAAAAAAATCTCAGAAATGTATAAAATAATGGATATAGTGTTAAAATATATTATATATGATATTATTACTATTTTATAATTTTTATATCACAAATACCTCCTTACATTCTATTATCTAGGAATAAAATGACATTTCTTGTGGTTACGACAGACTACTATCTTGTGAAGCGATGTGATTTGTTCATGATTTACATGGAGGGTAATAAGGATGGGTGTAATGGAAATATATGATATATATAAAATAAAAATTATTACTTAATAATAATATAAAATTTTTATTTTATTTATATCAATATTTATAGAAAATGTAAATAATATTCATGTGAACTTACAACCTACCATCTCTGTGAGTGGTATATTTCATTTTCAATCTCTAACTATTATGAATTAATATAAATACCAATATAATGAATAAATTTTATATTTATTAAATATTTAATAATTTTTATATTATTGATCCATGATCAATGTAATAGGAATAAATATGACAATTTGAGTCTTACATAAAAAATCAAATTTCCTTCCTTAAATGTGACTTTAACATGGAGTTGTTCATAAAGGGGTACAAAAAGGTAATAATTAAATCATATATTGATTTATATATATAATTATTTTAATTTTATTGATATATAAATAACATATATTTATTATAATTTAGTTTTTAAACTGTATGAATGATTTCAAGACATATGTTATTGGTTTTTACCCATTTTCCATCATTGAGAAATATGTTATGTTATAAATATATCTTCTTTTATGAGGTGCATGCACAACCAAATTAAAATATATTTTAATGAACTTATTTATTCTAATGATATTATAAAATTAATTTAATGACATTATTTCATGGTGATTATGATTTATTGTCACAAATTTGGTAAGTCTTATATGTTACGATCTCATCCTTTATCGAGATTGTTTATGATTATTCTTCCAATGAAGAAAGATAATGATAAATCTGACAATAAAAAAGAGAATTTTATTCTCCAATGGTTATTTCAAGAAAATAAAATATTTCATTTCATTTTTTCCTCTTAATTTACACAGGATTTCAATATACATTTTTTTTAAAAATCATCTTTATTTATCTCTCTGGTCGATAACTATTTTTCATCTTAAAACATTCTATATAAAAATAATTTCAATAATTTTTTAAAAAAATTTCAAGATGATTTATAAATTAATTTTTCCCCATGTTTTACTTCTTAAAATAATTATTTAATGGAATCCCTATTTTTCCCAGAAAGACTAGATTGGCTTTTACCAAAAAAATTGTAATGAATCATTTTTTTAATATACACATCCTAATGGAATTTAATTATTTCATAACCTTTTCATACATAGAGTATTCAATTATTATTATTAAAGGTTATTTTAAATTATAATAATTTCAATAAAATTTTATGAATTTTTAATTTCTGTTAGTAATATTTTCAATGAAATGATATTTTCCTCAAAAAATATATTAAGTAATTTATCTATAAAAGTTATCTTCCATCTATGAAAAAAAATACATTGATGTAACTAATGATTTACTGGGGAAATTTTCCATAGATAACATTCTTTTTCATTCTCTTAATTTTTTATATTTATGATGATATAATTTTTATGAAACATGTTTCTATTCTACATTTTATTCCATGATAAAATTCATATAAAAATCACTTTTTTCCTAAGAGTATTCCAAGATGAGATGATGAAATAGTAATGAAATTTATTTATTTTATACTATTTATGATATGATAGAATGTTTTATGAGACCATTTTCTTTTCAATGGTTTATATATGATGAATTTTTTATTATCTTATGGAGTAGTTCTGTGTAATTTTCATTATGTTACATGTGAGGCCTATACATCCCACCAATGAATTGGATAATTATTGATATATCATGAGATAAATATCACTATAATGGGGATTTTACCTAGTTTATTAAGGTAATTTTTACCCTATTATAATCCTGTGAGTATACCATGAGTATTATGATGGTTTATAGAGTGAATCCATTCCACTACGATAGTATTGTTAATGATCCTTGAACTAATGTGGAATTGATATTATATTCTTTTATGTGTTCCAAAACTATTTGTCTTATGATAATGTTATGTTTTCATATTTAATGTAATTGAATTCAATTATTATTTATGTCTTCTGATATTCCTTTATTTTTTCCATGACATAATTTTATTATCTATGATATTTATTTAATTGTTTCCAAATTTTATTCCCATATTCTCATACCCATATTCACATGTTAGGGTGATAAATCCCTAGTTTACCATTACTGAGCATCTAATATCACCCTTTATTATTTTCCCATTTTCTAGGTTATGATGAAGGATATTATTTATAAATTGTCTATAATGGGTGTTAGTTATGAAAAATATAATGGAAGATTATGTAAATCACATACGAATTAATTTGTTATGGGTAAATGTTTCCAAATTAAGAATAACATTATAATCCTCTCATGTGTTGTTATGTCATGTAATGAATATTAGCTTAAAATATGTAATATCTATGAAATATATTTTGAGTCTATAGAGTCTGTATCATAGGATAGTTTTTTGTAACTTTTGTATATTAAGATGATAAAACTTCAGTAAGATCCCTATGTATATTTCTAATTATATGTATAAGGATAAGACTAAGGATTAGTAAAATTATAGGAAAGTGGACTGGAATTTTAGTAAAAGATAGTTGGAAAGGTTTCTAGGAAATTACATCTTTGTATGGTATGAATAGTGTATGGTGGCTCTAGTAAAAATTTAAATAGTGGTAATAACTCCAAAAATGGTGTATTGAGTCGAACCCAATTATCACCCGGTCCTACACAACATGCCTTGTTTCACACCTGGGTTGATACTCCTAGGGGATATGCTTTGACAATTAACAAAATATTTACAAACCATCAGCAAGGATATGAATAATGAGTATAAATGACCAAGGTTATGGAGAAGGATTTATATATTAAAAATATGGTTTCATGATTTTGACATCATATGAGTTATTTTTTGATGATTATGTGGTTCCATAATAATATTAATATCTCATAGAGTATGATTTATTTTATCCAAAGGATGGGACCCAAAGGAACCATGTTAATTCTGAGCGTAATGGAAAGTGTAATGACTATTATATTCAATATCCAATTATTATAGAAGATTGATTTAATAATATTGTTTATATTGTTACATAAATTATCATATTCTAAATGATTCCGATGATGCAAATTACAAAAGAGTGAACAACATTATTTTCAGTCCATCATAGGGAAATGTCCACATTTCTGTAGTGGATAAAATGATATGATAGTTTATAAGAAATGGATTAGTACCACATAAAATATATATTTCATTTACATTTGTATGAAACAAGAATGGTCATGTTGGATTCCTATCATATAGAAGTCTAATCAGATCAATGGTGGATTATCATCCTGAATTCAAGGGGGCATGATGAAATTGACTCCATGGAGTAGGATGTGTTAATGAGATTATCTTTAAATAATTATTTCACTAATATTTTATTTAATTAAATATAGAATTAATTACTCTATATAAATGATATGTGTAAAGATTCTATTATTATCTATGAGAAAAATATAACAATACTTTTTATTTGTGCTTTTAGAATTATCATCCAACCTAAAATTATTGTTAATCAATTCTTCAGTGATATAAAACTATTTCTATGATAGTTTTCTTCTATATAGGTCATATTTATATATGGAAAAATTCTTTTATGTGTGCTTATTAAGGAAATGAAGACCAAATTTATGAAAAAATCTCAAGGTTTTAACAAGAAAATTAAAATGGATTTCAATTGAATCCTTAAATACCATGGAGAGAAGATGATGATATTTCCATTATACTGAATGTGTTGAAGGAAACATGGAAACAATTATAGGAACTATAAAATGATTTTATTTATGGAAGGGACGGTCATCATGAAAACAAATATTGAGGTGATGGAAAAAAGATAACTCATAATGAAAATAGAGAGAAACATCTACATAATTCACCACCCACAATATGGTGTTTCAAATGCAAGTAGTATAATTATTGTGCTAACCAGTACCCATATCCAATAGTTAATGATGATTATTGATTTCAGCATCCTTTCAGTTTGAGAAACAATGGAAAATCACTAGATAAAACTATTTCAGATTATGGGTGAAATAACAAGACAATGAATGATATATTTACCGTCAACTCTAGAACTACAAATGTCTAATATGACTTTTAGTCTACTCATTCTTTCATATTTGAATATTTTTATAATGGTTTCATGATTCCTCACAAATTTTTATTATATAGAAACATAAGTGAAATCCTCTAATTATATAATGATCACATATCAAATATATGATTCTTATCCATTTGATGATTTTGAGAATTTACTTCCTATAGATTTTACAATTATTCCCCTAGTTGAATTGGAAATTATCATAAGAATATATTTTATTTCTCTAAAAAAATCCCACATTATCATATGAGGAAGATAAGTTAGGTCTAGTATTCTAAGACAAAATAGAATAATTTATTATTGAGAATATAAATAAGAATATTTGATGGAAATAAAATCCACTATATAGGTTTTTATTCTTATTCAAGAGGGGGTTTTTCCTCTGATAGTTATGGAGAAACTAAAAAATGATGACATTGTTTCTATGAAAAAGGTTTTTTATTCCATTCCAAAATAGATCCATATAATTCTATAAAAACAATATTTTTAGTTCTCAATATAACTCATAACTAAGTACACACCAATTTTAAAAGAATAAATGATGAATAGCCTAGATTTAGTTTTGGTCATTAATAAAGCTAGTTCAGGATAACTATGAAAAAAGATTACTTCATCGAAGAGTGTCACTATAGAATGAAAATTTTCTATTTGTTTAAAAGAATTATGGAATGATGCAACTCTGCATTGATTATGCTGTGCAAAACAAGATCATGATCAAGAAGAATTTTCCTTTACCTCATATTTGTTCCCTTTTTGATCTACTGTATAAGGATCATTACTTTTCCTTGATTGGCATCCATTATGGCTGTCATAATTTAATTTTCATGAAGGTGGATATACACATGAAAACATTCTGTACATGTTATATAGACTATGAATATATACTAATTTCATTATTTATTAATTATAAAAACACTATGTTCATGGAATTAATGAATATATTGTTTAAATAATACCATGATAAGTTTCTAGTCATTTTTAAAGATGATGTTAATATTTATTTAATTGGAAAGAAAAATTATTAAAATCACTTAAGAATTTCACTAAAGACCCTATAGATAGATAAACTATATGAAAAAATTATGTTGCCCAAAATTTGGCTGAAAATGTTTTCATTTATATGGTATTATAATCTCAAGATCGGGTATATTTATAGATCCATAAAAGGAGGATATTGAATTTTAGAGAAGAACAAACATTGTGACTAAGATTTTTAGTTTTCTTGGTGTAGATAGATATTATCGACGATTGTTTAGAATTTATCAGGACTATTACCACAAAACCACTTCAGTCAACCCTAAACCGGTCACCTGAGCCAACAAGTGGCATAGCCTAAATGTAATTTCCTATCCCCATGGGCTGGAAACTAGTGTCAGACATGAAGGTAAACACCATAAAAAATGATTTTTCCAAAGAAAAAAATATGAGGAAATAAATGAAAATCAAACTGAAAAAAAAAATTAACACTCATAGAGGAAATAAATAAAATGTTACACGCACCACCATGTGACCTCATGGGTCACCACCAAAAATTGAATGGAGATCACCCCAAGAGAAATGTGAAACTGGGAGAACATGAAACAAAAATGATATAGAATGCATGAGCATAGAGATGCTCATTATGAATTCAAAAATAAAACATTCCTGATGATCCCCCTATAAAAGGAAGTCCTTTATTGATAATTTCAGAATATGATATATAAAAATATAGTTTTCCACTCCATTACCAAAATAAGTAACATGATTTTACTTTTAATAATAATCCATTTTTCATTTCATTTTTCTAAATCAATTACTAAATCATAAAACACATTGAAATGAATTATTTAAAAAAACAACTAGTTCCAAAACTACCGCTTTAATATAAAAAAAGTAAGAGTGTTATGGGATCAAATAAATATAGGTTCCACAAAAGAAATCCTGGACATACAAGTTTGAAACAATGGTAATTCCCTAAACATCCCTATAGTGATCCATATACATACAAGGTTTAGAACCACTTCTTAGTGCATGGTGAAGCTCTTGTGTCTATAACCAACTAGCCGCCCTCAACTGACCAATCCAATGGAAAAAACTACCTAGATTAACAAAAAATCTAGGGGGTAATAACACATCTAATAAAGGTTGATCAGAAACCATCATTAGACACTCTAAAGCACACCCATGAACCCATGGTTGTAATAGTAGTACTATGTAAGTAAGAGACCCACGCACAGTTGACTCACCTTACCTTTCATGACCACACTTGCCTACCCTGAACACGAACACCCTATATGATAAACTATAATGTGATATCCCTATTATAGAGGTTTCAAATAGATATGTATATATATATATATATATATACGTCATATCATCCAAGGTGCCAATCGGGCTATCACGTCCCATAAACATTTAAAAAATTTCACAAAGAACATTACGTTTCCAACCGATCATTCACACATTCAAAGAGATATAAGGTTCCAACTAGACCTTTAATACTATCATTAAAAACATACCATAAAAATATTCCAAACCAAATTCACATTGTAAAGACATTTCTAATTACATGTTAAAAACAAAAAACACACATAAAATGGGAAAAACTAGCCTTCATGTCCTTGAATTGTCAAACCATGCTTCAAGGTTCCAAATAAGCCAAGATTAAAATTACACATTTAACTAAAGGTTTTTTTACAAAAAATATACTTCAAAACTAGGAATCTATTAGTAAACTATTCTAAAACACTTAGGACAACTTCATAATTAAAAGCTATTTGTAAACGGGATTAGAAAAGTTATGAAAAGAAATGGGAAACCAATTTCCAAGATGTAAAATCAAATTCACCAAACACATATATATATATGCCAACATATATAAATAAAACATGGATATGTAAACACATTTCAAAAAATAATCTAAGAAATCATGGAATTCAAAATAAAGTCACTGTCATAGAGGATCTACCTCAAACAGGAATCAGACCAAGCTGAGAAACTTTATCACTTGAAGATTTTGAAAAAAAATTCCCACACCATCACACACATAAATTCTCTTGAATATAAATATATACCCTTAATCTAATGTATATATTCCCCACAAATGGAGGGAATATGTGAAAGTAAGATATATATATATATTTAGAAAGACACATAGGTACCTATGTATGTGTGTTTGTACACCACCAAGGACCACCAAAACTCTAATTAATTAACCTAAAGGGACCAACATCATTTAGAAAATAACGAACCATTAAAGGAACCAAGGTGAAATTTGAAAACCAAGGAATCATTAAAGAAACCAAGGTATAATTTGAAAACCGAAGAATCATTAGAGAAACCAATACTGAAGGGTAACACCATTTTAAAGTGACATCTTCAATTGAATGTATATCCATGTGTGCACTTTATAATCCCATGGATGTGATAATAATCTAATGAAACACTTTAATATTCATGAAAAAATTACAAACCACATTCTCAAAAACACCATGTTTCTTCCATCCAAACCCAAAAACTCGCATAATTTGGAAAACACATGCAATCCCATTAAGAACAATGGAATCCATTATTAAACCTTACGACACATCTACCAAGCTATCATGTTATAAAATTTTTCATACAAACCCAAATTCAAAAAATCAAAACACCACCATAACATGAATAAGGATAATTATTTCTCAAAACCACCCAATCCAAATCATCTTAGTAAAAAATTTCATAGAAAATTCCTCCTGAATCAACCATTTTATCTATTCAAAGCCAAATGACATTTAATCAAATTCAATTAGTGTATTCAGACTTCTTAACAATTGAAAATACACATTGAAGATAATTTTTAACAAAATAAACTACCATAAAAACACTATAACAAGGTAATGTCACTAATTACTAGTGTGGGAATCATGTATAAAAAATTATAGAACCACTGAAGCATCAAATAATTTTCATCAGAAATAGAGAAAAATGGAATCACCCACCTCAATGTCATGTGAAACAGATAAATTTTCAGTGGAAGAAATAATATACCACAATGACCAATCCTCCCACACTATATAAGGATAAATATCAAAATAGATATACCCTAAATACTAGGGTTCTTACAAACTAATGAAAAACCCAAAATTCAATGTAAAAACACACGGGAGGGGGGAAACCACGTGCTAGAGAAGCAGCGGGAGGGGCGGTCACTGCCAGTGGGGGAGAAGACGGATGGGGGGGGGGGGGTTCACTGGAGGTGTTGACGAAGGGGAGGAAGAACAGTGCTGGTAGGAGGAGAGGTGGAACAATGGGGCAATGCAAGAAGAAGGTCTGGTTGGGTCCTAACTAAAGTTGGAGGTCTATCATAAAGGGGATGCACAAGGTAGATTTGTGGTGTGATAGAGGAGGTCGGATTGAGGGTTGCACAAGAGAAAAAACACAGGGGAGGTGGGGGTCACAATTCAAGAAGGGGGGAGGGGTGTAGTGTGAAGGGGGGGTGACCTGACTATGGTTAAAAAAATAATTAACATAAAACTTAAATGAAACTAAAATAAAAATACTACTATTAATATTTATAATAATAACACAATAATAATAGCATCAATAAACTTAATAATAATAATAATAATAATAATAATAGTCTAATAATAATAATAAATATATTATTATTATTTTTAAAACATGATTTAATTTTTCTCTTGTAAATATTTTTATTTATTTTAAACT
Organism: Viscum album; assembly: GCA_963277665.1. Lineage (NCBI taxonomy): Eukaryota > Viridiplantae > Streptophyta > Magnoliopsida > Santalales > Viscaceae > Viscum > Viscum album. Next base: position 2,041,378,134 of record OY728142.1, on the reverse strand, counting down.
ATTGGGCAACTGCTTAGTCATGTAGGCCAACCGTACTGTTACAGCTGACCATGCAATTCCTTTTCACCAGCCTAAAACCCAGCAAAATCATAAAATATAAAAAAATTAAACATTCACTCAACCAGAACCTCAATGAGAGTAACCATAGCCAGGAAATTATAATATAAAATAATTTTAATGGTCTGGGTGTGACAATTATTCCCACCACAAAAACATTCTGCCCCAAAAAAATCAACAACTTGAAATTTAGTCATAATTTCAGTTCATTCCCAAACACCACTATAGAAAAAAAGGAATTCTGGGGTTATTATTTATTCCCCCAAGTCTCACCTGATTGAAAAATTTGAAACCAAAATACTAGAGAATATGAGATTAATATAGGGTTCTCACCACCATAAGAACTCAAGTATCACAAAAATGTAAAATGCAAACATACAACCCTGGGGAGGGGGGGGGGCGTGAGAACCCTCAATCAATTATAACCAACTTTTATAGTACGACTGACGAAAAAACACCACTAGTACTTTGAACTCTCGACCAAATAAAAAACCCCAACACAAGGGGAAACCCCCTAGAAATAACTTAACCAAAACAATGATCCAAAGAAAAAATACATACACCAATTCATTCATAGGATATTTCATCTCCAAAAAAACACATCTAAACTTAGGTTAACCCATACAAGGTCTAAACCATCATTAACAAACAAATGCATGATTTATAAAATTATATTTTTACAAACATGACTATTTGGATTATAATAGAACACGTTCCTCATAATCTCCCCATAAAATGAGACTTACAATGGTGGTAAAACCTGCGCAACAAAAATCATGGATGGAAAGTCTTTAAATGTTCTAATCCCACGATGAAACAAAAAACTCGGACTGAGGTTTCACACCCCCAAAAATTCTTGACTGTGCACATGCTTCACCCCAAGACCTATGGTTGGGGCTTCAATGGCTGAAGCATCTCCAAGATTGAAGTTAGGAACTAGAATCCTCCAATCAAAATTCCTTCTTCAGGCAAAGATTTCTTCAAAACTTATCTAGATATCCGGAACAACCACAACGATGATATTTCTTCATAGTATTGTGATATGACATCTTCGAGTGTCCAAATCATCTATACCAGTGGCATAAAAACAAATGGTCTGATGAAATAGAATCTAGAACCATTTTAGAGGAATCTATATGAATAGGTTCCTCCATCATTCTCCCCTTACATGATAGGGAGTCTTCGTGAGAAACAAGATACACTGGACTTCAACTGTCTGCACTCTAGGGACTGACTCAGCTAGATTCACTTCATCTACTATTCTCTCAAAAAATGATCTTTTGAAGAGAGGACCCATGTCATGATCTATGTGCAGAGACATACTTAAAAAAATCCCATGTCATCCCAACTCTCAATTATGGATGGGCTAACAACTCCCATTTACCCAATGTTGGACCTTCAAACAACCCTAGGACAGCTTGAACTCTAATAGCCTTAGGGGTTCACAACATCCTAAATAAGAACTATTTCTCTTCAAGACACATAAATTCATCTAACGGGCCCCAATAACTTTGAAGAACAAGGGGAAAATAAAAAATAGTAATGATTCATTGGTAACATTGGGGACCTTTCAGGGCAGCGTACTCTAAACAACATGAGGAATATAAAACTGAAACTGACATCTTGAAAAAACACAATTGAAAAGTCCACCCCATTTCGAGACAACATTTCTGAAAGTTGAAAAAACACTAACACAACCAAAATAATCTTTTTCAAAATAAACATTTTTCATTTACATTCCAAAACTTCCTTATCCTAAGGCCATTTTTCATATTCAAAATCCACTTTTTACAAGTCATAAATAAACTCCTCAAGGAAAAAAATTCCAAACCCTTTTAATTTCAAAAAGAATACCCATGGAATGATATGAATAATTACATGTGTGTTTATCCATTTCCATCCACATTTTCCATGAACAGGTTCCCCACACACATGTGGTCCTCCATAAGTAATATCAAGGGTCACAACCTTCCTTTAATCATCATAAACAAAAAATTTACCAACTTCTCAATTCAAAACACTTATAATTTTAAAACACCATTACCTATTTAAATCCATCTAAGAGAAAACTTTTTCATTTCAATTTCCTCTATCATTTTCAAAAGTACACGTACACTAACCAGAACTAAATAGAACACAACACACAACAAAACACTAGAATGAGGAACTAGCAATAATTCTTTACCGAACAACATAGTAGTGAGACAATCCCAATGTAAGAATAAACAACTAAGATGAAATTAAACCATGTAATCCGACTCCACATGGTACACTACCCCATGTGAAATCACAGCATAACACGGGCTTGACCCATTTTCACTCCTCAATCCAAAACAAATCAATACAGGATAAGGAATTAGTTCCTGAACAACCCCTGGTAATATAGGTTTCATCTCGAGTGGTGGTGATCAAGCACTATCCCATAACCAACCTTCTGAGCCCCAAAAGTCCTTATCTCTAATGACCAGACAACCCAAATAAGAATGTCCTCCTCTGATACCATTTGTCCATAAACCAACCCAGGTAAAACATAAACTGGCCACCAGAGCAGGCATGTGGCATGGCCCAATGGCCATTCTAGATATCCATAGGTTGGAAACTAGTACCAAGCATCAAGTTAAAATTGTTGAGAATGATTTATCCCAATAAAAAAAGATAAAAAAATAAATGAAACTTAAAATGAAGAATAAAAATAAGGGCTCACCAAGGAAATTAATAAAATTCTATACATATCTCCATGTGACCACATGGGTCACCCCCAAAAATTGAATGATGCTTTCACTGAGAGAGATGTGAAACTAGGAGAACCTAAAACAAAAAAGATAGAGTAGGTGTATTCATTGAGATTCTCTGTAGGAATCCCAAAATAAACCATGCCGGATTCTGCCCTATAAAATCAAATCCTTTCATTCTAATTTGAAAATAGGATATATAAAAATATGGTTTCCCAATATTTTACCAAAATAGGTAAAATTAATTTAGTTTTATGAGAAAAACCCTTTTTTATTTTATTTTTATAAATAAATTACGAAATACTAAGAGTCATTGCAATGAATTATTTAAAAATATTACTAGTAAAATAAAATCTTCCTTAATATAAAAAAAGTAAGAGTGTCATTGGATCAAATAACATAAGGTGAAACAAAATAAACCTTCAACGTTAAAGTATGAAACCATGTGAATTTCATAAACATCCATATAGTGATCCCTAGACATACTTGGTTCAGAACCACCTGTCGGCATATGATGAAGCTCTTAAGTCCATAACCAACTAGATGCCCTCAACTGCCCAACCTAGTGGCACATCCTGCCTACCTCGATAGAAAATACACGGGGTACCAACCCATCTAATTCCTATTTATTAAGAACTATCACTCAACCTTATAAAGGACTCCCATGAACCCATGGTGGTAATAGTAATATTGTGTAAGTATGAGGCCCACGTGCCAACTCGGATGTCATGTTGCATGAACCTTTAAACTAGTTCACAAATAACATTAAGTTGCCAACTGGGTATTTACACATTCAAGGTGACATAAGGCGCCAACTAGGACATTAATACTATAATTCCAGATATACCATAAAAATATTCCAAACCAAATTTACTTCATATATTCATCTCTAATACCAAGTTAAAAACTCACAACACACTTAAAAAGTTCCAAACGGGCCTTCATGACATTGAATTGTCAAACCACACTTCAAGGTGCCAAAACATACATGGTTTAAACAACACATTTAACCAAAATCATTGTGTTTTATAAAATACACTTCACAACTAGGAAACCATTAGAAACCTATTCTAAAACACTAAGGATAACTTCATAATTAAAAGCAATTAGTAAACAAGCATATAAATGTAATGAAAATAAATGAGAAACCAATTTTTAAGAGGTGAAATACATTTCACCAAACACATATACATGCCTACATATATAAATTCCACATAAATATGTAAACAAACATTTAAAAAAATGTTAAGAAATATAGGAATTAAAAATAAAGGAATAATCATAGAGGACCTACCTCAAATAGGATGCATAAAAAGATGAGGCACTTCATCTATGGATGCTTTTGATGAACATTTCCCACACCAACACACTCATACATTCTCATACATACATATAAACACTTAATCTGATGTACTTATTCCCCATACCATGACGGAATATATGCAATGATGGTATATATACACACACACAAACGTACCTATGTATGTGTGTATGCGCACCACCAAGAATCCACCAAAGCAATGATTAATTATCCTAGAGGGAGAAACATCATTTAGAAACCAAAGAACCATTAAAGGGACCAAGGTACAATTTGAAAACCAGAGAATCATTAATGAATCCAATACTGAAGGGTAGCACCATTTTAAAGTGTCATCTTCACTTGAATTCATATTCATGTGTGCACTTCGTGAACCGATGGATGATCCATCCATCCAATGACACACTTTAATATTCATGAAAAAAATCTTACACCCATTCTAAAAAACACTATATCTCATCAACACCAAACCCAATAACTCGCAAAATTTATAAAACACAATAAATCCCTTTAAAAACCATGGAAGACCTTATAAAAAATTTTAACACATCTACCAAGATATTATGTTATCGAATTATGCACACAAAACCAAATTCATAAACTAACAACATAACAGAAACATGAATAAGGCAAAATATTTTTTAAAACCCCCAATCAAAATCAACTTAATAAAACATTCCATAGAAAATGCCTCCTGAATCAACCTTTTTAACCGTTCAAATCCAAATGTCATTTAATCAAACTCATTTGGCGTATGCATACTTAAGAATTATTGAAAATTCATGTCGAAGATAATTTTTAACCAAATCAACTACAATAAAAATTAACAAGCTAATGAAACATATTACTAGTGTGTGAATCTTGTATATAAAACTATTGAAACACCCAAGTGTCAAATAAATTTCACAGGAATAGGAAAAAATATGGAATCACCCACCTCAATGGTATGAGAGCGTATTGACACTCCAGTATAAGGAAGAACATACCCCAAAGTCTAATCCGTACACACTAAAAAATGAAAAAAATAAAAATTCTTATACCCAAAATCCTAGGATTTGGACAAATCGAAGAAAACCCCAAAATTCAATGGAAAACACAATGGTGCGGGAAACCACATGTTGGAGAGGAGGTAGTAGGGGAATTTTTTGTCGGCGAGGGAGGTGTTGGACTAGGGGGGCTGCACCAGAGGTGTCTCTAGAGGAGTGGAAGACCAACAATGGTAGGGGAGAGGTGACACAACGGGGTGGTACAACGGGGTGGTGAAACGGGGCGGTTCAAGGAGGTGGTCCAGCTGGGGCTCAACTGGAGGGGGATGTCCAGTGCATGGGGCAACATGAGGTGGATTTTTTGGGTGATGGATGAGGTCTGGTTGAGGGTTTATTGAGAAGAAAACCATAAGGGGAGATAGGGGTTGTGATTCCGGAAAGGGGAAAGGGTGCATCGTGGAAGGGGGGGCAACTAGGGTTATAAAAATAAAATAAAATAAATTAATTAATATAAAACATAAATGAAACTAAAATATAAATACTACTATAATTATTTTTAATAATAATAAAATAATAATAATAGCAGTGATAATTTTCATAAAAGGGATAATGAGCCCGTAAGGGGAACCGATGAGATTATGGTTTACCCTGTCACCGTATATCTTCTCTCTTCCTCAGGTCTTCTTTGGAATCACTTCGAACTCCATCTCAGCGCTCTAGGGTTTTAGTTACTCTTCCAGGGGAGGCATCAATATGATTTCAATGGCATGGTTGTTTTGGAATTTCCCACTGATTGTTGGCTTGTCTCCTATCTTTCCTTTCTCGCTAGGTAAGGCTTCATTTGGTGGTGCAGTGAAGCCTGCAGTCATTTTTCCAACATCTCCTGAGAGAGGATTAGCTCAATGGTTTTGTGTTAGTTGGAAGCATGTATGGTGATTCGATGTGGTATTCGGGTGATATCATGTAGGCGGCAATGGGATCTAGCTCTAGCTTACATTTTGTGTTTTCTTGTTTTTTATTTTGGGATTGCATTCTCTCTGCGTTTCAGCGATGGAGTGGATGAGATGCAACAAGATCGTCATTAATTGGTGATGTTTTCTACGTGATTCTATTTTCAGTGGTGTTTTTTAGGTTTGATGTGTTTTAGTTTCTTGGTGTGTGATGATGGGATTTCAGTGAAGGAGCATGCAATGGATAGAGAGATGCTAAATTTTATCTCCAAGTTTTTTCTATCAGTGAAATCTTCTTGATTATTCCCAGTTTATGCATGATACTAAAGAACATTCCCGAAATTCAGCTTGGAGTATCTGTTCTAAATATTTCAAAGTATTTTCAATTAAATTACATTTAAGATGTTGAGGAATTTTTTAAGGACACCAAATTCATTGAAAGAAAAAAACAGGAGGATCATGTCAAACAGGTTGAGGATGAAATCCCATCAATGATGTTGGAACGAGATATGTTGTCTTGAAGGATTCTTGTGTGATGTTGTTGAATTTTTTTTTGGATTGTTGTTTGTGGAAACTTTTTCCTTGAGGCCCTGTGATTTTCAATTAAGGGAATTTTCAGGGAGTTAATCTGTAAAGGGGTGCTCTTGAAGAGGTTTATAGCATGAGTTTTCACCTAAAAGTTTTATTCAGATTCCAACATTTGAGAGAGTATTGAATGCCCATCCATTCTAGGCCAATGCATTCTTGCACGTGATAGCATGTCAAGCAGTAATTAGTAGATGGAAGCTGTTCTTCATGGTTATGTTTCTGGGTTTGAGCCTTGTTTTTTAGTTTTGAATGAGTTGATTTTTATTGATCTAACTGTGGAGGCTCGATTGTTGTTTATGTCTTGAAGTCATGTTGGGTTCTCCCCCACCTCTTAAAATGGGGTTTAGGATAATTATTAATTAATTTTTAGTTAGATAAACATTATAAAAATAATAATAACAATAATAAAACAATAATAAAAATAATAAAAATAGTCTATTTTAATTATTATTATAATTATTATTAATACCTGCTTTAATTTTTCTTCTTCACAAAATTTTATTTATTTAAAAATATTGGGCTACCTATCAATCATGTAGGCCCACCGTACGATTACCACTAACCTTATGGTGCATGTCCATCGGCCTGAAACCCACTAAAATCCTCAATCATAAAAACATTCAAACATGTACTCAGCCCGAACCTCAACGAGAGTAACAATAGCCATGAAATTATAAAATAAAATAATTTTAAAGGTATATGTGTGAAAACTATATTATAAAACCACAAAGATAAATCTCAAGGGATACATGTTCTTCTAGACATATGAATGTGTGGAAAATTTAAAGGAATTGATAATATGAATAGTCAGTGTGACAATTAATAAATTACCCTATATTGGAGAAGGATTTTAATCTAGATTGATTAATAAAATAATTGATTTTGATGTGTCCTCATGAATAATTAAATTATTATAGAATTTTACATTTGACAATTCATTATTCAGGATAATAAATACCACCTTCAGATTGGGATTTCACTGTTCTAGTTTTTCATTAAAGATGTGGAGGCATTATCTTTTACATGGAAAATTGTGATATATATATCAATATTGTTTAAATTATATATTCACTGAGAGTAATATTATTATGTGATGGATAATATGGATATAGGTGATTAATGATTATGAATTCTTGATACATTAACATCTTGAGAAAGAGAATAAGGTAGATGGTTCTTTGACTCAAAAGTATCATGATAGATAAACTAGAATATGGATAACAAGAGATCTTATACTTATGGGTTTTCATTATATAGATTTGGAAGTCTTGATTGGATGGGAATAATGTTCAAACATTTATCTGAATAAAAATGAAAGTGTCATAGAATGATAATATGAAGCTGAAGAAAATGGTGAGAAATGTTCTTTATTATAACCATGATTGGGATTGAATTATAATGTTATGGAAACATGAATGTGATCCACAGAGACTAGATGTAAGTAAGTAGTTTTTAGAGGAGGATAGTAATACTTAATTATCTATTAATCCTAGAATTAAAATGATTTATAGAGTTTTTAAAGACTATTTTTGGTAGGTTGGAATGAATATAGATATTGGAGAGTTTGTATCTAGGTGATTTTTATTTCATAAAGTTAAGGATGGGTGCCAAAATTGTAAGGGTATGTTATATAAAATATCCAAACCATAACGGAAATCGAAAAATATCTCAGTAGAATTTTTCTTTAGACTCCCTAAAAAATCTAAAGGACGCAATGTGAGATGGATTTTTATAGATCCCCTTTCAATGTAATCACACATCACCACTATTAGAGATGATTTCTATTTATATTTGTTACATAAAATATAAATTAAATAAGTGATATTATTACATGGAGTACCAAATTTCTTGTGTATAACTGGATCTAATGATCACCTAAATGTTTTATAGAATTCTCATCAATAACATGATAAAAAGTTGAATTTTAGCGCTATGTATCATCCTCATATAGGTGTTCATTTTGATAAAATTATTCAAACTCAAGTGGATATGTTGAGATACAATTATCTAGATTCTAATGGCGGGTGGGATAAATACCTTCCTTTAGTAGGTTTTTTACTAAAACAATAACTTTAACCTAAACATTTATATGGATATATATATGAATCCATCTATAAAAAGATAACTAGAGCTATAATGTAATGGATATAAGCTTGTGAAATAATTTTATTAGGACCATTGATAACTGGTCAAATGGTAGATAATTATGGAGTTATTCAACAACACATAAGGGAATCACAAAGTCACTGGAAAACATTCTCTCATAAATGCCGATGTTATCTAGAATTTGATGTTGGAGAAAAAGATAATATATGAACATCTCCACAGAATAAAGTTTTTAGATTCCGGAATTATAGGATATTAAGACCTAGCTATATCATTTAATATGAAATTCTTTATTTTATCAGGGCCATGTCTTTACTCTTGGCTCTTTCATCAAACCTCTCTCCATTTTATAATGTATTCCATTGATCTCTCCTAAGAAAGTACATACATGATCATTCAAATGTACTAAAATAATATGTAGAACAAATGTAATAATATATTTATTATGAAAAATAATTGGTGGAGATTCTAGAATGAATTGATAATGCTCTATTAAACAATATGACTCACATTTTTAATGTTTTGTGGAGAAATCACCAATTTTAAGTAACTACATTAGTACCTAAGGAAATGATGAGGCTAGAGTATCCTCGTTTTTTATAACACAATAATGAAATTAGAAACTAATATTTATTTTATTGGGGGTAAAATTTAACACCCTATTTTTTTAAAAAAATTTAATTTCTTAATAAATTAAATTTCTTTTATATCATGTGTTACACTAAACCCCATGTTTTAATAAACTAGAAAGAACTATTAATATTATAATATAAACATGAATATTATGACCTAGATATTAATATTTGCAACATGGATAGGAATAAAAAATTAAAATATTAATTATAATGGTTTTATTTAAACAAAAAATGTTGAAAAAACAATCTTAATTTTGGGCAATGTCTTTATATGTTTTAGAAATACTGTTTTCTCAAAAATATTATTTCATTTTTAATAATTTTATTAATTTTCCAAAAATTTGGAACATTAATTTGATAAAATAATATTCATTGTATAAAAAATAATTTCTAAATTATTATATGGAGAGTTTTATTTATTTTTATTAAAATATTAGTTTTTTATGAATAATGAAACATACAAGTTTTTTTTTGAAATGTTACTTTTTTATTTAAAGAATTAATATAAATCCTATTGTAACTAAAATGGTTTTAAATGAAAAATTATTTCAATTATATATAAATTAATCTAATTTAGTTCATTTGAAACAAATATATATTGATTTTCTATATAAAATCATTTTATACTTTTGAACATTTTCACTTTGTAAAACTGCTTCTTCATTATGTCTGTGGGTTTAATTTTATATTAAATTCTACCACATAAAGGAATAGAACATAGAAAAACGAATTTATTATTTTAAATCATAATATATTATATTACAGTATATGGTCAACACAATTATTTACTATAATTAATGTTTAAAATAGTAAAACTTATATACTATGGTTATGTTATAAATGGGTTTATTAAGGGATAGACGAAAAATATATGGGTTGTAAATAACCCAAAAATCATCCATAAAAAATTTATGGATATATTTATACATATTAATGACTATTTATCTATAATTTTTCATTTTTAAGACTTTAGGAATGTTTAAATTGTGGTTATAACTTTTTCATTTTAAATATTACAAATGTTCCACTCACCTCACTAATAAAAGGATACCCCATATCTACTCCTCTTCACAAATTAAAAACATTAGGTTCATCCAATAAATTCCAATTCCAATTTCTTAATTCACCCCTCTAATTCTATAATCCATATTTTGATATACAATCTTTATTATGAGGGATTTTGTTTTTTTGAAAAAGAAGTTTTCTTTAGAATAAGTAACATACCTAACTGCACATTTTATATTATTTCATCATCCAAATCATTAATAATTATTAAACCAAAATGATACAATAAAAATATAATCTTATATATAATAATATGTTTTTATTTTATTTTCATGGACAATATTCACCTCAAATTTAGAAAAATGGATCTTGAAATAATCATTACTGTGTATGGCAGAGTATGCCTCTTGAACTGATGTTAAAATTTTTCCATCAAAACCTCTCACAAATATATATAATGATGGATTAAATGTTTACAAATGATATATATGATTTTATTATACATATGGAATTTTTCTATAACATTTACCTCCTTACATACAATTATGATAATATATGATAATGTTGCTCTTGTGTATAATGAAAAACCACTTTGTGAAGCGATGTGATTCGTTCATTCTTTAAATGGAAGATAATATGGATAGTTTTAATGAATATGTGGAATATCAATGATATAAAAAGTATTATTTAGTGATATTATATTATTTAACCTTATTTCATTCAATCCCTAGAGAATATGGTAGCAATGTTTGTGTGTGTGTGTGCGACCTACCATCTCTTTAAACTATCTATTTAATTTTATATATCTAAAGATTACAGTGACCTATAAATAAATATATAATTATTATATAGGACATATATATCCTGATTAAAATTATATATATTTTCTGACCATTATTTAATTAAGAAGACCAAAACTAACAAATCATTTCTTACATGAAAAACAATGCAGTTATTCTCAGAAATGAGACTGTAACATGTAATTTTAATTAAATAGGTATAAAAAGGTCATAAGTAAATCATATATGTTAAGAAATATATATTTCTGGTTCTATATAAGATTTATAATAAAAGTATATTTATTATATAATAATTTTGAATATATATGAATGAAGTCGAGTCTTAAGATTATAGAATTTGGTCTCAATTTTCCTTATTTGAGACATATGATAACTTTTTCACCTATATTATTTTATATGGGGAATATAATTACAATTTTACATGAAATATAATAAATATATTTTTTCTAATTATATTATATGTTTTATTTAATTTTATACTTTCATGGTGCTTGCAATTTATAGTTAAAAAAGTTTTTATGTTACAATATCATTATCTATCAAGATTCGTCATGATTATGATTCCAATTATGAAATCACATGATCCAACTATCATGGAACTCAATAATTTTATTCTTTTATATTTATTTCATAAGTATAAATGATTTAAATTCATTTTAAACTATTTAGGTAGTCGTGAATTCAAATTAATATTTTTAAGAAAAATTATTTTATTCTCTATTTAGTCAAAATCCTTTTTTATTGCAAACCCATTTTTTAATGTTTTTAACATTATAAAAAATGATTTATTAGTGTAATTTTTATAAATGAATGAATTTTTATAAATTTTTTGAAGTGAATATTCATGTTATATTCCAAACAAATTCTATTTTGATTTTACTAAATTATTAATGAAAACATTTTTTAAATGTGTACAGTATGAATATAATTTCATGGCATAAAAACATTATTTTAGTTGAATTTTAATTTATATTTTTTCTAGTTTATTTTCAATGAAAATGATTTAAAAGAATATTATTTATTGTTTATTAAAAAAATATGATTTTCCTTGAAAGGTTATTTTCCTCATGAAACATTCTATGTGATTTAATAATAAAAATCAAATTCAATCTAAGATACAATCATTTTATGTAACATATGATTTAATAGGTAAATTATCCAATTATATCATTCTATTTATTTCCCTAAATTATTTATGATTATGATAAAAACATGTTTATAAAATATTTTTTTCATCTACTTGTTATACCATCTTAAAATTCTTCTCAAAGCCATGTTTTCCATGCATTTTTCTATGATTAAATAATGAAATTATTATAAAACAGGTTTTCCATAAATCATGCTATAATGGAACTTTTTATGAACCCTATTTATTTTCAAGGGTTCAATATGTTGAATGTTTTATGATCTTATGGAATAAATATGTATGATTTTCATTATTTGACGGGTGATTCCTATATCTATCTATAATACATTGGGTTAGGATTGATATCTAATGAGATAAATAGGACTGAAATGGGGAGTGAACCCAGTTTAGTAAGGGAATCTATTCACTTTGATTGTATTGGTTTTGAAATTTGGCTATTTGGATAGCTTGGTGAGTTACACCATTCCACTATGATAGTCTTTGAAATAATCCTTATAATACTATGTAAATTATATTACATGCTTAGGTGTACACCAAAAATATATTTTTTATATCAATGCTTTGTTTTCATGGTTCATTTTCCATTTTTTAATTTTGATTCATGCATTATAAACTACCAATATTTATTACATGACCTAATTTTATAATATATGGGATGTTGGGTATAGTTTAAAACTATTATTCACGTGTTATTATTCTCTTATGCTCTTGATATGTTGATATCTCCATGATTTACCATTACTAATATTTTGTGCTCACCATTTTTTAGGTTTCCTATCCTTAAGTTATAGTGAAATGTATTATGTATTTTTTTCTATGAAGGGTTATAATTATTAAAAACATAGTGGGATATTATGTATCTAACTTATGGACATATAGTTTATGTGTATATGTTTCTAAAGTAACTATACCATTATGATCTTCATGTGTGTGTCTTTTTAGTGTAAAGAATATTCATATGAAATTGTTTAATATATTTCTATGAGAATTTTGGATCTGTACATTATTATATTAATTATTTCAATTGAAATCATCATTCTTGTTTTTATATCTGTTGTTGGTATGAATTATTTTGGAATCATATGAAATTTGATGCTCATCATTTGTTCTTATGTGTTTAAATATCTTAATATATTTTTATTTACATGAAATAATAGGCACAATATAATTGAGTATAATATTCAATAAAATTCCTAAAATATATTACTTTTTTGTTTGACATTATGATTTTGATATGAATATATCAGAGTTTACCAACTAAGAATATTTCATTATCTATCTGTCAACATGTATATAACCGTTGATGTAAAATTTTCCTCTATGAAACTTTCTATTTGAATTGAGCCTTATATATTGTTTCATTGTTGGATTCCTCATAGTGTTCTAGTTGAATAAATAATCTATTTTATTGTTACCTTAATGTAAATTTATTTTGATCCATAATTGATTTAATTTATTCGTTATCATATAATAGGTTTCTTGATCAATAGAAATACAAAATTTATTTCCACTTATTTTTTATCCCTTCATCAAGATTTTTCAATCATTAAAATTCAATATGACATAAACATCATTATTAAAGATCGCCTCCTTACAAATTTATAAAATCTAATAAATAATAATTATTTTATTCTCTAGTCAATCAAAAAATAGAACATCACCATGCCACTTCTTATAAATCATTTCTAATCCAAATTCAATGAAAATTAGAGAACCATCATCACCAAAAGTAAAATATACTCCATAATTGATATTGTTGTATTTCAAGAGAACATTATTATAGATAATTGGGGATGAGTAACCACTAGCTGACATTATAAGCATCTCTCATTTTCTAGATTACTTAGAAACCCCATAAACCATTTTATACTATTTATTATTCCTCTTATTGATATACTGGTAATTATTTTTTCCATTGGTTATGTGTTTAGGTTGATAAAAATTCCCAAAAGTATCCCCATGATAATTTAATTAATTATGTAATTGAACTTTATATTTTAGATATTAATGAATCTATAACATAGAAATATACGTTCAATGACCCCTCATATAATAATGTATCTAACTTTGTTTAATGGAATGACTAAAAAATAACATATATACATTTAATCTATATTTATCACAACACCAGAACATTCCTTCAAATCAAAATATAGTTGGATTGAAAAATATATTCTTCAAAAATTGCTTATTTGGTTTTTCCATAATTTAAAACCCACTATCTTCGTTCAATGATATCAATGTTAGGATATTTCTCAATTTCCATAACCTTTTCCATATTCTTAAAATGTAAATTATTCCTCTCACAAACTCATTTTATATTATAATTTTCATAAACACTTAATTTATTAACAATGGTCATGTTTACTCACTTTTGTAATGAAGAAACGTTTTACCTTTTTCTTCATTACTTCCACAATTTACATAGCATGATTAGGTTTATAACAAAATGTTTTCTAACACATGGTAAAATCACCAGGTTTCTTAGTTTTATAAAAAACCTTTTGTTTTATTATATACTTTTTACTGATTTCATTGAAATATTTGTAAATCACAAGGTTAGTTACCATTAATTAATTTTTAATTTAAACTAGCAATACCTCATTATTGTTTACTTATGGATTCATAGATATGATATATGATGATGTAACATCAAGGATAATATACCTAGAATCAAGGATTCAACTTATTTCACCAATTTTATGGGAAATCCACTGGATTATATGAAATGTATTTATATTTCTATTCATTAATAGATTTTCTTAATGAGTCATTCTCATAATTCAAATATATTTTTCTCTCCCTCAAGATTCATATTTTATATTACGTATAAACAGGTTTAAATCACCAGTTAGAACTCCTTCATAATTTCTCCCTCATTTCATTAATTATCATCATAATCCCTTAATTATCTGTACTTAATGAGTCTTAGGATGGTATTTTTTACCACTGAATTGAATTTTCCATTTATAGAATAAATTATCTATCTCTCTTTCAGTTCTATTAACAAAATTTGTGGAATAATTAATTGAGAAAAAGTGTACGTCTCAATTTTTTGGCTTTCGCTTTTATTTTATAGAATATTACCCAATTAAAATTGATTAACACCCTATATCTACATAGATATTATTCTTTTTTTCCTTTTTAGGACAATGTGTTGAAATGTTTATAATATGTACACAATTAAAACACTTGAATGGTTGTTTTCCTTTTCATTTATCTATTACACATTGAATTTCTTTTTATAATAATGATATAGAGTCCCTAAATCTA
Organism: Viscum album; assembly: GCA_963277665.1. Taxonomy (NCBI): domain Eukaryota; kingdom Viridiplantae; phylum Streptophyta; class Magnoliopsida; order Santalales; family Viscaceae; genus Viscum; species Viscum album. Next base: position 2,041,362,537 of record OY728142.1, on the reverse strand, counting down.
TGGAATAATCATTATCATTGGATTCATTCTAAAGAGATATTTAAAACTCAATATGTTTTGAAACTTTTTTAGAATTAAAATTTTCCACCATTTCATATTTCAATTTTCTATATATGGAAGGAAATATCCACATCCTAAAAGAAATAAAAAAATTATTGTGGTTATTAGTATTATGTTGGCCCATGTATTTATCTTCAGGGTATGAAATTTTCAGATTAATGTTTTTCAGAAGTATTCTCATTACCTTCATCCCTATAGTAGTATCTTTAATAATATCTTAATGAATTCAATTCAACCTTATTATTTTTTCACCAAAAAATATGATATTATCCATTATTTGTTGTTCTTATTTATAAATGTCCTAAAATTTTAATTTTATGTTTATAACTATGATTCATTATCATTTTTATCTCACTCATGGATTTCATAATGATTCCCACATATTCTATTAAGTACATTTAACCCCATGAATCAAACCTTCTTCTGATATGAGTGGGATGAAAGTAATGCATTTCACACTCTAAACTATATTTGTATAATCTTTTTATCATGTAGGTTATTGGATGCCCCAACATTATGATGATTTAAAATATTATCAATGACCATAAGAACTTCTATGAAATGTGATATAATATACGAAACCATGATCCTTCATCATAGATTTAATCACTTTCTATAAAACATTGGATATTTTTTATTGTTAAAACTATTTATAAACTCCATTTATATCATATTTAAATGATATAATTAATGTAAAATTCAGATCTGTAAGAATATTTATAGTTTTACTAATAATTATTAGTTACCATATGATAATCTCATAAGAGAGCAAGTCTCCAAATGGAGGGGTGAAGAGAATCAGTGGTGGACCAAAAAATGTAGTTTCCAAAAAATTATTTCCCATTACCTATTTTTGTATATTTATCATGATGGAGATGATAAAATAGTGAGTGATAAAATGAGAAAAAAACATAAATGACACATGAGTAAATACAAGATTCAACAATAGTTATCATTATATAGATATTCACTAGTTTGAAATAATTGAGATACTACTTAATACATTACTATTTTATAATTAATAAAAATACAAAATATGGTAGTGGGATGGTTTTTAACCACCATAAATAATAAATAATTACATGAATGATTATAATGACATTCCCTTCCCAAACCCCAAATACACATAGAATTTCATTCTCATGTGCACCCTTTTTATTTTCCACAAATATCAACACAACCGTTTTTAGAATTTCCCCCCTAATAAATATAAAGAAAAATAAAAATATAATTTATAATGTCTCATAATATATTTATGATTGACTCTATTCAATTTATCATTCATATACACACTATTGTGTGTTATCCATTATTATAATTTAATAATAACAACTGATGATTATGAAAAATAAATCCAAATTAACAATTTCTAATTTCTTGGTATGGTTCTAGGAATTATTTTGGGGAATATATATATACTCATATAAACATATATAAAAAAAATTTCAACTTGAATAATAGTTTTTCTGTGTGATACAATTTTATCCACTTACCCACGGTCACACCAAATATTCATGATTAGTTGATTGTGACATGAAGAACTTATTTTTTTTGTGAGAAGTTATATTGCAACATGAGGTCATTTTGAATCAAAAAAACATTGATAATAATTATTGGGATCAAACTCATGATGAAACTGAATCTCTAAAATCCATCATGTACGTGATTTATGAAACATTTGACAATTAGTTGATATGAATCTCCTCTATCATAACTTTTTTTTAAATGATATTTCCAATTTGACATGGGGAATCTATATTAGAGTAAATATATTAATTTGAAGCACTATTATCATTGTGTAAGAAAAACATTCATTTTATAATGTACTTTAACTCAACAAAACCTCATACTGTTGCATAATTATATTAATAAATACAACATAAAAACACTTATTAAAACTCATTAATACATTTCCTTAATATAATATTCATAATGTGAATTTGATTTTAATGTTTTCTATAAACAACCCTATAGTAGGGAGTGGTAATTTATGGACATTAAACTCTCGATGTATTATCAATTTTATTTTGACCATGTCTCAATTAAGATCATCTCAGTGTTACAAAATATTAATTTTCATCCTAACGGGATTCTCTGAACGCCATATCAAATTTACTTCTTAATGGGTTTCTACAAATTCCAATACATATCATAAATTCGCAATCATCAGTAATATTAAATCGTGCCAGGGGACTTCAAAATATAAATACATCTGAAAAAATTATAGATAACATTGATATTTTATGAATATTAAATTTAGGAAATTAATAGAAAACCATAAAAGTGAAGAATAAAGGAAATAATAACATTTATAAGGTTTAAACTGATTATTTGACCAGTTAAATGATATTCCTTTATAATTTAATGGGTTCCATTATCTTACCATATTTCCTACTATTTATAATAATCTCACTATATCTATGGATGGGAACTTGATTCACCCTCTTCCAACAAGGAATTTAACCCATATATACCAAATTGAGAATTAATTTGGAAATATGTATAGTTTATATGTTCCATCAAACATATATCTCTTTCCTTCCACCCACATGATTGTGCCTGTGTAAATCCTTATTACACCCCCATCAATGTCATGATTTTTTATTTGACTAGTTCAATCATGTTTGTCATTATGTGGCTAGTAACCCTTCATTTTCAGATAAAAAATCATTTGAGTTAGGGGAAGATTGATATGAATTAATTAAGTCACCACTATTTTCAAAAACCAACCCGCAAATGCTTTCATATTTCACTAATGTTTCAATGTAATTATTACATGACCATTAAAATAATAACTGAAAAAATATAATGCATACATGACCATTATAATATAAATGTGTCCATTAGAATAGAAATTTGTTTAGTAATTACTATAAATTTTGAATAAAATAATTATACATATATATTATAATTCTAAATAAAAAAAATCCAATAATAAAACTCAGATAAATTACATGTATCTGTTTTAAGGATGGTATGTTTTAACTTATTTTATAAAAATAATAAAATTTATAACAATATTTAAATATTACAATTTTCTATGTTTTTAATTATTTATACATGATTAAATTAATTTTTTTAATCAAAATATTATAACTAACTATGAGTTATTTTGATATATTTTTGTGAAAACGTGATTTTTAGGGTTAATAGTAAAAATGGTGTTGTGAAAAAAAATTATGTTTTATTATATAATATTGATGTAAAAATAAATTAATGAATTATATAGTGTTTTTATTATAGAATGTTAAACTCAAAAATATAATTATTATTTTTAATTAAAATATAATAAAATTCCATGAATAAAAAATAATTTTTTAAATCTCAGAAGATACTTTATTTTATTAAAAACAATTTTTCCATTTCTAGTTTCTTTTTTACAATATAATATGTTTTATAGTGAATGATTTTAATGTACAAATAATTTTTTTTAATCATTAGATAAAATTGAATGTCTTAAAGAATACAAGTATCAAAATTATTGATACTGAATTAATATCATATATAATTTTTAAATCCAAAATACCCCTCCCTTTCCTGTCTAAACTCCCATGTCACCCTATGTAATATCACATAAAAAATTAATACCATTGAAAAATAATGGCATAAATAAATCTTCTTAAGACTCATGGTTATTTTTTATTCTCTCTGCATACTTTTATTATTCAGAGTATAAGGCCCGTCACAATGGGGTAAACTCTAATAGTGAGATATATGTCGTCTACCTACCTATATTGTTCTTCTTCTATTTTCAAATTATATTTTAACAATTATACATTTTAAAGTTAATTTTTAATTAATCAATATAGTATAAATCTTATGGTGATAAAATTTTTTTTTTATAAATTAATTATAATGTAAATATATTGTCTTCCTCTTATGATATTTCCCAATAATTGTCAGTTTTAAAACCTAACTGGACATTGTTATTTTTTTATTATCACCACCTTATGGTCCTATAATTTGTATCTTATTAATAATATAAAAATTTATAATTATAAATTTTATATGACCCTTTTTAAAATTTATATAATTTATTATTAAATATGATTAAAAATTAAAAATGAAAATTAATTAATTAAAAAAAATATCATCACACAATTCTATATTTAAAAATATTATGATAAATAAATTCCAATAATAATTAATAGTATATAACAACCTAATTAATATAAAATACTCGAATTATAATTTTTAATGATCATAACATGGTTATATTTATTTCATAAGCATGATTGTACAAAAAGTCCTAGGGTAAAGGGGTTCCTTTTTAAATATATACTATTTTCATTTATGAAATATAAATTTATTTCTCACCTCATCTATGTTTATTGTATAATATATTGAAAATTTTGTAATAAAAATTCATTTTTTATGTGTTATATGTCTCATTACATCTCTTATACATTATTAGGTCATACCGCCCATTATTTTTTAGGGTAATCTCTCTATATCATACTCATTGAGCCTCTCTTACTTTTTTGAATAACATTTCAAATTTATTTATATATATGATGCATTAATTCTCATATTAATTTCATTAAGGACATTTACAAGATCTAAAAAATATATTCAGTTTAATTTCAATCATTTATACTCAATTTATACCATATACCATTCATGAAAATACTCTCAAACTCTTTACTTTACTTTAGGATTTAAAATCCCTTTTATTCCCCATTTTTCCATTGAATCTTCTATATTTTTTACAATAATTATATATAAAAACATTTATTATTTACTGAATTTATTATAAGGATATATGTAATGGCCCGAACCTCTCCGGTCCATTACATTGTGAAAATGTGGTGTTGGAGGAGTTCCGGGAGGTCAAGGTGACTTATCCCCAACACTTTGCCAAATTTCCAGTTCTGTGAATAGTGTTTTCAGTTTTATGAACAGTAGCAGATCGGTCTCACAGATCAGTCTCACAAAGCGGTCTCAGAGATCGGTCTCATAGACCGGTCTCACAGACTGGTCTCACAGACCGGTCTCACAGATCGGTCTCACAGATCGGTCTCACAGATCGGTCTCACAGATCGGTCTCACAGATCGGTCTCACAGAACGGTCTCATAGATCGGTCTCACAGATCGGTCTCAAAGATCAGTCTCACAGATCAGTCTCACAGATTGGTCTCACAGATCGGTCTCACAGATTGGTCTCACAGATCGGTTTCACATATCAATATGACAGATCGGTTTCACATATTGGTTTCACAGATCGGTTTGACAGGTTTCACAGACCGGTTTCACAGATCAGTCTGACAGATTGGTTTCACATATCGGTTACACAGATCGGTCTGACAGATCGGTTTCACAGATCGGTTTCATGTACAGTAATAGTGGGTGAACAGTGTTTCCAGATTCCTACAGTTTTTCCCCTTTTGACGTTTCTTTTGATGTAAAATAAATTTAATACCTTATTTTAAGGGATCTTAAGGCCATTTCAAATTCCATAAATCCTATATTAATTATTCCTAAGGCCGGGATGTATTTACTTGGTCAAACCGCGTGGGTTAATGCGATCCGTTTTTAATGGAGAATTAACCGGATCTTAAACCGCCGCCCCATTAAATCTTCAAAATGGATAAGATACCATTTTCCCTTGTTCTTACTCTTTGTTATCGGCTATGGGATGCTAGAACCTTTCAATCCTTCCCATAGGAGTTTCATAATCAATATTTACTCCTACGATTGGTTCTGCTCTGTTTCAGATGCAACCGAACTGTGTCAGTCAATCTACCCAATAAGGTATGTTTTATCGTCATTCCTTTGGGGATCATCTTCTCTTGATTATCCCTTCCATATTATACCATGTAATTTCCAAGATTCTAATGGGTTTTTTCTTGGGGTTGGTTGTCACTGTCATACCATGGCATCCTCCAGTGGATACAGTTGTCGTGAGAGGAGGATTGTGACCCATTGTGTAGATAAAGGACGTCAAGAACTCTTCGAGGTAGGGGATTCATGGCTTCTCTAATTGTATATGTGCAATCATAGAATTAGCATGTTTTAGTCCTTTGGATCATAATGAAATTGACATAATTAAATACTTGAACCGGATAAAAATAATTGGTTGATCGCATGTTGTTGCTTTATACCGTGATAAAGGTTTGCCTCATGTTTTTCTAGATAGGGTGATATCTATGATTTCATTGATTTGTTGTTCGTTCATGATAGAAATTGATAATTAACGTAAAGCCAGAATTAATTGTTAATTAATTGGCTAAAGATAAAGAGGCATGAAAATTAATCTGTTTAATGTCGTTGTTGTAGTTGTTCTGATTGAGGATAATCAAATTAGGGAAGTAATCATGGTAATTTAATTGTGATAGCATACTGATTAGGTATCCCATAATTGGAACATATTCATAACAAATCTGCTAATTCAATATGGATTAAAGAACAGATTGTGTGGAAATTTCTAAAAGGGTTCTGAGTTTCCCTCTTGTTTGTTAAAGGGTAAAGAGCCCATGGTTGTGATTGTTGTTTTCCTGCTACTTGTGCTGTGTTGTGAGCCTGGATGGTTGTTGTGATATGTGGAGGCATGGAGGCCTTGTGGTTGTGGCAGTAGATGATGCCTAGAGTGGAGAGATGCATCAGCTTATGCATGTGGTTGTCGGGGAGGACACCAGGGGTGATGGAATGGGATGGATGTGGATGATGGATGCTTGTGGATTCTTTGAATGTTTATCTGGTTTGCTTTTCCCCGCTGCTCAAGACAGCTGGTCTTGCTTACCCCTCTTCCAAAGGAGGCGAAGACACGCAGGGTATGCCACGTGTTTTCCGTGTTTAGCCTCTCGAGGGAGAATGGGTCTATGCTCTTTCTATAGGCATCAAAGACTCGACGAGTAGTATACCTACTCACCGTGTTGAGCCTCCTTTGGGTTTAGAAGAATAGGATCCTTTTCTAGAATTCCTGGGAATATGGAAAAGTAATTCTGTAATGAATGTTTGATTAAATGGTGAAAATCCACGGGGATGGAGATACTAGAATTTAAAAGTTGATGTGAATCTTAAAAGGAGCAGTTGATTTTGAATGTGATTCCAATTCAGTTTAATGTGGAATTGTTCATGATAAATTAATGTTTAAAGAATTAATTAATGTAAAGTGGAACTGATAAAATGAGAATGAAGTAATCTAATAATGCTCTTCAAATGTTTGTGTACTTATAGGATACCTAGTCTTAGAAGTATCAGCCTGGAGTCTGAGAGACGTTAGCTGCAGTTGTATCTAAGACTAGGTAATGCCCATAGTGTGGATGTGAGTTACATATATATTCTATACTTTTTGTGTTTCTATACGCTACTCCACCCTGTCGGTAAGGGCAACTGACACCCCAGGGATTCTGAGCCCTGGGGGGTGTTTTCCCCAACATTTTGATGGGAGGTCAAATGGCTGACTACCCCCTTTGGCCCCACTCTCTTCTCTTGATAGATACATGTTCCAATAGGCACAATAGTTAGATTCCCCATATATGTGTGTAGAGGGCTGTAATTTCTTGTGGTTATTTCACACACATTATTCTGGATATAGTATCCTATGGACTACTATAGGTGTAACGTGTATAGGTTGTGATGGCTTGAGGATCTCTACTCCATGTATGGGCTATAATGGCTTGAGGTATAATACCCGATGTATGATACACGTTATGTGGGATGTGGTGGCTCCCAGAACTTACCTGGTTACTTTTGGTTGGGAGGATGGTTTGGTGCTTCGTCCAGGTGTCTGCGGGCAAGCCTTTGTGGTGCACGAGGTGCAAATTGTGGAGCTTATCTGAGGTGTCTGTGGGCAAGCCTTTGGAGAGAGATGCACAGGACTTATGTCATTGGGGAAAAGCGGAAAACCAGTGAGGAAGTAGTTGCGGGGTACCCTTGATATTCTTTACTATATGCTATATTCTTGTATGCGTTACATGGTGAGAGTAGCCATGGTGAGGTTGGGAACTTAGTATACCTATTTAGGGGACGAGTTAGTTTCACTTGTTGTTCACTAGGCTTTAGCATGATTTCTTTACTTTTGCATGAGAGGCTTGGGAAGGATCCTATTGAGTATACTTTAATACTCACCCTATGTATATATAAACTGTTTTTCATGTCACTTGGACTAGGTTGGAAATCAAGATGGTTACTACTAGCTTGTGGTTGGAGGAGGAGCTGTTCGGGCTTGTGATCGCTTCCATTTTACATCTGTTTGGGTACTTTTAGTTTCCCCTTTTAGTTGTAGTACTTTTTCATGACATTTTATATATGTACTTGGATTTATTTTATATTTCAGTTCTGAGTTGGAGTTGATTGGAGTCTATTCTATCTCTCTCTTCGGCATGTGTTCTCTTAGAGGGTATTGCCTCCCATTTGTATGTTTATTATACCCTCGGTTCTAGTCGCCAACACAGGGCCTATTGGAGGCGGGACTCAGGGGTCATTATCTCTCTTCTCACATTGCCGGACCAGGAGGGGTACACTTTGTGGGGAGGGGGTCGTGACAAAGTGGTATCAGAGCTCTGGTTGAGGGATAGGATGGAGTTTGGAGTTAGGCACAGGTGAGGATGCATGGGATGGTAGGGCAACGGTGTCATTCATGTTTAGCAAGTGGGGTAAACACTGGAGACCAGCAGAGACATAGGCGTTTAGTGCCCCCTATGATCTGTTGCACGAAGCTTTAAGTTTACGATGGCTACTAAACAAAGTGATACTGGTTGCAGGGTAGAGACCTAGGAAAGGATCATGCATCATTATTCTTTGTACCTATGTTTGAATGGGTAGACCTTGGGATAGGTAACCTAAAATTAATAAAACAAAAAAATTAATTAATTAATGTTGAGTCTTCTATATTCTAGGCTTAGGAGGTCTAACAGTTGTTATTTTATAGGTATGGCTCCAGGTCGACGTCCTCATCAGGTTTACATAGAAGATGCCCCGCAGGCTGTTCTAGCAGATCGTCGTTGGGTAGAGGTTAACGACGATGACACTTGGAGGAAGACACTCCGAGAGTTTCAGTGCCAGAGTCTACAGAAGTATGAGGGCCCCGTTTCAGATGCAGTCACAGAAGACTGTTTGGAGGAGGTCGAGATAGGATTCAGTTAGATTTGTGCTCGGAATGAACACTGGGTGTCCTGGGTTGTGACGATGCTGCGTGGAGCAGTGAGGCAGTGGTGGTTCTTGTTCCTCGGGGATCATGAGGAGTCAGCGATCTCATGGGAGGAGTTTTGAGACAGGTTTACAGTCGAGTTTCTTTCTTCGACTGCGAAGGCGTCTAGTCGCTAGGAGCTTCTTACCCTTCGACAGGGGAGCTTCAGTGTTCGAGAGTTTGGAATCCATTTCAGGAACCTTCTACGATATGCTTCAGACCTGTTACCAGATGAGGAGGCTAGGGAAAGGTATTTCGAGGAAGCTTTGTATCCATAGAACCAGTGCCAGGTCACCCCATTTATGCTAAAGACATATCTTGAGGTGTTGGCGAGGGTAGAGGTTGTTGAGAGGACATTGGATAGGACCGGATCGTCACGAGAGGGGAATCATCATGATTCCTCACGAAGAAAAGTTGTGGTCTGGGGATCCCGGTTTTTAGGGAAGAAGAGTTTCCGTTCACCTGGGGGTTGGTCCCAGTCCTTCCCATCTCGTTTCTCCAGAGGCAGCAACTCTTGGGCCTATACCAAGGGATCATGTGCTTGTTTTTCTTGTGGTGGCCGTGGTCATCAGCAGCGAGAGTGCCAGACTTTTCAGAGCAGTCATCATGCATCGGGCGCTCTGCTCCAGGTTCCTCCGTTGAGGCAGTTCCAGCCGAGGTAGCAGCAGCAGGTTGCACCAGCTTTAGATCACCCGAGGGTAGATGGAGCAGGAAGAGGACAGTCCCATGATGCTCCCCATCCTCAGAGAGTAGAGTGCGACTGTGGTGGTGGTCGTTATCAGGGTCAGAGAGGTCGTGGAGGAGGTCGTGGTCAGCTTCATGCTCTAGCGTTGCCAGCCCCAGGCGAGCCAGATGTCGTTCGAGGTACCCTTTTCTTGTTTTCTACATTTGTGTATACCTTGTTTGATTCAGGAGCAACACACTCCTTCATATCACCTACCCATTTCCATGCTCTGGGACTTGAGGTGGAGATGCTTCCAGTTCCCTTGGCGTTGACTACACCAGTTGGAGGTCGAGCCGACTTGTTTGAAGTATGTAGAGACTGTGAGCTAGTGTTGGGGCAACACCTCTCTTGGGGAGATTTCTTATGTTTACAAATACAACCATATGATGTCATACTCGGCATGGATTGGTTGTATTCGGTGCAGGCTATTGTGGATTGCTATAGGAAGAAGGTCATTTTCTTCGATACAGATGGAGAGAAAGTGATGTTTGTTGGTGAGAGAGATCCTCGGATGAGTCATAGATGAGTTTCATCCTTATCATCCATGATGGCTGGGATGATGCTGAGTTCTTCAGAGGTTCAACGGTTGGTGTTTCCTAGGGTCATAGAGGAGTACCTTGAAGTCTTTCCAGAAGAGGTTGTATCCTTACCCCCTTGATGAGAGATCGAGTTTGGGATCGAGCTATATCCAGGACCATCTCCTATCTCTATGTCTCTGTATAGGATGACCCCTTCTGAGTTACGAGAGCTACGTATTCATCTTGATGGTCTGTTGTAGTGCGGTTTTGTTTAGCCAAGTGTGTCACCGTGGGGAGCGCTAGTTTTGTTTGTGAAAAAGTTTGACGGAAGTTTGCGGTTGTGTGTCGATTATCGTCGATTAAACAAAGTGATAATAAAGAACCTCTATCCTCTTCCACAGATTGATGACCTATTAGATCAACTGAAGGGTGAAATTTGGTTCTCAATGATCGAATTGCGGTATAGATATCATTAGATGCGTGTAAAGGATGAGGATATCCCAAATACTGCTTTCTGTTGTCGTCATGGGCATTATCAGTTTGTTTTAATTCCATTCTTCATGACGAATTCTAGATCTATTTTCATGGGGTTGATGAATTCTATGTTCTGTGAATTCCTAGACAAGTTTGTTGTGGTTTTCATCGACGACATCCTTGTGTACTCCACATCTGAAGAAAGGCATGCAGAGCATCTATGAGCTGTTTTGGGAGTTCTTCGCCAACATCAGTTGTTTGGGAAGTTGTCCAAGTGTGATTTTTGGGCTCTAGAAGTTCGTTTATTGGGGCATGTTGTGTCCCAATAGGGAGTAGCTGTGGATCCGTTGAAGATAGGAGTAGTGGTGTCTTGGGAAGCCCCCAAGACCGTGTCAGATGTGCGAAGTTTCCTTGGTCACACAGGATATTATAGGATGTTTGTAGCCAATTTCTCCCGAGTTGTGACTCCTCTGAAAACTTTGACCAGGAAGGATCAAGTGTTCATATGGACTGATCAGTGTCAGAAAGATTTCGAGTATCTAAAGGAGAAGTTGGTAAGTGCTCTAGTCCTTTGTCTTCTAGCGGAGGGAGTCCAGTTTGATGTTTTCTGTGATGCGTCACATCTGGGGCTAGGTTGTGTTCTCATACAGCAGAGGTCAGTTGTTTCTTATGGGTCTCGGCAATTGCATCCCCATGAATGCAACTATGCCACCCATGATCTTGAGTTGGCAGCCGTGTTGTTTTCTCTAAAGTTGTAGAGACATTACCTCATTGGTGAGCACTTTGTGGTTTTCACCGATCATAAGAGTTTGAGGTATGTTTTCTCCCAATGTGACTTGAACTTGAGGCAGTGTCAGTGGATGGAGTTCTTGCAGGAATACAACTTTGAAATATCATATACACTTGGAAAAGGGAATGTTGTAGCTGACACACTGAGCTGAAAGTCACGTAATGATGTTGTGCATGAATATGGTGATTCCTGGAGAGTGATGGAAGAGCTATCAGCTTTGCATCTTGATATGGGAGAAGATGGGGGTATAGGTTGTCTTTTCCAGATGACGATGCAGTCATCCCTGATGTACAAGGTGGAAGAGTCTTAGTTGGGTGATCTAGAGGTGGAAGTTTGGAGAGACAGAGTTGTTTGTGGTGAGGCCCCTAATGGTTGGTCGGAGGATGAACAACACCAAGTGTTGTATCATGGTAGGCTTTTTGTTCCCTTGGCGATACGCAAGAAGGTTCTCCGAGAGTTCCATTGTACACCCTTGGTAGTACATACTGGTGTGATGAAGATGTACTGATCCTTGAGGAGTAAGTTTTGGTGGCCTGGGCTGAAGCATACAGTTGCAGAGTGTGTGTCTCGATGTTTAGTTTTCCGGAAGGTGAAGGCCAAACATCGTGTTCCTGGTGTTCTTCTCCAACAATTAGAGATTCCTCAATGGAAGTGAGAGTAAATCTCAATGGACTTTGTTACAGGTTTATCTCGAGCTCCGGGAGGACATGATGCTATATGGGTGGTAGTGGATCATTTAACAAAGTCGGCCCACTTCATAGCGATCAAGGAGTCTAGCTCAGTGGAAGTTTTGTCAAGGCAGTATCTGGAGAAGGTGGTGAGACTTCATGGAGTACCTAGGACGATCATTTCTGATCGAGATCCTCATTTTACCTCCAAGGGGTGGAGAGGTCCCCATCATGCTTTTGGCTCTCAACTGTTCCTTAGAACTGTTTTTCATCCTCAAACGGATGGTCAGACAGAGCGAACCATCCAGACTCTTGAAGACATGTTGCGCTCTTGTGTTCTTGATTTTTGATGTTCATGGATGAAACACTTACCCTTGGTAGAGTTCACTTACAATAATAGTTTTTACTCTACCATCGATATGGCGATGTTTGAAGCCTTGTATAGCTAGCCATGCTGTTCTCCGTTGTGCTGGACTAGGGTCGGAGAGTCAGCAATTCTCGTGCCAAAACTAGTGTAGAATACAACAGAGATGGTTTAGGTGATTCTTGAGAGGATGAAGACAGCACATGATCATCAGAAATCATATGCTGATCAAAGAAGGATACCCTTAGAGTTTAATGTTGGGGATCATGTGTTTCTGAAGGTGACTCGCTTTCATGGGCAGCGAAGGTTTGGTCGTGGAAGTAAGCTTTCTCCCAGGATTGTTGACCCTTTCGAGGTGTTATCTCATGTTGGAGCTGTGGCGTATCGAGTAGCACTTCCCCCTCAGATGAGCCAGATACATGATGTTTTCCATGTATCACAGCTCCATCGTTAGCTTCATGATGAATCTCATGTTATCGATTGGGGAGAGATCGATATTGATGATGATGCAACCTTCGAGAAGCGACCTGTGGAGATCCAAGACCGCAAGGAGAAGGTGTTGTGTGGGCATTCTATCCCCTTAGTTCGTGTCTTGTGGCGAAACGGTGGCATGGAGGAGAGTACACGGGAGTGTGAGTCGTAGATACGTGCTCAGTACCCAGAGTTGTTTAATGTTTAACTCCTTTCATGTAATAATGTTTACTTTATGGTTAGACCTTTCATGTTTTATTTATGTACCTTTGATGTGATGTTATGATTGAATTGTTTGGATATGGATTGTTTATTTCCATACTCTCGGATGTCGTAGTTTTTTTCCAGCTTTCGAACAACTCATAGTGGTTTTCCTCAAAGAGGTATCTTATGGGGTGGTTGTTTGGACCCCTCTTTTCTTTTGGGATGGTTTTTAATTCTCAAGTATGAGAATGTTTTGAGAGGTATCTAATGTAATGTCCTGGACCTCTCTGGTCCATTACTTTGTGAAAATGTGGTGTTGGAGGTGTTCTGGGAGGTCAAGGTGACTTATCCCCAACACTTTGCCAAATTTCCAGTTTTTTGAACAGTGTTTCTAGTTTTATGAACAGTAACAGATCGGTCTCACAGATCGGTCTGACAGATCGGTCTGAAAGATCAGTCTCACAGATTGGTCACACAGATCAGTCTCACAGATCGGTCTAACAGATCGGTCTCACAGCTCGGTCTGACAGATCGGTCTCAAAGATCGGTCTCACAGATCGGTCTCACAGATCGGTCTCCCAGATCGGTCTCACAGATCGGTCTCACAAATCGCTCTCACAGATCAGTCTCACAGATCGGTCTCACAGATCGGTCTCACAAGTCGGTCTCACAGATCGGTCTGATAGATCAGTTTCACAGATCGGTCTGACAGATCGGTTTCACAGATCGGTTTCACAGATCGGTTTGACAGATCGGTTTCATAGATCAGTTTCATAGATCGGTCTGACATATCGGTTTCACAGATCGGTTTCACAGATCGGTCTAATAGATCGGTTTCACAGATCGGTTTAATGTACAGTAATAGTGGGTGAACAGTGTTTCCAGATTCCTACAGTTTTGCCCCTTTTGACATTTCCTTTGACGTAAAATATATTTAAAGCCTTATTTTAATGGCTCTTAAGGCCATTTAAAATGCCATAAATCCTATATTAATTATTCCTAAGGTCAGGATGTATTTACTTGGTCAAACCGTGTGGGTTAATGCAATCAATTTTTAATGGAGAATTAACCAGAGCTTAAACTGTCACCCCATTAAATCTTCAAAAGGGACAAGATATCATTCTCCCTTTTTCTTCCTCTTTGTTCTCGGCTATGAGATGCTAGATCCTTCCAATCCTTCCCATAGGAGTTTCACAATCAATCTTTACTCCTAGGATTGGTTCTGCTCTATTTTGGATGCAACCGAACTGTGTCGGTCAATCTTCCTAATAAGGTATGTTTTATCATCATTCCTTTGGGGATCATCTTCTCTTGATTCTCCCTTCCATATTACACCATGTAATTTCCAAGATTCTAATGTGTTTTTTCTTGGGGTTGGTTGGTACTGTCGTACCGTGGCATCCTCCGGTGGATGGAGTTGTCATGAGAGGATGATTATGACCCATTGTGTGTAAAAAGGACATCAAGAACTCTTCAAGGTAGGGTATTCATGGCTTCTCTAATTGTATATGTGCAATAGTAGAATTAGCATGTTTTAGTCCTTTGGATCACAATGAAATTGACCTAATTAAATACTTGAAGTGGATTAAAATAATTGGTTGATCACATATTGTTGCTTTATACCATGATAACCGTTTGCCTCATGTTTTTCTAGATAGATTGATATCTATGATTTCTTTGATTTGTTGTTCGTTCATGATATAAATTGATAATGAACGTAAAGCCAGAATTAATTGTTAATTAATTGGATAAAGATAAAGAGGCATGTAAATTAATCTAGTTATTGTCGTTGTTGTAGTTGTTCTAATTTGAGAATAATAAAATTAGGGAAGTAAGCATGGTTATTTAATTGTGATAGATTACAAATTAGGTATCCCGTAATTGGAACCTACACATAACAAATCTGTTAATTCAATATGGATTAAAGAATAGATTGTGTGGAAATTTCTAAAAGGGTTCTGATTTACCCTCTTGTTTGTTAAAGGGTCAAGAGCCCATTATTGTGATTGTTGTTTTCCTGCTGCTTGTGTTGTGATGTGAGCCTGGATGGCTGTTGTGATATGTGGAGGCATGGAGGCCTTGTTGTTGTGGTAGCAAATGACACCTAGAGTGGCGAGATGCATCAGCTTATGCATGTGGGTGTCGGGGAGGACACCAGGGGTGATGGAATGGGATGGATGTGGTTACTGGATGCTTGTGGATTCATTGAATGCTTATCTGCTTTGCTTTTCCCCACTGCTCAAGGCAGCTGGTATTGCTTACCCTTCTTACAAAGGAGGCGAAGACGCGTGGGGTATTCCACGTGCTTTCCGTGTTTAGCCTCTCGAGGGAGAATGGGTATATTCTCTTTCTATAGGCGCCAAAGACTCGGCGGGTAGTATATCTACTCACCGTGTTGATCCTCCTTTGTGTTTAGAATCGTAGGATGCTTTTCTAGAATTCCAGGGAATATGGAAAAGTAATTCTGTAATGAATTTTTGATTAAATGGTGAAAATCCACGGGGATGGAGATACTAGAATTTAAAAGGTGATGTGAATCTTAAAAGGAGTTGTTGATTTTGAATGTGATGCCAATTCATTTTAATGTGGAATTTTTCATGCTTAATTAATGTTTAAAGAATTAAATAATGTACAATGGAACTGATAAAATGAGAATAGAGTAATCTAATAATGCTCTTCAAATGTTTGTGTGCTTATAGGATACCTTGTCTAAGAAGTAGCAGCCTGGAGTCTGAGAGACGTTATCTACAGTTGTATCTAAGACTAGGTAATGCCCATAGTGTGGATGTGAGTTACATATATATTCTGTACTTGTTGTGTTTCTATATGCTACTCCACCCTGTCGGTAAGGGAAACTGACACCCTGGGGATTATGAGCCCTGGGGGGTGTTTTCCCCAACATTCTAATGGGAGGTCGAATGGCTGACTACCCCCTTTGGCCCTGCTCTCTTCTCTTGGTAGATACATGTTCTAATAGGCACAACAGTTAGTTTCCCCCTATATGTGTGTAGAGGGCTGTAATGGCTTGTGGTTGTTTCACACACATATATTCTGGATATAGTATCCTATGGACTACTATTGGTGTAACATGTATAGGCTGTGAGGGCTTGAGGATCCCTACTCGGTGTATGGGCTATAATGGCATGAGGTATATTACCCGATGTATGATACACGTCATGTGGGATGTGGTGTATCCCGGAACATATCTGGTTACTTTTGGTTGGGAGGATGGTGTGGTGCTTCGCCCAAGTGTCTGCGGGAAAGCCTTTGTGGTGTATGAGGTGCAGATTGTGGAGCTTAGCCCAGGTGTCTGCGGGCAAGCCTTTGGAGAGAGATGCACATGACGTATTTCATTGGGGAAAAGCGGCAAACCAGTGGGGATGTAGTAGAGGGGTACCCTTGATATTCATTAATATATGTTATATTCTTGTATGCGTTACTTGGTGAGAGTAGCCATGGTGAGGTTGGGAACTTAGTATACCTGTTTAGGTGACGAGTTAGTTTCACTTGTTGTTCACTAGGCTTTAGCATGCTTTCTTTACTTTTGCACGAGAGGCTTGGGGAGGATCCTACTGAGTAAACTGTTATACTCACCCTATGTATGTATAAACTATTTTTCAGGTCACTTGGAGCAGGTTGGAGATCAAGCTGGTTACTACTATCTTGTGGTAGGAGGAGGAGCTGTTCGGCCTTGTGGTCGCTACCGTTTTACATTCGTTTGGGTACTTTTAGTTTCCCCTTTCAGTTGTAGTACTTTTGCATGACATTTCATATATCTACTTAGATTTCTTTTATATTTCAGTTCTGAGTTGGAGTTGATTGGAGTCTATTCTATCTCTCTCTTTTGCATGTGTTCTCTTAGAGGGCAATGCCTCCCATTTGTATGTTTATTATACCCTCGGTGTTAGTTTCCAACCCGGGGCCTACTAGAGGCAGGACTCAGTGGTCATTATCTCTCTTCTCACATTGCCAGCCCAGGAGGGGTACACTTTGTGGGGAGGGGGTCGTGAAAATATATATGTACTATATCCTTGAGATATTATCTAGACACGTCAATGATTTAGATAATAGTATTATTTATCAAAACCTTGATTTTATTATTATTATATGACATCTTTTCCTCATCAATCCATAAATTATGAGATTATTCTTTGACAAAATCTTATGAAATCATTAAAAACATCTTTTCTATTATATTTCATTCCTATTTATGCATGAATTATATTTATATTTATGTGCCACATATTATTTCTATCATAAAATGATGTGATAGATGTTCCTTATAGTATAATATCCCTTAATTAATTGAATAACAATTTACATCAGATGATATAATTATACATAAACATGAAACAATATTATATGATCACAATTTTTTTTAAAGTACTAGATGTGGTTTTGTTTTTTCTCACTGGTATATTATATTAGAAGTACAATTTCAATTATATTTATTATTAATCAGTATTTCATATGTTAAATATTCCATCAATTATTAAAATGGTCTCTATTTATATTTATTCATGTTCAATATTCCATGTCTTATACATTTGATTTATTTATTTTTAATATTATTCTCATTTGTTTATGATATGGTGATTATTATTATTATTATCACTAAAATTAATAATTTTATTTATTTTAAATTTGGTTTAAGTTACCCCACACCATACTTTTTTATTTAGTTCACTAATTATTTAAAATATATAGAAAAGCTATTTATATTTTAAGATGGGTATTTTAAACATACAAGTTTCATATTAATTATTTGATTAATTTCTTATAGTATTATTTAGGATGATAATACAATCTATAAATAATTATCAAAGAACCTAATAATTAGAACCTTGGAATGGTTGATGTAATAAATAATGAATTTTTAATTTGTTTTGTAGATTTAAATGTGTTGGTATGGGGGTATCAAATGTTATCATTATCATGAAATTTAATTTACCTACAAAAACAACCATTGAATTTCACATTATACCCATATTCACTTTTAGAATCATATTCATATGCCTATGATAACCAATGCTAGAATCATAGGGTAGGAATAGTGTGGGAAACTGGAAGGTTATGGGAAGAATTGTCACCTTAATGAAAAAAATAAAGGGTCTCATTCAAATATGAATCAATTAATAAAATAGGGGGAGAATGAATTATAGTTTTGTGTGTATCCCAACTACGAATATCTATAGAAAAGAAACCCTGATGATTGTTTATATTTCTTTGGGAAAAATACATTTTCCCTTCATTTAAAAAGGATCACATTGTGTATTGATTACCTATTGGACTTCCACCAGCTTCTCAGCGGCCCACAATGAGTCTGATGGAGACGCCTTATTAATCAAGTATATATACTTATGATATAACTTCATTGATATTCCCATTAGGTAAAAGATCATATCAGGATAAGTATCTAGTGAAACTATTATCCACTATTAATTATACATAAAATTTTATAATATTGAAATTATCTTTGGGACATTTTTCACTCAATTTTCGACCTCTAAAACATCAATTTACACGTTCAAAAATTATTTTTGATAACCCTTATTAATTAAAATTCATAATATCAGGACAATCACTTCTCTATTTTCATTATAGTAAAACTAATAATCTATTACATAGACTCTATAATGTTAATTTCATTACATTTTGTATGTGTTTATTCATTGTTCAGATTAGGAAATTTGTTATTTTATTTTTAGGATAATTTGTGTCTGTGAGACTCTTTTTGTTTACACATGTATATAATTATTATATCATTTTTTATTTTTTATCATTACCTTTTTTTTAATTTTGGATAAAAATATGGTTGGAGGATTGTCTGATAAAACTCAAATTTATTTGGGTGAAGGAAGATATATTAGTCTCTTTCAAAGAGAAATTATTTTTTAATATAGAACATTCTGGACAATAATATTCCTATGGATGAAAACTGTTGATGAAAGGACTCATGAGGATATCAAATAGAATTTTTTTTATTATAATAAAATAATAAAATGTGTTATCCATATATTTTTTAAATTGAAATGGGATTGATATATTTTTGGTAATCTTAGAGGATACAGTGAATCATTATCCCAATTCTAATAAGTAGATCATTTTCTAACAGTCAATTAATAGAAACTTTCAAGCGAGTAATAAGAATTTCATGTGTGGTTTAATTCCTTATTTTGGGATTCTATGTTCTCTTGGAATTATTAAATGATTCATACAATAATGGGACCAAACATACCAAAATAATTATAAAAGTGAAATTATTTTATACTAACAAATCAATTTTTCTCTAAAAATGGTCTTCTATAATCTTATTTTCCTCATGAGTTGGTCCCTTGATCTTCTTCATCGGAAGTTTTCATGACTACAAATTTATATTTCAATTTCATGTGTTGGAATAAAAATATATAGAGACTCACACATAACTTGGTGGTCTTATATTCTTATTGTAAAATTTGAGGAGGTTATCATATTCCTGACTATAAAGGAATAATAATTTAGTCATTCACTACATTTTATGGAAATTTTATTTCTCTCATCACTAAAAACAATAATTTAATTTTTTGTTTATAACAATGAAATCTGTGGAACATTTTATTATTTTTTTAACAAAGTAGAATAATCTCCATCAGTTATAAATCTTTTCGGAATCCTTCTATGTCACTAAAGTGTTTCCTACAATATTAGACTTTACAGTATCCTGAACCATATTAGTGTTGAGATATTACACACATGGTGAGAAAAAACTTTCCCTGAAAAATTTCTCACATGAAAATATGTTTAGTAGGATGATTTAATCATCATTTTGTGTGCTATATCTATTCATATAGATTTTAAAGACATTATTTGAGGTAATACACTCATGATACAACATTTTCAACTCCCATTATGATGATTATTTTTTCTTCCCTCTAAGAAATTTAATATCATAGGTAATCTTAATAGTAACATAATTTCAAGCCTTATAAATATTTATTAAAAATAATTTATATTTTTATATTACCTATAGTAATTAAAATAATTTTTTCAACCAAAAAGGAAAATGTTTAAAATACTAATTTTCTTAAATTTATTACATTTTTGTATTTAAATCATTTATTTATATAATTTATAATATTACATTGAAAAAGAACTATTATTTTTAAATTCATCATTTAAAAATTAAATTATGGTGATTTATAAAGAACATTTTGAAATGTTTTTTCTTTAATGAATAGTGAAAAATAATGATTTTATTGTAAAACATATTTCTGTTTCAAGAATTTACAAAGATCCATTTTGTTTTATAATATTTTCAATGTATCTTTTTTATTATATTATTTTTAATCCAATTTTTTATTTTTAATTAATTTAATACTATATTTTCATATATGAAATTTTTATACTATTAATAAAAAAATTAGGAAAACAACTTTTTGTGGTATTGGGTATCATTATTTTTATTTCAAAATCTATGAATTTTTTAATTGAATTTGATAAAAATAGATTCCCTAAATGTAATAATAAGATTTATTTTTTGATAATATGTTCATCCCAACTATTGTTCATTGTGAATACTAAAAACTATAAAAATCATTTATGATAGTTAATGTTAAAATAGGATTACCAAGGGATTTAAATGAACATATGAGGGTTAAAATGATCTAGAAATGTGTACAAATTCGACTGTAAATCCATATTTCATCCCGATATCATATAATCATCAAATGAATTCAATTTTTGATCTATTTGGATTGTGTAATACATTAATATGTTATAATCTTTTATAAAAATATCCAACTACGTCATCTCTAAGAAATATATAATGAAAAAAACTCTCCTGTAATATGTTTGATTTAAAATACATTTTTTCAGTACATACCTATAATAATCCCTAACATTAATACCCAACCACTTAATAGAGGTAATTTTTAAATATAAATTCATCTTATGATAGATATAGGTATAAATATAAAGAGTATGTTTGAAGAATATGTATAGTTCTTAACTGAGCATTTTCATTAAATATCTTATTTTACATGAGTCATATATTATTTGAACTTGATGAAATAATAAATCTATTATAATACACATATAGATATGTTTTTATGTTAATGTAATAACCTATATAATTTTCCTTTATCCATAAAATAGTAAATGAAACCATCGTTCATGTATATGATGGAATTCCACATCATGTATTGATGAATTGTTTTCCAGGGACCCCTATTATGGCTGGTTATGATTATGGATTACTTTTATATATAAGATATTCATGAAATTTTAATCATTATATAATGATAATATATCATATTCTTTCTTATATTTTCAACCATTCAAAATGGATAATTTTAATCATATATATGTTTGGATTACCACCTCTATAAATCAATGTGATTCATTTTTTACAACCACATAAAATAAATTCAATATAAAAGTAAATTTAATAAAAAAATATTATATTTATAATATAATAGTAATTATATAATGAAAACATAATACATGCCACCTATATATTATATTCATTTATGAATCAAAACATTACTCATGCTTATATATGACCAACCATCATCATGATTATAACACAATTCATTTTCCATAACCATCTTTCATGGATGGTTTTATCATTTTAATTTGGGCATAAAATTTATAATTATTTAGTTATTATTATTTTGGATATGATGTAAAAAATACATCATTGACCATGTATAACTTACCAATATCATTATATATATCTTATCCAGGTACATCAAAACATCTTACATTAACATAGTTGATTAAATAATTATACATGAATATGGTAATGAATAAAATAAATGAAAAACGAAACATGAAAAATACTATTTTTAATGTTAATAAATAACATAATTTTATTATTTAGGGTGATAATGAGATTACCTTAGGATTCATACATGAGGTAATGGAAACTTTTAATTAAAACCCACATTTTAAATGCTTCGAAGATTTATTTTCTAAATCATTTTTCCATGTCCATATTATTAAAAAGACATTATATATATATATATATATATATATATATATATGTAAATGAATAATAAATTAAATTTTATTTCACTCATTACATTCCTTCAATGGATTTCAAAATGATTCATCTTACATGTTTTATTAAAATCATTTAATCTTTATTTACAAAACTAAAAATTAATGATAAATTTTATAATATATGGTGGAAATGGTTATTTAACTCTAAAATAACCTTTATTCGATGTCTCCTTTCATTTATAATATTTCCTTATTTTTCAATGAAAATATCTAGTTCATTTTGTTCTTCAAATTTTATTTTCTAAAATTATATTTTAAATAGATGGTTTGTATCTATATAATTTTTTTAAAATTGTGGATTCAAAAGGATATTTGAATCCATTTGATGATAGAAGTTCATGATTTTATGTGATTCCATCATCTTATAGTCAGTGTGCATTTTTTTTATGATTTATGGGTGAGACTGATATAGATCTAATAATGGGTGATAATTATATTTCTCTCGAATCTATTGTTTAATGATTATGATCAGTGGTGAATTATATTGGAATTCAACCATAATCATTATTCCTCTTGTATGGGTTTATGAAACTAGAATTGTACGAGTTTAATGAAGATGATTTCCCAAGGCACCAACAAGACTTTTTATGTTCTCTAATTATATTAAATTATAATCCATCTATTTAAGAAAATTAGTTATTGATATTTTCTATTAAATGAATGATTATTTATTTTTTAGGGTAAAAACATATGTTTTATTGAAATTTTTTTGATGGGTTCTCATGTTTTCTATGAAACCGCAGTGATTGTTATCTTAAATTTATGTTTTATTATATATTTTTTTATGAGTAACTTTTGTTTGTAAAATTAGTTTAATGAGTTTGTAGATAATTATTTGAGTTCAATGGTTATTATTCTAAAGGAAAACTATCATTTATGATCTCACGGTTTTAAATCTAACTAACTGATTGCATTAATTTTTTTATATGATGATAGTTTTTCATCATAAACAAAATTTTCTAAATTTTTCACATGTTTTAAGTATGATAACGAAGAAAAAGGATTCCATTTTTAAAATAAAAAATATTTTTTATACAAAGAAAATGTAGATCATATTAAAATTCATGTTTCAAAGGAATAATGAATACTAATAGGAGGTTTACTTTTTTCAATTCGTGTTATTGTTATGTAATAATTATGACATAATAATCTCAAATTCTAAAAATTAAAATATCTACAGTAACACAAGAATATTTTTTATGATTAAGAATGAAATTTTGAATTGAATAGAGATTGAGTCCTTAATGTTTGTATTAGTAGTGGGTTTTAATATTTTTTGAGGTTAGTAAAATGTATGTAAGTTCAGTAAAAACATAAAATATTAGGTTAATTATGATATAGAATTTTAAGATTACCGTGTTTCTTTATATATATTATGTATGTTCAGAATATATTTCATTAGAAGAAATTGAGAAGTTGATGTAGGAAGGATCCAAAAGGACAATATCCTTCCAAATACATAACCTGGGATCATTATATTTTCAATGAAATAGTTTGTAATTATGATGGATTAGTTGACACATAATATAAAAATTTATTTTATGCACATGGGAGAGAAATTATTTTCACCTTAGTGGAACAAGTACACAGTTGATCATTTTATTAAAACAACCTCCACCATTTAGTTTAACAAATGACCCTATAATAGTTGAAGGATGAGTTAAGGCCTTAGAAAAGATATTTAATGTAATGGGTTGATCAAAACATCCAAAAAAACTCTTTCTATTTACCATTTTTTATGATCATTCAATCAAACATTATCAATGAATAATAATATCAATTTATGTTAAGATAATTATTCCTTATAATGGAATAAATTTACAAATATTTTCATTATGAAAAACATTCCAAATGTTTTTTGACAAATGATTGAATATAAATTCATTGGATTAAGTTAGAAGGAAGATGAATAATTCGATGTGTATAAATAGAATATCAATCATTTGGAAAAGTATACACTAAATTTTATCTTGGATATTGATACTAAAATTAATTGATTTTACTTGTTATTGAATCCAATATATAAGTAATTCTATTCTCATTATATATTATTTATTGATAAACGTTTTTGATGAACATACAATTTAAAAATTGAGTTCTATGATTGTATGGGTTATGCTTGGGGGGAGATATTACCTATCCTTCAGGAATTTATTTGTGTTTGTGTATGATTCATTTTATTGTATCCTCAAAAACAAACCTAGATCAAAAAAGGAAAAAAATTATTTCTACGTAGCCGGAAATTGTAAGCTTCAATCAAGTAAAACAGAAGGAATTAAAATCATGTTTCCATCCACTAATTACTGTGTTAAAAATTACCCTAGTAAATTTATTATATAATATAGGATGTCTTTAAAATTATGTATGTTGAATCATTTGTCTCATGTCTATATAGAAAAGGATTTTAGTAATGATCACACAAATAATGAATGGTTGGGAGTAAGGTGTTTTAATTGTAGTGAAATGAGTCATTAAGAATTTACTTGTTTTATAAAAGGAATTATGGTCAGAGGTAATAAAATATAATATATATATACAGGTGGGGATAAATACTTTTAAAATAATTTGATAGATGGTGGACCATCCATCATTGTGGTGTTAGATATATCACTTTTTTATTCATGTTATAAAGATAACTTGATTGATTTGGGATGTACACATTATTTAATTTATGAGAAATTTTATTATAAATTCAAAATATAACCTCATGAAATAATTATATATCTTTTGGTAAAATTATATAGGGGTCTCATTAAGGAAACATTGAATTATAAGATTCCTCCCAAATTATATGTGTAACGATTTACCTACAAATCTCATGTTCCTTCCCCTTGAGGTGTTTGATGTTATTATAGGAATATATTGGATTTATGTTTATCATTATATGATAGATTATGGTCAAAAAAAATTCAAATGAGTATCATTTTTGTATAAAAAATGAATTTATACATTTTATACCATACCATGAAGCTATAAAACTATTAAAAGATGAAAATGAAATTCATCATGCACATAGTGTTGATAAGAAGAAGACAATTTAGATTGGTGATGTATATATTTCCTTATGATTTTCACAGTCTTATTCGTAATATGGAGATGGAATTTACTTTTTACGTAGCCCATTATACTAAGACAATATAAAAATTATTAATAGAAAATTTCTCAAGATGATATTTTGGAGTTAAAAAATAAATTTCAATAGTTTCTTGATAAGGGTTATATTCTAAATTAGAATTCACCATTGGTTGATCATATTTTTTTATATAAAAATATATTTCTATGAGGATTTAATTTGATTGTTGATCCTTGAGTAACATCACTGTTAATAAAAATTATCAGTTGCCTCATATATTAGATTTATTTGATCAACTCAATAGACCTCCTTATTGTTTGATAGTTGATCTCTGGTCCACATACCATAAAACAAAGGTAAAGGAGAATGAAATCAAAATACGTATATTTTAACATGTTTATTTCATTATGATTAATAACTCAATGTTTTTTAAAAGTAATTCTTGTTCGATTTTGTATTCAATACTCATCACCAAGCTTTAGCGAACCCCAAAATATTATTATTTATATAAAATCATGATAATTAGGCCATTTAATTTTCTGGTAGAAATAGTATTGACATCATAATGAAAGATTATGGAGGTGCAAATAAAGAAATATTTATTGATTATTTCCTGTGAAATAAGAAATCAAGTTTCAAGTAAAGTTATTTTATACATTAAAAATAAATTTATTTCAAAATGATTTTTATAAATTTTTTTGAATTATTATTATTATTATTTTTTGAAATAATAGAGATTTTATTTTATAAAAATATAATATCATTTTTTAAATAATCATATCAAAATTAAATTATTTTGAAATTCTGGTGTTTTTTTGAAAGGAGTAAATTTTCATTGAATATTGTGAAATAATGATTTCTATTGAAAAATATATTTTTATTTCAAGAATTTAAAATTTCAATAATATATTTTATTAGTCGGAAGAATCTATTAATCCATTATGACAAAAAATAATCCAATTAGTGTCTCAATATTAAATTTTATACTTATTGTTTTTAAAATAATATTATTACAGATAAAAAGGTCTTTTCCAAAAAACGTTTTTTATCACATTGTGTGAGATAAATATTAAATTATATTATTCCACATCAATTAATTAAATATTTAAAAATGGATTATAATTTTGGAATTATGATTTAAATTTTTTCTAAATAGTACCATTTTATTTTTTTTCCATTATAAATAGTGACCATATTAAATATTTGCCCCCTTTGTTTGTGTAAATCTGGTAATTAAGGTTAAAGATAGTATCATAAGGCCTAATAATATACATAACGATATTATTTATATTTTTTTTGAAAAAAATATTTGATCCTTTGATATCAATTATCTAAAATATGAAAATTTTATTCCACTTAACTTTTATTATAGAATTTATATAATTTTAGGTAATTATATGCATAAATGTCACTCTCAGGAATTTAATATCTATTATATTTTTTTGAAGGGGATAAAATAAACATATGTAAATTTCTAAATGGAAATTATGAAGATAAATTTCTTTTTATCTTGGCATTTTAGTTGGAATTATTAGTGATAATATAATTACCTTAAAATATTATTAAACACTGACATTATATTGAATGAAAAAAAATATAAATTTAAATAAATAATTGTAAAAATGAAAAATTAAATATATTTTGAATGGATTATTATATTCTAAAAATTCCTTATATAAAAGAAATTTTCTTAGAGATTTTTCAAATCATTTTATTTGTATTAAATTATTATAATTTTTCCAATATAAAAGTAAATGAATTATTCCAAAAATAATAATAATGATATTTAAATAATTAATATTGTTTTATGAAATGATTTAAAATTTATAAAAAGACATATTATTGGGAAAATTAAAAGTTTTTGGATTAAAATATCAATTATGTTCCATTAATGGACTACATTTATTGTTATTTTATCATTATTTACTCTTTTAGTGTAAAAAACATTAATATCATTATAATCATCAAAATGGATAATGAGGTGTTTCAACATTGATATAATAGTAAAAACATTATATAAAAATTTCCATGATTTATTTTGTTGGATGATTTTGAACCATACTCATATTAATTTATTAATATTTTATTTTGGAGCCATTTTTTGGGGGAATTAATTTATAAAAATATAGTACTTTATGAAATCCCAGGAATTACCCTCCACATATTTATGAAGGTGATCTACCTCTCATTATTTTTTTACATATCAAGAAATATTTGGATCAGAAAATACCTACATAGAAAACCATCCTATAATTAGTTACCATATTCTATAGGACTTATTTTTTAGAGAATATTAGCATTAAATTAATTATTGGGGAAAGGAAATGATTTTTTATAAATAAGTGTTATTGATTTTATCCAAATGGTTTAAAATTAATTATTATTATACCTCCTTAAAATAAACATCAAACATGATGAAAAGTATTTAAATATTATCTTTTATATAATTATATTTTTTTATGTTAATGGGATACCCTATATATATCTCCACTTCAATGAAATTGGGAATGGTTCCATTGATTGTGTGCACAGTGGACTACAACTTCGCGATATAATGTAATTTTTATTCCATTACTACCTCTAAAATCTATCTATAATTATGGATTTAATGTTAATATATAATATTAATGGAATATTTATCATTCTATAAATATAATATATCATATTCCTTATTTCCTTCATATCCATTAAAAAATGATAACATCATTTGTGCGTACATGTGGTTTACCACCTCGACTAAGTGATGTGTTTTATTTTCCATCACCACATCACTTGGTATATAAATAATAGATTAAATAAATAAATAAATAATATTTTATTTATGATATAATAAACATTATTTAAATGTTAAACCATACCTACCTTACTTCCATAATGATTGTTTTAAAATAGAAATGTTACTCTTTCATACACACGATATATCATATTTATGATTGTAACATAGTTCATTTTTCACAAGCATATTTATATTTGGTTTTAAATTTATATTTTATTTATATAAAATAATATTATTGTTTAATTATTATTAATTATATTATTTAATAATGACATATTTTTCCAAAAGTATCCTACCAATATTATTTAGGACAAATGAACTGAATTTCACTAAAACATTTAACGTGAAAATAATTTATTAAGTAATAAAATATAATATGGAAATAAGAAATAAATTAAAAACCCTAAAAACATACACATTAAAGTACATATTTAAATTATTATTATTATTTGGGATGATAATGAATGCACTTTGGGATTCATACTTGAGGTAACAGTTACTTTAATTTAAAAAACATTTCAAATTTATTGTTTATTTATTTAATCTATAATTTCCATCTGTGTTCATATTCTTAAAATTATTTTACAAAATTTTTTATATAAAAAAAATAATAATAAATGGAACTTTTACACATTTTACTTTCATTAATATTATTTTAAAATGGATTCTTTTAATGGGATGTTTTGACAAAATGACATAAGGAATACCTTATTTTATAATTTTTAATGACATAAATATTATTATTATTTTTATACATTCACAAGGGTTCATGTTATACTCAATGAAAAAAATAAATCCATTTTTTCTTGTTTTTTTATCTTTAATGTGGTTTACTAAATAAGAATGTAAATGTTTATTTCCAATTTTTTTCATAAAGGTTCAAAAAAGTTTTTCAATTTTTTATCATGAAAAGTTTCAGTTATAATTTTATTTATTATGTGGTACTTGAGAATTATATATGATTAATGGGTTATATTTATATAGATTATACATTATGATAGACCCATTATAGCACTTTAATGGACTGGGTAACATT
Source organism: Viscum album (assembly GCA_963277665.1). Taxonomy (NCBI): domain Eukaryota; kingdom Viridiplantae; phylum Streptophyta; class Magnoliopsida; order Santalales; family Viscaceae; genus Viscum; species Viscum album. The sequence continues at coordinate 2,041,333,207 of OY728142.1, read as the reverse complement.
CTTTGTCTTTAAAGGTAAGAATGAGTGAGTTAATGAGTTTTCTTTAAACTATGGATTTAACTATACCACAGATATTTTTTAAATGAGTTTAAAGTTGGTAATTAATAATACTATCTATATTCAAAAAAACGTTTTTCCATTTTATTTTTATTATATTTAAGTATTTCCTTTTATAAATTAATATTTTTTTGTTATAAAAAGTTGAATTATTTTATATTCTCAATGAATGTGGAGACAAATGTAAAACAATTTATAGGTCTTCATATTATCACTGGAATAATATTTTTCATTATTTTATTTCACTTATAGAAATTATTGAGATCATATGATGTTTTATAACTTTTTTTAAGGTTCTTAATTATTATTAATAATAAAGAAGTCCAGTTGGATGTCGTAAATATTTATTGTAAAAGAAAAATAAGACTCCTTTTAAAAGTTATTTATTATGAAAAAATGGATACTAAGTGGATGTTTTTAATTTTTGGATGATTTTACTGATTATATAAAACTATAAACCAAAATGTTTTTCGGGAAAATAAGTGATACTATATTCCTTTTAATGTTTTATATTTTATATTGTTGAAATTTTTTCATAATTTTTGGATCAATGGAATAAATGAAATGATTATGTTTTTAGCACCAAATCCAAGAGTGTAAGGAAGGGGTTATAATAGTTGTTATTAGAACAATGTTTAGATAAAAATAGATATTATGAGGTTTTCATGTGAGGTCATCTAAAAATATAGGTATTTCATCATGAGTTTATATGTTTATGTTGATCATAAGATTTAATCAATAAATACCCAATATAACTTTTTATTTGATATCATATAAATGAGACTAATGTTATTTTGGGAGATGTTTTATATGGTATAGGTATATGTAATTATTTTATTTAATATGAAATATTATTCCAGAAGAAGATCATTATTTTTGTTTCCTTATATAATTAACGCATACGATGTATTTATCAATAATATGATATTTTAATTCTGGAATAAATTTTGAATTATATTTTAGATGAATATGTGATTTTAATGTGGATTTATAGTGATTTAATTAATTTATGCAAATGATTATCATAATATAGAGATTATAAGATTAGTTAATATATATTATTTTTATGATACATTAGGGGTGATAGATTTTATTTAGAGATAAATAAAAAATTTGTCTTCAAATAATATGGGATCAAATTATTTTAATATTTTGGTTTCAATTTTTGTCAAAAATATTTTGATATATTTTAATTATAATTATTTAGAAAATTATCTATGTTGAACTTTTGGATTTATTATTGAGGTTTTGGATATTTTTTATTCATTTCTTCAAATGGAAGTTTGTACAATTCTGGAATTTTAATTTGATAAAAAATTTTGTTTTGATTAATGTATTATGATAGAAGGAATATATTAATACCATTTTATGGAATTATGTGATTTGTATGAATGAAATATTCATCTTGAATAGTGTTCATTTGGAGAAAAATATTTTATTTTAGTGGAAATATATTAAATGATGAAATTACTCCTTTGAAAAAGTATATTTCTTTCTGTTCATTATCAAGATCATAATCGAATTCCTCAATAACAAAAAAATTATCATGAAAAAAAATCTTAATACCATTATTTATAATGAATCAATGATATTTTTCTCATATTATTGGTTTGTGGTTTTATTTTCACTAACTTTCTCATGTTCCTTCACTTTTATTATGAATAATATTCTTTATCACACAACATCCTCATTTAGAAATTGTTAATTTCCTATATGTATATATTTTTACTTCCCATTAATGTTCACCAATTTGAAATCCTAGTCATGTGTTATTACACATGATCTTAGACATCTATATTTTGAAGAGGAATTTTTTTTACCTTTTATAGGGTGTATAATTTGAAAAAAAATGTTTTTTAATGTTTGAAACACTTGATTACCAATCAAGAGAACAAATATTGACGATTGAATTTGTTAATGGTGGATAATATAACACCCCTATATTTTGTTAAAGGAATGGTTCTTAAATAGAATATTCAAATAACAATACCAATCATAAATAAATAGTATAGTATTATTGTCACGACCCATCCCAATGGGGCCCGTGTCGTGACTCCCAAAGCCCACCTCCAATAGGTCATGGGCTGGGGAGTATAACTGAGTAGGCATATCACTAACATGGGAAGTATTTGATTGGAACCTGTATGAACAAACATATATCCAAGCCCCCGAAAGGATGAATTGTAGAAATCCACTAACAAAAAAATGAAATCATACCACTCTATCTTAACCAATAGGGTACGATAGGAATGTAAAGTAAACCCATCCCGAATAAAATCCCACTAAAAATAAGTGTGTTCAAACATATACAAACTGTAAGAAGAGGTACTGGGACTGCATTCTGTAGATGTAGGAACACACCTCAGCCTGTACGATCTCACAAGGCACCATCGGGTCCTTTTCTACCTAAGACCTCGTCAAAAGGTCAGTCTTCTTCACAATACACATCACATACAGGAAAACATCATGCATGGGTGAGTATAACAACACTCAGTAGGACACCTCGAAACCAAAAATCAATACACAAAGGAATGATACAATCATCTCTAAAAGGTTATATGTGTATAACATATACAACATTAACATCAAATTATTCTCAATCCAAGACACACATTCTAGAGGTAAGTGAAAACTACCACATACCTATACGAGGTATTCTACTCAAAATTCCACGAAGCACTCATTCAATATGACACACTCCTGAGTCTGATAAAAGTAATGATGTCCATATGACAAGTACTATTCTTTGAGAACTGTCATGAGAGAGAGATACATAGATAGATCTGTACAGAATATAATACCACATATATGTATCATAGTCTAGTCTATGTGGTGATACAAATAATTCCATTTAGATTAACCTACTATGTAGAGGATCAACACCCTGTAAATTTGGTCACATAAATAGTGAAGACTCTACATAGGGAATGAACAATGAATAGAGGATCATGATATGGGCCTCTATGTGGATTCCAACTACACGATCCAAAAAGTCATGATAAAGGGATCATTGTTTTATGAGTAGGAAAGGATTCATACCTACATTCTAGGAAATGATAGGGGATCAAAAAATTAAGGTAAACCATCCAAGATATGGTTGAATAGTGAATCAAACCTTGTAGAAAGGTATACACATTGTGTAATAGGGTCACACTTTGGGTCCCTACACCCTAGGTACATTCTGTGTACAACAGCTGATGTCATTCCAAATGTGTTGTGTATAAGTTGGGTATATAGTATGTAGAAGAAGTAACACGCAGTGTCCTTCCATCTGGGGTCCACCCGTGTACTCTGGTCATGTTCCAGTACACGATGTCCACCTGTGTATCTATTTCTATGTTCTAGTACATGAGGCAGTTCATATACTTAGACCAGTCCAAGTTGTGTGGGGGACTATACACCTTGTAGGGAACCCATGTACTCCACCTCGTGTTCATCTATATCTCAAGATACACAACTAGTCTATGGAAATGGACGACATTTCGTGTGACAATGTCAAAAACTGTGTGTCATATTACTATCTCCCAAAACCATGGCCACCACTCAATGGGGGCCACATGCCATATAACCCTGGGTAACACACCATGTTCATCATGATTTTCTAGAATCTCGTGTTCTTCTTCTACACGAATCGACCGATGATCTGGATCTCATTTCGGTGATATGTTCACCTCAAAATTTTATATCCAAGGACTTTTCATCACCCTAACACTAAATTTATGTGTTTCGAGCCTTCAATCAGATTGAAAAAATATTTTAATTAATTCTGATACAAAGTGCTCTAAGAATGGTTTCTTCAAATTTGCTCTGATTCATCCATCTCCATCGCTACCGCATCTCTATTAGTTCATCCCATGGATAGATCTTCAATTTAAGATTTTAGAACCTAGAAAAAAAAAGTGAAATGATGAGTCATTCAGAACCCCATCGAAGAATGAGGAACACATTGAAAATGGGGGAGATAAAAAATAAGGAACAAATATGCAGAATAAACCTCGATTGTTATTTGTTCTGTTCTTTATCATTTATCATAATAATTATTAATAAATCAAATCAACTCTCAAATAATAAATCCCTAATAATCCAACAATGAAATTACCCATCGCACAAGGAATAATAAAACTGTGGATCAACATGTTCTTCTGTTGCCTTGTGTATAATGTTCAAGCTAAGAACAAGGAAATAAATCCGAACTAACGACTCCTACCAAGGAATTAGACCGTTATCTATTGAAGATCGGTTTCTTATGGTGAGATCCATCATGAATAGTGCTTTTCAATCTTTTATCCTCAATTCGGTGGTCTCTCATTGATAGAAATATCAATGGTTTCTCTCTAAAGCCTCTAGGGAATTTACAGGGTTATGAGCCTTACCCTAGATCAATGCATAAAATGATTAATTAAAAGAAGAGGTTTCATTGTGCTGAAAAAATGTAAAACAAAATAAATATTCAATTTATTTTATACATAAAAAACACCTGAAACTAAGATTCACAATAGACCCGCACTTACCAATGTCAGGTCGCACCTAAGGTAAAGTCGCTTCTATGAATACAATAGTGAACTCTGATTTCCGATATGGGAAACCATTTAGAAGTTGTTACATTTTTTAGAAAAAATAAGTAAGAATTATATTTAATATTTTAATATTTTTCAAACATTTATTTTGGGAACATTGGGCCTTAGAATAAAACACCTTCTCATCTCAAAGCCTCAAAATTAATCCATATAATATTCAAAAATAATTTGTTGAAAATACATCACATTACATTCTTCCCACCTTGGGTCTTTACATCCCCAAAAAGTCAAAACGCGTGCAACTTAAAAATATTAGGGTATTGAGAATGTAAATGTTATTCTCAATCCTAAGTGATCTCCTAAGATATTTCTGTGTTGCATTAGACCCACACTAAATGAATCAATCCTCCATGAAAGATCTTCTCCTATCGATACTCGATCTCCAATAGGTACTCAAGAAAATATTCTCCATCATTGATGTCGAGATCTCCCTAGTTAATGATGTATGATAGGTCATTCACGTACTTCCTCATCTTCAACACATGGAATACATCGTGTACCCATTCCAACTATGGGGGTAGAGATAAGTGGTACACCACCTCTCCAACACTACATAATTTTAGAAAAGGGTTGATTAACCTCAGAGATAACTTGCTTCCCAAGACAAATATTTGCAATCCACGTCATGGTGAAACCCATATGAATACATGGTCTCCTTCCTCAAACTCCCAAGGCCTCCTTCACAAGTCATCATAAGTCTTCTGATGGATTTGAGCAGTATTTATCTTCTTCGATATGATCCACCACTGTTAAGTAGTAGCTCAAACCAACTCTAAGCCCATGATTTCCAACTCTCCTGGGTAAGTCCAGCAAAGTGGTGATCTAGAGGGTCATCTGTAAAAAGCCTCATATGGCATCATACCAATGATGGAATGGTAGTTGTTTTTGTAAATGAACTCCACTAGCGGTAGCTGATCCTTCCAACTACGGTAGAAGTCCAACAAGTAAGCCCATATAATGTCCTCTATAACTAGAAGGGTCTATTTCGTATAGCCATCTATATAGGTGGTAAAACATTGTGCTCAAGCGTAACGGGGTCCTAAAAACCTCCCACAATCCCTTCCATAAATAGGATACAAAAAGGGTCACAATATGAAACAATTGTCTATGTAAATTGATGTAATTGAACTATCTCATGAATGTAGAGGTATCCAAAATTCTCCACTAAATTATGCTCTCATATTGCTAGGATGTGGGCTGACTTGGTGAGTCGGTCAATGATCACCTATATGGCATTATGTCCCCTAAACGTACATGGTAAACCCTCTATGAAGTCCATATATATTCCATCCCACATCCATTCTACCACCTCAAGGGGTTAAACTAAACCTACTTGAACCTAGTGTGTTGCCTTCACTTGCTGACATGTAAGGAATTGAGAGATGAACCATACAAGACTATTTTTTATCCCAGGACACCAAAACTACGTATGAGGTCCTTCTAGATTTTCTCCACACCTAGATGTAATGCCAATGGGGAAGTGTGTAACATCCTTTGAATCTCCTCCTACAACACCATTGGTACTACTGCATGTCCTCTGAAAAGAATGATGTGCTCCCCACCATTGGAATATCCATCAGGAGCACGCCCTATGGATAAATAAGCATGTAGAGCATAGTAGGTATCCCAATTATTTTCCTCCCTGACTCACTATAAAAGAGGAGGGGTAACAACCAAAGGCTGTAGGTAAGCTGCTCCATCTCTATCCACAAAGGATAATTGTAACGAGGTCGATTGTTATATCACCTCATTTAAACATTGTGAACTAGATCTCCTACTGAGATCATTATCCACCACATTCCCCTTCCTAGGAGTATAGACGATCTCAAATTCATAGTCTTAGAAGAACTCTGGCCATTACATGTGTCTCAAGTTCAAATCATTCCAGGATAGTATATACTTAATACTCATATGATTAGAGTATATGATAAATTGCTCGCCCATCAAGTTGTGTCTCCACATCTTCAATGTGAAGACTACCACTGCTAACTCAAGATCATGTGTCACATAGTTATTATAATGTGGTCTCTACTAGATTTAATCATAAGAAATCACTGTTTTCCTCTGCATCAAGAAACAACCAAGTCCAATCCCTAAAGCATCATAGTATACTACAAACTCGACACCCTCATCTAGAAATATCGAGATCTAAGCTCTCATGAAAGTCTGATTCAAATGATGAAAAACCTTTTTCACTTCTATATCCACAAAAAGGCTTCCCCTTTAGATCCAATTCTATCATCGGTACTCATACCCAAGAGAAATTAGGTATGAATCTCCAATAATATCCTGCTAGCCCAAGGATGCTCTACACCTTCGTCATGATCTTAGGAAGCACCCATTTTAACACTTCCTAAACCTTAGCTCATTCCACAACAACTCCATTCACTGAGATAACATGTCCCAGAAAGTGGACCACCAAAATTCATAACTGGAACTACTAGAGTTTTACAAAATGATGGTGCACTCAGAGTATGTCTAGAACTATCCTTAAGTATCTCACTTTCTCCTTCTTAGAAGATGAGTAAACAATGATATATTTGATGAATACTACCACGAAGCGGTCTAATTAAGGTTAGAGGATTTGGTACATTTGTCCCATAAAAAATATTGGAGCGTTTTTCATGCCGAAGGGCATCACCATTTACTCATAGTGACTGTAACAACATTTGAAAGTTGTATTTGGTATATCCTCATATCATACTCATATCTGGTGATAGCCTAATCAGTAGTTAGCCATCATGAACTTCCATTACCCTATCAACTTATAAAATACGTCATTTATGATTAGTAATGTATAATTGTTCTTCATAGTCACTTTTTTCATGAACTGATAGTAAACAAACCTTTTTAAGATCCCATCTTTCCTATTGGAAAACAAAATTGGGGATGCCCAGGGTAAAAAAATGGGTATCATGTAGCCCTTCATCTACAAGTCCTCCAATTTCACACTCAGGCCATGAAGATATATGGGATCCATTCTATATATTGTTTTAAATATCAGTGTCATCCCAGTGTGTAAATCAATGTAGAAGTTTATCTCCTGATGGGGAGGTAATCTTGGTACACCTTCAAGAAATATGTCCTCATACTCTGTCAACACTGTGGGAAACTATAAGCTCATACCATTTGCTGCACTGAGGGTTAGGCCAACCAAATGATGAGTAATAAAATGTGCCCTCCTATTCATGATTCCATCATGTGTTGTCTAATATTCCTTTTCACCGACAATGGAAAAACCAGTTCCACCACTGTGGACACACCGCACCCTTCACTTGAAATAGTCGATCTCGGCATGGACCAATGATAGACAATCCATAACAAGAATGAATTTTTAAGGACTCAATGCTACCACAAAGAGTTTCTAACCACAACTCTTGGATCTGTTGTTCAGGTCACACTGTCGAAGTATATTTGTGATCACTGGGCTTTCTCCAGTTGGTGTCTCTAAGCGTAAGGGTTGAGTCAACAGTTCAAACAGAATCTCTATGTCTTGAAAAAGATATGTGGTGAGAATGGAATGACTATAACCTATGTATATCAGTACTGAAGCATAATTAGATAACACATAGTTCATAACTCAAATCATTCACAATGCCCCTGGGTCATATGACTTGACTGCATGTAGTTGTCCCCGTCTGAATCCTCCAGCTCCCTAATCCAGGCATGGGCCACCTCGGGGTGGTGGTAACATTTAAAAATGATGACCACCTCATTATACTCTCTTAGATCCTATTAAATATCTATAGCCCTATGAATCTGCATACTCCTATCATTGTATTTACCTTTGTGGTACATCCATGGTCTCCCTACCAGCAGTATGTTAGGTCGGACAATCTTAAGCAACATGTCCTGTGTCATCATAAGAATAGAACGACCTATTCCTAGGTTGACTGGAACCACCCTATGAACCTTGATCTATAGATCCTCTATCCTACAACCTTCTACTAAAATGTCTCCCATGCCAATGTCCCTAGGAATGACATTGACTCCCTACTGTCGAGGCCCCTACTCTAGCTCATCCACTTCTATCACTAGTTGTAAATGTTCATCCAAGAAGCTTTAAACCACCAAATCTCACTCAATAACCCCAACATAAGTCACAATTCATAGAGGGATGATGTTGGCTCAGAAATATCTACACAAACCTCACTCAAATGTAATATCCCTAAATTAATAATCTAACACCATATCCATTGATACATGGAATGGTTGGTTAAACTTGATGAATAATCAGCCACTCTCATGCTACACTAATGGAGCTCAAGAAGATCATGTATATGCACAACTCTTAGCATAATTGGTGATATAACCACTCTAAAGAGATTCTAGAACTCTATCTGTGAAAGATTATATTCTTTGTGAGTCTAGATAGAAAAACTCCACCATCTCCCTACGGAACTATATAGAAGGATCACCTCTAGGATCCCCATCTGATCTGCTGCTGTTTGGACTGGGTAGAAAACTCAAGTCACCGCCTCAGCCTATTCCTCAGCCATCTGAGGGTAAAGATCACCTCAAAACCTCAGGGGTATATCTATTTGAAACTCATGAAGTGTACTAAATCTATTCTCTTCATTTTCGGGTAATATGGGTACCACATACTACTCTGCAGGTGGTATAGCAGGCACACCACCTAGAGTTCACATCTAGGGAAGTGGTCCCTATACTGATACCTTATCACTAAGGTGGTAATCCTTGTGAGAGAACTACTACATCTTAGTAGATATTAATATTGGGGGAATCCGATAAGAAAACATTATGTTCAATGGTCAATGATTATATATGGTGATCCTACTCCAAAAGGACATGGAAACCACCACCCATTCCTATATGATGCATGTACCATTATTTTCCATGGAACTAGTGTTCTAATGTATTAAGTCGAAAAGTAGGTTATCAGAGTCCTAGGGTATGGATATGTCGGTCTCCCACACTAGCACTAGAGTCCCTTTCATGAAATATGAACTCAAAACACATAACACGGTTTCCACAAACTCATCTTACACACTCCTGGTCCTATAGTAGAACCGACCACTTCTGATACCACTTTGTCACAACCCATCCCAAAGGGCCCATGCTGTAACTCCCCTAACTCGCCTCTTGTAGGCCAGGGGATTTTGACTAGCACTAAGTGAAAATATAACTAATATGGAAGGAATTTCCAATGTACATGTATGCACAAACACATCACGACACCCACAAAATTATGAAATATAGAAACAGTAAGAAAACAATGCATGCAGACCAATATATCCCTATAAAATACCATATGATAGGAATATAAAATGTAATAAAGTAAACCAGGCCAGAATACAATCCCAATACAAATATTTCTTTAACAACAAGTCAAATCTATAAGATAATGTATTGGAACTACTATCTATAACCATATAAACACACCTCAGCTTGTTTGATCTCACAAGGCACTATCTGGTGCTAGTCTGCCTAGGACCATGTCAAAATGTTTCTTGTTTTCACTTGAAACGACATGTGTGGGTAAAACCTGTGTATGGGTGAGTATAATAATACTCAGAAGGACACCCTGAAACCAAAAATTAATTCAAAAAGAAAAGATAAAATCATTACTATATTGTTATATGTTGAGAACACATATAATGGAACATCCAGATATACTCTATCTAAGAAACACAGTCTAGAGGTAAGCCACAAGTACCAAATACTAACACTAGAGATTTAGCTTGAAGATTCCACGAAGCACTCATCAAGGAGAACACACTCCTGGGTCTGATAGCACTAGTGATATCCATCAAAAAGTACTATTCATTGGGAATTATCATGAGAGTGAGATACATGGATAGATTTTAAGAGAATATGTTACCACATTTGAGGATCACAACTAGGGCCATGGGGTGATACCAAAAACTCCATCTATATTAACATGCTTAGTAGAGGATCAAACCCTATAAAATTTGTCACATCAATACCAAAGACTCTGGGTAGTATGAAAATAATGAATAGAAGATCCTACTATGGGCCACTCGGGGGATTCCAACTACTCTATACTAGAAGTCCTATATAATGGATCATTATCCTATGAGTAGAACATGATTCATTCCAACCATCAGGGAAATAATATGGGAATGAAACCTTAATGAAACCTATCCAAGATATGGTAGAAAAGTGAATCAATCCATATAAAAAGGTCTAAAAAGCATGTCGTAGGGATAGACACCATTTCCCTTGACCCTGGGGAGTACCCGTGTACAATAGCCCGTGTTATTTCAACAACATCCTGTAGAAGATAAGTACACGATGTGCAGAATAAGTCACACTTCATGTCCATCTATTTGGGGTCCACCCATGTACTCCATCCCTATGCTAGTACCCTTTTCAACCCGTGTATCTCTACCGATGTACTGGTACATGGGTTAGTCTATGTACTTGATCGATGCCAAGTTTTGTGGTGGATTACACTTTGTATAGGCAACCCATGTACTCCACCTCATGTTCATGTATCACCCAAGATACATGATGAGTCTCTGGGAAGGTCCTACATGCCATGTGAAAGGGTCATGTTCCGTGTGACATTTAACTATCTCCTAAAACCCCTGATGCCTCTCAATGGGGGCCACATGGTGTGTAACCTTGGGTTACACACTGTGTTCATCAAGATTTTCCATAATGACGTGTTTATCCTCTATGTGCCTTGACTGATGATAGAGATCTTGTTCTGGTGATCTATTCACCTCAGAACGTCAGATCTAATGTCATTTAATCACCCTAACACCAAATCGATGTGTTTCAGGGATTCAATTGACTCAGAAAACTATTTAAATCGATTCTGACGAAAACCGCTTGAAGAACGGTTTCTTCTGATTAGTCCGTCGTTGTCACTGCCACTCCTCTATTAGGTCTTCCTGAGATCAGATTTTCAATTTTTGATCATTTCTCCATGAAATGAGTGTGAAATGATCAATTGTTCAAAAAAAATCATTAAGTAATGAAGAACACATAGAAAATGGGGGAGAGAAAAGAAAAGGAACAAATATGAGGAATGGACCTCGACCATTATTTGTTCTGGCCTCAATTTGTTTCCATAAGAACATTTAGAAAATAAAATCATTTCTCAAATAAACAAACCCAAATAATCCCACAAAAAATAACCCATCCCACAAAGAATGATCAAACCATTGATCAACATGTTTATTGGTTGGCCCACGTTTGTCATTGAATCTAAGAACATGGAAAGAAATGTAAACTAAAGTATACTACATACGAATTAAATCATTTTTTTTTGAAGATTGATTTCTCCTGCTGAGATCGGTCAAGAACGATACTCATTAATCATTGATCCCAAATTAATTAATCTTTCACTAAGAGAAATGTCCAGGGTTTCTATCAAGAGCCTTTATGGGATTTCCAGTGTTATGAGACTAACCCTCGATCCCTACCTAAATGATTACTTAAAAGATGAAGTGTCAATGCATCAATGAAATGGTAAAATAAAATATATATTCAAATTATTTTATTCATTAAAAACGCCCAAAAACAAATTTCACACCTGATCCATGCTGACCGATGTTAGGTTATGCCTAAGGTAATGTCGCTTCTCTGAACGCAACGTTGCACTTGGATTTTATATTTGGGAACCCATTTAGAAGTTATTCAACTTTTTAGGAAAATTTTGCATGCATGTTATTAAATAATTTAATATTATTCAAAAAAAATTTCTGAGCATACTAAGCCTCAGAATCGCACATTGTCTCAGCTCATAGTCTCAAAATTTATCTATATAATATTCAAAAATAATACATAGAAAATCTAGAACATGAAATTTATTATTTAAAATTACTATTATAACCAAGTCATTGAATTAGTAGAAATGAGTTGGATTAAATACATAATTAAATTTATATAATATACCGAATTAATGAAAATCTATTAACTTTTACTTAGGTAAAGTTACACAAATTTTCAATATAGTAAATTTATGCTGTCAAAATATGTTTTCTCTAAAATAAATTTTTTCATTTTGTGATACTGTATTATAATTAATTATTAATGTATTTGAAATTTTTTTGATAAAAAAAGAATTTTTTTGAAGTGGACATATCAAAATTATGTTTGGGTGCAATTTTGTTAATTTTATGAAAAGATTGATTTTTTTAGGAACAGTGAAAATAATTACTTTTATTGATGAATGTATTAAATTTCAAGTATTTTGAAATTTTAATTATATTTTGGATTAGTTTTAAAAAATAAATAATCAATTATGATTATATATATTATAATTATGGTCTTTGGAATTATTTTTATACTTTAATTATGTATAGATATTTTTTAAACCTAAAAAGTGTTTATCTGAAAAACGTTTGTCATCCCATTTTGTAGGTAAATGTTAAATTATGTTCCACCACTTATGTGAATTTGATCATAAAATAAATTATATATATGGAATCTATATGTTAATATTTAATAAATAGATCCCTTTATTTTTTTTATCATTATGAATAGTAAATGAAGTAAACATTTATCACCTCAATAAGGAGAAATCAAGTAATTAATGTTGAAAGTAATTTAATAAGGCCTAAAACTCTCAATAAAAATTGTATTTATTTTATTTGATATATATTTTATACATTGATGGTCCTTGATTTGAATTGTGAAATTTTATTACCAATTGAATTTGATCATTACATTTATGTTATTTTAAGTAAATATAAAGTGAAAATTTTCACTATCTTAATTATAATATCTACATTATTTTATGATAGAGATAAAACATCTCATTTTTTTATAAATTGAATTTTTATAGATAATGTTTTTTATATCGTGCCAATTTATTTATAATTTTTAAAAATATGAAATAGTTACCATAAATTCTTACTGAAGAAAGACACAATATTTTTTCTATAAATAGTTAATCAAATTAATGATTTTGAAAATATTAAAAGTAATATAATTGTACTGAATTATTATGATTCATAAATTTTTTATATAAATAGATCAACTTGGAGATGTGTTAAAATATTACACTCAAATTCCTTTGATTTCATGTCATTTGGAAATCCAAATTAAATGAATAGTTCCAAAAATGACATTATTATTATTATATAATAAATAAAAATTTATTAAAGGTCACAAAATTACAAAAAATCATATATTTGGTAAAGTAAAATTGATACTGTTAAAAATTCAACCATTTCCCATTTATGGACCACTTTTTCTATTATATAAAGTTTTAGAACTCTTTTAGTGTAAAAACACTTTGATTTTAAGGTAATCATCAAAAATGTTCATTGGGGTGGAGGTGGTACACCAAAGTGATTAGGGTAAAAACCTAATTTAATAATATAAATAATTAATTAATGATTTTATTTATACCCCTATCTATTTTGATTCATTTTTCAGTGATAATTAATTTTTATAAATTTAAAAATATAATAAATTCTAGTGATTTCTCTAACCTCACTTATAGAGGGAACCTTCTATCCTTCTTTCAACATACACCACGACCCATTTTGATCAGTCAAAACTATCCCAAAAAACATATGAAAATACCTTAACATCTTATAGAGGTCTTAGTTTTTACAAAATATCATTATTAGGGTGATTAAGGTGTAATGATATAGTGGTTTTATAAATAATAGGTATTACTTTTAACAGAAAGTATTAATATTATTTACTTTTCTAGAAACTTTAAATATTCTTCAAACATGATAACTCAGTAACATATTATATTATATATGATTAGATTTTTTCATTTTAATTGAATAAACTATATTAATATCCTCATAAATGAAATGTGAATCAAAATCATCATTCGTTTGTATGGAAGACTACAGACTCATGAACCGATGTAATTCATTTTCCATCAGTACCTCTCACAACATGTTGTAATGATGTATTTAACTTTTATATAATATATTCATGACATATTTATCATTTTTAAAACATAATATATATTCTACCTTGTTAATACCCTAACCCTTGTATCCTAGAGCTGGTTATTACTTTTTTTTAAATTTACATATGATAGAAGTGGAAACATCTCAACGTAATGATTATTTTACTAGTCTTGGTAGACTATATACATACATGAATATAACATTACACTTGAAAAAATAAAATTAGAAAAATAATGAATGTAATTATATTGGATCCTTAAACACATTCAATGATTCTTTCTTCGTATCTATGATAAAAAACAAAATAATGGTGATATGAGATGCACAGTATGGGTTATGTATAGTGGATGTTAACATTAATAAATTTGGAATAATAAAATTTGAAAGGTATTTACTAAAAAGACATTCCATTTAATCATTAACATCAGTATGAAAGGAATTCCATGATAATATCAATGAAATAATCTCATAGATAATTATAATTAAGTTATTAATGAAGGAAAAGAATAATTTTTTATGTCAAGAATATATATATATATATATATATATATCATCAAGACCTTATTACTGGATAGTTTAAATGATTTGTAGGTATGCACAAAAAACCCCTTTTTTTGGCCAACTAATTTTTCTCAGGAGACCTATCAATTTATCAAATGGGTTATATAATTCTATTCCCTAACCCTTAGTACATGCTCAATTCATTCCTGTTATATTCGATGAAAATTTTATTTTATAAAAAATATTCCTTATTTATAAATATTTCTTTTTAATTAAGAATAAATAAAATCAATATTTCTGTATTAAATAAAAATTCATTTAATGTAAATCCATATATATGGAATTCGTATAAGATTTAGTAAATTATCATAACCATTATACTAACAATATTGATATCTAATAGAAATGTACATTCCATTGATCCAAAGAAGGTGAATGTTTCAAGATAAAGTTAATGACCAAAAATTATTAAGAGATAAAATATAACCTTAAAATCATAAAAAAATATGTTTTTTAATAAATTTAATTCTTAGGGAGAATAGATTAAAATTGATGTAAAACATTAAAATAAGTTTTCTTTATTATTTTATTTTTCAAATATTTAAAAATGTGTTGAATTAGCAAAATTTCACAACTTATAGTGGCGAAAAAGTATGTCATTTTCATATATGTTAAAAATATTCTGTTGAATTTTTTATAAAGAAAGTATAACATTAAAAATTAAAAAATATTATATGTATTAAATTAGTACATTTAAAATAGTAATGTATAACATAAAATTTTCTTAATAAATCATTTCAAAAGAAAGACTTGTGTAAATAAATTTTGAAAAGTATGAACATGGAAGAAAAATATAACCAATTAAAAGTGAAATAAAGTTGTTTTTCCTTTTAAAAAGTTTATTTACTTTATTCAAATTAAAAAGGTAAGAAATGTTGTATGAATATATAGATACTTGAAAAATATACAATTTACTAGAGAATAGTTTTGTTTTATGAAGGTTGGTTTATAATATTACTTCAAAGAAAATTAAAGCAATCCCAAAAAATGTGATTATAAAATAAATACTTACACCTTTGGTAAGATTTAAATTTAAAAACCTCTAATGATTAAAAACAAAATGATAAAATAATCATACTAAATAAAAAAGTATCCATGTTTAATATATAATTGGGTCAGTATATAAGCCTAATAAAAGTAAATTGGTGCATAGTATCAAATATTACTCAATCGAACTGAAATTGAGATGAAATGTGATAAAAATATCATAAACATATTGTGAGAATTAATCAATGAAGTTGTTATTAATAAAAAACATATATCAAAATAATCTAATTCATAATAAAAAAATCAGAGGTAATTCCACACGTAAACATGAAAATATTTAGTCAATAAATAAGTAATGTATCTGAATGAAAAAATGAGTTATAAAACCACTTACCACAAGTTTGAATCATTACATATATTCTATATCATACAAAATAATAAAATAATTTTAATTATTTACTTTATTAATAACCATTTTCAAGTTTTCTATTACTTTTTATTTTATTTACTACCATGTTATATTCATATACATAATCATTTAAGTTCACATTAGATGTTTTGATTATAATTAGATCATATGTTCAAAATGACATTGTACGGTTGACAAAGGTCAATGATTTCATTGTTTCATAATCTATAGAATAATAATAATGAAATTACTACAATTTTTATACATCCATTATAATTTTAAAACAAACCGTTAAATAATGATTTGAAAATTTAATTATGTTTTATTTAATGAGGTTATAGACTACACATACACATCAATAATGTTTCCATTTTTTCATGATTATGATGGAAAGAATATAAGCTATATTTCATATTTTAATTGTTTAATTTATATGATATATATCATAATAATTATTTTAGTTTAATTGTATATATTTTCCAAAATATGATTTAATGAAAATAGAATCAAAATGTTTCGTGTAGGTTGTATTCCACCCATACAAAATAATAATGTTATTATATTTCAATGAATATGAAGGTAATAAAATATTAAATATATAGATTTAACATAACAAAAAACATGTAATGAATATAATATACATTCAATGAATCTAAAGGTAATAAAATATTAAATATATTAATTTAAGAGAATAAAAAATATTTAATGAATATAATATATATTCCTTTAATACATCATCATTTATTTCTTTGAGCGGTTATTTTGGAAAAAGAATTATGTCAGTTTACGATGCATTAAACCACCGTACACACGAATGATTTTTTTGTTTCTCATTTGATGGAAGATGATAAATATGTATGTTTTTACATTAAAAGAATAAAATATTAGTATAATATATATAATTATTTGTTTCTAGTATCATTGTTTTGTATGACTAGAATTATTAGGATGAATAAATATAAAAAAACAATCATTTAAGAAGGATACATCTTCTTTAGAAAACCACTTTAGGTATACAAATAAACCCTTCCTATGATGTTTTTATAATCAATCCAAGGAATATAAAACATGGGATTGGAATTAAGGATGGGATTTTGGGATGGGATTGGATTAACCAAAATTATTTTTATATGTTATGAAAATAAGAGAGGTATTTACCTTTTATAAGACAAGGGAGGTGAACATTTGGTATTTCGTAAAGTATCACACTAATAAAATTTAATTTTCATGGACCGAAGTATAAAAACTGAAATAATTATAATATATTATAATTATGTGTGAAAATTGTATCATATAATAAAATTAGGAAATGTTAAGATTATGTTTTCACCCATTAGTATTAGTTTTATCCCAATTTAATCCTTGAGTATAATTACAGAGATAATAATGTATTTACATTTTATGCGAGAAGATAGTTACCCAAAATGAAGAGCTGACCTATAATTAGACCATGGTTGATATTTATAACTATATACCAATATCATGGGCCATGATAATATTTTTATAAATTTTAAATAATTTAATAATGTATTATTTATTATAAAATACAGTTTATGTTATTTTTGGAACTACTGATTTAATTTGACTTTGAAAACAACTTGAGAGATAAGTAATTTTAATCCATTCCTTTCAAACATCAATAAAATATTGTAGATATCATTTAAATTGGTGGAATAAAATATTCTAATAAATTTATATTACATTCAATATTTTAAAAATGGTTTTTTTACATTTCTATTTAATTTAAAAATATGTTTTCTTAATTAGGTAAACATATAAGGTAATTATTTAATTGATAAAAATTAGAAGTAAATTACCCTGATAAAAAAATAAAAATAAAAATTTATTATTTATAAATAAACATAATATATGTTTTCCCTGTCATAAAAATTTATACATTTCAAAAGCAATGATGTGATATTTTTTATTATTTTAATAGAAATATTATAATGGTCTAAATAAATGAAACATGAATACTAGTAGCTATTTATGAAAAACATACTCGGATATGGATGAAATAAAAACACCGAATTTGATAATGGAAAAAGTTAGGGTCTAGTTTTAGTCCTTATCATATTATTTTTAACAATATTTACCCAATTTACCCTAAATGGGTGATAATATTTATATAGTTACTATTCATAATGATTAATGATAAATAAGAACTATTAACCAAATAAGGACCGACTAATTATAAAAATATAATAATTTTTTCTAGATTTAATTCATTGGATTTTATAACATAAATTAATTTTATTATTAGGATACGTGGAGTAAAAATTTTTCGTAAAAAATGCATATTTATGTGTAAAATATTTTATACTATATCCATGTGGAAAATTAATTAAAAATTCCATAATAATATTTCTTACGTAAAAAAGAACCAATGAAATTTTAAATCTAATCCAAAATAGAATAGTATTTTGTATACACTTTAATAGAAATATAGTTTTCAATAAGAAGTCGTATTTCATCACTATTAAAAAAATAAGAGAAATATAAAAACACCCCTATATTATAATTATGATATTATGATTTCAAAACTGATATAATATTTTAAAAATAAATTTTTTAAAATATCCATTAATTATTTTTAAATTTTTTTCATCGAAAATATGTAAAAAACATTTCCCATGATAATGTAATTTAAATGTATAAAATAACATTGAAATTTTTTGTGATTTGTTACTAATTATTTACAACTAAATGTATATTTAGTATGAACTATATATATATTTCATAAATTAGTTAATCCTATTGATACAGACCAATTTAAATGGAATTTTATAATGTTCATAATAAAAAAATAATATTTCATCGTTCATTTAGGATAGGTGTTGTGTGTAATATATTCTATCGAATGTATATTTAATTACTTAAAATATTAGGGTATTAAATAATTTCCCCATTATTAAATTACATCCTTGAATTTTTTACTCAGGCTTAGTAAATAAGGGTTTTATGTTTCAAAATAATGTTTTTCAAATACCACATCATATAAAGTATTAATAAAATATCCTATTGAAAAGAGGGAAAATGTCATTTGATGGCCACAAAATTACTAGGATTCAAAATATGAGATCATTAGTGAGATGTGAAAATGTGTACATGGAGAAAGAATTTACTGTAAAAATAATTGTGGAGAGTGATGGGGGATACTGATGAAAAAAAAGTGAATGATCAATAGAAATTTAATATCCAAAAAACTATAAATAGGTGAGGTGTGAAAAGATCATCGATTCATCGAAAATGAAGGTAATATGATAAAAATATTATTCCATGATCCTTTTCTCGGAGTTATTGAATTCATTTACCTTCATGATAATTAATATGTGGAAATATACTTACTTGACATGTATAATTTCATCCTCTAATCAATTTCCAATATAATATCATATTTTTATACAAATTATGATTATTGGAGGTGAATGTTTCATGTTTGAAGCACTAAAATTAACTTTTAACATATTATATCATTAGTAAAATGACAACATGTTATTAATTATATTTTTAAATAATATCCAAAACTAAAAATGTTATCATATAGTAAGATAATATCCAAAATGTATAAACCTTTATATAATGAGATAATACATTATACTACACTATTTCTCACAATAACAAAAAATGGTCATCTCTATTTATTCTATAAATAAATAACTCAAAATATTAATTAACTTCAATAACATGAACATAATTGTTTCTATTTATGTATTATCCCATAAGATTCATATTATATCCCACAAAATTTAACATTATTATTCTGATATAATCCTTCATGTTAAACTTAATGGATATATATATATATATATATATATATATATATATATTTCAATATTAACATCTCTTGAAATGTCATTAATCCCATCAAAGTCCCAAAAACATTGAATGATTTTATTTTGAAATAGTTTTACCAAAATTAATATTTTTCAATCCAACATATCAATTATATAAAAAAATACTATACTAATTAGGACATCACATAGGCCAGTAGTGGGTGTTATACCATTGTTTCTCTTCTTTTATGGTTTCATGACTCAATACATTTATAGATGTGACAGGTTACTTCCCAACTAGTTGGATATAATTTTTTCTATTTCTATTTTAAAATGATTCCTATATCATTACAAAAAATATGATAAACATCCTAAAAATAACATTAATTATAAAATCATTGTTTAATAACTATGGTTTATATATATAATATTATATTTTCATAAAATATAGTAACCCTAATTGAATTTTGTTATATTAATATAAATGATAATAGTATTCTATACTTTATCAATAAAATTTAAAATATCTCTAATAAATAAAAAATCATTTTTCATCAAATAAACTTCCCAATAAAACATATACTAATACAAATGGGTTTATTACCAGAGATTATTCCCATACTATCCATAATCACATTAAAATATCATCACAATAACCCTCCATAGGGTTATCCATAACAATAAAAATGTGACCAACCATATACTTAACTACCTAAGACTCATTAGGTTTATCCCATATTACTATGGATTTAAAAAAAATCATCAAAATTGATGGTAATGAATAAGTGAATTAACCAATTAAAATCCCTTGAGAGTTTCATATAAGGTATATAGTAATTTGAAACTAACCATGAAATAGAATAATGGATGATATATATTAACCCATCTCTATTCTGGGCTATTTTGTATTCATTCATTTGCATCAAAACCACATCCACTTGTTGCATTAAAAAATATGTATTTCTAAGAAAATCACATAATATCAACCTTTAAAAACATATGGATATTATCTCATACAAACACTTATCCTCAAATTCAATGATAATGTTATCTTTACTAATCAATTTTCCTATAAATCTAAATCCCAATGGTTCTAATAAACATCTTATAACATCAATTGTAATGACCCTAACCCCAGTTTCCCAAAGTCAGTGGTCACATTATTATTGGAATATGTTACTAGTAATTTAATTCTGAATGAGTAAATTTATTATTAGTATTTTTAAAGTAGATACATACTTAAATATAACATTATAAAAAACTTATAACATAAAAACCATAATGAATTTAAATATTATTCATCCTTAAACTCATTTAGTGATTTCTTCATAATATCTTAGAGAAAGGGAAAAAATAATGGTGATATCAGATTCTAACTATTGGTTAAAAATAGGGGATTATATCATACGTAAATAATTGATAAACAATATAGAATAACAGATAATTCAAAACACATTCCCTTTAATCAATAACATAAGCATGACATGTATCAAAAACATCTCAATATAAGAATCTCATGTATAAAAATAAATGATTTCTAAATAAAGAAAATTTGTAATATTGGTTGTTATTATCTCATAAATAATGATATATATTCCATAAAGAACATTTTCTAGGTTAGTTAAAATGATTTTTAGGTACACATGAAAAAACTATATAATTTGGATGACTGGTTTTTCTGATGAGACGTATTGAGGTATCAAGGGCCAATAAAATCCAATCCCCAATTAGTAGAAATTTTTAAATGCATTCTTCATTTATTTAATTGAAATTATATTTCATTAATGATATTAATTATCAATAATTTTCAATAATGAGAAAGAATATAAAATATAATTATGTTTTCAATCAATCAAAAAATATTAAAATTAAAACACTGATTATAGAATTGTAATATAGTTTTTGAAATTATAATTTCTTTGAAAAAAATATTATTGATTTTTAATAAAAATATAATGTCTAATGATCACCTGATTGTGAATGTTTCAATAGAATTTCAATGAATATATATATTAATAATAGATAAAACATGTCTGTCAATTTAAAAAAAGTACTACTTTTGAAATAAATTAATGAATTTTGCGGACAAATATAAAATGGATGTAAATCATTAAAATAAATTATTTATATTTTCTTTAATTGTAAAAGAATATAAAATTTTCAGATGTTAAATATCGTGAAATGGATTTGGTAGTAGGAATGTTCATGAACATTATACAAATAAAATCATTTAGTTTTTGATTGTATATAGAAATTGAAACATGGCCATGTTAAAAACATTATGATGAATCCTATAAAACACATTAAATATTCATGGTTAACATAAATTGTCCTAAATAGATAATTTTGGTAATAAAAAAATACTTTTAAAAAAACTATATATATGGAATAGAAATATATCCAGACAAAATTGAAATAAAATTGGGTTTTATAATGGGTCATGGTTGATATTTTCAACCATATACCAGTCATGGGAATAATGATCATATTTTTAGGAATAATGAATCTTTTAATAAAATATTTTTTTTATTATGGAATATCATTAAAGAATTTTTTTGATCGATTCAATTAATTTGAATTTGAAAAAAACCATGAATTAAATGGAACCAAATCTAATTATTTTATATATCACTAACATGTTATATTTATTTATAAAATTATTATATCAAAATAATTCATTAAATATATATCACTTTAGATATTATTATAATTATTTATATAATTTTTATATTAATTTAATAAATAATTTTTCACATTTATGTAAACATATATTATAATTATTTTATTACAAAACATTATAGATAAATTACCATTATAAAAAATGAATTTATTATTCACATGAATCCTTTGAAGAAAACATATGTTTTTTAATCCTTATCACAAAACATAATAGATGTAAAAATCCAATATTTGGTATTTTTTTTCATTATAATATCATTAAAAATTATGAAGGTCAGAATAAAAGTAATATTTTCCCAAGGGTACATATATTCAAGTCTTGTATTTAATTGGTATGACTCCACTCATAAAGAAGGATAAAGGCACGTGTTAGGGTAATTTTTAGTTCTTGTCATATCATTTTTATCCATAATTACCGTATTTACCCTTATATTGTTGATAATTATTCACCATAGTTACTATAATTGTTGATTAAAAATAAAATCAACCTATATAAACATGTCAACCTCCTTAATATATAAATGGATTTCAAAATTAATAATTCAATTAATATATGTGGAGGAATTTAATTTAAAATATTACCCATTAAATATGATGAAAAATGGATTATAAAAAATGACATTTTAGTGTACAATGTTTTTATACATTATAATAGCATAAAATTAATTTAAATTTCTATAATTAAATTATATTTTATAGATTTGAGAAAATGTGATTTAAATAAATCGATAATATTAGATGACTTTTTAAACACCTTGAATGGAATTATACATTTCACTAAAAATAAGTATTTTCTAACTATTCATTGAAAAATCAAAAATGCCACACAAAAATATCAACTTTTCACCATATGTTAAATTTTATATGATGATTTAAAATATGATAACCCTTTTATAAAAAAATGTTTCTAAAAAGTTCCAAAAACTAATTATAATATTTTCTCACCAAAAACCATATTTTAGGAAAATTATATTATTGATGAATTAAAAGACATTAGAAAAACAATTAGTCATTATTTTCTAAGAGTTTACAAATACGTTAATTTTGATTGAGGGATTATATATTTTATAAATTATTAAATCTTTTGAATACCCACAAATTTAATATCTAGGATACAATAGATATATTTAAATAATAATATAAATTTCTCATTTAGTCTCAAGTATCCATGTGGTATATGATATCAAACAAAGATTTACTTTTTTAAAATCATGGGGTGTTACATATATTCTGATGTTTTTATCTGTAGATAAATGATATTATTTTTTGTTCATATATGTGGTTTACCCTCTCCATAAAGTGATGTGATTTGATTTCCATCACAAAATAACATGAATTATATATTTGTAAATGTTTAATTAAATAATTAATATGGTATTTCTGATATAATGATTATTCTTGAATTATAAAATAATATATTCCATTTTGCATCATGATTAAATAAAATGGAAATTTTACTCTCACATACATATAAAATATCATCTCCATGATTGTAATATAGTTCATTTCCCACAACCATATTTCATGGTTGGTGTTACATGCATAATGGATGTACAAATTATAGATATGATGTAGTAATGAAATATTTTACCATATTCAACCTATTGAATAATTTTTGACATATGAACTTAATATCATAAAATCATTTATCATAAACTTAATTTAATATATAATTATATTTAACATGTTACTAAATAATATAAAATGAAAAATAATCATAAAAATGTTCTTAAGAAATAAAATAATTAACATATTTTTATTATTTAGGATGATGAAGAACATACATATGTGAAAAATTTTAGGTCAGGGAAACATTAACTTAAAATTTAATTCAAAATGTTATAAATTTTTTATTTATAAATATTATTCTTCTTAGACCATTTTATTTAAATTATTTCATTAATTTTTTTATATAAACATAAATGAGTAATAAACAATATTATATATCAGTTTCTTACTTTTATTATAATGTATTAATTAAGGAATCTTTTTATGTTACTTTTTGAAAAAAAAGGTTGAAATAAATTTTCTATTATAATTTAATGAACATCCATGTTGTTTCCCTAAACTGTATCCATTATTTAATGTTTTTTTACATTTACAAGATTTCTTTTTTTATTCAAAGTAAAACCACCTTCTCATTTTGATCAGTGTATTTTGGATTTGAAAATGTGTTTTTAAAATGTAATAGGATTTTTATATCAAAAAATAAATTATATATCTTCCAAATAGTTTTTATGTGTTTTATGATGAAAATTTTATTGCATGAAATGTTTTATTCGTGATATGGTACTTGAGAAATATTTATAATGAATGAGTGTACATGATATATATTATATTAATGGTAAGACCCATTATATCTTTCCAATACACGATGTTATTTTTATCACCATTAGTGGTAAAAATGAGGGTGTTAACTAGTGTGTTTAATCCTATGAATTTAATATAGATATAACTATTTGTGACATTATTTTAAAATTTGTTTCAAATATGATAAATGTTGTTTCCAAAAAAATTAATATCATTATATGGGCTATAAAAATTTCATTTGAGAAAAAAATGTTTCTATTTAATTAAAATATTATTTATTTCATACACTCAATGAATATAGGTATAAGGAAAAACAAATTTATGGGTTTAAATTTTTTAAATTGAGTAATATGTTTCATTAAGTTTTGTTCCATACTAATATTTTTTTTCATCCTATGCTTTTAATAAAATTTCATAGGGAGTATATTTTTCTAAGAAAAAAAAGAAGTCATGTTCAATATCGGGATAAATTTTCATGAATGATAAACATATTTCAAATTAAAACAATTATATTATGGGAAAAACTAATAAAAAGTCGATGTTTCCAATTTTAATGAGTCTTTATTAATTAACTAAAAAAATAAAACTAAAATGTTCTTTGGAATGTAATTGATAAAATATTCTATTTTATTTTGTTTGCTTTGGATAGTTGAAATTGGTCTAAAATTTATGTTATCAAATCCTAAAGTGAATTGATTTGGTATATTGGGTCACTAATGGAGTTTTTTTGTAAACATGTCTCAATTATATATCCCAATAAATAATTTAATAATAAAATGAGTTATGATATCATTGATAAAAGGAATTCTATGAATGTTTCTTTTAATTGAAATGAAAACTAGAAAATTCTAGATTTCTGGTAATTCCATAAGTAAATGGTAAATTTTTTATCTAGAACGATGCTTCATTAAAGAATCCTTGTTGTGTTCTAAAATATAATGATAAGGTAGTTACATAAGATTGACATAAATTGAATCCTTATGAGATAAATTATCCTACACATTTCCTTGAACTATATATTGTTATTATTGTGTAAAAAGTATATTAAAATCATTTATATTAAGTAAAATCTTAAATATACAATTATAATAAAATGTTGAAGTAAATATTCACGCATAAAGATTTAAACATGAGACCTATAATATGGAAAAAAATTTATTAAGGGTTATGACTGTATGATTTATTACCATCCATGAAATGAAAATATAGTCCATAATGATTTATGTTGGAATGATAACCATTTTTTTGAATATGACATCTCAATTAATGATAAGATGAATTTTTTATTATATGGTGTGTATGAAGGTTCCAGGTATAGTAGATTCACCTTCTATTAAAAGAATAACTCAAATTTTACTCATAATTTCAAAAACTAAATATTTTATATGTGTATATTGTCAAGAAAAATGGATTTAAATCATATAAATATTGAATAAATAATTTACAAAACTAGAAGGAGTGCATCTTCATGTGTAAATTAAAATTATTTTATGAGCATATATACAATTACCTCAACCTATAATTCACTCTTTATTAATGATCATGTGGACTATATATCTTTGTAACATTATTTAAATTCAAGAACTATGTGAATAATATCTCTCTAGCTGATCCACATATGAACCACTACAACATACTTACCCGAGAGCCACACATCACTACCCTAACTCGGTCAATCACATAACCTCAGGTACACCTCCTAGTACTACAAAAGTAGTTGAGTAGTAGAAAAGGTCTAATATCAATCATGGGGAGACTATATCCTCTTTGTAAAGAGGTTCAATAGTTAAAATAAATAAACAACGACCTAATGTTATAACTACAATAAGGGTAATAAAAAGTCCAGAACAAACCAGTATCACATGATAAACCAAAACTGCCACTTTATCCATAGCTAAACAGTAGATATGACATGCCAAATAAGTTTCACGTTTAAAAATGAAAATCCAAAATTAATGACACTAAAAACTACAAGATGGTCTAGAAACTATATCTGGTTCCCTCATCCATTTTCTATCTCAACTCACCTGTCTAAAATAGGGCCTTTTCTCATATCATGTCCTTCAAACATGAATTCTATTCAGGTACCAACCAAGAAACCCAAGTAGGGTGTGAGTAAAACTCAGTAGGCCACCACCAATAGTGTATAAAATAATATATACTCAATAATAGTGGATTTAGATGTATAAATAATAAATTACAATGAATAAATTTAACAGTTATCAAATTACAATTATTCTTTATTTAACCACATAAACCCTTGAGTTCCTGAGGACACCTCACCAACCAATACTTGATTCAATAATGATGGAGTCTAAGATATCCCCATGGGATATCACATATCACAATACCATGGTTAAAATTTATCATCTTAATTCATAAAAAATACAATTGGAACCATTGACTAAAGCCAATATCATGGGCATGAATCATTGGGTTTAACACCATGTGGGTATTTGGAGCCACAATCCCTATCCCACACCTCAATATCTCATGGGTATTTGGATCCTAAGTCTCTATCCAAATATTATTATCTCATGTGGGTATTTGGATCCACAATTCCTATCCCAAAACTCAATATCCCATGGGTATTTAGAGCCTCATTCATTTTCCCTCACTCAATTATCAAATTTGGGTATTTGGAACCTCATCCTATGTCACACACTAGTATATTAATCAATCACACATAAATCACATATACCACATATATAATGTATATCACATCAATCAATTTTAATAAATATTAAATATATTTTCACATTTCACATCATTTTATACCCTTACAATTTATCACAATAGCAAGGATTCTCAATTAAAACACATGGAATAATATGACCAATTCTCTATTAAACCATTTTAATTATTTAAATCACAAACCCATTTACCATTTAAGGATAAGTAAAAAACCTCATGATTACCATTTTTAATTAATTCATACTCTCATTAGTTAACCAATTACACAATGACAATTTATATTATGCGAGGGTTCACATGGTTTGGTGGGTTGGGAACATGGTTTCAAAAAATAGTGTGCCAACCGTGCACTACCACACATCCTTCCAAAATTATCTAATATCACCCAAAACTCCCCAGGGTAAAACAAAAAAATATATAAACTCAAAAAAATTCCAAAATTGAACCTGATAAAAATATCAAGTCATTTCAAGAAAATAAATGATTCCTAAAATGTCCCCACATTATAATATATTTCCCTCCAGTTTCACTCCCAAGCATCTCTAAGATTCCATGGTTAAAAAAATCAATCCATTGAGCTTGTATATCTAATTATCTCTCCAATTTTACTCATAAAAATTGACATGTTTCCACAATACACAAACTATTATCATGGTCCTTCTCCACAACTATTTCTCACTGCAATCCAACACATGTATCAGATACTACTGTAAGAACACATCAATCATAAAATCGACATCATCCACATCAATTATATGATATGGTTCAGGGTTATACCACCAAAGTTGTAACACATTAAAAATATCATGAATGACACAATACCATCGTGGAAGAGCTAATTGGTAAGACTCTGGTATAATTATCTCTACAACTTCAAATGGTCTAACAAGCTTGGGTGCCTGCTTTCCATGTCTCTGAATCCTATACTGACCCATTCTAGGAAACTCTCGAAGGAAAAAAATTATCACCCTTTGTAAAATCTATGGGTCTTTAAGGTCAATAAAAATATGAATTATTCATACTCTGATTCATATTCAAGTGATTCTAAATCAGCTCAACCACCTCTAACATCTCTTGAACAAGACTCATTCCCTACAGATCTGAATCCCCTACATCTATCCAATATAGAGTTTATCTTCATAACCTAACAGAAGGAGACCAATATGGTGAAATATATATAGTCACATGATAAATATTGTTATAGGATAACTTAACGAGTGCTATGTGTCTCTCCCAAGACTCACCCAAGTTAAGAATACATGCCCGCACCATATCCTCATGAACATGTATAGTATGCTCTGACTACCCCTATTCATATTGGTGGAATGTTTTAATCTATAAAACCTATATAACAATAAAATTATATCATAACTTTTATAATTTTCACGTAAATAATGAGTCGTGATTTGAAAAAATTCTTCGAGGAACTATATGTAGATAGAATATCTATCATATGTACATATCTCCCAATTGTTCCAATTTTAGAAGTCTCTCGTATTGGTAGGAAATGTGTTACATTCATCAGTAGTTCTAGAAAAACATAAATATAATTATTATATCCATTCATCCCTAAGAGAAACACCACATAGTTTATGGTAACCTCATCCTACTTCCATTCCATAATGGGAAATGGATATAGTGAATCACCAGGTCATTACACCTCAGCCTTTACCTATTCACAGGTGTAACAATGTGTCATGAACCCTAAAATTTCATTTTTCATTCCTAGCCACCAATACTGTCAACATAGGTCACAGTACATTTTTTTTCAAACCTAGATGAAACCCTCACATAGTGGAATTAAATTCATGCATCAGATCCACCCTCATATTTGTAGAAAGGATAAATCAATTCTCAATATAGATGATCTCATCGACATATATAGTCCAATCAAAACGTGACATCCCACCTTTAAGGGTTTAAGTCAAGGCCAAAGATTCCATATCCTCATACTACTTTACTTTATTCTTGATCAAAAGTGTATAATTCACTACAACTGATACGAGAGTCATGTTCTTCTGACTCTCCCGAACAACAACATGCATCTAATCTAGTAAATTAATCATTTTACATTAACCACTAAACACCTATACATCTTGAGTCTGAATTTTTCTTCATAAAGAGTCAGCTACTCTATTTCCCTTCCCAAGAATATTTTTTAGATCAATGTCAAATGACTACATGTACATAACCCATCTCAACTATAAGGGAATCAAATATAACTAGGAAATGATACACATTATTCTCTTTTGAATTATATATTGAGTAAACTTCTTTCCAAATAGATAACTACCCCAACACTTCAAGGCCTAACCCACTACTCCTAACTCATGGTGATGTGTAGGGTAGATTCATTCATGTGGCATCAATATTTGTTGACCATATGAAAAAAAACAATCTATTTTAATCAAAAATTCTCTAATACCAATCCCAGATGCCTCACAAAATACCATATACTCCTCACATGGACAAGGTAGGATCTATATTGGCATTGTAGTCAAATTCTTCTTCAACACCTTGAAATAATTATCACATTATTTCATCCATTCAAGCTGTATACTCGTATTGGTCATTCATAAAAAATGTGCATCCAATAAGGAATATTCCTAAATAAACCTCCAATAATATACAACTAATTTTAGA
Organism: Viscum album; assembly: GCA_963277665.1. Classification (NCBI taxonomy): domain Eukaryota; kingdom Viridiplantae; phylum Streptophyta; class Magnoliopsida; order Santalales; family Viscaceae; genus Viscum; species Viscum album. The sequence goes on along the minus strand of OY728142.1, from coordinate 2,041,302,642 downwards.
AAGCTATGGATATCAAAAACATTCATGGGATGCTCACAAGAATCTGTTGTCTGAAGTTTCTTTGGGACCACTAACACACCTTCCTCAAAGTTGATGTGTCCCCTAAAATGTACATGATTAATAAAGAAGTAATAGTTATATAGTGTTTATAATAGCTGAATATCTCTTATTGTACTCAATAAAATGTCACGATGTTCTACATGATCATTATAAATCATAGAGTACTCAAATTTTTTTTACAAAAAACAACCAAAAAAGGATCCTTATACTATTGGAAAATTATGTTAATCAATTCCATAGACATTTCTGATATGTCAATCAACCCAAACGAAATCATGAAAAATAAAAAAGTACATACATACTTCTGAAAGCAACCCATGTTATGTCATAAAGTCAAACTCTCAACTAATGATACCTTGATCTCAATTCAATATTTGAGAAGACATAATGTCTCCTGGACTTTTCAAAGAGATCATTGATACAAAGAGGTGTATATCATTTGATCATAGTCATGTCATTCAACATTAGGTAATAAATGTATAAATTCATAGTCTCATCATACGTCTTAGAAAAAAATAGGACAACCCCATTACAACATATTAGATGGATAAAACCCTTATCCAACAACTCTTCCAATTTTGTCTTGATATCCTGAATCCCGGTTGGTACCTTTCTATATGGTGGAATAGAAATTGGATTATCCCCCAGCACGAGATTAGTCATAAATTCAACATATTTATCATGTGGTAGACCTATGAAGCATTTAGTTAACATGTTATAAAACTGGTCCACTATGGGTGGAAAGGAATCATTCTGCACACCCCCATCATCCATCAATATATGTGAAATATTGGGAGTAATCTCCCCCATTTATGGTTAAACTAGACATGCATGTCCCGCATTGATATCACACTCTCCATAATGACTATAATTGTTACCATCTAGATACGTAAAATAAATTATCCTTTAGTAGAAATCAATGTTGGGCAAGTATGCTACTAACCACTCCATACCCGTAATTATTTTAGAACCTGACAAATATAGAATTTCATGGTCCCAAATAGAATGTTAATTCTCAACCTCAAGAGAACACCCCATTTAAAAATAGATGTATCTCATACATACTTTCAATGTTGTATTTATCATTAAAACCCCACTCATAGACTCCACTTTGATGTTAAAATCATTAAAAAGTTTGAAACATAAAAAATAAAGAGAGGAAAAATTATTAAATAAGGACATATAATGGGAATAAGCTATAATAATTGTACCTCTAACTATCGATGGTCCTGACACACTATCCACTAATGTAGGTTAACAGACAAGAAATTGTCCCACCCCACTTCCATGTGATGTAGTATGATTCCCCTAAGTTGTACCAATATACTGATATGGGAGCTCATTCTTAGAATAACCATGTCCACTACCTCCACTACTATGGCTAGTAAAACTCCAACTACCAATCTAATATGATTTATAAGATCCCCTTTCCATACTCTGGTTCTTTCTATCTTCCCCATCACAACCCACTAGACAATTTTTCATGAAAAATTGTTGTAGATGTCACGTCATTCCTCAAGCTCAACACTCTACTGATGGTTGGGGATAATTCATATAAAAGTGCCCTAGCTTAACGCACTAGTGGAAAAAGAACTTGGGTAAGAACCTGAGTAACTGATCCTCCCCTTGAGACACTCTTATATAAGAACCTATATTTAGAATTCTCATAATGGCCATTCGTACCCATGAAAAATATACCCCCTTACCATCTATAAAAAAATAATATTCCCTCCATCGGAAGCCTCTTTTAAGAGCCCCTCAGTTATAGTATCCTGATCTATAACATTAGAAACTTATGTAATCAAAATATGTTAACATGGGACTTAATATAACATTTAATACCCACGTAGAAACACCATGGAATAGCTGTCTCATCTCCCACTAGAACTGGTGGATATCAATTTATATCAGTAAAGAATATAGCATATTCCATCATGAACATGCTCCCCTGAGTCAACCAAATGAACATAGCTTCCCTCTCCTATCTCAGTGTCCCTGGATAAATGCACTCTAAGAAAATCTCAAAAAATTCCTTCCAAACCAGGCCATTGGATTGTCTATTCAAAGCCTAAACATCCCACCATCACTTTATTAATCCTCATAACATGTAATTATCCAACATGACCCTTTTCTCAATAAGAGTCTCCAAATTATCATGTATTTTCTAGATGGACTCAATCTAGAACTTAGTTTCCTTAGGCCCTCCCTCTCTTGTTAATAGTATAGGGTTAAATAGCTATAAATCCCATGTTGGGTTATACTTACTCTTCACAGTCCTCAGTGGGTATCTCTTCGTAAACAATATGAAGAGAGAAAAGTTGTCGAGTAACTTCTCTCTAACCCCTTCTCCCGGCACTATTCCCCTGGTTCCACTGCTAGAAAATCATCTCCATCCATATCCTCCTATCATCAAATTAGGATATGACATCATGTTGGAATATCTTTACATTTTTAAACACTTTTCTCAGGGAATATAACACAACATTATCATAACTATGGGAATTAACATTAATCTATAACAAGCCATCCCAAAAACCCCACCACTCAATCAAAATCAAGGCACTATCACTACCCTTGATCATCCTACATCAACGTAATGGTTAACAAGGGTAAAATCATTCTCATTATTCAATTTTCTCATTAGAAAAAAATTTAGTAAATTATTCCATTAGTTTATAATTTTTATTTTCATATTAGGAAACATTTTCTGTGATATTTCACAGGTGAGGAAAAATATTTATATTTCAATTTTTTACCCTAAAAATTATTTCCTCGTGTGTACCAAAAATGATGCATGTCACAATAATTCTTGTGTTTCTATAATGATGCATGAATACACAACTCTCATTCTATTCTAATCCAAAATTCAAATATAAAAACCCCATAAACAATAATCTCATCAAAAAACAAGTGCTTCACCCATGGTGAAACATCATCCAACTGTAATAGAAACATCAATAATAATAATCCCACCCTATGACAATGTAATTTAACCTCATACATGGTGATATACTCCCATGAAATAGCTCTTGACCATGTCCTAAATCATTATATTCTCATATCACCTTTTCCCAAATAGTATCAAAACATAAATGAAATAAAATTCCTTTAATATGACTATATAACATCCAGACCCTGGAGCCACACATCGTTGAACCTAGTCGGTCAGTCACATTACCTCAGTTGTGCCTCCCTATATTCCAAAGTTTATCGATAAAAAGAAATGGTCTAATACAGATCATGGGGAGAATATACCCTCTTTATCAAGATGTAAAACAACGGAAATAATTAAATAATAGAAAAAAGATATAACAAGAACCATTGTAATATAATATCCTAAAAAAACGAATATCAAATGATGAACCAAAATTAAAACAATATTCATTAATGAATAGTACATATTCAATGCTTAATAATTTTCTACTTTACAAAGAAAATACCCCAAATAAAGACATTGAAAAATCTAATAGGGTCCTCACACCATGTCTGGTTCCCTCATCTATGCTTCATCATGACTCATTCATCTAAAATAGGTTACTTTGCCTTATCATGTCCTGTAAACCTAAATTCTATTCAGGTGCCAATCATGAATCAAGGGTAGGCTGTGAGTAAAATTAACTAGGCCACCACTAACGACATCTATGATGACATCCAGTAAATAAAAATGTTTGTATCTATATAACGAATAAATAATAGTCCATAAAGTAAAAAGTTATCAAATTTGAAATAATTTTTATTTAACCTCATAAACCCCTAGCTTCCCAAGGAAACCTGAAAAACCAAAAACCACTTCAGTTGATGATGGATTTTGAAACCATCCCAAGGTATGTCACATATCATAATACCATGGTTACCATTTAATATCTCAATTAATAACATGGACAATTGGAACCATTGAACAAGTCCAATATCATGGGATAGAATGTCGTGTCTAATGCCCTTTGGGTTTTTGGAGCCTCAGACCCCATCCCACAAATCAATATCTTATATGTTTCTTGAGTCTCATTCCATGTACCAATCTTTCAATCTCATATATGTACCTCAAGCCTCTATACCTATTCCACACCTCGATATCTCATGGGTATTTAGAACCTCAGTCCCTACCCCACATTCAATTATCAAATATGGTTATTTGGAAGCTCAGTTTTTTCCCACACTTGTATATTAATGAATCTCACATATATCAAAAATATCACATATAAAACATCAATCATTGTTAATAAACAATAACCCTATTATTATATTTAACATCATGATATAAAATTATAATTTATCACAACAATAAGGTTTCTCAATTTAATCACATGGGATAATATGAACAATTCACCCTTAAACAAGTCTAATTATTTTAATTGTAAACACATTAACACTTCAAGGTTAAGTCAAATACATCATAATTCTCAATTTCAATTATTTCATACTACTAATAATTTACCAATTATATAATTCAAATTTTCCGTCAATTCTAAAATCACAATACTCAATTAATTAATTTAATAATAAATTAATCCTAATATACCAATCACACAATCAAAAAATTATATTAATTAATTTATCCAATTATTCCATTTACAATATATAAATTTTGGAAATTCAATTTACTTATATTCAAATCATTTTGTAATCACAAAGAAAATCAATTAATCAATTCCATAATCCCATGAATTAATTAATCATTTAATTTATTTCTTTAATGTATTGTTTGTTAAAAATATCAATTGAAATATCATAACACATACAAAAAATTGGAAATAAGGGAAATTGGAATTGAATTTAGACCACCCACCTCAAAAGTTTTGACAAAAACTCACCAATATGGAACCCCTATTGAAGTAGAATAACCCCATTCATGAAGAAGAACAAGATCTAGATTAAAATCTAGATCCAATATTAAAGGTATTAGATCCAAAAAACCATGATATAGATCAAAAAAATTACAAAAATATACTTTCATAGGATGAGAGAATTATAAGAGAGATTGAGATAGTGGAAACTATATTGGATAAGAATATATTACTAAGATAGTTTCTGGTCATAAATTTCTACATTGAATCATCACAAACAAATGTCATAAGGACTTAGAATCTATTTGGGGAACTCTAAAAATGATTTGAAACATTTATAGTCGAATTTCATCAAGATAGGATAAATTTTTCTTGGTTGATAATTTGTTATCAAATTTTATTGGGTTTAAAATTCCATAGGCATGGTTTCTTTTAAGGGGTGCATGTTTTTTCCAAACTGTTGACCCTAATTATGCACCTCACCTTGGTCTTTGGAACATTTACTACTAGGAGGGTGGACAGTTCGAAAAACCTAGCCATATGAAACCCCACTGTTTAGATTCATATGGTTTTCTAGGTTGGGTGCACAGTTTAGGAAAATCATGCACTAAACAAGCACTGACACACTTCCTTCCAAAATTCTCCAATATTACCCAAAAAATCTCTGTGGTAAAACCCAAACAAGATATACATAAAATAAGGAAAAATAGTTCCTGAAAATAAACTCAAGAAATTTCCAGAGATGTTCTAGATCTTATAATAATATTCTATAAATTTAATCATAAAATTGTGGAGTTATATAATAGATTATCCATATCACATGCATTTTTCATGGATGATTTCCATATAATTATTCTAGAAGTAGGAAGTGAAAATAATGTTCTCATAACAAAAATAAAGATTTGTAAGTGGGAGCACATTCTAGATCCTAATATCAATCTTTAGTTATTGAGTGATACTCTCTCAATCCATTTTGAAAATCAAGATACATTATGAATGTTGATATAATTATATAGTTATTAAAAAAGATTTAGGGTTGGATAATCACAGAAAAGTCCCTTTCCAACAATATAATTATTAATTGATCACATGTACAATATTAATAAAATTATTTATATTCATCACATGACATTGGAATCACTTTATGTATATAAATAATTATCAGTTATACAATTTACAATAGGACCATTATGTTTAGTCTATCTTCACACTTTGATATTTACTAAACCATGAATAATAGATATTTATTTAATATTTAAATTCCCCTACATTAACCATTGATAAATATAATATTATTTTCAATAAAACATATAAATAATATTTATTATTATTTAAATCATATATTATTTTGATCAACATATGATTATATCTTGGAAATAAAAAAAAACTTAATATATATTATTAATTCCACCTATTTAAATCAAAAATATTAATTTGACAGAGATTTTTGATAAAAATATTCTATTACATGATATTTTACTTTATAAGTGGAATTAAGTATAAAAATACATATTCTATAGATAATGTCTATAAACATGCCAAGGAACGCATAAATATTGATGTTAATATCACAGTAACATTAAACATCTGAGGATCAATTAGCATGTAATATAATCCCTTTATCATGGTATCTCGAATCTTGATGGGTATATACTCGTGGAATCAAGCTACACTATCAATGTATTTTTCTTTTATATTCATGAAATAATCTATCCCACTAAAAAATGTGGCCATTAATTTTTAAATAAAATTCTATTCTCATCAAAATTCCAAGGATATCAATTTCAATCAAGGGAAAAAAGAGATAAATCTTTTCCTAAATTATTCATTAATGGAATATCACTTGTGATGCTCCAAACACATATAACCCCACCAAAAGAATATTTCATCACTACTCCCATAAATACATAAAATCATGTGAGTAATGATCTCTATTAATTATAATTTTTTTGTTCGGTTGTCAATGACCACATATATATATAGTAACATCCATCAAAACATAGAAATATTGATTTTATATTGGTAGTTATTTTAATATTACTACATGTCATAGGTATTACCAAGGTAGAAAACCAAAATAAGGAATATTAATGTATTATATTACTCTTACACATGATTTCTATATATTTTTTATCTTGTTAGACAATTTCATCCATCCATAGAATAATATTTAAGAGTAATTTTCTAGAACATCTAGGTTCTCATCATAGCAGGGAACTACTATTACCATTCATTAGGACATATATATTGTTGGTAAATTACCATAAGAAAAATTCATGTATAGTAACACTAATAATATGATATTAAAAATTATTTAACTGCTGAAACACATAATCAATTACTACAAATGTTAGTTCAAGGGAACCAACTCCAATTGACACTCACTTGCATAAGAGCCAAATGAAAACAAAATTATGTAAACATGGTCTTAAAATATTCTTATTCATCTAATAAGATAAGTAATTATCAATGAATCCACCTCATTATCCTCCATAGATACTATTATCCTAGAAACATAACCTCATTCTGAAAAATCCCCTCAAGATTGGGAATTCCAAAAGTATGTTCTTTGTGATTTGATATAAACATGGCTAGTTGGAAGGAGTCACCATTTTAGTGTTACCAAAGTAAATTGGGATATTTTATTCATTGTATTTCCCAAATAAAGATCTTAGACAATATTGTGAATCTATAATACTTCTATTATATTATTTGATCACTAAATATAATAAAACTCAACATCAGAATTGACAAAAAATAGACTCTTTGAACTCTTCCATTTATGAAATCCTATAACGAGTTAAATGACCAATACTCATTATGAAATAATGTTATTCATATATATCTAAAATGTATAATCCATATAACCTTATATGACTAGATCTCCATCCCCTCTACAAACCACACAAATACAAAAATGAATTTTCTCGTTATTTTTTTATTTTTCACATCGTTTATCAGGTGTTATTATTAAAGGGGTTTCTGTCAATATTTCTTTAACAATGGTTAAAAAAATAAACATTGTAAAGGAATCGTCAAATTTTTTTCTTGATGTTGGTTATAAAGTATTCAATGTGAAAAATGTTTTTTCATTTCGGTTCTGTGATAACTGACCTAGAAACCTGACGTGATAAAGGGTTTTCCATATCAATTATCTAATAATCGACATGGATAATGGGGTGTCATGTAAATTATTAGATAAATGAAATAAAAACCGACAATATAGGTTTTTTCATATCATTTATCTGATAATTTAAGTGAAAAATATTTTTTGTAAATATTCCTTTTCAACCATCCTCTCTATAGTCGACCAATGTAACAAAAAATAAAAAAAATAATATGCAACCAAAAAAACTAGAAATACACATTTACAATTACAATAATCAAATTTAAAATATAATGTAAAAAAACCAAAATCAAACTAAAACTGTAAAATTATTATCCCATTAAATTTATATGTATATGAGCTTTTGTGAACTATAATAGTGAGGGTCATCAAAATGAAACAAATTAAAAGGAATTCATTTAAACTGTATTATGAATATAATAAATTAAATATTAAGTAAAATTTTATAAGTAAATATGACATGATGAACTTTATAAATTTCCCGGTTTAAATTATTTAACAAATAAAACTTAACATAAAATATTGACACTCTTTTCAGCCTTATTGTTTATAAAAAAACTTTATTTAATGATTTTTTCAATTGTAAATTATATTATTATGTAATATATTTAAAATATACTAACTATAAATGAAAATTCACCTTTTAATTTACAAATTTTATCTTGGAGTTCTTTTCCTTTGTGGTCTCACGAAAGAAATTCCATCCTATGTTAGAAAACAATTTAAATTAAATAAATATGAAATTAATTATAATATAAACAAGTATTAATAAATTCCAGCATATATTTCTAATAAATCCTTAAAATTTTGTCACACTTTTCCATAGATAGAGAATAAACAGTAAAGTGTCTTCTCCATTGGAAATAAAACACCTAACATCTTATGGCCACTAATGAGAAAGAAAATTTAATATGAGTGGTTATTATGTTGAAATATATATAGCACTTTGTGAGATATATTTTTTATACTCTTGAAGAAAACAAACATCCAACATTGAATAATTTCATCCTTTTTAAATCTTATGTCAATATAAACAATTCTTTCGACTTCAGTCATTTTCCTCACTACAGGTGAAATTAACTTTCAGTCTGTAAATCCGTATACATCTATCTTTTCATGCTCCTTACAGATTTTATAAAATAAATAATAAAAAACAAATATAAGTATAAATTTTCAATAAATTTAATTCACAAAAATATTTATGTTTAAAATTACACACACAAAAAGTTTCATTTTGTTGATTTTTAACTAATCTCAAATTAAAAGCACCATGATATAATTTTTCAAAAGAAACACAATTATTAAATGTCCACAAACACCAGCTTCCATTGGAATATCATGAACATCCAACCACATATTTGAATATCTTGAAAATATATCAATACTACTAGAATTCATATCTGAAGTCATAAAACTTTTTATTTCTTGTTGTCTATATAGTATTTCATTACCTTTAATGTATTCCTTTCAAAAATAGATAAATATATAAAATTTAAAATTTAAAAATTTAAAACAAATTTAAAACAAAATAGAAATAAAAGATAAAGTTTAGACATACCTCTATTGTAATATGTCATAGAATTCTATATAGACAAACTAAAAAGTGGTTGATACTTTTTCCAACTGTACTCACCTAATCTATATAAAAATATACACCAGTTGATATATTTATAATATCTTATAATGTGAACCCATAGTTCATTATCTTTATCTATTGGTGATTAATTGTATCTTTAATATAAAATATCACCATATTTGAAACAATATGATGATGTGGATCATCAACATATAACTCACAATAATGGGTAAGCTATGGATGGGGTTTTATCAGTTGGATACGAAGTGATATCTATAGGTAGATGTGAAAAATTGGGAGATGTTGGTGGAAACTATCTATGAATTTTTTTCATACATTGACTATACCAAATCTAAGATCTTATCTTTCATCTTAAATTAAATATCCTAAACATGAGCCTACAATGATTCTATTTTTTCTATAAAAACCCTCCATTTCTAAAGTTTAAGAAAATATAAATGTTTTCTCACTAATACACTTGAAATTATCCTCATACATGACTGGGGTGTTCGAGATTTCCCAATGTTATAACTAAAATATCATGCCTATCCTCAGCTAAAAAGACCCCATGTGTGCTATGCTCCTCAAGATAGCCATGTATAAATTATTTGAAAAAATAAATTATCAGTCAAAATATATAAAGAATTGAATTAATATAAATAAACATATAAATTAAAAAACCTAAAATCCTCTTATCTAAACCCTTAACTCCTTCATAAAATGTTTTTATTTTTTGATCATTTGAGTCCTCATACATTTTTTGTGTCAAGTCGGAGGGTGAAGGGGAAACCTATAGAGATCCTGAAGACTCAGATCTATGTTTTTAAATTTTTTGCATCCATCATTTATTCTTATAATATCATATTCCCTCCCTAAGATAAAGTATGAGGTTATATGATTTAATAATAAATTTATTGATTTTATCTCCACGATTTCTATAATTTAATAATACATAAATCATTAATAAATCATTAATAAGATCATTAATATAAAAAACATCTAAATGATAACATTAAATTTTAAAAAATGATTATTTTATTCTACTTTCAAAAAAATTATTCCATGCATATTTATCTATAAAGGGATACATATCACATGAATTTTGATGATGCCTATGCCCAAAAATGAAATCTGATGTGAGGGTAGATTTGAAATCCCTCCATCTCCTAGCATCTAATGATAAACATTTCCTCAACACTCCTTCAGTGTCGGGTATATATTATGTCATATGATAGGAACTGGGAAACAAATCTTATTATAAAAATATCAAGATAATTAAAATAATAAAAAATGACCTTACCAAAATGGTCTCCCACAAGTGATATAGTGTTAATTTGTCCACACTTATCTAATCATCAATCAAAATACTAACTTTTCATTTAGACTCAACTGATATAAAAATACATAATTGTTTTGAAATAGGAATTCTTTGAATGTCAATATCATAAATGTGTAATACTATCCTCTAATCCTATATTCTGGAAAATGATAATTTTGGTAAACATGTGATGCCATGCTTACTAACCATCAAACTCTTCTCTGTCCTTGTGGGAGTAGATGTCTCTTGCAAAGAAGGATGAGGCTCATCAAGAGGAGCATGTTCACATTCTTCCACGGAGGTATGAGTATTATCATATCTAGATGTATGTGGGGGATTATTTGATTGATCTTTTATTATCCTACATATCAAAGAAAAAAACAATTAGTACACAAATATACAAATTAAACTATTACAATGGAAATGTAAATGAAAAATGAAAAATTATCAAACAAAAAATAAAACAAAATTAAATTTAACACATTTTTAGTCATATTTTTTATAGTTAATTAATATTCCAACAACAGTAATGAGATATTAAATTTTATATAAACAGATGAAAACAAATCAAAAAATGGCGTCAATGGTAAAAATGCTCCAAACTAATAAGTCCTTTTTTCAGAAAAAATAATATTTTAATATAATCTTATAAATTTTTATTGTTTAAATTTATCATATTATATTTAAATTAAAATTTTCATAAAAATAATTTAATATATAAGTTATGTAAGGTTATACCTGGTAAACTAAACATAACTAATATAAATAAACAATTTAACTTACGAGATATAATACATGTTTTAATAAGGAAAATAAAATAAAATTATCTATCATTTTGTTTTGAAATTTTAAAAGGTAAATGAAAAATAAATATATGTTACCTATCATATTAGGATTGTACTAATGATTTTACCCCAAAATTATATCTTCATGATCGTTCCATGAGACACAAACCATGTTTAGGACATTACCATCAATATTATATGTTAATCGTTCCCTGTAAGTGGGGATATAACATAAATTAGTAACTTAATCAAGTTTATCATCACAAAAAAGTATTTTTTTCATATAAAATAATTGAACATTTCATATACAATTGATAAAGAATATATGAAAAAATTCAAGTGTTTCCATTATAAAAGGATCAGTTTTGTATTCAAATGAATATATGTTAGCAAGGGTCATTTCAAATTTATCATGACTAAAACTATTGTTACCGATAAACCATTTTCATTTAAACATGGGTACAAGAAATTTAATTTAATCAACCTATCATATTAATTTAATGACTCTATAATATTCACATGATGAAGAAAATTGTTTTTTTGTCTTTATCACTCGAAAAATACATTTCATCTGTAAACACCGAGAGATAACTATTTTGAACTGCACTTCTAATTTCCAAATCCTTATTATGAAATTTATAGCCATTAATGTCATTCATGGACCATGTTATCATATTTAAACATATAACACCCACTAATCATCTCAATATTTATGATGTATCTTGTCTATCAGGCATGGTCTCTTTAAACCATGTAAAAAAATTATTATGAGCATTAAAAATCCACATATCTTTATTCTTCAGAAAACATTGTTTCAACACATTATTATAGAAAGTTATAAAGGTTTGAGCATAATATATGTTATTTAATATGTATAATATAACTTCACTATCTGTTAACCTATCAAATAATTAACTTATATGTTAGGGATCCCCTTTCCCCCGTAATTAACTCTTTCATGGAAAGGTGGAGTCAAACCAATGTGCTCCACTATAGAAAATTTTCTTGTAAAAAAATACACAACCTATTTACAAATATACTTCTCAATAATGGAGGCTTCAGGTCTAAAAGGATTCCTAACATACCCCTTCAAAATCTTCAAATACCTTTCAAAAGTATAAATCCAGTATAGATATACAAGTTTTGAAAAATTTATTTCTCATACCAAATAAACCGTTATATTCACTATAATATCAAAATAGATAGAGATACGTATATTTACAATTATCAAAGTATATAAATTTATTTGTTTCTCACCATTTTCAAATTAAGAACATCAATCAGCTTATTAGAAATTGAATTGAAAAAATTACACAACTTCATGATAGTCCTTCTGAAATTGATGGGAAACATTACATACAATGAAACTATTAGTGGTTGTTACATCATCATGTTAAAATCATGATATTTCATACCATTAAACTTAAAATATTTTAAATAAACAAAATTATTTACATTTTATGAATAACCTTTCATCACTTTGATATAATGAAAACATTAAAAAAATTCTTCCTCTTGGATAATGTATGACAAGATGGGTGAAGAAATGTTCACCTTCCATCAAGAGTAGGGGTTAAATCCAAACATATTCCATTTAAGAGTAAGTAAAATATTTAATTCAACCAATATTTAGTGTTTTATTTAATATTTACCTATTTCTCAATCATGTATTCACAAATATTCTTCTCCACATGCATGACATCCATGTTATGTTTGATCCCACGATATCTCCAATATGGTAGCATAAAAACATTCAATGTTTCTTATAAATATTTCTATCATTACCAAGTTTATGTGTCTTTATGAATATCACAACATGGGCTTTCACCTTCTCAAAATATTGATTAGTGGATAATGGTTTTGGAAGAATATCAAATTCTTTTGATCTATTGAATTTCTTTTTTAAACATCGATTAGAGTGATCCATAGAAAAAACATTAGATGACCCATTTATACTATTTTAATCCCATAATTAAATTGACAATATGAATTTTGTTTTTCAAAAATTTGACACACTTTATCCTCCTTAACAATGTATCCATAAAAATTTCCATGTTCTAGGAATTAACCTATAGCGAACACAATCATTTCATACTGTTGAAAAAAATGCATTTTATAAGAATCATACAACTTAATACCATCCACCCATAAGAGTTTAAAATACTCAATTAATGATTAAATGAAACCATCAATATAATTTATATGTTTTTTAGTCAAAATATGATTAAAATCAACACGGAATTTTTGTTCTTCACACAATATTCAAGATATATGTTTTTAATTACCAACAATATTTTCCATAAAATATGTGTGTTACTAAGGCTTTGATATGGATTCTTTTAATCCATGAATAGTCAAATTATGATATTTATAACTTCATTTTAGAATATAGTAAACTTATTAATAGTTTTCTTCTACTATGTAAAATCAGTTGGATGTCATAATTTTGATCACATATCCACTCATCTACCTTCCATTTTAACATTATTGTTTTATATAAATTTTCAAATAAACATTTCAAAAGAGGAGTTACAGTAATATAACAAAATTATTTAACATGGTTCTATGTAACATCAAAATTATCATGTAATTTTTCTTTCAACAAACATCGTGACATCCCACATTTAGAAAACTTTGATAGAAAGTCATATTCATTCTTATATAGCCCATAGTCGTTCCATAAGACATGTAATCTTTTAACCCAATCCCATCTATATTGGATAATTGATGATTAGGGAAAGTGTTTGGGAAACGTTCACTAACATGTTTACGTTTTCTATAAAATTATCATATAGCATTAATATTGTAAAATTATATTTATTTTATTATTTTTAATATCATTTATTTGGTATTCTAATTAATTAAACAATTTCTACCTAATTATTATGAAATACTTTAATTAAATTTTTTCTCTTATAAAAATTAAAAATAAATTATCATGATGAAGATAGATTTATTTTCTTTCAAATAACTATTTATAGTCTAATTTTTCTTTTGCATAACCCAATATTAAAAATTATTTATTTATTAAAAAGATGAGTATGATATTTTTAAGATATAATTAAATAAATTATAATTAATGTCATTTTCATACCATAGTGGATTAAAAAGATTATAATTTTGGACTAAGGTATCTTTTGGTTTAAACCCACTTTTATAATTAAATTGGGACAAGTGTTTGGGAAACTTTGTAATATTATAATATTATTTTTACCTTTAATTTCCCTATTTACCTTTAATCATGGAAATTAAAAAGTTACTAAAGTTACTATTGAAAAAATCAATTTGATCATATTAAATTATAAATATCATACTGATGACAACCATGTATGCCTATATTTATAAATTCAATTCATAGAAGTGGCTAAATTATGTTTAACACTAATCTTGCAGAAGTGGTGAGAATACGGGTAAAAGAAAACAATCAAAAGTTTACTATGTTTGTATATACAATTTCAAAAGACAAATTCTTCTAAAAAAATAAATTGGACTAATATATGTATTATTATTATATTTTGACATTAAAAATCATTTAAATGTATAATAATTATTTAAAATAAAATTCAGTTTTTAACTAGAATGTATTATTTTTCAATATTCATTAAAAAAATAAAACTTCTTAAAAAATTAAAAAAAAATCACCCAAAGATAATTTATCATTATGAATTCAAACAAGAAGGTTATTTCTTCATATAAAAATACTAATAGTTTCAAATGATATACATAGAATGGATTCACCATTAAAAGTCAGTAAAATTACCATTTTTGAAAAATAATTCTTTTATACGAAAAAATTTGATTTGTTCTTATACTATGTCTATAAAATATATAAGATGTATTTTAAAATTATATGGAATATATATAAATTTTATAACATGTTTAATATTGTTCATAATCAATAATTTTACCTCTAGTTTATATCTTATATTAATATTTTAATAATATACTATTGTTTTGTAAAACTCAGTCTTGTATATAATGCAAGCTATCGAAGAATGTTGCAATTGCGAGTAACACAAGATAACTAATTTTTTCATGAATTACAAGATATAGAATATATTAAATTTATTTAAAAAAATATTTAAAATTCTTGGGACGTTACAACATACCACCCCTAAATTCTTTAAGAGGATATCTAAAGGAGTCGTTTCAAAGAATAGGTAATCACCTAAATCGATCAATTTATTTTTAATTATTCCTTTAATAATAATTAATGTATCACACTAGAAAATATAATAGAATAAAATTTTATTCAATATATTATGTGAATTTATAAATTGAGATTATATTGTGATATGTGTAACACTGAGTTAGCATGTGTAGTATGCAAGACTGAGTTTTACATTACAAAAATATACTATTAATAATACTATTTAAATAGAAAGTTATCTCATAGACATTGCAATAGAAGGAACGATCAAGATTAACTATCTAATGAAAATATATATTTCATACACATTTATTGGTTATCTATTAATTGTAAATAATATTGTAATCATTTTAATGAAAAAATAATGTTTTCTGGAAACATTATTTTTATAAAGAGATTGTTTAATCATGCATGGTGAACTTAATTTAAAATTATTTTTTTACAAAATTTATAGAATTTATATGAAATTATAAAATTCATTCTTGAATGTTTAATACCAAAATTATCTTAGGGTGATTGTTTGGGTTTTTTTCTGAGCAGTTTTTTTATGAATAGTTAAATATACTAGATTTTAATTGAAAACATCATTTTCATTTAAATAAATTATAATGTTAAATTATATTTTGAATCATCTATAGAGTAAAAATAGAACAATAATTAAAAAATAAATCTAGTTTCCATCATTTTAATCATTTCATATTGAATTTTGAAATAAAACATTGTAATCATTTAAAAATTTTCACTTTAAAAGATTGCTTTCTCTTCATGTATGTTGTATTAATTTTAAATTAAATTCTATCAAATATGTTAATATATTTTTGAAAAATGGATTCTATATTTTTAATCCTAATAATTTATATTTTTTTATAGGTTCAATGAAATTTTTAACCTTAATGACTGTAGAAAAAATGTATAATTAATTATCGTGATTAAGGGGAAAACAAGATTACTTAGTGGTTAAAAATTGATTATGATGTGTGAAATGATCTTACAAATTTTACAACACCAATTTTATTGAAATATTTAGATCCTAAAAAATATAGAATATATTTTTCTGATTTATGGGGATAATATTCAATGAAAATGACTTATATAATAAGTTATGCAAGGATAAAGTAAAAAAGTAACCTCCATTGGTTGTAATATTTATAAAGTGTTGGGATATGGAAAAAAACCACATTGAATCAGTTATACATATTATTTTTAATGATAAATGTTTCTTATCATAATAATTTACCTTTAATATTTAAATATGAATTACTTACATAATAATTCATACGAAACACTAATGAAGTAACTATTTAATTAATAATTAATTGAAACAAATGATACAAAAAAATTAAGAGTGAGGTATATTGAATGAATTATTCACTTAAATTAATTTTTTCATTGAATATATAATTTTACAAAAAAAATAGTGTCTTATAATTCCATCATTTTCCTGATATTTATAAATTCTAATTAAATAAATAATGTCAAAATTGAAATTAGTACTTTTTTATAATAAATGTGTTTTATTAAATGATTTAAAATTTAAAAAATAAAATCCTATTCCATCTGATTTGTAAATTTTAGAAAAAAATATGTTTCATTAAAGGAAATATTTAACTTTTATAATGAACAAATTGACCCATAAATAGTAAAAACATTATTAGTGTGGTTAGGGTTAAAGCAGTGTTCATTCATGTTATTTGCACCCTTGTTAAAATTAATTTAAAATACACCTGGGATTTTTAATTTATAAATTTATATATCATATTTATAATAATTGTGTATAAATTAGCTAATATATCTCACAATAACTGAATATTATTCAATAAATTACCCATGTTATAAAACTATATAACCTCATAAAAACAAAATTATAAAAATTATTAAACATAAAGGATAAGGAATAAAGTGATAAAAATGCATTTATTTTTGTGTTTTGTAGATTTTTATTGACCAAAAACACACTACCCTCCATTATTATTCAATTTTTGGGGAATATTATGTAAGGTAGACATCCCAATAGTGAATATTTTTCCGTATTTTCATGAATGTCACTCCTCCTAAAATATTAAATGTCACTTGATCTCTCAACTAATTTATAGATATAAATATGTTTTTCTTATAATAAGCCAACCCAAATATCTTACTAGAATTCCTCCCCTCTTACTATCATCTTTATTTTTGGTAGAAATAAATTGTTTAATGGTTTTAGTGAAAAAAATATGAATGATACCCAAAGAAGAGGTAATGTTTTCTAAAAGAGTTTTTATTTTATTTCATATCCACCTCATTCTATTTCTATTAAACAATTATTATATAATATTTATTACTTTATTGTTACTATGAAATAATTATATCACACATAAAATCATTCCTTCCATTTTTTGTGAATACAATCTTGTCGCTCATGTATACGGTGGACTATTGTCTTGCGAAGTGATGTGATTTTTTCACACATTTCATGGAATGTATTAAGGATTGGTTTATTAAAATTATGTGATTTATATGACATAAAAATGACATTTTAATGATTATATATATATCATTTACTTTTACTTATTTCAATATGAAAAGAAAATGGATACAATTATAAAGTGTACATCCGACCTGATATCTCCAAGAATTGTGTATTTCATTTCCAATCACAAAATTTTATGAATTAATACAAATAAATATATAATGAATATATGTTTTATTTAAATAGTTATTTTAATTCTATATATTGTGATACAATTATTGAAGTAAGTGGAACATAAAATAACATGTCAAAACATAATCAAAAAATATGACAACCAACATCCAAAATATTGAAAATAATGAATGATTATTAACAAAAAAGTGATAATATGTTATAAAAGGATTATATATGATATAATAAATATTAATATTGATATTTTATAATTTAATAACATTTTTAAAAACATTATACAAGATTATGAAGAGTGTATAACCAAATGGTAGCGTAAGATAAGGGCTTTCATCTCAATTTACCTTCCTTTGAGACTTACGTTTTATTATGCATCAATTAAACTTTATGTGGTGTATATAAAGAACCATTTTACATGTAATATTATGAATAATTATTTCTTCATTTTATTTTATGTTTCAAATTGAATTGTTTCATCCAATTGGATTTGAATATAAATTTACCTAGTGGTATATGTTAATGTGCAATCTCATGTCCTTCTTTAATTGTTAATATTAAATTGAAATAATCAAGTTATTGTGATTATAATTTATTTGAAATTTCATTTATCTAAAGTATTTATAATCTTGTGTGATTGATATTATTATTTCTTAAACACTTTAAAATTTTACATACATGTTTTACATTGAGTTATATTTGATAAATTATAGAAATGTCAATAAATATATATCCTTTGCTCAACATGGATACATTATGATAAGGCACATTATTTGTGAATTAAACTGATTATTTTATAAATGAGTATTTTTTTATAAATGTAATACATAGGATGGGTCTTGGTGAATGAAATCCCTTCTCTAATGTCTCGACCCCAAAAGACCAGTGTCGATGCATTATTTTTATTACATAGGGACAATTACAAGGAATCAAATCATAAAGGAATAATCTATTTATCAGCATTGGAAATCAATATTCCATAAATATATAGATAATAAATTGGGAAATATAAATTACAAACATGGTAAATAATAGAATTAAATAAACTACTTCATTTAACCCTTATTCCATGATTTATTCTTCATAACATGGGGAAAAGAAACATAATAAGGGTGATCTCAAATACTTAGTAAGGATAACTAAAGAAAAATAAATAATGAATAAATTACAATAAATCAACATGGAATGGAAAATAACTAAAAATACATTCCATTTAAATAACTAGATTATCCAAATTCAATATGGAATGGTAAGAAACTCAAACATATACCATTTAATCGATGAATAAAAAATTAAATGTATCCATAGATATATTGCTACAGAATCTCATGGATAAATAATAACTGAAACCAAGTGATTGAAAATCTTAATTATTGGATTCCATGTTTCGTAGATACATGAAACCATTACTGTCAATACCTTTCAAAATATGGTTTAGCTATTGGGTAAAAACCCATCTATTTTTGCCAACTAGTTTGTCTCATGAGACTATCGATGCATCGAGGAACTATCAATAACTGGTCCTCACCCATGTTATATGTAACATCCCAGGTAAATAAAGAACGTGAAATTTTTCAAATTTATTAATATTTTTGAACTAAATTCTACTTTAAAGGGGGCGCTATGTTTAATGGTGTACCTCATACACAACAATGGTTTTCTTTGAAATCTTACGTTGCACACTAATAATATAATATTATTACATTAAATTGTAGTTAACATCAAGCCGTTGTAATGGAGGGAATGAACATAACTCACTAAAAATGATTATATATGTTTGTTAAATGTTTTTACATTTATCCAATAAAATTTAGTGTCTTAAAATGTGAAAAAATCTAATTTTAAACATAATTTACTTTAAAAGGTTAATTTAACACCTTTTAATGGAGAACCCTCTTTAAATATAGTTTTGGTAACATTTATAAGTTCCATTTTACAAAATAAAATTATTCTTTAGAATCAGGACATCAAAAATTTCATCGGGTAAATTTTTGGTATTTTTCTGATAAAATTCATTTTTATGAATAGTGAAAAATACTATATTTTAATTCAAAAGTGCCTTTTAATCAAATATATTTATATAGTTATATTATCTTTTTAATTGGTTTTAAAGGGTATTTATATTATGTTTTTACAATTTAATCCAATTTTGTTCATTGGAATAGATTTTACTTTGAAATTGGACATAAACAAGTATTAATCTTTTGATAGTTATTGTATCTTAAAAACATGCCATTTGTTTTGATAATGGAAATTAATTTTAAATTAATTAATGCAACTTCTAATTTTTTGAATTTGGTAAAATAGACATTATTTCTTAATTCGTTATATCAAATATATCTTAGGTTGAATTTTTGGTAGTTTTCTCAAAAACTTCAATTTTTTATTAATAGAGAAACCACTAAGTAGTAGTTAAAAAATTATTTATTCATTTAAATGAAATTTTACTACAACTGTGAATTAGATTTTAAAAATCCGACATACATGGTATTTATTAGTAAGTAAAATGTGGTTTAATAAGATGAAAATAATTTTTTATGAATAGTTATTTTGACTTATTTACCACGGTTAAAGGTAAATAGGGTATTTCAAGGTAAAATAAATATTATAATAATGGTAAATTACCTTAACACTTGTCCTAACCTTATTGTTTGAGTTATTTACGACCATGGGCATCTTTTGGTCGTTTTTGGGATCCCATAGAGCCACTTGGGAGTGATAATGACACTTTATATTAATTAATTTAAAGTGAAGACCAAAATGACACAAACAAATATATTCTAATAAATTAATTTTTACATGGAGTAATATAAGTTAACTTTTCAACTATAAATATTAATTGTCAAGAAGAAATATTTACTATATCATGGTATTTTTATCATAATTTTTAGACATCAAAGAAGTTAAATTATTTATGACACATAAATGATGAAGTATTTACCTCATTAATAAATGATTTAAATAAATAAGATTATAAATATTAAAATAACATTTAAAACCTATAAAATTATTATTTAATGATTTTATTTTGACCATTTGTCATCTTATGTTCGACTTTAATTATTTTTGGACCTTTAGAAGCAAAATATAATAATATAATAAAATAATATTTTCACACTTTCCTAAAGAGCCCCCCTCCCCCTTATAAAAAGTCCTCACTTTTAACCCTTTCCTCACACCTCTCAAACCCATTGGCTCATCCAAAACCTTCAAAAATAAGTTCTAAATATCCCACTATTCCACATTGAATCCTTATCTTAGGCAGAAGGCACTTCAATAGGTATTTTTGGTTCAAACCAAAGGGAGTTACCCGAATTATAGGTAACAGTTTCTCTTAAATTATTTTCGTTTATTTTACTTCTCTAACCCCTAAACTCTTTTCATTACATTATTTTATAACAACACTAGTATAAAAAATATACTACTATTTTTTTTATGAAAAGTATTATAACTACACTTAACAACACATCCATCTAATTGATAAAGAACATATTGTTTCTGTGGATAGAAAACTAACGCCTCACGAAACGATGATTGTTCAATTATATCCTACTGCCTCTCATGGTGGCCATTAAGATGGAAATGTATTTATATATGATATATATTATTTTTTTCATTTATTTATTCTTCTTTTTCATTTATATCATTCCTTTATGTTTTCCATTATTGGTAAAATGCAATAATTTCATTTGAGGAAGTGCGGACTACCACCCCCTCAAAGTGATCTGAGTGATTAATGCCTTATGTGGGATGTATAAACGATGGATTTAATGATATTATATATAATAATATACTATAATTATAATATACCTATGTATCATTATGTTTTAATTCAATTAAAATACATAATAGAAATGAAAGTTGCGTTCATGCGTACGTACGACTTACTGTCTCTATGAACGGTGCATTTCATTTCTTATCTCCAAATGTTATGTAATGTTATAAATACATATATATAATAGATATATAATATATATATATGATATATAAATCATTTATATCATTCTAGATATAATGTAATTTTGACCACATGGAAAAATTGTAATTATAACAAGTTCATTTTGACTCAAGTTCTGAACATTGATAAAATATCCAATATGAACTAAAATAATTGACTAATTGTTAGATCAAGGTAATAAGTTATTTAAAAGGAATAATAAACTTGAAAAATGTTCTTAATAGATTTTAAATTAACTTATATTTATTATTCAGGAATAATAGGGAACATACAAGACAAGTCGGACTTGAGGTAAGGGGTTTCTAATCTCATTTTTAATTCCATGAGATTTACATTTTTCACCATTTATTTATTTCATGTGGTGAATTGTGTACTTCCATTTCATATATATTATCATGATTATATTTATTTCCATGGTATTCTAAGATGCATTTGGTGGTTATTAACTTTTTTTCATACAACTCGATTGATTACAACATGGTTTTCATATCACTTCTAATTTATGTTAGATTCATGCAATATTGCCACTATGTCATTTTGTGTGGTGTATGTACTTCCCATTATTGTATTACTTATGTAATATTAATTAATTTAAATGTATTTATATATTCATTGTATGATCCTTCTGTTATGGGGTTTATGTTTCGTATGTTACCAAATCTGTAAGGTAATTTCTAATTTTGATTCCCACTCTTTGGGATTTACACATACTTCATTGATTATTTTCTCCAAGATTATGTGTGGAATAAATATTTATCATTTATGTAGTAATTTCCACTATCCTTTGTGTGGATATAATTTTGATATGAAAAATCACTCCATTGATAATTTCTCAAGTCATTGATATGAACTTGATAAGAGTAATCTTAACTCAATTTCACTTCTTTGAGTTAAACATCCGAGTCATTGGTGTTGTTTTTTCCAGAATATGTGGGAATGAACTATGATTTATTTACACTGAATATCTAATCATATTGAGTGTATTTATATTTTTCAAACATAATTATTTCATTGATTTATTCTTAATCTAAGGACACGGTTTTTATAAGGGATTCAATCTCAATTTACATTCCATTGACACTTCATTGTTGTTATATGACAATTCACTTTTATATGGTGTATATGATGTACATTGACATTGTATATCTTGAATCCCTTTATTCTCATGATATTATAATGTGTTGATTACCACAATTATTTGTATTCAAGTGTCTATCTTTTGGTTAGTAACTCTAACTGAAATATCATTTTAAGTGGTTTAATGATTTATTCTTCTAAATCATTCTCATTAATGTCCATGCTTTAAAAATGGTTTTAATAATATATTTATATGGACATTAATGTCTTAAAATTAAAATTCATTTCTAAAGTTTCAAAGTGGTATGGGACACTTTGATTCAAAAATCTATTTTAAATGGATTCTTGATAAATAGTCAGACTTTTAAATGTTTTCCTGAAAAGGGGGGATATTCCTCTCAAATAGGTGTGATGATTATTTTCATCTATGTAAATATCCTTCATTATTCTCGATTGAGGTTAATATATTATAATAAAATCTTATATGTTGTATTTAATGAGTTATGTTTGACTGTGGATGTGTTATTTTTATACCATTCATGGTCAGTGGTTAAAATGTTGACATTTCATATGCTCTTTTTAATATGAATATTTAGATTATTTTTAAACCTTTTCATATGAGGAATGAATTGGACTTAGTAAGTGATGGGTGGAGCTTGCTATAGCTCCTCGATGCTTCGGTAGTTCTCATGAGACAAACTAGTGTCTTGTCACAAGGCTTTGACAAAATCTTACTTGTAGTCTTGGCACTAGGCCTAGACTATGCGGTTATGATGTCTGGAATTAAGCATTACATCACTATGATATTATCTATTTATATTTCATGTGGTTATTCGACTAGTAAATTACCCATGACTATGTTTTATTATGGAATTATTTACTCTTCTCATATTCCTTCTATGAAGTGTTCATGAATACTATTTGTAAGGGCATGTGTTTTCGATTATTCATCATGCCTAATGTTTATGTTATATTCCATTGTATTTATTACTCTTACTGAGCGTTTAAACTCACCCCTTTCTTATGTATCATTTTCCCAAGATATGAAGAAGTTATTTATGAGGGACTTGTAGGAATAATCTTAGAAGCTCGTATGTTTCTAATGTAATAAATTTCTATGGGTTTTCTTTTAAAGTTTTAATGTTGAACTTATGTATGTATCTTGTTTCCAAGACTACTAAACTGATCGATCTTTCGGGAATTGATTCCTTATAATCATGACAATGTATTAAATAATGAACAGGCTCCTCAATTCTGGGGTCGGTGCATTATAGTTGGTATTAGAGAAAGTTTAGTACCAACCTTGGAAATAAGATTTAGATAAACTCTGATTAGAGCACATTATCCTAAGACAGAATTTGAGGATTAGTATAGAGGAACTTCCTGGAATTTTGGTTATGTATAGATTTTTGTATTTTCCAAGAAATACATCCTAGTCTGGATATGAGCAGGTAGAGGCAGCTCTGGGACAGATGTACCTAGGAGTGAAAACTCTGACAAGGAGTTTTGGGATTGACCTGGGGTATCTGGTACACGATAACGGGTTGTACTGCACTCTTGGTTACGACACTCCCGTGGGATATACATAGGATAATTTACATTTTATTTAGAAACCTATTTGAAGGATTTTAATATAAGATGAGAATAAATAACCTTGGTTGATCCTAAGGTGTTTTAAATTGTAAATAAGGTGACATGATATTCTCTAAATGATTTTATGACTATTTTTACTCACACAATGATTTATGGTTTTAATCAATGGCTGGATTCCATGGAAGTCATAATAACTTTGAGCATGATGTACAAGGTGGGAACAGTGGTGGAAATGAAAAAAATGGAATGTTGATAGGACTAATAGATATCATGTTCATGCCGAATCAGTTTTCAAAAAATATGATCAAAAAAATATATATTATCCAACTCCTAAAATCAACAATGAAGTGAAAGGCGATGAATGATAAGAGCTCAAGCAGTGTAGACCATGGAGTAAAGAAACCTCAATTTCCATCATTTAGGAAATATGGAAGGAGACACCCAAGAAAGTGTCTCAACATAACAAAAAAATGTTTTACGTTTGGGAAATGAGGACATAATGTAAAAATTTGCCGAGGAAAAATGAAGATTACTATGGGAGAAAATAGAAATGGTCCCAAGAATCCGTTTACAGTCATTTGCCGTAAATGTAGGGGACATGTCCATTACCCAAGTGAATTCTCAATTATATAAGATATCCTCTTGGTCAAGGAAGAATCTATGTGTAAATAAATGAATCGAAAAATGTTTAGAAGTGTTAGTGCTCTTTGTTTATGGGATTACATTCGAAGACTTTTCTCTTGTATTTGTAACCCTATAGTTTTTGATGTGAAAATGATATTTGAGGAATAATTATCTTTTCTCTTGTGGATATAGTT
The DNA here is from genome assembly GCA_963277665.1 of Viscum album. NCBI lineage: Eukaryota > Viridiplantae > Streptophyta > Magnoliopsida > Santalales > Viscaceae > Viscum > Viscum album. The sequence goes on along the minus strand of OY728142.1, from coordinate 2,041,276,761 downwards.
ATAAATAACCATTTGGTTTTAAATGATCATTGAGTTTGAGGCAATTAGAAGTTATTAAATTTTGGGATGACTATGTGAGGTGTGAGATAACATTTGTGGTTAAATTGTGTTATTGTTATTTTGAAGAATTTATCTCATTTTAGTAATTTTATAAAATATAGTTTTTTAAAAAGGACAACATGCAGACTGTGTGACAACCCATTGCATCAGACAAAGATGTGGGAATTGAACCCACAACCAGAGTGCGATTGGGATTTATCGCCTACCACGGGACTACATGAAGTCCCTGGTTAGTGTGACAAATTATTTTTAGTTAAATGATTTTATTTAGTTGATTTTGGACCTTATGTATTATCAAATGGATATCCTTAGTATAGGAAAATGATTTGGTGATTAAGTGATAAATGTTATTTTGTAAGACATTCACTCTATCGGGAACACTGTATGCCTAAGGAAAATAGAATACTATGGGATTTCATTTGAGGAGTAATAGTATATTTTTTTCTATATTTTTATTGTGGATCTATAATGATTTGGGTTATTTATGGAAATGATTAACCTATAATATAGAATATGTGATTCGGTTAATTACTTTTAAGTATGTGACCTTAAGAGTAGTTGATGTCATTTGGAGATACAATTTAACATGGAAGACTACATAACCAAATTCTTCTATGTTTTTGGTTTTAATATTAGTTTGGATTATATTGAAGGATTTTAAGGAGAATTTTTTATTTAATGGTATTTATTTTACTTTGGGGTATTGTTGGTTTAATTTTGGAAATTAAGATTAGTATTTATTTCTCTAAAGGATTATCCTTTTTGGGGATCATCCAGTCTTTTACTAACCATTTTGGTTTTGGTTAATCTTTAAAGATAAGGTAAATATATTTTTTATCCTTTGTGGATCATGTTATTCTCTAGAAGTTGATTTTAGATCTTCCGGTGTGACCAAGTCATCTTGAATACTCATCGTTTGAAAAAAATGAGTTAGTGGTAGAAATTTTTTAATGAATGAAACTCTACTTAAAAAGTAATTATATCTCTTTATGTTTTTAGTCAATCTCATAAATAAATTACTCAACATTATGAAATGGAAATTAAAAAAAAATGTTGTCTGTTTACTTTTCCTACCGGGAAACTAATGACTGTTTATCCCATCACATGTTTGTCGTTTTCTTGTTGTTAACTTTCTCCTAATTATGTTTTCTATCACTCTCCATCAGAACTTAACACTTAGTTTATCTTCCATATCCATATTTTCCTACATGGAATCCTAGTATGGGTTATATCAGGTGACCTTTTTACTTCTCTTTCTTTCTTTTAAAGTAATAGTTTTGTTGAATCTTTTTCCGATGTGGTAATTTCAATGAAGTTTCCAAGCCCAGTTTTAAAATTGTGAGGACGCAATTCCCAAAAAGGGGGGAAGGATGTAACATCCCAGGTAAATAAAGAACATGAAATTTTTTAATTTTATTAATATTTGTTAACTAAATTCTACTTAAAGGAGACTCTATGTTCGATGGCGTACCTTATACGCAATAATGAGTTTCTTTGAAATCTTACATTCTACACTAATAATATAGTATTATTATTTTAAATGGTAGTTAAAACCTAGCCATTGTAATTGCAGGAATGAAAATAACTAACTAAAGAATGATTATATATGTTTTTTAAATGTTTTTACATTTATCCAATAAAAGTTGTATGCTTAAAATTTGAATGAATCTAATTTTAAACATAATTTACTTTAAAAGGTTGATTCACCTCTTTTTAATGGATAACCTTCATTAAATATAGTTTTGGTAACTTTAATATTTTCCATTTGACAAAATTAAATTCTTCTTTTGAATTTGAACATCAAAATTTACTTTGGGTAAATTTTTGGTATTTTTATGATAAAATTTATTTTTTATGAATAGTGAAAAATAAAATATTTTAATTCAAAAGTGACTTTTAATATAATTTATTTATATGGTTATATTAACTTTTTAATTTGTTTTAATGTGAAATTATATTATTTTTTTACCATTTAATCCAATTTTTTAATTGTAATTAATTTCTCTTTGAAATTGGACAAAAACAAGTATCAATATTTTGATAGTTACTATATCTTAAAAACACACTATTTGTTTTCATAACATGAATTAATTTTAAATTAATTAATGAAACATCTATGTTTTTGAATTTGGTAAAATAGACAAATTTTTTGAATTCGGATTATCAAATATATCTTAGGCCGAATTTTTGGTAGTTTTCTAAAAAACATCAATTTTTGATGAATAGTGAAACCACTAAGTAATAGTTAAAAAACTAACTTTTTTATTTAAATTAAATTTTACTACTTATGTGAATTCAATTTCAAAAATATAACATACATGGTTGTTATTAGTAAGTAAAATTTGGTTTAATAATATGGAAATAATAATTGATGAATAGTGACTTTTGACTTTTATTTACCACTATTAAATCTAAATAGGGTAATTCAAGGTATAAAGAATATTATAATAATAAAAATTTACCATAACACTTGTTTTCACTATATTGGTTGAGTAATTTACGACCATGGGAATCTTTTTGTTGATTTTGAGACCCCATGGAACCACTTGGTAGTGATAATGACACTTTAGATTAATTAATTTAAAGTAAAGACCAAAATTACATAAACAAATTTCTTTTAGTAAATTACTTTTTATATGGGGTCATATAAGTTATCTTTTCAACTGTAAATATGCATTGGAATGCTAAAAATATTTAATATATCATGTTTTTTTTATTATAATTTTTAGACATCATGTAAATAAAATTATTTATGACCCAAAAATGATGCAGTATTTACCTCATTAATAAATGATTTAAATAAATATGATTATATATATTAAAATAACATCCCAAACCAATAAAATTCTTATTGGATGATTTTATTTCAACCATAAGTCATCTTATATTTTAATTTATTTAGTTTTGGACCTTTAGAAACCGAATATAATAATATAATATAATAATATTTTCACACTTTCATAAAGAGCCCCTCCTCCCCCTTATAAAAAGCCATCACTTCTAACTCATTCCTCACACCTCTCAAGCCCCTTGGCAGGTCCAAAACTTTCCCAAATAATCTCTCAATATCCCCCTCTTCCTCCTATATGCCTTACCATAGGTAGAAGGCACTTCAAGAGGACTTTTTGGTTCAAACCAAACGGAGTTACTCGAATTAAAGCTAACGGTTTCTCTTAAATTCTTTTATTTTATTTTATTTCTCCTACCCCTAAACTATTTTCATTACATTCTTTTATAACAACACTAGTATCCAAAATTTTCTATTATTTTGTTATTAAAAGTATTCGAACTACACTTACACACACCCTTATCTAATGGGTAAATAACATATTGTTTCTATGGATGAAAAACTAATGCCTCACGAAATGATGATTCATCAATTATATCCAACAACCTCTCATGGTGGCCATTAATATGGAACCATATTTATATATGATTTATATTATGTTTTTTTATTTATGCTTCTGTATTTTCCATTTATATCATTCCTTTAGGGTTTCGATTATGGGTAAAACGCGATAATTTCATTTGAAGAAGTGCAGACTACCGCCCCCTCAAATTGATATGACTCATTAATGCCTTATGTGGGATGTATAAATAATGGATTTAATTATATAATATATGATATTATACTGGAATTATAATATAACTTTGTATCATTATGTTTTAATTCCATTAAAATACAAAATAGAAATGAAAGTAGCGCTCAGGCGTATGTACGGCTTACCGTCTCCATGAACAGTGCATTTCATTTCTTATCTCCAAATGTTATGTACTGTTATAAATACATATATATACTAGATATATAATATATATATTATATATAAATCATTTATATCATTCTGTATATAATGGACATTCGACCACATGGAAAAATTGTAATTATAACAAGTTCATTTTGACTCAAGTTCCGAACATCAATAAAATATCCAATATAAACTCAAATAATTAACTAATTGTTATAGAAAACTAATAAGTGATATAAAATGAGTAATAAACATGAAAAATTTTCTTAATCGAGTAGAAATTAACTTAAGTTTATTATTCATGAAGAACAAGGAACAAACAAGACAAGTCGGACTTGAGGTAAGGGGTTTCTTATCTCACTTTCAATTCCATGAGATTTCCATTGTTCACCACTTATTTATTTCATGTGGTGTATTTTATATTTCCATTTGATATATATCATCATGATTCTATTTATATTAATGGTATTATATGATTCATTTGGTGGTTGTTAACTTTTGGCCATTCGACTCAATTGATTACAACATGGTTTTCATCCCACTACTTATTTCCGTGAGATTCATGCTATATTGCCACTATTTCATTTTGTGTGGTGTATGTACTACCCATGATTGTATTCCTTATGTAATATAAATTAATTTATGGGTATTTAAATATTCATTGTATGATCCTTCTTTCATGGGGATTATGTTTCGTAAGTCACCAAATCTGTAAGGGAATTTCTAATTTTGATTCCCACTCTTTTGGATTTACACATACTTCATTGATTATTTTCTCCAAGATTATGTGTGGAATCACAATTTATCATTTATGTAGTAATTTCCACTACCTGTTGTGTGGATATACTTTTGATACTCAAAATCACTCCATTTATAATTTCTCAAGTCATTGATATGAACTTGATAAGAGTAATCTTAACTCAATTTCACTTCTTTGAGTAAAATATCCGAGTCATTGGTGTTGTTTTTTACAGAATATTTAGGAATGTACTCTAATTTATTTATATTTAATATCCAATCATATTGAGTGTATTTATATTTTTCAAACATAATTATGTCAATGATTTATTCTTACCCTAAAGATATGGTCTTTATATGGGATTCAATATCAATTTACATTCCATTGAGAATTATTTGTTGTTATACGCCAATTCAGTTTTATATTGTGTATATGATGTACAATGACATAGTATATCATGAATCCCTTTATTCTCATGATATTATAATGTTTTTATTACCTCAATTATTTTTATTCAAGTGACTCTCTTTTGGTTAGGAACTCTAACTATGACATCATTTTAAATGTTTTAATGATTTATTCTTCTAAATCTTTCTCATTAATGTCATTGCTTTAAAAATGGTTTTAATGATATATTTATATGGGCATTAATATCTTAAAATTAAAATTCCTTTCAAAAGATTCAAAGTGGTATGGGTCACTCTGATTCAAAAATCTATTTTAAATGAATTCTTGATAAATAGTCAGACTTTTAAATGTTTTCATGAAAAAGGGGGATATTTCTCTCAAATATTTTTGATGATTATTTTCATCTTTGTCAATATCCTTCATTATTCTCGATTGAGGTTAATATATTATAATAAAATCTTCTATGTTGTATTTAATGAGTTTTGTTTGACTGTGAATGTTCTATTTTTATACCATTCATGGTCGGTGGTTAAAATTTTGACATTTCACATGCTAGTTTTAATAATAATGTTGAGATTATGTTTCAACATTTTCATATGAAGAATGCATTGGACTTAGTAAGTGACGGGTCAAGCCCACTATAGCTCCTCGATGCATCGGTAGGTCTCATGATATGAACTACTGTCATGGTACAAGGACTCGACAAAATCCTATTTTTAGTCTTGGCATGAGGCCTTAACTATATGGTCATGATATCTAGAATTATGCATTCCATCATTATGAGATTAGATATTGATATTTCACTTGGTTATTCGACTAGTAGAATACCCATGACTATGTTTTATTATGGAATTATTTACTCTGCTCATATTCCTACCATAAAGTGTTCATGTTTACTTTTTGAAAAGCCATGTTTTTTCGATTATTCTCCATGCCTAATGTTTATGTTATATTCTATTGTATTTCTTACTCTTTTTGAGTGTTTGAGCTAACCCCTTTCTTATGTTGTTTTTCCCAGGATATGAAGAAGTTAGTTATGAGTGACTTCCAGGAATAATCTTAGAATCTTGGATGTTTCTAATGGAATAAATTATTGTTGTTTTTCTTTTCAAGTTCTAATGTTGAACTTATGTATGTATCTTGTTTACAAGACTACTAAACTGATATGTCCATTGGGAATTGATTCCTTGTAATATTTCCAACGTATAAAATAATACACTATCTCATAGATTCTAGGGTCGGGGCATTACATTATACCATTAAAAAAATTCCTTCTATCTAATAATATATTTAAATAAAAATATATTCCATATCAAATATCTATATTTAATGAGGGATATAGATTTTTCAATTATTCCCTAGTTAACCAAATAAATTTCAAAGTAGGCACCATTTGTAAAATGATATGCAGTTTAGGAAATATTAATATCAATCATGTGAAAATTTGGATATTCAAGGAAATTTATAAGGAAAATTTATTACCATAAAGGGATTTTTTGAATATAATTTTTACAATCATAGAAGGGAGTGATATTTCAAAGATCATCATTAAGAACATTCTTGAGGAAAATAATCTTAGAACATTCCAAAGTCTCCCATACCACATTGAAATAATTAAACAATAATCCCCATTATGAAATAAAATAAAATGTACGGTATCATGAGATTAAGTAAACTCAATATATAACATGTCAAATAGAAGTATGAACACCATATAAAATCTAATTTGTGCAAAATAACAAATAAGTGTCAATGGAAAATTGAGATGAAATCTCATACCTTAACCTTACTTTTACTGTTTAATATTAATAATCATGTATAGTTGTTAAAAAATATGTTTATAACATATAATAGAGCCAAAATAATGTTTATAATATCTTATATTAACTTCATATGGTATTTTATTACTGGTTTATTAGAATTCATTCATTATTTTAAATATTTTGGGTTTTAATTGCCTAGTATTTCTCATGTATGTTTTGAATTTTGATTTTTTGTTCCTATCAATTAGATCATGATTTAATCATATGATGAATTTATCCCATAAATTAATTGTCACATATATTCAGTATATATTTATTTAGAATAATATGTAATGTTTAGAGATTTGAAATGAAATGCACCGTTCATGGAGACGATGGGTCGTACGTTTACATAAATGCTATATTTATTTCCTTGTCGTATTAAAATAATGAAAAGTAAATGATACATATATATATATATATTACAATCATAGGATAATATCTATTTGATATATGCTAAATATGTTTATTGAAACCATCTTTTATATTTTCCATGTATATCATCAGGGAGTCACATTACTTCAAGGAGATGGTAGTCCACACTTTCACAAACGATGTTATCATATTTACCTAAAATGGAATGTACAAGGGTATGTTTTATAAAATAATTAATACATAACAAATATAATAAAAAAAATTATAAATATAGTGTCCATAATAATTTCCACTGTGAGAGGTGGTAAAGAAAAAAATGAACAATCATCATTCTGTGAGGCGGTAGTTCTCCGTACGTGTAAACAGTATGTTGGTTACCCATTAGATGGATGTGTGTTTAAGTAAATGTATAACCCATAACATAACAAAACAATAGTATATTTGGGATACTGTTTTTTGATAAAACCATGAAATAAGAGTATTTTTGTTAGTGTAGAATGTAAATAAAACTAAAGAACTTAAGGAAATATGTTACCTCTTAATCAGGTTACACATTTTGGTTTATACCAAAATGATTCATTAGATTGGTTCCATACCATGGGGATGATTATAGTATTAGGTGAGGGATAATTAAGAGATACTTTGGTACATATTAGTTGAGACAATGTGTATTGAGAGGAGTGAGTAAGTGGGAGGAGAGGAGGCCTTTTTAGTTGAGATGGAGTGTCACCCTTGTACTGTTTTGAAAAATGAATTCCACACTGGTTTTATACATTGAAATTCACTCACATAATGGAACCAATTAGATTAAATGGATAATAGGTTATAAATATGGAAAAAATTGACTTTGGACAAATTTGTAAGTCATTTAGGCCCATAATCTTGAGGTTTAGAACTTTATTATGTTTAATGTTTCCCTAATAATTGTAGTTAATTTTAATTACTTTCTCTAATATTTTTGGTCAAAAACTAAATTGACCTTATTATAAATTAGAAATTATTATTATTCCAAATGTTTAATCCATTTTTTAAAAATAAAACTATAGAACTGTCCAAAAGTAATTTAAATTTAATCCTACGAACAAGGCGACACTACAAGTTTTTAAAGTAAAAACAGTCGAGAGATAGCTTTTTTTTAGTCAATTAAAAGTAAAATTGAATCCAATGAAATAAATTATTTTAATTTAAAAAAATATCTAAATAAAATTTAATAAAAATTTAAAATATAATTTAACCATATAAATTAATTAGATGATAAATAAATTTTGAGTTAAAATTCATTATTTTTCACTATTCATTAAAAAATAAAACTTCATAGAAAAAAAAAATTCATCATAAGATATTTATTATGTTTCTATTTCAAAGATAATTTTTTTTAATAAATATAATATCTTAATGTTCCATAAATTTAATATAAAATATCTTCTCCATTAAAAGGTTGTAAAACTAACATTATAAAAATATTGGTTTTTATTTGTAAATTTGGGTTTGTTCTTATCATATGATTTTATAAAAAGTTTGGATGAATACAAAAAATATTTTATAGAATATAATATATATATATATATATAACTTTAATATCACTTGTTAATTTTTATTAATTTAATTTATTAGGTTAAAATATCTTTTTGAGCATAATAATAGTAATAATTTCATTTATATTAAATTGGTTTTCATATAAATTTCTAATTAATTTTTAACTAATTAATTCATTTTATATTTTTTTAAACATAGATTTTCATAAGTTAGTTAACCCCTTTCATATATACTAATTTAAAGACTGGGTTTCATTATATAATATTTTAATAATATATGTTATTATTTGGTAAAACTCAATCTTGCGTGGAATGCAAGACATTTGAGGAAACTAATTGTTTCATATGTCACATGATAAATCTGTATCATGTGCATTGCAAGGTATATAATATATTTAATTTATTTAAGATAGTATATATATTATAAATTCTTTGGTTATTATATTCCCTTATGTTCTTAGTGATGTGTGTGATACACATTATCAAATATAAGGTTCTTATTTTAGAATTTTGGGGTGTGTCATTATACACACCTTAACAAAATAGTGTCATCACGATTTAAAATTGATATCAGTAATAAAGTATTTTTTATTTTAAAATAAACTATTTTTGAAAGAAACACATCATGAATTGGTTTAATAAATCATCTTCTTAATAAGAGAGAAAGGAAAGTACAATGGTCACATAACTAGGTTACCTAGTAATAGAACATCGATGGGAAATGGAAACATAGATATAGAGGAAAATTATAACAATAAAGTTCTGATGGAGTGTTCTAGAGAACATGGTTTGAAAGAAGATAAAAATTTCAAGGAAATAAATCCACGATGATTTAATGGGCCATTTGTTTCTCGGAAATGAAGGTACAGAGACAACATTATTCATTTCAGGAACATTTTTCTTGGAGTTGATGAATTATTTCACTCTCTAATAATATAATTAAATATAATTACATGGTTTGATTTTATAAGAACAATATTAACTTTTGGTTTTGCCTTGAACTATTTATACTTCATCTCTTAGAACAAGATTAATTATATAGTGATGTAATATATCAATATCTCAAACTATATCCAAGGTTCATCTCAAACCATTTCATAAATGGTTAACCTTTCTAAAATATTATGACCCAACATTTTTAAAATATGGTCACTGAGTCTCCAAAATGAACTTATCATTAACCTTTAATCAACATGAAGAAGATCTAAATTTTCACAAACAAATCATGTGAAGAAATTAATCATGTATCTTCCTGAAATATGGTAATAAAAATAATCATAATAAAAAATTATTGGAAATATGAATCATTCCTTATTCTTTATCTAAGGAAAATGTTATTAGATATATTCCTTAAATCAAAATATTGTTGCAAACTCCTTCAACGATAGCATAGAACACCTTTTGATAAGTCATTAATCAGTTCCATGGAAGTCGGTATAGTCCAATTAAATAATTTCTTCCTCATTATCTCAACATCAGGAACATATGATGGGTTTTATTTCCCTCAATTGTAATTTTTCCAAAAAAAATAACTTCTTACTAAGTAACATTTCTTGGCACCCTTTAACATGTCATCAAAAATCGGTACTAAAAAAGTACTATAGTATATTATTAATATATTTTTAATCCTTATAACTAGTGAATTCTTGATAAAATACTCAAATTACATAAGTAATGTATAGTAATATTAATAAATCCTCTTTATATGTGGCAGTATCATAACTTGACCATTATCCAATTGAATCATTTGGGATATATTCCTTTTTTGCTTGAGAGAATGATTTTCATAGTGTCTCATCTCCATTTAGTTGAATCATTGTACGTTGAAAACACCTTTCTTATAATTTAAATCATAAGCATGATGGACTTTCTTTCCACACTTGTAGCAAACTCTCATTCCTTTTAATCAAATACCAGAGTGTTTCCTTCGAAAATTATCACATGTGAGAAAGTACATCCTTACCTTCTTATATTTATCTATTTTTTCTCTATCTCTAAAATGCCCCAACCCCAAAATCCCAGAGTCGGTGCATTATTATGTATCATTTTCATGGTCATAAAATATTATCTCTAAAAATACCGATTAGTTCAGTAGCATTGTAAGTACTAGATACATTGATAAGGTTTACATTACATCATAAAATGGAAAACTACAACAATATTATATCTATAGAGAACATTGATATCCCATAGACTATCCCTGGAGGTCAGTCATAATATACATATTTGTATCCTAGGAAAATAAAACATAGAAAGGGGTGAGCTCATATGCTCAGTAAGGATAACATTATAGTGGAAACTTTCATAAATAAGCATAAACTTTTAAGGCAATGTATAAGACTAGAACAAAAGCCTTTCAAACATGAACTTCGTCATAATATGAAAAAGATAGAATCAAATAATTCCACTTAATTATTCACATGGATATTCTACTAGTCTAATGATCACATGCAATATCAATAACCACTTTTATAGTGATGAAATGCATAATGCTAGACTATCATAACAATGTAGTTAAAGCCTTGTGCCAAGACTACAAATAAGATTTTTTTCAAGGCCTTGTGCCAATGACACTAGTTTGTCTCATTAGACCTACCAATGAATCGAGGAGCTATAGTAGGCTCCACCCATCACTTACTAAGTCCAATTCATTCCTCATTTGAAAAGTTAAAACATAACATAAACATTCGTATTAAAACTAGCATACGAAATGTCAATACATTATCCACAAACCGTGAATGGAATTAAAATAGCACATCCACATTCAAAAATAACTCATTCAATACAACATGGAAGATTTTATTGTAACATATTAACCTCAATCAAGAATAATGAATGATATTTACATTGATGAAAATTATCATCATAACTATTTGAAGGAAATATCCCCATTTTTCATGAAATCATTTAAAAGTCACATTGTATGTCAAAAAGACATTTAAAAATATATTTTTGAATCAAAGTGTCTCGTACCACTTTGAAACATTTAAAATGAATTTTAATTTTAAAACATCAATTTATATCTAAATAAATACTTAAAACCATTTTTAAAATGTGTACATTAATGAAGTAAAATTTAGAATAATAAATCATTAAAATATTTAAAATGATATTTTAGTTAGAGTCCCTAACCAAAAGAGAGAAAATTGAATAAAAATAATTCAGGTAATAAAAACATTGTAATATCATGATAATAAAGGTATTCATGATATATTATGTCAAATTACATTATATACACCATATAAAAGTGATTTGGTGTATAAAAACAAAGAAGTCTCAATGAAATGTAAATTGAGATAACATATCTTATAAGGACCGTGTCTTTAGGTTAAGGATAAATCAATGACATAATTATGTGTGAAAAATATAAATACACTAAATATGATTGGATATTCAGTGTAAATAAATTAGAGGACATTCACACATATTCTTGTAAAAACAACACCAATGAATTGGATGTTTAACTCGATAAATGGAGATTGAGTTAAAATTACTCTTATCAAATTCATATCGATGACTTGAGAATTTATCAATGGAGTTATTATGAATATCAAAAGTATATACATAGAAAGGGGAGTGGAAATTATGAAAGAAGCAAATTAATAGTGATTCCACACATAATATTGGAGTAAAATAATCAATGAATAATGTGTAAAGCCGAATGAGTGGAAATTGAAATTTCAAATTCCCTTATCTATTTCATAACATACGAAACATACACCCATGGAAGAAGGATCATATAATGATGATGTAGATATCCATAAATTAAATTATATTATACAATGAATACAATAATGGGTTTTACACACACCACATGTAATAAATAAGTGGTGAACAATGGAAATCTCACAAAATTAAAAGTGAGATAAGAAACCCCTTACATTGTACTTTTTCCTTGGTCAAGGGTAGTTTAACCTCCTTTATAATGGTGAAATAATTTTCATTGAATTATAAAATAATTTTATACATAAATATGATATCATATATGATGTTTTAAGAGTGATTGGTTAATAATATCTTAGTATTATCGTCATTTCAGGTGTTAACAGATTCATTTTCCTTTATATTGTTTGTTATGTGAGCCTTATTTGTTATGGATGGGATGTATCTTATTCATATCCAGAATGATATAATGTCTCTAAACATTATTTTTAATCAAAAAAAGAAATTTAGTCTTGAATGGATATGATGGGGAATGAATATCATCGTGTTCATGGAGATGGTAATCCTTACATATGCACGAGCGAAAATATAACTCTTATGATATTAAAATAATATATAATTGGATGTTATATCATACATACAGATTCATTATCATGTTATATGTATTATTTAAATGAATTACACATCATTATTATACCCATACAAATAATAATGTATTGAATAACAATTAAACCACGTCGTGGAGACGATAATCTGTATGTACGCACGTATGGTGACATGTCATTCAAAGGATGAATAGAATAATTAAGAATATTGTACCGTATATATAATAACTTCACATTATATAGATTATATTGGATTTATTATTTTATAATGGAAATAACAAAAAAGAAGAAGTGGAAGAAGAAACGAACTTAAAAGAGGGTGGTAAAATTATTACCTCTTCTTCGGGTTCTTCCTTTTGATTTGATCAAAAGGGCTTTTTAAGTTGGCTTTATGACCAAATTAGGTCCTCTAGGATGAATTTAGGAAAGTTTTTTGGATATATGGGCAAGTTTTGGCTAAGACAAAAGGCTTTGAAGGTGTAAATTAGTGAGTAGGGGGAGTTCTTTTTTATAAGAGGGGTGAGGGGCACCTTAGGAAAAGCTAGAAATATTATTTTATAATAAATTCATATTCGGTTTCTAATGGCTCCAAAGTGTATTCTTTAAATTTTACACTAGGGATAGGTCGAAAAAAACTCAAACCAATAGGTTTTAGATAGGTATGGGTCACTATATTTACTTTATTATTTTGATTTAACTCTCACTTAAACAGTTTGACATTTACCATGTCTCTTTGTATTTTTATTTTATATAGTTAATAAACATAGTATATACTACCAAGAGACCCCAAAGTGGTCCATTAATGATAAAACTATCATTATATAAGTCCTTTTTCCGAACCATAGATTTTTAGAAATATAATATCAATTAATAATATAATATTTGTTTTAAAAACTAATTTATGTCAATTTTGACACTATTTAATAATTGATTTTTGTTAAAGTCATAAAAACATTATTAATTCTAACTAAATTAATTTAAGAAATTTTAACATGTCATATTAGCCAACTAAATTCGTGTATGTTATAAAAACTTTCAAGTTTTATTTATTTTAACATTTATAATACAAATTATTTGATTCTTTCATTAATAAGGAAAATACTTCATCATTATTGTGTCATAAATAAATTTACTTATTCAATTTCTAAAAATTATAACTAAAATACAATTATTTAGGAAATAATTTTAGATTTCTAATGAATATTTATAGTCAAAAATATAACATATATAACTTTATGTAAAAATTCGTTTTCTAAAAGATATATGCTTATGTCATTTTTGTATTTACTTTAGCTTAATTAATATAATGTGTCATTATCACTTACAAGTGCCTCCATGGGGTCCCGAAATCGACCCAAATATGACCATGGTCGGACATGTATCAACCAATAGGTTTAGGACACGTTTATGGTAATTTAATATTATTATAATATTATTTTTTACCCTTATTTACCGGATTTACCCTTTAACTATGGTAAATAAAATATTGACCGAAATAATTATTCAAAATGTCTAAAAATAAAATTTACCTATTTAAAAAATTTGGACCTTATGATTATAAATATGTAATCTATTTTTCTAAATTCAAAACACATAATTGGCCGAAATTAATTTAAAATTAATTCTCATTGTCAGAACAAGGAGCATGTTTTTTAAGAAATAAGAACTATCAAAATATTGACACTTGTTTGTGTCTAGTTTAAATGTGAAATTAAATACAATTACCAATATTGGATTAAATTGAAAAAATATATTCTAATTATACTTTTAAACCTCTCACTAGTATAATTTATCACTATAAATTATTTGGATTAAAAAAGTTGTTTTTTATTAATGTTTAGTATTTTTCTCGATTCATTAAAATTTGAATGTTTTCTAAAAAAATTCCAAAAATTTACCCTAGGATAATTTAGATATTACAAATCCAAAAATGATTTCCATTCTGAAAAATAAAATTTATAAAATTTCAAAAAGTGTGTATTACTATTCATAACAGCTAGTTTGATTGGATGTGGTGTGTGTTAGAACTTGAAGTTGCGTACAACACACGCTTATGTATTATTCAAAGGGAATCATACCATGAAATCTTGGGGTGTTAAATTCTCCCCTCCATAAAATAATTTCATCCTCGAAATTTTTTTAAGAAAAAATTGGGCTTCGGAATATAATGGAAAGTTCCACATCGGAAAAAGAGTCATTAAAACTATCAGTTTAAAAGAAATAAAGAGAAGTACAAAGGTAACCCAAGATAACCCATACAAGGATTCCATGTAAAGAAACATGGATATGGATGATAAAAAATGTGTCATGTTCTGATGGAGAGGGATATAAAACATGATCAGGAGAAAGTTAACAACATGAAAAACACAAACGTGTGATGGGACAAATGGTCATTATTCTCCCAATAGGAAAAGTAAACGGACAACATTATTTTTGTTTTAAGTTACATTACATAAATATGAGGAATTAATTTATGAGATTGACTAATAACATAAATAGATATACATAATTTTTATGTAGAGTTTCATTCTTTAATAAATTTTGACTACTAACTCATTTTTTTAAATGATGGGTATTCCAGAAGATATGATCAAACTGGAAGAGCTAGAATAATATTATATAGAATCAAATTATCCATGAAAGATAAACTATATATTTACCTTGTCTTTACAGATTATTCAAAACAAAAACGGTTAGCATAAGATATGATGATCCCCCAAAAGGATATTCCATTGGTGAAAGAAACACTAATCTTAATTTCTAAAACAAAACCAATAATACCCCAAAGTTTTATAAATAGCCTTTAATAAACAATTCCCCATAAAATCCTTCAATATAATCCAAACTAATATTGAAACCCAAAACATAAAATAATTTAGTTATGTAGTCTTCCATGTTAAATTGTATCTCCAAATGACATCAACTAATCTTAAAGTAGCATACTTAAAAGTAATTAACCTAATCACATATTCTCTATTATTGGTTAATCATTTCCATAAATAACCCATATAACTATAAATAAACAATAAAAACATAGATAAAAATACACCATTATGCCTCAACTGAAATCATATAGTATTCTATTCTCCTTGTGCATATAGTGTTCCCAAAAAAGCTAACATCTTCCAAAATAACATTTATCACTTAATCACTGAATCATTTTCCTATACTAAGGGTATTCATTTGATAAGACATAAGATCCCAAATCAACTTATTATTGATAAATAAAATCATTTAACTAAAAATAATTAGTCACACTAACCAGGGACTTCACGTAGTCTAGTAGTAGGTTATAAATCCCAATCGCACTTTGCATGTGAGTTCGATTCCCACAGCTTTGTCCAACGTGACAGGTTGTCACACAGTCTGTGTGTTTTACTTTTAAAAAACATTATTTTATAACATTACAAAAATGAGATAAATTCCTCAAAATAACCATAACATAATTTAACCACAAATTTTATCTCATACCTTGCATTTTCATCCCAAAATATAATAACTTGTAATTGCCTCAAACCCAATGATCATATAAATCCAAATGGTTGTTTATAAATATATCCACAAGAGAAAAGAAGATTCTTCCACAAATATCATTTTCACTTGACAAACTGCAGGGTTACAAATACAAGAGAAAACTATTCCAATGTAATACCATCAACAAGGAGAACTAGTACTTTTAAAAATTTCTCCAACCATTTATTTCCACATAGCTTCATCTTTGACCAACAGTATATCCTATAGAATATGGCATTCACTCAGGTAATGGCTAGGTCCCCAAAATTTATGGAAAATGACTGTAAATGGATTCTTGGGACCATTTTTTTACCTTTTTCCATAATACTATTCATTTTTACTCGGAAATGCATCACTTTATGTCCTTCTTTCCCACACATAAAGCATTTCTTTGTTCCATTGAGAAACTTTTCTCGGTGTCTCCTTCCATATTTCTTGCAAGATGGAAATTGAGGATTCTTTTCTTCATGGTCTCCACTTCTGGAGCTCTTATCATTCATCACATTTCTCTTCTTTATTGAGTCTGGGAGTTAGTTAATATATATGGTATTGATCATATTTTTGGAAAACTGATTTAGCATGAACACGATATCTTTTATGCCTATCAACATTCCATTTTTTTTCTCATTTCCACTGCTGTTCCCACATTGTACATCATTCTCAAAGTTACTATGACTTCCTTGGAATCCAGCCATTGACTAAAACCACAAAGCATTGTGTGAGTAACAGTGGTTATAAAATCATTTAGAGAATATCATGACACCATATTCTCAATTTGAAACACCTTAGGATTAACCAAGGTCATTTATTCTCATTGTATTTTAAAATACTTAAAATCGGTTTGTAAAGATAATTTAAATTATCCTAAGCATATCCCCCCGGAGTGTCGTAACCAAGAGTGAAGCAAGGCCCGTTGTTGTGCACCAGTTCTCATTCGAATATAGTTCAAAGAAGTGTTTTCATGTTTTACCTCTATGTACATCTATGCGAGAGCCGCCTCTACCGGATCGTATCCAAATAGGAATGTATTTCTCATAAAACTCACAAAATCTCTATAATACCAAAATTCTGGGAAGTTATTCTATACTAATACTCAAACTCTATCTTAGGTCTCTCTGCTCTAATTAGAGTTTATTTAAATCTAGTTTCCATGGTTTGTACTAAACTTCCTCTGATGCTAATGGAAATGCCCAGACCCCAGAAACCTAGAGTTGGTGCATTATTACGTATCATTAGCATGATCATAAAAGATCATGTCTCGAAAGACCGATTAGTTTAGTAGCCTTGGAAGTACTAGATACATTCATAAGGTTTACATTACATCATAAAATATAAAACTACAACAAAATTGTCTCTATAGACAACATTGAGATCCTATATACTATCCCTGGAGGTCAATCATAATATTCTTCTTTGAATCCTGGAAAAATAAAACATAGAAAGGGGTGAACTCATATTCTCAGTAAGGATAACATTATAGAGGAAACATTAATAAATAAGCATAAACATTTAAGGTAGTGTATAAGACTAGAACAAAAACCCTTAAACTTGAACATAAACATAATATGGAAAAGATAAAATCAAATAATGACATTTACTTATTCACATGGATATTCTACTAGTTGAAAGATCACATGAAATATCAATAACCACTTTCATAATGATGGAATCCATAATTCCAGACTATCATAACCACATAGTCAGGGCCTTATGCCAAGACTACAAATAAGATTTTTTCAAGGTCGTGTGCCAAGACACAAGTTTGTCTCATGAGACCTACCGATACATAGAGGAGATATAGAGGGATCCACTCATCCCTTACTAAGTCTAATGTTTTCCTCATATGAAAAGTTAAAACATAACATAATCATTTGTATTAAAACTCTCATATGAAATGTCAATACTTTATCCACAAACCATGACTGGTATAAAAATAGCACATCTACAGTCAAACATAACCCATTCGATACAACATGGAAGATTGTATTGTAACATATTAACCTCAATCGAGAATAATGAAAGATATTGACATTGATGAAAATAATCATCAAAGCTATTTTGAGATAAATATCCCCCTTTTTCTTGAAATCATTTAAAAGTCACACTATATGTCAAGAAGCCATTTAAAAATAGATTTTTGAATCAAAGTGTCCCATACCACTTTGAAACTTTAAAAAGTTATTTTAATTTTAAAACTTCAATTCCCATATAAAAAAATACTTAAAACCATTTTTAAAACCCAGACATTAATGATAAAGATTTAGAATAATAAATATTTAAAATATTTAAAACGATATTTTAGATAGAGTTCCTAAAAAAAATAGAGACACTTCAATACAATAATTGAGGTAATAAAACTTTTTAATATCATGAGAATAACTATATTCATGATATTCTATGTCAAAGTACAATATATACACCATATAAAAGTGATTTGGTGAATAACAACACAAAAGTCTCAATGGAATGTAAATTGAGATGAAATCTCTTATAAAGACTGTATCCGTAGGTTAAGTATAAATAAACGACATAATTATGAGTGAAAAATATAAATACACTCAATATGATTGGATATTAAGTGTAAATAAATCATAGGATATTCACACATATTCTTATAAAAACAACACCATTTAATTAGATGGTTAACTCAATAAAAAGAAATTGAGTTAAAATTACTTTTATCAAGTTCATATCGATGACTTGAGGATTTATTAATGGAGTGATTATGTGTATCGAAAGAATATACATATAAAGGTGAGTGGAAATTATGACAGAAGAAAATGAATAGTGATTCCACACACAATCTTGGAGTAAAATAATCAATGAATTATACGTATAGCTGAATGAGTGGAAATTGAAATTTCAACTTCCTTTATCGATTTCGTAACATACGTAACATACACCCATGAAAGAAGGATCATACAATGATGATGTAGATATCCATAAATTAAATTATATTACACAATGAATAAAATCGTGGGCAGTACACACACCACATGCAATAAATAAGTTGTGAATAATGGAAATATCACGGAATTAAAAGTAAGATAAGAAACCCCTTACTATTTACTTTTTCCTTGGTTTAGGGTAGGTTAACCTCCTGTATAATGGTGGTATAATTTTTATTGAATTATAAAATAATTATATACAAAAATATGATATCATATATGATCTTTTAACATTTTTTTGTTAATAATATCTTAGTATTATCGTCATTTCAGGTGTTAACAGATTCATTTTCCTTTATATTATTTGTTATGTGAGCCATATTTGTTATGGATGGGATGTATCTTATTCATTTCCAGAATTATATCATATCTCTAAACCTTATTTTTAAACATCAAATGAAATTTATTCTTGAATGGATACGATGGGGAATGAATATCATGGCGTTCGTGGAGACGGTAATCCGTACGTATGCACGAGCGACAATATCACACTTTTGAAATTAAAATAATATATAATTGGATGGTATATCATATATACAAGAATCATTATCATGTTATATTTATTAATTACATGAATTACACATCATTATTATACCCATCCAAATAATAAAGTATTGAATAACAATTACACCACATTGTGAAAACAGTACTCTGTATGTACGCATATATGGTGACATGTCATTCAAAAGATGGATAGAATAATGAAGATGGTTGTGCCATATTTATAATACCTTATATGTATATAGATTATACTAGAGTTATTATTTGAGAATGGAAATAACAAAAAAGAAGAAGTGGAAGGAGAAAAGAACTTGAAAGAGGGTGGTGAAATTATTACCTCTTCTTCGAGTTCTTCCTTTTGATTTGATCAAAAGGGCTCCATAAGTTGGCTTATGACCAAATTAGGGCATTTATGATAAATTTAAAGAATTTTATAGGATATTTGGGTAGGTTTTGGCCGAGACAAAAGGCTTTTAATGAGTGAACTTGTGAGTAAGAGGAGTGCCATTTTATAAGAGGGGTGAGGGGCACCTTAGGAAAAGCTAAAAATATTATTTTATAATATATTTATATTCGGTTTCTAAAAGCTAAAAAGTGGATTATTTAAATTTTAAAGTGGGTATAGGTCGAAAACCACTCAACCAATAGGTTTTAGATAGGTTTGGGTCACTATATTAACTTTATTGTTTTTATTTAACTCTTAGTTAAATAGTTTGACATTTACTATGTCTCTTGGTATTTTTATATTATATAGTTAATAAACTTACTATATACTTCCAAGAGACCCCCAAGAGGTCCATTAATGATACAACTATCATTATAAAAGTCCTTTGGCCGAACCTTATATGTTTTGGAATAGAATATCAATTAATAAAATAATAATTGTTTTAAAAACTCATTTATGTCAATTTTGACACTATTTAATAATTTATTTTTGTTAAAGTCATAAAAACATTATTAATTAGAAATAAATTCATTTAAGAAATTATAAAATTTCATATTAACCAATAAAGTACTTTTATTTCATCAAAACTTTTAAATTATATTTCTTTTAACATTTATAATATCAATTATTAGATTCTTTCATTAATAATGAGAATACTGCATCATTATTGTGTCATAAATAAATTTAATTATTCAATGTATAAAAATTATAACTGAAATAACATTATTTAGTAAATCATTTTATATTTCTAATGAATATTTATAGTCAAAAATATAACATATATAACTTTAAGTAAAAATTGTTTTTCTAAATGATATATGCTTATGTCATTTTTGTATTTACTTTAACTTAATTAATATAAAGTGTCATTATCATTTAAAAGTGGCTTCATGGGGTCCCAAAATCAACCCAAAGATGCGCATGGTCGGACATGTATCAACCAAAAGGGTTAGGACACATTTTAGTGTAATTTAATATTATTATAATATTATTTTTTTACCCTTACTTACAGGATTTACCCTTTAACCATGTTAAATAAAATATTTACCTAAGTAATTATTCAAAATGTCTAAAAATAATAGTTACCTATTTCCACAATTCTGACCTCATGATTATAAATATGGAATCTATTTTTATAATTCCAAAACACAGAAGTGGCATAAATTAATTTAAAATTAATTCTTGTTGTCAAAACAAAGAGTGCTTTTTAAGAAATAATAACAATCAGATGATTGACACTTTTTTATGTCTAGTTTAAATGTGAAATTGTATCTAATTACCAATATTAGATTAAATGGTAAAAATATATTATAATTATACTTTTAAACCTATGAATAGTATAATTTATCACTATAAATTATTTGGATTAAAAAAGTTGTTTTTAATTAATGTTTAGTATTTCTCACTATTCGTCAAAATTTGAATGTTTTCTAAAAAATACCAAAAAATTAACCCTAGGATAATTTAGATATTCTTAATCCAAAAATAATGTCCATTTTGAATGATAAAATTTATAAAATATCAAAAAGAGTGTATTACTATTCATAATGGCTAGTTCGATTAGTTGTGGTGTGTGTTAGAACTCGAAGTTGCATACAACAAATGCGACTGAATTTTTCAAAGGCAAGCATACTGTGAGAGATTGGGGTGTTACATTCTCCCCTAAATCAAATTATTTCATCCTCGAATTTTTTTTAAAAACAAAATTGGGCTTCGAAATATAATGGAAATTCCCACATCAGAAAAAGAGTCAATAAAACTATCACATTAAAAGAAAGAAAGAGAAGTAAAATGGTCACCCAAGATAACCCATAAAATGATTCCATGTAGGAAAACATGGATATGGATGATAAACTAAGTGTCATGTTCTGATGGAGAGGTATAGAAAACATGATCAGGAGAAAGTTAACACCAAGAAAACCACAAAGTTGTGATGGGACAAATGGTCATTAGTATCCCAGTAGGAAAAGTAAACAGATAACATTTTTTTGTTTTAAGTTACATTAAATAAAGATGAGGAATTCATTTATGATATTGACTATGAACATAAAGATATATACTTAATTTTTAAGTATAGTTTCATTCTTCAAAAAATTTCCACCACGAACTCATTTTTTTAAATGATGAGTATTCAAGATAACATGGTCCCACTACAATAGCTAGAATAAACATCTATAGAATCAAATGATCCTTGATGGATAAACTATATATTATCCTTGGCATTAGAGATTAATCAAAACCAAAACGATTAGTATAAGATCTGATGATCCCCCAAAAGGATATTCCATTAGAGAATGAAACACTAATCTTAATTTCTAAAACAAAATCAACAATACCCCATAGTTAAATAAATAACATTCAATAAACAATAGTCCTTAAAATTATTCAATATAATCCAAACTAATATTGAAACCCAAAACTTAAAATAATTTTGTTATATAGTCTTCCATGTTAAATTGTATCTCCAAATGACATCAACTACTCTTAAAGTCCCATACATAAAAGTAATTAACCTAATCACATATTCTCTTTTATTGATTAATTATTTCCATAAATTACCCAAATCACTAAAAATCTACAATAAAAACATAGATAAAAATCCACCATTACTCCTCAAATTAAATCCCATAGTATTTTATTTTCCTTGGTCTATAGTGTTCCCAACAAAGCGAACATCTTCCAAAATAACATTTATCACATAATCACTAAATCATTTTCCTATACTAAGGTATTCATTTTATAAGACATAAGATCCCAAATCAACTTATTATTGATCAATAAAATTATTTAACTAAAAATAATTAGTCACACTAACCAGGTACTTCATGTAGTCCATTGGTAGGTGATAAATCCCAATCGCACTTTGGTTGTGGGTTCGATTCCCATAGCTTTATCCGATGTGACAGGTTGTCACACAGTCTGCGTGTTGTCCTTTTTCAAAAACTATATTTTATAACATTACCAAAATGAGATAAATTCCTCAAAATAACCATAACATAATTTAACCACAAATGTTATCTCATACCTTTCATTTTCATCCCAAAATATAATAACTTGTAATTTCCTAAAACCCAATGATCATATAAAACCAAATGGATATTTATAACTATATACACAAGAGAAAAGATAAGTCTTCCTCAAATATAATTTTCACATGGAAAACTTCAAGGTAAAAAATAGAAGAGAAAATTATTCCAATGTAATCCCATCAACAAGGAGTACTAGTACTTTTAAAAATTTCTCCAACCATTTATTTCCACATAGCTTCTTCTTTGACCAAGGGAATATCCTATAGAATAGGACATTCACTCGGGTAATGTCCATGCCCCCTAAATTTACAGAAAATGACTGTAAATGGATTCTTGGGACCATTTTTTATTTTCTTCCATAGTACTCTTCATTTTTCCTTAGCAATTCTTCACTTTATGTCCTTATTTCCCACACATAAAGCATTTCTTTGTTCCATTGAGACACTTTCATGGGTGTCTCCTTCCACATTGTTTTGATGATTGAAATTTAGGATTCTTTCCTCCATGATCACCACTGCTGGAGCTCTTATAATTCACCACTTTTCTCTTATTTATTGAGTTCGAGAGTTGGTTAATATATATGTTATTGATCATATTTTTGGAAAACATATTTGTCATGAACATGATATCTTCTATGTCTAACAACATTCCATTTTTTCTCCCATTTCCACCACCGTTCCCAACTTTTACATCATTCTCAAAGTTACTATGACTTCCTTGGAATCCATCCGTTGACTAAAACCAGAAAGCATTGTGTGAGTAATAGTAGTCATAAAATCATTTAGAGAATATCATGACACCATATTCTCAATTTGAAACACATTATGATTAACTAAGGTCATTTATTCTCATAATATATTAAAATAATTCAAATTGGTTTGTAAAGAAAATGTAAATTATCCTACACATATCCCCCATGAGTTTCGTAACCAAGAGTGCAGCAAGGCTCATTGTTGTGAACTAGTTATCGTTTGAGTCTAGATCAAAGTGGTGTTTTCAGGTTTTACCCCTAGGTACATCTGTTCCAGATCCGGCTCTACCTTCTCATATCCAGACAGGGATGTATTGCTTGAAAAACACACACAATTTATAAAATACCAAAATTCTAGGAATTTATTCTATACTAATCCTCAAAGTCCATCTTAGGTCTATGTGATCTAATCAGAGTTTATCTAAATCTAGTTTCCAAGGTTTGTACTAAACTTCCTCTGATACCAACTGAAATGCCCCGACCCTAGAAGATGAGAGTCATTGCATTATTATGTATCATTAGCATGATCATAAAAGATCAAGTCTCGAAATACCGATTAGTTTAGTAGCCTTGTAAGTACTAGATACATTCATAAGGTTTATATTACATCATAAAATAGAAAAATACAACAACATTGTCTCTATAGAGAACACTGAGATCCCATATAATATCCATGGAGGTCAGTCATAATATACTTCTTTGCATCCTGGAAAAATAAAACATAGAAAGGGGTGAGCTCAAATGCTCAGTAAGGATAACATTTTAGCGGTAACTTTCATAAATAAGTATAAACATTAAAGAAAGTGTATAAGACTAGAACAAAAGCCTTTTAACCTTGATCTTCATCATAATATAAAAAAGATAAAATCAAATAATTCCATTTACTTATTCACATGGATATTTTTCTAGTCATATGATCATATGAAATAACAATAACCACTTTTATAATGATGGGATGCATAATTCCAGACTATTATAACCACATAGTCAGGGCCATGTGCCAAGACTACAAATAAGATTTTGTTAAAGCCCTAGGCCAAGACACTAGTTTGTCTCATGAATCCTACCGGTGCATCGAGGAGCTATAGCGGGCTCCACCCGTCACTTACTAAGTCCAATGCATTCCTCATATGAAAAGTTAAAACATAACAAAAACATTCGTATTAAAACTAGGATACTAAATTTCAATACTTTGTCCACAAACCATGAATGGTAAAAAAATAGCACATCCACAGTCCAAAAAAAGTCATTCAATACAACATGGAAGATTGTATTGTAACATATTAACATCAGTCGATAATAATGAATTATATTGACATGGATGAAAATAATCATCAAAATTATTTGAGATAAAATATCACCCCTTTTCTTGAAATCATTTAAAAGTCACACTATATGTCAAGAAGCCATTTAAAAATAGATTTTTGAATCAAATTGTCCCAGACCACTTTGAAAATTTTAAAAGGAATTTTAATTTTAAAACTTCAATTTTCATATAAAAAAATACTTAAAACCATTTCTAAAACATGTACATTAATGGGAAAGATTTAGAATAATAAAAATTTAAAACATTTAAAACAATATTTTAGTTATAGATCCTAACCAAAAGAGAGACACTTGAATACAAATAATTGCAGTAATAAAAAAAATAATATCTTGAGAATAATGGTGTTCATGATATACTATGTCAAAGTACATTATATACACCATATAAATGTGATTTGGTGTAGAACAACAAAAAAGTCTCAATGGAATATAAAATTAGATAAAATATCTTATAAAGACTGTATCCATAGGTTAAGGATAAATAAACGATATAATTATGTTTGAAAAATATAAATACACTCAATATGATTGGATATTCAGTGTAAATCAATCAGAGGACATTCGCACATATTCTTGTAAAAAAACACCAATGAATTGGATGTTTAACTCCATAAATGGAGATTGAGTTAAAATTTCTCTTATCAAGTTCATATCGATGAATT
This sequence comes from Viscum album, assembly GCA_963277665.1. Lineage (NCBI taxonomy): Eukaryota > Viridiplantae > Streptophyta > Magnoliopsida > Santalales > Viscaceae > Viscum > Viscum album. The sequence continues at coordinate 2,041,250,653 of OY728142.1, read as the reverse complement.
GAAAATTTATCAATGGAGTTATTATGTGTATCAAAATTATATACATAGAAAGGGGAGTGGAAATTATGACATAAGAAAATTAATAGTGATTCCACACATAATCTTGGAGTAAAATAATCAATGAATTATGCGTAAAGCCGAATGAGTGGAAATTGAAATTTCAAATTCCCATATCGATTTCGTAACTTAAGAAACATACAACCATGAAAGAAGGATCATACAATGATGATGTCGATATCCATATATTTAAGTATATTACACAATAAATACAATCGTGGGTAGTACACACACCACATGAAATAAATAAGTGGTGAACAATGGAAATCTCACGGAATTAAAAGTGAGATAAAAACCCCTTACTTTGTACTTTTTCCTTGGTCAAGTGTAGTTTAACCTAATGTATAATGGAGAAGTAATTTTATTTGAATTATACAAGAATTATATACATTAATATGTTATCATATTTTATCTTTTACCATTTATTTGTAAATAATATCTTAGTATTATCGTCATTTCGGGTGTTAACTGATTCATTTTCTGTTATATTATTTATTATGTGAGTTATATTTGTTATGGATGGGATGTATTTTATTCATATATAGAATTATATCATGTCTCTAAGAATTATTTTTAATCATAAAATTAAATTTATTCTTGAATGGATATGATGGGGAATGAACCTCATCGCATTCGTGGAGACGGTAATCCCTACGTACGCACGAGTGACAATATCACTCTCTTAATATTAAAATAATATATAATTTGATAGTATATCATATATAAAGAATCATTATCATGTTATATTTATTATTTACATGAATTACAGTCAATATTATACCCATCCAAATAACAATGTATTGAATAACAATTACACAACGTCGTGGAGACGGTAATCCGTATGTAAGCACGTATGGTGACATGTCATTCAAAGGATGGATTGAACAATGAAGATGGCTATACCATATTTATAATAACTTCACAGTATATAGATGATACTAGAGTTATTATTTTATAATGTAATTAACAAAAAATAAGAAGTGGAAGAGGAAAAGAACTTGAAAGAGGGTGGTGAAATCATCACCTATTCTTCGGGTTCTTCCTTTATATTTGATCAAAAGGGCTTGTTAAGTTTCCTTTATGACAAAAGGAGGTCCTTTAGAATAAATTTAGGGAATTTTAAATGATATTTGGTCAGGGTTTTTCCGATCCAAAAGGCATTGTAGGTGTGAATTATTGATTAGGGGGATTTCTCTTTTATAAGAGGGGTGAGGGGCACCTTAGGAAAAGATATAAATATTATTTTAAAATAAATTTATATTCGGTTTATAATGTCTCAAAAGTGGATTATTTAAAGGTTAATGTAGGTATAGGTTGAAAAAAACTCAACCAATAGGTTTTAGAACTATTGGGGTCACTATATTAACTTTATCGTTTTGATTTAACTCTTAGTTAAATAGTTTGACATTTATCATGTCTCTTTGTATTTTTATATAATATAGTTAATAAAATTACTATATACTTCCAAGAGACCCCAAAGTGGTACATTAATGATAAAAATAACATTATATAAGTCCTTTTTCAAAACCTAAGATTTTTAGGAATAGAATATCAATTAATAATATAATATTTTTAAAAAAAACTCATTTATGTCAATTTTAACACTATTTAATAATTGATTTTTTTAAAGTAATAAAAACTTTAATAATTAGAAATAAATTCATTTCATCACTTATAACATGTCATAATAACCAATAAAATTTTTTTATGTCATCAAAACGTTCAAATTATATTTATTTTAACATTTATAATACTAATTATTTGATTCTTTCATTAATAATGAAAATAATGCATCCTTATTGTGTCATAAATAGATTTTATTATTCAATGTATAAAATTTATAACTAAAATATCATTATGTATGAAATAGTTTTATCTTTCTAATGAATATTTATAGTAGAAAATATAACATATATAACTTTATGTAAAAATATTTTTTCTAAAAGATATGTGGTTATGTGATTTTTGTATTTACTTTAACTTAAATAATATAAAGTGTCATTATCACTTAAAAGTGACTCCATGGGGTCCCAAAATCGACCCAAATATTACCATGGTAGGAAATGTATGAAAAAATAGGGTTAGGACACGTTTTAGGGTAATTTAATATTATTATAATATTATTTTTTACCCTTATTTACCGGATTTACCCTTTAACCATGGTAAATAAAATATTTTCCGAGATAATTATTCAAAATGTCTAAAAATAAAACATGCCTATTTAGAAAATTTGGATCTCATGATTATAAATATGGAATCCATTTTTCTAAATTCAAAACACAGAAGTGGCAGAAATTAATTTAAAATTAATTCCCATTGTCAAAACAAAGAGCGTGTTTTTTAAAAAAATAATAAATATCAAACGATTGACACTTGTTTATGTCTAGTTTAAATGTGTAATTAAATCCAATTACCAATATTGGATTAAATGGTAAAAATTTATTCTAATTATACTTTTGAATCTCTCAATAGTTTAATTTATCACTATAAATTATTTGGATTAAATAATTTGTTTCTAATTAATGTTTAGTATTTTTCACTATTCATCAAAATTTGAATGTTTTCTAAAAAATACGAAAAATTCACCCTAGTCTAATTTCAATATTCTGAATCCAAAATTAATTTCCATTTTGAATGATAAAATTTATAAAATTTCAAAAAGTGTGTATTACTATTCAAAACTGCTAGTTTGATTGGTTGTGGGGTGTGTTAGAACTTGATGTTGCGTACAACACACGCTACTGTATTATTCAAAGGGAAGTGTACAGTGGAAGCTTGTGGTGTTAAATTATACCCTCCATCAAATAATTTCATCCTCAAATTTTTTTTAAAAAAAATTGGTCTTCGGAATATAATGGAAAGTCCCACATCAGAAAAAGAGTCTATAAAACTATCACTTTAAAAGAAAGAAACAGAAGTACAAAGGTCACCCAAGATAACCCATACAAGGATTACATGTAGGAAAACATGGATATGGATGATAAAATAAGTGTAATGATCTGATGGAGAGGGATATAAAACATGATTAGGAGAAAGTTAACAATAAGAAAACCACAAACTTGTGATGGGACAAACGGTCATTAGTCTCCCAATAGTAAAAGTAAATGGAAAACATTTTATTTTGTTTTAAGTTACATTACATAAATATGGGGAATAAATTTATGATATTAAATAAGAACATAAATAGATATACTTACATATTTAGTAGAGTTTCATTATTTATTAAATTTCTACCACTAACTAATTTTTTTAAACGATGAGTATTCAAGAAGACATGGTCACACTGGAAGAGATAGAATAAACTTCTATAGAATCAAATGATCCAAAAACAATAAACTATATATTTACATTGTTTTTAAAGATTAATAAAAACAAAAATGGTTAGTATAAGATATGATGATCCGCCAAAAGGATATTCCCTTAGAGAAAGAAACACTAATCTTAATTTCAAAACCTAAATCAACAATACCCAAAAGTTAAATAAATACCAGTCAATAAACAAGTGTCCTTAAAATCCATCAATATATTCCAAACTAATATTGAAACCCAAAACTTAAAAGAATTTGGTTATGTAGTCTTCTACGTTAAATTGTAACTCCAAATGACGTCAACTACTCTTAAAGTCACATACTTAAAATTAATTAACCTAATCACATATTCTATATTATTGGTTAATCATTTCCATAAATAATAGAAATCACTATTAATCTACAATAAAAACATAGTCAAAAATCCACCATTACTCCTCAAATGAAATCCCATAGTATTCTATTTTCATTGGGCATATATTGTTCCCAACAAAGCGAGCATCATCCTGTCACGACCCGTCCTTGGGGCCCGTGCCGTGACTACCCCAAGCCCGCCTTCCATAGGCCAGGGGCTGGCGACTAGCACCAAGGCGTAAATCCCAACAAAAAGGGAAGGCATTGCCTTTGAAAAGTAAACAAGCACCACAGAGTCAGCAAGCGGAAAGTAACTACAAAGTGCAGAAAAGTAAAGGGGGCCGGAATACAAGCCCAACTGAAAGTACAACTGGAAAAGTAAAGAGAACAACAACTGAAGAAAAGACGGCGGCCTCGTGTCGTCCACTGGAAATCCCACCTGAAGGGTGGGTACAGATAGCCTCCAGGATCCTCGGGTCCCACGTCCGCTCCGAGCACGTCCCGCCCAGTGGTCCACCTCCAGGTACCGTCCTGCTCCACGCCCCAACCGAGATCAGCGCTGTCCGTCGTCTGCAACCAACACAACAAGGTGCGGGCATAGCCCGTGCAGGGGTGAGTATAAGCTACTCAGTAAGGACCCCGAGACCCCCGAAGGTCTCCCGAAATCCACAAATGATATAGCACAAAAGAAAGATGCAATCACGAAGTAACATCAGACTCGACTTAGGTATATGCCCATACATATACCTAAGTCCCCAATTCTAGCTCTGCTTACGAGCTCAAGAACAACTCAATCCACGCAGGAAAGCAAGACTCAAATCCACAAGGAGAGTAAACAGTAAATCCACATAGGATAGTTCAACACATTTCCACAAAGGAGAGTAACATAAGATTCAGCTCAAACCAGGATTTTCATTATCAAAAACGTAACTGCTGAAGAGCCCCATCTCTGAAGTGTACAGTGGTCCTGTCACGACTCCGAGGTACTTCTCACTAACCTAAGACTGCTGAGGTACTCCTCCTGTCGAGTACCGCGGGTCTGCTGCCAACTACCGGGCGCTCCGTCCGCTGAGGGTCTGCTGCCAAATACCGGGCGCTCACCCAAATAGCCTACAGAGGTACTCCTCCAGTCGAGTACCACGGGTCTGCTGCCAACTACCAGGCGCTCCGTCCGCCGTGGGTCTGCCGCCAAATACTGGGCGCTCCGTCCACTGGGCTAGTCGACTCACTCCAAGTCGAGTCGGTCGAGCAGTCTTCAGGTCTCAGCCGGCTACACGGTCTCTGTACTCCGTACGCTCGTCTCCAGTATCGCGGGTCTGCCGCTACAACCAAGCGCACCACCTCTATCGAGTAAAACAGAAGATTCAGCTCACACAGGTATACTTCTTCGGATGACGATAAAGATGATCCCTGGTCCATATAAGTCGTCGGACCCACGAAGGATCGATAGGTAACTAATCTCTGCAGTGACCCACACAGGATCGGGCCCACACAGGATCGGGCCCACACAGGATCGGGCCCACGCAGGACCTGAAGCCCTGATCCACGTAGGATCGCTGAGTGCAGTAGTCGTCGCAGTCCGCTGAGGATCTCTGCACGGTCGTCGCCGCAGTCCCCTGAGGATCTCTGCACGGTCGTCGTCGGAGTCCACGGAGGATCTCTGCACCGTCTTCGCCGCAGTCCACGGAGGATCTCTGCACAGTCGTCGCCGCAGTCCTCTGAGGATCTCTGCACGGTCATCGCTGTCGAAGTAGCAGTCGCAGCCAACCTAGGGTTCCCGCACACAGCAAGCTCGTTCGGGAGGGTCCGCTCCACGAGCCGAGAGGCTGATACATCAACTGACACGAAGTCCGAAGTTGATGTATCCAAAAGTTCCGTATCGTCAACAGGAACTCAACGTCGCAGACGGCGCGTCAATCGGACGCCCGGTCTGAGAGATATTGGCATTTTCGTCCCAGGGGCCCGGTTGGTTTTTAAGGCAAAACCAACCCGACCGCACTCCACCTGCGTCCAAACCTCGGGCGGAGTATGCCAAAAGATCCGTCTCACTTAGAGGAAATCAACCAAGCTGACGGCACGTCAATCGGACGTCCGTAGCTCAAGATATGAGCGTTTCCGCTCCGAGGGCCCGGTTGGTTTCGTGTACGAACCAACCCGGCCGAACCCCAAGTATTCCGAAACTTGAGTGCGATAAACCGAAACGACTGTCTCGATCCAAGGATCGCGTTGCCGCTGACGGCGGGTCGTTTGGAGGCCCGAAGCTCAAGATACGACCATTTGAACGAAGTCCGTCCGAAGACGGGGGGTCCGGGCCCGGGCCGACCCGGCCCGACCCCCCCTGGTTGGCCCGAACCGGGTCGGGTCCGACTCGGTTGGCCCGGCCCGGCCCGGCCAGGGCCGGTCCGGCTCGGCTCGGCCGAGCGGCCGACGCGGGGGAAAGCCGCCGCCCCGCGTGACACCCCCGCGGCACCCGCGGGGTGTCGGCCAGACACCCGCGGGGTGCCGCGTGACAACCCCGCGGCACCCGCGGGGTGTCGCGCTGGACACCCGCGGGGTGTCGCGCTGGACACCCGCGGGGTGCCGCTGGACACCCGCGGGGTGTCGCGCTGGACACCCGCGGGGTGCCGCTGGACACCCGCGGGGTGTCGCGCTGGACACCCGCGGGGTGCCGCTGGACACCCGCGGGGTGTCGCGCTGGACACCCGCGGCACCCGCGGGGTGTCGCGCTGGACACCCGCGGGGTGTCGCGCTGGACACCCGCGGGGTGTCGCGCTGGACACCCGCGGGGTGCCGTCGCCTCCGGCCGCCGGCGACCCGCGCCACCTCCGGCTTCCGCGGGCCGCCGGAGTCGCTCCGGTGACCCGTTTTCCTTCCCGTCTGCGCCGTTGTTCCTCCCGGGTTCCGTTCTTTACTGCGGGATCATCAAACACCCGTTGCAGCACGTTCCGTCGTCGCCTGCCAAATCCGCACAAAACGAAGAACGGCGGAGGGTCGTCGGGCCGTGTTCGTTTGGCCCGCACCCTCCGCGTTAGAAATAAAAAAACCGGGAGAAAAATGATCAACACATGATCCAACAATTTTAATTAAAAATAAAAAATTGTTCATTGAAACCGGCTTTTTAATTTTTGAAGAACGTTCACGAGAAAAAATTAAAAAGGGGGGTAATTTTCCAAAATAAATCCCTACCTTGATGATCGTCGTGCGCGGGCGTTCTTCGCGGAAGAGATCGTCGCAGAAGAGATCGATCGTCGCGTCGTCGCGGGGAGGCGTCGCGTCGCCGCGGATTCCGGCGTTGAGTCGGCGAGCTCAACGAACCAAGAACAACAGATTTAAATTATTAATATTTAAATCTGTGTTTCGTTTAAAACCAAAGAAAAGAACTTGAGAGGAAATCCGAAAGCACTCACCTCGAATGGTCGGTGATCGGAGATCGGAGATCGGAGATCGGAAGAACGTCTCGGGCGAAGGCGTCGTCGATTTCCGGGTTCGGCGTTCTTCGCGTTCTTCACGTTCTTCGCGAGGGAGAAGAAGTTGCGAGGGTTCTCCCAAATCTTCTTAAGTGCAAATAACCAGAGGTTAAGCGTTGGTCTTATTTTATTATTACGCCAACGAATTTGAAAAACTGGTTAAGAAACGATCCATCAATTCGTTGAATTAATTCAACGAAAGAAACGACCCATTTAATTCACGAAAGAAACAGCCCATTTAATTCACGAAATAAACCGCCCAATTAAATGGTCTGTTAAGAATTTAGAAAACGCGTTGGTTGACTTTCATTAAGACGGGTTTTCACGGGTGCGTTTCTTAGCGGAAAGAAACGGTGGGGCTCGTGCGGGCCCCACCTCACAAATATCCTACCAAGGGGGTAGGATATTTCCGGATAGAATCCTATCCAGTTCAACTCAGTTCAAGCCGCCTTTAAGTGGCTTCAAGTGGCTTCCAAGTGGCTTAAGTGAAATAAAATAAAGTTGTCGCAAAATTATTTTATTTCTTAACTTTAAGCCCGAAAATTAAAAACCACACCCGAGCAAACGCAACTCCGGAAGAGGCGTTTCTAAGCGAATACCGGCGCTGCGATTTCATCGGTGCCCTCAGAATTCGATTCCGGGCACCGGTTCAAAAGATAGAAAAACCCGCTCGTCCGTTCACTGAACGTACCCGAGCCAAACTTCAGAAAATGATTCCGGGCACACCCGGCCTCAGAATCAGGCACCGTCAGAAACTGCGTTCTTGTAAAATTCCAAAGAAAATTAAGAAAAAAAATTCCTTGAAATTTACGGGTCTTTACACATCCAAAATAACATTTATCACTTAATCACTGAATCATTTTGTTATCTAGGGGTATTAATTTGAAAATACATAAGATCCCAAATCAACTTATTATTGATCAATAAAATCATTTAACTAAAAATAATTAGTCACACTAACCAGGGACTTCACGTAGTCTAGTAGTAGGCAATAAATCCTAATCACACTTTGGTTGTGGGTTCAATTCCCACACCTTTGTCCGATGCGACGGGTTATCACATGGTCTGCACGTTGTCCCTTTTCAAAAACTATATTTTATAACATTACCAAAAGGAGATAAATTCCTCAAAATAACCATAACATAATTTAACCACAAATTTTACTCATACCTTGCATTTTCATCCCAAAATATAATAACATGTAATTGCCTCAAACCCAATGATCATATAAAACCAAATGGTAATTAATAACTATAGCTACAAGCGAAAATATAAATCTTCATCAAATATTATTTTCACATGACAAACTGCAGGGTTACAAATACAATAGAAAATTATTCCAATGTAATCTCATAAACAAGGAGTAATAGTACTTTTAAAAATTTCTCCAACCATTTATTTCCACATAGCTTCTTCTTTGACCAAGAGAATATTCTATAGAATAGGGCATTCACTCGGGTAATGGCCAGGTCCCCTACATTTATGTAAAATGACTGTAAATGGATTCTTGGGACCATTTTTTGTTTTCTTCTATAGTAATCTTCATTTTTCCTCTGTAATTATTCACTTTAGGTCCTTCTTTCCCACCTGTAAATCATATCTTTGTTCCATTGAGACAATTTCCTAGGTGTCTCCTTCCACATTTCTTGCATGATGGAAATTGAGGATTCTTTTCTCCTTGTTGTCCACTACTGGAGCTCTTATCATTCATCACCATTTTCTTCTTTGTTGAGTTCGGAAGTTGGTTAATATATATGTTATTGATCAAATTTTTGGAAAACTGATTTGGCATGAACACGATATCTTTTACGCCTATCAGCATTCCATTTTATTTCTCATTTCCACCACCGTTCCCACCTTTTACATCATCTTCAAAGTTATAATGACTTCCTTGGAATCCAGCAATTGAATAAATCCATAAAGCATTGTGTGAGTAATAGTAGTCATTAAATCATTTATAGAATATCATGACACCATATTCTCAATTTGTAACACCTTAGGATTAACCAAGGTAATTTATTCTCATATTATATTAAAATACATCAAATCAGTTTGTAAATAAAATGTAAATTATCCTAAGCATATCCACTGGGAGTGTCGTAACCAATAGTGCATCAAGTCCTGTTGACGTGCACCAATTCTCGTTCGAGTCTAGCTCAAAGCGGTGTTTTCGGATTTTACCCCTAGGTATATCTGTGCCAGATCCACCTCTACCTGCTTGTATCTAGAGAGGGATGTATTTATTGGAAAACTCACAAAATCTCTACAATACCAAAATTCTATGAAGTTCTTCTATACTAATCCTCAAAGTTCATCTTAGGTCTATGTGGTCTAATTAGAGTTCATCTAAATCTAGTTTTCAAGGTTTGTACTAAACTTCCTCTGATACAAAATAAACTCCCCGACCCCAGAAGCCCAGAGTTGGTGCATTATTACGTATCATTAGCATGATTATAAAAGATCAAATCTCGAAAGACTGATTAGTTTAGTAGCCTTGGAAGTACTAGATACATTAATAAGGTTTACATTACATCATAAAATGGAAAACTACAACAAAATTGTCTCTATAGACAACACTGAGATCCAATATACTATCCTTGGAGGTCAGTCATATTATCCTTCTATGCATCCTAGAATAATAATACATAGTAAAGGGTGAGCTCAAATTCTCAGTATGGATAACATTATAGTGGAAACATTCATAAATAAGCATAAACATTTAAGGAAGAGTATAAGACTAGAATAAAACCCTTTTAAACTTGAACTTCAACATAATATGCAAAAGATAAAATCAAATAATGCCATTTAATTATTCACAGTGATATTATTCTAGTCGAATGATCACATGCAATATCAATAACAACTTTCATAATGATGGAATCAATAATGCCAGATTATCATAACCACATAGTCAGGGCCTTATGTCAAGACTACAAATAAGATTTTTCCAAGGTCGTGTGCCAAGACACTAGTTTGTCTCATGAGACCTACTGATACATCGAGGAGCTATAGCGGGCTCCACCCATCCCTTACTATTTCTAATGCTTTCCTCATATGAAAAGTTTCAACATAACATAAACATTTGCATTAAAACTATCATATGAAATGTCAATACTTTATCCACAAACCATGACTGGTATAAAAATAGCACATCCACAGTCAAACATAACCCATTCAATACTACATGGAAGATTGTATTGTAACATATTAACCTCAATCGAGAATAATGAAAGATATTGACATTGATGAAAATAATAATCAAAAATATTTTGAGAGAAATATCCCCATTTTTCTTGAAATAATTTAAAAGTCACACTATATATCAAGAGGCCATTTAAAAATATATTTTTGAATCAAAGTGTCCCATACCACTTTGAAACTTTTGAAAGAAAGTGGTTAAATTATTACATCTTCTTCGGGTTCTTCCTTTTGATTTGATCCAAAGGGATCCTTATGTTGGATTTATGACAAAATAAGGGCCTCTAAGATGAATTTACGGAAGGTTAGAGGATATTTGGGTAGGGGTTGGCCGAGCCGAAAGGCTTTGAAGGTGTAAATTAGTGAGTAGGTTGAGTACCGTTTTATAAGAGGCCTGAGGGGCACATTAAGAAAAGCTAGAAATACTATTTTATAATAAATTCATATTCAGTTTCTAATGGCTCCAAAATGGATTATTTAAATTTTCAGGTGGGTATAGGTCAAAAACCACTCAACCAATAGGTTTTAGATAGGTTTGGGTCACTATATTAACTTTGTATTTTTTATTTAACTCTTAGTTAAATAGTTTGACATTTACCATGTCTCTTTGTATTTTTATATTATATAGTTAATAAACATACTATATACTTCCAAAAGACACCCAAGTGTTCCATTTATGATACACCTATCATTATATAAGTCTTTTCTCCGAACCTTATATTTTGTGGAATATAATATAAATTAATTATATAATATTTGTTTTAAAAACTCATTTCTATCAATTTTGACACTATTGAATAATTGATTTTTTTAAAGTCATAGAAACTTTATTAATTAGAACTAAATTCATTTAAGAAATTATAACATGTCATATTAACAAATAAAATTTGGGGATTTCACCCAAACATTATAATTATATTTATTTTAACATTTATAATACCAATTATTTGATTCTTTCATTACTAATGAAAATACTGCATCATTATTGTGTCATAAATAAATTTAATTATACAATGTCTAAAAATTATAAATGAAATAAAATTATGTAGGAAACCATTTTAGATTTATAATTAATATCTATATTCTAAAATATAACATATATAACCCTATGTAAAAATTGTTTTTCTAAAAGATATATGCTTATGTCATTTTTTATTTACTTTAACTTAATTAATATAAAGTGTCATTATCACTTACATGTGGCTCCATGGGGTGCCCAAATCGACCCAAATATGCCCATGGTCAGAAATGTATCAACCAATATGGTTAGAACACGTTTTAGGGTAATTTTATATTATTATAATATTATTTGTTTACCCTTATTTACCTGATTTACCCTTTAACAATGGTAAATAAAATATTTACCGAAGTATTACTCAAAATGTCTAAAAATAAAAGTTACCTATTTAAAAAAATTTCACCTCATGATTCTAAATATGGAATTGATTTTTATAAATTCAAAAAACAGAAGTGGCAGAAATTAATTTAAAATTAATTCCCATTATCAAAACAAAGAGCGTGTTTTTAAGAAATTATAATTATCAAAAGATTAACACTTGTTTATGTCTAGTTTAAATGTGAAATTACATCAAATTACCAATGTTGGATTAAATGGTAAAAATATATTCTAATTATAATTTTAATCCTCTCAATAGTATAATTTATCACAATAAATTATTTAGATTAAAAAAGTTGTTTTTAATTAATGTTTAGTATTTTTCACTATTCATCAAAATTTGAATGTTTTCTAAAAAATACAAAAATTCACCCTAGGATAATTATTATTTTCTGAATCTAAAAATGATTCCATTTTGAAAGATAAAATTTATAAAATTTCAAAAAGTGGGTATTACTATTCATAATTGCTAGTTTGATTGGTTGTGGTGTGTGTTAAAACTCAAAGTTGCGTACAATGCACGCTACTGTATTATTAAAAGGGAAGCATACCATGGAAGCTTGGGGTGTTACAATAACCTTTTTCTCTTATTTATTCTCTTCAAATACATAGGTCTTGTATAATTCTTTTCATATTTCATTAGCACATGATACTATTTTATCATGCGATGAGAATACTTTGGATATTATTTCCCTTCAAAACGTTGTCTTATGACCATAAAAGATGTGATACTTTTTCTTCATTATATCATGTGCATTAATGGAGTTCTCATTGTTTCTTCTATGAAACCTTTTTAAATAATGGTATATATTGGATTGAATTATAGCATAATTTATATTCCCAAAATAGGGAAACACTTAACATAAATTGTAAAATTTATGAATAGATTATATCATAACAATATAGATGATTTGTCTGAGAATATATTAAAATTAAAATCCTTCATAATAATTTTTAAAGAAAACAAGAATTAGTCTAAGCATATCGCCAAAGAGTGTCAAACTAGGAGTGTGGTAAGGCTTCTTTTCATGTACCAGGTTACACCGAGTTAGGCTCAAAACACCTTATCGGAGTTGTTACTCCTGGGTACATCAGTTCCCGAACCACATCCACTTGTAGTATCTAGACTGGCATGTATTTCTATGAATACCTACATAATCTCTTCCTTACCAAAATTATAGGATTTTCTTCTATAATTGTCCTCAAATTCTGACATAGGGTAACGTTCTATAATATAGTTTTTCTAAATCTAGTTTCCAATGTTTTTGTTATACTTCCTTTGATACCAAATCTAAAGGCCAAACCCCAAAACCCTAGTTCTAGTCCATTGTTTTATTACATTAACATTATTAAAAGAAATTAAATCACAAAGGACCGATTAGTTTAGCATTAATGGAAATCCAGATTACATACAAGATACCCATCATAAGTTGGGAAATACAAATTAGAAACATGATAATTAATAATATAAAATAATATACATCCTTGAAACCTTATTCAAATATTAATTCTTCATAACCTGGGGAAAGAAAACATGATAAGGGTGAGCTCAAATGCTCAGAAAATATAAGTAAAGAGAATGAAATAGTGAATCAATGAGAGTAAATCAACATGGAAAGGTAAATTACACATACCATTGAAATAACTATATAAGGAAAATTAAACATATAAAGGTAATAAAATGAAACACATTCCATTTAATCAATGACTGAAAATGAAATTTATTTATAGATATGTTGATGAAAAATCTCATTGATGAATAATAATTGAAAATAATGGAGGGAAATGATTAATTATTTATCTCTATGATTCCAAGGTACATAGAACCATTACTATCAAGACATTCCAAAAGACGGTTAAGATATCATTTAAAAATCCATCTATTTTGGCCAATTATATCATCTCATGAGACTACCGATGCATCGAAGGGATATCTATAATCGGGCCCCACTAGTGTCATACATGTCCAAATAATTCTTCATATATAATAATCAATTTAAATGATAAACAATATTCATTATCAAATATCTATATTGAATTCATCATACAGATTTTTCAATTATTCCCTAGTTAATGAAATAACTGTCAAAGTAGACATTGTACGTTAAATGATAGATGGTTTGGGGGATAATAATATCCATAATATGAAAATATAGAAATTAACGGAAATTTATATGAAAAAAAGATTACCATAATGTGATTTTTTTAATATAATGTTAACAACCAAAAAATGGAGTGAGATTGAAAAGGTAATCATAAAGAATATTGTTGTGGAAAATAATCTTTAAACATTCCAAAGAGTCCCATACCACTTCAGAACATTTAAATAATAATCCCCAAGAAGGAATAAAGTAAAACATAAAGTATCATAAAATTATTTTAATTCATGATATAACATATCAAATTTCTATATAAACACTATATATAAGTTAATTGGTTTATAAAAACAAATAAGTCTTAATGGGATGTAAATTGAGATTAGATCCCTTTCCTTAACCATCCTTTTCTTGTGTGATATTTATCCTCTAGTATAGTGGTTTAAAAAATTATAATAACTTCTAAATGAAACATACTACTCTTTATAATCTCATATATTAACTTCTTACAATATTTTATTACCCGTTATTTAACATTATTTCATTTTTTAAACTATTTTAGTTGTTAATTTCCATGTTTTCTCATTTATGTTTTACCTTTGAATTTTTTGTTCCTATTAATTAGATCATGATTTAATAATATCTAGAATTTAAGCAGGACTTAATTATCACCTATATTCAGTAAATATGTATTTATAATAATCTATGATTTTTGGAGATAAAAAAATAAAATGCACTATTCCTGGAGACAGTGGGTCATACATACACATAAACACTACTTTCATTTTGTTGTCATGTTAACATAATGAAAATTAAATGATAAAAATATATATTATAATTAAAATATAATATCTCTCTTATATATGTTACATAGTTTTATTAAAACCATCTTTTATACATTCCATGTATTGAGTGAACGAGTGACATCACTTTGAGGAGGTGGTAGTCCTCACTTCCACAAACAATGTTGTCATATTTATACAAAAATGGAAAGTATAATGGTGTGTGCTATAAAAGAATTAAAAATAAATAAATACATAATTAATAAAATATATAACAAATATAAATTGAGTTTCCATCATAATTTCTATCATGAGAGGTGGTAAAAGAAAAAATTAACAATCATAGTTTCATGAAAAAGGTAGTTCATTGTACACGTAAACAATATGTTCATTAACCATTAGATGGATATGTGTGTAAGTTCAGGTTGAAAACATAACATAACAACATGCTAGTATATTTAGGATACAGGTGTTTTTATATAGGCATTGAATAAGATTATTTGATAGAGTGGAAAATTAAAATAAAACAGAAAATCTTAAATAAATATTTCATGTAACACCCCGAGATTTTGTAAAATATTTTATTAAAATTAATTTAATATTTTTGATATTTTCATTTGATGAAACAATAAAAATAGATTTCATATATCAAAACACTATATTTGGTTTTCATTATAAACAATACCAAGTTAATCTTGCACTACACATAGTATAAAGTTTGGCTTTCTCTACATGGAACACCGAGGATAACTTGCATTATATACAATAATGAATTTCTTTAGTGGCTTGCATAACTCAGAAGATCAAGTTGTACCAAACAATAAACAATTATTATAATAATATATAAAATATTTTTCAAATTAGTGGTTATGAATAGTATAAACAAACTTATAAAGATATATGGATTAAAAAAATATAAGACCAGTACATAGGTTACCAACTAATAAGAAATTAAAAAATATTAAACAATTGAATATAAAAGATATAATATTATTTTTATTCTCTCAAATGTGTTTTATCTTAATAAATTAAATTAATTATAATTAGTGAGTGATATTAATTTAATATATATTTTATATATTCAAGAAAATATTTTTGATATTAATCCAATATATATGATATACATAAGGCAATAAGAAACCCAATTTTATGTTTAAAAATATATATTTTTATAAAGGTTTTTTTTACCACCTTTTAATGGAGAACCCATTTAAAATTCAACTTTTTGAGGTTTCAAAATTTAATATCTAAAAATAAACTTTATCTTTGAAATATAAAAATAAAAATTAGGTTAGGGTAAATTTTTCGAATTTTTCTTTAAGGTTTTATTTTTTAATGAATAGTTAAAAATGATGAATTTTAATTCATATCTTCTTTTCCATTAATTCATTTATAAGGTAAATTATATTTTAAATTGGTTTAAAGGTGTAATTAGATCATATTTTTATGAATTATTCAGATTTTTCTCATTGGAATAAATTTTAATTTTAAATTGAGTATAAAAACATAGCAAAATATTTTATGTTTTACATTAAAACCCTAAATTGCTATCCTGTTTACGGAATTAAATTTAAATTAATTTTTTCCACTTCTATGATTGTAATTTGAAAAGGTGGATTATTTATTTCTAATCATAATAATTTACAATTTACAATATGATCAACATAGTTTTTATAAAAAATATTAGTGAATGTGGTTAAAATTAATTACAATGATTAAGAGAAAAATTAGGTTAAAAGAGTCTAAAACCATACATTTAAGACCCAAAAAGACCTAGAAACCTATCTAATAGACATTGGATTAACATATTTAAATACAATATGAACTTCTCTAAAACTTTTCACATTATTGAATCCAATTGACATTTGAGAAATGTGTATGGAATTCCTTTGTCAAAGTATTACAAGAGCATCATTCATCTTTCATTATAAAAATCCATCCTCTCCTCCCACTTCATAACACATCTAAAAATACCTAGGTTTTTCCAATAAATATAAAATTATTCTCCCAACAACCCTAAATTACTCCGTGAAACATATCTTTAGGAATTAATCCTTCCATGGAATCCCTTTGGTGAAAAACAAATGGATTTACGGGATGAAGAGGCAACACCCTCCCTCAAGAACCTTTCGTTTTATTTCAATTCTCTACTCCATAATCTATTCTTATTCAATGATTTTATAAAAACAACAGCATCATAAATATTCTTGGATTTTTTTTATACTATGGTTTCGACTTGTACATACAGACACTTCCATATAATATGTAATGAACATATCATTTACGTGTGGGGTGAACTACCATCTCACGAAATATGATCATTCATTTTTCCTTTAACACCTCTCAAGGTGGATATTATGATGGACACTCAATTTATATATGATATATATGTTATTTATAATATATTTATTATTCTTTAATTTTTATTTATGATATACCTTTATGATTTTTATCTTATTTAAATACAATAATTTTTTATGAGGAATTGTGGACTACTGCCCCCTCAAAGAGATGTGATTGGTTCAGACACTACACAGAATATATTGAGGATGTGTTTACTGAAATTATATAAAATATATAACATAACAATACTAATATATTATTATATATATAATCATGAAAAGAATATATATATATATATATATATGGTAATATTAAACTTATATTAATCCAACCTTACTCAAATAAATGATCAACCATCTATTCTTCGGAGGATCATGGATTCCTAGAAAAATAATAATGTGATATGGAGAAGGGTATTAGATATTCAAAAGTTCATCCTTTATAAATTTGGAGTTATATAGTTTATAAATTAGATATGTGTCCCATAAAAATATGATATATATGGGGATATTATAGATGATGTGAATATATCATCACTCTATATTTATATGGTAAGGAGTAATATTTATAGAGATGTGATACAAAACTTATGGTGGGAAAACATAGATAGGGAGACTGTGGAATTTTGTTCCTGATTCATGATATGCCAACAAGTTAATTCTAGAAATAAGAACTCCAGGGGTACGATGTAACCATTTTCTATTCAATAATGAAAATGGGAAAACATAACCATGGATTTTATTGTAGGACACTTTAGGATACCAAAAGGTGATAAATTCATCTGGGTGGTTGTTTATCTCCAAAAAAATTAAAAAAAATTCATTTTTATCAAGACAAGTTTTTCACATGACCACCAAGATAATATATACAATAGGTATGTGGAAAGATTTAATGAACTAAAAATCATTAATGTATCTCTTTGATATCTAAGTTTTAAGTCAATATTCATGAGAATACATTAGTAATAACTAGATATAGAACTTAGTTTTGGTATTAAATATCACCCAAAAACAGATGATCAGTTTTATGGAACCATCCAAACTATATAGTATATACCATGATCTTGTGTAATGGATTTCCATGGATGTTTGAATAAACACCTTCCATTAAAAGAGTACAAAAATAAAAACATATTCTATTATAGCTTTTTAATAGAACCATATGAGGATCTATATGGGTAGTGGTGATGGACTCAAACATGTTAGGATGGATTTGAAAGTGGAAGATAAGGAAACATGGCATTTTCCATTAGAGGATTGTGAATTCTAAAAACACTTAATTTCATATGAAATATGACAAAAAAAATTGACCTAAAATCTGTATGTAAAATCATCAATGAGACCTGTGGAATTATGTTAGAGATAAGTTATTAAATTTTTTGTCACAATAGAATCAATTCTAGAGGTTTTTTAAGAAGGTAATACTTTCTCCAAATAACATTAGTCCCATTTGATATCCTTGCTAAATTATATCAGTGTCCTATCTACTATTACTCCCACCTAACCTATCATAAATACAAGATGTGTTCCATGTAACAGAATTGTAGAAGTATATTACAAATCCCTAACATGCTCAAAATCCATATTTGGTACGATTTTATAAGGATCTTTATACTAGGATAATCTGGTGGATATCATAGATCTTGGAGAAAAATATCTATTGAACAAGAAAAATCACTTGGTTAAATTAGTGTAGTGAAAACACAAATTTGAGGGAGAATATGGGTACTAGAATAAAGTATTAAGAAGAATTACCCTTAACTATTTTCACCATAGTATATAATATAAAAATCAAAGTGTTAAATTATATATGAAGTGAATAAACTTTCACCTTGAGTTTTTAAATGGAAAAACAATGTTTGACAACATATACGACCCACAACACTAAACCCTAAAGAACTATGATTATTTAAATATGATAGTTATAACCTAAATGTTAAATTAGTGGGTACAATAGAATTAAATAATTTATAGAATAGATTTAAATGTTATAATAAATTTAAATATTATTATGGAATAAGTACTCAATTTTTAAAAATGATATTTATTCTTGAAGAATTATGTTTTCAACAAAAAAAAAATTATTTCATTTTATGATAAAATATTATAATAATTTTTTTGAACATTTAAAATTTTATTTTATAGAATGGTAATATATTTTTAAATATAGATATCATCATTAACCTCAGGCGTAGCTTTATTATTTTTTAGAAAATATTGATCTTGATGTGAATATGGAAAAATCTTAATATTTTATTAAACAATCATTTCTTTTTATGTTATGTTATTTTAATTTTCTATTTTAATTTTCAGAAAATTTAAAATTAATATAAGTTTTATTTAGTTATCTTTCATCCAATTAATTATATTTAAATCATAATTATACTACGTTTCAATATTAGATTATTTTTAGGCATCAAAACACATTTTTTAAGAAATTTGTTTTAATGTCCATAATTTTTATCCATTTTATCTAATTAAAATAACCCCTAATGAGGGATAATTTGAAATAAATTTATATATTATATTTTATATATCTAAATTATTAATTTAATTTCAATTAATTGTTATTTCATGTAATATTATTATTATAACATTATATTATTCTTGAAAAATACATTTCCAGTAAAACAATTTTTTCAATAAGGCTACGTTTTTCATTTTAAAATAAATTATTCATATAATTTTAATATAATTACATTAAATGGATTAAATAATAGGAATATGAATAATTAATATAAAATAATATGTTAAAATTATTTTTTTCATAATTAATTTTTAAAAATGTAAAAATATGTTATCATGATTAATATTTAAAATCATTTAACAAGGGGATAAACTAAAGTATTAAATAGAAAAAAAGGTTTAAAAAAATTTATTTTGAATGGTAGATGATTTTATTATAATTATATCTCTTAATAAGGTTTATGTTTTCTATTTTTGTGTCATTTTTCTTTAATGATATATCCAATTATTTAATAACTTTCTGTATTTATATGAATACTACTCAATCTCCCTAATAAATGAGAACATCCACTCCACTCCTTTTGACACATCCAAAACCCATTATATTAATCAATATATATTTTGTTACATTATATATTTCCCTTAACTTTTCCAAAAGTCTATTTTTTTCAAAAATTCAAACTACGGAAAAATTAGGTATAATCCTAAAGAGGTGGTATAAAGAAGAGGTATCGTTATTAACCAAACATAATTTATTTATTTATTACTCCACCTACTTCAAATATTTATAAATCAAAATGAAATAATGACACTGATATCAAACATATAATATGGTACTATAATTTTAAGTCAATAGAAAAAATCCATCTCAACATCAAACATATGGTAAATGAAACAATATTTCATGTGTATGAAAAAATACCGCCTAGTATGTTGATTAATATAATTTTTAATCATCGCCTTATAGGACTATTTATGATTATGGATTTAATGTAAATATGTTATATTAATGAAAAATCCATAATTGTTTAAATTTAATATATCATATACTTTTTTTGAATATGATTCATTAAAAAGGAAAACATCGTTTCTGTATAAAATGGACTATAGCATCATGAAGTGATGTGATTATTTTTTGACAAAATAAAATTGATGGAATATTTAATTTCTTAAAAGAAATAATATGAGATTTATGATATATTTATTTTTCTTGTTATCTAAAATAAAAATTATCTTCTCTCTATCTTGATTTTTGAAAAATAGAAACATTACTCATTTGTTTGAAAGACTTACTCTCTCTAAGATTATAACATAGTTCTTAATTCACAACCAACCATCATTATTGGTTTTAAATGTATAATTAATTAATAAAACATATAATTATGACCTGGTTTTTATTGTATCAAAGATGAAATAATAATCTCTTTTACCATAGTAAATATTCTAATGTTATTTTAGACAAATAACTTGAACAACATCAAAATGTATCACGTTGTGATAATTAAAAAAGTAATTGAGATTTATAACCATTCTATCCCAAACTCACATAGTCTATTTAAAAGTTATCCTTGATTCAATTTTAGGTAATTTTTTGTGTCTTTGAAACATTTATTATGTTACTATGGTCTTATTATACCATTTTATTTATGTTATGCTTAATGTGATTACTCATTAGCCTTCCCTTTTATGATATCATATTATAACTTTGACTCACATGTTATGTTTAATTATAATATTCATTACCTTGCAAGGATTTTAAATGAATCCATTATTTATGTATTCCATGTGTTATCTACTTCTATTCTAGGAGATCAAATGTGTTTTAGGAGCTCATTATCAATAATAAAATAACAATTCCATGTTTTATGTTTTTTTGATGTAATATAAACTTATTTCTTGAAATAAAATTATCCTCCTAATTGGTGGGGTTCTACTTTTTAGATATATATGATAAAAAATAATGTAATAATATGGGTAAAATTCTTTGGTCTTTATAAAATTCCCAAAAATATTCAAATAAATATGAAACATCATCAATTTCACCTAAAGGAACCCTTAAAAATATTCCACATAAACTCATGATACAACTAATAAATGGTTTAAACAAAATGTGATAAAACCTAAAAAAAATAAACTGTCACCTATTTTGAATGGTTTTGATGCATGGAAAAGAAAACCAATCCCCTAACATGCATATACCATTGGAAGGTGAAAAAAAGGGACATGCATGTTATGAATAGTTAATAATAACATTTTCACCTACCTATTAACCTCTTACAAACATCCCCTTTTCTACACATAAATTAATTTAACTTAAGGATTTCCCTATAACTCAAAACTGAAAGTGTAACAAATTAAAATTAAAAAACTTATATATATGCTCGAAATGTAAACACAATCATAGACCACTTGTGCTACCACAATGTTCAACCTAATTAAAATCTAGATAGATAATCCTCCATTTTCTACAATCAGTTTATGACATTCCTAGGACTAGTCTACCATTGACCAGTAATAAAATTATTATTTTTATAACATTTCTTAGTGAACTAACATGGTTCAACCCAACCCTTCACCTCAGTTGGTAGGCCACATGGACCAAAGCACATTCCCACTCACCATGGGATGAGTACAGATAAAAAAATACATTCCATAATTTTACTATTAACTTAAATTTTTTTAATCCTAAAAAAATATTATTTTCATTGAAATTATCACATTTTAAAATTTTAGTGGTATTTTGAGCTCAATTGCAAAAATGAACTATTTTTAATTTTAACTATTTTAAATTATTTATTTATATATTCCATAAAATATTATATAATTATCCAAATCTAGAATTTATTTTGTTTTATGATTCTATAAATATTGTAATTCATTTAATTGTTTTGGACCCAAATCTAAATCCACCATTTGGAATCCCAAAACCAACTCACAAGTTGTTCCTACAAAACAATTCATAGATCTAGAGAGTTTTTATGGTGGGACCATATTTCTTGATTAGACTACCCAAATGTTCTAAAATTTGGTTTTTATATGCACAATAAATCTCATAACAAAATTAATGAAGGAGTACATATGTGAATAGACCGTTTTAAAGGCCATTAATGCATGGGAAACTAGAAGCATGGAATATGGGGAGTCTGTCCAGGAAGATTAAATTCTTGGAGTGAAATAGACATAACTATCTCAAAAAGGGGAAATATTATGAACATTTTAGTATATACTCTAAATACATTTATGAATAACAATTTTTAAGGATTCCACTCAATAATTCTCCATTTAATGCTTCTAACACATAGAAACATTCGAAGGTGAATTATGTCTTATAAAAGGTAGAGAGCCCCTCCTTCCCAAATCATTCCAATTCATCTCATTCCATATGGTGGAAAATAATCCAAGTGGATAACAACACTCCCTTATTCCTCCTTGTAATTCATTCAAATTTATTTCTTCAATGTTTATTTTTTATTCAAATTCAATAACCCCTTCTTCCAGAGAGGCGTATAATCCTTAATGATTGGGTGAAGGGAAGGGGGTCTATTTTTTTGATGTGTGATTTTTTATTTTTATTCAAAGGAATTGTTTGATTTTAAATTAATGGTTTTAAATTTTATTTATTTTTTAATTTAAATTAAACATGAATGTATTTTAATTTATTCTTAAATATTCAATTCATTTGATTTGAATATTATTTTACCCTTACTTGATTTATTTATTTTTTCTCTAACTGGTTAATTTTTAAAGAAAATCAAGCAAGGGAGTAGTTCAGTGATTAATAAAACATGTGAAAAATTTTAAGATTGACTAATTTATTTATTTAGGAAGTTTAATACCAGATTTTTTATTTCTTGAGTATACAAAAATAGTCCTTTAATATTTCTACACTTTTATATATCATTAAATAAAAGGTGAATCAAATAAAAAAATTTATTTAGTTCATTTAATTATTTTGATCTAAAACCAAAATATTCATTTTTTCTCAAAAAATATGATTACATAACAAAAATAAAACCCCAAACTAAATGAAATTTCATCTCTCTCATTATAAATTCTCTAAAAATCTAAAAATCTATTTTCTTCTTAAATTATCTAAACTAGTTATTTTTATATTTATAATTGACACAGAGATTAAAACACTACTTTTTTTAGAACAATTGTTTGGTTACCACTCTTACTACACTCTTAGGTGATTTCATTGTTTTTGACACACACCATGAAAAGTGTATCAAAACTATCACCATTTTCTGGGATAATCTATCAATATAAATTCATATGACTAGGTCCTATAATGAGGAACTCTTCAATTTTAAACCTAAAATAGAAAAAAAATTGTTAGAAAGTATTATGAATTTTAATCTTGAAATCATGTTTGAAGAAGTGAATTTATATGATCCAAGTGACCAATTAGAACAAACAATAATAAAATAGGACCCACCAAAACCTTTAGGGCCCTATGTGCCCCCACAATTTTCTAACAAGAATTATTGATTAACCATGCTCTAATAAGAAAATGATTTTAAGGTACTAATTAAAATGATTCATGTGATCCATAAATTTCAAGGCCTTTAAACTGAGGATCCCAATCAACATATTCAAAAATTATGTTATGTTTGTTCATGTTTCAAATAGAGATGAGTATTAGTAAGTCAAGTGGAATGAATTCCATTTTTCACTTGAGGGAGCAGCTAAATAATTGTTATATACCCTTCAACCTAGAAAAATCAAAGATTGTGATGTTCTCTAAAAAGGTTTCATGAAAAGGTTCTTACCAAACTCCTAGATCATAGAAATCAGAAATGAGATATAATTAATTTTACAAGATTCTAGTGATACTATTTGTGGGTACTGGTAACGATTCAAGAAGCCTAATGCAAGATGACCTCATCAAATAGTGGAGTAGAACCACTTCATGGTCTTCTTTTACCAAGGATTGTTGTTAAATGATAGAAACCTCTTAGATTAATCCTCTAGAGGAGATTTGGTTGAATAATAACAAGAATAATCTAGAAACCTCATTGAGAAGATATCTCATAATTTACAGCAATTTGGAACAATAGGAACTGGTATAAGAGGTATACATAAGGTAAGGACTTCTGACACATCAAATCTCCTTACAACCCAAACTCAAGAATTGAAAAGACTTTTGAGAAAAATGGTTGTTAATAATTTCAATGAGAAACTATATCCAACTCATGTATGTGTATTATGTTCATCACCCAATCATAACACTGGTCAATGTCCATTGATACATGGTACATAAAGTTGTGTATCTACATTTTAGCAAAAACAAATTCCACATAATTTTGAGTGGAGAGAAGGGAAATCCTAATAGGTATCTGGAGGTCAATAGAACCAAGATAGGCAACCATTTTAGTAACAATATCCAAATCCAACACCATTCCAACAACCTTACAAGTGTCCCTTCTGGAAAAAACAAACTTTTCAACCACCACCTATCAAGTGAAAGAATTTTCAACAAACCCCATAATGTTCCCAGAAGAACCACCAAGAAATGGAGGTTTGAAGAGATAAATAATGCATTGAAAATTTTGGAAAATAAATTTGATAATAATTTCTTTCCAAATTACCAAAATTTAATACAAACTTTTAGGACAAGAATTCCCTTATCTATAGGATAATTTTAGTACAATCATAACTTGTAGCGGCATGGATCTTCAACAACCAGAGATAATTAAGATGGATGTTTCCAAAAAACCTGAACAAAACTCATCCACCCCAACAATAAGATATAAACATGTGTGCAAATGCAGTAAAGGAAGAAAAAGTAAAACAAGGTACCATTCCATTCTTTATTAACTCGATCATCAAAGACTAAAGAACAAAAACATCAAAAAGAGATCCAAGATACCTTCCAATAAATTGAAATCAATATGCTTTTATCAAAGGTAATATGAAAAATACCAAAATATGTAGAGTTAATCCAAAAAATATAAATAAAGTTATAGAATAATTATAGTGGTGAAAGAATTAGATTTGGATGGAGGGTCACAACCATAATCACCCCAACTTTACCCAAAAATTGTCAAGATCCAAGGAAATTTTCTATTCTCTACACAACGGGATCCTTAATTTTTCTAATTCATTGATTGATCTTCGTGCTTCAATAAATTTAATGTTTAATTATGTATTTTCATCCTTTAATACATGTGAAATAAGTCCCATAAGAGTGGTTGTCAAACTAGAAAACCAATCCACTATTTTTATCATTTACAGTTATGGAATATGTGCTAGTGCGATTTGAATGACTCATTTTTTCATTGGGATTTTATATACTCACCATGGAGGAAGACAATGCACCTGGTAATTAACCCATAATTTTTGTAAGACCATTCTTAAAGATTTCCAAATCAATCATCAATGTTCATGAAGGAACACTGACCATGGATGTAGGAGATAGAAAGCTGAACATCAATTTCCTTGTCTCAAAAAGAAACATGTCAAACAAACATTCCCTCATTGAAATTTCCCATAAATAAGGTTCTGATCCCATCAAAGATTCAAGTATTATTTAAGAATTATGTTCATTAAAAGATCACATCATGGATGGAGAGCGTACTTATAAATCAAAAAATTATGAAATCCTCCCTAAATTCATCAATAATTTTCTAGAAGAAACCATTATGATACCCTTTATCAAGGGGTTTCTATATTTTTGGGATAGAATAAGTAAATTCATTTTCGTCCATATAATAGTCATTAATTATTAAATTAAAACCCCTCCCAAGTGATTTGAAATATGTGTATCTATTTGAGGGAGAAAAGTTTCCTATGATCATTTCCAATAATCAACCTAAGACCAAGGATAAAACACAGATTGACCCTTTAAAAATAAATTCTTAAGAAATAGAATGGATTCTATGAGATATACCATAGATCAAACCCATGGTTTGATCACATAGATTCTTTTTATAAGGGGGATATCGACCTGTTAAGTACCCCTAGAGGAGACTGAACCCCACCAATATAGAATTTGTAATGAATGAAGTTGAAATATTGTTGGAGGATAACATAATTTACCCAATTTATAACTCTGAATGGGTGATCCCCATCCATGTGGTTCCAAATAAAAAAAGGATTGACCATTGAGGAAAATGATAATAATGAATTAATTCCCTTGAGAGTCCAAAACATTTGGAGAGTGAGAATTGATTATAGAAGGCTGAAAAAAGTCACCTAAAAATATTTTTGCTTAATCCCATTCATTTCTCAGATTTTAGAAAGGATAGAAGTTTGAACACATTACTACTTTTGGATGGATTTTTTGGATATTTTCAGGTTCCAATTTCCCCATAATACTATGAGAGGACCAAATCCACCTATCCTTTTGAGAACATTTCATATAAGTGGATTCATTTTAGATTATACAACGCCCCAGGTACATTTCAGAGATCTGTGGTAATAATTTTATCTAATCAAATAGAAGTATTCTTGGAGGTATTTATCGATGACTTTGCAGTTTTTTTGGAATTAATTAAATCATTTCTTGAGAAATACTGAGAAATTTTTTATAACATGTATAAATAATGTTTTGGTTTTAAACTTTTAAAATTTGATTTCATGGTTGAAAAAGGAATGTTGTTAGTACCTATAAATTAAAAAAATGGAATTCAGGTGGATAAATATAAAATATAAATGATAAATTATTTGTTTTACCACACCTATGTGAGACACATCATATAGTTTCTAGGGAAGGTTGGATTTTATAGACGATTCATCAAATATTTCAGTAAGTTTTCTCTTACATTCTCAATATTTATCTTTAATGTGGTTAACATTGTTTTAAATTATAATTTCAAGAATTAATTTGAGTAGATAAAATAAAAGTTGATTACCCAACTGATAATGCAACCCTAAATTGGGAACATCCATTTGAGTTGCTTTGTGATGTATGAAATAAAGATGTTTGAGCAGTTCTTTCCCAAATAATTGAAGGAAATCCAAAATTAATAAGATATTATTTAAGGACCATGGATTACCATTAAGTGAACAACACAACAAATAAAAAGGATTTTCTTTCCATTGTCTTGGAATTATATAAATTTAGGTTATATTTACTTGGATCTAAATTAGTGTTATGTTCTGATCACGCATCACTCAGGTATTTGATGAAGAAGTTTGATGCCAAACCAAGGCTGGTGATATGGATAGCACCCCTGAAGGAGTTCAATCTAGAGATTAATGAAAAAAATGGAGATGAAAACCAAGTAATAGGTCATCTTAGTAGGATACCCAACACTACTAAAATATAAATTCTAGAACTGATCAATCATAATGATCATATACTCAGAGAGTATCTCTACCTCATAGAGGAAAAAGTACCATGGTATTCTTAAATAGTAAATTATATAGCAAAATCTTAGGTACCTTCTTCCCTTAACTCTAATCATAAGAATAAACTCAAAGACAAATCTATATTCTATATCTGGGAGAATCCCATTATCTGGAAAAATTTCATTGATCAAGTTATAAAAATATATTTTCTGGAAAGTTAAATAGAATATATTTTTCATTTTTTTCAAAAAAACATACTTGTGGAGGCCATTTTGGACCTCGAGTAATGGATAGTAATTTTTTTGAATCTGGGATCTAATGTCTAACCTTTTATAAAGATGATCAGGATTTTTATATAAAATGTGAAAAGTGTAAATTTCATGGAAACATTTTAATGATATAGGAGATTCCCCCAAAACCATAGTTTTTGTTAAATTTTTTATGTTTGTGGAATTGATTTTAGGGGACCATTTATCTTATATTTTAGGAAATATTATATTTTACATACTATTTATTATGTCTCCAAATGGGTGGAAGAAAAATCCACCTAGACAAATGATGCCAATGTTGTGTTTGATTTTTTCTGGGAAAACATTTTATATAGTTTTGGGGTGCCAAGAGTCAACATTAGTGACCAATGGTAAAAATTTTAGAATAGAATAATAGAAAATATGGTGAAAAATAATGGGTTGTACCAAAAAAATTCTACGCCTTACCATCCCTAAACCAATGGCCATCCTAAAGTGTCCCACCAGAAGATTAAATGGATTTTTAAGAAAACATTCAAACCAAACCAAAAATATTGGATCCAAATGATTAAAGACACTTTATGGGAATAATTAACATCCTAAAAGACACACATTTGTATGATCTATTATATGTTTATTTATGAAAAAAGATGGCACCTTCCAATGGAATAAGAGAACTAAGCATATTGGGATGTGAAAAAGGTGAATTCTGATTTAGGGAGTCGTAGAAAATAGAGAAAACATAAGTTATAGGATATGGAAGAAATAAATATACAATCTTTCTAAAAATCAAGAATTTTCAATGAAAGAACCATGGAGGATCATGAAAAACTAGTACAACCAAAGACCATTTAACCTAGAGACCATGTTCTACTATATAATTCCTAAATAAAGTTTATTCCAGGTAAGATTCGTTCTAGGTGGTATGGACCATTTCTAGTTACTAATATATATACTTTTTTATCCATTATGGCTGGTAAAAAGGGAATAAACCTATTCATTGTAAATGGGAAAAGTCTAAATAAGTTCTATGGAACATTACCTCAATAATCGTTGGAGGAGCTCAGACTTATCCAGCTTATCTACAAATTTTTTATCATGAGGTGATGTCAAAACAATAACATTAACCAAAGGCTCTTCTAGGAGGAAACCTGAGTTTCATTGTTTTCTTAGCATTTAGAACTTAGTTACATCTTATATCACCCCTCTGATCTTTAATTGAATGTTTATCACACTCTAATGAGTGATTTGTATTTTTTAATAACTATCATGGAAGGAATCAACAAGTCCGGCCTAAGAAGAAGAGGAATAAGACTAAAATCTTAATGCCAAAATGGAGTTCGCTTTTTTTATTATCATTTCAACTCCATGTATTTTTTTCCAAAAAAAATCTTGAACATTAATGGAAAAATTACATACCCACACGTGAATTATCCATTACTTGACTAATCTATTAGAAATTATTTCCTTAAAATCTTTTGATGTCATGTTTTAGATTTCAATTTTAATGAAATTTAATTAGTAAATTGGATAATTGAATTATTAAAGTGAATCATGGGTATTAAAATGAGAACTCATGATTTGAAGAAATTTATTTAGTCATGTAAATGAAGTTTCCCATCATTTTTACATTGAATTTATGAAATTTATGTTAATTGATATGTTATTATTAATAATTCCTTGAGTAATTGTCTCAAATCATATATCTCTTTCCTGATAGAATTTCTATAACATATACTTCCCATTATTTTCTTCATAATATTTCTTGAGTTATCTTGGGACATCCCACCTTCTAGAACTTGAATTTTAACTTTTCAGAGTTATGACTATGTAAAAATAGATTTAAAATGATTTATTAATCCTTTGAAAACCCACTTATCCTTAAAATAGTTCCTTTAAATTATCCTTTATTTATCCCATAGAGACCCTAAATGACCTTGTTGGGTATGAGAAATGTTTCAATCTATTTTTATCCATTCCTACCATACTTTTAGTAATTTCAAGAGATTTTAATGTTGAAGTTTAGGGTAAATGGAATCAGGGTAAATGCGATGATTTAAATTTCAAAGAATAAGTGGGGGTGATTATTGTGGTAATCATAAAATGTTATAGAATTATTTTTTGTACTCTATTTTTCAATATTGAATATAAAAATAATTAAAAATAAAAAAATAACTAAAAAATGATAAAAATGGTTTGTGATTTGGGTAAACCAAAAATCATCATTACTAGACTTATGATTTATATCATACTTGGTTAGGTGGTGGGTGTGGGGTTTCTTCTAAATCATAACTTTTGAAAAAGAAAAAATGAAAAAGTTTCATTGAAACAAAATGGAATAAAAGTAAAAAATATATTCTACAGAGGTAATAAATCATTCATTATTCTTAAACTGATAATGATATTTACTTTGAGTCTTGGGGAAAGTTGGGAGTTATTACAATTTGAAGGGGATAATGAAATTTAGTTGTTTTCATTGATTATAATACTTTATGCTATAAGAGTTAAACCTCCTCCTTGAGAATTATTTTTAAACATCAAATACTACCAACCTTAAGCCTCATAGTCCTTATAATCATAATCCTAATGCCTTATGATTGTATGTGATTTTTTATTTACAAAGTAGAGAAAGTCATTATTTTAAAAGAGTATGCATAAGTAGCATGTTCTCATGATATGATCATATATCTACTTGAATTGAATCATGAGTGATAAGATAAAAGATATAAAAGTGAAGTAGATAATTATTTTTAATGTTTAATAATAGTGAATTGAGGAGCTTGAATGAATAAAATAATAAATTCGAACATTTTTAAAAGGGGAAAAGTAAAATACAATAATTGGACCTTTCATTGAACAATGGGAAATTCAATTGAATTTTTATATGTAATTTGCAATTTTTATTTTATATTGATGAATTTTTTATTATATTTCATTTAATATTAAATATTTATAACATAAGGCCCTCTGATTTTCAATTTAGAGATTTTATGCTTGAGGATAATCATGGTTAAAGTGTGAGCGGAATTGATAGAAAATATATTTTCCAAAATTTTAATTTTAATTTCAATGTTTTTAATCACAAAAAAGAAATATTTTAAGGTAAATTCTCACATTTTCTAATTTTAGTGGTATTTGGATCTCAATCATAAAAATGACCTAATTTTAATTTTAAATATTTTAAATTATATCAATATTTATATCATAAAATATTTTATAACTATCCAAATCTGTAATTTCTTTGTTTTTAAGATTCAATACATCCTAGTATTCATTTCAGTCTTATGTACCTAAAGAAAAATACACCATTTGGAATCACAAAACTTGCTCACAAGTTGGACCTTCAAAACTGATCACAAATCAAGAGATTTATGATGGTGGGACCATATATCTTGATTGGAGAGCCCAGAATGCTCTGAAATTTTGATTGGAGATGTGAAATACATCTCCTAAAAATTTTCATGAAGGATTAAATGTAATTTACCAACCCCAGTTACCCAAAGCTGGTGCATTATTTTAATAAGCTGGCATGATTATAAGGAATCATGTCCTAAAGGACCGATCTGTTTAGCAGTCTTGGAAAATCCATTACATACATTAACTTTACTTTACAATTTCCATCATAAAACACAACATAAATTTTTCATTGAGAATGACATTATTCCCTTTAGCATAACCCTGCATATCAATCATAGAACACTTCTTGGAATCCTAGGAAAATTAAATATAAGAAAGGGGTGAGCTCAAATGCTCAGTAAGGGTAAAAAATACAGTGAAAGATAACATAAATATTAAGCATGGTGAATAATTGAAACCACATGCTTTTACCAATAATAAACATGAATACTTTTATGGAAGGAATATGAGATGAGTAAATAATTCCATAATAAAACATATCATGGGTATTATACTAGTCGAATGACCACATGAACTGTCAATATTATTTTCATAATGAGGGAATGTTTAATGCCATACATTCTGAAACATTTTGTTAAGGCCTCGGCCAAGACGTCTAAAAATGATTAAGGCCTCAGCCAAAACCATATATCAAATTGGGAAATCCCTTAGCCAATTCCATGTCTAGTTGTCCCATGAGACCTACTAATTCATCAAGAATCTATAGCAGGCTCCACCTGTCACTTACTATGTCCAATACATTCCTCATATGAAAAGGTTAAAACATATCATAAACATTCGTATTTGAACTAACATATGAAATGTCAATACTTTAACCATAAACCATGAATGGTATAAAAAAAGAACATCCACATTCAAACATATCATAACTCATTCAATACAATATGGAAGATTATATTATAATAAATCAACCTCAATCAAAAATAATATCCAGTAAAGGATGATGACATAGTTGAAAATGACAAGTAAAACATTTTGAGAGAAATAAACTTTTTATAAAATCATTTAAAGGTAACACATTTATAAAATAAGTAATTTAAAAGATATTTTTGAATCAATGTTTCCCATACCACTTTGAAACTTTTGAAAAAAAATTATCATTTCAAAACATTCATGTCCATATAAATAAATCCTTAAAATCATTTTGAAAACATGCACATTAATTAATAATATTTAGAAAGATAAATATTTAAAACATTTAAAATTATGATATTGATAAATATTACCTTTCACAAATCCTTAAAATATTAATTTTGAAATCATTTTTATGAAAAATTTACATGGATGATAAAATATCCCAGTAATTACTTACACATAATCAATCACGGATAATAATGAGATTGAGGAATTAACCCTTACCAATTTGGTAACTTACGAAACAAACACCGCATGAAAAAAGTATCATATAATGAATATGTAAATACACATAAATTAAAATGTATTACACAAAGAATACAATTATGGGCAGTACATACACCATACAAAAGGTAATAGTGGAAATATGGCATGAATCTCACAGGAATAAAGAGTGACATGAAAAACACATACCTTGCGAATTCCTTTAGTCGAGGGAATGTTTAACCTCTTTTATGAAAATAATAGTATTTTATTAATGTATATTAGAACCTTATTAATACTTATGATATCATAAATGATTCATTTATTACATTATACTATCCATTTAATAATAATTTCCAAGTTAAATTAACATTTCCGGTAATAGTCACTTTCTTTATCGTATGTGTTTTAACTTGTTACTCATGATTGTATCACTTAGATAAATATTTATGTTATTCCAGAATATAAATGATGATTTATATTTCATATATATTTATAATATAATTATGAATAATAGACATGTATATGAAATGAAAAACACTGTTTATGGAGATGGTAGTCTGTACGAACGCATAAACATTGTTTCTGTTTTCATCTCGTATTGAATGGAACTAAGTGAATAAGATATATGTAAGTATAGGTATATATATATATATAAATATATATATATATATATCCAGTAGAATTATTTTTTCATATATTACATACTTATTTGTAATATATTTTTTTTTAATCACCGATCAATGGTGAACATGGAAATGAATCCCATTAGGTCGTGGAGATGGTAATCCGTACCAACGCATGAGCGACAAAATCATTTCCTTAAAGGTGTGGAATAATATTGTATATTAATTTTAAAGAGACATAAGCATGTTCATTTAATTATTTATATACATATTACTCATCATTATATCCATCCAAATAACATAGTGTTGAATAACAAATTACACCACTGCGTGGAGATGGTAAGTCGTATGTACGCACGCATGGTGACATTATCATTAATAAGATGGATAGGATAAGGAATATAGTTGTTCCATAATTATAATAACATCACAGTATATATAAGATACTAGAGTTATTATTTTAGAATTGAAACAACAAAGAAAGAGTAAGTGGTAGAATAAGAGAACTTGAAAGAGGGTGGTGAAATAATTACCTCTTCTTCGGGTTATTCCTTTTGATTTGATCAAAAGGGCTCATTAGGTTGGCTTTCTGTCCAAATTAATGCCTCTAGGATGAAATTAGGATAGTTGGGAGGATATTTGGGCAGGGTTTGGATGATCCAAATAGCTCAAAATTTGTGAATTAGATGGAGGGGGAGTGCCCTTTTATAAGAGGGGTGAGTGACACCTTAGAAAAAACTTAATATATTATTTTATAATAAATTCATTTTCAGATTCTAATGGCCCCAAAATGAATTATTTAAAGTATAAGGTGGGAATGGGTTGGAAACCACTCAACCAATAGATTTTATACAGGTTTAGGTCACCATATTAACATTATCTTTTAGATTTAACTCTTTGTGTTTTTGTATTATATGGTTAATAAACATACTATAAAATTACAATAGAACCCCAATTGGTTCATTAATGTAATATATATTATTATATATGTATTTTTGCAAAATCTTATATTTTTAGGACTATTATATCAATTAATAATATAATACTTATTTTAAAAATTAATTTATGTCAATTTGGACAATATTTGGTATTTTGTTTTTGTGAAAGTCATAACAACCTTATCACTTCGAAAAAATTTATCTAATAAACCCTAACATGTCATATTAACCTAGAAAATTAGTGTAATTTATAAAAAGTCTCATATTACATTTATTTGGATATTTATAATGTCAATTATTTGTATCATTCATTAATACGTTAATTACTGCATCATCATTGTGTCATAAATAAATTTAATTATTTAATGTCTAAAAACTATAACTAAAATACCATTATGTAGTAAATAGTTTTAGATTTATAATGAATATTTATAGTCTAATTTATGTTTTGTATAACCCTATATTAAAATTTTTATAATTATTAAACTTTGAATTTAACACTTTTAACTCTTCTTCGAATTAAATAATAATAAATGTCCTAATATAATCCAACTGGACCTAATAGGTTAATATATTATTCATAAGGTTTTTTGGGTCTAATTACACTTAACCAATAAAATTAGGACATGTTTTAGGGTAAGAGTAATAAAAATTTTACCCTTAATTACCCTATTTACTTTTAACTGTGGTAAATAAAAGTAAAAAGTTACTATTCACCAAAAATTATTTTAATCTTATTGAAACATATTTTTCTTACTGATATCAACCGTGTCTCTCATATTTTTGAAATTTCACTCACAGAAACGGTAAAATTATGTTTTATGCGAATTTGCAAATTCTCCTAAGAGGTGGGTAAAAGACGGTGAAAAGTTCGATAAAATTTTTATATATATTAATTTAGTATAAACTGAATACAATGAATTAAATTGAAAATATATAGTTATTATGTACCTATTTAGACCTAAAATGAATTTAAAAAAAATAAAAAATTATTTAGGTAACAAATTGGTTTTTAAACTATAACTCAGTGTTTTCACTATTCATTAAAAATTGAAACTTTTCAGAAAAATAAAAAAATTCACCCGAGGATAATTTTGATATTCCGAATCCGAAAATGAAGTCTATTTTACAAAATTAAAAACATAGAAGTTTAATTTATTAATTTAAAATTAATTACTGTTGTCAAAACCAAAAGGCGTTTTTTAAGAAATAATAACTATCAAAAGATTGACACTTGTTTATGTCCAATTTCAAAGTGAAATTACTTAAAATGACATGAATTGAATTAAATGGTAAAAATATAATCAATTTATACATCCAAACCATTAAAATGTATAATTTAACAATATAAATTGTTTTGATTAAAAAAGGTGTTTTCAGTTAAAATATAGTATTTTTCACTATTCACCCAAATATGAAAGTTATCAGAAAAACACCAAAAATTTATTAAAACTAAATTCATATGTACTGATTCTAAAGAGGAAGTTTATTTTTTAAAATTTAATATATAAAAGTTTCAAATATTGGATTTAAAAATGGCTCACCATAAAAAGGCGGTAAAAGTGTATTTTTTAAAATTACATCTTTTATCAGAAAAAAATGAATTAGTTCTTACATTATGTCTATGAAACTCATAATATGGATTCTAAAATTATAAGGACTATATATAGTTCAAATTCATGTTAATACTTTTCATAAGCGCTTTTGAACAGCTAGTTTGGTAATTCGTGGTGAGGATGAACACGTTGTTGCATGCAGTTTAAGTTATTGAGTTACTTTGAAGAAATAACATACTATGAATTCTTGGGGTGATATATTCTTCCCTACTTCAATAAATTATGTCCCCACAATTTTAATTTTTTCTTCGAAAATAAAAGTTTGAATATAGAACATACTTTTGTGGAGGACTCATATTGGAAATTGGGTTAATAAAATTTAATCTTAATAAAAGAGAATATATATATATATATATAGATACTTGACAAGTAGAGTTTCATCCTTTAACTAATTCCTACCACATACTCAACTTTCACTCCAAAATATTTCAAAAAAAAATTCTATTTATCCTAATCGTATAGAGTTCCAAAAAAACGAATTTATAATTCATCTACCAAACCTTCAAAAAAACTACATTATTCAATCCATGACATCACCTGGGCTAATGGTAGGTGATACACCCTTGTTTTCTTTCGGCTGCAGGTTCAAGTATTGCGGCCTTGCCGGACATGACGGGTTACCGCCCGACCTCCGGGTTGTCCTTTTTTTGGGGCAGTCCAAAAATAATCTAAAACATGAATTATCCAAAATACTTATGTCCAAACACACAATCCAAAATTTATAAGGTAAACGCAAAAGATCCTTTTTTCCACGTAATAACATTTGAACACTTTCATCAGGTATTCTTTTAAAACATGGTAACACCCTGAATTACCATAAAACCTTTATTGATTTCATTCATGCTCCCTTTTCCTTTATATAATACTAGATATATTCCTTATATCCAAAAATTTTAAATATTCTAACAATAATGAAATAAACAAACCATTAATCAGTTCCAAGATAGTAAATAATATCCAATATAATTTATCCAAATCAACCATCTATTATTCCAAAATTACTACCTTAGTATCAGGACCATATAATCTCAAATTCCCAATGAAATAGTACTCAAGTACAATCATTATTTATTTCTATAATTCATTTTACCAGTACATCAATTATACAACACTCAAATGACACAATTCTTTAATAACAACATTATAACTCTTAATCATTCCTCTTCATCTTTGGTAGTATCATCACTTGATTCTTATCCAATAGCATCATTTTGAGTATACTTTGATGATTTTGACATTGATTCCCCTAGTGTCCCAACTCCTTCCAGATGAAGCATTGTACATTTGAAACTTTTTTCCTACCCTTTCAATCACGTACTTGGTGTCCTTTTTCTCCGCACTTATAACAAACTCCCATTCC
Source organism: Viscum album (assembly GCA_963277665.1). NCBI lineage: Eukaryota > Viridiplantae > Streptophyta > Magnoliopsida > Santalales > Viscaceae > Viscum > Viscum album. Next base: position 2,041,213,349 of record OY728142.1, on the reverse strand, counting down.
TTTCAACAATTTACCAAGGTGATTCTTTCCATAGTTATCACATATGAGAAAATCCTTCTTTTCCCTCTACCCTTTATCCATCATTCTCTCTTCCATCCTTTTCTTCTCTTTCTTCCCTTCAAATCCATAGGACTTGAAAAATTCTTTACTTATCTTTTTAACACATGATACTATTTCTTCATATGTTGAGAATATATGGGAGATAATTTCCATTCTAAATTTTGGGTTAATTCCGTGAAAGATATTATCCTTCTTACTCTTTGGATCATATGTATTGCGGGATTTCTCATTCCTTCTACTGGGTGCCATTTCTAAACAATGGCATTCACTAGGTCATTTTATGAATTGAAATTAATAATTACAAACTTGTAAAATACTTAATGTAAATTGAATAGTTTATGGATATAATCCATAATAATAAATATGTTTTCATTGAGGATGTATTTACTCAAAAATCCTTCATAATGGCTTGTAATGAAAATGTGAATTATTCTAAGAAAATCCCTCAGGAGTGTCGTAACCAAGAGTGCAACAAGGCCTGTTCTCATGAACCAGTTCTCATTCGAGTCTATCTCAAAGAAGAGTTTTTGGGTTTTACCCCTAGGTACATCTGTGCCAGGGCCGCCTCTACCTGCTTGTTTCTAGATAGGGATTTATTTCTTGGAAAACTCAAAATAACACTACATTACCAAAATTCTTGGAATTTCTTCTATACTAATCCTCACAGTCTATCTCAGGATAATGTGCTCTAATCATATTTTTCTAAATATAGTTTCCAAGGTTATTGTTAAACTTCCTCTGATACCAACTGTAATGCCTCGAACCTAGTTACCCATAGCTGGTTCATTATTATAATACATTGGCATGATAAAAAGGAATCAAGTCCTGAAGGATCGATTAGTTTAGTAGTCTTGGAAAATAGATTACATACATTAACTTTACATTATAATTTCAAACATAAAACCTAGCATAAATAGTTCATTGAGTACGCCATTATTCCCGTTTGATTAAACCTTCATATCAATCATAAAACACTTCTTGGAATCTTGTGAAAATGAAACATAAGAAAGGGGTGATCTCAAACACTCATTAAGGGTAAGCAATACAGCGGAAGGTAACATAAATATTAAGCATGGTGAATAATTGAAACCACACGCCTTTACCAATAATAAACATGAATACTTTTATGGAAGGAATATCTGCTGAGTAAATAATTCCATAATAAAACATATCATGGGTATTATACTAGTCTAATGACCACATGAACCGTTAAAATTATTTTCATAATAAGGGAATGTATAATGTCAGACATTCTGAAACATTTTTTCAAGGCCTCGTCCAAGACGTCTAAAGATGATTAAGGCCTCGGCCAATACCATATATCAAATTGGGAAAGGACTCAACCAATTCCATGTCTAGTTGTCTCATGAGACCTACCGATGCATCTAAGAGCTATAGCGGGCTCCACCTATCACTTACTATGTCCAATACATTCCTCATATGAAAATTTTGAAACATAACATAAACATTCGTATTAGAACTAGCATACAAAATGTCAATAATTTAACCATAAACTATCAATGGTATAAAAATAGAACATCCATAGTCAAATATATCATAACTCATTCAATACAACATGGAAGATTGTATTATAATAAATCAACCTCAATAAAAAATAATGTCCAGTAAAGTCTGTCATAGTTGAAAATGACGAGTAAAACTTTTTGAGAGAAATAACCTTTTTGTAAAATCATTTAAATGTCCCACATTTATAATGGAAGTAATTTAAAAGATATTTTTGAATCAAAGTGTCGCATGACACTTTTAAAACTTTTTAAAAGAATTATAATTTCAAAACATTCATGTCCATATAAATAAATCCTTAAAATCATTTTGAAAATATGGACATTAATTAAAAATATTTAGAAAGTTAAATCTTCAAAAAAAATTAATTTTCTGATCTTGATAAATATTACCTTTCACAAATCCTTAAAATATTCATTTTGAAATCATTTTTATGAAAAATTGACATGGATGATAAAATATCCCAGTAAATACTTACACATAAACAATCTCAGATAATAATGATATTGAGGAACTAACCCTTACGAATTTGGTAACTTATGAAACATACACCCCATGAAAAAAGTATCATATGATGAATATGTAAATACACATAAATTAAAGTGTATTACACAAAGAATAAAATTATTTTCAGTAAATACAACATACAAAACGTAATAGTGGCAATATGGCATGAATCTCATGGGAATATGGAGTGAGATGAAAACCCCTTATAATGCACTTTCCTTTAGTCGAGGGTACGTTTAACCTCTTGTATGAAGATAGTATTATTTTATTAAAGTAAAACATAACAATATTAATATTTATGATATCATACATGATTCATTTAATACTTTATACTACCCATTTAATAATAATTTCCATGTTAAATTAACATTTCTGGTAATAATCACTTTCTTCATCGTACATGTTTTAACTTGTTAATTTTGATTATATCACTTAGATCAAGATTTAAGTACTTTATAAATAAAAAAATGATTTATATATCATAAATATTTAGAATATAAATATGTATAATAGACATATATATGAAATGAAAAACACCGTTTATGGAGACGTTAGTCCGTACGTACGCATAAACGTTGTTTCCATTTTCATCTCGTATTGAACGGAACTAAGTGAATAAGATATATGTAAGTAGATAAATATATATTATTTATATCTCCAGTATAATTATTTTTTCATATATTACATACATATTAGTAATATATATATTTTTATAATCATCGATGAATGGTGAACATGGAAATGCATCCCATCGCGTCGTGGAGACGTTAATCTGTACGTATGCACGAGCGAAAATATAATTTCCTTAAAGGTGTGAAATTAGATGGTATATTATATCTTTAGATACATTATCATGTTATTTTAATTATTTATATACATATTACTCATCATTATGTCCATTCAATAACATAGTTTCGAATAACAAATTACACCACAACGTGAAGACTATAAGCCGTACATACGCACGCATGGTGACATTATCATTCATAAGATGGATAGAATAATGAATATAGTTGTTCCATATTTATAATAATATCTTAGTATATATAATATAATAGATTTATTATTTTAGAATTGAAACAACAATGAAATAGTAAGTGGAAGTATAAGAAAACATGAAAGTGGGTGGTGAAATCATTACCTCTTCTTCGGGTTCTTCCTTTTGATTTGATCAAAAGGGATCCTTAGGTTGGATTTTTGACCAATGCAATGCCTCTAGGATGAAGGTAGGATAGTTTTCAGGATGTTTGGGCAGGGTTTGGCCGAGACAAATGGCTTAGAAGGTGTGAATTAGAGTGAAGGGGGAGTTCCCTTTTATAAGAGGGGTGAGGGGAAGCTTAGGAAAAACTTAAAATATTATTTTATAATAAATTCATTTTCGGTTCATAATGGCTCAAAAAAGAATCATTTAAAGGATAAGGTAGGTATGGGTCTACAACCACTCAACCAATAGGTTTTATACAGCATTAGGTCACCATATTAACCTTATCTTTTAGATTAAACTCTTAGTTAAATAGTTTTACATTTACCATGTCTCTTTGTATTTTTATATTATATGGTTAATAAACATAATATAAAATGCCAATAGAACCCCAATTGATTCATTAATTTCATATATACTATTATATAAGTCTTTTCACTGATCCATAGATATTTAGGACTATTCTATCAATTAATAATATAATATTTGTTTTAAAAATTAATTTATGCCAATTTTGACACTATTTTGTATTTTGTTTTTTTGAAAGTCATAAAAACCGTATAACTTCGAAGAAAATTTATCTAATCAACCATAACATGTAATATTATCCCATAAAATAGTTTAATTTATAAAAAGTCTCAAATTACATTTATTCGGATATTTATAATCTCAATTATTTTAATCATTCATTAATACGGTAATTACTGCATCATCATTGTGTCATAAATAAATTTAATTATTTAATGACTTAAAATTATAAATAAAATACCATTATTTATTAAATTGTTTTATATTTATAATTAATATTTATAGTATAATTTATCTTATGTATAACCCTGTATTAAAAATGTTTTAGTTATTAAACTTTGAATTTAACACTTTTAACTCTTCTTTGAATTAAATAATAATACATGTCCAAATCTAATTCATGTGGACCTAAGAGGTTCATATTTTATTCTTAAGGTTGTTTTGGGTCGAATTACACTGGACCAATAAAATTATGACATGTGTTAGGGTAATAATAATAACATTTTTACCATTAATTACCCTATTTATTTTTAATCGTGGTAAATAAAAGTAAAAAAGCTACTATTCACAAAAACAATTCATCTTATTGAACCAAATTTTTCTTAATGATATCAACTGTGTGTCTTGGATTTTTGAAATTCCACTCATAGAATTGGTAAAATTATGTTTTATGTAAATTTCCAAATTCTCCAAGGAGGCGGGTAAAACATGGTGAAAAGTTCAATAATATATATATATATATAATTAATATAAAATGACTCCAATGAATTGCATTGAACTTATATAGGTATTATGTAACTATTTGGACCTAAAATAAATTTAAATAAAATAAATAATTATTTAAATAAAAAATTGTTTTTTAAATTATAACTTAGTGTTTTCACTATTAATCAAAAATTGAAACTTTTTAGAAATATTCCAAAAATTCACCCTAAGATAATTTTGATATTCCAAATCCAAAAATGAAGTCTATTTTACCAAATTAAAAACATAGAAGTTTCATTTATTAATTTCAAATTAATTATCATTGTCAAAACCAAAAGTATTATTTTTAAGAAATAATAACTATCAAAAGACTGACACTTGTTTATGTCCAATTTCAAAGTGAAATTACTTACAATGACAAGAATTATATTAAATGGTAAAAATATAATCTATTTATACTTCCAAACCATTAAAATTTATAATTTAACACTATAAATTATTTTTATTAAAAAAATATTTCAGTTAAAATATAGTATTTTTCACTATTCACCCAAATATGAATGTTATCTGAAAAACACCAAAACAATATTGAAACTAAATTCTTATGTCCTGATTCTAAATAAGAAGATTATTTTGTAAAATTTTATATTTAAAATTTTAAAATATTGTATTTAAAAATGGTTCACCATTAAACGGCGGTATAAGTGCATTTTTTAAAAATATATCTTTTATTTAAAAAAATGAATTAGTTCTTATATTATGTCTGAGAAACTCATAATATGGGTTATAAAATTTTAAGGATTATATATAGTTCAAAATTTAGTTAAAACTATTCATAACCACTTTTGAATGGCTATTTTGGTAAGTCGTGGTGCGCTTGAACACGGTGTTGCGTGTTGTTCAAGTTATTGAGTTACTTTGAAGAAATAACGTACTATGAAATCTTAAGGTGTTACATTAAAGTCATAAATATTATATTTTAAATGAAATTAATGAATGGAGAAATGGATACATGGAATATTGAGAGTGACTCTGGGCAGATTAAATTCCCATAGTGAAATAAGAATAACTCACTCTACACAAGGAAAAATATTTTTAAATTTTTATAAGAGATGCGCAATAAATTTAGAAAAAAACATTAATGAAGGATTCCATTTGTTAATTGGAATTTAATTGGGATAATATATAGAAAATTTTGAAGGGAAATGCTTCCCTATAAAAGGAGAAGAGTTCCTCCTTCCAAATTATTCCAATCTATTCCATTTCATCTGATGGAAAGCATCCTAGAGGGGAACAATAATTCCTTCCTCCTCCTTGTTTTTATATATATTTTTTTCTTCCATGTTTATTTTTTAATAAAATTCTATAACAAATTCTTCCATTGAGTGGTATGACCCTTATTGATTGCATGAAGGGAAGGGGGATCCAATTTTGTGATGTTTGAGTTTCAGATGGGTTTATTATATGTAATTATTTCATTTAATATAAATGGTTTTTAATTTAATTTATTTTTTACTATAAATTTAATAAGATTATATTTTAATTTATTCTTAAATGTTAAATTTATTTTTTTTATATATTATTCTAAAATTACAATATTTATTTATTTTTTACACCAGTTAGTTAATTTTTAAAGAAAATAAAGTAAGGTAGTATTTTAGTGATTACTAAAATAGATGATGAAATTAAGACATGATAATTTAATTATTTAAGAAAACAAATACCATATTTGGTATTGATTGAGTAATTAAATATAGTTCATTAATGTTTCTACACTTTGACATATAAATAAATGTAAGATTAATCAAAGAAGCATTTTTTATTAAATTTATTTAATTATTTTGATCTAAAACCAAGAGATTCATTTTTTTTCAAAAACTCTGATTACATCACAAAATGAAAACCCCAAAATGAATACAATCACTTATCTCTCATTATAAATTCACCAAACTTTTAAAAATCCTTTATCTTATTAAATCCTTCAAACGTGTTATTTTTATTTTTATAATTGACACAGAGATTAAAACACTTCTCTTTAGAGAACGACTGTCTAGTTACCACTCCTACTACACCATTAGTGGATTTAATTATTTTTTCCACACCTCACAACAAGCGTGTGTCAAAGACTAGAACAAAGCATAAAGGATAATATCTTGGAAATAGTTTCTCTCAAGGTAGACCGACATAACCCATCCATGAAATGTAATGTACAGACCAAAATTATCAAATTCATCAGGTATCAACATACAATGATTGAAAGATAAAATTACTAAATGGGATTCTATAAAAGCATAAAATAATAACATATATAAAACATTTAATAATGGGACACATACATGGTATCTCAAGTCTAAATCTCAAAAATATATATAATGTGACCAAATTTGTTCTATGTACATCCCAAAAAGGATTAAAACTCCAAAACCACTCTTTATAATACATACATATGATGCCATGTCTCCTCCATCAATAGAAGAGTAACTCTAATCAGTTAAAACCACTTATTGTTAAAGTTCTCATATGATTACATGTGTTTTAAAAATAATGTCTCTATACAGAAAAAGTAATATATAGGGTCTGATGCACAAATCCAAGTTTGATATCATCATAAACCTATTTATATATTTTATACCATGTAAAAAAATAAACTAGTTTTAAAATCACATTATCGAAAACAAACATGCATTGAAAATATTAAATTTAAAATCAATCCATTTAAATCAAATTTTATTACCTTAAAACTAAAAAAGTTCTATAAAATATTATTCAACACGGCTCAAAATACCCTAATATGGAAAAACAAGGGTAATCATAAAAAATATCATCATATAGAAGAATAAATTGAAAGGGGAGAAACATTTGATATCAAATAAACTATTAACTAACATAATGAAATAATTATATAAATCAATCTAACCTACGTAGTGTGAATTAATTTATCTGTTCATAATTTTCAAATGTTACAATAACTAAAATTATATTTTTATAGTGGTTAAAATAAAAAGGATTATCTCACAGTTTTCTCCAAGACAAACTCTGTGAGCTCTCTCGATCCCTTGGCTAATATGTTGAATATCTCCCTTTTTTCCTCCCAAATGATCTCATGATCTATTGGATAACAGTGGAATAAAAAATTCCCTCTAGGTACCTTGTATACAATGTAGAATATATAATAGTTTTTATCCCAAATTCATTCATCATACATTGTCAACATGTGCCTACACCCCGATCATCACATGTGGTAATAAATTCCAAATATAAACTCACAAAAATATTTATACACCAATATGAATATCATAAGTCATTTTGATACAGAAAATATACCCATTTTAATAAAAAATCCCAAGGTGAAACCATTTCACAATCCACTTTATAATCCATTTCAAATCAAAAACCCATTTTCCATACATTTCATGAAACACATGGAGTGCACATAAGATACCTCCATTTTCAAAACCCAATTAAAACCATAAATTTCCTACATTAAAATATGGATCTATCCAAAAATAGAATAACATTATTCATAAATCATTTTAATGGAAATCTAACAAATAGAAAATAAAAGAAGTAAATAATTTAGAGTCAAGCTATAAATAAACAAAAGTTTTATAGAATTTATAGGGACCTCTTTGTTCTTCATAAGTAAAAATAATAGTAAGAGATTTATCTTCATGTAGGCTACTCTTTCCTTCCATCTATATCTATTATTTTTCAATCAATAGTCTTTATATGTTAGTTACGCATATTATCCCATTGAGTAATTTTAATCACCTTAGATGTCCAGAAAAAATCATAGAATTTTTCTTGAATCATCTGTTTCAAGTTCACTTCTTGGTATGGTATAATTTTCAAACAATCATTTCTTCAATTTCCACATTGACCAAACCATTTAGAAAAATTTTGTTGAATTTTCATTTCTTTACATGTGGAAAAATTATCCACAACATACACTTAATCATGTAAAACCCCTTTTTTATTAGTTTCACTTTCCTTCATTTCTTCATTTAAATAGTCAATTCGAAATGAACAATCCATATAGTTAAGAATTAATTATTTATATACTCATCCTCTTTCAATTTCCAATAATTTTTTACTATAATACGAAAAAGTTTACTTTCAATGTTATCCTATTTAAAATTTATTCACTTTATTATTATAAGGAAGCTATCTTGGAAGTGTAATCATTCAAATATTATCCCCATGAACCTCCAATACAAACCAGCCAAAATATTATCATGAACATCCAAATCTATTTTTGAAAGAAATATTTTATGCTTTCCAAAATGTAGATTTCTTCCTCTAAATCGATCCACAAATATAGACCATATCCCTCTTGGTTCAAATTTCTTCCCAAACAAAGTCATATTATTCCAAAAAGAGTTGAATTTATTTCTATACCTTACATAATATCAATAATGGATTCATATCTATGATATCTCACTATGATATGGAAGTGGTCTATAATTTTGTTAGGTACTTCTTCCTTCATTTTGAGCCTTATTTTATCAAGTCATAAGTTGTGTCCTTATCATTTTTTCGATTCCTTTGATGTTGAATAACCCTAATCAGTTTTATTGTCCTGTACCTCCTTAGATATTCTTTGAACACCTGCACTTTTATAAATATATAATCTATGTTAAAGATGATTCAGTGCTCATTTACCTTGACCCTTTTTATATTTATTCACACTGCATTTAATAAACTAACCTTGGACCTCAAATAATTTATTAAAGTATTTTGTGAAATTATTTAAATGATTTTACACTAAAATAAACATGTCTTTTATCTTAAAATTATCCCCTTCTTTAATTATTAATTTATCTTCAGTACCTACTATTATATTTTCTTGTTTGACCATCTTTAGTTCTTATATCTTGATCTAATCAGTGAGTTTATGTCACTTCATTCATAACATATACTTCATTCACAATAGCCTCATCATTCTTCTCTTCTTCTATATTTTTCTTATCATTATTGATTTGTGTATATTTGTTATGATTTTCTTCTAAATTTACATTAATAACTATTATAGTTATGTCCTATATTACTCATCATAACTACTTTAGGAGTCAAAATATTTCTCTATGTGGATAAAATGATGACGTTATAATCAAATTTCCTACTAGATAATGATGTTTATTACTTATTCATTTTTTCATCATCTTTCTCTTCATACTAGTTAACTATTTCATGTTCTTCCACCACTTTTTTCAAGTATCAATATCCCCAATTTTAGGGCATAACTCATTTTATGATTTGATTCATATTGAGGGTTTAGTTAAATGATTTGAGGCATGTTTGGGGTACTCCAAGAAGGAAATGATTAAAAAGTTATAAACTAGATATATGATACTATTCATGTTGTGAATGGATATCCATGGTGTAAATGGATTATGTTTATAATCCATGAGTTTTCCTCCTGAATGTGAAAATACATTCACAATGTGGGATGTGAATTCATGAAATGAACATGGTTTTTCGGTATTTTAAGTTGTAGCGATGCATTTTTTGTAATATCATTTATCCCTATATATTATGATGTTAATACATAAATAATGGTCAAATTGTTTCTTCTTATAATAGATTAAATGATACAACACTCATTTATTTTTCCATTCTTCTTTTTTATTCATCCATTAAACTCTAGCCTTTCTCAATTACATTTTCAGTGATCCAAATCACTCCTAGATCCATTTTCCTTGGATATTTAAGTGTAAGATATATAGGTTTATATTTTTATTCATGTCTTGACCTATATGTTTTTGATGAACCTATTTTGGTAATTTGGTGTGGATTTAATATCATGGATTGAACCCATTCTTGAATCTTATTAAAAAATCCATTATTATATTTGATTGTAATTAGTTCTAGGGACCCACGGTATGTGGGATTGAATTAGTTGTTTTGCAGGCATAATTTGAGAATAAAATTTTGTAAAATATTGATGTTGGTGTCAAAACATTAATGGTATAAATATCCCTACCATAAAAAACCCTTATATTTAAATGTTTTCATGTTATGATGGTATATGTTGTTCTGTTTGAGAACCATGATTTAGTTTTCTATAATATTTGTGCATGTGTATCCCATGAGACCCATGTTTGATTTTGGATCATGTGTGTGTTTGAAGATGACTTATAATACACGTGCTTAAAATTATATTTTTGGGATTACATTTGTTATTCTTTATTGTATATCTATGTATATCCTTTTAGGGTTTTTCCTTAGATAAAAAATGATAGGGGTACTATTTTTGATTTGTAAGCCATGGAGAAGGATAATGTGTGACATGTGACATTGATTATAGTGGATTAATACATAGGGAAGTGGTATGAGGACCTTGTGTCCGAACCTGAGATTGTTCCTGGATATGGTGACCATGTTCCATGAACTAAGGTAGAGGTAGGGGTACGGTGACTTTGTGGAATGACTCATGATAAAGAAAGATCTTGAAAACCTTGTGTCCAAACCTCAAACCAATTTTTCCTTATAGATATTTATAGACATATGAGGTAGAATTTTGGTCAACTCGTGATAATGACTTACATTATGACAGCTCATTCAGTATATATCTGAAGTATGTAATAGTTGGGCTTGTGATAGCTTGGTTAGGGAATAATTTCTTACTACATGGGTGATTTTTGTTTGTTTTTACATTTATCAATTATCATGGAATACACTTTTATGCATGTTTACTTATGTCAAAGACACATTTTTGGTGCCCTAATGGGTTTATACTCACACCTTCCACATGCATCATGATGTGTATATAAACTTCATGATCAGGGATCCAAGAAATGTCAAGGGATATATGGTAGGTTATTATGGAACTTGTAATTTTTATGATGAAGGTGGTGCCAAGAGAAACTCTATATATCATTCAAACCAATTTTATTTTTTATTCTAGTTATATCGTTAGCCTTCCATATTGTGGTTACATTGATCATACTGTTGTGACTTATCATGAAATCTGTTATATCATTTTTTTTATTTTTATTCTATGTTGTATGTGGGAATATATTAATTTTTTAACTCTCCTGTGATGGATATGATTACCAGCGGTATAGTATCAGCTTGTTTATTTAGACCCTCCCTGCTAGTCGGAATCCAATAGCATATGAAGTGGTCTACATGTGGATAAGTGGAACTCCATCCTGAATAGGGTGATTTGGGATGGGAAATTACAAATTGTTATCAACATCATGAGGTTTCATTAATTTTATTTGGGATTGGTAAAAAGGATATAGGCTATATAAAACTTTTATAGGTGAGTTATCATGTATCTAACTAGAACATGAGTAACAGACCTCTGAGTTATCAGTGATCAGATTTTAATTCCAATTTTATAGGGTTTTGGTGTGTCCATGAATAATGAATAGATATATAGGATCATATTTTGTGTGCATATATATATACCTGTTGAGTTCTTCATAATAGTTCTTTAATTAAACTCCATGATTTATGAAATCTGTTGAGTGATATATCTGTTTTCACTTTTGTTGCAATATAAATTTTTTGAAATTAGTTCATTAAAACTAAGAATATTGTTATGTTAAATATATATATATATATATATATATATATCATTATGACTAACTTGAAGGAACATAGGACTAGACATATGAATTGGTAGAATTATGAGTCCTATATATTGTGTGTGGGTATCTCCAAGGACATTATTTTCCCTTAAAACCCCATATAGGTTCTTAGTAAATATATAACTTACTCTCATAAGAAATTTTTTATGGTAGTTTTATAAATATTGTTTCGAATTTAAAACAAATACCTCATAGACTTCTGAATTCCCATGTAAGGACAGACACATCAGTTTCATCATAATTTATATAGGATGATGCGCTACCGAATGCTAATGTACCAACTATGGGGGTTGAGGTGGTAAACCTGACCTAGCCCAAAGTCTTATTGATTTCAATAACATAGGGTGGAGGGGATTTGAGGATGACAGTTGAATATGGTCGAGAATTTAAGATATAAAATCTTCCATACCTCCATGGAATTGGAGGTCCACAGGATGAAGAGTAATGGATTGAAATCATCAAGATAATATTTTACATAGTATAAACTCTTTAGGATCATAGAGTGATGTTTTCTACCTTTATGCTTTCGGGAGTCGATGAGAGATGGTGGGAAATTATGGGATAGGTAGGTTGGTGTGAAGGTCTTGGTTGGGAGTCCTTTAAGGATTTTTCTTTGGGGATTTATTTCTAGACCTGATGAATCTAGACTGAGATCAAGAGTTTATATAGATTTAGTATGGGACAATATCAGTTTCTATATATTCAGATATCCTTATAGATTTTCTATAAATTTATTTTTTATGGGATAGGAATGTTTCACATAAGAGTAGTAATTTAAATATTAGACTTCATATTTATATTAAACATCTAGTTAAGGGCTTCTACTTGATGATTTATAATCAAGTGTTTCTTTGGACCAAAATTATGATAATTTTATGGAAGAAGAAAAAGTTTTAGGTATCATTTCATATTTTGGTGGATCAATTGTTGTATTACTGAGTACTACCATGATTTTATTTTATAGAATAAGGAAGAGGAATTTTTAGGAGTTACAATAGTGTGTAATATAGGTGGAGTTTTGTAGGATTTGTTATACCCCCTCTATGGGAGATGAATTTCCCAAGTGTTTCAATAATGGATAGAGTGGGAATTTCTAAAAAATCCATGATCACAAACCAAGTGTCATGGATGTGTAAAGATGTGACATCTTCATCATTTTTGTTTTAGTTCATCACAAACAAGCACTCATAGTGGTTCATTATAGAAGTGATATTGGACCCAAAGATCTATTAAGGGTCCTTAGAAGCAGACCTAGGCTACAAAAACATTGGTAACCCAAAAAAATTATGAGCCTCAGGGGATGGCATATGGAGCTAAGTATGGAAGAGTATATACAGTGGAGGAGGTTCCACTTATTGGTAGATTGGTACCTTCTACAATTAGAGGTTTTTTTATTAGCTTTACATTTTAGTCTTTTTTTATAAAATATGTTCCCATTATTTTATATCTTCTCATGTTGTTGTTGGACTATATTTACACATTATTTTATCCTATTTGTTATTATCACTTGATATTCCTTTTGGAATGAAAGTAAAAAATCTCTAGAAGTGTCTTGAAGGCCAATTAGTTTTCACTAAATATGAAGATATGTTGGAATTTATTGTAATATAGATGAATAGTTTCGATGTGATATTCAAGATAGAAAATTTGGCCAGTTATAGAGCTAAAATTGACTGTTACTAGAGAAATATATCTTCATCCATGCCTATGGGATATTTTTTTGAGTTGACCAATGAGTGGGATGTTAGAGAAGGCAGGATATGACCATACATGAGCCAGATTCATGATTTCATGGTGCAAGTTATAGGCTTTTATCTTGTAGTATAGTAAACATTAGGTCCCTTTATATTTCACTCCAATAGTATATTTTTATCCGGATGTCTTACCATATGACTTTTCATGAATTTATCTAGATAAATAAATTATGTTTGATGTAGATATTAATATAGAGGGGAACGTTTCATACTTGCCTCTTGTTCTATTTTTTTTGAATGTTTTTTTAGGAATACCAACTCAATGAGTCCATACCAATACGAGAGGTAGCTCTTGAAGTCATCTAGTGGATATATCCCCAGAGGTCGTCTTATATATGACATGCCAGATAAATGAAGGTATCCCATGTTTCCACATCTAACCAATTTAAGTGCCTATCCCTTGAACAAAACAACACATACCTTCTTTATATTAGGATGGTTGAAAAGGAAACTCACCACATCCACTCAAATACCCAAGAGATACATAGTACGTCTCTCATTCACCCTATCCACTTTCATCAACTTTTGATACCAATTCCATAAAATTTATAAGAAAATTCATTCCTACCCTAGTTATCTAAGACCAGGCATCCAAAAGAGTAGCCCACTGGGGGTATCCATCTATGAGACATGATGGAAGGACCGCATCCCAACTATTGTAAATATTTATTAACCCAATGACTACATCTCATTTGTTTCGTTGAACCAAATCCAAATTATAAATATCTTGATGTTTCAGATCCTATAAAAATAATCATTATTAACTATGGAATCACAGGGATATCCATTACATATAGGTATAAGGGAATTTTTATCATTTTTATCAATAGATATATATCTGATACGGGTTACATCCCACTAAAACGTACAACAAGAACATTCTCCCCAAATAGTATAATGTTTTTTGTCCCATAAAATAGAATACACCACTGATTAGGATCACTAGTTCACCTGCATATCTTTAAACGTCTTTCAATAAAATATGAGGAATTTATTCTTAGTTTAGATATATTAACTCTTGAATATTGTGATTATAAAATCCTTAAATATATTTATATTTAATAGTATGAACTATATTTTTCCCCAAAATTTATGAATAAGGGGTCAATGATACCTTTACAACATCTACTTGAGGCATTATCAACCCAGTTGGCATTTTAGAGTGAAATTTTGAGGCATCATATTCTTGATTTCAATAGTAGATCCAATCTCAAGGGTCAACATTGAGACTCAAATAAATTTATACCAGTCTTATGATTTATATAAGAAAGGTTGTTTTTATGTACTAATCTAGAAATCCCCTTATGTAAGAAAAGACAGTTTTTCCTATATAATTGATTGCTCATATCTAGTAAGATAATGGGGGTCTTTGGAAAATAATTGTGGGAATTATTCTAGGATATTTTCCATGCAGTGATGTAAAAAGACCCCCATACAGAGGTCCTTTTTTTAGTTAAGTCCCCCAATCAATAATGTTGAGATCATTTTTCTATACTTTACCCCCTCATCGGGTGAATTCCAAGCATATTTTTACCACACTCTAGCCCATAGGTTTGGGGGAATTTTAATATCTCGCCCCCTTCATTGAGTGCATTCTAGATGTTGTTTGGCCTTAATAATTACCAATAAATTTCTCAGATACTTTATTCCTTCAATATATAGGATCTGACATCATCATCTAGTCCATATAGTTCTTTAGCATATTCTTTTAAAAGTGCAAATAATATGGTAATGTCTCTCTTGAGGAAAAATTAAAGGTGTATCCCTTACAGCTATAGCATGTCTCCTGGTATTTTTCCAATGGCATGAAGAATGATTTTATCGAGCATCAAAGAATATTAAAACATTGATAGGTATATTTGATATTCCTTTTCGATTACTTCCCATACCATAAATTTAATTGGTATAAAATAAGTAATTTCATTTCCATTAAGGGATGAATTCGTATGCATATTGAGGAGGGGATATTAAAGACACTGAATTCTAAATCTCAACTTCATTCATGGTAACACAAAGAATAGAATGAATGATCTTTGTGAAAGAATCTGGGACACCCATCTCTTAGTAATATATGGAATAAGGTCAATTACTTTATTTATGATCATATGGAAGCAAAATTCACATGATAAATAAATAAAAACCATCCCAATATCATGTGGATTAAGTGACCCGATAAAGCAGTCATGAGTTTCTATATCAATTACTTACATACCATTGGTTCTTAGGGAATAAATTTTTTGTATTCTATGCCTTAATAGATTGGGTCCAAAAGATAATAGATAAATGTTTTATAGTGTAATAGAATACCAATACCCATGGAACATGTATATGGTCATCATCACTATGTTAGAAAGGCCTCCCTCTTAAAAAGTTATTTCAGTGTCAGGTTTCTACCACATGATGTTAAACAGAAAAGTACACATCATCACCGAATGACATTCAACTATAGGGAACACATCCTGGTCATTTTATGTTAAACTCTGTAACATCAGATCCCTTGGTGCGTGAATTTCAACTTGAATTCCTAACTTCCTCACTAAATTTTGTTCAACTACATCATCACGATCCTTTACTTATGATGATACACTTCAAGATATGGGGTCACATTGTGGGTTCTAGCTTCCATTTTAACCCATTAGCTAGATCTGTATGGGAATTTTTTATGTATGGGTTTACCACCTCATGTTTAGATCTCCCCAACAATGCTATAATATAAATAATTTATATCACCTCATCTTGGCACTAGAACCCCATCTATATTAGGTTTCCTTCCTCCTTAATCTAGGATAAGTCATCATCAAAAATTCAATATAAATGAGTCAAATATGTATAGAAAATGAAATTTCTATATCCCAATGTGAGAGTTAGATATTTAAAGGAACCAAATATTAGAACTATATTGATATTGATTCTTATTCTGGGGGATACGTATTGACTCTTGGATTTTATATTTCATGACCAACCAGGAATCTTCATCACTTTTAACCATGTTCCTCTATGAGAGTCAAATTCATATTAAGATTCATGCTCACATTGAAATGTGAATTCCCCCACATGTTCCATGTCAATACCCCTCATGATATTTAATCAATTTCCTAGTTTTATCTTATTTTACACACTGAGAATAGATCATGTGATACTAGATGACCTGATGATTCAATATGAAATGGTCAATTGAGATTCCTTTTATTCAATGATAGGGATATCTATCCTTGTCACATAATGAAAAACTGCCAATCATAAGGTCTTGAAAATGATTATAGCATCTCTTTTGGTGATTCCATACTAAATAATTAAATTTTTCATCTATTATCAAAGATAATGTGTTCAATACACATTAGAATAACCTTTAGGGTACTCAAACCCTTTTTGAATATTACATTCTCAATATACCAAATTGATGTCACTGATATTAGAGTTAGTATCCACTAATTCCATAAGTTGATGCACTTCTCGTGAAACCCCGTAAACATGATCCATTACTATTGGTTCTCCCTAGTGGCATATTATTAACAGGGTTCGACTGATCTAAAGGGACCCTACTAGTATTTTTGGTGAATAACACAATTTCCTTTGATATTGTGACATAGGGGATATTTTTGTTCTATAGGGATGCTCCCCCTTAACCGTATATGTTATCTTCTTGATTATAAGTGGCACTAGTTTTATCCATTACTAATGGCCAACCTACTTCAACATATCTCCACCTTTCATTGACCCAGGTATTCTTGGGTTATGGTTTAAATAGCCCATAACCCAATAATTCAAGTGAATTTGAATACCTTTGATGTTAAACTTCTATGCATCATTCCCATTGTAAAATCAATATAATAACATCATATTTTTATACCCTTCTAGATAAGGGTATGAATCTCCTGTGTCGACCTAGATTCTTTGAATTGGTCAATACTCTCTATAACCACACTACTCTAAAACATTATGACCTTAAACATTATCCCTTAATAGTCCTTGTTTCATATTCTTAAACATCATAACATATGATATATGTTCTAAGACATTAAGCTTCTTAGAGTGTGTCATAAAATGGGTCTCATAACCTATACGAGAGCTATATCCATGTAAGTATATGTGGAACCTTACCCTATCCATGAAACTATGATAGGATTTAATGTTTCATACCTATGTTAGTAAAGAATATGGAAATTCACCTCTCCTACAAGAGACCTTGATCTATATAGGGGACCCTTCGCTGACTATGAATTCATGGTTCACATAGTTAAGGAGAAAAAATTCCCCTTCCTATATATGAGCTACATTTATGGTGTGGATCTATATAAGAACTATGTGTCTCTTGATTCCTGAAAATCAAGATATGTAGTGACATCTAGGATCTCCCATCATGGACCCAGCCATTAGTTCTTTTTTATCCCAAAATTTCTCAATCAAGAATAAGGTTCAAATGAACATATCCCATATAATCATGAATTTTTAAACGTTTCCAAATGATTATATTTATAATACATTGAACTCTATAACATTTTTTCCATTATACATGACCTTATAAATTTCATAGGAGTATATTCTATATAACCCAAAACTAAAAATTACTTCTCCTCATATGTTTTAAATATCAATATGAACAAATTTACTTTTAAAAACTATTTTTATCATGATTCCTGTTATTTTGGGATATATAGTGAAATCTAGATCTTCCACTCAAGGCCTATCCGCATGTTTTAAAAAGGATATGTTTCTCCCTTTTCACACCATAATATAAAATATCATTACCATGTATTATTATTTGAGAATTTATTCATTCATGTTGGTTATTCTCTTACTCAACATCGAGATAAGGTCCCAAAACATTGTATGTGGATTGGATTCTTATGAAACCAATCACATTCCTTGTTGACATGACATTAAAAAACAAATAATATGAATCCTTACTATATGACATTAAATCATATGGTCACCCTCCCCACCGCATAATGTTAAACTTTCAGGTGGAATTCCACACTACATGACTCTATACTATTCAAAGTGGACCATTATATATGGCCTCTTTCTCATTTTAAATAGTGTTTTATCCATGTAGGAGTATTTTCCACATGGTCATCCTATACCATAGAGCATTAATTCCCTATATTCCTTTTATACAAGATAGATCTATATAGAGAATCATTAATTTATAGAACAACATGAAAGATTTATTCCTATAATATGAGATATGTAATGACATCAAGGTACTCTACCATGGACACAACCACTATCCTTTTAATAAAAATTTGGACATTCCCCTCCTACATTTGAGTCAAATATGGGTTTTAGATTTCGATGTGGGTTCTCTAGTCTATAGACCTACGCTAAGAATAAAATGACCATTTCTTATACATATGAGTTAGATCTATTTAGTTGAACCTTATTTATAATAACTATATGTTTCTTGATTCATGTTATAAAATGATACTTAGTGACCTCAAAATTTCTTAATCCTTAGTCCAATTAAAATGACAAAAATAAAAATTCCCTTTTTTGTATATCTCCTTTATACATGTTTAATATATATAGGACCCCTTTACCTTTAAGAATTTTCTATGAGTTGATTCCTATTTATTCAAGATATGTAGTCACACATAGACCACTATTCAAAGGCCCAGACGTAATTTCATGGGAAAATGAAATGCCATGTTCCTGCATATGAGCTCAATCGATGCTTGGAACTTCTTATATAAGAACTATATATTGAATGGTTCTTGAACTTCCATGATATATAGAGATTCTTGGGTTTATTATCCTTTTATAAATTTTAGGTTCCCCACAATTATAATATTTTTGGGTTCTTGGTCCATATGAAAATCATTCTCCCTCTATTAGGTTCATGATTTTTAAAATGTCCCCTCAAATGAAAGCCTTTCCCAGTGTGAGAGAGTAACACCCCAAGTTTTTATGAATTATTATTTTTTAATAAATTAAAATTATATTATTTATTACATTAAACTCTAAACCAAGTTAATCTTTCTTTATACGCTATAACAAGTTAGTCTTTCACTACATGCAATATCGGTGTAGCTTGCGTTACATGCAATACAAAGTTTCTATGAAAGAGAATTTTATTATTTTAAACAAGATGGTTATAACATGGTTATAAAACATATTAATATTAAAATTAATAACTAAATTTTAAATATTATTCTTTATATTTTCACATAGATCAAACTTATTTATAATAATATATATGATTTTCGGTAATTTTTATATGTTTTGACAAAATACAGTTTTCTAAAAAGAACTGATATTTATGTCTTTCTATAAACAATAATAAAATTAATTTTGGAAATTTTTTAATTTAATTATATAAAATAAAATTAATTTTTTAATTCAGAATGTAAAGTTTATATTTGGGTGAATTTTTGTGATTTTTCTGAAATGTTTCTTTTTTATATGAATAGTGAAAAATAAATAATTTATTTGAAAACATATTTTTTTCTTATTTATTTATATTGTTAAATAATATTTTAATTTGATTTTAAAGTGAAGTTTGATTTATTATATATCAGTTAATCCAATTATGGTCATTGGATCTAATTTTCATTGAAATTAGATATGAAAACGATTTAAACTTTTTAACTGTTCTTCTTAATAACCAGTTGTCACACAATGTCTATGAGATAAATTTTAAATCTATTCAAGCCAATTCTATAAATTTAATTTTTAAAAATGGATATAAATATTTATGATAAGTATGGAATTTTTGGTCCAATGAGATCAACTAAATTTCTTCACTAAAATGATTAATGAAAACATTTAAAATTAATTACAGAGATTAAGGTAAAAAAAGGGTTTACTTAATGATTAATCTTAGAATATAAGTTGTATAAATGACCCCACACTTTTCCAAAACCCATTTGATGGACATTATACACCATCACAACCTTAGGGTCTACTATTATGAGTTATTGGGATATTATTCAATTAAATTGAATAATATAATAAATTGAGTAAGGGAAAAGACAAAAAAGACCCTTCCTAAAATTTAACATTTTTAAAGCCATGAGATATGGACAGAAAACTCATTAGTTAATTCGTACACATTATTTGGAAATTAAAAAGTTTTTATTTACATCATATTAATTTATATTTAATTTTTAGTGATGATTTTGTTAGATTAACTACTTAGGATTACCAAATGCAGTATTTATTTAATTAATGATTAACTGAAATAAATGATACTAAAAATATTAAAAGTGGAGTAAATTGATTAAATTAATTTATTTAACTTTATAGATGATTATATCATTATAAAAATGTCTGAAAATAATAGATTCAAATTCCACATTTTTCTTGATATTTTTCAATTTAAATGAGATTAATGATGTCAAAATTTACATTAATTATAAATACCACAACCCTAGTTTTCTAGAGAAGGTGACTTACTTTATTACATTATCATAATATGCATATAATTAATATCCAAAGGTAACAAATATTTGTGTACCTTTTTAAAACAAGATACAAACATAAGATTAAAATTACAACTTGAAATGAAATACAGCATAGAAACTCTTTTGGGAACATTTCTATTCTTCAAGAATATACATGTATGTCCATCATATTATAAATCATGGAATTAATCCTAGGGAAAAAAGTATGCTTAAGAAAATGGTGAGTTCATATTCTTAGTAAGTTTAATAAATATAGTGGATTATATAATAAACAAACATAAATAATCAGGATATGGGAATAACTAAAAACACATTCCATAAAAACAAAATCTTGAGCATAATATGAAAGTAACAAAATATGATCAAATAATGCAACATAAATAATTACATACTGATTAAAATTAACCATGGATATTTTACTAGTCAAATAAACTCATTTAATATCAAACAATAATCTCATAATTAGGGAATGAATAATGAGAAACATCATAAACATACCATCAGGGTCTCATCAAACAAGTCTACATAAAGGGGCAAGGTCTTGGCCAAAACCCGATTTAGTTTGTCTCATGAGACCTACCGATTAATCAAGTGGAAATAATGGGCCCGTCATTACACTTTATATTTCCAATTAATTACTCATAAGAATGGTTTGAAATATAATCAATATATTCATTCATATGTAATTAGTATATGAAATATAAATAATTCCCCCAGTCAGAAAAAATATTCATAAAGTACCAAGAGTAATATAGAGAATGTTATTAATATAGTACATAC
Source organism: Viscum album (assembly GCA_963277665.1). Taxonomy (NCBI): domain Eukaryota; kingdom Viridiplantae; phylum Streptophyta; class Magnoliopsida; order Santalales; family Viscaceae; genus Viscum; species Viscum album. The sequence continues at coordinate 2,041,191,289 of OY728142.1, read as the reverse complement.
ATAGTTAGAATGATCATAAAAATTAAATAAAATTTGGTATATGTTTTCATAAGAGATAAACCTCAATTAATCAATAGAAATTAATATAAGGGTTACCCATAGAAATAAATGGGTATTGTAAACATGTCATAAGGGATAACAAATATGTGTATCATAATAGTGTCCATGAAAGAATGAATTTAAATCAAACATAGAAATTAATAATGTAAAATAGTAATATATCATGAAAAATGATGACCAAATGAAGATAAAACAAATAAAAATAGAGTTTAACAAACAATATAAATGTTTCATTTCAATGCGGTTTAAGGGAAAATATAAAAGAGACATTAAAGTAGACAAATGAATAATTGTTTTCATGAAACTAGAAATAAACAAAGGTAGTTTTTCACGATAAAAAATGACTTTAGATAGATACAGGTGAATTAAAACATATAATGGAGTGTACATAAACATGGATAAGAAATTAGAAATTCACCTTTAATCTATCTTTATTATTTGGAGGTATTGAAAATGGAACCTTATAAAACGTGTATTTTCACATAAAAGAAATAATAATTAATCTAGGTACATATGTTTTGAACATACACCTAGAATTTATGAGTAGTAAGTAATAATAATTAATAATTACATTGGGATAAAAAGTGATAAATCATAACCTAAAAGAAAAAATGGATGTTTGGGGAGAATCCCTTACCTTATGTTGAAAGTGTTCTTCATTTTCACTTAATGACTTGGATTATGAAATCATATTCATTAATAATTTAATTCAAATCCTATTAAACATATATTTTATTTATTAAGATTTTATTAAGTTCATTTATCACCTTTTTTAAGAGTTATAAGATTTAATTTTTTTATTTGTAAGTGTTTGTTTCCTTAGTTTTAATTATTGGTTCACTTGTATAAATTTATGAAAGATCATTTAAAATGGGAATAGTTGTCCAAAATTGAAAAAATATGTTATTAATGACCTTAAAAAATATTAAATGGTCTTATATATAATTTTTTCTTAGATATGATGTAACACCGCAGGTAAATAAAGAATATAACATTTTTACATTTTTCCATATTTGTGAATAAACTATTAATATTACTTTAAATGGGACTCTATGCTTGATGGCGTACCCAATACGCAACAATGAGTTTCTTGGGAATCTTACGTTGCACTCTAATAATAAAATAATATTATTTTAAATGGTAGTTAATGCCTAGCCGTTGTAATGGCGGGAATGAACAGAACTAACTAAAAAATGATTATATATGTATTTCAAATATTTTTACTCTTTACAATAAATGTTAGAGGATTAAAAATGCGAATGAATCCAATTTTAAGCGTAAACATTCTAATACTCTTTAAAAGGTTGATTAACCGCCTTTTGATGGAGAACCTCTTTTAAATCCACTTTTTGACAATTTTATGTGTTATATTTGACAAAATAAAATTCTTCTTTAGAATCGGGACATCAAAATTTACTTTGTGTAAATTTTTGGTATTTTTCCGATAAATTTCATTTTTTAATGAATAGTGAAAAATATTGTATTTTAATTCAAAACCTTTTTTTAATCTAATTTATTTATATGATTAGATTATATTTTGAATTGGTTTTTAAGTTCAACAAGAATATATTTTTACCATTTAATCCAATAGTGGTCGTTGGAATTAATTTCACTTTGAAATTGGATTTAAACTAGTGTCAATCTTTTGATACTTATTGTTTCATAAAAACACACCATTTGCTTTGACAGCGGGAATTGATTATTAAATTAATTAATGTAACTTATATGTTTTGATTTTTTTTAAAATATACATCATTTTTTAATTAGGAATATCAAATATAGCTTAGGGTTAAGTTTTGGTATTTTTCTGAAAAACATCAATTTTTGATGAATAGTGAAACCACTAAGTGGTACTTAAAAAACTGATTTTTTGTTTAAATGAAATTTCACCACCTCTATGTTTTGAATTTTAAAAATCTGACATACATGGTTGTCATTAAAAAGTAAAATGTGGTTCAATGGGATTATAATAATTTTTTTAGTGAATAGTAACTTTTAAGTTTTTAATCGCGATTAGAGATAATCAGTGTAATTTAAGGTAAAAATATTGTTTTAATAATATGAAATGACCTAGACACATGTCCTAACCTTATTAGATGTGTCATGGCCGACCAATAAAACCGATGGGTCGATTTTTGGGAACCCATGGAGCCACTTGGGTAAGATAATGACATTAATGCCATTTATTTAAAGTAAAATTAAAAATGTCACAAATATGAGTTGTTTTACTAAAACAATTTTTACATGGGATTATATAAGTCGGATATTTGACTATAAATAGTCATTAGAAAGATAAAAATATTTACTACATCATGATTTTTGTTTTATGATTTTTATATATTAAATAAATTAAATTATTAATGACACCATGATGATGCAGTGATTACCTCATTATTTAACGATTTAAATAAAATGAAAATATAATGTAAAATCTAAGACCTACACTTGTCAAAAACATATTGGATGGGTGTATTTAGAACTATTATAACTTTATCCTTGAAATATATAATTTTGGGACCTTTAAAACCCAAAAAGAATATTGTAATAAAGTATTCTTTTATAACGTTCCAAGAGTGCCCCTCCTCTCCTCTTATAAAAGGCCCCCACATCTACCACCTTACCAACACTTCCAAAGCCTTTGCCTCAGACAAACCCTACCTATTTCATCTATCCACATCCCTCTATTCATCCTTGAAGCCTCACTTTGGGAAAAATCTTTTCCAAGGAAGCCTTTGAGCTTAAATCAAGAAGAGTTACCCGTTTTAAAGGTAGTGTTTTCTCTTGTGTTATTATGTTTTATTTTGCTTCTCCGACCCCATAAACTCTTTTTATTCTTTTCTTTTGTAACAACACCAGTATCTTCAATATACTAGGATGTTTTTATGTGAAGTAATCGAGCTTAACTTACACACACCTTCATCAAATGGTTAAAGAACATACTATTTTTGTGGTTGGTGATTTTCTCCCTCACGAAACGATGATTGTTCAATATTCTGTTAACACCTTTAAAGGTGGTCATTATGATGTAACTGTATTTTATATATGATATATATGGTATATATGTTTACTATATGCTTCTGTATTTTATATTTAAAACATACAATTATTTTTTTTCTTGTTGTGCAAATGCGCTAATTTCATATGAGGAAGTGTGGACTACCGCCCCCTCAAGTGATGTGACTCATTAATGCAATACATGGAATGTAAAAAGAATGAAATTAATGAACATATGTGACATATATAATATATATATTATAATTTAATTATAATATATGTATATCGCATTTATTTTTAATTCCATTAATATGAAAAAAATGAAAGTAGTGTTCATGCGTACGTATGACCTAACGTCTCCATGAACGGTGCTTTTCATTTTTTATCTCCAAATGTTATGGAATAGTGTAAAATGAATATTTACTGGATATATATGATATTTAAATCATTAATAATATTCTGTAAATTATTTACTTATAACTACATGGGCAATCATTTTCACACAAGTTCATTTGTTTTACTCATGTACCAAACATCGACGAAAACATCTGATATGAACTAACATTATTAAACAATTATTATAACATTATAATATGTGATATTAACTGAATAATAATCTTTAAAGGAGGTACTTAAGCAATTATAAATTGACCAAATTTTATTATTCATGAATATAAGGAAACGAACAAGACAAGTCGGACTTGAGGTAAGGGATCCGACCCCTCTCTTTCTTTTAAAGTACACTCTTTTATGTCATTCCTTTTAAGCTCGTATTTCTTATGATTGGGATGTTCTTTTATATTAATATAATGTAATTTTAATGTTCATTTGATTAGAGAACCTATTTTTTCTCATCAATCCATTTTGGATGTTTTGATTGGCATAGTTAGGCTGCCAAAATTTCGTAAGAGATCCAACCTCGATCATTCTTTTTAAGTACTCTCCTTTATGTCACTTCTTTTAAGCTCCTATTTTTTATGTTGGGGGATGTTCTTTTATATTCCTCATGATTTAAATTTTATGTTAATATGATGAGAGACACTATTTTTTCTCATGAATCCATTTTTGGAAGTTTTAGGTGGCATCGTTAGGCTGCCGAGTTTTCGTAAGGGATTTTTCATCTCACTTTTATTCTTGTGAGATTTATGATACATTTTCCACCATTTCCTTTGAGTTGTATATGTACTTCCCATTATTCTACTCTTTGTGTGATATACTTTCGTTTATGAGTATTTACATCAATATTGTATTTTCCTTCTTTCATGGGGTGTATATTTCGAAAGATACCCAAGTCGGTAAGAGAACTTTTCACCCTGCTCTTTTTAAAAGACTTCTTTTGTTGGGTCTTTTAATTTACATACTGTAATGTTGAGATATGTTCTTATATATCCTTATTGTTGTAAATTTTATGTCCAAGTGATGAGATACCATTTTATCTCTCATCAACTAATTTATGGATTTTAAAGTGACGCCGTTAGACTGTTGAATTTTACCAAGGGAACTTTTTAACCCAATTTCAATTTCATTGGGTTCAACATGTAGTTATTGAATATGTCATCCTTTGAATATGTGTGAATGACCTTTGATTATTTTACACTTAATATGCACTTATATTTGGTGTATTTATATTTGTCACACATAATTTTGAGACTGATTTATCCTTAATTTAAGGATACCTTCTTGATAAGAGATTTCATCTCATTTTACCTTGAGACTTCATTGTTGTTATGCACTAATTAACTCTTATATGGTGTATATACTTCCCATTGGAATATTATATAATGAATCCATTTATTCTCATGATATTATAATGTTCTGATTAAATTTTATTCCTCAATTATTGTATTCAAGTGTCTCTCATTTTGTTAAAATCCCTTTAACTAAAATATCATTTTAAATGTTTTAATTATTTATTTTTATAAATATTTCTCATTAGTATCCATGTTTTCAAAATGGTTTTAGGGATTCATTTATATGGATATTAATGGTTTAAAATTTTAAAATCATAAAAGTTGTATGGGACACTTTGATTCAAAAATCTCTTTATTAAATGTTTTAAATGGTTTTGAAAATGGTTTTTAGAATGAATTCATTACTTTAATATCTTAAAATGTTATATTGTTATTGTAATGTGGAAATGTTATATTTCCTTTATGCTTAAGTTATGTTCTATGATTACGTTATGGTTCTTGGGAATTGTTTATGAAGACGGGTGGTTCTGTGATAAACTAAGGGCGGGTGAGCCTGATATAGCTCTCTAATGAATTGGGTAACGTGAAGGAGTTAAACGTTAAGGTTTCTCCAAAGAGATTTAGGGAATATACTATGATGGGTATTCCAAATTTAACCAAGAGGGATACTCCCTGTGTAATAATGTTATAAATGTCTCAAGTTACCTTTATGTCTTATGATTTCTTTGACTTATTCATGATTTGATGAGGTATGTTAATGTGATTATGTTTTATGGGTATAGTATGATTTCATTCATATGTACATGTGAACTCTTGTTTCCTTCCCATATTTTTATAACCCTTACTGAGCTTTTTATGCTCATCCCAAGTTTTTGAAATGTTTTCCACATGTTAAGGGAATGGTACATGATATGATGATATTGTCAAGGAAGTTTCAAGAAAGAATCGATGTTTTATTTAAAATATGTTTCCGTTGATGGGAAAAATGAATACTATCTTTTATTGTAACCACTTTGTTTAAATGTGGGATGTAATGCATGTTTTATTATCTAATTCTCGAAAACTCTAAACCTGAAAAGATCTTCATGGTGTATTCTTGAAATATCTCAATATTAACTAATGTTTAAGGCTGGGGCCTTATAGTTGGTAATAGGGGTCGGTTTAGACAACTTTAGGGATTATGAGTTTTTGATAGACACATGATTAGTCCCTATATCTATTATTTTAGATAAATCCTTGTATTATAACTTTTTTTCAGGTCGAGTAAAGTCGGTTACGAATGGAAGGAGAAGGATCTCAAACTACATTCTTATCTCTTCCCGATGACATACTTCTAATAATTATTGCAAGGTCATGTTTGGATGATTGTGAAACTGTTTCTAGAATAAAACTCAGTTGCAAGTAGTTTTTTGAGATATCAAACACCTACACTATACCTAGTTATCATCGTGGATCATGGGTTGTATTTCGACAAATACTATTTTCACAATATTCTCATATTTTCAAGAAAGATAAATATTATCAAGGTATTTTCAAATATTTTACCTTATCACATGAATTTGAAGCATATTATGATTTTAAAAATGGTGCTGAGGAAGGAGACCCTTGCTCAACCTATTTATATTTACTTTTAAAATATATTCATTCAGCACATAATTATGGTATTTTAAAAGGGCCAATAATAGAAAGTTTCAACTCAAATTCTGTCTGACTATTTTATATAAATCATGTTTTATCAGATGCTTTGGATTTATATGTCATACATGATTATTTTCCAAAACTGTTTTTCTGTGAACACCCATATGACCCAGGTTGTACAAGGTGTATTTGGATGGAGGAAGCAAATGATTTTGAAGGATCTCTAAATCACTATTGTAATGCATGGGACTTCTACCTACGTGAGAAAGATGACGATGAAACCGAGTGGACGCCATGATCAAGGTATGATGTTATTCATTTTGGAAATCGTTTTATTTTAACTTATGGTGGTGAAATAAGACTTCAAGAATTATGATGTTGAGATCGTAACAAATTTGGATGAAAATGAGAGGTATAAGGAAAATATTGAGGTTAAAACATGTTAGGGTTATTTTTGGAGTTTTATAAAAAGGACAACATGAAGACTGTGTGACAAACCGTCATGTCAGACAAAGATATGGGAATCGAACCCACAACCAATGTGCGACTGGTATTTATCACCTACCACTAGACTACGTGAAGTCCCTAGTTAGTATAACTTATTCTTTTTATTTAGATGATTTTATGAATTAAGAGTAAGTTGATTTTGGGTTATCTATGGAAATTATTAACCTATCATGGAGGGTATGTGATTAGGTTAATTACTTTTCAATATGAGACTTTAAGAGAAACTGATGTTATTTGGAGATAAGTGTTAATTTGTACCTTGGAAGACTATGTGATTAAATCCTTCAGGTATTTGGGTTTCAATCTTAGTTTGGTTTAATTTGAATAATTTTATGGACAAATTGTTTATTGAATTGTCTTTGTTGAACATTGGGTATTGTTGGACAAATTTTGGAGATTAATAATAGATTTTTTATCCTTTTTGGGTATCATCTGATCACATACTAACCTTTTAGGTTTTAGTTTTGGTTAAGGTCTAAATACATGGGAAGTATATAGTTATATTTTGTGGATTAGGTGATTCTCTAGTAGTTGATTATAGCTCTCTTAATGTAAACATGTCTTCCTAAATACTCATCATTTGGGGAAAGTACGGGTTTGTGTAAGAAATCTAGTAAAATTTTAAAGTCAACATGAAAAGTAAGTATGTTTACTTAAGATCAAAAATAAACTCCTCAATGAAAAGTAACTTAAAATTTTTTTTTTCTATTAACTTTTCCTACAGGGGAATCGAATACTGTTTAACCCACCACAAGTATGTGATTTTCTTGTGGTTAACTTTCTCCTAAACATGTTTTCTATCACTCTCCCTCAGAACATGACGCTTTGTTTTTTCCTTCTTATCCATGATTTCCTAAATGGAATCCTAGTATGGGTTAACTCTGGTGACCTTTTTACTTCTATTTCTTTATTTTAAATTGATCGTTTTACTGACTCTTGTTCTGATGTGGGATTTTCAATGAAGTTTTCAAGCCCAATTTTAAAATTGTGAGGATGCAATTCCCAAAAGGGGGGAAGGATGTAACACCCGAGGTAAATAAAGAATATGACATTTTCATATTTATCCATATTTGTGAATAAAATATTAATATTACTTTAAAGGTGATTTTATGCTCGATGGCGTACCCAATACGCAACAACGAGTTTCTTGGGAATCTTACATTGCACTCTAATAATAAAATAATATTATTTTAAATGGTAGTTAACGCCTAGCCATTGTAATGGAAGGAATAAACAGAACTAACTACAAAATTATTATATATGTTTGTCAAATATTTTTACTCTTTACAATAAATGTTAGAGGATTAAAAATGCGAATGAATCCAATTTTAAGCGTAAACATTCTAATATTCTTTAAAAGGTCGATTAACCGCCTTTTGATGGTGAACCTCTTTTAAATCCCCTTTTTGACAATCTTATGTGTTATATTTGACAAAATAAAATTATTCTTTAGCATCGGGACATCAAAATTTACTTTGTGTAAATTTTTGGTATTTTTCCGATAAAGTTCATTTTTTTAATGAATAGTGAAAAATGTTGTATTTTAATTCAAAAAAAAATTTCAATCTAATTTATTTATATGATTATATTATCTTTTGAATTGGTTTTAAAGTTAAATTAGAATATATTTTTACCATTTAATCTAATAGTGGACGTTGGAATTAATTTCATTTTGAAATTGGACTTAAACTAGTGTCAATCTTTTGATACTTATTGTTTCATAAAAACACGCTATTTGCTCTGACAGCGGGAATTAATTACTAAATTAATTAATGTAACATATATGTTTTTAATTTTCTAAAATAGACATCATTTTTCAATTCGGAATATTAAATATAGCTTATGGTGAAGTTTTGATATTTTTCTGAAAAACTTCAATTTTTGATGAATAGTGAAACCACTAAGTGGTACTTAAAAAACTGATTTTTTGTTTAAATGAAAATTTACCACCTCTGGGTTTTGAAGTTAAAAAATCCGACATACATGGTTTTCATTAGGAAGTAAAATTTTGTTCAATGGGATTAAAATAATTTTTTTGGTGAATAGTAACTTTTAAGTGTGTAATCACGATTAGAGATAATTAGTGTAATTTAAGGTAAAAAAAATGTTTTAATAATATGAAATGACCTAAACACGTGTCCTACCCTTATTGGATGTGTCATGGCCGACCACGACAACCCATGGGTCGATTTTTGGGACCCCATGGAGCCACTTGGGTAAGATAATGACATTAATGCCTTTTATTTAAAGTAAAAGTAAAAATGTCACAAACAAAAGTTGTTTTACTAAAACAATTTTTACATGGGGTTATACAAGTAAATTTTTGACTATAAATATTCATTACAAATATAAAAATATTTAATACATCATTATATTTTTTTATGATTTTTATAAATTAAATAAATTAAATTATTTATGACACCATGATGATGCAGCGAGTACCTCATTATTTAACGATTTAAATAAAATGAAAATATAATGTAAAATCTAAGAACTACACTAGTAAAAAACCTATTTTATGGGTGGATTTAGAACTCTTATAATCTTATCCTATTAATATATAATTTTGGGACCTTTTAAATCCAAAAATCATATTGTAATAAAGTATTCTTTTATAACTTTCCAAGGGTGCCCCTCCTCTTCTCTTATAAAAGGCCCCCACCTAATCCACCTTACCCACACTTCTAAAGCCTTTGTCTCGGCCAACACCTGCCCATTTCATCTATAAAAATCCCTCTCTTCATCAGTGAAGCCTCACTTTGGGCCTAATCCTTTCCAAGGAAGCCTTTGAGCTTAAATCAAAGAGAGTTACTCGTTTTAAAGGTAGTGTTTTCTCTTGTGTTCTTATGTTTTATTTTTATTCTCCAACCCCCTAAACTCTTTTTATTATTTTCTTTTGTAACAACACCAGTATCTTCAATATACTATGATGTTTTTATGTGAATTATTCGAGCTACACTTACACACACCTTCGTCTAATGGTTAAAGAACATACTATTTCTGTGGTTGGCGATTTTCTGCCTCACGAAACGATGATTGTTCAATAATCTTTTAACACTGTTAAAGGTGGCCATTATGATGTAACTGTATTTTATATATGATATATATGGTATTTGAGTTTACTATATGCTTCTGTATTTTATATTTAAAACATACCTTTATTTTTTTCATGTTGTGCAAATGCGATAATTTCATATGAGGAAGTGCGGACTACCGCCCCCTCAAGTGATGTGACTCGTTAATGCAATACATGGAATGTATAAAGAATGAAATTAATGAACATATGTGACCTATATAACATATATATTACAATGGAATTATAATATATATATATATATCTCCTTTATTTTTAATTCCATTAATATGACAAAAAAATGAAAGTAGCGTTCATGCGTACGTACGGCCTACCGTCTCCATGAACAGTGCTTTTCATTTTTTATCTCCAAATATTATGGAATAGTATAAAATTAATATGTACTTGATATATATGATATTTTAATCATTAATACTATTATGTAAATTATTTACTTATAACTACATGGGAAATCATTTTCAAACAAGTTCATTTTTTACTCATGTACCAAACATCGGCAAAAACATCTGATATGAACTAACATTTTTAAACAATTATTATAACATTATAATATGTGTTATGGACTGAATAATAATATTTAAAGGAGGTCCTTATTAAATTATAAATTGACCAAATATTATTATCCATGAATATAGAGAAACGAACAAGACAAGTCGGACTTGAGGTAAGGGATCCGACCCCTCTCTTTCTTTTAAAGTACACTCTTTTATGTCATTCCTTTTATGCTCATCTTTCTTATGATTGGGATGTTATTTTATATTAATCTTACTGTACTTTTTATGTTAATATGATGAGAGACCCTATTTTCTCTCATCAATCCATTTTGGAAGTTTTGATTGGCGCTGTTAGGCTGCCGAATTTTCGTAAGAGATCCAACCTCTCTCTTTCTTTTTAAGTACTCTCCTTTATGTCACTTGTAACGCCCCGACCCCAGTTACCCAAGGTTGGTGCATTATTACATAACATTGGCATGATCAAAAGAAAGATCAAATCTCTAAAGACCGATTAGTTTAGTATCCTTGGAATAACTAGATACATTTATAAAGTTTACATTACATCATAAACTGAAAACAACAACAACGTAGTCTCCATAGTCCACACTCATACTATCCCTGCAGGTCATTCATAATTTACTTCTTCACAATAATGGGAAAAATAAAACATTGAAAGGGGTGAGCTCAGATGCTCAGTAAGGATAACATTATAGTAGAAGCTTTCATAGATAAGCATAAACACTTAAAGCAATTTATAATTAAAACAAAAGCATTTTAAACTTGAACTTCATCATAATATGGAAAAGATAAAATGAAATAATTCCTTTTTACTTATTCACATGGATATTTTACTAGTCTAATAATCACATGAAATATCAATAACCACTTTCATAATGATGGAATGCATAATGTCAGACTATCATAACCACATATCCAAGGCCACGTGCTAAGACTACAAATAAGATTTTGCCAAGGCCTTGTGCCAAGACACTAGTTTGTCTCATGAGACCTACCGATGCATCGAGGAGCTATAGAGGGATCCACCCGTCGCTTATTAAGTCCAATGCATTCCTCATATGAACATTTTTAAACATAACATAAACATTTGTATTAAAACTAGCATACAAAATGTCAATACTTTAACCACAAACCATGAATGGTATAAAAAATAGCACATTCACAGTCAAACATAACTCATTTGATAAAATATGGAAGACTGTATTGTACCTCAATCGATAATAATGAATGATATTGACATAGACGAAAATAACCATCACATTTATTTGAGATAAATATCCCCCTTTTCTTGAAAACATTTAAAAGTCACACTATTTGTCAAGAAGCCGTTTAAAAATATATTTTTGAATCAAAGTGTCCCATACCACTTTGAAAAATTTAAAAGGAGTTTTAATTTTAGAAATTTAATGTCCATATAAACAAATACTTAAAACCATTTTTAAAACATGGACATTAATGAGAAATATTTAGAAGAATAAGTCTTTAAACCATTTAAAAAAATGGTATTTTGGTTAGAGTATCTAACCAAAAGGGAGACACTTGAATACAAATAATTGAGGTAATCAGAACATTGTAATATCATGAGAATAAAGTAATTCATGATATACTATGTCAAAGTACATTATATACACCACATAAAAGTGATTTGGTGTATAACAACAAAGAAGTCTCAATGGAATGTAAATTGAGATGAAATCTCTCATAAAGGCCGTATCCTTAGTTTAAGGTTAAATCAACAACATAATTATGTGTGAAAAATATAAATAAACTAAATATGGTTGGATATTCAGTGTAAAACAATCAAAGGACATTCACACATATTCTTGTAAAAACAACACCAACGAATTGGGTGTTTAACTCAACAAATGGAGAATGAGTTAAAATTACTCTTATCAAATTCATATCAATGACTTGAGAAATTATCAATGGAGTGATTATGTGTATCAAAAGTATATCTACATGAATGGGAGTGGAAATTATGACATAATCAAATGAATAGTGATTCCACACATAATCTTGGAGTAATATAATCAATGAAATATGCGTAAAGCCAAATGAGTGGAAATTGAAATTTCGAATTCCCTTATCGAGTAGGTAATATAAAAAACATACACCCATGAAATAATGATCATAAAATTATTATGTATATACCCATGAATTAAAGTATAATAGACAATGAATACAATTATGGGTAGTACACATACACCACATGTAATAAATAAGTGGTGAACAATGGAATTCTCACAACATTAAGAGTGAGATAAGAAAATCCCTTACCTTATACTTTTACTTGGTTGGGGGTAGGTTAAGCTCCTGTATAATGTTGATATAATTGTTATTAAATTATTCATGAATCATATACATTAATATGATATCATATATGATCTTTTAACGTTTCTTTGTTAATAATATCTTAGAATTATCATCATTTCTGGTGTTAACAAACTTGTTTTCTTTTATATGTTTTGTTACGTAAGCCATGTTTGTCATGGATATGTTGTATATTATTCATATCAAGAATGATATAAAGTTATTAAACATTATTTTTAAATCATAAAATGATAATTATACTTGAATGGGTATGATAGAGAATGAATCTCATCGCGTTCGTGGATACGGTAGTCCGTACATACGCACGAGCGACAATATCATTCTTTTGATATTAAAATAATATATAATTGGACGGTATATCATATATAAAGAATAATTATCATGTTATATTTATTATTTACATGAGTTACACAACATTATTATACCTATCCAAATAATAATTTATTGAATAACAATTATACTATGACGTGGAGACGGTAAGTCGTACGTACGCACGTATGGTGACATGTTATTCAAAGGATGGATAGAATACTGAAAATGGTTGTACCATATTTATAATAACATCACAGTATATATATTATACTGGAGTTATTATTTTTTAATGGTAACAACAAAGGAAGAGGAAGTGGAAGAAGAAAGGAACTTGAAAAGGGGTGGTGAAAACATTACCTCTTCTTCGTGTTCTTCATTTTGATTTTATCAAAAGGGATCCTTAGGTTGGCTTTATGATCAAAATAAAGCCTCTAAGTTGTTTTTAGGGATGTTGAGAGAGTATTTGGGCAGGGGTTGGCCGAACCAAAAGGCTTTGAAGGTGTGAAGAAATGAGAAGGAGGAGTGCCCTTTTATAAGAGGGGTGAGGGGCACCTTTGGAAATGCTAGAAATATTAATTTATAATAAATTATTATTCCTTTTCCAATGGCTCAAAAGTTGATTATTTAAAGGTTAAGGTGGGGATAGGTTGAAATCCATTAAAACAATATAATTTAGACAGGTTTGGGTCATTATATTAACTTTATCTTTTAGTTTTGACTCTTAGTTAATTAGTTTGACAATTACCATGTCACTTTGTATTTTTATATTATATAGTTAATAAACATACTATATACATCCAATAGACCCCCAAGTGGTCCATTAATGATACACCTATCATGATATAAGTCTCTTGGCCGAACATTAGATTTTTAGGATTTTAATATCAATTAATAATATAATCTTTGTTTTAAAAACTCTTTTTTGTCAATTTTGACACTATTCATAAATTCATTTTTGTAAAACTCATAACAGAATTATTACTTAGAAAAAAGTTAATTACATCCATCCTAACATGTCATAGTAACCTATAAAATTACTGTAATTCATAAAAAGTCTCAAATTATATTTATTTGGGTTTTTATAATATCAATTATTCTAATTTTTCACTATTATGGTAATTACTGCATCATCATTGTGTCATAAATAAACTAAATTAGTTAATGACTAAAAATTATAAATAAAATATAATTACGTAGGAAATAGTTTTATCTTTCTAATTAATAATTATAGTCTACAATCCAACATATATAACCCTATGTAACAATTGTTTTTCTAAAAGATATATGCTTGTGTCATTTTTGTATTCATTTTAACTTAATTAAAATAAAGTGTCCCTATCACTTACAAGTGGGTCCATGGGGTCCCAAAATCGACCCAAATATTTCCATGGTCGGACATGTATCAACCCATAGGGTTAATACACGTTTTAGGGTAATTTAGTATTATTATAATATTATTTTTTAACCTTTGGTTACCGGATTTACCCTTTAACCATGGTAAATAAAATATTTACCGAAGTAATTATCCAAACTGTCTAAAAATAAAAATTACCTATTTACACAATTTGAAAATCCTGATTCCAAATATGGAATCCATTTTTCCAAATTCAAAACACAGAAGTGGCATAAATTAATTTAAAATTAATTCCCGTTGTTAAAACAAAAAGCGTGTTTTAAGAGATAATAACTATCAAAAGATTGGCACTTGTTTATGTTTGGTTTAAATGTGAAATTATGTTCAATGACCCACATTGTATTAAATGGTAAAAATATATTTTAAATATAATTTAAAGCCAACCAAATTCATAATTTATCACTATTATTTATTTCGATTAAAAAAGTTGTTTTTAATTAAAATTTAGTAATTTTTACTATTCATCAAAATATAAAAGTTGTCCGAAAAGTGCCAAAATTTCACCCTAGGATAATTTCGTTATTACAAATCCAAAAATAAAGTCTATTTTACCAAATTAAAAACATAAAAGTTGCATTTATTAATTTAAAATTGATTCCTGTTTTCGAAACCAAAAGGCGTATTTTTAAGAAATAATAACTATCAAAAGTTTGACAATTGTTTATGTCCAATTTCAATGTGAAATTAAGTAAAATGACCATCATTGGATTAGATAGTAAGAATATAATCTATTTATACTTCCAAACCATTAAAATTTATAATTTATCAATATAAATTATTTTTATTAAAAAAGTTGTTTTCAGTTAAAATATAGTATTTTTCACTATTCACCCAAATATGAAAGTTATCAGAAAGACACCAAAACATTATTGATACTAAATTCTTATGTCCCGATTCTAAAGAAGAATTTCATTTTGTCAAATTGAATATATAAAAGTTTCAAATATTGGTTTTAATAAGGCTTCTCCATTAAAAGGCGGTAAAATTTCATTTTTTAGAAAATACTTCATTTATCTGAAAAAATGAATTTGTTCATAAATTATGTCTTAGAAAATCATAATATGGATTAAAATTTAAGTATAATATAATATTTAGTTAATAATATTCATAACCTCTTTTTAATGGCTAGTTTGGTAAGTCGTGGTGTACTTGAACTCAGTGTTGCGTACAACACACGCTATTGTATTATTCAAAGAGAAGTGTACTGTGGAAGATTGGGGTGTTACATTCACCCATAATTCAATAAATTGCATCCTCAAAATTTTAAAAATTGGGCCTGAGAATATAATGGAAAGTCCCACATCGGAAAAAGAGTCAATAAAACTATTACTTTAAAAGAAATAAAGAGAGGTATAAAAGTCACCCAAGATAACCCATACTAGGATTCCAGGTAGGAAACATGGATATGGATGATAAACTAAGTGTCAAGTTCTGATGGAGAGGGATAGGAATCATGATCAGGAGAAAGTTAACAATAAGAAAACCACAAACTTGTGTTGGAACAAACGATCATTAGTCTACTAGTAGGAAAAGTAAACGGACAACATTTTTTGTTTTAAGTTACATTACATAAGGAAGAGGAATTCATTAATGATATTGACTAAGAATATAAAGATATATACTTACTTTTTTTAAGTAGAGTTTCATTCTTTAATAAATTTCCACCACTAACTCATTTTTTTAAATGATGACTATTCACAAAGACTTGGTCACACTGGAAGAGCTAGAATAAACTTCTATAGAATCACATGATCCATGCAGGATAAACTATATATTTACATTGTCTTTGGAGATTAATCAAAACCAAAATGGTTAGTACAAGAACTAATGATCCCCCAAAAGGATATTCCTTGAGAGAAATAAACACTAATCTTAATTTCTAAAATTAAACCAACAATACCCCAAAGTTAAATAAATACCATTCAATAATCAATTGTCCTTAAAATCCTTCAATATAATCCAAACTAATATTGAAACTCAAAACTTATAAGAATGTAGTCTTCCACATTAAATTGTATCTCCAAATGAAATCAAATACTCTTAAAGTCACATACTTAAAAGTAATTAACCTAATCATTTCCATAAACAACACAAATCACTATAAATCCATAATAAAAACATAAAAAAAATCCACCATTACTCCTCAAATGAAATCCCATACTATTCTATTTTCCTTGTGCATATAGTGTTCACAAAAAAGCGAACCACTTCCAAAATAACATCTATCACTTAATAACCAAATCATTTTCCTATAACAAGGGTGTATATTTAATAAGACATAAGAACCAAAATCAACTTATTATTGATCAATATTTAACTAAAAATAATTAGTCACACTATCTAGGGAATTCATGTAGTCCAGTTGTAGGCGATAAATCCAATTCACAATTTGGTTGTGGGTTCAATTCTCACAGCTTTGTCCGACGGGACGGGTTGTCACACGGTCTACGTGTTGTCCTTTTTCAAAAACTATATTTTATATTATTACCAAAATGAGATAAATTCCTCAAAATGACATAACATAATTTAACCACAAATGTTATATAATACCTTTCATTTTCATCCCAAATTATAATAATTTATAATTCTCTCAAACCCCAATGATCATATAAAACAAAATGGATAATTATACCTATATCTACAAGAGAAGAGATAATTTTTCCTCAAATATCATTCTCACATGGAAAACTGCGGGGTTACAAATACAAGAGATAATTATTCCAAAGTAAACCCATCAACAAGGAGCACTAATACTTTTTAAACATTTCTCCAACCATTTATTTCAACATAGCTTCTTCTTTGACCAAGAAAATATCCTATATAATAGGGCATTCACTCGGGTAATGGCCAGGTCCCCTACATTTACGGAAAATGACTGTAAATGGACTCTTGGGACCATTTTTATCTTCTTCCATAGTACTCTTAATTTTTCTTCATCAATTATTCACTTTATGTCCTTCCTATCCGCATGTAAAGCATTTCTTTGTCCCATAGAGACACTTTCCTGGGTGTCTTCTTCCACATTTCCTGCATGATGGAAATTGAGGATTCCGTTCTCCATGGTCTCCACTACTGGAGCTCTTATCATTCATCACTTTTCTCTTCCTTGTTGAGTCCGGGAGTTGGTTAATATATATGTTGTTGATCATATTTTTGGAAAACTGATTTGGAATAAAGATGATATCTTTTACGCCTATCAACATTCCATTTTGTTGCTCATTGCCACCATCATTCCAACCTTGTACATCATTCTCAAAGTCACTATGACTTCCTTGGAATCCAGCCATTGACTAAAACCAGAAAGAATTGTGTGAGTAACAGTAGTCATAATATCATTTAGAGATTAACATGTCACCATATTCTCAATTTGAAACACATTAGGATTAACCAAGGTCATTTACTCTGATCTTATATATATAATACTTAAAATCAGTTTGTAATGAAAATGTAAATTATCCTAAGTATATCCCTCGAGACTGTCGTAACCAAGAGTGCAGCAAGGCCCGTTGTCATGCACCAGTTCCCATTCGAGTCTAGCTCAAAGCGGCGTTTTCAGGTTTTACCCCTAGGTACATCTATGCCAGAGCCGCCTCTACCTGCTCGTATCCAGACAAGGATGTATTGCTTACAAAACTCACAAAATCTCTACAATACAAAAATTCTAGGAAGTCCTTCTATACTAATCCTCAAAGTTCATCTTATGTCTATGTGCTCTAATCAGAGTTTATCTAAATCTAGCTCCAAAGGTTTTTACTAGACTTCCTTTGATATCAACTGTAACGCCCCGACCCCAGTTACCCAGAGTCGGTGCATTATTACATAACATTGGCATGATCACAAGAATGATCATGTCTTAAAATACCGATTAGTTTAGTAGCCTTGGAATAACTAGATACATTAATAAAGATTACATTACATCATAAACTGAAAACAACAACAACATAGTCTCCATAGTCAACACTCATACTATCCCTGCAGGTCATTCATAATTTACTTCTTCACAATCCTGGGAAAAATAAAACATTGAAAGGGGTGAGCTGAGATTCTCAGTAAGGATAACATTATAGCAGAAGCGTTCATAGATAAGCATAAACACTTAAGGAAATTTATAATTAAAACAAAAGCCTTTTAAACTTGAGCTTCAGCATAATATGGCAAAGATAAAATGAAATAATGCCATTTACTTATTCACATGGATATTCTACTAGTTGAAAAATCACATGAAATATCAATAACCACTTTCATAATGATGGAATTCATAATTCCAGACTATCATAACCACATAGCCAAGGCCTCGTGCCAAGACTACAAATAAGATTTTTCCAAGGCCTTGTGCCAAGACACTAGTTTGTCTCATGAGACCTACCGATGCATCGAGGAGCTATAGCGGGCTACACTAGTCACTTATTAAGTACAATGCATTCCTCATATGAATAGGTTTAAACATAACATAATCATTCATATTAAAACTAGCATACGAAATGTCAATACTTTAACCACAAACCATGAATGGTATAAAAAATAGTACGTCCACAGTCAAACATAACTCATTCGATACAATATGGAAGATTGCATTTTACCTCAATTGATAATAATGAATGATATTTACATAGATGAAAATAACCATCAAAACTATTTGAGATAAATATCCCCCTTTTCTTGAAAACATTTAAAAGTCACACTATTTGTCAAGAAGCCGTTTAAAAATAGATTTTTGAATCAAAGTGTCCCATACCACTTCGAAACATTTAAAAGGAGTTTTAATTTTAAAACTTTAATGTCCATATAAACAAATCCTTAAAACCATTTTTAAAACATGGACATTAATGAGCAAGATTTAGAAGAATAATTCTTTAAAACATTTTAAAAAAATGGTATTTTAGTTAGAGTTTCTAACCAAAAGAGAGACACTTGAATAAAAATAATTGAGGTAATAAAAACATTGTAATATCATGAGAATAAAGGAATTAATGATATACTATGTCAAAGTACATTATATACACCACATAAAAGTGATTTGGTGTATAACAACAAAGAAGTCTCAATGGAATGTAAATTGAGATGAAATATCACATAAAGGCTATATCATTAAGTTAAGGATAAATCAACGACATAATTATGTGTGAAAAATATAAATACACTAAATATTATTGGATATTCAGTGTAAAAAAATCAAAGTACATTCACACATATTCTTGTAAAAACAACACCAACGAATTAGATGTTTAACTCAACAAATGGAGAATGAGTTAAAATTACTCTTTTCAAATTCATATCAATGACTTGAGAAATTATCAATAGAGTGATTATGTGTATAAAAATTATATCCAGAGGATAGGGAGTGTAAATTATGACATAATAAAATGAATAGTGATTCCACACATAATCTTTGAGTAATATAATCAATGAAATATGCGTAAAGCCAAATGAGTGGAAATTGAAATTTTGAATTCCCTTATCGATTAGGTAACATACGAAACATACACAAATGAAAGAAGGATAATACAATTATGATGTATATACCCATGAATTAAAGTATAATACACAATGAATACAATTATGGGTAGTACACATACACCACATGTAATAAATAAGTGGTGAACAATGGAATTCTCACGAAATTAAGAGTAAGATAAGAAAATCCCTTACCTGTACTTTTCCTTGGTTGGGGGAAGGTTAACCTTCTGTATAATGTTGAAATAATTGTTATTAAATTATTCATGAATCATATACATTAATATGATATCATATATTATCTTTTAATGTTTCTTTGTTAATAATATCTTAGAATTGTCGTCGTTTCGGGTGTTAACTTACTCATTTTCTTTTATATGTTCTGTTACATAATCCATGTTTTTCATTGATAAGATGTATCTTATTCATATCCAGAATGATATCAAGTTCTTAAACATTATTTTTAAATCATAAAATGATAATTATACTTGAATGGGTACGATAGAGAATTAATCTCATCGTGTTCGTGGAGACGGTAGTCCGTACGTACGCACGAGCGACAATATCATTCTTTTGATATTAAAATAATATATAATTGGATGGTAAATAATATATACAGAATTATTATAATGTTATATTTATTATTTACATGAGTTAAACATCATTATTATACCCATCCAAATAATAATTTATTGAATAACAATTACACCACAACGCGGAGACGGTAAGCCATACGTACGCACATATGGTGACATGTTATTCAAAGGATGGATGGAATACTGAATATGGTTGTACCATATTTATAATAACATCACAGTATATATATGATGCTGGAGTTATTATTTTATAATGGTAACAACAAAGGAAGAGGAAGTGGAAGAAGAAAGGAACTTGAAAAGGGGTGGTGAAAACATTACCTCTTCTTCGGGTTCTTCCTTTTGATTTGATCAAAAGGGATCTTTAGGTTGGCTTTATGATCAAACTAAGTCCTATAGGTTGTTTTGAGGGATGTTGAGAGAGCATTTGGGCAGGGGTTGGTCGAACCAAAATCCTTTGAAGGTGTGAAGAAATGAGAAGGAGGAGTGCCCTTTCACAAGAGGGGTGAGGGGCACCTTTGGAAAAGTTAGAAATATTAATTTATAATAAATTATTATTCGGTTTCCAATGGATCCAAAGTTGGTTATTTAAAGTTTAAGGTCGGGATAGGTCTAAATACATTCTACCAATAGAATTTAGACATGTTTGGGTCATTATATTAACCTTATCCTTTAGTTTTAACTCTTAGTTAATTAGTTTGACAATTACCATGTCACTTTGTATTTTTATATTATATAGTTTATAAACTTACTATATACATCCAAGAGACCCCCAAGTGGTCCATTAATGATACACCTATCATGATATAAGTCTCGTGGACGAACATTATATTTTAAAGAATTTAATATAAATTAATAATATAATATTTGTTTTAAAAAGTCTTTTATGTCAATTTTGACACTATTCAAAAATTGATTTTTGTAAAACTCATAACAGAATTTTTACTTCGAAAAAAGTTAATTAAATCAATCCTAAATTATTTGTGAAAAAGTCTAAAATTATATTTATTTGGGTATTTATAATATCAATTATTCTAATTTTTCAATATTATGGTAATTACTGTATCATCATTGTGTCATAAATAAACTAAATTATTTAATGTCTAAAAATTATAAATAAAATATCATTATGTAGAAAATATTTTTTTCTTTCTTATTAATATTTATAGTCTAAAATACAACATATATAACCCTATGTAACAATTGTTTTTCTAAAAGATATATGCTTGTGTAATTTTTGTATTCATTTTAACTTAATTAAAATAAAGTGTCCCTATCACTTACAAGTGGATCCATGGGGTCCCAAAATCAACCCAAAGATGCCCATATTAGGCCATGTATCAACCAATAGGGTTAAGACACGTTTTAGGGTAATTTAGTATTATTATAATATTATTTTTTAACCCTTGTTTACCGGATTTACCCTTTAACCATGGTAAATAAAATATTTACCGAAGTAATTGTCCAAAATGTCTAAAAATAAAAGTTACCTATTTACACAATTTGAACATCCTGATTCCAAATATGGAATCCATTTTTCCAAATTCAAAATACAGAAGTGGCAGAAATTAATTTAAAATTAATTCTCGTTGTTAAAACAAAAAGCGTGTTTTTAAGAGATAATAACTATCAAAAGATTGGCACTTGTTTATGTTTGGTTTAAATGTGAAATTATGTTCAATGACCCACATTGTATTAAATGGTAAAAATATATTTTAAATATAATTTAAAACCACTCAAATTCATAATTTATTATTATTAATTATTTCGATTAAAAAAGTAGTTTTTAATTAAAATGTAGTAATTTTTATTATTCATCAAAATATAAAAGTTATCCGAAAAGTGCCAAAATTTCACCCTAGGCTAATTTCATTATTCCGAATAAAAAAATGAAGTCTATTTTACAAAATTAAAAACATAAAAGTTTCATTTATGAATTAAAAATTGATTCCTGCTTTCGAAACCAAAAGGCGTATTTTTAAGAAATAATACTATCAAAAGATAGACACTTGTTTATGTCCAATTTCAAAGTGAAATTACATAAAAAGACCATCATTGGATTAAATAGTAATAATATAATCTATTTATACATCCAAACCCTTAAAATTTATAATTTAACAACATAAATTATTTTGATTAAAAAAGTTGATTTCAGTTAAAATATTGTATTTTTCACTATTCACCCAAATATGAAAGTTATCAGAAAGACAAAAAAACATTATTGATACTAAATTATTATGTCCCGATTCTAAAGAAGAATTTAATTTTTTCAAATTGAATATATAAAAGTTTCAAATATTGGTTTTAAAAAGGCTTCGCCATTAAAAGGCGGTAAAATTTCATTTTTTGAAAAATACTTCTTTTATCTGAAAAAATGAATTTTTTCATAAATCATGTCTTAGAAAATCATAATATGGATTAAAATTATAAGGATAATATATTATTTAGTTAATACTATTCATAACCTTTTTTTAACGGCTAGTTTGGTAAGTCGTGGTGTACTTGAACTCAGTGTTGCTTACAACACACACTATTGTATTATTCAAAGAGAAGTGTATCATGGAATATTGGGGTGTTACATCACTTCTTTTAATATACTATTTGTTATGGTGGGGGATGTTCTTTTATATTACTCTTTCTGTACATTTTATGTTAATATGGTGAGAGACCCTATTTTTTGTCATCAATCCATTTTTGGATGCTTTAAGTGGCGTTGTTAGGCTGCTGAGTTTTTATAAGGGATTTTTCATCTCACTTTTATTCCTATGAGATTTATGCTATATTTGCCACCATTTACTTTGAGTGTTATATTTACTTCCAATTATTCTACTCTTTGTGTAATATACTTTCGTTTATGAGTATTTACATCAATGTTGTATTGTCTTTCTTTCATGGGGAGTCTATTTCGAAAGATACCCAAGTCGTTAAGAGAACTTTTCACCCTCCTCTTTTTAAAAGACTTCTTTTATTTGGGTCTTTTAATTTACATATTGTAATGTTGAGATATGTTCTTATATAACCTTATTGTTGTAAATTTTATGTCCATGTGATGAGATACAATTTTCTCTCTCATCAACTAATTTTACGAATTTTACAGTGATGCTGTTAGGCTATCGAATTTTACTAAAGGATCTTTTTAACCCAATTTCGATTTATTTGGGTTCAACATGTAATTATTGAATATGTCATCCTTTGAATATGTGTGAATGACCTTTTATTGTTTTACACTTAATATCCACTTATATTGGGTGTATTTATATTTTTCACACATGATTTTGAGACTAATTTATCCTTAATTTAAGGATACCTTCTTGATAAGGGATTTCATCTCATTTTACATTGAGACTTCATTGTTTTTATGCACCAATTCACTCTTATATGGTGTATATACTGCCCTTTGGAATATTATATCATGAATCCATTTATTCTCATGATATTATAAAGTTATGATTAAATGTTATTCCTCAATTATTGTATTCAAGTGTCTCTCATTTTGTTAAAATCCCTTTAACTAAAATATTGTTTTAAATGTTTTAATGATTTATTCTTATAAATATTTCTCATTAATATCCATGTTTTCAAAATGGTTTTAAGGATTTATTTATATGGATATTAATGGTTTAAATTGTTAAAAGCATCAAAGTTGTATGGGACACATTGATTCAAAAACCTCTTTATTAAATGTTTTAAATGGTTTTGAAAATGTTTTTTAGAATGGATTCATTATTTCAAAATCTTAAAATGTTATATTGTTATTGTAATGTGGGAATGTTATATTTTCTTTATGCATAAGTTATGTGCTACGATTACGTTATGGTTCTTGGGTATTGTTTATAAATATGGGTGGTTTCATGATAAACTAAGGGCGGGTGATCCCGATATAGCTCTCTAATGCATTGGGTAGCGCAAAGGAGTTAAACGTTAAGGTTTCTCCGAAGAGATTTAGGGAATATACTGTGATGGGTATTCCAAACGTAACCAAGAGGGTTAATCCCTACGTAATAATGTTATAAATTCCTCAAGGTACCTTTATGTCTTATGATTTCTATGAATTATTCAAGATTTGATGAGGTATGTAAAAGTGCTTATGTTTTATGGGTAAAGTATGATTTCATTCTTATGTATATATGAACTCATGTTTCCTTTCCATATTTTTATAACCCTTACTAAGATTTTTATACTCATCCCAAGTTTTTGAAATGTTTTCCACAGGTCAAGGGAATGGTACATGATATTATGATAGTGTCAAGGAAGTGTCAAGAAAGAATCCATGTTTTATTTTAAATATGTTTTCGTTGATGGGAAAAATGAATACTATCTTTTATTGTAACCACTTTGTTTAAATGTGGGATGTAATGTATGTTTTGTGATCTAATTCTCTAAAACTCTAAACCTGAAAAGATCATCAAGGTGTATTCATGAAATATCTCAAGATTAAGTAATGTTTAAGGCTGGGGCCTTATATATGATTATGATTCATTAGATAAAACATTAATGATAATATTTTATATTATCTTACCATTTTTCGATCATCACGCAATAGTTTTGTATTATTAATTAATATTATTGATATAAACTTGTTCCAGAACACAAAATAAATTGTAATATTAATTTTTAAATTTATTTTAACCATTATAATGGTTTTATGACCATCCTTTTAGGTGGTATTATAAAATTAAAAATCATCATCAATGAAGGTGGTGAATCGACACCCCACGAATGACATTTTCTTTTTTAAATAAAAGGGGGCGAGAAGAGAATTGATGGTGAATATGATATGAACTTAATAAAATTCTAGTATATATCTGATAATGGATTTATAATGTTACTTTGGATAGGGTTTTTGAGTGAATGATAAGAAAAGAAATGAAATTGAAAGAGGGAGAGATAGAGGGAAGGTTTTACCTCTTGAGTGTACTCTTCGTGAGAAATGGTATTTTTGTGAGACCAGAAAGATTAAAACGTGGGGAAAAGGATTGGGAGTGGAATTGGGATGATTATTACCAAGATGCAATATTTATAATGTGTGAGACTAAATTGTAGGGAGGGGTGGTATTTGTATTCGAGAGAGGGGTGTTTTTTATTATTTTATTCATTATTTTATTATTTTGGCTCAAGACCATCAATAATATTAATTATTGTGACTAAATATTCTAAATATATCATATGAGTTTGAAACAATGGGTTGTTACCTCATCTATTATTCATCCATGACTCAATTAATTAATTTACTTATAATTTTACATATCGTAAATTATGGTATTTCAGTATTCTGAAAAAATCAACTTTTATAAAAAACCATAAAAAATAAATTGCTCATTTATTGACATGTAGATTAAAAAAACGGACTCCATTTTATAAAAATAATTTTCTAAATATGAGAAATTTATTTTAAAAATAAAAATATCATTTATTCAAAAAAAGATAAATTTAATATTATAACTAATTTTTTAACAATTTGAACAACTAATTATGGTCTCATAAAATTTTTCTATATTAATAGGAGAACAAAATATTAATTTGTTAGTCTGTTTTGAGAAAATAAATTTTTGTCTAAATCAATAAAATTATTATAAAATTGTAAATAAATATTTTATATTCACAAAAATACCAATAATTAATTTATAATTTTTAAAAAAATTATTTACTTATTACATTATATAACTATATTATATTTTTACACAAAAGATTTATAAATTTTATTTATAATTTCATGGGTGTGGTTACTATTCTATTGGCTGTATTAATTTTCCTAATGGTCACCTTAATATTCCAAAAGTCCTATTAATATTTTATAGTATATTGTGGTTTTAAACGTAGTGTTGGGTGCAATATAAGCTATCAAAGATGTTAAATTTAGAACAGAAATACCATAAAAACTTTGGGTGTTAAATTATTCCCTCTAAAACTTTCTTCCTTTAAATTTATAGAATTCCACCACCTAAATATATTTGAGTACTTGTTTATCATAATTTATTCTAGTTCCCACATTGTTTCTTTAATTTTATTATTTTTTAAAGTACCTTTACCATCTCAGTCATTGGATTCCCCCACACCTGTTCTTTAGTGTCTATAATATGTATAGTCTCTTCATAGTAAGTTAAATCAGTTTCAATTTTTTTTCTTCAGAAATGATAACATGCATTGGGTCCGGCATGTACTTCTTTAATAAATAGATTTGTAGCACATCATAAACATTGGGTAGACTTACTGGAATTTCTTTTCAGTAATCTAGAACTCCATTATTTCCATAATTTCATAAAAAATGAAAGAAGAGGTGGTTCATGTTTAGGAGTCAATTAGAAACTAATCATGGTATTATAGAGGATACATGGTAGAAATTTTTATTATTAACCAAGTTATTGTTCATTGTGATGGTTCCTAGTGTTAAGGATTAGTTTATCATCAACATGATAAAATACATAATATTTTTTGTCATGATCATTCCACTTACATTTAAT
Organism: Viscum album; assembly: GCA_963277665.1. NCBI lineage: Eukaryota > Viridiplantae > Streptophyta > Magnoliopsida > Santalales > Viscaceae > Viscum > Viscum album. The sequence goes on along the minus strand of OY728142.1, from coordinate 2,041,164,225 downwards.
TTTTTTAGTTTCATGGTAAAATATTTATGTTTATAGATGATGTGTAATCACCAATCAAATAAATTAATATCATTCATCATAGAATAAAATATAACAATATTATGCATAAATTTTATCAAACATGATTAATAACTATATGAAAAATACACTTAATATTAATAAAACATTTAATAAAATAAAAATGGCATTTTACACATAAGGATAAAATCCCTCATCTAAAATATTAAGTTATTATAACCATAAACATATTCTATTAGAATCAACTTTATAGTTCAATGTTCTTGACCAACCCATGTCAAGGTACTTTCAATTGTCATGGAAATTTTAGAATGATGTTTTGGGTTGAAATAAAATGGTTCACAAATGGTGACAACTGAATAAGTATTTGATATGTTTTCCAAAATATGTAACCATGATTTAATTATTGGGGATTACACTCAAAAAATATAGAAAATATGAGTTACTGTGGTGGGAGTGTTATGTATAACTAAAACATATAAAATAACATAACTAATACATGTCAGTGTTATGAGAAATGGAATTTGGGTCATTTTGACTAGAATTTATATGTTATATGATATTCCAAAAATAATATTAATTGATATTATGTTTTTAAAAAATAGTTATAGATGATGGAATTTAATTTAAATTTATTATTTTATTTTTTTGAATCAAATAAATACTAATTTTTATATATGAAAAATTAAATCACATAAAAATTATCAATCTAAAAAGACCATGATAAGGATAAACTTATAACTTTAATGATTTTTATGTAATGAGATTGTCACTTATGAATTATATTATACCATGAATGAAAATTATAGATGATATAAAACATGCTTCTTGGGTCGCATTCCCAAGAGGTTAATGAGGAAGAATTATCTCTCTACCAAAGTCATGTGGGGAAAATGGTTTTCTAATTCATGTCATCCCCCATGTATACTGACATTATAATGAAGTATGGTGATATTGATGCATAAAACATCATTTTTCACCTTCAGGATCTCTTTACATAGATGGTGAGATTATAGATATATGAGTCCTCAAATACACAATTCTTGTGAAATCTTTAAGATTCAGTGAAATATGGTCCATATGTTATCAATATGATTGGATACATTGAGATAAGGAAAATCTTGTTGTTTATGATCCCTAATGAGGTATTAACATTTACCATTCTATCTTCATTGCACAAAAACCTTTTCTGGGTTATGGTGAATTATAATATGATGAAAATATAATAAAACATGTTCAAACTTCATAATAGTATTATCATTATTGATAATTATATGAGGTGTGAAAATATAACAATTCTATTAGTTTATAAGAATATTTTGATTATGGAAAAGGTGGTAAAGACTCATATCAAGTATAAATCTCTAGATATCATTCCATCCAATAAAAGAAGATATAGGGAAATGGAAATTAACATGATGTGGTATGATTTGCATGTGGAAGGTCTATCAAATAAAATATGATCCCCACCTAGGAAAATAAGAAATGGTATGTTTTGGGGGAGTTCATTTTATAATTCCTTCATTATATATATTCATGTTTGGTATTCAATATTGTGTGTGGTGATCACATTTATATTAACTAAAGGATCCAAGTAGATTTCTGATGGTTTTCGGGGGCCAAGTTGATCTATTGGATAACAATATAGTTTGTATGGATACTCTATCCATCATATAATACCATCTCATATTGACTAGAATATTATAATTGGTTTTAAATATTTTTTAATATCTTTCTATTTTAAACTAAAACATTAGTTTGGTTTCCTTTTTATATATGGATGGGATTATTTTCAATTTTTGGAAAATAGAATTTATACTTTTATAAAGAGATAATATATTACAATTTAGTATTGTTAAATAATTTTATTTATGTATTGAATTATAAAAACCATGTTTTGGCATTTGAAAAAAAGTGACCAACTCATTTAACAAATATGCGTGGCTTCACCAACTTGGTCTCGTAAATGAGAATCATCTAATAGGGCTATATATATGGTTTCTAAGACTCTTTTTATCTTAAAACACATCAATGATTCCACACATATTTATTTAAATTTAAAGAACTCCCTATTTCATTATCAATGCAAAAGTGAAACAGATATTGTACAATTGGTACACCGTAATGTATGTGGACTTTTTCAAGTAGAAGATAAAGGTATATTCTCATAATTTATAAAATTTGTGGATGAAATGAGATTTTATGATTATATATACTTTATTAGGTGTGTGTATCCATCTTTTGATAATATCAATGTGTTTATGAATGATTTTGAGTATTATATTGTATTGAAGATAAATTGGATTTAAATAAATTGAGGTTGTGAATATCTCACCAAGGAGTTTATCAATTATCTATCAGAGTATGGAATTTTGTCTAAACTCACTCCACCTTATACACCATAGGGGAATAGTATTATTTAAAAGAGGAACCATACACTTTGGAAGGGTATAGTTATTGATGATGCATGAAATCCTTCCATTATAATTTTGTGGATATTTATTACAAATGAAATGACACTTACTAAACTTATTAACATAGGAAATGGTAAATGTTATTACCTTCTAGTTATGGAGTGAAAAAAAATTCGTGTCATAGTATTTTTTCTCATGGGGTTGCAAGGAGTTTGTTAAGACTATATCTGGTAATAAAATAGCACCCCAAGGAATTATGTGTATATTTATTGGGTATCCCATTGAAATAAGGTGATAATATCTACAGAACCATCTAGAAAATAATGTAATCATTTAAATACATGTTTTATTACTTTATTGGGACTACACCATCGTGGATAATTGTGGGAGAAATGTTTACTATGATGAATTTGATGATAAATACACAAAAGAGTTAGTAGAAGAATAGATTCCATATGACCATGTGGAAATAATTATTATGGAAATATAAGAACTTCAACAAATTACTAGAGATGTAAGATATATAAAGAGATACGGTTTTAGAGTAGCTGATAATGATGAGACATTATTAGATGAAAGTTATGATCCAATACCTATAAGAAGGTAATAGAGATCATCAAAGTTATAAGATGGAAATCAACCTTGAATGATGAGATATAATCCAGGTATCAAATCTATATTTTGGGTCTGAACAATCCACCAGTTGATGTAAATCCCATTGGTAGAAAATAGTTATTCAAGAGAAATATGCTCAGGGAAGGTAAAGTAAGAACCTATAGAAAATGTGTAGTGTGTAAAATTTCTAAAAAACATGAAGTAATTTAAAAAAATAATCTTTTTCTCCAATTTTAATTTTTCAATATAGTAGATTTTTTCCCTCCATGAATGCTTTGAATGAATATAATATTTGATATATGTGTGTTAGAATTTCATTCCATATTAGAAACCTTCTTTTGGACGTTTATACAGCATAACCAGAAGGTTTTTTGACTCCATAAAATTATAATAATGTATTATAATTACAGAGAACCATTTATCGATAGAATTAATATTTAATGTCATGTAAAAGTATTTTTGATGCAACATCTACAAGTCTTTATCATTGAAGTGGAAATTGATAAGAATCAACTTTTACTGAATCAAAAAAGTCAGAGTATTATTTCATAATTAATGAATTAATTACTGATATAAAATATCCAAAAACCCGTTATTTTAAAATTTAAATCATATTTTACAGTTATTAGGTTTCCATATTCATTCATGATATAAATTTATAGTATTGTTCAAGTAGCTGTCCAATCTGACCTAAACATGAAAAACCCATGATTTAATGAACGATTATGATGTGTTTAGTTTATAAAACAATAAGAAAAAAATAATAATGACTTTATTTAGTTTTTATTAGAATTTTTATCAGAACTAGAATAGTATAGGAGAGGCGGTAATGGATATGGAAATATTAAAAAAATTAGTAATCTTTTATCCCCAAAGTATTCTTATTTTAAACGATTAAATTAATGATGATAATCTATTTATCATTTAAATAATAGGTCATCAAAATAATAATTCCATAATATTAATGATATCAGAATCATTAGATTTATCATTTAATACAATTTTTAGATCCCTCATTTTAGGGAGGTGAATTAAAATGAAACTGGTTATATCGTGGAAGGAGTAGTCCGCACAACATAAGAATAGTTTTGTTTTTTTAATGGATGGGTTATATGAATGGTCATTGATAATACTCTTTATATATTTAAAATAATTTAAATTAATTATTAAAATACCATTATTTTAGATATTCAAGAATAAATTTGAAATATTTTAATTTATAATAAAACTAAGTAGTTGATAATACTCAGTTCGGGAACATCAATTTTCCTTTTAAGTATACTTGGAAATGAAGTAATTATTCTAACTAGTGGTGACCTAAATCTTTTAATATAAGTAATTTTATTCCTTAAATTATAAATTGATTATATAAAACATATTATAAAATTATAAGCCATTATTATATAATATAAATTTAATAAAAAATGTTTCTTGAAATCAAATTTTCTCACTAAAAATATCTTTTTTAATAAAAATATCAAATGGATCTTTTATTTCATGGGACATCCCTTACTTGTTGTGGGTGACTTTTACATGATTTTAAATCCATCAGAGATTATTTTTTTTTTCAATTTCTATAAATATATAGGTACGATTTGTTTCCCTTTATATTAGGTAATGGTTTATTGCATATGGTATTTTTGAGTGGAAAGTAAACATGGTGAAATAAAGAGAAAGGGAGATTCCCTAAATGAATTATGCTAGATCTATGATTTGTTAATCTGTATGCTTTAACATATTTTCCAAATTTTATAATCTCCAACCTCCATTGATCCATATTTGACCACTATCCCATCTGTTGGGACCATGTTGATTGGAATATTTTTTTTGAAGCTGGAAGAATGTTGGGTTGAAATAATTTTCCTATTTTCAAGTAAATATTAATGAATAATAAATGAACTAACATAATAATATTTTAATGATCAGAATCACCATTGTAATAAGTTTATTAGACTCAAAATTATTAATAAATTCCCTCAGATTGGGAAGATTTTTTCTTATAGAAATGGTTTATGGAACTTACCTTCTATCTGAAATCGATTTCTAATCGTAATGAATAATTATTTTGGAGTCAGTAAGGCTCTGATGAAAACATGATGATTATTTTTTTAAAAAAATAAAAAATATCATATGTTTTCTAGAAAAATTATGATGAAATGCTGATGAAGTAATGGGGGAGAACCAGTTATGCCAATCGAATTGAAGCTTGGTAAGAACGAATGATGTGGATTGGTGGGTGGAAAGTTACAATACATTCAAATATAAGTCAGATGATTCTATTCCAATCTGAAAAGATTTTAAATCCATAAAGAAGTCTTGATACAAGGAGAAGTTTTTGAAATAAAAAATTCAAATCATTCCATTCATAGATCATCCATGTGAGATCAAAATATATACCTTTGTTAAAGGTTTTGAAGTTATGTTTGAAATGAGTGAAGATGAAGATATTAGTTTTCAGTCATACCAATAAGCCACAACATAAAAATAATTGTAAAATGAAGTTGATTATAATAAAAGAAAGAAACTATTTGTTGATGTTGACCCTACCAACTCTTTTCCATTGAATGTGGTATTCCACTGACAGTTAAAGTTATACTGATACCAATTATCAGATAGAATGATTGTATAAAAAGTTAATGAGTGGAAGAATTTCTTTGATTGGGAGATGTTGGGACCAAATAAAATGAATAAGGAAGTTAAAGTTTATTGGGACCAAAATATGAGAGTTAGATACTGATCATCATGGTAAAGATAAAAAATTTAGTCAACCTTTTCAAAAATATGAATTTCTAGTTGTTTTTCATAACAATTAGGTCTAGAGAAAAGTGATTATCAGACTATAATTGATGTTATTTCATCAGAAGGAAGAGGGAGATTGTTATTCAGATATAGGCTAACATCGATAATTTTATCCTATCCAAGGTCATCGGTTTAAGGAAAAGAAGAAAAGATGTATTGTTGGAAGTGAATATAAAAAGTGTTCTTAAAGGGATATATTTATGCTTAAAGACTTTAGAGAAATTGTTTATTAAAGAAGTTTGAAGCTAATTTTTAAATGATACTGAGAAGTATTGGAATATTTAGAAGTTTTAACTATATTTATGAAGAAATAAGGGAAAGTAAAATCTAAAAAAGTAGCAAAAATGTTAATGGAAGAATGGTTTCATGGTTTTATCAGTGGGTATGGGGCATCGAAATGAGAATATTTCATTCCAAATGGTGTAGAGAAACATAATAAAGAATATATTGTCTTCATAATAAATATGAAAATAGTGTGTAAATGAGAATATGAATGAATAATTTTTAGAAAGTATAAAGTGAGTTTTTGTTGTGAACATATTTGAGAAGGTTACTGGAGAAATAAGAAGAGTTAAGAAGTATTGAAGAACTCGAATATGGAGCTGCAATTTAAGGGAAATTTGATGTTTCGGTAAATTTGGTTAAGCGGGAAATGTTTTCAAAATCATTCCTAAACTATATTTGGAACACCTATAAATAGTGGGATGTAATTTTTTACTTTCTAATTCAAGTATTGTTTATGGGAATAGAGAGAGGGTGGAGCGCTGAATGTTTCAATAGAGAAAGAGTTTCTGAATTAAAAATTCCTGAGGTAGTTTTCTAAGAATAAAGAGTAGAAAAAGAAGGGAGATCATATTCATAGTTTATAATAACAAACTGGGTTATATGATTGGGAATTTGGACCATGTTTTTCATATTGAGGAAAAATTTGTTCAGAATTATTTCAGCAGTATTCTGAAAGAGTATATTTTTTGAAAGAACAATAAGAATTGGGAATAATACTAGGTATCTAATTGAGTATCATTATAAAGTTCAAGGAAGTTATTACCTACTTCTTGGTAGGAAAGTGAAGAATTATTTATAATATCATATCTTTTAATGTTGACAAGGAAGCACCATGAAATGTTTTTGAAGTAACTGGTGAATGTTTATTAAAATGTTACAAAAAATTCTATTACATCATTTCGTGCAAATTGAAGCACTTTCACTATTATATTGAACATAGTTCTACACAAGATTAAAGGTTTATCATACTTTTTTTATCCACACAAAATGATTTTTTTTCTAGTGGATTTTATGGTATTGGGTTATTTCCAAACCATACAAAAGAAATATATACTCTTATTGAGTAATGAACCTTCTAAATACTTGTGTTCCTATGGTTGTGTGACTAGTTAGTTTTCAAAATAGTTATAAATATTAAATAAGAGGAGAAGATTATTTAAAAATAATGGAAACATAAAAGAAAAAGATATCACTAATTCACCTCATCCCCCTCTCAGTGATAATTAGATCATGGATAGGATCGTACAAGTCATATCAGAGAGAATTATCCATTTGTTTACACTTTTCTAATGTTTTTTAATAGATGTTGTGATGAAGAATCTAAATTTTTAAAATAGTAAGGGATTCTGATCTCTGATGGTAAGAACTAACATATGTGGAAAGATATAATGTTTCCCTATCTTATTTATATTGGGAATTATGTTCATCAAGTTGAAATATATGTATTTACACTTATTAATAAATAATTTCCTCTCATATCTTTTGAAAAGAATAATCTAGATAATTATTTAACATCAATGAATTCTTTAACTATATCACTTTATTAAAGAGAGTTTTTAAGAGTGAAAGGATGTTCACACTACAAATGGTATCTGAAATAGGCTGAAGATTATTGATTAAGAAAATAAAAAAGAGAATAATGCCAAGTTGTAAATATGGAGGCTGGAGTATGAAGATCTGAATATTAGTGAGTATGAATATTTCTATGAATTATTTCCAAATAAAAGCTACTTGTGAAGATATATTTGTGACGGGTGAGGCTCCTATCACAGATTGTCTGTCAAGAGCTACTATTTGCGACGAGATACTATTCTCACCGCAAATAGTTGGTTGTAAAAACTTAATTGAAACGAGAATAAGTATCTCATCGTAAAAGACATTGTCATTCCCTACACTCCAAACCATGGGAATACTATTTATGATGAGTTTAAACACCCATTTCAAATAGTATCCCATGGTTGTTAGTATTTCTGATTGGAGTTTACACGTGTTGAAAATAGTATGTCGGTACTAAAGTATGTGCGACAGGACCCGTCACAAATATCTTTTTTACCACATCCCTAATTAATATAGGGGTTAGCATCTGCAAAGGTTCCCATCACAAATAGTATTATTTTATATGAGACCCCCACTACATAAAATATCCCATGGTTTTCATTATTTTCGTTTGAATTTTACACCCTTCACAAATAGTTTGTCAGTAGAAAAGTATTTGTGATGGGACCCATCACAAATACCATTATTTTCAACAAAGTAATAAATCATTAATAGGATCATAAAAATTGTATCAAAAGAAATAAAATATCAAAGAATAATATATCACTAATTCCCCATATCCCCCACTCTATGATAATTGGATCATGGTTGTGCAATTACAAGTGGTTTGAAAGAGAAGGATCCAATCATTTACAGTTTTCTGGTGTTTTTAAAGAGAAGTTGTGATATAGAATCTAAATTATATGAATAGTAAGGTGATTCTAGTGTTCGATGGTAAGAACTATCTTTTGTTGAATGATATAATGGTCCCTTGTCTTATTTATATTAGGTTTGATGTTCTCTAAGAAGAAATTTATAGATTCCCTCCTATTGATGAAAACATTATGCTCACATATGTTGACAAGATGAATCTAAAGAATGATGGAAATGATTAGAATTATTTACTCTCAGACATTTTAAAACTTATTTTTTAGGATTGAAGGGTGTTCCCACCACTAAAGGTATTTTATATTGGCTTAAGAGTGTTTATTTAGTAAATAAACATTCAAAGAAGTCCAAGTTACAAATCTAAAGGGTCATGTATGAAGATCTCATGATGGGTGAGTATGAATCTGTTTGCGACTTCTTTACCAAGAAGAATGACATTTTTATAACTAATATATTTCATATAAAAAATATACAATATTACACTATTTCTGAAAAGGTCTTAATAATTCTTCCTAACATGTTGGTTTCTAATGTTTCCTCATTGGAAGATAGAGATCAGGAAACATTATCTCTTGATGATTTTCATAATACTCCCATTACTTATGAAATGGGAAGGGATAAATATATGAAAGGAAAAAATTAATAGAGAAATTTTGTTCAAGGCTACCAAGATATAAAAATCATAAGAAGATTCTTGAAGAAGAAGATGGAGATTCATATTTCAAGAATGAGGTATGTAAAAATATTGATGAATTTTTATCCTTATTTTATAAAAATGTGAAAATAGGTATGGGAATGTACAAAGGAAAAAATCCCTTGAAATATTTGGAATGTGGATCCATTGGGCACTTTGCGGCTAATTCTACTAAATTAAATAAAGATGAAGATATCAATGTAGATGAAAGATATCCAATAATATCTTGTATGAAATAGGGTGATATTTATTAATCTTATTACAAATGGAATGATAAAATGTACTCTGTATCCAAAAGGTGATGTTTTTATGTAAAAATAATGAATATGAAGATAATGAGGCTAAATCCAAAAATTATACTGATAAAGCTATAGGTAATACTTCTATTGAAATGATAAACCATGAAGAGTATAGAACCAATAGTTCTGAAGAATAAGAAAGTCTATTATAATTTCATCTTAAAGAAGAACTGAAATAATGTCTGAGGAATATTGGAAATATTGTGAAAGAAATCATGAAATTTAAAAATGAAAATTCATCGACAAATAATATATAATTTTTTCTGACGGAGAACGTTTATCTACTAAAAGAGATTAATGATTTAAATAAATATATTTAGAAATAAAAGAATGGGAATGATCATCTGGAAGTTGCGTTGATCGAAAAAAAAGATATTGAACTTATACAAGAAAAACATTATTAAGATGAGTATAAGGTTATAAGTTCCAATAATTATATTTCTAAATCCAGTGAAAATAGCGGAAGGATAATATTAAGAAGGATCAACAAATAATATCTTCAATGGTTGAGAAGAAATCAAGAATTTTTTCTGAGAAGAAGAAAGCTGGGAAAGCAATTTATGTTTTCAAAACCAGCAAAGTGGAGAAATTAGAAGTTTTATAAATTCAGAGTTTAAAAAATATTCTACTACTTATGTTTTTGATAAGGATAAAAGGAGAATCATGCTAAAGAATAAGGTTATAGTTGAGAAAAGAAGTTTTGGTGCTAAAAAATATGTTATAATAAAGATAATAAGGTTTCCAATAAACATGTGCACAACTCAAAACATTACGGTAGTTACATAGTTAAATATTATTTTTATGGGAATTGATTGTATTGTGGTTGATTCATACATATGAAAAAATATGTATTAGTTCAAGAAACAATAATAATATTGTTTCACAAATTATATAAGGAAATATTTGAGGGGTATTTAATCCTCTCAAAGGAAGAATTCTAAGAAGGATGTTTTGAAGAAATATGAGAAGGTTGGTGTGAAAGTTGAAATTTGGTTCCAACCTTTGGAAAAAAATTGTGAAACATGTGAAAAACATGTACATATTTCAAAATTATTTCTTCATTTTTCACCATTATAAAAAAATTATTATCAAATATCAGAAGCTGAATGTAAAGAAAGATAACGTGAAGAAAAAGATCTTATTATTGAAACTGCACTCATATCTACAAAACTGTAATGGTCATTGATCTTGGATAGTCAGTTTTATTATCATTTGATAGGATACATAATATTTGTAAAGAATGTAAAAGGCTTAAAATAAATAATAATGACATTTGGAAATGATGAATCTCACATAATTAAATGTGTTTGATCATCCATCATTGGGGAATAAAAATTGAAATTTAAAAACGATATGTTTGTTGATGGGAGAAAGTATAAATTTTTAAGTGTTTAATAACTTTTTTATGAAGGAAAAAAGACATTTTCAGTAAATATGGGTTTTTTGTGAAAAGAGATGAATATATAATGATAGTTATAAGAGTCTTATATACTAAAAGAAACTTTTTTCATAGTGGGTGAGGCTCAACACTCTTGTTACCTGATTATGGTAAAATAAATTTTGTTGTGCAATTAAAATTTTTGGAATCAAGTTTCATGGAAACATGATAAATTTATCCAAGACAGATAGTTTTTGTGGTATTCATGATATAGTAATCATATCGGGGCTTTTGTTGTGCAGGGTTTCAAGTGCCGACCTCTGCCAACCTAGGCGGTGATGGCCACCGAGTAGGTCCCTCTCCCCATGGTGGGGGAGGGACCTTCGCTGCCTCACAGTGGTGGTCGTCAATCCTTCTCACCCTTCTCAGATCCAGATTTCCTACCCTCTTTTCCTCAGATTTCCATATCTTCCAAGGTTCCTCATATCAACAACAATATCCCGTAGCTCTCGATTTTAGCTCATGAATTCACTGATGTGTCCTCCCTGCTTAACCTAACTCTAATTACACGTTTCAAACAGCGACGACCGTTGGTTGATCGCTTCGACCATTTCATTTTTAATTCTTGGGGTCTACAGGAGCACGCCACCATGGGGCTTCTTGGATCTAGGCATGTGAAGATTCATTTTTCATCCAAATAAGATTTATTTTAGCATGGCCGGCCGCCCCTCGATCTTTCTATGGTGCCCGGTTTTTACCCTTCCACTGGTCCTACGATTTTCATAAGTGTTGGGACTCGGTTTTCACAGCGATTTTGGTACGATTTCCTGACATACCTCTTCCATTTCAAAATCCATCTATATTTCGTATTCTTGGAAATCTTTTTGGATGGTACTTGTGCTCTGACAGTTGAACTAGGGTTGTTTTCCACCCTGTATCACTGAGAATCTGTATAGAGGTTGTTGTTTCTCGTCCCCCAGTGGAGTTCTTATTCATTGCTGTTGGTGAGGAATTATGATACAAACAATTAGTTATATTTGAATCATGGGTTGATTACTATAATCATTGTATGAAAATTGGACACCAAGTGGAACTGTGTAGAGGCAGGGAAGGTGATCATAATTTGGTTATGGAACCGCTGCCCTCTGTGGTGTCTAGTTCGGGTAGTCATCAGGTGGGGATAGGTCTTGCTGAGAAGAATTTGATAGGGGAAGGTCCTGAGATAGCTATGGGTGCACATTCCACTATAGAAAATCTCCATACAAACCAGTCTAATCTAATGGTAGCCATTTTCTTTTATAGGCTTTAATGAGATTTGGATTTTCCCAACTTACAGCCTCCTAGGAAATGTGGTTCCTGTGTTATCTTGGGAAAACCAGTGGATAATTGCATTGGGGAGGCTGGAATTATAGAAGCCATGATGCCTGTTTCGTATGTTGAGGCAGTCTTGACTGGTCCGGGATCATCATGAAAAGACCATCATCATGATTCTGAGGCAAGGAATAGGTCTCATCCGAGGAGCGGGTCTCCAGGCATTAAGCTGGGTAACCGCTTTGCAGGGTTGGAGGCCAAAGGATCTAATAAGGATGTTGATTTTCCCAGGGAGGGGTTTGATGATGAGTCTTGATGAAGAAAGTGAGATAGAGTTTCATGTTAAATATACCTGTGATCAGCAGAGGTGGAAGGGGCGACAAGGTAGTAAGAAAGGCCACAAGGATTATTCCTCTTTACCTTCACCTATGGAGACTCGAGCTTCTAAAAAAGAAAAATCAAAGGAGAAGGTTAATCTTTCAAATCCTGATAGAATCTCGGTTAGTTTGGAGGAGGGGGGCTATGGGGCTGGCATACTTAGGGACGATCAGGTGGTGGGTAATTTGGAGCTGATTCTGCATTCTACAGAATATATGGAAGAAGAATCTCTTTTGATAGATACCTCCGCAGAGGATGCTGAGAAGATGATGGGAAGGCCAATTCGGGTGCATACTAAAAATGAACTGGGCGAGTGGATTGAAAAGAAGAGTTTGATTTTAGTAATAGGTTTCAATGACAAGAAGATCCTGTAGGAGGAGTACATGAAAGTGTGGGATCAGATGGAGTCTCACATTGAAGGCCTACTTGATGCTGCTCCAGAAACACCGGTAAAATCCCTATCCAGGAAAATATTTAGGGATAAGAATACTGATAGGGTCAAGTTTCATTTCAATAGATATTTTTTCATTTATTTCATGTCCTTGATAAACTTGGGGTTTCTCACGTTTTTCATAAAAGTCTTTTGATAATAAAAAAATTAATTTTCAGTCGGTCAGTATTCCTGATATGTCAAGAAGAAGTGGTTGGTGTTGCACAATTTTTCAGAAATAAATGATTAAAAACTCAGTGCATATGAAATTTGAAATTTTTCCAAAACAAACTCTAAAACTTATTAATTAATATATCTATTTTACAATGATAAATCAATGATCTCATAAATATATGTACTTTGTTTCATTCATTTATGACATTACACACATTACTTGTGTTATTTATAGTATGATTCTTTGAAAATGCTTAAATGTTTTAAGATGAATGTTGAGAAGGAATGTGAGTATTCAGCGACGAATTTAAGAATAGAAAATGGTGGTGAATACAAAAATAATTAGTTTGAACATTATCTTTAGAATCATGGAATTCATTATGATTTTAGAACACCATACACTTCAACACAATTGTGTTGCTGAAAAGAATAACATGATTTTTTTGTAAATGGGACAATCTCTATTACTTGAACATGGTATCTCTCATTAATTTTCTAGGAAATCCATGAAGACTTATATTTATATTCAAAATTGATGTTTATATAGGACAGTTTCTGATATGAATCCATATGAAATGTTTTATGAAAAAACTCCATGTTTGAAAAAAAAAATATGATTTATTGCGATTCCATGCATCATAAAGAAGAAAGGCGGAATCCTTGGGATGTTTTATCAGAGAGGTGAAGATGGAATTTTTCATCTCTTTTCTCTAGAAAGAATGGGTTATATATATTTTAACAAATAAAATAGAATATTTATTAACTCTATTGATGTGATTTTTTTTGAAAAAGTAAAGGAAGGTGTTCAACAGACTCAGGAAGACAAGGAAGATAAACAGGGTGAAATAATTTTTATTGAGAATTATGATAAAGAAAGAAGAAATTGTAATCCTACTAATGAAGGATAATCATACTCAAGTATCTCTAGTAATGTGAAAGAATCTCAAAAATATCAACACAAGCTAAGGAAGCATCTGGAATATCAAAACATTATTAACATCAAAGGGTTCAAATAATAATAAAATCAAAAGATATTAAACATAATTATTTATATTCAAAAGTTAAGAATAAATATGTTAATGAAGCATTTAACCATCCAGAATCGGTTCTGGATATGAATAAAGAGTTGAATAAGATATATAATAATGATACTTGGTAACTTGTACCTAATTCAAATGAAAAAAATGTTATTTGTACAATGTGGGTATTTCAGAACATGTTAAATGAATATGTTTAAGTGATAAAAAATAAATCAGGATTAGTGTGAAAAGGTTACTTATAGATAGAGGGTGTTGACTGTGATGAAACTTTTTCTCTGGTCCCAAGGGTAGAAATAATCATAGTCTTTATTTAAATTCATACACAATAAAGTTACATAATTTTATATATGGATGTGAAATAATCATTTTAGAAGGGTGACCTTGATGAAAATTTTTATATGGAAAAACCATGAATATTTGTTATTGGGAAGGATGAAATTTATGTGTATAAGATGAATAAATCATTTTATTTCCTAGAAAAAACTCTGAGGGAACGTTATTCCAAATTGGATACCTGCTTAAGAAAGATGAGTTTTAAGAAATGAAGAGTTGATTATAGCCTGTACATAAAATAAATTTAGGATTTTTCCCTCATTATAATTATTTATTTTGATGACTGAATATTTTATAATAATTATTAATGATCCTATGAATTATTTTCTGAAGAAATGTTCATATTTTTACGTATGACCATTATGGGTGAAATGAAATACTTTCCTGGTTTAAAAATATTACAAAAGAAGAAACAACTTTTTATTTCTCATGAAAAGTATGCAAATAAATTCTCTAGAATATAAATGGAAATTTCAAAACCAGTTGACACACCAATTTATATATGAAAAGTATTCTAATGATTGAGAATTAAAGGAAGTTAACTCTAAAGAGTTTCAGAAGCTGAATAATTTTTTTTATTTGACTACCTCGGGACCTAGTGTTGTTTAGATTTTATTCTTATATGAAATATTTATTAGTGTTCCAGAATAATCTCATTTACTTTTTGGAAAGATTTTTGTCAGATATAAAAGATGAATAACAAATTTTATAATTTGGTATAATTGTAGAGAAATATTGACTAGTTCGGGCATTCAGATGTTTATTAGGTATGAAATATTGATGATGGTAGATCCACATCTGGTAGATTTCTTTTTCTGGGAAATTTTTTTGTTAGTTTCCATACTTAGAAAAAAAAACTATGTAACTTCTGGCATGAATAAATCCAATTACATTGCTACCACTCAAGTCACTACTCAACTTTTGTGGATGAAAACACAGTTGGAATACTATCTTGGTGTAGTAATGATACCTTTTTTCTTGGGTTGTGATAATCAAATTGAAATCATACATACAAGATACCTGTTATAACACACGCATTCAAAACATATTGATATAAAATATAATTTCATCAAATGTCATGTGGAGAATAAAGAATTGAAGTAAGAGTATGTTCCTACATCAAAACAAGTTGCAGAAATTTTCACAAAACTTATACTTAAAGAATATTTTTTTTAACTGGGTTTTAACATGGGTATTAAAAAACTTTCTCATCTTGTTTGAGGTATGTGTTCCCCCCTACTATCATTTAGTTTGATAGTGTTTTCAAAGATGGTAATTGATTCATTAATTTATCCCTTAATATGTACCTAACCATTTATGGAAACATTTAGGAAGGTAGAGTTGTGGTTACGATTGAAATCATCATTTTTGAGTGTAAAATACTCAAACTTTTTTTGGAGTGGTTGTAGGAAAATTTTGTTTACAAGAAAATGGAAGAAGTGAATAATGTTGTGAACAACAGTTGGATATATTTCATGTGTCACAACTTTTGGACATCATTATTTTTCTATCAATAATTATTAATTTCAATAATGAGTTAGCTCATGTAGGATTAATTTCTTCGATAAGTAATACATATCCTGAAGTTACAAAGATAGGTGATTTATGATCCTTGTTTGAAAATATAATCCAAATGAGGATATTATTGGGACCATGTAGACTATAAGTTATTTTTTAATATTTGAAAATGTTTTTATGAAATAATTATCTCTTTTTTCTAATAAATTTCATTGAATAAGAAATCACCTCACTTTTTAAAAGTTTAATTATTGTACTCCCCATTGAAATTAGCTAATTAGACATAAAATGATTAATAAATTCCATCAGATTGGGAAGATTTATTCTCAGAAAAATGGTTCATCGAACTCCCCTTATGTCCAGAATGGATTTATGATCACAATGAAGATGTTTTTTGGAGTATTCATGGATCAGATGAAAAAATTATAATTCTTTAATGTTTTCTAATTCACAAATATCATATGTTATCTAGAAAACCTGTGATGAAATCCTTACTAAGGAAATGGAGATAACTAGTGATTCATTCAGATTGAATCATAAAAGGAAACAAATAAGTATCTAAAATGATGGGAAGATACAATAATTTAAAATATATGTTAGATGATGAAATTGCAGTCTTAAAACTATTCAAATTCATTAAGAATTCGTGATACATGCTGTAGTTTTTTGAGGAAGAATGAAAAAAGTTTTTTGTTCCTAGATCATTGGTTTAAGATCACTATACATAGATTCTTTAAAGACCATAATTTTTTTCATAATGAGTTAATATGAAGGTGAAGTTTTTAAATCAGACCAATAAGACACAAGATACAAATATTTAGAAAAATATGATGATTGTAATCTATAAAGGAAACAATTTTTTTAATTTGAAGTAGCTAACACCGGTCCATCAGACGCAGTATGCCATAGATAATTAGAGTGATACTGATACCGATCATCAGAGTTAATAATGGTCAGATAAGTTTATTGGAGTTATAATTTTTTTGATTGGGATTTTTTGGGACTAATTAAAATGAAAAGGTAAGTTGATGTTTTTTGGGACCAATGCATGAAAGATAAAGACCAATAATCTTCATGAAGATCAATGATGTAGTTAACCATTTCAGAAAGAGTAATTTCTTGTTTTTTTCTTTAACATGTGGGTTAAGTTAAAAGGGAGAATTAGACTGGAACTGATTCTAATTATATAGAGTAAAGATAGAGACTGATATTCAGATGCTGGATGACACTAATAACTTTATCAGATGTAGGGTCATTGATCTGAGTAAAATGATAAAAGAATCATAGTTTGAAGCAGTTTTAAAAAGTCTTATCAAAGATAGATCTTTAATTTTAAAGAGTTTAGAGAATATTTTTGTCAAATATATTTAGATATGATGCTTAATTGATTCCAGGATGTATTTGAATCTTTTGAAGTTTTCACTATTTTTATGAAAAAATAAAGGGGACTTAAATTTAATGAAGTATCAATAATTATAATGGAAGAATAGTTTCAATGTTCTATTAATTGGAATGGAGCATTATAATGAGCTTATTTTTCTTCCATTGGTGTGGAGTAATTTAATGAAAAATCTTCAATCTTAATCATAATAAGTAAAATGGAATGAAAATCAAAATTATACTAAATAATTTATAGAAATTATGTAGTGATTTTATGTTGTGAGATGGTTCAAGATGGTTTGAGAAGGAACAAGAACATTTAAGAAGCTTTGAAGAAGTAAAATATAGAGCTGATATTTAATGGAAATTTATGGTGTCCAGAAATTTTGTTATGTGGGAAATATTTTTAGAATACCACCTAAAGCACATTTGGAGGACTTATAGATAATGGGAAGAACTTCGTACTTTATGATGAAAGTATTGTTCTTCGACATAGAGATAAAGTATAACGCTAAATGTTTCTAGAGATAAGTGGTTTATAGATTGAGAATTCATAGGGAAGTTTACCAGATAAAAGAATAAGAATAAGGGAGATTGTATTCAGAGTTTTTGAGAATGGACTTGGTTATTGGACTATGAATTTGCACCGAGTTTTCTAGACTAATGAAGAAGTAGTTCAAAATTGTTTCAATGGCATTATGATAGATATTATATCCAAACTAAACAATTGGAATGGGGAATCAGATAGGGTAATAAATTTGAGTTTCCTTACATAGTCTAGATATATTCTTTCCTATTGGTGGGTAGGAAAGTGAATAATTGTTTTGAAGACAATATTTGTGAAATTTGATAAGGAATCATAGTTACATTATTTTGAATAAACTAGTGAAGGTTTCTTAACTTGTTACAAAAAATTGTATTACATAATTTTATGAAACATAAAGGACCGGCACTATTTTATTGAATATATTACTACAAAAGTGTAAGGGTAAATATTACATGATGTATCCACACAAAAATATTTTTTTCCTTTTTGATTGTTTGATATTGGATTGTTTTCAAACCATAATAATGATTTAACTACTCTTGTTGAGTAGTGAACATTAAAAGTACTCATGATCATGTAGATATGCTATTGGTTTAAAATTCAGAAAATTTATTAATGTGTAATAGGAGGTGAAGGTTGATTCAAAATAAGGGAAACTCAAAAGATTAAAAAAATACCCAATTCAACAATCCCCCTCTCAATGATACATGGATCATGGCTGGGAAATAACACCATCCTCATCTTTATTTAATCCAATAGTAGAGGTAATAACTGGTTCTTGTTCTCCATATGGTGGGCATCAGATCCCTATTTTCTCAATGAAGTATATACTTCATGAATCAAGCCCATATAGGGAAAATCAAGGGTGATTTTCATAATAAAATTATATTCTTAAAATAGAATCCCTATGTTTGAAGCAATAATCAGCCCTCATGTTTACTGGAGTTAGAGTCTATGGTTGTGGATATTGAAAATGTTAAGGAAGGTCTAGAAGAATCTAGGGATGAGGTTCTCTTCAATGATCTTGTTTAAGAAAATATAGCTTTAAGAAATGATATTATAAGAGGAAAGGGTGGCTCATGAGTGCTCTATAAGATTGTGGCTTAAGGAAAGGGATTTTAAAATAGATTAATTTCATGATTGTATCAAATAGAAGACTAGAACCTTGATTATGAAAATTTTTATATAAGATGGTTCATATATTAATGAAATGGATTTATTGGGGGAATGGTGGAGTCATATATTAAATTTTTTACTTTATGGAACCTAACCTGTCCATGTAGGTAGGATACACAATGGGGCAATCAGAGATCATTGATAGTATTCCCATAGTGGTGAATAGTTTGATCAATATATTTCTCAATAAAATACTATATGAGAAAGAGTTGTGGGAGGTGTCTCTTTAACTCATCTCTAAATGTTATCCAATACCTGATGGCTTTCTAGGTTCTTTCATTGTGGTGTCTGGGAAATCATTAAGATAGAGCTATTGGGGATCATTTGGGACTTCATTATGGGAGTTGGTATTCTATGTGTGGCATGTATTACAATGACGGTAATTATTCATATGGTTAAGGATAAATCCTCTATCAAACAATTCAGACCCATAAACATGTTAAACATTTCTTAAAAGTTTTTGTAAAGTATACTTAATATAATAATTTTTCTTCACTTGCACTATTGGATCTTGGAGGAATGACATGACTTTATCAAAGGCAGATCTTTCCAGAATTATATTGTTATATCTTAGTAAATAATTGGTGATATAAACATTAAAACTACAAGATCAAACATTTCAATAAAGGGTGACATTGAAAAACTGTATGATAGAGTGTAATATAACTTCATCATCAAGGTTTTTTTTATCATGGGTTTCTCTACTTGGTTTATTGACTTTTTTCATGTGTTGTAGTTATTATTGTCTATTTTCACTCTTATGTGAAACATTTTTGGGTATTTTAAGTCGGTTGAGGGACTAAGGAAAGGGTATCTCCTATCACCTAGTATTTTCATCAAGGTTCAATAATTCCTTAAAATATATAGCATAAATAGCTTTTCTAATTGTATCATTCGTCCACTACAATGAATATACAATTTAAATGGTATTTCCCACCCTCTCTTTATGGATGATATTCTTATATTTTTCAATAGTAATAACAGGACTATCTGAAATATCAATAGGGATTTGGATGAATACAGTAAGTGGAGTGGTTAGATCATCAAAAAAGTGAAAATTAATGAATATATTTCTAAACACCGGCCCGAGAGAAGGGCCAAAAGGATTGAGAATTCCATTGTTGTTAGAAGAAATAATTTCTAATTGGAATATTTGGGGGGCCCATTCACACTAGGTATAGTTAATATTAATAATTTTTATGGGATGGTTTATATAATTTCTAACCAAATACTGAATTTGAAGAATTGACATATTTTATTTGGGGACCGCATCACCATTTTCAATAATGTTCTTTAATATATACCCATGCATGTTTTATCTAATCATAGTGTTCCAAAAATTGATAAATGGAATGGAGAAAATCAAGGTGAAGTTCATTTGGGATCATATAATGAAGGCCATTTCTATTGAGAATAATGGGATATGTTAGCGAAGGGTTGGCGGGCTGGAGGTATTAATCTTAAGAGCATGGAGGGAACTGTGCACTATATATTGGAAAAGATAGTATGGGAGGCTCCAAAAGGAAGATCCATATGGGATTCATTATCTAAGTGTAATTATGGTTCAATTTTGAATGTGTTGGGTGTTTAGACCTTAGGGATATAGAAAAACGTTCATGTTCATGTTGGTAGGCTTCACCAACATTTGTGATAGGTAATAGGAAACAGTGAAATTAACATCTGGAATCAAAATAGGAAGGATTGAAATTAGGTTTTTTAGGGTTCCTAAATATAAATATTTCTACCTCTCATGTAAGAAGATACATGGACTTTATCGTTACCATTCATAGCCCAAATCATCTGGACCTTTTCCAGACTATCCTACTATGTGATGAGAAGGATAAGTTGGTGTTTATGAACTCATCTTATGGCATGTTCTCAGCCAAAAAGTTTTATTACCTGTGGTTTTATAAATATATAAAGGACAAGTGGGGTGGTATCATTTTGTGTTAGGATATCCCTATTATGTAATATTTCTTGTCCTGGTGTATTAGGGATCAGGATATCCCTATAGATAAATAGGTCATGCGTAAAGGTATTTTTATTTTTTATAAGGGTTCTTGTTGTAGGGATTCCAATGACGAATAAACCTTCCATTAATTCTTACAAGGTGTGTGAGAAGGAATAGCATGTAAGAAGATTGTCGAGTTCTTCATATTAAACCCTTAGAGTGGAATGATTAATGAGTTTCTTTATAAGTGGTTCCTTGAATCTGGTGATAATATACATGAAAAGAAAGTATGAGAGGATCTCCTATAAATAGGTTATTTTACCATTTTGTGTAATAGGAATAAGGCTCTTAAGAATGGAACATAGTCTTCATACATATCCTTGGTTGCAATATCTTGAAGTGTGGAAGTGGATATTAGGCTCCAACTGATGTTCTGCCTGAAGACTACCTCCCTGAAGTTTCTCCTCGAAGGCATAACTTCCCCTCCCTCCATT
This sequence comes from Viscum album, assembly GCA_963277665.1. Lineage (NCBI taxonomy): Eukaryota > Viridiplantae > Streptophyta > Magnoliopsida > Santalales > Viscaceae > Viscum > Viscum album. The sequence goes on along the minus strand of OY728142.1, from coordinate 2,041,142,567 downwards.
CAGAGTACATATTAAAATTGAAGATGATTAAATGGAATCCTCAAAGTATGAGTCTAAAAAACAACATTAATGGATCTTTTATGACTAGATTCAGGCAATTAGGTGGTGTGGTTCGTGAGTCCAGTGGATCAGTTGTTGGTGTTTAATCTACAGTCTATGTCCAGGGTGACTTCCTACTGGCAGAGGACGGTGGATTTCTCAATGGTATTGATCTCTATATGGATAGTGATATGTAGCTAGATTCAGTGTAAATATACTACTTTATCATTCATAACTATCTTGACATCCATGGATCTATTCTATGGATGGTCAGATTCCATATATGGTGAATTTAACTTCTTCTAAATGAATGTGTGGAGGTTCTTCACCCTTGGTGTGAATGTAATATGGTTGTGGAATTTCTTGTTTCTTTGAGTCCTTATGATGATCACTTAATTTATATTTATATCATGGGATCTCTTAAATCATACTGTGTGGTCATGGTTAGAGATTATTCTCTTGGCTTATATTTATTTCACTCTCCCTAGATCCTCTCGAATTTGTTTTGTTGTTGTTTCTGTTTCCTTAATAAAATATTCCTAATTTTCTTGATGATTAAGAAAAATCTAAAAAATATATATGTTAGGAATTCAAAAATGATGTTAATTTTTATTAATTTTAATTTCAATATTTTATAAGTATAATTTTTTAAAAAAATTCTAAAATATAACTAAAAATTTGTTCTCATTAAAAAAATATTATTTTAAAATTTTAACTATATGTATTATAATTTCTTTTAATCTACCAACTAAATTAGTTCGAAAAAATTATTAATATCAAACATAATTTGCCATTAGTCATATGTTTCATGAAATATAAATGTGTATCTGATAAAATAATTATTTTTTTGAAATAATACATTTCTAATCAATAAATGATCTTATTAGCAATATTTTAGTAAAAAATAGAATTTAATTAGTATTAAAATTAGACTATTTTTTCTAAATATATATAACTCATAAATTTGATACCCCTATTCATTCTTGTAAATTTAAGTACCTGTTTTCTAATAGCTGTACTTAAATATTTATATTTTCTCTATATATATCATGGTCAAATTTATGTTTGGTGTAACACCCTTATATTTTTAATGTGAAATTTTTTTTGATAGTGTATGTGACATGGAACACTGATATTAAACAACCAATGAAATTTATTTCATTAAATTTAATCTCTTCGATAGCTTGAACAACATGCAAGCCAAGTCAAAAGGAACCATCATATAATATACCATTAAATTGGTGTGTAAAAATAGTAATAAATCAATTATGTAAATTATTTAAATTATTTTTTATAAATAAAATTATTATCATTTAAATGAAATATAAATTTTTTCACAAAAATTTTATTTTTCTAAAAGAAATTGTAGTCACACATTATTCACCTAATTTAAAATTAATTTTCCAATTCTATAAAATTTATTTCTTAAAATAAAATAATTTTTTTAAAAAATAGTATCAGAATTATCTTAGGGTAAATATTTTATATTTTTCTAAAATATTTCCTTTTTTAGTGAATAGTGAAAAATATTGAATTTTAATTTAAAACTGCATTTTCATTAAAATTATTTACAAAGATAAATTATACAATAAATTTGTTCTATATTAAAATTAGATAAATAAAATATAAATTAATACAATTTAACTCATTGGAATCTTTTTCATATTGAAATTTAATATAAGATCATGATTAACATTTTAGCATTTTCTCTTTGAAAACCCAATTTCTCATCGCATCTCTAGGATTAAATTAAAATTAGATTCTTCCACTACTAAAAATAAATTTGGAACATTAGACTCCATATTTTTAATAATAATAATTTATATTATATAATAATTTCAAATTAATGTTTTACCATAATTAATAGTGAAAACAATAAAAATTATTTACCACAGTTAAGGTGAAAATGGGTTACTAGGGGTTAAACTAAGAATATAAGTGTTAAAATGACTTATAAAATTTTCTAAAATTTATTGTATTGACATATTTAGACTTTATAATGTCTAATTAATTATAATAATATTTATGGGAATATTTTTTCCTATGAAAATTATGGTAATACCTTTTTTTTCTCAATAATTAAAAATGTGTCACACACCTCATATATAAAAGGCCACCCCCATTCCTCTCTATTTCAAGGATTAAAACCATTTTAGTTTAGTTTATTAAAATCCAAATAGATTCCAAAATTCATTCCCCACATCCTAGAATCCCTATACTGGTTATAAATATATTCTAGGAATACATTAGGTATAATCCTAAAGAGGTGGTCTGAAAAAGAGGTAAAATTTCAACCTATGTGATTTTATTTTATTTCTTCCTCCACATACATAAATTATTATTAATCAATTATGATATAATAAAATCAGTATTTTTTATATATTGAGATTTTTTTATTATAATTTCATGACCTAAAACCATCTCTAATTCCATCAAATGGGTTATGAAAGCATCATTCATGTGTACAACAAAATGTCGCCTCGCTAACTGATGTCATTCGTTTTTTCCATTACCACCTCTAACAGTTGGGTATGATGAAGAATAAAAAATATATATATTATTTTTATAAAATAGTTATACATATTAAGTCATTATATCATATATAAATTTTTAATTTCTATTTCATGGGAGATATGATAATGTCTCTCAGGTGTACGGCGGACCACCACCTCTCAAAGTGATGCAGTTCGTTTTTCAATAACACTTTACATGGAAGGTAATAAAGATATATTTAATGAATATATGGAATATACCTGAAATATTTTTTCTATTAATGAAATATTTATCATTCTTAAAATAAAATATATCTCTTTATTTCTTACCATTTCATTCACTGAAAGATGATAACATCGTTTGTGTATGTGTGGACTACCACCTTCATGAAGTGATGTGACTCTCTTTTCATCACCATAAAACATGGATAGTATTTATATATAAATAATTATAAAAATAATATGGTCTTTATGATATTATTATCATTCTATAATGATAAAATATTATTTTTCACCTTTCAATAATGATCATTGAAAAATGGAAATGTTACTCATGCTTATGTACAGCCTACCATCTCCATCATCATAACATACTTCATTTATAGAAATAATATATATTTATTGGTATTATAAGAATAATACTTGTATAAATATTATAATTATTCCTTTATTATTATTCTGGATATGATGGAACTATATAATATACAAAATAACCAGAATATTCATGAGAACACATGATTTCGAAAATTAGTCAATTAACGCCTAAAATAATGAAAAAATGGAAGATTATTAATGAATGGTTGATAAGATGTTATAAAAGGATCATATATAATATTATAAATATTAATATAGTTATGTTATAAGTTTATAACTTGTCAATAAAGGTTTCTATAACATTTTTTACCAAAATAAAATGTCGGGTAAGGGACTTCTTCTATGTTCTTCTTCATTGAGGCATATTATAATTTTATCCACCACATTTCATTTATATGGTGCATATACTTCTCATTTGACATATAATTTCATTATTTGTTAATAATTCATGGTATTTTGAGTTTCAATTGGAATTATTACATCTAGGATTATTTTATGTAAGAGTTTCTATGTGGAAAATAGTTTCATAATTCAATTTTATTTTATTAGGTTACATTACCTCTTTGTCATCATTTATATTCCTAAACAATGTGTGAAATTATTTTTAATTAAATTATGTTCTATTTATAATTATTTTATTTTTATTTATAGTTTATACACTTAATATATTCATTTATTAATCGTCACATCAATGGTATGATCATTTTAAGAGTTTATTTCACAACCCCATTCTAATTAATATTTTTTACTGAAGAATTTCACATAATGTTATTTATCTGTATCCTAATAAAAAATTCATGTTATTTTCATATGTTTATTAATGATATTTTCAAATAATAGAATCATTTTATACACTTTGGAACTTAAAATTATTGAGAAAATATATTTAAAAGAATTCGACTTCATTTCTCTATTGGGTCAGAAATCATTTTTCTTCCATACCCATGTTTTCTAAAAATGTTTTCAAAAATGTTTTTAAACTTTTTAAAAAAAAAATTACTGACATTTTTACCCATTTTTATTTTTACAAAATGTATTTAATGTAATATTAATGTCATTTTCCAAACAAGGAATGTTTTTATTTTACTATAAATGTGAAAGGAACCTTCATTTTAAAGTACACTAAATGTACCAAATTTCCCACTTCCATGACCAATAAATTTTTAAAAGCATAAATTAAAAGTTCAAAAGGTTATTTTCAAAGAAAATTATTTTCAAAAATTATTTAACTTCCTGTTTAAAATGGTGAATTTCAAAATAAAAAGGATATTTTCCTCAAAACAATTTTTAAATATCTTTTATGGTATTTGTGTTCATAAATGACAATAACCCTTTATTTTTACTCTAATGGGTATATCATGGACATATGATATCCTTATTCCCTCAATGAATTTTTATGATCATTTTAACTAAGAAATATTTTAAAATTTCCTTATTTTATTCACCTTTTCTATTATTAAATTTCCCTTCAATTATTCACTTTCCAATGGATATTAAATTTCCCTTATATATCTATATAATTTTTCATAGATATGTTTATTTTGTAAACCAAATATCATTTCTACATATAGTGTGAAACATTGAAATTTATTTGTTTATCTAAGTAAATATTGATAAGTCCTTATTATTTACCCAATACTAATATTTTATGATAAGGAACATTTTCAATGAATAAAATCATTTATTAAATAAATGAGAAATGTTTTGAACATGTAGTGATGGGTGGTTCTATAAATTATATAGCCCCTAAAGGAATTGGTATGTCTCATGAGAAAAATTAGCAAATGGGGTTTTACCTTTAGATTTAAATTTTCTTATGAAAGGTATTGATGAAAGAGGTATCATAATACCTAAGATCATGATGTAAAATAATTAATCATTTCATTTATTTAAAATTTAATTATTATTATACATGAGATTTTCAAAATAATATTTTCTTTGGAGGAATTTCATTATCAGTTTATTGATAAAATGGATTGTGTTTTTAGTTATTTACCTTTCCATATTGATTATACCTTATCTTATTATCCATGATATTTTTATAATGATATTATCTAGGGATGTATTTCATTCTCATTTTACTAATTAAATGATATTTATTTTTAGTTATTTACCTTTCCATATTGAATATACCATATCTAATTATGATAAAAAAGTTATTTATTTAATGGAATGTGTGTTTAGTTTTTTTTACTTTTATATATTTATTATTCTTTATTTATTCATGGAATATTCTATGTACTTAACCCTTATTGATCATTTGATCTCACCCTAATTTTTTAACTTTCCCCAGGATTCCATGAAGTGTTCTATGATTGATGTCCAAGGAAATTCTAGGTACGATAATGTTATTCTCAAAAAAATTATGTTGTTAATTTTTTGAATTATAATATGGGACTCAAGTATGTATCTAGTTTACCAAGACTACTAAGATATTTTATCTTTTATAATGTTATTCCTTATATGTAATTCCAATATAATAAAATAATTCATCAAATCAAAGCTGCAGAGGTTGGGGTCACTTTAGTTCATATCATAGCATGTTTAGTAGAAACCATAGTTACTAGATTTCGGAAAAATTTGATTATATATTATAACCTGATGATAGAATTTGAGGATATGTATATAAGAACATCCTAATTTTTTGGTGAGGAAGAGATTATGTGGTTTTACCTATAAATATATATGTATATAGATACTACAAATGGATGTTGTTCTAGAATGGATGTACCTAGGTGAAATAACATTGAAAATGGAACATTAGTCTTACCTTGATCATCACCTGGTGTAAGATAAACTGCCTTATAGCTCACTTGGTTAGACAATACCAGAAGATATTTTTAGGATAATTAACATTTTCTTTACTAAAAATTATGAAGGATTTGAATAGATTCTGAAAATGAAGGACCTAGACTAAACCTATTGAATATAATCTATCAGGATTTAGAAATCCTATAAATGATTCTATTTTTCCACACTCCAATTATTGTTTCTCACACTAGGATTTTAGGTTTTAGTCAATGGATAGAACCCAAAAGAATCTTCTTAACATTGAATATGAAAATTGAACTATGATAAACCAAAAGGTTAGATGACTAGACTGAAATATATTATGATTATTCCTAATTAGTTATCATGAAATTTGATTAACAACATATACCTTAACCAATTATTAGATTCATCAAATGTGATAATAGTGGAGATCGTTGAGTGCTCGAGTAGTGGATACCATTAAAAAAAGAAGGAATGATTTCATACATGTCTGAAATGTGGATGTATTTCCAAGGAAAGTGCCTTAATGGAATTTAGAAATTATATATATATAGAAAACAATTCCATATTGAAAATAATTTCCAAATAAAAATGAATAATATTATTGAAGGAAATAAATATCATCCTAGGGAACTATTTATAAATTGTTTCATTAAATGCGGAGAACCTAGGAATTATCTATGACATTTCCATCTTCTAAAAGTTAAAACACAGTAAAAGGAAGGAAATATGTAGAAATAAAATGCATTAAGTATTTATTTATTGGGATTCAAGAATTAAATTGTTGAATTATTTTACCAATGGTGATTTTCTTATAATAATCCTAAAACATCTAATGATTATGTTAAATATTATAAGCATATGTGTATTTAATAAATTAAGATTTATGGACACCATCATGGGTTTATGAGTATAAGATTGACCATACGACCAATGTCTTAAAAAACTTTCTATGATTTATGTGATGTTATTCTACCATGATTAATAATATTTTGGGAGAAATTTATCGAAATATAACCCATTGGTTTTGTATATGTTTTAATGAAAAATTTGTTCGAGTAATAATTCCTTTAAATTTTATAGACATAAGTATAAAGTAATTGATAACCTTTATGGTTAATATTATCATTAATGGCCATTAAATAATGGTCAAATAATATTATTATACTTTGTGGAAAAAATTAGAATTTGTATTTAAAACCTTAGTAAATATGTTATTTAATAATTAATTTTATTTTACTGATTTCCTTCATAATGTTTTGGAAATTTTATTGGAATTATATATATATTGTTTTACAAAAATAATATCCTACAGGGTAGGTGGAAACCATTATGTTCATAAAGGTAGTGGGGTATACACCAACAAGAAAAGGATTAAAAGAGTTCAATTCCTTCCACTGGCCAACATGATGTCCTGGTTAATATTTCATTAGTTAAATGATTTAAAAAATAAATATTACTCATGAACTACTGGTGTTACTATTTATGTTCATAGTTTAATGTATTATATTGGATATCTTGTGCTAACCATATTTAATTGAGAAAATAGTTATAGACATACAAAAATAAAGGTCACTTTTGTGGATCTTATGATCCATTAAAATGAACATTAGTTATTTAGGCATAAAATTTTCATTTTTCAATATTCATTTTAGGGAGTAAGTGATGAATAGTAAATTGATCAAATAACAACAAAAAATGAAATATTTATTATTAAATATAAATGTATCAATTCAGTATATTTCGTTTTATCATTAAATAGTAAAATAATTCTTAATCTTTAAGAAAAATATCTTTAAAAAAATAATATCCTATTAAATTCATATCTGATGAATAATATAGACTTATAAATAATCATATATTTTTGGATTTTAGGTCCTTAAAATTCAATTGATTATTCATTTTCTTATGATCAATGACCTCTATCACTATCTATAATTATTTATGATTTTTTTCGATATATATATCTTCACCTGCCAATAATTTTCTTCTACTTAGAAACCTAGTTATTTTTTATTCCATGTGACTATTTTAATTCCCATTCCCTCTTATTGTGAGGATATTTTATTAACCCTTTTACATGTGGGTTTTTCAAAAATGGAATTTCTGAATTTCAAAGAATGAATTACCGAGATGAAGTTTAAATTTTGAGGATGCAATTTATTTAAGGTGGGGAGAATGTAACACCCTTGATATTTTAAAATAAGGATATTATTTTTGATAGAGTATGTGACATGGGACAGCAATCTTAAAAAACCCAAAAAAAAATATTTCATTACATTTAATCACTTTAGTAGCATGAGGAACACACAACCCTAATTTGAAATGAATCATAACATAGTATATCATTATAACATAACAATTAAATTATTTTATATTGGTAGTAATAATTAAATAATGAAAATTATGGTCATATATTTATTAGAAATAATATATGAAAATTTTAATTAAAAAAGAAATGTTTACAGAAATGCTTTATTTTTCAAAAGGATGGTCTAGTCTGTTTTTGATCACATAATTTAAAAATAATTTTAACCAATTTTAGAAAATTTATATGATAAAATAAAATTAATTTTTTAAATCTTATTTAAAAATTATCTTAGGTAGATGTTTTATTATTTTTTTGGAATGTTTAATTTTTCAATAAAGATTGAAAAATGTATTTTAATTGAAAAATTCCTTCTTTTTATTATTTATAAAAATAAATTATAGTTTAAATTAATTTTAAAGTAAAATTATTTCCAATTTATATAAATTAATCAAATTCATATTGTTTGAAACATTTTCATATTAAATATTTATATAAATTCCTTGAATACTTTGGAACATTTTCTCTTTGAAAACCTGCTTCCTCATCGTGTCTGCGGGGATAAATTTTAAAATAGAAGTTTACACGTATGTGAATTAAATTTGGAAAAATGGATTTTATATATGGAATCAACATAATTTATATTATATAATGAGTCCAATTTAATTTTTTACCATATTTAATTGTAAAAATAGTAAGAAAATATTACCACTGTTAAGGTTAAAATGGGTTTATCAGTGGTTAAACTATGGAATAATGGTTAAAATGACCTAAAACATGACTCAAAATATATTTTATAGAAATATGTATACCTTATCATGTCTAATTACTGTAAATAATCCATTTTCATCCATTTGGAATGTAAAAAACATGGGTAAACCTTTTTATTTTCATAAATTACAAGTTTGTCACTCACCTCACATAAAAAAGTTCACCCCCTATATTCTATTATTCACACCATGAAACCCATTTTGTTCAGATGATAAATAAAAAATTAACTTTCAAATATCCTTCCCCAAATCCTATAATCCTTTTTTTCAAAAATCCATTCTTGGAATACTTTAGGTATAATCCAAATGATGTAGTGTGTGAAGAGGTAAAATCTTTAGTTATGTGTTTTTCCTTTATTTCTTTCTTCGTGTCCAGTTATTATTAAACCATGATGATATAAAAACCTAATTATCTTATATGTATTGATATATTATTATAATATGGTCATTACCTAAAACCATTCCCACTTCCATTAAATGGGTTATGAAATAATCATTCGTGTATATGGTGGATTATCATCTCGCAAACTAGTGTTATTCGTTTTTCCATTACCATATCTCATGGTTATGTATGATGGTGGATATAATATATATATATATATATATATATATATATATGATATTTATAAAATAATTATACCTCTATATTCAATATATCATATATACCTTTTTACTTTCTTTTCTGTAGGGGATATGAAAATATCTCTTAGTTGTACAGTGGACAACTGTCTCTTGAAGTGATGTGATTCGTTATTCCTTAGTACTTTACATGAAAGATAATAAAGATAATTTTAATTAATATATTTGATTTAAATTACAATATAATTATATTAATTACAAATTTATCATTATTTAAATATAATATATCTTTATCTTTCTTACCTTTCCACTCACTGAAAGATGATAGCGTCGTCCATCTATGTGTGGACAACTGCCTTCTTAAAGCATTGTGACTCTCTTTTCATCACAACACCACATGGATTATATATATACATATTTAAAGGAATAATACAGCATTCATTATATTACTATCAATCTAAAAATATAAAATATTACTAACCACCTTTCCATAATGATCGTTGAAAAATGAAAATGTTACTCAAGCTTAGGTACGACTTACCATCTCTATGATCATACCATACATAATTTCTCCAAAGTTTTTTTTATTATTGGTCATAAAAGTATAAATTTGGAATAAATATTATTATTATATCATGATTATTATACTTCATTTGATTTAACTATATAATATTCCAAAGAACTGAAACATTCTTGACGAAGTATGAATGAGAATATAGGTAAATTGACACCTGAAACAATGAAAATAATTAAATATTATTAATGAATGGGTGATTGGTTGATATAAAAGGATAATATATTATATTATAAATATTAATATGGTTCTTTTAGAAGTAAATAACATTTTGAAATCCACTATAAAAGAGGTTTGATCATGTTCGACCAAAATGAAGTGTGAGGTAAGGGACTTCATCTTAATTTCTCTTCAATGATTCATATTGTGAAGGTATGAACCTAATTTATTTTATGTGGTGTATATAATTCCCCATTGACATGTAATATCATTATTCCTTAATAATCATTGAAATTTTTTATTTCAAAATTTCATTCTAATCGAGATAGTTTATTTTTGAATTTTAGTTAAAGGAAATTATTTTTAAATTTCCAAAATGATAAATTAAATTTTCTTATAGTATAGTTTTTAAAAATATTTAAATGTTATTTTACTATTTTCCCACTCTTTGGTACTTACAGTTTTTTAGAAAAAAAATTTATAAAATTTATATTCATTTCTCTCTTTAGTTGAAAATATATTTTATTTCAAAACCATGTTTTCTAAATATGTTTTCAAATTTTTTCATCCTTTTCCATATTATTTATAAAAGAAATGTTTTTCCATTTTTACTTTTTTCTTTTTTTAAGGAATATTCAGGTAATTTTTAAAACTATTATTGTGCGTATTTTACCAAACATGTAAAAGGAATCATTGTTTTAACATACTCAACATGTATTAAATGTCCTACCTTCAAGAACACTCATTATCTTAAATCATTCTTTATAAGTTTTAATAGATATTCTCAAATAAAATTATTTTCAAAATGTTTTCTGAACATGTAGTTTTAAAATTTTATTTTCTTTGAGAATATTTTTAAATATTATTTTATGGAATTTCTATTAATCAATGAAAAACACATTATTATTACCCCAATGGGTGTATGTTTGATTGATAATATACTTATTATATATGTGTTTAGTAAATTATCATTTAGACAAAGTAAATATTTATATTCACTTTCTTGATTCATTTTTTTAGTCATTAATATTCCCTTGAATTATTCATTTTCCTATGAACATTAAATTTCTACTATATATCCATATTATTGATCATGTATATCTTTAGTTCGTAAAATTTTTATTATTTATACATATGGTGTTCAACATTTAAATTTATTTTTTTATCTATGGGAGAATTTATAAATATGTTTTATTTATTAAATATGGATATTTTAGGATAAGGAAAATTATTAATGAATTGAATATATTATTCATTATATGAGTAATGTTATAGAAATTTAGTGATGGTGGGTCCTAGAATTATATATCCCCATGATAAATTCGTAGATCCCATGACAAAAATCAATAATAATGAATTAAATGGGTTTTTTAACTTTATATTTAAACATTCTTGTGAAAGGTCTTGATGATAGAGGTAACATGATTCATGAGGTAGTGGCATCCAATAATTATAAATTTTCTTCATTATAAATTCAGTTATTTTTATCCATGATATTTTAACAATTATATTACCTTTAGATGAATTTCTTTATCATTTTATTTATTAAATTTCATGATTTTATAGTTTTTTACCTTGCCATTTTGATTATGACTTATCTTATTATCTATAAGATTTTTGTAATGATATTATCTCTAGATGCATCTCATTTTTATTTTATAGATTAAATAACATGTGTTTTTAGTTATTTGATATCAAATATAGATTATACCATATCTAATTATGATATCCAATTTTTTGATTATATTTAATGTGTGTTCAGTTATTTAACTTTCTATATGGATTATTCATTATTGATTCATAATAGCTTGTTTTGTACTTAACCCTTACTGATCATTTGATCACCCCCTTATTTGGATTCCTTTCCTCAGTATTCCATGAAGTGTATAATGATTTATGTGAAAGTATATGATAGAGTTAATAATTATTTTCTTGAAAAAATAATATGTTTTCATTTTTGTTTAAAAATGAAATATGTTACTCATGTATATATCTAGTTTACCAAGAACACTAAACTATTTGGTCCTTCAGGATGTGGTTCCTTGAATATTATGCCAATGTAATAAAGTAATTCATCGGTTTCGAGCTATTGGGGTCAGCATGCTATATTCAGTGTGACAGGTCGAGAAATATATCGAACACATTGATTGATTTAAAGGTAATAATTAATTAGAATTTCAAGGCATCTCATTATCCCCCTTAAATAAATTTCATCCCTAAAATATTACTCATAGTAGTTTATATGGGTAACTCGTAATTAATCCATAAACCTCAAGATCATCATTTTTTTCAAGTGGTATAATGAGATTTACCTATATGGAAAATTATTTTTTGGTTCTTATAAAGATGGCTAACCATTCCTAATTTCACATAGAATTATTCTATGGGAGGAATATATTGATCCATAAGTAATAACATCCCCTAAACCCTAAAAATGAATTTTATGATTGTCATAACACTAGGGGTTTTTATTTATAACTCAATATCCAGTAGTTAGTGAAAACTAACATTACATTTTAAATAAGAAAATATAGATTGAAAACTCATTATCGGAATCATATGATTTTCCTTATTTTCATTTTTATTAGTCACTATCTCCCTCATCGTCCCATGTATTACAACATTGAGTCACTTAAATATCAACTCAATATAATAAAACCATATATTTTATTAAATTATCACTTTCCCATTAAATATTAATTTTTATAACCTTCACCATAAAACATATATTATTTACATATTCATTTATTTAAAATTTTCCCATGCTTATAACCACATTTTTGACATATAGAAAATTGAATCATCTTTCATTCATCATCTTTATCACTTGATCTTTCTTGAGACTTCATCTCTCTCTTCCGTGGTGTGTTTAGGACTTTTACTATGTTTATATTTTTAATAATATTTCGTGATAGATATTTTTGCATAATCATAAGGTTTATCACTCAAGATACCATTTTGATGGATTTTTCATCATGTTAACCTCCATATTGTCCCTCCAACCAATAGTTTCTTCTAAATTAAAAATATTTAACATCAGTTCCATTAATTATAAGTGAATTTTCATAAATATATATCAAAAAATTTTACCTCAAGATAGATCACCTTAAAAAAATCATGTTGGCTTATACTTATTTTGGTTCAACATATATCACTATTAGTTTAACATATTCTATTCAAGCTTCAATCTATGTAATTTTGAGTTGGGTTTTCTAATACTTTATAACATAGTCTTTAAATTGAGATCCCAAATTACAATGAACATTCCAAAAATGTTAAAAATCCAATTATCATTGAAATCAATGATATTCAAATAAAATATATCCTCCCTCAAACAACAATATGCAATCCTAAAATCACATACAAAAGTATGTACATACCCTTATAATATACTCTCCATAGAATACATTCCCAAAACCTATTTCAATCTCTAATACATTAACCCACAATTATATTATATATTCTTATAAAATTTACCACTACCATTAACACTAAAATGATATTAACCACAATTTTATAAGGTCACACACAATTCACTATATATCATAATATCAAAAATGATATTGAATTATAAAAAAAATATCATGAATCAATTATGAATCCTAGGGTTACCAATTATTATCTAACATACTTCATCAAAATCAAGCCACCCATTAGTATCTCTCCATCATATATATATTAATCATATAAATTGTCCATATCTAGGTCATGTCTTGGCAATCGTTATCCCCAAAATATAACCATTTTATAAAATCATTTTTCAATTATGTTGATTCAATTTAATATATTGAAAAAATACTGAAGAAAAATCAATAGATGAATCATATAATTACCGACAATTTTACATTATATTATAATATAATCAATAAATATAACTCACTAATGAAATTACATAATAAAATAATGGTCTAATTTATATTAAAATTTAAATTACACTTCTATTAGTAATATGAGAATCCTCAGATTTTCCATCATAATATAGATATACTAAAATTATTAAAAATTAATGTATAGTCCTTTATTCAGTTATCAGACATAGTTATCTCTAGATACAAACATTTCCCAACTTCATTTTCACAATAATTTTTCAAAAAAATATAAAATATAAAATTATTATTACATTAATTGAAATATGAATATAAAAACATCAATTTGATTATTTCTTCGTTAAAGACATGTTTTTTCATATGATACATTCGTATAAACCTATGAACATCTTTTCTATATCCATGGTTATCAATTTTAATTTTTCTATTAGGTTCCAAAACATAATTAGTTAATATATTTCGCAAATCCTTCCTAATGTTTTGTAAATAAAATGTTACTAACCAAAGAATATCCTTGAGGTGTTTCTTTCAAGATGCATAGCATTAGTCCCACCCATCATTTATTAGTGTGATTATTAGGTCAATACTCAACCAACCCTTTTTAGGGTGACTACACCAATGAGGATATATTCTAGTTCTTCTTCCACATTATAGTATCCATTTGGGGATTTATTTCTAGTAAAAATTATATAATCTCTATTATTAAAAAATCATGATGCTACCCAATACTTATAATTATTCTATGGGTTTTAAAATATTTTTTATTGTTCTAAAACACAACTATAATTTTTATTATTACCATAGAATTAAATCTTATACTTCTACCAAATGTTTATCTATACCTATGTACTTGTGATTAACAAAAACTTATTAACCATTAAATTATCCTCAAAATAATTCTATTCTACAATTTTATATAAAAAATTCTATTACTAAAAACTATGATGAATTGGAAGTGTTCTCCTGAATCTAGTGCTCATAGACACATACATTATTTGATATCAACTAAAAAATACTAGATATAATATTCCATAATTACAGAAATCAAAAAATAATAACTAAATCTCTCCCATATAAAATATACTTTTATGTTTGTACCTTTAGATAATTAGATGCTTCATAAACTAATAAAATTCATATCATTCCCAATTTAGGGAAGCTTTTTCCATTAAATATAAGTAACCACTATATTCATGATAGGGATAAAACATATCCCATAAATTCATCCACTTTTGTTATCCCTATAAACCTAACACGTGTACTATGTTTCTTCATAATATGGGAGAATGGAAACATAATAATGTGGGGAGATCAAACTCCTAACAAGGGAAACATATAACTGAAGAAAGCATGGAATAAATATGGCATTGATATTATGGTAGGAATAGGTCAACAATATGAATACATAATCAACTTGAAACTGGGAGCATTCAATATCAATCACAATAAATAAAAACATGTATATCAAAAATATTGATCTCATACTTATAGAATTCAGGATTCTTGGAATTCAAAAATATTCTATCAGATAACATATTCTATGAAATTTTACTTCTTGTTGAGGTGGAAGTGAATATATCTTATTGAAATTAGGAGACATACACCAAATTCACAGACCATTTTTCTCATGTGATGGGTCAATTCATCAAGGGGCTATATAAATTTAGGACCCACCAATCACCTGGTAATTTATTATTCATTCACTATAAGATTCATCAAGACTACTCATATAATTCCCTATAGAACCTCTTACTCAATAAAACAAGTCAACACATATAATGAGAAATATAGAAATCAAATACATTATAAAACTACAATGGTAGTCAATAAAAAAAAATTTCAACATATTTCCCCATTCCAATAACATGGATAACATGATCATAACACATATAGTGAAATAAGGTTAATTTTCAAACAACACATAGTCAAATTTTTAATAACATTTCATATTATAATAACAATATATATAAAATTAATTATTTTCCCCATGTCAATAAATTTGAAAATATGATCATAACCCATACGAAGGAAAAAAGATAGATGGTTAAACATTAAATAGTCGACTTTCTAACAATATTATGTATTATAATAACAACATACGGAATACTAATACTTTCTACCATGTCAATAGAATAATAGTTTTTTCTAGTTCGACATCATCTAATATGGAATATGAATAATGTGATGTCTATACCATTATAGCAATGAGAATAGTTCTAATATAATACATGAATAACATGACCATAATCCATCAATGGAAATAAGTTTTATGTTTTCAAAATACCAATTAAACAATGTTACAATTAAATCCTATAAATATGTTTACATAGATAAAAACATCCTTGAAAAAGAATTATTAAACAATACCACCTAGAAAGGGATCCTTAATTGAATTGTTTAGTATCAAGAGTGCATTCCCTCAACACACACACACATATATATATTGAATTATAAATTGTTTAAAATAAACCCTTTTAGAGTAAAAACATTTAAAATAAAAAAAATAGGTGTGGAATAATAAAATGAATTTTATAATCCATTTTTAATAAGGACGTAAAATTGGGAGTTACAGGTCACTTCCAAATGAATTTATAAAATATGAAGTTAAAAATCATAGAAATACTTTATGCTTAAAAGAATATAAAATAATGGGGCCTTTAAAAGGAAATATATTTTTATTGTAATTGTGGATAAAAACCTAAAATGTATTGGGTATCAATAGAATCCCAACCCTTATAAAATATAAAAAAATAAGTTTATATGCTCACAATATATGTTTACATAATCATCCATAAAAGTCAATTTTTTTATTCAAATAAGAAAGGGCCAACAAGGAGACTGCAGGATTAAGGAGGCCTAAAATAGTGCAGACCAAACGCATCCCCTCTGATCAAGTTGACACCTTCTGGTTTCAAACAATTAGTGGAGATAAGGCTAGTGTTGATGGAGCTTTGGTCAGCTAAGGAAGCCATGTAATCTGTGACCTTATTCCCCTCGCACCATGTGTGAGTCACTTGGATGTTGTGTCTAAGGAGAGCTCTACATTTCCTAACCACATAGGATATGGACCAAGGAATAGACCTTTTACCATACAGGGCATCATGAAGGATCAGAGAGTCGATCTCCACATGGGATATAGTCAGATTCTCTTGAATGCAGAGAGAGAGCCCATAGAGAACAACCTTAGCCTCAGTCAGGAGGGGAGAACCAGAACCATAGAATGAAGTGAAGTCCAAAATCACATTGCCCCCCACGCCTCAAACCACACCTACTCCCTTCACCGCACTCAATGAGTAGGACCCATCCGTGTTCAACTTGTCGCATGTGACAGGAGGATGCCAACCCACCCATTTACCACATAATCTGACCAGGAGAGGGTGAGCCAAATATGCACTACCCCACAAGAAATTTAAATCAAGAGCCTCCTACCATCCTTTTGAGAGTGCAACCATATCAGTCAATAGAAAACGAGTCCTCACAATAATGGACCTTACCATAGGAGTTTTGCCTTCAAACCTTTCCTGATTACGAGCTTGACACAAGCACCAGCACCCGACATTGGGTAAAGTGGCTTGGGCCAACCGTTCCGACTCTGATCCCAGAGCTCCGTGGAACAACACCTCCCAGAATGGAGAGTAATTATGCTCTCGAGTGATGGGACCCGACCTACCTCCAAGGAAGGACCAAACAACGTAAGCCCATCCACCTTCAAAGAAAAAATGTTCAGATCCCTCCTCCCACCTGTTGCTGCAGCAATGGAACCTAGAGGCGATGTTAATCCCTTGTTTCCTGATGTTATCATCTATAGCAATATCTCAGTTCCTGATGCTCCAAATGAGGAAATTGAATTTCGTGGGGATCTTGTGGCCCCAGACCTTCTCATTCCATGGATCGTGGTGGTCCTATGAGGAGAGGAGCCTGCGAAAATCACTAGTGGAAAAAACACCAAAATATGAAGGAGTAAACAAACAAAAATCTGATTTCGAAGTTATTTTCATCGACTCGAGCAGATCTTGCTGGTCCTCATTCAAAACAGCATTGGTGAGTCTGGGATGAAGCAGTTCCACCTTCACCGTGATCAGAGGAGCCAGACAACCTCGGAAGGCAAGGACGGAACCTGCCCAGTTCTTGTGCCAGAAAAGAAGCTCACCATAGCTGATGATCCACCTTGAGCTTTTTTGAAGGGTATAGACAAGAGGATAGAGTTTCAACCATAGGGTCGAAGCATACCTGCAACCATCCATCGTGGTGTTCCCCGCGATTTGTGACATGGTCTTCCCCCAGAGTGAGCGCTCCTCCAATATTTCCCACAACATCTTGGCATGCATGCCATGGATGTACTCTAAAGACTCTTGACGTTGATCCCTCCATCAAGAATGGGTCTCACAAGCCTTCCCCACGAGGCTCAGTTCCTCTTTCCTTCAGTTTTTTATTCCCAAAAAAAATCTTCATAGAACCTTGTCGATAGTGTTAATCACACACTGCGGAAAATTTGTGGAGGCCAGTGCATGAATGGGGATCGTGGACCGAATGATGTTGACCAAGGTGATATGGCCCCCAAATGAGAGAAACTAGTTTTCCCAGTTGAGAATGCAACTCATGATCCTGCAAAAAATGTTATCAAACTCACGAATGCGGAACCTACCCGAAGAGATTGGTATTCCCAAATACTCCATAGGGAAGTATCCCTATTGCATGTTCAAGAGGGTACACATGGAGGAGACCCTCCTGGAAGAGCTCCTACAGGATATAAAGATGATGCTCTTTGAGTTGCTGATGAGTTGTCTGCTCCATAAACAATAATCCTCTAGAAATTTCATGATAGTCTAAACAGAACTCCTCCTGTTATTGATGAAGATCATAGTATCATCTGTGAACATCAGGTGGGAGATCAAATAAATGTTCTACATTTTCCTATAAGGAAGGATTCCTCCTTGACGTATTCCACGGTTGATGAGATGGCTGAGAGTATCCTAGGCTAGGATGAAGAGGCCTGGAGAAAGCAGGTCCCCCTGCCGAAGGCCTCTGGTATCCTTGAAGAATCCTTATGTCTTCCCCATGAAAGAGACCGCCGGTTAGGAGGAGATAATGCATCTGAAGATAATATCCACAGCCTTGGATGAAAACCCCATTGACGAGAGGACTTTGTTCATGAAACTCAACTCAAGCCTATCGAATGCTTTGTTCATGTCTAATTTGATCACCATGTTTGAACCATGTGTCTTGAGGTTAATGTCCCTTACCATCTCTTAAGAAAGAGCTACTACACCTAGAATGGATCGACCCTTCACGAATCCATGCTGTTCGAGGGAGATCCAGCCCGAAAGATGCTTGGACAACCTCTGATTGATAACACACGCTAGGATCTTGTAAGGGAAGTTGCAGAGGCTCACAGGACGATAGTGAGAGTGTAGGGAGGGGTCCGTAACCTTAGGTATCAGAATCAGGGATGTGGCACTAGCAACCTGAGGGAGGATCCCTCCTCAAAAAAAGTCATGCACAACTTCAATGATGTCCTTCTTAACAACAGCCCACACCCCTCTATAAAACAAACCAGGGAAGCCTTTAGGGCCAGGAGCACTGTCTGGGTGGAGTTTCTACATGGCCATGTAGATTTCTTCCTCATTGGGAGTTGCCTACAGGCCCGCGTTGTCCAGGCTGGTCACTATGGAAGGGATCTCCGCCCACAGATATGAGTTTCTTCTAGGATACCCACTGGCCATCCTCGAGTTTGTGCCTACAAGGAGGTCCTGAATGAAAGAAAGCGCCAAATTCCCAACTGGGTCTCTTTTGCTTGAGTAGGATCCATACTCTAATAATAGGTTGGGCTTGATCCATAACTTCCTTTCCCTGATTCAAGTGTAGAATAAATCGGTATTTTTTTCACCATCCTTCAACCACCTAACCTTGGAACGGTCCCGAGCTAACCATTCCTACTTGAGAAGCTCCTCCACCCACCTTGTCCTCTTGTCCGATAAGGCCTCATAAGTCGAGTCAATCCACTCCTCCTCTAGGATCGATTTGGAAACTTTGAAACTCTATTTAAGAGCCTCCAGTTTTGGTCAATGGGAGGTAAGGTTCTGGCCTAATCCAATAGGCCCTTCTTCAGCCTTCAGAGTTTATTGTGAAGAGAGACCCAAGTGTGCCCTGGTGAAGTGGCAACCCATAACTCCCTCACAATCCGTTGATAGTCAGGCATGTGGGGAAAATGTTGAGAGAACCTTAACGCCTCTTGAGACTCCTCTTTGGGGGATAAAGACACCAGAATTGGGTAGTGGTCTAAGATACCACGAGCAAGATGTTTGACCTTAGCGTTGGGGAATGAAATAAGATCATTTTTATTGGACATACATAGATCAAGTCTACACCAGCTCCACCTTCCTCCACCCTGGTTATTGCACCACATGAACCGATCACCACAGTACCCCATGTCGAGGAGCCCCTTACCTGCCATGAAACTTGAAAAGACCATGATTTCCCGCCAAGGAAAAGCTCTTATCCCCTTCTTCTCCTCCGGAACGAGAATTATGTTAAAGTTTCCCACCACTACCCATGGGAGAACCCCCGTATCAAAATATCCAATCCCCTACCACAACCGAGTTCTGTACTGAGGGATACAGCTGTCGTAAATGAAGGAGGTGAAGAAGCACTCCTCCCCCGAGGTGACTTTTGTGGTGATAAATTGGTCGCCTGCCTCAATCATCTCCAGGGAATCCTCCTTTTTTCAAAACAACCAGATATTCCTATTAGACAGGTCTTCATGAATGGAGATGTGCATATGGACAGGGTGACAGAAGTACCTGATATTGATCGGCTTTTTTTTGTGCTCCAAAACTGCAACGATGCTGACTTTGTTTTTCCTGAATTCTGAGGCAATGTGGTCTGACTTCACCCGGGCACCTAGGCCGCGAGCATTCCAGATTAACGTTGATAACATTGAGCTAGAAGGAACTCAGCTTTGGCCCTAGGCTTGTTGGTATTCATGCTTGTGAAGGGGGATCCTTCCCTAAGAAGCCTCGATTGGATGCGGGCGCACACCCCTGGGCTAGAAGCAGAGGGATCAAAAACCTTCGGTGACTTGTGAAGAGGAGGCTCCATTGGATTCCCCTTCGGAAACCTATGAGTGGATTGGGAGGTAGATGAAATCTGCTCCAGAACCTTGGATGATATGCCCACTGAATCGGCATCCCTGGCCTTTAAGGGGGATGGAGACCAGGGCGGGCCGACATCAAGGGCCTTTGAGGGGCCAGCCTTCAAAACAGCCTCGCTGAGGGGGGGAGGCCTGGGCAGGCTCCCTAAACCGACTATCTCTCCATGTAAAGAAAACAGAACATTCTTCAAGGGGTAAGAAACTTCTGATGGGCCTGGGGAGGATGAAGAAGGGACAAAATCCAGTCCCCTATCCTCTCTACATCAAATCTTTGATATGGAAAATATATCCTAGCCATGAGACCACATGTTGGAGCTAGGATCCCAGGAAATAACATCAAATCCCTATAGGGGGAGGAGGATCCAGCTGGGGGAGCAGGTAGCAGAGGAACCTCTGCAGAAACTGGAGAGGGGAACTGATCAACCGAGGACAAGGACCCCTCTCGACGGAGACACCTAAGGGCCAGAGGATCAGGCTGGATAGGGGGGGGGGCATCGCGAGACATGTTCTAGGGAGCCTTTTGCGGACCGCCTTTCTAGAGAGATTTTCACGAGACCCTTGAATGACCTTGGAGACATCAATAAGAGAAAAACCTGGGGAGCCTAGGGTAAAAAAGAGTTTGTTACCAAGTCACCACATCTGAAACCTTTAAGAAGATCTTATTGGGTAACGGCTCTGATAAATCCAACTCGACGCACAGCCTAGGCACCTAGATGTCTTTGCAAGAGAGGGTGCAGTCATCTGCACATAAGAAACTGCCAAGGGACTCGATCATCGCTCTGAGAAAAGCTATGTTTTGGAAGGGTAGGGGAAGACCAGGGAGACCAATCCACACCGACACATGGGGACTCTCCTTCCCCTTGTGGGCCTCCAGTGCCTAGGGAGCTAGGCTGAAAAGAAACCGCCCAAAAGACCTCGAGGCTTTGCACCAAACAAATACGAAGTAGACCTCTGATTCCAACACCAAGCAGAAGGAATTCTGGTGAATCACTAAGATCTGGGCCAGACCTGACAAACCCCAAGAAGCCACAAATTGCTTAAAGACCTGCACCGACGACCTATCCGCCCCAAAATGAGAAACTAAGGTCCAGTGCAGACAAGGGGTCGCCTCCGCAAAAGCCTCTACAGGAACCTCCATTGAAACACAAGAACCTACCTTCGATACAATTGGAGATACCAGCTGCACATTGAGGAAGCACATCTTTAGGGATTCGCGAGACGGCCCGCACAAGGCATCACAGAAAGACAACACTGGAGGGGCGGGTCGAGGATGGGGTCCAGGGGACCCCGAAGGCCCCTCAGGTTTGTATATCATTCTAAGAACTTGTATCAAAATATAGTGTACAAAAGGATGTCTAAAAATACTAATCTGAACACATTTCTTCAATCAACATATTTGATTTCAAACTAGAAACCTTATTTTCCTCCCTGTAAATGTGAGTCACAATCCAATTCAAATAATCTGGGTTCTCTAAGAAGACAATCCATTCTAGGAGAAGCTTCCAAGAGATTTTATTTGACAAGTTCCTTAAGGATTCCACTTCAATTGTTGAATATGATTCTATCCAACGATTGTTCATCCCCAAATTAATTATATAAATAATGAAAAAATAATATACCTAATATCTAATATGTATGAAAATACAATTCTATGATATCTATAGAATAAAAAATTAACAAATCCATAATGTATTTGGAAAACCCCAAGACATCATGAAAATATAGGAACACCTGGAACTACACCATGATAATTTACATTGATATAGTTTAGGATCATGGGAATCTATTTAATTTATTTCATGATAAGTGTTCTCTTGACCCTTCTTAAAATTCATAGAATTTGAAAAATGATGTTGTTTATAAATTATTTTTAATGTTACCTATTTGAATATTTAAATATTATTGTAGATATTTATTGTGGGAAACGAGGCCTGTATAAAGTGAGTCCTTTTAAAAATAAAAGATTACTACATTTATCATTCTCTATATAAATGAAAAAACAGCTCTATAAGTATCAAGGATAAGGTCATAAACTTTCTCAGTGAACATAGATTCCTTAATGTAAATCATAATATCTAGAATCCAATCATCAAGGAGCATCTTTCATCAAATTATTTCCAACATATTGAACCATAATTTCTTTTAAAACATTAATAAAATGGTGATTATGAAATATAGAATCTATATAACATATAGAATAGGCTGGAGGAAAATAAAATACATCCTTATGAATATGTTCATCCAGCGAAATCCATTACTTCCACACATTCCATGGCCGTATAATATATGAGGGAGGAATGAAGGGATTTATATGTTTCTATTAACATTTAAGAACATTATAAATCTTTATAAACTTATCCATGTAGAACTCGTTCATAGTTAAGTGGACCACAAGGTTGGGCACCCATATCAGCATGTCATTATCAATAAAACTATAGTTTTTCACCTGATTGGTGAAATTTTTTGGAAGGAAGTAAAAACATGTTGCAATGTTGGTTTTGAGATTTGAAATATTCATTTCCTTTAGTTATTATTGTATATTAAATTTAATAATTAATGGTATTCTAATAAATGTTATATTATTATAGTTTAGCAATGATTCCTTACTTACCAAAATTCTCATGCATTCCATCATCTCTTTATAGTATGAATTAATTGTAGGAAATACTGATGAAATTACATTATGAGGATATCCTTTACCATTGATTGGAATAAATCTCACTCTCAGGAAGTATATTTCTTCACTATTTTAGGTAAGTATGTTCTATGTATTCTTATGGATAATTTCCTCATTGAAATTACAGATATCCTCTACTCTATTACTACCCATGTTAATATACTTAATGAACTCATTTCATGTAATAGATAGAAACATCATTTCATTTAAACTTCCATTCCAAATGAAATTTCAAATAATACTATGATGTTTTTTGATATAACTAATAGAAAATTTATATATGGAAAATACATAAACAAAAATTAAATTTATAATATTATTTAAAAAATATGTCCATCTATATTGTGACATATTCTTTACCTTCCACTTATACTAATAGGAAATAACATTGTATGAGATTTTTTTCAAGATGGAAATTCATTAAATTATCATTGAATAAAATAATTACATGATAATAAAATAGAAGGGTACCTTCTTCACTCTAAGAGAAATAGATACTTTAATTTTCTTTTTAATCTATTTGGAAAAATAATTAATTATTTATTCCAATTATTTTATTAACCAGAGTCATTCTAATAGTGTTTGAAGATTAATTTAGTAGAATAAATAATTTTACTTGAGGATTATCCAATGAGGAGGATATCATATATCATACTTATGGTGTTCTTATGAGTTATTTTATAATTTTTTTCGTAATTTTATTTTATAGATTTCTGAGGTTTTTTCTATAAAAAATTGTTGTTTTTGGAAAACTATAAGGTAGGACACTTTTGGAACATTTGTTGGGGAAATTGTGCACTATAAATAGTGAAAACCGTGCATCTTAGTTGGTGCCACATTCCATTCCATGTGGCTTGGACCACCACTATAAACCCCTATCAGGAAACTTTCCAGCCTCTTAGATAGAGATGTATCACTATTGGCACATTATCTAGAAGACTATTCATCCAAACAATGTGTCCTACCATATTCATTTTTCTTGAATTTCCAATCTTGACCCTTCTTGATTTTAACCTTATAACCACCCTAATTTCACTAATTATACCTCCACTATACCCATGAATGTCTCCCAATACTCTCCACTTTCCCTAGAATCTTTTTTGGGTGGATTTTAGTTTGGTTATTGAAGATTCATCCAAGATCTCTCTTGGTTCATCTTGAATTATCTCACTAGTTTTGGATGATATCATTGGAAAATGGTAGTTGGATTTGTGTAAGATTTTATTTGGTGAATTAAATATTTTTTATTTTTTTATAAAAGAATTATAAGTTATTTGTGTGTTTAAATATTGGTTGTATATGTTGTACTTGTGTATATTGTTTCATAAAATAACTATCTCATCTTAAAATGGTTTCTATTGGTTTGTTATCATGTGCTAACTTGGGATGAAATGGGGTTTATGGATTGTGAAAAAAACTAGATAACTTGTCATCCTTAGGTGCCCATGAGGATATTCTAAGACAAGTAGCTAATAGAATAGGTAGGGTCCTGACCTAAGAATTCCTAGGTAGTTTAGGATGCAAAACTAAATAAACTACATGACCTTGATTATTTCTATTATTTATTGGGTGTTTCCCCTATAATGGATTTTTAATGGGAAGGTTGTGGGTTCGATCTACAATATAAAATGTACCTATATCTAAATAACCTAGGTACTTAATTGATACACACGGTTCTTAACTTCCATTTTGACCAGTTTTTAGTTTTTTCAGCACTATGAATTTATATTAAAAATGTTAAAACATGTTTTCAATACCAAATTGTTTCATTATAGTTTTTATTATAACTATTATTTTTATTGATAGTATAATAGATATGCACAGAAAACCTTGTATGGATCCTACTATAACAGTGAAGTCACTCCATAAATATATGCTTGGGTATAGATAGTACTTTTTTCCTTACACAAGTAAAGGAAGGTCCTTCCATGATGATTATAGAAGGTACAATAATTAGTATCTTCTTTTGGGAAAGTGATGCTAGTTTTGGAATAGTGTAATATGGACTCCATGTCACGTAGATGTTTTTTTTGTAATTTTATTAGTTCCCTTTCGTGATGTATCTTTTGTTCTGGTTTCTTAATAGTGTAAATGTATTCTGGATTTTCATGTACCCTTTTTTATAGTTTTCATTTGAATGTTGTATGTAGTTATTTAGTTAATTTTGTTTCATTTCATGATTAATATTATTAAATCTACTAGTAAAAACTATTCCCAAAAGAGTTCTCAGGGGCCTAGTTAATAGTTCCCATGTTGTGGGGTTCAAGAATTCCATTTGGGCCATGTCATGGGTCAGGATAGGTTTCAGGTTGTATGTAAACATGAACTAATTCAAGAAAAAAAATGGTATCAAATCTATATAACCAAATCCATTAGGTCGTGTTATTTGGAAATGTCTTTATGTAAATGGCCTAGGACTTTTGTGGATTGAGGTTCTTCTTGAAAGTTGTTGGTTGGCCAACACATCTCATACCAGGCCCTGGTTCACCATGGGATGTTGGGATGTTTAATGAATCCTCCTTTAATTGGGATCGATCGGTTGTAGACTAAGAATGGATACTAAGGTGGGGTAGAGTGGTTTAAATTGATTCTTTTTTCTATTATGGTTTAAATATTGAATTTTTATTGGTGTTTGATATATTTTTTATTTGGATTTTTCTAGGTGAATTATTGACGGTTTCCCACTAATGTTTGTTTTATTTTGTAGCATCATGCCTACATATATACCTATCATGAATCCATGATAAGATGTCAGAGAGAGATCCCCCTCAAAAATTTATCAGATATTATTGTAGGTATGTTTTTAGGATGTCTGTTCTTTAGATTAGGGAGTGGGATCTGGTCTTACATAGGCTAAGGAATTTGAACCGGGTTTGGAAGAGGATAATTCCAAGAAATTTCCCAAAAATAATCCCCATTATGTCTAGAAAATCATGGATCCCTAGTAAAGAGAATACTTGGTGTAGAATATTGAGATGAAATTTTAGTTCTTCTGTACTCTTAAGGCCTTTAAGGGGAAATGTTTCATATTTATATTGCATGAACCCATTCATAAATTATGGAAGTTGGTTATTTAAGAATAATAATGTGAGAATATGGTATATAATATCTTTGAGTATATTTTCAATGAGAGTTATTTTCTGGGGACATTTTAATTCACTATGTCTCAGGGGTTTTGAGCATCCTTTAGGGAGAGCGTTCGTTATTGGAAAATTCCAAATACTTCATAGAACTCGTCAGTTTCACTCATGAGGTGGGTTCTAATGATATTTTGAAATCATAGTGGTTTGAAATGGGTTAAAATTTAGTCATTAAATCTTGGGTATTCATGTTTAAATTGAATATATATACTAATGAGGTTAAATGAGATTTGATAGTGGAGATCAGCCAAATCGGTAAGTCAGGCTTGTTAGGAATGCTTCCAACATCGAACCAGAGTGGGGTTGGCCTATCTAAAAAATAGGAGTCAT
This sequence comes from Viscum album, assembly GCA_963277665.1. Lineage (NCBI taxonomy): Eukaryota > Viridiplantae > Streptophyta > Magnoliopsida > Santalales > Viscaceae > Viscum > Viscum album. Next base: position 2,041,115,156 of record OY728142.1, on the reverse strand, counting down.
AAAGAGCTTGAGAAGAAGGGGTAGTTGTAGTTTTAGATGTCCCTTATGACTACCATTATCCGTATCTTCCATTTTTGGATCTATTATGTGAAATCAGTGTGGGAATCATGGATATGTAAAGTCCACATGTTCAGCCCCACCTAGGAAGTGCCATTAGTTTTGTCATATGCATCATCAATAAATGTTCTATAAATTTTACCTTCCATCCCATAGTGGTAAAACCTCCTTATAAAATTGATGATTAGTAGCTTAGTCTAATGTATCCAAGTCCATGTGGTCTCATTATAGTGGAAATAGAGGCAATGTTGGATCATCTTATTTTTAGAATCACCTTATGGTAGAGATGTAGGTCATCAATCTACTGTAGGAAAATACAGTGCTAAAACACATTCATGTGAATAATCATATTCTAGTGGAATCCAATGTTGTTCCAACAACATATTTAGGTACTATTTTAATTGAATCATATATATTTGTTCCTTATTTATATATGTCATATAACTTTTTTATTTTTAATCACCTTTTTTATTTTCTAAAAATGCTAATGGATCTTATGTTTCATGCCATGATGATGGTTACGCCTCTTGGTAAAAGAATGATATATGGTTATAAATGTATTCCTTTGTTTTTACCATATAAATGGTTGAGAATGAATGGTAATTTGTTATTATAGAATGTTTCTACATTTATATGATCCTACTAGTAGATTGGATGATTTTCTTTATTGCTCATACCGATTTCTGTCATCATCAGGTGACTTTCATGAGCCCTAATGGGATCACTTGGGGTTTTCATGTTGGATGGGATCCAAGGTAAGCATGAGATTTTCCACTATTTATAGTGTTAGAATGGTATTATTCTAGGTATCTTCACTTATACTAGAATATTATAGGAATTATTTTTTTAATTGGTTTCCTCTTATATTAGATAAGTTATCAGTGGTATTTCCATATGTATTTTCATGACTACATCCATAACTGGATATAGAGTTCACTATTGATTTACCAAAGGGAGTATAAACAATATTTATTCCCTCATATTGTATACCCCACACAAATTTGAGGGATATAAATATACAACTAGATGATTTTGAATCTAAATGGTCCGTTCTCTATACAACTCACCTAGGGTTTCTCCAATTATTTTCACTAAGAAAGCTAAATTATCTCTCCATATTTATAATGATAACAATATATTTAATGTCCTCGCCATTAAGAGTACCCATTTCCCAAAATTGATGACCAATTTAACCAAATAATGGGGAAAGGTGTTTTCCATGAATAACATATGCTTTGGGTATTATCAGGTCAGAGTGATGGAATTTGATGATCCCATGATAACTATCTGAATCCAATATTACCACTTATATTATTTTGTTATTGTATTTAGAATTGTAAATGGTCCTGTTAAATTTATAGCATTGATGAACTAGTTATTCCATAGATACTTTGATTATTTTTTCTTGGTTTTTTTGGAAGATATTTTAGTATACTTAAGAATATAATAGGATCATGGCCAGCATTTTAAAATTGTTCTAGTAAGGCTTTTGGATCATCGTATTTATGAATAATTATTAAGGTGTAGTTTATGGGGAAATATACTTAAATTCATGGGGATTGTAATATCAAAACAAGGGGATTATGTTTACTAGTAGAAAAATAAATTAGTTATTTTGGTGGAATAGTCAAGGAATAACATTGAGATCATAGGTTTTCTAGGATTGTAAGTGTACAATAGTCAGTTTAATATAGACTTATCTTAAATTACCTAATTTATTGAAACTATCACCCAAAGGGGTGAAGTATTTCTAGAGCCAATAATTTCATTAATTTTTTTTAGGTTCTTAAGAATTGATTATCTACTAACCCTATTTTTATTTCACCTCAGGATAGTTGAGTATTAGTGGTCTTTTATGATGATTTAGGTATGGGTTTGAGATTCATCCTGAAGCAAAGTTATCATGCAGTGGCATATGGATCTCACTAACTCTGAACACATGAAAATAATACCTTATACAATGACCTTGAGAAAAACATAATTATTCATGAAATGAAATAATGGAATCACTATCTCTTTATGTGGGAATGTACCGTCTATAGAGATTATAAAATCTTGGCCTACATTTTCCCCTTGAAGGATTTGAATTTGAGGTAGTGATTCTTGATCGAGTACATTAAAAGTTTTGAATTTTATATTGTTTACACACCCTTGTAAAGAAAATGTGGAATCTGATACCTTGAACAAGAAGTTCCCAACCTAGGCATCCAAGGAGAATAGTTATTACTGGAATTTGATGGGACTTTTTAGTCATATGAAGTTAAAAGACAAGGATCATGGGGGAATTATTTTCTTCACTAAAATTAAGTTGATTCCCTCCATTATTGAACTGATATAGACAAAATATGATCTATTTTGGTGTTCTTAATAGTTCATAAATAGTGATGATGTTTCTAATTAATGTTCAATGCCTTATGAGGATTTTATTTATTCAAGGGTCTCATTGTTATGTAGGTGTCTCTATAAAATTTAGTGATAAAGGATAGCCACCAGTCTTAGTCAGTCGTTCATCCTGGAGCCACCAAGAAGTTTTATGATATGTTTCTCTACTTTTGGTGTCCATGTATGACATATGGTATATCATACTTTTAATATCAATGTTATATAGGTTAGTAGGTTAAATTCATGCTCTAGAAGTCATCCTAACATCTTCAGCCACTCTGAATTCCAACATGGAAGTGAGATGAGGCCACTATGAATTTCATAATTTGGTTTCCTCATACACCCTATTGAAGGGACTCCATTTTAGTGGTTATTGATCATTTGAACAAATATATCTATTTTATTTTGATAAATAACTCAGATATATTAAAGTAATTGTGTTGGTTGTATTTTTATTAAATCATGAAGCTTCATGGTGTATCATTGGCTATCATCCTAGATAGGTACATATAAATTGTCTTTCATCTATAGGATAGCCTTTAAAAGGTAATGGGGTCATATTTCATGCTTATTATGGTATAATATCCTCAAATATATGATCATATAGAGTGGGATGATAAAATTATTGAAGACATTGTTTGTGATTGTGTGTTGGATATTAGAAGCTCATGGGGTAACCATCACATTTTGGTAGATTTTTTTTGAAGATAATAGTTACAAACCCATTATAATGATGTCTCAATATGATGAGATTTATGTTTAGACATGTTCATGTTCTATATTCTATAAAAAATTTGGGAAGGACTTCTTAGATAGGATTGATACCTGTACAGTGATTGATAGAAAAAATTTAGATGATCATATTGGTTTTATTGGAAACATAGAGTCATTATAATTCCTACATGTATCATCATAAATGCACCTTGGAATTTTTAATAGGTAATATTTTATTTCTTATGTTGACTCCTTGTTTAGATCATCACCTCCTTGGGAAGCAAGGAAATCTTATTAAAATGAATTTTGGACCATTAAAAATTATATAGAGGATCGGTAAGGTCATGTAACATTTGGAATTGCCTCTAGAATTGAAATTAATTCATGAATTTTTACATGTATATTAATTAAATAAGTATATTCTAGACCCATCTCATGTGGTGAATTCGGAAGAGCTTGAGATAGAAATAAATCTATCAGTAACGAAGAACCCAATTTGAGTTGTGGATTCCCATGTAAATTTTCTTCAAGGGATGTTAATTATCATAGTTTTTTATGGAATAGGAATAATAAGAATGAAATGTTGGGGTATAAACCTATGTTTGAGGTATGGTACCCTCATTCCTTCTCTAATAAATTGATGGGTTAGAATTTTGAGGGTATATAGTTTTCCTGATGGGGAGAATTGTTACAAATATGGTATTCTTCTGAGGTATTTTTTATTTTATTTTTTGTTCTTACTAAGATTCAATAGATTTCATGGGTGTTTCCAAAAAAATTGTGGTTTAAGGGGGAACTAAATGTGGTGCACGGTTAGGGGTCATCATGTCCTAGACCTAGTTCCCACTATACAGATCATAATGAGGCACTATCTTTGCCACATTTCTAGGATCACGTCATTATTACCCTAGAAGAAAACCATGCAGCCTACCTCTCCTATTCGACAATGATTTAAAATGGTTAGCACACTATCTGGAAAATAGAGCTGCCAATCCTTGTGGGATTATAGATTATTAAAAATTTTGAATTTACAATTAATCCATTACCCTATTTTTACCCTCTAACACCCTCATTTCTCCCATTTTGACTCCTCATACACAAGGTGAATCTCCCTCCACTCTCTAATTTCCCTTGAATCTATTTCTGGGTAGATTTGAGTTTGAATCTTCAAGAATATTCCAATATCATCTCATATTTTTATTTATTTTTCCAACAAATTTTGGTTGATCTTAAGAAAGAAAAGGTAGGTGGTTCTGTTTTAGTAGTTATTTAGTGAAAATAATATTCTTTATTTTTTTCTAAAATTATTCTTTTTTTTGTGTGTAACTCATGGTTTTTAAGGATTTTATTTTTGTATAGTTTTGGAAATGTTTGGGGGTGGCTTTTTGGCATGATTTTACTTGTAATGAAAGAAATTTGATGGATTTTGAAATATACTAGAACAATTGAGAGCCACGGTTATCTATGATGGTATGATAGGAATAGTATCTAGGCTAATTGGTAGGCTCTCAACCCATGTATAAGTTTCAGGTCATTTTGCAGTTAATTCTTAGGTTCACTTCATTACCTTTTATAAACAAGAAAATATGGGATAAGGACATGAAACCAATTCATTTCAGATTTTAGGATTTACATTATAATGGTTAGTCATTTTTGATGAATCAGTGCCCATACACCTATCACCAAAAATGACACCCATTTACCTATAGCATAATGGCTTGACATGGAAAATAACTCATTCCAACACATGAGGGCCCATACACCTCATGAATTGAGACAGGAAATCACATAATAAATGGAAAAGTATTACATGTACCAGAAACTATCACAACATCAATAAACAATCACAGGCATATCAAGAAATAAAAATTAGTGAAATTCACCTATATGAAATGGAAATATGCATAAAATGTGAATTCTAGGTGCTTATAATGATGAATGTAGAAATACTCCTTACCCTCATATCCTCAAATAAAGGATGAAATAAATTACCCAAGGTTATTAATCAACCACACCACAAAACATGTGAATCACCCAATGGTGAAATAAAATAAACTTTAATAGGCGAAATAGAACAAAAATTACATTATGGGTAACTTGGCTTTCACCCCAAACATTGGTTCATGACACCCAAGTACAACATATGACCAAGCCCCAAGCATTCCTATTCTCCAATCTATTTTCTTCAAATATTCATGAAAGACAAGAAACCGCCTTTGATACCAATTTGTGATGACCAAGACCTGGATGCCACTCAATGGGTGCCCCGAGCCCGGTGGGCCACATAGCTTCAAGAACATCTTCCCGAACACTAAAGGCCACCGACTAGCAGCGATGGACTAGTCTGTGTTTCTGGGAATACTGTGCCCTCATTAGCAGAGTGTATCATAATGAAATATATATAAATGAATAGTAAGCAGCAAAAGCAATATAAATAAATAGCATAAGCAAACTGATCCAATAGATAAACAAGAATAATAGTAATTGTATTTGCTGGAATAGTAATGATGTAATGTCATGTCACTAGAAAACTAGAAATCATGGATACAAGACAATATGCATAACATATTCCAAAAGGTAAAAGAAAACAAAGTCTACTCCAAGCATCCCAAGATCCTACTCGTTCATCTCCTATCAAGCTCCATCCTACCAGCACACATTCATGTATTGGAAGCTGGATGCTTCCCTTTGTCAATAACTGCAACCATGTAATCTAATCTGGGTACCAAATAGTGCACAGAAGGATTTGAGATAAATCTCAGTGGGCCACCACCAACAGTGTCTATAACATTCGGCTCGTGTAATAGAATATAACAGTGTGCAGTCATGCATATATAAAGTAAAGCAAGCAGTACAAAATAACTAAATACCCAAGTATCTACTTCAGACCTCGGCTAGTTTCTAAACATGTAACCAGTTCATTAATTAATCAATTACCATTTAATTTTAATAGGTCATGTGAGTCATATCCAACATTGACATCATCTCATGATAGTTTATATAGTGACGGTCCCAAGATGAAATAAGGAAACCAAACAATTATATCCAATGAGGGAGTTCCAGGGTAGATACCAAGGTAACATAAACTCACCCAAAGCTAACCCAGTTGTATCTGAGTCTAGCTAAGAGATAAGAGTGTAATCCAAAGAGGGTAATCCAAGGAATTTCCACAATAAGTCACCTACCGAGTCCTAGGTTATTGACCAAGGTAAAATAGGGATAATCAAAGACAGGGCCCTATGGGCTTTAACCATGGAACCTACTAGTCAATGTTGGATCAAAGTAGTGTATATGAGGTATCCTATAAGAAGAAGCTACCCAACAGTAGTATATCGGGCCTCCAAAGAATAGATAAGAACCATAATCTTGGTGGGTATCAACCTAAGAAAACCATATCCTTGAATCAGAATGGGGTTCCTGAGACCCAAGGTATTCCTCTCTCAGAATACAAGGAGAGCACGAGTCAGTCCATTCTTATTTGATATTGTAATCAACTAATTATTCATTTGGTTCAATAATTTCTTTTCATTAGTGTGGATAGTTCATGTAGAGTTTAAACCAATGGTCCAAGCCTTGTCTTCCATTAGTGTGGATAGTCCAGGTAGCGTTATAACCATTTAATCAAGTATTATTTAGCCATTAAGGCATAATAAATCATGGGGGTTCACTCTGCTACCTTATATCAACATGGAAAGGGGTGCTACAGACATGTAACCTTTATTCAATATCTCTTAATAAGTCCAAGTTATATACTTAGTATACTTTTCATTTCATGTTTCATATTTCACTTTTAATTAACATTTTTATGCACTTACCATAGACGGGCCTAGTGGTAAGAATAAATGGCACTTTCTATTTTGAAATTATAATTAACAATAACACTTATTTTATAAGGAGACTCACCTTTATAAAGTTCAAGTAAAGGCACACCTGAATAGTGGCTCAAACGTGCCGAAACACTAAAAATTCAATTATCGAATAGCCTTCAACATGAGGTGGATTGAGTTGTGGGTGAAACCACGAACAACTAATCAAATATTTAGAAAGATCATAACCATACAATTATAACGAGTATAATCACGGAATGTTAATTTAAGAAACGGTCTCCAACAAAACTGGAGGTCCCCACAAAAACATTCCAAAAACAACAACTTTAGGGATGAGTTATATAACACCCACCTTAGGGTTATAAAAATCTCCTCCGCTAGGATCGACCCCTGATTTTCCTCTTATCAAATTAGATCTAAAAAAATGTGAAAAATACTCACTTGGTGATATCTAGGATGAGTGTAAAAGAGGAGAATAATATCTAAATGGTACTCGATTACTTACCATTGTGCATCCAATGTGATGTGCCTAAGCTCAATCGGAAGCTGGACGAAGAAGATCTCTTGATTCCATGCTTTGATCTTCAAAAACCCCAAAATTGAGAGTGAAATAGGTCAATCCCATACAATATTAGATTAAGGAGAAAGGGGGAGGATTAATAGATCATTAAGGTAATTTTATAAATTTTACTCATGTTTTTATCCTACATGTGGTTTGTTCACACGATTTTTCAAATAGTACGCAAACCATGCGAGATGGTTCTGCCCGAATATGGGGAAAAGGGTGCTTTGTATGGTTTGGCTGCATGATCGTGCGCAAACCATGAAAGATTCAATTGTCCAAAAAAACACGAACTGTATGGTTAGGAAAAAAGTGCATAAAACATACGCAAACCATCCTACTTGGCCTGGGAAAAGGGGTTTCACATGGTTAGGTCGTATGGCCATGCGCAAACCATGAGCAAACTATGCGACTTTTCTTATTTTTCTAAAAAGAGGTGTTCCAAGCTCCAAAAAGTCATAGGACACCCTCAGAGACTTTTCTAACTCATTAGGAATATATGTTAGGTCCAAAGTAAATATTTAGCCCGAAAATAAAAGGATCCATACCTGATTGAAAAATCAGGCTCTTAGAAAACTGAACTATAAATTGGAGTCCTTTAGTTGTCAATGAGTATAGAGTAACCTTGGACCACCATCCCTTTTTTCACCAACAACATCTTATTAGTGAATTCATAAAAGGACTACCTGATAGATTTTCCAACTTCTTAAGTATTAGAATACATACCAAGAATTTGATCCTCAACATTGACAGAAATATTCACTATTATAGGTCTTTTTTTATCATCAGGTGGGATTAGATTATCATTTCCCTTTTCAAAAGTAAGTTTACATTCATCATGGCCATCTACCATATCATCACTAAAATATCCATCATTCATGAAGAGAGTTATTATTAATTTTACTTTACTGCATTTTTTTGGTAGAGTGAAATCATATAATGTCCATGAATTAGTAGTGGTTGTAACTATTTGTGGGATATTTTCTTTTATCTTATTGTAATTCCTTTTCTTCAAAAAATAATTGATATTTTTCCCATTTATCCTTAAAAATTAACATGAGACCTTTGATTTCCTAAATATCATAGATTCATTCAGAAATATAAATAAATCTAGGAAAAAATAGGTAAATTGTCATAATCAATTATTATGTTCATATTTTCATCATTCATAGAAAAAAAAATATTCTCAATCAATGATTTAGATAAGTAAAATTCAATAATAATCCTTCCATGTTAACATATCATTCTATTTTAGTTTTATTTTAAATTAAATGGGATTTATAATGTTAGTTTCAATTTCTTTCAAAATCATCATGTGGAAAAAATCCTAGTTCAATCCAAAGAACTTCAACCATAACTAGAAATTGTGTTTCTAAACTCAAAGGGGTTTAAATGGGGATCACAAACTTTTATATAGAGAAATATTATATTCAAAAAAAAGAACTAAAACATAAGTATCTATTTTATAGAGGGTCATATGGAAATATGATAAAGAAGAATTAATTTCTCATTGATATCATCCTATATTTAGAGAATTCAGAAATACACATGATCCTCTTAAAGAGGACATCACTATTCTAGGTCATTTCACCACATGGAAGTGAGAGTCAAGCTAAAATGGAATACCTACATGAGGAAAGAATTTACCCAATTGAATTCTAATAATGTAAAAATTATCGATTTTTCCCTTTATCAAATCAAATTTTTTGATGCCTTAATAAATTTTCTCAAAGAAACATCTCACTTCATCACCGACTCACTTCTAAAAATCATTGAATTCTTATGGTTATCCTAATATTATACAAATATATAATTGATTCCAAGGATTTCATCATGTGTCATTACTTGAACTTTTGGGGCCCTCTAAGCTAGTGAGATTCCAAATGTAACACCCCAATCCCACCCCCAATATGTTGAATGCTAGTGACCATCACTGAGAAATCATATCACATACATGGTATTTCTTATTCAAAGGTAAATGTATGCACAAACACATATTTGAATAAACTTGAAATACTAAATGTTAAAATAAAACTAATACCATAATTTATACATAACATATATCCTATGTTAGATTATGAATATTTATTAGATATTATAATTGTAAAATTAAAATCCCTTGAAAAATAGATAAATGAGTCTAACCTGCTATGTAGAGGGGAATGTTTTCAAATACATCACCTTATCCAACCATGGTCAGTCTAGCTCACTATGTTATTATTGATCCTTTTCTCCCTTGTAAAATTAAAAAGGATTGAAATATTCATAAGATATGAAATGTGTGGTAAGATCCTTTACTGGGGTGATTATAACAATACCCAATATGATGCCCTAAAATCCATAAACACAAAGCATCAAGAGAGTTGTCTTATCATCATAAAAAAGGTATTTAAATCAAGATATGGGATATAACAATATTAAAAATCCATATATAATCATAATAGACTCCAAGTATCATAGAGGGGTCATCCATAATACTAACCATGATATGCGGGTACATCCTCATCCCACCATAATGTGTTTCAAAGGGAATAAAACCTCCTCAGTAACTCCTCTCATAGTGTGAAAAGTTTCATCCTCTTTCCTTGAAAGTATGATGTACTGCCTACCTTCTTAATATATATCAATAAAGTTTTCATTATATATCTACTCATACAAGTCCTTATAATTTATATCCCCAAGTTTTTCCTCCCTAACTCGCTAATGAAGAGGAGGGGTAACAAAAATAAACTATAGATATGTTGCACCATCCTCACACACAAGTGACAGCTATAAAGATACCAATTAATCAGTTAACATACTCAACAATAATCGATGGAAAATGTCATTATGATAAACCTCTATATCAGTTATGCCCCCAAGTGGTTTTAAATCTAGCATTGACTCAAAATTGTTTTGGGTTTCAATGCGACTCCAATGTTTATAAGGAATACCAATAATGTCCCCCTACTGAATCCTTATTGACTCTGTAAGATCTACCTATAAGGAATGTACTCTCTGAATATTTATTGAATCACCCTTAAGTGTCTCACAAGATACAAATCTGACACTGAGTATAAAAGGTTTTGTAAAGTACCGTAAAATTCAAGGGAAATTTTTTCTTAATTTTCTATGGGATTTTACAAGAACGCAGTTTCTGACGGCAGCTGATTTCGAGGGCCGGCGTGCCCGGAATCAATTTTTGAAGTTTAGCTCGGGTACGTTCTGTGAACGAATGAGCAGGTTTTACTAACTTTTGAACTGGTGCTCGGAATCGAAATCCGAGGGCACCGATGAAACCGCAGTGCCGGTATTTTCTTAGGAAGACCTTTTCTGGAGTTGCGTTTTTCGGGGATAGTTGTTAAAAAAATGCATTAAGTTTAAAGTGAAATAAAAATCGTGTTACAATTTTTATTCCACTTTCATAACATGTTTAGCCCATGTGAGGGAGTTGGGGTGGGACCCACAAATGTTCTAACTCCCCTTGTGAGTATTTAAGATGAGGTGGGGCCCCCACGATCCCCCACCTTTTCATTTTCCCTAACTCCTTTTAAAAACCTCTCTTGTTATTTATGTTGCCAACACACCATTTAATTTGACAAGTTAAGTTTAATTAAATGTAGAGAATTAATTTCGAATGTTTGAATTTTAAAAATGTTGGAAAAGGTAATAAAATAAGGCAAAGGCCTTATTTTATTTTTTTGGTTGCATCATTGTGTTGAGAGGGGGGCGGAGAATTCTTCACATTGGAAGAACTTCATCTTTCTGGAGAAGAACATTTCTACCTCGAAAAAGAATGTCGTCACACCGATTTCCGAAGAACGACGACGCGCCATCCTTTGTTATTCTTCTCGTGTCAAAGGAAGGGAGATGCCACTCTTCTTCGGGCATTCCCCGACGACGTGTATAGAGCCTTGTTCCGCGATGCCGTCTTCCGCGACACTGTCTTCCACGACGTCTTTTACCCACTACGTCCTTTGTTCGACAACTCCTTAAGGTAGGGGGTTTTATTTAGTTCACGAATATCTGTTGCCATCCAAACGTCCAATTATTAAGCCTCTTGATATTGGATTAATGGGAGGAGGACGAACTGCACGAACACGGCCGACCATCCTCCCTCTTTTTTGTTGTGTTTGTCATGGCATGATTAAAGGCAGCGCGGTGCAACGGCACCGCGCAGAAACAAAGAAGAAGCGTTGCACCGTCACGCCGCGCCGTCGATGCCGAACAAAGCCGCGGAGCTGTCGCGCCATGCTGAAGAATCACGAAGAGGCCACGGACGGAGGGGCGCGGTGCTGTTGTTCCACGCCAATCATACAATGCCGCGGCGGTGCAAGGCGGGGTGGCCAGAACCGCCGGCCGCCGGCACCTCGGAGGGGCGGGACCACGGTGTCCCGTGGCAGTAGCACCGGTCGGCCGGAACGGGTTGGGCGTTTCAGATGGGAGACCGGGGGTTGTAACCCCTGGTTAGGAAGGGATCGGGACCCATGTGGGGTGTCGCGGTTTCAATCAGGGGGCAGCGCCCCCCCCCCCCCCCCCCCTTCCGCAGCGGCTCAGCCAGCACCGAGCTGGCCACACCGTGTCGCACCCACACCAGGCCAACCTGCCGCCCAGGCCGGACCGGCCGCACCGGGTCGGGCCACCTAGGCCGGGATGGGCCATGCCGGTCGGTCCGGGCCGCGCCCTAATGGGCTGGACCCGGACCCGGTTCGCACCGACCCAGGGGGTCTCGGGTCGGGTCGGTCCGAGCCCAAAACCCCCTAAAACCGGATAGCTTCGTTCTTTTGCCCATATCATGGGCTACGGACCTCTGATCAACACACCGTTAGTTTTTATTCAATACTTCGATTGAGACGGTCGTTTCGGTATATTACACTCAAGGTTTTGGAGAAATTTGGGTACAGCCGGGTTGGTTCGAACATGAAACCAACCGGGCCCTCGGAGCGGAAACGCTTATAACTTGAGATCTCGACGTCCGATTGACGTGTCGTCAACTTTGTTTGATTCCTATTAGTGAGATGGACCTTTTGGATTACTCCTCATGAGGTTTGGACATAGTTGGAGTGTGGTCGGGTTGGTTTTGACATAAAACCTACCGGGCCCTGGAACGAAAAAGCCAATAACTCTCAGACCGGGCGTCCGATTGACGTGCTGTCTGTCACGTTGAGTTCCTTTTGTTGAGACAGAACATTGGGATACATCAACTCCAGACTACGTGTCAGTTGATGTATCGACCCCCTTTGGATTGTGGAGCGGACCCTCCCGGAAACGAAAATGTTGTGTGCAGGAACCCTAGAGCTGGCTGCGACTGCGACGACGATGATGACTACACTGAAATACTTCGTGAGTTCGGCAGTGACGATGAATACACTGAAATCCTCTGTGGGTTCATCATCGATGAAGACTGCACTGAAATCCTCCATGGTTTTGGCTGCGATAAATACTGTACTGAAATCCTCCGTGGGTTCGACGGCAATGAAGATTGCACTGAAATCATCTGTGGGTTCGGCAGCGATGAAAACCATACTGAAATACTCTGTGGGTTCGACAACAATAAAGAATTCACTGAAATCCTCCATGGGTTCGGCAGTGATGAAGACCGTACTGAAATCCTCCGTGGGTTCGATGGCAATGACTACTGTTCTTGTGTCCTACGTGGGTCTGGCAGTGTTTGACTCTGTTCTTGCTATCCTATGTGGGTCTGCCAGAGTAGCCAGTTTGGATCCTATGTGGGTTCGACAGCTTAGCTGGTTTATTAACCTACGTGGGTCCCAGCTTAGATGAATCAGTGGCTACATCTGATCATCTCTATCACCTTATGAAGAAGTATACCTGTGTGAGATGAGTCTTGACTTTCAATCAATAACTTCGATATGATAGACTTGCTTTTATATGTGTATTTGGTTGTGTTATCTTGTGTGGATTGGGTTGTACTATCCTGTGTGGACGTCATCGAACTTGGGCTCAGATGTTGGATCTGAACTGGAATTGATGACTTAGGTATATGTATGGGCATATACCTATGTAGTTTTGGATGTTACCCCATGATTGTATCTTTCCTTTGTGGAATATCCTTTTTGGATTCTGGGAGACCTTCGGGGGTCTCGGGGTCCCTACTGAGTAGCGTATACTCACCCCTGTACAGGTTATGTCTGCACTACATTGTGTTGGATGCAGACGATGGACAGCGCTGATCGTGGTTGAGGCTTGTGGAGCAAGTCGGTACCTGAAGGTGGACAACTGGGCGGGACGTACACGGAGCAGACGGCTTGACCCGAGGAGCTAAGGAGGCTATCTGTACCCACCCTTCAGGTGGGACTTCCAGTGGACGGCTTGATGTTGCTGCTCTACATTCAATTGTTGTACTTTTTTCCAGTTGTACCTTACATTCATTTTGGGTTTGTATTCTGGCCCATTTACATTCCGAATTTACTATTTTACCCAGTTTTACTTAGTGATTACTTCTACTTTCTTACTCTGTGGTTCTTGTTTACTTTATAAAGGCAATTCCTTCCCATTTTTTTTCAAGATTTTCACCTTGGTGCTAGTCGCCATCCCATGGCCTATGGGAGGCGGTCTTGGGGTAGTCATGGAACGGGTCCCGAGGACGGGTCGTGACAAATTGGTATCAGAGGAGTTCGGTTCTACCACAGAACTTAGGACTCTGATCTTTCTTCTATGTAAAGAAATAGTGTTAAGGGTATTGAGTGTGGTTATTAGTCCAGGGAGTCCAGTGTTGGTGCGGCGGACGACGTATCCGTACACCAGGACCCTGACATCTGATTTCCGACTCAATGAATGAAAACATTGATTGCATGTGTGTTTCAAAAGTTTTCTATCTGATTACATTGTATCAGCTCACCAGGTATACTATTTTGACCGTGGCGCACTTGTTTCTTTTCAGGATGGCCCCACGACAGCAGGCAGCTAGGGTTCTGAGAATTGTGTGAGATGACAGCCCACTGAGCGACGTGGCCTTGGTGCAGGGATCCTTTTTAGCGGAGGCACCGGTGACACCTCTACCCACTGAGCCACCAATGCTACAAGCCCTAGCCACTGAGAGTGCACGTCGCCTTAGTGCACTACATGAGTTTCAGCATCAGAGACCACCCAGGTTCCGCCGGGATATGGACCCTCAGGTAGCCGAGGATTGGCTGGAGGCTGTAGTTTGAGTTTTCAGGTTAGTGGGGACACCATATGACCACATAGTGATCCTTGCAGCGAGCCTCCTGCATGCGGCAGTAGGCAGATGGTGGAGCCTGATACTCCAGGTGCACGGTGAGGCATCTTTTATTTGGATGGACTTTGAAAGAGTATTCCGCTCAGAGTTTGTTCCAGCCACCCTCCGTGTGGTGCGCATTCATGAGCTACTACAGCTGCGGTAGGGTAGCATGACGGTCGGCCAGTACTCGGCGAGATTTACCGACCTCTCACGTTATTCCACGGACATGGTATGGGACCCATTCTTCTAGGACCAGACCTTCGAGTAGGGACTGAGGCATGAGATCAGGGCATCGATGATCTCTTTCAGCATTCCGACACATGCATGAGTACTGGAGTGAGCTCTTCTCATAGAGAGATTTCAGTACTGAGCCTACGCCATCAGCGAGACCTACCGTAGGGCGGAACGTAGAAGAGTTGTCTGCAGCTGACAGTCGACGGATGTCACAGGGGTCTAGGCAGATCGGACCATCAGGCAGACGACCTCTGGACACTAGCTCAGAGGTGTGGGGCACATGACACAAAGCCAGCCTTCTGACGAGCAGGCAGTGCTACGCATGCGGTGGGCAGGGCCACATGGCTCATGACTGCCTGACCCACCATGCAGAGGAGTAGCAGACGGTTGAGGGGCCACCCAGGCAGAGGCAGAGGGTCGACCGTGGCGGTCCTTCGAGAGAAGGCGGACGAGGCAGGGGTGTTGGTCGAGTAGCGGGTGGTGGGTGATGCTTTGAGGCTTTACCACCACCACCACCAGGAGGTCCACCCCGACCACAGGGAGCTGGCGGGAAGAGATAGGCTCAGCTTCAGGCAGCAGAGGCCTACAACCACGGCACGCCAGAGATGATTAGAGGTACTATCTATGTCTACTCCACCCTTGCTGCAGTTCTTATAGACACAGGAGTGAGTCATTCTTTTATTTTTGTTTCCCTTGTTTAGAGCTCGGAGATTCTGACAAAGCTGTTGGCCTGATCCTTATGGGTAGAGACTCCTACAGGAGAAGACTCGATGATTATTCATTCGTGTCGGTAGTGTGAGATTACTCTAGGAGGCGAGAGCTTCGACTGGGATCTTCTTGTAGCAGCGTCGAGGCCTTACGACATCATCTTGGGCATGGATTGGTTATCTACAGTCCATGCTCAGATCGACTGTATTAGGCGCAAGGTGTGGTGTGTTCGCACCGATGGGAGCAGGTTCACCTTCACCAGTGAGAAGGGAGCCTTTGCAGCACAACATGGACTCACGCAGGGGAGAGGACAACTCATCACTCATTAATTGGATAGCCTCATCCTAGGAGCAGTTGACATGCAGAGTCCGAGTTTTCCTGTAGTGGTGGATCAGTATGCAGACGTTTTTTCTAATGTTGTTCCAGGACTACCTCCTTGCAGAAAGGTAGACTTTTATATTGACCTGTACCCCGGGACAGCCCCGATATCCACTCCAGCATATCGGATGGATCCCACTGAGCTTCGAGAGCTACGAGTACAGTTGGAGGACTTGTAGAGCAAGGGATTCATCCGACCTAGTGTTTCACCCTGGGCTTCCCCAATATTGTTCTCCAAGAAGGAGGATAGGAGATTGTGACTATGTATCGACTATCGTCGCCTACACCAGGTGACTTTGAAGATCTAGTATCCAATTCTGAGAATTGACGACCTCTTCGATCCGTTCAAGGGACCACGGTGGTTCTCGAAGATAGACCTCAGGTCAAGCTATCATCAGCTCAGAGTTCGGGACGAGTATGTGCATAAGACGACCTTCAGATGTCGGTATGGCCACTATGATTTCTTGGTTATTCCTTTCAGCATAACCAACACTCCAGCAGTGTTCATGGGTCTCATGAACTGGATATTTCATTCATACCTAGATTTATTTGTCGTGGTCTTCATCGATGACATTTTGATATACTCGACCATTGAGGATGATCACACCTACCACTTGTGTGTTGTACTAGACACCCTCTGAGAGCACCAGCTTTATGGTAAGCTCTCGAAGTGTCAGTTCTGGATATGTGAGGTTCACTTCTTAGGACACGTCATCTCTGAGGTGGGTGTTGCGGTGGATCCTGTGAAGATCGAGGCAGTGCTAGCTTAGGAGCCATCCAGGAGCATGATAGAGGTGCGAAGTTTCTTGGGTCTAACTGGGTACTACTGGATATTTGTGCCAGACATTTCCAGAGTTACGACACCACTATCAGCTTTGATGAAGAAGGGGAAACCCTTCGTCTGGTCAGACAGATGTCAGCAGAGCTTCCAGGAGCTGAGATAGAGATTGACCAGCGCACCTATCTTGAGGCTACTGGAGAAGGGAGTAGGGTACGTAGTCTACTGCGCTACATCAGGGACCACACTCGGATGTGTCCTAATGCGGGAGTGGGCCGTGATCTCCTATGGATCATGTTAGTTGAGGCTGCATGAGAAGAACTACACTACCCATGACCTAGATTTATCAGCAGTGGTCTTCGCTCTGATGATGTGGTGACACTATCTGATGGGTGAGCACTTTACAGTCTACTCTGACCACCAGAGTCTCAGGTAAATCTTCTCACAGAAGGACCTGAATCTGAGACAGCGGTGATGGCTCGAGTTCCTCAAGGACTATTACTTTGAGATAGTCTATACTCCTATAAAGGGGAACTTAGTAGCCGATGCTCTCAGTAGGAGGACGGACATTCAGCTACTCGGGGAGGCGACGGAGCAGCTAGCCTGTTTGCAGATATCCTTCATGGATAGAGATGGAGCAGCCTTTCTTTAGTCAGTCACAGTCACTCTTTCACTATTGTAGTGGGTCAAAGAGGCACAGTGTGGGGATGCTGACTGTGAGACGCAGTGTGCACAGATATCCTCAGGAGAGACACCTGATGGATCTCTGTAGGGGGAGATCACGTCGTACTTTTCAGAGGATGTACCATGGTACCAGTTTCATTACAGGAGGAGGTGCTGAGAGAGTTTCACACTTCCCCTTTAGTGGTACATCTAGGAGTGGTGAAGATGTACCAGGATCTCAGGTGACAGCACTAGTGGCTGGGTATGAAGAAGGTTGTGGAAGACTTCATTTCTCGATGCCTCACCTATCAACAGGTGATGGTAGAGTACCAGGTACCAGTAGACTTGGTGCAGCCCTTTGAGGTCCCGGAGTGGAAGTGGGATGGGATATCTATGGATTTCATGACTGGACATCCACCCACTTCCAGCGGTCACGACTCCATTTGGGTGATTGTCGACCGACTCACCAAGTCGTCCCACTTCTTTCCCATCATAGATCAGGGCTCAATAGAGATCTTGGGACACCTATATGTTTAGGAGATTGTATGGATTCATGGTGTGCCATCATCTATCATCTCCGATTGAGATGCTCGCTTCACTTCTAGGCGTTGTAAGGGCTTGCAGGAGGCATTCAGGATGCATCTATGGATGAGCACCGCCTTTCACCCTCAGACGGATGGTCAGACGAAGAGGACAATTCAGACTCTCGAGCACATGCTCCGTGCATGTGTCCTCGACTTTGGTTGTAGCTGGAGGGACCTCCTAACCTTGGTGGAGTTCGCATACAACAACAGCTACCACTCCACCATCAGGATGGCACCATACGAGGCATTGTACGGCCGGCCATGCAGATCACCTTTGTGCTGGACAGACCCTGGGGAGTCAGCACTTGTGGGACTAGAGATGGTCCAAGCCATGACAGAAAAGGTCCAGGTCATCCATGAGTGGATGAGGACAGCTCAGAGCCGGCAGAAGTCTTATGCTGACAGGAGGCAGAGGCCACTAGAGTTCAAGGATGGCGACCACGTTTTCTTGTGGGTCTCACCTTGACGTGGATTATGAAGATTTGGCCGGGGAAGCAAGTTATCTCTGTGATTCATCGGAAAAATCCAGGTCCTCAATAGGATAGGCGAGGTGGCTTACCGCCTGGCTCTACCACCTCAATTGCACCGGGTGCACGACATCTTCCACGTATTTAAGCTGAGGAGATACGTGCATGACCCGATGCATATCATCGACCATGGGGAGCTAGACCTTGACGATGGGGAGACCTTTGCGGAGGTATCAATGGAGATCGAGGATCGACAGGATCAGGTCCTACATGGGCGGTCGATTCCTCTAGTACGCATCAGATGGCAGCACGGGAACCTCCAACAGAGCACTTTGGAGCGGGAGGCTCAGATGCGTGCTTAGTACCCACACCTGTTCCCCTAGTTTATGATGTATCTTTACTGGGACGTAAATCCATGAGGTGGGAGTAATGTAAATACCCATAAAATTCAAGGGAAATTTTTTCTTAATTTTCTTTCGAATTTTACAAGAACTTTGTTTCTGACGGCACCTGATTCCGAGGCCTGGTGTGCCCGAAATCAATTTCTGAAGATTAGCTTGGGTACATTCAGTGAACGAACGAGCGGGTTTTCCTAACTTTTGAACCGGTGCTCGGAATCGAAATCCGAGGGAACTGATGAAACCACAGTGTCGGTATTTTCTTAGGAAGACCTTTTCTGGAGTTGCGTTTTCTCGGGAATAGTTGTTAAAAAAATGCATTATGATTAAAGTGAAATAAAAATCGTGTTACAATTTTTATTCCACTTTCATAAGTGGTTTATCCCATGTGAGGGAGTTAGGGTGGGATCCAAAAATGTTCTAACTCCCCTTGTGAGGATTTAAGATGATGTGGGGCCCACATGAGCCTCCACCTTTTCATTTTCCCTAACTCCTTTTAAAAAACTCTCTTGTTATTTATGTTGCCAACACACCATTTAATTTGACAAGTTATGTTTAATTAAATGTAGAGAATTCATTTCGAATGTTTTAATTTTAAAAATGTTGGAAAAGGTAATAAAATAAGTTAAAGGCCTTATTATATTTTTTTGGTTGCATCGTAGCATTGATAGGGGGAGCATTTTTCACATTGGAAGAACTTCATCTTTCCGGTGAAGAACATTTCTACCTCGACGAAGAACGTCGTCACACCGATTTCCAAAGAACGACGATGCGCCATCATTCGTTCTTCTTCTCGTGTAAAAGGAAGGGAGACGCCGCTCTTCTTCGAGTGTTCACCGACGATGTGTATGAATCCTCGTTCTGTGATGCCTTCTTCCGTGACGCCGTCTTCCGCAACGTCCTTTCCCCGCGACGTCCTTTGTTCGACAACTCCTTAAGGTAGGGGGTTTGATTTAGTTCATGAATATTTATTTCCATCCAAACGTCCAATTCTTAAGCTGCTTGATATCGGATTAACGGGAGGAGGACGGACCACATGAACACTGCCGACCCTCCTCCCCCTTTGTTTTTGTGTTTGTCACGACACGATTAAAGGCAGTGCGGTGCAACCGCACCGCGCAGAAACAAAGAAGAAGTGTGGTGTCATCGTGCCGCATCGTCGAGGCCGAACAAAGCCGTGGAGCTGCCACACCGCACCGGAGAATCACGAAGAGGCCGCAGCCGGATCGGGGTCGCGACAGATGGGAGGGGCGCCATCATGCCGCGATGGTCAGACAAGGCCTCCACTCAAAGTCGTGGCGGTGCATGGCGGGGCGGGCAGAACCGCCGGCCGCCGACACCTCGGAGGGGTGGGACCGCGGGGTCCCGCAGCTGTATTACCGGCCGTCCAAACCGAGCCGACCATTTCGGATGGGAGATCGGGGGTTGTAACCCCCGGCTGGCAAGGGAGCGGCCCCCACGTGGGGGGCCGCAGTTTCAATCAGGGGGCAGCCCCCCCCCCCATTCCACGGCGGCTCGGCCAACACCGAGATCGCCACACAAAGCCGCGCCCACGCCAGGCCAACCGGCCGCCCAGGCTGGGCAAGGCCGCGCCAGCTGGGCTGGGCCGACCCAGGGGGTCTCATGCCGGGTCGGTCCGGGCGCAAAACCCCCTAAAACAAGACAACTTCGTTCTTTTGCCCATATCTTGGGAAACAGATGTTTGATCAACGCACCATCAGTTGTGATGAAATCCTTGGATCGAGATGGTCGTTTTGGTATATTACACTCATGTTTTAGGAGAACTTTGAGTATGGCCGAGTTGGTTCGAACACAAAACCAACCGGGCCCTCAGAGCGGAAACGCTTCTAACTTTAGCTCCGGACGTCCGATTGACGTACCGTGGACTTTGATGGATTCCTCTTAGTGAGATGGACCTTTTGGTTTACTCCGCTCGAGGTTTGGACACAGTTGGAGTGTGGTCGGGTTGGTTTTGACTTAAAAACCAACTGGGCCCCCGGAACAAAAAATCCAATAACTCTCAGACCGGGCGTCCGATTGACGCGCCGTCTGTCACATTGAGATCCTTTTGTTGAGATGGAACTTTGGGATACATGAACTCCGGACTACATGTCAGTTTATGTATCGACCCCCTTTGTCTCGTGGAGTGGACCCTCTCGGAAACGAGCATGTTGTGTGCGGGAACCCTAGAGCTGGCTGCGATTACGACGATGATGATGATGACTGCACTAAAATCCTCTGCGTGTTCAACAATGACAACGACTGCACTGAAATCCTCCGTGGGTTTGGTAGCGATGAAGACTACACTGAAATCCTCCATGGGTTTGGCAGTGATGAAGACCGTACTAAAATCCTCCGTGGGTTCGACGGCAATGAAGACTACACTGAAATCCTCTGTGGGTTCGGCAGCGATGAAGACCATACTGAAATCCTTCGTGGGTTCGACGACAATAAAGACTGCACTGTATTCCTCCGTGGGTTCGGTAGCGATGAAGACTGTACTGAAATCCTCCATGGGTTCGACGACGATGACTACTGTTCTTGTATCCGACGTGGGTCTGGCAGTGTTTGACTCTGTTCTTGCTATCCTACGTGGGTCTGGCAGAGTAGCTGGTTTATATCATATATGGTTCCAACAGCTTAGCTGGTTTAGTATCCTACGTGATTCCCAACTTAGATGAATCAGTGGCTACATCTGATCATCTCTATCACCTTACGAATAAGTATACCTATGTGAGCTAGGTCTTGACTTTCAATCAATAACTTCGATATGATTGAATTGCTTTCCTATGTGGATTGGGTTGTGTTATCCTGTGTGGATTGGGTTGTACTATCCTACGTGGATGAGATCGAACTTGGGCTCGGATGTTGGAGCCGAACTGGAATTGATGACTTAGGTATATGTATGGGAATATACCTAAGTAGTGTTGGATGTTACCTCATGATTGTTTCTTTCCTTTGTGGAATATCCTTTTTGGATTCTGGGAGACCTTCGGGGGTCTCGGGGTCCCTACGGAGTAGCTTATACTCACCCCTACACGGGTTATGCCTGCACTACGTTGTGTTGGATTCAGACGACGGACAGCGCTGATCGTGGTTGAGGATTGTGGAGCAAGTCGGTACCTAGAGGTGGACCACTGGGCGGGACATACACAGAGTGGACGGCTGGACCCGAGGAGCTAAGGAGGCTATCTGTACCCACCCTTCAGGTGGGACTTCCAGTGGACGGCTTGACATTACTGCCTTAATTTCAGTTGTTGTACTTCTTTTCAGTTGTACCGTACATTCAGTTTCGGTTTGTATTCTGGCCCATTTACTTTCCTTACTATTTTACCCAGTTTTACTTAGTGATTACTTCTGCTTGCTTACTCTGTGGTGTTTGTTTACTTTATAAAAGAAATTTCTTCCCCTTTTTCCGGGATTTACGCCTTGGTGCTAGTTGTTAGCCCCTGGCCTTTGGGAGGCGAGCTTCGAGTAGTCACGGCACGAGTCTCGAGGACGGGTCGTGACAGGTTTCTATAGAACAATACTACAATAAACTAATCCATGAAAGGTTTGGAAGACCAAGTTAATAAGTCTCAAAAGAACCACTAGGTCATCCAACATATTTAACGGTATCACCATGATATCAATGAGACCATAAAGGAATTAGAAATCCACCTTTTGTACATCCTCCTCTATAATATAGAGATGGGGATAATCTGTTCGAATATCAAACTCCATGAACCACTTCACCCCTAACCATTTGTTAATTAATTTATTGATTATCAGTGTTGAACACTACTCCTTAATAGTCACATCGTTAATATGATTTCAATGCACACAAAAATACAAGATCTCATCCACCTCCTAGGAAAACAATATACATATTCCAAAATAAAAACATTAGGTCTAACAAATCCCATGATCTATATATTTCTCTAGCCATTCCCTCGTCTCTCAAAGCTATATAAGGTCATCCAATATTCTAAAGAAGATATTGATCTATACCTCATGTATGTCTATATAGAAAATATACTTTTGATTGGGAGATAAGATTAAAAAATCCTCATTAATGAATTCCACACAATCCTCGAACATCACAAGAAACAAAAATCTCATAGCACCTTTTACAATAATGTTCATAATATCTAAAAAAGGAAATTGGTTTTATCCTCATACACATGAGTTCATACATCTGTACTTGGGATAAATCCTTACTAAATGATAAAAAATAAATCCCAAAATTGGGATACACTACAAGGAAAATAAACCAATTGATACATGTTCATATATAACACCTATATATTTTTTAAAGTATGTTTTTAAATATGATTAATTACATCAATGTATTTAATTGCATGAAACATCATGTTTTAATGAAAAAACAACTATAATATATATATATATATGGATCCTAATAAATATATATGTGTTGAATAATTATAATGAAATAAGAAAACAATTTTTAGTAAATTTCTATTTGAATTGAAATATTAATGCTCAGAAATTTTCTGCATGACCTATGTAAATATCCTCACTTGAACATCTATGGAAATAGTACACTAGAAAAAATTATATTTCACTGATTTTGGTACACAAAAATACTTAGAGATCAGAAATTATGTTTACTAGAAGTTGGTTTCATATTATACTGAATAAAAATTAACAAATCGAAAAATCATTCATATCACTTTTCTTTGACCACATAACACTTTGATCTGACCGCATAGTGATGCACACAATTTGAGAAGAACTCATCATACAAATTGAAGTGTTTTGTGGTATAAGGAGGTGAATTACAACACCCACAAACTAAAATCATATATGGTCCAAGGAACTTTCTTATGACCCTGTATATAAAATATTACTTTATAAAGTCCTATGTGGACAACCCTTTGCATGACTCCTATGAAAATATTATATACGGGTACCCTCCTTCTAGAAGTGTTATGTGGATACCTATTTCTATATGCATGGTAGTAGTTTCATGAAGGTAGTTATTCACTATTTCCTATAAATATCTACACCAACATTAGGAATAGGGTGGTGGAAAAACATAGGAAGAAGAGTGGAAAATACAAGGAGGAAACTCTTGGATTCTCAACCTACACAAATGCTCCTAGAATAACTCAGTTAAAGTTCCTAACTTCCAAACTAGATAGGAAATCATGTAGACTAATCTCATTATGGCCTTATAAAATGTAATCCCATTACAAAGCATGAAAATTTCAAATTCTATGTGAAACATGTGTCATTTTTGATGCATGGTTACATTTTATGACCACTTACATAAAGAATAAATCACTTTATGGAGACCCTATATGGAAGACAATTTGAGGATCCCCTAGGAAGAAGCCCCTTTGTGGATCCCCTATATAATAGAACCTATGTAGAAGCCCTTTTATGGTGCCCTATGCAGAAGACCCTTTACAGGGCCGCTTTATAGAGAAATTATGTCAAATCCCCTTTACAGAGCTACTCTTTGGAGAACCATTATGATTCCCCTATGTAAAATTCCCATTTTGGATCCCCATTTTCGAGCTCCTATATTGGAAACCCTTTGTGCAACCCATTTTTCATAGATCCTATGTGGAGTCCATTTATAAAGCCCCTACACAGAGCCCCTTTGTAGAAATCCCTTTACGGAGCCCCTTTGTGAAGCCCCTATATAGAAGCCCCTTTATAGAGCCCCTATGTCTTTGTAGAGTCCATTTTTGGAGCCCTTGTGTGGCCATCCCGATGCGGAAAATTCCATGATGTGAGCCCATCATGCTTGCTAGTACATACCATGTGGGTTGTGCCTCTACACACCCACTTTGAATCTGTGTCATCCTATGGTCCTAGACCTTCCTCCCGGTCCCTTCACTACTATCATTGACCCACATGAAAATTTTATAGCGAAACCATGAACTTTTTAGGATGGGTAGAGGATACTTTTTGTTGCATCTTATACGTCTTTATTGTCAACCCAATTTTATAACATGTGTCAAGGTACTCCGATACACTCCTTGAAACTCATTAAGCTGACCTGGTCCTCTTGATACCTTTTTCCCATTCTATAAGTTTAGATTTTCCTCTTAGATTCCCCAAGTACCTTGGGTGTAAAAAATCCTCATTAAAATCATGAAACCTCATTACCTAACTCTTATGCATGAATCGTCATACCAGAAAGGTCTTCTCCACCATAATTCCTATACCATCCATTTCTAGGAATCTTCCCTTAGTATCACTCTCTACATAAAATTATACTATAGTATACCCTATATGAAAAACATAGGATACATATTGTGAAAATAACAAGATGTATTCTATGTAAATAGTAAGATGCACTATAAAATAACCAGTTTTTCAAACATGGTATATCTCTTGGTAATTGTTAATTTTCTATTGGTAAAACATTTAACCAAAAAAAATTCCCACTAACTAAACTTTTGGAAAATACTATATCGCTAAATGTATTGATATAGATAAAATAGTTCTATTATAATTATAGTAATATCAATAGATAATATATATGTTGGTCAAAATGTTTAGGAACAGATTTATATGAAAAATTTATATGTTTGTAATATTAATATATACCTTCTAACGAATATCAATAATTCATATATCTTTTTAATTTATATTTTAAATAATATAATATGTTTGGATATTTCAACATTTATTGCTTAAATTTTATTTTATATTTATTAATTTATCACTTATAATAAAACATTTTTAATCATCAAACTGAAGACCATTTTAACACATTTTGAACTTAGAAAAATATTCATCATATTAATAGTGAAATTTAATAATAAATTAATAAATACACAGTTAAGTTGGTTAATACCTAAAGATATCATTAAAACAAAAAACCCCATGATCCACCTTTATAGCCGCACCCCCCCCCCTAATGAAAAAACTCATGTTTTCACTTGACTCGGATCCTTCAGCACCCATCATGGTAAAAGAATAGTTACTCCCACAAAAGATCATTCATCATCCCTCTAAATAGGCCATAATAAGAAACAAACCAAGTCACCTTCGGTACTAATGAGGAACCCCAATCCATTATTATGATAAATCCTTCATCTCTAAGATGTACACCATACACCACTAAAGAGAAAACCAAAAAATCAATGAAAAATATCGACATGAATTGAATCAAAAAAAATATATCAAATGATTTCCATAGAATTATATATTTCACTCATCATACCTACTAACATCTCAAAAATTCATGTCACCTCTAGTACCACTGAAGAACCTCAATTCACTACCGTGTCACACCTTTCATCTCCAAGATCTATAAAACACACAACTAAAAATCATAACCACAAATCAGTGAAAAATAATAATATGAATTGAAAAAAAATGAAAATTAAAAAATGATATTCATAGAATGAAAATTTATCATTCATCATCTTTGTTGAAATCTCAAAAAAATAAATTCATCTCTAGTACTAGTGAGGATCCTCAAGTTGATGTTTTGTCACACCCATCAGCCCCATGATCTAAACCACACACAACCAAAGAGTATATCAACAAATTTGTGAAAAGTATCTAGATTTGTGTTGAAATTGATTTTGAATAACAAAAATGTAGAACCTACAGATCTAGGAAATAAACATTCTGGGAGAAACTTTTATTTATGAAAAATTTAGACTTGGAATTAGGTTTGAAATAATAATGTTCAGGGTACCCAATATATCATATTCTTCTAGTTAGTGGGCCTAACAGTATCAATAACCCAACTTATAGCTATCATATCCAAGAACACAACACCAAATGTTTACACATCTTATTTGGTTACCAACTGTCCAGCCCATGCATACTCAAGAGAACAACATACATAGGTCCCATAAAATTTGTATAAACACAGGTCATATTTTTAGTTGGACCGAGATTCAAAAGAGTAAGATCAGAGAGATTTTGTTTGAATTCATCATCCAGAAATATGTTAAATGCATTGAAATCATGGTATATTATTTGTGAGAAAATCAGTTCTTGAAAAATTAGAAGATGAGTTATTAGAAACATGGGTGAGTAAATAATTGTACACTGAGCTGGAACACTTGTCATGTATGGGAAAAGATGTATAGGAATGTGTATAATTGTACAACATTGTATAGGCCATGTGTTTTTTCAACAACCAAACTACTTATTATTTGATAATGTGGTTAAAAATATAATTTTACATAAAAACACAGCATTAGAATATGTAAATAAACACTAGAATAGTTCTTTGAGATAAGAGAACCAACCACTATCAAAAGTATAATTTACAGAGTCTATATCCATGGGATGTGGGTTCTTGTAACCACTCACCTCATCTTGGGGCCATTCATGATCCTCTATAGCTTGAAAACTTGTCGTGTACAACCCATGATGTACATGAATGTGTAGAATTGTACAACATTGTATAGGATATGCGTTCTTTCCAAAAACCAAACTAGTTACTATATGATAATGTGGATAAAAATATTAGTTCACATAAAAAACATAACATCATAATATGTAAATAAACCCCAGAACAATGGTTTGAGATCAGATAAATAACCATTGTTGGAAGCATCATTTCCATTGCCTATATCCATGGGTTATAGGTTCTTTCACCCATTCAACTCATCCTAGTACTATTTATGATCCTCCTAAGCTTGAACACATATCTTACATAGGCCATGATGTACAAGAATGTTCATAATTGTTCAAAATTGTACATGCCATGTGTGTTTCCAACAACCAAACTACTTACTATTTGATAATGTAGTTTAAAATAAAATTTCACCTAAAAACACAACATTAGAATATATAAATAAACCCTAGAATATTTGTTTCAGGTCATATAATTAACCACTGTTGAAAGCATCATTTCCAGAGTTTATATCCATTGGTTTTGGGTTCTTGTACCCACTCACCTCATCTTGGAACCATTTCAGATCCTTCTAATCATAAACAGATTTATTGTACATGCTATGATGTATAGGCATGTGCATAATTGTACAACATTGTATATGACATGTTTTTTTCTAATAACCAAACTTCTTACTATTTTATAATGTGGTTAAAAATATAATTTCAAATAAAAAAAGATAACATCAGAATATGATAATAAACACTAGAATAGTGTTTTGATATTCAAGAACTAACTATTATTGAAAGAATCATTTCCAGAGTCTATATCCATGGGTTGTGGGTTCTTTTACCCACTCACCACATTTTGGTACCATTTCATATCCTCCATAGCCTTAGACTCATTCAATTATTTCTCATCCACTATTTTTCCCAAGAACCAGTTCCACATCAATGAAAATTATTCCCGTAGTTCTTTGTTTTATCCTCTCCCTCTCATAAGAATTTTTAAATAACATAAAACCATGAATGGATCTTTTTTGCTCAATTGGGTACTTTTTCTTCTTCAGTTTTATCTTCTTTAAACCTTCTTCATCACCATCCCTTTATTTCTTCTTATAAAATGAAGAGGAATTTAAATCTGTTTCTTTATTAGACTCCCTTTTGGGTGGATTCTCTTTCATTCTTCCATTCTCACTTGCATAGGAATCCTCTTCCATGGAAACATTACTTAGAGAACCACCACCATCTTTTTCTATGACAAAATATTTGTCCTATTCATCACTCAAATCTCTCTCAGATTCAATCCTAATCTGTTTGAGTTTCAGATCATGTTGATTATCTTTAACATTCTACAGAACTACAATAACACCATCTGCAACTTAAACCCCACCTAAATTCAATATCTTCAAACTCTTTGAACTAATGAATTCAAAAGGGTCTTGGTATTCATTCCATTGAATTTTTTAGAAAAAAAATATTCTTTCTATGTATTTAATCATATAAGAATATCGAAGTAATGCTTGTTCAAGAAACTAGTATCATGTCTCTCAAACTCCAAATAACCAATCTAATTGTGAATAATAAGTTTAGGTGGTGTGGTTAAAAAGGAGAAACTGAATGTATTGCACATTAGCATGGATGATTTCATCTCAAGTAGGCCTATACAGTTCATTGTTCTCCCTACATTACAATATGACCATTGAAGAAACATTGGTGTTATCAGTGTAGTTAAATAAATAATACATGAATACAAAGTAAAAAATCAAAATAACATGAAGAAGATATAAAAATGTTCCCTTATTGAATAAAAATTTGAAAATATTATCAAAAAATAGATAATCTAATATGCATAGAATCAATTAAGGTATGTACTAGGGGATGGGTCAATGTATCCCACTTATCCATAAACAACCATTAACAAACCACATACATTACATAGGTTTTAATTAGATGCATATTGAAAATAAATTGCATCAACTGATAGATTGAATGCATATTGAATATAAATTTCTTATTGAAACTATAAATTATACATAAGCTGGTATCCTATTAAACAATAGACATGAAAATTTACATTAAAAAGTCTAAATGAATTCATATTATACAAAATAAGTTGGATTGAAATTAACAAGGATGGGGGATAAGATGATAAAATTTAGAAGAATCTATTTTTTTCAAATGATCGAACACATTAGGAAGCGATTATTTTTAGATACAATCATAGAACACTCATAAAATGTACAAAACTCAAAAAATACCATAAAAATAATGATGTGAATCAAAAGTGCCTAGTATAAGAATTCCCTAATGAGAAGTTGGACATTACTTAAAAATTCAACACAAAACATCCAATAATTAATCCATAAATATGCTCATTAAAATTCTGTAATATAGCATTTCTCAAAAACAAATAAAAAGTAATGTGGTAAATCAAATTGACATGGGAACCAAATCTAATAGTTAAAAATTGACATATAAGATGTTAATTGTTTATTTACAAAGAAGAAAACTATAAATAATGTATAAAATAATTAATTTTAAATAAAAAATAAATTATATTACATGAACATAAAATAATATTAATTTATAATCACATAAAAATATAATTTTGATGTTAAAAATATAAATTTAATTCAATATAGATATCAAATATTGTGTATAGTTTATCTAATTATAATGAAATGAATGTAAATAAATTTATACACAACTTGGAATGAGAATCATTCATTAGTAAACAAAAAATGAAACATTGAGGCATTCCACACACCAAATCAACAAATAAAATTTAACCAAACACAAAATGCCCAAAAATTACTTGCAAAGTGGAGAATTAATCCCCTTCTAATTAGATAATTGGGGTCACATTCATATGTAAAACATTAAATATCCACCAATTTAGGGTTAAATATTTTATTTCTGAATTATATATTTTACTATAATCTATAGAATATAAAACATTTTAGTTGATTTAAAATGGCACTTGTACCTAGAATGAGACTTGTAAGTGATTTTGGTAAATCTATATTTGAAAAAAAAGTGCCCATTTATCCTCATGGACCCCATTACCTTATTCAAAATCAAATGCAAAGTGAATCAAGTAACATTAAAGTGTAAAGAGTTATTTTCTTTCCAGTGTAACCAGTATATTATTGACAACAATATTAAATTCAATCCTTGGTGAATATTTTTTAGAAGAGGTTCTTCACTTTTATAAAGACCAAGACAGTTCTTTAATATATGAAATATGAAATGTATGATAGATTCATTCACTAAATATTCACAACTAGAAATTGGTAAATAATGATAAAAATTCCAATTCTTTTTCCTCAAACATGTTCTTAAAATCCTAATTCATTTAATTTTTACATGAAATTAAAAAATCCTTGTTTTATCAATTATTTCAGTGTGGTGGAATAAAATTATTATAGAAATTAACATTTCCTAACAAATGAGATCCCATTCACAAAAGATAGATAATGAATGGCATCATCGAACCAAAGGGGTGGCTGATGAAAGGAAACCTACCTAGTAATGAGTGGGACGAAGTCAAACAGGTGGTGACATAATTAGGGGAGATGAACTAAAGGGGGATGAAAGGTGATTTGAAGAATAAGACGAAACTAGTTTAACTTGATGAATTGGTATGTGGGTTCTTCAATAAAACAATTAGAGGGTGTAAGGGTTTTCATATTCATTTTATATTTAATTAATTAAGTTTATCTTTTTAATATTTATTAAAAGTATAATATTGTGAAAAATAAAGAATATCACAAGTGATTATAAAAAATTTATTTTTTGGAAAAACAATTTGGTATTAGTATAATAAGGTAATAGATCCAACATTAAGTAAAATATTTTTTTGTATTAAATAGTTAATATAGACATATGAATTTGATGGTAAAAACTAGTGTCGATAATTATAATTAATATCATCAAAAAAAATATTTTGGAATTACTTGTTTATACCAACAATTATTTTATCTATCACCAATATTTTATTTTTATAAGTCATTTTTTTGTAGTGATACCTCATGTAATGAGATGAGAATCAAAAAAGACAACATGGGAATCCTTCTAAGAATAAGCCCCAATAAAAACTCTAAATTTTCATGAGTTGATATTCTACTCATGGTTCTAGAAATATGGGCATCCTTCTATGTGCAATCCCAATCTAGACCATCAATTTTCATGAGTTGATATTATACTCTTAGTTCCAGAAATATGGTCATCCTCTTAGGTGTAAGCCCAATCTAGATCATTATTTTTCATTTTTTGAGATACTTCTCATGGTCCCAGAAATAAGGGCATCCTCTTTGGTGTAAGCCCCAACCAACCCTCTAAATTACCATTAGTTGAGATTCTCCTCATCTTTCAAAAAATATGGGTATCCTCATATCAGTAAACCCCATAAAAGACTTCAATTTTCCATGATTTTAGATATTCCTCAGGGTTCAAAAAACATGGTAATCCTCCTAGGTGTAAGCCCCAACCAAACCTTGAAAACACATGGTAAACTCTCATGTGATGTGACTGATCTTCTACTAAATATTTTTTATTACAATAATAAATACTCACATGGGATTGTAGATTTCTCCATCATCATGATGAGTGTACCTTCATATGGTCTTCCTTTTTAGGTATAAGCCCAACTATTCAATTGAACTATGTGGGATATGATTCCTCTCCTTATTAGGATATATAAAATGCCTCTTGATGTTCTGAACACTCGGTCATTTCCCCTTTTCCCATTACATATAACTATGTAGGTTTTTATTCCCACTTTCACAAGATACATAGTATTCCTCTTAGAGAATCAGTCCCAAATTCAAAACACTAATCGCCTCCTTGGATGATAATAAATTCTAGAGATCCTAATGATATTTCTTTAGAGATAAATATCATTAATTAATAAGAGAATACGGGGATCCTCTAATGCATATAAATTTTTTCATAAAACACATGGATCAATCAGATCATTAGTATATGGGAAACTTTTCCCACATTAGTATTTGGGAAGTAAACAAAAATATGTCTCAAAATATATAAGAGAGTCCCAAAGTATGTAATAATTCCCCCCAAATAGGTTTAATGATCCAAAAATCCAATCTTCTCAGACAATTAATTTTCCAATATTTCATTGGAAAAATACAATTACCTCCATCCTTTGGAAAGTAGGTTTAAATTTACTATAAATGACTCTAGGCAAGAAATTCATCGGAAACAATGTCATATTATGCTTTAAAATTTTGTTTCCGCCAAAAAAGATTTTTATTACTTTTTTTTATAATATATTTAGTTTATACAACTTATAATAATATTATATTATAATAATTATACCTTTTTAAAAAAATCCTATCCAAATTATCTTATGGTGAACTTTTTATAATTTTCTAAAAAACAATTCTTGTCAATGAAAATATTGTTTCTAGAAAGACTACCATTTACATTGATTAAATAAAGTAATTCAATTTTTCTTTTTCTTTTTTATTTGGACTTCAAGTGACATATGATCAAATTGAATTATAATAATATAATTGATTTATTTATTTCGGATCATTAATTTTCATGATTTTATTACAAATCTATTTTTATACCTAATAACTCATTTTTTAAAGACTTTTTGTACTTCCATAATTTTTTCTCCATTTTAATTTACTAAAATAAAACTAAATGATGAATTATATAAATACAATTTAAGTATTATATATCTATCTGTGTTAATTTAAATCAATATAATCAATATTACAAGTTAAAGAATTAATATAGAATCATATTTTCCATGAAAAAATATATTTTACTAAAAACCATTTTTCATCAATTTTTCACACTTATTTTATTATTAATCTTTGAAAATTTTGGAAAATTTAATACATAAAGAGAAAATTAAATTTTTAATCTATATTTCATAATTATCTTTTAGTGAATTTTTGATAATTTTCCAAAATTTTAAATATTTGACGAATTGTAAAAAAAATTAATTTTATATTAAAACTAACTTTTTGTTTAATGAATATATAAAATCTATTTTATTTAAAACATGTGTTTTTTAGTGTTTCTTGAAAATATATTCCCTATAATCCCTTAATTATAAATATTGGAGATACTTCGGGTGAGATTGACTTTCAATCATTGAATAGTTTGGGGTATTTACAGAAATCTCAATCCTCTTCAATTATAAAAGGGAACATACTCCCCTAAATTATTCACACCTTATAAGATATTTGGATTTAAATTTTTTAATTAGAGGGTAAAAAATATATAGTAATATACCTTTTATTTTTAGTCTTTAAAGATAAAACACCTAGGAAAATAAATAAAAAATTGAGTTATCGTGGTGGAAAATAAAATCGTAAAATTAACTAAACTTGATGGATTAAGAATAAAATGTTTAAAACATGTATTTTTTAGGTGTTTATTGATCATATATTCCCTATAATACTTTAATTATCAATTTTTGAGATACTTGGGGTGATAGAAACTTTTCATTATCGAATAGTTTGGGGTATTTACAGAAAATTCAATCTTCCACTATTATAAAATTGGAAAATCCTCCCCTCAATTATTCACACCTTATAATCCATTTGAATAGACCAAATGTTAATAAAATACCCCCAAAAAATCCTTATAAATTTTATATATCTTTTATTCATCCCAAAATACAAACACTAGGGTCCTTAATAAAATATCCAAAAGGGGAAGTTCTAATAGAAGGAAATGTTCTTTACTAAACTATTTGTTTTTTACTTATTCTCTTACCACCTTAACACATCAATTAATAATTTCATTATAATAATAGAACTATATTATAAATAATTATATGTTATTATTTCAACCTATATACATTTTTTCTTCAATTAAATGCGAAATGATACTGTCGACCTTATGTACAGTGGTCTACCCCCACGCGAATCGACGTAATTGTTTTTCATAAACACATCTAATGGATAGATATTATGATGTAAAAAACATTTTTATATGATATTTAGGACAGTATTGTACTTATTTATTTATAATATCAAATAAAACTTCTTATTTTCCATTTTTTGGAATACAATAATGTCTCTTGTGTGTATAACGGACTACTGCATCGCGAAGTAGTGTGAGTCATTTTTCACATATGATACACATGAAAGTTAATATGGATGAATTTAATGAACATATGTGATATATATGAAATTATAATGAATTTTTAAAGGTGATATATAATTTAACTTTTTCATCTTTCGATAAGATTGACACATCATTCATACATTCGTACAGCCTACCATCTCTTTGAACTGTCTAATTCATTTTCTATATTTAAATTTAATAGATTAATATAAATATATATATATATATAATGAAAATTTATAAAATTTATATCATGTTAAAAAATCTAGATATTATGGAACCATTATCAAATTAAAAGGAAGAAAGAAACCAGGGTATACATGAAAAATGAAGTAGTTATTACCCGAAAGATGATTTTAACAAGGAATTGTTAACAAAAATGTAATAAAAGGTTATAAGTACATCATATATGGTATAATATATATGTTTATGGCTATTTAATATATTTAAAATAAATTTATATTTATTATAAATTATTTTTTAGTGTGTATGAATGAATAAGTGACTTAAGGTAAGGGATTTTCATCTAACTTTTAGTTATATGAGACACATGACTTATACACTACTTGTTTCTTTTATGAGGTGTATGTATTGCCCATGAAAATATTTTATAATCCTTCTCATGATAATTATGGTATATACATCTTCATATAATTTTCTTAATTTCATGGGACTTATAATTCAAAAGGTTCTAAAGTGATAAAGATATAATGTTACAATCTCATTATTTATCATGATTATTTATTATATGCATTTAATGATTAGATATTATGATCTAACATTAAATAAATTCATTAATTTTGTTATCCTATGATTAATTTATCAAATTAAATGAATTTATACCATTTTTCATCACTTTTCAGACAAATTATTGAAAAATATTATTTTTAATGAAAAACAACTTTATTTTATTGTTTTTAATGAAAACCAACTTTATTTTTCTCTTCGGTCATAAATTGTTTTTTTTCTACCATATCCATGCCTTCCAAAAAAGTATTTAAATTATTTATTGACTCTTCTATAATGATATTTTAAATTAATTTTTACCCTTTTTACTTTTTATAAGAAATAAAAGGAATATTCTTATTGTTTTATAAAAACATATCTCTTGGATTTCAACTGAAATGTGAAAGGAATATTCATTTTAACTTGTATGTCATGAATGGTAATTCTCTCCATCATGATTGATAAATGTTTTATAGAATAAATTATAATTTTTAAAGGTTATTTTGAAATAAATGTATTTTCACAATGTTTTTTAAACATTGTTTTTTGAAAAAGTAATTTTCAAGGTGAAATTTTTTATTTTCCTCAAGAAATTTTCTAAGTGACCATTCAAAATAATTTTATATTTACGATGAAATCCTTTATAGTTACTTATGATTTAAATGGTATTTGATACAATTATAACATCCTTATTCATTATATGTATGTTTTATGATTATGATAAAGAGATGTTTATGAAACCCATTATTTTTCCATGGGTTATTATATGAAAAATTGATGAGATGATTATGAGACCAATTTACTTCCTAAGGGTTATTCTATGACGAAATGTTTATGAAACCCATTTATCTTCATGGGTTATAGTATGGTGATTTTTTTTATCATTTGAACACTGATGTTTGGATTATGTGATGGTTGGGACCAATATATCCTTCCAATTCAATAGGTAATTTTTCATATATCCGGATATAGGTATAGGAAGTAGGAATATGTTATTTATACACTATAGGAAACATATCGATGGGCTTGATCCACTATCGTAAACAGGTAATGATTTCTGATCTTTCATGAAATAGGAAATAGGTTTTGATGCTTGATCCATTAATATTTTATGGTATTGGATACTATGTAACTCTCTGAACCCAATTACCTAGATTCGGTGCATTATTACATATCATTGGCATGATCACAAGAAAGATCAATTCTCAAAAGACTGATTAGTTTAGTGCATGTGGAATAACTAGATACATTCATAAAGTTTACATTACATCATAAAATGAATGCTACAACAATATAGTCTCCAGAGTCCACACTATTATCCCCTTATTCTATCCCTACAGGTCATTCATAAAATACTTCTTCAAATCCTGGGAAAAATAAAACATAGAAAGGGGTGAGCTCAGATGATCAGTAAGGATAAAAGTATAGCGAAAACATTCATAAATAAACATAAACATTTTAGGCAATGTATAGCTAAAACAAAAGCATTTTAAACTTCAAATTCAGCATTATATGGAAAAGGTAAAATGAAATAATGCCATTTAATTATTCACATGGATATTCTACTAGTCGAATAATCACATGAAATATCAAAAACCACTTTCATAATGATGGAATGCATAATGCCAGACTATCATAACCACATAGCCAATGCCTCGTGCCAAGACTACAAATAAGATTTTATCAAGTTCTTACGCCAAACACTAGTTTGTCTCATCATACCTACTGATGCATCGAGGAACTATATTGGGCTCCACCCATCACTTATTAAGTCCAATGCATTCCTCATATGAACAGGTTTAAACAATACATAATATTCATATTAAAACTAGAATACGAAATATCAATACTTTGTCCATAAACCATGAATGGTATAAAAATAGCACATCCACAATCAATCATATCACAAAACCTTCAATACAATATGGAAGTTTTTAATCATAATAAATCAACTTCAAATAAGCTTAAAATCCATCAAAGGATGTTGACATAGATGAAATAAAAACTATTTGAGAGAAATATATTTTTTTGAAATCATTCAAAAGTCACCTAATTGTAAAAGAAAACATTTACTTTGAAAATATTCTTATAATCTTGTAAGGGAAGATTCAACGATTTTATAACGGCGGAAAATAGTTGTACCTACCGTATAAGTTAAAAAAATACATTCTTACCTTAATTCTATCGAAAAGGTTAAAAAGGACCTTGTTTGGAAAGCGACGAAAGATTTCTTTATAAACTTATTATAAAAATTAAAACAAGGGTAAAAATGAATTTAACCCAGATTCTGTAAAATACTAAGAAGGTTTTGAAATACATTTTTAACAAATATGGATGTGGATGATAAAGAGTTCTCAGTAGATAATTATGTATAAACAACCTCGGATAATGAAGAGATAGTGAAATAAACCCTTACCAATTTGGTAACTTACGAAAAATGCACCCCATGAAAGAGGTATCATAAAATGAATATGTAAATACACATAAATTTAATTGTATTACATAAATAATTCATTTATGGGCATATCATACACCACACAAAAGGTAATAGTGGCAATATGGCATTAATCTTACGGGAATAAGGAGTGAGATGAAAACCCCTTACCTTGTAATTTTCCTTAGTAGATGGTATGTTAACCTCCTGTATAATAGTTAAAACATTGTTATTAAACTATAAAATAACCATATACATAATTATGAAATCATATATGATCTTTTAACATTGATTTGTTAATAATATCTTAGTATTATCATTGTTTCGGGTGTTAACTTACTCAATTTCTTTTATATGTTTTGTTACATAAGTCGTGTTTGTTATGGATAGGTTGTAACTTATTCATATCCACAATGATATAAAGTTCATAAACATTACTTTTAATCAAAAAATGAGAATTATACTTGAATGGATACGATGGGGAATGAATCTCATCGCGTTCGTGGAGACAGTAGTCCGTACGTACGCATGAGCGATAATATCATTCTTTTGATATTAAAATAATATATAATTGGATGATATATCATATATACAGAATCATTATCATGTTATATTTATTATTTATATGAATTACACATCATTATTATACCCATCAAAATAATAATATATTGTATAACAATTACACCACGACGTGGAGACGGTAAGCCGTACGTACGCACGTATGGTGACATGTCATTCAAAGGATGGATAGAATACTGAATATGGTTGTACCATATTTAAAATAATATCACACTATATAGTAGATACTGGATTTTTTTTTAGAATGGTAATAACAAAGAAAGAAGAAGTTGAAGAAGAAATGAACTTGAAAAAGGGTGGTGAAAATATTACCTCTTCTTCGGGTTTTTTCTTTTGATTTGATCAAAATGGCTCCTTAGGTTGGCTTTTGGATCAAACTAAGGCCTCTAGGTTGTAGTTAGGGAAGTTTAGAGAGTATTTAGGCAGGTTTTTTCTAAGCCAAGAGGCTTTGAATGTGTGAATTAGTGAGAAGGGGGACTGCACTTTTATAAGAGAGGTGAGGGGCACCTTTGGAAAAGCTAGAAATATTATTTTATAATAAATTCATATTCGGTTTATAATGGCTCCAAAGTAGATTATTTAAATTTTAATGTGGGTATAGGTCGAAAACCACTCAAAAAATAGGTTTTAGACAGGTTTGGTTCACTATATTAACCTTATCCTTTAGTTTTAACTCTTAGTTCATTAGTTTGACATTTACCAAGTCACTTTGTATTTTTATATTATATAGTTAATAAACATACTATATACATCTAAGTGACCCCCATGTTTTCCATTAATGATACACCTTTCATTATACAAGTCCTTTGGCCGAACCTTATATTTTTAAAAATAGAATATAAATTAATAATATAATATTTGTTTTAAAAACTCTTTTATGTCAATTTTGAAACTATGGGGTATTTTGTTTTTGATAATTTCATTATAGAATTATTACTTTGAAAATAAATTGTATAACCAATACTAAAATGTCATATTAACCTAGAAAATTAGTGGAATTCATAAAAAGTCTCAAATTACATTTATTTTGATATTTATAATTTAATTATTTTAATATTTCATTAATTAGGTAATTACTACATCACCATTGTGTCATAAATAAATTAAAATAATTAATGTTTAAAAATTATAAATAAAATACCATTATGTATGAAATATTTATATCTTTCAAATAAATATTTACAATCGAATTTATCTTATGTATAACCCTATATTGAAAATGTTTTAGTAAATAGACTTTTATTTTAACTCTTTTAACTCTTCTTTGAATTAAATAATAATAAATGTCCTAATCTAATCCAAGTGGACCTAAATGATAATATTTTATTCCTAAGGTTGTTTTTGGTCGAGATACACTTGTCCAATAGAATTAGGACGTGTGTTAGGGTAATATTAATATCATTTTTACCCTTAATTACCCTATTTACTTTTAACCGTGGTAAATAAAAGTAAAACGTTACTATTCACCAAAAATTATTTTCATCTCATTGAACCAGATTTTACTCCTTGATATTAACAGTGACTCTCAGATTTTTGAAATTCCACCCATGGAAGGGGTAAAATTAAGTTTTATGTGAATTTCCAAATTCTCCTAGGAGGTGGGTAAAAGACGGTGAAAAGTTCAATAAAATTTTTATATATCTAAAATTATTCTAAACTAACTCCAATGAATTACATTGAACTTATAAAGGTATTATGTATCTATTTTGACCTTAATTAAATTTAAATAAAATAAATAATTATCTAAATACAAATTCAGTTTTAAACTATAACTCAGTGTTTTTTCACTATTCATCAAAAATTGAATGTTTTCAGAAAAATACCAAAATTTCACCCTAAGCTAATCTTGATATTCTGAATCCAAAAATGAATTCCATTTTGAAAGATAAAATTTATAAATTTTCAAAACGTGGGTATTACTATTCATGATGGCTAGTTTAATTGGTTGTGGTGTGTGTGTTAGAACTCGAAGTTGCATACAACACACACTACTGTATTATTGAAAGGGAAGCATACCGTGGAAAATTGGGGTGTTACATTCTCCCCTCCTTTAAATAATTTCGTCCTTGAAATTTCTATAAAATCACTGTATAAAAAGACTCGGGTGATTTTTTATCATAAGTTCCTCGGGTTCCCATGTTGCCTCTTCCATCTTATGGTTTCTCCATAGAATTTTTACCAGACGAGTTGTCCGGTTTCTCAGCACTTGTTCTCTGGTATCAAGAATCCTGATGGGCTCTTCACAATAAGACAGATCGCGTTCCAGTTCTAATTCCTCGTAATTGAGTACATGCGTTTGGTCAAGCATGTATTTCCTCAACAGTGATACATGGAACACATCATGAACTTTGGAGAGACTTGGAGGCATTTCCAAACGGTAATCTACAACCCCAATTCATTCTAAAATTTTGAAAGGTCTGATGTACCTGAGACTCAGTTTACCCTTCTTACCAAAATGTATAATTCCCTTCCATGGAGATACCTTCAAGAAAACATGATCTCCTACTTGAAATTCCAAATCCTTCCTTCGGTTATCGGTATAGCTCTTCTGCCTACTTTGAGCTGCTTTGATGTGATTTTGGATTACAATCACCTTTTCTATCATTTCCTCCACCAGTTCTGGACCTACAAGTTTTCTTTCACAAACATAATCCCAATAAGTCGGTGCGTGACATCTATTTCCGTATAATGCTTCATATGGTGCCATATGAATACTCGAATGGAAGCTATTGTTATAGGAAAATTCCTCCAGTGGTAAATATTGATCCCACATACCCTTAATGTCAATGAGTAGGATCTCAACATGTCTTCTAAGTTTTGAATAGTCTGCTCTGATTGTCCATCTGTTTGAGGGTGGTAGGCAGTGCTCAAATGAAGTTCAGTATCCAAGGCCTTCTGAAGACTCTTCCAGAATCTTGAAGTAAAATGGGGATCACGATCAGAAACAATCAATAGAGGTATGCATGAAGCCTCACAACATCATTAATATATAGTCTTGCTAGCCGTTCAAGTGGCAAATCTTCCCTTATAGAAAGAAAATTTGCTGACTTGGTAAGATGATCAACAATGACCCATATTGTATCGTTCCTTCTAGGAGTCTTTGGTAGCCCCATGACGAAGTCCATCGTAATATTATCCCATTTCCACTAAGGTATAGGAAGAGGTCGCAATACTCCACCTGGCTATTGCCTTCCATCTTTCACTTATTAACAAACCATACATCTTGACACAAAATTAGAAATCTACATCTTAATGTTGTCCCACCATGAATGTTCTTTCAAATATCTATACATTTTGGTGTTCCTATTGTGTATAGAGAAATTGGAACTATGAGCATCATCCAGCGATTCCCCTTTTAGATCAGGTATATCAGGAACACAAAGCCTCTTCCCAAATTTCAAAATTCTATCTTCACACACAAAGTCTCTCAATATCCCATCATTCACAGCTTTAATCTTATTATAAAATTCTTCATCATCAGTCTG
Organism: Viscum album; assembly: GCA_963277665.1. Classification (NCBI taxonomy): domain Eukaryota; kingdom Viridiplantae; phylum Streptophyta; class Magnoliopsida; order Santalales; family Viscaceae; genus Viscum; species Viscum album. The sequence continues at coordinate 2,041,073,550 of OY728142.1, read as the reverse complement.
ATAACTCTTAATCATTTCTAGTAAAGATGGTTTGGAAAACATTTGAAAAAGCATTGATTTTTCACCTTCCATGGTTATTCCAATGTCCATATTCACTAGATCCATGAAAAATATATGCCTTTAAATTCTCATATTGTTCAAAACTCCATGATCTTTTCTGCTCAAAGCATCTTCCACCATGTTTGCCTTCCCTAGGTGGTAGTGTATCGTGCAATCATAATCCTTGAGTAATCCAAGCCATCTCCTTTGCCTCATGTTGAGTTATTTTTGTGAGAAAATATACTTCAACATCTTGTGATCAGTATAAATATCACATTTTTCACCATAGAGGTAGTGCCTCCATATCTTCAAAGCAAATATCAACGCTGCTAACTTGAGATCATGAGTAGGATAGTTTTGCTCATGAATTTTCAACTATAGTGATGCATAGGAAATAACCCTATCATTCTGTATAAGGACACAACCAAGTCCTCTCTTCGATGCATCACTATAAATAACAAACCCATCATTCCCCAATGGTAGAGTAAATATAGCAGCATTGACTAATCTTATCTTCAGTTATTCAAAACATTCTTCACACTCATTTGTCCAAAAAAAATTAACCCCTTTACGTGTGATCTTCGTTAATGGGTTAGCCAATCGGGAAACATTCTGGATGAAATGTCGATAATAACCTGCTAAACCAATAAAACTACGTACCTCAATTATACTCATTAGTGCTGGCCATTCTTGGATTGACTTGGTCTTAGAAGGATCAACAAATATTCCATCTTTGGAGACAATATGGACAAAAAAAGAAACCTCCTGAAGCCAGAATTCACACTTTCTAAACTTCCCATATAATTCATGTATTCTCATAGTCTTCAGAATAATGCGCAAGTGATTTTCATGATCTTCGTAGCTTTTGAAGTATACGAAGATATCATCAATAAATACCACCAAAAATTCATCTACATATTCCTTGAAAACTCTATTCGTTAGATCCATGAATACAGAGGGCACATTAGTCATCCCAAAATGCATTACTGTAAACTCGTAATGCTCGTACATGGTTCAAAATGTTGTCTTCGGAATGTCATCCTTCTTCACACAAAACTGATGGTATCCATACCGAAGGTCAATCTTTGAAAAGTATTGAGATCGATGCAGTTGGTCAAATAAATCATCAATGTGAGGTATGGGATACATGTTATTTATTGTTGTAGCATTGATTTCCCTGTAGTCGATACATAACCTCATAGACCCATCTTTATTCTTAACAAAAAGGACAGGGGCTCCCCATGGAGAAACACTAGGTCGAATAAATCCCTTATTACTCAATTCCTATAGCTGTTTCTTTAGTTTGACTAATTCCACAGTGGCCATTCTATAAGGGGTTTTCAATATAGGCCTTGATCTTGGAATTAAATCAATGGAAAACTCAACTTCTCGTTCTGGAGGATGTCCAGGTAAATCTTCTGGAAACACATCTACATATTCTTTCATAATAGGTACATCCTCTATTTGAACATTCCTTTCCTCACACATAGCCATTTCATTCTCTTCCTCCCCAATAATTGACGTTAGTTGAGCTACTAGGGGTGGATCCAGATAAGAATTATGTGGTGATGATTCCGCTCTAAAGATAAGGTGTTCTTTATTAACATCATCAAAAATTGTAACCTCCTTCTTCTTACAATAAATTCTTGCATCATGGTCTGAAATCCAATCCATAATGAGGATTATATCAAACTCAACCATAGGTATGACAATGAGATCAGCAGATAAAGAACATTTATGTGCTCTAATGGGGACTGATTCACAAAACTTTGTTGCAATGATACTTCCATTAAGAGTTTTAACTGACAAATCCTTTGTTAAATAAAATTGGAAATATCTAATTTTCTTAGAAAACTGGGAAGATATGAAACAATGCGATGATCCAGAATTAAATAATTCATTTTCAAAACTTTAGGAAACCATTAAATTACCTGCCACCATGTATTTCGGAGATTCTGCCTTAGCAGTAGTGATAGCATAAGCTTGGCCTTGATCCCTTGACCTTTTCAGAGGTAAGTTCCCCTGACACTTAGGACATTAATTTTCATAATGTCCCATCTCCCTGAAATTTTAGAATTGGACATCGGTAGTTTCCTTCTTCCCCTTGCAATTATGAGCTTGGTGGCCTTTTTCACCACACTTGCAAGAGACTCACATTCCTTTTAAGCAAGTACCGGGGTGTTTATTCCCACATTTACCACAGGATGGATATTAAAATTTTCCCTTCTTCACCTTATTTCCATTCCTAGATTGATCAACATATCTCTTCTTCTCTTGCTTTGATTTAATGTCATAAGACGTAGAGAATTGCTTTTCTGTCTTGATAGCACATGAGACAATATCTTTGTACGATGAGAAGGATTGTGAGACTAATGCTTGATGGAGAAACAATTTTAACCCATCAAAGAAATGATCAATCTTACTTCTTGAGTTACGTATATAATCTCTAGCATACCATGCTAACCTTGTAAAGTTATCCTCATACTTTGTGACATTCTCGTCCTCCTTCTGTCTCAAACTCAGAAATTTCCATTCCATATCTGATCGATGGTCGCAAGGAAAGTATTTTTCTAAAAACATATCTTTGAACTCCCTCCATTCCATATTTGATACCTCATCATATTCCTTTTTGTTTTGAATCAATGACCACCATTTATCAGCATCTCCAGTGAGGTGATAAACTTCCATGACAACATTTTCCCTTTCACTACTCCCCAAAGCCTGAAATATTTTCTCTAGGGAACTTATCCATTGCTCAGCTACTAATGGTTTTGTACTCCCATTGAATATTGGTGGTTGATGCCTCATGAAGCGATCTAACATTGATCATCCATGTTGTGGATCAGGGTTCTCCATATAGGTAAGGTTATTATTCATAACCTGAGTGAGTTGTCCCAGTCTGGGGATAAGTTGATCAGCCCCAGTTGTATCACCATCTCCACTATAATTATCTTGAGTAGGCGGTAAATCCCTATATGGAGTGCATGCATTGATACGGTTTCCATTTCATCCACTAGGCTCCATTTCTAAACAATGGCATAAACTAGATCAGTTTATGAATCAAAATACATAATTCCATACTTATAAAACACTTAACATATATTGAACTATTTATGGATAAAATCCATAATCATAAAAATGTTTTCTTTGAGGAAGTATATACTCATAAACCCTTCATAATGGTTTTTAAAGAAAATGAGAGTTATCTTAAGCATATCCCTCGGGAGTGTCGTAACCAAGAGTGCAGCAAGGACCATTGTCGTGCACCAGTTCCCGTTCGAGTCTAGCTCAAAGCGGTGTTTTTGGGTTTTACCCCTAGGTACATATGTGCCAGAGCCACCTATACCTGCTCGTATCCAGACACGGATGTATTTCTCATAAAACTCACAAACTATCTACAATACCAAAATTCTAGGAAGTTCTTCTATATTAATCCTCAAAGTCCATATTAGGTCTATGTGCTCTAGTAAGAGTTTATCTAAATCTAGCTTCCAAGGTTTGTACTAAACTTCCTCTGATACCAACTGTAATGCCCCAACCCCAGTTACCTAGAGTCGGTGCATTATTACATATCATTTGCATGATCACAAGAAATATCAAGTCTCGAAAGACCGATTAGTTTAGTAGAATTGTTATAACTAGATACATTCATAAAGTTTACGTTACATCATAAAATGAAAACTACAAAAATATAGTCTCCATAGTCCAAACTCTTATCCCCTCATTCTATCCTTGCAGGTCATTCATAAAATACTTCTTCACATCCTGGGAAAAATAAAACATAGAAAGGGTTGAGCTCAAATGCTCAGTAAGGATAACAATATAGTGGAAACTTTCATAAATAAACATAAATATTTAAGGAAATGTATAGATAAAACAAAAGACCTCTAAACTTGAACTTTAGCATGATATTGCAAATGTAAAATGAAATAATTACATTTACTTATTTACATGGATATTCTACTAGTCGAATAATCACATGCAATATCAACAACCACTTTCATAATTATGTAATGCATAATGCCAGACTATCATAACCACATAGCCAAGGCCTCATGCCAAGACTACAAATAGGATTTTGTCAAGGCCTTCCGCCAAGACACTTGTTTGTCACATGAGACCTACCGATGCATTGAGGAGCTATAGCGGGCTCCACCCATCACTTATTATGTCCAATGCATTCCTCGTATGAATGGGTTTAAACATTACATAAACATTCGTATTAAAACTAGAATACAAAATGTCAATAATTTCTCCATAAACCATGAATGGTATAAAAATAACACATCCACAATCAATCATATCACAAAACCATCAATACAATATTGAAGTTTTGAATCATAATAAATCAACTTCAAATAAGCTTAAAATCCATCAAATGATGTTGACATAGATGAAATAAAAACTATTTGAGAGAAATATCTTTTTTTGAAATCATTTAAAAGTAACATAATTGTAAAAGAAAACATTTACCTTGAAAATGTTCTTATAATATAGTAAAGGAAGCTTCAATGATTTTATAATGGCGGAAAATAGCTGCACCCGCCATATAAGTTAAAAAAACATTCTTACCTTAATTCTAGCGAAAAGGTTAAAAAGGACCTTGTTTGGAAAGCGACGGAAAGATTACTTTATAAAATTCTTATAAAAATTCAAAAAAGGGTAAAAATGACTTTAACCCATATTCTGTAAAATACTAAGAAGGTTTTGAAATAAATTTTTAGGAAATATGGATGTGGATGATAAAGAGGTCCCAGTAGATAATTACGTATAAACAACCTCGGATAATGAAGAGATTGTGAAATAAACCCTTACCAATTTGGTAACTTACGAAAAATACACCCCATGAAAGAGGTATCATACAATGAATATTTAAATATAGATAAATTAAAGTGTGTTACATAAATAATACATTTATGGGCAGAACATACACCACACAAAAGGTAATAGTGGCAATATGGCATGAATCTCACGGGAATAAGGAGTGAGATGTAAACCCCTTACCTTATAATTTTCCTTAGTTGATGGTATGTTAACCTCCTGTACAATATTTGAAACATTTTTATTAAATTATAAAAGAACCATATACATAATTATGATATCATATATGATCTTTTAACATTGATTTGTTAATAATATCTTAGTATTATCATTGTTTTGGGTGTTAACTTACTTGTTTTATTTTATATGTTTTGTTACATAAGTTGTGTTTGTTATGGATAGGTTCTACCTTATTCATATCCAGAATGATATAATGTTATTAAACAATACTACTAATCATAAAATGAGAATTATACTTGAATGGATATGATGGGGAAGGAATCTCATCGCGTTCGTGGAGACGGTAGTCCGTACGTACGCACGAGCGACAATATCATTCTTTTGATATTAAAATAATATATAATTGGATGGTATATCATATATACAGAATCATTATCATGTTATATTTATTATTTACAAGAATTAAACATCATTATTATGCCCATCCAAATTATAATATATTGAATAACAATTACACCGCGACGTGGAGACGGTAAGCCGTATGTATGCACATATGGTGACATGTCATTCAAAGGATGGATAGAATACTGAATATGGTTGTACCATATTTATAATAATATCACAGTATATAGTAGATACTAGATTTATTATTTTATAATGGTAATAATAAAGAAAGAAGAATTTGAAGAAGAAATGAACATGAAAAAGGGTGGTGAAAACATTACATCTTCTTCGGGTTTTTCCTTTTGATTTGATCAAAAGGGATCCTTAGGTTGGCTTTATGATCAAACTAAGGCCTCTAGGTTGTATTGAGGTAACATGATAGAGTATTTGGTCATGGTTTGGCCAAGAAAAGTGGCTTTGATTGTGTGAATTAGTGAGAAGGGGGAGTACCCTTTTATAAGAGGGGTGAGGGGAAACTTTGGAAAATCAAGAAATATTATTTTATAATAAATTAATATTCGGTTTATAATAGCTCCAAAGTGGATTATTTAAATTTTAAGGTGGGTATAGGTTGAAAACCACTCAACCAATAGGTTTTAGACAGGTTTGGGTCACTATATTAACCTTATCTTTTAGTTTTAACTCTTAGTTAATTAGTTTGACATTTACCATGTCACTTTGTATTTTTATATTATATAGTTAATAAACTTACTATATACATCCAAGCGACCCCCAAGTTGTACATAAATGATACACATATCATTATACATGTACTTTGGCTGAACCTTAGATTTTTAAGAATAGAATATATATTAATAATATAATATTTTTTTAAAAAACTCTTTTATGTCAATTTTGACACTATTGGGTATTTTGTTTTTGATAATTTCATAACAACATTATTACTTTGAAACCAATTTATATAACCAATAATAATATGTCATATTAACCTATAAAATTAGTGGAATTCATAAAAAGTCTCAAATTACATTTATTTTGATATTTATAATACTAATTATTTTAATATTTCATTAATTTGGTAATTACTGCATCACCATTGTTTCATAAATAAATTAAATTATTTAATGTCTAAAAATTATAAAGAAAATACCATTATGTAGGAAATCTTATTATATTTCTAATTAATATTTACAATCGATTTTATCTTATGGATAACCCTATATTACAAATGTTTTAGTAAATAAACTTTGATTTTAACTCTTTCAACTCTTCTTTGAATTAAATAATAATAAATGTCCAAATCTAATCCAAGTAGACCTAAATGATAATATTTTATTCCTAAGATTTTTTTGGTCGAGATACACTTGTCCAATAGAATTAGGACATGTGTTAGGTTAATATTAATATAATTTTTACCCTTAATCATCCTATTTACTTTTAACCGTAGTAAATAAAAGTAAAACGTTACTATTCACCAGAAATTATTTTCATCTCATTGAACCACATTTTACTCCTTGATATTAACCATGTCTCTCTAATTTTCAAAATTCCACTCATATAAGTGGTAAAATTATGTTTTATCTGAATTTGCAAATTCTCCTAGGAGGTGGGTAAAAGACGGTGAAAAGTTCAATAAAATTTTTATATATCTAAAATTATTCTAAACTAACACCAATGAACTAAATTGAACTTATATAGGTATTATGTATCTATTTTTACCATAATTAAATTTAAATAAAATAAATAATTATTTAAAAAAAATCATTTTTAAACTATAACTTAATGTTTTTTTACTATTTATCAAAAATTGAAAGTTTTCAGAAAAATACCAAAATTTCACCCTAGGCTAATTTTGATATTCCGAATCCAAAAATGACGTTCATTTTGAAAGATAAAATTTATAAAATTTCAAATAATGGGTATTACTATTCATAACAGCTAGATTTATTGGTTTTGGTGTGGGTGTTAGAACTCAATGTTGCGTACAACACACGCTATTGTATTATTGAAAGGGAAGCATACCGTGGAAGCTTGGGGTGTTACATACTAACCATGATATATGAAATAATTTTTATACATATGATGGTTCTATACATATATAACATGAACTTTTGGTTCATGGTTTATTTTTGATGATTTACCACTCCTAGGGTCCATTTCTTTTGAATGGTAATTTTTATTCCATGGCTCATTTTTATGATCTATTATAGATTGGGTATGAAATTTATATGTTATATTCACAATATTATATCATTATGATTATTTTATGAATTCAAAAAATCATAGATTGATATCTTTCATGCCCACCCTTACCAAGAATCTAAGCTCACCCTTTCTTATGTTTCCTTTCTCCAAGTTATGTTGAAAGGTTTAAGTAGGGTATTACTATTAATAGTACTAAATGGGATGACCTTTATCGGAGATTCTGAATAACTTTCATGAAATAAGATGATTTTTTAACTATTCTCTAATTATAAGAAAATGTTATGTTCATTAAGAATATATTTGTGAAATGTATTAAATATTCATATAGAAATATGTAATATTTATGTATCAAAGTGTGGGTCATTATTGTTGGTATTGGATAAAATGATTATTTATCCTTTATATACTAGGATGATAAATCTTTATTATGAATACTATGGATGTGTATAAACAAAAGTCTAATAATAAATCAAAATTTACCAAATTTTCTTGGAATTTTCATGAAGGATAGAGAGTGTGTTTTCTAATAAATTACATCTATGTTCAGATACTACACGTGGATATATATCTGACATAGTTTTACCTAAAGGTGGTAACGTCAAAAATTGTACATTGATCTAGACTCAATATTCACTTGGTGCATGACAATGATCCTTTCTACACACCTGGTTTGAAACTCTTGGGGGATAGGCTTTGGAAATTCATAAACTATTTTAAAACCATCATGAAGGATTCAAATAGGTAATTATCAATGATAAACTTTGTTAGACCAATGTTATCATATATTGAAAATAATTTGTCATTAATTAAACATCTTAAAAATATTTTTTCATGCTTATATAGTTTCCTACTATTAATATTTTTTCTCACTCAATGAATTTTTGGTTTCATTCAATAGTGGGAACCAAAAGTAACTGGATAATCATTGAATTTGATAGGTAATGTTTAAATGAGAAACAAAATAGTATTATGACTATAGTTAAGGATATATTTATTTTTCCTAATTAGTAATCATGATATTTTATTAACAACATACACCTTAAACAACTCTTAGACTCACCAAAGAATAGAAGGATATAGTTTATTGAGAGCAATAATAGTGGAGACAATGGAGGGTAGAAGATTAAATTTTATATATTTCAAGAATATTGGAATAATCACTCATTGGAATGTATCAAAGTAATGGGAAGATGTTTTATATGTTAAACATATGGGCTCATAGTAAGTAATTTATGAGGAAAAATGTAATGTTTGGTTAAAGAAATGTATTAGAATAATGTTTTTCCTAAGGAATAATCTACGGTTGAATGTTTTAAACTTGAAAAGTGTAGGCAATATGGAAATCTATGTCCTAGGAGGAAATATCAAGAAGAAGATTAGAAATATTTAATTGATAAAAGTTTATTTATTGATAACAAATAGAATACAAATGACATATGAAAGGGAAAAGGTATTAAGGAATAGGATGATAAACCATAGTTAATTGTTTAAGAATTAAGTGTAATTACTAAAGTGTTTTTATTTTATTTAAATAATTATGTTATTTCAATTAAAGAATATATAAATTTATTTTTTTATATAAGTTTTTCATTAAGAATTTTATAGGATATGTTAAATGGTACTAATGATGGGAAAATAGATTTAATGGAGTGTGGTATTTTATGGAAAACTCATAATTAATGGAAGATAATACTTAATATGTTCCTGATGTTGATAAATTATTATTTAATTTGGATAAATAGATTATTTATATGGATAAAGTAAATTGTATAGTTTTTATATATTTGGAATTAATTAATGAACTTTTGAATATTTGGAATATCTTATCATTAATGGAGTTTATATATTTTTTTGTTTTTTTTAATATATCAAATAATATGTGTTTTATTTAAGTAATGAGGAAGCATGTAATTTTCATTGGGATTTTTTTTAATTATTGTTATTACCATGTTTCTTAAAAATATATAACCAAGGAATTAACATATTCAATATTTGAGAATTAAGATCTACTTTGAGATATGTGGTGAATTAATGTTGATTTGATTTTTGTAAATTTGTTGGACATATTTATAAATTGGTTAATTTTGGATGGGTCTTATGTCAATACTTTAATGAATATATTAGGTTGAACCTTGGATTGATTTTTATAGATTAATGTATTATTTCTCCATATAAATATTTATGCATATTGGATAACCTATATAAACAAATTTGTATATATAATAACAAGAGATAGAAGGAACAACTTATCATTATTTTATGAATCATATGACCCATTATTTCTTTAGGAATGAAAAACTAATCTTCACTTCTTAGAGTAAGTAATAAATGGGAAACCCGTTGAAGCAAAAACAAATGTTGGGTTTATTATTATGAAAGTGACATAAATTAAAAAATTATAATTTCATATGTTCTCTATTTTTTTAGTACAAATTCCCTAAACTTCGGGTAAAATGATCTTGGGAAAAAATTATTTCTTATTCCCCACATTTTAGATGAACTGATTGTATTTTATTCACCTATTTAGTTTTTGATTTTTAGGTCATTATCCTTCTTATGATCATTCGCTTTCTTTTGATCAATGATTTATTGAAATTACTTTTCTTTCAGGACCATATCATCACATCTCACTAAAGTTTTTCTATTTGTAAACCTAGTTATGTGTCATTCAATTTGACTTATGTATTTATCATTATCATTATTTTTAAGACTAATTTTATTGAAAAAATTTTGGATGAGGGTTTTTATAAGGGAATTTTAAATTGTAAACCCCTTGATTATTGATAGAAATCTTAGATTTTGAGGACATTTTATTTTAAGGGGGTATAATATATCCCCCTGAAATTTTATGGAATAGTTTCTTTCAAATAAATTTTATTTATTTAATATCTTATATTATATTAAATTTCATGTTTTCATGGAACACTTTATGGAATATATATAGGGATCCTAATTAATAAAAATTTATTGAATAATGATTAAAAATTAAGCACAAAAGTTTAAATAAAATTCAATTTATTATTTAAAAAATACATTTATTTAAATTAATATTTTTATTAATTTTATGAATGGAAATATATTTAATTTATAACACTTTTTTTAATTTTATTATATAAAAATTATCTCTATATTTTTTGAAAACATAATATCAAAATTATCTTATGGTGAAATATTAAAAAAATTTGAAATTATTGGGTTGTTAGTGAAATTTTTTTTTGTAAATACTAGCATTTACATTCATTAAATCATGTAATTTAAAGTTTGATTCTATTTTTTATTTGTTAATAATGTGACATATGGTCCATTTGATTTATAATAATCAAATTTATTTCATTTAGATATGTAATTTTCCTAATTTTTGTATAAATCCATTTTTATACCAAAAATGCATTTATTATAATGACTATCTTTATGTGAATATTTTGTTCATTTTAAATAACTAAAATAAATCGTAATGAACAATTATATAAATGAAATTTATATATTATTTGTCTAAATATATTTCTTTAAACCCATATAATGATGAGTAAAAGTCATGGAGTTAACATAAAGTAATATTTTCATTGAAATAATTGCATTTTTCTAAAAACCATTTATCATCACATTTTGAAAAAATATTTTATAATTATTTTATGGAAAATTTCTGAAATTTATATGAAAAAATAAAATTAGTTTTTTAAATATAAATTTTAAAATTATCTTTGAGTATTTTCTATAAAATAAATTTTTCGATGAAAAGAAACAAATACAGATTTTATTTTAAAATTGCATTTCAATTTGATTTATTTAAGGGTAAATTTTATTTGAATATTTTTTTAATAATTAAATTATTTCAATTTCATATTCATTAATACAATTTAGGTAATTATTATCAATTTCATATTGAATTTTGATATTAAAACTTTTCATACTTATGAAAATTCTCTCTTTGGAAGACCGCTTTTCTCTAAGTCTGAAGGTTTAATTTTAAATTAAATACTACCAAATATGTGAATTGAATTTGGTAGAATCTGTAAAATATTTTTAATAGAAATAAATAATATTAATAAACTAGTCCAATTAAATTTTCTGTGATAATGAATAGTAAAAAGAATAAAAATTCTTGTGGTTAAGGTTAAAACAGAGATTTGTGCGTTACGTATGCTTGTGTTAAAATTAATTTTTTTAACCAAAATAGGAGTTTTATTTGAAAAAAATTATTTTTAATTTATAATAATCATGTCAAAATAATCTAATAATAATATTTTTATTATTATTCTTAGGGGATAAAACACCTTGGTGGAAAAATAAAAAATTACTTACTATAGTGTAAATAAATATTTTAAAATAAAGTAAACTTAAAGGCTAAGTAATAACATGTTTAAAACATGTGTGTTTTGTGTCATAGGTCTGGAAAGGCCATATATTTCCTATTATTATTTAATTATCATTTTGATGTACTTTTTTTATATTTAATTCCCGTTCTAAAATAGTTTTGTGTATTTATGAAAAATGTCACTCCTCCTCAATTACAAAAGGTAACTCACTCACCTCACTTATTCACACATCCTATGACATTTTTATCAACCCAAAATTACCAAAATCATTCCCCAAAATCCTTATACACATTTTAAAGCTTCTTTTCATCCCAAAATACTAACCCTAGGGTCTTTAATAAGATATCCAATTGTGGTTGTTAAAAGCACAGATAATTATCTTCACTAAAACCATTCTTTCTTTACATCTTATCTTACCACCTACACTCTTGTTTTAATAATTCAAATATAATATTTTATTATGTTTATATCATAACCTATATTCACCTCTTATTTCATATAATGTTATGTGAAACCATCCATCGTGTTTATAGAGAACCAACATCTTGTAAACCAATATTATTCATTTCCTATCACCTCCTCTCGTAACCGGATATAATGTTGGATTTATAATATTTATATTATATTAAATAAATGTTTATATTTCAATAGTTATAATATCACATTTACCTTCTTACATCCCATTATATAGGTATAATATTATGTTTCTCATGTGTATAACAAACACCTGCCTCACGAAACGATGTGATTCATTTTTCACATATGCTTTACATGGAAGGTAATAAGGATAAATTTAATGAATATATTTGATATATATGACATAATTTTGATTCTATAAAGTTAATTTACTATTTACCATTCTTTCATCTCATCCTTCGAAACAATAGAAACAACGTTCATGGGTACGTACGATATACCATCTCGGTGAACTATGTTATTCATTTCTTAAATCTAACATTAATGGATTATAATAAATATGTATTAAATGAATATATATTTTATTTATATTTTTTTAAAATATTGTGATGATGGTACCATGATCAAATTAAAAGGATAAAAAATAATAAACAATAACATAAATGAAAAATGATGAAGTTATTACCCAAAGGATGATTTTAACAAGAAATTATTATAAAACATGTAAAAAGTTTTCATAAGTAAATCATAAATGGTAAGAAAATTATGATTTTCTTTATGTAACAGTTTCAAATAACACATGTATTTATATATAGGATGTTCTAAAATTTATTAAATAATATGATATTTAATATAAAGGATTTTGTCTCACTTTTATTTATATGGGACAAATGATTTATACCCCACTTGTTTCATTTGTGTGTTCTATGTATTTACCAAGAACTTTTTTTATTATCCTTATTATGATATTTATGGGGTTTAAATATCCATCTAGTGTTTTTTATTTCATGGTACTTACAATTTAAAATATATAAAAGTGGTAATGGTGTAATGTTACAATCACATTATTTATTAGGATTTTTTATGATATGCTTAAAGTGATGAGATCATATGATCTACCTTTCAAGATAGTGATGAATTTTATTATCCTCTATTTACTTCATGAAATTATTTATTTTTTCATTCATTTTTCCTCGCATTATTTACTCAATATTCCAAAATATTTTTTTTATTGAAAACTAACATTATTTTTTTTTCGGTCGAAACCCCTTTTTTCTTCCATATACATATTTTTCTAAAATGTTACAATAAAGTTATTTTATTATACTCTAGTAATTATTTAATCTTAATTCTTAACTTTTTTTAATTTTTAAAAAATGGTTTAAAAGGAATATTTATATCATTTTCTGAACAATGACTTCTTGACTTTTTACTGAAAATGTGAAAGGAATATTCATTTTAACAAGTAAATCATGAACAATATTTCATTCTGTCATAACCACCCAATGTTTTAATTATTCATTTATATTTTTAAAATGATTTTTCTAATGAAAATTATTTTCATGATGTTTTTTATGATTTTTTTAAAAGAAATTTTCATGGAGAAAATATTATTTTCATAAATAAATGATCCAAGTGAACTTAAAAAACAATTTTCCACCTAAGATAACATCCTTTGATATTAGATAATATTTACTAGAGATATGTTATAGTAATTTAATAATTATTATATATATTTATGGTTTATTAATATGATGAAGATATTATTATGAAAATAATTCTTCTTCAATGGGTTATTCTATGATGAATTGATGAAATGATTATGATACCGGTTTGATTTTTATGGGTTATGATATGATTAAATGTTTATGAAACCACTTTATTTTCATGGGTTTTAATATAATGATCCCTTAAAACAAATATGTATAGATTATGTGATATTTGGGGCCAATATATTCATACAATTAATTGGGTAATATATTATATATCATAATAATTTTATGGTAAATAGGTCGATGTGCTTGACCCACTATGGTAAACATATCGATGGTCTTGATCCCTAATGGTAACTAGTTGATGATGCTTGATAAGTTATGAAATGGGAAATAGGATTTGATGCCTCATCCATTTTTATTTTATTATCTTGAGTTATAACATTGATATATGAATTTGTTTCTATACTTAGGATGGCTCCAAACTTATATGAAATGATTTTGTGGTTCATGGTTGATTTATGATGACTTCCCACTATTGTGGTTCATATATTTTTAAATGATAATGTTTTATTGCATAGATTATATTTATTATCCATGAAATATTCATTATGCACTTTATAAGTTATATTAATAACCGCATACCCTTGTTCATATGTTATGCTTTAATATTATCAGTGATTGATATCTTTCTTGCTAACCCATACTGAGTATTGATAATCACCCTTTTTTATTCTTCCTTTCCCCAAGATATGAAGAAAGGTTTAGGTAGGGTATATTTATAAATAGTACTAAATGGATAGATATTTATTGGATATGTTGAAGAACTTTCATGAAATAAGAATATGGTGTAACTAGTCTCTAAAGACACTAAACCTTTATCATCCATGATTTTTTATATATTAAATTTAATTAATATTCCCCTGAAAATATGAAATATTGGTGTGTGTGTGTGTGTGTGTGTGTATATATATATGGTACTAAACTCTCCTAGTGATGTAATTCCACTCTGATATGGTTCTCTCACCGTAGTGTGTGTTCGTTCATCTTCTCCATTTGTTGGTTTGGGAATAGTTGTTTAGATTCAATGGAAGGAGATTGGTGGTTTCTTCTTTCACTATTATTCACTAATGGATATGGAGAATGTTGTGAAAATGATTCTTTATAGAATATTTATCTTGTTCCCATGGTTCATTTCTTCATTGTCGTTGGGTTTTCCTTTCTCTCATGTGCATATCATATTAGTTTCCTCCTTCATTTTTTGATGATGGTGGTTGTGGAGACGTTGTTCTATTTCTATAGCAGTCTTCATCAGTGGTATTCATATATTTCTAGATTTGGATGATTTATGCTGGATTGGGATTTTTGTCGATAGGGTGTTATTGGCTCTGGTTCTATTTGTTTTTGAAATCTCAATGGATAACAGTGGGGGTTCGGGTGGATTTTATTTGTATGGTTGATATGGTGTATTTGTCTTAATTTTCAATATCTAGTTGTGTTTTTCAGTGGTCAGTGATGGAAATTTTTGGAATTTTTCTAAGTAGTCATGGATCCTTCACTTCTTTTCAGGTCAATGGTTTGTCTCTGTTTATTAATATTTTTTAGTGGGAGGAAAATCATTCTGGTTTTCTTACTGAAGTTTTTGAAATATTTTGTCTTGGTATTGAAATTTTAATGGGGTATAGATGTTAATGCATGTTTTGTTCATTTTCCTTACTGCATTTGGATGGTGATTCTTTTCCTAGCAATTATTTTTGGTTGGGAGTACTCAAAAGAGGGATGGGGGTTCTAACACCCATCATTTAGCCATATGTCATCATTTTTTTATGGATTAATGGGTACCCAATAATTGAATTATTCATGGTGATTTCAGTATAATCTTTTGACCTGTCATGTTGACGGTATAGTGAGTTCCTCGCATGTACCGTCAGGTGGGAGGATCTAACAAGAGACTTGTGTGATGTAACCCATCATTTGGTCCTCTACCCATATGTTTTTGTGGGTTGGATGAGTTATCTTCCATGATTTTTTGATCCATGTGGTGCAATATTTGGTAGTGGAATACGCATCATCATTAACTATAATCACTACTACATTCTCAGACTATGGGGAGGGGAGATGAGACTTTTGACTAGTACATGTCAGGATGTATGTTTCTTATTGGGCATTTGGGGCCATGTCAAGAACTTCAGGTCATATTTATTTTATGATTTTTTTCACCAGGAACACATAATGGGTTCCCCCTTTTCCTAGTTTAAAAGGGGATTCCCTCTTTTTTATGTTAAATAAAGGGGGATTGACCCTCAAAATTTTCAAAAAAAAACTAAAAATATTTAATATTTATATATAGAAATCCTGGGTCATTATACCATATTAAAATGGTTTAGGGGAATTCGCCCATGTTTATACTCGAGCTTAACTGAGAAGAATGAGGGCTCCAACTACCCCTTCTTTGAGTTCAATATGTATCTTAGTAATCCTATAACTGATTATGTCTCTCCACAAATGGAATGAATTACTCCAAAATACATGACATGCCCCATAATGGTACATGGTGTGTATATTTTAGGGTATAACTCAGCATGCCTCTTAGTCTCACCCATGTACATTAGAATGTGCCCATGTACTCAAGGAATTTCCATATATGATGGTCGTGTTTGAGTAATTTTCAAAAGTACATGGGGTGTACTCTTAATTACATGACATATAGGGTTTGGGTCAACACTTGATGTGTGACATCTTCCTATGCATGTGCACCTTCATAAGTATACA
The DNA here is from genome assembly GCA_963277665.1 of Viscum album. Taxonomy (NCBI): domain Eukaryota; kingdom Viridiplantae; phylum Streptophyta; class Magnoliopsida; order Santalales; family Viscaceae; genus Viscum; species Viscum album. The sequence goes on along the minus strand of OY728142.1, from coordinate 2,041,056,683 downwards.
ATCATCTTATCCAACTAAAGCCATCAACTATACAACATGAAGAAGAGAATCCACATGGATCACTATAGGTGGGTCTATGCACTGCTCTGTATGGGAAAGAAGTACTCTATGCCTATCTCGATGGGAAAACATGGGAATGGGTCCCTAAAGTAAAACATAGATTCTAAAATAATAATCCTCATGAAACTACTTAAAATCCAAGATATGTGTAATTATAGAGACATCTTGAAAATAATCAAGATATACCACAGTCATAGACCATATATGGGGAAATTTCTCAAGAAGGAAAAGGAAACCACAACTCATTCCAACATGATCCATGTACAAATGATTTCCCTATAACTAGTTCATATATAAACTGAGTCAACAAGTAGGTTATTGGAGCCATAGTTAATGGATACATCATCCATGAAACACACACTAGATTAATTGAACTGATAGATGTACTAAAAAACATTAACACTATTTGCACAAGTTGCAAACAAAACCTCGCATCTAGAAAATATCTAAACTCTAGTATTACAATAAAATTCATATGATGCTACTCATTCACAACATAAATTATAGGGGCCAACCAAGCTAGTGAAAATCCATTCATGACACCCCAACCCTCCTTAATAGGCATGAAGTTAGGGACCCATGCCAAGTAGGAATATCACACACATGGGAGGCCTTATCCTAAGGAACCTATATACAGGAACACATCTTCAAATAACAATATAATCATAAAATGTGAAATAAACTTTTTAACATAATTCATTCATAAAATATTTCCCACGTTATAGTACAACAAATTACAAGATGGTATAATGTTTCAAATGCAACACCTTGTCTGATAAGAAATTATGATAAGAATGTCTGACTTTCTATGTATAGGGAACAATAATCAAATGTAATACCATGTCCAACAATGGACCACCAAGATCATTATGCTCAAATTTATCCTAGTATACCTAATACATAAGAAAAATAAATTTCATCTTCATAATACATGACATGTGGGGGAAGATCCCATGCAGGGGTGAGTATAATAATAACCAATAGGTCACACTGAAATCACCTTACATAAAGTATCAAGAGAGTATCCATCTCATAATAACAATGATATGTCAATCAAGATATAATAAATAACAATAGTAAAACCAGATATACTCATGATATAATCCAATTCCCAAAGAGGTCTCAACCATACATCAAATTAGATGCTTCTTCTTGAGGCATCATAGTAATGCTTATCTAAGAAATATCACTCCATGATCCTTGATATCATTGATATAACTCTTATGATAGGTTTTTCTCATTGTCCCTCACTAAATAAGTACTCCCTGAAACTCTTAAGAGATTAATACATAGATAAAGTATCACACATAGATATTATTGAGGACATCACAACCCCTTTCTAGAATAATATTCTATGTTGAAGACCATAAACTCATATATGTTTTCCACAAGGATTCTTCAAAACCTACCTAGGGAAGATAATAAAATAGAGGTCACCAACATGATACCCATATATGGATTCAGGAAAAATATATTTGAGACTAATCTTATAGAGGGGATCACAATCTTATTGTTGGTATCTAATTACTCATTATACCCTCCTATGTATAGACAAGTGGAAATAACCTAATTGATATATGTCTATAATAAAATGGTTAGTGGGAATTTACCCAATATTATACTAGAGATGAACTGAGAAGAATTAGGGGACCAACCTTCCCTTCAAGGAGTATATGGCATGTCCCATCTGTGTACACAACATATATCACTAATCTATGTACATATCGTGTCTCCAACTCACAAAAAATTAATTTATCTAAAAGAAACGGTGTGTCCCATAGGGGTACATGGTGTGTAGATGTTAGTCCTAAACTCAATTTTTTACAAGGTATATCCCATATACTTTATCCCATGTCCATGTATTCAAGGAATTCCCATTTACATTTACCATGTGTGATCACTTTCCTGAAGTACACAGGGTATACATCACATCACATGATTTGTCAGGGCTAAGCTGGAACTCAGTGTGTGTTGTCTGCCTATGCATGTGAACCAATTAAAGTATAGGGCCCATGCCTTACCATTCTGGGTGTGTGGATCCACATAGGATCATGGGATTTTACTCCCTATTAATGTCATGTTATCCTCAAAGTCTTACATGGCATGTGACATGGAACTCATTTGTGTAGCACCAAATGGTTTTCTAGAGGTGTACTTCCTATATATGTTGAGCTAGTCGGCCAAGGTCCACATAACGTGTGGTTTCACTACATGTTCTGTGATATTTATCTTATTTGAATAAACTATATTTGATTCTAAAAGGAGACTATACAACCTATTTTCCATGACTATAAAGCATATCTTCATTTTTTTATAAAATCCCAAGTCCTTTATGTTGTTCCACTTTCACCCACACTGATTATAGTTCCTTTATTATTTTTTCCTAGAATCATGTATCTAGTTTTAATGAACCTTATTAACTACTAATGGATGGATTCTACCCATATCCTTGGCTCATGAAACACTTATTATTGTATCACGCCACTACCACATGCCAAACCTAAAACCACAAATCTATGATCCAAACCCTAACCACCCATAGTCGTTGTTGATCCCTAATAATTTTATCAATCCAAAACCTAAACCCATAATGAAAATTTGTTTCACTAAATATTCATTTCAAAATTATCATCCTCTAGAAAATTATTAAATCGCTAGCCATATGGTATCTAGATGATGGATACACAGTTAATGGTGGTGAAAATCTGAAAAAAAAGTGGAATGAACCTCAACCATTGTTTAGGTTGTCCTTCACTTGTTCTTATTATAATGATGAGTTAATAAAAAATAATAAAATAAAAAATATCATCCATTCGAAACCCTGGAATATAATCGTGAACACGTAAACCATAGTCAAACCACATATTAAATTGTTTGGAGGATTTATTCTCATTCGATCATGGATAAAAAATGGGGATAAATCCTCATATAAAAAATTCCCTAACCATATTTGGATCAAGAATTGGTGTAAATTCACCCACTAGAGTTGAAAAAGAAGATCTCAATACATTGTTCTTCTGTCTCTTGATTCACATTGATCTTTTTGTCATCGATCATTGATCCTGATCCACCAATGACAAAAAAACATTTTGCATCTATAATATCTCAAGGTTACACAGATAACCATAGAGATTTACATAACATAGTATTTATATAGAAGGTTTGGTTTTTAGGTAAATTATGTAAATTAAATAAATAAATTATTTAATTACTTAATGCCCCCATCAATGGTCACCTCCAACAGAGAACCCACCATAGACCAATTTTATGTTACACATAAGGTAAAATCTATGATCAAGATTCAATAGTGGTCACTTATTTATTATATGAGTCCCCATTCAATTTTTATTACATTATTTTATAAAAATTAAGAATGGGTGGTAAAGTATATTTAATATTTTTTATACCAATATCTAGCATCTATGGCACAAAAAATCCCACACAGACATAGAGAATAACTTCAAAAAAGTTCCTTGAAATATTCTGAAGTATAACAAGGAAAAAAATAGATTTATCACATAATGTCTCTTCATATTCAATCAATGATTATGTTTTAAAGGGTTTGAATCATTCAACACTTTGGACATATTTATATCCATATACAAAAACATTTGATTATGAAAGGGACATTTTTAATAAATGAAAATAACTTTTTTGAAAATCAGTATTGCAAAGAGAGTAATAAAACCATAATTATTATAAAACATTATTTTTTCAAAATAGATTATAAAATAATGTATACTAATAAATTATTGATGATGGAGAACCAATTCCTGTTATAATAATGGTCAAGACAAAAAAAAATTATCTCAAAAAAGTGGGTTTGAGTTACCAAAAATTCTTACTATACAGGAAACAACTGTATCAATAACCACATGAGTAATAGAACATGATATTTCAAGTAAAACCCATGAAATAAAATTATTATGAATAGAAAATATAAATTTGATGTCAATATATCATACAAAAGAAACTTGTTTCTTACCATGTATCATGTCTCAAAGAATCAGAGTTGAGATTAAAAAAAGAATTGTGGCTTGCAAAACACTTATATCAAAGACCAATAAAATAGAGGGTATATAATTGAAGATAAATAATCTATTATTAGAAGATAATTCATGATATAATATCTGAAATTGGTATTATATATTTTATATTAATGAAATTAGTTGAAAAATACTAAATAAGCCTCAGAGAGTGGAATTTGAGATAAAAACTGTTACCTGTAATAATGAAAGTAATGTTAATACAAAAAAATTAATATATTAATTATTTGGATTTTATATAGATAAATTAATAATAAAAATATCATTAAATTTTTTGATATAGACGAAAAATGATTTATTTCAATCTATATTGGGTTTTATACATTATATGGTTCAATTTAGAAATATTGATTTAAAAACTATATAATTGTAATTTGAAAAAATAAATTTCATTTTTTAAATCATAATTTCCAAATTATCTTAGTATTAATTTTGTATAATTTTATGAAAAGATAAAATTTTCAATGAATAGGGAAAAATACAAACTTTTATTGAAAACTAAATTTTCTTTTAATAATTAATATTCTATTTTGGATCAGGTTTATATTTTAATTTTGAATTTTTGATATAAAATAAACCATTTTTTGGTTTCAAAATAAATTTTATAATTTAATTTATTATAAAATCATTTTATACTAAAAGGTTATTTAAAAAATATTTTTCATCATGTTTGTTTTGTTTAATTTAAAATAAAATTATACCAGTTTGGTGTTTTGAAACATGAAAAATGGATTCAATATTTTGAAAAAGTGGATAATTTTTTTTAAATATGCTCCTTTTATTTTGGGAAATTATGAATAATAACCATAGTAAATATTGTTACCATAGTAAATGTTAAATTGTGTAATTAAATTTAAATTTAAAATGATAAGGGCTATAAAATTACCCTAGAAATTACCTTAATTTTAATTGGATGATTGTATGTCATCTATAATCATAAAAAAATTTCAATGTATTACTTTTTATTTCCATTTATACATGATTTTATTTATAATATTTTACTAAATATAATGCCAAAAATCCCATAATCTTGATTTTAATAAATATAATAGTTTTAACATTGGGATAAACATATGATATATTAGATTATAATTAGTAATTTGAAATATAAATTATTTTTTCCTTTATTTTAATTTATTTTTAGTGTTTACTGAATAAAAAATTAACTTAAAATATTACGCCACAAAGAGACATTAATTATTCAATTAAAAAAATTACAATAAATAATTTCAAAAGTGTTAAAATTAATATGTATGGAATGAATCTTTGTGTTATATGATTTATTTAGATAAAAATGACATATTTTAGAGTTTTTGATTAATAGTATTTTAATTCCTTTGTTTTCATGTAGTGTTAACAGTCAAATTAAATTAATAGCTCCAAAATTGACATTACTATTATTTAATAATAAATATTATTTTATTAAATTATTTAAAATTATTAAAAATCATATTCTAATATAAATGAATGTAAAATTATTATTTACATAATACATGGTCCATTTATAGGCTGATTTTAATTTTCTAGTAACTATATTAACCCCTGACTAATAGAAAACATTGACATCACAGTATTTGTCAAAAGGGTTAACAAAGGGTTTTTGAAAAAAGATAAGTGTTTAAATGTGATTTAAACTTTGAGAATTTTATTCTTTGAGATTATTTAGACTCATAATAATCTTATATTTTGATATTATCTATTTGGATTCATTTTTACGTCCAAAATAATTTATATTAATTTAATATTTTTAGAAATTCCAAGAGTGCCCCTCCCCTCTCTTATAAAAGGGAATCAATTATTCTCATTTAATCACACATATAAATCATTTATATTAGAACATAACTACCCAAATATCTTAAAACTATCCATAGAATAATTATATAGGTATTTTATATGCATAAAATATACCTTATAGTCCATAATATATTAATAAAATGATACTTTCCAAAGAAGATTTATAGTTTTTAACAACATGTTTTAGTTTTATTTCTTATTCAACATCCATAAAATATTATTAAATAATGATAAAATAATAAAATAAACAATCATAAATATAAGGATATGTTATTATTCTAATTTAATAACCTATATCCATCTTTTTTCCATCAAATTGGAATGAAAATCATCATTGGTGTGTATGTTATATTGTTGGCTCACAAACCGATGTGATTTATTTTCCATCACCATATCTCATGGATGGTTATAATGATGGAATTAAATATTATATATGATATTCATGAAATATTTTTCATTAAAAAAATATATATCATTTAATTTATTACCTTTCCATTAAAATAATAATGATACCATCATTCATGCAAACATACAGACTATCATGTCCACGAAGCGATGTGATTTGTTTTTCATCACCAAATCACATGAATGATTTATATAAGTATTATCAAATAAATAATATGGTATTTATAATATAATTTAAATTTTATAAATATAAAATAATATTTATCATCTTTCCATAATGTTCTTCGAAAAATGGAATAGTAAATCATGCGCACATATGACCTACCATCTCCATGATTGTAATGTAGTCAATTTTTTTGAAAATATTCAATTATTAGTATTAAATGTATATTTGATTTATAAATATAATATTAATTTAATTGTTATAATTATATAGTTTATTTAATAATTACCTATTTGAACATATTCATCCCACTAAAGTCATTTTGGTCATATGAACTAAATATCATCAAAATGCCTAATGTAAACTTAACTGATTAAGTAATTTTAGATAACATGGTAATGGATAAAATAAAAGGAAAAATAAACATGAAAAAATTTCTTAACCAACTAAAAATTTAAAATAATTTTATTATTATGTAAGATAATTAATCTACATGATGAGTTAAAGTCAAGGTAAAGGACACTTTACTTTAAAAAATAATTTTAAATGTTTTAATTATTTATTTAATAAATATTTTGTCCCTTGATAAATTTGTAAATATGATGATATTAATGTATTTATGTGTACATAAAATAATTATAAATACATTTTATTTATATTTTTAATTTCTTTTAATGGTTTTCAATGGGAATCTTTTTACATAATGTTTTGACTCTCTTTACAAAAAACAAAATAAATGGTCTATTTTAAAGTATATGATGACAACAAATTTGTATACTATCATAGATATTATTTTATGTTTGGTTACCTATATGATATTAAATTTTGTAAAAACAATAAAATCTATCCTTCCATTTGGTATCGTAATTTTATTTTTAAAAATGGGTTTTAAAGGAAAGGGACAAATCAATATCCAAAGATATTTTCTTATGGGTGAAAAAATGATTTTAGGATGAAAGCTTCTATGTATTCTGTTATAGTTCCTGGGAATAATTTACAAATATTTTTGGTTCCATTATAAACTAAGAGTGATATACCCTATTATAACTCTCCAATTCATGGGGGAAAGGGATAGAGAAAACTAATTTGGCTTCTCCTATGATATTATGGGAATTTACTATGAAGGTCATTCCATTAGTAACCATGAAGGTTATTTTCTGTGTAACCCTAGAGGTTGTTATAAGTGTATCTTTTAAGGATATATAACTTTAAATAGTGATATAATAATTATTCTTCAGCTTCATATGTCATTTATCTATGACTACTTTCGGTTTTTAAGAAAATATCTTAATTTCAGTAGGTAAGATGATGAAATTATGTTTAAAGAAGGGATATAAATATTTTTAATGATGAAAAGTATCACTTTTTGAGAAAAAATACAATTTTAAAATTACTTCAGGAAACCTTTATGAATCCTATTTTTTACTTTAATATTTTTATGAAATGTTTTGTGAAAATATTTTGGTATAGAATTTAATTTCTTTTGAAATAAAATGTTTATTTTGAACCCCAATGATTATTTTTAAAAGGCATAACTTTTTTTATTACTCTTGAACTAATAGTTTCTTTATTTTTTTATGTCCCTTAATAATATTTTTGACCTCATACCATTTTTTAAAATGTTTTCATACATTTTATGGATTATTAGTTTCAAGGATGGTGTCAAGATCAAATTTGGGAAGATATGTCATGAAAAGAAAATAAGTTATATCTTAAATGTTTTCCTTTAAAAAAAATTGAATTATAAGTATATTATATAGTATTTAATTATATTATCTTTATTGACTATATCTCAAGGTTATTGTCTGGTTACAAGGATTACCTATCTCCATTGTATATAACTGTGATCCCAGGTTCACTTCTAGTTTTTTTTAAAGGACTTCAATAATTGTTGGGTATGGAATTAAAGTTCAATACAGCTCTTCGTCCTTAATCTATTGGAAAGTCCACTAAAATGATTCATAACTTGGAATAAATACTTTATTCTTGTTAAATTGATTACCAAGTATATTGGTATTAGTAAAATTCTTTGGTTTACCTTTATTATATTAACAGTTTTCAGGCTTGGATATAAATAGCCCCTGTTGAGGCCTTATATGTAAAATGGTGTTAGGATCCCACATTTTGGGATGATATATGGGAAAGGATGTTTATAGGACTAGAGTTGGTAGATAAAATGGTTGAGAAGGTAAATATTATTCAATAATACATGAGTATAACTCATATTTGACCAAACATTTATGCGAATAATCAGAGGAAAAACATTCTTTCAAGGTAGGTGTTTATTTTTTTTAATGTAACAAAATAGAAAAGTGTTATTCATTTTTTGAAAATTGGGAATATAAGTATAAGATTCATTAAACCATATGGAATCATTGATAAATTTGAATTACTTTCTTACTAAGTGGACTTACCTATGATTTTATAGTAGGTACACAACATTTTTCATTTCTCGATGTTATGAAATATATGACTTATTCATATCATGTTTTGAGCTCTCAGGTAGTTTATTTAGAAGATAATATTTATTATGAGGACTAGTCTAATAGGATTGTTGATCATATAGATAATTTATTTTGTGAAAAGTTAATTCATTATATTATAATTTTCTGTAGAAAATATTTGGTTAAAGAATCAAAAAGGGAGTCTAAAAATATTGTGGGGGATTGTTTTCCCTACTTTTTAATAAGTAAAAAAAATCAAAGACACAATTTTCAAAATGTAGAAGCATGTAACATACTAGGTAATGTAAATATAAAAAAAATATTTATATTCACTACTTATATGTTCTAGATTTATACTCATTGTAAAAATATTATATATTTTTTCAGACAAAAAGAAAAAATCATTATTTATCACCAAATTGAGTTTTGTAGACTATATTATTTTATTTAAAATATGCATCATCAACTTATAGAATTTTAATTTGAAAAAATGAATTTAATTTTTTTTAAAAACATTTCAAAATTATCTTAGGATTATCTTTTTATATTTTTCATAAACTGTTGATATTTCAATGAATATAGAAAAATATTAACTTTTATTGGAAACTTTATTTTCTTTAAAAAATTAAAATTATATTTTAGATTTATTATAAAATTTCATCAAATAATTTTATTTTAAAATATAAAATTATGGTATTTTAAGATTATTTTACACTTGAATTTATTATAGAAACATTTTATACCTAAAAAGTGTATTCTACTAAAAAACATTTTTCATCACGTTTTTTCATTTTAATTTTAAATTAAATCATTAAAATTATATGTTTTTATTCAAGAAAATATATTACATATTTGGAATCTTTGGGTCCATATTTGCCAAATACACTCCTTTTATTTTTTCACATTACAAATAGTAACCTTATTAAATTTTGTTACCCCGATAAAGGGTAATTCATGTAATTAAAGTTCAAAATAAAAGTGTAAGGACTAAAAATTGAACTCACCAATTACTAAGAATTTTTATGATAGGTATATCTCATCCATAAACATCCAAATGTATAATATATAGCTTTTTTTTAGACATTATTTTTTCCTTTATGATATTTATATGAATATAAATCCAAACATTTAAACTCTTTATTTTAATAAATATAATATTTTTAACATATAAATAAATAGAGAATATGTTCAAATGTAAAAATTATTTTTAAAATTAAAATATTTTTTTATAATTTTAATTAATTTTAAATTTTTATTGTAGAAAATTTTACCTTAAAATCTTATGTAATGCTGATGTGATAATTATTCAACTACATAAACAATAAAATAAATCATTTTAAAAATTTAAAAAATAACATTATTTGATTTAATATTTTTGATACATTAGCCTTTTAGATAAAAATTTAATATTTTAAATGTGTGGGTGTATTGGATTTGAATTCATTTATTGTCTTCTAGTTTTAAAAGTTAAATTAAATTAATAGTTCCAAAATTGAAATTAATATTTTTTATAATAAATATTTTTTAAAAAAATGATTTAAAATTCATAAAAAAATCTTTTTCATCCATGTTAATGGGATATGGTTAATGAAATTATGCATGGCCCAATTATTGGTTATTTTCAATTTTATAGAAACTATATTAAACCTTGAAGTTTAGAAACCCTTGATATTGCCATAATTGTCAAAAGGGTTAATGAAAGGATAAAAGACATATTCGGGTAAAAATATAATACAAAATTATCAAAATTTTATTGTATGAGATGATTATGAATCATCCTCATATTATATTTTAATATTATCAATTTTGAGTCATTTTTAAATCAAAATTAATTTATATTATTTTAATATTCTCTGAAATTCCTTGATTTCCTCTCTCATCACTTATTAAAGGGAACCACTTCTCATTTCATTGCACTTAAAAAGCATTTTTTTCATCCAATATAGAAAAAAAATATTTTACTATAATCTCTCTCTTCGTTATTGATGTCTTATTTTAGGCATAATACCAACCTTAGAGGGCAAAATGTGTTACGAAAATGAGACTTTCTGAAGAAGTGGTATTTTTTTACCACATGTTTTAGTTTTATATCTCTATATACACCCTTAAAATATTCATTAAACATTTAAAATTAATAAAAATATTATCCTCTATAAACTGAGATGTTATTATTTTAATGGAATAACCAATATCAATATCCTCGTCCATCAAATGGGAAACGAAACCATCGTACATCGTTAGAGCATAATACTACCTCATGAACTGATGTAATTAGTTTTCTATTAGACTAGTTATAATGATAGAATTATTTTTTATATATTATATCTTTGATGTATTTATTTTTATAAATATATAAAATATCATTTATGTTATTTTCATTCTATTCATAGAAAAATTATAATTTCATTTCTGCGTACATGTAAACTACCACTTCCATGAAGTGATGTTATTCGTTCTTCATCACCACATCACATGGATGATATATATTAATATATTCAAATAATTAATATTTTATTTATCGGTTAGTTATATTTATATAAAGAAAAATAATATTTACCATCTTTCCTTAATGATCCTTGAAAATGGAAAGTTACTTATGTGTACGTGTGACCTACCAACTCCATTATTATAATGTAGTTCATTTTTCATAACCATCTGTCATTATTAGTCTTAGAAATATAATTGATATATAAAAATGATTATTATTTGGTGATTATTATTATAAAGATTATGGAATAATGACCTCTTTGACTATACTGATGTGGCCATAAAAACACACAGTTTACCACGTCTTTTATATTAGTTTTTAGTGATTTAATTAATTAATATTTAACTTTTTGATAAATAATTACTCTTTTACATTTTTATAATTAAATATATTAATTAATAATTTTTATAATTAATTATTTAATTATACACTTTAGAATAATAAATTTATTTTTACTAATTTTTTCTAGTCATTTATTTTACTAATTAGTTTAGTAATCTTAATCTGCTTGACTGTTTATTAATATGAAATTTTTTTATAATTAATCACTTAACAATTTTATTTACATTTATTTATTTCGGTCTTTCATTTTAACATCTAATTTTTTAATCTTGATTAATTAATAAAATAACTTAATTAAATGATTACTTCCATATAATTATTTTAATTTGATTGGTCTGTATTTAATAATGTATACCATTTAATTTAAATTTAACTATTTTGTTTAATAATTTTGTAAGTTTTAGTTCAAGTTTAGTTTTTAAGTTTTAATTTGTTAAATATTATGTTTCCTTCCAGTAGTATTTTTTACCACTATCAATGACTCATTAATTCATTGAAATTCCACTTCAACTATCGGTAACATGTGTGCTACCGACACTGCACTTTATGTACTATTGGTGACTCAAGGAGTCACCGATGAAAATCCATCTTACTCATTGTTTAAAAAATTTTAATTTTAACTTTTTATTTTTATATTTTAAATTTATTTTAATATAAAACTATTTTATTGATTAAATGTGTTTAAGAATAATTTAATTCTATAAGTTTAATGTATTATTTCAATTTGAATAATAATCATACTTCTTTTGTTTTAGTTACCTTTATTTAATTTGTAATTTATGTTTTATGTTTTAAGTTTTATGTAATTAAGTTAGTTAATCAATGAATTATTTTAATATAATTAAGTGTCAATATAGTTTTATTTTATTTTATTTTAGATTTTAATTTTAGTATAAGTTATTAGTTCATTTAATTATTTTAATTTTACTATTGAGTTTAATTTCTTATCTCACAAGTAGTTTATTTTTTTAGCTACTAACAGCTTTTCTGGTTCTTGTATCGGTGTCCGTCTTACAACCACATGTCGAATCTGCTTTCAAAAACCACCACTCACTGACATCGGTCCCCTACATTCTATTGAAGTTCTTCTACAGTCTCCCGGCTACTGAAGACCCAAATTCCTTCTCACATCAGTGTCGATTCCACTCACTTTCTCATACCAACGCCTTCTCCCCATTCTTACTACTGATGTGCACCATCCCTTATACTGATGTCTCCCATGTTTCTTTCTATGAACCAATTCCCTCATTCAAACCCATCATTAGTTATTTCTCACCATCACATAGCCACCCCTGACTAACTTCCTCTTCCATATCCAAATTAGTAAATAAAAGACTCAAACTAGTAATAATAAACATGAACACAATAATTCACAGTATATAAAACCCAGATCCAACTCCCTTCGCACTGATCTTCAACCCAAACCCCAAATATTTACCATCTATTACCCCTACCACCATAGTTATACAAAGCTGAGGAGGGAGGTTGTGCCGAATCGCAACATTCGAGTTGTTGCGCACACCATGCAATGCTATCGTGTTGATGTGCTAAAGCCGCTAAAGCTTGGACTCAACCCATTTCCATTGAACATCTCGTCAATGGATTTCCCTCTTGTTGATGTAGAGGAGGATACCTGCACCTTGGGAGATGCTCACCGTTTTCACCAGTTCAGATTAGCAGGAATGTGCCACCGATTGTTAGAGTTCAAGAAGCCAATTGAAATTTCTTCATGAAGAGACCCATTTGTAAAGACCCAGAATTTCCATGTAATTTTTTTAAATTAAATGGTAATTTTACGAGTTCGTGAAACTTGACGGCATGTGATTCCGAGGCTAGGAGTGCCCAGAATCAATTTCTGACGTTTTTTCAGGTACGTTCAGCAAACGTATGAGCGGGTTTTTATAATGTTTGAACCGGTGCTCGGAATTGAAATCTGAGGTTACTGTTGAACTCAAAACACCTATATTCACTTAAGAAAACTTTCACCTCGACGGCAGTTGGTCGAGGGTGGAAGATAGTTTTTTTGGTTTTTTGTGCGAATAATAAAATAGAATAAAAGCAAGTTTTATTTTATTTTATCTATTATAACAACCCAAGTGGAAGTTGGAGGTGGGGACCATGACACCTTAACCTCCCATGAGAGGTTATGGTGGTGGGGCCCACCTGAACCTATCCTCCTGTCACGACCCATCCTCGGGACCCGTGCTGTGACTACCCCAAGTCCGCCTTACATAGGACAGGGGCTGGATACTAGCACCAAAGGCGTAAATCCCAATATAAGGAAATACATTGCCTTTATGTAATAAAACAAGCACCATAGAGTATGAAAGCAGAAGTAAACACTAAGTAAACTGAGTACAATAGTATGTGATGGAAAGTAAATGGGCCAGTATACAAACCCATCTGAAAGTAAAGTACAATTGAAAAGAGAGTACAGCAGTAGAAAAGTAAAGTAGTAACACCGAGCTGTCCTCTGGAAATCCCACCTGAAGGGTGGGTACAGAGAGTCTGCTCAGCTCCTGGGCTTCAGCCGTCCACTCTGTGTACGTCTCGTCCAGTGATCCACCTCCAGGTACCGTCAAGCTCCACAAGCTCCTACCTCGATCAATGTTATCCGTCGTCTGCATCGAACAAAACGTAGTGCGGGCATAGCTCGTGCAAGGGTGATTATATGCTACTCAGTAGAGACCCTGAGACCCCCGAAGGTCTCCCGGAATCATCGAAGGATAAACCACAAAGGAATGATACAATCACGAAGTAACAACCAACTCTACTTAGGTATATGCCCATACATATACCTAAGTCATCAATTCCTGTTTGGATCCAACATTTAAGCCCAAGCTCGACCTAGTCCACACAGGATAGCACAATCCAATCCACATAGGATAACACAACCCAATCCACATAGGATAGTAGAACAATCATATCGAAGATAATGATTGAAAGTCAAGACTCATGTCACACATGTATACTTCATTGTAAGACGATAGAGATGATCATATGTAGCCGCTGATTCATCTAAGCTGTCGGACCCACAAAGGACACAAGACCAGCTAAGCTATCGGACCCACAAAGGATAGAAGACCAGCTACTCTGCCGGACCAACGTAGGATACAAGTAGAGAGTCAAATACTGTCAGACCCACATAGGATACAAGAACAGTAGTCAAGTACTGCTGGACCCACATAGGATACAAGAACATTATTCATCACTGTCGAACCCACGGAGGATTCCAGTATGTTCATCGTCGCTACCGAACCCACGGAGGATCCCAGTATAGTCATCATCGTCGTCGCAGTCACAGCTAGCTCTAGGGTTTTCGCACACAGCATGCTCGATTCTAGGAGGGTCTACTCCACGAGCCAAGCTGGTCGACACATCAACTGACATGAAGTCCATAGTTGATGTATCCCAAAGTTCTGTCTCATCAACCTATCCAAAGGAGAGCGGTGCCGTCACGCCGATCCGTTCTAGGGGCCCAGTTGTTTTTTAAGTCAAAACCAACCTGGCCGTACTTCAACTGCATCCAAACCTCGAGTGGAGTAAGCCAAAATAACTGTCTCACTAAGTGGAATCCAATAAAGTTGATGGCGCGTCAATCGGACGTCTGGAGCTCAAGTTATAAGCGTTTCCGCTCCGAGGGCCCGGTTGGTTTCGTGTTCAAACCAACCTGGTCATACCCAACGTTTTCCCAAACCTTACGTGTAATATACCGAAACGAATTACTCGATCCAAGGATCTCTACGCATCTAATGGTGCACTGATCGGAGGTCTGTATCCCATGTTATGGGCATTTGAACAGATCTGTCCGGAAATCAGGGGGTTCGGGCCCGGTCCGACCCGGCCCGATACCCCCTGGGTCGGCCCAAACCGGGTGCAATTCTGGCCCGGTTGGGCGCAGCCCAGCCAGGATGGTGCGGCCTGGCCCATCCGGCGCGTCTCGGCCCGACGCAGGGGTCCGGCCCAGCATGGGCGGTCCGGCACAGCGCGGGCGGTCCGACCCAGCGCAGGCCGCGGCTCGGCTCGAGGCCGAGCTGGACGCGGAAGGGGGGGGAGGCCGCCGCCCCCTTCAAACTGAACGGTAGACCCCACAGGGTCCGCCCTATCTCTTGAATGGGGGTTTCAACCCTCGGTTTTCCAGAGAAGCATTCAACCTTTATGGTCGGCCGTTCGGTTCATGTGGGACCCACGGGGGTCCCGCCTCCAGGGTGTGTCGGTGGCCGGATCAACCTGCCGCCTCCCAGAATCACCATGGCCATGGGCCATGGCTCTTGGTCGTCCGGCATGGCGCGACGGCACCGCGCCCCTCCACCGCGGCCTGACTCCGGCCACGGCCTCTTTCGGTCTCAACGACTCGGTGTGACGGCACCGCTCTCCTTTGTTGCGGCTCGTACTTGCGGTGGTTCCTTCATTTCCGCATAGTGCGATGGCACCTCATCGCCTCCATTCCAAACCATAATTAAGTACAACAACAAAAGGGGAGGAGGATCATCCATGTTTGTGCGGTCCGACCTCCTCTGGTTAATTCGATAACAAGCGGCTATTTATTTAACGATAAACGCCAGAATTATTCACGAACATAAAAACAAACCCCTACCTCGAAGAAGAATTCACGGAAGCTTGCATTGCGGAAGACGGTGTCGTGGGGGAAGGCTCTGTATACGATGGAAGAGTTCGTCCGAGGAAGAAATGGCGTTCCCTTTTCTTTGGCATGGAGACAAGGTGGTATGGAGTGTCGATGTTCTTCGCATTCTCCAAGGAGGAAGATGAAGTTATTCTAAGTGTAGAACTCTCCCTCTCTCAAATCTCCACACAACACATAAACCAAAAATAAAATAAGGCTTCGCCTTATTTTATTTACACATTCCAACATTTTTAAATTTCGAAATTGAATTCACCTCATTAATTACATCTTGTGTTGTCAAAATTAAGGGGTGTAAGTTGGCATCATTTAATGTGGAAGAGGAGTTAGGGAAATGAAGGGGTGGGGATCATGTGGGGCCCACATCACTAATATCCTATCAAGAGGATTTAGGTTCAAGTGGGTCCCACTTAACTCCCTCACATGGGGTTAAACAACTTGGATGTGAAATAGAAATTGTGACACAATATTTATTTCAATTTAAACATAATATATTTTTTTAACAACTCTTCCCGAGAAAAATCAACTCCATAAAAGGTCTACCTAAGCAATTACCCGTGCTGCGGTTTCATCGGTGCCCTCGGATTTCAATTCCGAGCACCAGTTCAAAAGTTAGGAAAACTCGCTCATTCGTTCACTGAACGTACCCGAGCTAAACTTTAGAAATTGATTTTGGGCACACCAGACCTCAGAATCAGGTGTCGTCAGAAACTTCATAATCGTAAAATCCCAAAGAAATTAAGAAAAAAATTCCTTAAAATTTACAGGTATTTACACCTCCCATGAGAGGTTATGATGTGGGGACCACCCGGGACTAAACCCCCTAATAATGGCAGGAGCGGAAAACCTCTCAACTCCCCTCATTAATGAGGGAGAGTCTCTCCACCCCCACCCCTTCTTTAATGGTGTCAACCCTTACTATCTTTTAATTATGACAACCTCATGAATTAATTATGTGGAGCCAACTTAATTAATTCACCCAATTTGAATTCTTATGCCAACGACTTAATAGATTTTATAATATATTATTTTTAGCTACCTTTTCTTTTGTTCGTAAAGGGGGAAGGAGCTTTTGAGAGAAAATATATCTCCAAAGAAGAACAAAGAACACATTCTTCCAATGAAGAATGCCGACAAGGATCATCTTTGACTTCTTCCTTGGAATCACCTTGCGGAAGCAAATGATGTGGGACGTCTTTGAAAACCAACTCTCTCTCCTAATTATCATCAATGAACAGATGCACGAGCCCGGGATTGGATGTGTGCGGCAGACGCGACGAATGACGACAACTTCATCTTCTTCCCTGAAACTCCATCAACGAACAATGAACAAAGGTAGGGGTTTAATTTTATTTAAGTATGATATTTTTACCTTGTTACTTTTCTTCCAAAACAAATAATGCGGACCAACTTATTATCAAGTTGATCCACAGATGTTTTTCCTTACGGGTTGGGAATATTTTGTTAATGAGAGATTATGGGAATTGATGTTTTTAAGATATCTTTCATGCTCATTATTTTCTTCATTCTTTTGAGCCAATTGATATCACCCTAAATGTGGAAGGGTTCCGACCAAACCAACGTGGTTCAACCCCTCTACCGAAATTCATTGTGATGTTCTTCGGCATAGCGACGAGGCTGCGAGATGACGAATGCAACAAAGGCAACGGCTGCACTACCCGTGGCCTACATGGCCCACACTGTCCACCGGCTTTGCCGCCCACCAGCTGCACCAGTCCAAGACGCACCACGCCCTGGCCATAACGGCCTTGGTTGCACCACACCCATGCCATGCCGCCCTAGTCATGCCCTCCGCCCGACTGAACCATCCAAACTGACCCCGGCCACCCCATCCGCCGGCCGAATCGGCTCGCCACCCCAGACTGAACCGCCTGCACCCTCTCGGATGCCCACGTCTCCCAGCCTCTTGCGCCCTCCCGGCTGCCAATGACCTCTCGTCCGATCCATACTCTCACGCTGGTCGCGGTGCCTCGGCCGAGACGGCCTACCGCTCCCCTCATGGTGCTCTCCAGGCTGAACCTCCCTCGCACTAACCCGCGGCCTGTCCACACCCTCGCGACCGGTCCGCGCTCCCATGGCCCTCCGTGACACGTTGCAGCCTGCTGGGCTAGGCCCAGCATGCTAGGCTGAACCTAACAGGCTGTCTGAGTCGACCCAGAACCAGTCGGCCCAAACTGGGTCAGGCCAGGTCGGTCGGACCGGGTCGGACCGACCGGGTCAGACCAGACCCAGGCCCACTACGACCCTTTACTTTATTTTGGACATATATTTGGAACTGGGTGTACATTTGATGAACCATCAGCAGCCCTGGTAATCTTGGAGCATGAAGGTCCATTTGAGTATACCCCACTAGTGTTTGGTGTATAGTTGAGATATGGTCAGGTTGGATGGCGCACGAATCCAACTAGTCCCCCAGGACTAAAAGGAAAATAACTCATAGACTGGGCGTCCGATTGACGCTCTGTCTATTGTGTTGAGACCTCTATGACATGGCAGATATTTGAGATACTTATATGTGAGACTTTTTGACAGTTGGAGTATCGAAAAGTAACTCGTGCAGTGGATCCTTCCAGAGATAAGCAGACAGATTGTAGAGACCTAGTAGCTAGCTGAGACTTGACGACTGTTGACCGATTGACTCGGAGTGATTTGATTATCCCAGTGGGGAGTGCCTAGTTGTAGTGACAGAACCATATTGGAGGAGCACCTGGTTGTGGTGGCTAATCTGTGATACTCGACAGGAGGAGTACCTCTGCAGGCTATTAGGGGGAGCATATGGTTGTGGCCGCTGACCCACGATGGGGAGCGCCTTGGTGACATAGAAGACCCACAGTACTCAACAGGATGGGTACCTCAATAGTCCAAGGATAGTGGTAAGAACATTGGTGTCACAACAAGACCACTGTACTCGACAGAGGAATAGTTCTCTAGAAGTCGTGGTTTGGTTAATGTGAATAAAAATCCTGGTTGAGCTGAGTGAGTGACTTTTTTGTTTTCTTCGTCTTTGAGATGGATTACTTGATAACTTAGGTATATGTATGGGCATATACCTAAGTGGGTTTATCTGTTGATTTCATACTTTTTGGTTTGTCCTTGTTGGATTTTGTGAGACCTTTAGGATCTTGGGGTCCTTACTGAGTATCGTTATACTCACTCCCGCACGGGCTATGCCTTCAAATCATTGTGTTGGATGTAGACGACAGACAGTGTTGACTGAGGCTGAGTGTACCAGGACTGGATGATACCTATAGGTGGACCTTATGGTGTGTTGGTACACGGAGGAGACATATGGATGTGGAGTGCTGAGGAGGTGATCTGTAACTACACTTTAGGTAGGAACCTCAGAGGATGCCCCAATGACTGTTTTTTTCCTATTTCCAAAGTTGTACTTGTACTTTCAGTTTCTTGTACTCTCCAGTTAGGCTTGTATTCTAGCCCATTTTTACTTACAATACTCACTTTTTGGTTATTCAGTTTACTCGTGATCATATCTAATATTTGTTTTTATAGGTTATAAATAAAATTCCTTCCCAGTTTTAAGGAATTACGCCTTTGGTTCTAGTCTCCAGCCCCTGGCCTATGGATGGTGGGCTTGGGGTAGTCACAACACGATCCCCAGGGGACGGGTCATGACAAATTGGTATCAGAGTAGTCGGTTCTACCATAGAACATAGGAATCTAATCCTTATTTTCTATGAAGAAATAGTGTTAAGAGTAGTTATTGTGTTTATTAGTTAATGGAGTCCAGTGTTGGTGTAGCAGCTGACGTATCCATACACCAGGACCCTGACATCAAATTTCTAACTCAGTGCACGAAAACATTGATTGAGTGTGTGTTTTCAAAAAATTTCTTTAAGTTAGCTCAACCAGGTCACCTCACCAGGTATAATATTTTGACTGTGTCACATCTGTTTCTTTTAGAATGCCTCCCCGTGGACGACCATCTAGATGATTGAGAGTTGTATGCACAGATAGCCCAACGAGCGACGAGGCCTCGGTGTAGGGCCCTTTTCCAGTGGAGGAACCAGCGGTATCACTTTCTGTTGGGCCACCAATACCTCTGGCCCAAGCAGCAGATGATGCACACCGCTTGAGCGCATTGCACGAGTTCCAGTGCTAGAGGCCACTCAGGTTCAGGGGAGAGATGGACCCATAGGCAGCTGAGAATTGGCTAGAGGTTGTGGTAAGTGTTTTCTGACTGGTAGGGACACCAGCCAACCTCATGGAGATTCTTGCTGCCAGCCTTCTATAGGAAAAAGTGAGCCGATGGTGGAGCTTAATGCTCCAAGTTCATGATGAGATGACACTTCTCTGGGCAGACTTCGAGAGCCTATTTCGGGCAATGTTTTTTCCAGAGACTCTCCGCGCAGTGTACATACAGGAGATACTTCGTCTACAGCAGGGCATCATGACTATAGCTCAGTACTCAGTGAGGTTCACAGACCTCTCATGCTACTCCAACGATATGGTACGGGACCCATCTTCAGGGCCCAGGCCTTCAAATAGGAACTCAGGTGGGAGATCACAGCTTCGGTGATCTCACTCAGCATCCTGACGCATGAAGGGGTGTCAGAGAGAGCCCTCCTAGTAGAGAGTTTCCTTGATGAGCAATCCTCAACAGTGAGATCCACCACCAGTTGACACATAGAAGAGTCTTCTACTGCTAGCAGTAGAAAGATGTCATAGAGGTCCAAGAGGACCAGACCTATAGGTGGACAACAGCATGACTCTGGATCGGTTTTGCGGGGCACCCGGAGTAGAGACATATATGGCCAGAGCGGGAAGTGTTCCCCATGCGGCATACAGGGTCACATGGCTTGTGACTATCCGACCCACCATTCGGATGATCAGCAGACAGTCGAAGCACCACCCTGGAAGAGACAAAGATTCAATCGAGGCGGTCTGTAGGGAGCAGGTGGATGTGGCAGAGGATTTGGCCATGCAGATAAAGGTGGATGACATTTCGAGGTGTTACCACCACCACAACTAGGAGGTCCACCCCGACCATAGGGAGTAGGTGGAAAGGGATGATCTAAGCTCTAGGAAGATGAGGCATATGATCATGGTGCTTTAGAGATGATTCGAGGTATGATCTATGTCTACTCCACCGTAGCTACAATTCATATAGACCCAGGATCCAGTCACTCTTTCATTTCCACTGCCCTCGTTCAGAGCTCAGAGATCTTGATGGATCTGTTGGATCAATCCTTATGGCTAGAGACTCCTATATGAGCGTATTCAACGATTACGCGCTAGTTCAGGCAGTGTGAGATTACTCTAGGAGGTGAAAACATTGGATGTGGTCTCCTAGTAGTGGCGTCGAAGCCTTACGATGTCATCTTGTATGTGGATTGGTTATCTACAGTCCATTCTCAGATAGACTATATTAGGCGCAAAGTGTGGAGTGTCCATACGGATGAGACTAGGTTTACCTTCACCGGTGAGAAGGGAGCCTTTGTAGCATAGGATGGACTTTCTCGGAGGAGAGTGCAGCTGATCACTCACCAGTTGGCTACCCTTACCCTCAGAAGAGTTAATGTGGAGAGTCTGAGATATCCTGCAGTGGTGGACCAGTACAAAGATGTTTTCCCTGATGATGTCCCAGGTCAATCTCCTCACAGAGAGGTGGACTTTTACATTTACTTGTACCCCAGGATGGCATCGATATCTACACCAGCATATCGGAAGGCTCCTGTGGAGCTTCGTGAGATGCGAGTACATCTAGAGGGATTACAGGGGAATGGATTCATCTGGCCCAGTGTTTCTCCCTAGGCAGCCCCAATTTTGTTCTCCATGAACGTAGATGGGAGCTTGAGGCTTTGTGTTGACTATCGGCACTTGAACCATGTGACTGTGAATAACAAGTACCCACTCTCGAGGATTGACGAACTCTTTGATCAGTTGAAGGGATCACAGTGGTTCTCGAAGGTAGGCCACAGATCAGGCTATAAGCAGCTCAGAGTTTGAGATGAGGATGTGTAGAAGACAGCCTTCAGATGTCTGTACGACCACTTTGAGTTCTTGGTTTTTCCATTCTGAATAACCAATGATCCAGCAATGTTCATGGGACTCATGAATCGGATCTTGCAGCCACACCTTGGTCGCTTTGTTATAGTCTTCATCGATGACATTTTGATCTACTCATATACTGAGGAGGAGCATTACTACCATTTTCAGGTAGTACTAGACACACTCTGAGAACACTAGCATTATGGTAAGATCCCTAAGTGCCAGTTCTGGATCCGAGAGGTTCACTTTCTTGGACATGTCATCTCGGAGGCTATATTTTTAGTGGATCCAGTGAATATTGAGGCGGTACTTTCTTGTGAGCCACCCAGGAGTGTGGCGGAAGTACGAAGTTTCCTGGGTTTGACCGGATACTACCGGAGATTTGTACCAGATTTCTCCAGAGTATCAGCACCACTAACAGCCTTGACGAAGAAGGGGAAACCCTTTGTGTGGTCAAAGAGATGCCAATAGAGATTTTAGGAGCTAAGTCAGAGGCTGAATAGTGCCCCCATGTTTATGCTTCTAGATGAAGGCGTTGGGTACATAGTCTACTATGACGCATCAGGGACCAGACTTGGAAGTGTCTTAAAGAAGGAGCGAGTAGTGATATTTTATGTTTCTTGTCAGTTGAGACATCATGAGAATAACTATGATACCCATGACTTGGAGCTAGAAGCAGTGGTCTTCTCCTTGATGATGTGATGACACTATCTGATTGGAAAGTGTTTTACCGTGTAATCTGATCACAAGTGTCTCTGGTATATCTTATCTCGGAAGGACCTAAACCTGAGACAATGGTGTGGGATTGAGTTCCTCTAGGACTATGACTTCAAAATAGTCTATACTCTTGGGAAGGGGAAAGTTGATGCAGATGCACTCAGCAGGAGATCTGGTATATAGCTACTAGGCGAGGAGATAGAGCATCTGGCTTCTTTACAGATATCCATTGTGGATAGAGATGGAGTAGCCTTCCTTGAGTCTCTTACAGTCACTCCCCAACTTCTTTATTGAGTCAGGGAGGCGCAGCGTGGGGATACTAGCTGCGACACACGATGTGCTCATATATCCACATAACAGGAACTTGATGGATTTTCTGAAGGTGGGGAGCACGTCATCCTCTTCAGAGGACGTACTATGGTACCAGTGTCACTTCCAGAGGAAGTGTTGATGGAGTTCCACACATCCCCTCTAGCGGTACATCCAGGATTGGAAAAAAATGTACCAGGATATTCAACGATATCATTGGTGCCCGGGAATGAAGAAAGCGTTTGGAGAGTTTGTCTCTCGATGCCTCACTTGTTAGCAAGTGAAGGCGGAGCATCAGGTACCAGCAGGCTTGTTTCAGCCTTTGGAGGTCCCAGAGTGGAAGTGGTATGGGATATCCATGGACTTCTTTATAGGACTTCCATGTACATCCAGTGGTCATGACTCGATTTGGGTGATCGTCAACTGACTCACCAAGTCAGCCCACTTCCTACCAATCAGAGAGCAGGGTTCAGTAGTGAGATTGGGATGCCTCTATATATAGAAGATTGTGTTGCTACATGGAGTACCTTTGACGATTGTCTTCGATCGTGACACACGCTTTACTTCCCGTCTGTAGAAGGGGTTGTAGGAAGCTTTCGGGACGTAGCTTCATTTGAGCACTGCCTTCCATCCTCAGACGGATGGTCAGACTGAGTGGATCATTCAGACCCTCGAGGACAAGCTACGTGCTTGTGCCCTTGACTTCCATCATAGCTGGGAGGACCAATTACCTTTGGTGAAGTTTTCATACAACAACATTTATCACTCCACCATTGGGATGGCTCCTTTTTATGCGTTGTACGAGCAACCTTGCAGATCACCTTTGTGTTGGACAGACCCAGGGGAGTCATCACTGGTGGGACCAGAGATGGTACGGGATACCATAGAAAAGGTGCAGATCATCCAGGTGTGAATGAAGACTGCAAAAAGTAGACATTCATTGTATTATGATAGGATACGGAGACCTCCAGAGTTTGAGGATGGCGACCACGTCTTTCTATGGGTCTCACCCCAACAAGGTCTACGGAGATTTGGCTGAGGTGTTAGGTTATCTCCGAGATTCATCGGACCTTTTCAGGTCTTCAGCAGAGTTGATGAGGTGTCATACCGCTTAGCTCTTCCACCTCAGTTGCACCGGATGCATGACGCCTTCCATTATCCCAGCTGAGGAGATATGTGCATGACCCTTCTCACATCATCAACCATAGAGAGCAGGACATCGATGATGGGGAGACTTTTATTGAGGTTCCTGTAGAGATTGTGGATCCACAATATTAGGTCCTTTATGGACGGTCGATACCTCTGGTGCACCTTCACGTGTAGCATGGGAACCTCCAAGAGAGCACATGGGAGTGGGAGGCTCAGATGCGTGCTCAGTACCCCCACTTGTTCCCTTAGTTATGAGTTATATCTTACGGGGACATAAATCCATGAGGTGGGGAGAATGTAAAGACCTGTAATTTCCATGTAATTTTTTTTAATTAAATGAGAATTTTACGAATCCGCTAAACTTGACGGTGCAAGATTCTGAGGCCTGGAGTGCCCGGAATAAATTTCTGAAGTTTTGTTCGGGTTTGTTCAGCAAACGTACGAGTGAGTTTTTATAACTTTTGAACCGGTTCTTAGAATTGAAATATGAGGGCACTGTTGAACTTGCAGAACTGATATTCACTTAAGAAGACTTTCACCTTGATGGCAGTTGGTCGAGGGTGGAAGATATTTTTTGGGTTTTTTGGAGGGAATAATATAATAGAATAAACGCATGTTTTGTTGTATTTTTTTGTTATAACCACCCAAGTAGAAGTTGGAGGTGGGGAACAACACATCTTAACCACCCATGAGATATTTTGGTGGTGGGGCCCACCTGAACCTAACCTCTCACGAGAGGTTACGATGTGGGTACAACCTGGGACTAAACCCCCTAATAATGGTGGGAGAGGAAAACCTCTCAACTCCCCTCATTAATGAGGGAGAGTCTCTCCACCCCTCACCTATAATGGTGTTAACCCTTCATTTCTTTTAATTATGCCAACCTCATGAATTAATTAAGGGGATCCAACCTAATTAATTCACCCAATTTGAATTCTTATGCAAACGACTTAATAGATTTTATAAATCTATAATTATTGTCTACCTTTTCTTTTGTTGGAAAAGGAGGAAAGAGCTTTTGAGAGAAAATCTCTCACCAACAAAGAACGAAGAACGTGTTCTTCCAATGAAGAATGCCGACAAGGAGCGTCTTCGACTTATTCCTCGGAATAAACTTTTGGAATCAACCGACATGGGACATATTTGATAACCGACCCTCCCTCCTAATCATCATCAATGAACCGATGCATGAGCTCGGGATTGGAAGGGTTCGGAGGACGCGATGAACGACAAAAACTCTATCTTCTTCCCTACGACGCTGTCAATGAACTACGAAAAAAGGTAGGGTTTAATTTTATTTAAGTATGATATTTTTTTGTTGTAACTTTTCTTCCAAAACAAAGAACACAGACCATCTTATTATCATGTTGATCCGCATATGTTTTTCCTTGCAGGTTGGGAATATTTTATTAATGAGGGATTTTGGGAATTGATGTTTGTATGATATCCTCCACGCTCCTTCTTTGCTTCATTCTTGTGAACCAATTGCTATCACCCTAAATGAGGAAGGGTGCGGACCAAACCAATGTGGTCTAACCCCTCCATCGATCTTCTTTGTGATGTTCTTCGGCATGGTGATGAGGCGACGAGATGACGAATACGACGAAGGAAACAACCACAATACCCACAGCCTTCGTGACCCACACTGCCCACCGGTCGCGCCGCCTGCTGGCCAAATCGGTCCGAGCCGCGCCATGCCCCAACCGAATTGGCCTCAGCCATGCTGCACCCTAACCGTGCCACCCTGGTCACACCCTCCGCCCGATCGAACTAGTCTTAACCACCCCATCCGCCGGCCGAACCGGCTCTGCCGCCCCGAGCCGAACCACCCACGGCCTCTCGGCCACCCGTGCCTTCCGACCGTCCGTGCCCTACCGGCCACCCATACCTCCCTGCCACCCGCGCCCTCTCGGCCGAGCCGACCTCCCACGCCCCTCACGGTGCCCCGTCTGAGCCAATTGACTACACCCCTCATTGATCTTTGGTCGAATCGGACCACACCCTCGTGGAGCCCTCTGGGCCGAACTGCCATCACACCGACCCGCGGTCGGCCCACGCCCCCGCGACCATTCTGTGCTCTTGCGGCCCTCCGCGGCCCCTCCCGGCCTGTTGGGATGGGACCAGTGGGCCAGGCCAAGCCTAATTGGTTGGACCACCTAACGAGCAAGGCCAGACCCAACAGGTCAGGCCGGGTTGACCCAGCTAGGTCGGTCCGACCAGGTCGGACCGGACCTGGGCCCACTACAACCCTTTTATTTTCTTTTTGTCATATATTTGGCACCAGGAATCCATTTGACGAACTTTCAGTGGAACTGGTAATCTTAGAGCATGAAGGTCCCTTTGAGTATACCCTACTAGAGTTTGGGGTATAGTTGAGATACGATCTGGTTGGATCGCGCACAAATCCAACCAGGCCCTCAGGACTAAAAAGCTATTAACTCACAGACTAGGCATTCGATTGACACATAGTCTATTTCGTTGAGACCTCTATGACATGGAAGACCTTTGAGATACTTCTACATTGGAAATTGTGACTGTTGGAGTATCGACCAGTTTCTCGTGTAGCGGATCTTTCCAGAGACGAGCGGACAAAGTGTGGAGACCTAGTAGCTGGGTGAGACTTGGCAACTGCCAACCGATTGACTCGGAGTGACTCGACTAGCCCAGTGGGTAGTGCCTAGTTGTGGAGGCAGACCCACGATGGAGGAACGCCTGGTTGTGGCGCCAGACCCATGGTACTCGACGGGAGGAGTACCTCTGTAGGATTTAGGGGGAGTGTTTGGTTGTGGCGGCAGACCCACGGTGGGGAGCACCTTGGTGACACAATAGACCCATGATACTCGACATTAGGAGTACCTCAGCAGTCCAAGGTTAGTGGGTAGCACCATGGGGTCACGACAGGACCACTGTACTCCACAGAAGCGGAGTTCTCCCACAGTCGTGGTTTTGTTAATGTGAATACAAATCCTGGTTGAGCTGAGTCAGTAACTTTTGTTTTTTCCTCATGTTCGAGATGGATTACATGATAACTTAGGTATATATATGGGCATATACCTAAGTGGGGTTATCTGTTGATTTCATACTTTTTGGGTTATACTTGTTGGATTTTGTGAGACATTGAGGGTCTCGAGGTCCCTACTGAGTATCATTATACTCACCCCTACACGGGTTATGCTCCCACCTCGTTGTATTGGATACAGACGACGGACATCACTAACCGTGGCTGAGATTACCAGGACTGGACAGTACCCGGAGGTGGAACTTACAGTGTGTTGGTACATGGAGGAGACGGACGGACGTGGAGGGATGAGGATGCGATCTGTACCTACCCTTCAAGTATGAACCTTGGAGGATGACCCAATGGTTGTTTTTTTCCTATTTCCTCAGTTGTACTTGTACTTTCAGTTTCTTGTACAATCTAGTTGGGCTTGTATTCTGGCCCCTTTTTACATACTGTACTCACTTGTTGGTTATTCAGTTTACTCGTGATCGTGTCTTTTGTGTGTGTTTACAGGTTATAAAGGCAATGCCTTCCCAGTTTTTGGGAATTTCGCCTTTGGTGCTAGTCATCAGCCCATGGCCTATAGAAGGCGGGATTGGGGAAGTCCTGGCATAGGCCCCAGGGGATGGGTCGTGACACTGTTGGAAGTTGCGGGTTTTTGTAAACTGAAGAAGGCAAAGTCACTGGTTTCTTGGAGAAGATATGGAAACAATGAACCCCCCCCCCTAACCGTATATCGTGGAGAAGAATGAGATGTCAGATAGATTAAATAAAAAAATTAAATTAATAATAAGAACTAAGCAATAATAATAAATATAAAATATAAAGTAAAAATCTTAATAATAAGTAATTACTAAAAATAATAATAAAGTAATTTAGAAATATAGGAACTAATTTAATAAAATAATCAAATGAATATTAAATTATAATTTTAATAATTTAATCTATTATAATCTAAATAAATAAATTAATAACATTTATAATAATAATAAATTAAAGTATTAAAATAATTAAATTAAATTTAAATATAAAAAACTAAAATATTAACCATAATTTATAAATGAAATTAAAATAAACTAATCTAATTAATTTAAAATAGTAAATACATTAAGATTTAAAATAATAATAAATTTAATAACTGTGTTAATTAAAATTAACATTAATAATTATAATAAATAAAATAAATAAATAACTTGATAAAGTAATATATTTAAATATTATTTAGATAATATTATATAACATTTTCTATAATAATGTTAATTAAATAATTTAATTATAGTTCTAAATAAAATAAAATGATAAATAAATTTATAACAAATAATTATTAATATAAATTAAATAACATTTAATCTTAAATTAACGAAATTGTATATTATTTATTTATAAAAGTTAACGCTTTTTATTAACGTTGAATTATTTGTTTTCTTTTTTAACTATGAAGGATCATACCAATGTCAAAAACACATCCAAGTTCTTTCAACTAACTCACACATAGTTAGTTATATATGTTTTGCTCGAATAATGTGTGTTACATCAATAATACATGTGTGTGGTGCATAGATGAAGAACAATTGAAGTTGGAGAAAAACAAGGGGTGGCATGCAACTGATGATAGGAAGTTTGAAAGGGAGAAAACATAATAGTAGTTGGAGGGACTCACAACTGAAGATTCATCTATCGTAGAAAGAGCAGATCAAATCCTTTAGAACCTTAGAGAACCTCTTCCTGGAGATCTGAGAACTAGTAGTGTAACACCAAATTATTCATAAGGGAGTTCTCTATCTCCTCTATTTCTTTTAATTCCATATTTTGTAGTCAAATTTTTTTAATTTCATCAATGAATATGTTAGTTAGCTAAATCTTTGAGTTCATGGAATTGTTTAGTTCTACTAGTTATCTATTATCATCCTTTTAATATATCATTTTAATGTGTTCAGAATTAGTAAAAAATATCAATTCTAAAATCATGTAACTGCATCGTGCCACCAACATTTGATACTCAATTCCATGATCGTTTGGTGAGAGTGATCATGGATACATTTTCTAAAACAATTAATTCAAACTGAAAAATTCAAAACTAATGGTGAGTATGTTCTGTTGTCATTTTCTAAAACATTTAACTCTGAGATCGATCAATTTGAGTGAATTATCTTTTATCAAGGGAATTAATTCATAATCTTTTTGGTAATGCTTGCAATCATATTTTTGAAAAGGAAATATTTTAAACTAGTAGAATAGAGTTTTCCCCTAGGCACTTCATTTTGATTGTTCATCTATCAGCATTCTATATTTTTGTAACTTATTTTTTTTCAAACTATTTCATGCTTCAACATAGTTTAGAACAAAAATAGAAACAAAAATTGGTGTTAATTTATAGCCTTATAAAAAAATAATAAATAACTAAAACCACTCCCATTGCTTACTATAGTGGCATTCTTAGAAAAAAAAATTGGTCACCATCCTTCCCTGTGGGTTTGACCTTGCTTACCACATATACAGCAGTAGTAGGACATATAAATTATAAACTTTTACCCAATTTTAATGATAGTTGAGAATTACCCAATTTCCCCAAAGCCTTCATTATTGATAATAGAACACACATTAAGAAATAAAAATTTAAGGCTTTAATGGAAAAGTGTAGTTGTGTTCATAATACTAGAAATACTTATCATCCACACTCTAGTGGAAAAGTGGGAATATGAAATAAGGAGCTAAAAAAAGTTCTTGAAAACAATGTCACAATCTCTATAGATCTGCTTTCAAGTCCCTGGTGAGAGAATATTTCTTAAGTTGATTGAGCTAGATGAGATAAGGAGAGAGAGTTCTGATAATTCAAGAATACACAGAGAGAGTACTAAAATATTCCATGATTCTATCATTCAAAACAAGGAGTTCAAACCTGGATAGAAGGTACTCCTTTTTAATTCTACATTAAAACACTTTCCTATAAAACATAATTCCATGTGGTCCGGACCTTTTACTATGGTTAGATTTCTTAATAATGGATTTTTTGAGATAGTTGGTGAGCAGAGTAAACCCATTCTAGTTAATGGTAATAGAGTTAAGTTGTATTTTAAAGGACATCCAAAGGGCTTGGTTGCCTTCATTATGTATGAAAAATGATTCTGAATAAAATGTGGCTGAAGACTTTAAAACTTAGCATTGAATGGGAGGCAACCCATGGTTCTTTTTTTTTCCTTTTCTTGTTTAATTTTTGTCTTTGAATAAAATTTTCTGTGTATACTCTATTTTTTTGAAATTCATGTTGTTGTTTTGTTCTTGGTATTCTTGTTCTTGAATTAGGAATGATGTTACTGTTGTGCCAATAAAGGAGTTAAATTCCCATACTAGAGGACTAATGATAAAATTTGATTCAATGGAGTACTCTACTCTTAGTATACGTTCATATTTTCAAACCCTTTTAATTTAATAAAAATTCACTGATAAAACAAATTTTTACTGTTATCGGTGAGTCACTGACTCGCCGATGCACCTGAGCCTTCGATACACTACTGCCAGTGACTCAATGGTAGTGTTTTCGGTGACTCAATAGTTGTACTATCGGTGACTTAGTTAACGTTACCTAAAAAATTTCTACATGTACAGGGAATAAATTCTACTGCATAACATGAAATTTCTAAAATTATGCAGCTTTATATTTTGTACTGGATGTTTTTGTTGCATGTTAGTAAGCTGATTAAAAAATTCTACACATTCCTCCTCATTGAAAATGGAGTTTCAATAGTTTAATATCATCACTGTTTAAAACTAAGTGTGGGGGGTACATTTAGGTTGGTTATTTTTTATCTTTTTGAATCTGATTTTATCTGTTTGGGGTTTTTAGAAAGAATTTGTATTCCCTATTGAACATATTATTGAACCTAATTAGTTAAACTACTATACCCAATTCACTGTGCACCCACTTGTTTCACAAGTAATTGTTTGATCTGTAATGAAAATTATTGTCACTTCCTTCATGGAAAATCACGTGAACCTGCAACTATAAACTAATATTTGTTCGAAAAAATATTTTTGAACTTTAATTAGACCTTATATACATCATAAATCTACTTAATTTTAATTCTGGTTTGAACATTAACTATTAAATTGTTCTTCTACACATTTGGAATTCATCTTTGAGGAGAAATTTGGGTTTTAAGTGTGGGGGAGGGGGTCAATTATGGAATGAGATAATCAGTACTTAATTAAAGACCATCGAGTTCCACTTCTCTTTAAACTTTTTTTAAAAAAAATGGTAAAAAAATTTCAATTTTTCAAAATTCATACATAATTTTAGGCTTCGCTGTTTCTCAAATATTTCTTGCCTAAGGACGGTTCCTTTCTAGAAATTAAGATCTACTTTGAATTTGAAATTATTGTGGGGGAATAATTGTTGAGTGAATAATGTTTAAGTGTGGGGGAATTTGACGTGGCCTTAAAAACACATAGTTTTTCACATCTTTTAATTTAGTTTTTTGTGATATAGTTAATTAATATTTCAGTTTTTGATAAGTAATTACAATTTTACATTTTTATAATTAAATATATTAATTAATAAATTTTTATAATTAATAATGTAATTTTAGTCTTTATAATAATTAATTTAGTTTTAGTAGTTTTTCTAGTCATTTAATTTACTAATTAGTTTAGTAATCATAATATTCTTGACTGTTTATTAATATGAAATATTTATTATTATTAATCAATTAACCTTTTTATTTATATTTATTTAATTTGGTCTTTAATTTTAACACCTCGTATTTTAATCTTTATTAAATAAAAAAATAAACAAATTAAATGATTACTTATATATACTTATTTTAATTTGATTTGTCAGTATTTAATAATTGATGCCCTTTAGATTTAATTTGACTATTCTATTTAATAATTTGCTAAGTTTTGAATTCAATTTTAGTTTTTAAGTTTTAATTTGTTAAATATTATGTGTATTTATAATAGTCTGTTTTACCACTGTTGGTGACTCATTGAGTCTCTAACATACCACTTTAACTATCAGTAGCATGTGTGCTACTAAAACTGTATATTCTATAATGTCGGTGACTCAATGAGTCATCGATGTAATTCACTCTTCCTCATTGTTAAATAAATTTTAGCTTTAATCTTTTATTTTAATCTTTTCAAATTAGTTTAATATAAAACTACTTTATTAATTAAATTTGTTTAAGAATAATAAAATTCTATAAGTTGAATGTATGGTTTCCATTTAAATAATAATCTGGCTTCTTTTTTTTAGTTGCCTTTGAGTATACACCACCAACGTGTTGATGTGCTGAAGCAGCTAAATCTCAGACTCTACTCGCTATCGTTGAACAGCTCGCCGATGGAGTTCTTTATTGTTGATGTAGATGAGGAGGAGTCCTGTGCCATGGTAGATGCTCGCAACTATCGTTATTTCATATTAATAGGCATGAACCACCGATTTATAGTGTCCAATCAGCCGCTTGATGTTTCTTCATGAAGAGGACTGCTGGTCGCTGTTAGTTTTGGTAACTCGAAGGAGGTGAAGTCACTAGTTTCCCAGAGAAGAGATGGAAACCAGTAAAAACCCCCACTCCTTGGAACTATGTCATGGAGAAGAAGGAGATGGGGGTATATTAAAGAAAAAATATTAAAATAATAATAAAAATTAAACGAAAATAATAAATAAATAATAAATAATAAAAATCAAAATAAATAATAATTAACAAATAAATAATAAATTAATTTATAAATATAAGAACTAATTTAAAAAAATAATCAAATAAATATTAAATTTTAATTTATTAATTTAATCTATCATAATCTTAATAAATAAATTAATAACATTTATAATAATAATATAATAAATTATTAATATAAGTAAATTAAATTTAAATATATAAAATGAAAATATTAACAATAATTTATAAATAAAATTAAAATAAACTAATATAATTAGTCTAAAATAGTAAATACTTTAACATTTAAAATATTAACAAATTTAAAAACTTTGTTAATTAAAATCAACATTAATATTTATAATAAATAAAATTAATAAATAACATGATAATATAATAAATTTAATTAATATTTAGTTAATATTATATAAATTTTTCTATAATAATTTTAATTAATAACTTTATTTAGAGTTATAAATAAAATAAAATGATTAATAAATTTATAATAAATAACTATTGATATAAATTTAATAATATTTAATCTTAAATTAACTAAATAGTTGATTATTTATTTATAAAAGTTAAAACTTTTTATTAATGTCGAATTATTTATTTTCTATTTTAACTATGCAGGTTCATACCAAATTCTGAAACACATCCAGGTTCTTTCAACGAACTCACATGGAGTTAGTTACATGAGTTTCACTCAAACAACGTGTATTGCATCAATAAATACACGTGTGTGGTGCAGATGTGGAGAACACTTGAAGTCATTGGAAAAAGGGGTGACGTGTAGTAGATGATAGGAAGTTTAAAATGGGGAAAACATAGCAGTATAGGGAGGGACTCACAACTGACAATTCATCTTTCGGAGAAAGAGCGGAGCATATCCTGGAGAACCTTGGAGAACCTCTTCATCGATATCTGAGAACTAGTAGTGCAGCACCATAGTATTCATAGGGGATTTCACTATCTCCTTTGGTTCTTCTAAATTCCATATATTGTCATCAAATGTTTTTAATTTGATGAATTAATTTTTTAGTAATCTGAATCTTTAAGTTCGGGGAATTTCTAGTTCTACTGGTTATCTTTTATCATAATTTTCAAATATCTTTTTAATGTGTTCAGAATTGATCGAAAAAATCAATTCTAAATTCATTTAACTGCATCATTACACCAACATTAAATTTTCAATTCCATGATAATTCGGTGAGAATGATCCTGGA
The DNA here is from genome assembly GCA_963277665.1 of Viscum album. Taxonomy (NCBI): domain Eukaryota; kingdom Viridiplantae; phylum Streptophyta; class Magnoliopsida; order Santalales; family Viscaceae; genus Viscum; species Viscum album. Next base: position 2,041,022,210 of record OY728142.1, on the reverse strand, counting down.
TACATTTTCTAAAACATTTAATTCAAAATGAAAACTTTAGAAGTAACAAAAAGTATGTTCTGTTGTCATTTTCAAATATTAATCCTGATGTTCATCCTTTTTTGGAGTGGAGAACTCTAAGATTGATCAATCTAAATGACTTAACTCCTAGTGAGGGAATTTAGTTAGTCTTTTATTGGTAACTCTTGCAATCATATTTGTGAAAAACAAATATTTTAAACCATTAGAATATAGTTTTCCCCATAAACATTATTCTGATTCTTCGTCTACCAGCATTCTATATTTTTGTTCCTTAATATTTTCAAATTATTTCCTATTTCAAACTATTTTAGAACAAAAATAAAAAAATAGTGTTACTTTATAACCTTATAAAAACATAAATAAAGATATAAAGGTAAAAAGTCTACTCCCACTACTTACAACAGTGGGATTCTTTGAAAGGAATTTTGCCACCATCCTTCCATGTGGGTTCGACCCTACTTACCACTTATATAGTAGAAGTAGGAGGTATAAATTTTAAGCTTCTACCCAATTCCAATGACAATTGTTCATTACATATTCAACCCACAAAAGTCATTTTGGACTAAATAAATGTATATCATCACAATGTTTAATGTGACAATAACTGATTAATTAATTGTACATAACATGGTAATGAATAAAATAAAATGAATAATAAACATGAAATTTTTTATTAAGAAATTAAATAATTAACAAATATTAATTATTCAAGATCATAGGGAACATATGTAACAGGTTGAACTCTAGGTAATAGATACATTACATTAAAAACATCAAGCTAAATGTTTTCATGCGTTTTTTAAAATATTTTTCCTATATGTACACATTTTAAATAATGTTCAGTTAATGTATTTATATATACATAAATAAATCATAAAGGAAATTTTATGTTTATTTTAATTTTATTTTGATTTTTTTTAAAATTAATATTTTTATGGAATGTTTTGTATTTCTTTATAAAAGGCTAAAAGAATGTTCTATTTTAATTTATACAACAATAATTAATTTTCCCAACTCTATAACCATTTTTGATGATTGGATTCCTTTATAATATTCCCTTTTTTCTTCAAATAAAAATCCTCCTTCCCATTTTTATGTGAATTTTACAATTCAATAATGTTTTTTATACAAAGGGATATATCGATATTTGAAACATTTTTATTATTGGTGCAATGAATATTTTTATGTTGCAAACATCTATGTATTCTATTATTGTTCTTGGAAATTGTTTATTATGATTTTTGGTTCTATTATAAACCAATGGTATATGATCCCATGATATTTTTCCAATGAATTGGGTAAAGGTTCAAATTTAACATATTTGGTTTCTACTAAAAAATTGTGTAAATTTTCCATGAAGTTTATCTTATTGGTAACTTTGAAGGTTATTTTATGTGTAACTATGAAAGTTATTTTAAGTGTAACCATGAAGGATATTTCATTTATAATAGTGATATTAAAATGATTCCTTGGGTTCATATATGATTTATCTATTATTTCAACTGGTTTTTAAGAAAATATAACAATTCCATATGGTAAGCTAATTAGCTTATGTTTATGGGAAAGTACATGCTAATCTTTAAGGGTGAAACTTATTACTTTGTGAAAAAAATTTGATGTTTTTTTCAGGATTATAAGAAACCTTTCTCAATTTTATTTTTCCTTTAGGATTTATTATTAAATGAATTATAATAGATTTGGGAAGATAAGTTGATTTATTTGGAAAGAAAATATTTATTTTGAAGCCAAAATATTATTTTGGAATGGATTTTTTTATAATTATTCATGGACTAATGGTTTCTTTCTTTATTTTTATGTAACTTACTGAGTTTTTATGCTCTTATTAAATTTTAAAATGTTTTCAAATGGGTTTATGTTTGAGTAGTGTCAAGGATGAGGTCAATAATTGTTTTAAAGATATTTTTTTAAGATAACTTGCTATATATTAAATTTTTTTGTTTTATGGGTAAAATGCATACTAAGTAGAAGTTTAAAATTTTTAACATATGGGTCTATTACATAATATTTATGGACTAACTCTCTAAATATATTAACCTAAAATATCATTGGTGATGTTATAAAGTGAATTCTAGTTTACTATCACCAGAATATGTAAGTTATATGGCCACTCACTTGTATTATATATTTTCTTAATGCTCACAGATGTAATTTAACCTCTTGTATCATAGACATAGTTATGATAATAATTTAATTAATAACTTAAATAATACCCATTTTCTTCCATACTTTCAATAAATATTAAGTCCCTACAAAAATTCTTCATATTTTACACATCATTTGTTTATTTTCAAAATCATATGTGATAGTTTCGTAATGGTGTCCATATCATTATTCAACCTGTGCTCACTATTACTAGGTAATTATAGTTACTTATGATAATGTTTTTCAATTATTTAATATGTTCCAATATCCTTTCATGAGTTTTTTTTGCATTTATCCTTGATAAAGAAATTGATAAGAATTATGTTCTGGTAATTCTTAAAAATCGATGTGTGTTTTCTTAATTAATAAATTAATTATTGATATAACATCTTCATAAAAAAAATAATAAAACATTATTTACTTGCTGATATAATATATAACATTAATTATGTTCCATTATTCATTAATGAAATAAATTCATAGTATTGATCAAGTAGGTGGTTAAACCGATCTAAACATAGAAATTCCCTTTTTTAATGATTGATTATGATGTGGTTTTGTTATAATATGTTTGTACCTAAACCATAATTATCATATGTTGTTTTTATATTTCTGATATGTCATAATTAAAATAATGTACAATTGAAAGTAATGGTTATGAAATTATCATACAATTTGAGTAAAAGTATATCCTGTTAGTATGTTTATTTTAAATTATTAAGTTAAAAGTGGACATTTATTAATAATATCAACAAAATGTTCTAAAATTTTTCATAACATAACACTAATGATATCAAAAAAAATCATATTTATACTTTAATACCATCCTTATAATGTGGTTAAAGAAAATGATACATGTTACATCTTGGAGGGAATAGTTTTTACAAAGCATGAACAACAGTTTTTTTCTAGATGGATAGGGTATATAAATAAAAAATGATAATACCCTTAATATAGTAACCATAATTTATATAAATTATACTGATGATATTATATTAGTGTGTCTTCAATAAATTTTAAAGATGATAATTTGGAATAAAACTAAGTAGTTGTTAATACCCATGTTAGGGACATGAATGTTTTGTGAAGTCTCTTTTTAAATTAAGGCCTTGTGATAACTAATGGTGTGAAGAGTAATTTTTTGGAATAGTATTCTATGAGGAGAAACATTTTCTTATTTACAAAGATAAATTTTAAGTATAGTTGAGTCTTGAAGTGGTGAAGATGTTACCGTTTTATAATTGAAAACAAGGGTATTTTTGGAAATACATATTTAATTAAAATAATTTAATTTCAATATTAAATGATCAATGGATTCAAGAATCATTAAATAAAGAATAAGGGTGATTTTGGGTCGATCCACACCTCAACCATCTCTTGGGAAACAATTGATTAACTTATTTCTTCATTTCCCCCTTAGTAAAAGACTTTTTAAAATTTTTACTTTTATCCATTGTAACAAATATTAAACATTGGTAATTAAATTTAATGATAAAAATAAAATTTTCTTGATTAAAAAATTTGAACATTAATATTTCAAATTTGAAAACCATTTTACATGATAATATTTCTTTAGGAATGAAAGGTTAATTCTATAATATAAATAGATAAAATTGTGAAACTTTTTTATAATTTTTTTAAGCTTTAAATTTTTATATGAGGTAAAATAATCATGGATATAAGTTCTATTTGTAACGCCTCGGCCCGAGTTACCCAGAGTCGGTGAATTATTACATAACATTGTCATGATCACAAGAAATATCAAATCTCGAAAGACCGATTGGTTTAGTAGCCTTAGAAACACTAGATATATTCATAATTCTTACATTACATCATAAAAATGAAAACTACAATAGCATATTTTCTTCATAGTACACACTCATGTCCCCAAATACTATCCCTACAGGCCATTTATAAATTACTTCTTCACATCCTGGGAAAAATAAAACATTGAAAGGGGTGAGCTCAAATTCCCAGTAAGGATAACAATATAGCGGAAACTTTCATAAATAAGAATAAACACTTAAGCCAATGTATAACTAAAACAAAATCCTTTTAAACTTGAACATAAACATAGTATGGCAAAAATAAAATGAAATAATTCCATTTACTTATTCACATGGATATTCTACTAATAGAATAATCACAAGCAATATCAATAACCACTTTCATAATGATGGAATGCATAATGCCAGACTATCATAACCACATAGCCACGGCCTCGTACCAAGACTACAAATAAGATTTTGTCAAGGCCTTGTTCCAAGACACTAGTTTGTCTCATGAGACCTACTGATGCATCGAGGAGATATAGCGGGCTCCACCCATCATATATAAAGTCTAATGCATTCCCATATGAAAAGGTTTAAACATAACATAAACATTCGTATTAAAACTAGCATATGAAATGTCAATAATTTCAACATAAACCATGAAGGGTATAAAAATAACATATCCATAGTCAAACATATCACAAAACCATCAATAAAATATGGAAGTTTTGTTTCATAATAAATCAGCTTCAGATAAGCTTAAAATCCATCAAAAGATGTTGACATAGATGAAATCAAAACTCTTTTTAGAGAAATATCCCTTTTTATTTTGAAATCATTTAAGATTAATATAAAATAAAACATTTTATTTGAAAATATTCTTATAAGCTTGTAAGGGATTCTTCGACGATTTTATAAGGGCGGAAAATAGCCGCACCCGCTGTATAAGTTAAAAAACATTCTTACCTTAATTCTGTCGAAAATGTTAAAAACACCTTGTTTGGAAAATGACGAAATGATTCCTTTATAAACCTCTTATAAAAATTCAAACAAGGGTATAAATGAATTTAACCCATATTCTAGTAAATAGTAAAAATGTTTTGAAATACATTTTTATGAAACATGGATGTGGATGATAAAGAAGTCCCAATATATTATTACATATAAACAACCTCGGATAATGAAGAGATTGCGAAATAAACCCTTACCTTGTAATTTTCCTTGGTTGGGGTAGGTTAACCTCTTGTATAATGGTGAAATAAATGTTATTAAATTATACAAGATTCATATATATTAATATGATATCATATATGATCTTTTAACATTGATTTGTTAATAATATCTTAGTATTATCATTGTTTCGGGTGTTAACTTACTCGTTTTATTTTATATGTTTTGTTACGTAAGCCGTGTTTGTCATGGATAGGTTGTATATTATTCATATACAGAATTATATCAAGTCCTTAAACATTATTTCTAAATAATCAAATGATAATTATACTTGAATGGATACGATGGAGAATGAATCTCATCGCGTTCGTGGAGACAGTAGTCCGTACGTTCGTACGAGCGACAATATCATTCATTTGATATTAAAATAATATTTAATTGGATGGTATATAATATATAAAGAATCATTATAATGTTATATTTATTATGTACATGAATTACACATCATTATTATACCCATCCAAATAATAATTTATTGAATAACAATTACACCACGATGTGGAGACGGTAAGTCGTACGTAAGCACGTATGGTGACATGTTATTCAAAGGATGGATAGAATACTGAAATATGGTTGTAAAATGTTTATAATAACATAAAATTATATATAATATACTGGAGTTATTATTTTATAATGGTAATAACAAAGAAAGAAGAAGTGGAAGAAGAAAGGAACTTGAAAAACTGTGGTGAAATCATTACCTCTTATTCGGGTTCTTCCTTTTGATTTGATCAAAAGGGATCCTTAAGTTGGCTTTCTGACTAAATGAAGGCCTCTAGGATGAAGCGAGGGAAGTTTCGAGAGTATTTGGGTAGATTTTGGCCAAACCAAAAGGATTTGAAGGTGTGAGGTAATTAGAAGGGAGAGTGCCCTTTTATAAGAGGGGTGAGGGGCACCTTTGGAAAAGCTAGAAATATTAACTTATAATTAATTAATATTTGGTTTATAATGGATCCAAAGTGGATTATTTAAAGGTAATGGTGGGGATGGGTCTAAAACCGCTCAACCAATGGAATTTAGAGAGGTTTGGGTTACTATATTAACCTTATCTTTAAGTTTTAACTCTTAGTTAATTAGTTTCACTTTTACAATGTCTCTTTGTATTTTTATATTATATTGTTAATAAACCTACTATATACATCCAAGAGACCCCCAATTGGTCCATTAATGATACAAATATCATGATATAAGTCATTTGGCCGAACATTATATTTTTAGTAGTTTAATATCAATTAATAATATAATATGTTTTTTAAAAACACTTTTATGTCTATTTTGACACTATTCATTAATTGATTTTTGTGAAACTTATAACAGAATGATTACTTCGAAAAACTTTACTTAAATCAATACTAACATGTCATATTAACATATAAAATTAGTTTAATTCATAAAAAGTCTCATATTATATTTATTTGGGTATTTATAATATCAATGATTCTAAATTTTCATTAATTAGGTAATTACTGCATCATTATTGTGTCATAAATAAATTAAACTATTTAATGTCTAAAAATTATAAATGAAATATTATTATGTAGGAAATCATTTTATCTTTCCAATTAATATTTAAAATCTAATTTATATTATTTATAACCCTATATTAAAAATGTTTTTGTAAATAAACTTTGATTTTAACACTTTTAATTCTTCTTTGAATTAAATAATAATAAATGTCCTAATCTAATCCAAGTGGACCTAAATGATAATATTTTATTCCTAAGGTTGTTTTTGGTCCAGATACACTTGTAAAATAGAATTAGGACATGTGTTAGGGTAATATTAATATCATTTTTACCCTTAATTACCCTATTTACTTTTAACCGTGGTAAATAAAAGTAAAAAGTTACTATTCACCAAACATTATTTTCATCTCATTGAACCACATTTTACTAATTTATATTAAACATGACTCTTGGATTTTAGAAATTTCATTCACAGAAGTGGTAAAATTATGTTTTATGAAAAGTTCAGTATTTTTAACTACCACTTAGTGGTTTCACTATTCATCAAAAATTGAAGTTTTTTAGAACAATGCCAAAATTTCACCCAAAGCTATAATTGATATTCCGAATTCAAAAATGATGTATATTTTACAAAATTAAAAACATATAAGTTGCATTAATTAATTTTATAATTAATTCCCGCTATTGCAACAAATAGCGTGTTTTTAAGAAACAATATATATCAAAAGATTGACAATTGTTTATGTCCAATTTCAAAGTGAAATTAATTCTAATGAACACCATTGGATAAAATTGTAAAAATCTATTCTAATTATAATTTAAAACCACTAAATAATATAATTTATTACTATAAATTATTTTGACTAAAAGAGCATTTTTTAAGTATTTTTTACTATTCATAAAAATTGGAAGTTCTCAGAAAAATGCCAAAAATTCAACTTAGGATAATTTCGATATTTTGAATCCAAAAATGAAGTACAATTTGAAATATAAAATATATATAATTTCAAAAATTAGGTATTACTATTCATAACGTGTAACACCCCAAGATTTCATAGTGTGTTATTTCTTTAAAATAATTCAATAACTTGCACTACACGCAACACCGAGTCCAAGAGCACAATGACTTACCAAACAAGCCGTTAAAAAGAGGTTATGAATAGTATTAACTAAATTTTAAACTTTATATAATCCTTATAATTTTAGAATCCATATTAGGAGTTTATTAGACATAATGTAAGACCAAATTCATTTTTAGTATTGCACTTTTACCACCTTATAATAGTGAACCCTTTTTAAATCCAATATTTTAAACTTTTATATATTAGATTTGACTAAATAAATTTACTTTGGGGACATACAAAATTTATATTGAAACACCCCAAGCTTCTACGGTATGCTTCTCTTTGAATAATGTGATAGCGTGTGTTGTACGCAACACCGAGTTCTAACACACCATAACCAATCAAACTAGCCGTTATGAATAGTAATAACTACTTTTTGAAATTATATATAAATTATATTTCAAAATGGACAACATTTTTGGATTCGGAATATCAAATTTAGCCTAAGGTGAAATTTTGGTACTTTTCGGATAACTTTAATATTTTGATGAATAGTGAAAATTACTAAATTTTAATGAAAAACAACTTTTTTAATCAAAATAATTAATAGTGATAAATTATGAATTTGAGTTGTTTTAATGTATATTTAGAATAGATTTTTACCATTTAATACAATGTTGGTAATTGGACATAATTTTACAATTAAAACGAACATAAACAAGTGTCAATCTTCTGATAGTTATTATCTCTTAAAAACACGCTTTTTGTTTTAACAACGGGAATTAATTTTAAATTAATTTCTGCCAATTTTGTGTTTTGAATTTGGAAAAATGGATTCCATATTTTGAATCAGGATGTTCATATTGTTTGAATAGGTAACTTTTATTTTTAGACATTTTGAATAATTACTACGGTAAATATTTTATTTACCATGGTTAAGGGTAAATCCGGTAAATAAGGGTTAAAAAATAATATTATAATAATACTAAATTACCATAAAACGTGTCCTAACCTTACTGGTTGATACATGTTCGACCATAGTCATCTTTGGGTCTATTTTGGGACCCCATGGAGCCACTTGTAGGTGATAGGGACACTTTATTTTAATTAAGTTAAAATAAGTACAAAAATGACAAAAGCATATATCTTTTAAAAAAACAAATTTTACATAGGGTTATATATGTTGTATTTTCAACTATAAATATTCATTAGAAATATAAAAAGATTTCCTAAATAATGATATTTTATTTATAATTTTTTTACTTTAAATAATTTAATTTATTTAGGACACAATGATGATGCAATAATTACCATAATAGTGACAAATTAAAATAATTGATATTATAAATACCCAAATAAATATAAATTGAGACTTTTAATGAATTACACTAATTTTCTAGGATAATAGGACAATTAGGATTGATTTAATTGACTTTTTTCGAAGTAATAATTCTGTTATGAGTTTCAAAAAAAATCAACTATTGAATAGTGTCAAAATTGACATAAAAGAGTTTTTAAAATAAATATTATATTATTAATTGATATTAAATTCATAAAAATCTAAGGTTCGGCCAAGAGACTTATATCATGGTAGGTGTATCATTAATGGACCACTTGGGGGTCTCTGGGATGTATATAGTAAGTTTATTAACTATATAATATAAAAATACACAGTGACATGGTAAATGTCAAACTAATTAACTAAGAGTTAAAACTCAAAGATAAGGTTAATATAATGACCCAAACCTGTCTAAATTCTATTGGTTGAATTTTTTTCGACCTATCCCCACCTTAAAATCTAAATAATCTACTTTGGAGCTATTAGAAACTGGATATTAATTTATTATAAATTAATATTTCTTACTTTTCCAAAGGTTCCCCCCACCCCTCTTATAAAAGGCCACTCCTCCTTCTCATTTCTTCACACCTTCAAAGCCGTTTGGTTCTGCCAAACTCTACCCAAATACTCTCCCAGCTTACCTCACTACAACCTAGAGGCCATAGATTGATCATAAAGCCAACCTAAGGAGCCCTTTTGATCAAATCAAAAGGAAGAACCCAAAGAAGAGGTAATGATTTCACCACATTTTTCAAGTTCCTTTCTTCTTCCACTTCCTATTTATTTGTTATTACCATTCTAAAATAATAAATCCAGTATCTTATATATACTGTGATGTTATTATAAATATGGTACAACCATATTCAGTATTCTATCCACCCTTTTAATAACATGTCACCATACGTGTGTACGTATGGCTTACCGTCTCCACGTTGTGGTGTAATTTTTATTCAATAAATTATTATTTGGATGGGTATAATAATGATGTGTAACTAATGTAAATAATAAATATAACATGATAATGATTCTGTATATATGATATACCATCCAATTATATATTATTTTAATATAAAAATAATGATATTGTCGCTAGTGTGTACGTACGGACTACCGTCTCCACGAACGTGATGAGATTCATTCTCCATCGTATCCATTAAAGTATAAATATCATTTTATGATTAATAATAGTACCTAAGGACTTGATATAAATCTGGATATGATTAAGATACAACCTATCCATTACAAACATGGCTTACTTAACAAAACATATAAAAGAAAACGAGTAAGTTAACAACCAAAAATGACGATAATTCTAAGATATTATTAACAAAGTAATGTTAAAAGATCATATATGATATCATATTAAGGTATTTGATTCTTGTATAATTAATAACAATTATTTCACCATTATACAGGAGTTTGACCTACCCCCAACCAAGGAAAAGTACATGGTAAGGGGTTTTCATCTCACTCCTTATTCCCGTGAGATTCATGTCATATTGCCACCATTACCTTTTGTGTAGTGTATGTACTGACCATAATTATATTATTTGTGTAATACACTTTAATTTATGTGTATTTACATATTCATTTTATGATACCTCTTTCATGGGTTGTACGTTTCGTAAGTTACCAAATTGGTAAGGGTTTATTTCGCAATCTCTTCATTATCGGAGGTTGTATATACGTAATAATCTACTAGGATCTCTTTATCATCCACATCCATGTTTCTTAAAAATGTATTTTAAAACATTTTTAATATTTACAAGAATATGGGTTAAATACATTTATACTCTTGTTTGACTTTTTATAAGAGTTTTATAAAGGAATATTTCCGTCGTTTTCCAAACAAGGTCCTTTTTAACCTTTTGACAAAATTAAGGTAAGAATGTTTTTTTTACCTTATACGGCGGGTGCGGTTATTCTCCACCGTTATTACACCGTTTAAGCTTAACTCACAAGCTTATAAAGATATTTTCAAAATAAATGTTTTCTCTATAATTATGCGAATTTTAAATGATTTCAAAAAAAGAGATATTTCTCTCAAATAGTATTTATTTCATCTATGTCAACATCGTTTGATAAATTTTAAACTTGTTTCAAGTTGATTAATTATGATACAAATCATCCACATTGTATTTAAGGTTTTGTGATATTTTTGACTATGGATGAGTTATTTTTATGCCATAAATGGTTTATGATTAAAATTTTGACATTTTTTATGTTAGTTTTAATACGAATGTTTATGTTATATTTCATCCTCTTCTTAAGATGAATGTGTTGGACTGGTATGTTCCGGGTTGGGGACCGGTAAAAGTAAGCCCTCCGGGTTGGTGTTCGGTTATTAGAGGCACTCTGGGTTGGTGTATAGTTATTTGAGGCACTCCGGGTTGGTGTCTGGTTATTAGAGGCACTTCGGGTTGGTGCCCGGTTATTGGAGGCACTCCAGGTTGGTGTCCGGTTATTAGAGGCACTCCGAGTTGGTGTCCGGTTATTTGAGGCACTCCGGGATGGAGTCCAATTACAGAGGCTCTCCGTGTTGGGTTTCAGTTAAAATTATCCCTTAGGTCTTGGCACGAGGCCTCAACATAGAAATTAATGTTCGGCATTCCATCACTATGAAAGTGGTTATTGATATTGCATGTGACTATTCGATTAGTAGAATATCCATGTGAGTAAGTAAATGTCATTATTTCATTTTATTTTTGCCATAATATTTTGAAGTTCAATTTTAAATGGCTTTTGTTTTAGTTATGCATTGCCTTAAATGTTTATTCTTATTTATGAAAGTTTCCGCTATATTGTTATATTTACTGGGCATTTGAGCTCACCCCTTTTCTATGTTTTATTTTTTCCAGGATGTGAAGAAGTAATTTACGAATGACCTGAAGGGATAGTATGTGGGTATATGAGTGTGGAATATGGAGACTATGCTGTTGTTGTGGTTTTTCACTTTATGATGTAATGTAAAACTTTATGAATATATCTAGTGTTTCCATGGCTACTAAACCAATCGGTCTTTCGAGATTTCATCTTTCTTGTGATCATGCCAATTTTATGTAATAATGCACCGACTCTAGGTAACTGGGGTCGAGGCGTTACAGTTGGTATTAGAGGAAGTTTAGTACAAACCTTGGAAGCTAGATTTAGATAAACTCCGATTAGAGCACATAGATTTAAGATGGACTTTGAGGATTAGTATAGAAGAAATTCCTAGAATTTTAGTATTGTAGAGATTTTGTGAGTTTTTCGAGAAATACATCCCTGTCTGGATACGAGCAGGTAGAGGCGGCTCTGGCAGAGATGTACCTTGGGGTAAAACCCGAAAACACCATTTTGAGCTAGACTCAAATGGGAACTGCTGCACGATAACGGGCCTTGCTGCACTCTTGGTTACGACACTCCTGGGGGATATTCTTAGGATAACTCCCATTTTCTTTACAAACCATTATGAAGGGTTTATGAGCATATACTTCCTCAAAGGAAAATTTTTTATGATTATGGATTGTATCAATAAACTATTTAATTTATTTTATGTGTTTTACAAGTTTGGGATTAGTTGTTGTTATTCATAAACTAATCTAGTGTATGCCATTGTTTAGAAATGGCGCCTAGTGGAAGGAATGAGAACTCCAGCAATGCACATGATCCAAAGAGAAATAAGGATCATATCTTTCATGGTCTTAAGCCATAATTTATAAGAGAAATAGTCTCCCATGTATTATCATCATATGAAGAAATAATATCATGTATTGATAAGATAAGTAAAGAGTTTACTGAGTCGTATGGATTTTAAGGGAAGCAAGTGAAAAAAAAGGGTGGAAGAGAGAAATATGGATAAAGGGAAGATGGAAAAGAAGAATTTTACTATATGTGATAATTGTGGGAAGAAAAACCCTGGAACTTGCCTGAAAGGAATGAGAGTTTGTTATAAGTGTGGAAGAAAATGGCACAAAGTACGTGACTACAAGGGTAATAAAATGGTTTCAAATGTACAATGCTTCATTTGCAAGGAGTTTGGACACTATGAAAACCTATGTACCAGTCATCAGACTATGCCACAAATGATGCTATTGGATAATAACCAAGTTATGATACTACCACAGATGAAGAGGAATTATTAGAGTTCTTATGTTGATTATTTCATTTGAGTGTTGTATCAACAATGTACTTGTTATAATAATTATGGAGTATATAAGGATTGTACTACAGTACTATTTCATTAAGGACTTAAGATTGTGTGGAACAAAAAAAGGTGACTCAATAGCAGGTTAAATTTTTGGAAAATATATGGTTGAGATAAAGATAAACCATTATATGGTTCTGATACCGAGGTAGTGATTTTAGAATAATACATGATTGATTTGGGTAAATTATATTCGATATTCATGACTACCTTGAAACTGATTAATGATTTGTATATTCCATCATTGTTGGGGTTTAAAACATTTTTGGATTGAAGGAGTATATCTATTATTATTTAAGGAATACGGGATCATGAAAGTAATCGATAAGGTTTTATGGTAATTCGGGATGTTGCAGTGTTTTAAAAAGAATACATGATGAAGGTGATCACATGTTATTACGCAGGAAAATGGATCTTCATTGTGTTTACCTTCCTTATAAATTTTGGACTGAAGTATTTTGGATAGTTCTAGTTTGGATTATTTTGGATTGCCATAAAAGGACAACCTGGAGGTCGGGCGGCAACCCGTCGCATCCGGCAAGGCCGCGAGACTTGAACCCACAACTGAAGGGCGACAAGGGTGTATCACCTACCACTGACCCCCGTGATGTCCCGGAATGAATAATGTCATTTTTATTAATGGTTCTGCTAGATGAATTATAAATTCATTTTTTTAACCCCATACGAATAGGATAACAAGAATATTATATTATCTTTTAGAGTGAAAGATGAGTTTGTGGTAGAACTTAGCTAAAGGATGAGACTCTACTTGTCAAATATATATTTTTCTTATTAACTTATTCAATGAAGAAATTAATTCTTATACTTTAGTGAAGGGATATTAAAACTAAAAAAAATATGTTATCTTAATACCATATGTTTTGTTGAACCGATGGTATTTTAAATCATCATAGACAGATGAATTTAAGGCCCTCAATTTTACACTTTTTTGTGATTGATGACCTCAATCACTACCAATAAATATTTACATTTTTCCTCCAATTATATGCCTCTAATTTCCACCAATGTTCTCCGAATAGAGATCATAATTTGGTGGTGACCCTTTCATTTCTCTTTTCCTCTTATTAAGACTAAATTTTATCAACCCAATTTCCGATGTGGGTTTTCCCACAGAGATATTTTATATATTCAACCTTTTATTTTCGAAGAACAATTTCAAATTGAGAGGACGCAATTTATTGAAGGAGGGTAGAATGTAACACCCCAATATTTCATAGTGTGTTATTTCTTTAAAATAATTCAATAACTTGCACTACATGGAACACCGAGTCCAAGCGCACCATGAATTACCAAACAAGTCATTCAAAAGAGGTTATGAATAGTATTAACTAAATTTTAAACTTTATATAATCCTTATAATTTTAGAATCCATATTATGAGTTTCTTAGACATAATGTAAGAACAAATTCATTTTTAGTATTGCACTTTTACCACCTTATAATTGTGAACCCTTTTTAAATACAATATTTTAAACTTTTATATATTCTATTTGACTAAATAAATTTACTTTGGGTACATCAAAAATTTACAATGAAACACCCCAATCTTCTACGGTACGCTTCTCTTTGAATAATGTGATAGCATGTGTTGTATTCAACACCGAGTTCTAACACACCATAACCAATCAAACTAGCCGTTATGAATAGTAATACCTACTTTTTGAAATTATATATATTTTATATTTCAAAATGGACTTCATTGTTGGATTCGTAATATCGAATTTAGCCTAAGGTGAAATTTTGGTACTTTTCGGATAACTTTAATATTTTGATGAATAGTGAAAATTACTAAATTTTAATTAAAAACAACTTTTTTAATCAAAATAATTAATAGTGATAAATTATGAATTTGAGTTGTTTTAATGTACATTTAGAATATATTTTTACCATTTAATACAATGTTCATCATTGGATATAATTTTACTATTAAACCAGACATAAACAAGTGTCAATCTTTTGATAGTTATTATCTCTTAAAAACACGCTTTTTGTTTTAACAAGGGGAATTAATTTTATATTAATTTATGCCACTTCTGTGTTTTGAATTTGAAAAATGGATTCCATATTTGGAATCAGGATGTTCATATTGTGTGAATAGGTAACTTTTATTTTTAGACATTTTGAATAATTACTGCGGTAAATATTTTATTTACCATGGTTAAGGGTAAATCCGGTAAATAAGGGTTAACAAATAATATTATAATAATACTAAATTACCATAAAACTTGTCCTGACCTTACTGGTTGATACATGATCGACCATAGTAATCTTTGGGTCGATTTTGGGACCCCATGTAGCCACTTTTAGGTGATAGGGACACTTTATTTTAATTATGTTAAAATAAGTACAAAAATGACAAAAGCATATATCTTTTAGGAAACCAATTTTTACATAGGGTTATATATGTTGTATTTTAGACTATAAATATTAATTAGAAATATAAAACGATTTCCAACATAATGATATTTTATTTATAATTTTTAGACTTTATATAATTTAATTTATTTATGACACAATGAAGATGCAGTAATTACCATAATAGTGACAAATTAAAATAATTGATAGTATAAATACCCAAATAAATATAATTTGTGACTTTTAATGAATTACACTAATTTTCTAGGATAATATGACATATTAGGATTGATTTAATTGAAGTTTTTAAAAGTAATAATTCTGTTATGAGTTTTACAAAAATCAACTATAGAATAGTGTCAAAATTGACATAAAAGAGTTTTTAAAATAAATATTATATTATTAATTGATATTAAATTTCTAAAAATCTAATTATCGGCCAAGAGACTTATATCATGATAGGTGTATCATTAATGGACCACTTGGGGGTCTATTTGATATATATAATAAGTTTATTAACTATATAATATAAAAATACAAAGTGACATGGTAAATGTCAAACTAATTAACTACGAGTTAAAACTAAAAGATAAGGTTAATATAATGACCCAAACTTGTCTAAATTATATTGGTTGAATGTTTTTCGACCTATCCCCACCTTAAAATTTAAATAATCCACTTTTTAGCCATTAGAAACCGAATATGAATTTATTATAAATTAATATTTCTAGCTTTTCCAAAGGTTCCCCTCACCCCTCTTATAAAAGGGCACTCCTCCTTCTCCTTTCTTCACACCTTCAAAGCCTTTTGGTTCGGCCAAACTCTACCCAAATACTCTCCCAACTTCCCTAACTACAACCTAGAGGCATTATTTTGATCATAAAGCCAACCTAAGGAGCTCTTTTGATCAAATCAAAAGGAAGAACCCAAAGAAGAGGCAATGCTTTCACCACCCTTTTTCAAGTTCCTTTCTTCTTCCACTTCTTCTTTATTTGTTATTACCATTCTAAAATAATAACTCCAGTATCTTATATATACTGTGATTTTATTATAAATATGGTACAACCATATTCAGTATTCTATCAACCCTTTGAATAACATGTCACCATACGTGCTTACGTACGGCTTACCGTCTCCACATCGTTGTGTAATTGTTATTCAATAAATAATTATTTGGATGGGTATAATAATGATGTGTAACTAATGTAAATAATAAATATAACATGATATTGATTCTGTATATATGATATACCATCCAATTATATATTATTTTAATATCAAAATAATGATATGTTCGCTCGTGCGTACGTACGGACGACCGTCTCCACGAACGTGATGAGATTCATTCTCCATCATATCCATTCAAGTATAAATCTAATTTGATGATTAATAATAGTACCTAAGGACTTGATATAATTCTGTATATGATTAAGATACAACCTATCCATTACAAACATGTCTTACGTAACAAAACATACGAAAGAAAATGAGTAAGTTAACACCTGAAAATGACGATAATTCTACGATATTATTAACAAAGTAATGTTAAAAGATCATATATGATATCCTATTAATTTATATGATTCTTGTATAATTTAATGACAATTATTTCACAATTATACAGGAGTTTAACCTACCCCCAACCAAGGAAAAGTACATGGTAAGGGGTTTTCATCTCACTCCTTATTCCCGTGAGATTCATGCCATATTGCCACCATTACCTTTTGTGTGGCGTATGTACTGACCATAATTATATTATTTGTGTAATAAACTTTAATTTATGTGTATTTACATATTCATTGTATGATACCTCTTTCATGGGTTGTACGTTTCGTAAGTTACCAAATTGGTAAGGGTTTATTTCGCAGTCTCTTCATTATCTGAGGTTGTATATACGTAATTATCTACTAGGATCTCTTTATCATCCACATCCATGTTTCTTAAAAATGTATTTCAAAACATTTTACTATTTACACTAATATGGGTTAAATACATTTATACCCTTTTTTGACTATTTATAAGAGGTTTATAAAGGAATATTTCCGTCGTTTTCCAAACAAGGTCCTTTTTAACCTTTGGACAAAATTAAGGTAAGAATGTTTTTTTAACTTATACGGCGGGTGCGGTTATTCTCCACCATTATTACACCTTTGAAGCTTCCTTCACAAGCTTATAAATATATTTTCAAAATAAATTTTTTCTCTATAATTATGGGACTTTTAAATGATTTAAAAAAACAGATATTTCTCTCAAATAGTATTGATTTCATCTATGTCAACATCCTTTGATAAATTTTAAACTTGTTTCAAGTTGATTAATTATGATACAAATCATCCATATTTTATTTAAGGTTTTGTGATATTTTTGACTATGGATGAGTTATTTTTATGCCATAAATGGTTTATGATTAAAATTTTGAAATTTTGTATGTTAGTTTTAATACGAATGTTTGTGTTATATTTCATCCTC
Organism: Viscum album; assembly: GCA_963277665.1. Classification (NCBI taxonomy): domain Eukaryota; kingdom Viridiplantae; phylum Streptophyta; class Magnoliopsida; order Santalales; family Viscaceae; genus Viscum; species Viscum album. Next base: position 2,041,004,125 of record OY728142.1, on the reverse strand, counting down.
ATCTTAAGATGAATGTGTTGGACTGGTATAATCTGGGTTGCGGACTGGTAAAAGTAAGCCCTCCGTGTTGGTGTCAGGTTATTAGAGGCACTCCGGGTTGGTGTCCGGTTATTAGAGGTACTCCGGGATGGTGTCCGGTTATTAGAGGCACTCCGGGTTGGTGTCCGGTTATTATAGGCACTCCGGGTTGGTGTCCGGTTATTAGAGGCAATCCAGGATGGAGTCCAGTTACAGAGGCTCTCCGAGTTGGGTTCCGGTTATAGTTATCCCTTAGGTCTTGGCATGAGGCCTCAACACAGATATTAAAGTTTGGCATTATGCATTCCATCATTATGAAAGTGGTTATTGATATTGCATGTGATTGTTCGATTAGTATAATATCCATGTGAGTAAGTAAATGGCATTATTTCATTTTATTTTTTCCATACTATGTTGAAGTTCAAGTTTAAAAGTCTTTTGTTTTAGTTATACATTGCCTTAAATATTTATTCTTATTTATGAAAGTTTCCGCTATATTGTTATCCTTACTGGGCATTTGAGCTCACCCCTTTTCTATGTTTTATTTTTCCCAGGATGTAAAGAAGTAATTTATGAATGACCTACAGGGATAGTATGTGGGGATATGAGTGTGGAATATGGAGACTATGTTGTTGTAGTAGTTTTTCACTTTATGATGTAATGTAAAACTTTATGAATATATCTAGTGTTTCCAGGGCTACTAAACCAATCGGTCTTTCGAGATTTGATCTTTCTTGTGATCATGTCAATGTTATGTAATAATGCACCGAATCTAGGTAACTGGGGTCGGGGTATTACATAACGGATAGTTTGATTGGTTGTGGTGTGTTAGAACTCAATGTTGCGTACAACACACGTTATCACATTATTTAAAGAGAAGCGTACCGTAGAAGTTTGGGGTGTTACATTATCTCCTTCTTCAAATAATTTCATCCTCGAAATTTATACAATACTACCGAATCAAAAGACTCAGGTGGTTCTTCATCATATGTTCATCTAGTTCCAACGTTTCCTCTTCCATATTATGGTTTCTCCACAAGACTTTTACCAGACGAGTCGTCCAGTTTCTCAGTACTTGTTCTCTTGTATCAAGAATCCTGACGGGCTCTTCACAATAAGACAGATCAAGTTCCAGTTCTAATTCCTCATAAGTTATTACATGTGTTGGGTCAGGCATGTATTTCCTCAATAGAGATACGTGGAACACATAGTGAACTCTGAAGAGACTTGGCGGCATTTCCAATCGGTAAGCTAAAACCCCAATTCGTTCTAGAATTTCGAAAGTCCCGATTTACCTGGGACTCAAATTACCTTTCTTACCAAAACGTGTGACTCCCTTCCATGGAGATACCTTCAGGGAAACATGATCGCTAACTTGAAATTCCAAATCCTTCCTTCGATTATCGGCATACCTCTTCTTCCTACTTTGAGCTGCTTTGATGTGATTTTGGATTACCTTCACCTTTTCCATTGTTTCCTCCACCAGTTCTGGACCTACAAGTTTTCTTTCACCAATTTCATCCCAACAAGTTGGTGTGCGACATCTCTTCCCATATAATGCTTCATATGGTGCCATATGAATAATTTAATGGAAGTTATTGTTATAGGAAAATTCTACCAAAGGTAAATATTGATCCCACATACCCTGAAAGTCAAGTGAGAAAGATCTCAACATGTCTTATAAGGTTTGAATAGTCAGTTCTGATTGTCCATCTGTCGGAGGGTGGTAGGCAGTTCTCAAATGAAGTTCAGTATCTAGGGATTTCTAAAGACTCTTCTAGAATCTTGAAGTAAAATGGGGATCACGATCAGAAACAATCGATAGGGGTACTCCATGAAGTCTCACAACTTCATTAATATACAGTCTTTCTAGACGTTCCAGTGGTATATCTTCTCTTATAGCAAGAAAATGTGTTGAATCTGTTAGAAGATCAACAATAACCCATATTGCATCGTTCCTTCTAGGAGTCTTTGGTAGCCCCATGACAAATTCCATCGTAATATTGTCCCATTTCCACTCCGGTATGGAAAGAGGTTGCATGACTCCTCAAGGCTGTTGCCTTCCAACTTTCACTTGTTGACAAACCATACATCTTGACACAAAATCAGAAATCTCCCCCTACATGTTGTCCCACCAAAAATGTTCCTTCAAATCTCTATACATTTTTGTTCTCCCAGGGTGTATTGAGAAATTGGAACTATGAGCATCATCCAGCAATTCCCTTTTTAGATCAGGTATATCGGGAACACAAAGAAACTTCCGAAATTTCAAAATTCCTTCTTCATACACAAAGTCTCTCAATCTCCCATCATTCACAACTTTAATCTTTTTTGAAATTCTTCATCATCATTCTGATAACTCTTAATCCTTTCTAGTAAAGATGGTTTGGAAACCATTTGAAAAAGCATTGATGTTTCACCTTCCATGGTTATTCCCATGTCTATCTTCACTAGATCCATGAAAATTGGATCCCTTTGAATTCTCATATTGTTCAAAACTCCATGATCTTTTCTGCTCAAAGCATCTGCCACCTTGATTGCTTTCCCCAGGTGGTAGTGTATCGTACAATCATAATCATTGAGTAATTAAGACATCTCCTTTGCCTCATGTTGAGTTATTTTTGTGAGAAAATATACTTCAAACTCTTGTGATCAGTATAAATCTCAAATTTTTTACCATAGAGGTAGTGCCTCCATATCTTCAAAGCAAATATCACAACTGCTAACTCAAGATCATGAGTAGGATAGTTTTTCTCATGAATTGTCAACTGTCGTGATGCATAGGCAATAACCCTATCATTCTGCATAAGGACACAACCAAGTCCTTTCTTCAATGTATCACTATAAATAACGAACCCATCATTCCCCAATGGTAGAGTAAATATAGGAGCATTGTATAATATTCTCTTCAGTTCTTCGAAACATTCTTCACACTCTTTTGTCCAAACAAATTTAACCCCTTTATGTGTGAGATTCGTTAATGGGTTAGCCAATCGAGCAAAATTCTGGAGGAAACATCAATAATAACCTGCTAAACCAATAAAACTACGTACCTTAGTTATACTCATAGGTGCTGGCCATTCATGGATTACCTTGGTCTTAGAAGGATCAACAAAGATTCCATCTTTAGAGACAATATGGCCAAGAAAAGAAATCTCCTGAATCCAGAATTCACACTTTCTAAAATTCCCATATAATTCATGTCTTCTCAGAGTCTTCAGGATAATGTGCAAGTGATTTTCATGATCTTCGTAGAATTTGGAGTATACCAAGATATCATCAATAAATACCACCACAAATTCATCGAGATAATCCTTGAAAACTCTATCCATAATATCCATGAATATAGAGGGTGCATTAGTGAATCCAAAAGGCATTACTATAAACTCGTAATGCCCATACCTGGTTCAAGATGTTGTCTTCAGAATGTCTTCCTTCTTCACACACAACTGATGGTATCCATATCGAAGTTCAATCTTTGAAAAGTATTGAGCTCCATGAAGTTGGTAAAATAAATCATCAATGCGAGGTAGGGGATACTTTTTCTTTATTGTTATAGAATTGATCTCCCTGTAGTCGATACATAACCTCATAGATCCATATTTTTTTTAACAAAGAGAACAGGGGCTCCCCGTGGAGAAACACTAGGGCGAATAAATCCTTTATTACTCAATTCCTCTATTTTTTTCTTTAGTTCTACTAATTCCATAGTGTCCATTCTATAAGGGTTCTTCGATATAGGCTTTGATCCAGGAATTAAATCAATGGAAAACTCAACTTCTCATTCTGGAGGATGTCCAGGTAAATCTTCCAGAAATACATCTACATATTCTTTCACAATAGGTACATACTCTATTTTAACATTCCTTTCCTCACCCACAGTCATTTCATTCTCTTCCTCACCAATAATTGAATTTAGTTGACCTACTGGGGGTGGATCTAAATAAGAATTAGGTGGTGACGATTCTGCTCTAAAGATAAGGTGTTCCTTATCATCATCATCAAAAATTGTAACCTCCTTCTTCTTATAATAAATCTTCGCATCATAGTCTGAAATCCAATCCATACCAAGGATTATATCAAACTCAATCATAGGTATGACGATGAGATCCAAAGATAAAGAACATTTATGTGCTCTAATGGGGACTGATTCACAAAACTTTGTTGAAATGGTACTTCCCTTAGGAGTTTTAACTGACAACTCCCTTGTTAAATCAAATTGGAAATATCTAATTTTCTTAGAAAACTGGGAAGATATGAAACCATGCGATGATCCAGAATCAAATAATGCATTTTCTAAACTTGAGGAAACCATTAGATTACCTACCACCACGTCTTTCAGAGCTTCTACCTCAGCAGTAGTGATAGCATATGATTGGCCTTGATCCCTTGGCCTTTTTTGAGGTAAGTTACCTCTGAAGCTTTGGACATTCATTTGCATAATATTCCATCTCCCTAAAATTGTAGCATTGAACATTGGTAGCTTCCTTCTTCCCTTTGAAATCAAGAGCTTGGTGGACTTTTTTACCACACTTGTAACAGACACCCATTTCCTTTAAGCAAGTACCAGGGTGTTTCTTCCCACATTTACCATAGGATGAATATTCAACCTTTCCCTTCTTCCCCGAATTTCTATTACTAGATTGGTCAGTAGATCACTTCTTCTCTTGCTTTTCTTTAAAGTCATAAGACTTAGAGAATTCCTTTTTGGTCTTGATAGCACATGAGACAATGTCTTCGTATGATGAAAAGGATTGTGAGACTAATGCTCGAAGGATAAATGGTTTTAACCCATCAAAGAAACGATCAATATTACTTCTGGGGTTACGTATATAATCTCAAGCATACCTTGCTAACCTTGTAATGTTAGCCTCATACTTTGTGACATTCTCATCCTTCTTTTTTCTCAAACTCAGAAATTGCCTTTCCATATCTACTCGGTGGTCGCGAGGAAAGTATTTTTCTAAAAATAGATCTTTGAACTCCCTCCATTCCATATTTGATACTCCATCATCTTCCTCCATGTTTTGAATCAATGACCACCAATGATCAGCATCTCCAGTGAGGCGGTAAACTGCCATGATAAGTTTTTCCCTTTCACTACTCCCCAAAGCCTGAAATATTTTCTCTAGGGAATTTATCCATTGCTCAGCTACTAAGGTATTTGTACTCCCATTGAACGTTGGTGGTTGTTGCCTCATGAATCGATCTAACATTGATCCTCCACACTGCGGATCAGGGTTCTCCATATAGGTAAGGTTATTATTCATAATCTGAGTGAGTTGTCCCAGTATGGTGATTAGCTAATCGGCACCAGTTGCATCACTAGCTCCACTATAATTATCTTAAGCAGGAGGGAAATACCTACATGGAGTGCATGCATTGATAAAGTTTCCATTTATTCCACTAGGCGCCATTTCTAAATAACATCATAAACTATATCAGTTTATGAATCAAAATACATAATTCCATACTTATAAAACACTTAACATAAATTGAACTACTTATGGATATAATCCATAATCATAAAAACTATTTTATTTGAGGAAGTATATACTCATAATCCCTTCATAATGATTTATAAATAAAATGAGAGTTATCCTAAGCATATCCCCCAGGAGTATCGTAACCAAGAGTGCAGAAAGGCCCATTGTTGTGCACCAGTTCCCGTTCGAGTCTAGCTCAAATCGGTGTTTTTGGGTTTTACCCCTAGGTACGTCTGTGCCAGAGCCGCCTCTACCTACTCGTATCTAGACAGGGATGTATTGCTCGAAAAACTCACAAAATCTCTACAATACCAAAATTCTATGAAGTTATTCTATACTAATCCTCAAAGTCCATCTTAGGTCTACGTACTCTAATCAGAGTTTATCTAAATCTAACTTCCAAGGTTTGTACTAAACTTTCTCTGATACCAACTGTAACTCCCCGGCCCCATTTACCCATAGTCGGTGCATTATTACATAACATTGGCATGATCACAAGAAATAACAAATCTCGAAAGACTGATTGGTTTTGTAGCCTTGGAAACACTAGATATATTCATAAGACTTATATTACATCATAAAACTGAAAACTACAACAACATATTTTCTTCATAGTCCACACTCATATCCCCACATACTATCCCTGCAGGTCATTCATAAATTACTTCTTCACATCCTGGGAAAAATAAAACATTGAAAGGGGTGAGCTCAAATGCCCAGTAAGGATAACAATATAGAGGAAACTTTCATAAATAAGAATAAACACTTAAGGCAATGTATAACTAAAACAAAAGCCTTTTAAACTTGAACTTCAACATAGTATGGCAAAAATAAAATGAAATAATGCCATTTACTTATTCACATGGATATTCTACTAATCGAATAATCACATGAAATATCAATAACCACTTTCATAATGATGGAATGCATAATGCCAGAATATCATAACCACATATCCAGGGCCTCGTGCCAAGACTACAAATAAGATTTTGTCAAGACCTTGTGCCAAGACACTAGTTTGTCTCATGAGACCTACCGATGCATCTAGAAGCTATAGCGGGCTCCACCCGTCACATATTAAGTCCAATGCATTCCCATATGAAAAGGTTTAAACATAACAGAAACATTCGTATTAAAACTAGCATACGAAATGTCAATACTTTCACCATAAACCATGAAGGGTAAAAAAATAACATATCCATAGTCAAACATATCACAAAATATTCAATACAATATGGAAGTTTTGTTTCATAATAAATAAGCTTCAAATAAGCTTAAAATCCATCAAAGGATGCTGACATAGATGAAATCAAAACTCTTTTTAGAGAAATATCTCTTTTTATTTTCAAATAATTTAAGAGTCATATGAAATAAAACATTTTCTTTGAAAATATTCTTATAAGATTGTAAGAGAAGCTTAGATGATTTTATAACGGTGGAAAATAGTTGCACCCGCCGTATAAGTTAAAAAAATATTCTTACCTTAATTCTGTCGAAAAGGTTAAAAATCACCTTGTTTGGAAAACGACGAAAAGATCCCTTTATAAACCTCTTATAAAAACTCAAACAAGGGTATAAATGACTTAAAAACATATTATAGTAAATAGTAAAAATGTTTTGAAATACATTTTTAAGAAACGTGGATGTGGACGATAAATAAGTTTCAGTAGATTATTACATATAAACAACCTCGGATAATGAAGAGATTGCGAAATAAACCCTTACCTTGTAATTTTCCTTGGTTGGGGTAGGTTAAAATCCTATATAATGGTGATATAATTGTTATTAAATTATAAAATAATCATATATATTAATATTATATCATATATGATCTTTTAACATTGATTTATTAATAATATCTTAGTATTATCATTGTTTCGGGTGTTAACTTACTCATTTTCTTTTATATGTTTTGTTACATAAATCGTGTTTTTCATGGATAGGTTGTATATTATTCATATCCATAATGATATAAAGTCCTTAAAAATTATTTTTAAATCATCAAATGATAATTATACTTGAATGGATACGATGGAGAATGAATCTCATCGCGTTCGTGGAGACGGTAGTCCGTACGTACGCACGAGCGACAATATCATTATTTTGATATTAAAATAATATTTAATTTGATGGTATATCATATATGAAGAATCATTATCATGTTATATTTATTATTTACATGAATTACACATTATTATTATACCCATCCAAATAATAATTTATTGAATAACAATTACACCACGACATGGAGACGGTAAGCCATATGTACGCACGTATGGTGACATGTTATTCAAAGGATGGATAGAATACTGAAATATGGTTGGTAAATGTTTATAATAACATAAAATTATATATAATATACTGGATTTATTATTTTATAATGGTAATAACAAATAAATAAGAAGTGGAAGAAGAAAGGAACTTGAAAAAGGGTGGTGAAATCATTACCTCTTCTTCGGGTTCTTCCTTTTGATTTGATCAAAAGGGCTCCGTAAGTTGACTTTATGACTAAAGTAAGGCCTATAGGATTAAGTTAGGGAATTTGAGAGAGTATTTTGGTAGATTTTGGCCGAACAAAAAGGCCTTGAAGGTGTGAGTTAATGAGAAGGGAGAGTTCTCTTTTATAAGAGGGGTGAGGGTACCTTTGGAAAAGCTAGAAATATTATTTTATAATAAATACATATTCGGTTTCTAATGGCTCCAAAGTGGATTATTTAATGGTTAAGGTGGGGATGAGATAAAAACCACTCAACCAATGGAATTTAGACAGGTTTGGGTTACTATATTAACCTTATCTTTAAGTATTAACTTTTAGTTAAATAGTTTCACTTTTACAATGTCTCTTTGTATTTTTATATTATATGGTTAATAAACATACAACATGCATGAAATAGGCCCCTAATTGGTCCATTAATGATACAAATATAATTATATAAGTCCCTTGGACGAACCTTATATTTTTAAGAATTTAATATCAATTAATAATATAATATTTTTTTTGAAACGCTTTTATGTCAATTTTGACACTATTCAATAATTGATTTTCATGAAAATCATAACTGAATGATTACTTCAAACAAAGTTAATTAATTCATTCCTAACATGTCATAGTAACCTATAAAATTAGTTTAATTTATAAAAAGTCTCAAATTATATTTATTTGGGTATTTATAATGTCAATTATTCTAATTTTTCATTAATTAGGTAATTACTGCATCATCATTGTGTCAAAAATAAATTAAATTATTTAGTGTCTAAAAATAATAAATAAAATATAATTATGTAGTAAATCATTTTATCTTTCTAATAAATATTTAAATTCAAATTTATATTATGTATAACCCTATATTAAAAATGTTTTAGTAAATAAATATTGATTTTAACTCTTTTAATTCTTCTTTGAATTAAATAATAATAAATGTCCTAATCTAATCAAAGTGGAGCTAAATGATAATATTTTATTACTAAGGTTGTTTTTGGTCGAGATACACTTGTCCAATAGAATTAGGACATGTTTTAGGGTAATATTAATATCAATTTTACCCTTAATTACCCTATTTACTTTTAACCGTGGTAAATAAAAGTAAAAAGTTACTATTCGCCAAAAATTATTTTCATCTCATTGAACAACATTTTACTAATTGATATTAATTGTGTCTCTCGGATTTTTGAAATTCCATTCATAGAAGTAGTAAAATTAAGTTTTATGAAAAATTCCGTTTTTTTAACTACCACTTAGAGGTTTCACTATTCATCAAAAATTGAAGTTTTTCAGAACAATGCCAAAATTTCACCCTAAGCTATAATTGATATTACGAATTCAAAAATGATGTATATTTTAAAAAATTCCAAACATATAAGTTTCATTAATTAATTTTATAATTAATTCCCGCTGTTACAACAAATAGCGTGTTTTGAAGAAACAATATATATCAAAAGATTGACAATTGTTTATGTCCAATTTCAAAGTGAAATTAATTCTAATGAACACCATTGGATAAAATGATAAAAATATATTCTAATTATACTTTAAAACCACTAAATAATATAATTTATCAAAATAATTATTTTGATTAAAAAAGTTATTTTTAAGTATTTTTTACTATTCATAAAAATTGGAAGTTCTCAGAAAAATACCAACAATTCAACTTAGGATAATTTTGATATTCTGAATACAAAAATGAAGTCCATTTTGAAATATAAAATATATATAATTTCAAAAAGTAGGTATTACTATTCATAACGGCTAGTTTGATTGGTTGTGGTGTGTTATAACTCGATGTTGCGTACAACACACGTTATCACATTATTCAAAGAGAAGCATACCATAGAAGCTTGGGGGGTTACACTATTTATATAAATTTATTCATTAAAAAAATCAATAATATTAATCTTTAATTGATGTCCGAATTCAAATTTCCATTAAAAATACTTTTTTCAAAAAAAGTAATTTTCATATTTGAAAATTAATTCATACAAATTATGTGTTTCTTGAAAACTGTAAAAACTCCTCCATTTTATTCACTGGATCATCTAATGAAGTCTAATTTGGATCCTCTCATTAGATCATTCCAAATCCAGGATCTCGTAGTCACAACCGTCGACACCTCTCTAAAGGATATCCTCCTCCGGTTAGTTTCTTCTCCATGTGGTGGTCTCCAACTATTCTAGAAGATCCTACTAGAGTGAGTTTGACCAAGCTCGATGGATGGATCCCCACTTCTCTCCTAATAGAAGAATCGTTTGATGTGGCCACATCTCTTTGTCAATAAAAATTAATGGATTTTTTTTTCTTGTATTGTCCCACACATACCTATATACAGAACCTTGATTATTATTGGGGGTTGGTTTTTCTATTGAGTTTCCCAATTTTAAAAAGAAATTTATTTTTTGTGGTTCTCTAGTCCTAGGAATATTTTTGGGAAATTGTGTTAAAACCCTCTATGACATGTGAAAAATTAAATTAAAACCTTTTCAGGTTGTCTTTAAGGGTTTAGTACATGTGAGACACTCCTCATGCTACAATTTAGATCATTCTCACAAGCCTCCCCTACCCTTACACAACTTCTACATTCTTAACTCTATATGATATGATGTGGGATCATTCGTGTGTGCAGATGATTGCACTACCTAGATGATCAATGCCTTTCTGGATCAAACTTTCATAGAAGTGGATCTCTACTCCGCCTTCCCGGATCAAATTCTACTAAAAGCAGGATAATACTTATCTTGGAGGAAGAAAATTGTCCCCTCTTCACTGATGTGGTACTGATAAAGTTGTCAATTTCATGGTTATTATTCTACATCTTGTAGGGGGTATAGTTTTGTTTCCCATAATTCTCAGTGTGAAAAGGATTCAAACTGTTCTCCTGCATTTCCCACCTCGACAATTGACCCTAGTTTCATCCAATACCCTACTTTTTTCACACTCCCTTCTTCTTCACCCCTAGTGTCCCATCTTTTTAATTGTTTAGTCATCACGCCTCTTTCGAAACTAATTAACCGAGTGTTTTTCATCCTTGCCTGCATCCCTCTCTCACTACTCCCCCTCTCTGAGGGATTCATTTAGCATGAAACTGGTGTTATACGGGCCACCGGTGATCTCCAAGGATGCATTTAGCTACCCTATTTATAGGTATTGTCAATGATATATAATGGTTTTAGAGGTTCGTTTTCCATGTATTCACTATCTGTTGGTTCCCCTAGGGCTTCTGATACATTTCCCCTCCTTATCCCCAATGGTTTAACTCCTTGAATGCAGTTGTTGTAATGATTCATATTTTTTAAAAATGCACTGATCATTTTTTTTGGCTTAAACTCCATGGTGTGGCCCATGTAATATTACTCGATGGAGTCACAGAGGTCATGAGGGTTTTGGGATATTTTTAGAGCCTAGAACCCTAGATTTGGGCGCAATATACTAGACCGCATAGTTTGAAGAAACCGTACAGCCCATTCCACAGAGTTTCTTCTTATCGTGTGGGGAATTTCATAGGTGGGTAGTGAACCACCTAGTTTTCTGCAATTGTGTTAGATAAGGAATATGCCCGTGAAAAAATTTCCAACATTTGGGATAGTGGGTTTCACGTGGCTTGCACATGGTTAGCCAAACTATTCACTTTTCGCATACAAGGTCCCTCCTTAGGTAGTGGTGGGGTAAATGGTTGGTGCTTAGTTTGGATAATCATGCATCAAAACTATGTAACCCTATCTAGAAGGGTAAATTTACCTTTTCCCTTAATGAACTTAATAAACCAATTTTATTTCTTCCTCCTCTCATTTCCAGCAAATAACATCTCCTCCCTTATCTAGTGGTAACTTCCTCCTCCAACGATGAGGATAAAGGTTCCTCCTCTATCCAGAAACCAAATATATTGTCATTGAAAACATTGGATAGATAGAGGTACGCTCTCAAATCCTCTTTCTTCCATCTATCAATTTTATTCTTGTATTTTTTGCAATTTTGTTGTGAGTTCATTTACCTTATTTTTAGTGTGTCGGTCTATTATTCATTTTTCATTTGATCTACATCAACTATGAATCAGATATTAGATTATTGGTTGTTTATGACCCTGAGGTAGGTGTTCTAGATGGGTACATAAATTTCATGATGTTTTCAAGGCTTCATCATTATGCCTCATGTAGTCCTTTGCTATTCATTTCCATTAAATGGGTTCTTCCTCTCTTAATAAGTATATGCTTGTTATTATACTCTCGTAGATCATTGATAGGTGATTAGTGGTTTATATCCTCATATAATTCCACCCCTTTGGGTTTGTTTAATGAAATACTATCTCTTATGAAAATTTTTAAATGACCATGAAGGTCCCAGGTGCAGCAGAAGCTCATGGGTTGATTTGCCCACTTGGATTTTTGTCTTTAACAATGATAAATCTAGGATCAATATGACGATAAACTCTAGACTCCACAGATTGAATCACAGAAGTAGACAAAGAAGAAGAATAGTCCTAGAACCACAAAGGAAGGATCATCACAGGATGACTATAATTAATTTAATTAATTGACAAGAAGTACCTTTTATGTTGTTCTTTATTCATTGATATTTCTGATCAAATTCTAATGTGATTCATCATTGCATTATCGAAGCCATGGGTAGACTTCATCTAGAGGTGATCTACATGTGCACCATGTATCTCTAGATGTCTCAAAAAGATTCTCTAGGTGATATCATAGAGAATCCTTTGCTTACATTGTCCACCTTAGATCGCCTTGGTCTGATGGAGGTGGATCTCTCTCAGTCTTGAGGGAATTCTTGGAGGACAGAGTTCTTTCTGTCTTGATAGAATTCTCCATAATTTTTGTGCACAACTATTCTTTAGTGTTGGGGTTGTGAGAATATTTATAATTGGGTTTGAGGTTATAGATTTATGATAATAAATGAGCTCATTACACGTTTTATTTATTTCATTAACTCTTAATGAAAACCCCATGTCAAATCATTAATTCCTTGACTTGTGACCACACTAATTATAATAAATTTCATTTAATAAAATGATATTATTTCATCAAAATCCCGACTAGAAAAACTACATGGTGTGTAATCATTAATACACAACATGAACTTGTTTTCATTGAAAACTACACTGAGTGTACATTCAATGTACACGACGTGTATATCTTATTTTCATTTTTCATTTCCTTTCCAAAATAAAAACTACACGGTGTGTACATTCAATGTACACAGTGTGTATATCTTTTTTTCATTTTATTCTTCCTCCAATATTAAAATGATTTATGCTTCCTTGAATAATTATTAAAACACATATGGGAATAATCTTTATTCTACTTGAGATACCTGGATACACTTAGTGTGTGGCCCTCTAGGCCTCTTTCTTGTTGGCATTAGATAGGATTGCATAAAGTCCAAGATTACTGTCTAGCAACGGTTCAAGGCACCTAAGTGAAAGAAGTTGACACTGCATTGCTGTGTCACATCATATAAAGACTTACTATGTAATTTAATCCTATTGTCTCAGTATCTCATAAAGAAGGTTTCATGGTAGTGTCATAAACATATTTGCTTGATCCTTCATTCTTTGACTTCCAGAAATAAACTGGTCACATCACCATGGCCATGGAATTTGGGTGATAGTTCTATTTCAATCAAAGGGCCTGAGATATCTACTTCCATAAATATTGAAGGGACCAATCCTTCCTCGACTTATCCATTAATAACATGTCATTCGTGATGCACCCAACATACCCTACTTCTCGCCAACTATATTCATGATGGTTTTCATCAGAAAATCTAGGTGCATGAGTCATGACATGAGTTAATGATAGTCTTATAGTCTTAGGACCATTACACACACTCGTAGATAGAAATTTCCGATGACACCAAGACATGTGAAATTAATACTGGCGGGTTTGTTCTCATAATCTCCCATCTGGAAGATTACCAAGTGCAAACTCCATGAGAGTGAGTCTCATCTTCTTACGGGTACTCGCACATGACGGTCTGTATACTATGTGTCCAATCATAGTATTTCATCCAATCATAGAACTTTATTTAAGAATATTGTTATAGAATTACAAGGTTCTCATCATATCAGGGATCTTCCATGACCTTATCAATGCAAAAAATATTCTAGATCACTATTATGTTATAGTCATAGAGGACAACGAACGATATATAATAAGTGTACATTCATGTAATCAAGGTACAAAACTGTTTGTTCTATGGACACTAACCCTAACCCCCCCCCCCCCTTGTACTAGGGCCAACTGTCTATGACTTTTAGTCCTCTAGACCTCACATGATGATCATGTTTCTGCTGAGTCATGGCTTTAGTCAAGGGGTCCACCACATTGTCTTCAATGGAAATATTTCTCACTGAAACTTCACCTCTCTGATAAAAATCCCCCAAGAGATGATACTTTTGAAGTATGTGCTTTGTCCGCTGATGTGACCTTGGATCTTTTTCAAGTGCCACTACTGTAGTATTATCAGAATAGAGTGTGATAGGATCTTTAATACTATGTACTACATCCAAATCTTGGACAAAGCGTCACATCTATAAAGGTTCTTTATCTACCTCCGAAAGCTACGATATACTTATAATCTGGTGTAGAATCTGCAACCACACCTTGCTTTGAGCTCTTCCATCTCACTGCACCTCCATTCAAATAGAATTTGTATCCAGTCTACATCTTCATGTCATCTTGATCAGTCTAGAAACAAGCATCTACATGTCATTTGATGACTGGTTCCTCATCTCCTCCATAAACCTGGAACATATCCTTAGTACACCTCAGATACTTAAGGATAGTCTTGACTGTCATCCAATGGCAGTCTCCTAGATCATCTTGATATCTGCCTACCGCAATTAATGCATAAGAAACATCTAGCCTTGTACATATCATAGCATACATGACTAACCCAATCGTGTATGTGCAAGGGATCCTTTCTATTTTCATTCTTTCCTCATGTGTCTGAGGAAACATTTTCTGGAAAAGACGAATGCCATGTGACGCTGGCAACAATCCCCTTCTTAGACTGTTCCGTACCAAATCTTTTCAGTATCGTGTCAATGTATGTACTTTGACTTAGGCATAGAATTCTCTTAGATTAATCATGATGGATCATGATCCCAAGAATATATGATGCCTCACCCAGGTCTTTCATAGTTAAGAATTTATATAAACATTCCTTAACTGACTGTAAGACAGGTACTTTGATTCCTATTAGTAATATGTCACCAACATATACTATTAGGAAAATGATTGCACTTACTCTAAACCTTTTGTAGACACAAGGCTCACATTCATTCTTAACAAAGCTAAATTCTGTTACGGCTTCATCAAAATGAATGTTCCATGACCTTGATGCTTACTTTAATCCATAAATGTATTTATGCAACTTTCATACCTTGTTGGCATCCTTTGGATTCACAAACCCTTCAGGATGTGTCATGTAGATATATTCCTCAAGGTTCTTGTTAAGGAATGCTGTTTTGACATCCATTTTACAAATTTCATAGCCTGGTAAGCGGACATGGCCAATAGGATTCTAATGGATTTCAGCAGCACAACTGGTGAAAATGTTTCATCATAGTCAATTCCTTGACGCTGTCTAAAACCTTTTACAACCAGTCGTGCCTTATAGGTGTTGACTTGTCCCTCGATGTCCAGTTTCTTCTTAAATACCCATTTATTACCAATAGGCTTTACATCAACTTGATGATAAAAAAAATCCATATTTTGTATTGGTACATGGAATCCATTTTAGAATTTATGGCTTCTTTCCACTTGGTAATGTATGTGCCTTCAACTGCTTCCTTGTAGGTAAGAGGATCATCATTGTCAACCAATAATGATTCACCATCCTTGGTGACAATAAAACCATATCATTCTAGTTCTCTTACCTCTCTCGTACTCCTACGCAGTTCTTGTGTCTCTAGAACAAATTATTCTTCCACAGGGCTTTGTGTAATATGTTCTTGTACAAACTCCTGTGTATCTTGAGCCTTGACTTCATCGAAGTCTATCTCTCTCCCACTATCTCTTTTAGATATGTTCTCCCTCTCAAGGAATATGGCATGTATTGCCACTGTAACATTTTTATCTGAGGGGTTGTATAGGTAATATCCCCTTGTTTCCTTGGGATATCCTATAAAGGTACACTTTGTGCCTCGGGGTTCATACTTGTTACCTGAATATGCCTTAAAAAATGATTCACTACCCCACACATGTAAATTTGGTAACATGTCTTTGCATCCAATCCATAATTCATATAGAATACTATTTATCGGTTTGGTTGGTACTTGGTTTAGTATGTGTGTTTCTGTTTGTAATGCATATCTTGAAAAGGAGAATGGAAGACTCGCATGACTCATCATTGATCTCACCATGTCCAACAGGGTTTGGTTCCTCCTTTCACTTACACCATTCCACTAAGACATATAAGGAGGAGTAAGTTGAGATAGAAACCCAAACACCTGTAAGAAATCAATGAAGTCCTGATTAAGATATTATCCTCCTCTATCTGAGCGGAGTTTCTTAATCTTCTTACCAAGAAGGTTCTCAATTTCATTCTTATAATCTTTAAACAGATCAAAAGAATCTGACTTATACCTCATTAAGTAAATATATCCATATCTACTAAAATCATCAGTAAAAGTTATGAAGTACAAGAACCTACCCATTGCTTCTACTGGAAATTGTCTACACACATCTGTGTGAAATAATTATAGAAGCACTTTATCCCTTTCACATTTCCCACTAAATGGGTCTTTGGTCATTTTTCCTTGTAGACATGCATGACATACACCAAACGTTTTTAGTTCGAAAGAATATAAATACCCATATTGATGTAATTTTTTCAAAAATTTCTCATTGACCTGACATAATCGGTGATGCCGAAGTTGGGTGTGGTATGAGTCATGTTAATTAACATTTTCATCGATTGTTGTTACTTGGTTTGTGTAGTCTAATACATAAATTTTGTTATATAAATGTGCCCTACCAAAACAAATGTTATCTTTATAAAAGTAGAAACATTCATTTCCAAACATGAAGATGAATCCATCAGTATCTAATCTGGATGATAAAATAATTTTTTTGGTTACAGAGGGTACATAATAACATATTTTTAATACCAAGACCATCCTAGTAGGCATTGTGAGGTGGTTGTCTCTGACAGTGACAACAACGAGTCTGGATCCATCGGCTGCTCACAGATCCACCTCACCTCGATCAATCTTTCTAAATTTACATGGTTCCTATATTTGGATACAGATGTGAGCACCACAAGTAATATCTAATACCCAATTGGTAGAAATAGATAGATTGAATTCGATAAAAAACACACCTGAAGCTTCCCCTTGCTTCCTTGGTTGGGTGCAGTTTTTCTTCCATTGGCCCTTCTTGCCACATGTGAAACAAAAAACCTCATATTCTCTTACCTCCCCTTTGATATTCCTTTTCTTGGAAGGCCTTGAAGAAGCACTGGGCTTAAATATCTTCTCCTTCCCTTTCCTTTTATTCACCATAAGGAGAGAAGGCTTTTCACGCTTCATATCATTGCCCACTTGGAGAATGAGGATAAGAAGATTAGATAGAGACTTCTCAGTGTTGTTCAGGTTGATATATACAACAAAGTTAGAGAATCTTTTGGGAGTGATGTAAGAATATGATCGGTACCCAATTCTTCAGGGAGTTTAAACCCTAGAACCTCCAAGCACTCAATGTAGCCAATGATCTTGACTAAATGAGTCCTAGATGGGGCACCCCCTCTAATCTTTCTCTAAAATAGATCTTTGGAGATCTCAAACCTTTCCTGCCTTGCTCTCTCCTAGTATAGACCACAAAGGTGCTTGATCATGCTATATGCATCTATGTTTTCATGAGACTTCATGAGCTCTCTAGGAATTAATGAAAACATCAAACATTGAACCTCAATTGCATCGCTCAAATGTTGATCATAGACCAGGATATCTTCATCACTCGCCCTTTGGGCAAGCGAATCAGGACGTGAGGACTCCAGCACGTAAAACTTTCGTTCATGGCGTAGTATAACCCGATGGTTCCTAAACCATTCCTGAAAGTTATTACCGGTGAGGATATTGTATTTATCCATAATTTAGCGTAGAGAAAATGTTTTTGACGAGTTTTTTATATTGATTCTACAAATTAAAAGAGAAGATTTATCAGTACATTTTGATTACATTTTATGAAAAATAATAAATGAATTTATTAATTCTCTCACTATTTTATCAAGTCCCAATGGCCCTCACCATTGAAATAGGAATGTCCAGTTGCGATGACATTCTAGTGGCTAGGATCCATATTCCACTTCTCATAACCCCCAAAAGGGTTGGTCAATCTATTTAATGGTATTTAAGTAGGCAGGTCTTTGTCAACTGTGAGCTTACAGTTCCTTGATAATGTTTACGCATAGTTAGGTTTTTATTTTATTCCATCTTTGCATGCTTCTTTATTTCATTAATTATGTGAATTTGACAACACATACATAATAAATAAACCATAAAATCATATAGAAAGAAAATAAGATGTCATTATCATTAGCTTCTATTGGTTATCTTATCTAGTGGTTTTGATAAGCTAACCCTGACCTAGGGAAAAACACCTTGAACCTGATGGTTTGTGTTTTTTATCTTCCAAATGTCCACCTTTGTATCTTCTTGGGTTGGTTTTGCCTCAGATTTATATTTTTAACCATCTCCTCTGGCTTGCGAGATCCACCATTACATGAGGTTTACATTGAAGAAACCATGGGCACGAAGACCCTACATTTTATAGAAAGAAGGCTCGCAGGCCAATGAATTTAAATTAAATAAATTTAAATGAAACCATACACACACAAAGGGTCTTTGGTCTAGCTCATGATCATCCATAGCATGCAATTACAATTACACATATTTAGTATTCAAATTATTTTAGTCGTTCTTAAATTCAAGATAATTTGTGATTGAATTAAATTAATTATGATCTTATAATTAATCAATTCTTTATCTTAAATTCCTTTCTGAATTTCCTTGAGATTCTTATCATCCATATTCCTTGTACGGTTCATTGTACTTTGGAGGAAACCAGGTGAAATTCCATTTCTGGAAGGTACAGGACATGTAGTCTATATTACAAGGTGTATACTTGTTTACACCCTTTTTTCAAAGTACACATCGGGGGATTTGGCATGTTTATTGTACTTTAGAAATTTTGGAGTACACGACATGTATATTAATCTAACCTAGAGTGTATTTCCTTATTACGCGGTTACCGACCTGGAAATCCCATGTACGCGGTACATGGATTCTCCTTGTACACAGTTTCACCTGGTCCGGATCGCACTACGCAGTGTGCTGATTTATCATACATGTCGTGTATTCCAGTTTCCACACGTTGTTCAGTTCTGATCAACACGGGGTAATAAACACTCAAGTATACTCAATTCACACAGCATGGTTTGGCAGACCAGTACCAGTTCGTTGAACCTAAGTACCGGGCATGTAGTCTTCACTACACGTCATGTATTCTTGTGTTATACAGACAAAATGAACGGCTCCTTTGGATGAGTTCCTCATTTTTATTTTAATCAAAATTAAAATTAAAAGGTCATTTCTGTGATGTGAATAGAGAAACAAAGGAGGAAGAACAGATCTCATTCATTCAGTTTTATAGAATGACTTATCTATAATTGAATCAAATATAAATGCATAAATTATAAAATTAAATTAAATTACTATAATCAACGTTGTGACTCCCTTTGATACCACTTGGAGGTTCCATGCGTAGCGGAAGTTCATGGGTAGATGTGCCCAATTGGCTTTTTGTCATTAGCAATGATCAATTCGGGATCAATACGATGATAAATTCCAGACTCCATGGATCGAATCACAGAAATAGACAAAGAAGAAGAGTAGTCACGGAACCATAAAGGAAGGATCATCACAGGTTGATTATAATTAATTTAATTAATTGACAAGAAGTATATTTTATGGAATTATTTCTTCGTTGATATTTCTAATCACGTTCCAATTTGATTTGTCATTGTATCGTAGAAGCCAAGTGTATACTTCCTCTAGTGGTGATCCACATGTGCATCACGTATCTCTGGAGGTCTCCAATGTAGTCTCTGAGTGCTAGCATGGAGAATCCTTTTCTTGCGTCTTCCACCTTAGATCATCTTGATCTGATATAGGTGGATCTATCTCGGTCTTGAGAGTATTCTTGGAGGATGGAGTTCTTTCGATCATGAGAGAATTCTATAGAATTTTTGTGCACAATGATTCTTTTTAAAAGTGTTGGGGTTGTGAGGATATTTATAATCGGGTTTGAGTTTATAGAGTTTTGACAATAAATAATCACATTATGAATTTTATTTATTTCATTAATCTTATTAAAAACCCCATGTCGAATCATTATTTCTTTGACATGCGCCCATACTGATTAAAATAAATATCATTCAATAAAACAATAATATTTCCTCCAAATCAACGACTGGAAAAACTACATGACGTGTAATCATTAATAAATAGAGTGTACTTGATTTTCATTGAAAACTACACTGAGTGTACATTAAATGTACACAACATGTATATCTTGTTTTCATTTTTCATTTCCATTCCAAAATGAAAACTACACTGTGTGTACATTCAATGAACACGGTGTGTATATCTTGTTTTTCATTTTATTCTTCCTCCAGCATTAAAACAATTTAGGCTTCCTTGAATAATTATTAAACCACATACGAGAATAATCTTTATTCTACTTGAGATACTTAGATACACTTAGTGTGTGACCCTCTAGGCCTCTTTCTCATTGGCATTAGGCAGGCTTGCCTAAAGTCCAGCATTACTACCTAGCAATGAGTCAAGGCACCCAAGAGAAAGAAGTTGACGTTGCAATGATGTGTCACCTCATACGAACACTTACTGTGTAATTTAATCCCTTTTTCTCAATATCTCATCAAGCAGGTTTCATGGAAGTTTCATAAACATATATGCTTGATCCGTCATTCTTTGACTTCCAGAAATAAACATGTTGTGACACCATGACCATGGAATTTGGGTGACCATTCTATTTCAATCAAAGGGCTCGAGATATCTGCTTACATAAATATGAAAGGGACAAATCCTTCCTCGACTTATACATTAAAAACATTTCATTCGTGACGCACCCAATGTACCCTACTTCCTGCCACCTGTCCTCATAAGGGTTTTCATCAGTAAATCTAAGTGTGCGAGTCCTGGCATGAGTTAATGATAATATTCCAGTCTAAAGACTATTACACATGCTCATAGATAGCAATGTCTGATAACACCAAGACATGTGGAATTACTACTAGTGGGGCTGTTCTCATAATCTCCCATCTTGGAGATTACCAAGTGCGAACTCCATAAGAGAGAGTCTCATATTCTTATGAGTACTCGCACATGACGGTCTGTATACTATGTGTACTATCATAGTATGTCATCCAACAGTAGAACTTTATTTAAGAATATTGTTATAGCATTTCAAGGTTGTCATCATAGTAGGGATCTACCATAACCTTATCAATGCAACAAATATTCCAGGAAAATATTAGATTATAGTCATGAAGAACAATGAATAGTATATAATAAGTGTACATTCATGTAATCAAACAACAAAACAATTGGTTCTCAGGACACCAACCCTAACAGACCCAACACAATCTATGTGTTCAGATTGACTTGTAAATGGAATTATCCTCTGTTATATAGTTATTTAGATGAATGAATCACTTTATAAGTGGTTTTCTAGTCATGGAATGGTTTTTTATCTCTTAATTAGTTAAATTAACAAATTATATTGAATGTTAAAGGGTTGAAATGTCATCCCAAGTGATGTATGTTTTACTATATGGCTTATATAAACTAAAACCCTTTGATATATTGGTTCATGATGATTATTAATGCATTAGAGTTGTTTCCTCTTGTTATTATTATGATTATGATTGTTTTATTATTGTCAGATGTGGAATGATGGATAATAGACTTGTTGAACATGATGTTTCAATCTCCCTTACATTGGTTATTGAACATGACATCTCTCACTTTATACATTATTCGGGTGATGGGTAATACATTCCATGTTCCTCCATATCGGTTGTTCAGTATGATGTCTCGTCCCACCTATCGCGAGTGATGGGAAATATGTCTCACATTCATTATCAGATTCTAGGCTTGTACCTTTTTATTTAGCCTATAGCTCACACTTATGAATGATTGAGTTACACCCAAGGTCCATCTAGCACCTAGTATCCATGTATATTCCATCTTATGTGGTCATGTACCTATTGAATAAACATGTATACAATATATTACTATAATATATATATATATATATATGGTTACCGATTAAAATCTTATACCGGTAATGCCAAAGTAGGTATATCCAGCCAGGTGTTCTATAGGAACCCGGTATGGATGGTATTTAATTATTCAGTATGGTTTATCTTTTCCATATATGTACACACTGTTATGATATGCACATGGGATGGATAATTTCTAGACACCATTGGTGATGTCCTATTGGGTTTTTCTCAAAACCTAATCGAGCCATCTTTGGAACTCGAGTAGATTACATGTATGCAGATATGGATAAGGGAAAACTCCATGTTAAGGATATTGAACTTTATTTACTAATGGTTAGATCTTGAGAGTAGAGGACCAAGAATATGCTCATGATTCTAGTAGAGTAGTATTTTGGAATTTTTTATTTCTGTATAGTATGATGTAAATTCTTGTCCCATGTTTTTCCTTTTGGTATATCATCATGACATGAAATCATTCTATATGTCTCAAAATTTGGGATTTTGATTATTATTGTACGTTCTAGGCATAGTGGAAGTGTGAGAGGGTTGGTTCCCAAATTTAATTTTTTCTATATTCAATGAACAATCTGGGATCAATATAAAGAATAACGTCAGTATCCATGAAATTGAATCAAGTATTTGGACAACGGAATAGAAACAAGGAACCAAGTGAGATGATCAACATATTTTTTTTTTATAATTATTTTAATTAAATCAAATAATTACCTCCAAAGGTATTCTTTCTTTGTTGATGTGTTTGGCCACAGATCTATAGTGTTCCTTCATTTTTTTGTAGAGATCAATGGTAGAACTCCTCTAGTGGTGATCCACATGTGTTCCATGTATCTTTGTACATCGTCTAAGGAGTCTCCGAGTAATAACACATAAGATATTTGTGCTTGCATTGTCTGCCTTCAATCATCTTGAGAACCGCTTTTAAAATGTTATCATTGATCCAGTGGAGGAGGACCTCTCTCATTCTTGAGAGCGTTCTTGGAGAGGGATGAAATCTCTAGGCTTGAGATATTTTCTCCAATTCGTTGTGCATTACAATAATGAATCTAATGGATAGAACTGGGATAGTAAGAGAATAATATAACCAGGTATTTAATTCACTAGGGTAATAATAAATAAATTTCACAAGTTTCTTAGTTATTTTATTAATCCCAAAACATCCCCATGCCAAATAATAACAGAAACATTATTATTTCCAAGCTTGCGCTTAACATGAGAGTTATAATTAAATATTTTTTAATCAAATATTATTCAATATTATTATTTCTCACTGGACCCTTAACTCGGTCTTCCAATCCTCCACCATATTCATTGAACCTTTAATAATAAATATTTATTTATTAAATAAATATCACTACATTATTTTCTAATAAATATCTAAATATTATATTTAATAAATAGAAAATAAATATTTATTAATAATTCTTCCCATAATATATTTTCTCGAATAACAAGTATCAAAATAAATGTCACCAGGAATCCATGAATAATTATTAAACCACAACTACGAATAATATTTATTCTAATTGTTAAATAACAAATAATGTTTTATTTAATTAAGATATTGGATACACTTAGTGTATGACCCTCTAGGACTCTTTCTCAATGGAATTAGGTGGAGTAGCCTGAATTCTAAGGTTAGCATCTAGCAACACACCAAGGCACCCAAATAGAAATAAGTTAATGCTACAGCGGCATTTTACCTCATATGAATGCTTGCTGTATAATACAATCCCTTTGTCTCAATATCTCCAATCAAGTGGGTATCATACAAGTGTTATCAACCCATGTGCTTGATTTCTCATTCTTTCACTTCCTAAAAATTCAAAATGCCTATATAACATCATAGACATGGATTTATTTATGCTATATCATTTATATAAAAGGCCTAGGAGATCAACTTCTATTATGGAATAGAAGGTACAAATCCTTTATCACATTATTCAATAATGCAGTATTACTCGTGACACACCCAACATATCCTACCTCGCTGCAAACATATGTCACCATAGTTTTCTCCAATACATCTAAGTGCTCGAGTCATAATACCCATTAATAATAATATTAAAGTCTAAGGACCAATACACACATCCACAGATAGGAACATAAAATGACACTTATAAATGTGGATTTCCTATAGTCGGGTCTCATTCTCATAATATCCTACTAGATATCACCAAGGGAATACACTAAGAGAAGGTGTAACAATGTTGTATGAGTATCCAACCCTAATAGATTATATAATTTGTGTCCCTAAAATGATATCATCCATCTATAAAACATTTATCTAATAATAGTTTCATTGCACTTCTAGGTTCCCATCATAGCGGGGAACTGCTATGAACTTTTAGTACAACAACTATTCTAGGGACATTATCACATGAAATGTTACGCAAAAGAGAAATCATGATGTGATAAGGAGTATATAAATATTCATCCAATGAATATATTTTTATCATAATGAACAATGAATTTCGTTCTAGGGAACCAACTCCAACATACTTCCACTTCCACTAGAGCACACTACTAACAACCTTCAGTTTTCTAGCCCTCACATGATACTCATGCTTCTTCTATGATATGCCTTTAGTCAAGTGGTCTTCCACGTTGTTTTTGTGGATAATTTCCTCACTACAACTTCAACACTTTATTAAAAAATCCTCAAAAGGTGATACCTCTAGAGTATGTGCTTTGTCTGTTGATGTGACCTTGGATATTTTGCAGGAGAAACCACTATAGTATTGTCACAATGTAATGTGATAGGGCATTTACTGTTAGGTACCACATCAAGATCTTGATAAAAGTTCTGAATCAAGATATCTTCTTTTGCTACATCAGAAGATGCTATGTACTAGGACTCCACTATAGAATCAGATACAACTGGAAGCTATTAAAAATTCCAGCTCATAGCTCCTCCATTGATATAGAAAACATTTCCTAATTGTAACTTCAAATTATTCTGATCTATCTCAAAACCAGCATTAGTAAACCCTCTAATGACAAGCTTCTCAACTCATCCATACACCAGAAATATATCCTTAGTTCTTTTCAGATACTTAAGGGTACTCTTAACAGAAACCCAATGTTGTTCTCCAAGATCTTCTTGATATCTTCCTAAAATTATCAGTTCCTAGAAAACATCAAGTCTAGTAAATAACATGGAATAAATGATAGATTCAATCACTGAATCGTATGGGATCTTACTCATTCTATCTCTATCATGGTTTTTCTAGGGAAAATATTTCTTAGAAAGATATAAACCTTGTGACACTGGAACCAATCCTCTCTTAGATTGTTCCATACTAAATCCCTTTAGTATCTGGTCAATATATCTACTTTGAATTAGTCCATGAATCCTCTTGGATCTATCATGAATTATCTTGATCCATAGAATGTAGGCTGTTTTTCTTAAGTCCTTCATGGAGAAGCACTTGTTCAACCAGTCTTTAACTAACTGTAAGACTAGTATGTTGTTTCCAATGAGTAATATGTCATTAACATATACTATTAGGATAATGACTATATTCACATTAAATCTTTTTTAAATACAAATCTCTCATTATTTTTTCATGAAACTAAATTCTTTTAAGGATTCATCAAATCGAATGTTTCATGACCTAGATTCTTGCTTCAATCCATAAATGGATCTATATAACTTGAAAATCCTTCTGGCATCACTTGGTGTCACAAACCCTTATGGTTGTTTTATATAGACATCTTCCTAAAGTTTCCCATTAAAGAATACATTTTTGACATCCATCAACCAAGTATCATAGTTATGGTAAGCTTGTATGGAAAATATTATTCTGAAGAATTTAAACAGAGAAACTGGAGAAAAGGTTTCATCATAGTCAATTTTTTGACGTTTTTAAACCCTTTAGCCACTAGCCTTGATTTATAAGTACTTAGTTTAACTTCCTTGTCCAGTTTACTCTTGAATAACAATTTACACCCAACAGGATTTACATCAACTGGCGCATCAACCATAACCCAATCTTGGTTTTGATACATGGAGTCTATCTTAAAATTCATAGCTTCTAGACATCTTCCATATTCTGATCTCTCAAATTCATCCTTATAGGAGAGAGGTTCATCATTTTCCAACAATAACGATTCACCATCCTCAGTAACTAAAAAACCATATCTCTCTGGTTCCCACACCTCTCTTACACTCCAATGTAGTACTTGTGTTTTAGGAACCACTTCTTCCACTGGGACCTATGGAACTTGTTCCTGTACCAACTCATGTGTATCTTGAGAATAAAATTCATCGATGTCAATCATGCTCCCAGTATCCTTTTTTAGGATGTGCTCTCTCTCAATAAATATGGATTTTCTAGAAATAGTCACCTTCTTGTCTGAGGGGTTGTACAGGTAGTATCCCTTTGTTTCACTGGGATACCCTATAAAGATACACCTTGTGCCCTGGGTGAAAGTTTTTTTCTTGATAAATCCTTAACAAATTCCTCACATCCCTATGCACATGTTTGTGATAAAATGGGTTTCTTTTCACTCTATAGATCGAAGGGAATTCTATTCTCCACATAAGTTGGTACTCATATTAATGTGTATGACATAATTTGTAATGCATATCCCCAAAAGGATAATGGATGATCTGTATGACTCATCATTGGCCTTACAATGTTCAAGAAGGTATGGTTACTCCTTTAACTAACACCATTCCACTATGGTGTATAAGGTGGGGTGATTTGATATAAAATCCTAAACTCCCACAAAAATTCAATGAACTCATGGTTAAGATATTATCCACCTCGATCTGATCAAAATTTCTTTATCTTCTTACCAAGATGATTGTCTACATAAATCTTGAATTCCTTGAATTTCTCGAAGGAATTTAACTTATACCTCATCAAGTAAATATATCCATATCTACTCAAGTCATTATTAAGAGTTATGAATTAAGAATATCCACCACTATCATCTACTAGAAATGGTCTACACACATTAGTTTGTACCAATCCTATAAGCTCTGAGGCCCTTTCACCTTGTCCACCAAATGGCAGTTTGGTCATTTTACCTTATAAAAAACACGAAATCTATCAAGTGGTTTTATCTCATAAGAGTCTAAATAACCATCTTAATAGAGCTTTGTCAAACATTTAATTTTTACATGATCAAGATGGTGATGCCACAATGGGGTGTTCTATGATTCATGTAAACATAATTCGTTGTCAGTTTCCAACACTTGGTTTTTTTAATTTAATATATACATGCTATTATTTAATTGTGAAATACCATAACATACGTTGTCTCTATAAAAGAAACAACTTTTATTTATGAATATGAAAATAAACCCATCTGTATCCAAATATATAGAAATTATGTTTCTGGTAACACTAGGTACATAATAATAACCATGTAAAACCATGATAAATCTCACGGGTAATGTGAGGTGGTATTGACTAATGGAAAGAGCATCCAACCTTGCACTATTGGAAGCTTGCAGATCCACCTCTCCTCTAGAAATTTTCGGGAATCTACTTGGTTCCTATATTTTAATACATATGTGAGAACCACAATCTATATCAAATACCCAATGTGTAGAAATGGAAATATCACACTTGATAATGAACACACCCTTGGCTTCCCCTTTCCTCTGGGTTCAGTTACTCTTCTAGTGTCCTACATTCCACATGAAAAGCATATTTCCTCCTTTTCCTTACCCTACCTTTGGATCTTCTTCTTCTTGTTTGGATGGTTCTCACGAGATTTGGACTGTTTATAAGCCTTAGGAACCTTTTCCTTGTCCTTCCTCTTCCAATTTACCATAAGTATTATGGGTTTTTCATGCCCCATGTCCTTATTCACATGGAGAATTAATTTAATAATTTTGTATAAGCTCTTCTCATTATTTTTCATATTATAATTCAAAATAAAACTATTGAAGGTCTTGGGATGTGATGATAGTATGAGACCTGTATGCAACTCATCATGGAATTTAATCCCAAAGATGTATTAATGCTCAATGTATCCAATAATCTAGACTATATGTGACCTAGCTAGCATAGACTTTACAATCATAGTGATGAACAAAGAATTGGATATCTCATACCTCTCTTTTCTATACTTCTCTTGATATAGATCCTGATGGTGAGACATCAGGGTATAAGCATCCATTTCTTCAGGTTGCTTCAAGTTATCATTGATCATGGATGATATCATGAGGAATTGAACATATATAGAATCATTTAAATGTTTCTCATACACAGAGAGATCATCATCACTCACCTTATTTCTAGGAGAAACTTGTAATGGTTCTTCCAATACATATAGTTTTCTTTAATGGTGAAGGATGACCCGAATATTATAAGGACCTGACCTTAAAACATTACTTAATATTGAAATTTAGTCAAGAATATACATTATTACCCCTTGAAGATATTTTTGAGTTTAGAGTTTTACAAAATTATGTTTCCTTACATACATAACATAACACATTCATACAAGAGGATACTACTAAAAACAGTTTACATTTTTTACAAAATATAAAACATTAAAGATTAAAACATGATTTCTTTAAAAAATATTAAAAAAATTTACATGGCTTCCTTATCTGTCTTACACATCCTTATAAACTGTGAAAATAATTTAAAAACATGGGATGAGTACAAAAATTTCAGTAAGGGATATAAAAAGAAGGAAAGAACACATTTTTCCATGAATACTTGTGACGTGTGAAATCATTTTCAAAAGACATACTTTTCACCCATATAAATGTACTTTATAAAGATTTAGATTTCCACAAGATACGCACTAAACATAATAACATAAATATAACCATAATAGTATATTGAGGAATTATTTACATAATATTGTAACCCTTGCAGCTACCTTATAATTTGCAACCCTCACGACTACCTTACAATTTTTGTAACCATCACAGTTACACATGGAGTAGAAAAACTGATGACCTCCAACTTACACATACCCAATAAATTGGAGGGAGATATAAGCCCGAAACTTCATCATAGAAAATTCCCAAGAACCAGAACTTAATCATACAACATGAATAATTTCATAAAAACATTGCTTTTTAATTTCATAAAACGAAATTTTTAAAAGAGGTTTTAAAAGGAAAGACCCTTATAAATATCATATAATTGAAGGGGTATTAAATAGAGTGGATGGAATATGTATATACTCTATAAATAAAAATAATTAAACATAATTATATCATAATTCAACACACAGACAATTTAAACACTACATAAATAATGATTTAGAAGGCTAACCCAAAGAATGGAAATCAGGTTAAGAATTCCCTTACCTCGGGTTTTTCTTACTTCAAATTATTTAAACCTCTGATATAATTGTTAAAAGAGAGTTATTATTATCTTAAAAACATATTCATGTGTATAACATCTTATATGATCATTTTATAATATCATTCCACTGTTTAATTGTCAGTATTTTTTTCCTTCCATTGTTTTCAGAGTGTTCTTTATATGATTTCCATGATTCGTTCAAGATGGATGCTCTTGTCAATTGGAAGTGAAACTCCAGAATTGTAATGGAAATGTATTTACATACTTCTAGAACCATAAACTATACCATTTATCACTTTGAAGTTTTATATGTGGATGATTCATATGTTAAAACATTAATGATGTTTGTTTAGATCATTTTAGTTGTTCTTTGATAATAACGACCTCGTTTTGTTTTACAATTTAAAACCTTGTGTAAAAAAATTATAGAACCATGTAGGAGACATAACACATATATTATAACCTGGTTCAATAATAAAATTTTTTTCATAACCCTACATCAATTAATTAAAGCAAATTGAAATAACATCATCCATGATGTCGGTTATTCAATACGCCACAGACAATGTTTTTATTCCTTGAATAAGTGGGAGAGGAGAAGAAGAATGATGATGAATTTTAAATGAACATGAGAACATCCAGAATATACATTATTTATTTATATTTCATTATTCTTGGTTAAGAGGAGATGATTAAGGAATAAGAAAATAAAGTAACTCAAAATAAAAGAATAGTTGAGACATCCCTTACAAAAATTCAGCAGCCTGACGACTATACAACATTGTTTTAGAAAAAATTAAAAGTAGAAGGGTGAAGGTTCACCCATCAAGAGATGAATCCTAACATATAATTGATCAAGAATAAGATGAAAAAAAATAACATGGTATGGATTCTTGAATTCTATACCACATAAAAGAAAACTTGAATGGATAAAGAAAGAAGTTGAGATTTTTCTTACCTTATAGAGTAACTTCTAGAACATAATGTTTGGGACATTGGGGAATTGAGGAAAACTTGGGAGTAATACTAGGGATGTGAGGAGGCTAGATATTTGTTTATGAGGAATTTGGAATGAATCTAATGAAAGAATTGGTTGGTATTTATAACAAAAGTGAGGGAATATTTTAATAATTTCTAAGGGACACCTCATCAGCGGTATTTTCCCATTGTATTAGCCACTTGGGACACCTAATAATGTATTTTAATATAAATAAGTCAACCATAATTATTAAATCATTATTACATTATTAATTATGTCATTAAACACATTGAAACTCAAAAACTATATTTTTACTATTCACCAAAAAATCAACTATTTTAGAAAAAACCCAAAAATTTACCCTTACAATTTTTCGACGTGTAAAATTAAAAAATGGAATAAATTTTTTGAAAATAATTTTCTAAATATAATTACTTTAATTTTTAAATAAAATCACAATTAATTCACAAATTAACAATTTTAATTCTATAACTTCTTTTATAACACATTGAAAAATTATCCAGGATGTCATTATTATAAGGCCTTAAGAAAATAAAATAACAATAAAATTTTCCTTTCATTAGGGTAATATTAATATTCATATTACTATTTATAAGGGTATGTTACTATTCACTAAAAACAAGTTGGTTTCATCAAATTCAAAATAACTTACCGATCCCAATTGTAGATGATCATTTTTCAAAATTCAAAACATAGGAGTGGTAAAATTATGTTTAAATGATAGTTATAATTATCTACTTAAAACAAATATTCATGCATTTTAATTTATTTTTAGAAAACCTTGGGGTGTAACATTCTCCCTACATTCTGTAAATTTCATCCTCTCAATTTTATTTACTTATAAAACAAGTGAGGTTACTTTTCCCTCATAGTATTTTCAGACTCTAAAGTTGCTTCTTCTACCATGTGGTTTCTCCAAAAAATCTTTACCTAGTAGATTACCTTATTTCACAATACCCATTCCCTTCAATCAAGAATCTGAATTTATCTTCATAAGAAAGATTCTGTTTCAGATAAACTCTTTCTGGGCTCAAAACATGAGTTGAATCTTGCACATACATTATCAACATCGAAACAAGAAAAACATGGTGTACCTGAGACAAAATCGGAGATAAAGCTACTCAGTATGCAACTGGTCTAACCTTCTATAGGATTTCAAAAGGACAGACGAACTGTGGGCTTGGCTTCCCATTCTTACCAAAATGCATCACACTTTTCCAAGGATAGATTTTAAGGAAAACATGGTCACCTACCTAAAATGAGATGGATTTCCTTCTGTTATCTGCATAATGTTTCTGCCTGATCTGAGATACCCTCATGTTGTGGAGGATCATCTTTACCTTCTCAGTCACTTCCTCTAATAATTCTGGTCCCATCAAATTCCTTTCCTCCAATTCATCCTAAAATGTTAGAGTTCGACACCACTTCCCATACAATGCCTCAAAAGGTGTCATCTAAATACTGGAATGAAAACTATTATTATAATAAAACTCACCTAAAGAAAGATGTTGATCCCAACATCCCTGGTAGTCATTTGAATAAGCTTCAATAATATCCTCTAAAGTATAAATCATTTATTCTGACTGGCCATCTGATTGAGGATGAAAAGATATAATGAAACATAATTTTATTCCCAACTACTTTTGAAGGCCCTTTCAAAAGCTAGAAGTGAACCTGGGATCCCAATAAAATACAATGGAAAGAAGACCTCCATGTAACCTAACAATCTTGTTGAGGTATAGTTGAGAAATCTGGTCCATAGACATTGTATCTTGAATAGAAATAAAATGTGAAGATTTTGTCAGCCGATCAACAATAACCCAATTCATATTTTTACCTCAAGAATTCCTTGGAAGTCCCACAAAAAAGTCAATTGATATATTCTACCAATTTCACTCTGGAACCGGAAAATCCTAAAGCATCCCCTTGGGTAACTTCCTCTTTGCCCTAACTTGTTGACAAGTCAAACATTTCACAGTAAATTCTGCAATATCCCTTTTCATTATATCCAACCAGTAATACTCCTAATGGTCTCTGAAAATCTTAGTACTTCCAGGATGAAATGAAAATGGAGAACTATGATATTCACACAACAAATATTTCTTCAACCAAAAATCACAAGGCACACGCAACCTTTTTCCAAATCTTAAAAAACAATATTTATCAAGGTTAAATTCTGGCAGCATAACCATTTTAACCAATTCTGCCTTTTACTGTAGCTCACAATCTGCCTTTTGTGCTTTCTTAATCCTTTCTGATAACAATTACTGCACTAAAACCTGAAACAAAGCATATTTATTCCCTACACCAACAAATTCTAAGCCAAAATTCATAAAATCATTAATCAAGGGATCATGTTCCAAAGGTAACATAGTTAATGATGCATGATGTTTTCGACCCACGGAATCTGCCACATTGTTTTCTTTTCCTAGATGGTAATTGATCATGCAATCATAATCTTTTATCAGTTCAATCCATCTTCTCTGCCTCATATTTAATTCCTTCTAAGTGAAAATATACTTCAGACTTTTATGGTTAGTGTATATTTTAAAATTGGCTTCGTATAAATGATGCCTCCAAATTTTCGAAGAAAAAACCATAAATTCCAATTTCAAATCATGCTTGGGATAATTTAACTGATGGGTTTTTAGTTGTCTTGAAGCATAAGAAATTACTTGATCATTCTACATCAAAAAAAAACAAGCACCTTCAAACAAGCATCATTATAGATGAAAAACTCACCATTTTGGGAAGGTAAGGCCAAAACTGTGGAATTCCCCAATCTCTTCCTCAATTCCTGAAATCAAACATCACATTATTATGTCCAAATAAATTTAGGCCATTTTCATGTTAACTTTTTTAGATGTCTAGATAACTATGCAATATTTTTAACAAACTGTCAATAATAACCTATTAATATAATAAACCTACGAATCTCTGTATCATTTTTGGGTCTTTTCCATTCATTAACCACTCTTTTTTTGGTCGGATCAACTGTTATTTCATTCTTATTTAAAATGTACCTAAGAAAATAAATCTTTTGTAACCAAAAAACCAACTTGCTGAATTATCTATACAGTATCTTGTCCATTAATATTTTTAAAATAGCCCTTAGATGTATTTCATGCTCTTATTTACTCTTAGAAAATACCAGAATTTTATCAATAAACACAACCAAAAACTTATCCAAGAACTCATGAAATATTCTATTCATAAGATCCATGAATACAAAAGGTGCATTAGTTAACCAAAAGGCATGACAACAAATTCAAAATCCCCATATCTAGTACGAAAGGATATTTTTGAGATGTCATCCTTCTTGACCTTCACATGATGGTATCCTGATCTCATGTCAATATTGGAAAAGTACTGATCTCCCTCGATATGATCAAACAAGACATCGATGTGAGTCAAAGGATACTTGTTTTTAACAATGATTTTATTTAAATATATACAATTAATGCAAATCTCATGGAACCATCTTTCTTTTTAACGAAAAATACAGGAGCTCCCCATGTTGATGTGCTAGGATGAATGAAGCATTTATCAAGAAAATATTTCAAATGATTTTTCAATTAAAGAATTTATATTTGATCTATACGATATGGGGGTTTTGAAATTGGATTATCATTAGGAACTAAGTCAATTGTGAATTTGACATTCCGATCAGGTGTGACACCAGGTAACTCATTAGAAAAAATATCAAGGTATTCATTCACCATAGGGACATTGTTAATCTGAATAGTTCCCTTGTTTTCAACAATATGATCAATATAACTTTAATTTCTATCTTTCAAAAATTTCTCAGCTTTTTGATATGTTATCAATCGTATAGGTTCATTCTTTTATAAAAACTGAACTATTTTTTAAAAACAACTTATTTAGCTCTACAGTCCATCTTAGCATGATAAATAGAAAGCCAATCCATTCCAAGAATAACATCAAACTCGAATAAGGATAAAACCACAAGGTCTTCAGGTAAATTATTTCCATATACAAAAATATAAAGATTATTATAATTATTATTTTCTATAATATTTCCCCATAGTGTTTTAGCAACATGTTTCGACCTCATTTTTTGAGGTGAAATTTCAAATTTAAGAGAAAATTTCTCAGAGAAGAAAGAATGAGTAGACCCCGTATCAAAAAAAACTTTTGAAAAATATGAAGAAACGAATGGAGTATTTGATACCACGTAGTTGGATAGACTTACATCTATTGATGTATTCACAAATGATCTCACTAGACCTTTCTTATTATAGTCTAGATTCTTTGCATCATTCGAAACTCTCTTTGGGAAAGCATTTGCATAATGACCCATCTCACCACATTTAAAAGACATAACAGTTTTCTTATCAGGATTAGTCTTAGGATCATTTTCATTACAATCTCGGGCCATATTTCCAAACTTTACACATTGAACACACTTTCCAGTTTTATTAATACATTCCCCAGGGTGATTCTTTTCACACTTTTCACAAATAAGAAACTGGATTTTCTTACAATCAGATTTCTTTGGTTTATTCTTACCCATCACTTTCCATATAGACCTCTTAATCTCCTTGTTTACAAAATGCACATGATCATCATAAACATATATCTCTACACTCTCAACACATCGGAAATTTTTCTCATAACTTTTGAATTTACAGGAGGCCAACGCCCTTCAATACCTTAGCTTTAGTCCTGTGTAAAAGTGGTTGATTTTTCTATCAAGATCTTGAATAATAATTGGAGCATACCTCCCCAGTAGGGTGAAGTTTTCTTTATACAAATCCATTCAATATTCCTCCTTTTTATTTAATTAATTTAATTTCTTCTCCATTCTATGTCTCGCCACCTTAAGAAAATATTTTTCAAGGAAAAGGCTTCTAAATTCATCTCACTATAAGGCATCAATATCCTCTATTCCCACATATTATTTACTATTGACCATCACTGATCATCATAACCTTCAAACCCAAAATTGGAAAGGCATAAATTTTGATTATATGAATATCCCATAATATTGACTATCTTTTCAATGGATTTAATCCATCCTTCTACCACTATTGGGTCAGAAGATCCATTAAAATCTAGAGGTTGTTGTCACATAAAATGTTCCACTATTGTCATGTTCTGTTGTGGTACCACTGGTTATTCTCATACATAGATTCCACCCCCATTTATTTCCTATGTTATCTGATCCATTACTATCACAAACTACTTGTTTCCAATCCCTACCATTCTAGGCTGCTGATTCAGAAGGATGTCATTCCGTCAGTGCCTCTCCTCTTCATATTTTGTGTTTCTTCTGTGGAAAACCATTCTAAACAAACATATCATAGTCAAAGAAACATGGTAATATTTAAATTCTATATCATTTAAAATTTACCATAGAGTAAAAAATATTTATGGTAATATATTAATATCATCCTAACCCCTAAAGTTATCTAGACCATCCTCTGATACCAACTATAAGGACCTGACCTTAACACATTATTTAATATTTTAATTTAGTCAAGAGTATAAATTATTACACATTGATGATCTTTTTTAGTTTATAGTTTTAGATAATTAGGATACATTACATATATAACATAACACATTCAAACAAGAGGATACTACTAAAAATAGTTTCCTTTTATTAAAATATAAAACATTAAAGCTTAAAACATGATTTCATTGAAAAATATACAAACATATAACTTGGATTCCTTATTTGTATTACACATCTTTATAACCTATAAAAATCATTTAAAAACATGGTATGATAAAAAATCACAGTAAGGGATAAAAAAGATGTAAATAACATATTATTCCATGAATACTTTTGACGTGTGAAATCATTTTCAAAAGACATTCTTGTCACCCATATAAATATTCTATATGAAACATGAGATTTCAAAAAAAATACACATAAAACATAATAACATAAATATAACCATAAAGTTATATTGGGGCATTAATTAAAAAATATTGTAACCCTCACAGCTACCTAATAATTTGTAACCCTCACGGCTACCTTACATTTTTTGTAACCATCGCAGTTACACATGGTGTAACCATATGACCAACCTGCAAATTACACATAACCAATGCATTGGAGGGAGATATACGTCCCGCAATTCATCATAAACAATTACCAAGAACCATAACATAATCATAAAACATGAATAATTTCTTAAAAACATTTCTTTTGAATTTCGTAAAATAGAATTTTTAAATTAGGTTTTAAAAGGAAAGCCCCTTATAAATATCATATAATTGAATGAGTATCTAATAGAGTGGATGGAATATTTATATAATATGTAAATACACATAATTAAACATAATTTAATTATAATTCATCACATAAACAATTTAAACACCACAGAAATAAAGAAGTAGAAGGCTCACCCAAAGCATGGAAATCGAGTTAAGAATTCCCTTACCTCGGGTTTGTATTAATTAAACTTGTTTAAACATCATATGTAATGGTGAAAATAGTGTTATTATTATATTAAAGAAACATATTAATCTTCATAACATCTTATATGATCATTTTATAACATCATTTCACCCTTTAATTGTTAGTATTTTGTTCCATCCAATGTTTTGGGAGCGTTCTTTCTATGAATTCCATGATCGGTTCATGATGGATGTTCTTGTCGATTGGATGTGAAACTCCTGAAATTTAATGGAAATGTATTTACATATTTTTGGTACCATAAATAATACCATTTATCATTTTGATGTTTTATATGAGGATGATTCAAAAGTTAAAACATTAATGATGTTCGTTTAGATCATTTTAGTGGTTATTCAATAATAACTACCTCATTTTGTTTTATAAATTAAAACCATGTGTACAAAAGAATTCCAGAACCATGGATGTGAGACAATACATATATTATAACCTCTTTCAACCGTAAAAAATTGTTTCATGAAATACTTGAAGGAATTTATGAAAATTGAATTTACATCTTCCAAGATGTCGGTTATTCGACACATCACGAACAATGATTGTATTCCTTGAATAAGTTGGAGAGATGAAGAATAATGATGATTAATTTTACATGAACATGAGAACATCCAGAATATAGATTATTTTTTGATCTTTCGTTCTTCTTTGTTAAGAGGAGATGAGGAAATAATAAGAAAATAATGGGACTCAAAATAAATGAATTTTTGAGAAATCCCTTACAAAAACTCGGCAGCCTAACGGCTTTACAACATGGTTTTAGAAAACCTTAAAAAATAGAGTACAAGGGTCACCCATATAGAAAAGAATAATAATACAGAATATATCAAGAATAATATGAAAATAAGAACATGGTATGGATTCTTGAATTCTATACCACAAAAAAGAGAACTGGAATGGAAAAAGAAAGAAGTTGAGAATTTTCTTACCTTGTAGAGTATCTGCTAGAACATGAAGGTTGGGACCTAGGGGGGCTTGAGGAAACCTTGGGAGGACTAATAAGAATTTAATGAGTCGGGATCTTAGTTTATGATGAATTTTGAATGAATTTAATGAAGCAATGGGTTTGTATTTATAGCAAAAGTGAGGGAATATTTTAATAATTTTCAAGGGACACCTCATTAGTGGTATTTGCAAAACCATGGGCATTCCTGGGGTATTTTCCCATGGTATTAGCCACTTGGGACACCTCATATCGTATATTACTTTACATAAGTCTACCAGAATTATTATATCATTATTAAATCATTAATGAGGTCATTAAACACACTAAAACTCATAACTATATTTTTACTATTCACCAAAAATCAACTGTTTAAGAAAAAAACCCAAAAATTTACCATTACCATTTTTCAACATTTAGAATTAAAAAATGAACTCCATATTTTAAAAATAATTTTCTAAATATTATTAATTTAATTTTTAAATAAAATCATACTTAATTCAAAAATTCACTATTTTAATTCTATAACTTCATTTATATCACATTGAAAAATTAACCAAGGCGTCATTATCTTAAAGCCTTAAGAAAATAAAATAATAATACAATTTACTATTCATTAGGGTCATATTAAAAATAATAATACTATTCATAAAGGTATGTTACTACTCACCAAAAAACAAGTTGGTTTCATTAGACTCCAAATAACTTACTGATCACAATTGTAGAAGAACATTTTTCATAAATTCAAAACATAGAAGAAGTAAAATTATGTTTCAAGGATAGTTATAACTATCTACTTAAAACAATGTTTCATGCATTTCAATTTATTTTTAAAAAACCTTAGGGTGATACAAAGATGTTTTTCCACTCCTAAAAATTAGTACTGAGGGGAAGGTTTTCCTTCACGAGTATGGATTAAAACAATATGTTTTATGTCATTTTTAATGTCATTTCTATAAATAATACGAACAGATTTTTAGTAATTCATCTGATAAAATTAAGACAAATAAATAAATATTCATTACTCTCACACTATTTTATTGAAACCTAATATCCCTCACCATTAGCATTGTAATATCTTGTTGCTTAGAAATTCTAGAGACCAGGATCCATATTGCACTTAGTATTACTAAAAAATTGGTCGGTCAAGAAATTTGAAAGGTTTTAGGTAGGAATTACAAATTCCAACTACATTAACTCACACCTCCTGGATATATTTAGTGGACTCCCCATTACTAAAATCCTTAACATTGTATTTCATTAACCTTTGCCTCTCAATTACACCAAGTCCTAATTTGGCAGTCAAACCTTGATGTAAACTAAGTCAATTCAACCCAAAAACTCAAATTAAATTCTCTAATAATTGAAAGCACCCCAAATTTTGATGGTCAAGCACTTTGAACTATGGTTAGATTCTAATCGAAGTAATGGAAGGCTGTACTGACTTAATATTTTATTGATGGATTTTATCCTTTACGGATAAATCGGCATTTATTATCTTTTCACATGCTTGTTAATATTAAGTGGAATAAGCTTAATTGATTAACCATCTATTAGATAATATTTACACATAATCCAATTTATTTAGTTCCATCTTTCATGATTTTTTAATTCATTAATTTTGTGATTGCATCAATACATACATAATGAATAAACCATGAAACTGACTGAAATTAAATAAAGGGTATGATCATGTGCTTGTTATAATGGTTAGTTTATCTAGAGGTTGATAAACTAACCATTAAACTAGGTTAGAATCACCTTTAACCAATTTGGTTCATGTTTAAAACTTTCCACCTCTCCAACTTTATATCTCCTTGGACTGGTTTTACATCGACTCCTAACATGAACTGCCTCCACTATCTTGGGATCTCCATCCATTATATATGCTTTTACTCACACGAGGGTGAGGGGTAAACGGTTTTTTTACATAAAATAAACCATATGCCCATAAACCCTACATATTAATGAGGAGAGAAGTCACACAGGTCAACAATTTAATTTAATATTAAATTTAAAGGGAAACCAATCACATACAAAGGTCTGGTCTAGCTCATGATCATCGATATGCATGCAACGAATTACACATTTAATAAAAATGGAATTCAATTATTTAATCATTCTTATTTAAGATAAATCAATATTGGATAGATTAATTATTATCTTTAATGAATCAATCATTTTATCTTAAACCTTTTCTGAATTTCCTTGATATTCTCATCCATTATAATTTTTTAAAAAATTAATAAAATTATTTAAAAATAAGTATTTTCATAACTTGTAACTTTGAGGTAACCTGGTGAATACCAATCCAAAACTACCCAACATGTATTATACTTGTATAAACATTATTCTTTGTGACACATAGCATACATGCAGAGTTATAATTGTAATAAAACCCATACATGATGTACAGATCTTTGAAAATTACGCAGATGTTAATTTTATATATACATATATATATATATATATATATATATCAAACACCAATAACATGTTGTGTATTAGATTTATGAACACAATAAGGTACATGTATCAATGGTTACATAATATAAATTAAATTTTAAATCTACATAATCAGGAAGAAGTAAATGGTGTGTAGATCCGACTACACAACATGTACCCTCCTCGTCATCAATATGAAGTACACGCATGGGGAAACGACCAGTGAGGTGTACTTTTGAAATCATCAGAGTACATGGTGTGTCGAGTGGGCCACACACTGTGTAGAAAACACGTTACATGGTCACCAGTTGGGTAAGCCATGTATTGGATACACGACTTGACCCTAACCTGAAGGGACTACACAATGTGTCTAGTGGGCCACATGATATGTATTCGAGTTTCCATGCGCCAGTTAATCATGGTCAGCATCACGTGGATTAAAGTTCATTAATGGTTTCATTAATTCCTAATTAATGCATGATCTCAAATTTATTACCAAACAAAATCTTGATGTGTTTAACAATACTACACAGCATGTAATTCTGATTACACAGAGTGTAGTCTGGTGTTGTACGAGTAATATCCTTAGCACCTCTGGACGTATTCCATGATTTTATTTTATTTATAAAATTGATCATTTCAATTAGGTCTATGAGAAACAATAAAAGAATAAATATATCTCGTAATTCAATTTAAAATACCGATTAAATTAGAATTGAAAAACTAAATTATGAATTCTTATATCATCGAAGAAACTAAAAAATTATAAATAATAATATGCCTCATATGATACCACTTGTAGGATTTAGGCACAGTAGAAGTGTAGGGGGGTCGATGCCCAAAATTAATTCTTTCTATATTCAATGAATAATATGAGATCAATATGAAGATGAACACCAGTATCCATGGAATTGAATCAAGGATTTTGAAAAATGAATAAAACACTAGAACCAAGAGAGAGGATCAAAATATATTTTTATAATTAATTTAATTTAATTAAAAAATTACCTCTAAGGTGATTATTTATTCATTGATGCATTCCACCACTGATAATTAGTGTTCTTTCATTGCATTGTTGAGATCAAGGGTATATCTCCTCTAGAGGTGATCCACATGTGTTTCAAAAATCACTAGACGTCACTGAAGGAGTCTTCAGATGCTAGTAAGTAAGATCTTTATGCTTGTGATGTACACCTTCAATCATCTTGAGAACTGCTTCCAAAGCCTTCTCCTTGATTCGGTGTAATAGTATCTCTCACATTCTTGAGAGTGTCCTTGTAGAGGGATGAACTCTATAGGCTTGAGAGCATTTCTCTAATTCATTGTACAGAACAATAATGTGTCACATGGATTGAGATTGGAAAATAAGAGAATAATATAACTGGGTATTTAATTCATTATGGTAATAATAAATAATTTTCATAAGTGCATTAATTATTTTATTAATCCTAGAGAAACCACCATGTAAAATAATAACAGAAACATTTTTCTTTATTGACATGTTCTTAACTTGCGAGTAATAATTTAATACTATTTAATAAAATAA
Organism: Viscum album; assembly: GCA_963277665.1. Classification (NCBI taxonomy): domain Eukaryota; kingdom Viridiplantae; phylum Streptophyta; class Magnoliopsida; order Santalales; family Viscaceae; genus Viscum; species Viscum album. The sequence goes on along the minus strand of OY728142.1, from coordinate 2,040,962,128 downwards.
TAATCATTATTATTATTTCACATCAGACCCTTAACTCAGTCCTCCAATACTCCACCATATTTATTGAACCTTGAATAATGACTATTTATTTATTAAATAAATATCACACCATTATTCTCTAATAAATAAATAAATAATATATTTACTAAATAGAAAATAAATATTTATTAATTATTATTCCTACAATATATTAACATCTAGGAATAATATTTATTCAAATTTCTAAATAATAAATAATATATAATTTACCTGAGATATTGGATACAATTAGTTTGTGACCCTCTAGGACTCTTTCTCAGTTGCATTAGGTAGAGCTGCCAAAAGTCCAAGGTTAGAATCTAGCAACACATTAAGGAACCCAAAGAGAAAGAAGTTAATTCCACAATGAAATGTCACCTCATACAAAATCTTACCATGTAATACAATCCCTTTGTCTCGATATCTTCAATCTAGTGGGTTGTATGAAAGTTCCATCAACCCATGTTCTTGATTTCCCATTCTTGGAATTCTTAGAAGTTGAACTTTCTTATAGAACACCACGACGATGGATTTATTTAGGCTATATAATTTTTATAAAAGTTCCTAAGATTTCAATTTCCTTTATGGAACAAAACTGAAAAATCCTTTCTCACAATATTCATTAATGTAGTATTACACGGGACACACCCAACATATCCTACCACTCCTCAAACATATGACATCATGACATTCACCAACACATCTAAGTGTGTGAGTCATAATACCCATTAATAATAATCTTAAAGTATAAGGACCAATACACACATCCATAGATATGAACATCAAATGACACTTATAAATATGGATTTCCTACTTTTGAGTCTCGTTCTCATAATATCCTACTAGTTATCACCAAGGGAGTACACCATGAGAAGGTGTCTCAAACTCCTATTGGTCTCCACCCCTGATATCATGTATCATTTGTGTACCTCAAGTGATATAATCTAGTTATATAACATATATCTAAGAATAGTGTCATAGACCTTCTGGGTTCTCATCATATCTGGAAACTACTATAACCTTTAGTGGTACTGCTACTCTTGGTACATTATCAGAAGAAATGTTACATAGAAGAATAATCATGATGTGATAAGGAGTTTATTAATATACATACAATGAATACATGTTTATCATATAGTACAAATAATTTGGTTCTAGGGCACCAACTCCAACAATTATTACAGTTTCTTGGTTATTTATGCTTCTACAAGCCATTTAAATATTATTTCTATTATATCATATATTTATATATGTGTATATTTCTATCTATTTATTTCTCTTATATCTTGTGTTAAACTTATATGAGGTTATATTCTCCCCACTGTATCACCTTTATACTCTTGATTCTAGTCTGTAATCTCTGGTGTATGGGAAGGCATGCTTATGGCCATATGACCCACCGACATGGGGTACCGGTTGAGTGGATCCCGATTCAGGATGTTAAAAAGTGATATCATAACATTATTTTACTTTCTTCTTACTATTTTTTTATTATACATGAGACTAGGATGTAACAAAATTTAGTAATGTTCGTGTTTTTGGGAATAGATTACCCACATATAGGGGAAACCCAAATTACCTTGGATGCATTATTTTTGTTCTAATTTTTGCATGTTAATGTTGATACGACTTTATCGTTGTGTGAAACACAAACTTTAGGATGTTATAATTTTTGGTGTTATTGAAATGAGATTTATTTTTCATATGCCTAATGATATGAGGGTTTGTTGCTTCAACTATCATTATAGGAAAAATAGGACTAATATTCCATGAATTTTGTCATTTCATGTATACTTTTTGAATTCATTTTCATCTTGAATATAGTTATTTCTTGATGGTTATAATTTGAAATGTGGTGAAATTTCTTGTAGGGAGATTATAATTGAACTACTTGAAGTGCTTACATCAATCTAAATGGTCTTTTCCCATATAGTTTGGTGATGAACCCTAAATTAGAAAATTATAAAATGTGTCAGTTCTAGAACTAATGGTGTCATATAGTGATATATGTATAATTTAATATAAAGAATAAAAAATTATATGAATATAAATCTTTACAAGTGAAATGGTAACCACTAAATAAGATCCCAGTTGTAAAGTAAAGGGTTTTTAATCTATACCTTACAATTGACACTCTATATACTAGAATACCTACTGAGATATATAAGACCTGGACCCGAACCCGGCCTTAGTAGTGGGTAGTTGGTATGTCTCTTATGGTTATTATGACATGATATGGTTTTTCTTTAACTTTTTGACATGGATTTTAGAGCTGGAAGAGAGGTGTTATCTTTTATATAGGAAGGAAATGTTCTTATCTTTTTATCTATCTATGATCCTTAAATAGAAAATTTATTTCCACAAGTTTTTTCTAGGAATTGTAGAATCATTCCACAAAGACTACCACGTGTCACATGCCAAGAAGGAAGTGACGACAATGCACAAGAGGTTGTAGCCTTTCCACTTCGAGTGATTCCTCCTCTAAAGTCACATATGGAACCACATATTATTCCTAATATGGGAACTAATGCCGAATTTTAATAAGGATTTATTCATATATGGAAATCTATTCAAGGTTTTTCTCAACTTATCCCATCAATGAAAGAGTTGATTCAGGAGATCTAGCAGTAGCTTCCTCCCACCTTTTCAGAGGATGGGAGACCATGTACTATTGAGTCATGCATAGAGGTCATTATTTCTATTTTTGAGAATCTATAAACACCTATATAGTGGAGGATAAAACTCACTACTTATATATTACGTGGTTCTGCCAAGATATGGTGGGATTTCATTACCCAAGAAGACAAACATCGATATATGATCAGGGCAGACTTCCATATATTTTTTTACATCCACTAATTTTCACAAACATAAAGGGCTAAGAGGGATAGATATTTTATGAACCTACAATAAGGATCCATTTCTTTCATTGAGTATTATTCTATCATTAATTATTTGTATCAGTTCAAAATTACTCTTTCTAATGATGATATTATAACAACAATGAGATTCAAGGATGGGCGGGTATATGCCATCCGATCACATGTCAATGTTTTCAGGTCGACTTCTATTTCTGAGATATTCAATTATCCCCTCATTATGAAGATTTATCTAGGGGATGTAGAAGTTTAAATCCAAGTTGGTTCAACACCTAGATCTATTAGTGTTTCTTCTGGCAGGAAAAAGTGGGATTTTTAGGTTTCTCATGGGGGTAGTAGTAGTATGATGGCTCATAATAACAGCTTCTTGATATGTCTCAAATGATAGAAATTAGGATACACGAAACAATAATATTTATGGGATCTAGTTGAATTAAGATTCTATGCAAGGATGGTTCATATTTAGTAATTCTTCAGGACTTTTCAATCAGTGCATAATGAGTGGGGATCTACAACTACCCCACGTTCCAGATTAGTTCTAGTAGTATATTGGATGTACACATTATATTTATAGATAGACTAGAAATAAAATGTAACAAATAATATGTAAATGGTAAAAGTTAAATATACTTAAAAACTGAAAATATTGATGTATACTATGGATTTTATGAGGATGTACATTTCTTATATAGTGGATGTTGTTACCTAATATATGTAGATAAAAATGAAGGGAGAACTATGAAGTTGTGAAGTTTATTCTCTAATATTTTAATTTCATTGAAGAAAATTCTCTATATTTTAGATAGATGATCCATTATTATTATTTTATTGTTCACTTTTTATTATTTATGTATACATTAAAGAGAAAAATTAATATTTAATTCACTATTAGAGGGAAAATAATATGTTGTATGTTGACCCAACAGCTAACATTTTCACTTTCTAATATAGAAGTTGTGTATGTGGCAATCATAGAAACATTAGAAAAAAAATTCCTAGATGAAGTTCTTTTTGGAATAAAATGGAAGAATTCTGAAAATTATGTTGTTTTTTGATGGATCATAATTATAAAACCTTGTGATTTAATGATATAATTTTTCAAATAAATTTAAAATATTCATTAGCTTGCACTAAATAAAACACCATGTTTTAATAAATTAAAATATAATTTTAATATAATTATTTATTTATGACCATTATAACTAATCTATTAGACATAGATGTATGAATATGAATGAAAAAAAATTTAAAATTAAATATAATGGTTTTAAATGAAGAAAATATATTTTTAGCAATTTCTTTATAGGCTTAGAAAACATTTGTTTTCTCAAAAACGATTTCCATAGTTTTTATGACCAAATAAGAAAATCATTTTTCCCAATTTTGGATAATTCATTAAAATAAAAGGATATAATTTTTTAAATCAACTTATCAAAACTTTTTGAGAATTTTGTGAAAAGATTAATTTATGATAAATAGTGAAAAAACAAATTAATATTTTAATGTATACAAAAGTATCATTTTTTTAATATTTTTTTTAAATTTTATATTAGTTTAATTATATTATTATTAATAAAATTTATGTAATTTAAATCATTTCTATGTAAAATTTTAAAATAAATCATCTTATAGTTATGAAAAAAGTTTCATTTGAAAACAGCTTTGTTGATGCAACTTGAGGAAGAATTTTTTGTTAAATTATTCAACTTCATTTAATTAACATTTTTAAAATATTATTCCATATTTTTAATCATAATAAATAATATTATATTAAAAATTCAACATAATTATTGGTTATAATGATTAGAAAAAACATTAAAAATTAACTACGCCAGTTAAGGTTAAAATGATTTGACATGGTTTGTAACCTGAAATGATAAAAGAAAAAATAACCTCAAAATATGTAAAAAACATATTATATTCGAATATTTCTATCTTATTTCATATAAGTATTGATTATGATGATTTTTAGATCCTATTGGAATTTTTAAAAGGATGGTATACATTTTTCTTTTTAAAAAATCAATTTGTGTCATCTCCCTCACTTATAAAAGGAATCCCAATCTCCTCTATCCTTAACACTTAAAATGATCCTTAGATTGAAAAATAACTTCACAAATATATTACATACTTCTATGACCACGTTTTATAATCTTTAATTTGAATTTAAAACCCACCAATCAATTATTTTTTGTAAAACCTAAAGATGTTGTCAAAATAAGATGTAACGTTCTAAACCAATCATTTTTGTTTTATTTATTCATCCAACTTATTCAAATCATATTAATATTTGATGATATAACAACCTCAATTTATATTATTTAATAATATTTCATTACATTAATTTCCTAACCAATATTTTTATCCACTTCAATCAAATGAGAAACAAAATCATTGATCGTGTGTACGACTGACTACTATCTTTAGAGCTGGTATAATTCTTTTTCCATAACCATATCTCAATGATGGATATAATGATAGATTTAACATATGTATATAATATTTATAATATAATTATACTTCTTTAATTATAAAACCACATATACCTTATTACCTTAGTATCTATTGGAAAACTGTAACGTCACCCATGTGTATGTGTGCACTATCTCTTCCACAAAGTGATATGGTACATTTTCCATTTCAATATGACATGGATGGTAATAAGGATATATTAAAAAAATATATATGATATATATGATATAAAAATTATTATATAAAAGTAAATTAATCATTGTATTTATTTCATTTCATTTTGTGCATCGAGAAAATGAAAACAACGTTCATGCGTATGTACGCCCTACCATCTCCATAAACAATGTAATTCATTCCATATCTCTCGTTTTAATGGAATAAAATAAGTAAATAATTAATGAATATATATTATATTAATTTCATTTTTAATATTATATATATGGTGGAACCATTATAAATGAAAACGAACCAAAAATACCCAAAATATATTAGAAAAATGAAGCAGTTATTTGCTGAAACTTGATTTTAACAAAGAATAGTTAATAAAAAGGTCATAAATGTTATAATTAAATAATATATGGTATTATATATATGATAATGGTTCTTAAATATACTTATAATAATCCAATTTTTATTATATTAGATTTTTGATCATGTATAATGAAATTTGATACATCATGTAAGGGGTTTTTTCTCACATTTATTTTTATGGGACACGTGACTTATACCCCACTTGATTATTTAATTATGTTTATATACAATCCATGAATTTCATTTAATATTATTCATTATAAAATTATTATTATATATATATAATATTATATCTTTTTTAAGTGAGTGTTTTATATTTGATCATGAACTATAAGTGCATGACCTAAAAACCGTGATCATCAAAGCATTTTTGGTGATCCATGTAGCCACATCTTAGACATGAAACTATATAATAAAAAAACATATAGACACACCTTATACATGAAACTAGAGAATAACAACTACCAGCGAGCGGTGTGGTAGATCTGGGATCCTGGTGGGCTTGATCTGCTCCTCGGGATTTGGGATCCTAGCGGCGCAGTAATGATCATTGTTTCCATGTAGGGAGCCTCGCCTGAAAACAATAATTAATATGAAGACAGAGGTCCATGGTTGTTATGTGGGGAATAGGATTCAAATTTAACCATTGTAATGCCCCGACCCCAGTTACCCAGAGTCGGTGCAATATTTTAATACATTGGCATCATTACAAGGAATCAAGTCCCGAAGGACCGATCAGTTTAGTAGTATTGGAAAATAGATATCATATATGAATGTTACATTAAAATTTCTAAAACAAAAAAAAACATAGATAATCCTTTGAGAACCCCATTATTTCCCTAGCTTAACCCTCCATGTCAATCATAATACACTTCTTCACATCCAACGAAAAATAAAACATAAGAAAGGGGTGAGCTCGGATGCTCAGTAAGGATAACAATATACTGGAAACTATCATAAACAAGAATAAAAATTTATGGCAATGTATACAAATCAAATAATAGACTTTTAAACTTAAACATCATAATTTTACAGAAAAGATAAATCAAATAATTCCATTTACTTATTCACATGTATATTCTACTAGTTGAATAATCACATGTAATATCAATACCTAATTTCATAATGGTGGATAATACCAGACATCATATCCATATAGTTAAGGCCTCAGGCCAAGATTACAAATTAGATTTTGTCAAGTCCTTGTTCCAAGACACTATTTTGTCTCATGAGACCTACCGATACATCAAGGAGCTATAGCGGGCTCCACCAGTCACTTACTAAGTCCAATGCAATCCTCATATGAAATGTTAAAACATAACAAAAACATTCAAATTAAAACTAGCATATGCAATATTAATACTTTAACCATAAAACATAAATTGTATAAAGATAACCCATCCATAGTCATACATATCTCAAAACCTTCAATAAAATATAGAATATTGTTTCATAATAAATCAACTTAAAACAAGTGTAAAATCCATCAAAGGATATTGACATAGATGAAATCCAAACTATTTGATAGAAATATCTCTTTCCATTTTGAAATAATTTAAAACTCACATAATTATAAAAGAAAAAATTTATTTTGAAAATATTCTTATAAGCTTGTAATTGAAGCTTAAAATGTGTTATAATGGCAGAAAATAGCCGCACCCGCCATATATGATAAAAAAATTCTTACCTTAATTTGTCGAAAAGGTCATAAAGTACCTTGTTTGGAAAAAGACGGAAATATTCCTTTCAAAACATTTTATAAAAAGTCAAAAAAGGGTATAAATTACATTAACACATATTCTAGTAAATTGTAAAAAAAATTAAATACATTTTTGAGAAACATGGATGTGGATGATAAAGAATTCCCAGTAGATACTTACGTATAAACAACCTCGGAAAAATAAAGAGATTGTATAATTAACACTTACGTTGCACTTTCCTTTGGTCGAGGGTACATTTAACCAATTTTATAATGACCATAGTATATTATTAAATTATAACATAACCATATTCATATTTATGATGTCACACTTTATTCATTTATGGATTTATACAACCCATTTAATAATAATTTCAATGTTAAAATAATATTTCGGGTAATAATCGCTTTCTCTATCGTACATGTTTTAACTTGTTATTCTTGATCGTATCACTTATATCATGATTTAATAAATTCCAGAATATAAAAATTTATTTATGTATCATATATACTATGAATATAAATAGGCATAATATATTGATATATGAAATGTAAATCACCGTTTATGGAGACGATAGGTCGTACATATGCATAAACACTATTTCCATTTTCATATCATATTGAACGAAAGTAAGTGAATGATATATAGGTTAATATATATATATATATCCAGTATAATTATTATGTCATATATTATATAGTTATTAATAATATATATTTATATAATAATCGTTGAATGGTGATTGTGGAAATGATTCTCATCACGTCGTGGAGATGGTAAGCCGTACGTACGCATGAGCGATGATATCATTCTATTGATGGTGAAATCACATTTAATTGGATGGTACATTATATATAAAAATAATTGACATGTTATATTTATTATTTACATCAATTATACTCATTATTATACCCATTCAAATAATGAAGTGTTGAATAAAAAACTACACCACGATGTGGAAATGGTATGTTGTGCGCACACACGTATGGTGACTTTGTCATTCATATAATGGATAAAATAATGAATATGGTTTTACCATATTTATAATAACATCTTATTTTGTATAATATACTGGATTTATTATTTTAGTATGTAAAAAAATCAAAGAAAGATGAATTGGAAGAAGAAAAGAACTTTGAAAGAGGTGATGAAGTAATTAACTCTTCTTTGGGTTCTTCCTTTTGATTTGATCCAAATGGATCCTTAGGTTGGATTATGATTAGGGTAAGTACTCTAGGTTGAATTTAGGGTAGTTTTGAGGATATTTTAGTAGGGTTTGTCTGAGACAAATGGATTTGGAGGTGTGATTTTGAGAGAATGGGAAGTACCCTTTTATAAGAGAGGTGAGGGTCACATTAGGAAAAGATTGAAATATTATTTTGTTATAAAATCATTTTCAGTTTATAATGGCTTAAAATGGATTTATTTCTAGGATATGTTGGGGATGTGTCTAAATACTCTCAACCAATAAGTTTTAGACAATTTTAGGTCATCATATTAACCTTATCTTTTATATTTAACTCTTAGTTAAATAGTTTATCTTTTACAATGTCTTCTTGTATTTTTATATTACATGGTTAATAAACATACTAGAAAATGCCATGTGAACCAAAAGTGGTTCATTAATGACATATATATCATTATATAAGTCTTTTGGATGAACCCTATATTTTTAGGAATATTATATCATTTAATAATATAGTATTTTTTTAAAAACTCATTTATGTCAATTTTTGACACAATTTAGTATTTTTTTAAGTAAAAAACATTATTATTTCAAAAAAAAACATTAAATCAACCATAACATTTCATATTAACCTATTAAATTCGTGTAAGGAATAAAGAGTCTCAATTTACATTTATTTTGATATTTATAATATCAATTATTTTAATTTTTCATTAATAATGTAATTACTACATCATCATTGTGTCATAAAAAAATTTAATTATTTAATGTATAAAAATTATAAATAAAATACCATGATGTAGGAAATATTTTTATATTTCTAATTAATATCTATACTTGAATTTATCTTATGTATAACCCTATATTAAAAAAGGTTTAGTGTTTAAACATTGAATTTATCAATTTTAACTCTTCATTAAATAAAATAATAATAAATTTCCTAATCTAATCCAAGTAGACCAAAAGGATCATATTTTATTTATAAGTTTTATTTTGGTTTAAATACACTTATCCAATAGAATAAGGACATTTTTTAGGGTAATTATTATATCATTTTTACCTTTAATTGCCCAATTTACTTTTAATCGTGGAAAATAAAATTTAAAAGTTACTATTCAACAAAAATTATTTTCATCATATTGAAGAAAATTTTACTTACTGATGTCAACCATGTCTCTCATATTTTTTAAATTCAATTCACATAAGTGGTAAAATTACGTTTTATGGAAATTTGCAAATGATCCTAGATGGTGGTAAAAGACGTTAAAAAATTCAATAAAATTTTATACATCTAATATTATTATAAAATGACTTCAATGAATTACTTTTAACTAATATAGGTATTATCTATCTATTTTTAATTTAAAATAAATTTAAATAATAATAATTATTATTTAAATAAAAGTAGGTTTTAAACAACAACGTATAGTTTTTCACTATTCTTCAAAAATTGAAATTTTTCAAAAAAATACCAAAAATTCAACCTAAGCTAACTTTTATATTCCTAAACCAAAAATTATGTCTATTTTATAAAATTCAAAATATATGAGTTTCGTTAATAAATTTAAAATTAATTTCCAATGTCAAAACCAGAAAGCGGTTTTTTAAGAAGTAAAAACTATCAAAAGATTGACATGTGTTTATGTACAATTTAAATATGAAATTGCATCCAATGTCTTAAAATATATTAAATGATAAAAATATAATCTAATGATACTTTAAAACCACTCGAATGTTTAATTTAACACTATAAATTATTTCGATTAAAAAAGTTTTTTTTAATTAAAATTTGCTATTTTTCACTATTCATCAAAATATGAATTATCAGTAAAGTACAAAAAATTTATCCAAATAAAATTTTTATGTACCACTTAAATTTAAAATATAAAGGTGTCATATATTGGATTTAAAAATATTTCTCCATTAAAATACGGAAAAAACTGCATTTTTTTTGAAAAATACCTCTTTTATTTAAAAAATTAAATTTGCCCTTATATAATGTCTAAGAAACCCTAAATATGAATGTTAAAATTATGAAGGATATATGTATAATTAAAAATGTGGTTAATATTATTCATAACCATTTTTAAAATGGCTAGTTTGATAGGTCGTGATGCGCTTGAACTCGATGTTGCGTGTAGTGCAAGCTATTGAATTACTTTAAAGAGACAACGAACTATGAAATATCGGGGTGTTACATTGTCCGCTCCTTCAATAAATTGTTTCCTCACAATTTGAAAATTTTCTTTGAATTAAAAGGTTGAAAATAGAAAATACCTTTGTGGAAAACCCACATCGATAATAGGGTTACTAAAATTTAGTCTTAATAAGAGGGAAAGGGAAATGAAAAACTCACCATCAATTAGGATTTTGAATAGAAGAACATTGTTGGAAATTTGAGACACATAATTGGAGGGAAAATGTAAATATTTATAGGGAGTGATTGAGGTCCTCAATCACAGAAAAGTGAACAATAAATAGAAAATTAGGGGCCTCAAATCCATAAATCTATGATGACTTAAGATATCACTGGTTCATCAAAACATAAGGTATTGGGATAACACATTTTTGGTTTTAATATCATTTACCTAATGTTTAAGAATTAATTTATTCGTAGAATAATAAAAAAATAATTGACAAGTAGAGTTCCATCCTTTATCTAATTTTTACAACAAACACATATTTCACTCCAAAAGATAATAGAACTCAAAAATATTTTCTTTATCCTAATCATATTGGGTTTCAAAAAAATGAATTTATAATTCATATATTAGATCATTTTAGAAAAAGTACATTATACAAACCAGTACATCACATAGGCTAGTGGTAGGTGATGCACCCTTACTGCCCTTCAGTTCTGGGTTCAAATCTCACGGCCTTGTCAGATGTGACAGGTTGTCGCTCGACCTCCATGTTGTCTTTTTTTTATAACAATTCAAAAATAATCTTAAGAAATGATTTAACCTTAAAAATAGTATCCAATGTCAAACTTAATCCATTCCAACCTTTATACTTATCCACAATACTTCTATCCAAACTCATAGTCCAAGATTTATAAGGAAGGTCACATAATATACAAGTGAATACCTTCATCACGTATTCACTTAAAATGTTGTAATAAAATGAATTACTAGAAAACCATATTTGAATAGGTATGTACTTCCATATTCCTTCTATGAAACATAGAATAATGGATATACTCCTTAAATCCAAAAATGTTGTAATCTCCCAAAATGATGAAATAAACAAACCATTAATTAGTTACAAGGTATTCAATAATATCCAATATAATTTATCCAAATCAATCATCTCTTATTCCAAAATCAATACCTCAGTATCAGGACTATATTAAGGTTTATCTTTCTTTCAACCATGTATTTTCCAAAAATATTAACTTGTTATTCAATCACTTTTCTTGGTACCACACAATCTCAAATCCTTAATGAAATAGTACAGCATTACATTCCTTATATTCTCTATAATTCTTATAACCAGTACATCATTTATACAACACTCAATTGATATAATTCTTTAATAAAAGCATAAAAACACTAGTCATTCCTCTTCATTTTCATTAGTATCATAACTTGATTATCATCCAACAACATCATTTGTGGTATACTCTAATTATTGGGACATTGATTCGCATAGTGTCCCAAATATTTGCAGATGAAGCATTGTACATTTGAAACCATTTTCATACCCTTATAATCATGTACTTAGAGCCCTTTTTCTCCACATTTATAACAAAATCCCATTCCCTTCAAGCATTTACCAAGGTGATTCTTTCCCCAGTTATCACATATGGTAAAATCCTTCTTTCCCTTCTTCCCTTTATCCATATTTCTCTCTACCATTATTTTTTTCTCTAGCTTCCCTTCAAAGCCATATGACTCAGAGAATTATTTAATTATCTTATTAACACATGATATTGTTTCTTTATATGATGAGAATACATGGAAGACTATTTTACTTCTAATTATTGGCTTAAGACCTTGAAATATATGATCCTTATTACCTATTGGATCATGTGTATTGTAGGAGTTTGCATTCCTTCTACTAGGCACCATTTCTAAACAATGGAATACACTAGGTTAGTTTATCAATCACAATGAATAAGTCCAAACTTGTAAAATACCAAATATAAATTGAAAAATTTATTCCTATAATCCATACTCATAAAAAATGTTTTCTTTGAGGATGTATTTACTCATAAATCATTCATAATGGTTTATAAAGAAAATACGAATTATCCTAATCACATCCCCTGAGAGTGTCATAACCAACAGTGCAGCAAGGCCCATTTTTGTGTACTAGGATACCCCAGGTCAAACCCAAAACTCCTTTTTAGAGTTTTTACTCCTAGTTACATTTTTCCTAGAGCCACCTCTACCTGCTTGTATCCTGACAGGGATGTACTAAATTGAAAATTCACAAAATCTCTATATTAAAAAAATTCTAGTACGTTCTTATATTCTAATCCTCAAGGTCTATCTTAGGGTAACGTTTCAAAATCATAGTTCATCTAAATATTTTTCCAAGGTTGTTTCTAAATATCACTTTGATACCAACTATAATTCCCCAAACATAGTTACCCATAGTCAAGGCATTATTTTTATACATTGTCATGATTACAAGGAATCAAGTCTTGAAGTACCGATCAGTCTAGCAGTCTTGGAAAATAGATTACATATATGAATGTTACATTTCAATTTCTAAAATAAAACACAACATAAATAATCCTTTGAGAACACCATTATTCTCTTAGCTTAACCCCGCATGTTAATCATAACACACTTCTTCATATCCTAGGAAAAATAAAACATAAGAAAGGGGTGAGCTCAGATTCTCAGTAAGGATAAAAATTTAGCATAAACTATAACAATTAAGAATTAAAATTTTAGGAAATGTATAATACTAAAACAAAATCCTTTTAAACATAAACATCGTTATAATATAGAAAATATAAAAAAAATAATTCCATTTACTTACTCTCATGGATATTCTACTAGTCAAATAATAACATGTAATATCAATGCCTAATTTCATAAGGATGGAATGAAAAATTCCATACATCAAAACCAAATAGTCAAGGCCTCATGCCAAGACTACATATAATATTTTGTCAAGGCCTTATGCCAAGACACTAGTTTGTCTCATGGGAACTACTGATGCATCTTGGAGCTATAGCGGGCTCCACTCATCACTTACTAAGTCCAATTCATTCCTCTTATGAAAAGGTTGAAACATAACATAAACATTCATATTAAAACTAGCGTGTAAAATGTTAATAGTTTAACCATAAACCATGAATGGTATAAAGATAACCCATCCACAGTCAAACATATAACAAAAACTGCAATAAAATATGGAATATTGTTTTATAATAAATCAACATCAAACAAGTGTAAAATCCATCAAAGGATGTTGACATAGATTAAATCAAAACTATTTGAGAGAAATGTCTCTTTCTATTTTGAAATCATTTAAACGTCACATAATTATAAAAGAAAACATTTATTTTAAAAATATTCTTATAATATTGTAATTAAAAATTTAAAGGTGTTATAATGGCGGAATATATCTTCACCCTCCGTATAAGTTTGAAAAAACATTCTAACCTTAATTTGTTGAAAATGACATAAAGTTCCTTATTTGAAAGAAGACAGAAATATTCCATTCAAAACATTTTATAAAAAATAAAACAAGGGTATAAATGACTTTAAACCATATTCTAGTAAATAATAAAATTTTTTTGAAATACATTTTTAAGAAACATAGATGTGGGTGATAAACAAGTCCTATTAGATACTTACATATCAACAACCTCGGAAAAATAAAGAGATTGTAAAATTAACCTGTACCTTGTACTTTTCTTTGATCAAGGGTATGTTTAACATATTGTATAATGACCATAGTATGTTATTAAATTATACCAGAACCATATTTATATTCATGACATCATAATTTATTCATTTATGGATTTATACTACCCATTTAATAATAATTTCTATGTTAAAATAATAATTTGGGTAATAATAGCTTTCTCTATTGTACATGTTTTAACTTGTTATTCTTGATCGTATTACTTAAATAATGATTTAATTGATTCAAGAATATAAAACATTGTTTATATATCATATATATTAAGAATATAAATATGTATAATAGATAGATATATGAAATATAAATCACCATTTATGGAGATGGTAGGCCATACGTACGCATAAACACTATTTCTGTTTTCATATCGTTTTGAACGGAAGTAAGTGAATGAGATATATGTACATACATACATATATATATCCAGTAGAATTATTATGTAATATATTATATACTTATTAATAATATATATTTTTATAATCATCATTGAATGGTGACCGTGGAAATTAATCACATCGCATCATGGAGACGGTAAGTCGTACGTATGCACGAGTGATGATATCATTCTATTGATGGTGAAATAGTTTTTAATTGGATGGTATATTATATATACAAAATAATTATCATGTTATATTTATTATTTACATCAATTATACTCATTATTATACCCATTAAAATAATGAAGTGTTGAATAACAAACTACACCATGACGTGGAGATGGTAAGCCATACGTACGCACGTATGGTGACTTTGTCATTCATAAGATGGATATAATAATGAATATGGTTGTACCATATTTATAATTACATCTAATTATGTATAGTATATTGGAGTTATTATTTTATTATGGAAAAAAATCAAACAAAGAAGAAGTGAAATAAGAAAGAACTTTGAAAGAGGTGATGAAGTAATTACCTCTTCTTCAGGTTCTTCCTTTTGATTTGATCAAAAGGGCTCCTTAGGTTGGATTCTAATCAAATTAAGGACTATATATTGAATTAAAGGTATTTGGGAGGATATTTTATTAGGTTATGGCCTAGCCAAATGGATTTGGAGTTGTTATTTTGAGAGAATGGGAAGTACCCTTTTATAAGAGAGGTGAGTGTCACTTTAGGAAAAGTTTGAAATATTATTTTATTATAAAATAATTTTTGTTTTATAATGGATCCAAATGGATTTATTTATAGGATAAGGTGGTTTTGGGTCAAAATCCACTCAATAAATAGGTTTTAGAAAAGTTTAGGCCACCATATTAACCTTATCATTTAGATTTAACTCTTAGTTAAATAGTTTAACTTTTACAATGTGTTCTTGTATTTTTATATTACATGGTTAATAAAGTTACTAAAAATTCCAAGAGAATATCAAGTGGTTAATTAATGACATATCAATCATTATATAGGTCTTTTTTCTAAACCTTATATTTTTAGGAATATTATATCATTTAATAATATAGTATTTGTTATAAAAAACTCATTTATGACAATTTTTGACACTATTTATTATTTGGTTTTTGTGAAAGTCAAAAAAAATTCATTAATGAGAAAAAATATTAAATCAACCCTAACATTTCATATTAACCACTTAAATTCTTTGAAGGCTTCAAAAGTCTCAATTTACATTTATTTGGATATTTATAATATCAATTATTTTAATCTTTCATTAATAAGGTAATTACTACATCATCATTATGTCAGAAATAAATTTAATTATTTAATGTATAAAAATTATAAATAAAATACCATGATGTAGGAAAAAAATTTCTATTTATAATTAATATTTATAGTCAAATTTATCTTATGTATAACCCAATATTAAAAATGGTTTAGTTTTTAAACATTGAATTTAACCCTTTTCACTCTTCTTTAAATAAAATAATAATAAATTTCGTAATCTAATTCAAGTAAACCAAAAGGATAATATTTTATTCATAAGTTTTATTTTGGTCTAAATACACTTATACTATAGAATTAGGACATGTGTTAGGAAATTATAATATCATTTTTACTTTTAATTACCCTATTTACTTTTAACCATGGTAAATAAAATTCAAAAGTTACTATTCACAAAAAACTATTTTCATCTTATTGAACCAAAGTTTACTTACTGATTTCAACCATGTAACTCAAATTTTTTATATTCAATTCACATAAGTGGTAAAATTATGTTTTATGAAAATTTACAAATGTGCCTAGAAGTTGGGTAAAGACTTTAAAAAAATCAACAACATTTTATACATCTAATATTATTATAAAATGACTTTGATGAATTAAATTGAACTAATTTAGGTATTATGTATCTATTTAGACTTTAAAATAAATTTAAATAAAAATAATAATTATTTAAATAAAAGTCGGTTTTAAACAATAACACAGTGTTTTTCATTATTCATCAAAAAATGAAAGTTTTTAGAAAAATACCAAAACTTCACCCTAAAATAATTTTGATATTATGAAACCAAAAATAATGTCTATTTTACCAAATTCAAAACATATTATTTTCATTAATTAATTTAAAATTAATTCCCATTTTCAAAACCAAAAGGTGGGTTTTTAAGAAGTAAAAACTATCAAAATATTGGTAGGTGTTTATGTACAATTTAAATGTGAAATTACTTCCAATTACCTAAATTATATTAAATGATAACAAAATAATATATTTATACTTTAAAACCACTCCAATGTATAATTTAACACTATAAATTATTTTGATTAAAAAAGTTATTTTCAATTTAAATTTTGTATTTTACACTATTCATCAAAATATGAAAGTTCTCAGAAAAGTATGAAAATTTTATCCAAACTAAATTTTTATGTCCCGCATAAATTGAATATATAAAAGTGTCAAATATAGGATTTAAAGATGGTTCTCCATTAAAATATGGGAAAACTACATTTTTGGAAAAATACTTCTTTTATCTAAAAAAATGAATTTGTCCTTTTATTATGTATAAGAAATAGAAAAGGTGAATGTTATAATTATATAGGTTATATATAAATTTAAAATTTTTGTTAATAATATTCATAAATTCTTTTTAAATGGCTAGTTTGATAGGTCATGATGCGCTTGAACTCGGTGTTGTGTGTAGCGCAAGCCATTGAATTACTTTAAAGAGACAATGTACTATGAAATCTTGGGGTGTTACAACCATTGTGGTAATTTTTCGATGTTAAATTCTGATTATTTAACATGATAGTTTAGGATTATACATCTGATGATGAAATCGAATAATATATCTCTCAATAAACATATGAATTAACTTATCCTTTATTAAATTTTATAAATTATTTTTTTTATTTCATTTTAATCTCAATATGTACTTAGTATTCCAAAATAATATTTTTATGTAAAATAAAATTTGTTTCTATCTTTGGTCAAAAATACTTTTTCATCCATATCTTTGTTTTCCAAAAAAAAATTAATATTGTATTTAAAATTATAATATTATGTATAAATGTTATTTTTACCCATTTTTTAATAATTGTCTTAAAATGAATTTTCATGTTGCTTTCTAAAGTGAGGTACTTTTGACTTTTTACCAATAATTTGAAAAAAATAGTTTTTTTAACATGTACCACATGAATTTCATATCCAACTATCAATAACACTCAATGATTTTAAGAATTAATTGCATGTTTCCAAAGATATTATAAAAAACATTAAAAATTATTATTTAAAAAATGTGTATTTTAAATAATTTATTTCAAAATAGAAAAGATAATTTCATTAATAAATTTTCAAAATGATCTTTAAAATCATTTTCCAATAATGATGACATCCTTTGGTGTTACATAAGCTTTACTGATGTTATAATCCAATGATTCCATCCTTTTTATTTATCTATATTATTTATGATTAATATTAAAAATTTATGTAACCCATGTATTTACTACATGTTATGATATTATGAAATGTTTTTGGATCTTATTTTCTTTTATCGGGTTATTATATGATGAATTTTTATTATATTGTTCCATAAAAATGTATGGGTTTTGTGATAAGAGGGGGAAATATCTTTATTTAATGCATCGTGTAATTTTTAATATTATTTGATCTCAATGGGTATAAAGGAGTTTTTCTTAATACGAAATGAGGGTACATAAATGGTTATACCATTTCCCAAAAAGGATTCATTGGAGGTTATCCCAAGCCCAAAATAGAGTACACTAGATGTTATCACATTCTCTATGTAGTTACAAGGGTTGTAAACTAAATACCAATATGTTATTATTGTATTGGTGTAAATCATTGACAAAATATTTTTATCCTTTTGTGTATTCCATAAATCTATTTATTATTACAATTTTATTCTCTCATGGATCACGTTCTTCGATTCCATTGCGATACATGTCATATGAACTGTAAATATTTTTTCTATGACTCAATATTTTCATCTTTGTTTTATGGTTTATGTGTAACATCCCGGGTTTTTAAATGGGCCATTTTCTAAGTAAATTTGACTTTCTAATTTGGTGGTTAGACCAACCCATTTTCTTAATATTTTTCAACTCATTCTAAGAGTTTTTTAAACCCCAATACCATGTTTTACATGTGGTTTATGTTTCTACAGAAGTACCAAGGGTTCAGAAAAACTACAGAGGAAGAGAAGATGACCCGAGATTTTAAAAGCATATATTATCTAATAACATGGTGTGTAATTAAATAAACATCATGTAATTATTTTATTTCATGTTTTTTCATGGAAGGCATATGAAAAAACCCATATTTACCCATCATGTAAATTCCTGTAGTAGTTTTTTTAAAAGGGGGGTAGGGGTCCGGGCCCTGCCTATTTTTCTGCATAATAGGAAGTACCCTACTTGACAACACCCCTCTATCCCTCACCAAGGGACTTTGATAACTCCACCATCTAGACTCTGATATTCTATCCTCTAGTGGCTAGAAATCCTTCTCAATAAGGATTTAAATCTCCTATCCTCTTTCCTCCATTTCTCTCTCTATGTGGGGCTCTAAATCCATTCGATTAATTTAACCCTGTTTTCAAGTCATTCATCTGAAACACCGATTTATTCCAAAATGGCTCAATTTAGGGGTTGATATAATATGAGAGATAAGTTACCAGTATGACGTAGGTGTGGCCCATTTTTCTCCATGACTTTGGGGTTGTTTGGGTGGGTGTCCTTTAGAGAGCCTTTGGGTAGATTGAGTGAGACACTAATTAATTAACTCATTGCCATTAGATTAATAATGAGACCATTTGGGCTGCTTATAATCATTACCTAGCCTTCACATCCATGACTGAGTTGGTTATGGGGCTAGATACAACTTGGGAAGTTCGACTGAGTGTGTTTAATTAATTAAAGTGAGTTTTTTACTAATAAGAATTATATTATGTTGCTTATATAAATTAATGAGTTCCATGGGAATGTGATAGGATTGGGAGGAGGATTGAGATGGTATTGGACATTAGGTATGAGGTGATGTAATTATCAAGTTGGGTATGTCCCAGAATATATGGGTGAGGTTGATTATAGGTCGGGTAACTTGGTCATTGGATTGAGGCGGAAAGGTCATTGGGTTATAGGAATAACATGGGTGATTTGAGTTGGCATTGACCATCAGGCTTAGAGACACATCCACATGGGTATGAGTTGTTGTATGATGTGGAATAGGTTCTCTTGTAGTGATTTCTGCTCGCCCGTATAAGCCAATGCACCGTTTATAGTCATGTTCACATATAAGAACTCATATGACGATGTGTTATTGACTATTCGTGTGGGTACAGGCCTTTATTAGATGCATCATAGGTTGGTGTTGATCACTATTATTGTTGGAGTTTCTTACCATATAAATCCACATGTATAGTTATGAGTCATCAATTGATGGTTTTGAGACCATTGGTTAGAGGATGAGGCTCACTATATACTGAAGTTGTTGGGACAATATGATTTGGAGTACATACATCATTGTACCTTGGGATGCCAGGCTTCATGCTAATGGGAGATTTTGATCTGGGGTCTAGGGTACCATTTATTTATTATTTGTTCATACATTTTTGGATTTCAGTACTTATTTTGGAAATGAGGTGTTAGTTACTATGAGGTTTTGGGTTATTTTATTTGAAGTGGACCCAAAGGGTTCACCTGGACTAATTTATATCAAGGTATTCCTTAGGATTAGGCTAAGGATCCTCTCCACTATAGTGTACTAACATTGGATGAAGTAGGTGATCAATTCCTAGTGGATGTTGAGCATAAGGGAAGTGTGTTATTATTATTATTCACATGGGCAGTGCAACTTTATTATTTACTATACACTTTCTTAATCATAGATGTAAGATAGACAAACGTTGGTGGTGACCTGGTGAGATTATTTCTCATGCCTTGCGTGGGCCTTTTGGGGAATGTGTAGACTTTATTTATCTACCTTTCAATAAATTTTCAAGCTCAAGATATAGATCATAGTGCTTGTTTTATTATGGGATGGAAGGAAAGGGACCATGGGTTCTTTCCACTTTTGAATTTTCACTTTTGTTTTCTTTTCTCTATCATCATTCTATGTTTTTTTACGTATTGAGTTCATCCATTAGAGACCCTTTTGATTATTTTATGATTGACTTGTAATTTATGAATGTTTTTTTAAGTATCTATAAATATAATTTTGTGATGTTTAATTATAAAAATTGTATTGGGATTGGTTATTATTGTTTCATCTCTTTATTGTGCTTCTTCCATGGTTTAGTCTATTGGTATTTTTATTATGCTGATATATCTATTAGAAAATTATTATATCTTCACCAAATGTTATAGTCTCCCCACTATCAGCTATTTACACCCTCACTATTATTCGTCATCCTTTGGAATTCAAGGAGGTGTGCTTAAGGTCCAGTGACACTGGGTCTGAAGCATTGTTCAGGTGGTTAATTGGGTTCGGAACTATAATTAGTATCAAAGGTGTTTCTTTTACCTATTTATTAGTCTTATTATTTGGTATATGATAGAACAAATATTATGATTTAGTTGGAACTAGGGTTTGAACATGTATTTTTGTGATTGTATCCCCATGCATGGGGGAAAGACCAATTTTCTAGGGGTGGGAATTGCTTTTCTACTTTCTCTTTTTATAGATGATATGATTTCCACCTTCAGTTGTGAACTTGTATATGAAATATTATTTTTAATGCTACGAGACCCTTAGCTTGTCTAGTAAGGGATAAACTTTGGACTCGTGGCTCAGTAAGAAAAGGGGTGTTTTTTTATTCTTTTTCTAAGCACGTAGGATTTTTTTATATGCATGTTATGTGATATAAATTGCTCTGTGATGTGTGATGTGATACATATTTATGGGCCTTACTCTTATATGAGCAGTTAGGGATGATGATGTTGGGTAATGTTGGTCACCATGTTGGGAGATGAGTTCATTGGATTGAGGCAACATGGTTTTTCAGGACTGGTGTAGCCTGAGGCATATGTTATACCTAGCTATGACATGGGCTGGTAAGGGTCCATGAGGCCGGATGTTGAGAAACATGGTTGTGATAGGGGAGAGTAAGGGTAGTGAGATTGTGATGCCTATTATTACTTTACCGATCTAAATTATGTGTGTGTGTGTGTGTGTTATATGGGTCACCAGACCATGGTATTGTTATTCATTGGAATGCCACCTAGATAGGCTCTAATGGAGTGTCAGATAGGTGTTGATGCAGTGTTGTAGAAGCACACATAGGTTGAGACCCCTAAGGGTTGGGATGAGTCCGTAAAGGGTTATGTGGAGTGTGATCTATAGGTAGAGGCTCAAGTATAGGTTCTAATGTAGGTGATAGGGTGAATTTAGAGATGTATATATTCAGAGGACCTGCAAAGCACTGGTGGGATGTGTAGGTTTATGTATAGAGACATGAGGGACTTTGAGGTCCGGATCTTCAAGCACTTCTTCCCAGAGACACAAATGGAATATAGGGATTTTGAGTTGATGACACTACAGTATGATGACATGTTATACATGGAATATGCAGTGACATTCATAGAGTTCCCTCACATCGTATCTGATATGGTGGGATATGACACCTTGAGAGTGAGTTGTTTCGAGGATCGTTTAAGAAATTCCATTTAGGTGCAGGTAAATATAATTAGGTTTGCCTCATTCATAGGGGAGGAGAATCAAGCTCTCTTAAATGAGGGAACATTGATAGATCAGTCATATTTTATTCATGTAAATGCGTCTAGTGATTATAGTGGTGATGATTTAGATTATAGGAATCGTGCTATAAAGAAGTTTTAGTAGGGATGTCAGGATAAGGACTCTAGTAGACCACCATAGAGTGGGTCATTAATGTTGTGGTTATAGTGTGGGAATTCAGGACACATGCAGATATAGTGTGATCGAGCACCGAAGGAGTGCCGAGATTGTGGATAGGTTGGGAATATCGAGTGGTTCTGCATGAAGCCTTCTTAAATAGCCATAAATTTTGGACCGAGGAAGACTCAAGGTTCTGAGATCGGACCAGGAGTGGTACCAGGTGATGGTAGCCGAGTTTCAGCTACCCGTGGAGGTCATGACATATAAAGAGGGACCCAGTAGTGGGGTCAGTGGTTGATGTCTGGTGCATCACCCCAGGGAGGTCCAGCTCTAGGCAATTGAGAATCAGGCCAGGTTCTTATAGTGGAGCTGCTAGGTATTACGCAGGCTAGGGATCTAATTATGTTTACATGTACACAGTGGGAATAGTCTTGTTTCCTTTTGTTTTGTTTTTTCATGGAATTTTTAGATGCATGTCCT
Source organism: Viscum album (assembly GCA_963277665.1). NCBI lineage: Eukaryota > Viridiplantae > Streptophyta > Magnoliopsida > Santalales > Viscaceae > Viscum > Viscum album. The sequence goes on along the minus strand of OY728142.1, from coordinate 2,040,938,720 downwards.
TTTTGGGTACATGAGGTGAACAATATGTAGTTTTGGATTATCTAAATATTGGTTAGTATGTTTGAATTGGTTAAGATGCATTATATATATATATATGAGGTGCCTAAAACCATGTTTTATATGTGATAATTGTTGGATGAAAGACTTGTATGAGGTGTGTATTCATCTAGGCATCTTTTTAATGGGGGCTTAATTGATCTGTGAATCACCAGAACTGATTAGATAATCTGATAAGATGTGAGACAACATAGGTGTCATGTGAGACATGGAGAGGAGGCAAGAATATGTTGAGATACCATAATTGATGGGTTCCAAGTATGTCACAAGAGAACCTAATGAGATGCAGGGGTGAGAATGTATCGTGGTTGGAAGATGATTTTGGGGATGGTTGAGGAACTTTCATATTTATTTTTGACTTTTGGGTCAGGATGGGACTGAGGTAGGTAACTGCAATGGTAAGGAGAACCTTGATGTAGTTTACCTATGCAATTGATACTTGGGTAGTTAAAGTAAATTTTGAAAATATATGGGTATGTTCAATATAATATTCTCTTTATGTTTTATAGCTCAGTGGTGAACTATGTTATGGTGGGGTGTTTATAATGTCTCGGGTTCCTAAATGGATAATTTTCTTGGTAAATTTGAATTTTTGAGTTGGTGGTCAGACCAATCCATTTTTTTATCTTATAAACCTCATTTTAAGATTTTATTGACCCAATTCCTTTTTTTATGGGTGGTTTATGTTTTCTTGGATATCTTGGGGGTTCATGAGGACACTAAAGGAAGAGAGGACAACCCCAGTTGCTAAAATCTTGTAAAACCTAGAAATTTTCCACGTAAATTTTTATTATTATATAAAGATATTATGAGTCTTAAAAAATTGATGAGATGTGATTATAAGGCCCATAGTGCCTAGAATGAATTTATGATCTTTCTTTAAGGTATGTTCAGTAAACGTACCGAGCGGGAATTCCTAACCTTTGAACCGGTGCTCAAAATTGAAATCCAATGGCACTGTTGAACTTGTAGTGTTGGGATTCTCTTAAAGGAGCCTTGCCTTTGACTACAGTAGGTCAAGGAGAAGATCTGGTTTTGTGGGTTTTCATGGAGGATTAAAATAAAACAAATGTTTTATTTTTATTAAACTCCTTCCATCCTTTTAAATTCATTGGAAGTGGGAACCACACGAGGGTGGTTGAGTATTTAATATTGGGCATTAAATTTCTGGTTACACAATGTTTGTAACCATGAAACCCACAATTTAATGAAATCTCATTAAGGAAAAATGAAAGAAACCATTAACTTAGGTTAATGGGGAAGGATTCTCTCCTTCCTCTTGGTGATTTGTTGGAAAAGATTTGAATTGGGAGAAGAAAACTTTGGAGAGCCTTTGGAAGAACAAATCCACCATGAAAGGAATGGATGATCTATGTTCGAGCAACCATGGAAGCTTGTTGTGGAACGACAAATGTTGAACCATCATCTTCAACCATGAGCTCTCTCCACATATTCTAGGTAGGGTTTTTTCGTGATTGTTCTTCGTAGATTTTGCATTGATTCAATCTTCTTAAGCCGCATGCTATCGGTCTAACATGGAGGGTGTGGGCCAAACGAACACGGCCTGATCCCTCTGCTACTACGTTACTTGACATATTCATTGTGGGAGGAACCTCAGGTTGATTGGATGTTGCCCTTGACAGGATAGATGCAAAGGAGACATCCCAGGACACACAATGACTCCTTCAGATTGAAGAATGGGCCACCAAAGCTCACCTGGTGACCCACAGAAGTTCACCAGTGACTGGCGCCGGTAGGGTATAGGCACTGGCCAGCACACCAGTCGGTCACGACGGTGGCAGCGGTGCAACAATGCCACCGAAGGAGGCTATGGAGTAATTGGGTGGCGGTCGGCACATCAGACGGCCGTGTGGAAGCCAGGGTGGCGTGTGTCCGCGCCATCGGAGTTGGAGGTCATGGCTGTCAAGCTGTCGTGGTGCACCTGGAGGGCAGCTAGCACCCAGTTGGCTAGGGAGGCAGCAATGGTGCACACATGTGCTGCTCGAAGGGGACCCAGACGGAACCCCCCATCCAGTTGCGTCACACCAAGCAGGACCCTCTCCAGTGGGTCCTGCATGCCAGCAGACAGTTCCACATGGCACCGTGAGGTTGAAAAAAACCGAACGATCCAACTGGACCATTCGGTAATCCTGGGTTGGGTCTAGGGTGGGCCTCACCATGGTGGACCGCACCTAGCCACGGGCCTAGCCCTGTAAGCCACACCCAGAAAGCCGACCCCTACGGGCCGAGCCAGACCGTGGACTAGTGGGCTGAGCCCACCATAGTCCAGCCCATCTGAGGCGGACCCAGAACGGGTCGGGCCGACTCGAACCGGGTTGGGTTCGCCTGATCGGGTTGGACCAAACATGGGCCCATCTGGACCCAGATATGCCTTTTTGGCAATATCTTGGAAACCATGCATTTGTTTGATGAACCATCTACGAAGAAAGAATCCTTGGATCGAGATGGTCCATTTGGTATACTCCACTTGATTTTTGCATAAGTTGGAGTATTTCTAGGTTGGATAGAACCTTTATCTAACCATGCCCTCAGTATGAAAATGCTAATAATATAGCATCCCGCCTTTTTGTCACAAAAACTTTCATGACATTATACAAAACTGAGGATCTTTATGGTTTAGTGTCTTGGAAACCGAGAACTTATTACATGAGAAAAAAAACATTCTTCTTAAACTTTCGAAAGGCTTATTCATTTGTTAATCCTAATTTCATTACATAATCTCATAACCTAGGAGCATACATCAAAGTAAAGGGTGATCAATAGGCCCAGTAAGGGAAACAAGTAAAACATTTTACATGAGAACTTCATATACATCAAAAGTCATGAAAAATAACTTTAAGGAATGAAAAAGAGATCATGAGGCATATCATAATAAAAATAACATTTTTCATAACTTGAAGATGTGTCTACAACATTTAACATAGACAATCAATTCTGTTTCACCAAGGTCCATCCCCAGGGTGTCATTAAAATTTTCCAAGGTTATTCACCAAGGTATCAGTCAAAATGGTCATCTCTAGAGATTAAGTCTTTACCCAATGCATTGGAGCGCTATCTGGGCGAACCCTTAAATTTTCCTTTGTTATCATGTGAGACACATATATCATCATCAAACATTTCATAAATAACTCATATAGCATAAAATAAATGGGTTTCATTTCATAATCATAATATTTTAAAAATAGCTTCAAAGACATGATCTTTATGTCACTTTAAACCCACAGAAAAGGAAAGTGGGTATCATGTATGTAAATCCCAGAATTTAAAAGAGAACATTTTGGTATATACGTGAATACCCCTTTAGAATAAGGATATTTGAGAATTCACTTAATAAAATAAAATAATTTGAGAAAAAGAGAGAGACATTTTGAGTTGGAAATTTGGCAGCATAACAGCTATACTGTAGGGTTTTAGAAAACATTGAAAAGAGAGGGGACATGGGTAACCCACTCATAAATGATCCAAAGAACAGTAAAGGTATAGAATATAATGTATATAAGAACATGGTAATGAGATTTGAAAGACATACCATATGAAATAAAAAACATGTAGAGAAGACAAAAATAATATTTCTCTTATGAAAATTCGGAAGCCTAACGGCATCACTTAAACTTCAACAAAATGAATTGACGAGATCAAATAGGGTCTCTAATCATATGAACATAAAATATCAGTATGATTTATATAGATATCATAACCCAACGTAATAAAAAAGATCTTGAAAGACTTGACATGAAAGTAGAACTTTGAAGAATGAGAAAGGTGAAAGAATCCCTTAAAAATTCGGCAGCCTAACGGCGCCACTTAAACTTTCTTAAAACGAATTTATGAGAGAAAGAGGGGGTATCTCATCAAATGAAAATGAAAAGGGAAGTAATTGTAATATAAAAGAACATCCTTTAACATAAGAACATGGATCATAAAATAAATGACATAAAAGAGATACTTGGAAAGTAAGAAAGAGGTAGGATCCCTTACCTTAAAACGTATCTCTTAAAACTCAAAGGTTGGGACCTTGAGGGATTGGGAGAACCTTAGGAGGACTCCTTGCGAGGTAATGACACCAGAGATTTGTTGGGGGAGAGTTGTGAGTCGAATGGATGAGAGGATGGCTTGGTATTTATAGGGAAAGTGATGGGACAAGGCATTAATGGCCAAGGGACACCTCACAAGTGGTTTTCTCAAAACCATGGGCTCTCCCATGGTATTTCCCATGGAGTTAGGCCACATGGGGCCCCCATACAATAATTCATCACCTTTGGTCAGAAAACAATTAAAATATCTCATTACATCATCATGACATAGTTATGATGTCATTAAACACACTGAAACCCTAAAACTGTATTTTTAATATTTACTGAAAATTCAACTTTCTCAGAAAAATAAAAAAAATTCACCTTAACCAAATATCGATGCTATGATTTCAAAAATGAACTCCATTTTATAAAAATAATTTTCTAAATATTTTTAATTTAATTTTTAAATAAATACACTATTCACCAAAAAAATCATTTTTTCAGAAAAATCCCCAAAAATTACATTAACATAATATCAATGCTCTAAGTTCAAAAATGAAATCCATTTTATAAAAATAATTTTCTAAATATTTTTAATTTAATTTTTAATTAAAAAATACTATTCACTCGAAAAAACTAATACTTGACTAATAATTTATGAAACGGTTATTTAACCATTTTATTGAATCACATTACTTAATCAAGGTTCCTAGATTACATTAATACTTTCTTTAAGTGAGATTACTAAACCATTTGGCCACATTACTAATCCTAAGCATAAAATCACTACTCATAATTTATTATTCATCAAAAATTAAGTTGATCTTATTAGACTCTAAATTTCGTACTGAACATAATTGTAGAAGACCATTTTTTTGAAAATCATTACACATTTTTAATTATTTAAGGTTTACATAAACATTTTTAAAATATATTTTCTCTAAAATTCATCAAAATATGCATACTATATTTATCCAGACATTTGAAAATTCATAAGCATCATCATAAGAAGAAATCAAAATTTTTATTTAATACAAAGGATTACACAAGGCAATTATTGTCTCCTTACATATCCCCTTATCACACCAGCATAGGACAAAAGTGTAAGGTGTGCTAAGGTGAGAGAATTCGAGGGATGCTCAGCCAACATCACACGAGTAGTTATTTCTATCATTTTGAACTTCTCGCGAAGGCGATTCCGTTCTAGCTTTACACAAGGAAGTTCGTCTTGGGTTTGATGCAGAGCAAAACCCAGTGGTGCTACCTCCTTCTCAAGTTCTGTTAGATGGGCTTCGATCAGCCCAAGACTACTAGATGAGGCCATCGAATCTTCTTTCTATATTAATTAACCAAGATCACTTGTATTTGGAGACAATAATTGAAACATTTAGTTCCAGCAGTCATATTGACCAATGGTCATATAACAGTCAAAACCCAACGGTCGCATTTTAATTATACTCATGTTATCAAATGAAAGAAAATAACACACAAAATTAGGAAATAAGATTTATTCAATATTTTGGGTCATTACAAATAACCTACAGACCGGGTGTCTGATTGACATGACGTCAGTCACGTTAGGTTCCTTATGACGTGACAGACATTTGTGATACTTCTTAGTGGGAATTTGTGGTATTTGAAGTATCAATCATTTGCCTGAGGAGCGGATCCTCCTGGAATCAAGTGTGTATTGTGTGGTAACCCTTTGGCTGGCTGTACTTGAAGAATCTTCAGATCCTGTGTGGGTCAACATCGTCAAATCCTTTGTGGGTCATCTAAATATCCTATTTGGGTCATCTTCAGATTCTATGTGGGTCATCTTTGGATCCTGTGTGGGTCATCTACAGATACTGTGTGGGTCATCTTTGATCCTGTGTGGGTCAACAGTAGAGCTTCTTGACAAAGTAAGATGATCTAGTAATACAGATAATCATCTATACTTCGATACTAAAGTTATACCTGGTGTGAGATGAGTCTTTACCTTTGTGGTACACTTAGGTGTGGTGATACCTTCTTGGTATTATTCTATGTGGAGTTACCTTTGTGGTACGTACCTTCGTGGGGTTACCTTCATGGTATTCTTTTCTTCATGGAACAGTTGTGCTTTTGGATAAAGAGCTGAGCCTTGTGTTTCCTCGTGAATGATATGGGTATACTTTATAACTTAGGTATATGTATGGGAAAATACCTAAGTAGGGTTAAGTATTGTTTTCGTCTTTTGTAATTACGTTATTGCTTTTTGGTTTATCCTTTGTGGATTCTGAGAGACCTTTGGGGGTCTTGGGGTCCCTACTGTGTATTTTTATACTCACCCATGCATGGGTTGTGCCTGCACCATGCTATGTCTTATGCATATGAAGGACAAAATTGATCGAAGCTATGGGTTCCAGGACTAGAGGCTGCTCGGAGGTGGACCATTAGACAAGACATATGGCAGAGGCGACCGTTCAGGAGTTATACCTATCCTTCATGTAGGATCCTTGGTGGGTGTTCACAGGAGTTGTTTTCAGTTTTACTTATACTTTCCATTTGGGCTTGTATTCTTGCCCCTTTACTTATTATACTCAACCTTTTTATTATATAAATTACATTGTGCTTGTATCTTGTTTTGTGCTTGTATTGTGTGAGTTTGCAGGTTAAAAGTCAATGCCTTCCCGGTTTTAGGGATATGCCTTTCCGGTGCTAGTCGCCAGTAAGAGTCCTATGGAAGGTGGGCTGGGGGAAGTCACGACACGAGCCTCGAGGGACGATTCGTGACAAATTGGTATCATAGAAGTCAGTTCTACTAAAGAACTTAGAATATGATCTTTTAATCAGTAACAATGTTAAGTGTTATGAGTGTGGTTATCAGTTTGAGGATTCCAGTATTGGTGTGGTGGCTGATGTATCCATACACTAGGACCCTAACTTCTGATTTCTGACTCAGTGAACGAAAACACTGATTGGGTGGGTGTTTTTGAAAAGTTTTTTTTTTCTATCCCTTTGTGTCATCTCACCAGGTATAACTTATTGACTATGGAAAACCTGTTTCTTTTTAGGATGCCTTCACACAGACAGCTATCTAGGTTTCCAGGAAGAGTATGTGATGTCAGCCCATCGAGCGACAAGGCTTTGGTGAAGGGCCCCCTTTCGGCAGTTGTACCATCCAGTGGTGTACCAGCAACACCACTACCCGTTGGGAAGTTGATGCCACCAGACCCAACAATAGAGGGTGTATGCTGATTGAGCTTATTGCATGAGTTCTAGCGCCAGAGGCCACCGAGGTTCTGGGGAGATATGGATCCACAGGCGGCTAAGGACTGGCTGGAGGTCGTGTTCATAGTTTTCTGACTGGTAAGGACACCAGCTGATCTTATGGTCATCCTTGCAGCCAGTCTTCTTTAGGAATCAGTAGGGAGATGGTGGATCTTGATTCTCTAGGTTCACGATGAGGTGACTCTCATCTAGTTAGACTTCAAGAGCCTTTCTAAGGAAGAGTTTGTCCTAGCGACCTTACGCTCAGTGCGTATATAAGAGATTATCCGCTTGTAGCAGGGCAATATGACCATGGATAAGTATTCTGAAAGGTTTACCGACCTCTCGTACTACTTCACTAACATGGTTTGGGACCATTTATTCAGGGCATGGACCTTCAATCAGGGGTTCATATGGGAGATCAGAGCTTCGATGGTATCTCTCAATATCCTGACACAAGCTGGGGTGTCAGAGCGAGCAATCTTGGTGGAGATATTCCTTGTTTAGCAGTCACTGGTAGTGTGACTGACCACCAGAAGTCATGTAGAAGATCTATATGTTGCGGGCAATAGACAGATGGTACAGAGGTCCAAGAGGACCAGACCTATAGGTTGATGACCATGGGATATAGGGTTGGTTGTGTGGGGATACCGAGACAGAGCAGGACAGGTGAGGAGTAGGCAGTGTTACTCATGTGGTGGGCAGGTTCACATGACTCGTGACTTCCTGACCCACCATATGGAAGACCAACAGATGGTTGAAGGACCTTCTATTTATTGGTGAATATTCAGTCATGGAGGTCTGCAGACAGCAGGCAGATGTGGCAGAGGAGCTGGCTGTACAGAAGGTGGTGGGAGGTGATCCAAGGTTCTACTGCCACTGCCTCTAGGTGGTTCACCCTGACCACAGGGAGAAAGTGGATAGGGATGGGCTCAACTCTAGGCAGCTGAGGCCTATGACCACGGTGCATTGGAGATTACTTGAGGTATGATCTGTGTCTACTCCACCTTAGTTGCAGTACTTATAAACACAGGTTCCATTCACTCTTTTATTTCCATGGCCCTCATTCGGAGCTCGGAGATTCCAGTGGAGCCGTTGGCTCGATCCATATGGATAGAGACTCTTACGGTAAAGGATTCGATGATTACACATTTGTGTTGGCATTTTGAACTTAATTTATGAGGTGAAAGCTTCGGCTGGGATCCTCTAGTAGCAGTGTCGAGGCCTTATGACATCATCTTGGGTATGTATTGGTTATCTAAAGTCCATTCTCATATCAACTACATTAGGCCCAAATTGTGGTGTGTCCACGAGTATGGGACCAGGTTTTCCTTCACCAATGAGAAGAGAACATTTGCATCACAGGACGAACTTACCCGGAGGAGGGTGCAGCCAATCACACATCAATTATCTAGCCTTACCCTCAGAGCGGTTGATGTTGAGAGCTTGAGTTATCCTGTGGTGGTGGATCAGTATGCTGATGTTTTCCTTGATGATGTTCTAAGTCTACCTCTTCACCGAGAGGTGGACTTGTATATTGACTTGTACCCTGGGATGGCACTGATATCTACACCAGCATATTGGATGGCTCCCATGGAGCTTCTAGAGCTGTGAGTACTACTAGAGGACTTGTAGAGGAAGGGGTTCATTAGGTCCAATGTTTCTCCTTGGGAAACCCTGATCTTGTTCGCCAAGAAGGTGGATGGGAGTTTGAGACTATGTGTGGACTATCAGTGCCTAAACCAGGCAACCGTGAAGAACAAGTACACACTAACAAGGATTGACGATCTTTTTTATCAGTTGAAGGGATCACGGTGGTTTTCAAAGATAAACCTTAGATCAGGCTATCACCAACTCAGGGTACGAGTTGATGATGTGCAGAAGATGGCCTTCAGATGTCGGTATAGACATTTTCAGTTCTTTTTTATGCCATTCAGTGTGACCAATGTTCTATTAGTGTTCATGGGACTCATGAATAGGATCTTACAAACATACCTCGATCGCTTTGTGGTAGTCTTCATCGATGAAATCCTGGTATACTCAGCTATAGAGGATCATTCATATCATCTTTTGATAGTTTTGGACATAATCTTAGAGCACCATCTTTATGGTAATCTCTCGAAGTGCCAGTTTTGGATCTAAGAGGTTCACTTCCTGGGACACGTCATCTCGGAATTTAGAGTTGCAGTGGATCTAGCGAAGATTGAGGTTGTGATTTCTTGGGAGCCACCCAGAAGTGTGATGGAGGTGCAGAGTTTCCTGGGTCTAGCTGGTTACTAATGAAGGTTTGTTCCTGGCATTTCTAGAGTTGTGGAACCCTTATCAGCATTGAAAAATAAGGGGAAACCCTTCATGTGGTCAGAGAGATTCTAGCAGAGTTTCCAGGAGCTGAGGCAGAGACTGACGAGTTCCCCCATCTTGAGGCTACAAGAGGAGGGTGTTTGGTATGTAGTCTACTACGACACATCAGGGACCGGGCTCTGATGTGTCCTGATGTAGGAGTGAGCAGTGACTGTATATGGTTCTTTATAGCTGATACAACATGAGCAGAACTACACTACCCATGAATTGGATTTAGAAACAGTGGTCTTCACCTTGAATATGTGGCGACATTACTTAATGTGTGAACGTTTTACAGTCTACTCTGACCACAAGAGTATTAGGTATATCTTCTCTCAGAAGGACCTGAACATGAGATAGTGGCATTGGCTTGAGTTCCTCTGAGACTATGACTTTGATATAGTCTATACTATTGGGAAGGGGAACATAGTAGTAGATGCACTCAGAAGGAGATCTAGTATACTATTTCTGAGTGAGGAAAAAGAGAAGCTAGCCGCTTTGTGGATATCCTACGTGGATCGATATGGAGCATCTTATCTTCAGTCTCTGAAATTCACTCCCAAACCCCTTCAGTGAGTCAAGGAGGAGCAGGTTGGGGACACTAACTGTGAGGCTCAACATGCTCAGATATCCCTAGGACAGGCAACTGATGGATTTTTTGAAGTTGGGGAGCACGATATCCTCTTCATAGGACGTACTATGGTACCGATGGCACTACGAGAGGAAGTGTAGAAGTAGATCCATACATCCCCTCTAGCGGTACATCCCAGAGTGACAAAGATGTACCAGGACCTCTTACGTCAGCCATGGTAGTCAGGAATGAAGAAAGTAGTGGCGGAGTTTGTCTTACGGTGCCTCACTTTTCATCAAGTGAAGGCAGCGCATTAGGTTCCAGTGGGTTTAGCTCAGCCACTTGAGATGGCAGAGTGGAAGTGGGATGTAATTTCCATGTACTTCCTGAAAATACTTCTACGCACGTCCAAGGGACATGATTCCATCTGTGTGATCATTGAACGACTCACCAAGTCGGCCCACTTCCTACCTATCAGAGAGAAGGGATCAGTAGAGATCTTGGGACGCCTCTACGTACAAGAGATTGGATGTCTCCTTAGAGTACCCTCAATGATTGTCTCTAATTGTGATACACATTTTACTTCCTATCTATGGAAATGGTTTATGGAGTTTTTCAGGACTCAGCTTTGATTGAGCACCACCTTTCATCCTCAGATGGATGGTCAGGTAGAGTGGACCATTCAGACTCTCGAGGAAATGCTACGTACTTGTGTCCTTGATTTCGGCCACAGCTGGGAGGATCACTTTCCATTGGTGGAGTTTTCATACAATAATAGTTATCACTCCACTATCGGTATGGCACTATTTGAGGCGTTGTATGGTTGACCTTGCATATCACCACTGTACTGGACTGCCCCGGGGGAGTTAGCACTCATGGGACCAAAGATCGTATGGGCTACAACAGAGAAGGTGCAGATCAATCAGGAGTGGATGAAGACTGCACAGATCAGGCAGAAGTCTTATGCTGATAAGAGATTGAGACATCTAGATTTCGAGGATGATGACCATGTCTTTATATGGGTCTCACCTTGACAAGGTTTTCAGCGATTCGGCTGGGGTGGAAGGTTATCTCTGAGGCTCATAAGACCCTTTCAAGTCCTCGGCAGAGTTAGCGAGGTGGCATAACGCCTAGCCCTTCCCCCTCAGTTTCACTGGGTGCACGGTGTTTTCCATGTATCCCAGCTGATGAGGCATATTCATTATCCTTAACACATCATTAACTGGGGTAATCTGGACATCGATGATGGGGTGACCTTTTCAGATGTTCCTGTAGAGATTGGGGATCGATAGGAGAGAGCCCTTCATGGGAGATCGATACATCTGGTGCGCGTACGTTGGCAGCATGGGAACCTCCAGGAAAGCACATGGGAGCAAGAGGCTCAGATTCGTGCTCAGTACCCCCACTTATTTCCTGAGTTTGTGTAGTGGATTTTGGGGATGAAAATCCCTGAGGTGGGGATAATTTAAAGACCCAGAAATTTTCTTTGTAATTTTTTTTATTATATGGAAATATTAGGAGTCTTTGAAAATCAATGGCATGTGATTCCAAGGCCCGAAGTTCCTGGAATGAATTTCTGAACTTTATTTAATGTACGTTCAGTAAACGTACCGAGCAGGAATTCCTAACTTCTGAAAATGTGCTCAGAATTGAAATCTGAGGGCACCGTTGAACTCACAGCGCCGAGATTAGCTTAAAGGAGTCTTGACATTGACCGCAGTTGGTTGAGGGGAAGATCTGGTTTTGCAGGTTTTTGTGGAGGATTAAAATAAAACAAATGTTTTAATTTTATTAAAATATTACCATCCTTTTAAATTCATTGGAGGTGGGAAACACATGAGGGTGGTCGGGCATTTAATATTGGGCATTAAATTATCGATTACACAAAGTGTGTAATCATGAAACCCGCCATTTAATGAAATCTTATTAATGACAAGTCAAAGAAACCATTAACTTAAGTTAACGAGAAAGGATTCTCTCCTTCCTCTTTGTGATTCATTGTAAAAGATTTGAATTGGGAGGAGATAAATTTGGATATCCTTTGTAAGAACAAATCCACCAAGAAAATAATGGAGGATTGACGTTCGAGCAACCATGGAAGCTTGTTGCAGAATGACGATCGTCGACTGGTCATCTTCAATCGTGAGTGCCCTCCAAGGATTAAAGGTAGGGTTTTTTTTTATTTTTCTCCATTTATTTTATGTTGATTCAATATTCTTGAGCAGTATGCTATCAGTCTAACGTAGAGGGTGTAGGCCGAATGAACATGGCCCAATCCCTCCACTACCACGTTGCTTGACATATTCTTCACGGGTGAAACCTCAGTTTGAGCGGAACTCAACCTTGACGGGATAGATGCAATGGAGACATCCTAGGATGCACAATGACTCTTTTGGATTGAATAATGGGCCATCAGAGCTCACCCGGTGACCCGTGTAAGTCTGTCGGCAACTAGCCGTAACAGGGTATAGGCGGCAGCCGGAACACCGGCCAGCTGCGATGGTGGCCGCACAACCATGTCGCTGAAGGAGGATGTGGCCCATCGGCCATGGCAGAAGAGGGTGGCATCCAGCAAGCCATCCGACCGCGTAGAAGTCAGGGTGGCGTGCGTCCACGCTGCCAGAGTTGGATGTCATGACTATTGAGTTGCTGCTGCACACCTGGAGGGCAGCCGGTCTCAAAGGCAGTAGCGATGCACGCTAGCACCGCTGGAAGGGAAGATGGCTAGAACCCTAGATGGCCATGTCCTGCCGAGCCGGATCTACTCCATTGGGTCATGCATACCAACAGACGACACCACATGGCCTTGTCAGTTTGGCCAAAAATGAACGGTCGAACTGGACCATTCGGGAATCCCAGGGGGCGTCTCCCCTGGGTGGTGGATAGGGCGAGCCCTGCCATGGTGGACCTCACCCAACAGCGGGTTGAGCCATGCGGGTCGCGCCGAGTGGGCCGGGCCCACTACGGTCCCGCTCATCTGGGATGGACCTAGACCGGGTCTGGTCGACCCAAACCGGGTCGGGTCGGGCCAGGTCGGCCCACCCGGGTCCGACCAGACTCGGGCCCCTCTAGACCCAAATATGCCTTTTTACTATATCTTGTTAATTGTGCGTCTGTTTTATGAATCGTCTATTTTATTGGATTCCTTGGATAGATATGGTCCATTTGGTATACTCCACTTGATTTTTCGATATGTTGGAGTACGGTTAGGTTGGATCGAACCTGAATCCAACTGGGCCCTCGGTATGAAAATTCTAATAACATACAGATCGGGCGTCCAATGGACACAGCGTGAGTCGCTTTGGGTCCCTTATGACATGATGGACCTTCGTGATACTTCATCATGGGACTTCTTGGCATTTGAATTGTCCATTGATGTCTTGAGGAGCAGATACTCCTGGAATCAAGAGTGCTTAGGGCGGTTACCATGTGGCTATCTATACATAAAGAATCTTTGGATCCTGTGTGGTTCAGCATCTTCAGAACCAGTGTGGGTCATATATAGATCCTGTGTGGGTCATATTTAGATCATATGTGGGTCATCTTCAGATCCTACATGGGTCAGCATCTACGAATCATGTGTGGGTCATTTTTAGATCCTCTGTCGGTCATCTTCGATCCTGTGTGGGTCAACAGCAGAGCTTCTTGATGAAGTAAGATGATCTAGCAATATAACTAATCATATATACTTCCATACTTAAGTAATACCTAGTGTGAGTTGAGTCTTTATCTTTTTGGTATACTTCTGTGAGATTATACCTTCATGGTATTCTTCTATGTGGTGTTACCTTTGTGGTACTTACCTTCATGGTGTTACCTTAATGGTATTCTTTCCTTCATGGAACAGTTGTGCTTTTGGCAAAAGTGTTGGGCCTTTTGTTTCCTCATAAACGAGATCAGTATACTTGATAACATAGGTATATTTATGGTAATATACCAAAGTAGGGTTAACTACTGCTTTTGTGCTTTGTGATTATGGTATTTCTTTGTGGTTTATCCTTTGTGGATTATGAGAGACCTTTGGGGGTCTCAGGGTCCCTACTGAGTATTGTTATAATCACCCCTACATGGGATGTGCCCGCACCTTGTTGTGTATTGTACAGACAACAGACAAAAATGATCGAGGCTGAGGGTTCCGGGACTAGAGGCTTCTCAGAGGTGGACTATTAGATGAGACGTGCTGCAAAGATGATCGTTCGAGAGTTATACCTACCCTTCAGGTAGGATCCTTGGCGGGTGTTCACATGAGATGTTTTTAGTATTACTTTTACTTTCTAGTTGGGCTTGTATTTCATCCCCTTTACTTATTGTACTCAACCTTTTTACTATATAGATTACCTTGTACTTGTATCTTGATGTTTTCTTGGATTGTGTGAGTTTTTAGGTTAAAAGGCAATGTCTTTCCCAGTTTTAGGGATACTCCTTTCTGGTGCTAGTTGCCATCCCCAGGCCTATAGAAGGTGGGATTGGGGTACTCACAACACAGGCCCTAGGGGACAGGTCATGACGAAGCTATTGTTGGAAAAATACATGAATTATAAATAAATACACAAAGTGTAATTGTTTTATTTCATGAGTTTTTGGGGAAGACCTATGAAAAACCCAAATTTACAAGGTGTGTGAATATTTACAAGTCATGTAAATTTATATAATAGTTTTTTAAAGGGGATACGGGGGATTGACCCCCCTTGTTTCAACGCATAGTATGAGGTTCCCTGATTAGCAGTTCCCCTCCATCCCTCACCTAGAAATTTTTATAACTCCATTGTACATACTTAAATCTTAGATCTATCAGTAGATACAGATATGTCTTAGTAATTACTTTGATCCACCAGCCTCTTTACTTTCTTCCTCTCTCCATATGGTGCTCTAAATCTATGTGATCCATTTCACCCTTTTTTAAGGGTGTTGGCCTAAAACTCTAAATTATTCCAGACCTACTCGAGTTAGAGGCCTATATCAGACAAGAAATCATCTAGCAATATGAGGTAGGTGGTACTTATTTTTTCTATTAATTTTCATTTTTTGGGGGGAGCAGCCTTAGGTGTGCCTTTGGGTTAATTGATTTAGAAACTAAAAAATTAATTCCTTGAATTTAAATTAATTATGAGACAATGTGGGATGATTCTAAGCTTGATCGAGCCTTGAAATCCATGACCAAGTTGGGTATGGGGATTGAGAAAACATGGGAAGTTAGGTCGGGTGTGTTTATTTAATTAATGTGAGTTGCTTTAAATATATGAATTATATTATGTTGTTTCTATGCATTACGGATTTTAATGGGAATGTGATGGGCTTCACCCAAGGATTAGGATGGTATTATCCATCTACTATGAGGTGATGTAATTGTCGGGTTGGGAAAGTTCTAAATTCTGGGGGTGATGCTAATAATAGGTTAGAAGACTTGGTTACTAGATTGAGGTGGAAATGTTATAAGGTTTTGGGAATATCCCATGTTATTTGAGGTGGGATTGACTATCAAGATGAAAAATATAGTTGGTAGGACATGGCCTGATAGATGATGGGTATTAGGTTCTCTATTGGTGATATATGCTCACTCGTACTGGACAATGAGCTATTTATAGTCTTGTGCACACATGGGTACTCCGATGATGAGGTGGTATTGACAACTCATGTGGTAGAGGCCTCTGTTAGATGTGTCTTATGGTGGTGTTGATAAACAGTATGGTTTGAGGTGATTATCGTAGAAATCCACATGTATGGTTAGGATCCATCAGTTGATGATGTTGAGATCGTCAGTTGGGGGCTGAGGCTCACCGTATACTGAGGCCATTGGGTCGGGATGATTTGGAGGACATACATTTTTGTACCGTAGGAATTCAGGCTTCGAGCAGATGAGATCTTTTGAGAAGGGAACCAGGGAATAAGTATTTCTTATTTAGGAATTCCTTTTTAGATGTGAGTACTTATTCTGGACATGAGGTGTCGATTATCAAGATGTGTCGAGTGATTTTATTTGAAGTGGAACCTGAGGTTTCACTTAGAATGATTTATATCAATATATTCCTTGGGATCAGGATAAGGATCCTATACACTACAGTGTACTGGCATTAGCCGAAGCATGTGATCTCTCCCTTATGGATTCTAATCATAAGTTAAGTAGTTTATTATTATGATTATTATTATGCATGTGTTCAGTGTTGTTTTATTATTTTCTATACACGTGCTTAATCACAGATGTAATATAGAAACACATTAGTGGTGGCCAACTAAGATTTTTTATTGCACCCTACAAGGTACCTTGGAGACTCATGTAGACATTATCACTTTATGTTCAAGTAAATATTCGGCCTCAAGAGATGGATCTTAGTTATTGAGTTAGTATGGGATTGAAGGAAAGAACCCATGGGTTCTTTCCTCTTTTAGATTTTATTTTTTGTTTTCTTTTTTGAATCAGCATGCTAATTATGTGTACGTACTAAGGTCAACCATTGGTGACCCATATTCTTATTGTTTTTATGACCTGTTATGTATGCATGTTTATTTTTAGTATATAAAAATGGAATGTTTTTATTTTTAATTCTACAAATGGTTTTGGGCTTGGTTCTTATTATTGATAATATTTCTTATGCTTCTTCCATGGATTAATTACTAGTTTAGTATGTTATTATTATTTTTATACTTCTCTATCTATTAGACCATTATTATGTCTTCCCTAAAGGTAGTAGTCTCCCCATTATCACTTATTTACACCCTCACCTCTAGTTGGTAGCATTTTTCATTCAGGGAGGCACACTTAAGGTCCAATGGTACTCGTTCTAAAGCACTGTTTTATTGTCTAATCCAATAGGGGAGTTAAAGTACGATTTCCAAATGCTAAACTCATGTTATCATACACTTATTCTCATGTAATTATATTATGGCCATTCATATATCCCTTTTTTAACCTTACTAAACACTCGCCCTTTATTTTATTTCCATTCCCCAAATTATGAAGAATAAAATTATGTATTACAGTTTTAAGAATAATTCTAGTTATAAATATCATAGTGGGCGATCATGTTGTTCACATATGAATATGTTTTTTATATATCAAAATTTCCTAATGCATTATACCTAAATAATTTTTTCATGGATCATTATGTTATATAATGAATATTCATCACTTAATATGTAATATTAATATATGTAATGTATGGTTCATTATAGTCATAATCCTAGAATGTTTTACCTAATATTTAGAAACTAGGATAAGAAAACTCTAGTGAGAACCCTAAGGATAATTCAATGTATATTAAAATGGCCTATTATTTTGATGATGGATAGAGTGAATAATATCCATGATATTAAATCCCTTTCTTGATATTATATGTTGATGTGGCTCTAGGATAGATTTATATAAGGGTAATAACTCTAAAAAGGGAACATTGTAATTTGACTCGATTGTCTCCTCGTGTATGAAATTGGGCCTTTCTGCAAACCTAGTTTGACACTCACAAGGGATAATTTTTGGAAATTCAAAAACACATTTTGAACCATGATGAGATATTTGAATAGATGATGAAAAATAAGTTTATAAGTTAATTATATAGTGTTTTATATTTATAATAAGGTTACAAAATCAAGATATCCTAGAAGTGTTTTTTCATGATTATGTGGTTTCCCACTGTTATTATTATTTATCATTCTAATATTTTTATTTTTAGTTGATGGATGGAGCCAGAAGGAGTCATATTAATGATAAATGTAATGTAAAATGAAATTAATTTCCTCCTGAGAAACTAAATATTATGGGAGTATGAATGTAAAATATCATTTCCTTGATTACAAAAATTTTGAAAACCTTGAGCAATGATAAAATTCCAAACGATCAATGGAGGCAAAAATGTTATGTTTTTTATTTTATAAGGTAATGTCTAAATTATTTTTATTTTTCATCTAATCCATGATTTTTTGAGAAATAGATCAGTACCATTGAAATTTGTTCTGTTATGTAGTGTTTGGAGAAGGAATATGTCATTTTGATTATCTATAATTCAGAATTAGGATAGAATAAAAGGTAGAATATTATTAATAATACATGGAAATAAGGATAAATTTACTCCATTGAGTGGGAAGAAAATAAGTGGTTATTTTTCAACATTCTTATTACTCATTTTTTATTATGAAAATGGAAAATTAATTCCTTGATCTAATGAATATTGAGGTTGAATCTATTGGTACCTATGAGGAAACTATTAAAATACTAGTTTGGTACATTTTTTTAATATAATAAAACAATAATATATGTTTGATTGATTCTATAGTGTATTATAAAGATGTCTTCAAATGGAATAATACATAAGTGACTTTAGTAGTTATGAATAAACCATTCAATATGCTACCAAGGTGGAAGGAGTGATTGGGGTTACCCATCAATCTTAGGGTTTTGATATGAAATGAATAATAAAAGTTAAAGGAAACTAAAAAACCATGGGGAGAAGAAGATAATTTTTCCTATATTCTTAATGGGTTGAAAGAATCTTGGAGGAAGTTATCATAATGGGATTAAAAAATAATTTATGTGTGGAAAGGAAGGTCGTTGATTGGATAAATTATAGAGTGATTATATAAATATTAAAAATGATGGGAATAAAGATAAATATATAATGAATTAAGCTCCCACACTCCAGTGGTTCAAATTCATGGATTATGGGGTTTATACTAACTTCTTCTTAAATAAAACGGTTAATGAGGATGACTAACATTACCAACCACTTAATCCTATAGACAAAGGGAAATCTCATACGATCATTATTTTGGATGAGAGTTATAATAATGATGTGCAAAAAGGTACTCTTACAATCTATTACTGAATATATGTTTTCTTGTTTGACTCTATATTTACCAAATATTTTATATCGGATGAATTTTATAAGAGTTTAAAAATGAAATCTTGTCGACTAGATGTTGAATTTTCAATGAAAAAAATTAATGGTATGATGATATAATCTCAATTATTTGATTCGTAGCTTGTTTATTTTTTATGGAATGTTCTTCCAAAAAATCATGTTATTATCTATCTAGTTAAATTTCATGTTATCATAGGAATGGATTTAATTTATCTATAAAAATACTTCATCAATTATTTAGTAAGGTATTTCATGTTTTATATTCATACACAACCTATGATAGTATATCATTGTGATGAATAATATGAAATTCTCTAAAAAATTACATCCATTATATGGGTATTGATTACTTCTAAAAAGGGGTGTTTTCTTATATGGATGGTTATACGTTCAATTTCTATTATATTTATATCATGTGGGTTTTTTTTGATTTCATTTAGAAAGAGTCTCCTAGTATTATACTAAATCATGAAGTTCTGTTCACAATAGATCCCACACCTACTGCTACACATTTTTCAATAACTTCCTGTAGAATGGATTCAATTGAGTTATATGAATTGATGATAAAACAATAATTAAATGTTGATAATGTATTAATTTGTCCAGCTGTATACTCGTGGGGTTCAGTAGTTCTTTATTAATAATAATGACAGATCAATGTGACTATATATTTAATATTAAGAACTGAACAAGATCAAATTTAAGAACAGGTTTTCTCTAACCCGTATTCGTGACATGTATAACCAATTGTGTGGAGATCAACTATTTTCCTAAATGGAATTTCAATCATTATATCATAAATTAAGGTTCAAGAAGGTGGGTATAACCAAGATGTAATTCCATATACGGTATTTTAACTACGAGTATACAGTGAAATTATTTGGTCTAAATAATTCTGCCACTATTTCCATTAATTTAATGAATTGAGTCTTTAGATATTACCTCATTAATTTTGTGCTTGTATTTAAAGAATATATTCATCAATATTCAATGTTAATGTAAGATCAGGATGATAACATTAAAATAGTACCAAAAACAATAGTGAAATAGGAATTGCACTTTTTTTTTACAAAGTGTCACTTTTGGAAAATGTGGGCATCATGTTTTTGGTCATATAATCGCAATAGAGGGTTTATCAATTGATCCATAAAAAATGGTGGATATTGAGCATTGGCCTATACCCACCATGGTGATTGATATTTATAATTGCCATTGTTGGTATGTATATTACTAACACTTTGTGGAAAATTATTCACAGATGCCCAATCCTCTAAAAAAGATAACATATAGGGATCCTAGTACATTTGGACAAATGAATGTGAATAAAATTTCATATAACTGAAAAAAAAGATTAGTCAAAACACCTGTGATAACGTTACCATTCAGTATAGAATATTTTTCACTATA
The DNA here is from genome assembly GCA_963277665.1 of Viscum album. Taxonomy (NCBI): domain Eukaryota; kingdom Viridiplantae; phylum Streptophyta; class Magnoliopsida; order Santalales; family Viscaceae; genus Viscum; species Viscum album. The sequence continues at coordinate 2,040,918,222 of OY728142.1, read as the reverse complement.
TAGTGATTCATCAGTGAAAGGAAAGGGATGAATCAATAGGAATAATGGTATGGTGATAACTTATGCCATATTAAAATTAATAATTAATGAGACATATAACCCAACTTGGGATTTGGAGTTAGCTACATAATGTTATTTATCAAAGAGAAAGAGGGATTATCTTGATAGAGAAAGGTGCGAAATATACACTGATACAAAATATTAATGTATATATTCATTCATAAGGAGTTGAATATGTGCTAAAGATGATGTTTGTAGTTGACTAATGAGAATGAATTTTCAATAGATTACCAAACTAGAGAATCGAACAATGTGGATGGCTTTTTGAGTCAAAAGTATTGATCTAACTTATCTATGATAAGGATAAAAAATGATCAATATTTATGGATCTATAATTGATGGATCTATAAATCATTAAAGAAGGGGATAATTATTATCTATATCAAATGAATCTTCAAACATCTATCTTATTCAATATTAAAAAGTAATATAAGGAAGGTGTATAGTTGTAGATGAGGGTCAGAAATGATGCTAAGTTTATCCATTATTATGATTGAATGAAAGGGTTCATGAATCATGCATGTTTATTTTACATACCCTATATGAAAAAGGAGTTATTAGAGAAATATCATACTTATCCATTATCAATCCATCATGGATTCAATAAATATGTATAGAGATATCAATGAGTATCTTTGGTGGGTTGGTATGAAGAGATATATTTTAGAGTTTATACCTCGGTGCCTAATACGTTCGAATGTTAAGTCCATGAGAAGAAAGTATAATGGGATTATATAAATATTAACTATACCATAACAAGGATAAGAAAACATCAGAATGGGCTTTCTCATCAGACTCACCAAAACTTCTAATAGAATTAATTATATATGGGTTGTAGTTGATTGACTGAAAAATAAAAAACACATCAATGATATAAATGAAGATTTATCTCTAGATTTAATTTCAAGTATATAATTTAAGGAAGTTATATATTTTCATGGAGTACCACTTTATATTGTATTTTATTAGGATCTGAGGTTTACTTCAATGTGCTTTGAGGATTATTTTATAGGATTTGGATATGAGGTTGAGTTTTATAACTATGTATAATCCCCTGATATATGGTTTGTCTAAGTGAAACATTTAAACCCAAAGGATATTTTGATATAATATTCTATGGATTTCAAAGGTGTTTGTAACAAAAACATTCCTCTAGTTGAGTTTTATTACAACAACAGATTTCAATCAAGTATTCAAATTTCTCCTAATGAATCCTACTATGGAAGTAAGTGTAAAACACCAATGTGTGGAGGTGAATATGGTGTAAGAAATCTATTAATACTTGATCTAGTTTAGGAAATGGTATAGAGTTTTAAATCCATTCAATATTAAAATAATACACCATAAAGTAGAACAAAATATTTTATTGAAAATCATCATTGTGATCTATAGCTTGAAATTGGTGATAATGTTTCCTTTGAATTTCTCTATCGAAGAGAGTTATGTTATTCTGAAAGAAATGAGGGATGATCCCTATGTATACTAGACATTTTGATATTCTTTATTGAGTATGGATAGTATCTTATCGCATAGTTCTTTCATAAAACCTTTCTCAAGTCCATGATATGGTCAATGCAAATATCATGATGAAATAAATATCAAATCCTTTACAAGTAATAAACAAATAAATATTACCACTAAATCATGATCTTTCCAATGAAGAATAGCCTATGGAGATTCTATACTATAGATAGAATTTGCTTCAAAAAAATACCACTCACGTTGTCATAGTTTTATGGTGACACCACCAACTAGAGGATGCTAAATGGGAAACTGAAGATATTATGAGGTAGAAGAGTACTCCATTGTTTATATAAAAGTGATATAATTTAGAAGGAATAATTCATCTTAAGGGGGTAGAATTTAACAATGAATGATTTTATTTAAAAAAAATTTCAAATAAATCTAATTTATTTGATAGCTTGTGTTACACGCAACACTGAGTTTTAATAAACTACTATATATTATTATTATTATTATTATTTAAACATGACCATTATAACATATTTTCTAAACATGGAGGTATGAATATGAATTAAAACATTTTCATATTTTTTTATAAAGGTTTTAGATAGAGAAAATATATTTTTATTAATATTTTTATATACTTACAAAAATACATTTTTTCTAAAAATTGATTTTTTGTGAATAAATAAAAAATAAATTTTTTTGTGAATAAATAAAAAATTAAATTTTTTAAACAATGAGAAAAATTATATGGAAAATGAAATTCATTTTTAAAATCAAAATTTGATAATTATCTTATAATAATTTTTTTTGAAATTTTCTAAAATTATTTATTTGTTCATGAACACTAAAAAAATGCTATTTTTATTAAAAATTATTTATTTATTTAAAGAAAAAAAACAGATTTTATTTTAATATGATTTTTAAATAAAAATTAGTAATAAAATGTTTCAGTTGAACTTTTTTATAATAATTAAATAAAATATATGATAAATGTTTTTATAAAACATCTTATACTTATAAAAAAATTCATTAGAAAACTTCTTTTTCACCGTATCTATGGGTTTAATTTTAATCTAAATTATCCATAATTTGTTAATTGAATTTTAAAAAATATATTAAACATTTTAATATTAATATTTAATATAATATAGACAACTTTATTTTTCTTCTTAATGATAATTAAAAAAACAAAAAAAATTAATTATTGTGGTTATGATTAAAACATGTTTATCAAGGTGTTAAAATAAAAAATATAAGGGTTAAAAGGGAAAAAACATTTTCCAAATCCCATAATATAACCATATTTCCACATTATATCATCTATGGTTTAGTAATTAGTAATTTTAGAGCCTTTTTGAATGTATAGAATGTCTGTATGAATTTGTTTTCAAAACTTTTGAAGGTTTTTTCTTCCCCACTTATAAAAGGTCATCCACTATCCTCTAATTTTTAAACTTATAAAAAAAGTTTTTTTGACCAATAATAGTAAAAAATCCTTACTTACATACCCATATAATAGTTTCAATTTTATATTATGAAACACTCTTATGAATGATTTTGAGTCAAATGTAAAGAGTTTGTCTGAAGAAGAAGTAACATTCATAACAGAGCATTTATTATTTCTTCTTCAATCTCCTTAAAATATTCTTCTATATTGTGGAAATAATAAAATAATTATATATCATATAATTATATGTTATTATGTTAAAAAAAATATTATATATCCTTCCTATACTTTGTTAAATGAGGAATGAAACTGTTATTTGGGTGTATGGCGGACTATCGCCTCACAAACTGATATAATTCATTTTCCAACACCACCCATCATGAATTGATATAATTTTGGATTTAACATATTTATATGATATATATAAAATAATTATACATTATTAATAATAATAACACATATAACTTCATACCCTCCAATCTGTTGGAAAATAATATTGTCGCTTATTCACACTTGTGGACTACTGACTCTACAAAGAGATGTGATATTTTTTTCATTTTTATTTATCATGGATGGTAATAAGGAAAAATTAAATTATTTATATGATATATTTTATATAAAAAATAATAATTAAAGTTTATTTAGAATTACCTTTCTTTTTTTTATTCATCAACCAAATGGAAATAATGTTCATGCATATGTACATTCTATCGTCTCCAAGAACATTGTAATTCATTTTCTATATAAAACATTAATTAATTAAAAAAATACATATATTATTAATATATATGTTATAAATATATAATTTTTAACATTATAGATATTTTGGAACCATGAGAAACATAAATGAACTGAAAATAGTAGAAAAACCGTACATGAAAAATGAAGGAGTTATTACCTAAAAATGATTTTAACAAGGAAATATTAATAAAAGAGTAATAAATGGTTATAGGTAAATCAAGTAAGGTATGATGTATATTACTATGGTTATTTAATATATTTTTTACAATCATATTATTATTATAAATTAGGTTTGAACATGTATTAATAAAGTCAACAATTGAGGTTCGATATTTTCGCCTCAATTTTATTTTTTCAGGACACATGTATTATTCACAACTTTTTTCTTTTATAGGATGTATATAATTACGATGAATTTAATTTTATATTAATATCATGAAAAATATGGGATATATATAACTATTAAATATTCTCCCTCTAATGGTGCTTACAATTCAAAAATTAGAAAAGTTGTAAGGGATTTATGTTACGGTCTCATTTTTATTAAGATTGATTATAATTATACTTCAAATGATGAAATATTATAACATAACTATAAATAAACTCATTAATTTCTCTATCATCTAGTTATTTTAAGAAATTAAATGATTTTATTTCATTATTCTCCCTTCATGTACTAAATATTATAAAAGAATATTTTTAAGTAAAACAATATTTATCTATCTCTTTAGTCAAAAAAATCTTCCATATCCAGGTTTTGTAAAAACGTTTTTGAGAATGCTATTAATTTTAAAAAATGATGTATTGATGAATTTTTACCCAAGTTTTAATTTTCTAAATTTTTTTCATTATACCATTCTTGTTTCTTCCCAAAATGTGGTACTTTTGAATTTTTACTAAAAATGTTTTCAAAATATATATTTTAATGTTTTTTGAATTGAAAATTTATCTTGAAATCATGATCACTCAATTATTTAAAGGATCAATTAAATTTATCCATCATAAATTTCAAATAAAAAATTTCTTTATTATTTGATAAATTGTATGATTTTTTATAATTTATTTTAGAACAGAAATGGTATTTTCCTCATGAAATGATATAGGTGCTTTTTTGAAATCATTTTTTCATATAAGATTACATCATTAAATGTTACATTATATTTAATAAGGATATAATTGAATGATATTATCCTTATTATTTTACTTGATTATTTTGTATTATGATAACACATTTTGATAAAGCCTATTTCTTTCCCACGGTTTATGCTATGATGAAATGTTCATGAAACTTGTTTCCTTAAATACATTATGATATGATTAATGTTTTATGATCCTGTGTAAACAACATCTATGGATTATCTTTCAAAGTGGACCTATGTTTTCCTCTAATTAAATGGCTAATGATTAATGTTTTATAAGAAAAAAATGGTCCACAAGAGGTCACCCTATGCCTTATGTGGGTACACGGGAGGTTATCCCAAACCCAAAATAGGGTGCATATGAGATTATCTCATTCCTAAAAGAGGGTAAATGGGAGGTTATTTCCAAAACAGATACATTAGTGGGTATACAAATAATAACATTTGATGAATGTCATTGTGGATATGATCCACTTAAGATTTTCTAGGATTATGTGTATTTAACAAATCTTTGCCTTATAAAAATGTTATGCTCTCGTTATTAATGTTCATTTATTCTATTTTGATTCATGTCTTATGAAATTCCATGCTTTATTCGATGATTCAATATTATGATTTTTTTTCATATGGTATGGTTTTCAAATGTAATAATAAATTTCTCATACCCTTAGGATCTTGTTATTCTTATGTGATATTAGATATCTCACTTTTTACCCTTACTGAGATTATGAGCTCACCATTTCTTATGTTCCCCTTTGATAATTTATGAAGAAATATATAATTTATGATATGTCTAATAAGGGTTCTAGTTATTTATATCTTAGTGGTAGATGTTTTTTTTCACTTATGAAAACATTTTTTATGTATCCATGATTCCAAATTCACTAGACCTAATATTTTATATCATGTATTACTATTTTATGTAATAACCATTCATCTATTATGATGTAATAATTGTGTATCAAAATTATGGGTCATTATAATGATAAATATAGAGAATAATATTGTATTTAATTTAAAGATAAATCAAAATTATCTTAAGTATCATTTAATAAGAAACTTATCATGGTAGGAGTGAAAGAACTGTAGATTGTTGGGGTAAGCCATAATATAGATGAAATTTTTACCAATTTCAAATTTTTAGAGTTTTTATAGAATTATTATGACTTAATGGGACTTGGGTGACTAAAATAAGATATAAATACACTGATTATTTCTCTAGATGTCAATGAGTTTTTACTTTTTTATGTTTTTGTTGTTATGTTTAATCATTGAAAGCAATCCTCTTGTTAGATATTTTTTGTATGTGTGCTTCATAAATTCGTGGATTGAAATATTTGTTTTTGTAAAAAAAAATTCAATGTTGGATTCATACCAAGTGGAATATTATAGTGGTAGAATACCATCATAGGATGGCATGGTATAGATTAAAATGTTTCAAAACTAGGTGGTAGGAATATATCTCTGATGATGGTGTGGAACCGATGAATTATATATTAATAACTATGATGGACTTATGTAAATGATTATTAGTTATTTATATATGTTAATATATGATAATTCTATATGGAAATTTATAGTTTTTTCTTAGAAATATTTCATTGTTTAACATTGTTTATTCAGTGAAATATATGGGAAACTGAAGGCGGTAATGACCAACTGTGGGTTCTCCACAAAGAACAAAAGTATGTGGAACTGATTTTATGAATTGGTCCCACTATAAAATGGTGGTTTGGGGTTACTTAGGAAAAAATTAGATAATTTTAATATGATTTTTCATTACTATATATATAGCGGTGTGGTTCTCTTGTGTAGAAGGACTAAAGTCTAAACCATTTAATCAAATGTTTCCATTATTTTAGTTTTTTTTTCTTATGTTCTTATCTCAAAATAAATTAGAATTAAATTGTGAAGTGTTTCATTATATTGGTAAGGGTGAGTTTTCTCCACAGTTCTAGTACATTTTTTCATGGATATTTCTATTTTCAAGAATACTTATATATTGTTCCATGACTAATGTTCTAGTGGGTGCATCTACATTGGTTTTTTTAGTCTAAAAATTTATTTCTTCATTTTTTCCTTATGTTCTTCATCACGTTCAACCATTATTATTCTTCACCATCTAGGTGATAAATATCCAGAACAAATCTTTAATTATCTTATAATTTAATAACATAAAATATTTTCTCTATTATGTTGATTCATTTCTCAAAAATTAGAGGATCAAAATATCCACTAATAGAAAATGTTCACTGATACATTAAGGACTTGATTGAATGTTTCTCATTTTTTCACTATATTTGACAGATCAACATGGTATTTGATATTACTTATTATCTGGGAAAATATAATTATTATTATGTGAACAACATTTCAAATTTCAATTCTCTATTTATTTGTATAATTTCCAAATGATCCGTCACATTCATTATTTACTTGGTTCTTATTTTTTTGACCATATTCTAAAACAAAAAAGGATAATTTGATTAATAATAAAGAATATATTAATAAAATTATCATTTAAGGTGTATAAAAAATAAAAAAAATGTATTAAGCCTATAGCCATATTATTTAATCCTATGCAACTGTTAGTTCAACTTATAACTCTATTCAGACAAGGTTTTTTGTTTGAAAACTCTTATACCATATAAAGTAATCACCAAAATTAACTAATCCCCACTTTCATACCATCTATGATGTCTAAATCATAACATAAACATGCTTTATATCACTTATATGATTAAATATTACATCTCTAAAATAAATCACACAATCCAAATGTCAAAAGATATAATGTATTTAGAGATTGGCTACATAAAAATATTATTATACAATAACTACAGAATTACAAAATAATTATTCTACATGTACCACATAAATTTTAAACACAATATATCCCCATAGAAATTTTCTTGGTATATAATGTATGGGGGAAATGGGAATCCTGATAAGCTAGCTCAAAGACTCCTCCAAATGTTAGAAACACCAAATTAAAAAAACATGGAATCATAAGATTTATTCATGAGGCTAATCATATAACCTAGATCATAGAATATGGACACATAAAATCAAATTGATCATAATCAATGTATATAATATAAACTAAAAAATAATTAGGAAACAAGATATAATAATTGTGAGCCACTGAAAAATAACATATGAATGCAGTATAAACATAACAATTTAAAATCATATCATGTGTAAAGGTTGACTAATTATAACTTCATATCACAGTGATCTAGATTAATAAAATATCTCAAAACATAGGAGATTTTGAAAAAACATCCATTTAATATGATACATTAAACTTTGGTTAACAAATTATTTCCCATTACAAACTGTACATATATTAACTACTTGTCTTTTATCCTGATTTCATGTGATATATAAAATATTCAATGTAGTAGAGAGATATATTGACCCCACCAACCACATAATTATAAACCATATATATATTTTCCATATGAAATTAATTATACATCAAATCATAAGTAACCCATAAAATGAAATGGGTACATAATATTTCATAAAGTATCACAAAAGAATCATTATATAATTGGATTAGATGATATGCTACATTAATTCCTCAAAAAATAAATAATAAATAATAGTACATGGATTTTAATGCATAAATAATATTTCTATATATGACTTATCATTTATATATAGATTATAACGTGAAATAGAATTCATAAAAAGAATTTTATTTAAATACATTTAGGGTTGTCATAAAAATATAGTTATAAGTCACATTAAAATCCTTTTGATGTGGGGAGAAAACCATAAAAATATATTTATAAAGTATATTTCCAAATAATGGAACCCAGAAAAGGTTATATATGAATATTTATATGAAACATTTAGTAGAAAATAAAATATATATATATAAGTGGAAATAAATACAATTTTGAAAATAATAATTGGATTTAATAAAACCTACTTCAATATTTAAAAAAAAATATATTATTTTATTATTTATAATGATAAATATTAATGTTATTGAAGATAATACATATTTTCATTAAAAATAATCATTATTGGAAAGAAAAAATGGTATAGAGGAGAAAATTCTAATAGAAAGATGTGAATTATTCATAAAATTGTTTCTTTTATGTAAGAAATCAATTGAAAAAAATGGATTTGATATAAAAATGTAAATTACTAGGAGAAATTATAAAATAACATATGAGATAGTGAAATTTAATAATAATAAAAAATATTTTAATAACATGGTCAAAGAAGAAGAGGATTACCCAATTAATTGAAAATTGAGTCAAAAGAACCCTTACATTGGATTCCCACTTCACCCGACATACTATATATCCATATATAATAAAGTTAGGTTATTTTATGTAATTTTATAAAAATTATTTATATTTATTTTATTTTATTATATTATATTATATTTTCATGTTACCCCATTATAATTTATTCATTAATAATGACAGTCAATGTGTGTTAATTATTCTGTTTGTTTATTACTTTCTATGATCTGGTGGTTAGGGAATATAAAACATTATCTTCTGGTCACTTCCTCTAATTTTTTCATGGATATAATATGGATTAAATTAATATATTTATGGAATATTATGGACATTTTATGTAATTCATAGTGTTGTATTATAAGGAATAATTCAAAATTCAATTTTTTTAAATGTCATGTTAATTAAATGATTTTTTTTATTATTAAAATTATTTATAATATTACCATTATAAAATTATGAAAAATATCAATTCTATCATAACTGAAACATAATATCATTATTTATTTTTCACAATCAATCATCATTTAAAAATTATAGCATCGCTCATGTATGTGGTAAACCTGACCAAATTACAAACCCGTTGTAATGAATAAATGAGTAAGTATAACGATTTATATTGTTGTATTATAATTTTTAAAGAATCCTAATTAGGTTAATAAGACATAATTCGTATTTTAATTGTCATTTTTAAGAGTAGAGATGAAAAATAAAAGAATTATATGAATATGAACATGTTAGTTACATTTATAGAATCACATCATCTCTTAATGAAATCCTTTATAATGAAGGATTGAAACCTCCATTGTGGTATTAAAAGATTATAAAAATAATATTGGACATTAGGGTATAGAATTTTTGAATGGATTAATGTGAAAACTAGATGATTTAAAAGTATTAGATTGGGTTGAGGAGTGATCATTTTAAGGGTAAAAATGTGGGACATTTCCTTGGAATCTTCTGTTAGGTGATGGAAAAATAGAGAATGACATGGAAGTTATGTGTGAAATATTATGTATTTTTTTATGAAAATTTTAGGAGTTACATTCAAATAGAAAAAAATTCTTCTATACTATTATAATATTAATTTAATCAATAAAACAAGAGCCATTACTTTTTACACCATTTGTCCATTTTTTACTTTATATAATTATTTAATGTTGTAATTATTATTTTCTAAAAAATATAACAAACCCCTATTAATTGATCTTGACATCATGATTATAAATTTGTAATCCATTTTATCAAATTAAAATTTAAAATATTAGAAATTTAAATTTAAAATGAAAATATAAATTATAATGAAAAAAAATTCGTATAAAAATGTCTTTTTAAAGATAAAATATTCTTATTCTTATTTTGTATGATTTAATAATCATCACATGAGTGCTAAGTGAGTTTTTTATACTTATAAATATTTAGTTTTAATGAAACCAACCTTAACCCTGAAATATTTCTCTTGTTAAAATCAAAATGCATAACACATAATTATTATTTTAGAAAACTATATTAAAAAATAGTATATGATTTCATATTTCTTATAACAAATTAATAAACAATGTATGAATTTTTGTTCATTTTTTATATAAAAAACAATACCCATCATTGAATTTAATAATACAAATATGTAAATTTTAATTTTTAAAAAGAGACATGTAATATCTAATATTAATTGATTTTATATAAACAATTCCCATTGACCATGAATCATTAAATTCATATTCATTTTAACTTATTAATTAATAATTTATTTTAACAATATTTCATAGACAGATTTTAATTTGTTTATTACCATTAATCATTAAAAGTCATAAAAATAATTTTAAATACATTATATTTGATGAAAATTTCTTAAAAATAATAAATATTTTGGAAAATAAAATAATATATTTTTATTATATTCCAAAAATTATGTATTTTTATAATATTTTAAGTGTATCACATTATTTATGTGTAACTATCAAATAATAAATCTTATTATTGAATACATTTATAACCAATTACCATATATACAATGTCCATATATCAATTGAACAGATAATCGACATCCTTATATATAGTAGTTATAATACATTTCTATATATGACCCTGCATTAATAAGTAAAATTCCTTTATCATATTCATTTATTTATCTATCAAAATATCTATTATATTTTTAATTATTTTCTTTATTTCAATAGTAATAATACTTGGTATAATCTTTAATAAAAACCATTAGTATTTATATTTGACATTCATTTTCCTTTCAATAACATTTTTGAATTCCTAATGTAATTTTCTTAATGATGTTTCTTATTTTAGACTGATAATATATTAACCTTATTGATGTATTGTAACAGTATATGTTAATAAATTACTAAAAAATCAACTTTATTTTAGAGTTGTGTATAAGGAGATATATTTAACCTACTCATGGAATAATAATTTTGGGTGATAGAGTCTTGAAATATTTATTTAATATTTTAGGTCAGAGTAGAGTAAAATGGAAAGAGGTGAGGTGAATTTCCCATTAAAAATAGAGGAAATAATTAAAGAAAATAATGATTAAAAAGTACATTTTAAATGAATTATCATAATTAAAACCTTTTTAATACAAGATATATAATAGTTGAAATATATAAAACAATGTTTAAAGTGAAACAAAATAAAAATAAACTTTTAAAACGAGGAATAATAAAAAAATGTTTGATTAATAAAATAAATGATAAAGTGTAATGATATATTAAATACTAATTAATTAATTCAATAAAATAAAATAAAAAATTAATATTCTAAAATTAAATATGGCACAAAATTTGGAAATTTTATTATTCAATATCTCATGAAGTGATCTTATATCTACCACCTAAACGTCTTGATGATTTAATTTATTAGTCCCGTAGATTTATTGGTAACAAATATACAAAAAATCAATTTCTTTTTATGTTTCCACATGAAACTAAAATAAAATAGAAACTAGCTTTTTAATGGGTATATCTAAAAAACAAAAAGTAAGATTACATTTCCATTTAAATTTTAAGGAAAGAAAACCATAGTCCCTCACTTTAAATTTAGTGAGAATCGATATCAAAAAAAGAGAAAGAAGAGAGGATATCTAGAAGTATTCACATTTTAGCATGGTCTCAATTCTGTCTAAAAAACAAGAAGAATAACATATAGAGAATCACAATGATGGTGAAGTGAGAATAATATTACAATAATATCAATCTTATAATTGGATGAGAGATCACTAAGAAATTTAGATCACTTTAAAGAAAATCCATGATCATAACACATTTTCATTATAGAATGGATGAGAATGTATGGTATGTTTGTTCCCATGCCTCTATATGAATCTATTTATATACTTCGTGAGTGATTAGGATGTATTTATTTTGTTTATGACATTATTTAGAAAAATCATTCCTTTTACGATAATAATTTAATGTCACTCAAAAGAATAAGGATCACAACCTTTTATGAAGTCATAGACTTATCTACACCATGGATGTGGTATTTGCAGTGTAGGGCTTAAAGAAATGGCATGGATTCATGTATGACCATTTTGGTTATTTTAAAAATATTGAGGTGGATCTAGTATTCCGAATAAGGTATAACAAAGAATACTCTTTCATAGATGTTCTATAATGTAGATATTACACTTTTGAAATAGATTTTAAAATTTTTGATTGATATAAATATTTATTTTGATGTGAATTCCATAATTTTTTAGTAATTTTCAGAAAGGACAATGGACCGAGTTTTACTATAGAATGGTCGTTGATATTTCATCATAATTCATTTTATAGGGATTTTTGTAAGGATGTGTATATAGTTGAGTTGTGGTGAATCTGGGAAGATCAAAGTCATTCTATTGTTCCTATAACTTCAAAACATGAGTTAAAAATGTCCGAAAGAATTCTTAAATGATTCTTTAAGCTTGATCAAATATTATAATATTATGTCATTATATGTGGCCACCAAAAACTTAAATGAAATTTTTAGACACTTTATTGACTATTTGTGATCATTAAAACATAATAGGGTTCGAAGTGTAAAAATAGACGACATTTTGATGATGAAAACACCTAAATAACAAGTGAATATAACAAGAATATAATACGTATAGATATATATGAAAGGTAATATTAAAAATATTTTCTTATTTTTTCCCAAATATAAAAAACATCATTTCTCACCTATAATAATTTTTTTTAATTTCTCCCCATAAATATATAATAATAACAACAATTAATAGAGATTTCTATAAACACCATGATGTCCCCATGATTTCTCCCAAATTTTAAAAAACATATCCCCATAAATTATTTTAAAAATATCTTTTAGGATATTCAAGATTTATACCCCTTTGAGATTATCAAAAAGTATCCACATATGTGGTAAGAGTTAAAAGACAAATAAAAGATAAAAATATTATTATTATCATTAATGATATTTTAAGAGAGACAAAAATATTTTTTGGAAAATTTTGGAAGAATAAATTTTTATAATGATATATTACCAATCACTATAAATATATAATTAGAGTAATTTTACATTTAAAAATATTTCTAAAGAGTTATATTGTACATGACTCGGTGCTCCCTCATGTGACCAAGTCAGATGGACAAATGACCTCTGGAGAACCTTCTCGTATGCTAGAGGTTGTTGACTACTGCCACTAATGTATGTAATATAGTGGGAATATTATACCCTCAAATACATATTCTCAATGAAAACAGAAAATATAGTTAGAGTATATTAAATAATAGAAATAATATGAATCCGTAAAAAAGTAACCAAACTAAGATGGGACAAAGTATAAAAATTAAAATAATAATATGATAATTTAATGAGAATCATAATTTAACTAAATGAAATTATGAAATCCATACTAATAAATGAGAGAAAAAAAATCAAATAAAGAGTCTAAATATCCCAATATCGAACTCCAAGTCAGTCTTTTATCTATGTCGCAACCCTTATATTTATCCACAATTCTATAGCAGGGTCCCATAAACTTCTCCAATCCCACTTCCTAAAAATATATCCAGGTACTGAACAGTGTCTCATCCATCATGTGAGTACAACATAGTAAGTCAAAACCTTCTTGTCCAAACTAATATACTCTGATAAATGCAGTGTAGTAAATGATACACATAACAGGGTACCAATTTAAAAAATTAATACTACACATGAAATAAACCATCTAAACCAAAAGTTATAGGTCAACACCTTAGGCCTGAAAACCCTATTTTGATTCCCTATCAGGACTTTTTGAATAAGGATGTATGCTCCTATATTTGGATGGATCACCCAACTAGTGGAAGAATCTACCACTGTGGATGAATCACACAAATAATAAATTAACAACATTCATATACCCACAGGTTATAAATAATCTCACCATCAAGTATCTAGAGACTATTAATCTACATATTAGACATCCATTATAATCATACACTCTTCCCTTAGGCATCTAGTACCAGTCAGTGTATCCCTCATTCAGTATGAAAATCATGAGCCAATCCAACATGCTTCAATATAAATTGTGAGTCATTTTCAAAAAAACTAAGAATACTAATAAGAATCCCACCCTCATGAATTAATCACATAAATTCAATTTATACTCAAAATATAATCAAACAATTCACAAGGAAAAAACTAAACATACTAGATACATCTTCACAAGTCCCAACAATCAATTCATCAAATTATCATTTATCTTACCAGTTATATTTCATAAAACTAGGTTTCTAATTATCCTCATAAATATATAAAACATGTTTTATTTTTCATTTTAACATACATAAATAAACTTCCCAGTTACCCAAATTTAGTAGAGGTGTTTATTCATTAAGAAATCATACATTTTACATGTTATGAAAACTCATAAGAATATTATAATAATCAATCAATTTTCTTTTTCAATATATATTAGGGATCTAAATTTAGGTTGACCAAGTCCCAACAAGGCCCAAGGGTGAAACACCAATCTTTTGGCCATAGCTATTAGTATCTGTGCCTATGGATCCATCATGATCCAATGAGTGTTCTAAAGAAAGGATTATTATTTAACAAGGTTTATCAAATTAATTAGGTCACATGTGTAGTGTGATAGCATGATCTCACATATTTCACATAAAACATATTATTAAATTAAAAAAAGTTATATTTTTTAGACAACCTGCCTTAATTATAAAATTAAAGAAACAATCTCAAGAGAACTCTAGTGAATAAAATATGAGAAATATATCATAAGGAAAAACTACATCTCAAAATAAATAAGATTAAAATATGATTTAACGATGATCAATAGATCACAATGTTATAAAAAAGGCTAGTGGATTAAAGGGGAAGATGAAAATGAATAACATCACCTGAGATCATATGCTAAACCAAGATTTTTGGAAAGGAATGAATCTACCTGAAATCTTCTATAGTTTCCCTAGGGTTCGAGAGAGGAGGCTATATGATGAATGAAAATTTTAATCATATGTGCAGTGTGGGTTAAAATGGATGATCCCGAGATACTCCTGATGTGAAACACTTTAATGATGTAAATATATTTATTTATAAGATACACCAAAAAATGTGTTTCCTTTGCTTAAAATAACCCTAATTGACTATTTCATGACATAATCCAATTTCACAATGTGTAAACCATTCACTCTCTAAACCAGTTCATGACATATTCCAAGAAACATTTTCATGTCATGTAACTCGCTCATGATGTGAAATTTTAGTACAGTCTAATCATATCTTGAATTTTATTGAAAATAAATTAACTACATCTAATCCTTTCTAAGTCCATAGAGAACCCTTGTAATCTTTTAACACATTTATACCTAGATTCCATTAAATAAAAAAACATACATCCCCAAACATTATGAAATTTTTTCTTGAAAAACATATACATCCCCAAAAGAAACGAACAAGATTTAATGAAGAAAACAAAACCCAAATAAAATAGGTTCAACATAAACTCAAGGGATATGTAATTGGGAAATACTGGTTCATATGTCCTCCCCACCATATAACTACTCATCCATAAGTTTCTCTATTCATAATTGTGGGGTCTCGAAAAATATTTCTGGAAAATATGCTCAAAAAAAAGATTCACTCTCCCCAATCTCATCTTGATCATGCCCATGATTCCAATGCACATATAGTAGATGTATAATCATTCCTTAGTGATACTACTCACTATGATTCACAATCCATATCATAATCTCTTCAAAGGATCCATTAACATTATGTTTGACATCATAAATGTCTACTGCATGATAAAGGTATGGATGATATCTCTATCTATTTGATACATGACACACATCATTCAAGGAACTATAGTATAGTGGTAGGGCCAGTCAGTATGTCACTGGAAGAACCCTCCCCAGTATCTCAAACTGCTTGAAAAGCCTTGGAATCAGATTTCCCTATTTCATGATATGATGTTACCCTACCCTAGGTGAAATCCAAAGTAAAACAAAAGATTACCCACCTCAAAATCTCTTGTTTGTCTTCCTTGGGAAGTGTAATATTTCTTCCTACTCTATGCATTCACTAAACTGATTTCTGGTTAATTGAACCTATATAGACATCTCTTACATTTTACTAGGTCCTAAAAGAAATAACTCACCTACCACCAACCAACAAAAGAAGAAAATGGGGTGTCCATCTATAAGGTTCCTTGAAATGTTCCATTCGTATATATTCTTGGAAGCTATTATTATAAGTGAACACCATGAGTGCCAAATGCTTCTCCATTACCACTGATATCCAAAGTGCAAGATCATAACATATCCAACATATTCTAATTTATTCATTTGATTTTCCATAAGTTTTTAGATGATAGTTTTTACACAAGCGAACTTATGATTCCATGGTCTTATGAATACCCTTCAAAAATAAAGAAGTGAAATGAGGATCTTGATCAAAAAAAATGTACCTTATAACACTATGTAACCAAAATTTCTCCCATATATAATTAATTACCAAAATATTCTACCTGATGGAAAGGAGGTAGTATACTTCATCATTTGATACACAATAATCCATAAAACATAATTCTTATGAGATTTACTAGGTAATACTCTCACAAAATCCATAGTGACATCATCACACGTTTACTCTAAAATGGGAAGAGGTTTCAATAGCCTAACAGTCCTATGGTGTTGAGCCTTTACCAGATGAAATGTGAAACATCTCACCATGAATACCATTAAAATCTTCTTCAGTAATAGCCTCTAGTACTGTCTAAAGATATCATGATACAAATTTTCTGAAATGGGTGTACCACACATATAGATTCATGAAACTCCCTCACCATCTCCTCACACAATCTCATAGGAACCCATACCTGGGCTTGGAAATAAGAAAATCAACAATGTCAAGAGACCATCCTAGTGGTGGATCCATACCATATAAGTTATCCCTTAGATCTAAGACCTCCATATCATATAAATGCTCAATATTTTTTAGGTCAAGAAGTATGGGTATACCAGATGTCAATGCCAGAGCTACTCATATCTGGTACTCATGGTTATATATATGCATTTCTATAATGAGTTACATCGTCATCCACTCACCAAATGGACCCTGAAATGAATCAGTCTTCACCCTATCAATAAAGGTAGTAGTAGAAACATTTTTATTTCCTAGTATATAATCCATCTCAATGTTATAAGACTACAGATACTAGACCCACATTCACTGCTCAAGGTTTAGGACCCAATGAGAAAAGATGTACCTGAGGCTCTTCTAGTCCATTTAAACCACAACCCTATCATATAAAAGATATTGTATCCATCGTATAAGGGTTTATACCATCACAGATAAAACAATATCATGATTTGGATAAATCCTCTCATGCGGTCTCAGCTTTCTAGATCTATAAGCAATAACTTGTGCCTATGACATCCGAACATATATGAGTCTAACTGATGATGTATGAAAATACATTGTATAATCCTTACTGGGATCTGGTAAGTTATGTATCAGATATGAGGTCATCCTTCTCTTCATCTCTTAAAAATTACTCTTTCAAGAATCTGACTAAGAAAATATAATGCCTTTCTTGGCCACCCAAACATCGGTGTTTCCAGAATAGAGAAGTCTTAGATTAAGTGACGGTAAAAACATTATATATCAAGAAAAATATGAATGATGAATGAATTCATGTGTCGCACTCAATATATCAAATATAAACCATTATATAGGTCCACTAACACTCCATACTTTGATATTACATGGCCTAAGAAGTTCACTTTATCAATCCAAAAACTATATTTGGATATCCTGGCATATATTTGATGCTCTCTTACAGTACTCAGGATGATTTCAAGATGTTGAGCATGACTATTTGAATACTAATAGTACACTAATATCTCATTTATGAAAACAACCAAAAACTAATCCTATAAAGGATGAATGATCTAATTCAGAAAATACACGAATAACACTAGTGAATTCATCAAAATGAATGACATCACTATGAACTCATATAATCCATAAGTGATCCTAAAAGAAGTTAAAGTTGTGTTTGATGGTATCACCCTCATCTTGGGGTATCTAGATCACAAATTATTTTATAATAAGATCTTGACACCATTTATCTAGTTAAATAGATCTTCAATGCATTGTAAGGGATATTCTTTCTTAATTGATATTTGTTTCAACCCCATTAGTCCCCCCACATATGCAAAGCCCCCCATATTTATTGGAGAAAATAATATGAGAACCCCATGAAGATGTACTAGGACATATGAAAACCTTGTGTTATAGATATTACAACTAATCATTCAAATCATGAAGCACTTATGGTCCCATCCATTAAGGTATGATATAAACTGGCTTATCTACATGCACCAACTCGGTCATTAGCTCAATATCATACTCAGGTAGTAAATCATATAACTCTTTCGAAAAGTTGTCCTAAAAATTTTCAACCCTTAGGGGAAAGGTACGTTGTTAGATTCCTTCATAATATAGACCATGGATTCCTATATGAGACTTGATAAAATCATATCTCAATGAATTGGTTCTGTATGAAAAACATAAATATCCAACTCACCCTAGTTAGTCTAGCATCTACAGTCTGGATATAGGAAGGTAACACTACTATGATAATAATCGATATAATCTAGGTATGTAGATTTTCAATATATAAAAATAAAAAAATACTATTATTTTCATCACAGAATGTTCTTAAAGGAAACTATAACCACCAACTTCACATGAACACTTTATATAGTGATTGATATCCTCTGAACACACTGCCAATGGTGTATCAATGGTCAGGAACTCATCCAATCTCTCTATAGCCAAACCCAAACGATTTTCAATAAGATTATATATAATGGAATTTGATGTTATAGAATCAAAAAATAAGGATAGATGATACATGAATCTTACCTATGATTGTAAAATGGCATGTATTTAAACTAGAGAGAGTATATTCCATAGTGTGCATCTAACTTGTCCCTCTTCTAGGGACTCTAGTTTGAATCCCCTATATTACTCCCTCTAAATGGTACTTCAACTTTTGTATTGAAGTAACTCAACCCCTACCTCTTCTTAAATGGTTGGTGGGACACTATCTAATAGTCTACTATGGGGTAGCTAAGTAATTTTTAGAATTAGGTGCCTTTTTTTGTCCCCTGCCATTGTTCTACTATGGAACATTCCTACAAAACATCTAAATATAATTGAACATCTAGAAAAAAAGAGACAATATTATTTCATGGGGAAAAACGTGGCTTTTGTCCCAACCTTTCACACTTAATTCACTACATCAAACCACAATACTAAGGCGAAATTTTAATCCCTTGACTACTGTTACTACTACTACCCAGGCAATAATTGTCAGAAAGTTACTTATTTCAACTAGAAGAAGAGTTACTAGATCGACCTGTTGAAACTATTTGGACACCACTTAGGGAATTCCTTAGTGTTCCTTTCATAATGGGAATATAATTAAAAACATATTTAAGGATTCTAAAGATAAAGACACTTACTAGTGAATTGATATCATATAGAAGCCCATCTGGAAAACGACTCACCCAATAAATCGCATTAGCTTATACACATAGAGATAATACTTATGTGATGGTTAAGAATAAGAAATAGTGAATGAATGAAATTCACTATTGTGTTAGATGGATAAACTCATGATCCATCTCATCCCAAAATTTCTCAGGATAGAAGTGGATCAAAAATATTTCCTTTAATTCCATCCAAGATAACCAATTTTAATACCCATATTTCTCAAAACTGACTCATCAATGTTGGTTTGGTCCCTGAAGTATGTATGAAGTAATATTAACCCTTTTATATGTGGTTTTATTGAGATTTTTTAAGATTTTATTGGCTGACTTGATCTAGAACTCAGCTTTCTAGGGGATTCCCTCCCTATTGAACATAGGTGGGTGTTGTGGTTGGAACTCTCTTTTCAGCTTAGACATCGAAGGTGCGAAGTAAAAAATATCCTTTTCCATGGATAAAATGACAATCAGGAAGCTGTCATAGTGGTTATCATCCATATGATCTTTTAAATTCATAGGATATTATAGATCATTTTAGTTTGGAGTGTACTAATTGGTACTCTCATGGTTCTTAATTAGAAGACAATGAGGAGTCATTTTCTCTATAAGACAAACACAATTCTTAGAACGCATTGTACAAAAAAAAATCAACCTCAACAGGTGATAAAAACAAAGAAATAATATCTCATGGTGTCTTTAAACAATGTTTAACAAGTTAATTGACATGTCATAATAGTTTATTTATTCCCTTTTTCATCAGATAAAATAGGTGTCTCATTTCATAGTTTATATAGGAAAATATGTCACATGCAATAATTATTTCTATATCAGGAACAATTCTGTCAATATATATCTCTCTGTATATATCATGATGCATGAATAATAATCTCACACCATACTGAGGTATACGTATAAATTTAAAGAATCCATAACAACACACAACATGTGAATCACCCAAGGTGAAATAATATCAACAGTAGAAAGAAAACATCAGACCAATTGTCCCATCCATGAGAACTCAAATTTTCCATTACACTTGGGTCATATAATTCCATGAACAAGATCATTAAAAATTCTTGGCATATCCTAGTCTCTATTATACAGTTCAAAAATATAAATGAAATAGAAAATAAACATGAGTCTCTAATAAAACTTTGTAACATCCCCGACCTGATTCTCCTTAAAGTGACAGAGTCTGTTGAATTCTTGTCCTCAAGAGAATCTGGCCATACGCCAGAGGATACTGACTAGAAGAAAGGGTATAAGTAATATATTGGGGATACTATAGCCTCTGGTAAATATTTTCAATGAATGAAAAAATAATAGGATAGTATCAGAAATAATAGAAACAATAGGAGTAAATAAAAGAGAAATTAAGTTAGTAAGTGAAAATTGAATAAATCTAAATAATAATAGAAAATTATAATGAAATGACAAATATAACTAAATGAAATGCAGAAATTCATACATATAAAAGATAAAACTATCTCAAATAAATACTCTAAATACATCAGTCCTAAAACCCATGTCGGTCCCATCTCCATGCTTCAATCCATTAAAAAAATCACAAATTTACAATATGCTCCCTTACCCTTGTTCAATCCCGTATCTATAAAATACTTCTAGGTAAAAAATGGTGGCTTATCCAAGGTGTGAGTACAATGTAGTAGATTAACTTAAACATGTCCAATCAAATCCAGTATGAGAAAAGTAGTGCATGCAATAGACAAAATAATAGGCTATTAATTTAATAAATTAATACTACACATGAAATAAACCTGTTGACCCTTAAGTTATAGTTTAACACCCAAGGTCATACAAAATTTCTTTGGTACCCTATAGGGTATCTCTGAATAAGTATGGTTTATCCTACATTAGGATGAATCACCCAAATGTTGGCATATTCTCTTATAGAGGATGAATCACACAAGAATCAAATTAACTAATGGCCTCCACTCACACTCTATCCATAAAATCACACATGGGAATCCATAGAATATGAATATGGTCCTCTTAAATCTAATATAATCATATACACTTTCCTCCAGTGTATATTTCAATTATACTTAGCCATTAGGTGGTATAAAAAACATACCCCAATATGATTTTCATAAACATAAATCATGTGTCATATTCATACAAACTTGAAATTATAATAAGTGTCCCACACTCATGAATCAATAACATTAATGTCACATAAACTCAAATTCTAAAAAAACAATTGATAAGGATAAAATAAAACATTTTAGATATATCACCATAAAGAACAATGATCAATTCATCAAATAATCATTTCTATTTCTAGTTTATTTCCATAAAACCAAGTTTATGATTATCCTCATAAATATATCCAACATATTTAATTTATCACTTAACTTTATGTGCATTAACAAATCCATTATCCAAAATCATCCAAGGTGATTTTACCTTTTTAAATCACACAATTTACATGTTATTCCAATTTATAATACTAAGATAACAATTAATCAAATATTTTTTCTAATATATATCAAGGCTCTAATGTCAAACATACCCAGTCTAAATAAGGTCCATGGGTGGCACACCTATTGGGTGGACATAGGTATTAGTCTCACAATCTATGGACCCAATGGGGTCCAATGGACAGCCTAAAAATTGTATTATTATTTAACAGGGTTTAATCAATTAATTAGGGTGCACACATGGATTACCATCATGAACACACATATTTCACATATAATGGAAAATTAAATTAGAAAATTTTGATAGGTTTTATACCACCCACATGAACATAGAGATCAAAGAAAAACTCTCAAGGGAATTCCAATAAATAATGAATGTGTTGGAGATCATAAAATTATATCACGCAGGAAACAAGATCAAATTACAATTCAAATATGGTCAATAGATCACACCTATATAATGGGGGATAGATGAAGAAAGTGGAAAAGAAAAAAATGGAACTCACTAGAGATTAGAATCTTGACAGAGCTATAAAAATGAACAAATCTCTCCAAAATCGCCTAGATTCACCTTATAGTTCAAAAGATGATATTTTCTAATGAATTAAAAATAAAATAATACATGAAAAATGCATTGAAACTATTCATCCGTAGATATTAATTATGTGAAACCCTTCCATAATGTGAATTTATCAATTTATAAGATATGAAGAATGTGACATCTAGATCCAGTTCACTCAGTAGTATCCAAACTAGGTGGGAAACATGGCCTCAAGTTTCTCTCCTCATATTCTAGAGGCTACTGACTAGAATCAATGGTACATAGTTTAAGATTGGGGATAATTTACCCTCATTAATTGAGTGTGGCATAGTGTTTTACCCTCATGATCAATGCAGTTCCCCCAGACAGACTCTATAAAAAAGGAGCAGCCCCAGAGGGGGATTTAGAGTAAGTGTGCTCACCATAACAGAACTAAATGAAATTAGAAGAATGAGAGGGTATGGCTACGCCATCAGGGCCAGCATTTTCTTGTGTGAGAAGCCTAGCTAGATGGAAATGAGAAGCTGGAGAGCTATCATCATGATGCAGATGTTGGGGAGGGGCAGTTCCTTATAGTTATAGTCTGGTTGAATTCCCTAAGACCTTTGGGTCATGTAATCTATTAAGCCTACGGGCCTTGTAATCTATAATCCTACAGGCCTTGTAAAGGTTCCCCCTCATCCCTTAAAAGGTGACTTATCAAACATCAATAAAATGAATACATTTGGGCCCTTCATACATATTGTTTTAATGATATTAGTAAATAGTGGAAGCATAAAAGATAACTGAATATCCTAAGAGTAAACATCCATCATATAAATAACTAAGTAATAAAATCCTTCAATGTCATATATATAAATTAAGGAAATGGAATTCTATATCAAAAAGGGAAATATAAGGGATCCAAGGTAACTTTCATATCAAACATGATATTAAAAGGACAAACTAAAGACCCAAGGTTGTCTATAGTAGCAAATCAAGCATAGTCTTAGTCCTATACCCCATACAATATCCTAGTAAGGTAATCAAGAATCCATTAAAGTTCAATTTCCCTTGTCCCTACATGCTTAAATTAATTCTATATGGGTACCCAATAGTGACTTGAATATGGTGTGAGATATACTCAGTAGGCCAACCCCAATGGTTTCTAATTCAATCCAATCCCTACCTATATAATAAATTGTGTGTAGAAAAAACTAATGGATGTAAATAAAATTTGATAAATAAATAACATGTATAGGTCTAGGTACTCATGGAACAATTGTGCTCTTCTACTAACATCGGCCTAAGATGTAATCTATCCTATAAAATATTCAATCATGATTTAATTTATAATAATGTATCGGGACCTAGATCATATCCCATGCATTCCCTATGAATCATATCTAAGAATTTTATATACAATAAGGATATAAAAATAAGTAAGGTTCTGAAAAAATACAAACATGTTCTTAGTCATGGAAGTCACTTTGTCTAATTAATTAATTACAATTATAATCAACCTATTCTCATCCTCGGTATTCCTATTTAGGTACCTGGTATCACTCTAATAATAACATGAACCCATCACCATACAACCATATACAAGGAAACCCCTATAAGAACCACATTATCTCTATTGGTGTGTTATAAAGTCACCTATCTATGATTCTATCCTTGGTAATCCCCAAACAAATCCATAGTGTAACTTGTGGAGTATATAAGGATCTTCCCTCTAATTCAGTCATTGTCAATCCACATTGGGATTCCAACCATCACGTAGGAATATCTAATGATGTTTCTATGTGTCCATCATGGGAATTCCACAATGGGAGTCCAAGTATTATTCATAGTGTATATAATCTATCTATTAAACAATTACATCCAATACATTCATATATAAACCAATGTGTCACCAATGATGCATAATAATTTCATTTGTAATTCATTAAATTAAATAACTCTGATGAGTCTATTTATGAAATTACGAGTTTGAACCCATGTATCACTCTCCCCTCAGAAATATGAATGTCCATGGTTCTGATATCTAATCATACCATTTATGTTCATGTTTCATTTAATTTTCCATCACATTTATATAATGAATGTACTCACCTTATAAGGTGGATCAAATCAAATCATAGGATAAAAAGTTCTAACATCTCACAAATTATATCATTCATCTTAATTGGGAATTTGGAATTAAAGAAAATAGTATTACTAGGTGTGAAAGGAAAATGGATAAATAAATAAGGACATGGTATTTTTTCCCCCTTTTAGTTAGTTCAATTTAGATTACAATATACTCATTTAACATTCCAAAAAATAATAGATTAAAGAACACACCATAAAAGGTTAATCAAATGTATAGTCTACCCATGGTTGGTTTATCCAACTTAGGAAAAAACACAAGGGCTAGTTCAATTCAAGTTCTTTAACCTCCAATGATATAATAAAGTATTCTATGTGTCCTATATATGTTATCTCTCCTTAATATTAGATGAATGTTTCATTTACATGGTACAAAATAAAGATCTTTTAATGTTTAGTATATTGGAAATTAGAAGCTTAATACATGAAAACATAAAAAATTCTTATAATAAACTTGAAAGGATTCATCATGGGATCATCCTATGTAAATTTAATACATATCATATCCTGGGTACATATATAAAAGGAAAGGGGTAAGCATAGGGCCTAATAAGGGAAACAATTTATATATATTTGTGTGGAATATCAATAAGAACATGAGAAATATCAATATAGAATGAGAAATGGAAAAAATAAAATAAAAATAAAATAAAAAATATTCATGAAATTGAAATGTGGTCACACCACTTATTTTATACATTCATAATCATATCAAAAAGGTTAATCACTAAGGTGTCATAAATGAAATTTACCAGGGTTATTCACCAAGGTATCATAAAACATGTCATATCTAGAGATAAGATTCTTTACCAAATTAATTAGAGAACTATAAGAGTTCACCCTTCATGTGTATTAATTAATTTTATCCACATATATAATAATCAAAAATTTCATAAATAACTCATGGAGAACTAAAAACTGGTTTTACATCAAAATCATGTCATTTCAATAGTGCTTAAAAACCGGATCATTATGTCATTTTCATCCCAAGGAATGTGAATGAGGGTTTCATGTATGTTAATCCTAGAATAAAATAAATAATTTTTACAACTAGGTGAATACACTTACAAAATAAATAGTCCTAGGTATTCAAAAAAATAAGAAAAAAGATAATTTCTTGAGGAGAAGACGAAAACTTTGGGAAAACATAGTTTTTAAATAAGGTAATGTATGAGAGTAACCATGACATTCTGAAGACATATAAGGAATGAGGATCTTAAATAGAATAGAAAATAAGAATAATTCCCTTACATTGAATAGTTACTCATAAATATTGAGGAATTAATCATTGGGGATTGAATACACCTTTATAGGACCCATTTGAAGGTAAAACAACCATATATTTATGTATTCTTGATTATGAGGGAATGGAAATGGTAAAATGGGTTGGTATTTATAGCAAAAGTGGAGGATTTGTTTAATAATTTCCAAATATAGGCCTTGAACAATTTTTATTTTGTGAAATGGAAATCTATGGGATTACCCATTGTTTTGGACATATTGTATATATTTTATTTTATATTAACCCACAATAACCAAACATCATATTGCATTACTTATTTTGGCATGGAAAAGTAAAGTTTCCACAAAATAATGTTTTTAAAGTTAATGTTTCCATTTTAGACTTTGGAAAGTAAATTATAGTTTTGGAAATTGATTAAAATATATTAAAATAATTGATATTAATAAAATAAAATATTTTGATTCATGATTTGTGTTTAAATAACAATTATGAAGTCATTAAACAAACCCAAAACCAAAAACATTATTTTTACCATTCATGGGAGACAAAAATATTTTATAAAATCATAATAAATACACCCTAACATAAATTCAACGTGGTGATTTCAAAAATGATGTTTATTTATAATAATAGTTATATAAATATGATAAATTTAACTTTAAATTATAAAAAAAAATTATTTATTAAAAAAATTAGCAGGTTTAATATGCATATTAAAATTTATGAAACCTAACAACTTTTAAGGAAATAATAAAATTATTTTATCATTTATATTTAAATAAAATTGTTTATGTCATAATATTTATTTACAAAAACAATTATTAATAATAACTTAGTTCATTATAAAAAATATAACTTTTCTAAAAAGTAAAATTTTAGTTCAAAAAGTTAATTTATCCAATTACATCTCAATTAAACAAATTTTTACTCAGAAAAACTATTTGTAAAATGGAATTTATGGAATAAAAATTTTATTTATAAAATGAAATTAAACTTTAAATAACTATGTTTGGGACACGTAACCTCTTATAACACCCATGTATGGCCTAAGGGTAAGGTGTGTGATGGAGATATATTGATAGGGTGGCTCAACTAACATTGCCTCAGTGGTAATTTACACTAACTTTAACTTCTCCCATAAAATATTTCATTCAATATTGAGTTGTTGAAGATTGGATTGGTCTTGGTCAAGGGTGAACCCTAGTGACACTATATCCCCCTAATGGTTTGAAAAATGGGCATTGTATGGCATGACTCTACCTATTGAGATCATCGCTTATCATTTCTACATTAATTATCCCTTTTCGTTTTTAACTTATAAACAATAATTATAATGTTAAAATTATTATCAAATGTATAGTTTCCAATGGTCATATTTTACCAAAGGTCATATAATTTCGAATCTAGATTGTCACATTTACCTTTATACACACTTTATTAATAAATGGATATGGGTTTGTTGAGTAAAATATAATATAACACACATTTTCTTAAGAAACAACTATCATTCAAAAAGTATGTGTCATTTAATTCTTCCACCCTTAAGAGATTTCATCCCTAAAATTTTAAATTGTTCCATCAGTTGAGAAAATTTGTGGGTACTTCTGTCTCATTGTCTCCTATGGTTCCCACATCACTTCTTTATATTTATGGTTTTTCTAAAAAAAATTGATGAGGTGGGTATTATTATTATATAGAACCTGATATCTATTGTCAATGATCTCCCCTGACTACCCCTCATAAGAGAGGTCATGATTCAGGTTTACCTACTTCATATTAAGTATATGTGAAGGGTCAGGTATGTGCTTCCTCAAAATAGATAGGCAGAATTCATCATGAACTTGAGTTATATTTGGTGCAAGTGCTAGCCAATAGTCCAATTATCCTATGTGATCAAGTATTTCATGGGAGACAATGTACCTAGGGCTATGATTCCTTTTCTTACCAAACCACATGACTCTATTCCATAGTGATATTAGAAGGGAAACCTTGTCGCCAACAACAAAATCCAATTCCCTTAAATGGTTGTTAGCATATCTCTTCTACAAACTATGTATATCCTTTATGTTTTATTGTATGGAATGAATCTTTTATGTTATCTCTTTCATAAGATCAGGCCCAAACAGATTTCTCTCACCACTTCATCCCAACATGTGGGAGTTCTATATCTCTTCCCATATAGAGCTTCATAGGGTGATATTTGAATACTTAAATGGAAGCATTCATTGTATGAGAACTCAACTAATGGGATATTTTGATTGCATCCACCTTTATATTCTATTTAGAATGTTCTCAACATTTCTTCTACTATTTGAATAGTCTTGTTAGATTTTCCATCAGTTTGGGGGTGATAGACTATTCTGAAATTAAATTTGGTATTCAGAGGATGTTGAATAACTCTATATAATTTTGATGTGAACCTTGGATACTGACTAGAAATGATATAAAGTGTCACTCCATGCATCCTTACCACTTCCTTTATATAAATCTTGGTAATTTGGTCAATAGAGAAATCTTCCCAAATAGCCATGAAATAGGAAGTCTTGGTGATTCATCCCACTATGATCCATATAAAATTGTTTCCTTTGGATGTTCCTAGAAGACCAGTGGTAATGTCCATAGTGATAATTCCCCACTTACATGTCAGCATGGGTTGTGGTTTCATTACCCCTTTAAAAATTTGTCTCTTTTCCTTCACTTTTTGACACACCAAGAACCTTGTAGTATAGTTAGTATTCTCCCTTTTCATGGAATCCCACCAATAATGATCATGATGGTCTCTATACATTTTAGTTCTCCCAAGATGTATAGATAATGTAGAGATATGAGCTTCATACATCAGTTATTTATTTATGGATAGAATATATAGAACACCTAACCCTGTATGAAATTTCAGTACACCTTCTTGATCAATATTAAACTCAAGAAACTTCCCATTCTTCACATACTCTACCTTGTTTTATAACAATTCATCTTATCTTTGAGATTTCTTGATATTCTCAAGTAATTATGGTTGAAAAATAATTTGGGATAGGATTGATGGTCTCCCTTCCCCCATGATTTCCATTTCCATCCTTACTAGGTCCGTGATCAATGGATCTCCTTTAATCCTTATAATTCCTAGTACAATATGGTATTTTCTAATGAATAAATGAATTTTTTTCTCTTCTGGGGTGATAATGAATTGAACAATCATTCTCTTTAGGAAGTTATAACCATCTCCTTTGTCTCATGTTCAATTCCATTTGCATAAAAATATAATTCAATATTTGGAGGTTTATTTATATAAAAATTTTCTCAAAATAAAGATAGTGCCTGCATATATTCATAGAAAAAACAACTACAACTAGCTCGAGTTCATTGGTATGACAATTCTTCTCTTGAGGCATTATCTTTCAAGCTTCATAAAGAATCACCTTATCATTTTTCATGAGGATTAACCCAATCCCTTTCAAATATGCATCACTAAAAATAACAAATTATTCTCTAACAGAGGATAGAGTTAAAATAAGTTCAGTAAACAATCACTTATTTAGTTTCTGGAAGCTATCTTCACACTCCTTTGTCTATATAAACTTATCCCTTTTTCATGTTAACTTGGTTATTGGATTAGATTTTCTTGAATTGTTTTCACAAAATTGATATAATATCCTTCTAACCCAATGAAAATATAAATCATCATTACTATTTTAGGATGAGGCCACTCCTCCACAGACATTGTCTTGAAGGGTCTACTAAGATTCATTCATTGTCCAAAATTTACCCTGTGAAATAAACTTATTGTAACAAAAATCCACATTTTCTAAATTTTCAAAATAGTCTCTCTATACATGGTGTTTTCAATATAACACTTATATGATCCTAATGCTCCTCACAACTTGTTTAATATATCATTATATCGTCAATAAAAACTATCTCAAAATTTCCAAGGTAGTCGTTAAAGAATCTATTCGTCAAATCCATAAATATAAAAGGAGAATTAGTCAAGATGAAGGGAATAAAAACAAAATCATAATGACCATATCTTTATTGGAAGGAAGACATTGGAATATCTTCTTTATACACCCCCAATTGATGATAACAAGATCTACGATAAATATTATATAAGAATTAATCCCCACAAAGATGGTCAAATAAATCATCTATCCTTGGGACATAGTGCTTGTTGTTCAATGTGATCCCATTAAGTTCCCTATAATCAATGCATAACTATATTGACCCATACTTTTTATTCACAAAGAGAACATGTGCTCCCTATAGAGACACTCATGGTCAGAAAAACCCCTTATCCAAAAGATCGTGAAGTTGTTTCCTTAATTCATCTATATTTACATTTTCCATTATATACAAGGTCATTGAT
This sequence comes from Viscum album, assembly GCA_963277665.1. Classification (NCBI taxonomy): domain Eukaryota; kingdom Viridiplantae; phylum Streptophyta; class Magnoliopsida; order Santalales; family Viscaceae; genus Viscum; species Viscum album. The sequence goes on along the minus strand of OY728142.1, from coordinate 2,040,887,367 downwards.
ATCCACTTGGATCAAATTATGAGTTCAATGGATAACTCAACCTCTTTTTCTGGGATAAGTCTAGGTAAATCCTTGGGAAATATGTTCATGTATTCCTGAATTATGTGGACATTTTATATTCTTATACATTCACTTCCTTCTTCATCCTCACTAATCATCTCCATAAAAATGATATAGAAGATGTTTCTTGAAAAATAATAGGTCATGATATCACTCCTTTTACAATGACTTTAGGTTTTCCATTCAAGAATACTGATATTTCCATGCTTCTACAGTTTATATTTTCAGTATACATTAAGAGATAGTCAATCACTAGTATAATTTCAAATTCCATCATGGGAATGAATACTACATTTGTGATGATATTGTGCTCCCTAGAGTCAATACTAGAGTTTCTATACACTAATGATTCTTAGATAATACCTCCAGGAATCTTGAATAATAAATCTACTTCAACCAATTCAGAGATTGATTCTATATTATTTGCAAACATGAAGGAAATAAAGGAATGTGTAGATCCATAATCAAACAATGTACTTGATAGCTTTGAGAGAACAATGAGAGTACCTAGAACCAAATCATTTGGAGCCTCTAATTCATCCATTGTGATAGAATGTTCTTGACCTTTCTCCCTTGGCCTAAGATGAGGTTGAGAGTGATTCCCCTCCATTGTGCTATAATTTTAACAATGATTAGAAAAGAGCCCAAGATTTCAGCACATATAATATTGGACTTCATGCTAATCCAGCACCATCTTCCCTTTATCGTTAGTGCTGAGATGTTTAGGATTCACCTCACTATGACAGTTCCGATCTATATGGCCATCTCTTCTACACTTGTAACATTTTCCACTATCATGAAAGTTGTTCCCAAAATGATTCTTCCCACATTTATTTCATGTGGAATATTGTACTTCATTACCACTTATTTCATGATCAAAGTTCCTCCCTATTTTTTTATACAAGGATATCTTATTTTCATTCAATTTATGTGACAAATGTGTCTCTTCGTACTCCACTTCAGCCTTCATTAAAATCCGTACTATTTCCTCATTGATTTTGGGGTCTCTATTGGATAGAATACTACATATATAGGGTATTTTTATAAAAAATATTCTACAACCATTCTATTTGAATCCATAACAAATATAGAGGTGTAACAAGAAAGTCTTGGAAATTTCATCTCACAGATTCCCACTAATTTATTTTCCTTCTTATTCAGATATAGGAATTCCTTCTCTATTTTTTCACATCAAATGGGGAAAATATTTATTGAAAAAGATCCCCCTCAATTATTCCCACTCAATAAAATTAATATCAATTATTGTATTGTTGTTTTTAATTATTATCCACCACTGATCATCTTCTCCCTTTGAGTGGAAAACATCTAGGGTGAATTTCTCTTACTCTGAACAGTATAGTACGAAACATATCTTTTCTATAAAGCTTATCCACTATTCAAAAATCATTAGGTCGGTAGATCCACTGAAAGAAGGTGGTCATTAATGCATTATGGACTCAGTGAATTTTTTTCCTTTGAGGTGAATCTAGTCTCTTTACTAGATTCAATATATTATTCATAACTCAAGTTAATTTATTTATCATTCTCATGAAGTTTTCAATTCTGGATTTCATCTGAGGGTCATTAGTGCATGGTCTATTGCACTCGTCCTTTACACAGTTTCTCCTATTTCCCACCATTTTTTAAAGAAGAAAACCTTAGTGAGAAATATGTTTATTTTAATAATCTTATAATTCAATAATAATATTATTTCTTCAAACATCATGTTTAAATATGTTATTTTTTAACAACAACTAAATTTTCTATAAATCCTTCATAATGGTTCATAAAAAGCATGTGATTAACCAAAAAAATCCCCAAGGAGTGTCAAAATTGGAGTGCAGCAGGGTCTATTTTCATGAACATGTTCTTATTTATGTCTAGATCAAATAGGTGTTTTCAGTTTTTACCCCTAGATGCATTAGTTCTAGATCCGCATCCACTTGTCCATATTTAGACATGGATTTCATTTATCAGAAACCACTTACTTAATACTTGACCGAAATACCAAGATGTTTTCCTATATTTTAACTTATCCCTAGGATTTTCCTAAAGCTTTAAAATCCTTATTTATAAATATAACTAAATCATGCTTTGATACCAAATATATAATGCCACCTTTATTTTATGTAAAATTATCATTTACATGGTATAAATAGAGGATCTTAATGTTAAATTTTTAGGAAATTAGGAACACAACACATGAAAACACAAAACATTATTCTAATGAACTTGAAAGTATTATTCATGGATTTTTCATAAGTAAGTTTATTTCATATCATATCCTGGGGACATACATCAAAAGCAATGGGTGATCATATTTCCCAATAAGAGAAATAATTTACATATATTTGTGAGGAATATCAATAAGAACATAATAAATATCATTGTAGAATGAGAAATGGGAAAAAAATATCATAATAAAGAGAACATGAGTTATAACATGTAAATGTGGATACAACATATATTTTATAAATTCATAATAATATCACTAAGGTTAATCACCAAGGTTTCATTAATAAATAATTACCAAGGTTATTCACCATGGTATCATACAACATGTTATCTCTAGAGGATAAATTCATTACCCAAAGAATTTTAGCATTATAAGGGAAAACCATTCCTATATATTATTCAATTTTATCCATACATATCATTATCAAAAAAATTATAAATAAATCATGGAGAATAAAAAAAACATGTATCATATAAAAATAATGCTTTTTCAAAAGTCCTTAAAAACAAGATCATTATGTCACTTTTAACCCATGTAAAGAGAAAGTGGGGTTCATGTATGTTAATACCTGAATAAAGTAGATCATTTTTATATATAAATGAATACCCTTGGAAAATAAAAAGGCTTGGGTATTCAAAAAAATAAAATAAAAGAAAATATCCTAAGGAGAAGAGGGACATTTTGAGAAGTAAATTTGGCAGCTAATGGGTCTAAAATATGGTTTTGAAAAAGGGTAAAATGAGAGGGTACATTTATACCATTGATAAAACATAATATTTCATTATGGGTATGATAAAAATGGAAATATAATAGATTAACTATAACATTTATAAGAGATATACAAAAATAGGTTCTTGAATCGAAAGGAAAAGAAGGATAATTCTGTTACCTTGAAGAGTTACCCCTAAATCATGATGGATGGAACCTTTGAGGATTTAGTACACCTTGTGATGAATATTTTTGAGGTATAAAAACCATATATTCATGGATAAAGTATTTTTACTGAAAGGAAATGGATAAATTGGTGGGTATTTATAGAAAAAATGGAGGATTTTTTTTAATAATTTCCAAATATAAGCCTTTGAAATCTAGGTTGTGTAAAATGAAAAAACATGAGATTTCCCATGAGTTTTTCCCATGGTGTTTAAAATTTGAGATATAATTTAAGTTATTTTAACCCAAAACAACCTAAAATAATATTATATTATTATTTTGGCAAGGAAAATTAAACTTTCCACACAATAATGTTTTTAATGTTATTTTTTCTATTTAAGAATTTGGAAACTAAATTATAGGCTCAGAAATGGATAAAAATATATTAAAATAATTGATATTAATATAATAAAATATTTTTGGTATTTTATTATGGTTATGTAATAACTATTAAATCATTAAACATACCAAAAAAATCCAAAACTATATTTTTACTATTCATAGAAAAACAAAATATCTTTAAAAAATCACATAAATTCACCTTAACCAAAATTTAATGTGATTATTCAAAAAATTATGTTTATTTTATCAAAATAATTATCTAAATATTATAACATTAACTTTTAACTATAAAGAACTTTATTTATTTAAAAAAAATTCTTTTTGAATATGTATTGTAAAATTTATGAAACTTAAAATATAATAGGGACATAATAAAATTATTTTATCATTTATATTTAAATACAATTTTTTAATCATACCATTTCATTAAAAAAATTTCTATTCATATTACATTAGGTTATTATAAAATTATAATTTTTCTAAAAATTATAATTAGGGTCTGAAAAGTCAATTTATTAAATTCTATCTCAATTAAACATATTTTTATTTAGAAAAACTATAATTAGAACTCAATTGATGAAATAAAATTTTTTATACAAAGAAATTACACATTATTTAACTGGGACTGGGATATGTAGCCCCTTATTATAACAACGTATGACTAAGGGAAAAGTGTACGATGGTGATATATTTATGGGGTGGCTCAGCTAACATTGCTTGAGTTATACTTTTCTCTAACTTGAACATATCCCGTATGATATTTTTTAAGCTTAAATTGTTAAATCGTGTCTTGGGTGTGGTCAAGGGAGAACCCTAGTGATGCTACCTCTCTCCCATGTTCTGAAATATGGTCTTTGTATGGTATGAATGTATTAGTTGGGTTCATCACTTCTTTTTTATACATTAATTGTCCTATTTCATTTTTACTTACAAACACTAATTATAACGTTAAAATTATTATCAAGATTATAGTTTCCAATGTCCATATTGACCAAAAATCATATAATGGTTGAATCCTGATAGTCACATTTCCATTTAAAATCATATCATTAATAAATAGATATGGTTTTTTAATATAATATAATATAACACACATTTTCTCAGGAAACAAATACCATTCAAAATGTATAGTTTTTTACACATTAAGTTAATCCCATTAATTTAATTTATGTAAAGTACATTTAAAGAAGAGTTTCCTAGAAAATATGATGTGTAGAACATCATAATAATATGTAAACACTAGAAATTTAAGGGAATTGAATGAGACCACTGACCAAATATTGGTAGTCGAATCATTGTATATTGTTGGCCTCTAATATGGGATAGAATGGAAGAAATCAAGAAAAGATTCTAACACTCTAAAAATAAGGAATATGATATCACACCAAAATAACTCTATTGGTGGGAAGATAAATTAAGAAAGGTGTAATGGGTATAGAGAGCTTACCATTATGCATCAATGAGAATGATGTCGAGAGATTCAGAGTTTGGATTGAGAAGATATTACAAATACGAGTTTTATGTGGAAGGAGATCTCTCCAACGGTTGGGAGGATATTGTACGTGATAGGTTAAAGACAATATTGGTTATCCCATCTAATGAAAAGAAGGTAATAATTGTAAATTTACCTATTTTTAAGAGGTTAATGGTTTAGCTAAATGGTTTTCCAAACTGTGCACCGAATATATGAAAACAAATATCCAAGGATAGCCCCTTGCATAGCTAGGAACATGGTTGGAATAACTATGTTTAGCTTCTAAAAGTGCCTCTATAATAGGTTTTTTAACTCCTTCATAGTTGTACAACCTAGTATAAATGATTAAAAGACAAATCATTGAATAACCCAACCACACAGATTATGATATACTATTTCTACTAACCCTATGGATCACCTTTCTCCTCCAAAAACTGAGTCCCTAAGCTCCCTATAATCTCTAGACACCCCCAAAACTCATGTGAAATCATTAGAAACATCCATTTGGAAAAAATTAATGAATTAAATGAAATGTTAAAGGTTTATTTCCTTGATGAAATTTCAGTTTTGTAGAATCTTCCCCCTTAAAATAACTCATCCCTGAGTTGTCCATCCAAGGGTAGTAGAACATCATATGAGAATAACTCTAACCATTGGGTATATACATTGGCCTCCCACTCAAAATAATCTTCATGTACATGGTCTTTCTACAATAGCACCCTTAATATAGGGACTTACTAGACTATGAGTAACTTCATTCCCTAATCAAAAACATGGATACAGTTATCCTCAAAGGATGAGTCTACCTCCAATTCAACCTCCTCAGACTAAAGAATATGAGACATATCTGATGATATCAATGAAATGTTGATACATGGATGACATAATGAATTTCTTAGTACTTATGATGTCACTACAGTTGATGGGCCACCATCCCAAATCTATATAAAATATAAAAGGGCCCAACATAATGATTCACTATCTTCCCTTTCTTTTGAATCCATCTATGCTATATTCTAGGTGAAACATGTAAGAAAACCAGAATCCAAACCTTGTATTTTAATGGTAAATGGTTACTATTAGTGTATGACTTCAGGTTATACTAATCTATGGAAATTTTCTTCTTAATAATCTGAACCTAATCTTGTTTATCCTAAACAAGATGAAGACCCAGTATCATAGAATCTCCTGCCTCTAACCAGCATAGGGGTGAACACCATATCCTACCCTATAGAGCATCATATGGATCCATCTTTATGGTCACCTAGAAACTATTATTATATAGGTTAGTGTTTCTCTAAATAACCTCCAAAATCAAGGACACATGCTCAAATCATGAACTAAAAATCTATATTGTCTGCTCAGACTGACTGTCAGTCTATGGGTGATAAGGGAAAAATCAACTCAGAGGAATTTATTCAGACGATGGAGAGGATGATTTCCTACTTTGAAGAGCTCGTCAGAGAGGATCCTGACATCCAGGTTGGTATGCTACACTGGGAGCTCTTTAGAGCAGCAGAGTCAAGTAACTTAAGCCTTGTGTTTCACCACTTTGTAAGCTCTTTCAGCACGTAGTGCTCTTGTAGTGTACTCTGGTTTTTTCCATTTTCCTTAAAATGGCTTAAAAAAAATCTAATTTGGCCTATGGGTGATAACATGTAGTCAGTAGTACCTGTGATCCCACTTCCCTCTAAAACACTTTCTATAATCACGATTTGGAATGAGCATCTCTGTATGATATGATAGAAGGTGTAACTCTAAGGAGGCTATGATCTCATGAATGTGGATCCTCTAGATCTCATCTACATAAATGGTCTTACAAATCGGTAGGAAATGGTTGACCTTTATCAATCTATTTATTATCATCCATATGGTATCACTACCCCAAGCTAATCAAGGCAATCTTATCAAGAAATCCATGGTGAAATTATTCCAATTACACTCAATAATTGGTAAAGGAAGAAAAATACATACTAGTCATGGGTGTTCTTCCATCACCTGATCACATGTGAAACAACAAGTAAAAACCCCATTTATCTATATATCATCACATAGCATAAGTATTGGTGGTGCATGTCATGATAAATCTTGGTATGACCAGGATATACTTCTAGACTAGAGGTATATGAATCTAAAATCTACTCATATTGAATGTTTGTGGGAACCCAAATTCATCTATAAATTTTCATGATCTCATTATCATCAATGACACAACTAGACCATGGTTCTAAACCTATAATAATATCTATAGGACCAAGCCCTAAGGATACGATAGCTACCTTATTTTCAATCTATCCATAAGTTAATTGGACACTGATTAAGATTTAAGAACTAATTTTCCATCATGGTAGGGAACCTATAATTGCATCTTAGAAAATGTGTCCATAATCTAGCTCACGATACGAGCCTCCTGATATTCCTATGTCTGATTCTTCCATCACATATAATTAGAAACTAAATTTCACTTTCCCAACATATATGATGCTCGATGTCTAAGGACTTAAGTTATTTGACCCAAATTTATTTCTTGAGATTCGTGTCCCACTATGTAAATATGTGCTTGAGGTTTTTATAGTTCGTATACAAAAAATGATCTCCCAGTATGTAATGCCTCCAATGACAAAGGGCGTGAACAATAGTGACTTACTAGAGATCATTTTTTGGGTAATTCCTCTCATATGGTATCAACTGACATGACCTATATTCTAGGAATCTCTCCTCATACATCAGAACATGTCCTATCATAATGTATGATGCATCACAATAAATTGTATTGCTTCTTCACAACATTGGATGAATTAGTGTTAGTGCTGAATTTAGTCTCCCAATCAGCTCTGGAATGGATTTGTCACATGTTTTTTACAATATGAACATCACACTATTCTTATTAAATCCTATAAGTGATGTTATATGCATGAAAATATCGTAAATTATGCACATGTAATAACCATATATCCTTAAGAAACCTTATATATGAAATATGTACCTAGGATGCTATAAGAAAACTACAACTCTCACTTTCTTTATGTCAACTAATACTTATGTATCTAAGATAATGTCACCGAGGAAGTGAAATTTATCCATAAAAAGGGGAACATTGTGAGCTTATCATATAATTAAACCTTCATCATTGTATTAAATATGATCGTATGAAGGTTGATTTTGTCATGTCAGTATGATAATACACCATGATATCATCAATGAGGACTGTAAGAAACAAACCGAGGTAAACCTAGACATATACCCAATCAAAACGTCACATGGTAAAGAAAAACTAAAACAACTAAAAAAATTCATGAATATATCCAAAACATGACATAAAACTAGAGTTAAAATCTTATTAAAGGAGATAAAATAAAAAACCATACAATCCATGCTAAAGAAGGATAAATAAGAATGTTTGACAAATCTTTATGTGACCAACAATCACCTGTAAACTACTCATATACAATGGAAATGACCAAAGGAGAAACTAACATTCTATATTATGTACTTTCATTTACATGTATCCTAAAATAAAATACCTATAATAACCAAAATGAAAATGTTGGGTGTGAGAACAATGTCAAGTAGAGAACAACTTCAAAGTCTATACAATGTCTAATATCAATAATTAAATAGTTTTAGATTTTAAAAGAATTCAATTTTTAAAAGAATTTTCATAAATCCAAAAATCCATTTATAAATCATTTTTCTTTAGGTTTCATAAACTATATTCTTATTATCATACCAGAAATATGTAAAGTAGGATTGATATAATAGGAAAGCATATCCATGCATCATAAGGTAAGAAGGTAAACCCTTATCCTTGAATTATCTTCATGAAGATCTATGTGAAACATCCTCATATAAAAACCTATGAGAAAAAATCCATGATAAAACATAATCATGTGATAAATAACCATAAATTAAAAAGCACCTCGTATTGGGACATATCCTATTGGAAAATACATATGAGACACTAAAAAGAATAAATAGACATATTGTTGGATCCAACTAACATCAAGTCTTTCTATAGTCCATTGATACCCCAAAGGTTACCTCCTAATGGTTCTAAACACACTGAGTCTACTTATGTCTATTTCATAACACACTCAAGGATCCCAATGTTCCAATTGTCAAAAATTAATTAAATACCATGCCAAAAATTTTATAAATCAATTTCAAAGCCAACTCATTCTAATTTTGAGTTTGAAAATACATTTCCAAATCATTTATATCCATTTTCAAATAAAAACCCTATTAAAAATATTTATATTTCCAAGAAATCACATGAATCCACATATTAATTCAAATAAATTAACAACCCAAATAAAATTTTCAATAATGTTAATAAATTCATCTAATTAACCGATTTTATAGAAATACCTTACTCGACACTTTATTAACCTATCAACATTCAACCATGATGATTAGAAACCAAGATATTCACATTTGTGAGAAAATTCACTACATAAAACTACAATGTATTTATTGAAAATACAATCTGATCATAAATATAAAAGAAACCATAGCCAAAATTGCATCCAAAACCAATGCCAAATAAGAACCTAAAAGAACACTTACCCTAAGAGGTTCACCACAACATCCATGATGTTCTATCACCAAATGAAGTAACCTAGAAGGGACAGAGTCACCAAAATCACTTGGTATCTCTCTAGGTCATGATAAAGGAGGAAGCACATGAAATAAACCCTTATTCACCCATAAACAGCACCAAAAAGGAAATAATCCCAATAAGTACACTATGAGTAAAGATTTTATGTTGGGTAGTTCTTTATTAAAAAGATCCACTAAAAACTACATTGCCTCATATTATTTTTTATCCTGATTGACATTTACACTGAGTGAACACATTACATAGCATATACAAATCTCATGCTCATAGCCTATTTCACAACATCTTCCTAGACACTATTACAGGCGTGTAATTACTCTAAATAGTATATAATTTCCCATAAGACAAATAACAACCAATTTCTATCTAGAAAAACTCTAAATCACCTAGGAAATTCACAGAAATTGGGGACAGCCCCTAAAATCTATAAAAACAATTATACCCAAACTATATTAATTCAAATAAATATATATCCATAAACATTAGCACATTTTCCCTAGAAAAGTCTCTCCATCCTCAAGAACCCTACAAATGAACCCAAACAAGGTTGATAAACAAATAATGAACCGAGGATTACCTAAAAATATTAACTATGTGTTATAAATACCACTCAAAATGTATCTAGGTATGGTTAGAAAACATGATTCATTAGTGGCATAAAAACTACTGGCATATTCATGAGACCGAATAGAAAGATCAAATGCTCATATAAGCCATATATACTACGAAATTTTGTATATGTAATATTTGATGGTCTAATATGTAGATGATGGTAAGCAAATCACAAATCAATCCTAGAGAAAACACATTCTCCTCTGATTTGTTCAAAGTAACCATATATACAGGTAAATGGATACTAGTTATTAATTGCAAGTAGATTTAACCAATATTAATCCATGTAAATCCTGAGGGCACCATCTGCCTTCATAGAGACAAGGGTCGGTGAGACCTACAGTAAATAACTAGGTCTTATAAGACCCTTATATTACAAATCATATAGATGAATCCTTGTCTCATTAAACTTAGTATTATCCATCTTATAAGGAGGAATGGATACTGGTGCAACTCCATGAATTAGCCTGATGGAAAACCATACCTCTCTCTCAAAATGTAGTAATAATAATTCATCCAGTAAAACATACCTAAAATGATATAAAACTAAAGGAAAATATTTATGATGCATTCTCTATTCATCCAGATGAATGATAGTAATCTGTGATGTAATCTCACCAAACCCATGATGCTTAGGTCTAGCTCGAATTTAATAAACATCCCATTCTCCCTTAGGTAAAATGATCTTTATTTCTAGTGATGTAAAATTAAACCATTAGTGATATAAATCAATGCAATAATTATAGGGAACCAACTAATCCATACATATAGTGATGTAAAAACCTTTCTTCTCGATGAAAAAAGATCTTATATGAAGTAAGAACCACCTATCTTGAGATGGAAATCCCTGTACTAGTGTTGACTCTGTGATAAAGTTCTTAATAGAGTATCAAGTATTATAAAGACACATAAGATCTAAACATCAATCCCAAGGATATCGAGGATAGTTACAAATATAAAGTAATTTGAAGAACCTGTGTCAAAAATTGTTGATACTAAGGTAGAGGATAATAGAATAGTACCTCACACCATAGAAGGTCCAACAATATACTCCTCAGGTATTGGTTATACTATATACATATGAACTTATATATGTCCCTATGATATATCATGGATAACCTGAGTAGGACTCCTCTTCTGTCACTATAAGTCTAGTGTATGACTATCATAGCCCCGACCACCACCTCTACCTGATCGTTCGATCACACTCAAGATCCATGTCTGACAAGAAGCTGCTAATCCTAATCCAAAAAGTGCAGTTTGTGCATAACATCTCTCACTATCCACATGATGAAAACACATTCAAAATAAATAAATATAACCAATCATAAAAAAATATCGGTATTCAATTGGGTCCTTGGTACACTGGGGTTTCATGTGTCCCAACCTACCACACTGATATAACCTCACTAGGATACCTGATTGTACACCCTTGCTACTAATGTGACCACATATAAGCTCCATAACAGATTTGTTATTGTTGTCTAATATATTTCTAAATCTCAAATCTAAACCTCCATGGATTTCACATCTAGCCCCTATCAGATTATTCTAAGTGATAAGAACCTGGTTCACAATCCCATATATGGTAGTAGGCTGAATGACATTTACCTATGATCAGATGTCATATCAGATACCATCCTCAAATCACTTAGCTTTAGGTAACTCGTCACCTAACAATATTGGTTTGAATCACTGCAGTTCCATGAAATGGGAAGAATAGTCCATGACTAATAAAACACCATGATCTAAGTGTATAAACTCACTATCTCTATTTTAACTCAGCATCTATAGACAAAATTAGACATATAAGTCCATTAAAAAATCCCTCAAATCCATATCACAATGACAATATATCTGGGTAATAACATCCCAACATCTATTGGAGGAATCCCGAAAAATATACATAGTGAGATTCACTCTCCTCTATGGAGGTTTCTCAAGATGATTTAAAATACATACCATGAACTCTATCCAAGACTCCTCAACCTATGGACCTATATCCCATAAAAAATTATGCAGATTCTACTGTTTAAACTTAGGCATTAACTCTGTAATATTCAAGGAAAGCTGCAAGGCACCCTAAAACATCTGCATAAAGTGTTGGAAACCCTCATTAAACTAGTAATCAGTTTTCATGTTAGGTATAATAGGTAATTATTCATGTAGAAACATAAGAAAATCTATGGGTACCCCATGACCCACCACTATTATATCATGGTAGTTTCCACCCTCCAGGTGCATGACTCGAGGTCATTTTGGTGGAAAGTCTCTAAAAATTTTAAACACATGGCTCAATAGAATATTTTATAACCACTTGAATCAGAGATATATGAATTTGATTAGTACATGCCTTCCTATACAAGAGACACATCAATCTTCCTACTCTAAAATCTAGGTCTGGGTGATATATATACCATAAGAAAAGAAATATACCCTACCGAATTCCAACTACTAAAGTAAATCAGGGTCATGACCTCTACTACAAGTCAAAGGTCACAATATACAGAGTGTTAGTGTAATATTATAGAGGAAAACACTATTTAAATTTCAATAGGAATCCCCATTTAATGTTGACCAAATCATTTTATAATTCAATATCTTTTATGTCCATAGTCATTTATATGGAAAAAATTTAAAATATTGAATTAAATATATCACTAATTCCAATTTATAAAGGCCCACAAACTTTATAAATTGAAATGTAGAATCTATTTAATGAAAAACAGTTATTTATTGAATCCCTATATGAAATTTGTTCACAATTTCATGGACATATAAATAAAGGCATCAAAACATGTTTCAAGTACTGCATGTAGTAATATAATCATGTTATGTCTAATGCATGATATTTAAATCCTCGTGTTGTTATAATGATTCATGAATCAATACATCATTTCCTTATCTGCCAAGGGTAAAGATCCAAAATCATATGAGACCTTAAACATCAATTGTACCACCCAAAGATGATGTTAAGAAAACATTAATAATCCTTTTTCAAAACAACATATTATATTGGTATGTAATTTGGATTTTCACTATATGTTGGTTAGCTAATCACATGCACATGATATTGACTAAATCACATCACATTATATTTATTATTTATATATAACCAATTAGTATAGCATGAAATAAATAGAAATTAAACTCCTCTGATATCACTTTGTGACATTCTGAACTTGGTTCACTTAACAGTAATAGAACATGGTTTCCCACATGACCTCAATTGTGCCTCCCCATATTCTAGAGGTAGATAATTGGTTATGAGGGTCCATGGAAGAATTGTTGGGAGAATATACCCTGCTAATTAGTGTGTAACACAAAGTTATAATCTTATCAATCATTAGTATAATCATAAAAAATAACTGAGTGGAATAATATTAAATATATATCATAAAAATAACCAAGTAATCACGTCCATCAATGTCATGTATATTAATTATGATCATGTCATGGAATATCAAAAAAAGGAAATATATTTTAACCAGGGGAACATGTATATAGAACATGATATACAAAAAATGGAAAAAATAACTAAGGATATATGTAGTAGCATCTTGAGAATTGGATTGGTCATCTTACCTAAGACATTATCCTATTATGGTAACCAAACATCAATGGTAGGTCACATTCAATACATCCTTGAAGTCTATCTATGAACCCAACAGTGTCCCAAATAGAGATGGAGATATACTTAGCAAGACACCACCAATGGAGTCTAATTCCATATAGTACTTAAGTACATAATAAAAATTTATAAGATAACTATAAAATAAATAAATAAAAATAGGTAAATAAGTAACCTGCATAAGTCATGTTCCCATGGAACACTCGTACTCTGATACAAACTTTAGCTGAATAAAAAATGTATTTAAGTAAACAGTCAATAATTATTTAATTTATAATAATGTTTTGTGACTTGAAACATAACAAAGGAACCCCCCATTAATCATATCAGAGCATGATATATATAAACTATCCACCATAAAAATAAATACACTGGTTGAATTTAATCATGTTCATTGGCTTGGTAGTCATGTCATATAATTATTTCATTATAATTATAAGAAACCTAAGACCATCCTTGTAATTACTAATTTGGAACATAGGTATCAATCCATGAATAAAATTAACCCAAAACCATACAAGCCTATCTTGTGCACTCCTTTTATGAACACTGGTATCACTCCTACTGTGGTATAAAGTCGCCACCCTATGAGTTTATCCTTGTTAGTCCAGAAAGTGAGAAAAGGTGTAAATTTTTTGTATATAGTGATATTACCTTAGTGTCTACCCTTTTCAGTCCAAATAGGGATTCCAAGTATCATTTAGGCATCTATAATGATATTCCCTATGAGTATGTCCTTATAAGTCAACATATGGAGTCTAAGGATCACTCATTTCTTATATAATTCAGCTTCAAAGTGAGTTTTTCCATGTAATTCATATAAGAACCCATTTTTCACCAATGATACATGATAATTCCATTTAAAATTGATTTAATCAATTATGTTTGATGATTCTATTCATGGTGTTCTAATTCAGACCCCATGTATCACTCTCTACATGAAAATATGAATGGTCATGGGCCTGAAGTCTAACCATACCATTTAATTTAAAATTTAACTAAATTAGAAATCACATTTATTTAGGTAATTTAATCACCTAATAATCTAGATCAAATCAAATTATAGACTTATACATCTGAGCATCACATGAATACTCACAATCATCTTAATTGGGCATCTGTATTTAATGATAATCTCATTCCTAAGAAATAAAGGGAGACATGAAAATGTGTAGGGACATGGTCTTCTATTACCCCTTTTATCTAATTCAATTTAATCTTTAAACTACTGGAAAGAGGGGTTATCCCCACGGAGCTATACCCACAGTTTTTTAAACCGTGGGAATAGCTTGAATCAAGGTAACCTATACCTACGGTTTATTAATAACCATAGGTATAGAAATTATACCCCCACAGTTTTTATTGAACCGTCGAAATAGAGGGCCCGATATTCTGATCGATCTCCTTCACTCGTCGGGCTGCAACTCCCTCCTCCCCATCTAGTCCCTCCCCTGTGTTTCCTTCAATTGAATCCCCTTACCCACCTCTGGTTGGAGATCATCACCCTTCCTCAAGACGGCGCACATCCACCATCCTCATCCTCCTACATTCCATGCGCATCCCCCCTCCTGCTCTGGTCCGCGCGCTCCCCCCCTCCTCCAGTTGACGACATATTGAAGTTCCGGTCAGCGATCATCACCCCTAGTCCAGACGGCGCACATCCCCCATCCTCATCTTCCTCCAGTCCATGCGCATCCCCCCTCCTGCTCTAGTCCGCGCGCTCCCCCCTCCTCCAGTTGACGACATATTGAAGTTGATCAATTTCTCCTAGGTTGAGCGACTTACTCACTCAATCGATGACCAGCAATTTATAGGAATTTTGATCTTGGGAGTAAGATTATCCCTATATGTGTCATCCGCACCCAGTTGGGTGCTTTTAACCCATGGATTGTCGGTAAGTGTTCTCACTTCTGGGGTCCCAATAGATTGATTGATTCTTTGTATATGGGTTTCTAATTTGTTAAAGTTGTCTTCATAGGTCTTTAAGAGTATTATTCCATGGATGATGCCCTCTGAAATTGATCACGCTCCGTATAAAGGTAGGTGACTCTTTGTATTTTCTGTCATTTATCGAACCACACATTCTTGATGATTTTAAAAGAATTTTTAATGTAAATTTATGGTATTTAATGTTCATGAGGATTGCTATTAATCATACTTTAACTCTTGATTTTTTAAATCTGTGGTGTAAGGGTTGTTTAAAATTATAGAAACACATTGGTTTTACATGTCGCCCACCATGTGTTTGATGTAATGTATCATATGACTTTCCATGAAATACATGGCTATGTTTTAGTGGAATGATTACCCTTTATTTATAATGATTTATAAAAAAAATTGGAGAGAAATTTCTTAGGAAATCTATTGTTTTTCCAAAGTGGATAGTATTGACCAAATTAATGCTGGTTTTGTCTATTATGGGATGAGGACTTTGTTTTATGTAAGGAAAACCAGTTTTAAGGAATCTTAGAATTTTGTTATTATAGATGGTACCTTTTATCATGGTTGAACTTCTTGGATTACTTGTACCAAAATAGTGGCACATGGGAAGCCTTGGGTATTTATGGGGGAACCTAGTACAAGTACTCCTCTAGGTTTACGGGACCTCCCAAGGCAACAAATATTGGTTGCACGGGCCATCAGGCGCATGCTAGTTCATGATAGGTCATGGGTTGTGGATGCTACTTGGACTTCCCACTAGGTGCATGCTAGTGCATGATAGGTCATGACTAGTGGATGTTACTTGTACTTCCCGTGATGGTGAACACTAGGGCATGATGAGACTCTACCTTGTAGATCTCTACAAATATAGAATATGGCAATTTTTTAGTAAGGATCCTAGTCTTCTCAACCTCTACACATAAGTATTCTCATATGGCCTGTTCTTGGATTTCAATTTACTTTAATTTAAGAAATTTCATGTTAATTCATTTGCATTTTTTTTATATTTACTATTTTTTTAATGTTAATAGCTTCCTTAAAATTCCATTCCCATATTTTTTGTTTTAACTAAAAATGAAAATGATTATCTTTATAGATGTAGTTTAAACTTGTATGTCATGGTTTTATTAAAACTATGGGTATTAAAACAGCATACTGCCTGAACTATCGGGCTCCTCCTCACTCGGCGCTCCCCCCATTCAACCCTACCTCCCCGACCGTTACTCCCGACCCTATCCTCCCCTCCCTGACCACCACCTCCCGGCCCTATCCTCCCCTCTCCGACTCCCCTCCCCGGCCTCCGCCTCCTGGCTCCGCGTCCTGGCTCCGCATCCCGGCTCCGTGTCCAGGCTCCGCGTCCCAGCTCCGCGTACCGGCTCCGCCTCCCGGCTTCGCGTCCCGGCTCCGCATCACAGCTCCCGACCTGGACCCCCTGGCCTTCGCCTCCGCCTCGACATCTCTTAAACAAGGTAATTTTACTTGTGATGCTCCATCAATGTTATGGGAGGATATCGATGATTCTTGGTTGATTATAAGAGGTTATAACATTATCAAATCCTTACTAATTCTGCATTCCACCCTCCGACTGTATCTTCAGAGTACCAATGGGGTTATGTTGGTAGTTTGGGCTTCAAAGGATAAGAAAGATGAGAAAACTATAAATAATGAGTAGGAATTAATTTCTTATCTCAAAATCTACTAGCATTTCTATTATCATCCTTATGATTTCCCTACCGCTACTATTACGAATAATGCATCTGAAGAATTTGTCAACCAAGGTTACTTATTTTCTTTGAGATAAGGCATCTGGGTAGCCCATATTGGAGGAGATCTTATTTGAAAAGGATATTCACCCTATAAATTTATTCTTCAATTTCACTATGTTTTGAAGTTCTGTCATCCCACTCTCAACAGTAACTGTCAAGAGAAGCATCTTATGATAGCTTGTCAATTATGGTTGATGTTCACCCAGGAGGACACCCAGTGTCAGGACAAACATCCGAACTCTTGAGATTTCGTACCCTTCCTCACTAATAGCAATGCTGAGGCCTGCGTTAAATCATATACCCATGACCAATTAGTTGATCCAGTTCCCCTCGTGATAACTTTCAAGGCATATGGTGAAAAGTTGAAGGATAAGAAAAATGGAGTTGTTGGAAACTCTTGTCTAGGAAAAGTCCTTTGAAATCCACTCCTCCCCCCCCCCAAGGAAAATTTTAAAATATGGGGTCATGACCTTAAGGCAGTCCGAACAAGCTACTAAATCTCTTTCTGGGAGTATACCATTCATTCCCCTAAGGCTGATTTCCCAATGGCATGGACGTAATGGGACCTTTTCAAAGGCCACCCATCCACACGTGACCGGTCCCCTAGTGCTTTATGGAAGCTCCTCTAAACTAGGGAAGTTTCTCTTACTATAATTGGTTATGTGTTAGTGCCCATTGTCATTTCTTTTTTTGAGAATCCTGAAAATGTGGGTCATTACCTTGGGAACCTCTATGCCCTCATACATTCCTGAAGTGGTCACTGCAAATACTCACATTCAGTACTTTCCATGCTGCGGCCAGAAAATGGTGATGAGTACGACGATGTTGATGACTCGCCTATTGTGGATACTGTGGAAAAAGATGTTTACTTTCACCCAACGTCTTCTAATAATTTATCTTCTCGAGGTCCTAAGCTTGTGGGGACACCTAGGAAACATTTTTGGTTGTCGAAACCTACTCCGCTCCACTACACCAACCTCCCAATGATGGTCATCCCAATCATGGTTGAATTTCTGGATGCTTGGAGTGACTAGGATGAATTAAGGGTAAATGGTTAACATGAAGATATTTTGAGGCTTCTTCCGGGAGGATGTTTCAACCTTCCAGGTTTTGGGGGAGTAATTTCTCCTACCATTATTTTGACCAAAGAAGAGCCTAATGTGGTAGCTACCTACTTGAATGAAATGGAAAAGTGTCTCCACACCCCTGAGTATAGGCATTAATGTGGTAGATAATACTTCTCTTACCCTAAAAACGAGTAGTAGTTCCAATTCAAGCACCTAGGAAGGCCCTAAATCACATTACACCTCCCATTGAGCGGCATTAACAACAAATTCTCCCTTGAATGGAAGAAAAAAGTGATCTGGGTCACCCATGACTTGAGGAACGGATGGAAAAAGTGTATTACTTATTAAAGAAGAAGTTTTACAATTATTTCCTTACATACATGGAAAATAACATAATCAAGATACAAAAACCTAAGAAACCTAATGAGGTCAACCTCACAGACCATCATGTCTACTATTCTTTTTATAGGAGATTGATCCACACCGTTTAAGGCTGATTTGTCTTCAATGACATTCTGAAGAGCACAGTTGATTATAGATAGATGATATTAGAGAAGGCCCCAACATAGGTGGCATATTTAACCTTTACCCATACTAGAAGAAGAGGGTGAATATCAAGAAAAATCAACTATGTGTGGAAAAAATGTTCGATAAATAGATGACTCGAAAGACACTTGACCGAGCTCATACCTCCTCCAATAGCCTGAAGGCCTTGAAATTTTTATTAAGATAAGACTGAATTTTAAGGGATGAATGGGAAAACCCAAAGACATCATGAATTGGGACAAATAATTCCCTAAGGGTCAAGGAAAATAAAACATGATTGACAACATAAAAACTGCCCCTCCCCAACATTTGAATGTGATGAAGCTCTCCACCATTTGCAAAGTGATTCAACAAGGAAGTTTCATGTGTCAAAGCACAGTCTCGATCCGATGACTGACGTCATACCCTCTCAAATGACCAAATCCAAAAAACTCTGCATAGATGAACTGAAAGATCTAAATCATCTCTTAGGGCTGTTCAATGTGGTCATGACATGTTGCAAACCATCCGATGTGAAACCAGGAAGACCAAGCTCAGACCATCCTAAGAGAATAGATTAGAAAACCAATAATGATCACAACACATAGGGAGGAATAAGTTAATATTCATTGTAACACACCAAGATTTATTTCTATGTCTAAATTTTTTTCTCTTTGATATCTTACTTTTCACTAAAGACCAAGCTGAAACAAACTCCAAAATATTATTGTATTGTATTGACCTGTTTTGAACAACCTAAATAATGAGAAATTAACAGTCATTTGTATTTCAAAATAAATAATTCATTATTGTATTGAGTGGTACAATAACATTTTAGTTTAATGCATTTGGAAAATCATGCTCAATTAATTGTTTAAGCATGCTAGACTATATAAGACACATTATGATCATATATAGTGATTTATCTGAAAATACCATTTATAATTTATTTTTAACATAATTATATGAGTACATACATAATTCTTAAACCAATCATGGAATGATTCATAATTAACATACTAAATTTTATGACCAGTAACACATGGAAATCATCTTCAAATCATGATAATGTATGTTCCATAAATTATGAAAAACAATTAGGTAAATATTTTTTTTTAAAAATTTAATGTTTTTTACTATGTATTAACGTAACATTTCAATGTTATATTTAAAGGTGAATTGAACAACATGTAACGATTTAGAGCATGATTTTTTAATCCAAGTAACCAAACCATTTACATAGAATTTAATCAGTCCTTGAGATTTAAATATAATTTATCATTTGTTTGTTATTATTCTTATTATTGCTAGATATTATTTATTATCCTTGTAAAGGAAATAGATCTCAGATTTCTTATCCAGTTTTAGGATTTACAATGATATCCAATGTGATCCTTTCTAGATTTACATGGAAAATAAATATGGAAAGATGGTTTATCCTGATCATTCTTATTATTTCTACTTATTCAATCATGGACTCCTCTTTTCATTAAATATGTTTTGCTAGCTACTAATATGCATTGATTAATTTAGTAATAAAATTGGTTGTAATGAATTTTTTAAATATGATTTACATTGTTGATTGAATGATATTTTTTTTCTTGTTATAGAATGGATAGATGTTGGATGTATCGTACCGATCAGATTTCAACCGATTTTCAAAGTAATTTGGAGGATTTTTTAGATTTTGCATTTAACAATGCGTCAGATGGAGGATGTATACAGTGTGCCTACTATAATTGTGTTGGAAGACCATGGTTAAGACGACAAGAAGTTGGTTACCATTTAAGGGAATTTGGATTTCAAGCTAACTATAATGTTTGGTTTCACCATGGAGAGACGAGTCAATCTTCGACTGTTCATAAACGAAATGAATGAAGTGACATGGAGAATTTGATATTTGATTGGTTTTCATATGTGCATCATTCTAAGAGAGATAACATGCCAGTGCAAGAAGACAGTGATATCACTACATACGAGGAAAATGTTGAAGATGATAATGTTGAGAGAGTGGAAAATTTATTGGATGATGCCAGAACTCCAGTATATCATGAATGTACTAAAATGACCAATTTGGAATTTTTAATGTGGTTATATCATGGAAAAACCATGTATGGGATTTCTAATACCTCCATTGATTATATTCTTACATTTTTGAAGTACTTACTTCCTGATGGTTCAGATATTCCCTCCAATCATTACATGGCATGGAAGTTAATTAAGAAGCTTGGATTTGCTACTAATAAAGTCCACGCTTTCCTGAAAGATCGCAGTTTATATTTGGCGGAAACAGCTGACCGTAATGACTGTAAAGAATGTGGTACATCTCGATGGAAGACAAATGCAGATGGAACACCATCTCGTGTGCCACAGAAAGTCATGTGGCACTTTCCATTGATTCCCAGACTTCAAAATCTATTCATGTCTCCAGAAATATCAGTTAATATGTGATGGCATGATGTTGAGAGAATTAAAGGTAATGATGAGCTGGTCCATCCTGTAGATGGATTAGCATGGCGGACATTTGATGCACAACATCCTGATTTTGCAGCTGAGGTGAGTAATGTCATATTGGGCCTATCATGTGATGGTTTTAATCCATTTGGTCAGATGCTTACTGCTCATAGCACGTGGCTAGTTTTTATTCATGTTTATAATCTTCCTACGTGGATGTGTATGAAAAAACCTTTCACTTTCTTGAGTATACTGAAATCTGGACCTTTGGATCCTGGTAATGATATAGATGTCTACTTGCATCCTTTAATAAAATAGTTGAAACAACTTTGGGATTTAGGTGTGTAGACATTTGATGCTTCTTCAAAGAATACGTTTCAGATGCATGTTGCCCTTCTATGGACCATAAATGATTTCCTTGCCTATGCAATGATGTCTGGGTGGAGCACGAAGGGAAAACTATCATGTACCATTTGTTTGAAGAATACACGATCAAGAAGGATTAAATATCGTCGTAGTTTTAGTTTCATGGGGCATCACCGATTCTTTCCAATGGATCATCAATACAGGAAGAATCGTCGAAGGTTTGATAATAATGTTGACACTGAAGAACCACCTCAACGTATGTCAGGAAGTGATGTGCTTGATGAATTGAAAGATTTTAGCTTTTCATTAGGGAAAGGTCAGTTGAAATCTCGAAAGTTGAAGAATGATGATACTGAAGTCACTTACAATTGGAAAAAGAGAAGTATTTTTTTGTGTTTCCATATTTTTCTAATAATTTATTACGTCATTGTTTAGACGTAATGAATATTGAGAAAAATATATGTGAAATGTTGCTTTCAATTCTTTTGAATATGAAGGGGAAGACCAAAGATGACCTCCGATCTCATCAGGATTTATTGGATTGGGGTATTCGACCAGAACTGCATCCTGTTTGTATCGGTGAAAACAAATGGAAAGTTCCCTGTGCTTCTTATGTGATGACACCGGCAGAGAAAGATCGATTTCTGGCAATATTGGAGAATATCAATGTTCTAGATGGCTATTCCAGCAACATATCTAAATGAGTCAACAAAAGACATTTGAAATTGAAATCCCTAAAAACTCATGATTATCACATCCTTCTTCATGAATTCATTCCAATAGCAATTCGGCATTTGCTATCCAATAATGTAAGAGTGGCAGTGATTCGGTTCTGTCATTTTTTAGAGACCTTTTTGCTAAAAGGTTATCCAAATCATTGTTGATAAAAATGCAGCAAGAGGCTCTGTTAATTCTATGTGAGTTGGAAAAAAAATTTCCTCCATCCTTTTTCACTTTCATGTTGCATTTAATAGTTCATATTCCAACTGAGACACTTCTTGGGGGACCAGTCGCTTTTCGGTGGATGTATCCCACTGAAAGAAATATGTTCACTTTGAAATCATATGTCCGAAATAAGAATTGTCCTGAAGGTTCCATTATGAGGAGTTATCTGTCCCAAGAATGTATGGATTTTTGTTCAATGTATTTGTCTGATGTGAGCACAAGACATAATCGACCAATGAGAAATGAAGATGAGTAGTATGAGGAAATTCAGCCCTCGTTTCCATCTCTTCCCCAAACAGGTGGAATTGTCGGGTCATATACATTGGTTACATTGAGCTTTGAAGAGCGGAATATGGCACATCGAACAGTCTTGTTTAATTGTGGTTTGCTCGATGCCTATATCAAGTAAGTAATTTGAATATATATATGTTATCTCATACGATATCATATCACATATACCTTATACTTTTATTGTCATTTTATGTAGAGAACATAAATAAATTATAAGTAGAGTTCATCGGTCTTTGCCGTTGAGAAGGAGAGAGGCTATGCATAGCCAGGAGTTCCCAGCTTGGTTGAAATCAAAGGTATGACCATTACATTATATACCTTAAAATATAGATATATATTTAATTATATTACTCATATGTATTTCAGGTATTGAGTTTACCTGCTGACTTCATTTCTCAAGAATTAAGAGCGTTGGCTTTTGGTCCCAATTCTTTGGTTCATGACTACAAATCTTTAATAATCAATGGATATAAATTTGTTACAACTGATAAAGTGGTGAAAATGAGAACACAACATGATGGTGTTATGTTAACTGCTAGCACAGATTGTTATGCCAGTGCATCAGATAGTCGACCTCGATATGAAGATGTGTATTATTATGGGCTGGTTGAGAAAATATTGTTATTGGATTACTACTCTCAAGGTCGAGTCTCTATGATGAAATGTAAATGGTTTGATTCAATGAAGTGACATGGTACATTTATTGATGATTGCGTATTTAGAGTTATTGACATGAGTCGATTCCTGCATACCGATGAACCATACATTTTGGCATCAATGGAAAAACAAGTGTTTTATGTGAAAGATCATCTGAAACCTGATTACGGTGTCATTAATGAAGTAATCCCAAGACATATTTTTCATGATGCTGGGGATGAAATTGTCACCATTGACACCCCCATCAGTGTTATCCAAAATATTCTATTTGATGACACAAATTGTCCCATTGTGAGAGATGATGTTGAGCCTGAGGTAGTGGAGGGTAATATATAAAAGCAACCATATATATTCAAAGTTCATTCAGTTTACATTGACGTGAGTTTCTCATGTTGGTACGACTTTAATTACTATAATTTAGTTTTAGTTTGGAATGATATGTCTGTTTTAGTAATGTTTGGTTTCGTTTCATTTAATTATATTTATTTCAATCAGAAAACTGGGTTTAAAATGCGGTTTTAAAAATTGTATAACTTGGTTGTAAATTATCATTACTAAAAGATGTTATGACATTTTTTGTCTTCTTTGGCTTTTAAGTTGTATGTATGATTTGTAAAAATTTTTGCTAAAAAATATTTATTTCACTCTTATACAGATTATGAAGAAAACTACAGAAGCTCGCAAGAAAAGATTATTTGATGTTGATCCTGTTAGACGCGAGTGTGAGTTGTCTTCAGTGAGTATAATAATTCTAATATTTATCTTCTGCATTACATATAATATGAAGTTCATATATTTGATCAAATTTATTTTAGCGATATATAACTTTAGAGATTCCTATTCCTAGTATGGGACCGAGTAGGGATCCTTCTAGACCTAGGTAGAGCTCCCGTCTTACCACTCCCCACACTGACCCATCAGTGGAAATCCTATCTACCACACATGTCCGCCCTCCGCTTGAGACCCCTGGGATGTTCCCACACATGCTGTCGTCATTATCCCATTTACCCTCTTTTTCCCATTCCATGTCCACGCCGACTCGACCGATGTTCTCACCTCCACAATTTCCATATCCATTCATGTATCCCCAGACCTACTACGCATATTCTGACACGTCTACGCCACGTCCTTTTCCTACCATCCATTATACACATATTGAGTCTGTTCCTTCATTTTCCACTCCAGTTCATGAAGATAAGCCGGAGCATGTTGTGGAACAGATACTTCCTTCGGAGGATGCTGATCCAGCACAGTCCACGGATGCCTCACAGCCTATTCAAGAGCCTGCATCAGGTTTTTTTATTATAAATGTTTCAAATTATAGCATTTCACCTTTGTCTTATTGTATTATCACTTAACTCTTCTCTTTTCACATATTCTGTTATTTAGTGGGATCTTCTAGTAGGCGACGTGGGCGCACTCGAATGCGGGATGCCTAGAATCGTGAAACTCAGATTATGGTGGATTACAATCTTCAAAATCAAATGGTAGGTAAAAATGCTAAGGAGTGTAGAAGTTTCATGGCTACTTTAGCCAAATATCATTATATCGTTCCGGTGGAACCGGTCTCATGGAGACATATCAGTGCTGACATCAAGGATAGGGAATGGGCGCAGATATGGGAACGGAAATTTTATAAATTTATATTTATATTAGTAATGTATTTATATGACTTTAACATTTTCATTGTAGAGTCGATTTAACTTTCCTAACAGTGAAGTTGCCAAAGCTGCTAGGTTGAGTGATCTTGGAGAGTATTGGAGGTCATACAAGTATGAGTTACATATTGGTTGGAGGAGCAGAGTGGGTACCGAGTTAGAGGGTGTACCCACAAACCCTGACTATCCAAAAAGTCAATATCAAAAAATGATCACACATTGTAAGACTGAAAAGTATGAGGTACTACCCATCTTTAATGGTTTTTATATAAAATTTAATTCTTATTACTTGTATTGTTTTTTTTGTTTCTTAGGAATTGTCAGCTAAAAATAAAAAAACAAAGATGAAATGATATATCTACACACATTGGGGCGCACTACAATGCCCGATCATGAGAAGCAGTTGGTACGTTCAATCCAATTTTTTGCATTTATCATATATGGTTGTAATAAAAATTTGTGCATTTCTCAAATGCAGCAAGCTGAATGGGGCATTGAAGGTCTTGTACCTCGTGCCAAATTATTCTGCTTTAGTAGGAAAAGAAAAGATGGAACTACAGTTAATTCACAAACACAAGAAAAAATTGTAAGTTTTTTTATATATATTTCAAACATTTATACGAAATTCATAATTTAATATGTGTATAATTTCAACAGTCTGCCTTGGAGGCCATGGATGAGGAAGCTGACAACTTAGGTCCAAATGATCATTTGAGTCAGGTGTTAGGTGTGGAGCATCCAGGAAGAGTCCGTTGTAGACCAGGAAAAAACATTGTCCCCCTAGGTATTGGTCATCATCGGACTCCTCTAATGCCTCTAAGGCCTCTGAGTTGGAAAGTACGCGTGCTGAATTAGCTGTGAAAAAGAAAATAGTATTATAGGAGCGTGAAAAAGTAAGATAATGAATGAACATTTCATGAAATCTATGTCAATGTTGAGTCAGTCACTACCACCAGAGGTTGCTGCCACTTTTGATTCATGTATAGCATCAATGCTCTATTTACATAATTCCTCGGGTGATTCCCATGAGGGTCCTAGTGGCGATGATGGTGGTGGCGATAGAGCTGGTTAGGATGTTGTTGATGCTGTTGTTGGTGATGAGATTTCCGATGATGATGATGATGATGATGATGTTGCTACTGGTGATGATGATGCTGCCAATGTTGTTGTTGCTGATGATGATGCTGGACATGGGGATGATGATGATGGTGATGGGGGGGGGGATATTAATCACCTCCATTTTTGACTTAGCAGAGAGACTTGTGTTGGAGTTTTAATTTTTTTTTGTATTGGTGGACTGCTTGTATGTGAATTTCTTTATGCAATGAAATTCATTTTGGATTATGTTTTCATCGGGGGTGTTATTTGACAATTCTTTAGGTAATATTCATATTCCATTTTTTTTATGGTTTGGTGTGTTAATTATTATCTCACCATCTAATCGTCGCCTTATCAGTGGAGGGGGAGGGGTTGGGCAGTGGGGAGGGGCTGGGTAGGGGGGCTGGGCAGGGGGGCTGTGCAGGGGGAGGGGCTGGGCAGGTGGGGAGGGGGAGGGGATGGGCAGTGGGGAGGGAGGGGGAGGGGTTGGGCAGTGGGGAGGGGCTGGGCAGGGGGTGGGCAGTGGGGAGGGAGGGGGAGGGGCTAGGCTGGGGGGCTGGGTAGGGGGAGGGGCTGGGCAGGTGGGGAGGGGGAGGGGCTGGGCAGTGGGGTGGGAGGGGGAGGGGTTGGGCAGTGGGGAGGGGCTGGGAAGGGGGGGCTGGGCAGTGGGGAGGGAGGGGGAGGGGTTGGGCAGGGGGCTGGGCAGTGGAGAGGGGCTGGGCAGGGGGCTGGGTAGTGGGGAGGGAGGGGAGGGGCTGGGCAGGTGGGGAGGGGGAGGGGCTGGGCAGTGGTGAGGGAGGGGGAGGGGTTGGGCAGTGGGGAGGGGCTGGGCAGGGGGGCTGGGCTGGGGGGGCTGGGTAGGGGGAGGGGCTGGGCAGGTGGGGAGGGGGAGGGGCTGGGCAGTGGGGAGGGAGGGGGAGGGGTTGGGAAGTGGGGAGGGGCTAGGAAGGGGGGCTGGGCAGTGGGGAGGGAGGGGGAGGGGGAGGGGCTGGGCAGGGGGGCTGGGCAGGGGGAGGGGCTGGGCAGGTGGGGAGGGGGAGGGGCTGGGCAGTGGGGAGGGAGGGGGAGGGGTTGGGCAGTGGGGAGGGGCTGGGCAGGGGGGTTGGGCAGTTGGGAGGGAGGGGGAGGGGTTGGGCAGGTGGGGCTGGGCAGTGGAGAGGGGCTGGGCAGGGGGGCTGGGCAGTGGGGAGGGGGGAGGGGTTGGGAAGGTGGGGAGGGGGAGGGGCTGGGCAATGGGGAGGGAGGGGGAGGGGCTGTGCAGGGGGGGCTGGGCAGTGGGGAGGGAGTGGGAGGGGCTGGGCAGGGGGGGCTGGGTAGGGGGAGGGGCTGGGCAGGTGAGGAGGGGGAGGGGCTGGGTAGTGGGTAGGGAGGGGGAGGGGTTGGGCAGTGGGGAGAGGCTGGGCAGGGGGGCTGGGCGGTGGGGGGGAGGGGGAGGGGTTGGGCAGGGGGGTTGGGCAGGGGGAGGGGCTGGGCAGGTGGGGTTGGGTAGTGGGGAGGGAGGGGGAGGGGTTGGGCAAGTGGGGAGGGGAGGGGCTGGGTAGTGGGGAGGGAGGGGGAGGGGTTGGGCAGTGGGGAAGGAGGGGGAGGGGCTGGGGGAGGAGCTGGACACGGTGTCGACTTATCCACCGTCGCTAAAGGTATGGTTTTACCACACCATTTTTTACATCATGACAAGTTTTCTTTTTACTCAACTGCATCCTCAAATATCCAATTTAACCCCAGACTCATATTTTCATAATATGATGTTGTAGGACTTCAAGTTCTCCTAGAAATGAATTTGTAGCTGATTTAGTTGATTGCCATGTCGCATTAGAGGATCGACCACTCCCAGGACATCACCTTTCTTCAGCGCCTTCTGAACAATCATCAATGGGGCACTATCTTCCAGTTGAAGGTAAACATTTCTGGTTGCTATAATTAAACCTGACTTTCTTGACTATTCATTGCAGCACAAATGCTCTGTTTCCGGTCTGTTTCCGGCCATAATTGGTATGTGGGATGCAGAGTGAATCAACATTATGGAAGCTGAAAGTGTTCTTCAAGGATGCGCTAGAAACACAAAGCAAGTGAACGGGTGAGGTGGATGTTAACAAAACCGCCCAGAGCAGCCACTTAAATCGAATCTTTACCTATGTGTTGCTCACCCCGCAATAGGTATGTTCTCGTAATATCGTTGAAATAATCTCCTAGACAATTTGCAGTATTTACCTTCGCATAATACTTTTTCATACATTATTACACACTTCATCTTTTAAGATGAATATTGATTATTTTTTATTTATATATTGCAGGTGACTCACTCTGCACATGAAGAGATCAAGGGAATCCTGCACTAATAAGTGCCAGATCTCTACAACAGTTATGTTTTCCAAAAATTGTGCAATTAACTTCCCTACCATGCATCATTTTTCATTTTTATTTACACACTATATAAATGTAGGTTATTGGTCGTAAAATCATGGAGTTAACCTCCCTCTCATCCAACATATGAATGCAGGTGATATGTTTTCACTTTTGACTCCACTGTATATTGATTTTTGTGGGTCATGTCTAAGAGTTGCTAGAAATACTTTGATTGTTATCATCCCAGCATAGCGATGAACCGAAATATTGGTGAATGTGCATGGGCTGATGGAATGAATGCCTTCGATTTACAAGCATGGAGAAGAAACTTAAGAGATGTGTATCATTTATGTCTCAGCGAGGATTGATGAAGGTATTTTTTTCCCAACTAACTCTTCAACAGGATAGGATGTATGGAAGTTTATATTGTTTGACTGGTATTTCTTGTGTTATAATCTATTTTGTATTATAGTGAGTTGTATTACCTTAAATAAACATACCTTAAGGGAACATATTTAGTTGGACATCCGATTTTAGATTTGTTTTCTGTTATAATATGTTCTGTAATATAGTGAGTTGTAGTACCTTATCAAAATTTTAGGATGTTTTCTAACAGTTATAGTACCTTACCAGGTTGGGTCTGCATCCAAATAAAACATTTCATGAATCTACATATTTCATGCAGGGAGATTCAAGGGGAGGGATGGGTAGTGGGGAGGGAGGGGGAGGGGCTGGGTAGGGGGAGGGGGACGGGGCTGGGCTGGGAAAGGGCTGGGTAGGGGGGAGGGGGAGGGGGAGGGGGGCTGGATAGGGGGAGGGTTGTGCAGGTTGGGGAGGTATGGGCAGTGGGGAGGGAGGGGGAGGGGCTGGGCAGGGGGGAGGGGGAGGGCTGGGCAGGTGGAGGGCAGGGTTGGGGGGAGGGGGAGGGCTGGGCAGGGGGGAGGGGGAGGGCTAGGCAGGGTGAGGGTTGGGTAGGGGGAGGGTGAGGGCTGGGCAGTGGGGAGGGATGGGGAGGGGCTGGGCAGTGGGGAGGGATGGGGAGGGCCTGGGCAGGGGGAGGGGGAGGGGGAGGGGGAGAAGGGCTGGGCAGGTGGAGGGTTGTGCAGGGGGGATGGATGGGCAGTGGGGAGGGAGGGGGAGGGGCTGGGCTGGGGGGAGGGGGAGGGATGGGCAGGTGGAGGGCTGGGCAGGGGGGAGGGCTGGGCAGGGGGAGGGGGAGGGCTAGGCAGGGTGAGGGCTGGGCAGAGGGGAGGGTGAGGGCTGGGCAGTGGGGAGGGATGGGGAGGGGCTGGGCAGGGGGGAGGGGGAGGGGGCTAGGTAGGGAAAGGGTTGGGCAGGGGGAGGGAGGGGGAGGGGGAGGAGGGCTGGGCAGGGGGAGGGCTGTGCAAGGGGGTATGGGCAGTGGGGAGGGAGGGGGAGGGGCTGGGCAGGGGGGAGGGGGAGGGCTGGGCAGGGGGGAGGGGGAGGGCTGGGCAGGGTGAGGGTTGGGCAAGGGGGGAGGGTGAGGGCTGGGCAGTGGGGAGGGATGGGGAGGGGCTGGGCAGGGGGGAGGGGGAGGGGGGCTAGGTAGGGAAACGGCTGGGCAGGGGGGAGGGGGAGGGGAGGGGGAGGGGGAGGGGGGGCTGGGCAGGGGGAGGGCTGTGCAGGGGGGGAGGGATGGGCAGTGGGGAGGGAGGGGGAGGGGCTGGGCTGGGAGGGAGGGGGAGGGCTGGGCAGGGGGGAGGGGGAGGGCTGGGCAGGGGGAGGGTGAGGGGTGGGCAGTGGGGAGGGATGGGGAGCGCTGGGCAGGTGGAGGGATTTTGTCTACAAGTCATCTTTTGAATGTAGAACAGAATTGATACACCTATGTTGGTGTAAATTCATTCATTGTTAGTGAAGAGTAGGACAACAAGCATGGAGAAAGAGAGAACTAAATATTTCCATATGTGGGATGGAAAGTTAGATTAAGGAGATCTAGGAGGTATTCCTATTGGAGATTCATTGAGTTCATCATTAGATGAACGTGGAGAAGAATTGATACACCTATGTTGGTGTAAATTCATTCTTTGATAGTGAAGAGTCAGAAAACAAGAAGCATGGAGTTAGTGAGTAGTTTGAGTGTCTGAGAGTAGCGTGTTATTTATTTTCATGTCTAGAAAGATGGATTCTGCTGATTTCCAATTTCTCAATTTCCCAATTAAGCCAGTTCATTTAGAAGGGCATTATAAGTCTTGATACATTGAGTAAACCCGGTCATGACCATTTCATCACAAATTTTGGCAGTGTTAACTGTATACCCACTGCATCCAGACACAAATCAAAATTCTTCCCACAATTAGTTTTAGATCCTCTATAAAAACCAGAATTTTGGTGAACGTCTGAATATTCCATATTCATATTCAACATATTATTAGCTATATTTTTCTTCACTTTTTTTTAGCAGTTTCTATATTCAATTTAGTGCACTCCAAATTTCCTTAATCTGGATGGTCAAATGAGTTTGCTAAAAACATGGTCTTATTGTTTTGATTTTAATTTTAATTTTTTGACATAGTAGAAATTCCATTATATTTTTTCTTTTCATTTGGGATATATCCTCACTGATTTCCATGATCCTTGACCAAAAATGATCTTTTATTATTCATGCAAGTTCAGTATTGGATTTTATCGTACTTCATTCTTGTTAGAATTTGCAATAAAGGTTCATAATTAGTTGTTTTTATGTTCTTGCAGTTAGTATGAGGCAATACAGATGGTTACACCATCTTGGAAATGAGGCAATATAAATGGTTAGTATTGTGTTTGTTTATAATATCCTAGATTTAACATAGTCTTGTAGTAATCATTATTGATAATGTAAGTCAGTTTTGTTCTGGGAACTCTTGTGTGACATGATTTTTCCTACATTTTCTTTTGATTCTAACACCGATGGGAATATTGAATTTAGATTAGTAATAACCTTAGTAAAATAGATAATGTCTTCTTTTTTTCATCATTTTAAGATATGCATCATTTTGGAATGCTGGAATTTTATCACTTTTTCTCCATCCAAGTTGGAATTTTTAATTTTCCCACCACCATGATTGAAATCCATCTATTTTGTATTTTGGTTTCTATTGTTTTTAAGTTATGGATGGTAGGAATAGGTGCAGGATGGTAGGAAGGGTGCAGGATGGTAAGCTAGAAGCAGTTTCTGGGGTAAAATGTTTATACCCACGGTTTATTAAACCGTGGGTAATTTTGCTATTCGGGGAAAACTGTATACCCACGGTTTACCAAACCGTGGGTAATTCTGTTGTGCGGGTAATTCTGCTGTGCTGGAAACCTGTATACCCATGGTTACAAAACTGTGGATATAGATATATACCCACAGTTTGGTAAACCGTGGGTAATCTGACTTTTTCTTGGGCTATGCCCACTGTTTTATAGAAACCGTGGGTATAGAGCTATTGTGACGCCGCTCTAGCCCACGGTCCATGAAACCGTGGGTATAGGTGATATTTCCAGTAGTGTTAATAGATTCATTTATCATCCCAAAAAAATGGGTTAAAATAACACACCTTAAAAGGTTAATAAAATTCATAGGCCACCCATGGTGGTTTTATATAATTTACCAACACATCCAATGGGTGGTTCAATTCATTTTCCTTAACCTAAAACGATACAATAATAGGTCTAGAGGGTCCTGTAGGTCAATCCTATTAAATTAATTAAAGGAAAATCCCTTTAACAATAATCACCTAGAAAATATGGTATGTGGAATAGTGAAATAATATATAAACACCAAGACTTAAAGGAATAATCATGAGACCACCAAAATTAGATTGTTATTCGACTCCACTTCCATTGTGGGCCTCAAATTCATGCTTGAACAGAAGAAATATAAAAAATATAAACACAAATTGAGTATAGGGAATGTGAGATCACACCAAAATAAATCTATTGATGAGAAAATAAATGACAAAAGGTGCAAGGGGAGTATATAGTTTATCCATAGGCATCTAACAAGACTGATGACAATAGATGCAGAGTCTTGATAGAGAATATATCACAAATCCTACCTTTAGTAAAAAGTAGAGCTCTCTAAGGGTGATGTGGATGTTATGCATGAGAGGGTAAATAATAGATAGGTCTCTCCATTCATATTAAGGGATTTAAAATGGTAATTTTTAATCTTTTTAATAGGGGAATGGTTTGGACAAATGTTTGTCCAAACCGTGTGCCAACAGTTTAATAACCACTATATTAATAGTGTGCATCCTGTGAAAAGTAACTTTGAAATAAGGATTGAAACTCTTTCATTTCCATTTGGTATGGGATGAATGGTTATAAAAATCATTTGGCTATAGATAGGTCACTTAAACACCCCAAATAGTTTAATATAACCATATATAATGGGTTTCACGGTTCCTATTAAATGTGAAACTCACCAGTTTCCATCAAAAGCCAGGGATTTGGGCTCTGTAGAATCCCCAAACACCCCTGAATTTTTTTTGATCTTATTAAGAACATCGATTATAATAAAACTTAAATAATTAAATGGGATGTAAAAGGTTACATTCCTCAATGAAAATTTGGTTTCTTACACACAAAAAACGGCATCACATCGGGTTAAAATAATACTAATCATCCATTTCACAATGTGAAAATTTTCATGATGTGTAAATATATCATGATTTGAACTAGTTCCCAAAAGTTTCCTAGAATCATGTTCACATCATGTAACTAATTCATGATTTAAATGTTTCTTGTAGATATATTAGATCCTAGATCCTTCTAAGAAAACTCAAACAACCATTGAAAATTCCAAAACCAACAAATAACCCTAGTAGGCCTTTGTCACATTAATTCCCAGACTCGATTAATTCATAAAAAATACTTCCATGAAATTTATTCCAAGTTCACTGGTAGAATATCTTTATCCCTAAATGAAACTCAGCCATCATTCCATAAAGAAGAAAAGAAACCCCAACTAAAATATTTTCAACCAAAATGTAACAGGGATGTACTTGGAAAAAGACAGAATCATAAAAGTGATAAATAAAACTTTGATTTTTTAAAAAAAGAAAAAATGTTAAATAAATTTTAGAAATAAAATTTATAAAATATTATCCCTTATAGGTTAATTTTAGAATAAAAATTATTATCACCCCATCAAATAATGAATTTGGTGAGATAAAGGGATCATATCCATTAATAAAAACAAAATAATTAAGTAAAATATTAAAAAATAATATTCATTCCATGGTTTATATGGAAAAATTATTTCATTATTAAACCATATAAAATTCACTAGGTTTTTCTGTCTAGGTAAAAATTAAAGGCCCAATAGTTTCTCTTGAGGTGAAGATTATATTAAAAACTCTAGCAATTCCATTTTGAGGTAATAACCTATAGTTACATCTATACTAAAGACACATTCACTTGTCGGTATCCAGACAATAATATTTCTATTAGATTATTATTCTCCCTAAAATTTATAAAAACTATGAATGGTATAATTTTTTTAAAAAACTAAGGAAAATATTATATTTTGAGAAAAAAATTGAATTGGTAAAAGAATTTAAGACTTTCTTGGTTAATAGAAAAGTACCACAATTAAATCATTCCTCGATA
Source organism: Viscum album (assembly GCA_963277665.1). Taxonomy (NCBI): domain Eukaryota; kingdom Viridiplantae; phylum Streptophyta; class Magnoliopsida; order Santalales; family Viscaceae; genus Viscum; species Viscum album. The sequence goes on along the minus strand of OY728142.1, from coordinate 2,040,852,755 downwards.
ACCTTTTATTAATTCAAAGTTATCAAGAGGAAGGGGTCTAGAGAGGATATTGTCAAGTTAATTTTTGGTGCAAACTATGTCAATAATGATATATCCTTTTTGAAAGTGATATATAATAAAGTGGTGTCTATGATCAATGTGGGTAGTCAAAGATTATCTAATCGGAATTTTAAAAATACTAATCATAGTAGTATTATAATACATGATATGTGTGTCATGATATGTTTTCTCAATAACTAACAGAGTACTTTAAATCTATCTAATTTGGGTGCAGTAGTTCCCAATAGATATGTATTTTACTTCTATTATAGAAAGTGAAATACATTTTTTTGACTTATTATTCCATGATACAATGGATTTACCTAGTAGATATAAATTTCAATAGTAATATTTCTATCTAGTTGGAATCCTCTAAAATTAGAATTAAAAATGTTGTAATTTAAAAAGAATATTTCCTAGGAGAAAATAATCCATTGTTTTTAGTTCTTTTTAAACATTGTAATAGTTTTTTGATATATTTTAAATTAAATTCAATGGTATTTGATTGAAAATATTAATAAATTAATCCAATACAAAAGATTTTTTAATATGTAATGGAATGGTAAATAAGGATTTCAATCATTCATATATAAACATTACTATCTCAAAACTTTCTAGATTAATCAAATTTTATATTACATGTTATAAATATATCTGTTCTAATTTGCATATAATAATTAATGAAAAATATCTTTAAACTTTCATTATTTTATTTACATTGTCTTAAAAAATATCTATCTAAATTTTGGGAAATTTGAAAACCAAAAACGAATTTGAGTAATCTCATAAAACTCTTAAAAAGAATTATTCATTAAATTAGGAAATCCATTGAAAAGATTTTATATACTTGATCCAAAAATAACATCATCAAAACTAATTTAACTAATTAATATATCACTTTAATTTTTTATGTGAAAAATAATGGATTGAAATTTTATATTTAGAAAACATTTGAAAATTTTTATTTCATTAACCTCCCAAATTATAACGTAGGTAATTTTTTACTTACAAAGATATTTTTTAACATGAAGTCATGATTTCAAGAGTTTATATTTTCATAAATGGGTGGTTTATCCATAAAAATTTAGAAATAAAACCATTTATAACCGAATATTTCAGATCCATTTGAAAAATATTAAAATTAAAATGATCAATAAATGACTATAAGATTACAGGTTACTCTAGTTATGAAACTGGTGAAAAAATTTCACTATTATTAATACCCTTTTCTTTATTATATACCTTTTTAACAAGTTGATATTTATTAATGATGACATTTCTTTATTCGTCATGTGTGTTTGGAAAAACCCACTTGTAGGAAATAATAGCATGATTATCGATACATTCCACGAGATTCCAAATGTTGTTACTTTGATATTATTTCATCTTATATTACATGAAATTAATTCAATTATCATCATTAATAGTTTCATCATGTGATATATGTGATAGAGAAAATCATGATGTTCAAACTCATTTACGACAGACCTTCTTTTATGAGTTCAATATTATACTTCACATATAACATTCCCAAGGGGATGGTATTTGGATTGAACCCATTTGTATGGTAAAGGATTCAAAGGATATTCTAGAACATCTTTAACTACTTTATAAAATTAAGTTTTAAGTAATATCAAAATAACTTTTTTGACATCATTAAAGATCTGAGGTTATTATATAAAAAATTATCATCAAATTTAATATTAATTGACACTTATATGGTCTTGGTCCACTTTTTGATGACTCAGATGGCTTTACCAAATAAATATAGTTTCATCATATTTAGCATCAAAATTTCAATGATTATCCCCACTAATAAGGATAAATCATTTTCAACTCAACAATTTAAAAATCCAACTAAAAGAATTTTACCTTTCTATAGTTAATAATGTGTGTTACCAAAAATAGGGTTATGAGAACATGGTTATGGATAAAGAAATCCATATTGAATTCCACAACCAAAAAGAATCTATATAGATTAAACTCATTCACATTGAGTCCTAACTATTTATTTGGGGGTTATATCTCATATTTTGATAATGTTATTCTATTGATCTGTTTTAGGAGTGGGGAAGGAATGATGATGACCATGAGAAGAAAAAAACACATCTTATACTTTATTATAAAATTTTATACTATGGTTATATCTAAATGAAAATAGTTTTCAATAGTTTTTAGTTTTAAATTTCTTTAAAGAGTTGATAAAGTCTTTTCAGACATCATTTTTATGAGGTAGGATGAAAACCCCTTTAAATCTATTATTTTCATTGATGATTACAAATTTTTATGTTTTTCCTCATATACTAGTAAATTTAGTTCGTCCAAAAAGGTCATGGTGGAATATTTATATGTCTTCAGAAGAAGAAAAAACCATTTTAGATTTGAATAAGGATTTTTTCTTCTTTCCAAGTTTAAATTATTCTCAAAAAAAATTATATTTAATAATCAATATTATGAAAACATGTTGTATTCAGTTACAATGTATTGTGACATGATAATGAATGTTAGAATGAACTTGGTGACGATTCCAAATCCAAGATTTAATATTTTTTCAAATTATAAACATAAAATTTTTAGTTTAAAGGGATTATAAATATATGATATTTACAATTTTAAAATGATATGTAGTAACTAAAGTATTTAAATTAGAATAAAAAACATTAAAAATTTATTTAAAAAAAATATAAAACCATTGTCACATAGTTTTAAAATATGTAGAAAATTATTATTAAATCTGTCACGAACCAAATCTGGTCGCCGCCCAAACTGGCACCAAACCCAGCCCGTGACATGACCCGAAGGGCGTTCCCTATCCCCACGGGCTGGCACAAGTGCCCGGGTATCATTTATTTAGGTTTGGGAATGATTTACCCGAATATGAAGTCATAAACCATTAAAAACAATCAATAAACTGAGTCTGAAAATTCATACCAAATGATGTTTAAACAAAAACCAGAACTGAATACACAGGTTTAGAGTCAATACAAAAGGTCCAAAGATACAATGGAACAGAAACAAAATAGCCCCATGGACTCCACATGACAAGGGGTCATCACCCCCAAGTCGTCTCCACTACTCCGCCCCAAGGATGAGGACTAACACCCTGAACCGCCATCACCCTTAGCCTTTCCTTTACCTGGGTCAAAAAAGAGGTCTACTTATACCCAAGGGGTGTAAGTAGGGTGTGAGCCTAAGCCCAATAGGATACCACCCTATGATTCCAAGGTGCATGCAATACAAGTTGAAAAAGCAAGCAGTTTTAATATGCAATTAAAAGCGGTGAAAAATTCCACAAAATAAAACTTTAAATTGAAAACATTTTTCAAGATAAAACTTTCAGAATGTTAACACATTTAAATAGGAATATTAGATACTGCATTATAATTCCAAAGACACCCAAAAACAAGGGAAAATACCACAAATCCACTGAGCAACAAAACCGGGAACACCCCTAGGCACTAGATAGTCTCAGGCCCCATGTACCTCGTACCTCAGTGTAATGTAACCATAGTAAAATCCCTTCTCGTGCACGAGCCACTAGTAGGGAACATACCCATAACCTAGTGGTCCCCAACCATCATCCACATAGTTTAGTTAGAGTTGTCGTTATCCAAATGCTAAGTGAAATAGGGACAAAACCCATCTGGTCCACTAGCCGTACTAGTACAAATCCGCCCCACCTAGGTACCCGGGCTTCCCCCTTTGTGCTCAAACAATTTCAGGATTTAACACACAACCATTTTAATGTAAAACACCACTACTGGTCACATACACCAAATACAGTAGCTATCTCATTTTATACCACTTAAAACACACAACAAACTCTTTGAATTTGAATAAATCAATTTCACAAAATCTCATGTAGTTTTGCACACAAAACCCCTTAAGAAACCCACTTGTACACGATGTTCACAATTGTAAGTTACCAAAACAGTAAATGCAGACCAATAAATATCAATTAAAACAACAAATCAATTTTTGGGCATCCTCATGTTAAACAAGAAGTGTTCTCTTTGTAAAACCTTCATTTTCACACAAAAGTGGAACCAAAACTTCACTTTCTTTACAAGCACAATTAAAACTCATTATTTGCAGCAATTACCAAAGGGGATAAACATTATAAACATTATTTTATGCCTTATTACAGATCAATAAAAACAACTAAGTATTTATATGGCATCCCCAAATAAACAAACAAAACACTTCTTTGGAAAACCCCCAATTTCACACCAAATTGGCATTTTAAATTCAATTGCAATGGAAACATCATTAGAACCAATTTTTGTAGCAATAATAAAATTATATAAATCTGAAAATATGATAAATACAGCATGCTAATACACAAATATTGCATCAACATTGGAATCACCTACCAAATCAAATGAAACCATTGAATCCTTTGTGCGAAAACACAAACGCACCACCGCCGCACCTCAAGAAGGGTAGATCAAACCTAAAAATAGAAAATTGGACCAAGAAAACCCAAGGTTAAACCTTAGGTTCGAACCCCTACCCACTGGTCATTGTTCACTTCAATAAAAAGGGAGGAAACCCTAAAAAAATAGAATGAAACCCTAATCAATTTGAAAGGGGAAAAGAAATGGAAAAACTTACTTGAGAAATCTAGAATGAATCTCCCCAAAACACTAGTATCTGAAATTTAAAACGGCCAAAACTCAGGTTATGGTCTCACAAGAATTATTAGGTCATTTAGGAATTGGAATGGAGGGAAAAGATTAAGAATAGAAGGAGTTATGAAAGGATCAATTTACCTCTTCAAAATCTGGACGATTTCTGAAATCCAGAACGTTTCGACTATTTTCGAGACTCTATCGAGCTCCAAATTGTGGGAGGAGGGCATGTGGTCGCGCCTGGGCTTCTTAGGGTAGATAGGGAGGTGGAATCACCGAAAAATCCATTTTAATGAATAAGATATTAATAAATTAATGAAACAATTTAAAACTGGAAAATGGGCCTTCGGGTTGGCCCAATTCTCAAATAAAAACAAAAATCCCCCATTCTTATGGATTTATAAAGGCCCAAAATTTAAACTTGGGGTTAATATATCAGGGTATAACAATTAGGAGTTGGAATGAGTCAAAAATATTAAAAATTGAAAAAGTTATAAATGAAATAAAATTTATTTTTAAATCTGGAATTGGGCTCGCAGTTTGGCCCAATTCATGAAAACTCACCTATTCTCAATAAAACCTTTGGAAACCACCAAAACAAATCATGAGTGGAAAATAAATTTAAAATAACCCTAAAATAGGTTACGTACGTGACAATTCTCCCCACCTTGAAAACTTTCCGCCCCGGAAAGTCACAGCAAGGTCAAAGCAACAACCAAACCCAACTGAGAAACCAATAGGTACACTTTTGCCAGGTTTCACCCCCAAAGGTCAAAACACCTCCAGTGATCAATGATGGAAGGAATATTGTCACAAACCAAACTTACACCACTTTCCTGAAAAATAATGTACATCCAGGATTTATCCCAAATGAAAACTCTTCAAATACAATCTGAACAATACTCAATCAATTTACCCAAAAAAAACAACATTGAACAAGGTTACACTTCCCTACTATAACTAAACCATTGGAAACTCTCCAATATCAATGTTTACCCAATGAATATGTAGGTAGTTATATATCTTCGAATGATAATACCTACTTCCCAGACAAGTCCAAAGAAAAAAAATATGAGTTACTCGTATGAAGAGACACAAATGGGCTCCCCACCATAAGAGACAACTTAAATTGTTTTCCCGAGACAGAATCAAGACACTAATAGTGGGAGGCCCAAACATACTCTCTAGTAAAAGGGATATACTTCCATTAAATGTTTATGAAGGAATATTTATGAGAATCATAGTGGGTCTCCCCACCATAAGAACTGACCATCTTAACAGACCAGCGTGGGCCGACACAGAAAGACCCAAAAAGAAATCAAAGATTTAGGAAGGGCGCAGGATTAGTCTGCATGGTTTGGGAAACTGTGCACTAACTATGAATATAATTCTTTCTACATGGCTTCCTAGAACACGGCCACTACTAAACGTGCACAAACTATGTGCTCAACCATGACGAAACCAGAGGTTTGAACACTTCCTATCTTTCACACCGAGGATATGAAATTTTACAAGGGTTTAAATGAACCTGTGATTTCCCCTGACTACGAGCCAGCTTCTCTCCGAGACCTATGGTTGGAGCTCAAATTATTGAAACATCTTCGGCCTCGCAGTTAGTCTTCGGAAACCCACTAAATGAGAATTATTCTTTCGGTTCCACCAACAACTACACCGCAGTCCCAAATAAGTTTTCTAGACATAACACATTCCAAACTCACTTTACCTTATCCTGATATTTCACTGAAACAAGGGCTGAGAAGATACACACACATCACAACTTGTTTCTTCAGGTGAGAAACAATAGAAGTAAAGAACACCTACACTCACATTCCTCTAAAATAGATGATTTTGAAGTTTTTCCAAGGGAGACATTTTCCCAACATAACAGGGACTCTCGGAGGATTTCACGACTTTCACCTATATGGTCAATCGAGCACATGACATCATAAGGCATCACCGAACATGGCCATTGTGACTGATATAAACAATGCATGGAGAGGGACCTTATACAACATCCCCAAACAACACACAATTCTAGAAAGTGGCCACAATATCCTATCGTGACCATATTTCCCACACCGGTGGCTTAACATGAATTAATGCATCAAAGAAACTTTGAAGAACCCAAAGGTCCTCTTAGACACCATCGAGACACTCATCCACACTTACAACCAAAGAACACTTCCACCTTCGACAAATCATGAAACTTTAGAAACTAAGGTTTCTTTCAACCTTCCACAATAACTTTACCACTACAAGAGGATCCAAAAATCAACGAAATGAATGGGTGTAGACTCAATCAACAATGATCGATAAAATATTCCTTATATTGATCAACTGGAGGATTTTCCAATGGCGAAACAATATGGATTGCACTTCAGCTGTGCATTAACCCTTAATGGAGGCATACCTTATCCAATGAGAGAACCCAAGGACCCAACCAATCTGGTCCATTAGTCAAAACATGCCTCAAAACAGATCCAAACACATGAGGGGAACCACCGTAGAGGCATCCCAAAACATTTTTCAAAAGAGACCACTAATCGTCCCTAAAACACAGCTCACCGACCAAACACAAACCCAAAACACAGTTCAAACAGGAGGGGTTCTTGGACTCAAAACATCCCACAACATCAACATTATCAAAAACCCATAATAAAAACTATACCAAACTATTAATCAATACATCATGTTTTTCTTTAAAACTATTTCTTTGAAAACAAACGGTTTTGCAGTAAGAGTATCCACCAATGGTACCCCATGGGCCTCACACATGCATGTTTTTGTGTCACACCGGGCACCCTCCTCATAACCATCCCAGCACTCATCCAGTCATGCCATCAACCATCCATCATCCCATATAACCCCATGCATGTGGTCACTCATGGAAATACCAAAGGGTAAAACAAAAATTCCTTCCACTTTTCAAAAACAAAATGCTCAACCAACCCAACCTTTTTCTCAAAACTACTAACAATGAGATCAAAATCCCAATTCACATCTTACAAAACATTTCATAAAGACACGACAATTTGGAAAAGAACCCACATTCAAGATATTCATATCAATATCAAAACATCTCATCCCATTAAAACACTGTTTTATTATTTAGAAAACTCTATTGGAAACACTTTTCAAAACCAACTTTAATATAGTTCCTTCTTTCAAAAGAGGTGTAAGCACACCATTTTAGATTTCAAAACAATTATGACAATTCAATTCATCAATTTCATAAACCGAACCATTCCCTCTTTATTTTAAAATCATTTCATAAAAACTTTACGCTTATTAAAACCAAGTCACCAGAAAACCAAAGTGCCAGGATTTCAAAACTAAAGCACAAAACAATCCGAGAGGAAACTAGTTTCAATGGGTGACTTGGAAATATGGTTGTCAGCCATATTCCAATCACTTCACTGTCACAGAGAGTGTTTTAGGGAATATCCCCAGCTTCACATGGCTTGCCAGGCCCTGCGAGCTCACTGAGACCATTAACCCAACTCTCTTTTCATTTCTCCTAATCATCATCAAACCAAGAAAACCAAAGGAATTAGATAAATCCCGACTTCCCATGGCGACTCGAATCCTGTCATGAGGTGTGGTGATCAGGCACACGACCCATAACCGAACTAACAAGTCCCAACAATCGTAACTTTATACTATCCTGACTGTTCCCCAAATAATGTGACCCAAAGAGTTAACCAGAACCTCCTTTGATACCATTTTGTCACGAACCAAATCTGGTCGCCGCCCAAACTGGCACCAAACCCAGCCCGTGACATGACCCGAAGGGCGTTCCCTATCCCCACGGGCTGGCACAAGTGCCCGGGTATCATTTATTTAGGTTTGGGAACGATTTACCCGAATATGAAGTCATAAACCATTAAAAACAATCAATAAACTGAGTCTGAAAATTCATACCAAATGATGTTTAAACAAAAACCAGAACTGAATACACAGGCTTAGAGTCAATACAAAAGGTCCAAAGACACAATGGAATAGAAACAAAATAGCCCCATGGACTCCACATGACAAGGGGTCATCACCCCCAAGTCGTCTCCACTACTCCGCCCCAAGGATGAGGACTAACACCCTGAACCGCCATCACCCTTAGCCTTTCCTTTACCTGGGTCAAAAAAAAGGTCTACTTACACCCAAGGGGTGTAAGTAGGGTGTGAGCCTAAGCCCAATAGGATACCACCCTATGATTCCAAGGTGCATGCAATACAAGGTGAAAAAGCAAGCAGTTTTAATATGCAATTAAAAGCGGTGAAAAATTCCACAAAATGAAACTTTAAATTGAAAACATTTTTCAAGATAAAACTTTCAGAATGTTAACACATTTAAATAGGAATATTAGATACTGCATTATAATTCCAAAGACACCCAAAAACAAGGGAAAATACCACAAATCCACTGAGCAACAAAACCGAGAACACCCCTAGGCACTAGATAGTCTCAGGCCCCATGTACCTTGTACCTCAGTGTAATGTAACCATAGTAAAATCCTTTCTCGTGCACGAGCCACTAGTAGTGAACATACCCATAACCTAGTGGTCCCCAACCATCATCCACATAGTTTATTTAGAGTTGTCTTTATCCAAATGCTAAGTGAAACAGGGACAAAACCCATCCGGTCCACTAGCCGTACTAGTACAAATCCGCCCAACCTAGGTACCCGGGCTTCCCCCTTTGTGCTCAAACAATTTCAGGATTTAACACACAACCATTTTAATGTAAAACACCACTACTGGTCACATACACCAAATACAGTAGCTATCTCATTTTATACCACTTAAAACACACAACAAACTCTTTGAATTTGAATAAATCAATTTCACAAAATCTCATGTAGTTTTGCACACAAAACCCCTTAAGAAACCCACTTGTACACGATGTTCACAATTTTAAGTTACCAAAACAGTAAAGGCAGCCCAATAAATATCAATTAAAACAACAAATCAATTTTTGGTCATCCTCATGTTAAACAAGAAGTGTTCTCTTTGTAAAACCTTCATTTTCACACAAAAGTGGAACCAAAACTTCACTTTCTTTACAAGCACAATTAAAACTCATTATTTGAAGCAATTACAAAAGGGGATAAACATTATAAACAGTATTTTATGCCTTATTACAGATCAATAAAAACAACTAAGTATTTTTAGGGCATCCCCAAACAAACAAACAAAACACTTCTTTGGAAAACCCCCAATTTCACACCAAATTGGCATTTTAAATTCAATTGAAATGGAAACATCATTAGAACCAATTTTTGTAGAAATAATAAAATTATATAAATCTGAAAATATGATAAATACAGAATTCTAATACACAAAGATTGCATCAACATTGTAATCACCTACCAAATCAAATGAAACCATTGAATCCTTTGTGCGAAAACACAAACGCACCACCGCCGCACCTCAAGAAGGGTGGATCAAACCTAAAAATAGAAAATTGGACCAATAAAACCCAAGTTTAAACCTTAGGTTCGAACCCCTACCCACTGGTCATTGTTCACTTCAATAAAAAGGGAGTAAACCCTAAAAAAATAGAATGAAACCCTAATCAATTTGAAAGGGGAAAAGAAATGGACAAACTTACTTGAGAAATCTAGAATGAATCTCCCCAAAACACTAGTATCTGAAATTTAAAACGGCCAAAACTTAGGGGATGGTCTCACCAGAATTATTAGGTCATTTAGGAATTGGAATGGAGGGAAAAGATTAATAATAGAAGGAGTTATGAAAGGATCAATTTACCTCTCCAAAATCTGGACGATTTCTGAAATCCAGAAGTTTTCGACTATTTTCGCGACTCTATCGAGCTCCAAATTGTGGGAGGAGGGCATGGGGTCTCTCCTGGGCTTCTTAGGGTCGATAGGGAGGTGGAATAACCAAAAAATCCATTTTAATGAATAAGATATTAATAAATTAATGAAACAATTTAAAACTGGAAAATGGGCCTTCGGGTTGGCCCAATTCTCAAATAAAAACAAAAATCCCTCATTCTTATGGATTTATAAAGGCCCCAAATTTAAATTTGGGGTTAATATATCAGGGTATAACAATTAGGAGTTGTAATGAGTCAAAAATATTAAAAATTGAAAAAGTTATAAATGAAACAAAATTTATTTTTAAATCTGGAATTGGGCTCGCAGTTTGGCCCAATTCATTAAAACTCACCTATTCTCAATAAAACCTTTGGAAACCACCAAAACAGATCATGAGTGGAAAATAAATTTAAAATAACCCTAAAATAGGTTACGTACGTGACAAAATCCATTAACAAATAAAAACTCCCAAACTAATGTAGAGTGAGAGAAACCAATCATATCAATACTGGTAATTTTACCTGATGAGTCATATCTAAATGTGGCATATCCTCCATATTTTTTTAGATTAATGAATTTAGAAGGTTCACTACACATGTTCCTAGAGAATCTATTATCCTTATACCATGTAGATTCAGGGGTTTTTTTTTCTCATTATACCTATTTAATACAAACTATTAGGAGACTAATTCTGTTGGTACCCATATATTAGGTCCACTTAAGATTAATAATAAGGACTTTTGAATTCAAACATTAATAGAACAATTTATTTTATTAAAAATATGGGATGAGAGATTAATTATCTTAGATATAAAATATCTATAATTCATAAAATTTAATTTATAATAAATATTTACAAATTTCATAAAATAATTCAAAATATTCTTTTCGAATGATCTTTTCCAAAAATTAGACCATATTTAATTTTTGGGAAAAATATCTTTTATATAATGAAGCCTAAGATTACTTATAATAACATTTTTATATCCCAAAATATTATCCATTATTACTTATCCATTAATGAAATGAGAAAAAATATATTTAAGATCCTTAATTTTAAATTCCAAACCTTTAACAGTTGTTTATTCTTGCGTCCTTAAAACTAATTCATATTTATCTTATAAATGTTTATCTGTTTCAAAAAACATGACTGTGATCCTATTTATGACCATTTAATTTCAAAACATTTTCACAAAAATAATTCTTATTTTGATTGATTACATAAATAAGATCATTATAACTTATTAAATTATTTAGAGATGTAGAGTTTTATGAAGATGAAAATAAATAATTTAGTTCATCACACACCATGGTATTGGACTTGGGGAACTACGAAATTATTCTCTTGATCTATATGTTGAAAATATGACTTCACTATAACTATAAGTTGAAACATTACGAGAATTTCTAATTTTTTAATGTATTTATAAATTTTCTTCAATAGTAAGTAAACATTAATATGGACCTTATTTTCATAATTCAGTCTAGTCACATCAATTTCATGATTTTCCTTTTTGAATCATTTCGTTGATATTATATTTTTTATTTACATGTTAACACTCTTGAAAATATTATAAATATTTTCCTAAACTTTTGATGTGAAATAATTTATTTCCAAAAAATAAACTATCTTTTTATATTCATTTACCACTTTTTCCTCCTTTTTAGATTATCTTTTCATTATTTTGTTCTATAACGTAAAAGATTTGATGGCCCCCTAAACATCTATGTTCTTAATATATTTAGATTCTTTGATCTTATTGACTTTTAGTTACCAATTTCATTTCAAAACTCAAAATATATTCTTGAATAATTTTTTAGTATAAACAAATCACCAAGACCCATTAAACCATTATAATTTTCCTTGAATCAAGTGAAACTTTAAGTAATAGATTCATCATGATGCATAGAGATAATCTAATTGTCTTGTCTATACATATCGTATATTGTATCTTTTTAATTATTCTAACCTTCATGATTCACTAACAAGAGTTTATAAATTGCATTATCTAATTTTATATTAGAAATTAGATTAGGTTTTTTATAAACCAAAATTTAAGGCTTTCAATTGGTTACCATATAATTTAAAATAAAAATATCATCATTGGTTCCTTTATCTTCTTTTTTTAGTATTTCGACTATAAACATGAAAAAATATATTCTATATGGGTTGAATAATATATATAATAAATTTAGACATTTTAGTTTTATAATAACCATATTTATCACCATTATAATGAAGAGAATGAATCGTAGAGTGTCCTTCGGTATCACCATGGTTGTTTTAATAATCCATTTTAAAATGGAAGTATTTAGAAAAACTCTTTAATGATTTTTAAAAAAAAATGTTTTTAAATATTTTGTAAAAAATTTATATACCCTTTGTTTTAGAATTTAGATCTATGAAATGTAAAATAGAGAGGGGTAATTTGTGTTTTAAGTAAAAAGGGAAATATTTAATTAAAATAATTATTAAAAACTTCTTCTTGAATGATTAAACTGAGCAATATAGTCGTGTGTCCATATTTATTATTCTATACTTCATGTTCAATAGATTTATGGGTCGTGGAGTATAGTGATACACAATGGTGAATATGTGAACCTCAATGGCCTTTTGTTAGTCTATGAGCTTTACTCCTTGACATAAACATGTCTAATAATATATTATTAAGGGTTTGCAGTAGATCTTTCTGGATTCCTACATGATTTGATTTTGAGTGACATCCAAACACTTAAATGAATTCATTAGAAAATTTAAAGAGTTTTGTGATTATTAAAACATAAAAAGGTGATAATTAAAATATATTATTTTTCCTGTTTTAATATTCATTTTCCATATAATGTCAATTACTTCAATTTTTTATCTATGAAGTTGGTTTGAAAGAGGAAACAAAATCATGAAATTGATTATAAACCCTTATTTCCTCTGAATTTACATGAAAAAATACACTCTAAAAGCTCCATCATCCCTTATACCCAAAATAAAAATTACTAGTTGTCATGTTGGAAATACAACTAAAGTAAACATAACATACATAAAATAGGTAAAAACAAGGTTATATCATATATTTTATCAAATTTTGACCTACACATAATATGAACCAAAAAAATTATTTATTTAAAAGGGATATGTCAAACTATGATTGTCAAAGAACTATGATTTTAAACTTAATAATACTTATAATAAGGTACATATACTATTATATTAAACTTATATTTTCCACATCATTTTTTTTTAAAAAAATTGTGATCCTTCCATCAAAACAGACTTAATCTATATCCTCATCACAAATATGTTTTTCAATAATTCATGTTAGGGAAGAAAAACCACTATCTTAACCACCATGATGTTCCCTATAAATATGTTCATTCCCCACATCATCCTAATCACAAAAATTATTGTTCACAAGCATCATATAAAAATCAACATTCCAAATGGTTTATATTTTATATCATCCTTTCATGACTTCCCACATGCCAAGTATAAATAAAACAATGACATGACTTTCTACAAGAAAACACCCTAAGTTAGTATTTATTACCAATACCTCAACAATCTAAAAAAAATCTTTATCATAAATTAATACTCTTACGATATAAATTAATTAATATGTCATATGATTATATCAACCACCTTTCAGATGTTATCCTTTATCCCAACCACCATATAGAGATATAATTGGAAATAATTAAGGAATGTATGACCAAGGGCCAATAAAGTATCTCAAACTAAATAAATTTATTTAAATGGAAAGGAATATTGTAAATATGTTTTCAAGAGATGTGTGTGTACATCCCTCTTTATATTAGGAAAATGAAATTGTAAAAAATATAATAACTATTTAATGGAAAATAATATTTCAATTTTAGCTTCCAGCTTTTACAAGGAATCAATCACCATGATCCCTTAAATATAAATATGATAAAATATCATCTAGAAGTTATCAAAAGATAATATTTAGTAAATCCAATCAATATAGAAATTCCATGGGATATTATTTGATCTTTGAATAATAATTTGAAAACCCATTATCAAATCACTTTCAATCAGTAATTCCTTTCATCATTGTATACATTACTATGAAAATAATATCCCATTGTTCAGATTCTAGATAAATATAGTTTCAATGATATTATAAAAATTAACCTTTTATAAAACTAATAAATTTATAAATATACCATCAAAAAAAACTCCCAAGGGAACTAAGAGTACGTACATTAATGTACACTTTGATACTTGAACTAGTTGGATTACATTTAATGTATAAAATATTCGTGTTATTCTTAGGTAATGGCCTACAAAAATGGGGGTTATTGATGATCATGTAATAATCAAAATTAATAATGGATCTAGTTTTTGGTTTGTAATCAAATTAAATATCACTCTAAAATACCATAAAAATAATTATGTAATTTATTTTCATCAATATAAATATGTACTAATTCTTAAATTGAAAAATGCAATGTAAACTTGAGGTAATATCTCCAATGAAAAGGTTGTATAGTTTCAAACTATAATTCAGGTTTAAGAATCTTCTCATGAATGATATAATATTTCCTATTATTTTTTTCTTATGGATATAAATTTAATATTTACTACCATATATTCATCAAAATGAAATAATTTTATAAAATTATGTTTTTTGTTTTTGGATGCCTCAAAAAAATGAAAATAGAGATATAATATATATACCTATATATATATCATATATTAATTAACTAAGACTTTATTGCACTAAATTTTCATCTTTATAACATTCTGTTATGGATGTATAAAATTCCTCCAAAATATTATATTCTATTACTATGTTTTATCTATGGAACCACATAGATAATTGTTATAAATCTTGTTTTGTAAGAGTTCCCATTCTTGTAGGACCCCAGTGTACGTGATCAGAATTTTCAAAATATAATTTCTGCATGTGATTAACTGTATACTATGGAATAATAAATTTCACCTACTCAAACATATCTATATATTAAATTATAGAGACATTTAATTGGTTATTATGGGGTATATGTATATGAAATACAATTTTAATACCATATAGTGTCCTATATGTTTAGATTTAATATTCTATATGGAACCCAATTAGTGTAAGGAATAGTTTTTGGATAATAATCCTTAATTAAAGGTTGGAAACTTATGGTCAGGTATAATAGGTTTCTCTTATAAAACTTAATTATTATCCCTTCCATGATAAACTGACTATATATTATAGTATTATACATGTTTCTCGATGTAATGATTGTAATAAAAGCATAATTAATGAATCTAATATTCCTAATTCAAATGAAACTATGTTTAGAAGGTTTTTTCAATTTTCACAAGTCCATAAAGATATTATTTTTCTAGTAAATAAATCTTGACCAAATAATGTTTTTGATATATACATACACTATTTTAGTTAACTCAATTATCCATTTCTGTTGATGAAATTTGAAAAAAAAACAATGAGGTTATAACTAACCTTAATTAAACTAACATTGTAGCTTTATAGTGTATTTATCATGTCTAATAACTTAATTTACATGTTATTTTAGTGGAATTAACCTCTTGGTAATAATATGTTACACTTACCTAAACTGGGGTTCCATATGATTGGAAGTGTGAGGAGGTTCCTACTACAGTCAAAGTTTTCCAAAAATTTGATCTATTCTCTATTTAGTAATTTTTATTGAAAATATACAAAAGGGTTTTCCTAACTAGAGGCCTATCTTGATATGTCAAAATAGTGCTAAAATATATCCTTAATATATTGAACAGACTTATCATCTTCATAAAAAAAGACTATAATATTATCAGTATAAAATAGATGATAGTTGGAATTAAGGAACCTTATAGTATTGATGGGTGTGGTATAACTAATTTATACTAAATTCTAGAGGTATTTTATAATATATTTTTTAATAATACTAAACTAGATTTCAAAAAGGGGGTCACCTAGTCTATCCCTTTATTATATAAAAAACCATAAGGATACACAATGAAAATAACTAAGAGTATACTGATCATTGAATAAATGAAAATGATCCTATAGAATCTATAAGTCAGTCCATTATTCCTAATAGTTTTGTAGAAAAATCCATTGTAAGAGTATTAGTGGTTTTTGAAATATTATGTTTTATTAAATTTTTTTCATAAATTTTTTTCATTTGAATGAAATTCACAAAATTTGAGGAAGTCTATAGGTATCCATGAATCCTTCTACTTTAAAGTGACCCAATCTAGTTTCCATAAAAAATCCTTTTAAAAATGAATGTATGTTTTATGTTAATAATTTTTCCAATGGTTTTAGTAATAGTGTTACCCATCACAATAGGACTAAAACCCATGATATCCAATCAATGATAAATATTTACTATTAGATTTAATAATATGGAATTAATTACAATAGTAATATGTTAAAGTGGGAGTAATTACATCATAACATGATAGATATCCCATTAATTAATATCCCATAAGTACATGGATTGTTTTTCTTGAAACCATCGAGGCCAGATGCACTTTTGTTGATAAAGAAAATTGACTTTGTCTAACATTATCCTTTAATGTAATATTTTATAGAATATCATAGAAAATATAAATAAATGAACATATAATATTAAATTAAATGTTAAATATATACCTATAACAATAATAATTAAATAAATTTGATATGTAGTTAACTTTATAAGCTCCAATATCCCTTTAAAAAATCATTACTTTATTATCAATGTCATGGTTATATATTTTTTCAATAGTAATACTTTATCTGAGATAAGACCCATAGAGGGGATCAAAATATGATGCTCTAAATGTACTTCCACATAGTACCCTTGTGGGAATGGACCATAGAGTCAAACATTACTGAACCTAGTATATATATAAGAAATGAAGGGCTAAAACTATCATAGAGGGAGAACACATCATGTATAGAGGGTATACAACATGTACCTCTAATCCTGGACCTCACTATGTTTGTTCATGTGTTCCTCTACTCATTTTGATATACTTCAGACCATGTCCTTTTACTTTTCCATGTCTGTGTACCTTGACATTTCTATGTACATGGTCATGCTCGTGTACTCTAGTTGGGACCATTTTTATATCTGTTTCTTTGAACATATATTCCTTAGGATATACGTCTATTTTCTAGAATGGGGTCACATAGTGTGATGTAGGGACCTCATGGAATGTGATATTTTAATTTATTTGTAAAACTAACCTCCATAAATTGGGGACTATACAATTTTTATTCTTCAAACTACACACTATGTAGTCAAGAATTTCCCAGAATGTTTAGACTACTCAGGCATCTTCACCAAACCTCCCTCCTTTAATCTAGTCATGATTATTATTGTAGATCATGGATCATGATCTAAATGATCCCGAACATCACTTCATATTAGATTTTGTCTATCCAAACTGATCAGTAATTGGGTTCCAATGCAATAACCCATCATCCCACACAAATCCAGGGAAAATTGAAATCTATAATATGGTCTCAATCATCCATTGACCGCTCCTCATCACCATCTCACCTCTATCACTCCCTTGATCATGAAGTCAAACATGTGATAACAACCCACTATGTTGAAGAACTGTTCTATAATTATTTATTACTCAATATTTGTTGAACTTCTGTCCAAGGAAATACTTGCGATGAATCATGTGATGAATTGGTGAAGAAAAGTGAAAAAATGAAAGTACATAGCTATTTTTGGAGTTTTCCATGATTCATTTTCATTGGTATGATAAAAAAATAGAAACAAATAAGAAACAATGATACTATTATATCCCACACACCATGATGATAAAACAACAATAGTAAATCATATGTCAACCTGTAAATCAAAATGATAGAATAATTGATTTGAGTTTAAAATGGGATAATCAAGAACATGGAAAAATCCAAAAAAGAACATTCAACCTTGATTATGGATCAATCATCAGTAAAGAACAATTAGGTTTCATTTCTTTAGGATATACATAACTCTATGTTCATTATAGATCATTGTTAACCTTAATCAATGATCTCATGATCATGATTTCCTCTAATGCTCTTTCACGATCTCCCATAAAATCATAGGGTTATGTGGCTTACACTAAGGATTTTTAAAAAATGCACATATAGAGGATATTTGGTCTGGAGAAATAAATAAATAAATAAATTTACTAATATTTTGACTAAAAATTTTAAGAAGATACCCATTATCAATAAAAGTTATGTCACCCATAGGGTAAATCCTGCATTTTGGACTCATTAGCGGTCTCAAATTTTAGATATGTGACTCCATACTGGTGTTATTATACTATTTAATGGAAACTAAACATGTGTGATATAACATATTTAATATTCTTATTATATCAAAAGTGTGGCTCACCCGACCCTGAAATGTTGTGTTGTCTCTGTGTGTGGATCCAAAAATATTATTAGATATATTTCAAATCGTTAAAATGGAAAAATAAAGATGTTACATTCTTACCAACTTATGGATTATCATAACAAAAACTAAAAAAGGCCACTAAACATGATATTGTTATTTTTCTCACATCTAGGTCTCCTGCTCCTAGGTTGTCTTTTAAAGATATTCATGCTAGCACCGGATAGGCTCTAGAGGAATAGCTCGCCCATGAGGGATCTTCTCCTGCTAATACTTGATCTCTATTAGGTATTTTATTAAGGTATAAACATCCTCAATGTAAAACATTCCCCAGTTAATAAAATTTGATTGGTCATGCACATAACTCCTTAGCTGTGACACATATAATATGTCATGTACCTGGTTAAATTACAATATTAAGGCCAAGCAGTGCACCACCTCGCCACCATAAAAAGTATCTATAAAGGGTTTATGAATCTATTATATATCTATCATCCCCATACAAATTTCCATAATTCACATCAATGTGAAACCTTAAATAACACATGGTATCCCTCCTATAAATCCAAAGTCCAATATTGTTTATGCTCATATGACTTGTGATGGATCTAGTAAGTATTAATTATGCTCTTTGATTATATTAACTTTATCTATTATTAGTCACACCAAAAATAGGATCATGAGTAAAGACTCACATGGATCATTCTCACATACTGGTGACCTAGAGTGTCCACTGACACATTCCAATCATAGGGCATGGAAAAAGAAAATTTATTTTCCTAATATTGAATAAAGGGTAACCAGGGTTGTCTCACTTGAGGAGATTTCATAGTTTTTTACTCACTTAATCTAATTCACTTAAACAAATTAATTTTGGTTGTTTTTTAATATATTATTTTAATAGAATTAAAATTAATAAAAAGGATTAAACTAGCATGAAATTATAAAATGTAATTACCAAATAAACAACTTGTCCTTTGTAGTTCGGTTCATGGGTTCCATAATACTCTTTATTGGTGTTTATATTATGTTTCATAACTCAATTATGAGATCTCATTCATTAATTAATGTTCTATTATTTAATGGTGTGAAATATAAAATGCCTTTAACAATATTAATTCCACCTCCTCTTATAATTAAGGTTTACGGAACACCTCAATCAATAGTGTGACATATTCCATGACCTGGCTCCATCGTATGACATTTCATCCACTGAATGGATCAATTCCATCATTTTAGGAGCTTTTATCCAGTAGAAGAGATGTAAAATATTTAATAAAATAATATAAATGATTTTATGTATAGTTTCATGGTTGAAGATCACCACAGTTGTCCACTTTTACACTTTATCTTGAAAAAACTAATGAAACATACCAATTTAAGGGAAGAATAAAGTAAATTTCCACTTACCTCCCCCAATCCAAGCCTTGAGTTATCCCCTCAGTTTTAAGAGTAATAGGTCACTATAGAAGGATAAAAGAAAATAAGATTAAAATAAATAAATAAAAATAATATAATATAGATAACTAGAATGGAAGAAAAATAATTAAATTGGTGGAGGGAAAACATTAACAAAAGGGTGCATGAATTATATAATTAACTAAAATTAAAATAACATGAGAAATAAAACTAAATATTAAAATAAAAAATGGGGAAAAGAAAACTACTTATTTCTTAATTAAATAATCTATAATGACATTCCCTTTATTTGGGTATATGTGATGTCAAAGTCAAAATATTATAGGTATTCCACTCAATGACTTTGGTGTAGATTCAAATATTTTTTAGATCAGATATAACTCAAGATTTTGTGTTATAAATAAATAGTAAACCTTTCCCTAAAAAGGTAATACTGCCAACTCTTAAGTGTCTGCATCAAGAATGCACATTCAAGGTCATGGGTCATGTAATTCTTCTAATGTGGATTAAGTTTATGAGATCTATAAGAAACTACATGATCAACATATAATATAATTCATCCCAAACCAGAACTCGATGCATCACTGAAGACCACATAGACCTTCCCAGCCTCTAGAAGAATCAACACTGACATAGTAGAAAAAATAAGTTTCAACTCAACCAAATAATTATGAAACTTCTTATCCCAATAAAACAATACTTTCTTCGGAGTTATAGCGGTCATCAGAGAAGATAACTTTAAGAAGTTCTATACAAACAAGTGATAATACCCTTATAGACCTAAAAAGATTCAAATCTCAATGACATTTTTCGGTGGTTCCCATTTCATAACAGCCTTCACTATCTTAAGATCAACTGAAATGCCATTTTATAACACCAAATTCCCCAAGAAGTCGACTTCTCGAATCAAGAAGTCACATTTCAAATGCTTGGAATAAAGTTAATTATTTCTCAACAATTCCAGAACTTCTCTCAGATGACATAAATGATCCTACTAAAACATATAGTAAACAAGGATTTAAGCCAAAAATACCACCACAAAAGTATCAAGATACTCATGAAAAATCCTGTTAATTAAACCCATAAAAACTAAATGATCATTACTTAGACCAAATTTTAGGACAAGGTACTCATAATGGTCATTACTACTCTAAAAGGCAGTTTTCTTAATGTCAAATTATTTTATTCTTAACTGATGGAAACTAGATCAAAGATCAATCTTTGACAACCAATTTTCCCCTTTCAAATGATAGATTAAATCATCAATCCATGGTAATGAATATTTTTTATTATCATGACTCAATTGAGTTTTTGTAAATCAACACAAAGATGAAGTGAACCATAAAATTTCCTGAAAAAGAGAACCAGTGATTCCCAAGGTGACACACTTAGGCATATAAATCCTTTCTCAAGAATATTATCTAACTAAGTCTTAAACTCTTTCATTTAAGTTGGTTCCATATGGTAAAAGGTAATATAAACTTTTTGAGTAGCAAGAACTAAATTGATAGATAACTCTACCACTCTTACTGATGGAAAACCATATATGTAGAAGGAAACATGTCAAAAAAATGCTATGAAAATTAGATAGAGATAAATGGTCATAGATTCCATCTCATGATCAAGATAAAAAAAATATTACATTTCCAAGATCTGGATCAGATGTTCTGGTTGTAATCGACCTTTGGACCCATTTACCATAAAAGACACGACAAACCCCATTAGGTGTAGTAAAGGAGATAAGTCAAAGATAACAACCCATCTAGTATTTATTGTAAATGAGACAATCCATCCTAAATATGACTTCTATAGGTTTCATGTTGAAAACAAAAAAAAAACTATAATAATGCTCAATATCTGATAATGATAAAACATAAGAAAGACTATGAAGACCATTCTTTCTCTTCATTATGATGGGTGTAGTAATATCAATCACATAATACAAAATCCCAGTAGTAAGATTCAATATATTAACAATATGGATTGACATAAATAAATGAGATCCACTGGTACAAATAACGAAATCACTAATGATGAATCTATAGTTATGGTACCTATCATAGTAACGTGACCCATATCTGCTTCCTCTAGAGACTCTTCCATTGTGTGAAGAAGATTAATTCTGGATGCCTATGATAAGAACCCCTTTGTCCGTGAAGTGTCTAATTGCACCATAGTTTTATAAGGCACTGATGATTCCATGCCACTATGTGGAATGGAATAAATATACAATAACTTTCAAAAGGGACCTGAATGTCTGTAGGATCCACATAACTTGGGTGCCTCAGTGAAAACCCACTTAGAATGCACATCCTTTCCACAGTGGTAGAAAATAAAAGAGCTTATGCCGAGAACTATATGAGGTTTAGAAAAAAAATTGAGAAGTGCCATGATAATCATCACACTTCCTCTTCCATTTAGTGGAAATTATGCTTCCACTTACACACTATTTATAGGTCAATCGAGTTTGGTATAGATGTGTTAGTTCTATCAACTTATATTGTGGTAATAGTAGTTGATCATGATTTTTTTTATCTGGGTAAAATCACATTATGTTATCCTTAACATGGATTAGTTTTACTCAATAGAGGTCATTATTAGTTATTATTATCATAGAGTGGTTTTATTTAAATTGGAAGTTAAACATGTGATGTTCTTTGGTGATAATGATTATCTAATATATCATAAATATTTAATTCATATCTCAAATCAATTAAAAATATTGATGATTATTTAAGTGGAAGTGTTTTTGAAAAAGTTCCCAATAGTTTTTAAGAGTATCTTGATGTTTTTTCTTGAATAATTTATAACATAATCACCTTAACCTGGAATAAAATTTGGGATAGAATTGAAAACTAATGCCGCATTGTTTTTTTATCCTTTTATGATAGTGCATTATTATCTGTGGGTGTTTCAGATTTATATTGATGATATATCACCAAAATGTTTTATCCACCTCAGTGAAAATCATCTCTATTAGAAAATAGGGTGGATGGAAGTATATAGTTGTGTATAGATTATCATAAATTTAGGTAGGTGATTGTGAAGAACCAATATCACCTACCAAGTAATTATTTTTTATTTGATATTGTTTTTGAAGATTGATTTGAAAAAAAGTATCATTAAATGACAGTGAAAGAGTAGAATATCTTAAAGACTTATTCTAATTGTCACCATGGACACTTTTTGTTTTTGGTTTTCCTCTTATTGTCATAAATAACCCATATATCTCCCTAGTACTGATAATATCAGTGTTTCATGAGATTCAAGGACAATTTTTTGGTTATGTTCATAAAAACTATTTAGTATATTCAATATCAAAGATTGATCATTCGGATAATTTTATGGTTGTTTTAGAGACACTTTGATGAAATTAGCTATATTGAATTTATCTTAGTGAATATTTTGGATACATGGGGTGCATTTACATGGACATTGTGTTGTCTCATTAATGAATTATAGTTGTTACTTAAATTATTTGTGTGTATATTTCTTGGGTATCCCTCAATAATGTTTCACAATCACATAGTTTCCTTGTTCTTCATGGTTATTACAAGTGGATCATGTCCAATTTCTATTAGATTATGAAAAATTAGACAGATTTCATTAGATTAGACCATTCTCTCATGTGGTTTGATTAGTTTGAGGCCTTTTTTCAATATTTATAAGATAAGATAATTATTTATCTTATATTATACATTCCAAACTAAAGAGTCATATTTAAGGTCTTTTATTGTATATATCATATGTTACTAGTTTGTCTATTAATAGAGGAGTGAATAATGATATATTATGGATCTTATTAGTTAAATCATCATGTATTTAATTATTCCACCCATTATCTTGAGGTTACGAAAGTAGTGTTTGTTTTTAATTTATAACAACATTACCAAAGTGGAGATATTTTTTTATTTTTCATAGATCATAATTACATATGATTTATATTCACTTACTGAGATTTCATTTTTTCGTAATTAGAGGTGGGTGGTGTTATTTATGGATTAATAATTTGATAAATTATATAATATAAAGGTATGAAATGTATTATACCATATTCTAAGAAGGAAGACATTAGGTGATTTTGTTTTTTGAAATGAAATAAGTACATGATGATGTAGGAGCTTATGAATTTCCATATAATAATAGAGTAAGATTATGGGGGAGATTTATTATATTATATTATTGTGAATTTTTCCATAATTAAGTAGGTAAATGAGTCTCACCTGAGAGATCATGTGGTAGTGATGTGTATAGATTTGATCAATCATAATGATGCTCTTTATATATGGTTGTAGTATGTCTATTATTGTGTATTGTTTCATAGGAAGGTTTTTCTTTTGATGATATTAGTGGATGTTTTTCATGAATATCATAGAAATGAATCCTAGAATTCCAAAGATATGTGATTCCTTAAAGGATCATTTTTTCCATGATTTATAAAGTTGTTTCATGAGTTTTTGTCTTGATATTTATTCAATTAGTAGGTGAAATCCATTCATTAAGTACTAGATGGTCTGTTATTTCCATTGGATGTTCTATTGTAGAAATGGGGGAACATATTAATGGATTTTTTTAATTGGTTTTCCAAGAGAAATTAGTAAATGTGATTCCATATTCTTTAATTTGGTATCAATGATAATGTTGGTTCATTTAATGGTGATTAAGGATTCAATAATGGTGGAATATTATGAAAAAAACTATATAAAGATGGTGGTGAGGATTTATAATGTTCATAGGATGATCATCTCTGATTAAGATCCTTGTTTTACCTTATAAGCATGGAATATCTTTCAGTGTTCTTTTATCTCTCAATTATTCCTTGGCATGACCTTTCATCTATATAAGGACGAACATATAGGTTGTATAATATTTATGATAAAGCATATATTAAGTATATATGTATTTGAATTTGTAATTTCATGTGTGATGTCTTTTTATTTTTTTGAGTTTTCCTATAACAATATCTATTACCCCTCTATTGGTATGGATCAATTTGTGTAATTTTACAAATAGCCTTAAATATATATTTTGTGTTATAATAATGGTGGTCAATCAATGACTTTTGGACATATTTTTTCCTAGAACATGACAGAGGAAATGAAAGTGATTCATTAGATGATAAAACCTTTTCAGGGATATCATAATTCTGATATATATTTGAGGAGGTGGACCTAGTAATTCAATGTTTATTATCTTGTGTTTTTAATTTTTTTTTCATTATTAGGGATTTTTTGGATTGATATAGGCAACTGGAATTCTCCATGTTTTGTTGGACTATTATGGGTGTTATATCAAGATGATTTGGTTTTGTACTAGTTGGTTCTCCATAAATAAGTAGGTCATGTTAACAACTAATTCTATTTGTCATAAAATCAATGATATCAACATAATTTTTCCCATGTCATTTATTAAGTTTATTTGGATATTGGTGGGGATTTGAAATTCATGGGGAAACATATTAAGATTCATGATTATTATGAAAAGCTGTTTCAAGGTATCAACATTACATTAGTTTATTTCTTATGGAGGCAATGTGATTTAAAGGAATATATGTGATAGAAATAGTTATAGATACTGGCACAATATATAGAGTTATTTTGAGTTATGATTATTTTATATTACGTATATTTTAGTTTTTTAATAGGGTGTTTGAAGTTTCCATTTCACTTTTATGATGTGTCTAATCGTTTATGATGAAAAGATTCATGTTTTATAGGTATCTCATAAAGTTTTTGTTTATGAGTTATTTGATTCAATTATAGGATTTGTTTTTATTCTCAATGATGATAATTTTTGAGAGATATGTAATTTATAAAGTTTTGAATGGTGGAAGATAATTTCATTTTTTGATGAAATTTATGTTAATTAAAAAATTATACCATAACTAGTATTATTGAACCATTATTTTTTTTAGTTGAGTGGAGAAAGATGTGTGTATCCCTTGATTCCTATATCATGGTTTATATCATTACAACATGATGAGTTATATTATCATATAAAACCTTATGGTGGAATGAATTGGTGTTTCTTTTGGTTATCACATTCTTATTGTTGGGACATTGTTTTGGGTCATGGATTTACTATGTTCTATTTCCTAAACATTGATTATTATTATTTCATCATGATTTTGGGTGGATTTCGATTTTATATAATTATTTCACTATGGAGTTAATGGTAAGTGAGGGTTGTGCTATCAAAATAAGAGGTTTGATCATCATGGTATAATAAATACCATTAAACCATTCTCTGATTTGATATCATGAATGTTTAAATGGTATTGACCTAAGATATAGGAAAAATTTTAACTTTTATTTGCATAATTCCAATATACAAGACCCCATTTAACTATAACATTAATTATTTCACTATAAATTTTGATTTACTATTTTTATATATTATTTTATTAGATTTATCAAATTCTATTTGATTTATTTCCCTTCCTCTTGAATTTTAAAGACACCAATTATTTCATAGATGCCTTATAATAACCTCTTTATCATATTCTTTTTCTTCCTCTATTATGGTTGAATTCATGAAATTATGTTAATTATTCCATTCTACTTATTTCTTCTACATCCTTTCAACTTATAGTGTAAAATTTCATTTCTAGGTATTGAGGAGATGACATATTAAAGTTTCATTGGTTTGGTGAAGCATCATTGGGCGATTTTTAGTGTCTGACCAAGAATTTTCACCCTATATCAATGTTGGGTCATTCAATCATCATTTTATGTAGATGATTTAGATATTATCTTTTCAAATTATTAATGTTATAGTATAAGAATGGTTTAGTTTCTATTTTTATAAGGCTATGAAATTTTCATAATTAGTATCATAATTAAATATTATAGGGATGTTTTTTTTATATTTATATCATTCTTTACCATCTTGGATATTATGAAATTGATTCATTTTTGTGATAAGAATTCTATATTTATATAAAATTATTTTTCAATAAGTAAAATGATGCTAATTTTTTTTATAATTGATAAAAGTTAATATGAAAATGAGTGTGTAAACATGAAATTTGTTGTTTTTCATTATTGGTATGAGTATAAATTGATTATTTACTTAGTAAGTTATGAATTAATTGATTTACCTGTTATTTTTTTGTAGACTAGTGTTTCGGAATTGTTGATGTAGAGGAATAGGTTTTTTGGGATTTATTGATATTATAGAAGAAAATTCATTTACATGGTTTTCCATTATGGTATCTTGATGAAACTGATATGGGTTTATGTGGTTTGTTGTTGAGAAAATAGTGTAGATAATGTTTTTTCTTATTAATGTGTTTGTCCAGTTATATTAAGGTTTATAGTGTGTTATAATTTCACAAGGATATAAATTCATGATGAAACTAATGAAATAATTAAAAAAATATGAAAATTTTAATGGTTTACATAGTTATTAATATTTAAAATTAAAGGGGTAGAAATTGTCTGGTAAATAAATATAAATAATAAAGAATGTTGAAATTGGTAAATGGATAATGAAAATAGATTATTTTCATTAATTAATTTGGAAATTGAAATTAATATAGATAATAAGTTATTAATATGAAATTAGTAATGGATTATTAGATTGGATATGTTTTCTATTGTTGTTTGGTGGTGGTGGTGGTGGAAAGCTGTATATTTATAGGTCATGGTTATTATTGATGTTGTGTTGTGGATATGACATCTTGTATTTATAGTGTTGTTTAGAATAAAATTTGACCCAAGGTTATGATTGGTGCTACTATATATACCCATTATAATTTTTATTATTTTATAAAAATGACTGCATGAGTTAGGTATCATTACTAATGTCTATATATGGATTTGGGTTCTCGGTGTAACCTTATCATCTTGTATGTGGATGATACAGATAACTAATTGTCCTATGTCTCACTCTTCCTTTCAACTATAGTGTTCCTATGTGGTAGTGATGTATTGATTCAACAATGATGTGTATATGTGTTAGTAAAGTTTTATATATATGTAGTTATGTGTATATGGTATATGGATTATGATTATTTAAAAGAGATTGTCATGGAAACCATTTCTCTTCCATGGTTTAATCAACTTATGAATGAAATGATGGTTTTATGTGTTTTATGATGAAATGTAATCTCTATATACTTTATTTGGGATATGATTCTTTTACATTGTTTATGATGATTAATGGTTCCATTATACACCAAGGGTAGGTGGTTTAATTATTATCCAAGGAATAGTTGTTATGTTATTAACCAAGGATGTGTGGTTATGTTACTAAATAAGGACTGGTGGGTCTATGATATCCCTACAATACATTGGATAGTTTAGATATGAAATTTGAAAATACTGGTTATTCCATTTGTAAGATTTATAATAAGATAATATTAAAAGAAATAAATAAATTTTATTTATGCTTGCTATGGGTTTTAAACTTTTCCATTGATTTAGATTGACATAGTATTGCTCATGATTATTTATTATGAAGACTCTTTCATTTCTTAAACTTTATTCCATGTTTCATGATTGATGACACATATAATGATTGGTATAAATATTCTTATGTTATAATAAAGAACTTTTATTTCATCACCATACCCTTATTCTCATATTATTCTCATTGATGAAATTTAATTATTAATTATTATGTTTACCCTTACTGATCATTTGAGCCTACCCGTCTTATGTTTCCTTTTTCTTGGGTTAATAATCATGATATTGAATGAATAATGTCTAGAATGTTTTTATATGGATTATGATGATGAATTAATGTGAAATAAGAAATGTTGGGTTTAGTGGGATAAATAATCATTTTAATGACATGATTATTATTTATGTAAGAGTTCATCCTAATTCTCTAAAACACTAAACATAAAAGGAACATGGCTATGTAATTGATCAAATGATTTTTTTATGTTTTAATTATTTGAAAATTAAAATTGGTTCACCTTCATCAATGTCAAGTGATAAATGAAAAGTTTTTTTTATTTTATCAACAAATCTTGGAGTGTGAGTTTTGGGATGATATATTATTGGTACAATCCAATGAAAAATTTATTGCATAAATTATTTTCAGGGAATAAATATATGTAATATAGAATATGTATTAAATCTCCATGAATATCAAATATTCTTAGTTAAAGGTTAAGTAAAGGAGGATAATATAGATTAGAAAATTATTACTAGAGGAAACAAAATACTTGTAGACCAAATTAGTAAGCTAAAAAGTAAATTTTAATAAATGGTAAAAACACTCAATGAACATAAAAATTTCTATATGTATAAAATGTATTTAGTTTGAGGTAGAGTTAAGAAACTTGGAAATCATGCCAACAAAATCATCACAAGCTATTGGGAAAAGGGAAACTGTTATGGAATTATCTAAAAGATTCTTATATTCAGGAAGAATAAAATAGATGAAAAAAATAACTTGTGATCATCTAATAATCAACACATTCCATGCTCATGGAGAGAGGAAATATACCATCATGATAAATACATTTATACTTATTAAATTTAATCTTAAGGTGAATTAACTATATCACTATATGGATATGTATGGGTGGATAAAATTAAAGGAAACTACCACATTATTATAGGAATAAAAAAACATTTTCATAAAGAGGAACTCGTAAGATAGTGATCTAAATAATCTTAGAGGTTTCAAATAATAGATAAGGATCAAATGCACCTAGATTATATCTATAATAAAATGAATAAAAATTAGTAGATCTTGTTGGTACTATTAGAAGTATAGAGATATGGCCATAGAAATTTTTAATAATATATTAATAAATTAAAAATAAATAATGAATAACTTTAGGATGAAAAAATATAAACAAAATATTAATAATGTTATGTGGTTGAATTGTTCGTAGAAATGATAAAATGTTTCCACCATGAATTGATACGAACATATTGAATGATTTTATGATTATTGAAAAATAATTATTCATAGTTATGAGGATTCTATAGTATATACCAATCAAGAACAACTCATATGATACTAATGACAAAAGACCACAATAGTAGAATAGGAAATGAAAAAAATGGAAATATGGTCACCTTATTAAATAATTTGAAGAAAAATATTCAACAAAGTACATGTGAGAAAACTTTTGTTAAAAATTCAACTCCAATTGGGAAAAGATAATTCAATTGTGGTAAGAATTTCTACATCATATACCAATTTATACTTACCCTAAAAATTAGTGTTAAAGGAATATATATGACATTAATATATTGAATCAGTAATGAAATAAAGTTACAAATCTATTCTATTGAAAAATATCAAATATAAAAAATGTGTTTTTTATGAGTAGTTTTTGAAAATGGATAACCATGAGACTACTGAAGATTTATATGCATTATGTAAACTGTTTGAAAATAAAACTGAAATTTTTAAGACTTGGTTACCTATACAAGATCAATTATTGAAAAATAAAGTTAAAACACCAATATCTTCATGTCCAACAAATATCATTGTGAAGAAGCAATTTACATACATAGATAAGGATAATAATATTCCTAAAAATGTTTAATCATATGTCCGGATTAGTTGGAATTACCTAGGAATATATAATAAGCATAAGAGAATTATAAGGAAAACATAGTGATAAATTCAAAAGAAACAATAAGAAAGGAATCATTTCTAAGTGGTTTCATGAAAAAAAAAACTTTTCATTATAGAGGATATAAATAAAAGTTAAGTCTATAAAGACCAACCACCTTCATCATCTTAAGGATGTTCATGGTACTCCTCTACCTAAGAATTTAAATATTTCTAATATATGTTGAATGTTTTGTAGGCTTAAAGGGGAGATATAATCCATGTGAATGCATGTAATATAAAAAACAGTACATATTTTTAAAGAAATGAGGTTATGGTATCTACTAATTGATTTATGGATACCAATAATACTATAAAAGAAATTATAATTACTAAAAACCGGTTTCCCATGATGAAAAATGATTTCAAAATATGGTTTTCATGAGTAGAAGTAATTCAAGGGAAGTTGGTCATAATCAATCAAAAGATTCTATATATTATCTAAAAAGTATGATTCCTTGTGAAGGAAATAATAACATGGTATATCATGTAATATTTATTTATCCAACATTTAATTTTTTGATGGTTCATTCCATATAAGGTGTGGATACTAGTTAGTGATATGGAAAACATCAGTGTTGTTGAAAAATATATATTTATTTAAACATAGAGTTTCAAATAATTTGTATAATAATATTTATTTATCCTTTAACTACTAATTAGTGAAATTTAGTCATTAAATTTGGAAAGGATGAATACAGTTAGAATATGAAAGTGGTCTTGAAGATGAAGTGTCAATGTACAATGGTTGAGGGAATATTGAAAAATGTTTATGGAACTCGTGTGAGGAGTATTTTGGGATGAATTAAGGGGACACATAGCATATCTTATTTTTAATCTTCATGATATTTTTATATTGAAAATTGTAGTTTAATAATTGTGTTTAAAAAAAGGGAGTAATGATGAGGAAATTTAATCTTTTGAAGATAGTGATGATCCTCCCTACCCACATGACATGATCTATCCCAAGCTCAACTATATCAGACTCATAACATCATCACAATGTGAATCTCACATATACAACTCATAACAATGCATCAAGAAATAAATAAGCACAACCAATAGGGAAATCTTGGGCCTAAATCATGGCATCTGACCTTCACATATAAAATAGATCTCACGGATCCAAAAAAAGGATCTCAACCTTCTCAAGAATATGGGAATCTCTTTCTTTTGAATTTATCTTTATAATATAACTAGTTTTTATTCCTTATTGAATTAACAGATTCTTTATTCACAAGTTCCAACTATTGGAAACCATAGGCATTATGTTATAACAAGCTATCAATAGTTAACCTTAATCTTTGAATTAAAACTAGTTTCAAATTACCATGAGAAGAACCATTCTCCATTATCATGCATTTTATTTACTATCAATATTCTCAATAGAAAATACCATGATTCACATTTTTTATCAATTCAATTATTAGGTAAGAACACATTTAATTAATCTTGTGCAATTCATCAATTTTAATTTCCTTCAAACTATATGAAACACTGGATTCAACCATTCCTCTTCTTTAATTATAATTATAATTAAGCAATTAGTAATATCTTTACATTATTTATCAATTTATATCAAGAACAACATGCTAATCTATATCATAACAAGAAATGATAATAGTTATAACGCGGATAAAATAATATATAGAAGACAAGAGGTAAACTGTTATCATGGTATAAATCAACAATTTGAAATTGCTACATCCAATTCATTATTAATCTGGTTAAATAATTATTAAGTTAATTCCATTTTCTACCAAATGGGTAAAACATGCTAGATTTATGATTTCATGTATATAAATATGAGAATAAATTAATCCTCTTCTAAGTAGAAGAATCTTCACATGACTCATTGCACAAAAAATAGGGGTGCATGCAAGATGGAATGATTGTTGAAGGAAACATGAGAAAACAATAAAAGGATTCCTCTACTCCAAGGGAAAAGGATATAGAAAATCCCTTATCAATAGAATGTAAGCTATAATGAATGAATGAATGATCTTCTCTTTAGAAATATCATATTGGAACCCATGGGACTTAACCATTTTTTAATTGACCATTATTGGCGGGTCTCAACAAATACACATGGTATAACCATTTAAAAGGTATTCAGACTTTTAATAAATAAAAGATATAACTATCCTCACTTAAATGGATTTTTTTATTTAATTGAGTCTTTAAAACTATTTTTCATCCAAAAAATGATAAAGGGGGGAAAATGGAAATTCTGGAAAAACCGGATCTACTTCCAAAGATCTACCACAACAATTCTATAGTCAGAGATCTATTTCTAATGATCAGCTACTAGAGATCTACCACCAGTGATCAACCAAAAATGATATACTTCTTGTGATCTACTATCAGTGATCTACAACTAGTGATGTACCATTATAGATATACCTCCAGATATCTACCACCACTGATCTATGGTGAGAAATTTATAGCTAGTGATCTACTAACAAAGATCTAACACAAATGATTTACCACCAATGATGTACCTCTAGTGATATACCTCCATATATCTACCTCTAGTGACCTATATCCAGTGATCTACCACTAGTGTTCTACCACCATATCTCTACTATCAGTGATCTACCTTCAGTGATCGACACCCAGTAATCTTCCTCCCGTGATCTATTGCCAGTGATCTACTACCAGAGATCAACCACCAATGATATACCACTAAATATATACCTCTAGTGATCTACCACCAGATATTTACTTCCAATGATCTTTTTCCATCATCCAAAACGCCCCTTTTCCTCCAAAACACCCCTTTTCCTCCAAAACAACACAAAAATATTTCTTTCCTCCATCAAAACCTCTAGAATTCACCTAGATTGATCTATCACTATTTTTACCACAAAGTAAATGGATAGACAATCTAGGTCATTTCATCATATACCTATCAAACTATTCCCTCCCTTGAGAATATAAATCCAAACATGAAGATAAAAATTAATGGGGTCATCAAAATTGCCACCCCGTGAGATACCTCTCAAGGATATCTCCATCATAGAGCTCAAAAACCTCCTTAGAGGAACATCGGAAAACCATGAAACTTCAACAAAAATATCTTATACATTCTCTTAGGGGAGATACATCATAATAGAGAGCAGATAAATAATAAAAAATAAGAGGAAACCATATGAAAATGAGAAACTTCAACATCCAGAATGGTATAACGTTGAAATAGAGGATATAAACATAAAAAATATTAGGGTACTTAGTGAGTATCTATGAATCACATTCCTAGGTACTCTCCTCCATGATAGTGTGAATTCACATGAAATGAACTGGGGGAATAAAATTCCAATGAAACATCTTATTATGGTGGTCCCAGATCTATACATGACACTCCTCAAAAATCACATCTTCATCAACATTGATCTCTCCCCAAATGATGACAAGAGAGTCATCATGAAGATAACAACAGAGCTAATACACATGAAAAACATCGTGTATTCTGGTTATCTATGGGGGAAGTTCTATCTAATACTCCATTACTACAACATGATCCAACCAGTCAAAAGGCCCAATAAATTAGGGAGATATCATACTCATATGACCAACCCTTCACTTCTTATTATGTGAAGTCACCTTTTGAAACAAATGATCTCTAATTTTGAACTCAATGGACTTATTCATATGATCAATAAAGGGATTATGATGATCCTGAGATGCCTTCATTAGTTTGTGAATTACATGACCCACCTTTATTGTATTTTATACATGTTCTAGCCTAATAATTGATGCCTATTTGACCCTGATACATCATAACGGAGAATAATAAGCTCATTTGTATAAATATTCAAATGGAACCATAACAATGGTGGAGTGAAAACTATTATTGTAAGTAAAATTGACCAATATAGGTGACTCATACACTAACCTATAAAATATATGGCATAAGAGGGCAACATTTATTCTAGAGTCTAGATTTCTCAATCCATCTAACTATCTTTAGATGAATAAAAAACATTGATAAGGAATAATATAGAGCCAAAAGAATACTAGAGACCCCTACACACCATGAAGGAAAAATGAGGATCTTGATCTGAGATGATCATCCTTGGGACTCTGTGGAGTTTCATCACCTTCTCCAGATACTGCCTCGACAAAACCTCCACTGAGTTTGACTCTCTAATTACTATAAAGAGGGATTATTTTATCTAAACATCCATTGTCACCCATGTAGAATCATAAACTCCCTAACATAGAGGTAAATCAATAATGAATTCCATTGAGGTGTCCTCCAACTTCCATTAAGGAACATCTAATGAATGGATAGAATTTCTAGGAACAAGGTGATCAGCCTTCACCTTCTAGAAGACCAAACATCGAGATACAATCTTTGGAACTACAAGATTTAACCTAGGACACTAAAACTATCATCTCATGTCTTGGTACAAATTTTTACCACTGAGATATACTATCAAATGTAATCTATAAAAGTCATGTAGAACCATTACATACATCACTGAAGGGGTGAAAAGGATTGAATAAAACAAAACTTGATGCTTTAAATCCTCAGACCAACTGTTAGCAAAATCACCAAAAAAAATATGATCTCTTCAGATCTCCACCTCTAAATCCCCCAACGAGGAATCCTCCATCTACTGCACCAAATATTACTACACTTTCATCTTTAAAGGATAACCTCTAACTCTATTATGTCCCCTAGCTAGATGAATTTCCATGAATTCTTCCATTATTCTATTGAAATCTCAAAATTCCCGCATGGCATTAGTACATGACTTCTAACTTAGTCTATTAGGCAAAAAAGTTTCCTTTACTGACATATATTAATTCTAAATCCCATAATATTATAATAATTTAATCCACTAATGCTAATACATGTTTATATCACATTGGTAGAAGAAGTACCTAAATCACTTGTGGTTGGTAAAAACCACAAAACACTCACTAATGAGGTAATGTCACCACAAAATCAATAAAAATAAAACTAACACCAACTCAAGATCATGCATGGAATAGTTACTCTCAGGGGGAAGTAACTTCCAAGACACATACGAAAAAAATCTATGATGAATTAGAAAAAAACCCATACACGATGTGAAGTGTCACACAATACCAAAAATAATTGAACTCCTTCTACTAGTAGAAAAAGTATTGAAGAACTAACCTACTTTTCACTTACACACTCAAAAGATTTATGAAACTATTCATTCCATAATAATTCCTCATACTTTCTTCTCAAGGCTATCAAAGGAGTTGGAATATGATATTAATTGACTAAGAACCTCCTATAATAGCCTTCAAGACCAAGGAACACTACACCTCCTCTTCTTTCATGGGGGTTTTCTAATAAATAAACACCTATATATTTGAATAATCCATAGATACATCCTTTTGGGAAAAGTAATTCCCTAAAAAATTGGCTTCATAAGCCTAGAACTCACCCTTAAAAAACATCCTAAATAGATCCTGACAAAAAATAACTCCCAAAATGGCACACACATACTATGGATTATACTCCTCAAACATGGATTACACAAGGATATCATTTATAAAAACCATCATGAACATTTAAAGGAACTCATTGAGCACTATGTTCATCAACACCATTATCATGGATGAATAATTATTCACACCACATGACATCACAACAAACTCTTCATTTCCATGATGACAATGGAAAGTAGTCATCTGAATATACACATCCTTCACCCACATCTAATTATATCATGATTAAAAATAGATTTTTGAGAACCATATTGGTCCCTTTAGCTGATTGAATAAATCATCAATAAATGGAAGAGGATAGCAATTCTTCGTTGTCACTTGATTCAAGTGATGATAATCAATATAATGCCATAAACATCCATTATGATTCATCATAAATAAAACTAGTGTACCCCATAACGACACACTCAGCCAATTAAAACCTCATTCCAATATATCACCATGATGTAATTTCAACTCTCGCATCTTAGAAGGATCCATCCTATATAGAGACATCAATATATGTTACATGACTGGTTGTATCTCGATCCCAATATAGATCGCCTACAGAGGGGGTAACACTACATCCTCCTCTGGAAAGGCATTTGGGTACTCTTCTAAGAACCTATGAAACTATAAATCTTGAACCTCTAAAGATATCATAATCAACTCATCCTTCAAAATGAAAAGAAAGGAACATTTCTCTAACCGATCTGAGGGTCTTTCTCACCAACAAACACCATTGGATCTCAATCTACAACATAGAACACAACCTTCCTCCTTTGGAATTTCATGATTTATTTTATTTAATATTACCAGTGCATGTTGAGGATGATTTCATATGGATTTATCCATAAACATAAGAAATATCTCCATGAGCGGTGCTACCCAACACTGGATCATAGTGCCTACATACATCATAAAAGTCACCTAGACCTCAAACATTCATACTCAATACCAAGGGCACTGGAATCCTCTCAACCTCAAGTACCAAATCATGATTATGAGTAGGTGATATAAAGTAGTGCATATCTCCTAGATAAAAAATAATAATCAACCCATTTAGAAAACAATCCAAGCATACCTTTCAAAATGTATGGATCACCCGATGATGGTAATGCTACAGTATGAAGATAACCATGACATGCTCTATGACCTCTATAACCACACTTAAAACTAACTCTATGGACGCACTCTACTCTTATGGGATGAGTATTGTCTCAAGGATATACTCATATTTCCCTATCTCTTATCATCTAATCTCATACTAAAACACCAAGTTACTATTACCTTTTATGAAACTGCCTCATTGAAGGAACTTGAAGAGGGAAACATAGTACATGATGACTACTCATGATGATCATGAACTCTCACTATAGATGACATTGGCTCTATAAAAAACATGAATATGATCCCTTAGAATAGGTTTGAGATCCACCCACACTATAGAAACAATATTTTTAGGGCTAGGACCCCCTGACTAATCTAATACTATTCTTTATAGGCTAATGGGAACCCCAGACCACAAAACTACTTCGTGAGGAATCACAATGAATCCCCTCTCATGATGATCTTATTCATTCCAGCAACCACTAAATGACTTATACTCTCTCCAAAACCTTGAGATATGACTTAATCATAAAAATGGTGACCTAAAGATGGATCTATGGATTAAATGCCTTATATAAATTCCTTTCTTTGGCCTCCCCATTTGGAAATATGTCTGAAGCATATCACAGAATAGCCCTGAATAAGATACATACCTCTCACACACCAAAACTCATCTACCAAAGAGTAATAAGTTCTCAGTGATTGGTTTCCTTCATGATGGAAGAATGAAACTCTATCCAGAACTAGTCTAAGAACATCTCCCATGAGACTGTCGACTCCTTGTGATCCCTGAGAAACCAGAACCACCACGTCCTCATTACTCCATGCAACATCCTCACATCCAATGAAACCCATTTATCCTTCTGAGAATGGATTGAAGTTAAAACTATCTCAACCTCCTCCAATCAGTCTTCTATGAATGATTTTGAAATAGAGTCTTTGTACATATGTATACCCTTGTACTAAAACTCTCATAGTTTCCTTTTATAAGTATTATTGTCATCTAAATCTACTCTATAGTGATTTTTAAGCACCTCTTGCTCAAAATCTTTGACACAAACCTAAAAATCGCATCAACCTAGTTCCATGCCTACAAAAGAAAAAACTATTAGACTCCTTAATCTAGAATATGGAATACTTAACCTTAATTAATTATTATATTAATATCTTGTTGATATTTTAACCTATACCATAGTCTATCCATTTAAAATATAGGAAAAAATAATAATGATTCATGATCCTTTCATAGATCTCTACCCTGAAACTAGTATCACTACATTTTTTAGGATCATTAAACATAAATTTCTAGGTATCAAATCATAGGGGCTCAAAATACCTATGTCTTACCCAATTTCCCATTTTTTACATCACTTATTAAACATAACTGAAATTGTTTCCCTACCAACCCATTCAATCTCACCTATTAGTAACTACAAAATCCATCCTATACCTCTACCTAAACCTCTAATACCACACTATAATGATCCCCTCCACCCAATGTGTACCCCTCATAGGATAAAAATGAGATGAGGGAAATGTTGACTACCCAATTCCTGCTTCTAGTAGGCCTTGGGTTGGTGACTAACACTAAGGGTATAATAAACATGCATATGGGAGGGATTTCCCTCTATGATAACATGTGTAAGTGTTATATAAGATAGATACACTAGTCAACAATTTCTCATGAATGTATATTAATAAATATCAAGTTAAAACATGTAATTTCATATAGTAATATGAAAATTGAAAGTAAAACTATAAGTACCAAAAGGTAAAGACAACGTCAATCGTGAATCTCAAACTGATCCTTCAAAAACCACAAGCTAGTAATATCCATCTTAATCTCCAACCTACTTTGTATGACCTAAAAACAGGTTATATATACATAGGGGGAGAATAAAAAAATACTCTATATGATACTTCTTAAATCCTCTTATGAAAATCATAAAGAAATAATGATAAAGCATAGTGTACAATAGTGATACTAACTCATCACCAAAATAGTTATACTATTTCCTAGCATCATTGTGGATATATATCGCTAGGTATTTCATAAAAGGGAGCTAATAACAAAGTACTGAAGCATCAAGGGTACATCACTCATGTTTCCCCACTAGTTTTCCACTCTAACTCAATGTTAGATGTCCCGACCCATCTCTCTCCAAACTAAGATGGCTCAAAGAAA
The DNA here is from genome assembly GCA_963277665.1 of Viscum album. Taxonomy (NCBI): domain Eukaryota; kingdom Viridiplantae; phylum Streptophyta; class Magnoliopsida; order Santalales; family Viscaceae; genus Viscum; species Viscum album. The sequence continues at coordinate 2,040,813,118 of OY728142.1, read as the reverse complement.
CCTGGGCAATGAATCGCAACATGCACCTCATGCATAACATCATCACATCATCTCATACACATATATGTATATAGTAACTGAGAATATTTTTTGGAGCCACCCTATCCTGTATGAAATGTATCATACATCATGTATTATACCTCAATCCATCAAAACCCATACACCGAGTAAGAACCTCAATCCATCACTGATTGTACATGTCATATTAATAATAATCCTTGAGACACTATATCTAGAGATACATGTGTCTGAAATAACCACAATCCATCACATCCATCTAAAGACACATATATGGTGAAACTAACCAGTTTTCATACCCACACAAGTAACTGACAAGTGAAGAGAGCGGGGCCAAAGGGGGTAGTCATCCATTTATCCTCCCAATGGGATGTTGGGGAAAACACCCTACTATAATACACTAGGTGTTAGTCACCCTAACCGATATAGGTGGGGTAATGTATGAAATCGTAGAATATAGGTGATATAATATATCTTATAACCTCAAAATGAGCATAATCTAGTCTAAGAATCAATTGTAATTAACATCACTCAGAATCCCAGCTTCTACTACAATCCTATTAGCACCCAAGAATTTAAAAGATCTGCATTAATTAATTATTTACTTTTTATCATTTTCATTTTATTGATTAATTTATTTACAATTAAATTAATTATTAACATTATTCCACATTATATTACATTAATCACCAGATTATTATTAATGTCCTTTGGGCATAATCCAAACTGAGTCCATGGTTTCCCAAGTTTAACATCTTTTCAGGATTTTCATTCCACCCACACCAACCCCATGGGTTAAGAATTATTTATTTATTATTAGCATCATTTCATATAGTAGGTACTGTAATAAAACCATTCTAAGGTCCCGCTAAAAGTAAACATGTAACAAATCACTTCCATCTACCTCAAGAAGTGGGGAATGGAATGTAGATAAAACAAGAAGCCCGACCAACATCCATTTAGTAGATTCATTTCACAAAATCATCCACATTTATCACATTAATGGTTAAACCCAATTTCAACCAATTCCATCATCTCTTGTGTCATCCCTTAACCCACATGCATATTCGGATGCATCTCACCATCATAAGTGACAACTGAAACCACATCATATGAGCCTCCCCACCAACATCACCCCAAACACGCCATTCTTATCTGTACTAGGCACATAACATAATCACATAGTGAAGATCACATCCATGGACCAACATAATTCATAAAAAACAAACAAGAACAACCAAAAGGAAAATATTTTCCCTAAAACATGTAATTCATCATTCACACATAAACGAGCTCCCATGGATCCAACATAGGTCTCTTGTCCTCCTTAAGTATATGGTAAACTCATTCCCTAGTGTTTATCATTATCAAACAACCCATTTTTATTTTCTGTGAATTGACCTATTAATTATTCCTAGTTCCCAACTCTGGGAATCCTAAAGTATCAAGATATAAAAAGATTTCAATAGATAACCATATTCATTTAATTAAAACTAGTTTCAAAAAACTATGAGTAGAAGAATTCTCAATTAACTTACCTTTTATTTATTTTAAACATTCTCGGTAAGCATAATCATGCTTCACATTCTTTACCAATTCCATAATCATGGAAGTGAACATTTAATTGAGGATGTGCATTACATCAATTTGAATTACCATCACATTATAAAAAATAATTTATTCAATAATTCTTCTTTATTAATTATTAATCAAATTAATAAATTAATTCAGGCTTTATGTTCCTTTTCAATTATCATCAAAAAAAATATTCCAATTCAAAGAATAACGAGACACACTAACTATAATAATGTAGATAAAACATTATCTAAATAATCCAGAGGTAAATTGTTATCATTATCGATAGAAACAACATGGTATTGCTATATCCAATTATTTTTTAATCTATTTCTATAATTATTTTTGTTAATTACATTTCCATCAAATGGTATAAACCATGGAAACATTAAGATAACATGTAAAAAAATAGAATCAATAAATCCTTTTTTTGGAATAAGAAGTTTCACGTGACATGCAACACTAAAAATAGGGGCATGCATAAGATGTAATGGGTAATGGAGAAATCCCGATCCAATGACAACGTGATTCCTTGACTCCAATGGAAAGGGATATAGAATATCTCTTCTCAAGTGAAAGAAATCTATAATGAATAAAGGAATGATCTTCACTTTATAAATATTGGATCTGAAACCATCTAGACTTAATAAGGTTTTAATTGACCATTAAACAAAGATATCATCAAATCAACATGGTATAACCATTTAAAAGGTCTCAACAATTTTACAAAATAGAATAAATTATTATCCTCGTTTAAAATGACATCAAAATTAATTAATTAAGATTTTAAAACCATTTTTTCATTAAAAAATAATTCCAAATGGGAAAAAATATTGAAAAATTGGATATACTACCATAGATTTACTGCCATAGATCTACCACCACTGGTACACTACCAAATATCTACCTAAAGTGATCTACCACAAGAGATCTACCAAAAATGATCTACTTCCAGTGATATATCACCAACGATCAACCACCCATGATATACCACCAGATATATATTGTCAGTGATATAGCCCTAGTGATCTACCACTGGTGATCTACCACTGGTGATCTACCACCAAAGATCTACTAGTGGGGATCTACCACCAGTGATCAACCACTAGTGATCTACCTCCAAATACCTACTGCTAGTGATCTAACACCAGTGATATACCACTAGGGATCTACCACCAATGATCTACCACTGGTTATCTTCCACCAAAGATCAACCGCCATTGATCTACAACAAGTGATCTACTAACTATGATCTACAATGAGTAATATAACATTAATGGTCTACCAATAGAGATATACCACCAATTATCTCCCACTATAAATCTACCGCCATTTATATAACACTAGAGAACTATTTTCAATGATATCCCACTGTCATCTAAAACTCCTATTTTCCTCCAAAACATAACAAAACTCCTACCTTCCTCCACCAAACACCATTGGACATTCCTAAGACAAATAAACTAACATATATCCCTCAAAGTATCATGATTAAAGGTATGTGCCTCTATAATCTAGAGTAATGTTTTACAAAAGTTATATTGTAGAATAAAAATAGAAAAATTGCAAATAGGGTAGTTGGTTTCATCTATATTGAAGAATCAAGTAGATTAACAAATTAGTGATCATATTGCATCAATAAAGAGATAAAGATGAAACTAGTTTATGTTTATCTTGAGGGGAATTAACAGACCATAAAGTATATAAAATAACATCATCCTTCAATGAAGAAGTACATAGAGGTAATGAAGAGGGATTTCCCTTGGGAGAGGACTGAACAAACTCTAAATCTTGTAAATGAAATTTACCAAGACTAGAGTGAATGTGGATAGACAATTTAAATCTCTTAAACTTGTGAAGATTATTGGAATTCATCACATAGAAACAACATCTGTGTTTGATCCTTGGATATATCACTTTTCATATAACCAAGTAAAATATTTCTATTATATGCTTGATTTACTCTCTTGCATATTTGTAATATTTTGGGGGTTGTACTGACATGTAAAATATGTTCATCGTAGTTCCTATTATCTAGAGAATAGGATCCTAAAAGAAAATCTTTAATTTTGTATATACCTAGATTCACCCCCGCCCCTATTGGGGTAAAAAAATAACAATGTTATTAATTAATCCACTCATATAAATAATTTATATATATCTTCTTATGATATTTTAAATATGTGTCCCTTATTTTAACCGTTTTTACATCATTTTACATTTACTATGCTAATGATATATTTACCTCGATGAATTATTTTATTCTAAAACATGAAAATGTCCTTATTAACTAGTTTTTACAAGATGAATATAAATTTATATTCCATTTAATATATTTCATGCTCTATATATGAGAAATATATTTTCAAAATGAAAATATGATAAATATATAAAAACCCCATTTTTATAGAAATATGAGCTTTTTTACATTAAGTATTCTTAAACATATTTTCTATCAATTAAAAATTAAATAAGTGCAAATATATTTGTTTATAAATTTACAAATTACGTTATATTTATTATTTAATAGAGAAAAGATTAATTTATTATGATAAAAATACATAATACTTAAAAAACTATTTGAAATCATATCATTTTTAAATAATAAATAATTTTAATCACATTCAATTTAAATTAATTGTTCAAATTCTAACCCTTTAATTATATAAATACATTTTTGTTAAAAAAATAAAAAAAATTAAATACATCAAATCATTCTGTAATAAATTATTTAACTTATTTGAGGTATCATGAAATGAAACAACATGCACCCTCTGGGAAAACAAGGATAGATCACCCCTACAATGTTTGACCCACTAAATGGCTCACCTATTACAGTTTTAATGGCTGAAGGCCCACCATTTTATTACCAAAATACCCCTTTATCATGGCTGAATTTCCCCTTCCTACATCTTGAGTTATACCATCATGTACCTAGGTATCAAATATTTACAACTTCATCAACTACGTTATTAGTCATAAATAACCTAGGAATCCCCACCAAAAAGACATCCAGGATTTGAAACCTTTTCAATTATAGAATTATGGGTGACTTCACCACCTATACAAGCCTCTAACTATATATAATTATTTACTATTGATAATAATAATTATAATATGTAACACATAAAAAAATATTTTATAATAAAATATTTTAATTAAATCTTATATTCTTGTTTAATTATTTATTATTTTTGAATGAAATTATTTTTAATTTTTTATTAATTATTACACAACTTCAATATACTTATTTAATACCTTCATTCCCAAAAACAATATATCTAATGACCTTAATTCCAATGAATATATATATATATAGTGGTCATATTTCTATCCTATATATAGCATTATAAGAATTCTTAGAATCATTCATCCTATTCATTTACATTTATCTAAACATGTCTATTATATTTTTATTTCATTATCATATTTTTATACTTTTAATCATGTTTATGATTATTATGAAAAAATATGAGGAAAATATTTTATGTTCATGATATATTTCTTTTATTGTGAATTTATTTCACTCTTAGTTTACTTAATGATGTTTCAATTTGTATTCGAATAATGTATTAATGTTTATATTGTATTATAATATTTTTTCTCACTAAAATGTATTGTGGTTTACTTTAATTCAATATTGTGGGTGATGAAATAAATTCAACACAATATTTACTAAAATTAATAATATATATGAAAATCATTGGGTGTTACATTCTTCTATCTTTAAATGAATTTCACCCTTGACATTTAGTCATTTTGATGAAAACAAATAAAGGTACTTCTACCTCAATACGTCTTTAGGTTCTTGTGATACTTCCTAAAATATATGATTCCTCCCTAAAACAATAACTTTTCAAGTGGTGATATATCATATTATATATCTCTATGATCCATTATTTCAACTGGTTGTTCATTATAATAGAGATCATGTTCCAGTTAAATTAAATTTGAGTTCAGTATGTGTCAAGGTTCAGGTATGTACTTCCACAAATATGATACATGGAACACATCTTTCACTTGAATGAGATTTTATGAATGTGAAATATTTTAGGCCACTATCCTCACATGGTCAATGATTTCAAAAGGGACAATGTATTTAGAGTTCAAATTTCCCTTATTTCAGAATCTCATAACCCTATTCCATGGTTATATTCAAAGGAATACCTAATATATAAATTTAAACTCATCGTATCATTGAAGATTATCAATATATCTCTTTTGTGGAATTTGTGTGTTTCTAATGTGTTACTGAATTGTTTGAATCTTATCTCATATTTATTATGAAATATATCATCCCATCAGCTTACACTACCCAACATCATCCCAACATAATAGATTTCAACGCCTCTTCCCATTTATAGCCTCATGTGGTTCCATTTTAATACTAGATCAGAAACTATTGTTGTATGAGAAATATATCAGGGGAAGTTGTATATCCCAACCAATTTTTAAAACCATTGAACATGATCTCAATAAATCTTCAGTACTTTAAATGGTTCTTTCAAAATGAACATTAGTTTGAGGTTTATATATAGTGATGAAACATGAATCTACATCCAATGAAGGTTGTATACTTATACAAAAAATAATGGTTATCCTCAAATATCAATTAGATATAATTGAGATTGGTACTTAATATATCCTTTCCACTTTCTTTATGTGTATCTTGAAACTTTGATCGATCAAAAAATCTTCTCAAATATCAATGAAATGTGTTGAATTTGTAATAAATTTTACTATAACCCAAATGGACTTATTACCAATATAATTAAATGGAAATCTTATAATGAAATAAATAGATATGTTCTTTCATTTCCATACAGGTATGTGTAATGGTCGCATTATCCCATAGACATATGTCATTCCACCTTATAATATTGGCTTACCAATCATTGAGATACATACTCTATAATCTCCCTAATCCTATTTTCCCAGGAGAAGTGATATTTTATATCTCTAACTATCTTTATGCTAACAGTATATACAAAAAATGGTGAGATATGTGCATCATCCAAGAACTCTCTTTTTAATTCTAGTATCGATGAAGCACATATTAGTTTCTTGAATATTATAATTCCATTATTGTCATAAATTTTCTTTGAAATATTACCTACCTTATTTTTTAGATCTATATCACCCTTTAATTCCTACTTAATATTTAACCAAATGGTTAAATTAGTGATAATTTGGGAATTATAATATTTCTCCCCATTCTTTATTATTTCAAGGTATATCCTTTTAAAATATATGATTATTTTTTCTATATCAATTCACATCATATATATGGTATAATGATTCTTCTTATTCAATGATTTATCAACCATTTCAACATTCCTAGTTTAGTAACTTACATATCAATTATATTTCTTGATCAACTCTAATCATCACATGTTAAACTCTTTCTTTGTGAAAATACACATTATGCTACTGTGGTTACTATTTATTTCAAACATTTCACATTATAACTATAGAGATGATGTCTCCAAATTTTCAATTAAAATATTACCATTATGATCACCAAATCATAAATCAGGTAATTATTCTCATAAACCATTAGTTATCATGAGTAATAAGATACCCCAACTTCATTTTCCATGAGGAAACATCCCAATCCCTTTTTTAATGGATCTTTATATATCAAAAATCCTTTTTACACTACTGTGTAGTGTGAGTACATGTGTGGTGACCAACCATATATTAATATCCTTAAAATTTTATTCACATTCATCTATCTATAGGAACATGTCTACCTTATAAGTTAACTTGGTTAGTGTACTTGAAATTCATGATAAATCTGTCATACACCATCAATTATATCCATAAAATCTATGAAAACTATTAATATCTATTGCAATGATTAGTTTGGTACATTCTTCAATCACTTAAGTCTTTAATATCTCAATAAATATACCCTCTATTATTATTTCATGACCTAAGAATGATATGTTCTTCAGCTAAAACTCAAAAATTCTAAATTTGGCATATAGCTTATCATTTTTCAAGGTCTTTAGAAAAATACTCACATGATATCCATGAATTTCCTTCCTAATTGAATACATGAGAATATAATATATAAATACTACCAAAAATTGATCAATTTAATATCTAAAGGCTCTATTAAGTATTTCTATGAATATAAGTTGGGAATTTATTTCTTTGAATGACATCACTATGAAATCATCACACCCATATTTTTATGAAATATTATTTTGGTTGCATCCTTTGTTTTCACACTTAATTGATGATATCATAACCAAAGGTCAATAGTTGATAATTATTTATCCCTTCTTAAATGATATAAAAATTCATAAATACATAATAAATGATATTTTTTCTTTATCAATATGTTGATAAGTTCACAATAATCAATGAAATGACACATTGATCTATAATTATTATTAAAAAGGAGGGCTGGTCCACACCATGGTGATGTTCTTGGGAATATATGTCATGACACCCTCCCCTTAAAGGTTCCACTCCTGGTCCAACAATGTTAGAAAGGATATAATAACACATAAGGTCTATCTTCAATAGGTCACAGGTTAGTAACAAACACTGAGGCTATCTCATATACATAAATGGGAGGTATTTCCCTATAAAGAACATGAGGAAAGAGAGATAAGACAAGTATACTAGTCAACTTCTATACATAATTATAAAAGATCCCATCATGCATTTAATGTCATACATGCTAAGAAAATGCATATGAAACTATAAGTACCAATTTAAAAATATTTGGTAGTGACCTTGTTTCCTAAATATCTCATTAATAATCCCATGAGATAATAATGTTTAGCTCAATTACCAATGAGATCATTCTGACCTGAAAACAAGTTTACATATATGTAGAGTGAGAATAACAAATATAAAAAATAGGATTCCCCCCAAATCATTTCTTAAAAAATATAAAGACAATATACTACATCATGAGGAAAAACAAGTGAGGCTAACTCACCACCTAATTATGTATGCTAAGATCCCAACTCTACCATGATTCTCTCACCAATTATCACATACATATGATTATATAATAGAATATCAAAATAATGTATCCCAATACCACTTCTCTAATGGTTTACATATCTTCCCCAACATCACAGTTCTTGAGCCATATCTCTCAAAAATTTATACCAGGCTTATGTCACATGGGATATTGTATCATATCATTCACCCTATTTATCACAACATCTCATCATCTCATTCTACATCTCTATATAGAAACTGAGTAGGTTCTTAGATCCACCAAAACCTATATGTTGAGTATTATACCTTAATCTATAACAAACCCTAACACAATATTCCTATAATAATACTTAGGATACTATATTTTCATATACATGTTCATGAAATAACCACATGCTATTATAGTCCTTTACACACCTATATGGGAATTGAACCTGTTGTGCATACCAGCACACAATCTACTAGGACAAGATAGAGGGGAAAGACTAGTTATTCGTCCATCCATTACTCACCAAACTATATGTCAGGTAATACACCCACCCAGAGTCCAATGGGGTGTCATTCAAACTATAATGACCTAACTTTTCAAAAAGTTTCATCTCATTTGTTTTTTAGTTTGAATCTTATTTCTATCAATGTAAAAGTTCCCTATGGCCTAAGGAAGGTTCTTAGAGTTTTCAAGTCTTGTTCGAAGCTCTAATGTCCAAGAATTGTACAAACAGGGTAGGCCACTTGGTTGGTGCACTATTAGTACTAATTGTGCGAGTTAACCATATGGGGTACTCAGTGGGAAGTAGGAGACTGCACATTTTGTCTAAAACCATGTGATCTGAAGAGAACGCATGTGAAAAACTATAGATACCATGAAATAGAATAATCACAGAATTTTCACATGTTTTGGAAAACCGTTCACACAAACTGTGTGGGTTCCCCCCATAATTAGTTAGTCAAACATGGTTGGCACATGGTTTGGCCAACTGTGTGGCCAAACTATGCGACCCAATTTATTTTGGTGAAATAACATTTATTCCCTTGAATTTTTTTAACATAAATATCTTATTTCACCTCTCGTTTCTAGAGAACATCCCCCCCATCTCTACCATTGATATTTCTTCTTCCTCCTCCTATGTACTATAATAACTTCTTCATCTAAACTCCAAATCAAGTGTTATTAGAAGCATCAGATCCCCATTGTTAATCACTTGGATTCTATTGCTTCCTATTTAAGTTCCTCTTTATCTCAATATTGATATTTAGGTGTAAGGTATTTCCCCTATTTTTAGGGTGTTGATATATTCATCATTTTTCATCAAATGTACATCAAATATAAAGATAGTATTGGAAGAGGACTCTTATATAGCATTATGGTAGTTGTTCTAGTTGTTTCCCCTCAAAGTCAAGTTTTTTTCATATATTCTCTATTATTCTATGTGCCATCCATTTTTTTACAATTTATTAAAATATTTTATTCATTTATAAATAATTACATGCTTGTTTAATACTCCTTTAGACCCTTGAAAAGTGTTTATAGGTTGTCATCCTCAGTCATAGCCACCCCTTTGGGTGTTCTAAATGAATTTTATACTTTGAATGAATTGTTTAAATAGATAAACACCACCTAAGTGTTCATATTGTTAAGGAAATGGAATTTCCTTCTATTATGTAATTGTTAAATTGAAGAAAAATCCTATTATGAGTTTATCTTGACCGTGAATTGGATTACTATTCTTAATAAAATGAAGTGGAATGATTAAAGTGAGTGATAATGGGTGTAAAGGCCACACCAAGTGATGCATTCTTTTACATTTATATTATATAGATTTTGACACCCTTAGTTGTATTAAGTATTAGAGAATACAATGGTAAATAGATGATATCTCATGAAATTATTGTTATTATTATTATTCCATTGACATTAGATATGGAACAATGGTTAAGGGAATTTTTTATCATGATGTTTCACTCTACCTTACAGCGGGTGTTGATCATGAAAACTCTCACCATTATACTTATATCTGGATGATGGGAATGGATATCCACCTACCCTTTCTTCTAGTGTTGGGCATGATGTATCACCCTACTTATCTCGAGTGTTGAACATGACATATAACAATCATCATGAGGTATAAGGAATGTACTAATTTCTTGAGTCCATAGCTCATTAGACTAGTTATGGATGCTTGAGTTACACCTCGGGTCCAACCAGTACCTAATATCCATGTATATTCCTACTTATATACTCAAATAATTAGTTAATATAGTTTTATACAGTATATAAATATAATATATATTATTATTATATATATTATGGGTACTGGTCAGACTATTATGTTCTTCTACACTGAAATAGGTAGATCCATCCATTTTTCATGTAGGAACCTGTGAACGTTGATATTTATTTATTAAGATTTTTTTTATTATTCTTATACCTTCACTATGATGTTTCTATGTACACATTTTAGATTATTTCTAGACATCATTGGTGTTCATCTAATGGAATTTTATCTCACACCCTACTTGGGCCGTGTTTTGTTCCTATATACAATACTTTTCCACAGGTATGGATATCTGAAAGATCCCTGGTATAGATTATGGATTAATTTTACTTATAGTATGAATAATTTGTGAATAAGAATTATCATATTCTCGTGAGTCAGATTGATAAGTCTTTTTTTCATTTTCTATATATTTTTATATCATGTTGTATATTCCTATCCCATTTTTTCCACTTTTGTATATCAGTATGAGAGGACATCAGTGTATATGACTCAGTATGTTGAATTTTATTATTGTTTCAATTTCTTAGTTATTTACATTTACTTATTTTATCATGTTTTTTCCATTATGACATTATTTTTTATCATGATTATGCTAGAGTTGGTTACTGGTCCCATTATTATAGTGTCTGTTTTCGTTGTGCTATTGGTTATTTATATGATTCTTCTATTGTATGTTTGTTTACATTATCCACTATGAAACTCTGATACGAGGTTATACTCTCCCCAATTTACCACATTAGAACATCACTACTTGTCAGCTTCCTCTAGCATATGGGGATGTGTGCTTCAGACCATGTGACCCACCGGATTGGGGCATGGGTACAGTGGATCTTAGGTTTGGATGTTACAAAGTGGTTTTAGAGAATTATTATCCTTTTGTATTACTATTTTGGTATTATATAGAAGACTAGGTTTTAATGTAATTCTATAATGAGCTAGTTTTTTGGAGTTTCTAACCCACATATAGGGAAAACTAAAATTACTTTGGATGGATTATTGTTGTTATGATATTTATCATATTACAGTTAATATGACTTCACCATTGTGTGAAAAAAATACATTATTATGTAATTATTATTGGTATTTTGGAAATGTTATTTCTTTTACTTTGGCCCAAGGAAATAAGGGTGTGACATCTCACGAATCATTATAGGGACTTTAGGACAGGTATTCCATTTACTTTTCCATGCCATGTTTACTTTCATAATTCACTTACTTGTTGTATATAGTAAGTTCTTGATTATTATATATTTAAATGTGATAAAATTTATTATAGGGAATCGTAAAAAATATAGTTTGAACATAGAGTGTCTGTTTTAACCAAACATTTTTTTCCTAATTAGGCTATATGAGACAACATAAGAAGCCAACTATGACAATTTTATTCATGGACCATTGGTTTCATGGACTGGAATGAGTTATGATATTGATTAAGTGGACATCATATTTTTGTTCATAAGGTGTATGGGCCTGTATGAATTAAAAGTGGTGAACCATTTGGTCAGACCATTTAAAGGTAATTATGAATAAATGTTAATTTAAATGAAATTTAATTGTGAAACATAGAACTTTATCTAGACTCTCCCTTACTAGTGGGTAGATGTGGTTGTCTATTAAGATTATAAAATCCTATTATTGTCATTCCTTATCACCTAGAATAGGGTTTTAGAGGAGGAAGAGAGGTTTTATTTTTTCATAGAAAGGAAATTCACTTATCCTAGTTATCTATATGTGATCTCTTGACTGTTAGTTTCTCTTCTGAGGTGTGTGTTTGTCAATATATAATCATGACATCATGACATCCTTGATTTGTATGTCCTAAAGGCAGTGAGGACAGTGTATAGGAGGTGGTACTACTTGACCCTCTAGTGATCCCTCATTTAGTTCCATCTATGGAACCACCTATTATTCCTGATTTGGGAACTAAATCCTAGTTCATTAAAGGATTTTTTTCATATGATAAAAAATATAAAAGGTTTCACTCTACCTACCCTGACTATATAAGAGTTGAATAGGGAGTTCCAAGAGCAATATCCTCCCACCATCTTAGTGGATGGTGGAACACATGTTGTTCATACCTTGAGGCTATGAATACTATTTTTGAGCATCTGGAGTGTAACAGCCCGAGATTTTATGAAAAATATTCTTTTTAATTTTATTAATGTATTGTGTTGTACGCTACACCAAAAGGAGCTTTCACAACACGCATCCTTGACTTTCCTTCCATTACACGCAATCGCGACCTTCCACAATAGCGTGTGTTGTACGCAACACCAAGTTTCGCTAAACAACGATATGCTATTAAGATATTATTAAAACTAGCCGTTATGAATAGTAATAACCACTTTTTAAATTTTAGAAATTTTAGCTCTCAAAATGGACTTCATTTTTGGATTCGGAGTATCGAATTTAGCCTAAGGTGAAATTTTGGTACATTTCAGATAACTTCCATATTCTGATGAATATTGAAAATTACTAAATTATAATTAAAAACAACTTTTTTAATCGAAATAATTAATAGAGATAAATTATTAATATGAGTGGTTTTAAAGTATATTTAGAATATATTTTTACAATTTAATACAATTTTGGTCATTGGTTGTAATTTCACATTTAAACCAGACATAATCAAGTGTCAATCTTTTGATATATTTTGTTTCCTAAAAACACACTATTTATTTTAACAGCGGGATTTAATTATAAAATTAATTAATGCAACTTCTATGTTATGAATTTGTTAAAATAGATTTCATTTTTGAATTCGGAATATGAAATATAGCTTAGGATGAAATTTTGGCATTGTTCTGAAAAACATCAATTTTTGATGAATAGTGAAACTACTAAGTGGTAGTTAAAAAAACTGAATTTTTCATAAAACTTAATTTTACCGCTTCTGTGAATGGAATTTCAAAAATCCGAGAGACACGGTTGATGTCAGTAAGTAAAATGTGGTTCAATGAGATGAAAATAATTTTTGGTGAATAGTAACTTTTTACTTTTTTTACCACGGTTAATAGTAAATAGGGTAACTAAGGGTAAATATGATATTACTATTACCCTAACACATGTCCTAATTCTATTGGATAAGTGTAATTCGACCAAAAACAACCTTATGAATATAATATGACCATTTAGGTCCACTTGGATTAGATTATGACATTTAATATTATTTTATTTAATGAATAGTTAAAATAGTTAAAATCAAAGTTTAATAACTAAAACCTTTTTAATATGGGGTTATACATAAGATAAATTCGACTATAAATATTAATTAGAAAGCTAAAAAGATTTCCTACATAAGGATATTTTATTTATAATTTTTAGACTTTAAATAAATTAATTTATGTATGACACAACGATGATGCAGTAATTACCCTTTTAAGGAAATATTACATTAATAGATGTTATAAATTCTCAAATGAATGTAATTTGAGACTTTTTATGAATTCCAATAATTTTATAGGTTACTATGATATATTAGTGTTGATTTAATCAACTTGGTTTGAACATATAATTCTGTTATGACTTTCACAAAAATCATATATCAAATAGTGTCAAAATTGACACAAAATAGTTTTTAAATCAAATATTATATTATTAATTGTTATTTTATTCCTAAAAATCTAAGGTTCGGTCAAATGACTTAGATAAGGATATATATATTAATAATAAACAATTTGGGGTTCGTTTGGCATGTTATAGTAAGTGTACTAACCATATAGTGAAAGAAAACAAAAAGACACGGTAAAAGTTAAATTATTTAACTTAGAGTTAAATCTAATTGATAAGGTTAAAATAATACCCTAAACTTGTCTAAATCCTATTGGATGATAGGATTTATACCCATACCCACTTTAGCTTCGAAATAAGACCCTTTGGAACCATTATAAACCGATTTTGACTTTTATATAAAATAATATTTTGAGATATTCCTAAGGTGCCCCTCTCCTCCCCTATAAAAGGACACCTCCTCCCCCTCCTCCACACACCAATTTGAGCACTCAAGCTCGGCCAACCCTGACAAAATCTCTTCTCCACTTCCATAGAAACATCCTAGAGGTTCTGGTCTTCTTCAAAGACTAATTTTAGTGCCCTAAGAGGAGGTCTCAAAGAGGCGCTTCAAAGAAGAGGTAATTACCGTTACCAATTCTTTCATCTTTATTTCTTCTTCCACTTCTTCTTCTTAGGTTGTTTCATTATGAAGTAATAACATCAGTATCACTCATATACTGATATGTTATTATAAGTATGAAACAACCCTATTTCACCATCTATCCATCCTACAGAAAAAGAAATCACCGCGCGTGCGTACGTACGGAATACCGTCTCCACGCCGTGGTGTAATCTATTTTCCACCACCACCTTACAAGGATGGGTATAATGGTGTAATGAGTAACTATTAATGATTATTATAAAGTAATATTGATACAGAAATAATATACATATACTCCAATACAATTCCACGATCATAGGAATGATATCATCACTCGTGCGTACGTACGGAATACCGTCTCCACGATGTGATGCGACTCGTTCTACATGATCATCATTACATAGTAATTATATAAATGAATTGAATGAATAAATATGATATATGTTACACTAATACCATTCTGGATATAAGGTATCTATAACCTTAAAAGAAGAATAAGAATTTATTCGACAAAACACGCATAAGAACAAAAGGCAATAAAGACCCGAGTAACAAGTAACAATGAAATATTACTAATAAGAAGCTATGAATATGACCATATATGATATCATATCAATATGTATGATTCTGGAATAAGTCAATAACATTATTTAAACCATTATACAGGAGCTTCGGACACATACAAAGCAAATCGGACCTAAGGTAAGGGAAATATCACAATCTCATTTTTATCCGAGATTGTTTATTCGTAAGTATTTACTGGGGTGTATTTTATCATCCACATCCATGTTTCATCAATATGTCATATTATTTCCATCCACCTACAATTGTTTAAATCCATTTTTACCCTTTGGTGAGTTTTTAGTAATATGTATGAAAGTAATCTTTTGTCGTTTTTCATACGAGGTACTTTTTGACTTTTCCGACAAAAGTATGAAGAATGTTTTTTTTAACTTATACGGCATGAATGGATTTCTAAAACATTATTTCCAAGAAGATTCCTTTAAAAGTTTTCAAGTTTATTTTTAATCAACTTCTTTTATTTTATAATTGTATGACATGTTAAGAAAAGAAAAGTGTTTTTGAAGAAGAAAGGATATTTTCCTCAAGAATGGAGTTCAAGTGTTTTATCAAAATTATTTTCCATCTAAGATAATAAAGGGTTCTGTTTTTATCCCCATTATTAAATTGATTTGATTATGTTGTGAGGGAATTATTTTTATGAAGTCATTTACCTTATATGATTTGTTTTATGATGTCATGATGTTTCAAGAATCCCATTTTTGTTACATGTGTTATGCGATGATGTATGATTTATGATTATGTGGCACACATAAGAAAGGATTCATTATAAGATGGGTGGGACCTATATCTCCCTCCAATGCATTGGGTAAAGATTTTATATCTCATGAGATAGACATGGCTGAAATGGTAGGTTATACCGGTTCAGTGAAACAGGACTGAAACGAGGGTTACTCGATTCAGAAAGGGACTTTGTCCACTAAGATAGTCTTGGAAATGAGTCTTGACTAACAAGAAATGATTCTCTATGATTATGTGTGTATGCCACAAAGTTTCATGTTTTAAGTTATGATTATTGGGATTTCATTTCACTGCCATGATTTATCCCAGGTTATGATATTATGAGCTCTTTTGCAGGTTAAGATTTCCAAAAGCTATGTTCTTATGTATATGATGTGATGGATATTTCTTTTGTTTACCCTTACTGAGCATTTGAGCTCACCCTTTTATGTTTTCTTTTCCCCAGGATATAAAGAAAGGTTTTAGGTATAAAAAAAAGAAGATCTTTATGGGAGATGTTGAAGATCTTTCACCACGATTAGAAGATTATGTTCCGAGTTTCCAAAGACACTAAACTATTACGATCCTTGTGTGTTTGTGTTTTTTTTTGTTATGTACTAAGTATTCCTCAAAAGTAATGTAATGTCCATGTACATTAAGCTTCGGGTCTCTACAGTTGGTATCAGAGGAAAGGTTTAGTCAACCTTTGGAAACTAGGATGCGAAAACGTTAGTGAGATCCCTAGAGATATTTCTACGGTATGTCTAGGGATGTCCCTAAGGTTAAGTATACGTATAGGTTATAGTACTAGAACTACGCTAACGATCATAGAATTAAACCTAAGATGTTAGATATTGAAGGTACTTCCCCTTTATTATGTTGTTTTCCCTAGCATGATTTTTGCCTCTCACACTATTCTTTTTGGGTTTTAGACGATGGCTGGAACCCGAAGGAACCGTGTTGATCAATGCAATGGACAATGCAATGATTGTCCTCCTGAACAAACAAATGTTATGGGAGATGGAGTGCAAAATCTTATTGATATACTTACACAAGCTATGAATCATTCTGGACTTCCAAATGAGCAGAGAAGGGAACAATATTCTATTGAGTCCTTCATGAGGCAACGTCCACCTTCTTTCAGTGGGTCTTCTGATCCACTTGTTGCTGAACAATGGATCAGTACCACTGAAAATATATTTTCAGTTCTTCAATGTTCTGAACATGAGAAAGTCATCTTAGCAGTATATCGTTTGGAAGGTGAAGCTGATCAATGGTGGAATCTTATCAAGAATACGAGGCAAAGAGATGAAATTGATTCCATGGAATGGGACGAGTTCAAGAACTTGTTTTTCAGTAAGTACTTCCCTTGTATTCTTCGAACGAAGATGGAAAAGGAGTTTCTTGAGCTGAAACAGAAGGATGATGAATCTGTTGGTATATACGAAGCGAATTTTACAAGACTTGCAAGGTATGCATCTGTCATTATCATCCAACCTGAAAGTAAAGTTGATCGATTTTTTAGTGGCTTAAAACCAAGTCTTCGAAGGGAATTAGCTATAAGAGACTTCAGTAGCTATGAAGAACTTGTGCGTTGTGCTATCAAGGTAGAAATGGAAGTTGGTGTTACATATCCATCTCATGGTTTTGAAAAGAAACGAAAGATGGAGTTCAAGGAGAAATCTCAGAATAATGGTGAAAAGAAAATGAATGTTTCCTTATGCTCAAAGTGTGGAAAGAAGCATGGTGGAGATTGTCTTAAAGGGACTAGAAAATGTTTTAAGTGTGGGAAAGAAGGTCATCGAGCAGCTGAGTGTCGAAGTAATGGAAAAAGGGTTTCTAATGATGTGAATAAAGCAAACACTGTAGAGAACGCACCACCAACACTTCAATGCTTCAAGTGCAAGGAAATGGGGCATTATGCTAATAATTGCCCAAATCCAATGGTTAGTGATGATCAACATGAGAAACCACTGAAGGCAAAGGACAAAGGGAAGTCACATGCGATCACTATTGGTGATGTTGAATATGACAACAATGTGGTGGAATGATTAAGAGTTTATGTAATGGGATTCCAAAATAATGTTGTATCATAAAGTATTGGAATATTTATGTATTGGTCTAATGGGGTATTCAAAGTGATTGAGATATTTTTGGAAATAAGATGATATGAGAATAATGAAGGGAAAATGAGAAAACGAAATGTTTAACAGTATTCATGAGCTCATGATTGATATAAGGACTAAGTGATATCATGGTTTGATTATAAAGAATTTTGAGGATTTTGGTATGTGGAAAGTGTTAACTTTTAACTTCATTCATGTTTTCACTAAGGTTCAATGGGTATTCAAGAGAATACATGATTACGGACTTTGAATGTTTAGAATGTGACCAACAAGACATATCTTATGATATATGGGGATCAACGATGGTATTAAATCTCTGGTAATCATTTTAACTATGTTATGAAAGTGGACTGCAGTATTATGGATAAGCCTAAAGAAGTTCTTTTTTTGATATTATTGATAGGATGTTATAGTAATGTAGTTTTAGAAAAAGGACAACCTGCAGGACGGGCGACAGCCCATCGCGTCGGACAAGGCTATGGGAATCGAACCCATAACCGAAGTGTGACTGGCCTTTATCGCCTACCACTGGCCTACAGGAAGTCCCTGTTTAGTAGAAACTAGTTTTATTATATTAAGCAGTATGATATATGAAGTATAAGTCCATTTTAGGAACCATATGTGATTAATCTCACTATAGATCGACTTATGTATATAATTTTTGCTAACCTTTTGTTTGAGACAAATGGAATGACCCGTCATTCTATCACATGATCTGCTAACACTTCACGAATAACAAATTCAACTTCATTTATTTAAGAGATAAAGTGGAAATTGTTCAAGGCATGAACAACAGTGAGATTGTACCAAAATAATGAAAGTATTTATTCTAATTCAAATTTTCAACTTTAGGGAAATGATCTTGAAAACCAAAAATGTTGTCCTAGTGATCTTATACCTGATGAATCGGATGGTACCTTAGATCGTCACAAATTTATGGATTTGTGATTATTGGCTTTTCCATAGCCATGTTCTCTACCACTCTCCATCAGAACATGATGGTTAAATTTCTCTTCCATATCCATATTTTCACCTATGTGGAAACCCAGTGATTAGTTTATTTGGGTAATCGTTACATTTCATACTTTAGTTTTTAAAGCCATGTTTTGGTATTCCTTTTTACGATGTGGGTTTCTATTAAAGAAACTTTAGAATAGTAAACCATTTATAACCACGACGAATTTCGAGGGCGAAATTCATTTTAAGGGGGGTAGAATGTAACAGCCCGAGATTTTATGAAAAATATTCTTTTTAATTTTATTAATGTATTTTGTTGTACGCTACACCAAAAGGAGCTTTCACAACACGCATCCTTGACTTTCCTTCCATTACATGCAATCGCGACCTTCCACAATAGCGTGTGTTGTATGCAACACCAAGTTTCGCTAAACAACGATATGCTATTAAGATATTATTAAAACTAGCCGTTATGAATAGTAATAACCACTTTTTAAATTTTAGAAATTTTAGCTCTCAAAATGGACTTCATTTTTGGATTCGGAGTATCGAATTTAGCCTAAGGTGAAATTTTGGTACATTTCGGATAACTTCCATATTCTGATGAATATTGAAAATTACTAAATTATAATTAAAAACAACTTTTTTAATCGAAATAATTAATAGAGATAAATTATTAATTTGAGTGGTTTTAAATTATATTTAGAATATATTTTTACAATTTAATACAATGTTGGTCATTGGTTGTAATTTCACATTTAAACCAGACATAATCAAGTGTCAATCTTTTGATATATTTTGTTTCCTAAAAACACGCTATTTATTTTAACAGCGTGATTTAATTATAAAATTAATTAATGCAACTTCTATGTTATGAATTTGGTAAAATATATTTCATTTTTGAATTCGGAATATGAAATATAGCTTAGGATGAAATTTTGGCATTGTTCTGAAAAACATCAATTTTTGATGAATAGTGAAACTACTAAGTGGTAGTTAAAAAAACTGAATTTTTCATAAAACATAATTTTACCGCTTCTGTGAATGGAATTTCAAAAATCCGAGAGACACGGTTGATGTCAGTAAGTAAAATGTGGTTCAATGAGATGAAAATAATTTTTGGTGAATAGTAACTTTTTACTTTTTTTACCACAGTTAATAGTAAATAGGGTAACTAAGGGTAAATATGATATTACTATTACCCTAACACATGTCCTAATTCTATTGGATAAGTGTAATTCGACCAAAAACAACCTTATGAATATAATATGACCATTTAGGTCCACTTGGATTAGATTATGACATTTAATATTATTTTATTTAATGAATAGTTAAAATAGTTAAAATCAAAGTTTAATAACTAAAACATTTTTAATATGTGGTTATACATAAGATAAATTCGACTATAAATATTCATTAGAAAGATAAAAATATTTCCTACATAATGATATTTTATTTATAATTTTTAGACTTTAAATAAATTAATTTATGTATGACACAACGATGATGCAGTAATTACCCTTTTAAGGAAATATTACATTAATTGATGTTATAAATTCTCAAATGAATGTAATTTGAGACTTTTTATGAATTCCACTAATTTTATAGGTTACTATGATATATTAGTGTTGATTTAATAAACTTGGTTCGAACATATAATTCTGTTATGACTTTCACAAAAATCATATATCAAATAGTGTCAAAATTGACACAAAATAGTTTTTAAATCAAATATTATATTATTAATTGTTATTTTATTCCTAAAAATCTAAGGTTCGGCCAAATGACTTAGATAAGGATATATATATTAATAATAAACAATTTGGGGTTCTTTTGGCATGTTATAGTAAGTGTACTAACCATATAGTGAAAGAAAACAAAAAGACACGGTAAAAGTTAAAATATTTAACTTAGAGTTAAATCTAATTGATAAGGTTAAAATAATACCCTAAACTTGTCTAAATCCTATTTGATGATAGGATTTCAACCCATCCCCACTTTAGATTCTAAATAAGACCCTTTGGAACCATTATAAACCGATTTTGACTTTAATATAAAATAATATTTTGAGATATTCCTAAGGTGCCCCTCTCCTCCCCTATAAAAGGACACCTCCTCCCCCTCCTCCACACACCAATTTGAGCACTCAAGCTCGGCCAACCCCTGCCAAAATCTCTTCTCCACTTCCCTAGCAACATCCTAGAGGTTGTGGTCTTCCTCAAAGACCAATTTTAGTGCCCTAAGAGGAGGTCTCAAAGAGGCGCTTCAAAGAAGAGGTAATTACCGTTACCAATTCTTTCATCTTTATTTCTTCTTCCACTTCTTCTTCTTAGGTTGTTTCATTATGAATTAATAACATCAGTATCACTCATATACTGATATGTTATTATAAGTATGAAACAACCCTATTTCACCATCTATCCATCCTACGGAAAAAGAAATCACCGCGCGTGCGTACGTACGGAATACTGTCTCCACGCCGTGGTGTAATCTATTTTCCACCACCACCTTACAAGGATGGGTATAATGGTGTAATGAGTAACTATTTATGATTATTATAAAGTAATATTGATACTTAAATAATATACATATACTCCAATACAATTCCACAATCATAGGAATGATATCATCACTCGTGCGTACGTACGGAATACCATCTCCACGATGTGATGCGACTCGTTCTACATGATCATCATTACATAGTAATTATATAAATGAATTGAATGAATAAATATGATATATGTTACACTAATACCATTCTGGATATAAGGTATCTATAACCTTAAAATAAGAATAAGAATTTATTCGACAAAACACGCATAAGAACAAAAGGCAATAAAGACCCGAGTAACAAGTAACAATGAAATATTACTAATAAGAAGCTAAGAATATGACCATATATGATATCATATCAATATGTATGATTCTGGAATAAGTCAATAACATTATTTAAACCATTATACAGGAGCTTCGGACACATACAAAGCAAATCGGACCTAAGGTAAGGGAAATATCACAATCTCATTTTTATCCGAGATTGTTTATTCGTAAGTATTTACTGGGGTGTATTTTATCATCCACATCCATGTTTCATCAATATGTCATATTATTTCCATCCACCTACAATTGTTTAAATCCATTTTTACCCTTTGGTGAGTTTTTAGTAATATGTATGAAAGGAATCTTTTGTCATTTTTCGAACGAGGTACTTTTTGACTTTTCCGACAAAAGTACGAAGAATGTTTTTTTTAACTTATACGGCATGAATGGATTTCTAAAACATTATTTCCAAGAAGATTCCTTTACAAGTTTTAAAGTTTATTTTTAATCAACTTCTTTTAGTTTATAATTGTATGACATGTTAAGAAAAGAAAAGTGTTTTTGAAGAAGAAAGGATATTTTCCTCAAGAATGGAGTTCAAGTGTTTTATCAAAATTATTTTCCATCTAAGATAATAAAGGGTTCTGTTTTTATCCCCATTATTACATTGATTTGATTATGTTGTGAGGGAATTATTTTTATGAAGTCATTTACCTTATATGATTTGTTTTATGATGTCATGATGTTTCAAGAATCCCATTTTTGTTACATGTGTTATGCGATGATGTATGATTTATGATTATGTGGCACACATAAGAAAGGATTAATTATAAGATGGGTGGGACCTATATCTCCCTCCAATGCATTGGGTAAAGATTTTATATCTCATGAGATAGACATGGCTGAAATGGTAGGTTATACCGGTTCAGTGAAACAGGACTGAAACGAGGGTTACTCGATTCAGAAAGGGACTTTGTCCACTAAGATAGTCTTGGCAATGAGTCTTGACTAACAAGAAATGATTATCTATAATTATGTGTGTATGCCACAAAGTTTCATGTTTTAAGTTATGATTATTGGGATTTCATTTCACTGCCATGATTTATCCCAGGTTATGATATTATGAGATCTTTTGCAGGTTAAGATTTCCAAAAGCTATGTTCTTATGTATATGATGTGATGGATATTTCTTTTGTTTACCCTTACTAAGCATTTGAGCTCACCCTTTTATGTTTTCTTTTCCCCAGGATATAAAGAAAGTTTTTAGGTATTAAAAAAAAGAATATCTTTATGGGAGATGTTGAAGATCTTTCACCACGATTAGAAGATTACGTTCCGAGTTTCCAAAGACACTAAACTATTACGATCCTTGTGTGTTTGTGTTTTTTTTTGTTATGTACTAAGTATTCCGCAAAATTAATGTAATTTCCATGTACGTTAAGCTTCGGGTCTCTACATGGAGACACCTTCAAAGTGGAGGGTGAAGCTCAATTCTTATATACATATCAATTCTACCATGAAATGGTGGGATATTATTACCTAGAAATATCAATATATATACATGGTATAGGATAATTTCTAGACGATCTTTGATGACTACTTAGTTTCATAGAATCTATGGGATGACTAGGCTAGTGATTTTAAAAACCTATAGTAGGGAGCCATGTATGCCAAGGAGTATTTTTCTCATTTTAATAAGTTGTAGGTTTTTTATCCTACTTTATCTAGTGATCAACTTATAACCACCAATAAATTAGAGGATTGGATGGTATAGGCCATCTGATCGCATGTCAATGTCTTTTTATTAATGACTATTTCTGAGATAGTTAACTAGGACTTTATTACTTAGAGGAATATGAGGGAAGCCAATGGAGGGAACTAGGGTGGTTCCACACCTAGATCTTTTATATTTTCATCCAGATGGAGAAAGAAATGTTTTAGGGTTTCTTGCATGGTTAACACCCTTCAAGCATCTCAGGAAAACAACATTATTATCTTTCACAAGTGGGAGAAGTAGGGACATAAGAAACCTCAGTGTATACGAGATTCAATGAAATGAATAGACTATTGAAGGATGGGGAATATCCAGTTCCTTTTCTAGGATTTTACATCAGTTCATAGAGAGCAGGGATCTATACCTACCCCACATTCCATAGTGGGGGGATTAGTATCTCTCTTGGAAATTAGTTAGAATACCACCAGTCGTATAGGTTAAGTTTGTGGCCTAAGAAGAGGTAATAAGACTCAAGACTAGAATTTACAATAGATCATGATTTCTTAGGTCACTCAGGCTATGACATAGGGTTGTGGTATATTCCAATTACATACCTTTCATCCAATGCCAGAGGATCATATCACCAAACATTATATTGTTCTAGGTACTATTCTAGTAGCCTCAACATTATTGTCTTCTTTAGTTGACACATGAAAGTAACATTCTTTTATATCTGAGTCAATTATGAAGAGTCTAGTCCTTGAGATTGAGTATTACTTTGGTGTTTGAAACTCGATACCCTGTTAGGTATAAAATTAGAAAGTATTCTCCATTTTATGGATTTTCCCCTTGAGATAAGAATATATGTCTTTATATGGAGTCATTTTATACTAGATATTATGGGTTTTAAATTAATTATCAGGATAGAATGGTCAGTTACCTATCAAGATAATATTGACTATTATCATTGGTGGGTGATGTTTACATCATGAGAGGGTGGTGGATATATTTATAAGGTAGACTGGGATGTTTTTGAAAATTGAGTAGGACCTAGGTAGAAGAGGTTGGGTAGTGTGATAGATCAAATTTCAAGCCTTTTCATGGATTATCAGGTTTTACATCTCGCTATTTTCCCTCATGTGGTGGATCATTATAGGGATGTCTTCTTTGATGAATTTTATGGCTTGCCTCCAGTGTGAGAGGTCAAATTCACTATCAAGATAGTGTCACAAGTGGCACTAGTGTCCATTAATCCTTATAAGATGAAACCTATAGAGCTTATAGAACTTAAAAAATAGTTCAAGGACCTGGAGGATAAAAGCTTTATACAACCAAGCACATCTCCTTGAGGTTCACCATTCCTTTTCTCCATGAATGAAAACATTACCCTCAGGTTGTGTGTGTATTTATGATTTTTGAAATAGATTATGGTAATGAATTGGTATCCACTACCTCGAATAGAAAACATATTTAATCATATATGAGGAGTGATAGTTTCTTTAAAGATTTATTTGAGGTCAGGATATCATTAGGTGCCTATCAAGCCATCAAAAATAACTCTCACATATTTTAGGAGTAGGTATGGTCTATATGAGTACATAGTCATGTCGTTCAGTCTCAAAAACACACCTACAGTTCTTATAGATTAAATAAAATCGGTATTCCGCCCATATCTAGATTAATTCGTTGTAGTCTTTATGGATGACATCTTAATGTATTCACTCTCTCAACATGACCAATCCAACCATCTTGAGATCTTTCTAAATACACTAAAATATCATTAAATATATTCTATATTCAGTCAATTTCTCATTTGTAATGGAAAATTTCATTTCTTGGGTCATATCATCTGAGATAAAAGAGTATCTGTAGCCTTAGAAAATGTGAGAGTTGTAGTTTCCTAGGAGGATCCCAATAAAATCTTTGATATATACAGTTTTTTAGTGATATCCAGATATTTCATATGCTTCATCTAGAATTTATCATTCCTTCATGAACCTCTTATAGGTAATACTAAAACCATTGTGAAATTTTTATGGTTAGATGCATGTGAAATAGACATTGAGGATATGAAGGACTGATTGACTTTTGTTCTGATCATGATTCTTCTAGATCTGAGAAAGAGATATATAGTCTATTATGATGAATTAGGTATTGATTTGGGAGTAGTTATGATGTTGGAAGATAAATCCATGTTGTATGGGTCTCGTCAGCTGAATGGTAAGAATTACCTAATGCATGACCTTGAAGTAAATGGTGTTTTTCAAGATCTACAATGTTTGAGATTTTATTTACTTGGAGAGAATTTTTTGTTATTAAAATATCAAAAAATACTCAAGTGCATATTTACATAACATGATCTGAATATGAGTTAGCATAGATGGGTTGAGTACTAGCAATCCATTTATTTTGAGCTTGACTATATACCTAGAAAAGACACTACTGTAGTTGATGCTCTGAGTTGGAAGACATTAACATAGGCTATTAATGAGGCTAGTAATGAGTGGAAGATCATGGGATTGTTTTTAGATATACATGTTTAGGTTCATAAGGATCATGGTAAGACTATCCCCTCAACCATAGTAGTGACCTCTACCCTTCTCTAATGGGTGAAATGAGGCCACATTCAGATCATGATGGCTCGGACCTCAAGAAACTTATATCATATAGTGATTCATATTATGGTTGGACCATGGATTATGATGAGAATTTATGATTTCATGGGTGTGTTTGGGATACATATGACATTATATAGGAGTTTATGTGGGAAATTCAAGCCTCAATTTGGGTAGTATATCCTACTGTTTCATAGATGTATCGATACTTATGTCACCAATATTGGTGGCTTACTATGAAAGGGAAGATAATATGTTTTATCACTTAGTGTTCCACCTGTCAATAGGTGAAGGGAGAATATAAGTGACTATTAGGACTTTTATAGTTGTTTTTCATTCCCAAGTTGAAATGGGATGATGTTTCTATGGATTTGATGATGTGTTTTCCCAGATCACCTCATTTTGATGATACCATTTGGGTAGTTGTTGATCATTTTAATAAGTTCTCACATTTATTACCTATTCAGTAGATCTTCTTGGTAGATGAGCTAGAGAGGATACACATCAGGGAGGTTATACGAATCCATGGATATCCTATTTATATAAATTTTTACAAGGATGTTCGCTTTACATCTCGATTCTAGAAGGGGTTCCAAAAGGCCTTGGGTGTTAAGGTGCTTTTGAGAACGACTTATCACCCTCATACCAATGGATAGATAAAGAAAATAATTATAGTGTTAGAAGAAATGCTTCGTGCATGTGTCCATGATTTTGAGGGTTCTTAGGAGAAACACATACCACTTGTTTAGTTCTTATACATTAATATATTTTAGGATACCAGCCAGATAGATCCTTATGAATCTTTATATATTAGTCCTTTCTGATCACCTTTATGCTGGTTAAAGGTAGGGTAGGAAGATTTTATTGGAATTCCGCTCATCTAGGAGACATTAGAGTAGGTCTGGTTGATCAGAAAACGCATGATGAAAATTCATCTATGATAGTAGTCATATGAAAATCGATGTCGATGACCACTTGAATTAGAGGTTGATGAAAGGTTTTTCTTGAGATTCTGTCCTAGGTTAGTTCATTAACATATTCAGATTCATGGTAATATTTCACCTCAATTCATCTGACCCTTTCTAGTTTTGACAAGAATCATACTATTGACTTACCAAATAGCAATTCCTCGTAGATATTGTTCTATGAATGACATATTTCATGTATCACAACTTCACCAGTATTATCCTGACCTATCACATGTATTATAAAACTGATGAGGTGGATTTAGATATGGATAATTATTTTGAATAGTATCTAGTGAGTGTTGTAGATCAGAGCATAAAGATACTCTGATGAAGTATAATTACTTTTGTGTAGGTATTATGGAAGCATGGCTAAGAAAAGCATGAGACTTGGGAGTGAGAAGATGATATACAAGCCTAGTGGCTATAACTTTTCTCAGACAGTACCCCTTTACCCTCAGAATTCAAATGAACACATTATCATGACACGTCAAATTAATTATGGTTTTAATATTGATTTATAGTCTAGGGAACACCCTTTGTTGTCTCTCACGGAGCATTGATAGGTTTTGAGTGTGTATTTTTAATAAAAATTACTAAAATAGTTGAAAATAATTTTAAAAATAAAGTGAATAAATTAAAAGGTTTAATAGTTGATAAATAAAAGTGGTGTTTTAGAATTATGAGATACGTAGATCATTTCATGTTCACTACACATATTTTTATGTTCATCATTATGAAAAATATACACATGGTTTAATGGAGTTCTTTGGTTAAGGGTTGTCAATATGTCTACTTTCCTCTTGCCTCTTAAAACGATGATCAAAGAACCACCCCTTGAAACAGTAATCATGTTGTCAAGATTTGGGTATCAAACATAATAAATAAAGGCTACCAAAGCATACTGAAATATTATATATTTGTGATATAAATAGGTCTCTTATCTTATCCAATTGGAACAATACAGGATTCCCACTTGAAATCTCAACCCAATCAGTGTTGAGATAAAAAGTATTCCACTTAATTATAACAAATGAAATGTATTTAGAGGATAAGAACATAAAAGTTAAACATAAGTGAAATATTTATCACACAAATTACAGAAAATCAATAGAACTTAAAGTGATGGAACTCCCTCCTATGTTTTTTTAGCTCCCTCAAAATGATCGTCCACCATTTAGCTCGCCATCGAGAGGAGGAGGAGGCTTGGGTGGAACTCCTTCTTCATCCTTGATACCCCTATGAGGATAGGGGCCTCCAAAACTTCTATGAGGATGATTATACTCCCTTGGGACTCAAAAATTGCAAGTATCGGCTCTTGGTTCGAACTCCCCTAATGAGGTACCCATGTTTCTCTTTTATAACAAAAATGGGAAGTGGTTTTGGGCACACATATTTTGTAAAACCATTTTCACATTGTTTTTTTCCTATATAAAGTCTTTAATATCTTTAGAAAAAAACTAAAAAATTATTTCCCCACATCTTGTATATCCCTACAAAAGTTTTGGATTGATTTGGACACCTACAACATATGATACGGATATCACACGACACACAACTTTTGACTCCGTGAAGATTCAGTGGTCTTGAAAAATCAATTCGGTTGGGCTCCTTAATGGCCAAATGGGGCTTGGGTGTCTTCATAATAGTTGTATACAATTGAATTTTGGACCCTCCCAAAATATATCAGCCCCTTTATATGCACGTAGGTTTCATAATATACACAACAGTGGACTTGTTTTCATGGAACCCATGCAGTTTTAGACCATTTGCTTTCTTGATCATCTCTAAGGCCTCAAATCACCTCCGCTAGCAATGGAATCATCAAAAAAAGTAACATTCCACTTTTTAAAAGTGATAAAAATAAAATAAATGATTAAAAAATGGACTGAAATTTTTTATTAATTTTATAATTTTTAATATAAAATAAGTTTAGCATAGTGGTGTAAGGGTGAAAATTAAATAGTGAATCCTGGTGTGATCACACCCCCACACATAAACATTTTCGCTCCTGGGAAAAGTTACATTTTCAGAAATTATGCATGTATATATTACCAACATCATTAAGATTTAAGATTTTAGGAAATATTAATTCATTAAAGTATTGTGATCAATTCAAAAACCACACCAAGGGGTTATTCCTAGTGATAATGGAAATAGATGCCTCATAAATCCTATCATAGTGAAATTCAAAGAGATTCATGATACCAAATTGATCAAGGAATTAAGAATTCAACCATGCCACTAACTCTCTATTTGTGTGTGTAAAAACCATTCCATGCTATTCTTTCCACTTTCTATCCAATAAATATATGTTATTTTAACATTTTTCATCTTAAAAGAGTTTGTCCACCAAACCTGCCCTACATCCTTTGTAATCATATTTCAAGACCCACTCACTAAAGTATTTCGAGAAGTCAAACCATAAGCTCCTGACCCAGATATCCTCATATGTTTCACATTTCATCACTCCCCTTGTTTATTATTTTTTTCAGAAGTTTCTTTTGGAACAAATCTCACACTCATCTATCAACCCTTGTTTGATCTCTACATGACACTAATTGTAATAGTTATAAAAAGATCAAAGGTTGAGGAGGAGTGGTTTTTTTCATCCCAAGACACAACCCAATTTTGTTTTTATTTTTTTATTTTGAGGGTGTACAATAGTCAGATATCAGGTACACACACCTAGAGTTCATCATTTTGATAAAATAGTTAACAAGATCACGGGGTGAATCTTCAACTGGAAGAATCACCTTCTCTCTTTTGCAGGCCACGTCACGCTTATGAATAATGTTTTAGTTTCCATTCCCATGCATGTTATTTTACATTGAAGTTACCTAAAGTCGTTATCACCAATTTGGAAAGGATTATGATTTCTTTTGTCTGGGATAGGCAAATGGAAGGAAGGTATCATTGGGATTCCCATGAGCGCATGTTAAGGCCAATCTAGGAAGGTGGAATCAACTTGAGGAGCATCCATGATACGATGTAGGGGATTCATGCAAAACTTCCATGGGAGGCTTTGGAGGGACACACATTGTGCGGAAGGTCCATGCAAGGAAGATATGGCCATGACTTGGGATTGCAGAGACCCCATCCTTCCATGTCATGGAAGTTGATCCATCCCCATGTTGATACATCATTCGAAGTGGATGGTGGGCAAGGGTGACCTGAATTTCTGGCTTCACGATTGGGGCGCTGGCTATCTCTGGTTTCCAGGTTGTCCATCTCCTTCCATTTCTTTTCGTGAGGCAGGTCATCACCCCATATTTCACCAGGAAACTCTGAATGAGAACAAGTAGGAGGTCTTTAGTGATATTGTGCCTAGTGACGAGGTGGATGCTATGATCTTCATGGCCTCTTCTTCATGTGTGTTTTCTGTAAAAAAGTATCACCAGGTGAGGATGACTACAAATAGGAGCGACTAGTGGGGGGAAATGTTGTGGTGTAAGGAAGTTCCCTCGAAATTTAACATCCAGCATTGGCATATGCGGAAGAATGTACTTCCCTCAGACGATAGGGTCAAAAGTCTTAGCATTAGTATGGCCTCAAGGTGCTAGTGATGCACCCATCCTCAATAGGAAATGATCAGCCATATATTTATGGGTAGTGACTGGGCTAGAAGGATTTGGCATACTTCAGTTTTTTCACTTGGAGTGGGGCTCAGTGATGCTATTCTAGAGAACCCCCTTTCAACTTGGCTCACGGGGCTGGGTGTTCAATGGGCTGAATGGTTTGGCCAGGTGCTGATTATTATGGTCGGTTGATGGACACTATGGAAGGCTAGGAATGAGGCTCTCCATGATAACACCCCATGCACAATCATGAGCATCACTTTCAAGATGAGGAACACTCTTCTAGATCTGGTTGGTTTGTGCAAGGGATGCTTGGGTGCTCCCTCAATCAGAAGGTTCAGTTTGGATTCAGGGTCTCCATTACAGGGCGGAGGGCGAGGGCAGGGGAAATGGGTGCGGTGGCATTCTCCAAGGGAGGGCTTCAAGATCAATACAAATGGATCTCTTCTTAACCGAATGATGTGAGGAGGAGGATTTGTTCGGGATCAAAGGGGTCTATTATAGCAGCCTTCTCATCTGGTTTTGTTGTGGGGGATGCTTTGCAGGAAGAGACATTGGCGATGGTCACCGGGTTGGATCTCTGCAAGTAAAGATGCATCAGTCTTGAAGAGGTGGAGACCGACTCCCTTACTCTTTTTAATGCTCTCTTAAATAAATCCAGGTGTCTATGAAACATCGCATACTACATCAGGAAGTGTAATTTTCTTCTGGGCAATAGTTCATGTATCTCTCACAAGTGGCGGGAGGGGAATATGATGGCAGACTTCTTAGCCTCTAAGACTCCCTCGAACCATAGCATATCCTACTTTCTGAGCTTGGGTTTCCTTCCCCGTGAGGGGGTCCAATTTGTGTTTAATGACGTTCTTGGACTCCATTACTTTAGACCACCTTAATTCTAAGTCTTGTTCGGTCCTTTCCTTGTACTTTTGAAAATCAATAAAATGGTTGTTTTTAGGTCAAAGGAGAAAAAGAGAAGAAAGAAGAAAGACAATAAAAATCCTAATGAATAGAAAAAGATAGGGAAAAGTGAAAATACCATAAATAAGGACAAAAGGAGAATATTGAAAATGACAATTAAAATCCTAATGAACTCAACAAGATGGGGACAAGTGAAAATACCATAAAGAAGGAAAAAAAGAGAAGAAAGAAAAAAGACGATGAAAATTCCTAACTAACCCAGGAATATACCAATCCCCCCCATACCTAGTGTGTATTGTGTTCTAATTGTGATAAAGTAGAATTTGGGAAGGTAGGATAAAACCTAGTGGGTGGAATTGGTATGTTGCTTCTTGAATATGGAGTTCCACTATTAGGAACATTGGAAGGGCTTTGTAGAATTGCTTTAGCCGCTTCCCCTTGATAGTGAAGGTTTTCTTAGTTTCTTCATTTTGAACCTGAACAACACTAAATAGAGATACATTAGTTACTGTGTATATTCCAAAACAACAGGAACGAAGCTTAACTGGATGCAACTTCACCCTTGCACTGTAATGAAGGACCTTCTGGGAAATTTGGAACTGACTATGAAGGATGATATGGTCATGGGAAGCCTTGGTTTGCTTCTTATAAATCCTGGAGTTCTCATATAAATCTCTGTGTGTTTCCTCCATCTCGTGAATCTATAACTTCATCTAAGAACTTGCACCAAATAGGTTAGAATTTCATTGTTTAATGGCCTAGTAGGCCCAGTGCTCAATCTAAATAGAGAGGTGACAACATTTTCCAAAAACAAGACTATAAGGTGACATTCCGATGTGAGTTTTAAAGGCAGTACGGTAAGCCCATAATGAATCATATATTTTAAGACTCCGATATTTTCTATTGGGTTGAACTATTTTTTCAATAATTGTTTTATGTCTCTATTTGACACCTCGGCTTGACCATTGGTCTGTGGGTGGTATGTAGTAGGGACTTGATGACTGACCCCATACTGATGCAAAACTGATTGCATTGTTCAATTGAATAAATGAGAACCCTAGTCACTGATGATGAACCTAGGTAATCAAAACCTACAAAAGATCAGAGTTCTCAAAAATTCCACAACTCTTTTGGAATCATCTGTCCTTATGGATCGTGCCTCTACAGATTTTGACACATAATCGACCACCAGAAAAATGTACAAGTTTCCAAAGGAATTGGTAAGTGGACCCATAAATTCAATTCTCCAAACATCAAAAATGTCATGAATGATAAACGGTTGTTATGGAAATTAATTTCTTTTAGAGACATTCCATATTCTTTGACAATGAGGAAAAGATTTGAAAAATTCATTAGCATCCCAAAAAAGTGTTGGTCAAAAGAGACCAGAATGAAGGACCTTGCGAGTAGTCCGTTGGGGACCAAAGTGGCCCCTACAAGCAAGAGTCTGGAAGAATCTAAGGATAGAATGAAACTCACTATCGGGAACACAATGCATAAGGACCTGATCACAACATGTGATCCATAGGTAGGTTTCATCCAAAATGTACCAAATAGACTCATGTTTTAGACAAATGGATTGGTTGTTTTTGAAATCAGTAGGAATGCAAGATGTTTCAAAATAATTTACAATTTCATCATACCAAGGAATAACATCTTGAACTCGGTGCAATTGCTCATCCGGAAACATGTCATTTATGGGAATACAGGGGGATGAGTCAATGTCTGAGGATGAGAGGATCCTACTAATATCATTATCCACCATATTCTCTGCTCCTTTTTTATCTCTAATTTCTAGTTTTAATTCCTGAAGAAGGTGCATCCAACAAATGAGACGTGGTTTGGCTTCCAGTTTCTTAAGGATATGTTAGAGGGCTTCATGGTCGGAAAATACAATGACTCTGGACCCTAAAAGATACGACCCAAATTTACCCAAGGAAAAAACTATAGAATGTAATTCTTTTTTAGTTGTGGTGTTGTTTTCTTGGGTAGGGTCCAATGTATGTGATTCATATGCTATGATATGTGTAGATCGGTCGACCCTTTGTGACAAGACTACCCCAACTACATAGTTTGAGGCATCACACATGAGCTCAAATGGTAAATCCCACCGAGGTGGTTGGATTACTGGGTGGGATGTGAGACTCCATTTTAACATATTAAAAGCTTCATCACATTCATTATAAAAACAAATTATTTTTCTTTTTGGAGTAATAGGGAGAGGGGGAGTGCAATTTTACTAAAGTCACGAATGAAATGATGGTAAAATACAGCATAACCTAGTAAAGATTATACATATCATACATTTTTTGGGAATGGTATGGAAGAAATGACAACCAATTTTGATTTATCTACTTGGATACCATCCCAAAAAATTACATGTCCCAAAACAAAACCTTTTCACACCATGAAATGGAATTTCTCATATTTTTATACAATATTCGTTTCAATATAGCAACGTAGGACAGAAATAAGACTACTCAAACATTCATCAAAATAGGATCTATATACAGTGAAATCATCCATGAAAATGTCCATGCAATTCTCCAGGTAATCTGAAAAAAATACTAATCATGCATCACTAGAAAGTACCTGGAGCATTGCACAGACCAAATGGAATCCTCATATATGCAAATGTGCCAAAGGGGCAAGTTAAGGTCGTCATTTCCTAGTCCTTCAGGGAAATATAGATCTGAAAGTATCCAGAATACCCATCAAGGAAATAGTAGTGGGAATTAACCACTGGCCTCTCTAGCATTTGGTCAATGAATGGTAAAGGGAAATGATCATTCCTAGTGTGTTGGTTTATTCAGTGATAGTCTATACAGACACGCCAACTATTCTGCACACGAGTTAGAACCAATTCATTGTTTTTATTTTTGATTACTGTAAGGCCAGTTTTTTTAGGAACTACTTTAATGGGACTAACCCATTGGCTATCATAGATTGGTTAAATGATTCTAGTAGCTAATAATTTTTTTACCTCATTTTTTACAACTTTTATGAGGTTTGGGTTCAGTCAACATTGTGCATACCTCACTAGTTTAGCCTCATTATTTAACAATATATGATGTGTACAAATTTATGGGCTAATGCCAGGAATGTTAACAAGTTTCCATCCAAAATATTGTTTATAATCCCTCAAAAGTTCAAGTAGTCGCAATTCATGCTCAGGAGGGAGTGAACTAGCAATGATGATGGGTATCACTACTAGAAAAGAAGGTTATAACAATGGTTCTAAACCATTGGTATAGGCTGGAAAACCGTTGGTATAGGCTATACCAACGATTTTCCAAACTGTTGGGTAGTAAGCCGTGAGGAAAGCCTTATACCAATGGTTTGATCTAAATCGTTGGTATATTGTTTTATTAAATTTCTCCCAATGTATACCAATAGGTTCTAACCATTGGTACTACATTTTTTTGAGAATTATTATACCATCGGTTTTCAACCGTTGGTAATGTGATTTTCCAGAACACCTATACCAACGGTTTAGAACCGTTGGTATTGTGTTTTTCCAGAATTCCAGAACACCTATACCAATGGTCTAGAACCGTTGGTATAGTGTTTTTACAGAATTCCAGAACACCTATACCAACGTTTTAGAACCGTTGGTATAGTGTTTTTCCAGAATTCCAGCACTCTTATACCAATGGTTTAAAACCGTTGGTATTGAGTTTTTCCAGAACTGCTGCACAACAGCCCCCTCCAGTAGCCCCTCCACTATACACCTACATAAAAAATATCACAAAAACCACATACAGACTTAAAATAGTATAAAAAACACCTAAAATAGCACACAAAAAACACATAAAACCATCAAACTCTTCCAACCATGTCATGTACTAAAATTCCCAATTTTAATCTTCATATGACAACAGTCATCCTATAGTAATTCACCTCACCCCTGCACAACCCCCCAACCATCACAACCCCCCACCTCCCCATAAAATTCTAATAGGCAGAATAGTACGAGAAATACATATTAGAGTTGAATAAGAGTTTGAAATAGGCTCATATCCCTTTTTTTCTGATCCTAGATTTGAGTATGTAATGATTTGTGATGAATTTTTCATTGAACTTGTATTGTTTATAATATATGGTGAAAATGTATTTTCTTAGGAGTATCTTCACTTATGACCCCATGAGTGAAACTAACCAACTCATGAAAAAGAGTTTGCGACTATCGTTGATGAGTGTAAATTTCTGTTGTATTCACTTAAAATGATGTCATTTTCAAACAAAATAGAGACATTGAGCGGTGTTGTCCACACTGCGCCTCATATTGAGGTGGGGTTGACTCGTACACGTCACATATGACCCATGGATCATTTTCCTAAAGTTTCAAAAGAATCTGAATGCATTTGGTCGGTTTTCCGTATGCCAGTAGTTGTTTTCACTTAAAATTTTATCCATTTCAAATAAAAGTGAGACAGTGTGAGTGGTATCGGCCACACCGTGCCTTATATTGAGGCGGGGTTGACTCGTAAACATCAAAAATGACCCATGGATACTTTTCCTAAAGTACCACCAGAATCCGAATGTGTTTGGTTCATTTTCCGTATGTCAGTTGTTGTTTTGACTTAAACTATTATCCATTTCAAAGAAAAGTGAGACACTTTGAGTGGTGCCGGCCACACCGCACCTCGGATTGAGGTGGGGTTGACTGGTACATGTCACAAATGACCCATGGATCGTTTTCCTAAAGTATCAACACAATCCAAGTGTGTTTTGTCAGTTTTCCGCATGCCGTTTATTTTACTTAAAAGCGCATCCATTTTAAACAAAAGAAAGACACTTCGAGTGGTACCAGCCACACCGGCCCTCGGATTGAGGTGGGGTTTACTCATACATGTCAAAAATGACCCATGGAAACCTGTCCTAAAGTATCAATAGAATCCAAATGCGTTTGGTCGGTTTTCCATATGTCGGTTGTTGTTTTCACTTAAAATCTTGTCCATTTCAAATAAAAGTGAGACAGTTTGAGTGGTACCGGCCACACCGTGCCTCAGATTGAGGCGGGGTTGACTCTTTCACTTTAAAAATTACCCATGGATACTTTTCCTAAAGTATCAAGAGAATATGAATGCGTTTGGTCCATTTTCCGTATGTCAGTTGTTGTTTTGACTTAAATTGTTGTCCTTTTCAAAGAAAAGTGAGACACTTTGAGTGGTGTCGGCCACACCGTGCCTCAGATTGAGGCAGGGTTGACTCTTACACGTCACAAATGACTCATGGATCATTTTCCTAATGTATCAACATAATCTGAATGCATTTGGTCAGTTTTCCGTATGTCGTTTATTTTACTTAAAAGAACATCCATTTTAAACAAAAGAAAGACACTTTGAGCGGTTCCGTCCACACCACACCTCAGATTGAGGCAGAGTTGACTCGTACACATCACATATGACTCATGGATCGTTTTCCTAAAGTTTCAACATA
Organism: Viscum album; assembly: GCA_963277665.1. Taxonomy (NCBI): domain Eukaryota; kingdom Viridiplantae; phylum Streptophyta; class Magnoliopsida; order Santalales; family Viscaceae; genus Viscum; species Viscum album. The sequence continues at coordinate 2,040,775,690 of OY728142.1, read as the reverse complement.
ATCTGAATGCGTTTGGTCAGTTTTCTGTATGTCAGTATTTGTTTTCACTTAATATCCTGTCCATTTCAAATAAAAGTGAGACAGTTTGAGTGGTACCGGCCACACCATGCCTCATATTGAGGCGGGGTTGACTCATAAACGTCACAAATGACCCATGCATACTTTTCCTAAAGTATCAATAGAATCCAAATTCATTTGGTCCGTTTTTCGTATGTCAGTTGTTGTTTTGACTTAAACTGTTGTCTATTTCATAGAAAAGTGAGACACTATGAGTGGTTCCGGCCACACCATGCCCCGGATTTAGGTGAGGTTGACTCGTAAACATCACAAATTACCCATGGATTGTTTTCCTAAAGTATTAACACAATCCTAATTCATTTGTTTGGTTTTCCATATGTCGTTTATTTTACTTAAAAGTGAATCCATTTTAAACAAAATAAATACACTTTGAGTAGTACTGGCTACACTGGCTCTCAGATTGAGGTGTGGTTGACTCATACATGTCACAAATGTCCCATGGAAAATTTTCCTAAAGTATCAATAGAATATGAATGCGTTTGTTCGGTTTTCCGTATGTCGGTTGTTGTTTTCACTTAAAATCCTGTCCATTTCAAATAAAAGTGAGACAGTTGGAGTGGTACCGGCCACACTGTGCCTCAGATTGAGGCTGGGTTGACTATTACACATAAAAAATGACCCATGGATACTTTTCCTAAAGTATCAATAGAATCCAAATGCGTTTGGTCCATTTTTCGTATGTCAGTTGTTCTTTTGACTTAAATTGTTGCCCATTTCAAAGAAAAGTGAGACACTTTGAGTGGTGCCAGCCACACCGCGCCTCAGATTGAGGAGGGGTTGACTCGTACACATCAAAAATGACCCATGGATCGTTTCCTAAATTATCAACACAATTAAAATGTGTTTGGTCAGTTTTTCGTATGTTGTTTATTTTACTTAAAATTGCATCCATTATAAACAAAAGAAAGACACTTTGAGTGGTACTGGCCACACCAGCCCCCGGATTGAGGCAGAGTTGACTCGTACACATCACAAATGACCCATGGAAACTTTTCCTAAAGTATCAACAGAATCCGAATGCGTTTAGTCAGTTTTCCGTATGCCGGTTGTTGTTTTCAGTAAAAATCTTGTCCATTCCAAATAAAAGTGAGACACTTCGAGTGATACCAGCCACACTGTGCCTCAGATTGTGGCGGGGTTGAATCATACACATCCCAAATGACCCATGGATACTTTTTCTAAAGTCTCAACAGAATCCGAATGTGTTTGGTTCTTTTTTCGTATGTTAGTTGTTGTTTTGACATAAACTGTTGTCCATTTCAAAGAAAAGTGAGACACTTTCAGTGGTGCCGGCCACACCGCACCTCGGATTGAGGAAGGGTTGACTCATACACATTACAAATGACCTATGGATCGTTTTCCTAAAGTATCAACACAATCCAAATGTGTGTGGTTGGTTTTCCATATGTTGTTTATTTTACATAAAAGTGCATCCATTTTAAACAAAAGAAAGACACTTTGAGTGGTACTAACCACACCGGCCCTCAGATTGAGGCGAGGTTGACTCATACACATCACAAATGACCCATTTAAACTTTTCCTAAAGTTTCAAGAGAATACAAATGTGTTTGGTCGGTTTTCCATATGCCGGTTGTTGTTTTCACTTAAAATTATGTCCATTTCAAATAAAAGTGAGACACTTCGAGTGATACCGGCCACATTGTGCCTCGTATTGTGGCGGGGTTGACTCGTACACATCAAAAATGACCCATGGATACTTTTCCTGAAGTATCAACAAAATCCAAATGTGTTTGGTCCGTTTCCCATATGTCAGTTGTTGTTTTTACTTAAACTATTGTCCATTTCAAAGAAAAGTGAGACACTTTGAGTGCTTCCAGCCACACCGCATCTCGGATTGAGGTGGGGTTGACTCGTACACGTCAAAAATGACCCATGGATCGTTTTCCTAAAGCATAAATACAATCTAAATGCATTTGGTTGGTTTTCCGTATGTCGTTTATTTTACTTAAAAGCGCATCCATTTTAAAAAAAAGACACTTTGAGTGGTACCGGCCACACCGGCCCTCGGATTGAGGTGGGGTTAACTCGTACATGTCACAAATGACCCATGGAAACTTGTCTTAAAGTATCAATAGAATCAGAATGCGTTTGGTCAGTTTTCCGTATGGCGGTTATTGTTTTCACTTAAAATCATGTCCATTTCAAATAAAAGTGAAACACTTTGAGTGATACCGGCCACACTGTGCCTCAGATTATGGCGGGGTTCACTCATACACGTCACAAATGACCCATGGATACTTTTACTAAAGTATCAACAGAATAAAATTGTGTTTGGTCCATTTTCCGTATGTCAGTTGTTGTTTTGACTTAAACTATTGTCCATTTCAAAGAAAAGTGAGACACTTTGAGTGGTGTCGGCCACACCATGCCTCGGATTGAGGCGGGATTGACTCGTACACGTCAAAAATGACCCATGGATCGTTTTACTAAAGTATCAACACAATCCGAATTCATTTGGTCGGTTTTCCATATGTTTTTTATTTTACTTAAAAGAGCATCCATTTTAAACAAAAGAAAGACACTTTGAGTGGTACCGGCCACACCAGCCCTCGGATTGAGGCGGGGTTGACTCATACACGTCAAAAATGACCCATGAAAACTTTTCCTAAAGTATCAAAATAATCTGAAGGTGTTTGGTTGGTTTTCTGTATGCTGGTTGTTGCTTTCACTTAAAATCATGTCCATTTCAAATTAAAGTGAGACACTTCGAGTGATACCGGCCACACCGTGCCTCAAATTGTGGCGGGGTTAACTTGTACACGTCATATATTACCCATGTATATTTTTCCTAAAGTTTCAATAGAATTCTAATGCCTTTGGTCAGTTTTCCATATTTTCAGTTGTTGTATTCACTTAAAATGATGTGTTTTTGAAAAAAATTACAAGTACATAATGGAGGAATAAAAGTTAATGATATTGAGGAAAAAAGTTACATAATGAGTAACACTCTATAAGGAATAAATGTTATAGAAAGACTGACTACGTGGGAACTAATGTTAGTAATTTGTGGAATGATAGTTACATAATGGGCAATATCAATTGTAATAAGATGTTATAAAACCCAAAACCAGATTTCTTTATCTAGTTTACAGAAATCCAAACAACCTAAGAACTTTTGAATCCCTCTCTTGTTGCACCAGAACCATCAATTTAGCATAACATCTATGCCTGAATGCGTCGAAATTAATTTACATTGTTCAGGATCAATTTCAGAGTACAACCTATCTCTATCATCAATGACATAGTGATCATGCAAAAAGAATCAAATGAAATATCCAAGCAGGTACCATTTAGGGAGGGACATGATTTCCTTCATTCTTGGTAGCACTTCATAAGCACTAACTTTGAGAACTATGACTTCATGTCTACATCAAAATATTATAAAACACTATTTTTTTATCTTCTTATAGTAAGTGTTGAGTTTTATAAAACATTTTCAATAAGTGAGCCTAATTCCATTAGAAGGCTAGAAAATATTTATAGAAATGGCAATATATCTAATAATACGTTGAAGTTATTCATAAATGTAAAGGACCATTATTCATGATAAATGATACAATTATTGGTGATAGTACCTTGAGAACCAAATGCATCCGCAACGAAGACACCCTCCCTAAAGGTCTGTTTGAAGAGGACATCATGAATGATCAATATTATAAACCATATTACAATATTAGTTTCCAACCAAGGAGATTTTTTTATACATTGTTTAATACTCACAAGTTGGCCCAAATGAGATTCCACTTCAGCAATAACCATTTTGTGCTGACTTCTTATCATAAATCCCAGCAGAAGAGACCTCTCCTTTTCTTTAAGAGAAGACCCATCACAAAAGACACATTGAACTTCATAATAACCAAACTGTTGATTTCCCTGAATAATTTTCCACCACGTATCTGCACAGCTAAGAAATAGTAGAAAGCATAAATTATATTGGAACAGGATTGCAAAATTTATTCTCAACAAATTGAAATAGTAATCCTGAAGTAACATACATTTAAAATAATAAAAGGAAACAAAATCAATGATACATGCAGCGCCTCCCCCTCCCACCTCATCCCCCCCCCCTGTGCAGCCCCTTCCCCTAGAAGCCCATCCCCTGCCCGTCTCCTCCCCTCCCCCTGCCCAACCTTTTCCCCCAACAGCCCCCTCCCTCCTGCCAACACCCAGCCAATCCCCTCCCCTCCCCTTCCTTGCCCTCCCCTCCAACCTGCCCAGCCCCTGCCCCTCCCCTCCCCTCCACCCTTCCCACCCTTTTCCTCCCATCCTGCCCACCCTTTTCACCCAGCAACCCCCTCCCCTCCCCCCTCCCCTTCCCTCCCCTCCCCCCTGCCCACCCTTTTCCTCCAGCAGCCCCTTGCCCCTCCCCTCTTGCCCACCATTTTCACCCAGCAGCCCCCTCCCCTCCCCTCCACCCCTCCCCTTCCCTCCCCTCCTCTCCCCCCCTTCCCACCCTTTTCTTCTAGCAACCCCCTGCCCACCCTTTTCACCCAGTAGCCCCCTCCCCTCCCCTACCCCTCCCCTCCCCCCCTGCCCACCCTTTTCCTCCAGTAGCCCCCTACCCCTCCCCTCCTGCCCACCCGTTTCACCCAGCAGCCCTCTCCACTCCCCTCCCTCCTCCCCTTACCTCCCCTACCCTCCCCTCCCCCCTACCCACCCTTTTCCTCCAGCAGCCCCCTGCCCCTCCCCTCCTGCCCACCCTTTTCACCCAGCAGCCCCCTCCCCTCCCCTCCCCCCTGCCCAACCTCTTCCCCCAGCACCTGATCATTCATGAAATAAGTTTACATGCAGATATAGTAATATATAAAAATAACAATACATACTATGTATGACTAATAGGGAAATACTTTAATAAGAAATTCATAATTATGTATAAGAAATCTGTTAAAATAGTAAGTATGATAAATTTGGAAACACTTCAATAAGAATTCTAGAATTTAGTTGGCATCCACAAAATTCCCAGACGATCCACCATTACTAAAACAGAAATCATCCCCTGAACAGAATGGAAACTCAAAAATAGCACGATTCACTTCAAAAACACAAAAATAAGAACATAATAAATAATCTTTAGAGTGATTGTTTTTAAACATTAGGATGCCCATATTAACTTTTCAAACTAGATATCATACAGGGAATAATTTAGTTAATTCTAATTATAGATATAAATCTATTCATGTTACTATCAAGCATTAAACTATTAGGCATAAATGACATAAAATACACTTCTATGGTAAAATGACATCAACATGAAATACATGGATAACTAAGAAAGCTAAGTAATACAAAATAGAAAAATGGGTATCACAGTACCAAGGAATACTAAAGGTATTGGTAGTAGAGTAATCATATAATAATAATCAAGTGTAAAAAAGAGATATGATAACAACATCCCTATGAAGCAGAGGAAAACCCAGAGTGGAAAACCATGTTCAAAAATAAAGAGTTATACATAATTCAAAAATGTAATGGATCAATCTTCCCCTGATCACCATCACCATCACCACTGTCATCATTGGATTCATCCTCACCACCATCTCTATTTTTGTCGTCATCCTCATCATCATCCCCATGCTCATCATTGGCCTCATCCTCATCCTCAGCCCCATCCTCGCCCTCGGACCCATCCTCGCCCTCTTCCTCATCTTCATCCTCGCCCTCATCCTCTTCAGCATCCTCGTCATCACTAAGAACTTCATCATCTCTACCGCCACTAGAGCTGCCACCTGGTGCATTGGATAATACACCCATCGATGACATAAATGTCTGACAAGCTGCGCTAGCCTCTGGTGGAAGTGATAAAGATAATTCTTTCATCAGTTTCATAAATTCTTTGTCCCTCGTTTAAACTTGTACATCTAGCTCTGTGACCATTTTATCAGACTGTCTTTCATGCTTCTTGACCTATCCCAACTCGGTGGTACTAGAATGGATACCTAGAGAGGACTAATACCTCATCGGGACTATATTCTTACCAGGTCGGCAGCGTACTCGACCAGAGTGCTCCTCTCCCAAAACCTGATATAAATGATCGTGTGGCCCAAAATTGTCAGGCTTCTGGGCATCAAGAGCCTCTAAAGCAGACTGTTAAAAATATTAATAGATTAATAAATTTCAAAATAGATATTAAAATTTGAAATAAACAAATTAAAACTTACAATATTTTCTTGGGTTGATTCATTTACCGCAGTTCCATCTTTTTTTCTTCTACTGGAGAAAAAAAATTCTAGAGAGATACATCCTTCAATATTCAATTTGTGCTTCTGTAATGACATTGAAAGAATATAAAGTACAAGTATAATCATATATTGAATATTCAATAAATCACATAATTTAAGTAGGAAACAATAAAAAGTGAAAGCCCTAAAGAAAAATTATAAGCAACTATATCGTACCAGCTGCCTCTGATGATATGACATAGTTGTGCGCCCCAAAGTGTGGAGGTATTGCTTTGAATCAATATTTTCTTGTTTTTTTCAGAATATTCCTAAATAATTTTTAATAATAAATAAGATTATATTAATGGAAAATATGAAAACTCTCATTTAAATACCTCAAATGAGATTAATACCTTAAATTTTCCAGTCGCCCAATGGGTAATCATCTGGCTATATTTCTCTATCGGGCAGTCATCCAAAAAAGGTAATGTCTCTAACTCCATGCCCACTCTATCACACCAGCCATCATATAGGTCATTCTTATAATCTCTCCAAATCTCTCCCAACTCTTTTAAATGCGCTGGTCGTGCACCTTCACCATCAGGGAAGTTAAAATGAAGTTGAAACCCAATAGATTAGTTCATTTAAATACAAAAAAAATACTACATTAAATCCAATAGATTTTGTACCCATATTTGCACCCACACATTGTCTTTGACTTCATATGGCAGATGTCTCCAAGAGAGAGGGCTGACCGGAATGATATTGGAGTATTTGGCTAGCATCACCAAACAACCCCGACATTCCTGCCCAGATTTCTCAATCATTTGTCCATCAACATTGTATTCAACCATCAATTGTGTCTGGCGGTTTCATACCGCACGAAAGTGAGTATGCCCCCTCCCCAACCTCCTATCTGTAGATGAATATGTTATTAAAGAAAAAAATATCAGTACAAGTTATAATAGAATAAATTTTGGTATAAATATTTGATAGAGTTATATAAATATACTTGTGTTAGTCAGATCAATGGGTGTCACTAGATGTGCAGAAGCTGAAGGAATATCCCATACAGGTGGAATGTCCCTCAGTGTACATTCCTCAGCCACATAATGTGTCACATCAGGAGTGGAAGAAGGTGGATTATAATAGCTCGGAGATAATGAACCAGAAGCAAAAGATGATGGCATAGATGTCTGGCCAACTAGTAGTGTAAACATCAGAGGTCTAAATATCCCGTGTGTCCCGGAAGACACACCAGGATCAAAATGGGGTGAAGAAGATACGTCTGTGGAAGTGGATCGTCTAACTATCGCCCCACGATCCCTCGTACCACTGGCCTCAGTACCGGGACCACTAGATGATCATCCATCTCTGACACCCCCCCCCCTCCTACCACCAGCCTCTCTACTGGGAGCAATATCAGGGTCCTCGTCAGATATCTCTCATCTAGGGAGTCGATCCTGAAAAAATGTTTAACACAAAAGTAAACACATGATGTTATAAGTTATTGAAATATTTATATTTTAAATAAAATTATCACAACAGGGATGAGTGGAGGAACACCCATCTGTATCATGCGACGATTATTATCTGTCATCTTTTTCCGTCGCCTCTCTTAAATGGGTGTCATTTCCTACAATGAAAACAAATATGGAAGTAATTAGAAACAGATAAATAATGTGTAACCCCCAAAAAAATATAGAAAAACCATTCTGATAAAAAAAAAATAAGATTTATGGTGGTTTGAAGGTAAGTACTAGGATACACACTCTGAATGATGTAGGTGAAACATGTAGGTGAGAACACGACTGTATGATTCTATATATTTCCCACCACAACTTCAAGTTCACAATCAACTCTGACAATTGAGCTATTGGCGTCATCATAAGTAATAAATGGATTTATTCCAATTGCAGTAGGGATAGTGTCAACTTCATCATCAACATAATCAAAAACATGTCTTGGATTTACTTCAATAATTACAGCGAATTTAGGATGACGATGATCTTTGACATAAAAAACTTGTTTCACCATTGATGCCAATACATATGGTTCATTGGTGGAAAGAGTGTGAGTCATGTCAATAACTCAAAATCCACAATCATCAATAAAGGTGATGTGCCTCGTCATTGAATCAAACCATTGACATTTCATCATCGTGACTCGACCATGCGAGTAATAATCCAAAATTATTATTTTCTCCATGACTCCATAATAAGCAACATTTTCAGAGGAGGTTTAGTATCTGATGAACTGGCATAACAGTTTGTTGTGGTAGTTAGCATAACACCATTATACTGTGTTCTCATTTTTCTTGCTTGTTCAGTGATAATAAATTTGTATCCATTGATCAGAAGTGATTTACAAGCACGAACCATGGTATTAGGACCAAAAGCCAAAGCTCTTATTTCCTCAAAAACAAATTCTACAGGAAAACTCGCTACCTGAAATATAAACAAATAGTAAACTTAATTAAATATTATTTTTATTTAGTTATTATAGAAATATTTTTACCTTCAATTTCAACCAAGAAGAAAACCCTTTGCTATGCAAAGTCTCTTTCCTTCTCAAAGATAAAGAATGATGCTTTCTATATATCAATTATTTATATTCCCTATAGATAAAAATAATAATAGTTTAACAAATATTTAAAATTACAAGAGATAAGATAAGAGATACATGTACAATTTACTTACTTGATATACTCATCGAACAAATCACAATTGAACAACATTGTGCGATGTGCCATCTCTCGCTCTTCAAGGATTAATGTCTTCAATGTATATGATCCTGGAATTACTCCTATCTGAGGAAGTGATGGAAAACTGGGTTCAATTTTCCCATACTGTTCTTCTTCATTTCTCATTGGTCTGTTTATTCTCATAGTAAGATCAGACAAATACATTGCACAGAAATCCATACATTCTTGAGCCATGTAACCGTTCACAATAGAACCTTCGGGATAATTCCTATTCCGAACATATGATTTCAATGTGCACATGTTTCTTTCAGTTGGATACATCCAATGGAAAGCAACGGGTCCTCCAAGAAGTATTTCGGTCGAAAGATAGACAGTCAGATGCAACATGCATGTAAAAAATGATGGAGGGAATATTTTTCTAACTCACACAAAATTAATGGTGTCTCTGCCAACAGTTTTTGTAAGAATGATTTGGAAAACCTCTTAGCACAAAGATCTCTAAAAAAATAGCACAACTGAATAACTGAGACTCTAACATTATTGGACAAGAGATGAAGGATTACTATTGGAATCAACTCATTCAAAAGGATGTGATAATCATGAGTCTTCAGCGATTTTAGATTCAACTCTTTTCTGTTGACCCGTTTTGATATATTTCTTGAATAGACATATGGAACTTTAATAGTCTCTAGAACTTCCAGAAATTGATTTTTTTCAGCAGGTGTCATCACATAAGAAGCACATGGAACTTTCCATTTATTTTCACTGATACAGACAGGATGCAATTCTGGTCTGATCCCCCAATCTACCATGTCATGCCGAGATCATAAATCATCTTTTGTCCTCTCCTTGACATTTAGAAGAATCAAAAGAAACATTTCACATATATTCTTTTCAATGTTCATTACGTCTAATCAATGACGTAACAAGTTGGTTGACCAATACGACAAATCAAAGAATATACTCTTCTTCTTCCAATTGTAACAGGTATCATTGGAAAAAAAATTCCTCTTTCTAGATTTCATTACACCCTTCCCAAATAAATAACTGAAATCTTTCAATTTATTAATCACATTAGTTATAGACATATGCTGAGGTGGATCGTCATTCTCCATGGTATTGTCAAATCTTCGATGATTGTTTCTATTTGGATGGTTCATTGGCAAGAATCATCAATGTCCCATAAAACTAAAACTATGACGATATTTCAGTCTTCTCGATCGAGTATTATTCATACAAAGAGGATATGACAATTTTCCTTTTGTTCTCCATCCAGACATCATTGCATAAGCAGGAAAATCAATGATCGTCCACATAAGCGCAGTACGCATCTGAAATATGTCTTTCGAACATGCATTGTATATGGGCATGCCCACATACCAAAGAAGTTTCAACTATTTTATTAAAGGTTGCATGTATACATCTATATCATTACCGGGATCAGAAGGGAAAGATATTAGTATACTCAAGAAATTGTAAGGCTTTTTCATACACAACCTAGGGGGAAGGTTATAAATGTGTATGAAAATCGGCCATGTGCTGTGCGAAGTAAGCATCTTCCCACATGGATTAAAACTGTCACATGAAATACCCAGTCTCACATTACGCACGTCAACTGAAAATTCAGGATATCAAGCATCAAATCTCTTCCATGCAAATCCATCTACTGAGTGAACCAAATCTTCATTATTCTTTTTTCTCTCGGTGTCATGCCATCATATTTTTACAGATATTTCATCAGACATGAAAAGGTTCTGTAATCTAGGTATCAATGGAAAGTACCACATTACTTTTTGTGGCACACGAGATGGTTTTCCATCATCTTTTGGCTTCCATCGGGAGGTTCCACATTTGATACAATCATTTCTTTCAGCAATTTCCTCCCAAAATAAGCTTCAATCATTCAGGCAAGCATGAATTTTTTTTTTTGAGAATGCAAGTTCATTAACTATCTTCCATGCCATATAGTGGTTTGAGGTAATATCTGCATCATCTGGAAGTAAGTCCTTCAAGAAGGTAAGAATGTAATCAATTGCAGTATTTGAAATCTCATACATAGTTTTCCCATGAAACGATCGGATTAAAAATTCCAACCTTTTCATTTTACCACATTGCCGATATACTGGAGTCGTCGCAGCATCATTAAATTTTTTCACCCTGTCAACATCATCATTTCCATTGGATGCATCATGTGTGATTGTATCGAAATCTTGTTGGCTGGTCATACTTTCCTTCTCATGATGCTGAATAAATGGTAACCGATCATATATCAAACTCTCCAATTCAGTCCTATCATTTGGATCATCAACATTTTGAGATTCCATTTTCTCTCCATTGTGATACCACACATAATAGTTTGTTCCGAAACCATATTTGGTTATATGATAGATAACTTCTTCACGACTCAACCATGGTCTTCCAACATAATTAAAACATGGGAAGTGTATGCGACCACTATCTGAATCCTTGTCAAATGCAAAATCTATAAAGATGTTCAAATTATTTTGGAAATTAGTTGAAATCTAATCAGTTTCGTACATCTAACTTCTGTCCATTATGTAAAAAAATTATAATAATTCATTTCAAAGCAATTAAATAATACTGATGTTTAATCAAAAAAATATTTAGGTAAATGAAAATTCTTTACTTTATATAAAAGCATAACTGACACATTACTCTATATGAGAATCATATTAAGAAATAAAACAAAATACAATGTATATAAGAAAATAAGATACAGAATTTCTAATGCCTATATTCAAGGATTTCCAAGTAAGATATTGGAAGTGGATCAAGGAATACATAATCCTTAAGGATCTTGTTGGGAGTACATGAGTTTTATACTTTAACTTCTTCAGGGAGATCAGGATGAGGAGTAGGATGAGGATCAAGGGAGTGGCGGGACTATCCAAGGGGTGTGTAGGGTGTCCAGGGGGGTTCAGGGTGTCTAGGGGGGTGGTGGAGCCGTTCGGGGGGTCGGAGGTGTCCATGGGGTTGGGGGCTGTCTAGGGGGTCGGGGTGTCCAGGTGGGTGGGCTGTCCGCGGGGGTGGTCAGGCTGTCCAATGGGGTAGGGGGAGTCCAGGGGGTGGGTGGGATGTCCAAGGAGGTGAGTGGGATGTCCAGTGGGTGGGTGGGGCTATCCGGGGGTACGGGGTGTCCAGGGGGTGGGTGGGCTGCCCATGGGGGGTACGGGGTGTCCAGGGGGTGGGCGAGCTACCCATAGGGGTGGCGGGGCTTTCCAGGGGGTCTAGAGTGTCTAGGGGTGGGCGGGCTGTCCAGGGGGATGTGCAGACTATCCATGGGGGGTGGTCGGGCTGTCCAAGGGGGTGGTGGCGCTGTCTAGTGGGGTCGAGGGTGTTAAGGGGGTGGGGTGGGGGATTTCTAGGGGTGGGCGACTTTCCAGGGGTGGGGGCGTCCGGGGGGGATGGGGGTGTCAGGGGGTGGTGGGCGGGTGTTTGGGGGTGGGGTGGGCGGGCTATAAACAAGGGTGGGGGCTGTCCAGGGGGGAATGGGTTATCCAAGGTGGTTGTTGGGTGTCCGGGGGTTGGGTGGGCGGGCTGTCAACAAGGGTAGTGATAGGTGTGGAAATTGTACACCTAGAGTTTGATGAGGAAATACTTATGAGGACGGATTGGAATATTTGTAGGTTCTTAGAGTGGGATGGTCCCTCTGAGTATATAAAATGTATTATGAAATGTTTTATGGAAATATAATTATCATACAGGGCACATGTATATAAGGTGATAAAATTATATTTTCATAGATGTAAGATGATATTTTATGGATTTTTTGGAGTAAATAAATCTTAATTAGTTAATAGAGATGAATAAGTTCTCTATAACAAATATTAGGAAAAATTGATTTGTTTCAGGACATTTTGTTGTTTTCTATGGATTAATATCCTTAAAAATACCATTAGTAGTGGGTCATTTAAAGAATCATTCCTAAGATTGAGTTTAGGAGTATATATGGTTTTTATTATTTTTTCCATGACTTTTGGGTTGATATACACTATAATTTTCTTTATAGATCTCATGAATATGGTTTTCCATTCATATAATGTCCCTTTAATCATTATATTTATAGATGAAATGACAATATATTTTATGAAATTATTTTTTAATGATTGACGTTGTGACATATTAATGATTACAATTCAATAAAATTTGATTTATTAAAATAATTTTGTGTGTCAATATTGGATACAATAGACTAAGAGCTATTTAAATTAGAGAAGCACCAGGATTTTGGTCTTTCTCAATCTCAACATCATGTCAAGGGGGTATCATCACAACCACCTCATAAAAAACAAAAACAAAAACCCTAACAACTTTGGTATACTCTGACATAATAGCTTTAATCTATTCTATAAAAGTATGAACAATCACATAAACTAGGTGGTCCACATATCAACTTCCCACCTAAAATTCCCACTCAATAACAAAAACTACATTTTTTCTATCCCTATATGATTACACAACCCTCCTTCAGAATCATTTGATAAAAATTTATAAGGAATATAACTAGTTGATTCATTTGATGACATAGTATAGATATATTTATATGAAAAGAATACCCCCACAATAATCATGTAGCCATGTCATCAGTCTAAACCCCTAAAACACATAAAAGAATCTAGTATGGATATTTATTAAAATATTTGACACCATAAGAATAAAAATACACTCTAAATATAGTTTGAGAGGATTTAATGGTGTGTGTGAAAAAAATGATATTTAATCAATTTAAAAGAATATGGAACAAATGAGGGTTTACAATACACTAAGAGTACCTCAAACAATCCAAAACCACTATAGCGCCACATATTCAACTTCATGAAACGGGACTTGGAAATCTTACCTACATCTTTACTGATGACCACCTAATTGGAACACTCTATTTATGGTTCTTGAACACAAGGAACAAACTATGTTTGGTCTCTACTAACTCAATCACCCCCTTGTAGATCATAATCTTGTTTCCCCTAATACTAATATGTTCTCACTAGAAGATACTTCTAATGCTGGTCCTAAACCATTAATTCTCCACAAAACAATGTTCAAAGAACCATTCGACACATCTTAATGATGATACAAGTTCATCACATATAGGTTAAATCAAAACAAAAACAAAAACATATACACATCAAAATCAAAAGTAAAAACTGAAATATTAGATAAATTTCAATAAAAATAAGGTACCAGTTAAGAAAAAACCTAATTTAAAAATGTTCTGATAAGATTTGGAAGGACATTCAACACCTTGGATGGGATGGAAGAAGAGGATGCTGAAGGAGCTCCAAGATCGCCAAACTGCTCTGGCCGAAGGAGCTCCAAGATCACATGCTCGCGTTTAGGGTTCTGTATCGTGAATTGGGGAGAGGACGGGCCGCTGGTAATTTGGGGGAATGTTTTACCAATGGTTTTTAAAAAATGTTGGTATATATCTTTAGGCCAAACCTATACCAACGGTTCTTTATAACCGTTGGTAAAATCTTCCCTGAACCACACTTATACCAACAGTTCCCATTGAACCATTGGTAAAACTCCCCTAAACTACATCTATACCAATAGTTCATTAGAACCGTTGGTAAAAGCTCCCACAAACACACCCATACCAACGGTTCTAAGGAACCATTGGTAAAATAATCCCTAAGCCATCCTTTACCAACAATTTCATGAAACTGTTGGTATGGAAGTGTGGGGAAAAACCCACATTCCAGTAGTGTCTATTGTTTCTATTCTCAAGACATGAATATTTTAAATCTTGAGTCAGTTTTTGTAGTTCCAATTCAGGTATATTTTTGATTGATGGAAGCATTTTTTAAAGTGGTAGGTCAATAATCTCATCTAACTTCTCAATGGTATCATCCTCAGATGAGGAATGAGCTATTACAAGCTTATCAATATCATTTATGGTCATTGTATACTCATTGTTCAAGAAATTATCAATTAATAAACATGCATGACACTTTTCTTGACCGCTACAATAATCAATGCATGATTCGTTACCAAGAATTTCAATCAAGGATGAAAACTCAGAAAGGGGGTTAGGGGAAAGAAACTGTTTTAGGGGAAGGGAGTACATCAATTGAATTTACTGAGAGAGGGGAGTGTTCTTCTGAGGAATGATTCATGGCATCAAGGATGTTAAAATGGACTATGTCACCACCAAATTCCATAGATAATGTACCATTATAGACATTAATTATGGTTTTGGAGGTTTTCAAGAAAGGTCTCTCCAAAATAATTGGGTGTTTCCATTTATCCAATCATCTTCCATTTTTAGAATATAAAAATTAGTAGGAAATATTAAATTTTTCACGCTCACAATAACATCCTCTAACACACCGTAGGGGTGTGTTGTACTTAAATTTTCTAGCTAAAAGACTATCCCAGTTGGCTTCAATTATCCAACCTACAATGAAGAGTAAATAGAGTGAGGAATCACATTTATGGAATCACCTAAATCAAGCATAGAATTGGAAAATTAATACTCCCCTATGGTGCATGGAATCAAAAAGGTACCAGGATCATTGAATTTTGTAGGAAGTTATGGTTCTATCAATGCTGAGACATTCTACTCCAAACATACCTTCTCATAACCATGAATTATTCTTCGATGTGTACACATATCCTTTAAAAACTTTTCATATCTTGGAATTTTCTTCACAACATCAATCAAAGGAATGTTAACCTGCACTTTTTTGAAGATTTCCAATGAATCCTTATCAATTTTAGTTTCCTTTTGTTTTCTTGTTTGGTGGCCCTTTGGGGAAATGGAAGAGGAATGGTTGGGATAGGAGACTCATCAACATACACACTCTTTCCTTTGGAATGGATTCTCTCAAGATAAGGATTTTCTTTTCTTGGATGATTTTCAGTAGTTGGGATGGCGGTTTCCTCAGTATTGGATGAATATAATGGAGGTTTCATTTGGGTTTTAATTTGTTTTCCATTCCTAAGTGTGATGGAACTAACATTTCCCTTATCCCTATGGTTAACAATAGGTTGATAGAGAAGTTTACCGAACCCATGACTTTGAATTTCCCCCCACTGAGTTAGCTAGTTAGCCTAATTGATTTTTTAGGTCTTATATGGAATCTTGGGTGGTTTTTTGGAATTAGAGAATGTTGGCATCAATTTTCTTCATCTTTTCTTCTAGGCTAGGCTCAGGTTTTTGATGGGGTGGTTGGAAAGGCCTTTTGTTGGTTGAGGATTTCTGGGTGGGGGTGGTAGATGACTACTCTGCCCTTGTTGGTTCCATGGTTGATGAGGCTGGTTTGAATACGTCGTGTTTCTATAAGCTTGGTTTTATTTCCCCCCATAGTTGCATGAATAGTATAGTTCTTTCTAAAAGGGTTGGTTATAGGGGTATCCTGGGAAGATTTCCTCACAACCCTCAAAAGTTTCTCTCAATTGGGGGAATTGGTCAGAATAATGGGTTTTAGAAGTGAAGATTCCACAATTAATGGGAGGAGTAGATTGATATTTCCCTTGGGAGAGAGTGAGTTGTCGTAAAAGGGTACTTACCACTTCAAACTTTGTCTCCACATTCTTCTCAAATGCAGTACTTTGCACCTCATGGACTCCTCAAATGGGTACACTGGACCTTATACCGAATTTTTGAGTGTTTTGTACCATATTCTCAATTAGGTTTATTATAGAGATTGGGGTTTTATGTACTAGTGCACCACCTACAATAGCATCAATCATGTTATAATCAGTTGGAATTAAACCTTCAAAAAATACTATATTAATATTTGATCGCTTATTTGGTGGTGTGGACAACTTGAACATAATATTTTAAATCTTTCCCAAAATTCATGAAGTTTTTCCCATTGATATTTTCTTATACCACATATTTATTTTCTTATTATTATAGTTTGAGAGGTTGTGAAATATTTTTCAAGAAAAAGTCTTTTCATGTCTCTCCAGCCATTTATTGGGTAATTAACATAATAAATCCAGTCTTTTGAAGTATCTTCTAAGGAAAAGGGGAATGATCTAAGATTTACTTGTTCCTCATCCACATTAGTAGGTTTTATTATTGAACAAATAGTGTGAAATTCTTTTAAATTCTTATGTGGATCCTCTCCAGGAAGTCCATGGAATCTTGGTAATAAATGAATTAAACTAGATTTTAGTTCAAAACCGGGTGTCTCACCTTGTAATTAAATGTATGTGGGTTTGATATCGATATTAGGTGAGGTTAGTTATTTTAGTGTTATATTGTTTTCATCCATGTTATACAAGTTTATTTTAGTTTTGATGTCAGTTCTAGAAGAAGATGATTAAATGTCAAGAAGAGTGTTGTTGTTTTGTGTGTCCTCCTTCAAAGGGTCCTCTAGTGTGTCTCGGGCTCACTGACGTAAGATCCTCTCTAGTTTGGGTTAGAAAGATGGTAAATATCATGGATTAGAACTTTTAATGCACAAAACCTTCACAATAAATAAATCAGAACAAAAAAAATATGTAAAGGTATAAGATAAAACAAATAAATATTCACAAAATTTATAAAAAACCTATCAAAAACACGCACTAAAAACCAAAGCGCTACCTAGAAACGGCGCCAAAATTTGAATGTGATTTCATGAAACGTAAAATTTATTGTGATTTTAAATTTATTTATAGTCTATGAAATACCCTAAGTCATCTATCAAGGAGATTTGATAGGTTTTGAGTGTGTATTTTTAATAAAAATTACTAAAAGAGGGGGTGGTTTTGAAAACTATTTTAAAAATAAAATGTATCAATTAAAGAATTTAATAGTTGATAAATAAAAGCGGTGTTTTAGAATTATTAAATAATTATATAATTTAAATTTTACTAAAAAAAAAATTGAGTTCATAATTCTGAAAAATACACATGGTTTAATGGAATCTTTTGGTTGAGGGTTGTCAAGATCTCAACTTTCATCTTGCCTCTTAAAACGATGCGCAAAGAACAGCCCCTTGAAACAACAATCGTATAGTCAAGGTTTAAGTATCAAACATAGAAAATTAAGGCTACAAAATAATACTTAAATTTTATGTATTTGGGAGATAAATAGGACTCATGTCTTGTCCAATCAGAACAATACAATATTCCCACTTAAAATTTCAACCCAATCGGTGTTGAGATAAAAAGTCTTCAACTTAATTATAACAAAAGAAATGTATTCATAGAGAAGCACATCAAAGTTAAACATAAGTAAAATATTTATCAAAAAATTTAAATAAAAAAAAGTATAATTTCAAGTGCCAAAACTCCCTCCCAATTTTGTGTAGGTCCCTTAAAATGATCGTCCACCGTTTATCTCACCATCAAGAGGAGGAGGAGGCTCGGGTGGAACTCCTTCTTCATCCTTGATCACCCTATGAGGATAGGAGCCTCACAAACTTTAATGATGATTAAGAGACTACCCTTGGCCTCTAAAATATAAAATCTTGGCTCCAGGTTCGAACTCCCCTAATGTGGTACCCATGGTGCTCTTTTATAAAAAAAATGGGAAGTGGTTTTGGGCACACATATTGTGTAAAACAACTTGTTCCATTATTTTTGGCCTCCATAAAGTCTTCAATCACTTTTGAGAAGACTATAAAGTTTTTTCTACATGTCTTTTCTATCTCCATAGAAATTATTCCATAATATGGATACCTATAGATCGGGATATGGATAGAACATATCACACAACTTTTGACTCTGTGCAGATTTGGTGGCTTGAAAAGATCTCTTTGGTTGGGCCCCTTAATGGACGAATGGGGATTCGGTGTCTTCATAAGAGAAGTAAAAAATTTACGTTTGGACCCTCCCACAACATAGCAGCCCATTTGGATGCATGAAGGTTTCATGGTATTCTCAATAGTGGACAGGTGTTCATGGAACCCATGCAGTTTTGGCCCATTTTCCTTTTGGATCATCTCTGAGGCCTCCATATCACCTCCTCCTACAATGTAATCATCAAAACAAGTAAAATTTCCCTTTTTAATAGTTATAAACACAAAATAAATGATTAAAACATGGAATTAAATTTGTGATTATTTTTATGATTTTTAATATAAAACAAGGTTAGCACAATGGTGTAAGGGTGAATATGAAATAGTGAATCGTGGTGCGATCAGCCAACTCTAGGATGATTTGATTTAAAGAGGGTAGGTTATGATGACTTGGATTTTCTCATAAGATTGACTAGTTTGTTTTTTCTGTTTGAATCTATTTTTTTCTCTTGGTAAACATTCCTTATGTCTAAAAGAAGGTTTTGAGAGAATTTGGGGTATGTTCCTAGCCCAAATCTCCATGAATTTGACAAATAGGGTAGGTGGCATGGTTTTTACTAACTATGTGGGTTAACCATATGGGTTAACCCTGTGGGGGAACTCTATAGATAGTAGTTGGCCTCATGCTTTTTCAGCAACCATGTGATCCCTGGTGCATGACCATGGGAAAACTAAAGAGATCTGGATATAGATGAATAACATAGAATGGTCATGGTTTGCAAAAATGTTCCCACAAACCATGTGGTGTCCCTACTTTGGAAATAAGGTACACATGGTTTGCACATGATTTATGAATCCAAAAAATGAGACCAAGTTTTTTTGGTGAAATTACATTTTTTCCCTCAAATGTTTTTAACACAACTATCCTCTTTCTCCTCTAACTTCTAGTGTAAATTCCCTCTATATCTCCCATTGATATTTATCCCTTATCCCCCTAAGTAATGGGATAACTCCATATTGACTCAAAATAAAGTGTCATTGGAAGCATCAAATATACATCGGTAATCACTAAAATCATCTTTCTTCCCATCTCAATTGCTCTTCATATATGTTGTGGTATTTAGGTTCAAGTCATTTTGTCATAGATTTTATCTATTATTTATTTTTTTATATGATCTAATTCAAATATAAAGTCGATATTGGATGAGTATTCATCCACGGCCTTAAGGTAGGTGGTATAGTTGTTTTCCTTAAATTTCAAGTTGTTTTCATAGATTCTATGTTGTCCTGCATGACTTCCAATGTCGTGCATCACCTTAAAATTTGTTCTTCATTATTATATAAATACATGAATGTTGTTGTACTATTGTAGATCATTTATATGTATTTAGAGGAAGTCGACCTTAATCGTAGATACCCTGTTGGATGTGTTGAATGAAAATATCTCATTAATTGAGTTTCTTAAATAACCAACACACCTAGGTGTTCATCTTGTCTTGAAAATGCAATTTCCTTCTATTCTGTAGTTGTTAAATCGACCAAAATACCCCCTATGTGTTTGGAATGACCCTAAATTGGATTTATTTTCTTAAATAAATTAAAATAAATTTTTTAAAGTGAATGATATTGGGTGTCAAGGCCACACCAAGTGATGTGTGATTTTATATTTATATTACATGGATTGTGATACCCTTGGTTTTATTGGGGATTGGTGATTATAATGGTAAATAGGTGATCACATATGATATTATTGTTATTTTGATTATTCCATTGATATTGGTTGTGGAATGAAGGATAAGGTACTTGATGATCATGATGTTACACTCTATCTTACATGGGGTGTTGAGCATGACGACTCTCACTATTATACTTGTATCCAGACGATGGGAATAGTGTTCCATGTTCCATTCCTTTGGTTGTTGGGAATGATGCCTCACCCCACCTATTTTAGTGTTTATAATGACATATCGCATTTATCTTGAGATACAGGGCATGTACCCTTTTCTTGAGTTTATAGATCGTTATACTGGTTATAGATGCTTGAGTTACGCCATGGGTCCAACAATCACCTAGTATCCATGTATATTCTTAGTTATGACCTCATGTAATTAGTTCATATAGGTATATATAGTATATAAATATTATTTATAAATATATATATTAAAAATATATATTGGTATGGTTACTGATCAGACTCTTACACCAGTCTATGCCATAGTAGGTAGTGTTAACCAGGTGTCCTTTAGGAACCTGAGAATGTTGGTATTTATTTATTTAGTTGTTTTTATTATTATTATACCTACACACTTCAATTTTTATGTACACTGGATTTATTGTTAATATAAATATTTGGTGGTGACCTACTTGGATTTTATCTCACACCCTACTCAGTCTGCCTTTGGTACCATAGTAGATTACTTTTTTGCAGTTATGGATAAGGGAAATCACCCTTCTAAAAATTCTTGATTCATCTTAGTTATATTATAGAGAATGGTAGAATAGGATAGAGCATATTCTTGTTATTCTAGTGGAGAATTCTTTTTGATATTTTGTAATTTTTCATAGAATATTGTATATTACTATCTCTAAATTCCCCTTTTTGTATATCATCAGGCCAGGAAATCATTGTATATGACATAGCCTGATGGATTTTGATATTATTAAAATTTCTTTTTTATTTACAATCCTAATGTTTATCATATTTTTTTCCACTATACTATTATGTTATTTCATGCTTCTTATACAATGGATTACCAGTCAAGTTATTATAGCATATGTTTCCTTTATGTTATTGGTTAATCATATTCTTAATCTATTTTATATTTATTTAAATTATTCACTATTAAAATATGATATTAGAGGATAATATCCCAACTATAACAACTTATATCCTTGCTACTATTCGGTATACTCTAGTGTATGGGGGGTGGAGCATGAGGCTGTGTAACCAACTAGCTTGGGTAATAAGTTAAGTGGATCCTGGGTCGAGATGTTACACAGCCTATTGGCATGGGTGGGGTAGCATATGAAATTAAATAAAAAACAAGATATATAGGTCACAAACACACTATGGGAAAAACCAATCCTTATAATCAACTACATCTATCGTCACTTAAAATCCCAGTTACCACCATTAAAGAATATATATATACTATGAAAAGAAACATTTAAGAAAACTTATAAATAAATATTTCTATTAACACATGCATATATGATAATTAATTCATTTTAAATTAAATATTACATTAAAATTTACATTATCCTCTACCAATTTCCATGTTTTCCAAGCATAATAAAATCGATAAAATAGTTCCTCATGATTTAAAATAATTTTCATTCAACATGACATCAACCCCATTGGTTAAAACATTTATTATCCATTAACTTTCCATAATTATAGGTACTCTATGACTCATCCTACATTGCCATAAAAGAGATTCATATACCAAGCACAATATACTACATCAAGTAGTGTAGAAAGGAATAAAATAAGAAGAAAATTGTACATCTAGCCTTTAAAGTGGATTTATTATCATGAAATCATCCCAGTATTTAGTATAAAAACATACGATTCCAACATTAACCCATTTCATCAATGATGATATCATCACAAAGACCATCATGAATATCACCATGTATCCATCCCACCATTATCAATGTGAAGTTTTTCCTCAAACTCAAGCCTCCGTTCTAATGAATCATCTGCCATCAACCATCCTAGTATCACTTCACATCCCTTATAAAGAATCACATCCAGATCAGGCACAAAAGGTGATAAAAACAACAATTCCAGTAGGGAATCTAGACCCTAAAAACCAGGAATCTAGTCTTCTCAATAAAACAGGATCACTCGGCCCAAAAAATTTAGCTTTAACATAGAGTCAGTTCATAACCCTCATGAATTATTCGATTCATTTATCATAGGTAACAACCATATGAAACCTAATACATCCTATAATAAAAGAAATAAAATATTTAATCATGATTTTAATTTTCACTTCTAGTTTCAATAATCTATAAGGAAAATAATTATCAATACACATGCCTCTTTATTATTTTATGATCAAGCAAACGATTCATGGTCTTTATCCAATTCTATTAAAAAAGAAAAACTTATAATAATTAAACATTAATCATTCATCACTTTGATTTCTATCAAATTATAATAAATGGTTTCATTTAAACATGCCTCATTAATTCCTTAACAAATATTATTATTGGATTTATCCTCTTTTACAATTTTCATTATATCAAATATTCTTATCTAAATCATAAACAAAAATTCCAATGATAGCATAAACATAAATAACACAATATTTAGTATGTCATGAGGCAAACTATTATCACAGTGGAAACAATGAATCCCCTACCTTGATTTAGAATATAAATGTTCTTCAAACAAATATGGATGATCTAGGTTCATCCACCATTAGAATAAAAACCACCAATACAAAGAAAGGCTTTTTGAAACCTATTTTTCAAAAACAACCACCAAACCATTCTCCAAAAAACCCAAAGCAGAGGGTTCAACCACCACGATCATCTAACTGAAATTATGAATAAAAGATAAAATGAAAAAGGAGGAAAACAGTCACCTTAAAACAAAGTCATGTGATTCTTCATGAAGTATAGGTTTTAACTAGAAGGATTTGATCAAGGATCACCAAGGGAGATAGAACAAAACATTACATGAAAATTACTCCTTTCAACATAGATTTAATGTGAGAGATCATTTGACTGATCCCTAACTCACCATAATGTTTGGAAAACAAAGGGTATATTAGGGGTGGTGCATGGATCGATGATTAGAGGGGAAGAAAAAAATTAAAAATTCATTTAAGTACCTCAATTAACTCCTTATGAGTTTCCATTTTTGAACCGGATAAGATCCGAGAAGATCAATGGTTATTTTATCCACTTCAAAACAACCCCCAATGCAACCACGACTTCCACCATAGTCTAACCATATCCATGGTGGTCCATGATCCCACTGATTTGTAACAACATTCCTTATGATGTGTTTTATACAACCATGTCATTTTCCCTCTAATATGACTTAAAAAATAGCTTAGTAAGACATTTCCTGTAACGCCCTGACCCCAGTTACCCAGAGTCGGTGCATTATTACATAACATTGGCATGATCACAAGAAAGATCAAATCTCGAAAGACCGATTGGTTTAGTAGCCTTGGAAACACTAGATATATTCATAAATTTTTACATTACATCATAAAGTAAAAAACTAATACTACAACATATTGTCTCCATAGTCCACATTATTATACCCTCATAATATCCCTGCAGGTCATTCATAATTTAATTCTACACATCCTAGGAAAAATAAAGCATACAAAAGGGGTGAGCTCAAATGCCCAGTAAGGATATCAATATAGCGGAAACTTTCATAAATAAGAATAAACATTTAAGGCAATGTATAACTAAAACAAAAACCTTTTAAACTTGAACATCAACATATTATGGAAAAAATAAAATGAAATAATGCCATTTACTTATTCACATGTATATTCTACTACTCTAATAATCACATGCAATATCAATAACCACTTACATAACGATGGAATGCATAATGCCAGACTATCATAACCACATAGCCAAGGCCTCGTGCCAAGACTACAAATTAGATTTTTCCAAGGCCTTGTGCCAAGACACTAGTTTGTCTCATGAGACCTACTGATGCATCGAGGAGCTATAGTGGGCTCCACCCATCACATATTAAGTCCAATGCATTCCCATATGAAAAGGTTTAAACATAACATAAACATTCGTATTAAAACTAGCATACGAAATGTCAATACTTTCACCATAAACAATGAATGGTATAGAAATAGCACATCCACAGTCAAAAATATCACAAAACCTTCAATACAATATATAAGTTCTGTATCATAATAAATCAACTTCAAATAAGCATAAAATCCATCAAAGGATGTTGACATAGATGAAATCAAAACTCTTTTTTAGAGAAATATCTCTTTCTATTTTGAAATCATTTAAGAGCCATATATTTATAAAATAAAAAATTTTCTTTGAAAATATTCTTATAAGCTTGTAAGGGAAGCTTCTATGATTTTATAATGGCGGAAAATATCCACACCCACCGTATAAGTTAAAAAAACATTCTTACCTTAATTCTGTCAAAAAGGTTAAAAAGCACCTTGTTTGGAAAACGACGGAAAGATTCCTTTATTAAACTCTTATAAAAATTCAAACAAGGGTATAAATGACTTTAACCCATATTCATTTAAATAGTAAAAAAATTTTGAAATACATTTTTAAGAAACATGGATGTGGATGATAAAGAGATCCTAGTGCATTATTACGTATAAACAACCTCGGATAATAAAGAGATTTTGAAATAACCCTTACCTTGTACTTTTCCTTAGTTGGGGTATGTTAACCTCCTGTATAATGGTGAAAAAATTGTTATTAAATTATACAAGAATCATATAAATTAATATGATATCATATATGATCTTTTAACATTGATTTGTTAATAATATCTTAGTATTATCGTTGTTTTGGGTGTTCACTTACCCATTTTCTTTTATATGTTTTGTTACATAATCCATGTTTGTCCTGGATAGGTTGTATATTATTCATATCCAGAATGATATCAAGTCCTTATATAATATTATTAATCATAAAATGAGAATTAGACTTGAATGGATCCGATGGAGAATGAATCTCATTGCGTTCGTGGAGACGGTAGTCCGTACGTACGCACGAGCGATAATATCATTATTTTGATATTAAAATAATATATAATTGGATGATATATCATATATAAAGAATCATTATCATATTAAATTTATTATTTACATGAATTAAACAACATTATTATACCCATCAAAATAATAATTTATTGAATAACAATTACACCACAACGTGGAGATGGTAAGCTGTACGTACGCACGTATGCTGACATGTTATTAAAAGGATGGATAGAATACTGAATATGGTTGTACCATATTTATAATAACATCACATTATATATAATATACTGGAGTTATTATTTTATAATGGTAATAACAAAGAAGGAAGAAGTGGAAGAAGAAAGGAACTTGGAAAAGGGTGGTGAAATCATTACCTCTTCTTTGGGTTCTTCCTTTTGATTTGATCAAAAGGGCTCTTAGGTTGGATTTCTGACTAAAGTAAGGCCTCTAGGATGATTTTAGGGAATTAGAGAGAGTATTTGGGGAGAGGTTGTCTGAACCAAAAGGCTTTGAAGGTGTTAGTTAATGATAAGGGAGAGTGACCTTTTATAAGAGGGGTGAGGGGCACCTTTGGAAAAGCTAGAAATATTATTTTATAATAAATTAATATTCGGTTTCTAATTGCTCCAAAGTAGATTATTTAAATTTTAAGAAGGGGATAGTTTGAAAACCAATCAACCAATATAATTTAGACAGGTTTGGGTCATTATACTAACCTTATCTTTAAGTATTAACTCTTAGTTAATTATTTTCACTTTTACAATGTCTCTTTGTATTTTTATATTATATGGTTAATAAACTTACTATATACATCCAAGAGACCCCCAAGTGGTCCATTAATGATACACTTATCTTTATATAAGTCTCTTTTCATAACCTTATATTTTTAGGAATTTAATATCAATTAATAATATAATATTTGTTTTAAAAACTCTTTTATGTCAATTTTGACACTATTCAATAATTGATTTTTGTAAAACTCATAACAGAATGATTAGTTAGAACAAAGTCAATTAAATAAATCCTAATATGTCATATTATCTTATAAAATTAGTTTAATTCATTAAAAGTCTCAACTTATATTTATTTGGGTATTTACAATATCAATTATTTTAATTTTTTACTATTATGGTAATTACTGCATCATCATTGTGTCATAAATAAATTAAATTATTTAATGTCTAAAAATTATAAATAAAATATAATTATGTAGGAAATCTATTTATATTTATAATGAATATTTTAAATCTAATTTATCTTATGTATAACCCTATATTAAAAATATTTTAGTAAATAAACTTTTATTTTAACTCTTTTAACTCTTTTTTGAATTAAATAATAATAAATGTCCTAATCTAATCCAAGTCGAACTAAATGATAATATTTTATTCCTAAGGTTGTTTTTGGTCGAGATAAACTTGTCCAATAGAATTAGGACATGTGTTAGGGTAATATTAATATCATTTTTACCCTTAATTACCCTATTTACTTTTAACCGTGGTAAATAAAAGTAAAAAGTTGCTATTCACCAAAAATTATTTTCATCTCATTGAACCACATTTTACTCCTTGATATTAACTGTGTCTCTTGGATTTTAGAAATTCCAATCACAGAAGCGGTAAAATTATGTTTTATGAAAAATTCAGTTTTTTAACTACCACTTAGTAGTTTCACTATTCATCAAAAATTGAAGTTTTTCAGAACAATGCCAAAATTTTACCCTAAGCTATAATTTATATTCCAAATTCAAAAATTATTTCTATTTTAAAAAATTCCAAACATATAATTTTCATTAATTAATTTTATAATTAATTCCCGTTGTCACAACAAATAGTGTGTTTTTAAGAAACAATATATATCAAAAGATTGACAATTGTTTATGTCCAATTTCAAAGTGAAATTAATTATAATGAACACCATTGGATAAAATGTTAAAAATATATTCTAATTATACTTTAAAACCAATCAATAATATAATTTATCACTATAAATTATTTTGATTAAAAAGGTTGTTTTTAAGTATTTTTCACTATTCATAAAAATTGGAAGTTCTCAGAAAAATACCAAAAATTCAATTTAGGATAATTTCGATATTCCAAATCCAAAAATGAAGTCCATTTTGAAATATAAAATATATATAATTTCAAAAGGTAGGTATTAATATTCATAACTTCTAGTTTGATCGGTTGTGGTGTGTGTTAGAACTCGATGTTGTGTACAACACACGCTATTACATTATTTAAAGAGAAACATACCGTAGAAGCTTGGGGTGTTGCATTCTCCCCTACTTCAAATAATTTCATCCTCGAAATTTCTAGAATACTACCGCATGAAAAGACTTGGGTGGTTCTTCATCATAAGTTCCTCGGGTTCCCATGTTGCCTCCTCCATCTTATGGTTTCTCCACAAAACTTTTACCAGACGCATCGTCCGATTTCTCAGCACTTGTTCTCTCGTATCAAGAATCCTGATGGGCTCTTCACAATAAGACAGATCGGGTTCCAGTTCTAATTCCTCATAGGTGAGTACATGCGTTGGGTCAGGCATGTATTTCCTCAACAGAGATATGTGGAACACATCGTGAACTTTGGAGAGACTTGGCGGCACTGCCAATCGGTAAACTATAGCCCCAATTCGTTCTAGAATTTCGAAAGGTCCGATGTACCTGAGACTCAATTTACCTTTCTTACCAAAATGTATGACTCCCTTACATGGATATACCTTCAGGAAAACATGATCACCGACTTGAAATTCCAAATCCTTCATTCGATTATCGGCATAGCTATTCTTCCTACTTTGAGCTGCTTTGATATGGTTTTGGATTACCATCACATTTCCCATCGTTTCCTCCACCAGTCTTGAGCCTACAAATTTTCTTTCACCAACGTCATCCCAACAGGTTGGTGTACGACATCTCTTTCCGTATAATGCTTCATATGGTTCCATCTGAATACTCGAATGGAAGTTATTGTTATAGGAAAATTCTACCAGAGGTAAATATTGATCCCACATACCCCGAAAGTCATGTGAGCAGGATCTCAACATGTCTTCTAAGGTTTTAATAGTTTGTTCTGATTGTCCATCTGTTTGAGGGTGGTAGGCAGTGCTCAAATGAAGTTCAGTATCCATGGATTTCTGAAGAATCTTATAGAATCTTGAATTAAAACAGGGATCACGATCAGAAACATTCTATAGGGGTACTCCATGAAGTCTCACAACTTCATTAATATATAGTCTTGCAAGACGTTCCAGTGGTAGATCTTCTCTTATAGCAAGAAAATGTGCTGACTTGGTAAGATGATCAACAATAACCCATATTGCATCATTCCTTCTAGGAGTCTTTGGTAGTCCCATGACAAAGTCCATCGTAATATTGTCCCATTTCCACTCCGATATGGGAAGAGGTTGCATGACTCCTCCAGGTTGTTGGCTCCAAGCTTTCACTTGTTGACAAAACATACATCTTGACACAAAATCAGCAATCTCCCTCTTCATGTTGTCCCACAAAAAATGTTCCTTCAAGTCTCTATACATTTTGGTGCTCCTAGGGTGTATAGAGAAATTGGAACTATGAGCATCATCCAGTAATTCTCTTTTTAGATCAGGTATATCGGGAACACAAAGTCTCTTCCTGAATTTCAAAATTCCTTCTTCATACAAAAAGTCTCTCAATCTCCCATCATTCACGTCTTTAATCTTCTTTTGAAATTCTTCATCATTGGTCTGAGAACTCTTAATCTTTTCTAGTAAAGATGGTTTGGAAACCATTTGAAATAGCATTGATGTTTCACCTTCCCTGGTTATTCCCATGTCCATCTTCACTAGATCCATGAAAATTGGATCCCTTTCAATTCTCATATTGTTCAAAACTCCATGATCTTTTCTACTCAAAGCATCTTCCACCTTGTTTGCCTTCCCCATGTGGTAGTGTATCGTGCAATCATAATCCTTGAGTAATTCAATCCATCTCCTTTGCCTCATGTTGAGTTCTTTTTGTGAGAAAATATACTTCAAACTCTTGTGATCAGTATAAATCTCAAATTTTCCACCATAAAGGTAGTTCCTCCATATCTTCAAAGCAAAGATCATAGCTGCTAACTCAAGATCATGAGTAGGATAATTTTTCTCATGAATTTTCAACTGTCGTGATGCATAGGCAATAACCCTATCATTCTGCATAAGGACACAACCAAGTCCTTTCTTCGATGCATCACTATAAATAATGAACCCATCATTCCCCGATGGTAGATTCAATATAGAAGTATTAACTAATATTCTATTAAGTTCTTCGAAACATTCTTCACACTCTTTTGTCCAAACAAATTTAACCCCTTTACGTGTGAGCTTCGTTAATGGGTTTGCCAATCGGGCAAAATTCTGGACGAAATGTCGATAATAACCTGCCAAACCAATAAAACTGCGTACCTCATTTATACTGGTAGGTGCTGGCCATTCTTGGATTGCCTTGGTCTTAGAAGGATCAACAGATATTCCATCTTTAGAGACAATATGGCCAAGAAAATAAATCTCATGAAGCCGGAATTCACACTTTCTAAACTTCCCATATAATTCATGTCTTCTCAAAGTCTTCAGGATAATGCGCAAATGATTTTCATGATCTTCATATATTTTGGAGTATACCAAGATATAATCAATAAATACCACCACAAATTCATCAATATATTCCTTGAAAACTCTATTCATCAGATCCATGAATACAGAGGGTGCATTAGTCAATCCAAAAGGCATTACAGTAAACTCGTAATGCTCGTACCTGGTTCGAAATGTTGTCTTCGGAATGTATTCCTTCTTTACACACAACTGATGGTATCCAGATCGAAGTTCAATCTTTGAAATGTATTGAGCTCCATGAAGTTGGTTAAATAAATCATCAATGCGAGGTAGGGGATACTTGTTCTTTATTGTTATAGCATTGATCTCCTTGTAGTCGATACATAACCTCATAGATCCATCTTTCTTTTTAACAAAAAGAACAGAGGATCCCCATAGAGAAATAGTAGGGTGAATAAATACCTTATTACTCAATTCCTCTAGTTGTTTCTTTAGTTCAACTAATTCTACAGTGGCCATTCTATAAGGGGTCTTCGATATAGGCCTTGATCTGGGAATTAAATCAATGGAAAACTCAACTTCTTGTTCTGGAGGATGTCCAGGTAAATCTTCTGAAAATACATCTACATATTATTTCACAACAAGTACATCCTCTATTTGAATATTCCTTTCCTCACCCATAGTCATTTCATTATCTTCCTCCCCAATAATTGAATTTAGTTGAGCTACTGGGGGTAGATCTAGATAAGAATTAGGTGGTGACGATTCTTCTCTAAAGATAAGGTGTTCCTTATCATTATCATCAAAAATAATAAACTCCTTCTTTTTAAAATAAATCTTCGCATCATAGTTTGAAACCCAATCCATACCGAGGATTATATCAAACTCAATCATAGGTATGACGATGAGATCAGCAGATAAATAACATTTATATGATCTAATGGGGACTGATTCACAAAACTTTGTTGCAATGATACTTCCCTTAGGAGTTTTAACTGACAACTCCCTTGTTAAATCAAATTGGAAATATCTAATTTTATTAGCAAACTGGGAAGATATGAAACAATACGATGATCCAGAATCAAATAATGCATTTTCTAAACTTGAGGAAACCATTAAATTACCTGCCACCACGTCTTTCAGAGCTTCTACCTCAGCAGTAGTGATAGCATAAGCTTGGACTTGATCCCTTGGCCTTTTCTACGATAAGTTCCCCTGACAATTAGGACATTCATTTGAATAATGTCCCATCTCCCTGCAATTGTAGCATTGAACATTGGTAGATTCCTTATTCCCTTTGCAAACCCGAGCTTGGTGGCCTTTTTCACCACACTTGTAACAGACACCCATTCCCTTTAAACAAGTACCGGGGTGTTTCTTCCCACATTTACCACAGGATGGATATTCAACCTTTCCCTTCTTCCCCTTATTTCCATTCCCAGATTGATCAGTAGATCTCTTCTTCTCTTGCTTTGCTTTAATTTCATAATACTTAGAGAATTCCTTTTCTGTCTTGATAGCACATGAGACAATGTCTTCGTACGACGAGAAGGATTGTGAAACTAATGCTTGACGGATAAATGGTTTTAACCCATCAAATAAATGATCAATCTTACTTCTTGGGTTACATATATAATCTCCAGCATACCTTGATAACCTTGTAAAGTTAGCCTCATACTTTGCGATATTCTCATCCTCCTTTTGTCTCAGACTCAGAAATTGCCTTTCTATATCTGCTCGATGGTCATGAGGAAAGTATTTTTCTAAAAACAAATCTTTTAACTACCTCCATTCCATATTTGATACTTCATCATCTTCCTTCGTGTTTCGAATCAATTAACACCATTGATCAGCATCTCCAGTGAGGCGGTAAACTTCCATGATAACTTTTTCCCTTTCACTACTCCCCAAAGACTGAAATATTTTCTCTGGGGAATTTATCCATTGCTCACCTACTAAGGGATTTTTACTCCCATTGAATGTTGGTGGTTTTTTCCTCATGAATCGATCTAACATTGATCCTACATGCTGTGGATCAGGGTGCTCCATATGGGTAAGGTTATTATTCATAACCTGAGTGAGTTGTCCCAGTATGGTGATTAGCTGATCGGCACTAGTTGCATCACCAGCTCCACTATAATTATCTTGAGCAGGAGGGAAATCCCTACATGGAGTGCGTGCATTGATACGGCTTCCATTTCTTCCACTAGGTGCCATTTCTAAACAATGGCATAAACTAGATCAGTTTATGAATCAAAATACATAATCCAATACTTATAAAACACTTAACATAAATTGAAATATTTATGGATATAATCCATAATCATAAAAAATGTTTTCTTTGAGGAAGTATATAATCATAAACCCTTAAAAATGATTTATAAATAAAATGAGAGTTATCCTAAGCATATCCCCCCGGAGTGTCGTAACCAAGAGTGCAGCAAGGCCCGTTGTCGTGCACCAGTTCTCGTTCGAGTCTAGCTCAAAGGGGTGTTTTCGGGTTTTACCACTAGGTACATCTGTGCCAGAGCCACCTCTACCTACTCATATCCAGACAGGGATGTATTTCTCAGAAAAATCACAAAATCTCTACAATACCAAAATTCTAGGATGTTCTTCTATACTAATCCTCAAAGTTCATCTTAGGTCTACGTTATTTAATTAGAGTTTATCTAAATCTAGCTTCCAATGTTTGTACAAAACTTCCTCTGATACCAACTGTAACGCCCCGACCCAATTTACCCAGAGTCGGTGCATTATTACATAATATTGGAATTATCATAAGAAAGATCAAATCTCGAAAGACTGATTGGTTTAGTAGCCTTGGAAACACTAGATATATTAATAAAGTTTTACAATACATCATAAAGTGAAAAACTACTACAACAACATATTGTCTCCGTAGTCCACATTATTATCCCCTCATAATATCCTTTCAAGTCATTCATAATTTACTTCTTCACATCCTGGGAAAAATAAAATAGAGAAAATGGGTGAGCTCAAATGCCCATTAAGGATAACAATATAGCGGAAACTTTCATAAATAAGAATAAACATTTAAGGCAATGTATAACTAAAACAAAAAACCTTTTAAACTTGAACATCAACATATTATGTCAAAAATAAAATGAAATAATGCCATTTACTTATTCACATGGATATTCTACTAATCGAATAATCACATGAAATATCAATAACCACTTTCATAATGATGGAATGCATAATGCCAGACTATCATAACCACATAGCCAAGGCCTCGTGCCAAGACTACAAATAATATTTTTCCAAGGCCTTGTGCCAAGACACTAGTTTGTCTCATGAGACCTACCGATTCATCGAGGAGCTATAGCGGGCTCCACCCGTCACATATTAAGTCCAATGCATTCCCATATGAAAAGGTTTAAACATAACATAAACATTCGTATTAAAACTAGCATACGAAATGTCAATAATTTCACCATAAACCATGAATTGTATAGAAAGAGCACATCCATAGTCAAACATATCACAAAACCTTCAATAAAATATAGAATTTTCGTATCATAATAAATCAACTTCAAATAAGCGTAAAATCCATCAAAGGATGTTGACATAGATGAAATCAAAACTCTTTTTTTAGAGAAATATCTCTTTATATTTTGAAATCATTTAAGAGTCATATATTTATAAAATAAAACATTTTCTTTGAAAATATTCTTATAATCTTGTAAGGGAAGCATCGGCGATTATATAACGGCGGAAAATAGTCGCACCCTCCGTATAAGTTAAAAAACATTCTTACCTTAATTCTGTCGAAAAGGTTAAAAAGCACCTTGTTTGGAAAATGACGGAAAGATTCCTTTATAAAACTATTATAAAAAGTCAAACAAGGGTATAAATGACTTTAACCCATATTCTTTTAAATAGTAAAAATGTTTTGAAATATATTTTTAAGAAACATGGATGTGGATGATAAAGAGATCCTAGTAGATTATTACGTATAAACAACCTCGGATAATGAAGAGATTGTGAAATAATCATTACCCTGTACTTTTCCTTGGTTGAGGTAGGTTAACCTCCTGTATAATGGTGAAAAAAATTGTTATTAAATTATACAAGAATCATATACATTAATATGATATCATATATGATCTTTTAACATTGATTTGTTAATAATATCTTAGTATTATCATTGTTTTGGGAGTTAACTTTCTCATTTTCTTTTATATATTTTGTTACGTAAGCCATGTTTGTCCTGAATAGGTTGTATATTATTCATATCCAGAATTATATCAATTCCTTATAAACTATTATTAATCATCAAATGAGAATTAGACTTGAATGGATACGATGGAGAATGAATCTCACCGCGTTCGTGGAGACGGTAGTCCGTACGTACGCACGATCGACAATATCATTCTTTTGATATTAAAATAATATATAATTGGATGGTATATAATATATAAATAATAACTATCATGTTACATTTATTATTTACATGAATTAAACATCATTATTATACCCATCCAAAAAATAATTTATTGAATAACAATTACACCACGTCGTGGAGACGGTAAGCTGTACGTACGCACGTATGGTGACATGTTATTTAAAGGATGGATAGAATACTGAATATGGTTGTACCATATTAATAATAACATCACAGTATATATAAGATACTAGAGTTATTATTTTAGAATGGTAATAACAAAGAAGGAAGAAGTGGAAGAAGAAAGGAACTTGGAAAAGGGTGGTGAAATCATTACCTCTTCTTCGGGTTCTTCCTTTTGATTTGATCAAAAGTGCTCTTAGGTTGGATTTCTGACTAAAGGAAGGCCACTAGGATGATTTGAGGGAAGTTCAGAGAGTATTTTGGCAGAGGTTGGACGAACCAAAAGTCTTTGAAGGTGTGAGTTAATGAGAAGGGAGAGTACCCTTTTATAAGAGGGGTGAGGGGCACCTTTGGAAAAGCTAGAAATATTATTTTATAATAAATTCATATTAGGTTTATAATGGCTCCAAAGTGTATTATTTAAATTTTAAGGTGGGGATAGGTAGAAAACCACTCAACCAATAGAATTTATATAGGTTTGGTTCATTATACTAACCTTATCTTTAAGTATTAACTCTTAGTTAATTAATTTCACTTTTACAATGTCTCTTTGTATTTTTATATTATATGGTTAATAAACATACTATATACATCCAAGAGACCCCCAATTGGTCCATTAATGATACACCTATCATTATATAAGTCTCTTGGACGAACCTTAGATTTTTAGGAATTTAATATTAATTAATAATATAATATTTGTTTTAAAAACTCTTTTATGTTAATTTTGAAACTATTCAATAATTGATTTTTGTAAAACTCATAACATAATGATTAGTTAGAAAAAAGTCAATTAAATAAATCCTAATATGTCATATTATCCTTGAAAATTAGTTTAATTCATTAAAAGTCTCAAATTATATTTATTTGCGTATTTACAATATCAATTATTTTAATTTTTCACTATTATGGTAATTACTGCATCATCATTGTGTCATAAATAAATTAAATTATTTAATGTAAAAAAATTATAAATAAACTATCATTATGTATGAAATATTTTTATATTTATAATTAATATTTACAATCTAATTTATCTTATGTATTACCCTATATTAAAAATGTTTTTGTAAATAAACGTTGATTTTAACTCTTTTAACTCTTCTTTGAATTAAATAATAATAAATGTCCTAATCTAATCCAAGTGGACATAAATGATAATATTGTACTCCTAAGGTTTTTTTTGGTCGAGATACACTTGTCCAAAATAATTAGGACATGTGTTAGGGTAATATTAATACCATTTTTACCATTAATTACCCTATTTACTTTTAACCGTGGTAAATAAAAGTAAAAGGTTACTTTTCATCAAAAATTATTTTCATCTCATTGAACCACATTTTACTCCTTGATATTAACCGTGTCTCTCGGATTTTGGAAATTCCAATCACATAAGTGGTAAAATTAAGTTTTATGAAAAATTCAGTTTTTTAACTACCACTTAGTAGTTTCACTATTCATCAAAAATTGAAGTTTTTCAGAACAATGCCAAAATTTCACCCTAAGATATAATTGATATTAAAAATTCAAAAATAATTTCTATTTTACAAAATTCCAAACATATAAGTTGCATTAATTAATTTTATAATTAATTCCCGCTGTCACAATAAATAGTGTGTTATTAAGAAACAATATATATCAAAAGATTGACAATTGTTTATGTCCAATTTCAAAGTAAAATTAATTATAATGAACACCATTGGATAAAATGGTAAAAATATATTCTAATTATAATTTAAAACCAATCAATAATATAATTTATCACTATAAATTATTTTGATTAAAAAAGTTGTTTTTAAGTATTTTTCATTATTCATAAAAATTGGAAGTTCTCCGAAAAATACGAAAAATTCAACTTAGGATAATTTTGATATTACGAATCCAAAAATGAAGTCCATTTTGAAATATAAAATATATATAATTTCAAAAAGTAGGTATTACTATTCATAACGGCTAGTTTGATCGGTTGTGGTGTGTGTTAGAACTCGATGTTGCGTACAACACACACTATTACATTATTCAAAGGGAAACGTACTGTAGAATCTTGGGGTGTTACATTTCCATTCTAACCATTTTGTAAAGTAGAACTCTCAAGGAACCATGTCTGAAACGATGTCATAGTTATCCAATTATAATTAGTTATTTCAGAAAATTGGAACACACCATTCCAAAAATTGTCTCTAAAACAGCATAACAAGCCATTTTTTCCCATGGTGCACCAATAAGGCTCCAAAGGCCTCTAAACACCCAAAAAATCACCTAAATTTCTCTTGAACACTAACAATCTTTGGAAAAACATAAATGAATGGTCAGGAAGGTCTATACTGTTATATTAGATACATCTCTAAGAATTCACATCCTTGATAATTTAAACACAAATCTATAGATAATAAAGGGAATGTGTCATCATAACATCCACCCCACAATATACCTCTCATGAATCTCTCCATCGTAGGAGCACAAACACCTCATTTAGAGGAAAATATCACAAAACTATAAAACACTAACATCTAGATCCAAAATAATCCCTCAGGGGAGATACCTATAAAATAATATTAAGCCCTCAAACAAAATAACAAAGATGAGAAAACCATATCATAAAAAAATATAAAAGTCAAAACCAAAAAAAAAATAAAAAGGAAGGAATGAATTCAAAAAATTAAGGATAATGAGTGCATGTATTCTATTTATGTTCCTAGGTACTCTCATCCACACCATCATTCCTCCAAATGAAATTAAACTAAGGAATAGAATTCCCACACAACTCCTTCTCCTAGCATTATCCATAGGCCACTCCTCAAAGGTCGCATCGTCATCAATGTTGATCTCACCCAATTGATGACATGAGAGTTATCGTGAAAATATATATCAAGTTGTTACATACATAAGACATCATGTATCTAAATCATCTATGGGGGAAGTGATACCTGATACACAATGACACTAACATGAGCCAACACCTCAAAAGGCCCAATAAATTATGGAGATAGTTTAATCCCATGTCCAAACAAACATTGCTCGTGATGAGGAGAAAACTTTAGGAAAACATGGTCAGTAGCATAAAAATCTATAGGTCTCCTCTTATGGTATGAATAATATTTATAAAAATCCTATGTTTCCTTTATCCTCTCAGAAATCAACTGAATCATCTCTATCGTGATTTTTACTAGTCCTGGTCTAACAATTGTTGACTCTTTGACCCCATACTAAAACAACATAGAATGTCAAGGTCATCCATACATAGAATCAAATGATTCCATACTAATGGTGGAGTAAAAAATATTATTGTTATAAAACATGACTAAAGTTAATTGCCTAATCCATGAACCTTCAAAATACATGCCACAATAATGCCAAATGTTCTCAACAATTTGGATGGTCCACCTTGTCTAACCATCCTTCTATGGATGAAAAGTATTATCAAGGAAAAATTATGATCCAAAATAATGATAGATACCTCTTTAAACTTGGGAGGTAAGATGAGGATTAAAATTAGTGATAATCCCCCTTATTACTCCATGGAGACTCACAAAATCTTCCATATACTGACAAAAAAACCTCCACTGAGCTCGACTCTTTAACCTCTATAGGGTGGGATTATTTCATCAAATAGCCCATTATCACCCATATAGTATCATAGGTTCCTTGAGATCAATGTAAAATATTAAAAAACACCATAAATATTTCCTCCCACTTCTAATGGGGAATATCTAATGGGCTGATAAAAACACCAAGAACATGATGTGTAGCCTTTATCTCCTAGAAGATTAATCAATGAGACACAAATTCTACAACTAAATGCTTCAATCTAGGCCAAAAAACTGACAGATCAAAGAAAAATACACCATTGTCACACCAATATGAATTTATAAGGATGAGATATGAAAATCATAGATAAAAAACCCTTTCATCACTAAAGGAATGAAAATCCTCCCCTAAAACAACACCCAATATTGATCAGCCTCAAACCATTCATAAGGTGAATCACAACAGATAACCTAATATCACTAGACCACTACCTTAGAATTCCTTATCCGAGGATCCTCCCACCGCTACACCAAATATGACTACATTTTCATCTGAAAAAAATCATCCTCTCCGGCCAACCTCTCCCATATCTATATGCATAGTTGTGAGCTCTTCCATCATTCTCCTTGATTCTTCAGACTCACAAACAGCATCACTATGTGACATTATATTGAATTCATCAAGTAAAACATTACCCTTTATACGGGTATATAAAATTATAAGTCATAATCCTATATTAATACCATTAACCATTTTTTTCATAAGTTCATGTCATGTTGAGAGAATAGATACCTTCAGATCTTGTGGTCGGTGAAAAGAAAAAAAAGTACTCACTAATGAGGTAATTCTTCCACAACATCAATTAAAAACAACTAATTACAACTTGAGATCATGGGTGAAATAGTTATTTACATGGGGATTTTACATCCAAGACTACTAAGAAACAACTGATCTCTGTTACATTAAGACACAACCCAAGATAAGACATAAAACATTATTGAAAACCATGAAATGAATTCCTTCCTAGAGAGAAAAAGAACATGAGTGACGACCATCATGTCCTTTAGATACACAAAATATTTGTGAAACTAGTTATTCCATAATAATTTTTGATCCATTATGGTCAATGATATCATAAGAGTAGGAATTTGAGAGATTTTGGGTATGAACCTATTATATTGGCCTAAAATACCAAGGAAACTCCAAACCATTTTAACATTCTTCATGGTTTCCTAAGAAAGAATTGCCTCAATATTTAATGGATCCAAAAATACTCCACACATAGAAATGGCATTCCCCTATAATTGAACTTAATAATCCATGAAATCAAACTTTTAAATATTCCAAAATACAAATTGACATCAAAGAACTCCTAGAACTTCCAACATATTTTCTGTGTGTACTTCCTATGACACGGATTATTCAAATATGTCATTGATGAAAATCAACACAAACCTATCTCTGAACTCTCAGAACACTGTGTTCATCAACTACAATAACACCAATGGAGAAGTTTTTACATTGAATGAAATCAAAATAAAATGATCATTCCCATAATGACATTATAAAAAAAATCTTTGGTATCTCCAAATCCTTTACCCACACCTGATGATGTTCTTATTGAAGAATGATCTTTGAGAACCAACTAGATCCATTCATCTAATCTAATAAACCATAAATCTAAAAAATATGATATTGGTTCTTCACTGTCACTAGATTCATATGGTGATAATAGATACACAGATGCATACTTCCATGAGACTTCTTCATGAATGGAATTAGAGCACCCCATGGTGACATTATTAGCCAGATAAAACCTCACTATAATATATCATTAATTTGTTACAATAGATATTATCACATAGAAGGTTCCATACTATATATATACATTAATATTAGACAATATCCCTACTATAAATCTATCCCAAACTTGATCTTCTATCGAGGAGGTAATGCCAAAACCTACTCAGGGAAGACATCGGGGTACTATTTTGAAACCCTAGGAAATTTTGTTAGCTAAACCTCTAAAGAACATAGCATCAACTCGATCATCAAGGGAGACAAAGAAGAAGCATTCCTCCAACCCATTAGAGGGTATCACTCTCCAATGAACACAGTAGAAGTTATGTTAATAATATAGAATGAAATATAACTCCTAAATAATTCCATGATCGACTTCACTGAATCCATCCAGTCAATGTAGAGGATGATGTTTTATATATATAACTGAAAACATAAGAAGTATACCTAAGAGAGTTGCTTCCCCAGCACTATATCACAGTCTCTACATACATTATAAAGATAATATTGACCTCCAAAAAGTGCAGTTTATTCTAAGGGCACTAGATGTCTCTCCACCTCGTGTCCCAAAACATATACTAGGGAATTTGATACAAAATATTGTGTAACTCTTGAATTAAAAAAATGTATAAACCCAAGTAGAAAAAAAGAATATAGTACCTTTAATGACTTATAGATCATCAGGTGCTTGAAACTCTAGGGAATTAAACTGGCCACAACCACCTCCACGACCTCTCTAACCCTGATGGTAACAGTCTCCATGATTAAGTTATGCCCTCTAGGGACAAGAAGCATCACTGGACTCTCCTCTACCCACCCCACATCTCCTATGATGATTCATAGCTAGAGAAACATGATGTTTCTTCCTAGGTTAAAACACCCACAATAGAGGAACTTGAAGTGGGACACCTTCTATATGATGCCTACTCAAAAAAAATATAACAAACCATAATTTTAT
The DNA here is from genome assembly GCA_963277665.1 of Viscum album. Taxonomy (NCBI): domain Eukaryota; kingdom Viridiplantae; phylum Streptophyta; class Magnoliopsida; order Santalales; family Viscaceae; genus Viscum; species Viscum album. The sequence goes on along the minus strand of OY728142.1, from coordinate 2,040,734,848 downwards.
CTATGTAATTTCCCTTCTGAATATATAATTGTTTCATATTTAGTAATATAATATTATATAATACACACATACCACATGATAAAACCAACTATATTTTATTATACTAATTTATACAATAAATTTAGAAAATAAATATGGCCATAATAATTGAATGTATTATAATGAGACAAAAAATAGAAAATAAGATAATAATAAAAATAGGAAAATTTGGATCTACTCAATCCCTAGAATAATCGCACTCTCGAACAAAATTTTAGAAATGAACTAGATTATTAGTAATGTAATTGAAATTTTTAAAAATTAATATATATATATATATGTATATATCATTGATATAAAATATAATTTAAGGAATAATGAATTTAATATAAGGTACTTATAGAACGATGGGTTCCCATATAACCGTTAAAAATTTGACCATTGGATTAGTAATTTTCCCATTGTAATAACAATATGACCATTAGGATTAGTAATTTGACTATTAGAATATAATACTCACCTAAGAAAGTGTAATTTAATATTTATGTATCTTATAAAATGAAAATATTATATATTTATAAAATAGTGCAAGTAAATAAATGTTTAAAAAATAAAAAATTAAGTGTTTCTATTTTTATAAAACATAATTTTATTAACTACACTATGATAATAAATATATTTATTTAAAATAAATTTTATTTTAAAAAATTAAATTTATAAATTAATATTTAGTTGTATTATAATGGTAAGATAATTTTATGAGACCATAAGTAATTTTTCAAAGGGTCAGAAAAAAAGTTCTTCAAATAATTGAGGATTTTATTAAAAAATTAAATTTATCATATTTAGGAAGTTATTTTCATATATTGGATTTTACTTTTAGAATAAATAATTAATAAAATATTGGGGAGAAATTTTTGAATTTTTTTTAAAATTGTTGAATTTTTTGTGATGATTGAAATACGTAAAAGTACCACATTTAATTTTGTAATCTAAATACATAATTTTTTTATTCAGGGATGATTTAAACACCAACTATTTATAAATAACATGCGTAATTTGATTTATATAGTTGCAATAACCAATTTTATTGGTATCCTTGAGCTAAAATAATAAATTGATGAATAATATATTTAAAAACAACCCCTCTACCCCATTAAAATACCACCCTTTATCCTCACAACATCAGATCATTGTATCTTGAAATATATCAAACTTAAACATTATATCTCAATTATATGGTTGTAAATTAACATAATAAAACTTTAGTAAATAAAATATAGATGGAAAATTTTATAAATTAAGTAATTAATTAATCTATTATTACTATTTAGTAAATTAATTATAAGTGTAGAATCTTTCTAGAACCTAATGTATTAGATCTCTTTGAACAATCCTATTTTAATTAGGTTATGACCTTTATCTCTCTAAATAACATTCAATCTCTATTTTAAGTTATGGAATCATTAAAAATATACATACATATATATTGATATATTACATATATATATATCTTATTATAAATTCTTTTTATGGCGTGACACATGCTTTAACTTCATTTCGAGAACATGTTAATTTAAATCAAACCAAATTAAGTGGATCTTTTAAATCCCTTAACCATATTATATAACACTATCTTAATGTCTTCATTCCCAATAGTGATTTCAATAATTATGGGTTTTAGAGATAACCATTCTATTTTACCTTATTATTCGATGAAAATTCAATATTTATTCTTTATTTAAGAAGTCTATAACTAGTTCCTTAAACAAACACTTTGAATGTTCATTTCTATACCCATTTATCTACACATTACCTTGAAATTTGTCCAAATCAACACCATATTTTGAGACCTACAATTATGTACTCATATATTACTATCTAATGAATTAAATTAATTATCCTATTTGGAATCATTATCAAATATACTTTGATTATGATGTGAAGTAATATTATGTAGACAATTTCATTCTATGGTTAATCATTATACTTATGCTTTATGATTGATTTACTTTCATGTACAACATAAACATGTACATGTTATGATGGGTGCATGAAGATGAACTCCAATACATTAGGTAATGACTTTTTTCATGACATGGTATTTCTTGGATTAGGATGTAAACCTAATACATGATAATACTCTATCCACAATGTGATGTTTTCTTATAAGTTAACCTTTAATTATACTTGTGTCATGTTTTATGTGGCTTCCACATTCCTATGTTTTCATGATCTTATAATACAATATTGTTTATGTTATTCACCCATATGATTATTCATGATCCTTATCTTTTATGATATCATGTTATGTTATTTGATTCACATGTTATACTTCATTATCATGTTTATTCCTTTACTAGAATTTATTCCTCACCCATTTATTTTATGTATTCCCCCAACTATCCTATGCATTTTTATTTGATAAAATGGTTTTATTATCACATTAATGAGAAAAAAATATATGTTCTATTTTATTTTCTTTTTGATGTATTATAAACCAAGTCTTCCAAACAAACTAGACCTTTATATCCTTTAGGTTGAGTTTATTGGATGTTTATGTAAAAAATAATGTAATAATATGTTTAAAAGACATGGACCAATAAAGTTTGTATTAGATGAAGGTCTATTTTTTATGGATTAGGACTAAAATACATTAGTGATAACCCTAGGGATAAGTCTATGAATAGGAAAATATCCAATAATTTTGGTGAATTATAAAGTGAATTGTTTCCATGAAATTACATCCATGTCTGGATTTTACAAGTGGATGTGGATATGAAATTGTTCTACCTAGGGGTAATAACCCTAAAATAATGGATTGGGTAATAACTTGATCACCACCTGGTGCAAAAAAATGAGGTCTTTCTGCACATCAGGTTTGAAACTCTCTAGGGATATGCTTTGAAAAATTCAAAAACTCTTTATGAACCATTATGAAGGACATGAGTATATTTTTAAGTTAGAAAACATAATACAGAAATTACACTAGATAAACTAGATTAAAACCTATAGTCTCATAAATTAGGATATAATTTTTATTTATAAGTTATTCCTTCTATGTTCATAGCTTCCACTTTTACATAATTTATAGTTTGAGTAATCTCATCCTATTTTTACTACCTTTACTTTTGTTAATTTTAGGGAAATAGGATAATCCATTCCAATAAACAACATGATTGGTAATGTTATTATCTCTCTAATGAGATATCGAACCACATAAGATAGGGATATGAGAAAATTATGGTCGTACTGGATCAGACTACTCATTTTATGAATAGTAACTTGAATCCTATGGAATATCCTCCTTATCCTAATAAAGAGAAAGTAACAAACAAGTCATTTATGTGACATATTCCGATAAAATTTAGCATATTTTATGATATAATATTCATGTAAAAATGAATTAAATCCATTGAGAAGATAATATCTTTTCTTCAATGATCAAAATGAGAGAATGTCTTGTTAGATGTTTATTATCTTAAATGGGAAGTCGATTTATGGTGGAAACTAATCAATAACATGAATTCTAAAGAGTAAACTGATTCAATGAAATGGGGAGGATTCAAGAAAATATTTTACAATAAATATTTTAACCTTTTGATTCATCCTAAAATAGAGAGATAGTTCCTCAGACTGGAGAGAAAGGAATATGAGTCTATCGAGGCATATGAGGAAATCTTCACCAGGATTTCATGGTATTCCTTCAGCTTTTTCATCAACATTGAATGCAAGGTGGACCATTTCATTAGTGGTTTAAATCCACAACTAAAACAATCTTTAGCAATTTGAGACTTTGACATATATGAAGAGATTTTCCATTTTTTCCTAAAGGTAGAGATAGAGATTGGATACTCTCATTGGCCTCATCTTCCTAGAGATAAAATGCTTAAAATGGAGTTTTCATTAGGTTGATAAATTGATAAATCCTATGGAGGAATGAAAACCCAACTTTCCATGTGTAAAACATATGGGAATAAGTATATTTAAAACTATCTCAAGAGATTTTTTAGATGTTTCAAGTGTGTAAAAGAGTGGTATCAGGCTAATAAATGCTAAAGAGAGATGAATAAACCCATTAATTCTATAGAATAATAGAAGTTTTAGACCAAAACTCATCTTACGGTATAGTTTTTAAATTGCAAGGAACACATTAATTATGAAATAAAATTTCCTAAGCTAAGGGTTCTCTTATACAGTCAATGACAACATCCTCTAAGTCCTAGAGAGAAAATAATTGAATATAACATCACTAATATTGAGATGGATCTCGATAATGATGTGGTGATAAGTATGTTGGTTATTTATTTAAGAATAGTGAATTTACCTTTTCATTTTAGTTCTATACATTATTTAATTTCTTTAAAGATTAGTAGAAATATTCAAACACCACCTCAAAACATTGGGGTTTAGTTATCTATGAGAATAGAAAACAAATAAATTATTACATTCCAAATACATAAATCCTCCCCAATTAATATTTGGGGACCAAACCACCCATAAAATCATATAATACTCCATTAATAGAATTTGATGTAATATTGGGCATGGATTGGTTTTCCATATATAAACCCAACATCAACTATCATGATAGGGAGATCATGATTCACATCCCGAGTCATCCTCTAGTTATGTATAAGTGTGAAGAGGATGATGAATCGCCTTTGGAATCTTTTTTGCCATTATGGATATTATTCCTTTATGATCATGCATATGTAGCTCAAATTATTGAGACCATGGAAAGAATCATTCTTGAATACATGACCATTACGATGGATTATACTAATGTTTTCCTTGGAGAATTGTTTGGTCTTACTCTTGACTGAGAGGTTGATTTTTCAATCCAACATAAACCTAGATATGTTCCCATATCAAAGCCTCTCCATGATATGTAAAGTATTGATTTGGAAGAACTAAAGAAGTAGTTACATGAGAATTAAGATGAGTGTTTTATATGTTTGTGTTCTTCACCATGGAGTGTGTTTCTCCACTTCATCAAGTATAAGAATGGTTCAATTAACCACAACATTGATTATCATGAACTCAAAAAAATAATAATAAAGAACAAGTATCAAATACCATCGATATAATACTTGTTCGATCATCTATGTGAGACCTAGTATATTTCTAAGATGGACCTTTAGTTGGGATATCACAAAATAATAGTGAAGAAAGAAGATATTCCCAATAACTATTTTTGAATGAGGTATAGAAACTAAAATTTTATAGTGATTCCATTCAATCTCAATAATTCTCCAGTAATATTCATAGACATGATGAATATATTATTTTGAGACTACCTTAACAATTTTTTAGTTTCTATAGATGATATTTTGATATAATTCAATAGAAATGTTGATTATTCAATACTTTTGAATACAGTGAAAATGAATTTTTCGAAAGGATAAGATATATGGAAAGTGTAGTAAATGTGAATTCTGGATGGTGGAAGTATCATTCTTGGGTCATGTCATCTCTAAAAAAAGGGATATTTGTTAACCGTTCTATGTCAAATATAATCAAGGAGTTTCCCATACTATCATATATAGTATAGATCCATAGATTCCATGTTCTAGATAATTATTATGAATTATTTGTGAGAAAACGATAATGATCTTCAAACCTATTAACCAAGATGGATTGGATGGGAGTAGATTTTTATTGGGCCAAGGAATGTGAATATAGATTCAAGGAATTAACAAATACTCTTATCAATATATGAGTACTTAAACTATCCATCAGTGGGGAGCTTTTAATGGTATTCAATAATGCTTAAAAGATGATCTTAGACAGTTTACTTATGAAAAATGATAAATTAGCATGTTATGCCTTAAAGAAGTTGAATTTTCATGAGAAGAACTACCTAACACATGATCTAGAGTTGGCTACATTGATCTTCACATTGAAGATTTTGTGTAATTATGTTTATGGGGATAAGTGTGAAATGTATATAGATAATAAGAGACTCAAATATAAATTCACATAGAATTAGATTAATATTTTCCTATAATGACAGTTAGAACTGATTAGGGACTATGACTATTCAATCCACTACCTTCCAAGGAAATAAAAAAATGTATAAGATATTCTAAGTAGACTGGATCTTAAAACCATATCAATGATAAGAATTTAGAAGTATCCAATCTTCTTAGGATTTTAAAGGATGCACATGGTAATAATAAAGTAAATAACATTATAATTCCATTCATAAATGATTTCTCAACCATCCCTTCTAGTATAGATAAAGGTTGCTCTAATAGATGATGTTGAATTATAGAAAAAGGTGTAAGTTATAATAAAGATAAATACTTAGAGTTTATAAATAAAGAAGATTTAATTTTAATATTTGGGTCACAACAATATGTACCATAAAATCTAGAGATAAAGAGGGAGATATTATGTAACGCCCCAACCCTAGATACCCAGAGCCAGTGAATTATTACATAATATTGGCATGATCACAAGAAAGATCAAGTCTCGAAATACCGATTAGTTTAGTAGCCTTGGAAACACTACATATATTCATAAAGTTTACATTACATCAATAAGTGAAAAACTACAACAACATATTGTCTTCATATCCCCTCATACTATCCTTGCGGGTCATTTATAAAATACTTCTTCACATCCTGGGAAAAAATAAAACATTGAAAGGGGTGAGCTTAGATGCTCAGTAAGGATAACAATATAGCAGAAACCTTCATAAATAAACATAAAAATTTAAGGCAATGTATAACTAAAACAAAATCCTTTTAAACTTGAACTTCAACATAGTATGGCAAAAATAAAATGAAATAATGCCATTTACTTATTCACATGGATATTCTACTAATCGAATAATCACATGCAATATCAATAACCACTTTCATAATGATGGAATGCATAATGCCAGACTATCATAACCACATAGCCAAGGCCTCATGCCAAGACTACAAATAAGATTTTGCCAAGGCCTTGTGCCAAGACACTAGTTTGTCTCATGAGACCTACCGATGCATCGAGGAGCTATAGAGGGATCCCCCCATCACATATTAAGTCCAATGCATTCCTCATATGAACAGGTTTAAACATAACATAAACATTCGTATTAAAACTAGCATACGAAATGTCAATACTTTCTCCATAAACCATTAATGGTATAAAAATAACACATATATATTCAAACAAATCACAAAACCTTCAATACAATATGGAAGTTTTGTATCATAATAAATCAACTTCAAATAAGCTTAAAATCCATCAAAGGATGTTGACATAGATGAAATAAAAACTATTTGAGAGAAATATCCCTTTTTTGAAATCATTTAAAAGTAAAATAATTATAAAATAAAACATTTACTTTGAAAATTTTCTTATAAGCTTGTAAGGGAAGCTTCGATGATTTTATAATGGCAGGAAATTGTTGCACCTGTCGTATAAGTTAAAAAACATTCTTACCTTAATTCTGTCGAAAAGGTTAAAAAGGACCTTGTTTGGAAAACGACGGAAAGATTCCTTTATAAACCACTTATAAAAGTCAACAAGGGTATAAATGAATTTAACCCATGTTCTAGTAAATATTAAAAATGTTTTGAAATACATTTTTAAGAAACATGGATGTGGATGATAAAGAAGTCCCAGTAGATTATTACGTATAAACAACCTTGGATAATGAAGAGATTGCAAAATAATACCTTACCTTGTAATTTTCCTTGGTTGAGGGTAGGTTAACCTCCTGTATAATGGTGAAATAATTTTTATTAAATTATACAAGAATCATATACATTAATATGATATCATATATGATCTTTTAACATTGATTTGTTAATAATATCTTAGTATTATCGTTGTTTCAGGTTTTAACTTACTCATTTTCTTTTATATGTTTTGTTACGTAAGCCATGTTTTTCATGGATATTTTGTATCTTAATCGTACACAGAATTATATCAAGTCCTTATATACTATTATTAATCATCAAATGATAATTAGACTTGAATGGATACGATGGAGAATGAATCTCATCGCGTTCGTGGAGACGGTAGTCCGTACGTACGCATGAACGACAATATCATTCTTTTGATATTAAAATAATATATAATTGGATGGTGTATCATATATACAGAATCATTATAATGTTATATTTATTATTTACATTAATTACACATCATTATTATACCCATCCAAATAATAATTTATTGAATAATAATTACACCACGACGTGGAGACGGTAAGTCGTACGTACGCACGTATGGTGACATGTTATTCAAAGGATGGATAGAATACTGAATATGGTTGTACCATATATATAATAATATTACAGTATATATGAGATACTTGATTCATTATTTTAGAATGGGAATAACAAAGAAAGAAGAATTCGAAGAAGAAATGAATTTGAAAAAGGGTGGTGAAAACATTACCTCTTCTTCGGGTTCTTCCTTTTGATTTGATCAAAAGGGATCCCTAGGTTGGATTTCTGATGAAACTAAGGCCTATAGGTTGTAGTGAGGGAAGTTGAGAGAGTATTTGCGTAGGGTTTTTCCGAATCAAAAGGCTTTGAAGGTGTTAATTAATGAGAAGGGGGAGTGCCCTTTTATAAGAGGGGTGAGGGGCACCTTTGGAAAAGCTAGAAATATTATTTTATAATAAATTAATATTCGGTTTCTAATGGCTCCAAAGTGGATTATTTAAAGTTTAAGGTAGGGATGGGTCGAAAACCACTAAACCAATAGAATTTAGATAGGTTTGGGTTATTATATTAACCTTATCTTTAAGTATTAACTCTTAGTTAATTAGTTTCACTTTTACAATGTCTCTTTGTATTTTTATATTATATGGTTAATAAACTTACTATATACATCCAATAGACCCCCCAAGTGGTCCATTAATGATACACATATCATGATATAAGTCTCTTGGCCGAACCTTATATTTTTAGGAATTTAATATCAATTAATAATATAATATTTGTTTTAAAAACTCTTTTATGTCAATTTTGACACTATTCAATAATTGATTTTTTTTAAAATCATAAAAGAATTATTACTTCTAAACAAGTTAATTAAATAAATCATAACATTTAATATTAACCTATAAAATTATTGGTATTTATTAAAAATCTCAAATTACATTTATTTGGGTATTTATAATATCAATTATTCTAATTTTCATTAATTAGGTAATTACTGGATAACCATTGTGTCATAAATAAATTAAATTATTTAATGTCTAAAAATTATAAATAAAATACCATTATTTAGGAAATCTTTTTACATTTCTAATTAAGATTTACAATCAAATTTATCTTATGTATAACCCTATATGAAAAATATTTTAGTAAATAAACTTTGATTTTAGCTCTTTTAACTCTTCTTTGAATTTAATAATAATAAATGTCCTAATCTAATAAAAGTGGACCTAAATGATAATATTTTACTCCTAAGGTTGTTTTTGGTCGATATACACTTGTCCAATAGAATTAGGACATGTGTTAGGGTAATATTAATATCATTTTTACCCTTAATTACCCTATTTACTTTTAATCGTGGTAAATAAAAGTAAAAAGTTACTATTCACCAAAAATTATTTTCATCTCATTGAATCAAATTTTACTCCTTGATATTAACCTTGTCTCTCGGATTTTCTAAATTTCACTCATATAAGAGGTAAAATTAAGTTTTATGAAAAATTCAGTTTTTTTTAACTACCACTTAGTGGTTTCACTATTCATCAAAAAATGAAAGTTTCCAGAAAAATACCAAAACTTAGGCCTAAGATATATTTGATATTATGAATTAAAAAATTATTTCTATTTTACCAAATTAAAAACATATCAGTTGCATTAATTAATTTAAAAATTAATTCCCATCGTCAAAACAAATAGCGTGTTTTTAAGAGCTAATAATTATCAAAATATTGACACTTGTTTATGTCCGATTTAATTGTGAAATTATGTACAATGACCAAAATTGTGTTAAATGGTAAAATATATTCTAAATATACTTTAAAACCACTCAAATTTTTAATTTATCAATATAAATTATTTCTATTTAAAAAGTTGTTTTTAATTAAAATTTAGTAATTTTCACTATTCATCAAAATATAAATGTTATTCGAAAAGTTCCAAAATTTCAACTTAGGATAAATTCAATACTCCAAATACAAAAATTAAGTCCATTTTGAGAGATAAAATTTATAAAATTTCAAAAGTAGGTATTACTATTCATAACGGCTAGTTTGATTGGTTGTGGTGTGTGTTAGAACTTGAAGTTGCGTACAACACATGCTACTGTATTATTCAAAGGAAAGCGTACCATGGAAGCTTGGGATGCTTCATTGTAAATTTTTTATGTCCCCATTCTAAAAAGTAAATTTATTTAGTCAAATTGAATATATAAAAGTTTAAAATATTGGATTAAAAAAGGGTTCACTATTAAAAGTTGGTAAAAGTGCAATACTAAAAATGAATTTGTTCTTACATTATGTCTAAGAAACTCATAATATGTATTCTAAAATTATAAGGATTATATAAAGTTTAAAATTTAGTTAATACTATTCATAACCTCTTTTGAACGGCTTGTTTGGTAAGTCATGGTGTGCTTGAACTCAGTGTTGTGTGTAGTATAAGTTATTGAATTAATTTGAAGAAATAACACACTATGAAATCTTGGGGTGTTACATATTAGGTGATGCACATTGATCAACATTCTCCATCCACTAAGGGATCATAACGATGTATTGATATCTCTAAGAGTGATATTAGAAGGACAATATGAAGAAAAATATCAAAATATATACATCAAAATTATTGTTATATTATAATGTGAAGTATGAAAGTAAAAACTTTCATGGGGATAATTAAACCATTACCCATACCTACATGGAAATGGAAAAACATCATCATAGACTTTGTCATTGGTCGTCCAAAGATATCAAGAGGAAATAATGTTATTAGGTCTATGGTGGATTGTCTTACAAATACATATCATTTAATTTCAATTCAATAGAACTTGTCACTTTATCAACATTAAAGGATATACATTGTAGAAATTCTAAAGCTCTATGAAACACCGTTGTAGATTTTATCTAACTAATATCCTATATTTACATCTATGTTCTAAAAAGGTCTTCAACATACTATAAAAAATAAATTTCATTACGTATTATAAACCCTAAAATTATGGAATATCTAAGAAAACTATCCAGAAACTAAAATAAATGTTTACAGAATGTTTGATAGAAATAAATGGAGGATAAGATCATCATCTTCCTCAGGTCATGATCTCATAAAATAATCATTTACACTCAAGAATCCAAATGGCTCCATATGAATCCCTTTATGAGAATATATTTATAAAAAATATGTGATGTAATTAAGTTGGATAAATTAGGATAATAAGTCATAAAATGGTCAAAGAAATGGTAGAAATAGTGAATACCATTCAACGGAAAATCGAGTCTACTCAGAGTTAACAAAAGAGATATGCTAACAATCATTGATTAGACCTTGAGTTTGAGGTTGGTGATAAATTATCCCTCTACATATCTTCATGTAAGATATTCATGTGATATTGGAAGATGGTAAAACTATGTCCTAGGTACATCAACCCTTAGATATTATTGATCAAATCAGTGTTGTGGCCAATCAACCAGCACTCCCACCAACTGTTTCTCAATTACATGATGTATTCCATATATCCCTCTTGAAAAAGTAAATAATATATTCCTCACATGTATTGAAATTAGAGTTTGTGAAGCTAGAAAATTATCTCTCCTATGAGTATAAACTAGTGAAAATCTTAGACAATAAAGATATGATTTTACATAATAGGACAAATCACCATGTCAAAGTACTAAAAATGAAACCGTAAGTATGAGGAGGAGAAATGGGAATCAAAGGAATCTAATAAGAATAAGTACCCTCACCTATTTTAACTTATTATGTAAATGAAATTTTTATAGTGGGATTTATTATGGGGGAATAGTATAATGACCCATAATTTAATCAATGTAATTTAACTTCTGAATATATAATTATGTCATGTTTAGTAGTATTATATTATATAATACAGACACACTACATGATAAAATCTACTAAATTTTATTATATCAATACAGACATTACATTTAGATAATAAATATGGCCATAAAATTGAAATTATTTCAATTGAAAAAAACTAAAATAATAAAATAATAAAAAAAAAATTGGATATGATTGATCTCCCAAAATAATCACACTCATGAACAACACTCTAGAAATAAAGCTAAATATTAGTAATGAAACATGCATTTTTTTAAATATATATATATATATATATATATTACTTTGAGAGAAAATATTAGTGAATGAATAATGATTGAAATATGATATATTTAAAAAATGTATAGATCCCATATAATCATTATAAATTTGTTTTTTGGAATATTAATCTGACCATTAGAATAGAAATATAACTATTAGGAATAGTAACCTGACTTTTAGAATAGTTTCCTAACTTATAGATGTGTAAATTAATATTTAAGTGTACTATAAAATTAAAATATGATATATTTATACTACGGTGCAAGTAAATAAATGTTTTAAAAATAATAAAATTATCTGTTTGTATTTTTATAAACCATAAATGTCTAAATTGCACTTTTATAACAAATATAATGATTTATAAAGTTTTATTTTCATAAAATTGATTTATAAAATAATATTAAGTTTTACTATAATGATAAGATAATTTTTTTAGACCAGAAGAATTTTTTCAAGGAGTCAAAAAATTGTTCATAATATTAAAATTGTTATTTTTCAAATAAATTAGGAATTTATTTAACTATTAAATTTCTCATATTTGTTGAATTATTTTCATAAAATTTATTTCATGATTGGAATTTTCAAATCAAAAAATGCTTAGGGTGAATTTTTGGTTAATATTTAAATATGGTACTAAAAAATATAAGCTAAATATATGAATTTTTGATTCATGAATGATGTAATAACGTACTAGTTTGAAATAATATGAACTATTTACTATATATAGTAACAAGAATCAATAAAATTTTCAATCTTGATCCAAAATAATAAACTAATGAATATAATATTTCAAATCACCCCTCTCACCATATAAAAAACTCTATACTACCCCTTCTACTCAAAACTTATAAGCCATGGATATTTCCAAATTTCTACCCAATTCCCTTCCCAATCCACTCCCCTATTTTATAGTGCTTCTAGTATCATCCAAATACCATTTTATGTTTCCTTAAAGGGCTTCATAAAAGGAGATAACAAAATGGAGAGGTAAACTCTAAACTAAATTTCTATTAATTTTATTCTTATTTGGAAACCCCTATATATTTTACATACAATTAAACATAATAACATAGGTATCCTATATATATTGATATGATATTATTATTGTTTAATATAAATATTATACCCTTTATTAATTCATTTCTAAAATGAAAATGTTTTTCACAATATGGTTGGTTGATCACCTCCATGAATAACATATTCATATTTCTCCTTCGCCTTCAAGGATGGTCCTAAAAATATTATTACTAATAAATAATATGATAATAAGTATATTATAACTTATTTCATGTTTTTTAATGAATATATTTATAGAATATTAAATAAAATGAAACCAGTTTATGATGGTCAGTAAAACTTCCTAAATGATCTAATTGTATAATGTTAGATTTTTTTTAAATGAATCATCCCTGTGATGGAAGACAATAAGATATTTAGAATGATTTAAATTTATAAAATTCCAGGAATATAATTTCATTTAACTTTTGGTTTTATAGACTTGTTTGAAAAGAACATCAATAATTATACACATGTGATCCGACCATGGAACATGGAAACAAATGCCCTAAAAAACAAAATTAAACATTATTTATCAATGAAATGTTTATAAATGAAAATAATAAAATAATATCAAATCAAATATATATATGGAAAAAGCTCAAAATTAAGTACATAATGAATCTAATTTTATTATCTAGGATGTTATGTGAAAGTGTAGAATGATTTTGGAACCCAAGGAAAGAGATCACTCTAACACACCATGTTTTCTTTAGGTTATGAATTTTCTCTCTCTATCTCATGACCCCATCCCACAAATGATACCATAATGAGTGGAGAGAAATAATAACCTGAGAGTCCCATCTCCAGTAAGCCCCAGGTGGGAGACTATAATCAATGGTATAATAATCTCCTGAAATAGTAGGCATTGTCCTCTATAATAATATAGGATCGAGAGATAGGATGAATCATCCCCAAGAAACTCCATGAAATAATATAAAAGAAACCAAAACCATCTTACATGAATGTATAAATGAAACTGATATAGGTAAAAGTCTCCAAAATTAAACACCCAAAATAAAAGATAAATAAATGACATAGAATCTATCCAAAAATGTTTGAGCTAGTACTTTCTAGAACGATCCATGTGATCCTCCTGGAAACCTAAAAACCAGTTTATATATATAGATTAAACATAAAAGTATACTTAGTAGGGAAACTAATGTCTCTTATGAACATGTGAAATAAAAATACTAATTCACCCATGAGAAAAAAATAGAACCAACATCACCTAAATAATTCAACTATTCATCCCAACCTCACTAAGATAAGCTCGCCAAATAGCACAATCCAAGTATAATAACATAATAAGATGCATATCAATATATGGTACCCCTCACCCCTTTTCCACATTTTTCTACTCTCACACCCCAATGGAAAACATCTCGGAACTCCCACATTTTTTGAATAACATATATCATGACCCCACAAACATGGTCACATCACAACACACTTGAAATGTCCTAGCCTACTGCCCCACAATGCGGTCATATCACATCCTGCCCGAATACACCTAGAAAATTACATCATAACCACCACTATAAATATATTAATAATTTATCCTAAACATAAATTAAATTATCCATATTCCCCCATCCAACCATGGATGACCCCACCATAAACCGCCCCACATCACGATCATAAAAACAATCACCTTGCCACCCCTAAAGCATGACCTAAAAATCCATCACCTCACCACCCCAAAATCACAAACAAAAAACATACACCACTCCACACCACATCAAAAACACACATCACCAACCAAAAATCATGGCCACACATAAAAAAATCCCATTTAACTAATTTAAAAAATGGGATTATATAATATTTCACTTTATTTTAGGGGTGTTATCTCTCAATCCATTAATCGATGGGAAACCATTATATTAACCAGATATAAGTGGTTAAAAAAATTTATTTTGGGGTGAGTTAAAAATAATATGAAACATGGTTTCAATATCACAACAACTATAACATAATAAAAGTCACCCAATAGCCATGATTTTCAACAGTTCATTTAGCCCGTACCTACACAATATCTCAATAATATCATTGGTGTGAAAACATGTGAATCATTCACCCTTCACCTTAAATTAAATTTTCCAACTAATTTATCTTGATTAGTCCATAAAAACCATATCCCATAGATAAAAAGGGTAAACCCATCCTATATGATTCACATATGTGAGAAAAGAGTGATTCCCCACCTCATATAAGCTTTTCTAACTCACTGTTCATCATAGGGTGAAGAAGAAATTCCCAAAAAACCACAACCACACACAAAAACCCTTGTATAAACCTATAAAAATCAAAGGATTTCTAAAAAATATCTCATAATCACACACCAACCAAAAAATAACCATCTTAGCAGACCTATGGGAGAATAGAAATAGACAACCAAGGGAAAGAGGTGATAACTCATCACATATCAGTAATGGGAATCCACCAGAAAAAAT
The DNA here is from genome assembly GCA_963277665.1 of Viscum album. Lineage (NCBI taxonomy): Eukaryota > Viridiplantae > Streptophyta > Magnoliopsida > Santalales > Viscaceae > Viscum > Viscum album. The sequence goes on along the minus strand of OY728142.1, from coordinate 2,040,719,076 downwards.
GGATAGAAGCAGAATGAAAATGGATTGAATATTTCCTTAGGGTGCCTAAAGTTCATCTAGAATATGAGAGATAGAGATTAAAAGGGATTAAAATAATCAATAAAAGGGGTTATAAAATAACCTTTATCCTTTCATTTTCACATCATGTAACCCATTCATGATGTGAAATCAATGAGTTTCCCAAAAATTATAATTTTTTCAAAAATTCATGTCACCTTGGACATAATTTAATTACATTTATTAAATTTATTTCATGATGTGAATATTTTTCATAGGTCCTTCTCATCATCATACAAGCCATGAAACTGGATGACTACACATCCCATGAACCATAAATTCACATCATGTACCCCTTTCACGATATGAATTTTCCACTATAGATCTTCTGGACCTCAAACCACCATATAACCTCCTCAATCATACTCCAAAAATCATTGAACACCTAAAATTGACAATGTAATGGTTCAAAAATTCCTGATCCATTACATCATATACCTCTCAAATGATTATCGTCCTCAAAAATCCAAAACCAAGTGTAGAAGGAAAGAGGTACAAACAGCCATCTCGGGTAATACTTCTCAAGAATATCATTACTTATCAGTACTACCACCATAAAAATATACCAACCAAAACACCCATAAAACACACTTCACAACCAAAAACCGCCTCATTTCAGAAAACTTCCATGCCACACAACCATCTCAACATCAACATAGCCCAAACAAAAAACTTCTATAACTAATAAACTACACCTCTATGAACACACAAATCATGTGATTCCATCCTCCATGTCATGTTACTATATTTTCTGGGTGGCACTAACTCTCCCACATGATTTTTATTTCATTATAGTATAACACATCTCAATTGGGAATCATGTCCACCCCTTTTCATGTGTCAGAACATTATCAAACATCATACATTAAGAAAACAAAAAATATCATAACATAAAAAGAACCAAATATCACATATAAATCAAAATATAGAAAATAAAAACTCATAAAATCTATGGGTACGGGGCATGAATCTACACCTCATGTTCCCAAGTACTCTCCTCCAGGCCACCATGCCTCTATAACATGTGAACCAAGGAAATGGTCCATCTATGCAGTGCCTTATATTGGAAATCATTGATCTATATAGGAAACTCCACAAAAATTACATAATTCTCAATATCCAACTCTCCCAAATCAATTAAATGAGTGTCATCATTAAGAAACAAAAAATGACGAGTTATGTGGAAGGTTTTGTGGATTGTCTCTAACTACGGTGGAAGCACCAACCGATACGTCACCTCATCAACTCACCCTAGAATATTAATGAGACCAAAAATAATGGGATAAATATTACTCCTCTTCAAAAACCTCTACTACCCATTTTGAGGGTAAACCATCAATAACATGTACCCCCAAACCTCAAACTCCAAGGGCCTCCTCATATGATCATCATAAGTCTTCTTCCAGTCCTACGCTACTTTCAACCTCTCTTGAACCAATACAGCCTTCCCAATCATTCTCTAAACTACATTTGGACCAAGAATTATTGACTCTCCAACCTCCATCCAACATAATGAAGAATGTAACAGCCACCCATACAATGTATCAAATGGATCCATACTAATAGGCCAGTGATATCAGTTGTTATAATCAAACTCAACAGAGGTCAACTTTCATTCCCATTATCAGTCAAAGTCTAAAATTACCCCTGTAAAATATCATCCAATTTATGGATGGTCCCCTATGTCTAATCAACTGTATGAGGGTGAAAAGAACTATTAAGGCATAACTTATTTCAAAAATTATGTTGTAATCACCTCCAAAATCTCCAGTTAAAACATGTGTTTAGATTCGATATAATAGACCTTAGAACTCCATGATACCACACCATGTCATCCACATGCCTCTTAGGAAAAGAATCCACTATTATTGACTCATTTATCACTATGAAGTTAGTCAATATTTTCAACCAATCCATGATCACCCACATAACATCACAACCTCCGTGAGAATGGGATAACCCTGTGATGAAATCTATAGAGGTTTAATATCATTCCCTCTCAAGAATATCCAAAGTCTAAAACAAAATTCCAGGAGCATGATACTCAACCTTTACATACTAGAAAACAAAACACCTTTTCCCAAACTCTACCATCACCCGCTTCATGATGGGCCACTAAAACTACATCCTCATTCCACGGTAAACCTTGGATACTCTTGGGTGTAATGCCAAGGTGAGATATAATACTCAAGGAATCCCTCACGCATCACCACCATAACAAATAGATTCCCACAAAACTACATCTAGTTCTAACCATCCTCCAACCATCCATCTGGAGCATCATCATGGACAAAACAATCACACATCACCTTTATCTCAAAGTCTCCCCACTTAAACTCATCCACTTTCTACATTAGAGAAGACTGCATCATCATATAAAACAAACATATTCTACCATTAACCACACATACATCTAAGTGTAACTATTCTAACTCCTTAATTTCATTCCAAACAACCCTAGACTCTTAAACAACATCATTCCATGAATTTATACACAAATATTTTCCCACAACATTCTACTTTACTAAGGTGTATGAGATCTCAAAATCATAATCCTGTAGAAACTCCTTCAACCTCCACTACCAAAAATTCATATCACGCTAAGAAAATATATACCTAAAACTCTTGTAATATATGAAGACAAAAAACTTCTATCCAATGAGGTAATGTAAACACAACAGCAATGAAAAACTAACAACCTCTAGGTCCAGATCATGAGTGGTATAGTTATTCTTAGGGGGACACAAATGCCAAGACCCATAAGAGATCACGATCCTCTATTTCATTAGCACACATCACAATCACATATGGGAAGAATTAGAGAATACCTAAAACATCACACCCTCCATAGGAAACTAAAGGACTGGAGCATTGACTAATTTATCATTCAGGTAACTGAATGCTTCTTGGAATAGATCTATCCACAAAAAATCTTGGTCCTTCCTATTCAATTCTTTGAAAGGGGACAAAAATTGAGAGAAATTGGGAACAAACATCTGATAATATCTTAAAAGACCAAGAAAACTATGAAACTCATCCACATTCTTGGGTGATACTCAAGAAAATTCTTTTTAAACATTTAATGAGTCTACTAACATACCCTACTAAGACACCACATTGCAATGTAAATGCACCTCTTTCATCCAGAACTCACACTTGGAAAACTTTTAATAAAGTTAGTGGTGTAGAAGGAATTTTAAAACAAATCTAAGATACTCGATATACACCTCCTCTAAATTTTATTAAATCAAGATATCATCAATTAATACAACAGACTAGTCTAGGAACTCATGGAACATAGAGTTCATAATCCCCATGAACATAACTGGTGTGTTTCTAACACCAAATGGCATGACTAAAAACTCAATGTGACCATAACTACATCTAAAGGAAGTATTTAGAAAATCCTCCTCCTTCAACATCAATTGGTGATATCCAAACTATAGATCAATCTTAAAAAACCATTTATCGCCTATCAACTGTTCGAAAATATCATTTTTCCTTAGAAGAGGGTAAAAGTTCCTGACCTTCACCTGATTCAACCTCCATTATTCTATACAAAACATCAGACTATCTCCATCCATTTTTATGAAAAACAATGGAGAATCCCATAGAGACACATAGGTTTGGATGAAACCCATCTACATCAGATCATCCACCTATAGCCTCAAATCACACCGCTTTATAGGCACCATTCGATAGGGATCCATCAAAATTAGAGATGCGCTTGGCCAAAACTAAATACCAAACTCAACATCATGTCAATGTAGAAGTGTCATAACGTCATCAAGGAAAAAAATCCAAGAACACCTCTACAACCCTAGGAAGACCCCCAAACTAATATTCTACTGATAGCTCCAGCATAAAATTAAGAAGTGGATCCACAGGTCGATTTACCACAGGACAACCCTGCTTTAAAACAAAAAACCCAAGATAGCCATCCATATCTGATAACATGACTCTCCTCTAGAAGAATTTAATAATAGAATTTATAGAATAAAACAAATCAATGACTAAGATTACATCATATGAATGCATATAAAGCAATAAGAGATCCCCACGGGACTAATGTGGCCCCATAACTTGTATACACACCTAACATACATCAAGAAAGATGGTCTAGCCTCGGACTAGCATACTCAACATAAGGGGAATGGGAAGTATCTATATATCTGGTCTCAATTGACATACCAGAGTGGTTTAATCAAAGGATTTTGATGCTCTTAAATCAAATAAGGAACAAAAAAGGGTAGATGGAAAACTATGTGTCCCTAAAATAATCTCTAGATACCCTCACACTACTACATCCACTATATGAAATTGACCAAGCCTAACTTCACTTCTTCTTTGGTGATTTCCACATCATTTTCCACACTCATGTCAAGGTCATTGAACATAAGGAACATCATGATGTTGGCCTCTACCTGCTCTATATCCCCTTCATGGAGCATGAGCCTACTACTCCTACTATGGAAATGGTCTATATGGGAACTATTGTTAAGGTTGGTGATGTACTTGTCTGCCTCCACTAATATTTTATTGAAGAACCACTGAGCACTAATTTTGGAAATGTCCATGAGCCCCCAAGATAAAACACATTGGACTGATATCTCAACGAAAATAATTGAAACCACTATCCCAATAAGTTTGGAAAGGAAGATGCTAAGGTAAAACCTCCACTGGTTGAATCCTATAACGTCCTGGTTCCTAAGACCTTCCCCTAAAAACCCCACTCCTTGATTAACCCTTTTTATTCCCATCTAATGGTAATCATCCTCATGATGTATCCTCTCAATCAAATCTACCTTCCTATAAACCTCTATATTAATTGGAATCATAAAAGGTGTAACATCATAATGAATAGAAGGATAGAGTTCCACCTTAATATATCTTTCACAAGACTCCTCATCTAGAAAAATATCCAGATAAAAACCTAGAAGGTCCTTAAACTTGATTCCAAAATCGTACATGTACATACTCCCCTACTGGAGAGAAAGAATATCCTAGAACTTTACTATCATCATGGTCAAAAAAAGGAACTATACCAAAAAATCATTATAAATTCTAACCCATTATGCATTTTCCTCCTTTCACTCACCTAGATACAACTCCCACCACTAACTCGCATCTCAATGCATCTAACTAACTACAAAAGGGACCTTGTATCCCACTAGGTCCCTAATAAAATTGAAATCAAACTCAAGATCTTATATCCATCTCTAACACTACCCTCATATATCCCTAATTATTTCCACTAAAAATAGAATAATTCATTCTGCCAAGCCTCATCATCCTGTAAAGGATCATCCCTATGACGGTCAACAAGATCATCCTATTGAACCTCTACTACCTGAAAACATTTATGAGAAAAATATAAAAGAGGAAACAAAGATTTTATAATCCCATGTATTATTTGATTTTATTTATATTCATTTTAATCAACTTTATTCATTTTAACCTTCCCAAAATATCCTAAGTCAAATATGAACATAAGTAATCATAATGCATGTACATATCCTAGGTCTCTACCCAACAAATAATTCCACCTCACTTGGTTATTCAATAAGCTCAAATTTCATGCATTAGATCATAGGGGGCCTAAAATCTCATGTACTATTCAGTATCCCTAGCCTATGTCAATAACCAATGTCAACTAGAATTATTTTCATTCCAACCCATGCAATTATTAAATGTGGATAACTAGAAATCCATCTTATATCTTAATAATCAACACTTATACTACTATGTCATGGACCCCTCCTTCCAAATATACTAAAACATAAAGATAGAGGTAAATAAACATGAATTCCACCTCCAGTAGTCCCCTAGTAGGTGACTAGCACTGAAGGTATAAAAATATTGTGAAATGGGAGATATTTCCATATATAATAATATAAGATCAAAGATATGATGGATCATGCTCAATAAATTCCATGAAATAATATAAAAGAAACCAAAAACATACCAAAATCTTTTACAAATGAAAATGATACAGATAAAGTCTAAAAAAGTAAATACTGAAAATCAAATCTAAATCAGCAACACATCAACTATTCAAAAACGTTTGAGCTAGTAATTTCTAGCACAATCTATATAATTCTCTTAAAAACTAGAAAATCAGTTTATATACATAGGTCGATAATACAAATACACACAATAGGAAAACTAAAGCCTCTCATGAACATGAGAAATAAGAATACTAATTCACCCGTGAGAAAATAGTTACACCAAAAACACATATACAGGTTAACTATCTATCCCAACCTCCCCAAGGAATGATCACCAAATAACACATTACAAGTGTAATAACATAATAAGAATAACATTGAAAAAATATACCCATCACTGCTTTTCTAATGATTTTTCATTATCATATTCCAACATCATAAGTCCTGGAACTCCCATCTATTATGAATAATATAAAAAACTAACCCATAATCATGGTTACATCAGGTCATGCTCTGAGATACCTGGGCCACCACCTCATAGGGTCGTCAAATCAAATCTTACATAAAGACACCTTGGTAATCACATCAAAACTAGTATGATAAACAAAGATGTAAGATATTGTGAACATGATGGACATCAACCTCATGCCAACTTCCTACCATGAACAACCCCCAATAGAATCTGGCCCATATCATTCTCTTAAAATCCATCACCTCAGTACCCCTTAAATCACATTCAAACAATCCATACATCACCCCACACCGCATCACAAGCAAAAATTTATTCCTCACAAGAATGATCGCACATAAAAACATGTCAAATGTCATTTTACAAATTTAACTAAGGGAATTATATCACATTTCACTTTTATTTTAGCAGCTTTACCAAACATGCCATAAATCCATGGGAAACAATTTTATTAACCAAATATAATTGGTTATCCAAATTCTATTTTTGGGGTGACATCACGACAAAATGAAACAATGTTTCTATATCACAACAATTAAATATATAAAAAAGGATCCCAAAAACCATGATTTTTAGTGGGGAATTCAATCCATGAAAACACAACTACACAATAATATCAAAGCATTGAAATCATGTGAATCATTCCCCTTCCCCTTAAATTAAATTAATCAGTTAATTTATCTTGATTATTCCGGAATAAAAAATTATATATAGATAAAAAAGAGTAAACCCCACCTGCATGATACACAAAAGTGAGAAATGAAAGATTCCATACCTCAAAGAATCTTTTCAACTTTCAATGCACCGTAGAGAGAAGAATAAATTCCTACAAACCACAACTGCATGAAAAAACAATTAATCAAACTACGCTACATCAAAGGAATGTAAAACGCAACCCATACTCACACCACAACCAAAATCTCACCACCACAGTGGATTTATGAGAGAAGAACAAGATAAAACCCTATTAAAGAGAGAAGAACTCACCACAGATCACCAATGAGAGTGCACTGGATCTAATATATCAAACCATGATGAAGAGGGCCAGAATATCTCCTTGGGAAACATAATGATCATATTTATTGAGAGAGAGGGAGATGCATCCAAATGAAAATAATCATCTAAAAGGGCTATAAAATAACTAGGATCCAACAAGTATCACGTAGTGTAACCAATTAATGATGTTGAGTCTATGTGTTTACCAAAAATTAAAACTTTCAATAAAATTGACATCACCTCAGACTTTATTTAATTACATGTCATGAATTACTTTAATGATGTAAATCTATTTCATGGGTTCCCCCTCGTCCACATATAATCCATGTAACTAAAAGGCTACACAAGTATTGAACCATAAATTCATATTTTGTACCCCTTTCATGAAGTAAATATCCCACTACAACATTGTTCAACCTCCAACCATCATGGAACCTCCTCAAGCCTCCTCTGACACACCTCCAACACTTAAAACCAACAAAGTAACAAGAAATAAAGTCACATTACATTACAATCTAACTCACGTTCAGTCTCTATTTGATGATATGTAATGCTTCTAAATTTCATATATATGTATCTTACGTATCTACCTAGATTATTATCCCTTCCATTTATCATGAAATATATTATTTAAGTTAATTTCTAAATAAATTTCTTTAAAATCAAACCAAATAAAGGGAAAATTTTCTATCACTTAACCCTTTTATGTACCATTGTTTTAAATTATTCATTCTCATTCATGACTTTAATAATTAAATTAATATTTTAGGGATAAGCATTCTGGTTTACCTCTCATTTTCAGTGAAAATTCCATATGTCTTCTTTCTTTAAGATGTATCTAATAGATTCCATAACATAACATTTTACAATTTCATTTCTATACCGAATTCTCTACTTTTACTCATTAAATTTCCAAAGAAATACCATAATTTGAGATTTATGATTATATACTAATTTATCATTTTCAAAGTTGTTAAATTTTTTATTCTATTTGAAATATTTATGAAAGATAATTTGATTATGATATAAGCTAATATTATGCAACCCATTCTATTCCATGGATAATTATTATGTTTATGAATTATGATTGATTTCTTTTTGTGGAAAACATAAGAATGTGCATTTTATGATCGGTGCTCCATATTATGCTCCAATATAACAGTTAATTTTTTATCTCATTAGATGGTATATATGATATATGAGAGTGAAAATAATCTATGATGAGACTCTATTTACCATGTGATGTTGTTTTAGAAGTTATCCTTAACTTATGATTATGTCATTTTTTTATGTGGCTTCCACATTCCTGTGTTTTCATGATCTTATGATTCCATGTTCTTTGTTTTATACTCTCTAGTGATTATTCATGAGCCTTGTCTTTTATGATATCATGTTACGCCATTTGACTCATGTGTTATGATCATTTTATCACATTTATTAACTTACTGAGCTTTATAGCTCACGCCTTTCATTTATGTAATCCCTAGGTTATTATATATAATTTTTGGATCTCAAATAGATTAAAAATATCATTAAAGAGAATAAAATAAAGATCTTGTTTTTTACATTATTTTAAATGCATCATGAATCTAATCCTATAAGGACAATATGACTCTCAATCCTTTGGGTTGTATTTATTAGAATTTTATAAAAAATACATGTAATAATATGTGTAAAAGACTTGGTTCACTATAGGCTGGACACTATCACCATGGATGACCACATCATCCATAAGAAAAACATGCATATAATCCTTTATTAGGTGCCTAATAGTTGTCACCACTGATGAAATGAGAAGATGAGGTCCTATACCTACCCATGAATATCTAAAATGTCTTCTTTCTAGGAAAACTAGAACCTTATACTACAAATAAATTACAAAAATAATCCTAATGACTCCCCTATTATGGTGATCATCCCCTCAACAACATCTTCTCTTTCTAGTAGCTTAAGATATATTGGTAGCAAAAATAGGGTAACATGGTTCTAGATCTCTTCATACAAAGCTTCCTAGAAATACCCTTCCCTAGAATTCTCGTATGGAAATAAGTATGAAGCGAATCATAGAAGGTTCCTGAAATGTATCCCAAAACCCCACATGATGGAGAACCCGTGTTTATGAGTAAAAAACTTCCAATGAATGACCACCTTTTATGTTGAAGAAGGAAATATTCACTAAAATTTCCCACAATATATCTTACTCCTCATAATCCACATGTAAAAATAACCACCACTTCCTAGATTCCCCATATAGTATCATCACCACCAATGAAACCCAATTCTCTTTTCGAGCATGGACTAAATTGTATTCTATAACCACATCCTCCAACAAGTCTCTGTCACTATGTCCATAATGGAGCCCACAAAATTATACAGACTATGGTGTTTAAACTCTAGGAGTGTCCTCATCTATGTGTTATCATCACTAGACTCTAAACTATGTAAATCCTTTAGAACATCCTAATGAACATTTTCAACATGAACCTAACAAGGAAATAGACCTCAATACGTACCTGTAAAAGAAAAAATGGTTAATGGAACCTAAACGTCAAATATATAATATTTAAGATTAATTATTTTTATAAGGTTCAATCTTATCCTAAGTTATACCCATTTAAAAAAAGATGAATAAAAGAATGATTCATGATCCTTTCCTAAGTGTCTACCAAAAATCCACCTTCATATTACTTAATAGGCTTGGTAAAAAATAGATCCATGCAATGCACCATGAGGATCCCTAAATAACTTTGATTTCACCAGTCTCCCTTATTTACCTTACTTACTAAGTTCATCTAACATTGCTTCCCTACAACCCATGTAGTCCTCACCGGTTCCCACCCCTAAAATTCAACCTATCCCTCAACCTAATCCTTCAATACCACTCTATCACAACCCCCTCCCCCAAAAGAAACCCTTCATAAGAATGTAATGATATAAGTGAGATAATGATGTATGAGTCCTGAACCAACTATCATTGTAATTGATTAAAAGTTTACAATTTATAACTCCTACTAACTACAATGTATAGCGGTTTGTAAGGTCAAACCCATAGGGAATTATGGTGGCCAATTTTCTTTTAGAAATGTTCAAAACACCCCATTATTGTGAGTAGTGGGGTAAACATTCTCTTTTTTACTATTTTACCTTTTATATTTTTTCTTATTTTTTTATAAGGCAGTAAAGTAACACTATTTTTTTATATTTTTTATCCTAAGCTGTGATGAAATATGAAGTAGTCTGAAAACAACAAGTAACAGAGAGATAAAATGTTGATATATGAACAATCAAGATGATAAGCCCAGGGAAAACTGACCTACTAGTTTTGAAAGGATTCTTAATCACTTAAATGTTGTTGCAATATACCACTAAAAAATGAATGACTTATTTCCTTTGTCAGGATATAATTCACTCAGATTGATCAATATTGGAGTTTGCCACTCTATGAAAGTTCAACAGCAAGATTAATATTTGAAAATTACAACAAAACAAACTCACCATATGTTCTGAAGTTTTTTAAATTAAAATCTTCAAAAATTGTATCAACGATCAGACTCATTGAATGATTATGGAATTTGAAATTTAGTAAAACTAATACAAATCAATCGAATGAATTCATAATTGATCTCACCAATCAACTCTAAATACATTAAAATGAAAATGTGAAAAAGAAGATAAAAAAGATAACCAGTAGAACTTTAAATTCCCTAAATTCTAGGTATTTAGCTAACCATCATTTTCAATATAGCAATTGAAAACATTCGAGAACAGAGTAAAAGATTTAAAACAATAGGGAGGAAGAACTCCCCAAACGATGCTCCCCTCTCACACTTCTTTGACTCAAGGACTCACTGCTCTCCAAGTATCCTAGAACTAATCTCTCTTCAGTGTTGAAAAAGTGAATAAGTTTATCAATCCTAAGTCTCACATTGTTCTATATTTATAGTCTCTATCATCTAATGCTTGTCACCATCTGTTTCCACCAACTTAGTTTGGTTCTTTTCTTGACCACACACATTCATTTTTTAGGGCAACACACGTCATTCTATCTTTTGCCTTGTAACTAACTTTCAATGAGATAGTTGAATGTATCTGGATGGGTTTTAGGTTCCTGTATGAATCTGCAAAGAAAAACAGAGCATAAGTAAAAGAATTAATTAACGTAATTGAAAACATTGAATGAAAATAAAGTTATTTAACTATTTATAAATAGATTAGAGTAATTATTTATTTATAATTATTTATTGATAACTAAAATATATGTTATTATTATTTATAAACTAATTATTATTTTTTTAATTTAAGACTTTTATTTAATATAATTAATTATTATTATCATTAATATTTTAATAAGTTATAAAATAATTATAAACTTAATATTTAAAAGTCGTTATTTAATTAAGTTAAAAAAATATTAAATTTTATAATTAAATATAATTTTAATTAATAGATTTAATAAGTTTATTATTATTATTAAAGTATTTAATATATTAATTTTATTTAATAAAAAAATTATTTATAAATTATTGTAAAGTATTTTAGTTTTATATTCTTTTAAATTATAATTTATTAAATTATTATAATAATATCATTATTATATTTTTATATTAGATTATTATTAATTGAATTAATTTTTATATTTACTTAATTTTATTATAATTATAATTATTTTAATTTGAAATGTTAAATTATAATTGATGAATTTACTAAAATTTATTTATATATTTTTTATTTAGTTAAATACTTTTATACTTTATTTTATTTTTAATATTTAAGTATTTATTAATTTGTTATAATTAAATTTGTATATATTTTTATTTAATTTTTTTTATTCTTATCCCCCCTTTATCCTTTACAGTGTCGCATGAGGGGGGGTTTAGTTTGCTTGTTGAGAAGCCGCAATGGCTTCTATTCATCCAAAGCATCAAATGACGGCTTCTCTAAGAATCGTGGCCTCCTCCATCAGCTAATCAGTGGCGCAGCCTTCCCTCAACGGTGTCTTGCGACTCAGCCCTCTGGTGGCCCTGCTTCTTCAGTCGTGGCAGCAGATCCTTCGGTGTTGGATTTGCACAGGCGGAGACTTGGGTAAGTGGAAAGAACGCCAATTCCTCTTATAATGTGGACATCGAGGGGTGCCTCCTCAATCGGCGACCAGGCGACAGCTCCTCAAGACAGTAGTGGTTTTTGATTTTCTGGATTCTAATATCTGGATTTGTGGGATATTGAAGTTTGGATCTATGTTTTTTTATGAAATCGATTTGATTTTGATGATAAATAGGGAGGAGGGTGATACCAACACCGATCGTCAGTGTCGAAAGTAAGAAAAATAAAGGTGTTGGTCTCACTGACAGTATATGGGTCGGAGCAAAGGTGTCGGTGAGACCGAATAATTGTATCTACATAAATGAACTTTAAATGGTTAATGAAATAAAACCTAACATTTAAATTCATTAAAATAATAAGTTAATTAACTGATTAAAAACCTAAAACTAAAAATGCACAAACTAGAATTAAAAACTAAAATAAAATTAATTAATTAACTATAACTAGATTATTAATTAAATTTAAATTAATCAATTTAATTACAAAGTTAAATTATTTATTGAGAACTCTTAAATTAATAAACTGAATTAATATGAAACAAAATTGATAAAAGATTAAAGTTAAAAATTGTTAAATAATTTGATTAAAGGGATAGTGGTGAGTGAAAATGAATTGTGTTGGGGACTCAATGGGTCATCGAAAGTGGAAAAGGAAAGTAAGGGTGCATCGGTATCTTGTGCTACTGAAAATTAGTGCATGTTTATCGGTGAGACCGACAGACTAAAAATAATATCCTTGACTAAAAAAATTTAAACTACTTACATAAAATTAAAACATTAATATTAAATAAGTATTTAATAATCAAAAATAATTAATTAATTAACTAAATTAAGACTAAAATCATGCTATTTTATTAAATTAAAACTTAATAACTTAAATTATAATAATTAACAGAATAATTAAACATAAAAAAATTAATAAAGTTAATTTATTTTAATCAATCTAAATTAAAAAATAAGTTAATTAATTGTATATAAATTGATTAATTAGTTAGTAATAAAATTTTCATATTAATAAAAAATCATGCAGATTAATATTACTAAAATAATTAGTAAATTATTATATTATAAAAGCTAGTTATATTAAATTAATTATTTTACAGACTAAAATTACATAATTATTTATATAAAATGATTTGTTAGTGAATTTTATTATAAAAATACAAAAGTGAATATATTTATTAAAAAGTGAAAAATTAATTAATTATGTTATTAAAAATATCATAAAAAGATGTGGCAAACTATGCCAAATTAAGGACACATCAAATTCCTCCACACTTAAACATTTTTTCCTCAAACAATCCCATATTTTATTATCATTAGAAAATAAAAGTTTGTTTTATTACTTTTCTCAAAATGTAACATGTTCAACACTTCAAAACAAAGAGGACATAAAAATGTCAATATGCTTTTGAAATAAATTGTTCAAATGAATATTTCCCAATATAAGATACTCACTGGTAATCAAAATAGTAGTGAATCATCTACAAATGAAGATTTCCTACCTCATATATGAATGTGCCTAATTATTTATTACTATTCAAATCCAAGTTCTATATCTAAGAGCGATAACATGTTAAAAAATGTGGAATTAAAACCTTATCCATGGGAAATTTGTACTTTAAACATCACCTAGGTTCCAAAAATAAATATATTTTTTTTGAATCACATTACTGATACAACCTAAATGATTCCATACAAACCAATTTCCCCCTTCTTTATTTGGTGTTTATTATTCCTCTCACCTTAATGAACTCATTTTTGACCCTAGACACTTGATTTATTTTTTCCAATCTATGTATCCATGTGCTAGCACTATGTAGATGAACTTATTCAAAATGTACATAGGGATTTTATCATAGAAACACACCGAGTCCCTAAGGTCTCAGAGATTCACCATGGGATCCCAAATGCCCATTTTACTCGAGTTTCAGAAGATTTATATGAGAAACATTTACACAGGATCACTAAGGTGATTACTTTTAATAATTAAAACAAAGGTGAGTTCCCTAAGATCAAGTTCAAACTTCCAATTCCTAAGGTTATGATCTCAACTCCACTAACATATATCCTATATCACTCTCAAAAAAAACTCATTAACCAAAATTTCATAAAATCACTATGCATTCTCACTCAGCAGTCATTCACCCTTGCTAACTTCATATTCAAAGAAACTATTAACTATCAAAAAGACATTGTCCTTTAGAAAGAATCAATTAGATTAAAAAATAAAGGCTAGAATTGTAAAAGTAAATTTTGAAGAAAAAAAAATTAATCATTTTATACAAAGTCAAGCCTCATTATGAGCACAGTTTAGCTCAGATTGGGTTTACCCCCTCCCCCATAATTAAAACCCAACTTTGTCCCCAAAGTTGAATTCCAGAGTGGATGAGAACAATTTAACATTTAAATTTCAAAGAATATTTTTCATTTTAGTAGATTAATGACATGATATAGTCTTCAATGATCATAAAAAATAATTCTTTCCACAATAATTATTTTACAATAGGTTCACATGATTTATCTTTTTAAATAGTGACAAAATTTTTCAATTAAGTTTAAATAGTAATATGTAAAACATTTAAGTATAGAGTGAATTGGGTGTTAAGAAAGTTCAAAATTTTGATTCAAAAAGATTCTCATTTATATCGGAAAAATTAAGTTAAACACCAAAATGATACAAGAAAATTCAATAAAAAAATTCCCATCCAACATGTACCCCCCCCCCACACACACACTAAATTTTTAGCAATGAATGGTTTTAATAACAACGAACTACAATTTCCATCAAGGAGGAACATGCAAATTTTTTTGAACATAGAGACATGTAGAAAAGTTTTTAATATAGTAGTACACATATATAGAATAAATTATTTCAATGAATCATTGACACTACCTCATTTGAGACATCGAAAATAGTGTATCAGTGGATAAAGTGAATTGGTGAGTCAATGTCTCACCGAAAGTAGTGAAATTATGACTTGATAGTGATTTTTTTATTAAAGTAAAAGAAGAAGAAAATACAATCTGGATTAATATTAATGTACTTACTGGAATATGTTTATTGATATCTTCTTTATCACGAGAATTCCACTCCTTAGATGTCACTAGTTGTAGCATTATAACTCAGAAAATAAGAACCAAAAGCACCAAGAACAAGAAGTAGTATAAATTTCACAAAAATAGAGAAAACAATAATTAATTTATTCTAAAATAGAACTATAGCTCAAAACACACAAGAAAAGGACCATATAAACAATACTTTATTCAAAACAAAAACGAGAAAAAATTAAACAAAAGCATAAACCATGGGATGACTGCCATGAAGCAATAAATTTTAAGTCTTCAGTTAGACTTTTTCAAGATTAGTTCTAGAGAACTGTGAATACAACCAATCCCTTTGGATGTCCCTCAAAATAAGGTTTAACTCTCCACCTATTAACCAACATGGGTTTATTCTCTTCACCTACTATCTCAACAACTCCATTATTTAACACTCTAATAATTATGAATGGTATAGACCACTTGGATTTAAGTTTACTAGGAAAGAGTTTGAGTCTTGAATTAAAGAGAAGGACCATCTATCTATGTCTAAATTATTTGTTTTGGATAATAGAATCCTGAAAGATCTTAGTCCTCTCTTTTTATATTCTTGAATTATCATATTACTCTCTTCTAATTTTCTCTAACTCACTCAACTCAAGAAGTCTTCTCTCACTATAACTCTTAAAATCAAAATTTAATGCCTTAACTACCCAATATGACTTATGTTGTAACACCACAGGAAAATGAAAACATTTTCCAAATAACATCCTATATGGAGACATACATATTTGGGTCTTAAAAGATGTTCTATATGCCCATAAATCTTCATCCAGTTTAAGAGACCAGTCTTTTCTAGAATGTGAGACATTTTTTTCAAGAATTTGATTCAGTTCTCTATTTGAGATTTTCACTTAGCCACTAGACTATGGATGATAAGGAGTTTCAGTCTTATGAACACAACCATACTTTTCCATCAATCACTTAAACTTGTAGTTATTAAAGTGAGTTACATTATCAGTGATAAAGACTTTTGGGACTCCAAATCATGATAAAATATTCTTTTTGACAAATTTTATGACATTTTTGGCTTGATTGTTGGGAAGTTCCACTACCTCAACCCACATAGAAACATAATTTATAGACACTAATATAAAATCATTCCCATGAGATGATAGAAATGATACCATGAAATCTAAACCCCAAACATCAAAAATATCAACTTATAGAATACCTTTTTGGGTGTAACTCATGATTTATACCAATATTTCTTAACCTTTTTCACCTATCATAGCCAATTACAAAACTCCTATCGTCTTTGAAAAGGGTGGTCCAATAAAAACCAGATTAGAGGACCTCTATCCTTTCACTACCATGGTAACCTCCCCAAGGTGAGGAGTGAAAACTCTCTAGAATAGGAATTATTTATTCCTTAGGCACAAAAATCCTATGAATCCCATCATCACACCTCCTAAACAACAAAGGGGAATCCCAAAGTTAATACTTAAGTTCAAAGATGAATTTTTTTTCTTTGGTTGTTGGAAAGATATTTGGGAAAGACTCATGTTTCCAAGTAATTGGAAAAGTCTGAAAACCATACAAACTATCTAATTGACACAGTAAGTAACTTCTCATCAGGAAAGGAAGAGTTGACCTCTATTGGATCTTCATAATGAGTTTGAGGAACCCTAGAATAAGGTTCATCAGATAAATTTTTAGCTCTTTTCTTATCTCTAATGTCTAAGTCAAATTACTGTTACAACAAAATCCATTTCATCAGCCTGGGTTCAATTTTTTTCTTCGAAAGAATGTACTTAAAGGAAGAATGGTTAGTGAAAATGACGACTTTAGAACCTAAGAGGTACTGCCTAAACTTCTCAAGAGAAAACACAATAGCTAATAACTCCTCTTTAGTACTATTATAGTTTCTTTGAGCCTCATCTAGTATTCTACTAGCATAGTATACCACATGCAACTTCTTATATCTCCTCTATCTAAGAGCAGTTCCAATAGCCATATCACTAGCATCACGCATTAGTTCAAAAGGAAGTTTCCAATTAGGTGCAGTGATAATAGGTGATGTAGTGAGTTTTTATTTTAAGTATATTGAAATACTTCAAAACGTTTTGATCAAAATGGGATGGAGAATCCTTATAATGCGAAGAACACAAGGGCTTAGTGATTTCTGAAAAGTATTATATAAACCCCTAGTAGAAACCAACATTCCCTAAGAAACTTATAATACCTTTTACATTTCCAGAAGGTTTCAGTTTTTGAATGAATTCTATTTCAGCATTATCAACCTCCAAAACTTTCTTGGAAACTTTATGTCCTAAAATAATACCCTCAGTGGACATAAATTGACACTTTCCTAGTTATGCACTAAGTTGGTCTATATGCACCTCTCCAAAACTAAC
Source organism: Viscum album (assembly GCA_963277665.1). NCBI lineage: Eukaryota > Viridiplantae > Streptophyta > Magnoliopsida > Santalales > Viscaceae > Viscum > Viscum album. Next base: position 2,040,701,048 of record OY728142.1, on the reverse strand, counting down.
TCCATGTTTCCTAAAAAATAATCAAACATATTGTCCACAATGGAGAAATAATACATGAACACCTCTATAATACTCTCAATAATATCAGAAAAGATAGTCATAATACACCTTTGAAAGGTAGCAAGGGATCCACACAACCCAAAGGGCATCCGCCGATAGGAAAATTTCCCAAAGGGAATGGGAAATTAGTCTTATCCTGATCATTTGGAGCTACAAGAATATGGTTATAACTATCATACCCATCTAGGAAATATAAGAATTCATTCCCAGCAAGCCTCTTAAACATTTGATCAAGGAAGGGCATAGGAAAATGGTCCTTCATAGTGGATGCAATGAACTTATTATAATCTATACAGACTCTCCATTTGGTGGCTTTTCAAACTTGAATTTCTTCATTCTTTTCATTTTTAACAACAGTGAAACCTCCTTTCTTAGGGACTACTTAGACCGGAATGACCTAAGTACTATCTGAGATAGGGTAAATTATTCTAGCATCCATTAGTATAATTACTTATTCTATCATAACTTCCTTCATGTTGGGATTCAATATTCTTTGACACTCTACCCTAGGCTTATATTCTGGCTCCATAGGTATCTTATGCATACAAACTGAAGGACTAATTCCTTTTATATCATCTATGGTCTAGAATATGGAAGATTTGAATTATTTAAGCATATTCAAAAATATTAATTCTTGATTATCTTCCAGATTAGTAGAAATTATAAGAGGCGGAGTGTAATTTTCACCCAAAAATGAATATTTCAAATGAGAAGGGAGTGGTTTCCATTCAAAAATAAGTGGGTTTTCACTTGATGTAAGACTCTTGATACTAGGAAGTCCAAGGTTTTCAACATATCTCTTGTAGGGAGTTTTAAAGGATCAAAGATTTTCAATTTCTAGTTCAGTTTTAGAATTGATAGTACTATTATCTATGAAGGACATCTCACTGTCCAGATTTTCCAAGTTTGAATTTAACTGATTTATCAAAGAAAAATCATCTAGTTGTGTTAACATCTATCCTTATACTTCATAAAAGTGCCTAGAAAAATTTTGGGCGACAACATAATCACCATAAAGTTCACTCAGAAATTTCTTAAGTATAGAATCATATCAAACATCTTCAGTAGAAGCAGAAATTGGATAGTTGTCTAGTTTTGAAAAATCTTCCATATTGTGAGGTTGAGAATAATTTTCACTTTTTGAGACAGGAAAATCATAATTTTCAGCTTCCATATTTATTTCTTCAATAGAGGATTGTTTTTTAGATTCTTCAATATTTTTATATGTACTTTTAGCTTCTAAGGACTCTATTTTTGAACAGTTTTCATGGAATTTTGGTCCTTTCACATTTTTGAACACATTAAACTCTTCTAGTTATTCTACAATTTTATAGATAAGATGACTCATAGATACATCATTTATAGCACCACCAGTGTCCAAGAAGGTCCTACCCAAAATGATGCGCACCTCTTGGTCACACTCTATGTCTAAGATAAAGAAATCACCAGGTAGAAATAGATTTTCCACTCCAACTAGAAGATCATCTACCATCTCCACAAGATGATTGAGAGATCGATATGTCAACTAAAGTATGATTGTGGTGGGATAAAGATCACCCAAACTCAACTATTAGAACAATGGGTATGGGAGAAGATTGATACTAGCACCTAAGTCACACAGTTAAGCTTATCCGGATTTTCTAAGGTGCAGGGTATGACAAAACTACCTGGGTCTTTAAGTTTAGGTGGGATATTCTTTTGGAGAATAGTATTGCACTCCTCAGTGAGGCTCTAAGTAGAAAATTATTCCAATTTTTTTGTTTGAAATTATTTTTTAAGAGATTTCAAATAATATGGGATTTGAATTAAGGATTGAATGAAAGGAATTTTCACTTGATGTTTGGTCAAAATCCCAAGGAACTGAAGGAGTTCATCCTTGGTGTTACTTTGAGGTTTCAATTTCTCAGGGAAGGGGATGGATGAGGAAATTGTTTTTAGAATAATAGGAATTTCCATCATTAATTCAGCATTTTTAGTCTTTTCCCTTTATTAATTTTACTTTCAGAAAAATTTTCAGCTTCAGTTCCAAGTGAGAAATTCATATTTTGATCATTTTTAAGAATTTTCAATTGATTTATATATTAGATACAGAGCATGTTTTTATTTCTAGATTCACATAGTTTTTCCTTTTGTGCATTTTCAAAGTCTTTTTAGGTTCATATTGAGTATTAATCCCACTTCTAGTGACATCAACCATAGATTTCTCTTTGGGATTAAGTTCATTTGTGCTAGGAAATATAAATTTATCCCTAGATGTGAAGTATCTAGATATTTTCCCAATTGAGTTTCCATATTATTTATTCTTGTATCATTTTAAATTTTATTATTTTCATATTGGGCTTGATGTTTATTCAGTTGAGTTTTAAATATTTCTTCTTGTGAATCCATTCTATTTTAAATTAAATCCAGTTTTGAAGATACTTAACCATCATAGTTTCCTTGAGAATTTGAAGATTCACCCATTTATTGGTTTTGAAACTTTTTTATAGGTTGATTTTGATATTTAGGGGTAGTGGATTGCTTGATTAGTCCTTTTTATTTCCAGGAGAGATTTGGATGGTTCCTATAGCCTTGGTTGAAATTGTTTGAAAATAGATCTTCTTTAGGAGGCATCCTCAGACCATAATTGAAAAAATTAGAGTTTTCTTATTGGGTTGGCATGTCAAAATTTGGGAAAAGTTTTCAGTGTGACTGAAACTCCCACATTGTGAACATTGTTCTCTAAGAGATTGGTTAGTGTTTTGAAAGCCAACATGGTTTACAGATTGTCTAGAATTTGAGTTCATTAAATATTGAAGTTGGTTGGTGATTTTAGAAAGTTGAGTTTGAGTATCATTTCCAGAACCAATGTTAACAGTTCAATTTACTCTTTTTCTTCTTGAATTCTTATATTGGGAGTTAAGGGAAAGATTATTAAAGATTTTTCTTAACTCCTCATCAGTCTTATCATTATAATTTTCCCCAATAGATTGGTCAACTAAATTCTACCAAGAGGAGGACAACCCTTCATAGAATGTATCCCTGAGAAGGTGGGATTGGATTTGATGATGTGGAAACTACCTAAGAAGGTCTCTGAATCTATCCCATGCTTCATGAAAGGCTTCTATATCCTCTTGGTAAAAGCTAGTGATCTTAGTTCTAAGTTCTCTTTTAAGTCTTTGGGGATAAAATTTCAATATAAAGGAATTGTACACTTGATCCCAATTTTCAAAAATATTTTCATCTAAGCTCAAAAACCAATCTCTAGCATTCCCTTTTAGGAAAAAGGGAAATATTCTCATTCTCATCTCATTATCTGTAAGTCCTAAAAGATATAATTTTTGTACAGTATTGTAGAAATATCTAATTAATGCAAGAGAGTTCTCATTACAGAGTCCATTGAATGCATGAAATAGTGAAATATAGGACAGTTTCAACTCATAATTTTGGGATCTAGGAGACAAACTAATGGAAGATGGATTGCTTGAAACCTGAGGGAGTTGTAACTCCCTCATCCTAGGAATTTCTACTTAATCTAAGAGATCTTGGTAGTGGTGATGTTGATTATTAGGATTAGTAATTCTCTCATCTAAATTTTCCATTTCAGATTTTTTTTCTTCTTAAGAATAGATAAATATTTGTCTATTTATAAGTTTAGGGGATCTAATCCACTATAATATTCTCTTGTGCACAAGAAATTGATAGTATAAAATTGAAATTCAGTACAAAAACTTGTATAGAAAGTATTATTGTAAAATCAATAACTCATAGAATATATTATTTTTTAAACACAATTTTCAACTTTTTAAAAAAATTATTTTTTTATGTGAATTTTTTTTGGTTTTTTTTAGAAATGTGGTCCTTAATTCCTTCCCTGATAATGGAACCAAAAACATAACCAAACTATTATTGTAATTGATTCAAAGTTAAAAATTTATAACTCCTACTAACTACAATGTTTCATGGTTTGTAGGGTCGAACCTATAGGGAAGGATGGTGACCAATTTTCTTTAAGAAATTTTCAAAAAACGCCATTATTGTCAGCAGTGGGGTAAACATTTTTTTTACCTTTTACCTTTTTTATTTTTTTATAAAGAAGTAAAGTAACACTATTTTTTATATTTTTGTTATATGATGAAACAGGAAGTAGTTTGAAAACAATAATCAACAGAGAGATAAAATGGTGATAGATGAACAATCAAGATGATAAGACCAAGGAAAAACTATCCTAATAGTTTTGAAAGGATTACTAATCACTTAAATGTTGTTTAAATATACCACTAAAAAAGGAATGACTTATTTCCCTCGCCAAGAGATAAGTCACTCAGATTGATCAATATTGGAGTTCGCCACTCCAAGAAAGTTCAGCAACAAGATTAATATTTGAAAATTACAACAGAACAAAATCGTCGTTTGTTCTTAATTTTTCTGAATTAAAATCATTATAAATTGTATCAATGATCAGAATCATTGAATGCTTATGTAATTTAAAATTTAGTAAAAGTGATACAAAGCAATCAAATGAATTCAGAATTGATCTCGCCGATCAACTCAGATTACATTAAAATGAAAATGTGAAAAGGAAGATAAAACGATAGCCAGTAGAACTAAAAATTTCCAAAACTCTACGTATTTAGATAACTATCATTTTAAATATAGAAATTGAAAACATCCTAGAACAGAGTACAAAAATTAAAACAAGAGGGAGGAAGAACTCCCCAAATGATGCTCCGTTCTTGGGCTCCTTCAACTCCAGGACTCACTGCTCTCCAAGTATCTTGGAATTGCTCTCTCTCCGATAATGAAAAAGTGAATGAGTGTTTCAATCCTAAGTCCTCCTCTACTCTATTTTTTTAAAAGTCTCGGTCATCTACTACTTATCAGCATCTCTTTCCACCAACTTAGTTTGGTTATTCTTTTGTTGTCTTCACACATGCATTTTTTAGTGCAACACACGTCGTACTATCTTTTACCATGTAACTGACATCTGGTGAGATAGTTAAATGTATCGAGATGGTTTTTAGGTTCCTATATGAATCTGCAAAGAAAAAAAGAGAATAAGTAAAATAATTAATTAGAGTAATTGAAAATATTTAATGAATATAAAGTTATTTAACTAATTATAAATAGATTAGAGTAATTATTTATTTATAATTATTTAGTGATAACTAAAATATATGTTATTATTATTTACTAACTATTTATTTTTTATTTTTTAAATATAAGACTTTTATTTATTATAATTAATTATTATTATCATTATATTTTAATAAGTCATAAAAAGATTATAAATTTAAGATTTAAAAGTCATTATTTAATTAAGTTAAAAAAATTATTTTGTTAAATTTTATTATTAAAAATAATTTTAAATTAATAGATTTAATAAGTTTATTATTATTAAAGTATTTAATATATTAATTTTATTTAATTACAAAAATTTTATTTATAAATTATTATTAAGTATTTTAGTTTAATATTTTATTAAATTATTATTTATTATTATATTAATATAATATATTTATTATATTTTTAGATTATATTATTATTAATTGAATTAATTTTATTATAATTATAATTATTTCAATTTGTAACGTTAAATTATAATTGATGAATTTATTAAAATTTATTTATTTTAGATTCGTATATATTATATTTAGTAAAATATTTTTAGATTTTATTCTATTTTTATCATTTAAGTATTTATTTATTTGTTATAGTTAACTTTGTATATATTTTTATTTAATTTAATTTATTATTATTATTTATTTTTTTATTCTTATCCCCCCTTCTCCTTTACAGTGTCGCACGAGGGGGGGTTCCGGTTTGCTTGTAGAGAAGTCGCAATAGCTTCTCTTCATCCACAGTGGTGGACAACAGCTTCTCTGAGAATCAAAGCCTCCTCCATCAGCTAAAATGAGGTACGACCTTCCAACAATGGTGTCTTGAAACTTAGCCCTCTGGCGGCCCTGCATCTTTAGTTGTAGTAGGAGATCCTTCAGCGTCTGATTTTCTCAAGCTGTGAATTGGGTAGGTGGAAGCGATGTCAGTTCCTCCTCTGGTGGTGGCTCCAAGCGGTGCCTCCTCAATCGGTGACCAGGAGATGGCTCCTCAAGGTGATGGTGGTTTTTGATTTTATGGTTTCTAAGATCTGGATTTGTAGAAGATTGAATTTTGGATCTGTGTTTTTTTATGAAACTGATTTGATTTTGATGAAGTGATGGTGTTTGGTTTGGGAGTGGAATAAAATTTTCGGATGATGTGGTGGTGTGATACTCTGTTTAAATTCAAGAAGGTAGCATGGATACATGGGGAAGGTGTCGGTGTCAGTAGCAAAGGTGGGAGTGTATTTTTAGGTGCTCAAGGAAGAAGGTAGTGGAGTGAAAAGAAATGGTGGCATCAGTGAGACCGACACCGATGGTCAGTGTTGGTAGTAAGAAAAATGAAGGTGTTGGTCTCACCAATAGTATATGGGATAGAGCAAAGGCGTAGGTGATACCAAAGAATTTTACTACATAAATGAACTTTAAAAAACTAATTAAATAAAATCTAACATTTAAATTAATTAAAATAATAATTTAATTAACTAATTAAAAACATAAAACAAAAAATAAAAAGTCTATAATTAAAAACTAAAATAAAATTAACTAATAAACTAAAACTGTATTATAAATTAAATTCAAATTAGAAAATTTAATTACAAAGTTAAATTATTAATTTTTTTTAAAGGCAAAGCTTCTGACCATTTATTAAGAGAAAGAAAAATTACAACAGAGCGGCGGATGGGGTCAAACAACGGACATGCCCTCATCCACCAAGAGCAAGTCTAGAGATCATAAAAAGACATGTCATTTCCATAATCAGAATCACCAGCAGTCTCCCACTCAGATTGAGACTTGTCCCTATTAAGGATTTTCAAGATATCCAAATCCACTTTCCTTGACACCTTAGACGACGATCTGGTAGATACAGTTCTAGGTACATTAGAAAAATCCTTACATTGTCTCCTCTTAAGGGGAGGACCCTCACTTTCAGTAGACTTTGTCTTGTCACTCAATATTGCATCCTTATAAGAGGCATGACCACCCTTGCCCGAGACCCTGATCGGGGTACGCACCCTCCCCTGTTCATCTTCAGAAATGTTCCCCCATTTCTCAGGTAACTCAGATATCTGAAATTGCTTCTGGATTTCATGATGATAATCAACATGTAGTTTCACATCACCCTGATTAGAGACATCAACCTGGTGAGAATCAGGGATCACCCGTTCTGGAGACCGCATGGGGATGTCCTCAACTAGAGGAACCTCTTTAGCCAACTTCTGAATGTTCAGCTGTGAAGAATCATTCACCACCAATGCTGACGCATGACTCAAATTATCAGAAGTGATAACCTCATGATCTCTAGAAGGGCCGCTATAAGATATTGTCGGAGTAGAATCAACAATCAACTCTTTTCCCTTTGCAGGAGTCGGCACATCAGGGGCTGCCTTCATAGGAGGGTCGCTGTCCTTGATGACATGCTTTGGAGAGGACGATTCCTTCAAAGTATCCTTTTTTCGACAGAGATTGGAGGGGTGTCCTCACATCCCACACTCCTTACAAGAGTTTTTTTTACGACACAACTCCAAAGAGTGCCCCACAGTCATGCATTTAGTGCATAAAAGAGGTTTCTTTTCATATTCAACATCAATTAGAATTTGATCAGACGGAATAGAAAGAGTTACCGTATCAATGAGAGTGGATCTGAGATCAACTTCCACCAGCATTCTAGCGAAGTGCCCAAAGGAAAGTAAGGGTGAAAAGGTAGCTTGTGCCACTAACAGTTTGTGTGTGTCTGTCGGTGAGACCGATAGACTAAAAATAATATCAGTGACTAAAAAAATTAAACTGCACACATAAAATTAAAACATTAATGTTAACTAAATATTTAATAATATAAAATAATTAATTAATTAACTAACTAAATTAAGACTAAAATCATTCTATTTTATTAAATTAAAACTTAAGAAATTAACTTATACTACTTAGCAAAATAATTAAACGTAAAATAAATAATAAATTTATTTTATTTTAATCAATCTAAATTAAAAGATATGATATTAAATTAAAAACTAAGTTAATTAATTTCATATAAATTGATTAATTAGTTAGTAATAAAAATTTCATGTTAGTAAAAAACCAATCAAATTAAGATTACTAAACTAATTAGTAAATTATTATATTAGAAAAGTTAGTTACATTAAATTAATTGTTTTAAAGACTAAAATTACATAATTATTTATAAAAATGATTAATTAATAAGTTTAATTATAAAAATAAAAAGGTGAAAATATTTATTAAAAAGTGTAAAATTAATTAATTAAGTTGCAAAAAATATAATAAAAAGATGTGGCAAGCTATGCCAAATTAAGGCCACATCAAGGACCACATCTAATAGGCCATGGGATAGAGACAAGAAAAGAGTTTATATCATACATAACAATAGGAGGCATTACCCTCTTATTAACACAAATAAAGAGAGATAATACAACTACATGAATAAAATTCTACTCATAAAGATAAAATATCCAAACAAACATGTAATTTCATACAAACTAAAATATATATAAAGGAAACTAAACATACCAAAATAAAAATCATTAGAAAAAATCTTGAATCCCAAAAAGAACCTAAATAATCCTTAATTCTAGTAATATCAATCTCGATCACCAACTAGCTCCTGCTAACCTAAAATAAATTTATATATATGTAATATGATAATAAAATGTAAACTGAGAAGGATATTCCCCAAATTGTCTTATTAATAAGATAATGAAAAGATTCTAAATCCAAGTGAACAATTAGTAAAGTTATATCATTACCTAATCATGTATTCTAAGTTTCATATTCACTATGTATCTCTAAAAAATTATCACATATAAATGATCATATAATATAATATCCAAAAAGCTACCCCACTACCACTTTACAACTGGATTTCTTCTCTTCCCCAATGTCACACATCTTGATCCATCTATTTATGAAATATAAACCATCCAGAAGAGACCTAGGATACTATTTCATATTATGAATATAAAACCCCTGGTATTTATTTCACATTAATACATGTTTTATTACATAAAATTTCGCTTAATACAACCTAAAAGATTAATAAGTATAGTGTATTTAGGAATTAGGTACATTGCATAACAACTTATAACATGGTATACAAATTATTATTGAACACTTTCTTAACATGATCATAATATTCCAATGAACATAAAACTATATGGGATAACCTAGGGACAAACATAGGGAAGGAAATATATAAATACCAGTAAGGGAATAAATAAGGAATAACATGAAGAATATGATACATGTTAGAAAATAGGAATATCAATATGGAATAAAAATAATAGGAATCGTAAACCTGAAAATGAGATATGATATAGCATGTTAATCATAAAGTAAACATGTGAAATGTGAAAGCAACTTAAAAAATTATATCATAAACATATGTCAAGGGTAAATCTTCAAAGACCTCATGGTGGAAATAGTACCATAAAGGAATCAGGTTCACTCCCTATCCCAACATGATATATTATGATACTAAAAATTTCCCAATTCATTGAATCACTCTCTGGGTGCACCCACCATATTCATTTCATTCTAATGCTTAAGTGTGTCACATAGATCATACAACATGGATTCATTCATCATCATAATTGATTCCATGATTAAAGAGTGTGAAATACAAATAATAAAGTCACAAATCAATAATTATATGTGCATAAAGGTTAATACCCCTAATATAAATATGGTTATGGTATTCAATACACAATTGTTTTGGCATGGAAAATCACTGTGAAATTTTGGTAACATAACGACGTTACATAAAAATTCATAAAAATGGTTGATGAGAGAGAAAGGGATATCTCATCTTGTAAACATAAAATTGGTTATAATAGGTACATGGAAGTTAATTTACCAACATTATGAAATATAAATAGAATACATAAGTGCATAAATAAACTTGAATAAAGAAGAGAGTGTGTGGATATGGAATTTCAGCATAGTAATAGGTTGGGTAAGGGTCAAAATGGGGGAGGATAAATGATATCACATTCAAATAAAATCAAATGGATAGTAAGAGAATGATTATAAAAGAATGAAAATATAACCATTTGAAATTTTAGGAACTAATTTTGAAGAAGTTGCATGAATTTGAAAGGAGGAGAGGAAGGTCCCTTACTTAAATGTGTGGCTCCAAAGGCTTAAGAAGGACTTATAAAGAGATTGGGAGCACCTTTGGAGGACTCTAAAGAATGTAGGGAAGAGTATTTACATGTTCTAAGGAGGTTTAGTGAAACTAAATGGGAGTTTCGGTGGGTTTATATAGTAAATTAGGAAGATTTATTTATTATATTTGTTTTGGACTCTACATAATAAAATATCCAAAACCGCAAACCATACCTTGTTTTTTTCCCATGGTTTCTACCAAATGGAATTGTTTTATATTATTTTATAATAACAAGGGCTGAACGTATTAAAATATTACCATTGGTGATGTGTATGTGAGTCACACTCTTAAAGAAATGATTTTAAAACCTTAAAATATATCATAAGTTTTGGAGGATTCACAAAGGCTTTATAAAATAAATCAAATAAACATAAAATAAAATTATGTTAAATGAAAAAAGATATATTATGTCATGGATCCATTTTTTATTTCATATTACATCACATTTGTGTTATGATGTCATAAAACGAAAAGTATATTTTTACGGTATTTATTTTTTACCCAAAAAATTGACTATCTCAGAAAATTATGAGAAATTCACTATTGGATAATTTTTACATTCTAATTCCAAAAATAATATTAATTTTATCTAAATAATTTTATAAATATTTTAATTTTTACATTTAAATTAATGATCGTCATTTATTGAGAATGATGGGTTTTTGATAATAACGGTTTTCAAACACTAACAAAAAAATTACATTTGACTTCATACAAATTATATGATCATTTATATTTGATAAAAAATATTTTATAATAATATTTTATAAAATATTATTCTTTTCAAAAATCCTTTAATTCATAAATTCAATAATTTAATTTGAATATGATCCCAAAATACAATTTGTACTTTATTGTGTCAAAATAAAAATCATTTACAAAGTAACATTTATAGGATAAAAATGTATTCATTATTCAATAAAAAATAATTTACATAATCCTATTTCTATAGTATTGATACATATCCTTTTAATACACCATAAAACTCTCTAATAGTAAAGTGTGTGAGGGTGGGACTTTCGTGGGGTGGTTCGGTGAACATGGTTTGGGTTGTGATCTCAATGAGCTTGATCATCTCCCATAAACAGTTTATATCAAGCATTGGATATCATATTTGTCTTATTAAAGTGTCAATCTGGAAAATGTTATCTCCCTTGGAATCTCTAATAAATGGGCTTCATAGGGTACAATCCTCTTGGTTGAGGTCATCACTTTCTTTTTCCATGTCACTTGGATTTGTTAAAACCCTATATTTATACTAATCATATGATCACATTCCAACAACTATATTATCCATTATAAAGATACTTAATGTTATTTTAAATCCAATTATATATAATAAAACAGAAAAATCATGTGTTTTCTATAACCATATTATATAATAATACATTTAATTAAATAAAAAGAGTAATTTTATTCATAATAGTTTGGGTCATTACAATCTTCCCCCCTTTTGAAAATTTTCCCTAAAAATTTTATTTTCCCACACTAAATAAGATGAGGGTAACTCTACTTCATCACCTCCTCTAGTTCCCATGTGTCTTCTTCAAACTTTTTATTTCTCCACAACACTTTCACAAGGTGAATTGTCTTATTTCATAGAACATTTTCTCTACAATTTAAGATATTCACCAGTTGTTTCTCATAGTAAAGGTCATTATTCAATGGTACCACCTTTGGATTGAGTACATGTGAGGCTTATGGTATAAACTTCCTCAATAGGGATACATGGAATACATCATGTACTTGAGGTAGGTTCAGTGGGAGTTCTAGTCAATAGGCCACTGCTCAAATGTAATCAAGGATCTCAAAAGGGTTGATGTACCTTGGTTTAAGAATTCCCTTATTCCAAAATATCATCACTTTATTCCATGGAAATATATATAGGAATACCATATATCCAACATCAAACACTAGGTCTCTTTTATGATTGTCAATATAACATTTTTTTCAACTCTGAGCATCCTTGATGTGCTCCAAAATGTTATTAACCTTCTCCACCATTTCCTCGACCATTTTAGGACCTAGAAGTTTTTTTCACCAACTTCATCCCAACATGCCAGTGTTCTGCACCTCTTCCCATAAATGGCTTTATAGGAATCCATTTGGGTGCTCGAGTGGAAGATATTGTTGTAAGAGATCTTGACCAAAGGAAGATGTTGGTCCCATCCTCCTTTCAATTCAATTGATCATTCTCTCAACATATCTTCAAGTGTTTGGATAGTCCGCTCAGATTGGACCTCTTTTTGAGGGTTACAATCCATAATAAAATTTATCTTAGTGTTTAGAGTATTCTGGATAATTTTCCAAAACATAGTGGTGGATCTTGGATCTCGATCAAACACAATAGATAGTGGTACTCCATGCCGTCTCACTACTTCTCTGATGTATATTCATGCAATTAATCCCATGATAAATCCTATTGAATTGCAATAAAGTGTGCGGTATTTGTAATATAGTTCACAACAACCCATATATCATTGTTTCCTTTAGATGCCTATGGTAGTCTAGTGAAAAAATCCGTATTTATGTTCTCTCATTTTCATGTTGGTATGGGTAATGGTTGAATCATCCCCTTATACTTCTATCTTTCAGCCTTTACTTATAGGCATACGAGGAACATTGATGTATATTTAGTGATCTCCTTTTTCATATTGTCCCACCAATATTGATCTCAAATATCACAATATATCATTGTGATTCTTGGGTAAATGGAGAGAGTAAAACTATGTGCATTATCCAATAGTTCCTTCTTTAACTTAGGATTTAATGGAACACATGGTCTTGACCCAAATCACACAATTCCTTCTTTAATAACATTTAACTTTGAGGATTTCTTTTTTCCTTATAGTTTCTACTTTCCTATGAATTTACACACTATCCATTTGAGCATCCTTTAATATTTCAAGAATAGATGGTTGAGAATTCAATTACGAAAGGATTGATGATGTTCCTTCCTTTATTATTCCCATGTCCATCCTTTTCAATTCTAAGAAAATTGGATCCTTATCAATTCTCATCAATGATAAAATTGATGGATCCTTTCTACGTAGAGAATCTAAAACATTATCCACTTTACTAGGATGGTAGTCAATTGAGTAGTCATAGTCCTTGATTAGATCTAACCATCTTCACTGACACATATTAAGATCTTTTTGTGTGAATATATATTGGACAATATTTTGATCATTATATATCTCATACTTCTACCCATAAAGATAATGTCACTGTATTTTTAATGAAAATAACACATATGTCAACTCTAGATCATTCATGGGATAGTTTTTCTCATAAATTTTCAACTACCATTATGCATAGGCTATGACTTTTTCATTATTCATTAATAGACAGCTCAATCCCTTCTTTGAAGAATCATTTAATACTATGAAAAGTTCTCCACTTGTGGATAGTGTGAGAACAAGGGCAGTGATAAGTCTCCTTTTTTTATCTCCTCGAATATTTCTTCACATTCATCATTCTAAGAAAACTTTCCTCCCTTCTGATTTAGCTTGGTAATAGGGTTTTATAATCCTAAGAAATTTCCCACAAATCAGCGATAATACTTAGTTAACCCAAGGAAACTATGGATATATTTCACAGATTTTGGCCTTATATATCCTTCAATTGCTTCCATCTTTGAATTTTCCGTGGATATCCCATTGTTTGTGATGATGTGTCCCAATAAAGATACTTCATTCAACTAGAACTCATATTTGATGTACTTGGAATAAATATTCTCCTTTTGTAAGGTAATTAGCACAATGTTCAAATGATCCTCATACTCCTACTTGCTTTTGGAGTATATTAGAATATCATCTATAAAGACTAACATAAATTTTTCTAGGTAATCTATAAAGACTCGATCCATGAATATTAATGGAGAATTAGTGAGTCTGAATGGAATCACTATGAACTCATAGTGCTTGTACCTTGTACGAAAAGTGATCTTGGGGATATATTCCTTTTTCACCCTTACTTGATAATATCCCAACCATAGATCCAACATGGAGAAGTATTTTGATCTATGTAGCTGATTGAAATATTCATCAATCTGCAAAAATGGATACTTTTTATTTATCATGATATTGTTGAGCTCATAATAATCAATGCAAAGGTGAATTGACCTATCCTTCTTCTTGATGAAGAGGACTAGTGCACCCCATGGTGAAGCACTTGGGTGTATAAACTCTTTATCTAGATTCTCATATAGTAATTTCTTTATCTCCTCAAGTTCCACAACAACCATCCTATATGGAGCATTGGATATTGGAAACACCCACGATATAAGCTTGATTGAAAATTTGACCTCTCGACTACGAGGAAGACTAGGTAATTTCTCTGGAAACACATTAGAATATTACCTCAAAATAATCATGTATTTAATGATTGTTCTTTCCTTAAACTCAATAATTTGAGCAAGATTCACTTCCTCATAGGGAATTAATATCCATTCTTGAGATGATGGTGCTAAAGAATATTCGTCCTCCTCCTTACACTTATACAAAATCAGGGGTTGATTCACCATACACAGAGTGATTTCTATCTTGTGGAAATTTATACTAGATCTATATAGGGAATGAAAATTGAAGCCCATAATTGCATCAAATTCCACTAATGGGAGTATGACAATGTTATCCAAGAATTTCATCCCACAAACATTGAAAAAGGAGGTGTATACTTGGGATATAATAATTTTTCTGTTTTCCATTTTCACTAACATCTCTAATTCGATGTGTTGTGGTGGTGTTTGGATAGTTCTAATAAGCTTCCATGATATAAATTATGGCATAGAACTAGAATAAAAATTTACAATCACTATTCTTGAATGAATAACTAGTATACATGTCACCACTTTGTTGTTGGGATTCACTTCTGTGGTAGTGATGGAAAAATCTCACCCTTACTGCCTTGGAAGTTATTGGTCTTCTAAAAAAACCCTTGGTTTAGGGAATTGGTTTAAAAAGTTCCATGGTTCCTTGAAGTTGAATCAATAGACAATTTGTGGAGGGTTATCTAGAGAATTCCTTTCCTCTATCGCATTCGTTGTTTCTCCTATCAGAAATTGTTATCCAGGTGTCCTTCCTTCCCACACTTGAAGAATTTCTTTTTTCCCTTTAGGAAATTTTTGGGGTGCTTATTCCCACACCATTGAAAGCTGGGATGTTGAAATTTATTGGCACCATTAGGTCTCTCTATCAGACCACCAGAATTAAACTCCACTTTTTTCTACTTATCCCAATGATACCCTTGAGATTTTTTGATCTTCATTTAGAGGTAACATCAAACACTTTTTTCATAGAAATCAAAGTCATGGATCGCCTATGATTTTTTAGATTAGGTTTTATACCACTAAATAAGCATTTGACCTTGAATTTTGGGGATAATGATAAAGTTGGAGGTGTATCATGCAAGCCTTGTGAAAATTTTTTCATATGCCCTGATAGATTTGTCACCTTTTTTCTTGAGGGAAAGGAAATATCTTTCCATTTTAAGTCAGAGAGTGCGAAGAAAATATTTATAAAAAATAATTTTTTGGAATTTCATCCACTCCATCACTTTGATATCTTCCTGAGGCTTCATATTTTTTTATCAATGTCCAACAATGATCAGCTTATCCATCCATATGATAAACTGCTATTAGAACCTTATCTTGTTTGGAATATTGAAGAATGAATAAGATCTTCTCAATAGAGTTGATCCATTATTCCATATTAATAGATCAGATGATCCATTTAAAGTAGGATGCCTTTGTCACATGAAGCTATCAATTTTGTATTGTTCTCTCATAGGGTAGTTTGGTCACCCCTATTTATTTAGGTTTATATTCAGAATTTGGGTTATCTGAGATAGTGTTGGGATAAAGTTTTTTATT
The DNA here is from genome assembly GCA_963277665.1 of Viscum album. Classification (NCBI taxonomy): domain Eukaryota; kingdom Viridiplantae; phylum Streptophyta; class Magnoliopsida; order Santalales; family Viscaceae; genus Viscum; species Viscum album. Next base: position 2,040,684,859 of record OY728142.1, on the reverse strand, counting down.
CTTGCTCCCATCAGGTTGGGCATCTCATAGGGGAAGTCATAACATTATACAGTGCATCGGTTGTCAACCTAATTCCTACTATTTCTGGACATTATTAAAAATAAAAGGAAAATTTGGGATGACTATATTGAACTATTAAACACATAAAGGGGAATCCAATGACAATAAAGGGATAACATTTGAATCACATTTATTTCATTAACTTTTGAATTTCTAGGCTTCAATCTATGTTATCTATGATATATTTCCAAATATATATTCTTATGGTATTTTTTTTGTTCTCTTAATAATTGTTCATAATGATATTATGAATTTACCAAATCATATCCCCTGGGAGTGTCAAACAAGGTGTCCAGTAAGGCTCGTTGTCATGTACTAGGTTTCCCCGAGTCATGCCTAGAACACCTTGTTAGAGTTGTTAATCCTAGGTACATCTATTCTAGAACCACATCCACTTGTAGTATCAAGATAGATATGTATTTAATTGATAAACCACTTAATCTATACCAACCAAAATTTAGGGATGTTTTCTTATACTTAGTCTCATCCCTAAGGCCTTCTCTACAGTTTTCTAATCCTAATCCCAAAAATAACTAAACTTTTTCACTGATACCAACAATAAAAAACCTACTATTTATTTCCCATTAATACATGTTTTATTACATAAAAGTACACTTAATACAACCCAAAATATCAAGAAGTATAGTGTTTTTGTAAATTATTTACATTAAATAACAACTTATATTATGGGATAAAAACATTGTTGGACACTTTGTTGACATGTTCATAATATTATAGTGAACTTAAAACTCCATGGGATAATCTAGGGGAAAACATAAGGAAGGGGAGGCCTATAAAGCCCAGAAAGGGAATAAACAAGGAATAACATGAATAATATGATAAATGTTTGAAAATAGGCAAATTAATGGGTCATAAAAGTGTAGGAATCATAAACATGAACAATGAGACATGATATATCATGGTAATCATAAAGGAAACATGGGAAATGTGGTAACAACTTAAAACATTAAATCATAAAATTAGGTCAAGGCTAAATATGAAAATACCTCATGGTGGAAAAGGTAACATAAAGGAATCAAGTTCACTACTTTTTTGAACATGATGTATCATGATACTAAACATTTTCCAATTCATTATAGTGCTATCTGGGAACACCCATCATATTCATTTCATTATTAGTCTTAAGTGTATCACATAGATTATACAACATGAGTTCATTCATCATAATAATTTATTACATGATTAAGGATTGTGGAATAAATATAACTAAGTCCCCAATAAATAAGTATATGTTCATAAAGGTGAATACCCTTGATAGAAAAATGGGTATGGTATTCACTACACATTTTTTTTGGCATGGAAAATCGCGGTGAAATTTTGGCAGCATAACTACGTTACATAAAAAATCATAAAAATGGTTTATGAGAAAGGAAGGGGTATATAATCATTTAAAAATAAAATGGTAAGTAATAGGGACATTTAAAGACATGTACCGACATTAGTAAATGGAAATAGAATGCATAAGTTCCTAAAGAAACTAGAATAATGAAGAGAAGGTGAGGACCCCTTATGGAATTTCAGCATAGTAATGGCCTAGGCAAGGGTCAAAATGGGGGAAGATAAATGATCTCTCATTCAAATAACTTCAAATTAATAGTAACTTAATGGTTATAAATTAATTAAAATATAACCATTTCAAATTAGAAGAACTAATTTCAAAGAAGTTTCTTGAATTTGAATGGAGGAGAGAAAGGTCCCTTATATGAATGTGTGACCCCAAAGGATTGGTAAGGACTTATTGAGAGCTTGTAGAACCTTGGTAAGAATATATATAGTGTAGGGAATATAATTTATTTTTTAAAAGGAGTTTTAGACAATATAAATGGGATCTTGGGTGGGTTTATATAGAAAAAGAGGGGGATTTTGTTATTATTTAGGTTTTGGAATCTCTATAATAAAATATCCAAAACCACAAACCAACCCATGGGGTTTTACCATTTTTTCTACCAAATGGGAGTGAATTACATTATTTTATAAGTAAAAGGGATAAACTTTTTAAAATATTACCATTGGTGATGTGGAGATGATTCGCACTCTTAAATAAATGATTTTAAAACCCTAAAATAAATCATAAGTTATGGAGGATTCCCAAAGGATTTATAAAAAATAAAATAAAAATAAAATTAAATTATTTAAAATTAAAAACATATATAATGTTTTGGGTCCCATTTATATTACTTATTATATCTCATTAGGTTCATTATGATGTCATAAAACACAATTATATTTATACGGTATTTAATTTTAACCCAAAAATATGATTTTCTCATAAAATTATGTGAAATTCACCATTGGATAATTTTGAAATTATGATTACAAAAATATTATTAATTTTATTTAAATAATTTTCTAAATATGGGAATTTTCACTTATAAAACAATGATCTCCATTTAATGAAAATGACCGGTTTTTGACAATAACAGTTTTCAAACCATAATAAAAAAAATACATTTGACTTCATAAAAATTATATGATCATTTATATTTGATAAAAAATATTTAAAAATATTATTTTATTAAAATATTATTTATTTCAAAAAAACCATTAATTCATAAGTTCATTAATTGAATTTTAGTATTAAACAAAAATACAATTTGTGATTTATTGTTCCAAAATAAAAATCATTTACAAAGTAACAATAATAGGATGAAAATATATTAATTATTATATAAAAATGATGTACATAATAATATTGATAGGGTATTCATACGTATCCCTTTAATATACTAGAAAATTCCCTAAGAGTAAGGTGTGTGATGGTGGGACTTTCATGGGGTGGCTCGGCGAACAAAGTTTGGGTCATGATCTCAATAAGCTTGAACTTATCTCATAAATGGCATCACTCATTCATAAGTTGATGGATATATATTTGGGATTAGTCAAGGGAAAAGCTCAAGAATGATATCTCCCCCAGAAGATCTGATAGATGGGCTTCATAGGATATGATCCTACTGGTTGAGGTCATCACTTCCTTTGTCTTGTCAATTGGATTTTTAAAAACCTATATTTATATTAATCATGTGATCGCTATAAAACAACTATATTATTATTGATAAAGATAATTAATGGTATTTTAAATCCAATTGGATATAATAAAAGAAAATAAATTCATGTGTTTTCTATAACAATATTATATAATAAGATATTTAATTAAAAAAGGGAAATTTTATTCAAAATAGTTTAGGTCATTACAATGAACCATGTGGATCACAACATTTCATCAACCAATGCCACATCTCTAGATTGTAATTGAGTAGGTTACAAGATCTACCATAGCCTATATATTGAGTTTTATACCTCAATCCATAATAGACCATATATGACATACCTATAAAAATACTTAGGATCCTATATATGGAGATACATGTTTGTGAAATAACTGTTGACCCCAGAAAACGCATCTCCAAAATTTTGTAGTCATTCCCACGGATGATCCCGGAGCGTAGCTCATTCCGCAAGCTTCGATTTGGCTATTCATGGAGCCCAAATGGAGTTACGAATCGGAAGTTATGGTTGTTTGAAGTTGGGATGCTGGGAATGGCCATCCAGGACGGTTTTTGGGGTGAAGTATGGATTTGCGCGTAAAAAGGGAGTTCTGCGTGGAAAACCATTTGCGCGCGCGGAATATTACACGCCCATATTTGAGAACGCGGAATATTATGCGCCCATCTTTACGCGTGCGGTATTTTACTTGCACCGCCTTGCACGCGCGGAATTTTACGCGCACCGAGGCCCGGGTTTCTGCCTATAAATACCAGTGCACCCCGTTCTTCCGGGGGGACCCTGGAGGTCAGCCGCCACTCTGATGCGCGTAAGTCTGAAGTTTCCACGCCCACGTAGAAAACCCCCCTTCGGCGCGCAAAACCTTATATTTGCACGGAAAAGGGCCAACCCTCCCAGTTTTCTGCGCAACACATAATTTTTGCGCGCAACAGTGTCGTTGTGCCTGATTTTTCGTGCGCTAGTGCAGCACCGGTCCTATTGCATGCAAGCCTTCCCTATGAGTCGCCTCAGAGCCTAAGCCCCATACCACCATGGGCCGCCTCATAGCGTAAGACCCATACCACCATGGGTCGCCTCAGAGCATAAGCCCCATACCCCTTTGGGCCACCTCAGAGCGTAAGACCCATACCAACCATGGGCCGCCTCAGAGCATAAGCCCCATCCACCATTGTCACTCCATAGTGGCACCCGGGCAGCACCCTTGCGTAAGCCCCATTCCATCCCGAACTATGTGGACTTTGATTCCCTACCACGGGGATACGTAGGAAGCCTCCACAAGGTTCAAGCCCACCATCCATCAGGACCCCGAGTCCACTTTCACATCGGTTTACCGAGACCATGTCCTGCCTCAGAGCATAAGCCCCAAATGCCATCGAACTACATGGACATTGATTCCCTGCCACGGGGATACGTAGGAAGCCTCTTCGAGGCTAAATCCCAAATTCACTATCACCCTTGCGATGGTCCAATTTCATTCCACCTCCACTTCATTCATCCATCCATCACCCATCCTGATTCTTACCCAGGCCTCCACATCCCGGTGAGATAATTCCATTCATCCCAGCGCCTCTCCTTGCGGCACCCGGGCAGCTAACCATGCATAATCCCAATCATGTATCTGGGTCGTTTTCCTTTGTATACACCCCGAATTATCACCCCTTCGAACTACGTGGATTTTGATCATTGTCCTCTATACAGGGTACATAGGAAACCTCTATGAGGCTCAATCCCATTCAATGGTAAACCCTGGTGTCCCCCATCTTGGGGTGCACTCTCCCTGATCCACCCTCAGTGGTGTTTAGATCAGCCATTACGGTGTGATGTCCCTCCTACATAGGGCGCACCACCTTGGATCCCTCTTCATTGTGCGTTCTGATCCATTCATTTCCCATGGTGTTTCCCCCTTGGGATGCACCAATCTGATCCTTCTCCATGAGATGTTCTGATCACTCTCATTCCATCTCCATAAGACGTTAAACTCGCGACCTACCTCATTTCAAACATGAGATGCCTGAGGAAAACCTCAGATGACACGCCCTTGGCGTAACCGTCTCCACAAGACGTTAAACTTGCGGAAAACCCTGTGTTAAATGTGGGAAGCTGAGGAAAACCTTAGAAGACACGCCCTTGGCGTAACCATCTCCGCAAGACGTTAAACTCGCGACATACCCTGTGTTAAAGATGAGAAGATGAAGAAAACCTCAGAAGACACACCCTTGGCATAACTGTCTCCGTGAGACGTTAAACTCATGGCATACCATGTGTTAAACTTGGGAAGCTGAGGAAAACCTCCGAAGACACGCCCTTGTTGTAACCGTCTCTGCAAGATGTTAAACTCGCGGCATACCCTGTGTTAAACATGGGAAGCTGAGGAAAACCTCAGAAGATACGCCCTTGGTGTAACTGTCTCTGTAAGAAGTTAAACTCGCGGCATACCCTGTGTTAAACATGGTAAGATAAGGAAAACCTCAGAAGACACGCCCTTGGCGTAACTGTCTCCGCAAGATGTTAAACTCACGGCATACCCTGTGATAAAAATAGGAAGATAAGGAAAACCTCATAAGACACGCCTTTGGCGTAAACGTCTCCGCAAGATGTTAAATTCACGGCATACCCTATTGTAAATATGGGAAGCTGAGGAAAACCTCAGAGGACGTTCCCCTAGCGTTACCATCTCCGCATGACGTTAAAATCGCAGAATAACCCGTGTCAAACATGAGATTCCTAAGGAAAACCCCAGATGACACACCTTTGGCATAACCATCTCTGCAAGACGTTAAACTTGTGGCCTACCTCATGTCAAACATGAGATGCCTGAGGAAAACCTCAGATGACACGCCTTTGGCGTAAACGACTCCGCAAGATGTTAAACTTGCAGCCAACCTCATGTTAAACATGGTAAGATGAGGAAAACCTCATATACATGCGTATGGAATGTGATTCCCCGCATTCTACATGGGATGCCTCGGGTTCTGCACCATAGAGATTCCCTCTTATGAGGAAGAATACACGTTCCCCAATGTCCACGCACCCAGAGATGCCTCGACTATAAGGCCCCGACCTTAAACATTACTTGATATTTAATTAAATGAATAATTCACATTGAGGATCTTTTCAGGTTTAGAGTTTTAGAGAATTAGGACATAACTGTTACATCTCAAAAGATTACAAAGTAGACACTTCTACTAAGTTTCCATTGAATAAAAAAACTCTTAAAAAGAAACATGTCTAGTTCCATGTTTTATATAGCATGAATTTCCCTTGATACCATCATTGTACCTATTCCACATTAATTCCTATGAAAAACATTTAAAAAAAACTTAGGTTGGGCATAAAAATCTCAGTAAGGGATATACAAAGAATGAAAACTGTTAGTTTTTCAAACATCAAGTAAACCATGTATACTTTATCAAAGTAATACCTTCACCTTCATGAAGTAGTAAAAACACTTCACTGAATAAAATATCATTACTTACCCTTTTTTAACCAAAGGATTACCATAAAACCCATATAAAGAACACATAACATATAAAGGTAACTTGGGACATAAACATACTTAAGTGGAATAACCATACGGTCAACTTCCACACATATCACTTAATGGAATAGCCATTCGGCCAACTTCAATACATACTTAATGGAATATCCATATGGCCGACTTCCATACCCAATGCATTGGAGGTTATAACATAACCACCCATCCTGGTATTCACGGCACCACCCGTCATATGGTTTATCACGTAACTACCCGTCAAATGTAGAAGTACCATAATAAAATCATAAGACATAAAACAAAAATAATGGAAAGAAAAAATTTCCACACTTTGATCACAATATATCACTTAAATATATTGACATAACAAATCCATTATAAAAACCATTTTCTATACCAAAATACATAAAAGAGTATATGGTATTTATTTTATTATAAAAACATTACGACTTGTTGAGGAAGCCAAAGACCATATAATACTCGCGGCGGCAGAAAAGGTCATTGTCACCGTGTATGTTAAAAGAAACATTCCTTTTTGTCGTTTAGTAAAACACTTCATAGAAAAAGATTCCTTTTGTATAAAAGTAAAAGTCAAAGGGGTTTATACACCGTATAAAAGAAAGTTGTGTATAAAACGAAACATGCCTCAATGAAAGGAGATTGAGACGAAGTCCCTTACAAAGATAATTTTTTAAATAAAATAGATCTATTATGTGTATTCAATATAAGTACACATAAATAAAGTACAAATACAAGATAATAAATAATAATATCATGACATAATTTGAAAGTAAGAGATTAACCCAAAGAATGGAAATTGGGTTAAGAAGTTCCCTTACCTCAGGTCTGACTTGACTCGATCATTCTTTAACGTCCTGAATAATAAACTTGAGTTAATTTCTACCTTCTTAAGAAAATTTTTCATGTTAATTATTACTTTTATATCACTTATTACCATGTTATAAACATTATGTAATCATTTAAGTTAATAATGTCTGTTTTGTCGATACTTGGTTCTTAAGTCGAAAGTGGACTTCTTACAATTACATGTTGTTCGTGTGGTCAAAGGTTCATTTTATCCAGAATGATATTCATGATTTGGATATCATATATATCATATATATCCATAATATACATGTATTTATAATATTACATAATCATTTAGAGGTAAGATATTAAATGCACCGTTCATGGAGACGGTAAGCCGTACGTACGCATGAACGCTACTTTCATTTCTATGTCATATTAATGGAATTAAAACTAAATTAGAGGGATGTATATTTTAATTCCAGAATTATATTAATAATTTAGATGTAACATACATCATATATATCCATTATATATATGTACTTATAATAGTACATTACATTTGGGGATAATAAATGAAATGCACCGTTCATGGAGACGGTAAGCCGTACGTACGCATGAACGCTACTTTCATTTCTATCTCTTACATTAATGGAAAGAAATAATAATGATATAGAGGTATAATATAATTCCAGTATAACATCATATATAATAACTTTAAATCTATCTTTTATACGTCCCACATATGGCATTAACGAATCACATCACTTTGAGGGGGCGGTAGTCCGCACTTCCTAAAATGAAATTATTGTGTTTACCCACAATGGAAACCATAAAGGTAAACCACAAATGAAAAATAAAGAAGCATAAGGAAAACATAAACATAATATATATCATATATAAATATAGTGACATCTTAATGGCCACCATTAAATGTGTTTAAAAGAAGATTGATCAATCATCGTTTCGGGAGGCAGAAATTTTCCAACCACAGAAACAGTATGTTCTTTAACCATTAGATGTAGATGTGTGTAAGTGTAGCTCGAAATATTCTTATAAAAAAATCCTAGTATATTTAATATACTGGAGTTGTTACAAATGAAATTAATAAAAAGAGTTTAGGGGGTTGGAGAAGCAAAATAAAACAAAAGAACACAAGTGAAGACATCACCTTAAAATCAGGTAACTCTCTTAGATTTGAGCTCAAAGGATTCCTTGGGAAGACTTCTGACCAAATTGAGGCTTCAAGGATTAATATAGGGATGTGAAGAGACAAAATGGGCAGGTTTTGGCCGATCCAAAGGCTTTGGAAGTGTGGGTAAGGTGGTAGAGGTGGGAGCCTTTTATAAGAGGAGAGGAGGGGCACTCTTGGAAAGTAAGGAAATGTTACTTTATTTTAGAATGAGTTTCATATTTTAATGGTCCCACATTGATGTATTTCTAGGATAAGGTGATAAGGGTTCTACATCCACCCATCCAAGAGGTTTTTGACATGTTTAGGTTATAGATTTTACATTATCTTTCAATTTTATTTAAATCGTTAAATAATGAGGTAATCGCTGCATCATCACGGTGTCATAAATAATTTAATTTATTAAATGTCTAAAAATTATAAAAAAAATACTATGATGTAGGAAATCGTTTTACCTTTACAATGAATATTTATAGTCAAATATCTTATTTGCATAACCCCATGTGAAAATTGTTTTAGTAAAACAACTCATGTTTGTGACATTTTTATTTTAACATTAAATAAAAAGATATTAATGTCATTTTCCAACTAAAGTGGATCCATGGGGTCCCCAAGATGACCCATGGATTTTATTGGTCGGAAATGACACATCCAATGAGGTTAGGACATGTGTCATGTTCATTTCATATTATTACAACATTATTTTTACCTTAAATTACACTAATTACCTCTAATCGCGATTAAAAACTTAATAAGTTACTATTCCCCAAAAAATTATTTTAATCCCATTGAACCAAATTTTACTTCTTAATGACAACCATTTATGTTGGATTTTTTAAATTCAAAACATAGAGGTGGTAAATTTTCATTTAAACAAAAAATCAGTTTTTTTAAGTACCACTTAGTGGTTTCACTATTCATCAAAAATTGAAGTTTTTCAGAAAAATACAAAAAACTTCACCCTAAGCTATATTTGATTTTCCGAATTAAAAAATGAAGTTCATTTTATAAAATTCAAAACATATAAGTTGCATTAATTAATTTAATAATTAATTCCCGCTGTCAGAGCAAATAGCGTGTTTTTATGAAACAATAAGTATCAAAAGATTGACACTAGTTTAAGTCCGATTTCAAAGTGAAATTAATTCCAACGACCACTATTGGATTTAATTGTAAAAATATATTCTAATTTCACTTTAAAACCAATTCAAAAGATAATCTAATCATATAAATAAATTAGATTAAAAAGAGGTTTTGAATTAAAATATAACATTTTACACTATTCATTAAAAAAGTGAACTTTATCGGAAAAATACCAAAAATTTACACCAAGTAAATTTTGATGTCCCGATTCTAAAGAAGAGTTTTATTTGGTCCAATATAATGTATAAGAGTGAACAAAACTATATTTAATGATGGTTCTCCATCAAAAGTTGATAAGTGGACCTTTAGTGAAAATTAGAGTATATATACCTAAAATTGAATTCTTTCCATCTTTTAAGCCTTTATCCTTTATTGGATAAATGTAAAAACATTTAACAAACATATATAATCATATTTTAGTTATTTATATTCATTCCCGCCAATACAACGGTTATCTGTTAACTAACATTTAAAATAATATTATTTTATTACTAGTGTGCAACGTAAGATTTCAATGAAACTCTTTGTTGCGTATCGGGTACGCTATCGAACATAGCAACCCATTTAAAGTAAAATTAATATTTAATTTGTAAATATTAATAAATATGAAAATTTATTATTCTTTATTTACTTGGGATGTTACATCCTTCCCCCTTTTGGGAATTGTGTCCTCGCAATTTTATTCACTTATCAAAATAAGTGGGGGTATTTATCCCTCGTAGCATTTTCAGATTCCCACGTTGCCTCTTCAACCATATGGTTTTTCCACAAAACCTTTACCTGGTGAATTACCTTATTTCACAACACTTGCTCTCTTCGGTCAAGAATCTGGACTGGTTGTTCTTCATAAGATAGGTTCTCTTCCAGCTGAACTACCTCTGGACTCAAAACATGAGATGGATCTGGCATATACTTACTCAACATCGAAACATGAAAAACATTGTGTACCTGAGATAAACTCAGAGGTAAAGCCACTCGGTAAGTAACTGATCCAACTTTCTCTAGAATTTCATATGGTCCAATGAACATTGGACTCATATTTCCTTTCTTACCAAATCGCATCACACTTTCCATGGAGAAAACTTGAGAAAAACATGATCACCTACCTCGAAAGATAGATCCTTCCTCCGGTTATCCGCATAACTTTTCTGTCTGCTCTGAGCTGTTCTCATGTGTTTCTGAATCAACTGAACTTTTTCTGCCATATCTTCTACCAATTCTGGTTCCATCATCTTCCTTTCACCCACTTCATCCCAAAAATCTGGAGTTCGACACTGCTTCCCATATAATACCTCAAATGGTGTCATTTTTATACTGGAATGAAAACTGTTATTATAATAAAACTCAACCAAAGAAAGATTTTGGGCCCAACTTCCCTGATAATCCATCGAACAAGCACGTAGCATATCCTCCAAGGTATGAATTGTTCGTTCTGACTTCCCATATGATTGCAGATGAGAAGCTGTACTAAAATTTAATTCAGTACCCAACGAATTCTGAAGGCCTTTACAAAAGTTAGAAGTAAACCTGGGATCACGATCAGATACTATGGAGAGAGTAACTCCATGTAACCTGACTATCTCTTTAAGATACAAACGAGAAATTTGATCTAGAGAAAAGGTATCTCGTATAGCAAGGAAATGAGCAGATTTAGTCAAGCGATCAACAATAACCCAGATTGCATTATTACCTCGAGGTGTCTTCGGAAATCCCACAACAAAGTCCATGGATATATTTTACCTTTTCCACTCTGGCACTGGTAAAGGCTGAAGCATCCCTTTCGGTAACTTCCACTCTGCTTTAATCTTCTGACAAGTCAAACACTTCACAGTAAAATCAGAAATATCTCTTTTCATTCCATCCCACTAGTAATACTCCCGCAGATCCCTGTACATCTTAGAACTGCCAGGATGAACTGAAAACGGGGAACTATGAGCCTCACATAACAACTCATTCTTCAATTGTGAATCACCAGGGACACATAATCTCTTCCCAAACCTAAAAACACAATCATTATCAATGTTGAATTCAGGCAACTTACCCTTCTGAACCAGCTCTACCTTTTTCTACAAATCACTGTCTTCCCTCTGTGCTTGCTTAATTCTGTCTGATAGGGATGATCTCACTGATACCTGAAACAAAACAGAAGAACTTCATGCACCAACAACTTCTATGCCAAATTTCATCAAATCAAAAACCAAAGGATATCGTTCCAAACGTAGCATGGTTAATGAAGCATTACTTTTTCGACTCAAATCATCGGCCACTTTATTTGCTTTTCCCGGATGGTAATGAATTGTACAATCACAATCCTTGATTAATTCCAGCCATCTCCTATGTCTCATGTTCAACTCTTTCTGAGTGAATATATACTTTAAACTTTTGTGATCGGTATATATTTCACACTTTACTCCATACAAATGATGCCTCCAAATTTTTAAAGCAAAAACAACAGCAGCTAATTCCAAGTCATGTGTAGGGTAATTTACCTCATGAGTTTTCAACTAACGTGAAGCATATGCAATTACCTGATCATTATGCATTAGGATGCAACCAAGTCCTTTCAATGAATCATCACTGTAGATAACAAACTCCCCATTCCTAGAAGGTAGTGCCAAAACTAGAGTATTCACCAATCTTGTTTTCAATTCCTGACAACAATCATCACATTATTTTGTCCAGATAAACTTAACACCCTTCCGAGTTAGCTTAGTCATCGGACTAGATAACCATGAAAAATTTTCAAAAAACCTTCGGTAGTAACCTACCAAACCAAGGAAACTATGGATCTCGATTACATTTGTGGGTCTTGGCCATTCTTCAACAACTTTTGTTTTACCAGGATCAATAGTTATGCCATTTTTTGAAACAATGTGACCCAGGAAATAAATTTGTTGCAACCAAAACTCACACTTGTTGAATTTTCCATATAGTTTCTTTTCTTTTAAGGTTTTCAAGATAACCCTTAAATGAAATTAATGCTCCTATTTACTTTTAGAAAACACCAAAATATCATCAATAAAAACAACCAACATTTTTCACCTGAGTCAACTGAGCCATCACTATAACAAACTGTTTAGTTCTGATTCTAACCATCTCAGGATACTGATTTGAATGGTCATTTCCCTCTGTATGCCTTCCCAAAAAGGCTGCTCTGTTTCCTCTATGGAAAACCATTCTTAACACAGAAATATCTTAGGCGAAGCAACATGGTAATCATTAAATGCTATATCATTTAAATTTGACCATAAAAAAATATTTTTCAATAATCATTTAATATAATTCTAACTCCTAAAGTTATCTAAACCTCCCTTTGATACCAACTATATGGCCCCAGCATTAAACATTACTTAATATTGAATTAAATGAATAATTCACATTGAGGATCTTTTTAGGTTTAGAGTTTTAGAGAATTAGGACATAACTGTTACATCTCAAAAGATTACAAAGTAGACACTTCTACTAAGTTTCCATAGAATAAAAAACTCTTAAAAAGAAACATGTCTAGTTCAATGTTTTATATAGCATGACTTTCCCTTGATCCCATCCTTGACCCTATTCCACATTAAGTCCTGTGAAAAACATTTTAAAAAAACTTGGGGTGAGCATAAAAAGCTCAGTAAGGGATACACAAAGAATGAAAACTGTTAGTTTTTCAAACATCAAGTAAACCACGTATACTTTATCAAAGTAATACCTTCACCTTCATGAAGTAGTAAAAATTCAATACTGAATAAAATATCATTACTTACCCTTTTGTAACCAAAGGATTACCATAAAACCCATATAAAGAACACATAACATATAAAGGTAACTTGGTACATAAACATACTTAAGTGGAATAACCATACGGTCGACTTCCACACATATCACTTAATGGAATAGCCATTCGGCCAACTTCCATACATAATTAATGAAATAGACATACGGCCGACTTCCATACCCAATGCATTGGTGGTTATAACGTAACCACATGTCCTGGTATTCACAGCACCACTCGTCATATGGTTTATCACGTAACCACCCGTCAAATATCCAAGTGCCATAATAAAATCATAAGACATAAAACAAATATAATGGAAAGAAAAAATTTCCACACTTTGATCACAATATATCACTTAAATATATTGACATAATAAATCAATTATAAAAACCATTTTCTATACCAAAATACATAAAAGAGTATATGGTATTTATTTCATTATAAAAATATTACGGCTTATTGAGGAATCCAAAGACCATATAATACTCGCGGCGGCGGAAAAGGTCGTTGTCACCACGTACGTTAAAACAAACATTCCTTTTTGTCGTTTAGTAAAATGCTTCATAGAAAAAGATTCCTTTTGTATAAAATTAAAAGTCAAAGGGGTTTATACACCGTATAAAAGAAAGTTGTGTATAAAATGAAACATGCCTCAATGAAAGGATATTGAGACGAAGTCCCTTACAAAGATCATTTTTTAAATAAAATAGATCTATTATGTGTATTCACTATAAGTACACATAAAGAAAGTACAAATACAAGATAAGACATAATAATATCATGACATAATTTGAAAGTAAGATATTAACCCAAATAACGGAAATTGGGTTAAGAAGTTCCCTTACCTCGGGTCCGACATGACTCGATCGTTCTTTAACGTCCTGAATAATAAACTTGAGTTAATTTCTACCTGCTTAAGAACATTTTTCATGTTCATTATTACTTTTATATCACTTATTACCATGTTATAAACATTATGTAATCATTTAAGTTAATAATGTTTGTTTTGTCGATACTTGGTTCTTAAGTCGAAAGTGGACTTCTTACAATTACTTGTTGTTCGTGTGGTCAAAGGTTCATTTTATCCAGAATGATATTCATGATTTGGATATCATATATATCATATATATCAAGCATATACATGTATTAATAATATTACATAATCATTTAGAGGTAAGAAATGAAATGCACCGTTCATGGAGACGGTAAGCCGTACGTACGCATGAACGCTACTTTCATTTCTATGTCATATTAATTGAATTAAAACTAAATGAGAGGTATGCATATTTTAATTCCAGAATTATATTAATAATTTATATGTAACATACATCATATATATCCATTATATATATGTACTTATAATAGTACATTACATTTGGGGATAAGAAATGAAATGCATCGTTCATGGAGACGGCAAGTCGTACGTACGTATGAACGATACTTTCATTTCTATCTCATAAATTAATGGAAAGAAATAATAATGATATAGACGTATGTTATAATTTTAGTATAACATCATATATATAACTTTAAATCCATCCTTTATACGTCCCAAATATGGCATTAACGAATCACATCACTTTAAGGGGGCGGTAGTCCGCACTTCCTTAAATGAAATTATCGTGTTTACCCACAATGGAAACCATAAAGGTAAACCACAAATGAAAAATAAATAAGCATAAGGAAAACATAAACATAATATATATCATATATAAATAGAGTGACATCTTAATGGCCACCATTAAAGGTGTTTAAAAGAAGATTGAACAATCATCGTTTCGTGAGGCAGAAATTCGCCAACCACAGAAACAATATGTTCTTTAATCATTAGATGTAGATGTGTGTAACTGCAGCTCGAAATATTCTTATAAAAACATCCTAGTATATTTAAGATACTTTATCTGTTACAAAATAAATTAATAAGAAGAGTTTAGGGGGTTGGAGAATCAAAATAAAACAAAAGAACACAAGTGAAGTCATCACCTTAAAATCGGGTAACTCTCTTAGATTTGAGCTCAAAGGCTTCCTTGGGAAGACTTCTACCCAAAGTGAGGCTTCAAGAAGTAAGAGAGGGATGTGGAGAGACAAAATGGGCAGGTTTTGGTCGAGCCAAAGGCTTTTTAATTGTTGGTAAGGTGGTAGAGGTGGGGGCCTTTTATAAGAGGAGAGGAGGGGCACTCTTGGAAAGTAAGGAAATGTTACTTTATTTTAGAATGAGTTTCAGATTTTAATGGTCCCACATTGATTCTTTTCGAGGATAAGGTGATAAGGGTTCTAAATAAACCCATAAAATAGGTTTTTGAAATGTGTAGGTCTTAAAGTTTACATTATCTTTCCATTTTATTTAAATCGTTAAATAATGAGGTAATCGCTGCATCATCATGGTGTCATAAATAATTTAATTTATTTAATGTCTAAAAATTATAAAAAAAATAATATGATGTAGGAAATATTTTTACCTTTCAAATTAATATTTATAGTCAAAAATATTATTTGTATAACCCCATGTAAAAATTGTTTTAGTAAAACAACTCATGTTTGTGACATTTTTATTTTAACATTAAATAAAAAGATATTAATGTCATTTTCCAACTAAAGTGGCTCCATGGGGTCCCCAAGTTGACCCATGTATTGTCTTGGTCGGCCATGACACATCCAATGAGGTTAGGACATGTTTCAAGTTCATTTCATATTATTACAACATTATTTTTACCTTAAATTACACAAATTGCCTCTAATTGCGATTAAAAACTTAATAAGTTACTATTCACCAAAAAATTATTTTAATGCCATTGAACCACATTTTACTTCTTAATGAAAACCATGTATGTCGGATTTTTGAAATTCAAAACACAGAGGTGGTAAAATTTCATTTAAACGAAGAAACAGTTTTTTTAAGTACCACTTAGTGGTTTCACTATTCATCAAAAATTGAAGTCTTTCAGAAAAATACCAAAACTCCACCCTAAGCTATATTTGATATTCCGAATTCAAAAATGAAGTCCATTTTAAAAAATTCAAAACATATAATTTGCATTAATTAATTTAATAATTAATTCCCGCTGTCAGAGCAAATAGCGTGTTTTTATGAAACAATAAGTATCAAAAAATTGACACTAGTTTAAGTCCGATTTCAAAGTGAAATTAATTCCAACGACCACTATTGGATTTAATGGTAAAAATATATTCTAATTTCACTTTAAAACCAATTCAAAATATAATCTAATCATATAAATAAATTATTTTAAAAAGAGGTTTTGAATTAAAATACAACATTTTACACTATTCATTAAAAAATGAACTTTATCGAAAAAATACCAAAAATTTACACCAAGTAAATTTTGATGTCCCGATTCTAAAGAAGAGTTTTATTTGGTCCAATAGAATTTATAAGAGTGAAAAAAACTATATTTAATGATGGTTCTCCATCAAAAGTTGTTAAGTGGACCTTTAGTGAAAATTAGAGTATATATACCTAAAATTGAATTCTTTTCGTCTTTTAAGCCTTTATCCTTTATTGGATAAATGTAAAAACATTTAACAAACATATATAATCATATTTTAGTTATTTATATTCATTCCCTCCAATACAACGGCTATGTGTTAACTAGCATTAAAAATAATATTATTTTATTACTAGTGTGCAATGTAAGATTTCAATGAAACTCTTTGTTGCGTATCGGGTACGCTATCGAACATAGAAACCCCTTTAGAGTAAAATTAATATTTAATTCGTAAATATTAATAAATATGAAAATTTATTATTCTTTATTTACCTATGATGTTACACCGACATTCCTGATGCTACCGTCTACTCCGACCGAAGTTTGCTACCATGTCAAGACCCCATGGAACATCTTGACGGAAGTTGTGTAATTAACCGGCATCCATAAAGATATGGAACCAGGAATGAGATTCACAAACTACGTCTTAAATCTATGAGGGAGACCCGGACTAGGTGACGAGCTCTGAGGAGGAATCCACGGAAGGAAGATCTGACCTCCCATCATCCCAGTTTCGATCAAGGAGTAGACGTCCCTGAACAAGGAATGGATGTCGCCTGCCTTTAGAAAGTGGGAATATGGGGCCCCAACAGTCGCGCGTCCTCCTCCGTGTGATGGATGTGCGCGCACGCCCTGGCGGAAAGCGTCGGAAACAATAACCATAAGCTATTACATCTCTCTACACACATATATGTAAAAGTTAATCATTATACATAACATCACACAAAATATCCAGAGAAGAGAGTAGGATAAGAGAGGGTAGTTATCCATACATTCCTCTCTATCCAAGATTTTTGGGAAAACTCCCTCCTAGATTATACTAGGTGTTAGTCACCAAACTAAAATGGGTGGGGTAGAATAATAAATCACATAACATATATGACATATAGCACACAACTACACTATGGGAAAAAATATACTTAAAATCAACTACATGTTTCATCACTCAGGCACCTAGATGCCACTTCTATTAACTAGATATCATATGCATAGAAACATTCAAGAATCCTTAAAATAAAATATTTTCATTAACATTAACAGTTACATTAATTAATTCCTTATACATTAAATATAACTTTATCATTTACATTATAAATAATGAACCATACTTTATATACATTGATATTACTTCAAATTTGAAGAATATTCATTACAAAATATAATAAATCTATGACAATACCATATAGGTATAGTTTCTTTAGAAACTGGGAAACATAAAAAACTAGTTCATAAGATACCTCCATTGTCTCCCACTTTTTTCTCCATAACAAGACCCCATTTGACATATCTTACTTAATACCCTTATTTATGAGCTTGGGAAAAGAATATATAAAAGGGTGAGATTATATTCTCAGTAAGGGTAAACAAGGGAGATATCAATCATATCATAATCATAAGACGTAAGGACATAACATTTGAAAATATTATCCTATATATGAAGTATCTTGATATCATGCCATGGGATAAATCATGAAAGTTCATAAGAATCAGTGAACATAATCCAAAAAGTCATAAAATAAGACATGAAGTTTTATGGCATACATATAACCATATAAAATCATTTCATATTAAGTTGAGTCACGTTTCCAAGACCATCATAGTAGACAAAGTCCATTACTAAACCGAGTTCACTCTTTATTCCATCTCGGTATTACTGAACTGAGATCATTGCTCATTTTATCCATGTCTATCACATGAGATATAAATATTTACCCAATGTATTGGAGGTAGATATAGGTCCCACTAATATTATAATAAAATCATTCTTACATCTTCCACAGAAACATAAATCATACATCATAGAATAACCTAAGTAATAAAATGTGTTTCTTAAACATCATTCCGTCATAATCAATATAAAACAAATGGATGAAAAAAATAGAATTCCATCATAAACACAATAAAACCATAGTAATAATTGAGATAGAAACATAATCTTATTTAAATAATGTCATATTAGATGAAAAATAATTTTGATAAAACACTTGATATTAATTCTTGGGGAAAATATCCTTTCTTCTTCAAAAACATTTTCTTTTCTCAAAATGTCACACAATTTTAAAAGATAATAATTTATTTGAAAATAAAATTTAAATTGTATAGATTAAGATTCATAAAAATAAGGATTTATAAAGACATAAATATCCTTTCATGTCATATAAGTTAAAAAAACATTATCCTCATACTTTTTAGAGAAAAGTCAAAAAGTACCATGTATCGAATAACAACAAAATATTCCTTTCATACCATTTTAATTTTTTACTAATTGGTAAAATTTACTTTAAAAATTTTATAAGAATATAAATAGTATTATATATTTAGGAAACATGGATGTGGATGATAAATATACCCTAGTAAATACTTACGAATAAACAATCTCGGATAATAATGATATTGTAAAATTATCCCCTACCTTAGGTCTGATTTCCATTATATGTAACTGGAACTCCTATACAATGATTTAAATAAGATCATTGAATAATTTTAGAATCATAGTCATTTTTATGATTTCATATATGATCATATTATCATCTGTTTGTTAACAACATTTCATTATTACTTGTTATTCATGTATTAATTACTTCATTTGCTTATGGATGTTTTTTTAGAATAAGTTACGGTTATCCTTCATAGGTCATAGTTATATTTATTCCCTATAACCTAACAACTAGGTTAAATGGTCATTTTATACTAAGGACATCTTGCGGTTTTGTTAAACTCGTGATTGCATGCAATGAAATCTATTGAAGAGTTAAAATTATTTACATAAAATGTTTCATAAAAACATTCATGTGTTATATTCTACCCCCCTTAAACTGAATTTCACCCTCAAAATTCATTACTTTCATACAAACAGATGAGGATATCTCTCTATCATCATATCCTAAAGTTCCCACGTAGCTTCCTCAAATTGGTCATTCTTCCACAAAACTTTAACAAAGCGAGTGGTCTTGTTTCGAAGAAGTTTTTCGTTATGATCTCGAATCTCTATCAGTTTTTATTCATTATTAAGATCTTTCTCTAGTGGTACGACTTCTGATTTTAGTATATTGGAAAGATTAGGTATAAACTTTCTCAGGAGAGATACATGGAACACATCATGAACTTGAGAGAGATTCGGTGGAAGTTCCGATTAGTAATATACATTACCAACACAATCCAAAATTTCAAAAGGAATGATATACCTAGGGCTCAGCTTTCCCTTATTTACAAATCTCATTACTCTCTTCCATGGAGATATTCATAGAAACACCTTTTCACCCACTTCAATATCAAGATCTTTTCTTATGTTGTCTGCATAACGTTTTTGACGACTCTGAGCTACTCTTATGTGTTGTTGAATAGATCTAACCTTTTTGTCCATTTCATAAACAAGATTAGGTAATAATACGTTTCTTTCCCCAACCTCATCCTAGAAAGTTGGAGTTCCTCACTTCTTTCCATAGAGGGATTCATAAGGAAACATCTAAAAATTGGACTTAAATCTATTATTTTAAGAAAATTTCACCAAAGGTAGGTGTTGATCCCAACCACCATTCAATTCCATAGATCAAGCTCTCAGCATGTCTTCTAGAGTTTGAATTGTCCTTTTAGGATGACCATCTATCTGAGGATGGTAAGAAGTGCTGAAACTTAACTCTTTATCCATATTATGTTGAAGAATCCTACAGAACATTGAGGTAAACCTCGTATCCTAATTAGATATAAGGGAAAGTGGTACTCCATGTAATCTTACTAATTCCTTTACATATGTCCTCACAAGATGATCTAGAGAGAAATCCTCTCTAATAGCAATGAAGTGTACTGACATTGAAACAAGATCAACTATAAATCATATATCATTATGGCCTTTATATTTTTTGGGAAGTCCGATGATAATGTCTATAATGATGTTTTCCCATTTCTATTCTGGTATGGGTAATTATTGTAACATCCCCATAGACTTTTGTCTCTCAGCCTTAACTTGCTAACAAACCAAGCACTGAGAGACATATTCGGCAATATCTTTTTTCATGCTATCCTACCAAAAATACTCATTTAGATCCCTGTACATCTTTTTGCTTCCAGGGTTAATAGATAATGAAGAACTATGAGACTCATCCAACATCTCCTTCTTTAATTATTTTATGGGAGGAATAGAAACCCAATTCTTGTACCTTATTATTCCACCATAACCAAGGTTAAATTTAGGAACATTTCCTTCCTTATTTTTTATCTCTACATCTTTCTTCTGTGCCTACTTAATCTTCACTTGTATAGATGGTTGAATATTCATTTGATAAAGATAAGATTACTCCCCTTAATTTCAAGATCCATCCTTTTAAAATCCATAAATATTAGAACTTTTATGATCCTAATCATGGATAGGATAGCATGGTCCTTTTGACTCAAAGAATCTGCCACCTTGTTCTCTTTCCTAGGTTGGAAATATATTGAGCAGTAATAATATTTAATCAACTCCAACCATATTCTTTGATTCATATTAAGCTCCTTTTGTGTGAAAATATACTTTTTATAAAGAGAATAAATATCACACCTTTCACCATAAAGATAATGCCTCTATCTCTTTAGTGCAATGATTACTACAACTAACTCCAATTCATGAGTTGGGTAATTTTTCTCATGGATTTTTAATTGTAATGAGCCATAAGCTATCACCATATCATTTTTCATGAGAACACATCCCAGCCCCTTTTTGGATGCATCACTATAGATCACAAACATTTCTCCACTACAAGGCACTATGAGCATATGTGCACTAGTTAACCTTCTTCTGATCTCTTTGAAATTATCTTTATATTCCAATATCCACACTAACTTAACTCCTTTATGAGTAAACTTGGTGATTGGATTAGATATTCGTGAAAAATCTTTCACAAAACATCGATAATATCCATCCAAACCAAGAAAACATCGGATATCAGTTACCGTTGTTGGTCTCGGCTAACACTCAATAACTTTTGTTTTTTTATCCATAGATATCCCCTATCTTGAGATTATGTGACCCAAAAATGAAACTTTTTTAATCTAAAATTTTCACTTCGTAAATTTTTCATAAATATTCTCCTTTCACAGGGTCTTCAATACAATTCCCAAGTGATCGGCATGTTCTTTCTTGCTCTTCAAATAGACAAGAATATCATCTATAAATACTACCACGAATTGATCAAGATAGTCTCTAAAGACAATATTCATTAGATCCATAAATATAACAGGGGCATTAGTAAGACCAAAAGGCATCACTATAAATTCATAGTGTTTATACCTTGTATAGAATGTTGTCCTTGGTATATCCTCCCTCTTGACCCTTAATTGATGATATCTTGAATGAAGATCAATATTGTAAAAGTATTGAGCTCTGCTTAGATGGTAAAATAAGTCATCAACATGGGGAAGAGGATATTTTTTCTTGATAGTTATCATATTAAGTTATCGATAATGAATTCACAGTCACATTGATCTATCTTTCTTCATAACAAACAGAACAGGTTCAACCCAAGGTGACACACTAGGGGGTATGAATCCCTTGTCAAGATTCTATTGGATTTTCTTCTGTAATTCCTTCAACTAAATTTTGTCCATTCTGTAAGGTGTCTTTGAAAAAGGAATATCACCCAGTATGAGTTCTATTGAAAATTCAACTTCATGATTTGGTGGAAGACCTAGTAATTCATCCAGAAATACATCATAAAACTCTCATAAAATGGGTGTATTCTTAATTTTGAGTTTATCCCAAACCATTTGAGATAGATAACCTTCATTTATAGGAATCAAGACCCATAAGGTGGAATTAATTTTCACTGGAAGGTCATACTCATCCTTTCCTTGATAGATGATCATAGATTGATCTATAATATGAAATGTGAATTCCCTTCAATGGAAATTGATATGAGATCCATATAGATAAAGACAATCCATGCCAATAATCACATAAAATTCCACTATAGTAAGGATCACAAGGTTTTTAGGAAACACTTTCCCAAAAATGTCAACCATAGAAGAATTATAAACTTTTGATGAGACCTTTATGTCATTAAGAGTTTTCACAGATAACTCAACATCTAATTGTTGAAGTAATATGGTGATACCATTATAAAATTCTTCATAAATAAAAGAGTGGGTAGATCCAAAATCAAATAAAACATGTTTTACTTTAGAGTGGATGGTAATTGTACCTTTAACCACTTCATTATCATAATCCACATCACTGATAGTGATTGCATGTGACTTCCCTTTGTATTTGTCCTTAAGAGTTTTCTGTTGTCGATCATCATCAATAAACCTTGATTTAGGGCATTGATTGGCATAATGCCCAATTTCCTTACACTTTTAACATTGAAGTGTAGGAGGTGCATTATACGTATCCTTTTCTCTATTTGCATCATTAGACATATTTTTCCCATCAATTTGGCATTCAACTGCCCGATGACCTTATTTTCCACACTTAAAACATTTACTAGTCCCTTTAAGACAATTTGATCCATGTTTATTTCCACACTTTGCGCATAAGGTAAAACCCATCTACTTTTCCGTGTAGTCTTTAAATTTTCCATTGAATTCCATTTTTCTCTTATTATCAAACCCATAGGACTGATGGGTTACTCCAATATCCATACCAACCTTGAGAGCACATCTAATGATTTCCTCCTAGCTATTGAAGTCCCTTATGGATAATTACCTTTGAAGAATTGGTTTTAAGTCACTAAAGAATTGATCGGTTTTACTCTCAGGTTGGGTAATAATTCCAAAAGTGTACCTTGAAAGTCTTGTAAAATTTTCTTTGTATGTACCAATGGATTAATTATCCTTTTTAATAAGCTTAAGTAAATCTTTCTCCATATTCTTTTAAAGAATACAAGGAATGTACTTATTGAAAAATAGGTTCTTGAACTCATCCCATTACATGGATTCAATTTCATCTCTTTGACTCATATTCATTATAAGGTTACACCATTGATCAGCTTCACTTTCCAAATTATAGACTTCTAATATGACATTATCATTTTATGAACGTTGGAGAACTGAAAATATTTTTTCAATGGTAATGATCCATTATTCATCCACCAATGGATCAAAAGACCAATTGAAAGAAGGTGGACACTGCCTCATGAAGGACTCAATAGAATTTTTTCCCTTCTTTGCTTATTTGGAAGTCACACATGATTCATATCTTGAGAAAGTTTTTTGAGAATAGCTACAAGATTTTTCATTCCATCTCCCATAACATTTAGTTGCTCATGAGGACAATCATTTCATTTCCCATCGCATTCAGTATTAATGCAATTCCTTCGGGTTTCATTCATTGACTAAGACCAAGAAGCATAGTGTGATAAACACTAATCATAATGGGAAAACCACATAATCAAGAATAAAATTTCAGTTTAGGAAACTTTAGATTTTATCCTAGGTTATTCATGATCATTTCTAAAACACTAGGATTGTATCCTATACTTTGAAATATCCTTAGGGTTCTTCCTAAGGATTTCTCATCCTAGTTTCCAAAGGTTAACTATAACCTCTCTCTGATACCAAAAATAATGAACCATACTTTACATACATTGACATTACTTCAAAGTTGAATAATATTCGTTACAAAATATATCAAACCTACTATAGGACTCTATATGTATAGTGTATTTAGAAACTAATAAACATAAACAACTAGTTCATAAGACATATTCATTATCACCCACTTATTTCACCATAACTAGACCCCCTTTTGACATATCTAACTTAATATCCTTATTCACGACCTGGGGAAAATAGACATATAAAAGGTTGAGATCATATGCTCAGTAAGGGTAAACAAGGTAGATATCAATCATATCATAATCATAATACATACGAACATAACATTTGAAAAATCTTATCCTGCATATGAAAGATTGTGATATCATTCCATGGGATAAATCATGAAAGTTCAAAAGAATATATGAACATAATCCCAAAATTCATAACATAAGACATGAAGTTTTTGGGAATACACATAATCATAGAAAATCATTTCATATTATTCAAGGATCTTTTACAAGACCATCATAACGGAAAAAGTCCACTACTGAACTGAGTTTACTCCTTGTTCCATCCCTATATTACTAAACTGAGATCATTTCCCATTCCAACCATGTATATCTCATGAGATATAAATATTTACCCAATGGATTGGATGGAGATATAGGTCCCACCCATCTCATAATGAAATCATTCTTACATGTGACACAAAAACATTAATCATTCATCAAAGCATAACCTAAGGAATAAAATGGGCTTATTAAACATCATTCCATTATAATCCATATAAAAAAAATGGATGTCATAAATATCATTCCAACATAAACACAATCAAGCCATAGTAATAATAGGGATATGAACATAACTCTATTTAATGAATGTTATCTTAGAAGGAAAATAATTTTTGATAAAACACTTGATATTAATTCTTGAGGAAAAAATAATTTCTTCTTCAAAATTATTACCTTTTCTCAAAATGTCACACAATTTTAAAAGAAAAGAATTTATTTTAAAATAAACTTGAAATCGTTTAGAGGAATCATAATGGAAATAATGATTTATGAAGACGTAAAAATCATTTCATGTTGTATAAGTTAGAAAAAAATTACCCTCATACTTTTTCCAAAAAATTCAAAAAGTGCCTCATATCAAATAATGAAAAAATATTCCTTTCATACCATTTAGAAATTTCACTAATGGGTAAAATTGAATTTAAACAATTATATAATAATATAAATAGAATTAAATATTTATGAAATATGGATGTCAATGATTAATATACCACAGTAAATACTTACGAATAAATAATCTCGGATGATAATGAGATTGAAAAATTATCCCCTTCCTTAGGTAAGATTTCCTTTGTATGTATTCAGACCTCCTCTATAATGATTTAAATAATTTCATTGACTTATTTCAGAATCATAGTCATTTTTATCATCATGACCCACCTTCACCAAAATGAGGGGAGGGATAGAAAACTGCCAGACCCTTCCTTCTTCAAGTTGAAGGAGAGATAATGACCCCCCGATTCCCACCTTCAATAGGCCCCAGAGTGGAGACTATAACCAAGGGTATATAATCTTATGTAATATGGAATGAATTACCCTTTTTATAGAACAATATTGGGAGATAATATGGAAAATCCCCAAACAAATCTAAAATTTAATGTAAAAGTAAATCCAAAAATCCATTCACATATGCATGTTCAAAATAAACTAATACAAAGTACAAGAAAGACTCTGATGAAAGGTACCAAAATAAGGAAAATCAGCAATAAAAACTCCCAAATCCCGAGCTAGTAAGGTCTGACATGGTCCTCAAAGTCCTCTTGGAAACATGAAAGTAGTTTTATATATGTACGGTGAGTATACAGGTATACTCAGTAGGGAAAACCAAAATCTCTCATGCACAAGTGATGAGGCATTCTAATGCCCCATGAGAAATAGAGATAACCAAAACACCTAGAAAGGAAACTATCTGCCCAACCTTACCAAGGCACACTCCCCAAATAATGTGATTCAGGTAAAGTAATAGTAACAACATATTGATATTTGGATACCCCGTACCAGTTTCCCATTGGTTATTTAGGACATTCTAAACATCAAACTTCCCCCATAGGTTCCACTACAGCCCCACTGCCGCCTAAACAACAACCTTATGGGACACCACAACCACGCATCCTACCCACAGACACCTAGGCCACCACAACCACACATAACCACACCTATAGACACTTGGTCCACAACAACCACTTCCACGCCTGAAGACACCTGGTCTAGAACAACCACTGTCACGCCCGAAGACACCTAGGCCTCATACTGAAGACACTTGCAAAACAAAGCTTTCCACACACACCTGAGATAACCACCACAACACACCCTTCCTAAAGAGTATTATTCCATAATAAACCTTAGGCATTCACAACCTTCCCGAAGATTATTGGGATACTCGAGAGAGGGAGAAGGAAAGAGTTAATAACCAGCCACTCAAAGGAATGTTGGGAAAAAAAATCCTCTCCCATGAAATGGGGGTGTTCGTTACGAAGTTCTCAACATGGGTGGGGTGAATATAAGAAACACGACAACTAAATATTATAGATATAGGTAATCAATCACTCATCCCAACCTAAGGGTTTGAAATAGACAACCATCCCATACACAACCACTCTTACTGCTATCCATACATGAACAAATATACAACATCCACAACCAGATAACAACCCATTTCTAGAAAAAAAATCCCCCATTTTACTCGTTCTTATTATCATGTTCAAGTGATTCCATTTAAAACATTCCTCCACTACCGAGAAACTAACAAGAATAACCATAATCCAAAACAACTACTGAAGGAAAAACGGCCAAGCAAGCTTTTAAGCATTCACACCTGGTTCTCTTATAAAGTAACAACATCCAAAGGGATCCATGAGATCCCTCTAAGTACTAGAACCAAACCAAGACCCAACATACCGACTCCACATAACCTCATATTCACCAACCAATAACCATAACCAGAGCTTCCATTCCCCTCTACATTACCCCACAAGGCATCAAACAGAGGAACCATACGTATCACCAGAATGGAGCAAAGAAGTTTTCTGATTTAGCCAACACCATTCATTGAGTTCCTTATTTCTATTTAGTTAACCAGGGTGATCACACATGGGTTCTTATTCATTGATCATACATTTAATCAACTTGGTTTACATGATTAACCAATTTCCATGTTAAAGCCATTCAATCACCAAATTATCCAGAAAAACAGAGTTTCATTAGTGTGCACGAAAGGACCACCAATGGCTATGATTTCCAGTGGGCATAATCCCATACAATTCACAATATAAAAACAAAGGTATAACACTTCAGCATCATCAACATTCCCACCCCTTAATTCTTTAACAATCCGTTTATTATCTTCATTAAAGTTGGTTTCATCTAATTCTCAAAGGATCATCATCATACCCACACCACATGATACATAGTAAAGAGAGATGAAGGAAAACCCCTACTTGAATTATATAGGATCAAAGCTTTATCCTTGAACCAAGAACTAGGGATGTGTGACTGGCATAGGAAGAATTTCAATGACTCCAAGACTGGGCGTAAAGGGCTCCAGTGCGGGCACACGAGAGGAAGTCTCAAGGCGCACTAAGAGAAATGGAAAGGAATAAGGAAGAGAGGATCATGGCTTAAGAAGAGGCTAGATCCTAAAATTAGGGAGATGATTTCGAATTACTTAAAATTTGGATCATGGTTTGACCACACAGTTCAATAGTTTCACACATTGGTATTAATTTATATTTAATAATTCTCCTCATAGATGGTGGAGATAACGACTGTGAGTTAATATATTTCCTTTAAATGTAGAAAAAACATAATAGGGATGAAACCGAAAAACACTGCTGGTTGGAAAATGTGGAAAATGGTGTGATAGCCCACACATTTTGGTAACTTAAGGGTCACCCGACTCTTGGAGGTTTAAAACATATTTTACGGGTCTTAAATCACTTTGAATGGGGTATTAAAACAATTTTATGTAAAATGATATGTTACTGGAGAAAAACTAGAAAGTCCTGGAGAAATTGTAAATGATTCACCATTAGGTGAGTCACTGTCACCCTAGAACCCTCTCCCTGGCACTGATTCTAATCGGTGCCACAGACTCCCATCGGTGCCACTGTATATTCGACCTGAAAATATGGAAAAATCCTTAATGAGTCACTTATGGTCCCCAGGATTCCCTTAAACACCAAAATTTGAGAAAGTAATATACCAGGAAGGTCATGGCCATTACATTTATTATATCATATATGATTATATTATCATCTAATTGTTAACAACATTTCATTATTACTTGTTATTTGGGTATTAACTACTTCATTTTCTTTTGCATGTTTTGTAGAATAAGTTATGGTTCTAATTTATAGGTAATATTTATATCATAATATATAACATATTTATTCATTCTATACATTTATATAATTATTCTTTAATGAATATCATGTATAATGAATCGCACCGCATCATAGAGATGGTAGGTCGTACGTACGCACATGCGATTATATAATTTACATATTTGTTGAATGGTAATGAATTAAATGGTGTATAATATTTCAGAATTAATATAATGTTATAATAATCATATATAGTTATTATTTCCATCATTATAACCATCCAAGTAAGGTGGTGGTGAAAAACTTATTATACCACGGTGTGGAGATGGTAAGTCGTACATACACACATGTGGTGATTTCATTTTTTATAGGATGGATAGAAGGTGAAATATAATTGTTTCATAATTATAATAACATATCTGTATATAAGTGATATTGGAGTTATTAATTTATAATGAAACAACTCAGGAAATGATGTATAAGAAGAAATAAGTTTGAAAGAATCGTTAGAAAAGGTCACCTCTTCTTTGACATGCTTACTCTAAATCCCTTCTTAGAGCACTAGAGTTGGTCTTTGAAGAATAAAAAAACCTCTAGAATGTTACTAGGAATGTTTATAATGGAAAAGGGTAAGTTATGTCTATTATTTAAGACTCAAAGTGAAGTTAATAGGTGAGGGAGGAGGTTCCCTTTTATAATTGAGGTGAGGGGCATTGTTGGGATCTCCAAAAATATAGATTTATAATAAACTAAAACCCCATCCAAAAACCTCTAAAATGTCCCAATTTTGAATATGATATTATATAGGGTTGTAATATTGTCAAAAAAAAATTATGTTAATTTAAACATTATCAGTTTAACTAACACTTAGTTATTCTATTTAATTTTAATTAAGATATCAAATATTTCAATATTAAAAGGGTGAAATATTTATTTATTTGATGTAAATTAGACCATAAATAAATAATTTAGAACATTTTATACCATATAATAATTATTATATATTTTTTTAAAAATATTATCTTTAAATAATTTAATAAAACATTATTTTGATAAACGATCAATAGTGTCAATTTTGACACTATTCAATTCATTGATTTTTAAAAATATTAAGATAACATGTTAACTTAAAAAACTATTTTATTATAATCCTAAGAGATAAAGGTAATCTATAAAATTCATTAAAATATTAATTGTCCTAATTTATATTTATTTTAATATTTTAAATAATATTTATTTATTGTCTCTATTAATAAAATAATTACTACATCAATTTTGTGTAATTATTTAATATACTTATTTGGTGAATAAAAATATAAAAAATATATAATGATGAAGATAAATCTACTTTATTTAATAAGAATACTTTTAGTTAAATTTATCTTCTGGAAAATCCTACATTAAAAAAATTATAAGTTTGAAAATATGAATGTGGAAACATTTACGTTACTTTAAATTAAATAATA
This sequence comes from Viscum album, assembly GCA_963277665.1. NCBI lineage: Eukaryota > Viridiplantae > Streptophyta > Magnoliopsida > Santalales > Viscaceae > Viscum > Viscum album. Next base: position 2,040,654,503 of record OY728142.1, on the reverse strand, counting down.
TAAGGGTCACAATCTATTCTATAAGGATCAAAATGGTTACTAAATGGAAAATTCTATGGTCATGGTCGGGATATACTCTAAATATAATATTTAGTTAATATTTTGGGTTCTTTTATGGTTATTATAATTTTAATAATTGTTTTTATTGATTTCTCATCAGTTAATTAATTTTTACATCATCAAAGTATAATCCTTTAAGGTAGATATTTATTTCCTAGAAATTAAAAATAAATTACCATGACAAATAAAAACATTTTATATTTCAAATTAGTATTTATAATCGAATCTATCTTCTATATAACTTAATTTTAAAAATGATATATTTATAAAAATTTGAGTAAGACATATTTAATTTTTCTTTAAATAAAATAAATTAAATGTCATAATCTCATTCAAGTGGCTTTAAAAGGACACAATTTCAACCCATGTATGATTTAGGTATAAACACACTCATTCAATGATATTAAGATAAGTGTAAGGATAATTTTATAATGGTATTTTTACCCTTAATTACCTGATTTACCCTTTTACTGTTTTAATGAAAATTACTGAAGTTACTATTTATAATGCCAAAAAATAAAATTAAGCTATTTAAAAAATTTGACATACTGATTAAAAATATAGAATACATTCTTCAAAATTCAAACCACATAATTTTTAGTAATTAATTTAAAATTAATCCCATTATTGAATAGAGAGAATGAGTTTTAAAAGTTAAAACATTACATACGATTGAAATGTTTTTTACATCTGAATACAATGTAAAATTAATGATAGTGACATACATTATATTGAATGATAAAAATATATTATATTTATACTTTAAATCCATTAAATATTATAATTTAACCATATAAATCATTTCAATGAAAAATAATTGTTTCCAATTAAAATTTAGTGTATTTTTTCTAATCATCAAAATTTGAATGTTATCTGAAAAATATTAAAATTTCATCCAAAGTAAATTTTTATATCCATATTCCAAATAAAATATTTATTTTTTCATATAAAAAATATTTATGTGTCAAAATCTTAATTTAAAAGTGATTCACCATTAAAAGGTAGAAAATTACCCTTTTAAAAAATATAGATTTGTATTCATCAAATAGGTCTTACTCATACCCTATGCCAAAAATATCTATTAGATGAATATAAATAGTATTTTATTAATTATATAAAATATATATTTCATTGATTTCATTTACTAATAGTAATTCACAAAAATAAAAAAATATAATTGATTTATATTTCTCAAAAATAAATGGTAGTGAATGAATTCACCATTCATTTCCATAAGTTTGTTATATTTATTCTTACCAACCTGACATCTAGGATAAAATGGTAATTTTATACTAAGGGAATATCATGTTTCATTTAAAATAATTATTTCTTGCAAGGAAAGATATTGAATAATTAAATTTTTTTAGAGAAAATATTTCATAAAAACATCTGGGTGTGACATTATCCTCAACCAATTCCCATGCTTTCCAGGAATAATCCAATCGATCAAATGGTTCCTCAATATTTACCATCATTTTCATTCTTATAATCCATCAAAACCAAGAGTTAAAAAATTTATTATCCATTAATATTTCATAATCATATATACTCTAGGACTCATACAATGTTTCTAAAAAAGAGATGTATAAACCAAGAAAACTAGTTGCCTCATGTAGTGGGGGACATAATGAAAAAAAATAAAAATAAACCCATCTATCCATCCTTTAAAGAAAATTTATTATCAAGTGATAATCCTAAAATTCACTAATACTATATGTAAAACCCATCTTTAACCCATTCCATCAATCTTGGATCCATCCCTAACAACTCCATGCATATCACCATGCATCCATACTTCTATCACTGGTGCCAACTATTGCCACAAAATTGGGCCTCCCCACCCATGTATTTTCAAGAATCATCCATCCCATGCTTATATCACATCACACATCAAGAGTCACATATAGAGAAATAAAAAATGTAAATAATAAATTCATAAATTCATAATGGAATCTAGGAATTAAAAAATGGCATTCATCTTTCTAAAGAAAATGATCTCAATTAGCCCTAATCTTTTATCTTTAACAAACTACTTGTTTATTTACATCTTAGAATTAACCAATTCATTTGTCATAGTTTACAGCCAAAAACAACCTAAGACATTAGATATTAAATTATATGAAATATTTAATCATTATTTCATGCATCACTTCCAGTTTTAGCAATCTATGAGGAAGAGAATTATCAATGTGTATGAGTAATTATTATTTTATCATCAAGAATACCATATTCACATTCATTATCCAATTCCATTAACAAAAAGAAATAATGATAATGATTAAAAATCCTCTAAACATCACTTTATTTCCTATAAAATTATAATATATAATTTCATTTAAACACACCTCTTTAATTCATTAACTATCAACATTACTGGATTTATGTTCCTTAATAATTTTCATTATATCAAACATGCTAAACCAAAGTATAAAAACACATGTTAACCAAAAAAACATATATAACACACTACCTAGTAAAATATGAGGAAAAACAGTATCATAGTGGAATCACATGCGATTGTTATTATAAAAACCAATTATTTTCTTTAATTTTGTTTTAATCATTATTCAATTTAATTCCACTACTATAAAAAATATAAAACAAGATAACTTTGTGATTTTACATAAAATAATTGGATTAAAATGCACCATGTACCTATATTTAAAAGCCCAATGATATTTTCACAAGGATTTATGATCTAGATTTAAATTACACCATAAGAAACACCACCAAGTCAAAGGAATGCTAACCAGAACCTTGAATTCAAAAACCACCATCAAACTATGATCCACAACTCCAAAAATAGAGGGTTAATCCAACATGAACAAACAAATAAAATGATGAATTAATGGTTAAAGAAAAAAAGATGTAATTAGGTACGTTGAACTAATTTCATTTGATTCATCATGAACTATAGGTTACAACAAAAATGATTTGATCAAGGGTCTTCAAGAGAGGTGGAATGATCCATTTACTAACAAAAAAATTACATCAATAAAGCTCCAATAGAAGATATATATCAATGAAGGTTGAATCATCAAAATTTCTATAAAATTGAAGGAACATGAGGGAAGGTTCTAGGATTAGTTATTAGAGTGAATGAAGGAATTAGAGACATATTCAATCCCATTCATTAACTCCTCACTTGTTTCCATTTTTAACCTGTCATGTTTTGAGAAGTTTGGAAGATGTTTCAGCCATTTAAAATTGATCCTAAATGCCATCATGGATTCAAACATGGCATATCTATGACCATGATATTTCTTAACATTAGATTCCCAACACAACATACCCTAAAATAATTTCCTATAACCATGCCGTTTTCCCTTCAATACAACTTCCAAAATTTCGTAGTAATTCATTTCCATTCTCATCATTTCAAATATAAGGACTCTGATGGAAGTATGGTTAACACCACATCCTAGATGGGAATTTAAAATAGTCCATTTCTGATAATAGGCATGCACCAGGCCCAAAAAATCACCAAAATGGATTGAAAATTCATTTTTCTATCCATTGGGGTGCCAACAAGACAACAAAGGCTTCCAAACCACCACAAAACTCCCCTAAACTCCTCCAAAACCCTACCTGACACAACCAAACCTTATAAAACCATAATGTAAAGTTATGGAAGGTCAACAACATTTCAAAATATACACCATTTCTAAATTCTCTTGGATTTTTTTCTTAAATTACTCCAATTCAATCAGGGCCAATTTAAATGGAGTCTTGGATATAGGCATAACACCTAGTATAATTTCTATGAAAAATCAAACTCGTGATTTGGAGGAAGACAAAAAATATCTTTAAAAAACAATTATTTGATCATTAAAAATTATTATAACCTCATTATTGAATTTATTGAGATCATTCTAGCTAAATAACCATCATTATTTGTTAATAAGGCCCATATAATTGATGTAATTTCCATAGGGAGTTCACTATTATCCATCCACTAATAGTTGGTCTTAGGATGATTCATGATATGAAATGTAATCTCTGTATCTCAAAAAATAATATGGTATCTTTGTATAGAGATCCAATACAATTCTAATATCACCTAAAATTACACTTAAGGGACAATAATAATATTTTAAGGAACTATATCCCCCCAAACTACTATTGTGGATGTGTAATAGACTAGGGATGAAAACATCATACCACATGAATTTTTAATCAAAAATTCAATATATAACCATTGGGGTGTGTTTTAATTATCTAAGAATAATTCCTTTATCTGAAGGAGTGGGTAGTTCTGGAATCAAATAATATACTACTAGTTATAAAGTGGATGATGATAGTAAAATTCATGTCTTTATTTTCATGAACCGCGTCTTTCATCATGATTTTATATGATTTCTCATTCACCATTATATTTAGATTTTTATGACATAGATTTTAATCCTTAAGCCATAAATTAGTGCACTTGATGTTATAATTTTCATACTACTTACAATCATAACATTGTATTATGGGTGGTGCATTAGGCTGAAATTTCTTTCTATCCATTTCATAGGTTTACCTCTTCATATCTCTTCAGCATTCATATGCTTTATGAAATTTTCTTACACACTTGAAGCAATTACACATTCCATTGAGTTAATTCCCACATTCATCTTATATAATTTTTAGTATATAACAATATAATGTTTCTTTACTTAATGGGTTTTATTGATTGATTTTATAAGAAAGACAATTTTACTTTTATTTTCTCCAAAACCACAAGAATAATGGAAATCTCTAATTTCCATTTAGACAATGTGATCACATCGGATAATTTTTTCATAGCTACAAAATTCCCTTATAGCCAATTCATTTTGGAGACATTATTTTATGAATCTAATGAATCTTTTGATTTTACATTTAGGTTCAATGATATAAATAGATGAGTACCTAGAAAGTATCATGAAGTTTTCATCATATGCACTAATGGATTCATTCTCTTCTTTCAGCTCTAGAAATTCCCTCTCCATTTTAGTGCGAATAGTTCTAGAAATAAATTTTTTAAAAATAACTTCTTAAACTGTTACCATTTCATAGTGTTGACTTCTTTCTCTTGCCTCATATCCATTATGACGGTTTATTATTGGCCAGCTTTACCTTCTAAATTATAAACTACTAAAATGATATTATCATGATCCAATAACTGAACAAAAAAAATATTTTTTTGATTATATTGTTATATTTTTCAATAAAAATTTAGTATGAAGACCCACTAAAGGAGGATGAGCATTGGTACTTGATCAAATCAATGATAAATTGTTCCTTCTTCAGCGTGTTTTGGATTTCTTTATGGTTCTCGCTATTATTCATAGGTTAAGATATTTTGGGAGAATGAAAATCATATTTTTTAACCTAGATCCATTCCTTTTGGTTGATGAGTTGAACAATCATTGAAATGTATTTATACACTCACTATAAACACAATTCCTCCATGTTCTAGGTACTGATTGAAATAAAAAATGCTAGTGTGAGTCTAAATTAACAATAAATGTACTATAGAATTATATAATAAAGAAAACCAATCTTAAGATTTTATAAATTATGAATCCTTATTTAAACCTATGACATTTTAGGGTTAAACCATATCAATTTTGGTTCATAAATGGTTGTTTTAGGTTCTATCACCTAATTTTTAATATCTTAATCCCCAAATTAAACTAAACCCCACTTTAATACCAACTGATATGACCCAAGAACAACATAAATTCATATTGAATCGTTTTTTATGAATATTAATTGCATATCACAATAAAAACACCCCCAAACCAATATGGTTAGTCTCTTTGGAAACTAGATAAAAAATCAAATTATTTTACAACCATTCTTCAACATCCCCCATAAACATTCTTTACACATGATACCCTTATAAAAATATCAAATGTAATAATTTTATCCAAAACCCAAGGATAAGGAAACCTAAGAAAGGTTGGTCTTAGATGCTCAGTAAGGGTAAACATGAGATAAAACAGTATAATATCATAAGTGATAATATGTTCAGAAAGAGGTTATGAGAAAATAATCATGGTGTCAAATACCATGGTATTTTAAAATAAATTTCACTTTAATAAATTCAATGTGTTGGATAGCTTGTATCACATGAAAAAATATACAAAAAAGAACCACATTATGCCTTATTATAAACAAATGTAAAAATTTATAAATTATGAAAATAAAATGTGGAAAATCATTAATAAAATTACAAATATAAATAAAACCCCAAAGTAATTAAAAAATTAAAATGATTTATTATAAAAACATGTATTATTATTCATCAAATATTATTATTATGATATAAATATAATTTATTGATGAAATTCAAGGTATTGTAAATTTATAACATCCAATAAATAACTTAATAACTATAAGTAATGTTAATTTAATGAGTCATGGAAAAAAATGTTTTATTTAAAAATAGTGTTTTATAGTATATTATGTATGTTTTATTTAAAAGATAATTTTATAAATTTTTGAATTTTAGTTTAACTAAATTAGTATCAATTTTGGATTATTCATGTAAAATTTATCTTAGATTGAAAATTATTTTATTTCTGAATAGATTGATTTTTAGGAGAATAGGGAAAAGTTACTTTTTAAAAATATCATAAATATTATAACATAATTAGAATAAAATAATGACTTAAAATTTAAAGAAACTTTTTTCCTAAACACATATATTTTTTTAATTAAGTAAATTTATACATTTAAATATACTATGTTCAATTTGGAAACCCATGACTCCCTTTTTCAAACCTAAGTAATATTTGATCCTAATTAAATAAAATTCAATTAAATTGAATTATTTATTCAAAAAGATAATTTAAATTTTTATTTTTCTTAAAGTATAAAAATTATTATTTTCTAGTAACAAAAAAACAAATATCCTGAGAATTAATTCAACGCATTGTTTCAATGTAAATTCATTTTTATAATAAACAAGGGAATTCTCCTAAAAACTGTTTTTGTTGGGTTTAACATGATTATATTAAAAGAATACACCAATATAAATTTAATATTTAAAAAAAATTATAATCATTATGGTAAAATATGGTAATAAGTACAAATTCATTTTTAATGATAAAAATATGTTATTGAGGTAAAACATTAACTATCGCTGTCAAAGTACATTATGGAAAAATGTTAAATTAAGGGTAAAGGCATAATATATATATATATATATATTAAATTTTCCCTTATTTGTGTGTATGAGAGTTATATATACCAATAATAACACCCTATTGATTATTTTCCACTTTTTGAGCCACTTACATTTGAAAGTGATAAGTCGTTAATATAGTGCTATGAATATTTACAAAATGTCACTCCTCACACTTAAAAAATATCTCTTCAAAAATAAACTTGTCCTCACACATAAAGTGATTTATATTGAATTAAATCTATCCAAATATAACCCAAAACATCATTCCCATTACCTATATGTTTCAGTATCCCCAAAATACCATTTTATGAAGGCTCAAGGAGTTGTCCCAAAGAGCAAGGTATCAATTCAAATTCACTCATTTTTCAATTATATTCCATTATTTATTCTTACACCTCATAAAAATATATTATATACATGATAAAATAATTCTATATGTATCAGGAGTATATTAAAAATTTATTATGTTTACGGAACATTAATTACTTACCTCTTTCTGATCTAATAGTAAATAAAAACGTTGCTTATACGTGCATGCAGACTATCACCTCCATGAAGCGATGTATTTCATTTTTAATTACCATACCAAATTTATTGTTTTATAAATGTATTTAATGAATATATTTTATATTCATAACTTAAATATAAGTTATAATTTACCTTCCTTTATTTCTATCCACTAAAAAATTAAAACATCGCTCGTTTGTATGTGTATAGTATCTCCTCCATGAAGTGATATATTCCATTATTCACTATTTCCTTATATGGATGGTTTTAAAAGGTTATATAATAAATAAATATTATATATATGAAATGATTAATATTTTTTAACCATGACCAATGTTTGTTGACCAGAATCATCAAACCAAAACTTATATGGAAAACGAAATAGTTAACACTCAAATATTGATTTTAATGGGTAATTGTTAATAAATAGGTAATTATAAATTATAAGGTAATGATAAATATTAATATAGTTATTAATATAGTTATATTATATATTTATAATAAATATAAATTTATTACATAGGATGTTAGAGAACTTACGAACCATGTTGGGACTTGAGGTAGGGTTTATATTACAATCTCGCCTTTCATAAAAATTATTTATGTTTCAATTTACATTGGTGGAATTATGTGTTTATTGTATATTAAAATCCATATATTTTATTCTATAATGATATTTCATGGGTTTTACATGTCTACTTATCACTTCCATCCCTTTGGGTTCATGAATCAACTGAAAATAAACCCTATAAGAAAATTTATCCTTACTTCACTTCTACGGTTGTGAATCATTCTCCTCCATATCCTTTTTCTTCAAATTGTTTTAAAATATTTTTTTATCTATATATGAATGAATGAAAATTTTATATTATACTAAATTTTAATTTATTTATAAATAATTGAAAGTAATATTTTTTAAATGCCTTTTGTACAACTAACCTTTGACTTTCATTACAAAAGTATTAAAACATTGTTTTTTAATGTATAAAACATGAATGGATTTGACAACCATCATGTAATTTTTAATAATTTAAATTACCTTGAAATTATATGTGTCCTATAAAATAAAATCTTGATCCCACTACTATGGGTATTTTTAGTTTTTAATGTTTTCTAAAATAAAATGATATTTATTTTACTTTTTCAAATCATATTTTCTAATGCTTTTATGTAATTTTACTTTAGTATTGTTATAATTTACCAGGGTTTTTATCTTATGATACCATCCAATTTATTTCTATATATGAATTATTATGATAGGGTTTCAGTATTTTTTCCTAAAACCAATTTCATTCCCATTGGTTAATTAATCTATGATGAAATAATAAAAGTTTTTGTTATATTATGGAACAAATTTATATAGTTTTACATAATGTGATGTGTGGGAATATAATCATATATAACACAAATTAATTGGGTAAAAATGATATCTCATTAGATTATATGAAAGGAAATGGGGAGTTATCTTAATCCACTATGGTACTCTTTCCACTATGTTTATGGGACTGAAGAGTGAACTCAATCTACTCTGAATCTCTATCCACTATGTTTATGTGAATGAGGAGTGAACTTAATATACTATGGGACTATATAAAATATATTTATGTGAATGGTAATTAAATCCAATCCACTATGGTACCCTACAAAAAATGTTTCTAAGAAAGTGGAGTGAACTAAATTCACTATGGGACTCTTCCCACTATGTTAAGATGGTCTTGGAAGTTACCCTTGACTAAAGAAATGATTTTCTATTCCTATATTTCTACTATAAACTTATTTATTATGATTATGATATTATCTCATAGATAGTGTTTTATTATTGAGTATTTTTTACTCTCATGACATGTTTTTATTTTCATTTCAAAGACTTATGTCATGATTCTTAATTTATGGTATCTGACTTATTTAGTATGTTTTCATATGTTATGATCATTTAATCATGCCCATATTCTTATTGTATTCTCACTTATGACCCTAGATTAATACCTCTCATGTTTACCCTTTATAATTATTTGATCTCTTCAATTCATATATTTCCATTTCATAATGTTATTATGGAAGGTATTAAGTATAATATGTATAAGAAAGTTACCATGTGAGAAGAACATATGAGAGATGTTGAATATTATTTTTAAATAAGTTGATTATCTAACTTTTCTCCAATGAAACTAAAAATGTATTTTTTTTAGTGTGTGTATTAATGAGAGATATAATGTGTAATCATCTAAAATTATTGTATATGGATATATGTTATGATTGATTCACCTAATTTGGTATCAAAGCAATGTTTAGTTATTTTGGGGATTAGTTTATTTATTTTTGGTGATTTAGTTTAGAAAACCTTACTAAGGATCCTATGGATACATTTAAATATAGGAAATGTCCTAAAATTGTGGTAATATATAGAGTGTCTGGTTTTCTAGAAATTACATCCCTATATAGATATAAAAAATTTGATACAGACTCTAGAACAGATGCACCTAGGGGAAATAAATCTTAAAAGGGATGGTTGAGTATTAATTTGATCTTTAATTGGTGCATGAAAAAGAGTCTAAAGTTCACACCTTTTTGGACACTCCTGGGGGATATTCTTTGGTTAATTTACATTCTATTTATGAACCATTATTATGGATTTTATTATATTTAGGTTAGAAATCCTAAAATTAAATGACCATTGAAAACATAGATAGAACCCTATAAGATCATAAGTAAGAGTATCACATCCCCACCTCAATGAATAGATAAAGAACAGTCAGTGAAAATTTTTATTGGTATGGTGATTACATCTCAGTTATATATCTCCTCTCTAATTGATGTTTGTGGGAATTTTCTTTGTTAAAATTTTTTTATTCTCCATATAGTTTTATTTGATATTATTTTAGGCATGTATTGGATATCTCTATATAGAGTCCATGAAAATTCCCAAATAAGAAAAATCAAATTTTATATCCAAAATAAACCTATGATCGCCTATCATTTTTCTGATGGCTATGAACATCTAATGGAAATTATATCCATTATATGTGTCTTAATACCTACATACGAGGTGTATCTTGCACAAATGATTGGTGGGTAAACTCAACATTTATGATATTCTTATTGTTCAGTAATACAACGATGTATTCTTTAAAGAGTTTTCTAGTATTCCATTAAACTATGTAGTTCATTTTTTAATAGAACTCGGCATGATGATACACATATTTTAAGGATTCCTTATATAATGGCCTTAATTGAGTTGAAGGAATTAAAAAAGAAACTATAAGAGGATCTAAAAACATAATTCAAATTCCCTAGTATGCCACCATATGGTGAATCTATTTTTTATAAAGAATAAATATGTGACAATGTATCTTTGAATTTATTTTCAAGAACTTAAAAACATCACTACTAAGAAAATGTATCATCTACCCCTTATAGGTGACCTATTTGATAAACTAATTAAAGTTAAATACATTTTAATTATTTGACATCTATTTAGATATCATTAATTGAGGTTAAAAAATAATGTCATTCACAATAAAACCTTCCATATGAGGGATAGAAACAATGAATTTATAGTGATTACATTTGGAATTAATAATTCCTATACTATCTTTATGGATAAATTTAATAAAGTCATTAGTGATTATATCAACAAATTTGGGGTAGTGTATGGCACGACCCGTCCTCGGGGCCCGTGTCGTGACTACCCCAAGCCCGCCTTCCATAGGCCAGGGGCTGGCGACTAGCACCAAAGGCGTAAATCCCGATAACTGGGAAGGCATTGCCTTTATAAAAGTAAACAAAACACTACAGAGTACAAGAGGAAGTAAAATACTAAGTACAAAGAGAAGTGCTGAAAGGTAAATGGGCCAGAATACAAACCCAAATGAATGTAAAACTACAACTAAACAAAGTACAACAGAAAAAGACAAATAGTTGGAAGAAGGAAGCAGCTCCTGGGTCGTCCTCCTCGGATCCTACCTGAAGGGTAGGTACAGATAGTGTAGCTCCTGGATCATCTGCCACAAATCATACCTGAATGGTAGGTACAGATAGCACAGCTCCTCAATGATCTCGCCCGTCAACCCCCCCCCCCCCCCCTCCGAGTATCGTCTCGCCGTGTAGTCCACCACCAGATACTGACTCGTCGTGTGGTCCACCTCCGGGTACCGTCTAGTCCTCGAACATTCGGCCTCTGTTAGCTCTGCCCGTCGTCTGCAACCAACACAACGAGGTGCGGGCATAGCCCGTGCAGGGATGAGTATAACGATACTCAGTAGGGACCCCGAGACCCTCAAGGTATCACTAAAACCAACAAGGATAACCACAAAGAAGATCTTAACAGATAACCCCTACTTAGGTATACGCCCATGCATATACCTAAGTTATCAAGTAACTCATCTCAATCATGAGGAAAACACCAAGATCATGAAATCAACAGATAACCACTACCCAGGTATATTCCCATGCATATACCTAAGTTATCAAGTGACCCATCTCAATCATGAGGTAAACACAAAGGTCAAAAGTCTCAGCTCAAACCAGGATTTTCATTATCGAAACCGTAACTACGGAAGAGCTTCGTCTCTGGAGTGTACAGTGGTCCTGTCACGACTCCGAGGTACTGCTCACTAACCTAAGACTGCTGAGGTACTCCTCCTGTCAAGTACCGCGGGTCAGCCACCCAAACACAGTAGTGCTTCCCGCCGAGGTATGTCACCCGGACACAGTAGTGCACACCCCCTAGTAGACTGCTGAGGTACTCTCCGGACGAGTACCGCGGGTCAGAACTGTCACACAGGTAGTGCTCCGTATTCCATGGGTCTACACCTCACAAAGTAGCGCTCCGTCCACTCGGCTAGTTGACTCACTCAAAGTCGAGTCGGTCAAGCAGTCGTCAGGTCTCAGCCAGCTACACGGTATCCGTACTCTGCACGCTCGTCTCCGGGAGGGTCCGCTCCACGAGCTACAGGTCGATACTCCAAAGATCTCAAAGACCCACGAAGAAGTATCTCAAGGACCGTCTCGACATAGGGGTCTCAATGCAACAGACGCCGTGTCAATCGGACGCCCGGTCTGTGAGTTATTAGACTTTTCGTCCCACGGGCCCGGTTGGTTTTGTGAGCGAACCAACCCGGCCGTATCTCAACTGTACCCCGAACTCTCATAGGGTATACTCATAGGGACTGTTTTCTCAACGTGATCACCAACGCCGCTGAAGGTTCGTCAAACGGACGTCCAATCTGAAAGATAACAGCTTTTTCGTTCCAAGGGCCCGGTTGGATTTCGGGTACAATCCAACCCGGCCACTATCCAACATCAACCAAAACTCGGGCGAAGTATGCCAAAAGTTCCGTCTCATCAAGAGGAATTCAACGAGACAGACGGCGCGTCAATCGGACGCCCGGTCTGTGCGTTGTTGGCTTTTTCGTTCCAGGGGCCCGGTTGGTTTTGTGAGCGAACCAACCCGACTGCACTCTGAAGGCATCCAAACCTCGAGCGGAGTAAGCCAAAAGATCTGTCTCATTTATAGGAATCCATCAAAGTCAACGACACGTCAATCGGACATCCGGAGCTCAAGATATAAGCGTTTCCGCTCTGAGGGCCATGTTGGTTTCGTGTAAGAACCAACCCGTCCGATCCCAAAGTTCTCCAAGAACTTGAGTGTAATATACCGAAACGACCGTCTCATTCCAAGGATCGCTACGCAACTGACAGTGCGTCAATCGGAGGTCTGTAGCCCAAGATATGGGCATTTGACTGAAAGTGGTCCGAAAACGGGGGGTCTGGGCCCGGACCGACCCGACCCGACCCCCCCCCCCCTGGGTCGGCCCGAACCGGGTCCGAGCTGAAGTCGGGGAGCGGGGGGTGCGCGCGGCCCGCCCCTCGCCGTTAATTGAGGGCGGCGGCGCAACCGCCACCGCCAATTATTCCGACGGCGCGCTCGGGCGCCGCCGCCGCCTGGCGGCCGAAAGGCTCCGGCCGCTGCCTCCGGTCGCCGGCGACGCCGCGCCGGCGACCCGCGCCTCCGGGTGTTTCTGCGGGCCATCGGAGTTGCTCCGGTGGTCCGTTTTTAAAACCGTCTGATCCGGTGTTCATCTCGGGTCTCGTACTTTAATTCGCAAGCTTCAAAAATACTTTGCGGCCCCGTTATGTTGTCGCTCGTCAATCCGCACGTCAATTAACAAAATGCGCCATCTTTGTGGTTCTTCGGTGCGACGCGTTGGCGCCGCGCCCCATTGTTGTGGCCCGACTCCGTCCGCGGATGTCTTTGGGTTTCTCCGACGCGGCGCGACGGTGTCACGCCCTTGTTTGTTTTTCACAACGCGGCGCAACGGCGCCGCGCATTTCCTTGTCGCATGATTCTGTGTGGTGCGACGACACCACGCCTTCCCGTACCAAACCACAAAGAAATCCAACATGGAAAAAGGAGGTGCGTCGGCCGTGTTTGTGCTGAACGGCCCCCTCTCGTTAAACGATAGCAGTTGGACATATTCACGAAGAATTAAAATCAAGGGAGTAATCTCGAACAAAAATAAAGTAAAGAAAAAACCCTACAACCTCTTAAATAAAAAGAATCATAACAATAATCCCAACCCGCAAAATAATCTTCGCGGATCAACTTAATATTTAGTTGAACCGCGTTCTTAGATTTAGAAGGGGGTAAACAAGGGTTCACCAACAATCACAATTTAAATTCCCTACCTCGTAATTGTCGTCCGTTGACGATCTCGGAAAAAGGGCGGATAACGGTTCCTCGATTGTCATGTTTTTCACACACTCCCAATTCTCATGCTCAGGCGTTGGAAAGGAAGAAGGGTACTCGTCGTTGGTGGACGAGCGTTCGGAGGTGACGTCATCGTTGACGACGTTCTTCACGGGCGACGTCTTCTCCTTTGACGCGGATGAAGGTCGTTGGAGATGTCATGGGCGTCACTTCCCTTTCCTTGCCTCGGTTGAAGAACAATGAAGAAGATGGCGTCGTCGTGCTTCAGTGGAGGAAGAGATGTTCTTCGTGTTCTTCGTCATAGAGAAAGATGAAACTCAAGGCTTCCTAAGCTTTTTCTCCAAAGGCTCCCAATCAACTAAACTCCAACCCAAATAAAATAAGTTCTTAACTTTTTTTATTAACACAACAAAGCTTATGAATTTCAAGAGTTTGAAATTAAATTAACTCACATAATTAAATATCTCAAGTTGTCAAATTTAATGAGAGGGAGGTGGAGAGACTCATTTAATGAGAGAGAGTTTCATCCACATAAATGGAGAGTTCAAGATTTAAGGGGGGTTAAGGGGGTTTGATACTCATGTGGGCCCCACCTTATAACATCCACCCAATGGAGGTTATGTGTGGGTGGGCCCCTCCACTAACCTCCCCTTGGAGGTTCTAACTACCACTTCAAATAAAAATATGGCAAACACATATTTTTATTCAGTTTAATTAAAAACCCCCAAAAACTAACTTCCAAACACGATAAAACGCAACTGCAGAACAGGTGTTCCTAAGCAAAAACCGGCGCTGCGGTTCCATCGGTGCCCTCAGAATTTGATTCCGAGCACCGGTTCAAAATTTATAAATTCCCGCTCGTTCGTTCACTGAACGTACCCGAGCTAAACTTCGGAAATTAATTCCGGGCACACCGGGCCTCGGAATCAGGGGCCGTCAGAAACTGCGTTCTTGTAAAATTCCAAAGAAAATTAAGAAAAATTTTTCCTTGAAATTTTCGGGTCTTTACATTACTCCCACCTCAGGGATTTACGTCCCCGTAAATCTTCAACACAAACTAGGGTCACAAAAGCGGTATACCACCTCGTCTACCCAGCTGAGGACCTAGAAAGGTCCGTTGAACCTCGGAGATAACTTGCCGCCTTGGCTACATCTCTGTAAACCTCATCGAGGTGAGACCCGTATAAGGACGTGATCGTCATCCTCGAACTCCGGAGGTCTCCATTTCCTGTTAGAACTGGAACTCGAAATGACTGCTCCCACGAGGGTAAGGTTGACCGACGCAAGAGTGATCGGTCGCACCCTCCTGTGCAAGAGTTACCCTGCGCTGTCTGGGGTTTCCTTTTTCGCCGACGAAGGAAAACCCATCCCAACGTCGCAGTTAAACCACAAACTTTTTAGCCTAATACAGTCAATCTATGTATGAACTATGGATCCAATCCATACTCAGACCAACGTCGTAAGGCCTCGATGCTGCCACCAAGAGATTCCAACCGAAACTCTCGCCCCGAGGGTCTGACCACACTGTCGGCGTAAGTGTGATTATTGAGTCTCCTCCCAAGGTATCTCCAGATGTGAGAGTCAAGTCCATGGGTTACCGGAAACTCTAGGTCTGGAACAAGATTTGTGAAAGCAAGGAATGATTCATATCAACGTCTATTACTACATCAGCTAGTAGTGGACACAGACGGTTTTTTGAATCATTCTTAGATCCATTGGGTCACTCTCTCTGACCGCAAGCAGCTACTCTCTTTCTCCGCCCTCCAGCTCCCTGAGCCTGGCAGGGATAACTAAGGTGGGTGGTTGTAGCATGATAATATGTACACCACCTCATGCTGCTCTCCTAGCTCTGCCTTCACATCTGCCGCTTCACAGACTCCTCTCTTCTTAAAGATTCCTCTTCTTGAAACATTTAACATGCTCGAGTCTCTAAGACTGGCGCCGGTTTTCTATTTCTTACTGCACTGTGCAGTCTTCATCCGCTCCTGGATGATCTGCACCTTCTTTGCCTACGATCTGAAGGAGCAGCTAAAATTTCTCCTTTGCTGAAAAGAGAAACTCGGTCTCATCCCCTGGATGAACCACACTCATTGCCTAATACAGTCAATCCTGACATGAATGATGCCTTCATGCCATGGATGACGTCGTAAGGCCTCGACGTAACTACCAAGAGATCCAACTGTCACTCTCGCCTCCAAGGGTCGAGTCACACCGTCGACATCAGTGTGAGGTCACTGGGTCTCCTCCAGTAGAAATCTCGAAAGTGAGGGTCAAGTCAATAGTTTTAACCAGGACCACTCAGTATCAACCAAACAAACGGACAGGAAAGAAAACATTACAAAGATAATTGTCTTTTTATTATTGCAGCTCATAGTACAAAGACACGAAAACAACAGCAACATGGAACTGGAAGTACAAAGGACGTATCCACTAGTTCTGCTCTTATCCACCTGCTCCCGAAGCTCTACTGCCTTGTCCACTGCTCGGCTGTTGCTCAAGCACTCGCTGCTGCTTCTGCCTCGGTGGTTCCTCCAATGCCTACAGATCAACTGTGCGGGGAGTCGGACAGTCATGTGCCAAGTGACCCTTCTCGCTGCATGAGTAACACTATCTGTTTCTGGCACGCCTAGATCTAACCCCACCCCGGGTGCCCCGCACCACCGGTCCTAAAAACCGAGATCGTCCAACTGTTGGTCTGGTCCTCCTGGACCTCTGCATCATCTGTCTACTTCCCACAGATGACTCGGCTACTGATCGAAAAACACGCGGCAAAGGCAGAAGCTCTTGTACATGCTCGGGGTGTAGAGCTACTGGCACAAACTCCACCCTGAAGAAGGTCTCGAAGTCTTCCAATGCGAAGGTCATCCCATCGCAAAACTGAAACAAGTGGCTCCACCACCTGCCTACTGCTGCCTGAAGAAGGATGGCAGCAAAGATCACCATGAAGTCTGCCGGCATCCCCACTAGCCTAAAGACTCTCACCACAGCCTCCAGCCAAACCTCAACCGCATGCGGGTCCGTCTCTCCCCGGAACCTGGGTGGCCTCTAGCGCTGGAACTCGTGCAGCGCACTCAAGTGGCGTGCATCACCTACTGCTGGGGCTGGTGGCATCGGTGGCCCAACGTATGGTAGTACCGCTGGTGCCTCAACTGCAAGAGGGCCCTCTACCGAAGCCTCGCCGCTCGACAGGCTGTCAGCACGCACATCCCTCTGGGCTCTAGCTGGTCGTCCGAGAAAAGGCATCCTAAAAGAAACAATGTGACACGGTCAAAAGATTATACCTGGTGAGCCGACCTGGTTTGAGCTGATATTTAAATAAAACTTCTGAAAACACACATGCAATCAGTGTTTTCGTGAACAAAGTCAGAATTCAGTTGTCAGGGTCCTGGTGTATGGATACGTCGGCCACCTGCACCAACACTGGACTCCCTGAACTAAAGACCACACTCGGTACCCTTAACACTATTGCTTCACAGAAGGAAAAATATCAGAGTTATAAGTTCTGCAGTAGAACCGACTCCTCTGATACCAATTTGTCACGACCCGTCCTTGGGGCCCGTGTCGTGACTACCCCAAGACCGCCTTCCATAGGCCAGGGGCTGGAGACTAGCACCAAAGGCGTAAATCCCGATAACTGGGAAGGCATTGCCTTTATAAAAGTAAACAAAACACGACAGAGTACAAGCAGAAGTAAAATACTAAGTACAAAGAGAAGTGTTGAAAGGTAAATGGGGCAGAATACAAATCCAAATGAAAGTACAACTACAACTGAACAAAGTACAATAGAAAAAGACAAACAGCTGGAAGAAGGAAGTAGCTCCTGGGTCGTCCTCCTCGGATCCTACCTGAAGGGTAGGTACAGATAGTGCAGCTCCTGGATCGTCCGCCACGGATCCTACCTGAAGGGTAGGTACAGATAGCACAACTCCTCAATGATCTCACCCGTCAACCCCCCCCCCCCCCCTCTCCGAGTGTCGTCTCGCCGTGTATTCCACCTACGGATACTGACTCGTCGTGTGGTCCACCTCCGGGTACTGTCTAGTCCTCGAACATTCAGCCTCCGTCAGCTCTGCCCGTCGTCTGCAACCAACACAACGAGGTGCGGTCATAGCCCGTGCAGGGGTGAGTATAACGATACTCAGTAGGGACCCCGAGACCCTCAAGGTCTCACTAAAACCAACAAGGATAACCACAAAGAAGATCTCAATAGATAACCCCTACTTAGGTATATGCCCATGCATATACCTAAGTTATCAAGTAACCCATCTCAATCATGAGGAAAACACTAAGATCATGAAATCAACGGATAACCACTACCCAGGTATATCCCCATACATATACCTAAGTTATCAAGTGACCCATCTCAATCATGAGGTAAACACAAAGGTCAAAAGTCTAAGCTCAAACCAGGATTTTCATTATCGAAACCGTAACTACTGAAGAGCTCCCTCTCTGGAGTGTACAGTGGTCCTGCCACGACTCCGAGGTACTACTCACTAAGCTAAGATTGCTGAGGTACTCCTCCTGCTCAGTACCGCAGGTCAGCCACCCAAACACAGTAGTGCTTCCTGCCGAGGTATGTCACCCAGACACAGTAGTGCACACCCCCTAGTAGCCTGCTGAGGTACTCTCCGGATGAGTACCGCGGGTCTGCACTGTCACACAGGTAGTGCTCCATCCTCCATGAGTCTGCACCTCACAAAGTAGAGCTCCGTCCACTGGGCTAGTCGACTCACTCCAAGTCGAGTCGGTCAAGCAGTCGTCAGGTCTCAGCCAGCTACACGGTCTCCGTACTCCGTACGCTCATCTCCGGGGGGGTCCGCTCCACGAGCTACAGGTCGATACTCCAAGTATCTCAAAGTCCCATGAAGAATTATCTCAAGGACCGTCTCGTCATAGGGGTCTCAACGCAACAGACGGCGCGTCAATCAGACTCCTGGTCTGTGAGTTATTAGCCTTTTTGTCCTAGGGGCCCGGTTGGTTTTGTGAGCGAACCAACCCGGCCGTATCTCAACTATACCCCGAACTCTCATAGGGTATACTCATAGGGACTGTTTCTCAATGTGATCACCAACGCCACTGACGGTTCGTCAAACGGATGTCCAGTCTGAAAGATAACAGCTTTTTCGTTCCAAGGGCCCGGTTGGATTTCGGGTACAATCCAACCCGTCTACTATCCAACAGAAACCAAAACTCGGGCGAAGTATTCCAAAAGTTCCGTCTCATCAAGAGGAATTCAACAAGACAGACGACACGTCAATCGGACGCCCGGTCTGTGAGTTATTGGCTTTTTCGTTCCAAGGGCCCGGTTGGTTTCGTGAGCGAACCAACCCAAACGCACTCCGACGGCATCCAAACCTCGAGCGGAGTAAGCCAAAAGATCCGTCTCATTTAGAGGAATCAATCAGAGTCGACGACACATCAATCGGACGTCCGGAGCTCAAGATATAAGTGTTTCTGCTCCGAGGGCCCGGTTGGTTTCGTGTAAGAACCAACCTGGCCGAACCCAAAGTTCTCCGAGACCTTGAGTGTAATATACCAAAATGACCGTCTCATTCCAAGGATCGCTACGCAATGGACGGTGCGTCGATCGGAGGTCCGTAGCCCAAGATATGGGAATTTGACTGAAAGTGGTCCGAAAACGGGGGGTCTGGGCCCGGACTGACCCGGCCCGACCCCCCCTGGGTCGGCCCGAACCGGGTCCGACCCGACTGGACCCGGCCCGACCCGGCCGGCTCGGCGTGGCCGAGCTGAAGTCGGGCAGCGGGGGGTGCGCGCGGCCCGCCCCTCGCCGCAAATTGAGGGCGGCGGCGCAACCGCCGCCGCCAATTCTTCCGGCGGCACGCTCGGGCGCCGCCACCGCTTGGCAGCCGGACGGCTCTGGCCGCCGCCTCCGGTCGCCGGCGGCGCTGCGCCAGCGACCGACGCCTCCGGGTGTTTCCGCGGGCCACCGGAGTTCCTCCGGTGGTCCGTTTTCAAAACCGTCTGAGCCGATGTTCAACTCGGGTCTCGTACTTTACTACGCAAGCTTCAAAAATACTTTGTGGCCCCGTTATGTCGTCGCTCGTCAATCCGCACGTCAATTAACAAAACGCGTCGTCTTCGAGGTTCTCTGGCATGACACGTTGGCAACGCGCCCCTTTGTCGTGGCCCGACTCCGTCCGCGGATGTCTTCGGTTTTCTCCGAAGCGGCGCGACAGTGTCGCGCCCTTGTTTGTTCTTCACGACGCCGCGCGACGGCACCGCGCATTTCCTTGTCGCATGATTCCGCGTGGTGCGACGGCACCACGCCTTCCTGTACCAAACCACAAAGAAATCCAACATGGAAAAAGGAGGTGGGTCGGCCGTGTTTGTGCGGATCGTCCCTCTCTCGTTAAACGATAGAAGTTGGACATATTCACGAAGAATAAAAATCAAGGGAGTAATCTCAAACAAAAATAAAGTAAAGACAAACCCCTACAACCTCTTAAATAAAAAGAATCATAACAATAATCCCAACCCGCAAAATAATCTTCGCGTATCAACTTAATATTTAGTTGAAACGCGTTCTTAGATTTAGAAGGGGGTAAACGAGGGTTCACCAACAATCACAATTTAAATTCCCTACCTCGTAATTGTCGTTCATTGACGATCTTGGAAAAAGGGCGGATAACGATTCCTCGATTGTCGTGTTCGTCACACACTCCCAATTCTCATGCTCATGCGTCAGAAAGGAAGAGGGGTACTCGTCGTTGGTGGACGAGCGTTCGGAGGTGACGTCATCGTTAACGACGTTCTTCGCCGGCGACGTCTTCTCCTTTGACGCAGATGAAGGTTGTTGGAGATGTTGTGGGCGTCGCTTCCCTTTCCTTGCCTCGGTTAAAGAACGATGAAGAAGATGGCGTCGTCGTGCTTCAGTGGAGGAAGAGACGTTCTTCGTGTTCTTCATCGTAGAGAAAGATGAAACTCAAGACTTCCTAAGCTTTTTCTCCAAAGGCTCCCAATCAACTAAACTCCAACCCAAATAAAATAAGTTCTTAACTTGTTTTATTAACACAACAAAGCTTATCAATTTCAAGAGTTTGGAATTAAATTAACTCACATAATTAAATATCTCAAGTTGTCAAATTTAATGAGAGGGAGGTGGAGAGACTCATTTAATGAGAGAGTGTTTCATCCACATAAATGGAGAGTTCAAGAGTTAAGGGGGGTTAAGGGGGTTTGATACTCATGTGGGCCCCGCCTTATAACATCCACCCAAGGGAGGTTATGTGCGGGTGGGCCCCTCCATTAACCTCCCCTTGGAGTTTCTAACTACCACTTCAAATAAAAATATGGCAAACACATATTTTTATTCTGTTTAATTAAAAACCCCCGAAAACTAACTTCCAAACTCGATAAAACGCAACTGCGGAATAGGTGTTCCTAAGCAAATACCGGCGCTGCGGTTCCATCGGTGCCCTCAGAATTTGATTCCGAGCACCGGTTCAAAAGTTAGAAATTTCCGCTCGTTCGTTCACTGAACGTACCTGAGCTAAACTTCGGAAATTAATTCCGGGCACACCGGGCCTCGGAATCAGGCGCCTTCAGAAACTGTGTTCTTGTAAAATTCCAAAGAAAATTAAGAAAAAAATTTCCTTGAAATTTCCTGGTCTTTACAGTGTATATAGATGATATTTTCATATATTACAAGAAAAATTAAGAGTATGAAGATCATATGATAATTGTGTTAAATACCTTGAGGAAGGTGAAACCATATGCCACATTTAACAAATGTGAATTTAAGCAACATAAAGATTCATTCTTGGGTAAGGTAATTATAAGCCATGGTATATCAAAGGGTCCTTTAAATACAAGAGTTATTGAAAAATGAACAAGAACAAACAATGTGATCAAGATATATAGTTTTCTTAGATTTTATTGATATTATCAACACTTTATGAGAAATTTTTCATGGCTATAAAATCCACTAATCAAGATTAAATGGAAAGAATAAATATTCCTTCATATAGATGAATGCCAATAAAATTTAAAGGAATTAAAGAGGATGTTAGTCATTGCATTTTTTATTACAATACCCTACATTGGTAAATGGTTTGTGATATATATATATGCAACAATGAAGGTATTGGGATGTGTTTTCTTGTAAAATTCCACAGTGCAGGCAGACACATCGTGAAAACTAATGATTCAGGAGAAAAATTACTCGACACATGATTTGGAGCTTACAGTGGTAATTTTTTTCTTTGAAAATATAGAATCATTATATTTTTTATTAATTTCATGATATATATAATAATAATAATATATTTTAGTATATATTCACATATAATGAGTTTAATATTCTCCAAAATAGATGATTGAAGTTGATTAAAGATTATTGATACTCAATACATTTCCTCCATGGGAAGAAAAACAAGATGGTTGATGTTATGAGCTAAAAGGATCATGTTATCTTGTCCATGATGAGGAATGAAAAAGATACAAAAGTTATGTATTTGAAGAGGATAAACCTTGAAACCATGGGAGAAGGGCAGAAATCATATCTTTATCAAATGAATGTTAAACCATCAAACCATGTCAAAATTAAATAGGGGTATAATAATTATTTGGAACTATAAAAATTGGTACAAAATGTTATAGAGTTAAACCTTAACCATGATGAAATGATAATATTCATAAACAAGATATGTGTCCAAAAAAATAATATTATTGATGAAGGTGTTTTTGGATGAAGCACACAATTCATAATTTTCTATCCATCTTAGAAGATTAAATATTTATATATGTTAAAGGTAATTTATAGTTGTACATCAAGATAATGGATATTGAAAAGAACACATCTCAATGCCTGGTATGTTAGAAATATATAGAAAAATTTTAAAAGTCTTAGGGGATGATATTTCAATTATCCATACCTATGTGTAAATGGGAAAACATCACCGTGGATTTCATCATATGAATCCCAAAATACATATAAAGTATATACTTCCATTTTTTATGTATTTAATCATTTTATAGTGTCATAAAATTAATTAAAATAAGAGATGGTTTATTAAATAAAAAACTTTCTAGGATAAACATTAAGGTAGTGGTAAGGTTATACGAAATATCACCCTTAAGTGTATCTGATCGATATATGAGGCTTACAATGAAATTTCAGAGAAGTATTCAGAAATAAATAAATATAGATTTAAACATTAGTTCTTTATATAATCCTTAGAGATATGGTCAGTTTCTGAGGACTATTAAAAACCTAGAAGATATATTGAGAGGACCATTGAATTCTCTTACAACAATAGCTTTCACTAGATAATTCACATGGATCCTTATAAATCTATATATGGAAGGAAGTATAGAACTCAAACATGTTAGGATGAAATTAGAGAACATAAGCTATTAGGACTTGATCTAGTTAAGAAAATGACCACGGGATTTAGATCAACTAAATAGTACAACAAGGAAACTCATAGTTGGTATAAGGGTTATAATGGAAATATTTGGTGAGATATAGAGTTTAAAATTAGTGAAAATGTATTCTTATAAATATTTACATGGAATAAATTTATGAGGTTTGGAAATAAGGGGTGGATAAAACTTAGTTATATCAGTCCATTTGAGATTCATGACCGTATTAGGGTGGTAACTTATCACAAAAAACTTCCATAGAACCTCTCCCAAATTCATGATGTGTTATATGTATCAATTTTGAGGAAGTAAATGCCAAATCATTCACATATAATGAACTAAGTATCTTTATAGTTATAGAATAATATTTTTTATGAGGAAAATTTAGTGGAGATTATTGATCAAGGAGGTAAAGTGTTAAAGAATAATAAAACTCACATATTTAATGTTTTTGGTGAAACCATAAATTAGAGGAAGATACTTGTGTACCTTCGGAAGTAATGAGGAATAAATATCCTCATATTTTCTAATTAGAATAATTAAATCTTGAGGGAAAATTATATTAAGGGGGTGGGAATGTAGCACCATAATATATTAGAATATATTTATATTTAAGAAATTTTATGTGTTCAATGAAACACCAAAATAAAAAAACCACATTATAACTTAATATTATTCATGTTAAAAATTGTTAAGTTATTAAAATACAATTTTAAACATCATTATGAAAATTATAAATAAAAATAAAACACAAATTTTAATAAAAATATAATAAAATGATTTATTATATAAATACATATTACAATTTATCACATATTTTGATTATGATATAAATATAATTTTTCAATGAAATTTAGGGGACTGTAAATTAAAAACATCTAAAAAATAATTCTGTTTCTATAAGGAATGTTAATTTAATGATTCATGGATAAATATAAATGTTTTATTTATGAATATTTTTTATTGTGTATTATATATGTTTTATATAAATGTTAAATTTATAAATATTATAAATTTAATATGATGAAATGATTTTAATTTTTTATTCATCATGTAAAAACTATCTTATTGTGAAATCTTAGTAATTTTCTGAAAAAAGTTGATTTTCAGATGAATAGAGTAAAATAAAGTTTTAAAAAATATTGTAACCTTTATGATGTCATTAGGATATATGCACAAAAAAATTAATTGAAATCTTATTAGAATCCAATTATATATTAAATAAGTAAAATTAATCTTTTAAAAATACTATTTTAAATATGGAAAGTCCTACATGCCTTTTTGGAACCTGGGTTATATTTTATTATAATTAAAAAACTATTTCCATTATCTTTACTTAAGTATTGAAAATAATCCCTTCTATTTTGGCTTAATTTTAAAGTCAAAAAATCTATTTTTTTCTAATCATAAACCAATAAATATCATTTTAATTAACTCAATACATGGTTTTGGTGTAAATTCATTTTTATCCATTAAAGGGTCTTTATTCAAAAACTATTTTTATTATGTTAAGTATACTTTTATTAAAATTATTTTTTATAACATAATGAAACTTTATCTTTTAAAATTGAATTTATGTTTTCAATTAGTATTTTAAAATTAGGTAATAATTTAAATTCTAGTTCTAGTGATAAAAATAAGTTACGAGGTAAAAAATAAGTTACTGTAGTAAAAGTAAATTATGGTAAAATGTTAAAGTAATGGTAAACCCCCAAAATAAAAAAAATTATCCATTATTTGTGCGGGTAATATTTGGATTGACCAATAATAAACCCCTTTCCATTATTTTATACTTCTGTAGCCTCTTTCCTTTGAAATTGACATGTCTTGAATATAATGTTATGAATAATTACAAAAGCTCAACCCCTCTCATTTATAAAAGGTTCCCTTCAACACCCCGATTCTCCTTAAATATAAATCCAATTATCTCAACCAAATTATTTCCCAAATCAATCCCCAACCATAATTCTAGTTTTTTAGAGGATATGGTATCACCTAAAGACCATTGTAAGAACACTCAAGTAGTTGTCTCGAGGAGTAAGGTAAAAACTCATCATCACTCCTTTTTCATTTATTTTTTCATTCTTATAGTGCCGCCTCAAAATGTATTATAAAAATTCTAAAATAATTAAACTATTATAATAATTACTGAATTTTTTTTTCGAACAATCATTACCTACCTCATTTAAATATAATATAAAATGAAATCATCTCTTATACGTACGTGCAGATTACCGCCTCTATAAGGCGTTGTATCTAATTTTTCATCACCAACTCCTATGAATGATAATATAAATGTATTTAATGAATATTTATGAAATTTATAACACAAATATTATTTTTTAAATGAAAATTATTATTTATCCTCCTTTCTTTATATCCATTCAAAAATGAATACACTGCCTATGTTTACATTAGAATTTCCACCTCCATGAAACAATGTATTGAATTTTTCATCGCCACAATACATGGATTATTATAAAAGTTTATATAATAAATAAATATGAAATTTATTACATGATTAATATTCTTTAACCATGACCATGGTGGTAGAATTTAATCCCTTAAACCGAAACATGCATGGAAAATGAAATAGTCAACAACCAAATATTGATTTTAATAAATAATTTTTAATTAATATGAAATTTTAAGTCATAAGGGAATGATGTATGGTAAGAAAAATATGAATATTATTTTATTAAATATTTATAATTAAAATAAATTTATTATATAGTAGGCTATAGAATGTATAATGTAAGTTAGGACTTAAGGGAATGCTTTATGTTACAATCTCACTATTTATCATGATTGTTTATGTTTCAATTTAAATTGAGGTAATTACTTGTTATTTCCCATATAAAATCCATATATTTTATTCTCCTATGGTTATTCATTAGGTTTAAATACCTCATAATCAACCCCTTAGTTTTAAGAATCAATAGAAAATAAATATTATAAGAAAATATAACCTTATTTCTATTCTTTTGGTTAGGGATCATTCTCCTCCATGTCCATGTTCCTGAAATGTTTTATAGAATATTTTAATTTATACATTAATTATTGATAAAGGTCTTCGTTACCAAATTTTATTATCCTTACAAAAAATCAAAATTAATCATTTCAAATTTTTTCTATATGTCTCACTTTAGAGTTTCTTTACAATATTATGAAAAAAATATTTTAAGACATATACAAAATTAATGGATTTTTCCATCATTATATCATTTCTCAATCATTTGAATTCCAATAATAACTCACACGGTATTTCAAAGAATATATTATTCCCACTTTTTTTAGAAATTTAATTTTTTAAAAGATACAAACATAAAATGATTTTTTTTGTTTTTAAAAGCATATTTTCTAATGCTTTTATGTAAACATCCATTAGGATTATTATGATATAATGGGCATATAATCTTATGATACCATCCACTTTATTTATCTATATAGATTATAATGATGATATTTCAATGAGGTTTTCATTAAATTCAATTTTTTCTTATGAGCTAATTAAGATATGATGAAATGATGGATATTTTTGTGATCTTATGGCCCACATATGTATGGTTTTAATTAAGTAATTGGTGGGACAAAAATTATATATCCCCCTAATGCATTGGGTAATGCTTGATATCTCATTAGACAATATAAAATTGATTGTAGAGTAAACCCAATCTACTATATGATTCTGTTTACTATTTTTTTGGTAGTGGGGAGTGAACTCAATCGACTATAAGACTTTATCCAATATGTTAATGGTAATGAGGAGTGAACCCAATCCACCATGGGACTCTATAAATTATATTTTTTGGAACAGGGAGAGAACCCAATACACTTTTGATCTCTATCCACTGTGTTTTTAGGAATCTGTAGTGAACCAAATCCTCTATGGGACTCAATCCGTGATGTTATGATGGGTATTGAAAATTATCCTTTATTATAGAAATGTTTTTCTATCCATATGAGTAATCCAAAAACTCATGTATTATGATTATGATATGATCTCATAGAACATGGTGGATTATTGATAATTCTAAAATCTTATGCCTCGTATATTTTTTATGGAAAATCCCTCTTCCATGACTTATGATATTTTTTCTATGACTTATTGGGTATTTTTTTCAAAAGTTATGATTATTTTATAAAACCCTTATTATTATCTTATTCTTACTTATGATCATCGATTGATTACCACATATTTACCCTTATTGAGCATCTGATATCACCCTTTCTTATTTTTCAATTTCCCCCGGTAATGAAGGAATGTATTATGTAGGACATGTCTTATAAGGAAACCATATGAGGAGAACTTGTAAGTGATATTGAATATTATTATTAAATAATTTTATTATATATATAGTCTCTAAATAATCTAAACCATTATAGTTCTGAGGTTTTTATTATTGAGGGATGTAATGAATAATATTTAAATTGATGGTGTATTCATATACATTATTCTTGGGTTTACTTAAGTTAAATTGATATAACATAAGATAATAATACCTAATAAATCATATATAATAAATCATTGGTCAATGAATAATTCTTTTGGAATAACATAATATATGAATAATAAGAGTGTACAAATATTTTTTGGTAATCATGAATCATGAAAGAATATTATATAGATAATAATGGTTCATATACATAATCCTATAGAATCATTTTCTCTGTTGAGTCTCATTTCCAAGTCCATTATTTCATAGTGTACATTGTCCCATAATGGATTAGGTTCACTCTCAATTCCCATAAACATAGTGGATAGAGTCCTATAGTGAATTGTGTTCACTCTACAATCCCATAAATATCATCTCATGAGATATAAAATATTATACAATTCATTTAATTAAATGAAGAAAAAATGGTAAATTAAATTAAAATGGGGGTAATTAAATGTGATAAGGTTATAAGGATTTCACATAGTTTGAGAAAATTGTACACAAATAGTGCAATTTCTATTTGGTGATCGTGAATTCAATACCCTCGGAGTGGGTTATAGTTGAGAAAAATGTCAATTTTAATTATATGGATAGTTTGAGAAGTCATGTGGGGGTATCTAAAGTGATGGTTGGGACTATACCAAAAGATAGTTTTATGATATATTTTCAAACAAAAAAACTTTTTGGTGGTAAGATTATGACACCTAATGTTTTTTTAAAGCTTATGTAGATTGTAATGAAATAATTAATGAAATTGTGTTAAAATTTTTTAGTGGTTGGTTCAGATATAAACATGATCATTGAGTTATATTTTAAATTTGTAAACTTAAATGAATATTTTCAAAAATAGTTAAACAATTAATTAGTATTGAAATATTATTATTTTTTATATACATATATTAATTTTTTCTTCTTATTATTTACTATTGATATTATTATTGATACTATTAATTAATTTCACCTTTGGGTATGCGTTTGTGTGTGAATATATTATTGTTATTATTATTATTATTATTATTATTATGGGTTTCCCCACCGTTGGTGGTGGGGTGGTAAGGGCTTGGGGTGAGGGGCAGTTCGTGGGGTAAAGTCCTCGGGCTTGTGATTTACATGTAATTTTCTTCCTTGTGTGTGTGCCTCTTTCTCGGTTGTACCAAATTTTAAAAAAAATTATTATTATTATGGGTTTATTATTATTGATATTATTATTTATATACTAGAGAAAAGCCTTGGAATCCTAATTCATTGGGGAGTATCATTTTTTATATTTATATCTTTTCAAGATTGAGATGTATTCCCATGTGTTGGGGGGTTTATCATGTGATTTTTCATCTGATGACCATAAAGGGAAACACTGGGGTCTTAGAAAAAATTTATTTCAATCCAATTTCACACTATGTTCAAGAATGGGATCCTATATTAAATCCTTTAACTCTCTAAAATTATTGAGTTCAATTATGGATTAGTTTGATTGATGTTAGATATATTCTCGGGAACCCATGAATACTCTTTGATATTTCCTATTCAATAGAGGTTCTGATCAAGATGAATAGGGAAATAGAAGTGGAGAAGTTTGGTCATTTTTCTATAATTCATATTGTGGTGTAATTAAATTCTACTAAAACTAATAATGTTATTCTTTTAATTATAAAATATTGTTTGAACCTTCATATTTCATATGAGAGGTTACCACCATTGTTGCATGAAATTTAAGAATATTATATATGTAAGGGATAATTGTGATAGAGGCTCCATGTGTTCTCATTGCTAAATTTCAGGCCATGAATCAATGGATTGTCATAAGATGTGAAGAAATAAAAATAAGGATCATAAGGTGGATTGGGATAATTCTTGGGTAGGATGTTTCAATTGATAAGGGATATGGTCAGTTTTTATAAGGTCGTAGATTTAGGAATTATGAACTATTTAGATAGGAGTAAGAGATACCAACTTCCAATAACTCTCTGGCCAAGGGTTCATGGATATGGGAATCAAGGAGCTGGCTATGAATTAATATCATCATAAAGTGTACATAAATAGAAATATGGATATGGGGGAGCAGAATGTCACGACCCGTCCTCGGGGCCTGTGCCGTGACTACCACAAGCTCGCCATCCATAGGCCAGGGGCTGGAGACTAGCACCAAGGCGTAATTCCCGGTAAAAAGGGAAGGCATTGCCTTTGAAAAGTAAACAAACACCACAGAGCAAGCAAGAAATAGAAGTAAACACTAGGTAAAAACTGGGTACAACAGTAAGTGCAAAAAAGTAATTGGGCCAAAATACAAACCCAAACTGAAAGTAAAGTACAACTGGAAAGGGAAAACAACAACTGAAAGTAAAGCCGCAGCCTCAAGTCGTCCCCTGGAACTCCCACCAGAAGGGTGGGTACAGATATCCTCCACAGCTCCTCGGGTCCAGTCGTCCGCTCCGAGTTCACCCCACCCAGTGGTCCACCTCCGGGTACCGTCCTGCTCCACAAGCCTCAACCATGATCAGTGCTGTCCATCGTCTGCAACCAACACAATGTAGTGCGTGCATAGCTTGTGTAGGGGTGAGTATAAGCTACTCAGTAGGGACCCCGAGACCCCTGAAGGTCTCCCAGAATACATGAAGGATAATGAAAAAAGGAAAGATACAATCACGATGTAACATCCGAAACTACTTAGGTATATGCCCATACATATACCTAAGTCATCAATTCCAGTTTGGCTCCAACATCTGAGCTCAAGTACAACCAGTCCACACAGGAAACCACAATCCAATCCACGCAGGAAAGCATAACGTAATCCACATAGGAAAGCAATTCAAGATTCATCTCACACAGGTATACTTCTTCGTATGACGATAGAGATGATCAGATATAGCAATTGATTCATCTAATCCATCGGACCCACAAAGGATCGATAGGTACTAACCCCCGCAATGACCCACAAAGGATCTGACCCACACAGGATCGATAGGTAACTAACCCCCGCAATGACCCACAAAGGATCTGACCCACACAGGATCGATAGGTAACTAACCCCCACAATGACCCACACAGGATCAGACCCACACAGGATCTGTAGGTGCTGGCCCACACAGGACCGCTGAGCGCTGACCCACACAGGATCTGACTCACACAGGATCGGTAGCATTGATCCATGTAGGATTGCTGAGTGATGTAGTTTTCGTCATCGAATCCACGAAGGATTTCTGCACAGTCGTCATCGTCGTCGCAGTCGCAACCAACTCTAGGGTTCGCGCACACAGCAAGCTCGTTCGGGAGGGTCTGCTCCACGAGCCGAGGGTATGATACATCAACTGACACATAGTCTAGAGTTGATGTATCCAAAAGTTCCGTATTGTCATCAGGAACTCAACATCACAGACGGCGCGTCAATCGGACGCCCGGTCTGAAAGTTATTGGCTTTTTCGTTCTAGGGGCCTGGTTGGTTTTCAAGTCAAAACCAACCCGACCGTACTCCACCTGCATCTAAACCTCAAGCGGAGTAATCCAAAAGGTCCGTCTCACTAAGAGGAATCCATCAAAGTCGACAGCACGTCAATCGGACATCCGGAACTCAAGTTATAAGCATTTCCGCTCTGAGGGCCCGGTTGGATTCGTGTACGAACCAACCCGTCGGAATCCAAAGTACTCAGAAACCTTGAGTGTAAAAATACAGAAACGACCGTCTCAATGCAAGGATTGCTACGCCACTGACGGTGCGTCAATCGGAGGTTCGTAGCTTAAGTTATGGGCAACGGACTTAAAGAGGTTCGGGCCTGGTCTGATCCGGCCCGATACACCCTGGGTCGGCCCGAACCGGGTCCGGGTCCGGCCCACTTGGGCGCGGCCCGACTTGGCGGCCCAGCGCGCTGGCCAGGTTGGCTCAGCCGAACAGCCGAGCCGTTCGGGATGCGGGGGGGTGG
This sequence comes from Viscum album, assembly GCA_963277665.1. NCBI lineage: Eukaryota > Viridiplantae > Streptophyta > Magnoliopsida > Santalales > Viscaceae > Viscum > Viscum album. The sequence goes on along the minus strand of OY728142.1, from coordinate 2,040,622,328 downwards.
GGGGGGGGGGGGGGGGGGGGGGCGCTGCCCCCTGCTCGTTATAACTGCGGCCCCTTAATGGGGCCGCTCACATCCGGCCAGCCGAGGGTTTCGAACCCCCGGTTCTTCCACGGTATGGCCGGCCGGCTTCTGCCGCCACGGGACCGGCAAGGCGGGTCCCCCTGCTTCGATGCCAGCGGCCCGGACCCGGCTGCCTGTTCCCCTGCTCCACCGCGGCCCGGAACCGGCCGCAGCCTTCGTCCGTCTGGCACGGCCCGACGGCACCGCGCCCCTCCACCGCGGCCCCGCTCCGGCAGCGGTGCTTTTGTGGTTCACTAGCGCGGCGTGATGGGGCCGCATCTCTGGTTCGTCTTCAATGGAATGGCGCGATGGCTCCGCGCTTTTGGTTCATCTTCAATGGCGATGTGCTTCTCCTTTCCTTATCAATTCCTACGCCGTGCTTCTGTACCGCGTTGCCTTGATCGTGCAGCAACAAACAAACCAAAAAGGGGGAGTAGGGTCGGCCGTGTTCGTGCGGTCCGACCTCCTCCTATTATTGCGATAGCAGGCGGTTCAAAAGAAAAGGAGAAAGTGACGGAATTATTCACGAACTAACAAATAAAATAAATCCCTACCTCAACGTTGTCGTTGAACGAGAGTTCATCGCGGAATTAACCTTCGCGGAAGAAGAGGATCGTCGCAGAAGAAAGCGTCACGGAAGGAACGTTGTTGGCATGAGGTGATCTCTGAGGAAGGCATCTATCGCCGTCATCCTCCATTGGAGTTCGGCGTTCTTCGTCGGCGGCGGTGCGTTCTTCGCGTTCTTCGTCGAAGAACGAAGAATCCTCAAGACCTCTCTTTTTCTCCCAAAGTCTTAACACAACAAAAACCCAACCATAATAAAATAAGTCCTTACCTTATTTTATTATCATAACATAAGTATTTGAAACTCAAAAGGAAAGAAATGAACAATTAATTCAATGAATTAATTGTAACGATTTAACCGCCCAAATTAATGAGACGTTTCTTAACTTGAATAAACGTACGGTTTGACTTCATTAAAAGGGGGTTGCGGGTGCGTTACTTAGAAGGAAAGAAACGGTGGGGCTCGTGCAGGCCCCACCTCACAAATATCATACCAAGTGGGTAGGATATTGTGGGTTCTACCTTATCCGCTTAACTTAGGTTAAGACGTTTTAAGTAAAATAAAATAAAATGCCGCACTACTTTTATTTTATTCCTTAACTTAACCCCCAAAAAATTAAAAACCACACCCGAGAAAACGCAACTCTGGAAAAGATGATTCTAAGTAAAAACCGGTGCTGCGATTCCATCGGTGCCCTCGGAATTTTATTCCGAGCACCGGTTCAAAAGTTAGAAAAATCCGCTCGTTCGTTCACTGAACGTACCCGAGCAAAACTTTGGAAAATGATTCCGGGCACACCGGGCCTCAGAATCAGGTGCCGTCAGAAACTGCGTTCTTGTAAAATTCCCAAGAAAAGTAAGAAAAAAATTTCCTTGAATTTTCCGGGTCTTTACATCACTCCCACCTCAGGGATTTACATCCCCGTAAAGATACATCAAAAACTAGGGAAACAAATGTGGGTATTAACCACGCATCTGAGCCTCCCGCTCCCAAGTGCTCTCCTGGAGTTCTCTTGCTACCATCTGATGCGCACTAGAGGAATCGACCATCCACGTAGGACCTGCTCCTGTCGATCCTCAATCTTCATCGGGACCTCTGCAAAAGTCACCCCATCATCAACGTCCAGCTCCCCATGGTCAATGATATGCGTCAGGTCGTGCACGTATCTCCTCAGCTGAGATACGTGGAAGACGCCATGCACCCGGTGCAACTGAGGTGGTAGAGCTAGGTGATAAGCTAGCTCGCCAATCCTGCTGAGGACCTGGAATGGTCCGATGAAGCGTGGAGACAACTTGCTACCTCGTCCAAATCTCCGTAATCCATGTCGAGGTGAGACCCGCAAGAAGATGTGGTTTCCATCCTCGAACTCTAGTGGCCTCTGCCTCCTGTCGGCATAAGACTTATGCCGGCTCTGAGTTGTCCTCATCCGCTCCTGGATGACCTAGACCTTCTCTGTCGTGGCTTGGACCATCTCTGGTCCCAAAAATGCCGACTCCCCAGGATCTGTCCAACACAAAGGAGATCTACAAGGTCGGTCGTACAACGCCTCGTATGGTGCCATCCCGATGGTGGAGTGGTAGTTGTTGTTGTACGCAAACTCCACCAAGGGTATGTGGTCCTCCCAACTGCGGCCAAAGTCGAGGACACATGGGCAGAGCATGTCCTCGTGAGTCTGAATGGCCCTCTCCATCTGACCATCTGTCTGAGGGTGAAAGGCGGTGCTCAGACGTAGCTGCGTCCCGAACGCCTCCTGCAACCCCTTCCAAAGCCGGGAAGTAAAGCGAGTATCTCGATCGGAGACGATAGATGGTGGAAAACCGTGAATCCGTACAATCTCCTGAACGTAGAGACGTCCCAATCTCTCCACTAAGCCCTACTCTCTGATGGGTAAGAAGTGAGACGACTTTGTGAGTTGGTCGACAATCACCCAAATGGAGTCGTGACCTCTGGAAGTGCGTGGAAGTCCAGTCACGAAGTCCATAGATATGTCGTCCCACTTCCACTCTGGGACCTCCAAGAGTTGTACCAAGCCTGCTGGTACCTAGTGCTCTGCCTTCACCTGCTGGCAAGTGAGGCATAGAGAAACAAACTCTGCCACAACCTTCTTCATGCCCGGCCACCAGTGCTGTCGTCTGAGATCCTGGTACATCTTCTCCACTACAGGATGTACCGCCAAAGGGGAAGTGTGAAACTCTCTCAGCACCTCCTCCCACAAAGCAACTGGTACCAAGGTGCATCCTCTGAAAAGGACGTCGTTCTCTCCTCCTAAGGAGAAACCATCAGGTGCCTGTCCTGAGGATATCTGCGTACGCCGCGTCTCACAATCAGTGTCCCCACATTGTGCCTCTATGACCCGCTGCAGTAGTGGAGGAGTGACTGTGAGTGACTGAAGGAAGGATACTCCATCTCTATCCATGAAGGATATATACAAAGCGGCTAGTTGCTCTGTCACCTCCCCAAGTAGCTGAATGCCCGTCCTCCTGCTGAGAGCATCGGATACCATGTTTCCCTTCCCAGGAGTATAGACTATCTCAAAGTCATAGTTCTGGAGGAACTCGAGCCATCGCTGCTGTCTCAGGTTCAGGTCCTTCTGAGAGAATATGTACCTGAGACTTTGATGGTCAGAAAAGAATGTAAATCACTCTCCCATCAGATAGTGTCGCCATGTCTTGAGAGCGAAGACCATTACTGCTAACTCCAGGTCATGGGTAGCGTAGTTCTGCTCATGCGGCCTCAACTGACGTGATCCATAGGCAATCACTGCCCGCTCCTGCATTAGGACACATCCGAGTCCAGTCCCTGATGCATCGCAGTAAACTATGTACCCAACTCCCTCCTCTGGTAGCCTCAAGATGGGGGCGCTGGTCAATCTCTGTCTCAGCTCCTGGAAGCTCTGCTGACATCTGTCTGACCACACAAAGGGTTTCCCCTTCTTCGTCAAAGCTGAGAGTGGTGCCGTAACTCTGGAGAAGTCCAGCACAAATCGTTGATAGTATCCAGCTAGTCCCAAGAAACTACGCACCTCTGTCACGCTCCTGGGAGGCTCCCAAGCTAGCACTTCCTCAATCTTCGCAGGATCCGCCGCAACTCCCGCCTCAGAGATGACGTGTCCCAAGAATTGGACCCCACTTATCCATAACTGACACTTCGAGATCTTTCCATAAAGCTGGTGCTCTCGGAGTGTGTCAAGTACAACCCTCAAGTGGTAGGCGTGCTCCTCCTCAGTCGTTGAGTATATCAAAATGCCGTCAATGAATACCACGACAAATCGATCGAGGTATGGCTGAAAGATCCTGTTAATGAGGCCCATGAACACTGTGGGAGCATTGGTTATGCCAAATGGCATAACCAAGAACTCGTAATGGCCATACCGATATCTGAAGGTTGTCTTCTACACGTCCTCGTCCCGAACTCTGAGCTGATGATAGCCTGACCTGAGGTCTATCTTTGAGAACCACCGTGCTCCTTTGAGCTGATCGAAGAGGTCATTAATACTCAGTAGCGGATACTTTTTCCTCACTGCCACCTGGTTCAGGCGATGATAGTCGACACAAAGTCACAAGCTCTTGTCCGCTTTCTTGGCGAACATTATCGGGGAAGCCCAGGGTGAAACACTGGTTCGGATGAATCCCTTGCCCTGCAAGTCCTCCAACTGTACCCGTAGCTCTCGAAGCTCGGCGGGAGCCATCCGATATGCTGGGGTGGATATCGGGGCTATCCCGGGGTACATATCAATATAAAAGTCTACCTATCTGTGAGGAGGTAGTCCTGGAACGTCGTCGAGAAAAATGTCTGCATACTGATCCACCACTGCAGGAAAACTAGGACTCAGCACGTCAACTACTCCTAGGATGAGGCTAGCCAACTGATGAGTGATGGGATGTCCTCTCCTCTGCGGGAGTCCATCCTGTGCTTCGAAGGCTCCCTTATCGCCGGTGAAGGTGAACCTGCTCCCATCGGTGTGTACACATCGCACCTTACGCCTAATACAGTCAATCTGAGCATGGACTGTAGATAAACAATCCATGCTCAAGATAACGTCGTAAGGAATCGACACCACTACAAGAAGATCTCGGCCGAAGCTCTCTCCTCCTAGAGTAAGCTCACACTGTCGGCACCATTGCGTAATCATCGAGTCTGCTCCTGTAGGAGTCTCTAGCCATAAGGATCGATCCAATGGCTCTGTCAGAATCTCCGAGCTCCGAACAAGGGCAGCGACTATGAAAGAATGACTCGCTCCTATGTCTACAAGAACTGCAGCAAGGGTGGAATAGACACAGATAGTACCTCGAATCATCTCAGGCGCACCGTGGTCATAGGCCTCCGCCGCCTGGAGCTGTTCATGTCTCTTCCCGCCAGCTCCCTATGATCGGGGTGGACCTCCTGGTGGTGGTGGTGGTGGTAGAGCCTCAAAGCGTCTCCCACCACCTGTTGCTCAGCCAACTCCTATGCCTCATCCACCTTCTCCCTGCGGACCGCCACGGTCGACCCTCTGCCTCTGCCTGGGTGGCCCCTCAACCGTCTGCTGCTCCTCGGCACGGCGGGTCGAGCAGTCACGAGCCATGTGGCCCTGCACGCCGCATGTGTAGTACTATCTGCCTCTCGAAAGACTGGATCTGCGCTGTGTACCCCGTACTGCTGAGCCAGTGTCCTGAGGTCGTCTCCCTGACGTTCTGGTCTGCCTAGACCCAAGGGTCATCCGTCGACTGCCTACTGCAGAAGACTCTGCTACATGCCGCCCCACGGTAGGTCTCGCTGCTGATTAAGGCTCAGCAAGGAAGCTCTCGATCAAAAGGGCCCGCTCCAGTGCTCCTGCCTGAGTTGGAATGCTGAGGGAGATCAGCGATGCCCTGATCTCATGCCTCAATCCCTGCTCAAAGGTCCGGGCCCAGAAGAATGGGTCTCGTACCATGTCTGTCGAGTAGCGCGAGAGATCGGTAAATCTCATCGAGTACTGGGCGACCGTCAAGATGCCCTACCGCAGCTGTAGAAGCTCCTGGATGCGCACTGCAAAGAGGGTGTCCAGGACGAACTCCGAGCGAAAGAGGCTCTCAAAGTCCATCCAGAGAAGAGATTCCTCATCATGCACCTGGAGCATCAAGCTCCACCATCTGCCTGCTGCCGCGTGCAGTAGGCTTGCTACGAGGATCACCATGAGGTCTGTTGGTGTCCTCACTAACCTGAAAACCCGTACAACTTTCTCCAGCCAATCCTTGGCTGCCTGGGAGTCCGTCTCCACGCAGAACCTGGGCAGCCGCTGACGCAGAAACTCGCGCAGTGCACTAAGGTGACGTGCATCGTCAGCGGCTGGGGCTGGTAGCATCGGTGGTTCGGTGGGTAGAGGTACCGCCGGTGCCTCTGCTGTCAAAGGGCCCTATACCGAGGCCTCGTCGCTCAGTGGGCTATCGTCATGCACAACTCTCGGAACCCTAGCTGGCTGCCGTCGTGGGGCCATCCTAAAAGGAGACAGATGCGCCACGGTCAGAACAGTATACCTGGTGAGCTGACACAAAGTAATCACAAAGAAAACTTGAAACATACATGCAATCAATGTTTTCATGCATTATGTCGGAAATCAGAAGTCAGGGTCCGGGTGTACGGATACGTCGGCCCCCGCACAAACACTGGACTCCCTGGACTGATAACCACACTCAATACTCTTAACACTATTTCTTCACATAGAAAAAGATCAGAGTCCTGAGTTTTGCGGTAGAACCGAACTCCTCTGATACCAATTCATCACGACCCGTCCTCGGGGCCCGTGCCGTGACTACCCCAAGCCCACCTTCCATAGGCCAGGGGATGGCGACTAGCACCAAGGCGTAATTCCCGGTAAAAAGGGAAGGCATTGCCTTTGCAAAGTAAACAAACACCACAGTGCAAGCAAGCAATAGAAGTAAACACTAGGAAAAAACTGGGTACAACAGTAAGTGCAGAAAAGTAAGTGGGCCAGAATACAAACCCAAACTGAAAGTAAAGTACAACTGGAAAGGGAAAACAACAACTGAAAGTAAAGTCGCAGCCTCGAGCCATCCACTGGAACTCCCACCTGAAGGTGGGTACAGATAGCCTCCACAACTCCTCGGGTCCTACCGTCCACTCCGAGTTCTCCCCGCCTAGTGGTCCACCTCCGGGTACCGTCCTGCTCCGCAAGCCTCAACCACGATCAGCGTTGTCCGTCGTCTGCAACCAACACAATGTAGTGCGGGCATATCCCATGCAGGGGTGAGTATAAGCTACTCATTATGGACCCCGAGACCCCCGAAGGTCTCCCATAATCCACAAAGGATAATCCACAAAGGAAAGATACAATCATGAAGTAACATCCGAAACTACTTAGGTATATGCCCATACATATACCTAAGTCATCAATTCTAGTTCGGCTCCAACATCCGAGCTCAAGTACAACTAGTCCACATAGGAAACCACAATCCAATCCACACAGGAAATCATAACGTAATCCACATAGGAAACTAAGTCAAGATTCAACTCACACAGGTATACTTCTTCGTATGACGATAGAGATGATCAGATATAGCCACTGATTCGTCTAAGCCGTCAGACCCATAAAGGATCGATGGGTAATAACCCCCGAAATGACCCAAAAAGGATCTGACCCACACAGGATCGATAGGTAACAAACCCCCGCAATGACCCACAAAGGATCTGACCCACACAGGATCGATAGGTAACTAACCCCCGCAATGACCCACACAAGATCGGACCCACACAGGATCTGTAGGCGCTGGCCCACACAGGACCACTGAGCGTTGACCCACACAGGATCTGACCCACACATGATTGGTAGCACTGATCCACGTAGGATCGCTGAGTGTTGTAGTCTTCGTCGTCGAATCCACGGAGGATTTCTGCACAGTCGTCATCGTCGTCGCAGTCGCAGCCAGCTCTAGGGTTCCCGCACACAACAAGCTCGTTCAGGAGGGTCTGCTCCACGAGCCGAGAGGCTGATACATCAACTGACACATAGTTCGGAGTTGATGTATCCAAAAGTTCTGTATCGTCACCAGGAACTCAACGTCACAGACGGTGCGTCAATCGGACGCCCGGTCTGAAAGTTATTGGCTTTTTCGTCCCAGGGGCCCGGTTGGTTTTCAAGTCAAAACCAACCCAACTGTACTCCACCTGCATCCAAACCTCGAGCGAAGTAATCCAAAAGGTCCGTCTCACTAAGAGGAATCCATCAATGTCGATGGCACGTCAATCAGACGTCCGAAACTCATGTTATAAATGTTTCCGCTCTGAGGGCCCTATTGGTTTCGAGTACGAACCTACTCGGACGAACCCAAATTACTCCGAAACCTTGAGTGTAAAAATACTGAAACAACCGTCTCGATTCAAGGATCGCTACCCCACTGACGGTGTGTCGATCTGAGGTCCGCAACTCAAGTTATGGGCAACGGACCGAAAGAGGTTCGGAAAATAAGGGGTTCGGGCCCGGTCCGATCCGGCCCGATACCCCCAGGGTCAGCCCGAACCAGATCGACCCAAACTGGGTCCGGGTCCGACCCACTTGGGCATGGCCCGGTCTAGGCGCGGTCCGGCGCGCTGGCGGCCCGGCGCGCTAGCCAGGTTGGCTCGGCCGAACGGTCGAGCCGTTAGGGATGCGAGGGGGGGGGGGGGGGCTGGCCTTCGCTCGTTGTAACCGCGACCCCATAATGGGGCCGCTCACGTCCGGCCAGCCGGGGGTTTCGAACCCCCGGTTCTTCCACGGTCCGGCCGGCCCGCTCCGGCCGGCCGGCTTCTACCGCCACGGGACCGGCAAGGCCGGTCCCCCTGCTCTAATGCCAGCGGCCCGGACCCGGCCGCCGGTTCCCCTGCTCCGCCGCGGCCCAGAACCATCTGCGGCCTTCGTCCGTCTGGCGCGGCCCGACAACGCCGTGCCCCTCCTCCGCGGCCTCGCTCTGGCCGTGGTGCATTTGTGGTTCACCGGCGTGGCGCGACGGCGCTGCGCTTCTCCTTTCCTTATCAATTCCCGCATGGTGCTTCGGTACCGCGTTGCCTTGCTCGTGCCGCAACAATCAAACCAACAAGGGGGAGGAGGGTCGGCCATGTTCATGCGTTCTGACCTCCTCCCATTATTACGATAGCAGGCAGTTCAAAAGAAAAGGAGAAAGCGATGGAAGTATTCACGAACTAACAAATAAAATAAATCCCTACCTCAACGTTGTCGTCGAACAAGAGTTTGTTGCGGAATTAACCGTCGCGGAAGAAGAGGATCATCGCGGAAGAAAGCGTCATGGAAGGAACGTCGTTGGCGTTAGGTGATCTCCGAGGAAGGCGTCTCTCGCCATCGTCCGCTGTCGGAGGTCGGCGTTCTTCATCGGTGGCGGTGCGTTCTTCGCGTTCTTCATCGAAGAACGAAGAATCCTCAAGACCTCTCTTTTTCTCCCAAAGACTTAACACAAAAAAAACCCAACCATAATAAAATAAGTCCTTCCCTTATTTTATTATCATAACATAATTATTTGAAATTCAAAAGAAAATAAATGAACAATTAATTCAATGAATTAATTGTAACGATTTAACCGCCCAAATTGATGAGACGTTTCTTAACCAGAATAAACGTACGGTTTGACTTCATTAAAAGGGGGTTGCGGATGTGTTACTTAGAAGTAAAGAAATGGTGGGGCTCGTGCGGACCCCACCTCACAAATATCCTACCAAGTGAGTAAGATATTTTGGGTCCTACCTTATCCGCTTAACTTAGGTTAAGCCACTTTAAGTAAAATAAAATAAAATGTCGCACCACTTTTATTTTATTCCTTAACTTAACCCCAAAAAAATTAAAAACCACATCTGAGCAAACGCAACTCCGGAGAAGATGTTTCTAAGAAAAAATTGGCACTGCGATTCCATCGGTGCCCTCGGAATTTGAATCCGAGCACCGGTTCAAAAGTTAGAAAAACCCGCACGTTAGTTCACTGAACGTACCCGAGCTAAACTTCGGAAAATGATTCTGGGCACACCGGGCCTCGGAATCAGGTGCCGTCAAAAACTGCGTTCTTGTAAAATTCCCAAGAAAATTAAGAAAAAAATTTCCTTGAATTTTTCATGTCTTTACATAGAACCATCTAGATCTTATTTTCAAATTTTGTGATATCCTAGTGTAAACTCAAAAATATCAAGAGAAATATGAGGGTAGATCAATATCAAGAGGGTTTATTCTAGGGGAGGATCATGGGTAGGAGAAGATCTAATGATATTCAGGGGATGATCAAGGGAAGAATTAGGGGGGGGTTTGGTATTGGGGATGACCATAATAAATCCCAACTAGAACTTGGATATAGATATAAATTTCAATAACAGACTGAGGAGATCTATTCACAAATTCAAGAAGAAATTACCAAGATTATAAGGAAAATAAAGTTGATAATTAATCATATTTAGAAGATAATGAATATTATTCCTTTAAGAAAACATTAATATAAGGTAATAAATTTTTTCTCAAAGCTGAATGATTTCAAATATTACACCTAGAATAAGAGATAATAATTATTATCACTTCAAGCATACAATTATAACCAATTAAAGTGGTCAATATTTGATTCATATTAGGAGGAAAAGAACGGATTTGAGGATTTTGGAAATGTAATAATTTATTATGATTAAAATATTTAATGGATTTATGGAATAATTTTTATTATATAACCCCTATACCCTATTTATAATCCTGTCCTTTTATCTTTTTAATAAATGGACCAGGGGTCCTTTGTTTTTTTCTTGTTAAGATTAATATTTACATATATGCATATATATATACACACACACATATAGATAAAATATTAAGATTATCAATATTTGGTGTGTGTGTGTGTTCATGTGTTTGTGAAATTATATTATTATTATTATTATATACTATAATCATATAGTGGTGGATAGGGTATCAAGTCCCTATGTTATAAACATATGTTGGGGGAGAGGGTTTTGGGTTCTACAGGCACCCAATGTGAGTATTTTTTTTAAATCAAATATATATATATATATTAGGTATCTAGTGCTTCTATTAAAAAATGAGATATTGTGATAGTGATCTCCTAATCAAGTGAGAATAGTCACATGGTGTGCTCCCCCTATTCTGTAATTCATATACTCTATCTAAATCTTATATCTTCTTCTTATATCTTATCTGTTCAATATCACTCTTATCTAAAGCCAGATCAATGATATGTCTGCTATAGAGAGACCATAATGAAAATATAAAGATAAACCCTAACTTATTTATTTAGTTTTCTAGTTTTGAGGTGTTTTTTAGATGAAAATTCATATTTTTTTAATTTTTTAAAGGGTTTGGAAAAATCAATGGCTCTAACTCATTTCAACTAGAAATTTTTGACATAAAATATTGGATTATCATTAAAGTATGTAACATTGGTGGGGTAATATGTAATAATTAAATCACTATAAATGTAAGGAAAATATTATTAAAAATTATCCAAGATCACAATGAATAAATTAAAAGCAAAATAATTTTTAAAAAGGTTTTGAATATTTATAAAAAGATTAAATGACAAATCCAATTCTCTTTTGGTATCCATTGTTAATTATTATCACCAATGCCATGGTGGGATACTCTTTCTCACTAAGTTATTCTAGTGATTTTAAAGGTAAAGTATAACAAATATATGAAAAAATTATATAAAACCTTTAGGATGGGGAAAACTGATAATTTATCTTGGACAAATAAAACTATATAAATCTAAGCACCAACTTTAATTTCTCACAATGGAATAAATACTACACCCCTCCATGTTATTTATAGTATATGGGAATTCAATAGCCTCCATAAATACAAAATCTATATGAAACCAATGTATGAACATTAAAGACCCTCAAAAGGTCATTAAGAGTATTAAATAGCCTCAAAAAGTGGATAATTTGTAAAAACACCTTGGCAGGTGAATTAATGAGCCTCCAAATGGTTTAAAACATTCAAAGGAGGTGCTTAAATGGATTATTTAGGTATACCCTTAATATTATCTCATGTAATAGGACTTATAATACCATGAAATTCAGACGAATCCCAAATCCTATTTGGGATTTTTTATTTCCTCATATTTATCTATTAATGATATAAATAACTCATCATTTATATTACAAGACAAAGTTAATAATTTAATTAAAAAACTATTACTTATTTAAATATTTAGAATGATCAAAAAAACAAATTCTATTTTTATTTATTATAAACATAAACATTTTTATACATGGACTAAAAACATTATCCTAATGTTTTTCAACTATAATTGTCTTATTTGCATCCACAAGGTCCCTTTTTAATGTTGTAAATGATTATGAATCTCATTCATATTCATAATATAAGAGTAGTATCTAAAAACACATCATGGATACTCAAATTAAAAAGTTTTTTAGTGTGATCTAATCCACCATATGTCCATTAAAAAAGTTTATTTTTCTTTGACATAAAGATTAATAATGTGACTATTGGATTGAAACTCTATTTATTTTTATTTTGATAATTACAAATATCCTAACCTCGTTTATTCTTATTTTTTATTTTTTATTAATCTAGTTTCATTGTTTGATCATATCTCGTTGTATTGAGTTTTCTATAGTGTAATTTTCACTTACATGGTTATACCACCAGTCAAAAGGTATTGAGTCATTTGTACTAACGAAATCAAAATAGATAAATTCATAGATTATTATTTAACCTGTTAAAATTCACAATTTAGGTATGATCCTTAGAATGAATGGGTTATTCTTTTACCTATAAAATGAATAAGTTTTTTCAGTTTATGTAATATACTGGGTTGGATCTGAACCCATAGAAAAAGATTAGGTTTGTTACATAAATTTTATAAAAGAATATATTATCATGGATCTCATATCTCTTGAAGATTTAAGAGTTTTTGAATAGTAGATGTAGGATCAATTTGATCTGAACTACTATAAAGAACTTTGGGTTCATTTCATTACTAGTTTTATATTTTATTCTTGAATCGTTTAATTCCTTATCCACAAAATTTTTAAATACATTTTATACTTTGATAATTTTTTAAGGAATAAAAATTCACCCTCCCCCTCTTGTTTATCTCCATACATTTTGTGGGACCTAATAATTGGTATCAAATCTAACCCTTTGGAGCTCGATTTACTTGGATTATTTACTAATATTTTTATAATTTCTTCTCTATTGAATTTATCTCTCTTAATGTAAAAGTTCGTGCGAGATATTTTTATATGATGGTTGGATGAATAAAAGAATGATTACAGTAAATTTGTTAGAGGTGATTCTGTAAACCTTGATAAATCAAGATAACCTATGTGTTTTGAGTATAGATAACATAAACACTTGATTCAAAACTATCCTATAAAGAAAGTGAAAAATAATAACACTCAAAGAAGCAATTCAAAATATTTGAAATCATTAACTTCATCGTCTGAATGAAATAATCACTCTTGTAATATGTAATTTGTGGATAAATCTAGTGAGGTTGGTAAATTAATTTTGATTCTTATTTTTATTATTTTAATGATACTAGTTATGATAAGCTTGTGATTGAGTAATTAAATCACATTTTTGATAAAAATTATAAATATATTGAAAAACTTTTGAAGATGTATAATAAATTGAGTAAGGATCATAATAAAGTTATTAAAGAGAAAAGGGATGTTGATTCTGAAGTATCTAAAACTATATTTGAAAATGAGAAACTTAAATAGAATAATGATAGGTTCAAATATTTTATTTCTAAGAATAATTAATATGAATAAATTAAATTAAATATTTTGTTGGATGATAATTTTTATGTAAAAAAAGTTTATAAGGAGATTAATAAATAAATTTGTAAGTTAAGAAATACATATTCATATACTGATAAGAAATTTTGTGATGATTTATAATCTATTAAAAATATAATAAAAGGTTGAAAATGGTTTGGCAAAATTTTTTGATGAAATGAATGGTTTAAAATTTCTAATGACATGTAAAGTTTTTTAAAATGTTAACTTTGGAAAATCTATTTATTTTAAGAAGTATAATGATAAAATTAATATAAAGGTTTGATATTATATTTTTATATTTGAAAATCTGGATTACATGTTCATTTTGCTTTTGGTTATTATAAAAGTTATAGAAAACTCATGGATATAACAAAAATAAATTTTCTATCATATCTCAAATGAGTTTTAATGTTCCTAAAATTCATTTAATTTGGGTTTTCAAAGGAACTGTGAAGAATCTGGTTTAACTTAAGCCACTCTAACTACATAGTTGATACATTTATTTTTTCTATAATGCATACCCATTTTTTCTATTATATAGTTTTTTTTTCAGGATCTTAAATATATAACTTTTTATATTTTTTTAGCAAGCATGTGGCTTCATTTTATTTTATGATTTATTAGAATTTTCTTTAAATTTAACTCATTTTAATTAATTGAAAATTATTTTTTAATTATATAAATATAATTATATGTGTTATTGATCCTTGTAGTTTTTATAGTTTTATAAAGGAGGAGTTATAACTAGAAATTAAACTAAAATTAAAGGTTCAATTTACTTGTTTACTTCTATTTTAGTTGGTATATATATTTAGATTTTATGAATTAATAGGGATTTAATTTATTTAAATTTTTTAATACTTTAAATTTTCTTTAATAATAATGAAATCGACTATAATTATTAGTTTTTCTTGAGTATTCTTCTAATATTTCCAATATATATTATTATAAGCATGTATTTTTTACTCTCAAATTACTAATTTTAACTTAGTGGTAGAACGGTATCATTATTTAATTTATGAGGAGTTAACCTTTAATTTTTTGTATATTAAATATTAAATATTTTTTCTTAATCATGTTTTTTTATTCTATTTGAATTTCTTTTTATTCTTTGTTTATATTTTTAAATTTGGGTAGAGATTTATTTTTTAAGGTTATTTTTGGGGGAGATTTTTTTCCCATGTTTCGTCTTTTTGAATCTTATAAAAAGGGGGTGATTTTTTTAAATTTCTGTTTGGTTTTGTAGATTTTAAAAGGGGGTATTATTGGAGTGGCTCGTTACCCCCTCTTTATTTATGTTTTGAGAATTACAAATATACTCACGTTGTTTATTCTTATTATTTATTTTTTATTACTATAGTTTCATTGTATTAGTTTAACTAATTATATTAAGTTTCATTCATTGTAATGTTCACTTAAATAATTATACCACCAATAAAATGGTTATGATTCAATTATACTAACCTAATAAAAAAGAAATAATTCATAGGTTATTCTTGAACCATCTAAAAATGCATAAGTTAGTTCTACTACTTAGAAAGACTGGATTGTGATTATACCCACAAAAGGAAAAAGTTTGGTCTTTACCTATAATAAATTTTTTTATATCAGAACTCATATAAAAATATTGGGATTTGTCTACACCCTTTTTGAAAGACAATATTATAGTGGATCATCCATCTCTTGAAGAGTTAGAGAGTTTTTGGAAAGTATATGTGGGGTCACTTTGATCCAAAATACTATAAAAACATTTGTGTTTATTTATTTTCTGGTTGTATATTTTATGGTTGAATTTTTTTATTCCTTATCCATAAAATTCTGAAATATATTTTATAATTTGGTAATTTTTAAGGAAAGAAAATTCAGCTAATATATATTTCCATACTCATTGTGGGTCTTAATAGAGACATGGAAAATGTTTAACCCATATAACTTATCTCTTTTTCTTAATTCCCAATATGAATAAAAATTATATAATTACATCACATGTATTGACTTACTTAATAATAACTCAATTGTGGGTCATGATATTATAAAACTATCATATGGGTCAACACATCTTATCTTGGATAATAAAATCACTCTCTATGATTATTAACATACCCAATCAACTTATTTTGAGACAAATTATAAAATAGATTTAGATTGGTATTAAAGTATGAAACCTACTGTGTGGGGAAACTATTTGACAATAATAATTCAAAGGATCCATGTCCAATGTTTACTTGAGTAACATCAATAACATATATATGAATACCCTTGTGGTTCACTTCAAGATGGTTAATCTGGATATAATTTCACCAACTTGTATCCCATGAGTGATCAATTATATATCTATACATTTGATCCTTCTCATATTGATCTTAACATTCCATCAAGACCCAATATAATAATCATCAATCAAAGATATCCTTTTAATACATATATTCCATGTTTTATTATCATATCATCTTCTATTTTCTACGAAACAAACTTAAATTAATGATAAATTATTTCCACTTATATACATTGTATGATAAAAAATATCCCTAATAAAAAATACATGATATAATTTAGGGAATCAACACTAATAACCTCATCCCTTGATTTATAGTTTATGTTATACATCATAGTCTCATTGTGCGTGTGTTGGAAAAAAACCTAGGTATAGGTAACCCAATGGGGAAACAAATGCACTTAGTATATTCAAAAAAATTAGTAATTACATAATTAATATGATACATGAAATGGATATATAGTGGAAGGAACTAACATGGAATTGTTAATATTTTTTTGAAAATTATTAAATTATAAAGAGTGAAAAGGGGTCACTAGTGTCTTTTTTTGAATGATGACCTTTGATGTCTTCTAGTAAATTGAAATAAATCATAAGATGATAGGGTGATTGTGTTAATTGATCATGTTGTTAATTAATTATTGAATATAGTTTTTATGATTCATATACTTTTTTATTTCATTATTTTATTAGTTTAAAATTAATATTTATAGTGGAATGAATTTATATGGTTTTTTTAATATTTATAAGAAATAAAAAGAATAGAATGGAAGAAGATTGGTGTTTTACATATATTATTGAAAATTATTATTAATTTATAAAACTATCCATTATAAATAATGGTGTTTACTTAAATAAATTAATTGTATGTTATGAGAATTGATAAAGTGTGTTATAATATACTTATACTATCTATTGTTGAATTTGGTTATATAATAGTTTCTTGATTTTGTTTTAATCTATAAAATCATGTTTAAGACCATGAAAAACATTTTTAATTTCCAGTAAAAATATGAAAAATTAATATACAAGATTTGAAATAAAATAAATTGATATATCATACTTAAAGGGTGATTGTAATGATGATTTTACTTATTCTTTTGGTATGAGTGAAACTACATGATACATGATCATAATTATGGAAGTGTTATTTTCTATTATATGGAATTAGTTGTTTCTTTATATGAACATATTAAATTATTATTGATGAATAATTTATATCATGTTATAATTTTTTTATACATATGAACATGTGTGATGTTATGTTTACATGATAAAGTGGTTATGGTTATAGGTGAAAATCCCCAAGGTGATTATTTATCTTGGCATGACAACTATAAATTCTTTGTATGTTCTTTTTATTAGTTTAAGACTCTTAACTAGTCTAGTAGCCTATAATAAGTCCATCACTTAATGTATTGTAATTATTAGAGCTGGATGATCATTGTATCCAATCAGGTATTACCCCTTTTATATGGAGGATTCTACCTGTATTATGATAGTGATAATAGATTGAGTCCCTTAACTGGTTTAATGGTATGTAGAAATTCCACAACTCTAGAGGCTATAAGTCTTGGGATTGATAAAATATTTTAATCAATTGGAGACCACCCATTCCTAGGGGGTGATACTATAGGCAGTAAAATTTTGGTAGTGGGTTGAGACCCTGAATTGATTTAGTGGGATGAAATAGGCTTACTACTCAAGGGATTGTGAGAACTAGGAATTATTTACCATTATAATCAATTAAGGATCACATTTTTCTAAGGAAGGATGTTATTATATTGCCCTGATTCCCAAACCACTCTCAGTGTCCTAGACTAAGGTGTTATATGACCTCAGATATGCCTACATATACATAAATGGTTTTTGACTATTAGTGATAACATAATCTATACAATGAGGACATTATACCCATGAATTAGAGTGAGAAAAAATGTGGAAATAACTAAATAGTATCTGTCACAACCATCAGAGTACATAGAATCAATAAACATAATGTTATAACAAATGTTCCATACAAAATTAGTATAAGAATATATCAATTATTTCTCACTGGGATGATCACATATATAAACTATTTAAAGAAATAAAAATATGTAAGATCCCTACATCCATCTTAGAGATTCACCTCATCCTAATATTTATACCCCATTAAGATTCTCTAAATAAATCCATGGTATAACCTCTACTCAAACATGAAAGAAGACATATGGTCTATACATGCACAAAAGCGTGCATGGTGGGTATAAAAAATGCAAGACAATAGGGTCTCACCAAGTTCTCATAATATATTCTATCATATACATTTATGCATGAGAAAAGTGAACATGACACAAAATCATGATAGAAATCATGTTCTAAGTAGGCTACCATGAATCTATGGTCATCAAGTAATTATATACTAACCAATACACCATGATTTCCAATAATAACTACTTCGATGTCATGCTAGAATTCTGCCAACCCCCCATGTTATCATACTCATAACCCTTCCTATGCTTAAGGACTCAGAGTAGGACATATCCAAATACCGACCAATACCAAAATATATAGGGTAGTTTCATGTGTCCAAGTTCTAGACCAAATCTTAACACTCAATGGAGTTCTTCAATCAAGTCTCACATCTCATCTAGACCCATATTTCTCCCTCAAGTCAGTCCTCTATCTCGACCATTACCTTATAACTCAAGGAAATTTACACTATATTCTTAATACATACCTTCTCACTCAAGGTAAGACCATAATTCATACACACTAGGACTCTATCTCACTCATAGAATTCATGTCAGTGCCATCTCACTTATGGAATGGAAAGGCCTCAGGATCCATATCACCCCTACAAGAATTTTTCGCCTATCACCAGTATATAAAATGCAAGAATGGAACACAACACATCACACAAGATCACCACCTCACCACCTGGGTGATAATCATTCAGACCTATCCCTTCACCATGAGGCACATCTCATCTCACCTATCATGATATCTAGTAGGCACCTTCTAACCTATCCTTATCTCTATCCATCGATACCATATTTTTTCCATTAGGATGTCTACTAGGGTACTTCTAACCCATCCCAGTATTTTTCCATCACTATTATCTCATTCTTATCACCCCTTAGTGAAACCACAGCCCATAGGACCTTCTTGACCTTTTCCCCAAAGGAGGGGTCCATCCCTCAACCTCAATTGGGTCCCATATCACATCGCACTTAGGAGATCTCTCAAATCACCACTTAGAGTAAAACCCTATCTCATTCCAAAGGACTCATACCACTCACGAGGATTTCCAATTCTCCATCCACCCTCAGGAGGGTGTCACTCACCAGGCGTGAGTTGAAAAAACATCTCACCCATAGTCGTTGGGTCAAAACCTATATTATCTTCTCAAATATCCCTTAGGGATATAACCTAGTCTACTAAATTCACCTCTCACATACTAATACCTACTTAAACCCTATTGT
The DNA here is from genome assembly GCA_963277665.1 of Viscum album. Classification (NCBI taxonomy): domain Eukaryota; kingdom Viridiplantae; phylum Streptophyta; class Magnoliopsida; order Santalales; family Viscaceae; genus Viscum; species Viscum album. Next base: position 2,040,603,196 of record OY728142.1, on the reverse strand, counting down.
CAACTTAATTGATACCTTCACCCCTTTGTGAAATTTTTTTGGGCACTCACAAATTACCTAAAGTTATCAATATAACTTATTCTAACTTGATAAGGATTAATTCCACCCTCCCTCTTTCACTAGGGCACTCATAATCCCAATCTATATACCTAGTCAAATTTAACATGCATCCAGGAAATAAATCATGCATAAAAAATCATATATATTTATATTAATGGTACCACTACCTCCTAAATAGAGTCACTATCCATATTAAGATTTGAACACCCTTATCTATGCATATCCATACCTTATGCTAGGATGTATCAACTCTTGAGCCACTATCTCATTCCATACAACATAAATAATTAATTATCTAATTTAATACAAAGAGGAATATTCATCATAAAATCATCATTCATCATCATTTCACTAAAATCGTTCCCAACGGCATGTGATCAACCTTTCAAGGCCTCCTCTCTCCAAAACACATGAAATTCACACAATACTCATCTAATTCCCCCATTATCTAATGTAATCATCACCAAAACCCAAGAATAAATTTTTTAAATTAGTATATAGTGAAAGGAATATAAAATGGTAGGTAATGTAGCGAGATACAAACATAAAATAAAATTAAAACACTAGAAATAAAAAACCCTAGAATGGGGGGTCAAAGGGGGAGAAGGAGTGGGAGAATACCCACTAAAATGGACCACCAAACATCACACTCCCATTTAAAAATGAAGAGTGACTAGTAAATTACCAGTTTCTCCCAATTTAGAAAAATGTAGACAAGGTAGAATTGAAGTGTGGCCATAGGGGCCACAATTAAAGCCCCTCGCCTAGGTAAACCTTGTGTCACAACCCCTAGAGTTGCAGCACAAAGGTTAGCCCCTAGACTTGAGATGTGGCATGGAGTACAGATCCATTGTATATACTACTTCTAGGGGTAATTACAATGTTATAATTTTAAAGGACTCTCCATAATGCATCCCCTAGGCCGTGGAATGGGGATTATACACTAGGTTTCACTATAGAGACTCATCTTTAACCATCGAATATAAATCCTTAAAAAGGTAGAGGTATCGACCCCAAAAACCCATTCCTCCTATGTGGTGTGTCTCCTTAGGGAAACGCTGTAAGGTTTACAACCATAGGATCTCTCCATAATATAGCCTCCCACTACAACATGGTCCCTTCCCACAAACATCATAGTGAATCCCTTCTCTTATTCTTTTCTACCTCCTTATTTTGCAAAAAATAAATCACAAAGTCAATATACTACATCCATGTCCAACTTCTTGGTCACCCCAACCCTTCTCGGATGAACCTACGAGCACTAAAACCACCAAAAAAATCCATGTTACACATCCAAAATCATCTCCTAGATATTTAAAAACACTTAGAATCACGATTTGAGTCATAATTCATGTAACGATACCTACTCTGAGTTGAAAATTCAAATTCACACCAAAATATAATGACCCTGAAAGCCATTGTTCATTACAAAATCCCCCAACATATTTCTTCTCATCCTTGATAATCCTTAATGGTCCTTCATCCACAAATACTAATTGTCCCTAGTAATCAATTCACTACCCACTCATTTTGTTTTATCCCCAAATTCTAAACACACTTGCACTATGTAAATCTAAGCACAAAATCATGCAATTTACCAAAAACTAAGCCACCTTCTCATTAATTACTACAGCACCAAGATAGTACCCAATCACACTCATCTATCCTAAGGCACCAAAATTTCTTCAAACTACTAATCTTGAGTCATATGTTAATCCCTGCTATAAGACTCCACTAACAATGGCCGATTATAATTTATTGTGTTCCTTACCATAGGAATCTATTTTAGATAGGTGATTTTGATTTACAATTGTCTAATAATATGATTAATATAGATTCTTTCTCTCAACATCCAATTACATGAAAAAACTCTATTCATCACTCCTCTAACTAACATATCCTAAATATTATCAGCCTCATTCAATAATGTGTCATCACAACACCAAACACTAGTGTGTCATTACAATTCCTGATCATGATGCATTAATTCCTGGAGGCATTATAGAATCATCCAAATACCTACATGAAATCTTGAACCTAAATCTTAGTGTAATTGTATGATTAGATCACCAAACAACTTCCCCATCTATCATGATATCACCCTGATAACTAATTCACCTTCAATGTAAATCCCACCCAGATTACACCAACTCCATATTGATCCTAATTCCAATGCACTGACTCTACTCAACACTGTATCTGAATCTCAATTCTAGTATTCACTAAGAAATCAGATCACATAAGATATTCCCACACACTGGCTTCTCAGTGCCACCTTGATTGTCTACTGATTAGTCCCACCACACCCATGACCCTTCCAAAATAAGGTTTATATGCTCATGACCAACACGATGATCCCTACTATAGGGGAATCATTAATGTCAGCCCACCAAACCAAAACCCAAAAACCAATCAACACAAACCACACAATATCTTTTACCAAATTTAATGACTAGATGTGGATATCCCACTCAGACCAGAGTTCCAATGTAAAACAACAACCACTTCCCATTCCTGGATCCCCACTGTATGGATTCCCTTACACCACTCCTCAGTCGTCAACTGAAACAGGACCCACAACCACCCTGAACCATCTTATCAACCCCTGAAAATTTCTATTATCACTGATAACTTAGTCCACCATGCCTATGACCACCTCATAATACTTACCGATTCTCAACCCACACATGGATTCTTCCCAATCCATAACCTGGAAGGAATTATATGTAACTAGCATGAACCTACCCTCATTCACTAAGACTTTCCCAAAATCCTTAATAACCTTTCCCTCTCCCCTTATAAGGTAGATTGGACCTCAAAATTATCCCCCTCATAGGTTATTAACTACTTTCTAATCTAGTCTCACCTAAACTAAATGGATACATTCTACCATACAACCCAATCGAAAACCTCATCTTCATGATCTAATGAAACATATTCTATTTAACATAGTATCACATTCCAAACTCACTGAACATGATCTTATAACATTTCAATATTATTGAATAGCCTAATACATATCACTCATGTGAAGGTTAACCAAATGACCACCCACCAAAAGAGTTTCTTTCTAAAACCATGAGTGTTCATATATAATCCCATCATGCCACTTGAAAGTACATCTGAAATAAATAGGGATAGGAATACAACTGATCCTACCCTCTCAAACCATCCTTAATAACAATCATAATTCATTTTACATTCTTTTCCTCTACCACCCAGTTTGGTTAAGTAGAGTGATAACAATAATATAAATGGAAAACACCACATAGGTCATTATTGACACCTTAAGTAATTGAAACCACATCATCAAGGAGACCTATACCTACCTTGGATCATCTCTAAGGAATTCAATTCCCACACTGATCCACTAGGGTTCATTATACATCCCTTATATGAAGGGAATGTATAGTCATCTCTATAGAACATCCTACAGCAAGATCTACATGACCATCCATCATAGAAAATACTATATTATATCTAAGTATAATTCCACTAATAAGTTATATAGGAAACTTTTGTATAATTTTTTGTTGAAAGTTTAAAAAAATAAACCCTCATGTTCATAAAAAACAACACAAAAATACGTGTATGTAATTTGAATCATATGTGGAAAATATGATCCATGTACACAGGACTCTTTCCAATGGTTGAGGATCCAAAACTATAAATAAAAACCACAAAAAATGCATCATATTTAAGTAAAAAACCTCAACCATAATAGTGGAAACTAAGAACAAAAATCCTTTACCCCTAGTAACCCGAACATACCACTAAAAAAGTGTTTAGGACTCACTGGTTTGAGGTCTATAAAAAGCTTTGACACATTCCTATTCCACATTTCTATTATCTCTCTAAATAGTAAAACAAAATAAAATGATCCAATTACAATTTATAATGATTTCTTCCATGAACCACTCTTAGTATTATAGTTTAAGGATCTATGTGACCTTATGCATGACTCCTCATATGTAAGAGGTTGTCGACTAGCGGTGAGGAACCAATATATATTATGGGGAGACAATTCCCCCAAATAATAGTGAGGAAACATCATAAAAATAACTAAATATTATCCATTATAACCATTAGAGTATGAAGAATCCATAAATACAATGGTATAAAAAATAACCATATGGAATACATATAGTCACACATCACTAATAACCCACTGGTCTGGTCACATATACAAAATAAATAAGGAAATAAAAATACACAAGATCCCTACTGCCATCCCCAAGCCTCACATTATACCAATCTCCAAATATTTTAAAGATTCTCTATCCTTATCCCCTACCCAACATATTCACTAACATGAATGTATACATAATATCTTCATGCATACAATATTTCCTATATATGGTGTGATAAATGGATCTCAATAGGGTATCACTATGTTCATATAATATACTTCATCATGTATGTGTATGCATGAGAGAAGTAAACATGTCATGAAATCATGTTAGCCATCATGTGCTAACCAGGACACCATGACTCCATACACATAAAGTCATTATGAACTAACTAGGACACCATAACACTTGATCATACCTACTTTAGATCCATGATTGGATTACATCACTGCTTTATGCTACCATACAAATAACCCATCCCTTACTAGAGGACTTAGGGTAGGTAATCTCTAAATTCCAACCACTACTCAATGATGTATGTTAGGTTATTATTTAAAATTCTAGACTATCCCTTATCACTCAAGGGAGGTCACCCATTATTTATAGAATCTCATTAAAACCTAGGTTTCTCGCCCAAGGTGTTCCTCTATCCTAAACATTGTCTTCCAACTTAAGGCATGGTCTAATCAAGTCTGAAGTCATACCTTCTCACTCAAGCTAGGCCTATACATCATACACACTACCACTCTATCTTACTCTTAGTATCCGTTTTAGTGTTATCTTACTCATTTTGAGGTTAGGCCTCAAGATCCACATCACCCCCACCATAATTGTTCACCCATTATAAGAACATAAAATACAATAATGGAATACAACCTATAAAACAGGTTCAGTAGATCTCCACCTAAGTGTTAGTCACTCAGACCAAGACCCAGACCTTTAAACATATCCCATATCACCTAAAATGGAATCCATTAGGGTTCATCTAATCCATATTAGTCTCTTATTATCGATACCAACCCATTTTTATCTCCACTAGATGAAACCAAATATTTTAGCTTCTTCCTAACCCAATCCCCAAAGGTAATAACCCAACCTCATCAGATCCTCACTTGGGTCCCGTCTCACATCACTCTCAAGAGATCTCTTAACACACCACTTAGAGGGAAAACATCTTTTTCATACCCCATCTCATCTCTAAAGACTCATCCCACTCATAGAACTCATAAAGTTTCAATACACCCTCAATAGGGTGTCACTCACTATGAATTATATGAAAAATCATCTCACCCATCTTTATAAATTCTAAAACTCTCTTTCTTGTTTGGATAGCCCTAGGAGATCTTTCCTAGGCTACTCAAGTCACCTATCACATACCATGACCTACCTAAGGCCTCTCGTTAACTTACTCAACACCTTAATCCCTTAGTGACATGGTTTTAAAGAATCTAATTTTTCAATTTATTATTTTATAATAATAAATGGATTAATTTATGAGCTAGTCACTGAGGTAGAGTGAGATTATAAGGCTCGGTGTTCTTGGATTTTTTTTTGAAATAGATTAAATATATATAATATAATGTGTGTGAAGTTTTTATAAAAAATATGAATGAATCCTAATTAAAGACTTGGATAATAAATATAGTTCCCTCATTGATTTTATAGTGTGGGTTTTACCCTAGACGTGACATAACCTTTGTTGGAATTGGGAGTTTCTATTAAGTACAGTCACAGGTGAATAAATAAAATAAATAAATATATTTATTTATTTAATTTAATATGATGCAATGAATTAATCACTCCCTATTTAAACACAACTATGAACCATTTATCAGGTTTGTATGCCGAAACCTGGGAATTTATAGAGAACATTTGATAGAACCTTGGTGGGTGATGATGATGTACCGAGGATCATCTACGCCAATGAAATTTGAGGATCTAACCAATTACAATAACATGGATTAATTATTTATTAGTGATCGATCCACCTTAAGGTGGGATTTTTTTATTATGTGGATTTATCTCCTTTTCATTTCCTATGAAAAATTCTAATCAATCAACTAACTGATTGATTTGAAGTTTGATCATATTTTTGGTGTGGGCTTATTTTTTCAAGGATTATTGGGAGAAATTGTTTATTTTATTATGGATCTTCATTTTTTTCTAATATAAATGGGTTTAGGAAAACCTAAAAACATCCTAGTTTTATTCTTATTTCACACGTTTCTTGGTTTTCTCCCACTATTTTACATACATTCATCATCGGTGTTTCGTTTGACCGGTAGTTTGACCAAAATACCAAGAAATCAATCATTGTGCACTTGTTTCTTGGTGGAATGAATTGATACCTTAGATATGGGTTTGGATCAATGATGGGAACAATATTTGGTGATGGTGAATATGTATTAGAGACATATTTGAGATCCCCAAGTTGATTAGGGCATGCGACGATAATGATGACCAATGAAGACCATTTTCTTATGAGTCATAGTAGCTGGATTCTGGAGAGCGGTGATGGTGAGGCTCATATGGAATAGATCCATGTTTATCAACATGATTAATGGATTTATTGGATACTATAGTAGCTATAGATGATGTGTGAAAAGGATCCATGGGTTCTACAAAATCCCAATATACACGGGGTTTAATCCATGAATACATGTCGTGTAGTGCCCTGGCTATGGCACTAGGTTTTTCATTGAGGAGATAAGTATCACACTACATGTGATAGTTTTCATATAGAATTTGAACCTTACCATGAATCTTGGTATGTAACATGGATATTACACATACATGGTCAGGAGTACAGAGGCTCATACATATTGTGTACTCAAGCATGAACATGGTTAGGAGTACACGAAATCAAACACACTATGTACTTAAAAGTAGACACTTCTAGGCCAGGTGTACATGGGTAGATCCATGTAATTGGACATGGTCAGGAGTACACAGGATCATACATTCCATGTAGTCAGACATGGACATGTACATAGGCACAGTCTGGGATACATGGGTAGGACCTGATGCTAAAGGGGAACACCATATACTCCTTCAAAGATGTCTTAGAGCCCTTGTCCTATTCAACTTAGAAAAGTATTGTTAGGGTGTATTCTCTTAATATATTCCCTAAGGTTAGTGATGTAATCATGTTTAGTGCTTAGGATGGTGATCCCCTCTAAGGAACTTCAACCTTAGATAGAGTTTTGGAATCCCCTCATGTGGTCTAAAGTGGGATCCTCTATCATCATCATTTACTTGTGTGGGAAACATGGTATTAACATGACTAACACTACATGGTCATAAATCCCCTACTTATCATGTTAATATAAATTTGGTTTTAGTATACCCCATTTCCTTAGTTGTGATCCCCATCTGTGTATTTGTTTCCTTTTGACTTACAGTGTGTATTTATTATGGAGATACCCTATGACCATGACGTCTCAAATCGATGTCAATAGATCCATTTTACTTTTGGAGTGTGTTTTACTAGATGAGTGTTGTGTGGAAACTTAAAGTGGGAATACTTGGTTAGATTTATGTTTATGAACTTTCCTTGAGACTATGTGTATACTATGAGTGTATCTTTATGTTCTTGTTATATTTTGTTGACATATACATATGATTAGATGATTATTATTCTCGATGTTATATTATTAGTTATTTTAGGGTTCCCTAGTGGGTATTGTTATAATCACCCATGCATAGCCTTTTCCTACACATGTTATGTCTTATACAGATTATCAACCTTTGACGGAGTCCTAGAGGGACCAGGACTAGGTGGAGATTAGTGAGCTGGATAGAACAAGGCGTGTTCTTATGATTAAATTGAAAGTAATCCTCACAGACTTTATTGGTTGTAATTATTTTCTGTTTCTTTTTGGTGGGCTTGTATTTGGACCTTTTTATTTCTAGTTCTTGTTTTCATACTCTGAGGGTGTGATTTTAGATTTATGCATGCATTTTTATTAATTATTTTACATCTAATCATTGTATAGGCATAGATATGGGTGTGAGTATATCTAGGTAAATTACAATAAGGCCTCTCATGTGTGTGATATTCTTAATTTGTGCTAGTCATATTCCCATGTCCTATTAGAGGTAGTCTTGGGGTAGTCACAACATGGACCTCATTGAGATGGTTCATGACAAAGTGGTATCAAAGGAGTCGGTTCTACCTTAGGATCATAGTCTATGAGATTGGTTTGGGGAAATAATGTTAAGTGTTTTATGTTTAGATCTCAGACCAAGGACAACAATGTTGGTATAGTGGATGACATATCCATACACCAGTACATTGATAAGCTTCTTGGTGAATTGGTACCTGTAGACACTAGTTAGAAAGAAAACATTGGTACATGGATCATATTTGAATAGGTTGTGGTTTCCATATCCTTCTTGAGCCATTTCTCTAGATATACTCATTGACTATGGTATATCTTGTTCATTACAGGATGTCACCACAATGTTTTCTAGCTAGGATTAAGCATCAGGATCATAAGGGTGATCCCCTCAGCACAGATTATTTTATATAGGGACCTGTTTAGGAGGTGTTACCTCCAGGTGGTGCACAAGTCTTACCACCACCTATCGAGCGATAGATGTTACTGACAGTACCAGTGGATGAGGGGCACAGGCTTATCAGAATTCATTATTTTCAGTGACAGTGACCCCTTATGTTTTGAGTTGAGCCCAACCCACTAGAGTATGAGTACTAGATTGAGGTAGTGATGTGATTCTTCCATATTTTAATGAAACCTTTAGACTATATGGTGGTCCCAGTAGAGAACCTTCTCTATAGATTTTCAAGATGATGGTGGTGTTTAGTGACCCAGTAAAATGTTGAGGTGACTCTTACATGGTCATATTTCAAGTTCGATTTTATAAAGTAGTTTTCTAAAGATATATTGAGGTTTGTTCACATCTGGTATATTCTGAAGCTTTAGTAGGGAAGTACCACTATGGTTGAGTATTTATTGAGGTTGACCAACCTATCTTGGTAATAGATGGATATGGTGTGGAATAAGTTCTTTTAGACTTGTAAGTTTGAGTGAGGAATATGTAGAGACATATGAGTTAGCATGATACCTCTATAAATTATTACCTATTATAGGGTTCTAGAGCCTTCTTTGGTGATCAAGAGTCTCCTCAATGAGTATATATAGACATTTTTTGTTGGTAGTGGGAACACAGGAGCAAAGACTTTGATAGTAGGGAGTTTATGATAGACTCAAGGGGCTATAAGTGTGATAAATTTTAGGAGGTGGTCCTAGGATATAGGGTTTTTGGTTCAGGGCTCACATGATGGATCTTGTTATCGTATGAAGAGGTGGTTCTACTCTTTTGATGGTAGGGTATATCTTGTATGGGATTTTTTGACCCATCGTATAGCTGATAGGGAGATAGAGGACTGGATACCTAATCATAGGTTGTATAAGAAGTAGGTAGGTATTTAGGGTAAGGTAAATGGAATATGAGATAGGATAGTAGTTGTAGGTGGAAAATTTTATGAATTGTTACCACAACCACCCTCAGGTGGTCTACATTAGGTTTAGGGATCTAGGGGATAGGGGAAAGGGTAGCTATAGGCATTAGAGTCTTATGAACTAGAGTCTCCAAGAATGATATGGTGTATGATATTTATATTTTATACCTTATTTACAATACTGATATACATATTTTTTATTAATTTCTTTATTTCCACTTATCTAGTTTGAGACTTAGAGATTCTGTTTGAGCCTTTGGCTTGACCCTTGTGCTTGGATACTCCTACTGGAGGTGACTCAGTAATCACACACTTATGTTCATAGTGTGATCTAACTCATGGAGGATAGATTTTATTTTGGGATATATTTATAGTAGTGATTATTCCTTATGACTTCATCCTAGGTATGTACTGGTTATCTATAGTTCATGCCCAAATAGACTGTTTTAGTTGGAGGATATGGTATGTCTGTAGTGATGGGACAAGCTTTTCCTTTATGGGTGAAAATAAAAACTTGGAAGATAGGATGTAATCATACATAGGAGGGTACAACTAATTACTTCTCAATTTGATAGCATGACCCATTGTGTAGTGGATGTTATGAGTTTTCACTTTTCTACAGTGGGGGTGGAGTATTAGAACGTCTTTCCTGAGGATGTTCTAGGATTACCTCCCTACTGAGAGGTACACTTGTGCATTGATCTAAATCATATAATGAACCTAATATATGAACCATCATATTAGATGGATCTTGCAAATCTTTAAGAGATGAGGGTGTAATTAGAGGGATTATAGAGGAAGGTCTTTGTCAGGCCCAATTTTTCACCCTGGGTAGATCGAGTATTATTCTCCAAGAAGGTGGATGAGATCTTGAGTTTATGTTTGTATTAAAATCTCATAGATCAGGTGACCATAAATAACAAGTATCCACTACTGAGGATCAATGACCTTTTCGATCTGTTGAGAGGGGTATGATGGTTCTCAAAGATTAACCTTATATCAGGCTATCACCAATTGTGAGTGCAAGATAAGGATATCCCATAGATGACATTCCAATGTTTTTATAGTAACTATTAATACTTTTTGGTTCCATTTTTCATGAAGAAACCCCCATAAGTTTTTATCGAACTCATGGACTAGATCTTTCATCCTTTGTTAGATCGGTTCATGGTAGTCTTCGTCGACAATATCCTAGTGTACTCGACATCTGAGTAGGAGCATCTGAGACACTTGAGGATAGTTTTTTACGTAATCCGAGAGCACCATATTTATGGGAGGATCTCAAAGATTTAGTTTTAGATTAAATAGATCCACTTTTTGGGACATGTTTCTCAAAAAACAGTGTAGTAGAAGACTCGAAAAAGGTCATGGCAGTGTTATCTTGGGATCCACCCAAGAGCGTGATAATGTGAAGATATTTCTTGGGTTGGTAGGATACTATCATAGATTCATACCTAATTTATATAGTATATCATATCCCTTTATATATTTTACCTGAATAGATAAGCCTTTCATGTTGATAGAGGGGTGCCAATAGGCTTTCTATGAGTTGAGGAAGTGATTGGCGGGTGCTCCCATCTTGAGATTTTTGAAGGAGGATTTTGAGTATGTAGTGTTTTTTGATGCAGTGGGGATTAGTCTTGGTTGTATTCTAGTTCATAGGAAAGAATTGATTACCTATGGTTCATGTCATTTGAGACCACATGAGTAGAACTATGTGACCCATGATCCTGATCTAGTAGTTGTAGTCTTTACACTGAATATGTTACGACACTACCTTTTGGGTGAGAGATTTATCATCTATCTAGAACATAATAGTCTCAATTATATATTACCCTATAAGGATATTAACTCGATACATAGTAAATGTATAGAGTTACACCAAGATTGTGACTTTGAGTTTATAAATACTCCTAGGAAGAGGAATGTGGTAGCACATGCACTTAGCAGGAGATCTTGTTCATAGTTGTTGGGTGTGTCATCAAAGTTGTTGGCCTCATTACAGTTATCTTTCATGGATGGTGATGGAGAATATTACCTCATTTCGATGGTTGTTACCCCTTTTATTTTATAGATATTCAGGGAGTCGTAGCTTGGGGATATTGACTATGAGACCCCACGTACTCAGATATCCAATGGACATACTTCTAATAGATGTTTTGGAAGGGGGAGCATGTTGTTATTTTAAGAAGATGTGGGATGGTACCAGTGATGATGCGGGATAAGGTTTTGAGGGAGTTTCATACATATCCCTTGGTGGTTCATCTAGTTGTGGAAAAGATGATCTAGGACCTCTGACATCAATTTTGGTGGCCAAGTATGAAGAAGGGGGGTGTTGAGTTTGTTTCTTGATGCTTTACTTTTCAAAAGTGAAGGTTGAGTACCAGGTTTAAATAGGTTTAGCTTAACCCCTTGATGTTCTAAATTGGAAGTGGTATGGTATTTCCATGGACTTCATGATGGGGTCACCACATATATCTAGGGGACACGATGCAATCTGGGTGATCATAGACCAACTCACCATGTCATTCCACTTCCTAAATATTTGAGAGTAGAATTTAGTAGAGATATTGGGACACTTATATGTGTGTAAGATAGTAAAAATACAATTATTTTCCTTGATTATCATTTCCAATGGTGATTCTTGCTTCACATATCAGTTATGGAATGGATTATAGAGAGCTTTTGGGTCTTGGTTGTGTTTGAGAATGACTTTTCACCCCCAGACTAATGGCCAGACTGAGTGGACCATTCAGGACTTGGAAGAAATACTATGGGCTTTTATGTTATACTTTGGTCATAGTTTGGAGGATCGCATTCCATTTTTGTAGTTTTTATACAAAAACATCTACCATTTCTCCATTGATATAGAACCATTTTAAGCCTTTTATGAGAAACCGTGCAAGAAAACACTATGTTGGATTGGCCTAGAAGATTCATCACTTATGGGACCATACTTAGTGCCATACACTATAGATAATATTCATATCATCTTGGAGTGGATGAAAATTGTAAAAATCCATCGTATTTTCTATGTGGATCGATGATAGTGGCCTTTGGAGGTCGGTGAGGGAGACCATGTGTTCCTGAGGATATCACCTCGATGTGATTTATGGATATTTGGATGGGGTGGAAAGATATATCCTAGATTCATTGGACCTTTCTAGATAATTCATAGAGTAATATATGTATCTTACCACTTATCTCTACTACCACTAGAAGACTAGGTTCACACATCTACCATGTAACTTAGTTGAGGTGGTATGCACATGACCCGTAGAATGTTATTGACTAGGGCGAGCTGAACATCGAGGATGTAGATACCTTATTAGAGTACCTGGTAGATATTGAGGATAAATATTAGAGGATCCTCCATGGTAAATTGGTTCCTTTAGTACATGTCTGGTGGCAGCATGAGAATCTTCAGGAGAGTACATGGGAGCAGGAGAATCAAATGCATGATCAGTATCCACATCTCTTTCTGTAGACTTTTGTTTTGGATTTCCAAGATGCAAATCCACAAGGTGGGGAGAATTTAACAAATATAATTTATTATTTATTATTTTTTAATATAAAATGAATTTATTTTGGAGATAAGTGCTGAGATAGCATGAGATTCTGTGACTCGGTGATCTTGAAATTATTATTTTTTTAATTTATTAAATATACATAATATCATTCATAAACAGTTTTTATAAAAAATGAGATAAATCCAAATAAGAGTCTCATGTCATAAATCATAGGTATCTATTGAGTTCATAGTGTGGATTTTACCCAAGAAATTCCATAACATTTGTATTCATTGGGAGTTTCTATAAAGTGAAACCACAGGCGAATCAATAAAATAAATAAAAAAAATTATTCATTTTATTTAACATGATGAAGTGACCTAATGCATCTCTATTTAAACAAAATTATGACCCATTTCTCATGATTTCCCATATAACCCTGAGAATTGAGAGATAACATTAGAGTGATCCTTGTAAAGTGATGACAATATATTGAGGATCATCTACGCCAATGAAATTTGAGGATCTCACCAATGACCATGATGTGGATTTATTCTTCATCAATGATTAATCAACCTTGAGGTGGTATTTTATATATATATATATATATATTTATAAAAAAAATTATCCTAGGATAAATGCTAATAAATTGACCAATGGACTGATTCTCAGTTCGATCAAATTGCGGGTGAGGGATTCTTTTTATGAGGATTATTGGGAGAAACTGTTTATTTTATTATAGATCTTCATTCATCATTCTAATATAAATGGTTCGAGTACAACATAAAAATGTCCAAGTTTCATTCCTATTTTGTGTTTTTATTTGTTTTCTCCCATCATTCATCTTGTGTTCATCATGAGTGTTTATTTTGATGGGTGGTTCGACTAAAATATTGTGAAATCAATCGTTGTCCACCCATTTATTGGCACAATAAATTGATATCGCATATTTGGGTTTAGATAGATGAAGATATCGATATAAGGATATTTTTATGATGGATTGAGGATTTATTTTAGTCCCCCAAGTTGATTAGGTCATGATACAGTGACAAGGAACAATTATAATCATTTTTTCATGTGTCTCGGTGGCTGGATTCCAGCGACTAGAGACGGCGAGGCTTGGACAAACCAAATACATGTTTATTGGCATGATACATAAAAATATTGGATACTAAAGGATTAGGTGATAAAATGTGAAATGGCTCCATGGGTTCTATAAAATCCTGATATGCATGGTGTGTAATTTGGGAATACGCATCATGGGGAGTCCTGGCTATAGTGTTAGGGTTTTCATCAAGGTGATAAGTATCACACAAAATGTGACAGTTGTTCAAAGGAATGTGACGTTAATATTTTGGCTCATTGATTACCTCATAAGTTACACATATAGGGTTATGATTATATGGATGTAGACATTCTATATGCTCAGGCATGGAGACAATCAGGAGTAAACAGGCTCAGAAACATTGTGTACTTAGACATGGACATGGTCATGCCAGGTTTACACAAGTAGAGTCATGTACTTAGATATGGTCAGGATTACATGGGATTGGACACATAGTGTACTCATATAAGTACATGGACATGGGAACGAGCTAGGATACATTGGTAGGAACCAGTTCCAAAGGGACACATTGTGTACTTCCAGTACACACCATATACTTCTTAAAATATAGGTTGGGGACCTTGTCCTATTCATATTGAACAAGTTTCATTAGGGTGTGTTCCCTTGATCTATTCCCTGAGGTTAGTGATGTAATCGTGTAAAATTATTAGGATGGTGATCCCCTCTAAGGAACTTTAGTCTTGGATATAGTTTTTTAATACCTTCATGAGGATTAAAGTGAGATCCTTTATCATCATCATTTCCCTAGGTGGGGATCTTGGTATCTTCATGACCAACACTACACATTCTTTGATCCCCTATTTAGAGGTTTAATCTGGATTTGATTATTAGTATAACACATGGCATTGGGTGTGATTCCCGTCTATGTATCATTCTATTCAAACATATAATGTGTGTTTATGATGGTGAGACATGATGATCCTGATATCTTGGATGGACAATATCAGTGCTACTTGACTTTTGGAGTGTGTTATCTTGGATGAGTGCTATGTGGAACCTTTGAGCAGGAATCCTAGGCTAGCTTTATAATTGAGACCTAACCTTGAGTTATGGGTCTATTAATAGTATATATGGATGTTCTTATTATATTCCATTGACATATACCTATGATGAGATGATTATTATTATTGATTCTATATTCTTAGTGATTATAGGGTGTCCTAGTGGGTATTTTTATACTCACCCATGCATGGTATTTGGCCACATGTTTTGTGAATTATACAGATGATAAACCTTTTTATGGATTCCTAGAGGGACCAAGACCAAGCGATGCTTAGTGAGATAGAATAACTGAGTTGTATTCCTACAGTTACATTAACAGCAGTCCTTACCCACTTTAAAGGTTTTAATTTCTTTCAATTTCTTTGTGTTGGTCTTTTATTTGGCCCTTTCCCATTACATTACTTGTTTTCATACTCTAATGGTGGGATTTTAGATGTACGAATTCATGGTTATTAGTTGTTTTACATTTCATCATTGTATGGCCTTAGAGATGGGTGTGTATATACAAGTTCATTATAATAAGGCATTTCATGTGTGTGATATACCTAATTAGTGCTAGTCACCAGCCCCTGGACTATTAGAGGTAGGCTTGGGGTATTCATGGGACGGGCCCCATTGGGATGATTCATGACAATATTCATCATGTGGTCCCAAATTTCCCAAAGTGTTAAAGATCACTTACTATAACCCATTTAATTTTAATTCCACTCTCTATCTTTCTCTAGGTCACTCATGATACCAATTAATATATTTTAACCCATGAAACATGTGTGCGAGAATGAAATCATGCATAAAAATAACTCAACTTTGTCTTAAAGGGACTACCTACCTTCAAAATAGTGTTAATATTATGCACCTCACTCTTTTAGGTGATTTTAATTATCACAAACACTAAATTATGTTTCTAACACTTCCATTTCATATATTTTAGTTTTTTTAAACGTGATTACAAGAAGTTTTTAAAACAAACAGATGGATCAAGAGGCATTAGAATACCTCATTTGAAGTCCTAAAAATGTTGGTTCTAACGGCTTCCCAATTGGTCCTGGATAGAACCTTGGTTCTATACAAGTGCCACCAGCTAACGGGTGTCCCTTTTCTAGACAAAAAATGTATCTGCTGGTGGTGTCCCCCACTACCTTAATTTGACTCATGATGGCTCTATTTGACCACCAACACATCCTAAGTATTTCTAAAACTATTGGAGGCCATAAATACACCCCAGCTATTATTTAATAGTATCGGACTCCTTAAATATCATTTTAGATCTCTATTATTCCTTTTTTATTCATTCTCAAGATCCCTTTACTCTTTTCTCACTCTCTCCCATTATTATCTTATTATATGTTGCTGGGAGGATCATGATTATGTTTCAAAGGGCTTTAATATAGTAAGTATCTTATTTTTTTTCTTTTCTTGGGTACTCACTGCTATTGAGTGTAAGGAGGATAGTTTCTTACTACCTTTAAAGTAAAGAGGATTTGATTTTCAAGAAATAACCACTAAAAGACTAGTCTTGTATTTGGGTTTCTTGGTATAACCACTCAAAACCAAGGGACCTAATCAATTAAAAGGTTTTATTACTGCAACATCTTAAAAGTTAGGGTTTTGGTTTCTTACTACAACTGCTAAGAATAAAGGGTTTTTTGTATCTTGTTACATCCATTAAAAATTATGGTTTAAACCAAAACTTCTCAAGGATTTGAGGGGAGGATATGTAGGGATCCCTTTATGGATTATTGTTGAACTCCTTTATAAATGTCTTACACTTTATCATTTAATTTTATATTTCCTATATGCTTTAACTCTTTCAATTCTAGTTATCTATTTAATTTATTTAATTCTATCAAATTTAGTTTTAATTTATAAAAAGTTTTGAAAATGAAATTCACCCCCCCTTAACATCTTTTTCATACCAATAGTTAAAATTCACACCAAGATTTACTCACCCTATTCCAATCTCATATGTTCCTCATATAAGACTTTATCAACTACAAAGTCCTTATCTCATTTCATATGACACAAATAATTAATTATAAAGAATTATAATTAATCACCTAATCTAATTCATGAATTAATATTCATTAGAAACTCAGTAGGAATCATCATCACACCAAAACCATAACAAAAAACATGAGATCAAACATATATAACCTCATATTTCCAAGACACATGAAATAATCATCATCCTCACCTAGTTCCACCATGATCTGGTGGAATAATTACCAAAAACTTAGCTAAAATCTCCAAAATCAGAGACTAGTGAACAAAAATCAAAATATAAGATAGTAGAGGGAGTGACATACCTAGAATCACTATGAAACACTACTGCAAACCATCCTAATCATAAGTAATAAAATGGTAAGAAGGTAGGAGAGTTTCATCTAAAAGTTTTTCCCCCTCATCAAACTCCCCACTAAAAAAATTGGGGTCCACTGGTAAATTATCTGTCCCCCCCACATAAAAAACTAGATAGGGAATCATTGAATCATGGCCATCGGGGCCATAGTGTAAACCCATCACTTGAGGAAACCCTGTAGCAAAATCCTCAGGGCTATGGTATATATTCTAACCACTGGACTCAAGCTATGATATGGATTTGGGATTTATGGTGTAGCCCACCTTGGTGGGGTGGGGGTAGCCTAATATCCTTCCTCCAAAGTACTCTCCATGGCACAATCCCTAGGTTGTTGTGTAGGGATTCCCACCAGGTCATTCTATAGTAATTTCTACTTAGTTACAACATATCCAACCATTAAACTGTAGATGACTCGACCTCATAGACCCCTTTATCCTCAATATAATATCCCATCATGGTGATGCCATAAAGAATCAGATCCCTTCGCAACATATCTTCTTGTTGCGACATTTCCCCTCCCCTGCTGACACCATGATGAAACCCTTATCTGTTAAATCATGACCACATTTCTTTGTGAAAAAATTCTCAAGTCCATAGTCCACACCACAACTCAATTCCCAAGGCTATGTTATGGTCTACTGACTATAGTCACAACTAACTCTCAAGCCACCCTAAACCTTCTCATACCAACCCCTAAGCACCAAACCACCAAAAGAGCCTCATTCACTATACAAAACCATCACTTAGAAATATACAAACACTCAAAACCCTAATCTGAGTCCAAATTTATAGAAAAATCCCTACTCTAGGTCAAAAATTAAAATTCCCATCACAAAGTGATGACCTTGAAATGTGTTTTTCATTACAGCTACCAATGGTATGATAATAGAAGATTCTCACTAGGTTCATTTCCCTTTGAGTTATGTTAATTAGGATTTCACCCAAGTCATGAAATTTTTTAAAATATTATCATGGTATATAGAACCCCCTTGGTGGTGTGAGATGGATTATTTAATGATTTCATTTGTTTCATGTTTCTTGAGTGATGTTTTTTTATCAATGTGTTGTGTTATGCTTGTTGGGTTTCATTGGGACATGAATTCACTCATCACTCATGACACAAATGGTTATTTATAAAATTACATCAAGATATAGGTAATGTAAATTTACACTAAATCACTACCATAGTGTGGTGGTTTAGACCACATTGTGGTCTATACTATGATACACCATGACAAGGTGAGTGTCACCCCATTATGGTTCCATACATGGTAATTCTAAATATTATATGATAATTCATGGTTCAAATGTCGTATCCAACTTCATTCTATCATTATTTATTTTATTATTATATTATATTAATATATATAAGTTTAAACATCCAAATAAATTATTTAAACATTAAAAAATTTATCACAAATAAAACAAATAGTAACAAATGTTGAAACTCGTAAAAAATTTATAAAATGTTTCATTTAATATATTCAAACTTTTTGAATCTAAAGGGTATCTTTTTATTTCTATATAAGTTGGATCATATTTTATGGTGGTTGTGAATTCCAAATCATAAAAATTTTATAGAAACTCCTCAAATTTGAATAACTATTACACTCTCTCTCACTCGTTTTCTTTAAACAATGTTCTAGAAAACCATGAGGAAGATAAAATCATTCTTAAATGTTGGGACATTAATCCTAACCATGGATACCCTATAAGTAAGGATCCCATTAGATGTTTATTAGTTATTGATAATAACCTCATGGTGAAGAGATTAAACAAATCTTGGATCAATAGAAAAATCAGGAATATTGTACTTAATTTATTTCATTCATCCCATATGAATAGAATGGTCGTGTGGTTTATGGTTTTTAGATGATGTTTTACACTGAATTTGGATGATTTTTAACTCATCTAAAACTCATCAATAGTATCATAGTCTATTCAATATTTTTTTAATTGATTATTTAAATAGATAAAGAAACTGGAAATATAATGATTCTAGGATCAATGATATATCCCAATTCAAAATGGGTGTGGTTATTGAATATTTCCAGAACCATGGTATAAGTGTTATGAAATAATGTTCATGGTATTATAAAAGTTATAATACCATGAATTAGTTTAGGTGAAATGTATATATAATAACATTACAAAAAAATAGGGAATCATTTATTGATATCATTGTAATGTGGTCAACTAATCACTATATCATGGTGATCCCCATCATGAGAAAAGACCAAAATGTGGTAGATGTTGACAATTTATTTACAAAAAACGGTTTGGGTATAGTAAAAAACCCATTGTTTTTATGAAATATGATTTTATAAAACCAGAATAACATAGCTGAGAAACGTCACAGTGTAGTATACATAAAATGCCATGTCTATGACAAAATTACTTCTACTTGAAATGTCTTCACCTCATGAGAAATGATCACGGTATTCCCATGAAAATATTTTTCACCATATAGAAGGCCATATTGTGTGGAACATCATAATAAAACATGGTAATTTTTATTTTAATTAAAATTATATTATTATTAAAATTATCAAAAAAAATTCATAGGTGTGTCCATGTAGGGAATGTGTTGAATATAAGGGTGGATTTAAACCATAACAAAAAGTTTTTGGTAAATTTGATCTATATTTATAGTGGATTACATGGTAAAAAATTTAAAAATTGCATATAAATTATAAAATAATATTAATTATAAAAAATATTATATTTATTTATGAATTTTTCATAAATGAGAATATAAAATGTTTATATTTAAAGGCCTTGTTTGGAAAATTATTCAACTCATACCAAAAGGATCTTTGTTTTATTTGATCAATGTTTTACATAAAATCAAATGTGTGATATTTTAAATTTGTAAAATATTTTAATTATATTTCAAATGTGTATATTATTATAAAAACATTTATAAAGAATCTAATATTTTTTAATATGAAAGTGAACATATTAAATTTTATGTAAATTAAGAATATGAATGATTTTATATTAGAATAAATGTGAAATGTGAAATGTTTAATTATTTTATGAAATGTCCATAAGCATATGAATTGGTTATAAAGTGCTTATAATTATCTTTATTAATTAATTTTTTATAAATTTTTATCTCATGTTTAAATCTATGTATTTTTCATTTATTTATTTTTATTCTCTAATTTATTCAAATATATAATTTTTTTATATTATGAATTGATGTATTCTTTAGTTTAAAAGTGTCAAAATACCACTTTAAATTATTTTATGTAGTTCCCTCGGATTCCCATTTATGATTAATTTTCGGGCTTAGTTTATCTTGTTTAAGGTTCTAAAGTCTTTCAGGAGTTTGGGGTCAAAAAGTTGGAGATTTGGGAGAAATAGGCCAGATGAATGGTTAATATTAACTGTTTAGTAACCATGTGATATGGATCTATTGGTTCAAGTGATAATTTCATGGTATGTATAACCATGTGTCTATTAACAAGTAACCATGCACTTTTTTTCAAGGGATAGTATCTACCACATGGTTATCGAATTATGGGTCTAACCATGCGGCCTAACCGTGTGACCCGTGTGGGTTTCTTAAAAAATAAAATTACCATCATACCCTTGGTTATTTTTAACTCTAATATCATCATAATCTATCATTATATTGAACCATCCCATCCTTGAAACTCTATAGGACTCTCCCCTTGATTACTTAGATATTATTGATCGATTTTGGTGGATCTCTTCAAGGTATATTCAAATTACCTTTCAATTTATCCTCTTTTCTCTAGATCAACCCTCAATCTATCTTTCCCTTGATCTATTAGAACCCATATGGGTCATAATGGTAAAATATAGGCTTGTGGGTATATATTTAATGATGTTATTTAAAAATCAAGGTTTTTTAGGTCTAGATATTTTTGTTTTACATCACTTAATTTATAGTCGTCGATGTTTCCTACATTATCGAGGTAGGTGTATTTATCCAATAGATTATTTCTCATGGTGTACTTGAATTTTATTATGTTTTAGTTTGGTTTAGGTATATAAAAATTATTGTTTTAATGTTTTTTATGTATAAATTTAAATCCATGATTCTTAATTGATCTTTTGCAGTGGAGTTAAATGTTTTAAAAGGTTGTTTTCTTTAAAACAGTTTTTATGAACTTTAAGTGTTTCTTGAAATGCTAAAAATATAATTTAAAAATATAGGGATTGGATTCACTCACATGTAATGGTATAATCTATAACTTGGGTAAGACATTAGGATATTTTTTTGGTAGGGACCTAGGATTCACTATACTAGATAGAGTTCATTGGATGTCTTGTTATCATAGACTACATCTTACGGCCCATTTGTTCACTATTACTATAAATTACAAGGATTTTTGCGCTTAACTTATCATCTTGTTTTAATATTCATGTATTTCACGGTTATTTCCATTTATTTAATCAAACATGTTTTAGTTACATGTTATTATGTCTTGAGATATGGTGTGTTTAAAAAAATAAAACCAACAAGATATTTTAGAATAATGTTTTTCCTATATACTATTTTATGAAACAGGCTTTGTTTTAAAGGTGGAACTAATGTTTTTATTGTCAAATACTTTTATATATCCATGGTGTTATCCTATTGATCATTACCTCAAACCCTATATATTCCTTTGGGTGTATATTTACTTGGTTTTGGGGGGACTTAGGTAAAGGAAAGGACATCATGTATCTTAGAAGATCCTCCTAGTCGACGTCATCTTTGGGTGGTTTGGGATGGTGGTGACCAGAGGTAACATAGAGATTGATACTTGGCTCATGGTTTTCTATGTGTTATGGACCATTGTTATATTTCCATGTAATGTCTCATGTTAGTATTTATACTTCCACTTTGTATTCTAATTTGGTTTTATATTCATATATATTTCCTTTGGTACATGTTACATGTATTTGTGATTTTTATGGTTAATCATTCCCTTTATTTTATATATTTATACCCAAGTTCTTTTTAATAGACTATGGTTATCAAGAACATTTTTTGGGACATATGGTAGGATTTATTGGGTGACATGTTAAGTTAACCCGCCTTGGTTCATTAATAAATGGTATTAGAGAAAATACCTAGTCTGAAGTGTGATGACAATACCTAGTCTGAAGTGTGATGACAATACCTAGGTTTGGTTCAGGGGTTATATTAGATAGGATTTAGGACCATTGGTACTTGGGTGGTAAGTATATAATGGTACCTAACCAGATCAATTTAATATCTGACCATGAGTTACCATGGGTGGTTTGGGATTTTTCATTTTTCTTTGGGATTGTTTGGATTAATTTTTTTTGGGTTTATTTAGATAAACCTTTTCATATCCTTCTATTATTTTTCAAAATTTTCACCTTTTCTTCATTGAATATTTTATTACCTTAATTTTTTTGTTGTTTAAGGCCCATAATATAGATTTTGGAAGTTTTATTTAGATTCAAATATGTATTTTTAAGATAATAAGGTGTTATGTCTTATGATTAATAGATAATTCCTCATGTAAGAGATCTTCCAAATCCAGTAGTGGAAGTTGTGTGATAATTTAAATAGGTGAATCCTCTAGTTTAACCTACTCTGGTGGAAATGGTAATCCATAATATCCAACGTCTTGTTTAGGTGGGTGTTGGAAGCTGATAATAAATGGTGTATCATGATTTGGAGTTCACCAAGAAGTACCAACCTATCTTTCATAGTGATAAAAGAACCCTGGAATCTGAGGAATGGATTGAAAGGATTAAAAGAATCTTACACTTTTTTAAGATTCCTAAAGACTCTGTGGTATTATTTTATACTTATATGCTTGAATAACCCATAAGGAAGTGATGTTACTCTATCATGATTTCTAAATTATATGAGGACCACATTTGGAACACCTTCAATAAGTTATTCAACCATCAGTTCTACCCTAAAAAAATTTCATATGCCTAAATAATGAGAGTTTGTGACCTTAGAGAAAGGAAATAGATCTATGATGGAGTACTCTACTCATTTTCCTAAGATGGTATATTTATCACCAAATCTTATTACCAATGACAGCCTTAAGGCTGGGAAGATTGAGATGGGGTTAAATCATGATATCTAGTCAAGACTTATTCTCACGTGCTTTCAAACCTGTGCATAGATGGTTGAAAAAGTGGTTATGGTTGAAGAAGACATAACTAGGAAGACTTTTCTTAGTGGATTTTCAGTAACCATAGGGGGAATCTAGTATGTGTCTTCTTGATATAAGAGGAAGTGAGGTGAGCCACACAAGTGCAGTGGTGGTGGTGAAAATAAAAAATCATAACAGAATCATGTGGTCAACATCCAATATAGGATATATGGCCACACTAAGCCTAATTATAGGATAGAATATAGATCATTCCATATATATAGACAATTTGGTCATACCTAGTTCTTTTGTAGAAACATACCATAATTTTGTAGGGTTGGATTCACAATTATCAGTGTCTCTCAGTTCTAGTCTAACATTGTGAAAGGATGTGGGTATTACTCTTATTCTAAAGGGGATACTCAATTAGTGAATAAATAATAAGGAGCTAAGGATGGTCATATTTATTCCGCAAAGTTTTCACCAGAGGAATCTAAATAAGTTTTAAATACTATGAGGTGTAAAGTGTTAACTTTATCTTCTACGGTTCCAACATTGTTTGATATAGATACATCTCACTTGTTCATATCATTTAATTTAATTAATGTGATGAGTTTGCATTCAAATATTATTTTCTTCATAATGGATCTTTCCACTCTCTTGGGAAAGTGGAAGGGTTGATGTTTTAAATGATCAGAGTGTTGGATGATGATTATTGACTCCAAATTCATGTGGGTTTTCTTGGTTATTGATATTTACATCTTAAAACATATCATTATCATAGATTAGATGATCAATTTTAAGTACCATATTAACAATTATCATCATCTAGTTAATTTTAATTATTCCCATGGAGTCCCTCGTGTCTTTTAGGGTGAGTGAGATCCTAGATCAGATAGTGAAGGTATTGTTCTTCATTATATTGGAATGATCTAATTCTAGTTTTTAGAGTTTTTTCTTGACATCATTGACCATAGTTTGAGCGTTCATATTCCTTCAATAGTGATTAATCACCCTAAGGTATTTTCTGATTATTTTTAGGGTTACCACCCTAGAGGTAGGTTGAGTTTACTATTGACCTACTCCCTAGGATGATACGCATTTCCATACCATCTTCTCATATGGAACATAATGATTTTGAGGATTTTAAATTTCATCTTGAAGATCTTGAGGCCAAGGGATTTATTCATCCTAGAATTTCACTTTGGGTTTTTTTAATTCTCTTTATAAAGAAGGATGATAGAATACTCTAACATTTTGTTAATTATTGAAAGCTTAATCAGGTGACTATTAAGAAAAAAATACACTTTTCCTAGGATTAATGATCTATTTGATTATATCATAGGAGAATGATTGTTTTAGAAGATTGACCTATGATCGAGGTACCATTGGTTAATATTCCAAGAATAGAATATACCTAAGATAGTGTTATGAAGATTACATAGTAATTTTTAGTTCCAATTTATACCATTTGGTCTTACTAATGCTCATATGGTATTTATAGAATTTATGAACTAAATTTTTTTATCAGTTCTTGGAATCATTCATGGTTTTATTTATGGATGATATATTTTTGTACACTAAGTTATAATATAAACACATAGATTATTTAGGTATCAACCTTATAATATTGAATGAACATCCTTGTATGGGAAGCTTTCAAAGTGTCAATTTTAGATATAAGAAGTGTTTTTTCTAGGAAATGTGCTATATGAGAGGGGAATATTTGTGGATCTTGAGAATATTAAAGTAGTTATATATTAGAAAAAAACAAAAATGACTTTAAGATCTGAAGCTTCATTATTTTAGTAGGATATTATATATTTTTTATTCATTATTTCTCTAATCTTATATCTATGATGATAGAGTTGACCTGAAAGGGTGTAATTTTTTTTGAAATGGTAACTTCTAGAGATCATTTTATGAGATAAAAGTAATATTTACTTCAACTCCAGTTTTGATTATTCATGAACTAGGATTAAGCTATGATATTTTTTATGATGACTCAAGTACAAGATTATGATACATTCTAATGTAAGGTAATCATATTGTGGTCCATATTTCTCTCAAACTATGTAATAATTAGAATAATTATCCTACCCATTATATTTAGTTGGCTACAGTGATTCCTAATCTTAAGAATTGGTATAAATATATATTTGGTGGGTGGTTTACTATATATTTAGATCACAAGAACCTGAAGTATATTTTCACCCATAGAGAAATTAACTTATGAGAGTGACACTGGAATAAATATTTTTATAATTTTTATTTTGATATTTTCTATACATATATAAAATATAATTTGGTTTTCAACACATTATGTAGGATGTTAATGACTCATGACATGAAGGAATTAGTGGAGGAGTGGTATTTGGTGAGTTTGTTTTCTAATATGAGATTGAAAGTGGAAGAGGCTTATGTGTAGGTGTTATTATCTTTTATTAAATTTGATTAATAATTTTATTATTGGATTTGTCTTGGGAAATAAAAAACATCAATTTTCATCATTCTGGTAAAATCATTTATAGTGGGGAGACCTTGGATGTCTGGTCTCAATCTCCCAATGGTGACTCATGTTTTCGAGGAATATTCAAAATTTTCATATCCTTGAGGTAAGAGTTGATGGATAGTAGAGATAAGTATAGTTGGTTCATGCACCCTAAGAACTATTAATATGTTTCATGTTTTGAGACATTGATATTGGTGCTTGGGGTTGATGTGATTGATTGAATACTTCATATCATGATGCCTTACTTACCAGAAGATTATGGTGGATCACTAGAAATGTGTTGTTTTATTATATCCATTACCCATTCTAGTTTTAAAATGGTATAAGATATCCATATACTTTCTAATTGGAATACCATTGGTACCTTATCGGAATGATTATATTTGGGTGATCATTGATTGCCTCTCAAAATAGGATCATTTCATTCCGATTAAGGTGGAAGAGATCAAGCACATGTATGTCCAAGAGATCATGAAGATCTATATATAGTCTTATATAGTTGTTTCTAATAGGAATCCATGGTTTATATTTAGGTTTTAGAAGGGTTTTAATGATTTAATGGGTACCCAGTTAAAGTTAATCTAAGAATATCACCCTAAAAAATATAGGAAAACTAAGAAAACTATTTAGATTATTGAGGATATTATTTAAGAATACATGCTTAGTTTCATTGGTTTATGGGAAAATAATATTTCTTTGGTAGAGACTACTTGTAAGTATAGTTATTATACCTTGATTAAAATGGCACCCTTTAAAGCATTGTATGGGTATCCATGTAGATATCATTCTTATTGGGAATATTTGGGTGAACATTCCTTGATTGGACCAAGTCTTGTATAAGAGAGAATGGATAAGGTGTAGTTCATCCAGAAGAGGTTAGAGACAGAATAGATTTATTATAAATCCTATGAAATACATTTTCATTGACTACTGGAATTCGAGGTTGGTGATCAGGTTTTTCTTAGAGTTTATTCTCAGCTAGCATATCATCACTTGGGAAAGCGGGGCAAGTTGTCTTTGTGATACATTGGTCCTTTTATGATCATTGAATGACTTGTGAAGGTGGATCATCAGTTGGAATTTCTATATTTCTTAATGCATATTAATTATGTATTTCATGTTTCCCAATTGAGAAGGTATCAACATGACCCTTCCCACATGATTGAATGGGAGGATATTGATTTAGATTCTGACACATTCAGTGGTTAAGAATCCAATTCTTATTATGGATCTCCAGGATAAGGTGATTCATGGTAAAATGATTCCATTGGTCTATGTACTATGGTAGTGCGGGAAGAATATCTATGATATGTGGTAGCATGAAACAATGATGATGTATAAGTGGCCTTATCTCTTTATGGTTCTAGGATCTTGAGCACTTTTCGGGGGTAGAAAAATTTATGGTGGGGATAAGTGTGACTCCCTATAGGTCACAGGTATGTTTAATCTTGGTCTTAGTTTATCTCTTTTGAGGTTATAAATGTTTTAAATAGTTGGGATAAAAAATTTAGATATTTTGGAAAAACATTCCAAGGGCACAGTCTTCACAAGGTTTGTAGTAACAATGTGGTAACCATACGATATGGATCTATCGGTTCTAGTGATGATTTGTATAGTTTGAGCATGGTCTGTCTAACCATTCAGTTATTCCCAAATAACTGTGTGCTTTGGTTTTCAAGTGATATTAGCTACCATAAGATTATCACATGGTTTTTCTTACCATGAATCATAATCTTGTGACCCATAAGGATTTCTTATAAATATAAAATTACCCTAATTCCCATGGTCCATTTTAACACTAATCTCTACCTAATATATCAATATCTTGAACCATCCCCTCAATGATTCCCAATAGAACTCTACCCTTGATTTCATGGTGATTCTTGATTGATTTTGTTGTATCTATTTGAGGTATATTAAAATTCCCTCTTGGTTTCTCCTCTTTTCTATAGATAAATCCTCAATATCTCTTTCCTTTAATTTCTTAAAACCCATAAGGCCTATAATTGTCATATATAGGGTTGGGGTATATAATTTATGATTTCATTTCTATATCTAGGATTTTTAAGACTATATCTCTTTTTTCACATCACTAAATTTTAAGGCCTCAACATTTCCTCCATTGGTGAGGTAGGTGTCTCTCTTCAATGGATTCTTTCTCTTGGAATACTTAAATGTTATTGCAATATCCTTTGGTTTTGGTATATAAAAATGATTGGTTTAATGTTGTTAAGTTATAAATTTAAATCCATGATTCTTAATTTATCTTTGGTGGTGTTGATAAATGTTTCAAAATGGGGTTTTATTTAAAAACTGTTTTTATGAACTTTAAGTGTTTAATGAAATGATAGAAATATAATTTAAAGATATTGGGCTTGGATTATCTTTCATTAAATGGTAGAATTTTGAAATTTTGGAAGACCTTGGGATACATTTTTTTATAGGGACCTAGGATTCACTATGCCGACTAGAGTTTCTTGTATGTCCGGGTATTATAGACTCTATCTTTTAGCCCATTTGTGAATTATTAGTAGAGATTACATGGATGTTTTTCATTTACTTTCCCACTTGTTTTAATATGAATGGATTTCTTGGTTATTTACATTTATTTAATCAAACATTTTTTTCATACATGTTCTTAAGGATTGGGATGGATTTTTTAGAAAAGGAAAACCAAAGGGATATTGTATGAAAATGTGTTTTCCTATGTATTTATTTATTAAATTTATTTTTTTAATGCTAAAACTAACTTATTCATGGTGAAATGATTTTTATAGATTCATGGTGCATCCTAATGGTCATTGAATCACACCCTACATATTCCATTGGTAATATTTAGACTTGGTTTTACAAGAATCAGGTAAGGAGAAGGTTGTTGTGCATCTTGAAGGATCCTCCTAGTTAACATCATCTTTTGGTGGTTTAGGATGGTAGTGATCGATGGTCACATGGAGATAGACTCATGGCTCATGGTTTGTAATGTGTTCTGAACCATTGGTATTTTTTCATGTTATGTCTCATGTTTGTATTTATACTTATGCTTTATAATTTGATTTGTGTTTATATTCATACATATTTCATTTGGTACATGAGACATGTCTTAGCAATATTCAAGGATAAATCATTACCTTTATTTCCTAAATTGATACCCAAGTGATTTTCACCAGCCCATGATGATTAGGACCATGCCTTTGGCCTTGCGATGTGCCATATCTTGTGACGTGTCAAGTCAACCCAGGATGGTTCATTACATTGTACATGTATTTAAGGAGTTACATTCTAGGTATGATAGTTTATTTAGTTTTATTCCACCATTATTTTTGCATGTTCATGAGTTATGAGTTTAAATTTTGATGTAAATTATAGATTATAAAAATTAGGTATTAGAATTATGATATAATTGTGTCCTACCAAGATTAATTAACTGAGGATAGAGGGACTTTGGGTTAGATTTCTCACTGTCATGGTAGCTTTGGATATGTCTAGAAAATTAGGGGTCAGATACTTGTCACTTGATTCTTACACTTATGAAAATTATTAATTTATTATTATTTTAATACTTTACGTGAAATTATTTCTTGTACTTAATTCATATGATGAGTTTGGATATGTTTACATATAGTTTGATTTTAATTTTTGATTGTAACATAATATATGAATTATGTAAAGAGTTTCACATCAATATGGTTTAAATATATTGATTTGGTGGAAAGAATAGGGATTACAAACTAAATCATTAGAAGCATATATGTAAATTGTTTACAAGATATGAGATGGTTAGATACCTAAAACCCCTTAAAATATTAATTGTTTTATTCATTCCAAAGGGACACTTTTCAAGACCTTGATCATCCAAATGAGTAGGTTTATACCAAAACAAGGTGACCATATATTATCTTATAAAATTAAATAAAGTTATGGGTAACCCTAAGAGTTAGGTTTATGTATTTAGAATAAGATTTGGGTTACACTTAGATAGGAAATACTAAAAATTAGAATATTAGAGGAATAGATTTTATATTATCCATATGATGGATTAGGATAATAATCATCCTATAAATTATACAAAAATAATATATGATGTTATTGACATGATTATCTACTATATATAGTCATGGATTATGATATGATCTTATTTGGGATAAGTTATCATCAAATATAGATCTTCTACTACTAATGGATATGATGGATTTAAAATAGGCCATCATTTTAGTGGGATGAATTTCAATAAAATACCTTATTAAATGAATTTAAAACATGATACTCATCTTATAGAAACATTTATTATAGATAAAATGGAATAATCATCATATAAAATGACTTTGATATCAATATTATAAAAGGATAAAATTTAGGGAATCAAAATATTAGACAAATATAGACACTTAATTATTGTTCTTAAGCAAAAAAAAAAGAAAACTTTATGTGTTATAGAAAATTATTCTAGACTAACTAACTATTGAATTTATTTAATAAGGAAACCTAGATTCATTTGAGAAGAATATAAGGATTCACTTTCATTTTTAATAGAATTAGATAAAAAAATAACCTTGGGAACTTTAGTCTCCACTTGTGTGATTAATATGATTTTATATGTTAATGATTTAATGTGATTGGATGTTTCTATTAAGGCTCTGGATATAGAATTAATTTTGTAATTATCATTGGAAATTTCCCTAAAATAATAATTAATTTTAAAAAATATTTACCCAACATTATAAGATTTTTTAGGATAGATGAATTGGGCATGATATGTATAGGTTTTAGAATTGTATTGACAATATAAATGGGTAAATGTTTAATTCAAAAAAGAATATTGGACAGCCAAATTATCATCCTAAGTCATTCAAACCTAAAGAAGGTGTCAGTAAAGAGGATTAGTTTTCCATTGGATGAATTTATTGAAAATATCTAAATGAGTTTATAAAATTTTTGGGTGAGTCCGCACCAAGTCTTATAGAATAAATTATTTAATTTTAAAGGGTAAATGATACAAAATGCATATTTTAAAAATGTTAAAATACATAGGAATTCAAAATCAAGGTAAGGATTTATGGATATTATATTTTTTATTCAAATGATGATAAAAAGTGTTTCTACATAAAATAATTAAATATAGAGTATTATTTTAAGTCTCAAATGAATCTAATTAAAGGATGTGTATTTTTATCTTATTTTTATTAAGTGATAAGTGAAATTGTTTTTAAACAAAGTGTTTTTATAAGAAATATGATATGATGGTTTTCAATACACATGGTTAATGATTCGTCAAATTATTTAACATGCTTTAAAATAAGATAAGGATAAAAAATATTTTTATTGAAGATAAAATATTTTATCTAAGATGTTTGTTAAAATATGATGTAAAGAGTTTTTACCACCTAATAATGTAATATTTTATTAAATAAAATATTCTTTTTAGAATATTTTTTCAAACACTTAAAATACCATATAATATATTGATATTAATAGTTTATTTGTTAAGAGTTCTCACTATAGTAAATAAGTGTTATTTATTAAACATAAAGGAGCGTGTGTATCTTAGAATTATATTGTAGAGAGAATATAGCTTCTAAAACTCTAGTGGGAGTATATTTAAACTCAAAGGAGTTCAAAGTGTAATAAATAAAATATTATCAATTATCCTTGGTCCGAAGGCCTTAAAAGAGTTTCATTTAATTACCAAATAATATTAAAGAAATTTTTTAATGGAAAAGTTACAAGATGATTAAAATGAACTTAGAAAGTTTTTTAAGTAGACAACAGAAGTTATTAACAATGTAAAATTTTTTGGTGTGAAGTAAAGGAGTTTGAAAACTATATGAAAAGAGTTAGAAATTATAAATATGATACCTAAGTCTTTATTTTATTCAAATAAAATTTCTCTATATATGTTACTCACTAAAGGATATTGGTGGTAGGTTTTATTAGATGGTTACATAGAGATATAGTAGGAATTATATAGAGATATAATAATTTTAACAAAACCCTAAAAGTGAAACAAACACAAGGATTCTCTGGTAGTCTATTATGTGGGATTTTATTAGGCAATCATTTATGTATGGTTTTGTAAGTATTCTTAAAAGTGTTTAATAATACAAAATATATCATTTTATACGAAATTAACTCTCCACTTTATCATTTTTTAATATTGGATGTATATATTCATGAAGTTAAATGTTAATTGAACTATCAAAGTACAACTTTGAGTTATCCCTAATTAATATTCATCATGGAGTATTATAGGTTGTCATGAAATGTTAATATTAGTCTAGGTAAGATTTTTCAAAAAGATATGAAATATTCTCATGAAACAAAATAGGATTTTTATGTGTTAGAGGACCCTCCAAGTATACAACATGGAGTGTCATAAATTATGACTTCAGTATACTATGGGTGAATATTTCATATTTTATCTTTATACTTGTGATTAAAAAGATACATGGCATGAGAGAATCTATAATTTTTCAACATTATTATGTTATCCATTGGGGTGAGCTAATTAGTCTGACGCATGTAGAATTTGTATAACATCCCTGATCCGATTAGCCACCTGAATAGTGTTATAGAGTTAGGTTCCACTGGCCGTATTCACACTTCCCCAAATGTCAAAGGCTTCTGACTAGTAGTGAGTGTGTAAGAGGGTAATGTGGGGAGGGTATACCCTTAAGAAAAGATATAATAATGGTCTGAGTACATATATATATATATAACATGAAACAAAATTTTAAAGATACATTAGACTTGAACCAGGCCCACCAATGGTGGAATCACAATCAATTCTAAGCAATAGCATAAGAAATAATAGACAGAACCAATAGAAAATAAATATACATCCAAGCATACCACTTATAGTAGTTTAAAACAAAGCATGCATACATATTAGGTTATACAAATCAATATCCAGATGGGGTCACCAATTGTAGACCACTGTACACATACACATGTATCAAAATCATGCTAAAAATGAAAAGGTGAAACTAAAATGGAAACTACAACTAAGGAAAGACCTCAAAGTTCCATTCCATAATCCTATGACAACTCAATTAGGATCCAACTCCTGAGCCTAAACCCTTACCTATAAGCAAAATCATAAAGTCTACACACATCCCAAAGGGCCTCTATAGGGTGTGAGAATGAGTCTCAGTATGATACCACCAAAGTTTTCATACCCAACATAAGTGTTTATGTAGGTTTTAATTATAATAAAAGAAAATAAACACATGTTTAAAGTAAACACAGGCTTCTCTAGTTCTCAACAACCACCTGGAATCCATCACCTACCTCATCCAACACTGGAATCACTAAAGGGGATAGGATCCCTAGTCCATAGCCCAAGGTATCACCTAATGTAATACAACCCATGTGAACCCCGAGGAACCACATAAAAATAAGCAACCTGGAACCTCATGCATCCTGACACCTCATGTCTCAAATAAATCACTGACATCCCGAAGGCACGCCCAAGAAAAAGTAACCAGTCCCTCAGACCCCTGCTCAAAATCATCCATTGAGTTGAAACCTAATGATTATAGGCATAGTGATATCTATCCTAAAATATAATCATTTTCAGCTCATAGCACGATGTCCCAAGGAATAAAAATCTATGTACTCCTAAGTAGTTTGGGCCTAACAGACTCAATATGATGAGCCTCATCCCCCAAACTGATAGCCTCAACATTATCAACCAAAGGCTTCTCACCTTCCTCAAGGATTTCTATGGAAATCACTCCCAACACAATTACATAAGCCACACTACCAAGAGACTATACCCACACAAGTGATCAAAACCACCTCATCACTAATTCAACCTTTGTG
Source organism: Viscum album (assembly GCA_963277665.1). Lineage (NCBI taxonomy): Eukaryota > Viridiplantae > Streptophyta > Magnoliopsida > Santalales > Viscaceae > Viscum > Viscum album. Next base: position 2,040,569,097 of record OY728142.1, on the reverse strand, counting down.
CACATAGCTCCAATTAGTGATTTGGCCATCATGGGTGAGCAGCAATCACTAAATAGTACCTAATCTATATACAACCTATACCTCATGCCCTAGTGACCGTGTTACTCAAATCTGATGTTCTTACCATAAAATATAATGGTATATTCTCTTGAAATAATGGAATCACTAACTCAACCAGATATCGATATTCCCAATTGGTGATCACATCACCCAAGTATATCTGGTCGAGCCCAACTAGACAATAATGCCACCTCAATCCCAATGGCCACACCATCCTAATATCCTAAGCCGAGACCACCATAATCCCATGATTAAAATCACATGAAATTAATGAATTTCATATATATATATATATATTTAAATTCAATTCACATTCAATAATCAATTAAATTTAATATGATTGAATTAGACAATTTAAATAAACATAAATATTTTATTTTATTTTATTGACTAACTTAATTTCAAATAATCAATTTGATTTAAAGAAAACAAAGTAAATTAGACTAAACATACCACCAAGTTTAACTACCCAAGTGGTCAATAGCCTCTAACCTGGCCTCACACAAGAGAACAATGTTTGGGCATGCCTAACATCATCCCATAAGGTTATAAAGACAATTTAACATCCAGCAATAGGGTATCCCTCAAATACCCAACGGCATGCTAAAATTCACACCTATAAATGGAACACAAAAACATAAATAAAGGTATGAACCACCTAATTTATAGTTATATATGTAGGCATGTTCGGTATTAGCCCCTAACTCAAAGTGGTTTGGAAGTACTAAGATTTTTTTTCAAACGCCCTGAAAATAGGGAAAATAGATCAAATGGATTTAGTGCTCCGTGAGGCATGAGAAAAGAGAATAAGAGGCATGGTTGTGATAATAATTACCAATATGGTTCTATCATGCCTAATAGATCTAAAATCATAGCACCAGTGAAGGAGGTGGATCAAAATAAATATGAAGAATAAAAGAGACATTCCCCCAATTGTAAACATGATTTAGAGGAGAAAAGAGAGAGAAAACTAAATATAGAGAATGGAAAATCATAATTTTTCCTCTTTAAATGGTCATGAGGTTAGATCACATGGTTTTCTAAATCACGTGAAAACCATATGGGCAACAGTATATGGGTACTGGATTAGTGGCACTAATCGTGTGGCTTTACACATAGTTTTCCATCACTATGTGAAAACCATGTAAAATCCCTCTATAAAAACTGCAGATCTGGCCAAATAGACATACACCTTTCCATTCTCAGTTTTCCAAACCATGATTCATGAAAAAATAGGGTGCACAGTTAGCTGGAAGAGGCCACATGGATTTCCTCAAACTATGCACCTTGACCTGCAACTCCTAAAATAGGGTCTTCAGGCCTCTGACGCACCTAAAACCCTTCTGAACACTTGAGGCATTGGGTAAACCCCTAAACCCATCAAAAATAAGGATACAAGGTTGAATGAAAACTTGTAATTGAGTTCTGATGTTTTAAATAGAAAAAGGAATACCCACTAATTCAAAAATTCAAAACGGTATAGGTTTTCAACCAGATTCAAAATCCTGGGACATTACAGTCTCCCCAACTTAACATAACTTATCCCAAAGATATAAAACAAAACCCAAAGATGGTACTGAGCATACCCATCCCAATAAAAATAACCAATACTATCCCAGTCAAAAGGGCACATGCTAACTATCTCAAGGGGGTCTCCACCTAAAGAGTGACAACCCCCAGTCGTAACCTAACCTAAAAATAAAATCAAAAAAATGGTTCATGAACCAATTCCTGGACTTAAAAGTACTAACTTGGTACATCTTCACTCCTTTAATTCATCAGGTTCTCCCATGTCATACCATACACCAATTATCATCATGCACCACATCAGTTCCCACCTCATACCCATGTCACACATGGCACCATCAATGTTTTGTATCTCAAAAGATGCTCAAAACAGTTTGGGTTCCTTGAACCTCAATCAATTTCCACATCTAATGATGCACATATTCCAACGCATCTCAATAAACATGAATCCAATTATGCTCAAATGTAAACCTAGTGCCACACACCTCATATATATATATATCAACTACCCGATTTGGTGCCAACCTACTAACTTTCATCTAGTCGGTCCATATATATAACCTATGCACCTTGTGCACTCAAAATGGACATGCCTAAAAGGATATACCAAAAGAAAACAAAATTATGGCTACACCCATGCAATACCTCTGACCATTTTTGGATCACCAACATGATCATCCTCTAGCAACTCCATTGTATACACCTGGACTAAAGCCCAACTTCCTAAAGCCTAACCTCTATGTGGTTCTATACCAGCCACTAATTATTGAGCCCAATGTTGGGTCCTGCTTTATTTTTCATGTACTCTGCATGCATCTGAATCTTGACTACCCTCACCTGGTACCGATCTAAGTCCAATCTCAGACACCTGAGTCTTCCTTGGTCCTTCACTGCCAGTTGTCCAAGAAGACTTCCTACATAACTTCCTAAAATTCCTATCCTACTTACATGCCCATAACTCCTTTAGAGGCCACTCACACTAAGTCCATACATTCCCTGTCTTCCAATACTAAAACAAAACTATCGATGACCCACTCTGAGGTATTCTTCACGAGTCTTTGGCCTGACTTACCTACTAGAACTCATACTAGCCTCACTTTCTACTATATTAAGAATTGCCTCTAAAATCACTTAGAGTTTCTTTCTAGATCAAGTAATACCTATCCATCAGGTTTCCCATGGCTATGAGTGCTTGGTTCACCACCTATGAGAATGAGGCCAACCTAAATATATTTACCTACATCTAAATGGCATGTTGTAAGACAGCCTCAAATCACATCACTATTGAGGTTTAATTGCACACTGTGTCTGGTAAAAATAAAGAAAATTTAGTGAACATCGATGAATAGTACATTTTGTACATGTCACATTACTGAAGGTTGAAGAACTCATGAGCCCTTTTCACACTCAATGTCTCTAGGAAAAAGTTCTTGAAGAACCTAGCCTCAAAATCCTTTCAAACCAGCCCCTCATGTCTGCCTGCCTACTTCTTCACATCCCACTAGTGCTTATCCAGTCCTTTAAGCATATACATTTCCAATTTCACCATCCACCCTAGAGGAATATCAATCTTCTTAAAGATCATATAAAATTATTTGATCCACTTCCCAGCTACCTGCTGACCACACTCACCTTTAAAAAGTGGCGGGTGATGTGACTAGAACTCCTGAGTAAGATATTCCATTGAATGATCTACTCCTCGAGCTCCCCTTTTGATACCCTGGATAACCCATACCATGATCGTTCTGAGCTGGTCATCCAACCACATCCCATATTCTATCAAGTATGGTGGTTTCCCTGCCAGAACTGGAACCAGAATCTAATCATGTACATATGCTCATACTTGTGGCTCATGCTCTACCTGACCCTCTAGGGAATCAACATGGTCATGCTCCTATAGAACCAATTCATCATGTTCCTAACAATCCATCTGAGTCATGTAGGAGGAACCTGTTGAATAACATAAACATGGTCAGAGATCTCAATAATATACATATAAATATCATAGATAAGGAAAGAAATAATAGGAAGTGTGTACTCACTAACCTTACCCTTCCCCACTTTAATCAGGTCATAATATATTCTAACCTCATGGACTCCTTACCCGCCCATCTCAGAGAAAATTATCAAGCATACCATAGGCCATGCCCAACCCAACAATAGCATCACCTCAAACTGATGACCTCATCACCCAACCTAGTGATCAACATCACCCCATTTCACTATCTCAGCATTCTCCTATAATATTCCAGCCCATTTCACATATCACATGAAATTTATATTTATACCACATATAATGTCACATTATACAATGAAATTTCATATCTCATGAACTACTATATGTAAATAGAAAATTTCATAATAAATTTTCATAGGATCATGATTTAAATAATTAAAAAATCCTACCATGTGCTTAAACAACAACTTAAACAAGCATACAATCACCCCTTATCATACCGAGCCAAGGGTCTCATTCTCATTCCTTATTATACCAGGCCATGGATCACAAATCATAAAAATTCACAATTAACATTTCAAATAAGTAACTCTAGGTGGAAGTAAATCTAACTATAAAATGATCAAAACATAACATTAATTCCCACCAATGGTGACTTGGTTCATCCCTCATACATGGGGCTACATGAACCCAATCATGGGTTCTAAACCTAATTCCAACTACATCTTAATCTCTAATCTACCATATCCTAAACTTTAAGACCAACAGGAAAAAAATAGTCTTGATCTCATTAGTATCCATCCTAGCACTACTACTAAATCCCAGCCAATAACTAATATGATACCACTTGTATCATCCCTAACCTGATTATCTACCCAAACAGTGCTATCGGGATGGGTTCCACTGGCCTTAGGTGCACCTCCCCAAATTCTAAAGGCTTCCAACTAGTAGTGAGGGTGTAAGAGGGTAAAGTGGGGAGTCTATACACTCAAAGATTTCTATAATAATGGTTTGAGTACATATATATAACATGCGGTGGAAATTTAAATACTAAGAATACTTGAACCAGACCCGAAAATAGAGGAAGAATAATCAATTATAGGCAATAGCAGAAGCAATAATAAATAGAAGTAGCAGAAAATAAATAAACATGACACCATACCACTTGTATAAATTTAAAATAAATCATTCATACATATCAGGTCATGCATATCAATATCCATATGGGGTCACTAATGGCCGACCACATTAAATATACACATATATCAAAATATTACTAAAACTGAAAAGGTGAAACTAAAATGGAAATTCCAACTAAGGAAAGACCTCAAAGTCCCATGCTAACATCCCTTTCCAACTCAACTAGGACCCAACTCTTAAGCTCAAAACCTGACTTTTATGCAAAATAATAAAGTCTAAATGTGTCCTAAATGTCCCATGTAGGGTGTGAGAATGAGTCTCGGTAGGATACCACCCAAGTGTACATACCCAAAAAAAGTGTTTAAGCAGGTGTGAATTATAATAAAAATCAAATAATCACATACATAAAGTAAACACGGTCTTCCCTAGTACTAAACAGCCACCAGGAAGCTATCACCTGCCTCATCCAATGTTAGAATCACTAAATAGGAGAGGATAATTGGCCCATTTCCAAGGTATACCCTTATTCCATACAGACCAGGTGATCCCTCAGGTTCCACCTCAAAATAAGAAACAAGTCACCTCATGCCTCCATACACCTTGTGTCTTAGACAAATAACTAACGTCCTAAAGGCATGCCCAAGTAAAAGTAAATGATCCCTTGAACACCACCTCAAAATCACACATTGGGTTGAAGCCCGACATCCAGAGACACAGTGATATTTTTCCTCAAATAAAATCATTGGTGGAACATAGCACTACATCCTGAAGAAAAACGTTATACATCCTCCCATGATTTCCAATCCTAATGGTCTCAATATGGAGAGCCTCATACCCCCAACTAATAGCCTCAACACTATCAAATGAAGGATCCTCACCTTCCCAATAGATTTATATGGAAATCACCCATAACACAATTACCTAATCTGTACTACTAGGGGCCTATACCCACATGATTAGTCAAAACCACCTCATCATTGAGTCAGCATTTGTGTACATGACTCCAATCGGTGATTTTGACATCATGGGTGAGTGAAAATCACCAAATAGTACCTAATCCACATCCAACCAGAACTTCATGCCCCTATGACAATGTCATTCAAATCCAATGGACTTTTTATCCAATATCACGGGTCATTACCTCAACCTAACATCCTATCCACCCCAACCTGACGTCCATGATGCCCGACTGGTGATCACATCACCCAATTATCCCAGGCCAAGCCCAACCAAAAAACTATGCCACCTAAATCTCGATGTCCATTCCATCCCAATATCCTGAGCTAAGCCTACCATGATCTGACAGATCACATCACATGCAATTCAATCATTTCATATATATATATTTCAAATAAATTAACTTTCAATAATAAATTCAATTTAATATGATTGAATTGGAAAATTTAAATAAGCATAACAATTCAATTCAATTGAATAGACTAACTCCATTCAAAATAATCCATTCAATTTAAATAAAACAAAGAAACTTAGACTAAACAGCCCAACTGGATTAAATTCCCAAGTGGTCAACGACCTCTAACCTAGCCTCACACTAGCAAACAAGGTTTGGGAATTCCTAACAGCATCCCATAAGTTCATACAGTAAATTTAATGTCAATCAATAGGGACTCACTCAACTAACCAATGGTGTACTAAAATATTCACCCCCAATTTGATAAAAAAACACAAATAACAGTATACATTTCTTACCTTGGAGTCATAGACATTGGAGTTTACATTATTGGCCTCTAACTCAAAGAGATTTGGGAGAAATCATAGTTTTTTTCAAACACCCTAAAAATAGAGTAAAATGGGTCAAACAAATTTAGTTCTCCATGGGGAGAAAGAAAAGAGAAGAAGAGGCATGGGGGTGATAATCCTTACTGATACATTTTTATCTCACCTAAAAAATCTAAAAACAGAGCACTGATAAAGGATGTGGTTCAAAATGATGAGGAGGAAGAAAAGAGGTGTGCCCTAGTTGTACGTGTGATTTAGAGGATAAAAGAGGGATATAAACTAAATATAGAGGAGGTAAAACATAATTTTTTCTATTTAAAGTGTCTCATGGTTAGATCGCATAGTTTTCCAAACCATGCACAAACCTTTCAGGCTATAGTGTATGGATACTACCTAAGTGTCACTACTCATGTGGCTTGCCGCACAGTTTTCATCAACTGTGCGCAAACTGTGCGGATGACCATTATAAAAACTGTAGATTTGGATTTGCATCCATGCACCTTGCCCTGTACAGTTTTCAAAACCATGTTCAAGGCAAAAAAAGGGTTCACAGTTAGTCATAAGAGACCACGCTATTTTCCTTAAACTGTGCACCTTGACCTATAACTCCCAAAATAGGGTCTTCAAGCCACTGATGATCCCAAAACCCTTATGAACACCTGAGGATTTGTCTAAACCATTAAACCCATCAAAAATAATAATATAGGGTTGATGAAACCTTTTAATTGAGTTTTGAATCTTGAAAGAGAAATGGGAATACCCACTAATTCAAAAATTCAAAACAAGAGAGGTTTTCGACCCGATTCAAAAACTCGAGGCGTTACAATTTGGGCCCTCTATTGAGGTAGATAGAGGAAGTGTATTATTATGCCTAGATAAGGTAAATTATATGGTATTATATATTTGGATAAGGAGAAAAATATATGCTCGTCCACTTTTTTAAATTTCATGTGATGTGTCCATCCAATTCTTCAAACATTACTCGGAGAATCAAGAACGTGTGAGTAGGTTATATGGGATTGACATGCTTTGTGTCCCATGGTCACTCAATGTCTTAGGAAAAGGGATTTCATGACTATAAATACTTATATATGATAAAAATAGTGGATAGTAGTTTAAGTATACATGTATTTGATAGAGATCACACCATATCCTTTTATATATTGAGTAGCAATGATGATTTTCTAGATTTTTTTATTTGCTTATAATTATATATTATGGAAATAATAATCATTTTCAGTGCTAGAAAGGATCTCGGGGTCACACTATGTGGTTGTGTGAATTATGATTAATTTTTTTATAAAGTATTTATATAAGACTTTGAGAGCTAACATAAAAATGTTTTGGAGAATATATAAATGATGTTTTGGATGAATTTTCACAAGTAGTTGCATATGATGTAACATTTAGTGAAAATGAATGATAACTTTTCCAAAAAACTAATTTTGAAAGATATCCAAAAGGATTTTTATATATGGTTTCATAATTTATTACATATGATGTAACATAAAAAAAGTTATCTAAAGGAACCACCATGGTGTGGTGGTTTAGATTGCATCATGGTCTATGTTGGGATACACCACAACATGTAAAGTGTCACCATATCATGGTAAAGTGCATGGAAGTTTTATTTTTTATATGAAAATGCATTGTTTGACTACTTTATCCTACTCCAATATTTCATTATAAGTTTTACTATCAAATGATGATAATATAATAGAGTTTTACTATCCAAATAAATATTTAAATGTTAAAAAATTATCATAAAGTAAATCCAAGAGTTACAAATATTTTAACTCAAGAAATTTTTATGAAAAACTTCATTTAATATAGTTAAGAATTTAGAATCCTAATGGTATTCTGTTATGAAAATATTAGTTTTCTCATAGTTTTTTATGAAAATTTATTCTAAATCATCTGAATGCTATATAATAGACTCAAATAAAAATCTCACTTTCACTCCCTCTATTTATCTTTAAACAATGTTCTATAAAACTATGAGGAAGAAAGAATCCTTCCCATGAAATGGTAAATTCATCTAGCCCATGGATACCCTAGGAGGAAGGATCCTATTTGATTCTTCTCAATGATCACTAACAAGATCATAGAAAGGTCTTGAATAGATTTGGGATCAATAGATAAATAAGGTATACCAATATTTATTTATTTATGTTATGTCACATATAGAACATATTATGTGAATAATGCTTTCATGTTCTGTTTTTTAAACATATTGTTTTATATTTATTTATTATACACAATATTTTATTTTTTGTTCATAATTTCAAATTTATATATTATTCTTCTTACTATATTTTTAATTTTATAATTTATTTGATGAATGTGAATTTTCTATGCGAAACGTATAACATATTTTTCATGTTTTATGGTTATTTTGTAATCGATGTTTTCCAAATGTCACACGTGATGTGTTATATGTTTTTATTATATTTATTTGAATATTAAATATAAAGTGGGTTCCATGTGCCCATTTTAAGTGGATTCATAAGATGGATAAAAAGGTGGATAGACTGATGAGGTGAATTTAAAAGAGTAGTCTCACATAAAAAGTGTGATTGAAATTTCAAGGATTATCCTTTATAAATAAGGGTATTGAGAATTTTAATTTTCATAAAATATATATTTAGTAAATTCTTTTTAAAAATATTTAAAATATATATATTTAGTAAAAAATATATTATATATATATATATATATATCAAAAAAATTAAAATAAATCTTAAAATGTGGGATAGTTGGATTATTGATTTATCAAAAATCAACCAATTTTGAAACATTTTTAAATGTATTTTTTTTTATTGTTTTAATGAAACAAAAAATAATTTCAATGAATCTCCATGATTTATTATATTTATTATCTTTTATATATGAGGTTTACTAGACCAATTATTGGTACTTAAAAATCATACTCACCCATTTTCTATCATTAATCTAAGAGATTGATCAGATATTATTTGGGTAAGATCTTTATTATTATTATCCATCAATCTCTATTCTTTTGAATCATCCTCTAGGGGCACTTTTGTTGAGACCATATAATAAACTAGTGGGGTCAATTGAACCCTTTTGAATATTGAATTCATTCATTCTTTTAATTTTTTGATTAAATCATATTTGAATCTTCTACTTTCAAATTACAATAATCAAAATAGTTTAATAAAGTTTTTATATATGAAGATGGATTCTGATTCAGTTAAGTTAATGAATCAAGATGTTAGAAAACTTGATAAGTTTGACAGAAAAAAATTATCATGGTGGAAATATAAGATAAAATTACTACTCACCAGTATAAAGATTTTATATATATTAGAATCCAATATTACACCTATTCCTAAAGAACAAACTCTAAATATCAATGGTACTACAGTTGATATAATGGTGGTTGAACAAATCAATCCATGAAAAAGAAACATGAAGATGATGAGGTACTATGTCATGAACATATCCTCAATAATTTTTTGAATTTTCTTTATGATTATTTTAAATAATTGAAGGATGTATGAGAAATTTAGGATACACTCGAGTTTAATTACAAATCCAAGGAGGAAGTTACAAATAAATATTTTATTAAAAAATGTCTTAATTTAAAGATAGATGGTATGAAACATCCTGATATTTTATGAAACATATTCTTTAAAATTAATTTAAATTATTTAATATATTTAGTTGCATGAATTACATATTTTATCTTTCTTCACATGCAACCTAATCTTAATTTTCATTGCACACAACATCGATTCCCATTGGAGACTTATGTTACACACAAGTCTTAGTCTTAACAGACAATAATATGCTATTAATATTATTTATTTAACATAATAGTTATCACCTAGTCATTGGAGTGGTGGGAATGAATATGATTCACTACATTATGAAATCATAGTTTACACATGATTATAAAATGAATTCATTGGTTAACAAATAATTATAAGTGAAAATAAACACTAATTGAATATAAAGGATGTGTTTTTAGGAAAAAAAGTATTCTTATAACCAGAATGGATTTAATCTTAATAAATTAAATTAATCACAATTATTTAAATACATTAATGAAATTTATATTTTATATATTTAATAAAAAAATTAAATTCATCCAATAAGTTTTATAGGGTGAAGATAAGAATAAATCTAATTTTAATCATAAAAAACTTTATATTTTTAAAAGGCAGTTTTACGGCCTTTTAATTGTGCACCTATTTTAAATATAATTTTTTAAATATTTATAATTTTTATTTTAAAAAATAAAATAATTTTTGAAATAATAATATAAAATTTTAATTTGGGTTAATTTTTGGTATTTTTCTGTGAACTTTCAGATTTTGAATGAATAGTGAATGAGACCGAATTTTAATCGAATACTGCTTTTCTTCTAAATAATTTATATTGTTAAATTATATTTTAAAATGGTTTTAAAGTATAATTAGATAAATTTTATATAATTTTATATAATTTAGTTAATTTTAATCATTTTAAATGTAATTTTAGATATAAAAACTCAGCAAACTTTTGAACATTTTCACTTTAAAAAACCCACTTTGTCTTCCTGTCTGCAGGATTTATTTTAAATTAATTTATACCACTTATGTGATTTTAATTTGGAAAAATGGATTCTATGTTTTTAATAATAATAATTTATAATAATTTAAATCTAGTTTATTACCAAAAATATTAGTGAAAGTGATTGAAATTAATTACAATGATTAAGATGAAAATGGGATTACTTAGGGGTTAAACTTTAATCTTAAGGGGGAAATGACCTAGAAACTTGACCAGTACTCATTTTATGGAAATTATTCGACCATATAAACTATTTTATATAATTGGTATCATTATTTGAGTCACATGATGTAATGGATACCTCTCAATTGTGTTTACCTGTTTATATTTACAAGAATGTCACTCCCCCTCCACATTAAAAAGGCACTCATCCCCTTCACTTATTCATACTTATAAATCCAATGTGTATCATAAAAAACCTGACCAATTAATCTATAAATATACCAACACTCACCATATATTCCTCAATTTTGGTAAAAATAAATCCATGTAGGTACTTTGGTGTAAACTAAAATGAGTTACCTAAAAAAGAGGTAACATGTTTCAACAATCACTCTTATTTTATTTCTTTCTCAACCACTTAAATTATTATTATTCCATGATTATATAAAATAAAAATAATACTAAGTATACTAATATTTTTTATGTTAATTTTTTTACTTATACCTACACACACTTCCATCAAATGGGTAATGAACTTGTTGTTCCTGTGTACGGAGAACTACTGCCTCATGAAAGGATGTCATTAATTTTTCCTTCACCACCTATCATGGTTGGGAATTATGATGGAAAAACTTTTTTTATATTATATATATTATATTTTGGTTTTATAAATACTTATTTAATTTTTATATAATACATACCTTCATTCTTTTGTAAATACGATAACATCGTTTGTGGATGTGTGGACTATCACCTCCTCAAAGTTATTTGACACGTTCATACATTTCATGGAATGTATTAAGGATGGGTTTAATTAAAAATATGTTACATTAATAAAATATATATTATAATAATGAAATAATTACCTTTCTATAAATATAATATATCATTTTGCTTATTACCCTTTCACACACTGAAAAGGTGATAACGTCATTTATGGATGTGTGGGCTACCGCCTCCTCGACACGATGTGATTCCTTTTAAATCACAATAATTATATATATATATAAGTATATGTCATTAAATAATATGGTATTTATGATATAATTATCATTATTTAAAGATAAATTTTACTTTCCTTCTTTTTATAATGATCATTGAAAAAATGGGAACGTTACTCATGCGTACATATGGTCTACCATCTCCATGATTGTAAAAGTGATTCATTTTTCATAACCATTATTCATGCTTGGTTTTAAAAGTATAATTTATATATAAATATTATATTCATTTAATTATTATTATTTTGTAGATGCTTTAAATAATGACCTCATTGACCATACTCAACCTATCAAAGTCAATTTGGGCGCATAAGCTGAATATGGTCAAAACATCCAACATAAACATTATTGATTAAGTAATTGCATGAAACTTATTTATAAGTGAAAAAAATTAATAATTAACTTGGAAAATTTTAAGAAGAAATTAAATAATTAAAATATGTTTATTATTTAGGATTATATATTACAATCATGACAAATCAAACTCAATGTAAGGTGTTTTGTCTCAATTTATAGTCTATTGAGACTTATTTGTTATAATGTGCATAGTTATTTAATATGGTGTATCTAATATCATGTGACTTTTTATATCATGATTTTAATTTATTTAATGATATTCAATGTTTCAATTGATTTTATTCTTTCATAGATATCATGATTCAAAAGTTACTCAATAGTAAGGGATTCTCATCTCACTTTTTACATCTATAAGATAAATGTCATATTCACCGCTTAATTATTTTGTGTTTTGTATATACTAGACATTTTGATATATTATAACATTAATTATTTTACATTAATTTTTTATAAATGTTTCATTTTATGATTATTAGTTTTTGGGATTTCTGATTCAGATGTTACCATAGATGAAAGGAATTTCTTAACTTAATTTCCATTTATTGGATTAAACTTCTATGTCATTGGTTATGTTATTCCAAGAACATCTATGAAATTACCTATGGTTGTATTATTATATATTTATAATTTTATTTTATGGATTTACAATTGTCACACATAATTATTTCATTGATTTATTTTCACTCTAATTATATGATCTTTGTAAGGGTTTTTCTCATCTCACTTTCATTTTTGTGAGATATATTACATATTCACAACTTATTTTTCTTATGTGGTGTATATACTACCCATTAATGTATTTTATGATTATTATACTCAAATTAATGGGGTTTTACATATCCTTTTTATGATATCCCTTTCATGGGGTTTACAACTTCAAAGTTTCCAAAGTGGTAATGGATTGTTTTTCACACTTTACCTTCTTTAAGACATTTTTTATGATTTACACCTATATTATTCTATAAGGTGTATGTAAAATTCTATTGACATGATATATCATTAATTACTTATTCTCATGATATTATAAGTTTCATTTAATGTTATTCTATTCATGGGTTTAATGATTCAAATGTTTCAAAGTGGTATGGGACACTTTGGAATGTTTGAAGATTATTTTCCTCAAGAATGATTTTAATAATATTTTAATGGTATTTCCCTTCATAAACATAAAAAAACCTTGTTGTTACTTATGATACATTGGGGATAATATTTATTTATACCATAATAATTATTTCTTTGGATGGATTATGAGTATTTAAAATAGATTTTTTTGAAACCCATTTCTTTTCCATGGGTTAATCTTGTTTTCAAAGAGATTGTTTTGAAACCCATTTTGTTTCCACAGGTAAACCATGTTTCAAAGATATTTCTGTGGAACCCATTTACTTTATACATGTTAATCATATTCTGAAAATAATAAATTTTATTTCAATTAGTTTTGATGAATTCTATAAATATTTGGTTCTTGGACATTGTAAATGACGGGTGTGCTCGGATAGCATCGAGTGATCACATTACAGCATATACAATGGGTGTGCCTAGATAGCACTTTGACGCATTGTGAAATGATTATTTTCCCAATATAATTATATTTTAGGTCATACATATGGTTATTATAATTTTTATAGGTTTATTAAGGGTTCTATAATGGTTCAATAAGATGATGTTCCAATATACCAATATGTTTTCCTTATGCTTTCTATAGGTTTATAATGTTTCTAATGATTGAGATTGATATCACATGGCTCATGATTATAGATTCTAATGAATCTTTTTTTAATTTTTTCATATTTGATGGTCCATGTATTGATGGATATGAGTTTTATTATGATTTTCTCATGTACTTTGATTATATCATCATACCCTTATGCACTCTTATTCCCATTGATGATATTTAATTGTTAATGCTTATGTTTACCCTTACTGAGCATTAACTCTCAACCTTATTATGTTTCCTTTTCTCTAGGTTTTAAAGAATTTTTTTAATGATTTATTTCTATAAAGTATTTCCCATGGATTATTTTTATGACCTAATGCGAAATAAGAAAATCATAGTATAATGGGAGATGAAGTTCAACTTTATGAACCAATTGTTTATGATTCCAAGTTGATTTTAATTATTCATGTAAGAGTTTTTCCTAATTTTATAAAACTCTAAACCTAAAAGGTTATATATAATGTAAGTGATATAAGTTTTACATTCAAATTTTTTAAGGTTTTGTTGAAAAAAATTGGGTCACAATTATCAGTATTATATCCAGAAATGTAAAGTTATGGATTTCAGAACATGATTCAAGAGTTCAGGTCCTAGTCTATTATAGCTGGTATAAAATGTCGATTTAGATAACTTTGTATATTTGGATGTTTTCGTATGAGGTTATATTAAGAGTTATGGATACTTTAATATGACTATAATCTTAAGGATCATCATAAGTTCAATGTCTTAAGACACCCTATTTGAGTTTTTTAAGTAATACAAATTTTGAGGTAATCAATGATGCTTTTTGAGACTTTTTTTGGGTTTAGGTATTTGTAACCCCTGAGATCGACATGATGTTTTTTAGGGAGGATTTATTTTTTAAGATTAATAAATAAAATGGTACAATCCATATTCTAGGTGACAACTTGTTACATCTATCTAGGCGGTGGAGATTGAACCCATGATCGAAGGATGATAAGGGTTTCTCACACTACCACTGGCTTACATGATGTCCTGGTTAGCATGAAATTTTTTTGCAATTAATTATTATTATTATTATATAAATATATGGGATTTTATTTGAGTTATAATGGTTGATTTATATTATAGGAAATATATGATCAAATCCATCTAATATTGGGTTTCATAATTAGTGAGGAATTTTTTGAATAATTTTAAGTATATTTATTTATGGAATAATTTAGTTTGAAATTTGGGTATTACTATTCAATTTTGAATATTAGTGTATAATATGAAGTTTTACTCATTTTGGGAATTATCTTACTATGTGCTAACCATTTTGGTTTTGGTTAATATCTAGAGATTGGTGCAATATCTTGACTCTCCCTTTTATGGTTATGTGGTCATTAGAAGTTTATTTTTGTGATTCCGGAGTGTAGAATTCATCTTGAATACTCATTGTTTGGATTAAAAGATGATTTTTTGGTGAAAATTCTAAAAATAAAGGAATTATACTCATAAAGTAAGTATATTTCTTTTTTTCTATTGGTCTAGATGGTAAGATAATTCTTTAACTCTGGGAAAGGGATCTTGAAACAAAAGGTATTATCCTAGTACCATCAGTTCTGACGAACTGATGGTATTTTTGATCATCATATATTTTTGTTTTTGAGGTCCTTAAATTTCCATTGATCATTCACTTTTTCCTGATCAATGACCTCAATCACTCTCTATAATTATTTAGGTTTTTCTTCCATTCTCACATATTTTCTCCCTAGGTGGAATCCTAGTAATGTGTAACTTTCGGTGACCTTTATTTTTTCTAACATCCCTTTTTAAGAGGATGTTTTATTAACTCTTTTTAATATTTTAGTTTCAATAAATTAATTATAAAAAAAATTAATCCTATGATAACCAAAATTAATTTTGAGGGAGAAATTCATTTTAAGGGGGGTAGGATGTAACATCCTGAGATTCTATGAAATATATTTGTTCAAATTAATTTAAA
Organism: Viscum album; assembly: GCA_963277665.1. Lineage (NCBI taxonomy): Eukaryota > Viridiplantae > Streptophyta > Magnoliopsida > Santalales > Viscaceae > Viscum > Viscum album. The sequence continues at coordinate 2,040,552,907 of OY728142.1, read as the reverse complement.
TTAATTAATAGGTTTTGTTACACACAATAAATAGTTTATAATTAATCCCATTCAATTCCATGTTTAACTTTTTTTTTTCACACAACATTGAGTCCCTTTAGTGATTTATTTAACATACAAGCCCAAGCCTTACCAGACAATAATATACTATTAATATTATTTATTTAACATTATAGTTATCACCAAGTCAATGGAATGGTAGAAATTTATATGATTCACTATATTATGAAATCATAGTTTACTCATGTTTACAAAATTAATTTATTGGTCACCAATTAATTAGAAATGAAAAAAAGGACCAATTGAATATAAAGGATGTGTTTTTATGAAAAACTATTCTTATGACCAGAATGGTGTTTTATCTTAATAAATTAAATTAATCACTATTATTGTAAGATATTAATAAAGTTTATATGTTATATATTTAATAAAATGGCTTTAAATTCATCCAATAGGTTTTATAGGGTGAAGATAAAAATAAATCTAATTTTAATCTTAAAAAAGATGTACATTTTCAAAAGGAGGTTTTATCGCCTTTTAATGGAACACCTATTTTAAATATAATTTTTTGAAATTATATATTTTTATCTGAAAAACAAATTTTTTTTTGATATCATAATATTAAAATTTTATTTGGGTTAATTTTTTGTAGTTTTATGATAACTTTCATGTTTTGAATGAATAGTGAAGGACACTGAATTTTAATTGAAAACTTCCTTTTTTTCTAAATAATTTTTAGTGTTAAATTATATTTTTAATTGGTTTTAAAGAAATAATTAGTTCTATTTTATATGAATCAATATAATTGAGTTAAGTTTAATCATTTTAGAGTGATTTCAGATATAAAAACTTAGAAAACTTTTGAACATTTTCACTTTAAAACTCGCTTTGTCGTCCTGTCGGTGGGGTTACTTTTAAATTAATTTCACACAATTAGGTGATTATAATTATTAAAAATTGATTAAATATTTGGAATAATAATAATTTATAATAAATAATAAGGTCACCTTATTTTTTTTACCAAAATTATTAGTGAAAGTAATTAAAATTAGTTACTCTAATTATGGTGAAAATGAGTTTACTTAGTGGTTAAAAATTAATCTTAAGGGGAAAAATGACCTATAAAATTGTAAAAAACCCATTTTATGGGAAATATTAGACTATATTACCTATTTTATATAATTTTTATTATTATTGGAGTCAAATTATGTAAGGGATACTTCTAAAAAATGTTTACTTTTTTATATTTACAAGAATGCCACTCCCCCTCCACTGTAAAAAGGCACTCATCCCCCTCACTTATTTACACATCTCAAGCCCGTTTTTCTCATAAAACCCCTTAAAAAATACTCTACCAACATCCCTAAAATATATTTATAGTCATAAATTTATGAATAAATCAATCCAATTAATTCCATTGGTGTAAACCAAAATGAGTTACCCGAAAAAAGAGGTAACATTCTTCAATAATCACTCTTGAATTGTTTATTTATACTCCCATTCAATTATTATTATTAAATTATTATATAAAATTGTTATTATACTAAATATACTAAGATATTTTTATGCTAATATTTCTACCTACACCTACACACACTTCCATAAAATGGGTAATGAACCTATTATTTGTGTGTACAATAAACTACTGTCTCACAAAACGATGTCGTTCATTTTTTCTTTGCCACCTCTCATAGATGGAAATTATGATGGAAAAACAATTTTTATATAATATATATTATATTTATGTTTTATTAATACTTATTTATTTTTTATATAACACATACCTTCATGTTTTTTCATTTTTTTTAAATATGAATACATCGTTTGTGGATGTGTGGACTACCGCCTCCTCACAGCGATGTGATACGTTCACACATTTCATGGAATGTATTAAGGATGGTTTTAATTAAAAATATGTGACATAAATAAAATATATATGATATTAAGTACATAATTACCTGTATATAAATATAATATATCATTTTCTTTATTACCCTTTCACACACTGAAAATGTGATAACATCGTTTGTGGACATATGGACTATCGCCTCCTCAACACGATGTGATTCCTTTAATAATTATATATATAAGTATATATATGATTAAATAATATTTTATTTAGGATATAATTATCATTATTAAAATATAAATGCTATTTTATTTCTTTCTGTAATTATCATTGAAAAAATGGGAACATTACTTATGTGTATGTATGGCCTACCGTCTCCATGATTGTAACATTGGTTAATTTTTAATAACCATCATTAGTGGTTGGTTTTAAAATTATAATTTATGTATAAATATTATAATTATGTCATGATTATTATTATTTATATGTTTTAAATATTTACCTCAGTGACCATAGTTGACCTATCAAATTCAGTTTTGACATATAAGCCAAATATGGTAACATTCATTGTGTTAAATTTCTATATCATTGGTTATGTTATGAAAAGAATATGTGTAAAATTAACTCTGATTGTAAATTTTTTATTTCCAGTTTTATTTTTTATATTTAAAATTATCACACATAATTATTTCATTGATTTATTCTCACTCCAATGATAAAATCTTATTAAGGGTTTGTCTTGTCTCACTTTTATTTCTATGAGATATATTCCATATTCACTACTTATTTTTATTATGTGGTGTATATAATACCCATGTATGTATTTGATGATTATTATCCTTGAATTTATGGGATTTTACATATCCTTTTTTGATCTACCTTTAATGGATTTTACGGTTTTCAAGTTACCAAAGAGGTCGTGGATTTTTGTCACAATTTTCCTTCTTTGAGACATTTGTTAGGATTTACACCTATCCTCTATTATAAGGTGTATATACTACTTAATTGGAATTTTATATCATTAATATACTAATTATAACAATATTATAAATTTCATTTAATTTTATTCCATTCATGGGGTTAATGATTCAAATTTTTCAAAGTGGTATGGGATTCTTTGGAATATTTAAAGATTATTTTTCTTAAGAATGTATTTAATGATATTTTAATCATATTTCCATTAATAAACATAAAAACTCTTATTTTTACTTATTATCCCCTATGTATAATTGTTATTTATACCATCCTCATTATTATTTTTTGGATGTATTATGAGTATTTCAAAGAGATTGTTTTGAAACCCATTTCCTTTCAATGGGTTAATCATGTTTTCAAAGAGATTGTTTTAAAACCCATTTCATTTCCATAGGTTAACCATGTTTCAAAGATATTATTGTGGAACCTATTTCATTTATGTGTGTTAATCTCTTTATAAAAATAATAAAGGTTGTTTTAATTAGTTTTGATCAATTATATATGTATTCAATTCTTATATATTTTAAATGATCGGTGAACCCAAATAGCACTAGGTGATCCCGTTATAGCTTATATGATGAGTGTACCCAGATAGCACTCTGATGCGTTAAATAATTATTATTATCTCTTATGGGTTATATTTTAAGTTTTTCATATGGTTATTCCATTTTTTAGGGTTTTTAAGGGTTCTTTAAGCGTTCAATGAGATGATGTTCCAAGTTACCAATATGTTTTACTTATACTGGATATGGGTTTATAATATTTCTAATGATTGATATTGATATCACATGGTTCGTGATTATTGATTATGATGAATCTTTATTTTTCCATGTTTTCATATTTGATTGTACATGTATTAATGGGTATGAGTTATATTATGATTTGATCATGAAATTTGATTACGTTATCATACCATTATTAACTCTTATAACCATTTAAGGAATTCAATTGTAAATGCATATGCTTTTCCTTACTGAGCATCTGAGCTGACCCTTATTATGTTTCATTTTCTCCAAATTTTAATTAATTATATTGAATGATTTATGTCTATATATTATTTCACAATGATTATGTTGATGACCTAATGTGAAATAAAAAAAGTTGGGTATAATGAGATATGATGTTAAACTTTATGAACTAGTTGTTTATGAGTAAAATTTTATATGAATTGTTCATATAGAAGTCTGTAATAATTCTCTAAAATTATAAACCTAAAATTTTCTCTATAATTTAAGTGATCCATGTTTCCCATTCTATGTTCTAAGGGTTTATTGAAAAAAATTGGGTCACAATGATGGGTATCATTGACAGAAATGTAAAGCAATGGATTTCAGCATAGGATTCATGAGTGCATGTCCTGGGATATTATAGTTTGAATCAAAAGTCATTTTAGATATATTTTTAGATTAGGGTTTTTTCATATGATTTTTTCTTAAGAGTTATGGATACTATCATAGGACTATAATATTAAGGATGATCATAAGTTTAAATTCTTAAGGCACCCAATTTTAGGTTTTTAAGTAGTGAAAATTTTTAGGATATCAATGATGTTTTTGGATAATTTTTTGGGTTGAGGTATTTGTAACCCCTAGGATTAACATGATGTTTTTTATAGAGAATTTATTTTTCCGAATTACTGAATAAAATGGGACAAACCGTATGATGGGTGACAACTCATCGCATCTGGATAGGCGGTGGCGCATGAACTCATAATCGAAGGATGATAAGGGTTTCATGCACTACCACTGGCCTACATGATGTCTTGGTTATCATGACATTTTTTTATAGTTAATGATTATCTTTATTATCTAAACATATGTGATTTTATTTTAGGAATAATGGTTGATTTATCTTGGAGGCAATATATGATCAAATCCTTCTAATCTATGGGTTTCAAACTTAGTCAAAAAATGTTTGAAGAAATTTTAGGATATTTATTTATGAAATAACTTAATTTTGAATTAGGGTATTACTATTTAATTTTTTATATTAGTGTATAATATGAAGTTTTAATCATTCTAGTAATTATCCTACTATGTGCTAATGATTTTGGTTTTTGTTAATATATAAAAACTAGTGGAATCAATTGACCATACCTTTTATGGTTATGTGGTCAATATAAGTTTATTTTTGTGCTTCAATAGTTAATAATTCATCTTAATTACTCACAGTTTAGAGAAAAATATGATATTTTGGTGAAAATGGACTAAAGTAATAAATTCTAATCATCAAGTAAGTATATTTATTTTTTTATTAATCTAGATGGTAATAGAATTCTTTAACTCTCGAAAAAGGATCTTGAAGAAAAAAAATATTATTCTAGTACATTTAATTCTTATGAACTGATGGTCTTTTCGATTGTCATAGATTTATATTTTTTTAGGCCCTTAACTCTAAATTTATCATTCAATTGTTTGTGATGAATGACCTTAATCACTCTCTATAATTATTTATGATTTTTCTTAATTCCCACCTATGTTCTCCCTAGGTGGAATTCTAGTAATGTGTAACTTATGATGGCCTATATGTTTTCCACTTTCACTTTTTAAGATAATTTTTTATTAAAAATTTTTACAATGTGGGTTTCAATAAATGATTTCTAAAAAAATGTTAATCCTATGATAACTAAGATGAATTTTGAGGGAGAAATTCATTTTAAGAGGGTAGGATGTAACATCTCGATATTTTATGAAATAAATTCTTTCAAATTAATTTAAATTATTTAATATATTAAATTACATGAAATACATAGTTTAGATTTCATAACACACAACTCCAAGTTTATCTTTCATTTAATGGAACATCGATTCCCTTTGGTGACTTGTGTTAAACACAAGCCCGAGTCTTACTAGACGATAATATACTATTAATATTATTTATTTAACATAAAAGTTATTTTATAGTTGTTGGAATGGAGGGAATTAATATGATTCACTAAATTATAAAATAACTTTTTACACATGTTTATAAAATTAATTTATTGGTTATTAATTAATTATAAAACAAAATAAAAACCAATTGAATATAAAGGATGTGTTTTTATGAAAAAACTATTCTTATGAACAGAATGGTGTTTTATCTTAATAAATTAAATTAATCAATATTATTGAAAGATAATAATTAAATTTATATTTTATATATTTAATTAAAATATTTTAAATTCAACCAATAGGTTTCATAGGGTGAAGATAAGAATAAATCTAATTTTAAGTGTAAAAGGTTGTATATTTTTTAAAGGCAATTTTACTGCCTTTTAATGGCACACCTATTTCAAATATAATTTTTTGGAACTTTTATAATTTCTATTTGAAAAAATATAATTATTTTTTAAAATAATAATATCAAAATTTAATTTGGGTTATTTTTTGTTGTTTTTCTGATAACTTTCATGTTTTGAATGAATAACGAATGAAAAAGAATTTTAATTGAAAACTACTTTTTTGTATAAATAATTTATAGTGTTAAATTATATTTTTAATTAGTTTTAAATTATAATTAGAGAAATTTTATATAATTTAATACAATTTAAGTAATTTTAATCATTTTCCTAGTGATTTTAGAAATAAAAACTTAATTTTTTTTTGAATAATTTCACTTTAAAAACTCGCTTTGTCATCCCATCTATGGGATTAATTTTAATTTAATTTCTGCAAGTTCTATGATTGAAATTTATAAAAATAGATTCCATATTTAAAATAATAATAATTTATAATTTATAACAAATTCAACTTAGTTTTTTACCAAAAATATTAGAGAAATTAATTAAAATTAATTACATATATTAAGGTGAAAATGAGTTTACTTAGTGGTTACACATTATTCTTAAGGGGAAAAATTACCTAGACACTTGTCCAAAACCCATTTTATAGAAATTATTTAACCATGTAACCTATTTTCTAAAAATTGATTCATTATTTTAGGCACATTATGTAAGGTAGACCTCTCAATAGTTTTTACATTTTTATATTTAGAAGAATGCAACTCCCCCACCACTATAAAAAGGTCGTCAGACCCCTCACTTATTCAAATATCTCAGGCCCCTTTGTCACATAAAAAACCTAACCAAATAATCTCCCAAAATCCCTCCTCTAACCCTATATTTATCACTTTGGGAATAAATAAATCCAAGGAAATCCATTGGTGTAAACCAAAAGGAGTTACCCAAAAAAGTGGTAACATTCTTCAATAATCACTCTTGTTTTATTTCTATCTCCACCCCTTCAATTATTATTATTATTATATGATTATATAAAAACCTTAGTATTAAAAATGTAATAATATTTATTTATTTTAATGTTTCTACCTACACATACACACACTTCCTTCAAATGGGTAATGAACCTACCATTCGTGTGTACAGCGAACTGCCACCTCATGGAATGATGTCATTTGTTTTTCCTTTAACAACTCTCATGGTTGGGATTATAATGGAAAAACTATTTTTATATGATATATATTATATATATGTTTTATTAATAGTTATTTAATTGTTATATAACACATAACTTCATGCTTTCCATTTTGTGTAAATATGATAACATTGTTTGTGGACGTGTGGACTACCGCCTCATCAAAGCAATGTGATACGTTCACATATTTCATGGAATTTATTAAGGATTGGTTTAATTAAAAATATGTGAAATAAGTAACATATATATTATATTTATGACATAACTAACTTTCTAGATATATAATATACCGTCTTATTTATTACCCTTTCACACACTAAAAAAGTGATAACGTCGTTCGTGGATGTGTGGACTACCGCCTCCTCGACACGATGTGATTCATTTTACATCACAATAATTATATACAAATAAGTATATATTATTAAATAAAATTTTATTCATGATATAATTATCATTATGGAAAGATAAATGTTACCTTCATTTTTTGCATAATGATTATTGAAAAAATGGGAATGTTACTTATGTATATGTACAACCCACCATCTCTATGATTGTTACGTTGGTTCATTTTTCATAACCATAATTCATGATTAGTTTTAGAATTATAATATTTATATAAATATAATAATTATTACATGATTATTATTTAGTATATGTTTTAAATAATGACCTCATCAACCATAGTCGACCTATCAAAGTCAGTTTTAACACATAAGCTGAATATGGTCAAAACATCTGCATTAATAATTATTGATTAATCAATTGTATGTAACTTGTTTATAAGTGGAAAAAAATTAATAATAAACTTGTAAAAGTTTATTATGAAAGTAAATAATTAACATAGGTTTATTATTCAGAAATATAGAGTATAAGCATGATAAATCAAACTCAATGTAAGGGGTTTCGTCATAATTTACATTCCATTGAGACTTATTTGTTATTATACACCTAGTTACATAAATATGGTGTATATAATTCCCTATGAAATGTTATATAATGATTTTAATTTATTTAATGATATTAAATATTTCAATTGATTTTATTATTTAATGGATCTCATGATTCAAAAATTTCTCAGTAGTAAGGTATTTGCATCTCACTTTTTACATCTATGAGATAAATGTCATATTCACCGCTTACTTATTTTTAGTGGTGTATATACTGACCATTTTTATATATTATATCATAAATTATTTTACAATCATGTTATTTATGTTTTTAATTTTATTATTATAACTTTTGGGTGTTTTAAATTTAGATGTTACCATAGTTATAAGGGATTTCTTAACTCAATCTCCATTCATCGGGTTAAACTTATATGTCATTGGTTTTTTTATACCAATAATATGTGTGAAATAACTTATGATTGTGTTATTATATATTTAAAATTTTATTTTTTTTATTTAAAATTTTCACACATAATTATTTGATTCGTTTATTATCACTCTAATTATAGGATCTTTGTAAGGGTTTTTATTATCTCACTTTTATTTCTGTAATATATATTCCATATTCACCACTTATTTTTGTTGCATGGTGTATATACTACTCGTGAATGTATTTAACGATTATTTTAAATAAATTTAAGAATTTTTGCATATCCTTTTTATTATATCAATTTCATGGGGTTTACAGTTTCAATGTTATTAAAGTGGTAATGGATTTTTTTCACAATTTTCATTCTTTGAGACATTTGTTATGATTTACACCTATATTCTTTTATAATGTGTATTTACTTCTCTATTGACATGTTATATCATGAATATATTTATTATCATGATATTATAAGTTTAATTTCATATTATTAAATTCATAGGGTTAATGATTCAAATGTTCAAAGTGGTATGGGATGCTTTAGAATGTTTCAAGATTATTTTCCTCAAGAATGATTTTAATGATCTTTTAATGGTATTTCCATTCATCAAAATCAAAAAAACTTTTTGTTACTTATGCTACAATGGGGATAATTTGTACTATTAAATATACTTATTCTTTATTTGGATAAAATATGAGTGTTTCAAAGAGATTGTTTTGAAACCCATTTCTTTTCCATGGGTTAATAATGTTTTCAAAGAGATTTCTTGAAACCTATTTAATTTTTATGGGTTAACTATGTTTCAAAGATATTGTTTTGTAACCCATTTCTTTTACATGGTTTAATTATATTATAAAAATAATAAATTTTGTTTCAATGATTTTTTATGAATTCTCTATATATTCGATTAATGGACGTTATAAATGATGGGTTCACCCATATAGCGTTGGGTGATCCCATTATAGCTTATATGATGGGTGTGTCCTGATAGTGATTTTATGAATTGGTTAATGACTATTTTCTCTATATAATTATATTTTAAGTCATTCGTATGGTTTTTCAAATATATAAGTGTTTTGTGAGGGTTCTTTAAGGTTTTAATGAGATGTTGTTCATTGGTTTATAATATTTCTAATGATCAAGATTGATATCACATGGCTCATGATTATTGATTTTTATGACTCTGGTCTTTTCCATGTTTTCATATTTTATGGTCCAGTTATTTATGGGTATGAAATATATTTTGATTCACTCATGCACTTTGATTATGTCATAATACCCTTATACACACTTATGCTCACTGATGACATTCAATTGTTAATGCTTATGTTTACCCTTACTGAGCATTTTAGATCACCCTTATTATATTTACTTTTCCCTAAGTTTTAAATAATAATGTTAAATGATTTATGTAAATAATTTATTTTACAAGTATGATATTGATGGCCTAATATGAAATAAGAAAATATGGGTATAATGGGAGATGATGTTTAACTTTATGAACCAGTTATTTTTCTGTACACATTTTTGTGAAATTTTCATGTAGAAGTTTTCCTAATTCTATAAAACTCTAAACCTAAAAGGTCCTCCATAATTTTAGTGATTAAAGTTTTCCGTTTTATGTTGTAAGGTTTTCTTGAAAAAAAATTGGGTCATAATTATCAGCATCATAGCCAGAAATGAAAGTTATAGATTTCAGTACAGGATTCAGGAGTGCGAGTCCTGAGCTGTTATATGTTAATAATCCATTGTTAAAAAAGTGAATTAACTTCAATTCATTTAAAATAATCTTATTTCCCTCAATTTCATAGTAACAAGAACTTTCTAAGTGGGGATAATTATTTATAAATTTCTTCCCATGTGTAAAGAATTCATTCATAACTTATAAATAAAAGTGATTTTATTTCCTTAGAATAATTTTAAAAACTTCTTCATATAGAATAATAATCCATGATAAAGTATGTTGGAATGTAATCTTTATTTGATTCTAAGGTTAATTACATTGTGGTAAAGGCATTAAATTTTTTTCTATAACTCGTGAGAAGAAAGGAAATTCTTTAAAGAAAAGATAAGAATGTTTTTTTTGTGTAAATATATGGAATTTTTCTAGGGAATTTCCTTATTGTATTATTTTGAACAAGCCTACTATAAATATATTGTATGAAAGAAATATTTGTGATGATATCTAAAGTTAATATGACTATATCTAGGATTCATATGTGAAAATATCATTGAATGTTCAAAATATTTTATAAGATTACTATCATGAAGGATGAAAACATTGGAAATAATTAATGTTTGAATGTTTCGTATCAAGAAAACATAAAATAATATTTTAATTTTAATAAATGTTTTACTCTCCTTAATGTGTTATATATAATTTATATTCAAAATATTCTAGTTTCTATTAATCTGCTTTGTAATAAGGTGTTTCGGGTTTCATTTCAATATGAAAAGGTTATCATGTTAAATGGGTGCATGTTTATTGGGAAAGGGTATCTAGGTGATGGAATATATCAACTGTATATTAATAATATGATTGAATTTTCTGCTTATTTGATTAAATACTCTAAATTATGGATTGATCATTTAGATCATGTTAATTATAAATCAATAAAATCAATGAATAAGTTAAATTTAAATAATTTTAGGTATGGATTAAATAAATTTGAGATGTAGTGTCCCAACCCTAGATAGCCTAGATCCAATGTCTGTTATCAGTTACATTATCATGATTGCAAGGAATCAAATCCTGAAGGACTGAAGAGTTTAGTAGTCTTGGTAAATGAGATATATAAATGAGTCTTGTATTACAAATGAATAGACTAATTAAAACATATTTTTTTTAAAATAAATAACTTTGAGGATAACTCTAATCTATGTAGTAAATACATGTATATCTTTAATGGTATTATTCTTGGATTCTTGGTGGAATAAACATAATAAGGGTGAGCTCAAATGCTTAATAAGGGAAAAATATAGTGGAAGAAATAATGAATCAATGAGATTAATAATTATATCATAGTAAATAACTAAAAACACGAGCCATGTAATAAAAAAACTGAGAAGGAACTGAATAAAGAATATGTCTAGGTAATAACTGGAAATACTTTCCATTCAAATAACTAGATAATTCAAAATCAATATGAAAAGGTAGTAAACTAAAACACCTTCCATTTAATCAATGGACTGAAATGAAATATATTCATAGATATGTCGATGAAAAATCTCATAGATAAATAATAACTAAATCTAAATGGGAAAATGATTAATTATTGGATACCATGTATCATATGTACATGGAACTATTACTGTCAAGAGATATTTTACCTATTCCAATTTCTGTAACTAATTTGTTCCATGAGACTACTGATTCATCAAGAGGCTTTCATTAACCGGTCCCCAACCCATGTATTTCATGTCCAAAGAATTCCTCATATCGAATACACAATATTACTTACCAAATATCTATATTTAATGAGGTATAAATATTTATCAATATTTCCACAAATAATCAAATAACTATCAAAGTAGACATTGTATGTAAAATGGTATACAGTTTAGGTAATAGTAATATCCATGCTTAATAAAATGGATAATTTAGGGAAAATTCATTGTTTAATGATCAAGGAGATTGAATAATTCAATGGGACTGAAAAATGAATCAAGGAAGTGGATTTGAATACTATACTTGGTCAAATAAATAATAAACTATCCTGAGGAAGAATAAAGATGGTATCAATACAAAAAATCCCAATTGGGTCAAAAATAAAGGGTTTTTGTGGTTGATGAATAGAAATACTATAAAAATATATTTTAAAAACATTCTTGAGGAAAATAGCCTTTTTTATTGAAAAAAAACTTTTATTTGAAATTCACTTTTGAAAACATTTTCTTCAAAAATTAACCTTTTAAAAAGTAAAAGGAATCTTCAAAGAAATGATGGTGAGTAAATTCATACTTTTCATACGTGGTAAAAGAACAATCCTTTTTCATGGTAAAATGGTTTGAAAAAAACCATCTTGGTAAAGAGATAATAAGATTCCTTTGAAAACATGGGTAAGAGACAAAAAGGTTAAAAATGTATATAGCTAATAATTTTCTAAAACATTTTAATAAAACATGGTTTTTATAAGAAAACGGGTTCTTCGACTAAAGAAGAAAATAAATTCATATTTTCTTATAAAAATATAAAACACTTTGAGTATAAAAGAGTGGAAAATTGTATTAATACATGAAAATGGTCATATATAAATAGAGGATAATGAGAGTGTTTATGAAAAAATGGTCATATAATTTACTCAAATGGAAATACCATTTAAAGATCACTGGTATTAGTCATGAGGAAAATAATATTTAAACATCCCAAAGTGTCCCATTACACTTTGAAACAATTTAAATCATAAGCCTCATGAATAAATAATATTTAATGAAAGTTTTAAATTCCATGAAGATAAAATAATTAATTATATAATATATCAAAATGGGTAGTAGATATAATACACAAGAATAAGTAAATGGTGAAATTGACATTTATCTCAACTAAGTAAAAAGTGAGATGAAAAATACATACCTTATGTCTGACTTGTCTCATGTGTCTTTATATTCCTAAATAAAAAATTTATGTTGATTCTTTACTTTCTTGAGAACATTTTTCATGTTTATATAAAAAAATATTTCACTTTTTATTATATTGTATTAAACTACTAAATCAATTAATTTTACATCAGGTGTTTTGACCAATTCTGTTTTATATGTTAAAAACAACTTTAGTGGTTCAACTATGGTCAAAGGGGTAATTTTATAACATATAAATAATAATAATCATTACATAATTATCATGTTATAAATTAATTATACTTTTAAAATAAATTATTAAATATGGTTATAAAAAATGAATCAATATTACAATCATGGAGACGGTAGGTCGTACGTACACATGAGTAACATTCTCATTTTTCAATGATCGTTATTCAAAGAAGGTAAGTAACACTATATATCTCCATGATTATCACTATATAATAAATACTATATTATTTAATAATATATACTTATATATATATATATTTCTTTTGATGTAAAAGGAATCGCATTGTGTCTAAAAGGTGGTAGTCCACACATTCACGAATGATGTTATCACTTTTTAAGTGTGTGTGAAATAAATAAAATGATATATTTGTATTATATTTACATAAAGGTAATTATATAATGAATATAATATATATATTTTTTAGGTCACATAAGTTTAATTAAACCCATCATTTGTACATTCCATGTATGGCATGAATGAGTCACATCGCTTTGAGTGGGTGGTAGTCCACACTTCCTCAAACGAAATTATCATATTTACAAAAGATGGGAAGCATAAAGATATGTTCTAAATAAAAATTAAATAGGAATAAATAAATTATAAATATAATATATATCATACATAAACAGATTTTCCATCATAATGACCACCATGAGAGGTGGTAAGGTTAAAATGAACAATCATTGTTTCATGAGGTGGTAGTTCACCGTAAATCCAAATAGTATACTCATTACCCATTAGATAGAGGTGTGTGTAAGTGTCAGTTGAACCATTAGCATAAAAAATAATATCATAATTATGATACTGGATTTTCTATATAAATATGGAATAATAATAGTTTATAGGGGTGGAGAATAGAATAAAAGATCTTAGGAAATGTGTTACCTCTTAATCGGGTAACTCCTTTTATTTCACCAAAAGAATTCCTTGGATTGCTTTATGACCCAAGGGAGGATTCAAGAAGAAATGTATGGATGTTGCAGATTTAATTGGTCTGATATTTTCCAAACCTAAGTGGCTTGATATGTGTGAGTAAGTGGGAGTAAAGGAGGCCTTTTATTATGGAGGAGGAGTGACACTCTTGTAATATTTTAGAAGAAAGGAACCCCACCCACATTTTTTATTGAAAGTGGATAAATAATGATAAAAATTAAATAAAAAAGAGTATAGGGTTAAAATATTACCATAAAATGGCTTTTTTACAAGTTCATAGGTCGTTTTGGGCCTTAAGATTATAGTTTAGTCCCTTATTAAGTTTAATTTGACCATAATCATTGTAATTAATTTTAATTACTTTCACTGTTATTTTTTGTCAAAAACTAAGTTGATCTTATTATCCATTATAAATAATTCTTATTACAAATATTGAATACATTTTTCCAAATTAAAATCCTATAAGTGGAAAAAATTAAATTAAAATTAAGCTCGCAAATGGGACGGTAATGCGGGTTCTTAAAGTACAAACAACCTAAAGTTTGCTATGTTTTTAGAGTAAATTTCAAAGTGAAATTGATTCCAATGACCTAAATTGGATTAATTAATAAAATTATTATCTAAATAAACTTTAAAACAAATTAAATTTATAATTTAACCTTATAAATAAATTAAATGAAAATTCATTTTTGAATTAAATTTCAATATTTTTACTATTCATTAAAAAATGAAACTTCACAGAAAAAATCAAAAAATCACCCTAACATGATTTTCATGTTAATATTTAAAATACTAAATTTATTTTGACATATAATATTTATAAAATCATTAAAAAATGGATTTAAAATGGGTTCTTGATTAAAAGATAGTAAAAGTGCCTTAATAAAAATATAGGTTTTTTGTGTAATATTGAGTTTATTCTTATCTTGTGTCAATAGAATCTATTGGATGGTTATAAAAAATATTTTATTAAATATATAACATATATATTTAATTAATATCATTAAATAATTTTAACTAATTTAATTTATTAAGACAAAATGCCTTTGTGAGCATAAAAATAATAATATTTCCTTTATATTCAATTGGTTTGTATTTTCATTTATAATTAATTGGTAAAATATTAATTCATTTTATATTTTTGTAAACCATATATTTTAATAATTCATTAAATAATATTCATAACCAATAATTTAACGGCTAGTTTATGTATTATTATATTAAATAATAATATTTTAATTATATATTATTATTCTGTAAAACTCGGTCTTGCGTGTAATGCAAGCCATTGAGGAACCTTGTTGTTGCGTACGAAATATGCTAACTCGGTATCACATGCATAGTAAGCAATATCATATATTGAATTTATTTAAAATAGTAAATATATTATAAAGTCTAGGGGTATTATATTCCCTTACGCACTTGGTGTTACATGTCAAACACACTATTGAATATAATGCTCCTACTTTATATTTTTAGGGTATTGCATTCTCCCAAACTTAATTAAATTTCATCCTTGCAATTTAAACTCAATTTTGGTGAAATATTGTTTGATATTTCCTATGTTGAAATCCCAAATCATGAGAATAGTTTATAAGACATCCTCTATAAAAGAGAGAATGAGCAGTATAAAGGTCACATGGACTAACATATAACTAGGTCTCTAAGTTGGAGAACATTAGTGGAAAGTAGAGATACGTATTTAGAGGAAATTCATAAATATTTATAGGGAGTGATTATGGTCATAAATAAAGAACAATTTAATAATCAATGGAAATTTTAGGGTCTTAAATCCATAAATCTGTGATGATTTAGTCGACCATCGGTTCAAGAAAAATTAAAGTATTAGGACAACACATTTTTTTTATCATTTTCCTAATGTTGAGTAATTATTTTACTGACAAATAATGCAAGCAAATATAATTTCTTGATACATTTCAATTTCATAAGAACAAATTCATCTTTTTGTTGTGCTTCAATCAAATTATAATTCATACCTTGCCTCAAGAAATGGGTATCCAAAAATTAAATTTTATCCCTGAAGCACTAAAAACTTTAGTAGATCATAAGGCCCATAAAAGAGTGACCAGTATAAATATTTGTCTCTAACTATTCTACAAAGTCAATATAGTTAATATATTAATCTCTAAACCTAAAAGTAATTCTATTGGTTCATAATTAATATATATTCATCAATTTTTTTAAATAATTACACATTAACCAAGACATCGTATAGGCCATTGGTAAGTGAAAACCCATATTGTCCTTTGGTCATGGGTTCAAGCCCTATGGCCTTGCCGAACTTTATTGTTCGTCACCTAGTATATAGATTGTCTTTTTCTAAAACCATATTAATATAACTTAAAAAATAATTTTAATGTAAATCCTCGAAATTTAATCATTAAATAACATCTAAACTATGGTTTTCAATATATTCTCAATACATAACTATTTCATCCATTTATTTCCTATATGGATCCTTCCATGATATAGGGTTTATCCTTTAAGAGTGGTCATTGACTTAGGTAATTACCAGGTTCCCCACATTTAAGGCAATAAACCAAAAATGGATCCTTAGGGTTAGTTTCATATCCTTCCATAATACTCTTCATTTTTCCTTAGAAATCCTTCGCTTCATATCCTTATTTCCCACACATATATAATATCCTTCTTCTATTAAGACACTTTCCTAGGTTTCTCCTTCCACACTTCTCACATGTCAAAAATTGATCCTTCTTTTCTTTACGGTATCCATCACTCGAGCTCTTATCAACCTCCATCCTTCTCTTATTTAGTGTTTTCGATAGTTCGTAAAGGTATATGTTTTTAATCATATTTTGGGAAAATTGATTTTTTATAAACAAGATATCCTTAACTTCTTCCAAAACCTCATATGGTTTCTAATTTTCACTACTTTGTTTTTTATGTTTGATGTTAACTTGAATCCTTCAGGCTCTAGCCATTAGCTAAAACTATAAAGAATAGTGTGAGAAACAATAGTATTAGTGAGAAAAGTATATCATCATTTATAAGATATCTAAATCATGACATCTTATTTTTAAATCTTAAACACCTTAGTTTTAACCATGATCATTCGTTGTCATTATCTATTCAAATTCTTAATAATGGTTTGTAAAGAAAAATGGATTATCCTAAGCATATCCCCCAAGAGTGTCAAACTATGTGCACAGTAAGGCCCGTTGTTGTGTACCAGGTTACCCTATGTCCTGCCCAGAACACATTGTCAAAGTTGTTACTCCTAGGTACATCTATACCAGAACCACATCCACTTTTAGTATCCAGAAAGGTATGTATTGATAGGAATACCCACATAATATATACTTTAAAAAAATTCTATGTTTTTCAACTATACGTATCCTTGAATTATACCTTAGAGTTTTGTTATCTAACCTATGTTTTCTTAAATCTAATTCCTAAGGTTAATACTAAACTTCCATTAATACCAACTATAGAAACTCAACCCCATATAGCCCAGAGTTGGTGTCTACTATCAATTACATTGGCATGATTATAAGGAATCAAATCCTGAAGGATCGAGGAATTTTAGTATTCTTGGTAAACCAGCTACATAAATGAGTCTTGTATTACAAATAAATATACTAATTATTACATAATTTGTTTTATAAATAAATAACAATGAGGATAACTCTAATCCATGTAGTAAAACCATGCATATCTTACCTGGTACATTTCTTGGATTCTTATGGAAAGAAACATAATAAGGGTGAACTCACATTCTAATTAAGGGAAAAATATAGTGGAAGTAATAATTAATGGATGAGAGTAATAATTATAGCATTGTAAATAACTGAAAACACATACCATGTAATCAACAAACTGAGAAGGAGTTGAATAAAAAATATAGAAAGGTAAAAACTAGAAATAATTTCCATTAAAATAACTAGATAAGTAAAAATCAATATGAAAATGAAATAAACTAAAACACATTCCATTTAATCAATGAACTGAAATAAAATATATCCATAGATATGTCGATGAAAAATCTCATGGATGAATAATAATTGAAACTAAATGAGGGAAATGATTAATTATTGTACTCCATGTTTCCTAGGAAAATTGAACCATTACTATCAATAGACAGTTTACCTATTCCAATTTGTGCAACTAATTCATCCCATGAGATTACTGATGCATTGAGGAGCTTTTATTAACTGGTCCCCAACCCGTATATTTCATGTCCAAAGCATTCCTCGTATCAAATAAACAATATGCCTTATCAAATATCTGTATTAAATGAGGTATACAGATTTATCAATATTTCACCAAATAATCAAATAACTATCAATATAGATGTTGTATTTAAAATGATATATGGTTTAGTAAATAGTAATGCCCATAATAAATTAAATGGATAATTTAAGGGGAATTCAATGTTCAATGATCATAGAAGATTCAATATTTCAACGGGACTGAAAAATGAATCAAGTGAATCTAAATAATATCCTTGGACAAATAAATAAAAAAATTTCCAAAGGAATAATAAGGAAGGTATTAATACAAAAAATCCCAAGTGGAGTAAAAATGAAGTGTTTTTGTTTCTGATGAATAGAAATACTATAAAAATATCTTTTAAAAACATTCTTGAGGAAAATTTCCTTTTGTTTTGAAAGAAAATATTTTATTTGAAATTCACTTATGAAAATATTTTCTTCAAAACTTAACCTTTTAAATAGGTAAATTAATCTACAAAGAAATGACGGTGAGTAAATTTTTACTTGTCATACGAGGTAAAAGAACATTCCTTTTACTGGTAAAAATTTTGAAAATGAATTGTTAGGAAAGAGAAAAGAAGATTCCTTTGAAAACATGGGTAAAAGAAAAAAAAGGTTTGAAATGTATTTAAAAAATCATTTTTGAAATAATTCTAATAAAACATGGTTTTTAGAAGAAAACAAGTTCTTCGACTAAAGAGAGAAATAAAATCAGGTTTTCTTAAAAATATTTTCTAAAACACTTTGAGTACCAGAGTGGAAAATGGTATTAATACCTAAATATTTTCATGAATAACCATAGTATAATGAGAGGTTTTATTAAACACTTGTCATATAATTTCTTCAAATTGAAATACAATTTAAATATCATTAGTATTAGTCTTGAGGAAAATAATATTTAAACATCCCAAAGTGTCCCATACCACTTTGAAACATTTTAAATCATACATGAAGGAATAATATAGAATAAAAGTTTTAAATACCATAAAGATAAAATAATTCATGATATAATATATCAAAATGGGAAATATATATACTACAAAAAATAAGTAAATGATGAACATGACATTTATCTCACATAAGTAAAAAGTAAGATGAAAAATTCTTATCTTGTGTCTGACTTGTCTCGTGTGTCTTTATATTCTTGAATAACAAACTTATTTTAATAATTTACTTTCTTAATAAATTTTTTTTAAGTTTATCATATCTTTTATTTCACTTATTATCATGTTTTATTAAACTACTAAATCAATTAAGTTTATGTTGGGTGTTTTCACCAAATTCATTTCATATGTCAAAAACAACTTTAGTGGGTCAAATATGGTCAAAGGGGTCATTATATAAGATCTAAAAAATAATAATCATGACATAATTATCATGTTATAAATTAATTATACTTTTAAAATCAATCATTAAATATGGTTACAAAAAATGAATCAATGTTACAATCATGGTGACGGTAGGACGTACGTATGCATGAGTAATGTTCTCATTTTTCAATGATTGTTATGGAAAGAAGGTAAGTAACACTATATTATTCCATAATGATAATTAAATAATAAATAAAATATTATTTAATTATATATACTTATATATATAATTATTTTTTATGTAAAAGGAATCACATCATGTCGAGGAGGCAGTAGTTCACGCGTCCACGAACGACGTTATCACTTTTTAAGTGTGTGTGAAATAAATAAAATGATATATATGTATTATATTTACATAATGGTAATTATTTTATAAATATAGTATATATATTTTTTATGTCACATATGTTTAATTAAAACTATCCTTTATATATTCCATACATGGTATTAATGAGTCACATCGCTTTGAGAGGGCGGTAGCCCACACTTCCTCAAACAAAATTATCGTATTTACATAAGATGGAAATCATAAAGGTATGTTATAAATAAAAAATTATAGAGGAATGAAGACATTATAAATACAATATATATCATACATAAATATAGTGTCCATCATAATTTCCACCATGAGAGGTGGTAAGGGAAAAATGAACAATCACCATTTCAAGAGGCGGTAGTTCACCGTACACGTAAATAATATATTCATTACCCATTAGATGGAGGTGTGTATAAGTGTAGGTAGAAAAATTAGCATAAAAACAACATATTATATTTAGGATAATTTATTTTCTATATAAACAAGTAATAAAAAGATTTTAGGGGTGGAGAATAAAATTAAGTATCTTTAGGGAAGACGTTACCTCTTAATCAGGTAACTCCTTTTGGTTTTCACCAAAAGAATTCCAGGGATTGATTTATTCCAAAAGGGAGTATTCAAGGAGAAATGGAGGAATTTTTGGGAGTGAATTGGGTAGGCCTTGGGTGAACCTAAGTGTCTTGAGAAGTGTCAGGATGTGTGAGTAAATAAGGCCATTTATAATGGAGGACGAGTGATGCTCTTGTAATATTTTAGAAGAAAGGAACCCCAACCATGTTTTTTATTGAAAGTGGGTCAATAATGGTCCAAATTCAATAAAAGTAAGGATATAGTCTACATATTTACATCCAATGTATTTTGGAAAATTGTATAGGTCGTTTGGATCCTTAAGGTTATGGTTTAGTCCATTATTAAGCTTAATTTAACCTTAATTGTTATAATTAATTTTAAATACTTTCAATAATATTTTTAGAAAAAAACTAAGTTAACCTTATTAGGAATTATAAATTATGATTATTCCAAATATTTAATCCATTTTTACAAATTTTAATCTCATAAGTGGCAGAAATTAAATTAAAATTAATCCCACATATGGGACGACAATGCGGGTTTTTAAAGTAAAAAACGTTATAATGTTTGTTAAGTTTTTATAGTCAATTTCAAAGTGAAATTGATTCAAATTAAATAATTTTATTTAATTTATAAAAATATTATCTAATTAAACTTTAAAAAAATATAATTATAATTTAAACTTATAAATAAATTAGATGAAAACGCAGATTTGAATTAAATTTTAGTATTTTCACTATTCATTAAAAAAATGAAACTTCACTGAAAATACCAAAAAGTCACCCTAACCTAATTTTTATATTCCTATTTTAAATATTAAATTTATTTTGATATATAATATTTATAAAATTTTTGCAAAATTAGATTTAAAATGGTTTCACTATTAAAAGGAGGTAAAAATGCCTTAATAAAAATATTGGTTTTTATGTGTAATATTGAGTTTATTTTTATCTTATGTTTTTCAAATATATTAGATGATTATCAAAAATATTATATTTAATATATAATATATATTTCATTAATATCATTCACCAATTATAATTAATTTAATTTATTAAGACAAAACACCTTTGTGAGAATAAAAATAATAATATTTTCTTTATATTTAATTGGTTTGTATTTTCATTTATAATTAATTAGTAATATATTAATTCATTTTATATTTTTGTAAACCATATATTTTCATAATTTAGTTCATATTATTCATAAAATCCAATTTAACGGCTAGGTTAAGTAATATTATATTAAATAATAATATTTTAATAATATATTATTGTTCGATAAAACTCGGTCTTCCGTATAACACAAGCCATTGAAGAAACTTGTTGTTGAATATTGCATACACTTACTCAGTATCATGTGAATTGTAAGCAATATCATATCTTGAATTTATTTAAAATAGTAAATATATTTTGAAGTCTTGGGGTATTGTACTCCCTTACACACTTAGTGTTGTGTGTCATACACACTATTGAATAAAATGTTCCTACTTTAAATTTTTGGGGTATTGCATGGGACATGTGTAGAATAAAAAATAGTTAAAAATTATTTAATAGTTTTGAAATAAATTTAGATATAATAGATTTATTTTATTCTGATATTTGTGAATCAAATGGTTTATTAAATCATGGAGGTAAAAAATACTTTATTTTTTTATTATTGTAGTAAATATTTATATGTCCATATTATCTGGAAAAAATATAAAACTTTTATTATGTTTAAGATATATAAATTTTTAGTTAACAGTTAATTAAATAATAATATTAAATTATTATACTCGGATAGAGGTTGTGGATACTTTATGAATGAATTTAATTATTTCTTTGAAAAAATAGTATAATTCATCAATTCCATACTCCTTATAAACATAAAATAAATGGTTTAGATGAAATTAAAAAAATAATACTTTAGTATAAATGGTTAATTACATGCTTAAAAAAATTAAATTACCATCTAATTTGTGAGGTGATGTGTTATTAACTGCTTGATATATTCATAATAGAGTTGCATCTTGGAAAATTAAATTATTCACTTATAAAACTTGGAAAGTCTAATCATTCATGTTTTAAAGTGTGGGGTACTTATTTTATTATAGATATTCTGATCCTAAAATAATCAAAATCAAACATAGTTCAATTAAAGTTGTTTTTATTTTTTATTTAGAGAATGGTAAAGCTTATAGAATTATGGACTTAGAAGCTAATGTTATTATTCAATAAAAGTATGTAGGGTTTTTTGAAAAAAAAATTATAAAGATAATATGGAGGAATTGACCCATATTATCCCCAGTTATCATACTACATCTAGTTCAATCACAATAATAGAGAATAAATATTATTATTGAGTTAAACATAAAAAAAGTACAATACTTTTGAAGGAGAAACATATACATATAAAGTTCA
Organism: Viscum album; assembly: GCA_963277665.1. Classification (NCBI taxonomy): domain Eukaryota; kingdom Viridiplantae; phylum Streptophyta; class Magnoliopsida; order Santalales; family Viscaceae; genus Viscum; species Viscum album. The sequence continues at coordinate 2,040,529,705 of OY728142.1, read as the reverse complement.
TATCTCTTGAGTCCTTAGTTTTTGTTATTAAAAGAGATAAAAATAATAACATTATAAATAAATAACCTACAGTACCAACCATTGAATAAGATACCAATATGTTTAAGTAATTTCTGTCACCTAGTGATGTCACTTTCTAAAAATAAGAAATAAATGATGAAATGAATTCCATTATAAGGAACAACACTTGGGTCATTATATATTTACCAAAAGGTTAAAAACCTATTGGTTATAAATGGTTATTTAGAATAAAATATAATTTAAATTGAAAAATTCATGATTTTGAATAAATATTAGTTTTTAAAGGTTTCAGGAAAAAAATGAATTGATTATTTTGATACTTAAGCTTCTGTAGCTAAAATTAATTTAATAAGAATTTTTTTTGCATTAACTTGTATTAATCATTTATTTATTCATCTAATGGGTATTAAGGCTACACTATTAAATGAATACTTTAATGAAATCATTTATATATAATAAACATTGGAGTTTATTTTAAAAGTTAATGAAATTAAAGTATGTAAACTAGTTAAGTATCTTTATAGCCTTATAAAATCGCTTAAACAATGACAATATAAATTTTATTCGATTATTTTATCTAATTATTTTGTTTATAATAATGTTGATGAGTTTATTTAATCAAAATTTACAAAATAATATGAATTTATTTCATGTACTTATATAAAAAACATATTAATTTTTGGAATAAATGTGAATTGTGTTAGTAAAACAAATAATTGTTTATCTTATATATTTAAAATAAAGAATCTTAGAAAATTTGATACTATTATGGATATTAAAGTTAGAAAACAAAGTGGTGGAAATTATTTAATATAGTATCATTATATTGATAAAATATTGTAAAAATATAATCTTTTTGGTTTCAAGTACACAAATACTCAATGTGATTATAATGTATAACTATTTTTTAGCATGGCTAGAGTTGTAGAACTACATGAATATGCTGGTGCAATAGATTCATTAATTTATGTGATGCAATGTATTAAATGTGACATTTCTTTTTCAATGTATAATATGAGTAGATATAATATTAATCACAGTATAAAGAATTATAATAAGAATATTGGGATATTTAAATAAGACCAATGATTTAAGTTTATTTTATTATGATTATTCGGTTGTATTAGAAGGATGCATCAATGAAAGTTAGATTACTAGTGTGGGAGATAATCAATCTACATATATATGGTTATTTATTTTTGGAGGTTGTGTGGTTTCTTGGGAATTAAATAAGAAAACATATATTTCACATTTTACCATGGTGTTTATATTTATTATCGATATATGGAAATAAAGCAGAATGGATTGAGAATTTATTGTTGGAAATTAAATTATTACCTAGTCCAATGCCTCATATTTCTATTGATCATGATGATGAAGAAAAATTAACCATAGATTATAATTACATGTACAATATAAAGTGTATACATGTTAGTTTGATACATAATTATGTAAGACAATTGTTAGAATATTGTACCGTAACAATTTTATATGTGAGATTGTGTAAAAATATTGTGGATCCATTTACAAAATCACTATTTATAGGTATAGTACATGTGATTAATATAGAAATGGCACTAAAATTCATAGAAAAAAAATTTAGTGACCAAAACCCAACCTTTTCTATAGGTATATCCTAATGAAAATGGTCTCACATGAATAGTGATGATTCACTAAGAAGGGGATGAATTAGTGAATTCAATTCCTTTTACGTTTATCTATCAAATGGTATTCAAAACCTATTAAGATGCATGAAAAGATCATTTTACACACCAAAAAACTCCAATTCACAAACAAAATAGTAATAACAGATTTTTATAAGGTTCATTACTCAAAATTAGTAGTTTCATCCTTGGTATAATCTGGTAAAATCTATGATCACACATTTCACTACAATCACCATGTGGATTAAAAAGGGTAGGAATTATCACTGAACCCATTATACATGATGTATCTATAAATTTATATAATTAGGCTCTCTAAAAAATATATGAAATACGAAATTATAATAACAATGGTTTCTTTATTGAGCATAGAACTCCATCAAGTTTTTTTATATTCTTTCTCTTCTTCTTCCATTACTTCCTCTTCTTCCTCTTCTTTACTCTCTAAATTTATTTTCTTATACAAAAGTAAATTCTATCCTCTTATTTCTCTATAATAAATTAAAATTTCACAAAAATATAGGTGATATCATCTTATTTGACTGATCCTACTTTTTTTCCATCCATTGGAACTATATAAGCATTTTATCCCCCCATTGACATGATTTAGTAAAAAAAATGTTCGATTTAGATCATACCTTGATGAAACAAGTGGGACACATTAGCAAAAACAAAAATTATGGATCTTTCATTTATCATGGAATGATAATTATCTTACGGTATGAAAGTTATTTTCAAAGAACTACCGATGATTTCCGGATGTTGCAAACCAATTTTCCTTCAACCGCTCAAAAACTGCCTCTTACATTATGGAATGAAAATTTTCTATAACACCCTAAGATTTTAAAATATGAACATCATATTTGATATAATATATATCAGACAACATAAATAGTATAAGGAAATATAAATCCTGATACTTTATAATATATTTATTTTTTAAGTAAATTTAATATATTTGATAGCTTGCAATTCTCACAATATCGGGTTTGAATGAAATGCGATACTCAATTAAAATATTTTTATTTAAACATTACCATTATAAACTAGATATTAAATTAGAGTATATGAATAGAACTAACTAAATTATGAAAATTATATTGTTTAAACCTATATAAAAAATTTAAAATGATATTTATTGATTATATAAAAAATTAGAACCATTGGAAAGAAAAAGAAATGTTTTCTCAAAAACTATATTTCTCTAAAATGCAGTTTAGTCAGGATTTGCACACATAATTTATAATTAATTTTTAAAAAAATTAAAATATTTATTTTAAAAAATAATCTTCATTTTTTAAATAATAATATCAAAATTATCTTAGGGTTAATTTTTGGGATTTTTCTAAAAAGTTTCATTCCTGATGAATAGTGAAAAAAACTGAATTTTAATTGAAATTTTCCTTTTCATTTAAATTATTTATAAAGTTAAATTATAATTTAAGTTTTCTTTAAAGTAAAATTAGTTCAATTATATATCTAATAATTCAATTTATTTCATTTGAATCATTTTCATATTAAATTTTGATATAAAAACTTTGTAAACTTTTGAACATTTTCTCTTTGAAAACACGCTTTCTCATCACATCTGTGGGGATAATTCTAAATTAAATTTTCCACTTATGTGAATTGAATTTGGAAAAAATTATTACATATTTTTAATCAGTATAATTTATATTACCTAATAAGTTAAACTTAATTTTTTACCATTATAAATTGTAAAAATAGTAAAAATTAATTACTGCAGCTAAGGTAAAAATAGGTTTACTATGGCTTAAACTAAAAATATAAGGGTTAAAATAACCTGAAAACATGTAAAAACCCTCTTTTATGATAATATTTCAGTATTATCATTCCTAATTATCAATAATAATCCATTTTTTACCCTTTTTCATGTGAAAAACATGGGTACACCTTTTCCTTTTCAAAAATTACAATTGTGCCACTCACCTCACCTATAAAAGGCCACCCCCTATTCTCATTTCTTCACACCTTGAAACTATTTTGGTTAGACCAATAACTTCCTAAATCATTTTAAAAATTACATAAAATCATCCTATAATCATTAGTTTGGTAATAAATCCATCTGGGGAAGAAGTTTGGTGTAAACCTAAGGAGGTTACCCAAAGAAGAGGTAATATTCATCAACGAGTGCTTTTATTTTATTTATTAATCCACCTCCTTAGATTATTATTGAAACATGATGATATAATAACATCATTATCTTAAATATACTGAGATTTTTTTATATTAAGTTCTTGACCTACAACCATCTCTACTTCTGTAAACTGGGTTATGAAATCATCATTCATGTGTACGGGAGACTACCGCCTCGCAAACTGATGTCATTCATTTTTTCATTACCACCTATCACAGTTGGGTATGATTATAGATATAAAGTATATATATATATATATATGATTTTTATAACATAATTATACCTATTCAGTCATTATATCATATATACCATTTTACTTTCCATTTTGTAGGGAATATGATAGCATCGCTCGTGTGTACGGCGAACTACCGCCTCATGAAGTGATGTGATTCTTCTTTCACTAAAACATTACAAGCAAAGTCATAAGGATGGAGTTAATGATTATATGTTATATACATAACATAATTATAATATTTACTACATATTCATAATTTTTTAAATATAATATATATATCATATTCTTTCTTACCCTTTCACTCACTTAAAGATGATAACATTGTTCGTGTACATGTGGACTATAGCCTACATGAAGCGATGACTCTATTTTCAACTCCAAACCACATGGATGATATATATAAGTATATTTAAATAAATAATATGGTATATATGATATTATAATCATTATTTAAATATAAAATCTTACTTAACTCCTTTCCATAATAATCATTGAAAATGGAAATGTTACTCATGTGTACATATGGTCTATCGTATCCATTATCGTAACGTACTTCATTTCTCAAAATCATCTTTCATGATTGGTATTAAAATTATAATTGATGTATAAATATGATAATTATTTTATTATTATTAATATTTATATGAGTTAATAATATAATATGCATAAGAACTGAAACTTTTATGAAAAAGCATGAATACGAAAACAAGGCAATTAACACCTGAAACAATGAAAATAAGGAAATATTATTAAATAATGGGTAATAAGATGTTATAAAAAGATCATATATGATATTATAAATGTTAATATTGTTCTTTTATAAGTTAATTAGAAGTTTAAAACCACTATACAGGCGGTTAAATCATGTTCATCCAAAAGGAAGCGTGTGGTAAGGGTTTCTCATCTCATTTTTTACTTCCATTAAACATACGCCATATTCGCCACTTATTTATTTTGTATGGTTTATATGTTTCCATTTTTGAATGTTATATCATGATTTAATTTATATTCATGGTATTTAATTTATCATTTAATTTTTTTTATTCTAATGGGATTATGATACAAAAGTTACCAAAGTGGTAAGGGTTTATTTCACAATATCATCATTATTCAGGATTGCTTTTATTAAGTATCTATTAGGGGAATTATATTATATTTATATCTAAAAGTAAATATATTTTCTTATCCTATGGTTAGTAATGAAATTTATTAAGTAACATTACTATTTTTAGAATCTTTTGTACTTAAAATAATTGGGAAAAGGTTTTTAAGAAAATATGACTTTATTTCTCTCATCGGTCAGAAATTCATTTTCATAAAAACCAATGATTACTCAAAAAATAATAAAAATGTTTTTAAAATTTTCAAATGATTTATTAAATAATTTTTTTCCCATTTTTACTTTTTAAAAATAAATAAATGAATCTTCATATCATTTTGAAAATAATGTTCATTTGGATTTTAACAAAAATGTGAAAGGGATATTTGTTTTAACATACATAGAATGTACATAATATCCTTATGTTATGACCAATCCATGTTTTAAATATTCCTTTATAAGTTTCAAAGGTTATTTTAAAGGAAATTTGTTTTCAAAATGTTTTATGAAGTTTTAGTAATAAAAGTTGATTTTCAAAATGAAAATGATATTTTCTTCAAAAAGAATTTAAAGATATTTTTATGGTATTTCAATTAATTACATAAACCCTTTGTTATACTTATAATACATTGGGGATATTTTTTATTTATATCCTATTTATTCTTTAGTTGGATGATTTTTGATAAATTAAATTGATTATGTACAATTTTATTACCATTCACCATTTTTATCTGAATGGTTTATGATTATGTTTATTTATTGGGGTTAGTATTAACAGTTCATATGTTAGTTTTGAATTATGAATGTTTATGTTGATTGTGTTTAACCACTTTCATATGTGAAATTAATTATAATTTTTAAGTGATGGGTGGGGCCCACTATAACCCCTCGATGCATCGGTAGGTCTCATGAGACAAAATAGATATGGTTTTGTACAAGGCCTTTCCCATTTTTATAGATGTATTGGCATAAACTTTGATGGTATTAGATATCTTGGAACAATCCTAGATTGTATTATATGTCTTGGAACAATACTCGATGGTATTATATGTCTTAGCACAAGCCTCAATGGTATGTTTTTGGTGTTTTAAATTATGCATTCAATTATTATGAATTCAGTTATTGATATTCCATGTGATTATTCAATTAGTTAGAATATTCATGGTTAAGTTTCAAGATCATGTGATTATTTATATGACATTATTTTATCATCATTTATTCCTTCCATATTATGCTCAAGTTATTGATTAAATGGATTTTTTTAGTTATTTCCCTTTACATATTGATTATGCCATATTTATTCATAGTTTCTATTGTACGCATACCCTTACCAAGTATTGGAGATCACCCCTTTCTTAAGTTTTATTTTTTCCAAGATATGAGGAAGTGTTTTGTGATGATATGTAGGGATAAACTAATTGGAATAATGGAATTATCAAAGAAAATTCATAATATATTTTATTTTATAAAATTTAATGTGAATTTGAAGTATGTATCTAGTTTATTAAGACTACTAAACTATTTGGTCCTTTGGTATGTGATTTTATATATATTATGACAATTTAATAAAGCACACACTACATCTGGGATACCTAGGGCCAGGTTCAATATAGTTGGTATCAAATGAAGTTTGGTAGAAACCTTGGGAACTAGATTTAGAAAAACATATATTAGGGAATGTAACCCTATGATATAATTTGAGGATAAGTATAGAAGAACATCTTAAAGTTTTGTTAATGAAGAGATTATATGGGTTTTACTAGAAAATACATCCCTTTATGGATACTACAAGAGGATGGAGTTTTGGAACAGATGTACCTAGGAGTAATAACTCTAAAAATGGAATCTTGGGCATGACCTAATAATCACCTAGTGCATGAAAATGGGCCTTACTATGTACCTAGTTTGACACCCCAAGGGGATATTCTTAGGATAAATCAAATTTTATTTACAAACCATTATAAATGAGTTGAAAATAAATATATTCCCAAAGAAACCATGTTTATGATTATAAGATTATATATGTTAAGTGTTTCACTAGTTTTATAATTATATATTATGTTTCATAATGTTCTGATCTAATCTAGTGTATGCCATTATTAAGAAATAGTGCCTAACAAAATTAATGGGAACCATATCATTGCATGTACTCTATGCAGGGATTTCCCTCCTGGGAAAGATAATAAAGCTGGAGCTGGAGTTGTGGATAGAACTGATCAAATTATAACCATATTGGGGTAGCTGACTCAGGTTATGAGTAAATAACCTTTCTCATATGGATCATCATGCCGATCCACCATATAGTTAACAATATTAGACTACTTCATTCATTAATAACCTCCATTATTCAATGGGAATAAAAATCCATTTTTAGTTGAGAAATAGATTAGTTACTTATAGAATATATTTATCACTTTAAGAATTAGTGAAAGGAAGAAAGTTTTCATGGAAGTTTATCATCTTTTAGGAGATGTGGATTCATGGTGGTCATTGATTCAAAACACTAAACATGAAGAAGAAATATCAAACATGGAGTGGGAGGATTTCATGGTACTCTTATTGGAAAAATATTTTCCTCATGATCAATGAGTGGATATGGAAAGACAATTATTGATTCTAAGATTGAAAATAGAGTAAAATTTTGCTATGTTTAAAACTGGATTTACAAGTTTAGCAAGGCATACTGTGGACTATGTACATAATCCAAAGAGTAATATTGAACATTTATTTTATGGTATTAATACAATCCTTATAAGGGCACTAGTCTCCCAAACTTTCTCATTATATGATTACATGTTATCATGTGCTATTAAAATAGAGAAATAATTCTCTAAGTCTTATGGATTCAATGATAAGAAAGATAATAAGAGTATGGTAGAGTAAAAAAATGGATAAAGAGAATAATGGAAATAAGTATTTTCCAACATGTGATACTTGTGGAAGTAAACACCTTGGTACATGCTTAAAAATAAAACTAGTTTTCTAAAAGTTTAGAGAGAAAGTTCAAAAAAATTCATTACAAGGGAAATAGAAAAGTTACCAATGTTAAATACTTAAACTATAAGGATATGGGGAACTACAAAAATGAATTCCCCCAAGAATCAGATGAATATACCTCAAAATAATCTAATAGATCATGGTCCATTATATACTATTACTTCGAACAAAGTGGAATTACTAATGTTCTTGTGTTTGGATTTAAGAATTATGTAATTTGAGTATTTTTTCCAATGATATCCTGATTATAAGAATTCTAAAATGTATAAGAATTTTGTTTCATTAATTTTTCATTAAGGATATGAAAGTGTATGTTTAATGGTACCAATGACTATAAAATGATTTAGTGGAAAGTTGAACTTCTTGGAAAAAACATGATTGATTGAATGATATCCCTTCATATATACCTGATGTTTACATAGTGATATCGGTATAAGAGATTATTTATATTGATAAATTAAATTTAATAGTATTGACTATCTTAGAACTTATTAATGATTTTTTTGAAAAAGTGGTTTATATTATAATTAATGGAGTTTACATCATTTCTAGATTTAAAAAATATATCTAATAAACATTTTTTTATTTATGAAATAAGAAAGCATGCATGTTTTCAATACGGTTTTATGGAAATTTAAGTTATTACCATGTTTTAAGAGAATACATGATGAAGCTATTAAAATGTTTTGTATGTGATGATTAAGAGCCAATTCATGTAGTTTGGGGGATTAATTATAAGTTCATTTTCTAAATTTAGTTATTTTATTTGTAAAGTTTTGGATGTTAATCCATTGGAGGGGTCATAAATTTATCCATTTATGAAATGGTTTAAGTTCAAATTTTGATGAGGTTCTAAAGATTAGTGTATTACTTCACTATATGAAGATTTATGAATATTGGATAACCTTTTCTAAACATTTTTTTATAATGATAACTAGAGTTCAAAGGAATGAATTATCATTCTATTATGTATCTTGTAACCTGTTAGTGCTTCAAGCATAAAAAATTAACCTTCATTTCATAAAGTAAGGTATGAAGTAGAAATTAATCAAGGAACAACCAAAGGATGAGATTTTTCTTAGGAAATGGAATGAAATAAAGTAAGTATATCTTCTCATTAAAATTAATTAATTTTAGGAAAAGGATCTTGAAATAAAATGTTAACCTATTACTATTATTTCTGATGATGTCAATGAACTTTTTCACACCTATTTGGTTTATTGTTTTATGATTGTTTATTTTAAAATGATCATTCAATTTCTTGTGATCAATGATCTCTAACACTCTCCATCATTATTTGGACATTATTCTTTTCTTCCATGTCTAAATCTTCACTTCCCATCCATGTTCTTCTATTTTGATACCTAGTATGTGTTATTTTGGATTACCTTCACACGTCACTTGTATCTTATCAAGAGTATATTTTATTAACCCTTTTCATGGTGTAGGGTTTCAATAAGGGTATTTTCAAATGAAAAATCCCTGATTACTGAGATCAATATTAAATTTTTAGGATGCAATTTATTTAAGGGGGTATAATGTAAAACCCTGATATTTTAAAATATGAACATCGTATTTGATAGGGTGTATGAAACACAACACCAAGTGTAGAAGGGAATATAGAATTCTGAGACTTTAGAATATATTTAGTTTTTAAATAAATTCAATCTCTTTTATATCTTGTAGTGCACAAAACACTAGTTTTAAACAAAACACGATACTCTATTAAAATATTATCATTTAAACATTACCCTTATAACAAAGTCGTTAAATTGGATGATGTGAATAGTACTAACTAAATTATGAATTTTATATAGTTTGAACATTTATAAAATAAATAAAATGGATATATATTATTTAGATATGAATTATAACCATTTTAAAGAGAGAGAAAATATTTTCTGAAAAACTATATTTTTCTAAAAGGCGGTTTAATTGCGCTTTATGCACATAATTTATAATTAATTGTTATCAATTTTCGTAAATTTAATTGTGAAAATAAACTTAATTTTTTAAATAATCATTTCATAATTATATTAGGGTGAATTTTTGGTATCTTTTTTAAAATTTTCATTTTTTGATGAATAGTTAAAAATAGTGAATTTTAATTGAAAACTACCTTTTTGTTTAAATTATTTATAAAGTTAAATTATATTTTAAATTGTCTTTAAACTAAAATTAAATAAATTATATATCTATTAAAATAATATATAACATTTGAATCATTTTTGTATTAAATTTTGATATAAACACTTTTTAAACGTTTGATCATTTTCTCTTTAAAAACTTGTTTTCTCATCCCTTCTACAGGATTAATTTTGAATGAAATTTTTCCACTTCTAAGAATGGGATTTGTAAAAATGAATTAAATATTTTTAATCAGAATAATTTATATTACCTAATAAGTTAAACTTAATTTTTGACCAAAATTAATAGTGAAAACAATAAAAATTAATTACTGTGGTTGAGGTAAAAATAGGTTTACTTGGGAGTTAAACTAAAAATATAGGGTTTAAAATGACCTAAATACTTTTTAAAAACCTATTTTATGGGCATATTTAGACCTTATAATGTATAATTAACAATAATAATCTGTTTTTATCCCTTTTATCATGTGAAAAACATGGTTACACCATTTTGTTTTCAAAAATTACAAGTGTGTCACTCACCTCACCTATAAAAAGCCACCCCCTATGTTCTCTTATTTACACATTAAAAAGATTTTTTTTCAGATTATTACTAAAACAATAACTTCTCAAATTCCATACTCGCATCCTAGAATCCTTATTTTGGGTATAAATCCAACCTAGTAAGGATTTTGGTGAAAACTTAAGGAGGTTACCCGAAGAAGAGGTAATATTCCTCAACGAGCGTTTTTATTTTATTTATTCCTCCACCTCCTTAAATTATTATTGAACTATGATGATATAATAAAATCAATTTATTACATATAATAAGTTTTTTTTATGTTAACTTCATGACATATAACCATCTCCACTTCCATAAAATGGGTTACAAACTCCTCATTCATGTGTGTGGCGGACTATCGCTTCGCAAACGGATGTCATTCATTTTTTCATTACCACCTCTAAAAGTTGGGTATTATGATGTATATATAGTATATATATGATATTTATAACATAATTATACCTTTTTATTCATTATATAATATAAACCATTTTACTTTCCATTATGTAGGGTATACGATAACATCACTCATGTGTACGGTGGACTACAGACTCGTGAAGAAATGTGATTCATCTTTCACTAATGATTTACATGGAAGGTGATAACAATAAAGTTAATTATTATATGTTATATAAATGAAATAATTATTATATTAATTAAATATTTTTCATTATATAAAGATAATTTATATCATTTTCTTTCTTACCTTTTCACTCACGTAAAGATGATAACATTGTTCTTGTACATGTGGACTAAAGCCTACATGAACGATGTGACTCTCTTTTCAACACCACACTAAATGGATGACATATATAAGTATATTTAAAGAAATAATATTTTATATAATATATTATGATTATTTTTTAAAGATTAAATATCACTAACCTCCTTCCTATAATTATCATTAAAAATGGAAATGTTAGTCACGCATATGTACGACCTACCATATCCATGATTGTAACACACTTCATTTATCATAAAAATATTTAATGATTGATATTAAAAGTATAATTTATATATAAATATGATAATTATGTCACTATTATTATTCTTGAGATTATGTAACTATATAATATTCAAAAGAATGGGAACTTTCCTGACAAAGAACGAATGAGAAAACATGGAAATTAACACCTAAAACAATGAAAATAATGAAAGATTATTTAAAAAATGGATGATAAGATGTTATAAAGGATAATATATGATATTATAAATATTAATATGGTTATTTTATAATTTAATGACAAGTCTAAAACCACTATATATAAGGCTAAATTATTTTCATCCAAAAGGAAGTGTGGGGCGAGGGTTTCTCATCCCACTTTCACTTTCGCGAGACATACACCATATTCACAACTTATTTATTTTTTGTGAGGTATATACCTACATTTTTTATGTTATATAAGTAATTAATTTATCTTAATGGTATTTAATGTTTCATTTAATTATTTTTTTCCAAGAGGTTTATGACACAAAAGTTAACAAATTGGTAAAGGTTTATTTCACAATCTCATCATTATTCAAGATTGTTTTTGTTTAAGTCTACATTGGGGGATTATTTGATATTTATATCTTAAAATAAATATAATTTCTTATAATATGGTTATTTATTAACTTTTTCAAGTAATAGTACCATTTTTTCACTCTTTTTTAATAAAATTATTGAGAAATTTTTTTAAGAAAATACAACTTTATTTCTCTCTTTGGTCAGAAATTAATTTTCATTAAAACCCATGATTTCTAAAAATGTTTTAAAAAAATGATTTGATACTTTTCAATGTAACTTATTAAAGATTTTTTTTACATTTTTAATTTTTACAAAAAAAATTGAAATGAATCTCCATGTCGTTTTCAAAACAATGCTCGTTTAGATTTTACCAAAAATATGAAAGGGATATATGTTTTAACATACTCACCATGTACAGAATTTATTTCTATAATGACCACTTAATGTTTTAAATATTTCCTTATAATTTTTTAATGTTATTTTCAAATAAAAAAAATTGAAATGTTTTTTGAACTTTTATTTTTAAAAGGTTATTTTCAAAATGAAAATGATATTTTCTTCAAGAATGTTTTTAAAGTTATTTTTATTGTATTTATATTCATCAATGTAATCATACCTTTATTATACTTATTATATAATACAGATATTTTTTATTGATATCATCCTTTTTATTTATTTGGAAGATTTATGATCAGTTTAATTGAGGATGTATAATTTTATTATCATTCACCATTTTACTCTGAATATTTTATAATTATGTTTATTTATTAGGGTAATTATTAACATTTCATATGTTATTTTTTTAATGTGAATTTTTATGTTAATTATATTTCTCTCCTTTCATATGAATAATAAATTATAATTTTTAAGTGATTTTTGGTTCATGTTATAGTCCCACGATGCATTGTTTGGTCTCATGAGACAAACTAGGTATGGTTTTGGTCATGGCCTTACCCATTTGTGTAGATGTCTTGGAATAAGACTTTATTGTATTAGATGTCTTAAAATAATCCTCAATGGTATTAGATGTCTTGGAACAAGCCTTGATGATATGTTTTATATTTCCATTAGTATAAATTACATCATTATGAATTCATTTATTGATATTCCATGTGATTATTCAATTAGTTAGAATATCCATAGTTAAGTTTCAATTTCATGTGATTATTTATATAAAATTATTTGATCATAATTTATTCCTTACCATGTTATTCTCAAGTTATTGATTAAATATCATGTGTTTCCGTTATTTACCTTTCCAAATTGATTATTCCTTATTTATTCATAGATTTCATTATACTCTTACCCTTACTAAGTATCTAGGATCACCCCTTTATTAAGTATTATTTTCCTTAATATGGGAGGAATGTTTTTTATTGAAATATAGGAATACACTAATGGGAATAATTTCATTCCCAAAGAATTTTTTTTATGTTTTATGTTTTAAAATTTAATGTGAATTTAAATTATGTATGTAGTTTACCAAGACTACTAAACTATTTGTTCCTTCGAGATGTGATTCCTTGTATCTTATGTAAATGTAATAAAGTAGACACTGCCTCCGGGGTATTGGGGTTGAGGTTGATAAATTTACACTATGGTATGATCATTTGATACTTTAATTCCAAATATATTCTAAATTATTATGTGCTAATAATTGTTTCATTAGACTCAATAAGTTACTATTACATATGTTGAGTTTTACTCCCATGAAGGACCAGTTGTGGCATTATCACTTCATTCACAATGAAACATCCGTCTACTCATTCTACTTGAACTCCTCAACCAAATGAATTTTTTAATGATTTAAACCATTTTTTTGTAACTCCCTAGAACCTACAATCCATAAGATCACTAATTTATCATGGAACCTTCATTTTATTATGATTTCATTTTGAAGAATTGTTCAAAAACAACATCTGATTTAATGTCTAACCATGGTGTAAACCCTTAGGTTTCAACATGAGTTACTATTACACCATAAAATTATAATCTTATTCATCATACATTTAATTTTATGCTTAATGAATTTAATCTTATTCATTTTGTATTATGTATTGGCCCACTATATTTCGGCATTATTTCATCTACACTACTGGAACTTCTCTAAAAACTCCATATTTCCAAATATAAACACCTTTTATTCTCTTAATAGATTCTAAAAATCCTTCACCTAAAATGAAACAACATTAATTACTTGATATTGAATATGATTCGAATAATAACCAATACATTTACCAAAAAAAATCAACTAAGGAGTCATAAAAAATATCCAATTCACCTTCACTCCCAAAAACTCTATATTTGATAAATATCAATTCAATGTTAAAGGATTTATCTTCCTCAACTATATCAAAATCTACCAATAGTTTGGTCTCAAAAATATACTTTATCTTGGTATCAAGAATCTCACCCTTTAGATTTTTTTTTCAACCAACCATCCATAAAATTAAAAAAAATATTGTTTTTAGCTATTAAACCTAGATTATTCTTACAAATTAGAAATGAATCATCATTCAATAATTCTAAGACTATGTAAGAAAACTCTATTTAGAAAAAAATAACTATGAAAAAAATACCAAAGTTATCCATTGGGTACTCACATTCACTTCCAACATATTATTCCTCAACTTCACTTCTCAATTCATCTCTAATATTTAAAACTATTCATATATTTTCCAAAAATAATATTCATACATGCATGCTTCAAAAAAACATTATAATAGTTCACACACTTCACCAACTCACACACTCATGCTGAGTTCATAGTTTTTTCCTTTTAAAAATTCCCTTAAATATATTATGCTTCTTAAGGAAAAAATATATTCTTTGAATTTATTTTTTCTTCTCCCCCATTTATAATAAAAATCCAAATATAAGAAGAGAGGGAAAATAATCACTAAAACTTTTCCTTGAATGTATTGATATTAAACTCCCATCATTGACTATATTTTTTAAATGAATCCTTCAGTATCATCTTAGTGAACACATTCTCTATTTTACAATTAATTAGAAAAAAAACTAGCCTTAAAAATCCTTACTCCACCAAATCCTTGATAAAGTAATATTTTATATCAATGTGCATTGATCCAGAATTTTGAACTATATTTCTTCATAAATTGATGGAATTTTGATTATCACAACCCATGAGAAGTGGAAACTTTACATCCACATTGAGATCTTAAAATTGATTTTTTATCCACATTAATTGGGTTTCCACTTGAGATGTAGAAGCATACTCAAACTGAATAGTAATCAAGGTTTTAGACCTTTATTTCTTTTTGTGTCATGCCACACACTTATATCTAAGAAAGAAAACTCCAATGTATGTTAATCTTATATCATCCACATTTCCATCTATATTATCATCTTCATATCCAAAGCGATCAATATTTTATTTGTTTTTAAATCTCAAACCATAACTCACTGTTTCTTTAATTTATCTAATAATTCTCTTGGTATCTATAAAACCAGTTTCCTTTGGTACACTTTTAAATATGGAACAAATCATAACAATATACACAAGATCTGATTTTGAATTAGTCAAGTAGAGTAAACTTTCGATAAGTTTTATAAACTATCTTGCATCAAGTTACTTTACATATTCATTATTTTATATATTTTCTCCCATTAAAATTAGATTAGAAACCTTATTTAAATTATTTATTCCAAACTTATTCAAAATTTCTTATAAAAACATTTCTTGAGAAAATAAAATATAATCACTTTCCTGAGAAATTTTAAGAGCTAAGAAAAACTATTTGAGTATAGAAATATCAAATATCCTCTACATATACAAATAAAACACTTCACAAAATACATTATTAATTTATAGTAAAGATAATATCATCAATATAGATAATAAGAATCAAAGATACCTATTTATCGACAATGATGTAGATGTTGTTTTCCAATCTTCCATTATTTAATTTTATCACCTTCAAACATGAATCTAGATTTAAGTATCATACTCATGGTGCTTTCTTTAAAACATACAACACCTTTTTTAACTTGTAAACATATCCTCAACCTTCACTAAGAAAGATTCCATCTGGTTACTCAATGTAAACTTCCTATTCTAATTATCCATTTAGGAAACCTAATTTGACATCCATTTGAAAGATATTATATCATATTTATACTGATATAGAAAGAAAGATCCTAATGATATAAAGTCTAGAAACTAGTCTGAAGGCATCATCAAAATCAATTACTTATACCTGTGAGTAACCTTTTCACATGATTTACTCCTTCTTTATTATCACCTTTTCTTTTTTAGTTAACACGTTATGTAATACCCAATTTATCCTAATAACATTCTTATTTAGTGTCTTGGGTACCAAATCCAAGTATCATTATTTTCAAACTAATCCAAATACTCATTAATAGCATTAAACCACTCATGAATCTCTAAATATTCTTTTGCATCTCTTGTTTAAACCTAAGAAAAAAATAGGTGTGTGATATTTTCCTCAAAGTTCTCTTAGTTTGAATCAATTGTCCTTGATCTATGGTAATATTTTGGACCTCCATCTTCTTTATCATCCTTGAATGGGTTGAAAAGGATTTTTATTCATCACTATAAATATCTGAATTATCATCATCAACCTATGATTCGTATGAATTCTCACTATTTTTAAAATTTACATCTTATTTCTCAACAAATTATACTTTATCATCTTCACTTAGAGAACTTACTTATTGGAAAGTAAACTCATTTTTTGAGTGTTCTATCACCTTCACATCAACACTATCCATAATATTCCTTGTATATTTTTTATATAAATGAAATCCTCTTTTATTTAGAGGATAATCAAGTAAGATACCTTCAACTCCTCTTTACTTTAACTTCCATAAATTCTCACCTTTCTCTTTGATAATACATGGGCTGAAAAATATCCTAAATTATTTTAATCCCAGTTCATTCCTATAATGCATATCATATGGAATAATATTTGAGTTGGGTTAGTGTAAAAAATGATTTTTAATCTGAACTATTTAGACAATTACTTGCCTCTAATAAAATCATGAACTATCATGCTCTACCAACATGGTAAAAGCTATTTCTACTAAGTTTATGTTTTTCCTTTCAACAACACCATTTTATTATATATTATATTTTATACCAAAATTCATGAATAATACCATGATTTTCATGATATGATTTAAATTTTATACTTATTAATTCATCATCCTTATCCATTCGCAACTTACTCAAGGATAAACCACACTCATTTTATGTACTTCTTTAAAAAATATAAACATCTCTAGGGATTCCAATTTATGTTTCACAAACATAATGCATATAATATGATGAAAATCATATTATGTGGCCAAGTATTCAATACTATAACATATTTTCTCCCTTA
The DNA here is from genome assembly GCA_963277665.1 of Viscum album. Taxonomy (NCBI): domain Eukaryota; kingdom Viridiplantae; phylum Streptophyta; class Magnoliopsida; order Santalales; family Viscaceae; genus Viscum; species Viscum album. The sequence continues at coordinate 2,040,511,967 of OY728142.1, read as the reverse complement.
AAGCTTAAGTAACATGATTTTTTAGTATCATAAACCTAAAACAAGTTGTCATGTGTTTAATGTCCTTTCATCAATATACATACATATTTAAACCTATTCAAAAAAAATTCTTTCTTGTGAAAATATAATTCATTTCCTTTATCGAATAACTGAGATACACTTAATAATTTATGTTTTAACCCATCCATATATAAATGTTTCTTAGATTTCATCTTGTCTTCTCTAATGACTGTTAAAACAACTCATTTTATCCTAATTGGACCAAAATTTACAAAGATCATAAGTCCTTTCTTACACTTCTCAATATATTTTAATATCTTAAAATATCATATAATATGTAAATAGTATCCACTATCCTGGATCCATGGAAGTTATTTTTGAGATGATTTAGGAGATACTTCAATGAGTAATGCCTTCTCATTTCCTTATTATTATTTGAGTCTTTTGAGTATAATGATTCAAACATATTTGGGTTAGTAGAATAATGAGACAATCTATAGCATCTCTAGCCCAAATTACATGAATAACACCTAATCTAGAGACCCACTTACCTTAATCACATCTCCCCATACGTTAGAGGATGATGAATGTCAGTGAGGGTCTGAGGGTGATAGTAGGGATAATATACCCTTAAGATATAAATTAAACAATAATAAACAAAAATGGAAGAAATATCAATAACAGTTAATAAGAATATAGAAAAAATATGAAAATAAACAAATATTATTCCATGTGAGTCATACAAGTGATAACATGACCTCCATCTGGTCGATCACATAAAAATAGGGTTAAAGATTATAAAATACAACCCCTCTCTTGGTACCAAGGATCCACGCATACAACTCTAACCATATAACCGTGTATAATAGTACCACCAATTACTCTGCTCTAGAAATTATAACCTTTCCCTTTTTATCATCATAAGATATAATGTATGCATGCATCCTATAGGGTTTGTGCAAGGTGTAAGTATGAACCTAGTAGGCCACCACCAATGGTATTCCTAGTTAATATCAATAACTACGCTAGTGTATTATAGGGTAGAGTTATGATGAAAAAATCAACCATTATAACAAATTCCACCCAAGATTAACCAGTCTTGAGTGAGCCTTTAACTACTTCGGTTAGTGCCAGAGTGGGATGGGATACCCATAGTATTTCATTATCAAAAACTCTCATGGGATCCCAATTAAGTTCATATAACATGGGGTTATATTCCAACCACAATCTATGAAATCATTCCAAAACATTCATACCATCCAAAATGCATGTTCCCTACCTCTTCATAAGACCCTTAGTTATCTAAACTCCTTACCAAATTGTAAACTCAGTAGCCAAATGAAACCTAAGGAATGTAAAATTTTATCCTTCACTAAGACTTGTCCATCAACCACAACATGACCCATATAAATGGTGAGTATCTCACTTACAGTCAGGGATGTAAATATCCCCCAAGATCCCATGGCCATCTATGGAATATCCCTCCTCTAAACCGACATTCAACACCATCACCCCTAAGACACTCATTCTAAGGAGGATAACACTGAAAACCAATAGTATAAACCACATCATTTGTTATGTCTTATGTGTACACAACTCCAATGGTGAGTGGAAATCACCAATAACCTATAGCCACAACATATCTGTGGAATCTTCAACACCCCACCCATTGTATTATATATCACCCCCATTTCAATGATGAACCACATCACCACATACTCAGTGACCAATGTCACCCTCATTTTATACCAGTGTATCTCATGCCAACCATAATTTCATCGCATTCCAAACAAAAGTATCCAAACTTGGTTAAAGTACAATGAGCATGACTTACTAAACAATCTATCATTCCAACGACCATCATACCACACATCATTGTTGTGACCAAGGCCATATCCATATATATTATCCCTAGACCACCCTAAGATAACCCTAAAGTACCCTTGATCCTCCAATTAGTTCTCATTATGATCATTCACATGTCCCTTCCCATTCCCGTAAATCACATAATGCATAAACCCATGTATAATAAATCAAATAGATAAGAATTACTTACCTTGTACTTAAAGGACTCGACACATCTAGTATCCTTAATTGATTTAGATCTAACTGGATTAAATAAAAAAATCTAACATAACCTTTATATTATGGAACAAATAGATAAAGATAATAAAATAGTGAGATAAACCATAAATAAAAACCTAAGGACAGATAGCTTTACCTGTAGTGGTCCAAACCAATGATTAGCATGAGGAACAGAGCTTGATTAGATGAAATAGAACTTATAGGGAGAATAAATGGAAGGATATAGAGGGGTGTGGTTGTCTTATCTATTTGGTTATCTCCATTTATTTTTATTTCATATATTAATTAATTAATTAATTATAAAGAATTTTAAAAACATATGAAGGCCACACCAAAACTCTAGAAGACTCCCATCGAAACTTTAGTGGACCCCCACATAATTCTGGTAGCCTCCCAGTGGGACTAATCTGGGATTTATTCTCATTCAAAAAAACCTCCACAAATAATCAATTTTCCTATACTACCCCAACACCTCAAGACTTCCTAATTACACATATTTAGGCTTAAATTATCTCATATAAGAACCCAGGTTGTTACAACCTCCCACCATATAAAATTCATCATCAGGATGTCTCGGTTCAAACACTAACCAACCCATACTGAAACCCAAATGTCCTTCTCACTACATACTCAAAACACTAATATAATGTTGAATTAATTTATCTATTCTAAATCAACATGATCAACATACTCAAATGACTAAGTGTAACTATGAAACTCCCCACCATAGGATCCACCTACTCGGTCTCACCACACCCAAGCCATTCAACACCTCAATAGTGTCATTCCCAACCATCATTCCTAATTCCACACGCCCCTAATATCATAAAAAGTAGTCATTTATTATTCTTGATGTTCATTACTCAATTATAATCTTGTAAATTCTACACCATACCAATAATTATCCCATAAAATACATATTCTAACCATCAAATCACTATCATCATGCATCATGTTGATGCCCACACCTCAAATAGCATCGATTCAATCCATTCACACATAACATACACTATGCACCAATACCTTCATACAAAATTAAAACTAACATGCTCATAGTGTACCTCTAGTTATCAATGGATCCCCAACCTACTCTGAAAAATTTGGTTCGATCACTTATAGAAGACCCAAATCCCATCACCCCAATGTTTCTCCTCCCTATAGATTCATGCTTAGCATCAACCATTGTCCTTGCTTTTGGATATCATAATTTCTACCATGACCTATATGTTTAGATGAATCCATTATAATTAATATAAAAATAACTCATGATCCTACCTCATGCACATAGTTCTGACCCAATCTATGATCCCCATCTGACTGTGAGTTCATTTGAAAAAACCACTCTAAATTCCTCATTTGGCCACAAGCTTGGCACTACTTCATCAATAGATCACACTAGGTATAAACATGATTTCTATTCATACAATGGAAATGAATCATAAATGACTTACTTTGTGGTGGAAACATTTATCATCTACTGTAACCACATTAGTAGGTCTCCTTTTGCTCCTACTTCAAGCTAACTAGAACTTCACTGCCCATCTCTCTTAACATCATTGTTCATCTAGGTATACTCACATTGGTCAAGTTTCACTCTGCTATTAGATCCTAGTTTACTACCTCTAAAAATTTAGTCAACCTAAATATAGTTACCTATATCCTGATTAAATTTCATAAACCTCCCTTGAATCACTACACCTTAGTGGTATCATCTCCCATAAATGTCAGTGAAAAACCTAACAGTACGTCCATGAACCTTGCAGTATAGTCCATGATCGAAGTATCTCCCTACACCAAATGTATAAACTCATGTGATTGGTCCTCCATAAGAATAGCATGGAAAATATTCCCAAATAAACTCACCTCAAAGTCCTTCCATGTCATCTCATCATACCCACTAGCCAGTACATTTACATCCCGCCAATTTTTAGTTGGTCCCCTTATCATATACATTTCCAGCTTTACCCTCCTCCTCAGTAGCATCTTGATCTAATCAAAGATAATTTATACTGACTCAATCTAATACTCTACTATTTTGGGTTCATCCTATCCTTAGAATAATAGAGGATGGTGTGACTAAAACTCCCATGTCATGTATTCCATGGATGGATCATCTCTAGGGGCTCTATGATCAACGATCTATATAACCTATACTAAAATCATCATTATCTACTCATCAAAACACTACACAATCTCCCCTATAATTTATAGCTAGCCTAATTTACTTGGAACCTCTACCTATATCGCATGCTCATATCTAGCCTCAATCCTCAACCTACTCATTCCTCGATGACACCACAACTCTATACTCTTGACACTCCAATGGAGGTCATCTTGGTGGAATCTTACTAAGAACCAAACAACATTCTTAAAACAAATATATTATTCTAGATAACATAAATAGGTAAATATTCTACAAATAGTGAATCTCACTAACCCTTACACTTACATACCACCCCCAAGTCTCCTATCATCTGGATTCATGGGCGTTCCTACCAATTTCAGGGTTAGGTACCACACACACCACATGAACATAGGATCCATATACCCGACAACTCCAAGAATAACATCCTCGGTCTAGATATGTATAATTACATAGAAAATATATATGTAAAAACACCATATATTTTTTTAAAACACTTTAAATAGACAAACTCCATCCCATTCCAGAATTAGATCAAAAAATGGAAATCATAAGCATGTAAATACATGTCATGTGATCCCTATGTGCTTATAATGATGTATAACTATCAACTATTTCCTCTCAGGGTCAAGATTCTGAAACTAAAATCAATAACATCAAATAACTTAATAGTAACCATGAAAAACAAAAAAACTCAATTCCCCTGATAACTTGGACTTCATCACATATTTTTATTGGTTAGGCACACAACATAATTTTCTTTTGAAGTACTGAAACATTCATAAAGCTCTATTTAATGTAAAGAAAATAAAATAAACACTTAATATAATTTTATCTCCACTCTCTTTGATAACACTTTACAAAATCCCCAACCTTGATTACCTGAATAGAATATAATCCAAATACACACTATCCTCATGCGCACCTCCCTATATGTTATAGGTTTTTAACTAGCCATGTGGGTCTAAGAGGTGATAATAAGGATACTATATTTTTAGGATATAAATGAAACAAAAAAATAATAGTTGAAGAGATGTCAATAACAGTAAAAAACAATATAGAATATATAGAAAAATAAATATCTATTATTTTATGTGGCATACAATGGATAATAGGATCAACCTTAGGTCGATCATATATAAACAGGACTAGAAATATAAAAATAAAACCCTTAGTTTTGTACCACATATCCACCTAATTCATCTCTAACCATCAACATTCATACTATGAAATAGTACATATAACTATTATGCTCAAGATTTCATACCCTTTCCCTTGTCTAAATCACAAAATATAATGTTTTTATGCATCCTTTAGGTCCTTCATAGGTTTTGAGTATGAAATCAATAGACCACCACTAATAGTGTCCCTAGTTAATATCCACATGTATACAAATGTATGAAAAATATAAATTATGGAAACCAAATAAACCATCGAAACACACTCCACCCATCCTCAAACAACCATGAATGGGACTTTACCCTATTTGGATATTACTATAGTTGGACAAGATGCCCATGGTCATTCATACTAGAAGTAGCCATAGACTTCTAACCCATTTTTTATCACATGACTTTGCACACCAACCACAACCCATAAAACAATTTTGAAAAAATCACAACACCCTGAAGGCATGTTATTTTATCTTATTGTAAGACCCATGATCATCTAAACCCCTTTACAAAAAACTATTTCAATGGACTGATAAAACCCAAGGCATGAAAGATATCCATCCTATACCAATCTCATCCCATCATCTGTAACATATCCTAAAGACATGGTGAACATCCTTCTCCCAAATGGTGATATCAATAACTCCCAAGATCTTTTTTCCATTTATGTAATATCCATTCTTAAAAATGATGGTCAAACCATCACTCTTAAATCAGTCATTTAATAGAGGATACTAGCAACAACTAGTGGTTTAAACCACCTCAAAGGAGATTTCATGTGTGAACATGACTCCAACATCCTCATCCCTAGGATGAGTGATTCTAACCAGTAACTTATTATTGGAGTTAGCGGCTTAGAACCAACTACTTTTTAATTTATAATAAAGTTGTATTCATGGATTTGAATATTAATAAATACCTTGTCACATTTTGATTGTTCTCCTACATAACAATTCATGTGATAATGTTATAAGGATAGTTATTACACTAAAGGGTCATAGATAATCCCTACTATGGTGAGAACCCAGAAGTTCCATAACACTATTCTTGAATATATGTTTTATGGTCGGATGATGTTATTTGAGGGACACAAATAATATAGGCCATTATGGGTGATGACTTATAAAACTTTGAGGCACCTTCTCATGGTGTGATCCCTTGGTAATATCCGGCAGAATATTATGAGAATGAGACCCACCAGTAGGATACCCACATTTCATAGTGTCATTGGATGTTCCTATCTGCATACGTGTGTATTGGTTCTTAGACTTTAAGATTTTTATTAATGGGTATTACAACACACACACTTAAATTTATTGATGAAAACTGCGATGAAACACTATTCACAATGAGGTAGGATATGTTGGGTGCATCATGAGTAATACTACATTAATAGATAATGAGAAAAAGGATTTGACATTTCTGGTCCATAACAGAAGTTGATATCTCAAGCCCCTTGATGGAATTTATATAGCCTAAATAAATCCAAGGCCATGGTGAGGAATATGCAATTTTAATTCTAGTAATTCAAAGAAAGAATAATTGAGTACATGGGTTGATGGAACTAGCATGAAACCATCTTGATTCGAGATATCGAGACAAAGGGATTAAATTACAAGGTAAGCATTCGTAGGAGGTGACACGTCATTGAGATGTTAAATTCTTTCTTTATGGGTGCCTTGGAATGTTACTAGACACTAACCTTGGACTTTAGGTAGACTCCACCTAATTCCACTAACAAAGAGGCCTAGAGGGTTACACACTAAGTGTGTCCAGGTATCTCAGTTAAATATTTATTTAATAAGTTGAATAATGATTATTCCCAACTGTGGTTTAATAATTATTCAAGAATTCATGATCGCATTTATTCCGACACTAGTTATTCAAGATAATATATTTTGGGTGAAATAATATTTTTATTAGTGAGTAATGTAGTGATATTTATTTAAGAAATAAATAGTCATTATTCAAGGTCTAATAAATGTGTTGGAGGAAATAAAGAAAATGGAAAAACAAAAGTACATGCTATTTATATTAATATATACATGTCATTGAGATTTTCGGGGGATTTTTTAGAGATAATATTATTTATTTATTTATTTAATAATAGGTGTAATTTTTTGGGTGAATTTAAAGTGATAATAATAGTCAAATGTTATTATTAGACATGGAGTCTTACTAATAATTAAATGAAATGAATAAGTGCCATTGGGTAATTAATTCATTTTATTATTCTAAGTAATATAAATCCAAATTAAATTATTCTCATTAGACCTAGCAATTATTTATGGTTGTGGACAATGGATCTGGGGAAAGCTATCAAGTCAAGAGAGAATTCCTTTCCTCTAAGAACGCTCTCAAGTTACGAGATAGATCCTCCTCCACTGGATCAAGGAGAGTGCTTTAGAAGATACTATCAATGTTATCAAAGGAGGGTATCTCAAGAGAAGTCTTTTCTATGCTAGAACCCAAATATCCCTTCAACAACGTCCAAAGATACGTGGAACACGTGTGGATCACCGATAGAGAAATCCTACAATTGGCTTCTATGATGAAACGACTAATCACATTGGATCATGACTGGAAACATCAATGGAGAGAGAATTATATCAAGGTAATTCTTATATTTTAATTAAATTAATTATAACCAACATATGATGATCCTCTCTACGGTTTTGGTACTTACCTCTTTCCTTTCATTATTTGTTCTATTCTTAAGATTAGGTGTTTTATCATCATGATGGATCTTGGATTGATCATTGTTAACAGTAAAATTAAATTTTGGTATACCCATCCATGTTATTCTGCTATGCTCAGAATCTAAAAGTGGTATCAGAGGGGTCATATCATTGATTATAATTATTTAGTTCTTTCGTTGATGATTTACGCATTTAATAATTCAGTTGTTTCAATTCAAGTTAATCATTTTGTAAATCTGAATCTTGATATATGTTCCTCCTCTTTCGTTTCTCATTCATCTTATATAAATAATCATTTCTTTTAATTTTAATTAAAAAAAATAGAGGATCTAATCCAGAGGTGCCAAAGGTTCTTGGTCATATAACACCAGAACACACTGACTGTATTCGGCCTTACAAATTGTGTAGTCAAGGTTCAATTCATTAGGACTTGTCCACCAAACCAAGCCATGTGTTGGAGTTTATTTGAGTCTTTATGAATCTGTGTGTTAACCAAGAACAGTTGGCACACAGTTTCTAGATTACATGCCATGTAGCCCACTAGACATGGTGTTTGATCCCTTCAGGTTAGGGTTAGACCATGTACCACATACATTGATTGCTCGGCTAGAGACCATGTAACATGGATACTACATGGCATGTGTCCCACTGGACATGCCATTTGTTCTGAAGATTTATAAAGTACATCTACACACCATATCCTCGAGTGTGTACTTCAGATGGATGGTGAAAGATAGTACGTTCCATGTAGTAGGAACTAAGTGACGTGTAATCATCCAAATTATGCAGATTTATTAAAATTTATTACTATATTATACAAACCCTTGAGATGTGTACCATGGTGTTGGTGTAAAGTTAAGGCACAACACATGATAGGTGTTTCTTACATATGTGTTTAATTTAATATTTTTGTAATGTTCATTTCTACTCATTGGGTAGTTATGAACGAGAATTCACCAGGTTTCCTCCAAGGTACAAGTTACATAAAAATATAATTTTAAATGAATTTATTTTTTAAAATTATGATGGGTGAGAATCTCAAGGAAATTCATAAAAAGGTTTAAAATAAAAGGATTGATTAATTAAATATAATAATTAATTGATTCGAGCATGATTTATCTTAAAAAAGAATGATTAAAGAATTGAATGCTAGTTTTATTTATGTGTAAATATCATTTCATGTATGTATGATCATGATCTAGAGAAGGACCTTTTGTATGTGGATGGTTTTTTTTAATTAATTTATTTAAATTAAAATTGTTGGCCAGCGAGCCTTCTCCTCATTAATATGTAGGGCCTGTGTGCCCAAGGTTTCTTTTATGTAAAACCCTGTTTTACCCCTCACCTACGTGTGAGATAAAATCATATGTAATGGATGGATCTCTTGAGATAGCGGAGGTGGCTCAAGTTAGGATCCAAGCCAAGATCAATCCATGGAGATATAAAGGTGGATAGGTGGAAAGCGGTAAACACAAACCCAAAAGGTTCGAGGTTTTTTCTACCCTAGGTCTTGGGTAAGTTTATCAACCTCTAGATAAACTAACCAATAGAACAAGCTCATGATCATGCCATTTATTTTATTTCTATCTGTTGCATGGTTTATTTATTGTGGGTGTGTTTTCATGATCACACAATTAATTAATTAAACAAGCATGAAAAATGGAACTAAAATAAGACCATCTTATGCGTAAATATTATCTTAGACATGGTTAATCACTTAAGTATATCCCACTTAATATTAACAAGAATTTAAGAAAGATAATAAAATGGAATTTCATGTGTAATGATAAAATCCCTCAAGGAAATATTAAGTCGGTATAGCCTTCCATAATCTTGGTTGGAATTAAACCATAGTTCAAAGTGCTTGACCAACCCTAGTTGGAGTTCATTCAATTATCAAGGAATTATAATTTGAGGTTTTTGGATTGACTTGAATTGATTCACTTCAAGGGTTTACTTCCAAAACAGGACTTGGTTTGACCAAGAGGTAAAGGTTGAGGGAATCCAAAATAACAGGATTTCAGAATTGGGGAGTCCACTCAGCAGATCAAGGAGTTGCGAGTTAATGTAGTTGGAATTTGGAAAGCCTATGTAAAACTTTTCAAGTTTCTTGAACAACCCTAGTTGGGGTAATGTGAAGGGAAATATGGATCCTTGACACTAGAATATTCAGGAAACAAAATATTCTTAAGTCAATGGTGAGGGCTATTGGATTTCGATAAAATAGTGGGAGACTAATAAATATTAATTGATTTATTTTTCTCAGTTTTATGATGATAAATTACTAAATATTTTCTCATCTTAATTTTTAGAAATAGAAATAAAAACTAAATCAAACATATCATTTTGAACCATACTCTAGAAGTAAAACCTTCTCACTGGCACCAATTTCTAGGAGTGGTAGAGGCGTTTACACGTCATCCTTCTCCACGAGAGGAAATTGTATGTGCCAGATGATCTTATTCCAGTTGTGCCTAGAAAAGAGGCCAGTTATGATGAAATATATCTCTATCTGAAAAATTTGGATGATTCCATAGATGTACAATGTTTCATGCTATCAACCATGTCTAATTAGCTCTTTAAGCAACATGAAAACATGTATGTGTATAGTATGATGTATAACCTTAAGGATCTCTATCAAGAGAATGCGAGACATGAGAGATATGAGATCTCCAACGCTTTGTTCAAAAATAATCTTAGAGATTCTATGCCAGCTAGGCCTTATGTAGTTAAGCTTATTGGCTACATTGAATGCCTAGACATCTTAGGGATTATGTTCCTAGATGATTTGCACGCAAATATCATCTTGTCATCACTACCCAAGACCTTATCTAGCTTTATTGTCAACTACAACATGATAAATAATGAGAAGAGTCTATCAGAACTTATGACCTTGATTCTCTAGGTAGATAAGGACATGGGGCATGAAAAACGTACAGTCCTTATGGTGAATAAGAAGAGTAAGGACAAGGAAAGGGGGGAAAGGGTTTATAAACAGTCTGAAGCCCCTGATCACTATCCCTCCAAGAAGGGGAAGATCCAGTGATAGGGAAAGCAATGGGAGGCGGTATGTTTTACATGTGGAAAACCAGAACATTGAAAGAGGAACTGCACCCAGAAGCATGGGGACACTAAAGTTGAATTTGTTATCGAGTTCAATATTTCAATTTATACACATTGGGTATTAGATATAGATTGAGAGGCTCACATATGTATTCAAATGTAGGAACCGAGTAGATTTATAAATATTTCCATAGGAGAGGTGGATCTTCGAGCTTCTAATGGTACATGGTTGGCTACATTGGCCATTGGCGATTACCGTCTCTCATTTTCAACTGGGATACTTTTGGTTTTACATAACGTTTATTATGTACCTATTGTTTCCAAAAAAATAATTTTTGTATCATTTTTGGATATGGATGGATTTATTTTCAAGTTTGTAAATAAGGTTTGTTTCTTTTATAAGAATAACATATGTTATGGTACGGAGCATTTAAATAATGTTTTGAATGTATTGAATTATGAAAACCAAGTATTGGCAATCGATAATGAGAAAAACTCAAATGAATCATACAACACCTAGTTGTGGCATCACCGTCTCGATCATTTAAATGAGAAGCAATTAAAAATCTCTTCCAAGATGGTTATTTAGACTCTACTGATCTAAAACCACTTGATAGATGTCATACCTGTTTACAAGGGAATATGATCATGCCTCCTTTCAGTGGACAGGGTGAAAGGGCCTTAGATATTCTAAGATTAGTATACATAGATGTGTGTGGACCATTTCCAGTAGAAGCAAGAGGTGGATATTCTTACTTCATTACTTTTACTGATGATTTGAGTCGATATAGATATATCTACTTAATAAGGTATAAGTCAACGTACATGGAGAAATTTATGGAATTCAAGAATGAAGTAGAGAATCATCTTGGTAAAAAGATAAATATTCTTCAATCGGATTGAGGTGGAGAATATATGAACCAAGAGTTCATCAACCTTTTACAGGAGTTTGGGATTCTATCTCAACTCACTCCTCCTTATGCACCACAGTGGAATTGTGTTAATGAAAGGAGGAACCATAACTTTTTGGACATGGTGATGTTATTGATGATTCATGAAAAAAATCCATTATCCTTTTGGGGATATTCATAACAAAATACAACATACACATTAAACTGAGTACCAAATAAAGCATAAAATGGAATTCCCTTCGAGTTATGGAATGTAAATAAACCCATTTTATTGCACATACATGTATGGGGATGCGAGGCATTTTTTAAGGCCTTATAAAGAAAAAAACTAGCAAACCAGGGCATGAGGTGTATCTTTTTAGGATATCCCAAGGAAATGAAAGGATATTACCTATATAACCCTTCAGACAAGAAATTGATTGTCACTAGAAAAGTTGTCTTTCTTGAGAAGGAGAAAATCCTCTAAAAGGATAGTGTGAGCAAGATTGACTTTGATGAAGTTGATTCTCAAGATACAAAGGAGTTGGTATAGGAACAAGTTCCATAGTTCCCCATGGAAGAGATTCTAGAAACACAATTACTATGTAGGAGCTCAAGAGAGGTAAGGTAATCATAGATATTTGGTTTCTTAGTCACCGAGGATGGTGAATCATTATTGTTGGAAAATGATGAACCTCTCTCCTACAAGGAAGTAGTATAGAGCTCATAAGCTACAAGATGGATAGAAGCTTTGAATTATGAGATGGATTATATGTATCAAAACCAAGTATCAGTTCTCTTCAATGAGCCAGTTGATGTAAAGCATGTTGGATGAAAATGGGTATTCAAGAGAATGTTAGACATGGAAGGTCAAGTTAGAACCTATAAAGCTAAGCCAGTGACTAAAGGATTCAGACAACATTAAAGAATTTAATATGATGAAACCGTCTCACTAGTTTCCATTTTTAAATCCTAGAATCATAATTTCCATAGTAGCTTACTATGACTATGAGATTTAGAAAATGGATGTCAAAACAACATTCCTTAATGGGAAACTTCAGGAAGATGTCTATATGATACAACTATAAGGTTTTGTGATACCAGGTGAATCCAAATGGGTTTTTAAGTTGCATAAATACATTTATGGATTAATGAATGCATCTAGGTCATGGAAAATTTGATTTGATAAAGCCATAAAGGAATTTGTTTTCATTAAGAATGAATGTGAGCCATGTGTTTATAAAAGGTTTAATGGGAATGTGGTCGTTATCCTAGTAGTATATGTTGAATACATGTTACTTATTGGAAATGATATACTACAGTCAGTTACAGACTGGTTGAACAAGTGTTTCTCTATAAAGGACTTAGGTGAATCATCCTATATTCTAGGGATCAAGATCATTCATGATAGATCCAAGAGGCTGCTTAGACTAAGTCATGGTATATACATTGACTAGATACTAAAGAGATTTAGTATGGAACAATCAAATAGGGTATTGGTTCCAGTGTCACATGGCCTACATATTTTTAATAGAATGTGTCCTCATACACAACATGAGAAATATAGGATGAGTAAGATCTCATACTCTTCAGCTATAGGATCCATCATGTATGTTATGTTATGTACCAGGATTTATGTTGCCTATGCACTGGGCATGGTAGAAAGATATGAAGCAGATCTAGGAGAACATCATTAGACTATTATTAAGACTATCCTTAAGTATTTGAGAAGAAATAAGGATATATTCTTGGTGTATAGAGGAGACGAGGAACTTGACATCAAAGGGTATAATGATGTTGGTTTTCAAATAGATCATAATGATCTAAAGTCACAATATAATATGTTCACTATCTCAACGGAGGATCTATGAGCTGGAAGAGTTCAAAGAAGCCAGTTTTCTCTGATTCTACAGCATATTCCGAATATATAGTGGCTTTTAATGCATCCAAGGAATCCATCTAGATTTTGAAATTGTACAAGAGATTGAAGTGGTTCCTAGAAGTAAATATCCTATAACATTGTATTGTGATAATACTACAATGGTGGATCTTGCAAAATAAACAAGGTCACATCAAAGTAAAAAGCACATTCTCTTAAAGTATCACCTCTTAAGGGATTTCTATCAAAGGGGTGAAGTTGCAGTGAGAAGAGTGTCCATGAAATAGAACGTTGTGGACCTCATGAATAAAGGCCTATCTTAGTAGAATCATGAATATCATGTGAGAGCTAGCGGGTTAAAGGTTGTTAGCAGTTGGATCTAGTATAAGTGGGATTCTGTTGGAGTTGGTGGCCTAGAACCAACTACTTTTTACATTATGATAAACTTTTATTCATGGATTTGAATATTAATAAATACCTTATCACATATTGATTGTTCTTCTATGTGAAAATGCATGTGATAATGTCCTAAGGATGGTTGTTTCACTAAAGGGTCATAGCGGATCCTTGTTATGATGAGAACTCGAAAGTTCCAAAACACTATTCTTGAATATATTTTCTATAGTTGGATGATGTTATTTGAGGGACACAAATAATACAGTCCATTAGGGGTGAGGACTCATAAAACTTTGAGGCACCTTTACATGGTGTGTGTCCTTGGTAATATCAATGGGGATATTATGATAACGAGACCCGCCAGTAGGAAATCCACATTTCATAGTGTCATTGGATGTTTCTATTTATAGACGTGTGTATTGGTCCTTAGAATTTAAGATTATTATTAATGGGTATTAAAAATCATGCACTTAGATGTATTTATGAAAACTATGATGAAACATTGTTCGCAGTGAGGTAAGATATGTTGGGTGTGTCACGAGTAATACTGCATTAATAGATAATGTGAGAAATGATTTTTCCCTTTTGTTCTATAATGGAAGTAGATATCTCAGGCCCTTTGATGGAATTGATATAGCCTAAATAACTCCATGTCCATGGTGAAGAATGGGAGAGTTCAATTTTAGGAATTCAAATAAATAATAATCGAGTACATGGGTTTATGGAACTAGCATGCAACCCACTTGATTCGAGATATCGAGACCAAGGGATTAAATTACACTGTAAGAATTTATATAAGTTGACACATCATTTCGGAATTAACTTATTTCTCTATGGGTTACTTGGAATGTTGCTAAATTCTAACCTTAGACTTTAGGAAGGCTCCACCTAATGCCACTGAGAAAGAGGCCTGGAGGATCACACACTAAGTGTGTCCAAGTATCTTAGTTAAATATTCACTTAACAAGATAAATAAATATTATTCCCAATTGTGGTTTAATAATTATTAAAAGATGCCTGATCACATTTATCTTGACACTAGTTATTTGATAGAATATGTTGTGGGAGAAATAATATATTTATTAGTGAGTAATGCAGTGATATTTATTTAATAAATAAATATTAATTGTTCAAGGTCTAATAAATGTGGTGGAGGAAATAAAGAAAATATAAAAACTAAACTAAACTCCATGTATATTAATATATAAACATTGTGTAGTTTTTCTAGGGATTTGTGAGAAATAATATTATTTATTTAATTAAATAATAATATGTGTAATTCAATGGATGCATGTCAAGTGATAATAATAGTCAAATTTTATTATTAGAAATGGGGTCTTACTAAGAATTAAATGAAATGAATAAATGCCTTTGGGTAATTAATTCATTTTATTATTATAAGTAATATAAATCACAATTAAATTATTCTCATTAGACCTAGTCATTATTTGTGGTTGTGCACAACGGATCTAGATAAATCTATCAAGTCAAGAGAGAATTCATTTCCTCTGAGAACACTCTCAAGTTATGAGAGAGATCCTCCACCACTGGATCAAGGAGAGTGTTTTGGATGTGACTATCAAGGAGATTGAAGGAGGACATCGCAAGTGAAGGCTCTTTCATGCTAGAACCTAGAAATCCCTTTAGGAACATCCAAAGATACATGGAGCACATGCAGATCACCGCTAGAGGAAGCCTACACTTGGATTATGCAACACAATGACTGATCACATTGGATCGTGACTGGAAAAATAAACAGAGAGAGAATTCCATCAAGGTAATTATTTTATTTTAGTTAAATTAATTATAACCAACATATGATGATACTATCTGTGGTTCTGAGACTTTCCTCTTTCCTTTCGTTCTTCATTCTATTCCAAATATCTGGTGTTTTATCATCAGGACGGATCTTGGATTGATCATTGTTAACAGTAAAATTAAAGTTGGGTGCACCCATCCACGCAATTTCGTTGTTCCCGGAACCTAAACTTATGACCACAACACATTCAAATAACCTCTTTATCCCCCACATAGTGAATGATATATCACCATTATTTCATTAAAAAATCACAACATTGTATATCAAGTGACCAACATCACTCTAATGTCATACCAATGTATCCCACACCACCCATATATATATCTCATGTCAAACACAAGTAACCAAACCCAGTTCAAGTACCATAATCACAGCTTCCCCAAAAAATAATTGGTCCAAATACAACCATAACACATGTTATAAAGACTAGGTCTATGATACCACCGAGAGGAGGGGTGAATCGGTGGTATATTTCATGAATTATTCTTTTAATATTCAACCTTCATGAATGGTTAACACTATGATCATCACTTTCTTGATTAATGTAACATCATTTGATTATTATAGAATTTAAAGGGTATAAGAAAACAATAATTTATAATGTTTGGTGTAAAATAATACTCCATGTCATGATTTTTTAGTAACCCCCCCCCCAATCATAGATTCTCTACTATATATGAAATTGGATACACTATAGACCATCCTAGACCAATAAACTTAGGTTCCCACTAAACTCCGACTCTGGAGTACCCTAAGAGATTTTGAAGCTTCCCACTTCCCACTAAAATGTATGATCTTAAATAAAAAATATCTCTTTATTCTTTGGGTTTCTTCTAAACCTCTTCATGATTTCCTTCCTCCATGAAAAAACTAAATCAACTATAGTATGCTCATGTACAATTCTTCAAGAAATTTAAAATTCACTTGAACTGATCTGTGATCTCAAACCCTTAATTAAGATCTTGAATGATCTTGATCTTCCTCAGAATTCTAAAAGATTTGGGATGTGGGCATTCTTCTCCTACTTTAGACCTCTCAACTTCAGCCTCCTTCTTCTCGCCTCAATACAGTAGTGTGTTGAGTTTCTATTGGTAACTCATAACTTGCACAGTATACAGGATCAATTTTATTGAAATCTCTCTCAGTATTCAATTTCACTTCCTTGCTCTTTTCTACACATATATATTCATGAAATAATATTTTGAATAATATTTTCCAAAATGGAATTTTGGAAACTCCTTAATTTGTCATAGTAGAAGTAATCTCATCTCTTTGAATTTCTCAATGGTATTCCTGATTTATCTCACATTCAAACTCATTTGAATCCTATTTAAGTATTTCCAAAATACGAGGGATGTTTCTATCTTTGAAAATCCAAAGAATATAATTTTTTTCCTTTTTGAATTCATATATACATATGCATGTGATCATATAATATGACATGGAATTATTTCTTTGTCACGTGGAAATCAGCTCATCGTCAACTTCTTCCTTGGATAGTATTTCTTCAATTTTAGCTTGAATCACTACCATTCTAAATTTGATTGAGATATTTAAATCCATAAAGATTGATTAAAGAATCATCTAATTTAAATACCCATTTATTAAAATATATATTCTGATAATCTCAGTTTATTTCATCTCTATGATTGAAGAATTTTTATAAGGGAATGACTCATATGAAGTCCGCAGATGACTCATACTCAAAGCCCAATGAATCATATTTAGGGTAAATAATGCTTATACAGACCAAAATGATTCATATATAGATGCATATTGACTCATTTGAAAGTCTTAATGAGTCATACATAGGTGCATTCACTCATATACAAATCCCTAAATGTCTCATACACACCCTATAATGATTCATATATAGAGTCTGGTGCTTTGTAATGTATCATACACATATTCCAAATGACCTATATGCAAATATGATCCCTTTGATAGATGTTAGTACTAAGTTCATAAATGAATCCTACATAGATATTGAATGAATAATATATAGAAAACTTTGTGAAATTCCCAAATACAATCTATATATTCTATATTTCACTCACATGACCTCAGAACGCCTTCAACTCATTTAGTGGACTCCTTAATTTCTCATGAACACCTTAAAATAATATCCAAAGATATTCCTTTATATGATATAGTAGATTCATATAAAAAACTCATTTTATGGTTTCTTTCACAACTTTCCTAATAAGTACCTTATCAATCATGACATCCAATTCCAAATTCCCCACAGGTTAGAAACTTCCAACATCAATTTTTGATTCACTATGGAATCAGATTAATAAGAATAATCTCACACACCTTGATATTTCTTATTTACAACTTTATTGACAACAAATACAGCATAAATTATTTTTTCACTTCAATCTCCTCCTTTACATTTATTAAAAATACCCATTTCATCTCTACTAAAGTTAAAGTAATGAATCTCTACCTTATTGAAAATAAATATAAAGGGAATATAGGGACATTCCTGTCTCATTTTTACACCTATTCCATGATATTCAAAAAAAAATATTATTCTATCTTACTCATTTATAATCACAGTTTGATTCACTTTTTATAGAATGACTGCACCACATGATTTTATTAGCAATGAGAATTTAGTTAGTCAATGCTAAGTTTATGTGGGCTAACTCAAAATAGAAAAAAAGAGTGATTTAACCAAGGTGATCAATGTTGTATATAAAATCACATACATTTGATACCAACCTAATTAAGATAAAATTACTAATCTTAGGGTTTGTTTCAAATAGTTATATCATGAAAATATGTAACCTTCACATGTCTCAAAAAACCATTAAAACAATTCTAGTTCAAGGTAACAAACTCCCCCATTTTTTCATCTTTTTCTTAAACGAATACTCCACCTTCATAAGTATGGTTGATATAATCAAATCATCAGATAAAAGTGTAATTTTAATACATTGTTCTCCATATTTATGAAGCTTTCCATAATTTCTATATTTAAAACTTATTGCTAATATAGTAACTCCAACATGTTTTCTCCCCCTCAAGGGATACACTCACTTTATCTTCTTTATTCTAATTATAATAATCTATGAAGGATAACTTATTTGATGTAAAATGTGAATATTACTCAATTTTATCCTATAATTCCCTACATGTTATCAAAAAATAAATAAAAATAATGGAATAATGAGGGGCCTTTTTGTTCCTCTGAAGTAATGGAAAGGTTGATAGTTTTCTCTCAACCTATACCTATAAATATTTCCAATCTCATCATGGGAGAATTTCATCATGTTTATTATTGTGTTTTAAACCCTAACTAGTTACATGATAATCTCATCCCCTTGAATGGTATATTTTTTTGTAATTTTCTTCTATTCCTTAATTATTAAGGAAACTCCATTTCTTGATTCTTGTATACTTTTTCTCATTGATTCTTTTTGGGAGGGTAGGATTGTTCTTCAATATATAAGGTCATTCCCTGTATATCCACACCTTTCACTTAAGTTTTCTTGATTTTTCAAGTCACTAACTATGGATGAATTCTCATGATTTTTAGCCTTTTATTATAAAATAGCTTACTTTACCTTATCCACAGCATCCATTTGAGATTTGTCATTTTTTTATTCACTTTTAGTTGATATGGAAAAACATTCAAACATTGTGACTTGGACTACTCAGTTTTATTAAGTTTCTTATATTATTTCATAGTAGTTTCAATAGAATATAACTTTCCACCTTGTTTCTGAACTTCCTTCTCTTTTATAGTCTAGGTAACTTATCCTAGTATATTATTCATACATACCTAATCATTATGACACTAATTTCCATATCTATTACACACCTCTTCCAAAGAACCAAATCTTTTTTAGATTTACAGATTTCATAAATTTATATTCACATTTTTCTTTTTCTGATAATCGGTCCTCATATGATCACTGAATCTTTTTGTTGCTTCATTACTCTTCCCTTTAAATGAACTTTTATGCCAAAAATAGTAGGATTTGTTTCCATAACTTTCACAATAGAATAAAGAACAAATAAACTATGATCTTCTACTTTTATAATAAATTTTTCAAAAATTATATTATTGTCCTGCTACAAACCAAGCCTATTATTCCTTGGTAGAATATTCTTATTTTCATATTCATCTCTCAATTTATTATAGAATATGGCCCCCCTATTTTAATTTTAATCCAAATAGTTTAGGAATTATTTTTTAAATATACACTATTAGAAATAACATATTTATTTTGAGATAGATTTAGTGTTGTTTTAACCTATCTGTTTGAATCATTTCTCTAAAAAAATTGTGAGGATTCAACTTTAACATCAAAAGACTTTGTGAAGTTTCTTTGATCTTATCTAACCAATTTTAATCTATAAGATAAATATATATTTTATCAAACATCTCTTCTTCTTTCATGGTCATATTTTACTTAATATCTCTCAATATATTTTCTAACTCAATAGCACTCAGCTTGTATTTTAGGGTTTCATCCACATAAGTCACTTCCCATTCAACATGTTCTTAATTTTCTTTATCCTCTTTAATATTTTATTTTATCATATTTTTATTATCTTTCTTGAGCAATTTTTCACACAAGATAGGCTTCCAACTCTTCTTTTATCATATATTCTAGTTTTTTCCTTTCTTCTCTATCTTTATTACTTGAGGTATCAAAACCAGTTTCAACATGAGTCATAAAATTAGCTTTATCTTATGACTATATTCATGAAGAAAAGTCATATTATTTCTTATTTTCAATCTTCCAGGGTTAACACTTTTTGATCAAATCGACGACATCTTTTTAAAATTTTAGAATCATCGAGATTCTCACCAAACCCACAAATATTACTCATAATATCATCTAATCTTGTAAAATAATCATTAATTTTCTCATCATCAACCATTTTAAGATCTTCAAATATGCTCCTCCAAACTTGTAGTATGGCTTTATTAACCTTAATATTTCTATCATAAAGGCTTCTCAAATTGTCCCAAATCTCACTTACATATTGAAGCCTCATTTTAATAATGTATACCTTTTATAATAAAGAAATCATAATGGAATTTTGTGATTTTATATCTACCTATAAGTTTCTATAATTAGAGAAATACATAGGTCAGCCTTCTTCAATGGTTGGAAATCACACGGCTGATGCATATCTAACTTCTTGGATAAGTAAAATAAGATAGGGTAGCATCATACTCTTACAAATATTATAATTCTTAGCATAAAATATTTATACACCCTTATTTTTCACAGAATTTATATTCTACATACACAAAAACTTATAGAATCTTCATAAGGAACTTGGATTGGCTTTGATACCACTTGTAAAGACTAGTTCAATGGTACCACTAAGAAGGGGATGTATTAGTGGTATATTTTAAAAATTATTCTTTTGATTCAAATAAGTTCATTCTATATAAAGGGTATTCTCAAGAGGTAGATAAACATTTGGATAAGTCATGTGATCTATATATGATCCATTTTTAGAGAAAATGAAATTTTTGTAAACATCATTGGTTATAAATAAAGGTCAATGTGAGCTTCATAAGCATCAATTGGACCTATGTAAACATTATCATACATCTATTTTAACATTAGTTTTAGTCGTATATGCATCAAGTAAATTTTCATAAACATCATTCAAAATCTGTATAAACATCATTCATGAGATGTGTAAGGATGACTTCTTATGTAAACATGAATGGATATCTTTGAAAACATTATTTTATACTATTTAATGATTAATAAAAACTACATAAGGGTCATTTTTTATCTATATAAGAATGATTTCCATTATTTGTAAGCATCATGACTTAGTGAAAATTTGAGATTTATGCATATTGATCTCAGATTCACTTAGAATAACTTTCAAACCTTCTCAAATCACTTCAAATTTTTATCCAAGTATTATTTAACTCAATATTTAGTAGACTTGTGATATGGTACACCTTGTATGGTTTATCATAAAACTTTATCTAGAATTTCCTCTTTAAATAATAGATCTTATATCTTCCCATATAGCCAACTTTAATCTTACTTCTAAACTTATTATAAACAATTTTAGAAAGTAATTCTCAAAATTCATCCCTTTTCATGGACTTGAGGATCAAATCAAACAATTTATTGGTTTTTAATATTGATATAATCATTAATAATAAATTCAATCATAAACTAAAGGGTACTTCATAAAGGAATCCTTCTCCTATGAAGGGTATTCTCCTATTGATCCTCAATAGCCACCCGGTGTTCTATAAAGGTAGTGTCTTCCTTGACATCCATCTCACCCCAATAAATAGTGTGTTATGGTTCATGAACTTAGCATCTCAATTATGACATGTGGAAAACATTTTATTCATGTTCAATCTATGGAGGTAAGGTTATGTGATAGAAAACCTCACCTACCTGCTCAGAATCTATAAAGGTATGATGAACCTCAGGGATATCTTTCAACTATATCCAAAACTCCTTGAACCATGTTGTGGTAGAAACTTTAGAAACATAGGGTATCCCTCATCAAATATTAAATGTATTTTTCTTGTTTTTTGTAGGAATTTAGATATCTTTGATCTATCCTTAAACACTCCTAGATTATCTAAAATTTCTTTGTTATCAATCACACAAGCTTGGTCCCCATAAGATATGTCTTGTTAATTCCTATCTAGTAAAAGGGATACCTAAAAGGTCTCCCATACAATGACTTGGAAGGTGTCATTACAATATTAGAGTGATGGATTTTGTTGTATGAAAACTCTACTAAGGGTAGGTAATCATCCCAACTTCTTCAAAAATCTAGTAAGAAGGCTCATAACATATCCTCAAGAACTCAGATGGTCCTCTTAGTCTAACCATCTTTATGGGGATGAAAATTTGTACTCAAATGTATCAAAATCCCAAAAACCTTCTATAATATCCTCCTAAACTATGACATGAATCATTATTTATGGTCAAATATAGTCACCATGGGTAACCCATATAATCGCACAATCACATATGTGTATAGAAACCCTAATATATCTATTTAATTCTACACTAAAATGGAAAGAATGTGACTCAACTTGGTCAATAAATCAATAATCAAGAAGAAAGGACCATGATCCTTCACTGGTCATGTAAGTTAAATCACAAAACCCATTAATATACTTTCCCACTTCCACTTTGGAGCCTCTAGAGGATGGATCAAACCTGCGGGAACTCGGTGCTTGACCACCGCTGCTAACAGTTGAGGCACCATGAAATGAAGTTAGAAACACTTTACTTTATACCTTTATTCTAGAATTGATTCTTAAGATCCTGGTATATATTCATTGATTTAGTATGTACCCCAAATGGGAGGTATGTAACTCCATCAACACCTACTTATGCTTCAATGTATGAACCACTTTACACCTCTATAATAGGATAATATGCTCCCCTATCTTTATAAAACCCCTCAGGTGCATCTCTATATAGAATATAGTCTCATAGAACCGCATAATTGATATCTCTAGTTTGGACCTCCTTCACATGGTGAAGAAGTAGAGAGACCAATACCATCGACTAATGGTGGGAAATGTCTCCATACTCTACAAAATTCAACCACAATGAATACAACTGCTCCTAAACCACCTCCATAAATTTAGAATGATATTAACTACTAAGGGAATCAACTATAACATTTCTCTTCCATGGAGTATGAACTATCTTGAAGTCAAATTATTTTAGTAACTTCAGTCATTACATATACCTCAAATTAATTTCCCTCTATGAAAAGGTATACTTGAGGCTCATGTGATATGAGTAGACCACAAATCACTCACCGAGAAGATAATTTATCTATATCTTCGAGGATAACACAATATATGAAAGCTACAAGTCATGGGTCATGTAATTATTATCATATGGTCTTGGCTATTTGGAATCATAAACATTCATTTATCAGCTCTACATCAACACAAAACCTAGTAAGAACCTAGATGCATCATAGTATACATTATATGCCACTCTTTATTCCAGAAACTGCAACATTAGGGAACTATTCAACCTTTTTTCATCTCCTTGAAAGTTGTTTGAAATTGATCAAACCAAACTGATGGATATCCTTTTCAGATGAGGGCCTCTATAGGAGCTACAATATGAGAGACTATTCCATAAATATTTAGTAGTATATCACTAGCCGAAGGAAATTGTACACCTCAAACACTATATTGGGTGGATCTAATTACATCACTACCTTAATCTTTATGGGATCAACTGTAATATCACCCTCAAAAATTATGTTCCTATATAACTAAATTTATTAGATCTAAAACTTTCACTATAAGAGGTCTTCATGCAACGATTTCTCATGAAGTTATAGGATAATCCTCATATGTTTGGAATGCTCATCCTCTGTTCAAAAGTAAATAAAGATGAATTCGATGAAAACCACCATGAATTGGTCCAAGTATAGTTTGAATATTCTATTCATGAGTCTCATGAAAACCGCTGGTAATTTTGTCACATAGAGAATAATAAATATGAAATCATAGTGACCATAGTGGCACTTGAACACTTCCTTTTGTAATCATCATCACAAACCCAAATTTTGTGATACTTAGACCTGAGATCAATCTTTGAGAACCAATCTTCTCTAATTAAATGATAAAAGAGATCATCAATCCTTGGTAAAGGGTATCTATTCTTGATTTTCACTTGATTTAGGTGAAAATAGACAATAAATAACCTCAATATATCATCTTCCTTCTTAGAAAATAAAATAAGAGTTTCCTTAGGGGGGAAACCAGGTTTAATAAAACATTTTTGTACAAGGTCCTCTAACTACACCTTCAACTCTATGTACTTGGATGGGGCCATTCGGTAAGTTTCTAAGAATATTGATGCATCCCAAGGGTGTCATTTGATACCTAAATTGACCTCACAGTATAAAGAAAACCTTGGGAATTCCTCTAGTAAAACATTTATATACTTCTCAACCACTTTAGGAAACTACTCCTTCGTATTGTTGGTGTCGCATAGTATTAGACTCACAAACTGATTAATAATCATCTATAGTCTCTCAAGGGTTCACCCAACTCATATTATCTAGGGGTCCTATTCTCTAGTAAATATGAATATCATGTCATTTGTGTGATTAAATATAACTCTACTCCTATAGAAATATATGTAAGTGTAGATTATAGATAAATAATCTATACCTATTATGACTTCATAAGGTCTCATATCTACTATGATGAGGTCCCAATACAATGTCTCTCTAATTAGGGTAATATCATACTAATGATAGATATGAGAAAGAGTATTGTCCCCACGCTTAAGGGTATCTAACTAAATTAGTCGGTCTAGGAGATCTACTGAGATCTCTATCTTAGGAATAAAATAAAAAACAAAAAATGAATGACTCAAACTAGTATCAATAAGTATGATTGTTATGGTAGAGAATATGTATAGTGTACCTCAAACCATGTCAGGTACTTCCTACTCATAACCCTCCATATCTCTCATTTGACCTATGATATAACCTATAACACCCTAAGACTGGTGTAGTTTATCTAGGTGTGGTAAGGGAATTGTATTAAAGTGTTGTCCACCCCTAACTACTCATCTATCATTTACACCTTTTGGAGGGCCACCTAGTCCACCTTGAGGAGGCCCCTGATTTGTGTACTTATTCTTTTAGGGAGTTCCATTCATAATGCCACCTTATCTACCCAGTGTTGTCTACCTAGTGGGGTTGACTCAATCCAGAAGTCTATTTCTTCCACATACGTAACAAAAAAAATCCCGGTTGGGTAGAACCAACCTAGGATCTCTCTACCACCTAACTCTGAGTTCATGATCAGGAATGAGCCTACCTCTAATGGCATGATCCATTTGGTTTTTTCATCTAGGTGTTTCTGATGAATTTACTCTAACACCAGGATATAACCCTACCTAAAAACTATCAATCACCAAATCAAATTAAAGAAATTTAGCATTGTTTTGAATGTATAAGGGTATCGTCCCTACTCAAATATCTCACCAAATTCCATGATTGAACATATAAGATCAAAGGTACCTATCATTAATCATGTCCTAAAAATTCCTCATGAGGTCCATGGACCTCACTGTGTACTAGGGTACTATCATGCTATCATGTTGAAGTTCTATAATCTACTGAACTTGAATCATCCACAATTTCACTGGGTAATACTCGTCCTTGAACTTATGCTCAAACTCCATCTAGGGTAGGGTAGCATCATTGTGACTCTACATGATAAAAACCCACTATTGAACTATTGTTCCATAAATAAGACTCATCGCAAGAACCACCATCTATTTAGTGAGTTTCCTCACCAAATAGAAAACTTGATAAACTGACTCTAGTAAATCCTCTCCTACCTACAGATCGAACATTCCTTGAAATCTAGGAGGTCATTATCTATAGAATTTGTGAAGTTACCTAAACCTACAATCAGTCTCTTCCTACTACTTGAGGACTATCATATGTATTATAGGTGGGTATTATCATTTCTCAACTGGTGGGGGATCAACCCTACGCTCCACTGGTGGGGGAAACACCTCCCTATTAGGTACCTGAACTAAAGCCTCATCACTCAACTAGTTGTAAACTAGGGGTTAAATCATTGGCATGGGTCCACCATGACCCTCCTAAAAATATGATATGGTTATTTATATTTTGGCATCCTATATTTGAATATATGAAATTATGATTATTAAAGTATATCTAGAATAACGAAATCAAGGAAAATGTGAATGAGTTCATAATTGACATGCTACCTAATGCATGTATTTTCCCCTTAAATTCCATAACTAATGTCTTAGAATTCGAAGTCGACTAACCGATTTTCAGTGTCCTTCTAAAAGGTAATTTCAACTATCCCACCAATCACTAGGTTTTCTAGTATATTGATCAAACATAATACCCCTTAATACCATTACCATAAGTGTCCCAAATAAATCCTCACAATAATACTAAATCCAAACTATATCCCTAATACTATAATTTCTCTAATTCTATTTTGACACAACCCAACTCATAAGTACCCCCTATCCTAGTGGTAAGATCAATGTGCCAACAAAATACCTCCTCTAATAATTCATTGGCTTGTGAAAAGCATTAAGAAGGAATATCTCACATATATAAACATGTAAAAATCCATACATCACCATGATAAGATATATAACAATGAAAACCCCAAAATATATAAAATTAATCATTTTTAGTACAACATTCATGCTAAAATAATAGATATATTGATAAAACTATATAAAACCAATCTATAAATAGGTAAAATTACAATTCTCGACAACCTATGACAAATACCATACTCAAAAAATGGAACAAACAACCTTCATGTTGTATTAAACTTGATTAATTATTATTTTAAATGCATGAAACCCATTTAGGGATGACTTTAAATATACTCAGTGGGATGAATTGAAATAAAATTAAGAAGGATATAATGTTAACTCAATAGAATAGTTCCACATATACATTTAAAATAACAATTAATCGAGGTTAAGAAAGTTATCATTTTCTATAACTTCACTCCACTAATGTCTAACATTATAGGGAACTTTAAATACTCAAATCAATGAAAACCCCAAAACACTTGAACTATCTAACATCTTTCACTTCTATTTCATCTCCCAGTAGTAGTATTATTAAGGGAATCATGACACATTGAAGGTTAAAAATCAGTTGAAGGGTTATTGACCCCTATAGAGGACTTGTACCTTATTATGAGTAATGCACATTGACCGAGGGGGTTACCAACTCTATAGTTGAAGTAACTATTACCTATCACTATAGGGGGTTACCTAGTCAACTATATATGTGGAGTAATCATGGCCTAGTGATGGTATGCCATCATGGGGTTGTTAACCCCATATCCAATCTAATCATCCACTTAGTCCCATCATTGTTAAAGTTTCCAAAGGAATTTGGTTGTATTTTTGGTCAATTAGGATTATTTTTAAGAATATTTTCAATGTAATTAATGAGAGGGTGGTTTATTGGGTGTTGGATGGATTATCCACATAGTGGAAATTAAGAAGTTTTTGTTTCCCATGAACTATGCGAAAAAAAGATTAATGTGACTACCATTGAGTTGAAAATGAATATTCATATGTTGGAAATAGAGTATTGGAAGAGTTTTAATTGTCTATAAATACCTAGATAGATAAATTCTAGGTAGTGGTTGTTATATATACTTATTTTTTGAACTGATATTCATGAAAAATATTGAAAAGTGTTGAAGGAATTACTTTGGTGTTGTATATAGTAGCTTCATGATGGAAAAAGTAGAGCTGAAGGATGATAAGGAAAATGAGTGCTTGAGAATACTCTATATTAAGTTTTTATTTGGATGTAATACTTTGGAACATTCTTAAAGAGATTTTTAATTATTATAATAATTCCCAAAAATTATATGGAGCTATTTTGATGCTATTTAAGAAGTATTATATGTACTAAATATGATTTTGAGAGGCTTAGAGTTCATTTGAAGAAAATATTTAATTTATATTCTTGAACTAGAGATTGAATATATAGAAAAGGAATTTATCCTATGCATAAGACATTTTATCCATGAAGATGATAATTTTCTCACACATAGGTGATTTTTTATATAAATAAGTGAATTAAGCTATGAGATCCACCCGTATGATATTATATGAAACTCATATGACATTTGAGAATGCAGAAATTTGACAAAGGAAAAGGCCATATGGTGTAGGAGACTATGGATAGTACATAAGTGAATTAATATATGCATAAGAAATTTTGGGAAAATGGTAAAGGTAATCCAAATACATGAATTAGAGTTTCCCATCACATAGGAGAATTGTGACCCATGTGAGTGAATTAATCTACATAGATGAAGTTTTCACATATGAAATTTGAATTAGTTGATTTGAATTGATGCAAGAATTCACTAGGTAATGATATATTTATGAGATACATAATAAATTTATAAGTTTTTTGTGACTTTCTGATTCATTTATGACATATTACTTAGAAGAATTTTGAAATCTCACGGACTAAAAAATAGAAATTTCTAGAATTAGGAAATTATAAATATTTTTAAACCAGGTGATGCAATATCTATTTGATAATGTTGAAAAAACATCATTAATATTTGAAAATACATGATATGATCCTAAAAATTTGATCTTTATGGTTTTGAATTATAAGATAAAAGTGAAGAATAAAGTTTTCATATTTAAATGTGATGAAATGAATTTATCATATTCTCAAGAATAAAGAATATTCTGATGAGTTTTAGCTTAATTAGTTCATTATAGGTCATTTATGAAGCGATTTTATTGAGAAAAATAAATATTATGAGTGAATTAGAGTATTCTAAAAATCATCATTCAATTTAGAGTCTATTGAATGGTCAGAATCTCTCTTGATGTAATAGATTATTATAAGTCCCAAGATGATTTATTGTATGAATTTTATATAAATAGGGATATTGTAGTTTAAATTTAATAACGGTATATTTTTTATTTAATAAATAATAATAATATTTGAGATTTATTGTAAAATAAAATACAATATACATTCTTCCACATGAGAGGATCTCATAAGGGTATTTTTGGAATATGCTTTGACTTGAAATGGAAGTACAAAGAAAATTATGGGAATCCACAAATTTATACTTTATAATACTACTTTTGGGTAAGTGGATAATTTGTCTCTATGTATAATATTTATGGTTATTGAAAATGAAAGGATCTTTTATGGTATTTTCCCATGCATGCGAGATTATGGTAATATAGAGGAGGATAAAATAGAAAAGGAATAAGGAGATTTTGTTTGAAAGTTTTTCAAATGAGAGAGCTGAGAGGTTGAGATGAAATGAAGAAAAATAGAACTCTCAAATAATAATAAAAAGAGGTATCTAATACTAAATAAAATATAATATAATCAGTATATTAAAGTTAAGGGAAGAATTAGTTGGAACATTGTTCTGAGTTTAGTTCAGGTGAGATGAATTAGTGAGAATAATAAGGAAGGAAGAGTTGAGGAGATAACAAACTGCATTTTATATTTATTATCATTTGGTTATTGTGATTTTAGTGATTATTAAGTGAGAAATCCAGGTGAGCATTTTTTGTGGAAGAGTTGTGAAGATAAGATAAAATAGTGACTGAGTTGTGGGTATTATTCAAGAAGACCAACTGGAATTTGAAGACTTTTTCTGAGAGGAAGGAGATCTATATTATGCATGTTGAATCATCCCAAACCTTATCAAATATCAATGTTAAGGAGATAAATTAAAACACTTGTGTATACCCAGTGGGAATCTATGGAACCTGTGGGACTCAGGGTATGCAAATATAATGCCATGTGAAGCTATGAATTTAGTGTGGATCTATGATTGTGAAAGTAATTTGAGACACATAAAATTGTATGCATGGTGAGAAACTATATAGATTTGGGAAGCACTAACCATTGTAGTAAACATTTTATTATATTGGACAATATTCAATTGGGAAAAATAACCAATCAAGGAAAGGAGTGGGTCTTAGTATCAAACTTTGTAAAAAAATCTCTTATGTTCATACCTTTATTTACGACACTATTTGGGTAATACTGAGGGACATAAGAAAGAGAAGATCATGAATAGAGAGACTCCTAGTAGGTTTAATTGAAAATAAAAGAATTCATTAAATTTTTAAGTTACCACTAGTTTACCCCTCCCCTCTCAATAGTCCATTGATCTCTAGAAAATGTCAATTGGTATCATAGAAAACCCAGGTTTCCTCTAAAAAGATCTTAAATTAAGTGAATATTTGAGATTTTTGAATAATAAACTTAGATAAATAATTCTATATATATTATTTCTAAATCATAAATAGGATTTTTGACTAATACATTTAAAAATAGAAAAAATAAAGAGGCAAGGAAGTATAAAAAGAGTGCAAGGAAGATGAACTAATCACCACTAGTTTAGGTTGTTAAGAGTCGTAGTTTTCATGTTGAATCAGTTGACTATTATTTCTATTTTGATGTGAGTGTAAGCTGTAAAGAAGTATTATTCAATGAGTCACTTTGTTTCTATTATTCTGAAGTTAAGGACTACTTGAAGATGGTTCACATTGAGGTGATCACATATATATTTTCATACATCAAGGGACATTATGAATAAAATTCATAGCTAAAAGAAGAGGATGATATAATGGAATATGAATTGTCTAATAAATTTAGTTTTTGTAAAACTCTCACTAATATTTTAAATATAAAAGAATAAACTATCACACTTTTTAAGCAAAAAAATCAATGGGTGAATGTTAGAAGGAAGTCTATGGAAAGGTTGTCGAGGAAGTGTTCTAGGAATTAGAAAAGTTTCATCAACTATCTATGAATGTAAAAGATTCTAAATTGGAATTTAAGGAAAAGAGGATAAAGTATATTTATTATTATATAAAATATACAAATAAAATGCATGAGGATTAGTTGATGAATCTAATGAGAGATTATAAGGAGAGGGTAAAGTCACTTGAATATTTTTTTTTTTGAAAATGAATAAAAAATAAAAAATTGTACAAATTTAAAAGAGTAAAAATGTTGGGACATACACTAATTTGTTAAGTAAGGATGTTAGTATTCCTCCATAAAATTTTCCCCTATAATGAAGCCAAAAAGTTTGGGGTTTCAACCCAAAAACAACAAGCATGTTAGGCTGTATAGACTACACCAAAAGAGAAAAGAATAAGGTTAATTGGAAGATATTGGTGTTGGTGGAGATTCAAGAATATATTTATTAATTGATGACAAAATATGTTAGTGTGTACAAGTTCAAGAATTCATAAAATCAAAGTGATAATGGAAATAAAAATAATTAAAGTTGTTGTAGTAAAGAATACTTCACAAAAAGATAATAATATTTCTATGAAGGGTAGCTTTAAGTGTCTTGAAAATTTATATGAGATGTGAAATATTTGTGGTTATTCCTATGATGAATTTTGTTATAACACTTCCAAGTAACATTCATATACTGAATATAATAGAGATCCACCATAGACTAAGAAGTAGGTTAAACAAAAAAGTGTATATAGCTTGTGAAGGAAACCAATGGATAAGGTTGATAAGAAAAATTCACCCAAGAAGATAGTGAAGAAAGTTGACCAATATATTCAACCGATATGGAAGAAGTGTTTCTACTATGGAAAGATAGGCCACATCATGGATCATTTTAATATGAACATGAATATAAAAGTAAATGGTATAAATTTAAAAAGAAAGATGGAATCAGTTTAGGAAAGAGACAGTCGGATTGGTATAGTTGTTAATACTCATTGTAAAGAAGTTGATACGATGTCCAAAAAGGGAAAGTTAAAGGTTTATAAAGATATATTTGTAAGGTGAAACTCTTAAATATATGAGTTTGTCAAATATATGACTGTTTTTTTAGGATAGATGAGGAATAAAGTGATATAACCTGTTTCTTCTAGTGTTAAAAGTGTTTTAATGAGAAAAGAAGTTTCCCTTGATAAGAAGGATGAATCTGTGAAGAAAGAGTACTTGACTGGAACATCCCATAAATTTAATATATTTATGTATTTTAAATAAATTATATAAATACACATGTCTTCTAAACTTAAAACAAAATTAAGAAATTTTATTGAAAACGATACAATAGCCTAGATTTCAGTATAAAAATATCTCTTTTAAAGTCTGTTACTAACTAGGGATCCGAGAATACTAAATTTACAATGATCATTAGTAAAAAAAGTGGAAAAAATAAAATAAACATGATAACACCAATATTATATCTTACTTCATTATGATCAACCATAAGGAGGAATCCACTAAAGACGATAAGAGTAAGAATATAGAGAAGTAGAAATATGGGAACCATCCTTGCGAGTGAGAAAATCTAGAATGTGTAGATTTTGAATTATGAAAAAAATATGTCTCTTAAGTGGTCATTTAAAGAATAAAGTATATGACCATTGATAGGGAAATATCTGTTAAAATATTTTTTAATAGTAAATAATATATGGATCGATTTAAAATATTTATAAGCCTTAGTTAAAATTATAATTTTTCAAGTGTTATATACAAAGTATAATGTTTATTATTTTAGAATTATTTGGTGATAAATAATTCAATAAATCATAATAGGTTGAAAATAATATGATCATCAATGAATCATGCGATTTTGAATGACTATAATAATATTATTAATAATAATACTTAATATTAATACAAGAGATAGTAAAATTTTAATTTGATATTAAAATAAGTAGTCTAACATATGTTAAGAAAAGTAAGAATTAAAATAAATACAATGTTAAGTAAATAAAATTATTATAAGGTTGAATAAATATGTTCTTTTTGTTTAAATTTGAACATGTATGAATAAAATAATTATGGAAAATTATATCAATATAGTATGTAGTTTATATTGTTTTTAAGAAAAGGATTTAATATTTCCTTGGTATAAAAAATTGTCCCAAGCTAACCAATACATGAGCTAAGGGAGATTAGGCCCACCAGATAAGGAACCCAATCATCAACTTAATGCTCATGTATAATGGTTGGGGTGTGTATAGATTGTGTGTGTCACGCACATAGGAGATAGATAGGTGTGCATGTAGAGGCGCACATGCACGTATGAGTGTGTGAATAGTGGGTGTTAGAGCCACTGTGTGAGTTCTTATGGTTGTATGAGGTGGTGTGTGTGGTGTGGTTCTGGGAGCAGGCCCTGGACTACTCACATTAAGCTGCTGATGAAACACAAAAGCTTATATATGAGTGAAAGAATGGTACTACTACAAAACTGGCCTTTAAAAGTGTTGTCATTTATCGGTGTTTTCTTTAGCATTGAAAAGGGGTAATCTTTATTAGTGATTTTATTTACCACTAATAAATGGTAACCTTTATCAGCACTTTATTTTAACGCCGATAAAGGGTAGCCTTTATCAGTGCTTTTTTATTGCTGATAAAGGTCCCGAATAAAATGAAATAATTAAACAAATAAAAGTTAGTAAATAAAAAATAAAAAAAATATATTGAAATTTTATTAATTAAATAATTATTGATAAAAATGAATAAATTTAATATACATACATATAAATTATAAATAATATATATTAACTATATAGATATGTAAAATAAATAAAATGAAATAATTTAAAAATAAAAAATAAAAAATGAGTTAACTAAGAAAAATATTAAACATTTTATTAATTAAATAATTATTGATAAAAATGAATAAGTTTAATATATATATATATATACTATAAATATTAATAAATATTATATATTAAATATAGATATATAAAATTAATAAATTTTAATAATTAAAAAAATGATTTAATTGTAATAATTAAACAAAAAAAATTAAAAATGAATAAATTGTAATAATTAAATCAAAAAAATAAAAATGAATAAATTATTAAATTATTAAAAAAATTATTAATGAAAAAATTATTAATAAAAATGAATAATTTTAATATATATATATATATATATTATAAATAGTAATAAATAATATATATTAAATATAAATATAGAAAATGAATAAAATGTGATAATTAAAAACATATTAATGTCTTATTCATTTTTAATGGTTTTTATACATAATTATTCATTAATACACTTAATATATAGAAATATATTCATATATATATATATATGAATATATATAATATTTCCTAAAATATGACTTATATAATACTAAATATTTATGCTTTACATTAAATAAGTCGTATATTTAGTGAAAAATGGTTTATAATTAAAAATTAATAATAGTTAAAAATATTAACTAATTACATCGAGTAATGGATATAATTGATTTTTAATTGATTTTTTTAATTTACCATATATCCAACATGTGTTACAATGATTTCACACATATACATATTTAATGAATTTTTATATACAATGTACACACACAAATATTTACATAATTAATGAAATCTTATATAAAAACACATACACCTGATATTTATTAATTTCTTCAAAGTATTTATTTTAGAATCTTTTTATAACATGGTACATTTAATATATTATATCTTTAATCAGTAAATTTTATTTATTTATTTTTAATATTATTACGGTTAGGTATTAATTCATTTTTAATATTTTTTTATTTTTTATTTTTATTTTTTGAGGAATTTAATCATTTTTTATTATTTATTTATATATATTTGTTTACTATGTTTTAATATTTTCAATATGTATTCATCTTTATTTCAATATATATCCAGATTTTTTTAATAATTTATATTTTATTGATAAAACTTATCCATTTTTTCAATGGTTTTAAAGTGTACTCATTTTTAATTATTCAATTTCACTCATTTTTAACATGAATTTATTGAAGATTATATATTCATTAAGAATGTTAAAAATTTATTTGTAAATATTTATAAATAAATATATTTATAAATGGATAGATCTGTCAGAAGAGAACCCCTCTCAAGATTCCAATGTCTATTTGGGATTTTGTGCATGGATCCTTCAGGTAATCAATATTTGGTTGATCTTCTCTTTAATCAAGGGTGGTTTGACACTCACAGAAATGTGGGTGCTGGATCAGGACTTCAGAAATCTTCTTGTAGAGGGATTACGATGGATGCCTTTATTTTTACTATGGGAGAGAAAATGGCCCTCTTGTGGCTACATTGGGTTTCAAATCAATCTGAAAAAGTTCAGAATCATCACTTTTTTCTCATCTAAAAGTGGATCCCAAAGTGGTGAAGAATCTAGTTATCCAAAGTGGATTGTTGGATTTTGTGGAATTGAACCAACAAATCCTGGAATATTTCCTTTAAGAATGAAAATTATCGAACATTGGGAGACTCATGATGGTTCCCAAAGACCATTAATGGAAGTTTTATGGCCTTTGAAAGAGGCTGATGAGGTATGGGGCTTCAACAATTGGTGCATGATTTTGATTGGTAATGGATTTTTTTCATTTTTTCCCTTCATAAGATCTTAAATCCTGGGAATATGGATGTTGGTTCATCTCCATAAAATCTGGGAATCTAAGGTTTTGGGATGGTACCCTTTCTTTGATCCAGTAAAGGTAAAAAACTCTATCATGCAAGTTTGGATTCAGATTCGGGGCCTCAGTTGGTTCTTCTAGCACTCTCAAATTATATGGAATGTGGAGTATGTAGTAGAAATTCCTATTAAATTTTATGTGGAGATAGATCATGCCAGATATGGACATTTTTCATGGGTTTTTGTTGAAGTGGATTTATGAAAATCACTGATTGACGCCATTTTTATTGTTGCTAGAAACTATAGAATTGAGCTATCAGTTGAGATCACGAAGAATCATGTTTTCTTGAGTAAATGTGTTTACATTGGTAATTTCCAATATCAATGTCACATGAATATATTTTTTGATAACTGTAAAAAGTTTTGGCATCATATGAGAAAGTGCAAGTTAAAATTGCCTAGTGTGGATGATGGTAGGGTCTTGGGTATGCAACATGAGGCAGTTGGGGGTCCTCAAACAGATGGGCTTTCCTTTATAGATGTGGTTAGAGATTGTTGAAACTTAGTACCATTAGATAATTCTACCTTGGATGATCTAGGGAATCATCATGATTCTTTTAGTGAGAAATAGGTTGATTTGAAGGTGTTTAAGCTTGGCAATGAGAATTTCCAAAAGTTGTGTGCTCTCTCAGCTAATGAGGAAGGGTTTCCTATTGTAATTGATATGAATGATAAGATACATGATGATGATAAAATACTTATTTTGATACTATTATTATCTAAAATCCTTATGAAATTTCTGTTGATAGGCAATTGGCCTCGAGATCATGGGAAAAGGTAGTAAAAATGGATTAGATAATGAAGTGCAAGAAGAGTTTACACAAGAGATAACTGATCAATAGCTATATCAAGAATGGATTGTCTCAAGAAATTTCAAAGAAAAGCTTTCTTCATTTCAGATGCCTATACTGGTGAAGGATTTTTGAAAGGTCCATGTCACGAACCAACCTGGGTCGACCCTGAACCAGTGACCCGAGTCGGCCCGCGGCATGGCCCGAGGGGCATTTCCGATCACCATGGGTTGGAAACTAGTGTCAGGCATCAAAAAAAATTAACCATTGGGAACGATTTGTCCCATGAACAAAAGATAAATATATAAACAAAACTAACGATAAAAATAAAAACTAACAGCGGAAAGAAAAACAATTGTACATACCTCCTTGTGACCTCCTAGGTCACCACCCAACTCAGAACCAAGCCTGCTCCAACATTGAGCAGCTGAACCAGGAACCTTCATGAGAAATTGAACCTACAACTGGAAAGATATGATAGGCGTGAGCACAGAGATGCTCAGTGTGGATGCCAAGAATAAACCACTGAATCCAACAGTTCTCTCTGAAACAGTCCACTGACACAAGTTTGAAATACAAAATATAAAAGTAGGGTTTTCACATTTTAAAACATGCAACATATTGTTCTCATTTAAAAACCCAATACACGCTACACACCATTTACAAAATCATTTGTCATTTTATAAATGAATTCCAAAATAGAAAAGTACCAAGCTGGGATAGAGTAAAACAAGTAAAAACTGAAAACTGAAAATAAACTAGTGCAATGGAAAGTAAACAAGCAATGTAAGTAATCCAGTAACCATGGGTGATCCTAAAAATCCCTAGAATACCCCTGTATGTACTTAGTTTTGGAACCACCTATCGGCGTATGGTGAAGCTCCTAAGTCTATAACCAACTGGCCTCCCTAACTGACCAATCCAGTGGAAAATCCCGCCTTGCCTAACAACAAATCCAGGGGGTACCAACTCGTCTAATCATGGTTGGTCAGCAACTGTCACTCGATCATCTAAAAGACACCCAGGAACTCATAGTGGTTATAATAATACTGTGTATGTTGGAAGGCCCTCGCATGCGTGACTCATCTCACCAAACTTTCCTACCCCAAACACTAATGCTTCCTATGCATTCATCCATAAAGGTTTTCCCTAGATAGTATTTCCCCATATACTTATATATATGCATACATGTCAAACATACAAAGTGAAAACTGGGCCGTCACATCATTCGGTTATCAAAACCACTTTATTAAACACTTGGAGTTGTAATCGGGCCTCAATTTTTACATAATCAAATACCTTTATGAAAAACAATGCACAAGCTCTTATAAAATAACTCTAAACACCACGTTTTTATTTAAAAAGCCAAATGGGCCCTTAGGTTCCAAGTTTCAA
Source organism: Viscum album (assembly GCA_963277665.1). Lineage (NCBI taxonomy): Eukaryota > Viridiplantae > Streptophyta > Magnoliopsida > Santalales > Viscaceae > Viscum > Viscum album. The sequence goes on along the minus strand of OY728142.1, from coordinate 2,040,473,628 downwards.
AGCATTGCAATAAAAGTCTTTAGTGATACTATATTCAATTTTGTAAAAAAAAGTGTTGCCTCACACCCCACACTCAACAAAATATATACATCAAAAGCCAAATGGGCATATACTCATGGATTTCTTTTCAAACCAATTTAAATAACCACATGAAGATACCCACAACATTTAGAAGACAAGAACCGCTTATAAAACCAAGGATTCAAGAAAACTACCAATTCAAAGAGACACGCGAAGTCATTTCTAAAAAAACACTAAGTTCCATAAAATTAACCAATGCAGGGGGAAAAGTTACAAAACAAAATGCTTCTACAAGAAATCACCACTCAAGTCATCAAAAAATACCATTGCAGATAAAGGCATTTAGTCCAACCAAGGTGGCAAGGCATAAACATGTGTGAAAATAGAGGAGCATCCAAAAATCCATTTTTAATCAAATATTTCAATAGGAAAACACTACCATAAGTTAACTATAAACATAATAGATGTGCCAAACATAATCTAATATTTAATTAGGAAAACGCAAGCATTAAATGGATTAAAATTGGGAGCAAAGGCATGGAAACACCTATACATTACCAAGGAACTATTTAAAAGCTGTTTTTTAACACTTTTAACCATCAAAGAAATACTGCAATGAATAAACTATAAGGATTATAAGTGTGCGAATAACATTTATAAATTAAATGAAACCATGCAAGTGACTATTGAAAACTTTGGAAAGAGAGAAGGGATAGAAACGCCTACCTCAAGAGTAGGACCAAGCCAAAGCTTTCTAACTCAAGCAGTAGCTTGCTCGCATGCACACACTTCCATATATATATATATATATATATATATATATATATATACTTAAACTGATGCATGTGTTCCCTGAGCCATGAGGGAACACACACACATAAGATACATATATCTATACATATCCATACCTGGGAAAAATGCGTGCACGCCTCCGAAACCAACCGCAACTCCCTACGATAAATCCCCAGGACTCAAAAACACCACAAATCCCTAAAATAAAATTTAATCCAAACAAAGAAATCAAAACAAAATCTAAAAACCAATCCTATAAAAATCAAAAAATTGACAAGTAAAACCCAAGCCACATTTTCACCATTTTTAAAATACAAAAATAAGGGCAACACCCCCAAAATCACATCTATTTATTTTTAAAGCTCATATCACAATTTATCAACACCCCAATTGCATAAACACATAAACATAATTAATGAATCAGGATAATGAATGATTTTTATACAATTCATCAATGCCAAAGCATCACAAAAAGCTAGACGAGAATACCATAGGGATGCGAATTATATTTTAAAAAATTATCAAAACAATATTTGGCACTTAAACGAGCATATCATCGCAGACGCATGAAGATGTAAACCAGGAACTGACTCAAAACATATATTTAAAAAATTAAAAAAATATTCAAGAACATTATAAAAGACTACTTAAGGGAATAAGGAAGCTGTGAATGAATTTTTAAAACTAAAAGGAAGAGCGCAAATAATAACAGAGTGCTCCAGAGATAAAATACACAAATTCGCCTACCCTAGAGGTGCGTGAATCCAATAACCCTTCAACGGAAGGGAGAAAAGAACTTCGCAGACCCCCCACATACCCTAAAAAAAGAGGAAAATGCACAAATTAGTCCCTCAAACTTTGGGTTGGGAAAAAACCTCTAAAATTTGACAAAACGAAATGAATTGGAGTAGAACACTGGTGAGGGAGGTTGCGGCCAGAGATGACTAGCCAGGAGGAGGGGAATGGGCCGCTGTCGGAGGGGTCTCACCAAATAGAAGTGGGGAAAGGGTGTCTCTCATGCTGGACCTAGCTGGAGGCTCCCTACCAACTAAAGGTGGGTTGCTGAGCGAAGAATAGGGCGCCAGAGGGGGAGGGTGCACCTTAGGAGGTCGCACAAGCAAAGAGGGGCGTTGTTGGATGGGGTCGTTCAAGGGGGGTTGTGCGAGGTGGTGGTCCTACTGGAGTGGGATGGCACCAATGAGAGGGGAATTAAAACCAGGAGGGGTAGAAGGCACCTTGTGCCGAATACAAGAGAGGGTAGCGGTCTGCTTAGCTGCCTCGTGCAGGAGTAGAGAAACAAATGGGGGGTGTTGTGGGTAAGGGAAGAGGGAGGGGGAATGGGTTGCTTTAGGGTTAAAAAACATAATAATATTTATTATTATTATTATTATCATCATCATTATTATTAATATGTTAATAATAATAATAATAACCTACACATAATGATAATAATAATAACAACACTAGAATTAAAATAAAATTCTTTCTCAATAATAATAATAATAATATTAGTAGTAAAAAGAAGATAATAATATTAATAACAAAAAAATAGTACTAATATAAACTAAATGGTATTTAAAATGAATGCTTTGCTTCATTTTATTTTGAATAATAATAATCATCATTCAACCGCATAGTCTCCAGGATGGAATGCACGGTCGTCGCTAGTGGTGCGGTGACCGCACACCGGCCCGAAACCCGCCAAAAATATAAAACTTCGGAAAAGTTCAAATAGGGACCCAACTAAACCTCATCCAAATGACATGAGACCGATAAAAGAATAAAATAACTGGCATCTGTGGTTGGGGTGTGACAATTTTCCCCACCACAGACACTTTCTGCCCCCAAAAAGTCACCAAGTCAACAGTTGCCACAACTTGAGTCCATGCCCATACAAAAACATATAGAACCAAGAGCCTCGGGGTGACCATTCCCCACAAACATCACACCCAACCAATTCAAGGAAAACCACTACCTGAGATTAAGGAGAGAAAATGAGAGGGTTCTACCCACCACATGAATTCACTAATACAGAAACCCTTGAAACCCAAACAAAACACCCCACGGGGAGGGTCCAACACGGGAACTCCAAACCGAACTCATTAATTTTCCCCACATGGACCGAAAAACACACCTGAGACTTTGACGGAAATCTTGATACAAAATAACCCAGCAACTTGAGGATGAGAAATTAACTCAACACTTCCCATAAATTTCATGAAATGAACATCCCCCTAACGAACACAGCTGAGAGCAACTCAAAATCAGAATAGGTCTGTCTATTCACGGGCCCTCATCATTCAAAGAGATTGAAAAATTTTAAAAATCACACTGAGAGAAGATAAGATTGCTTGGATTGTAGGGGAACGATCTCATCACGCCACCACAACAAGGATGAGCTTACGACAGTGACGATAATGGAACAAAGAAATTTTGGATATTTTGATCCCAAAGCTGAAAACATTATCCAGACTGAGGTTCCACACACCCTTGACAACTCCCGATTGTGTGCGAGCTTCACCCCAAGACCTATGGTTGGGGCCCTGATGGCTGTAGCATCTCCTACCTCACAATCAATAATTTTCATCCTCTAGTACCAAACTTACTCCTCCCAAACGACACTTCTTTAAAAACTCTCCGGGGACCCGAACAGTCTCACGATAACAAGACTTCGAAGGGATACGACAAGATGGCTTAGAATGCCTGAAATGGCCACACTAGTGGAATGCGATAGAACTGTCCAGCAAACTGGGAGTCGTTATAGACGAAGATCCTTTCCAGATAGGGAACCTTCACCAGAGTTGACCCCCACCAACTACACCCCAGACTCTAACGACGATGAGACATCCCACCATTACTATTCCAAAACTGAACCCTTTAATAAATTTGGGACGATACGAACCTTAACTACCCTAGGAGTTACCAACAACCCGAAGACACAATATCTTTCCAAACTACACAAATTACTCTAATATACTTCGATTACCTCGATAAGCAGGAAACACACAAAAAGAACGGGGAACTGGGCATAACTCATTAACAACATTTGGAGGCTTCCTGGGTGGCATACTCATAACACAAAAAACACCATCGAAATCGTTCATCAATCCAAAACTCAATCAAAGAAACAACACAAGCCAAGGGAAACAGGCCCCTATGCCAAACATATACAAACACAAGAAAAAATCACCTTTCCAAAACCATTATTCCTTTAAAATTTTAAAATTCACCTATGGCACCTTATGAACTATCACATGTGCGTTAATTCAATCTTGCTCACATCATCTGTGAAAAAGTTCCCCCACGCACTCTCTGTACATACCCACGCACGTGTGACCCTCCATAAGGAGTGCCAAGGTTCAAAAACTACTTTTCCATACCAAGTCCAAACACATACCAAGTTTTTTTCCAAAATGATACACTTTCTCTTTAAAACCCTACTTTTCTAATTTCAAAAACAAATTGGAAGAAACTCCCATTTTTTCATTTCAAAATCACTCTCATTTTTTTAACACACACTCACATAAAATGAGTTCAAAATAAAACACAACCAACTATGAACCATCAGAATGAGGAACTAGTGTCTTTGCCTAACCCGGAAACATGGTGGTGAGTCATGCACCAAGTAAGGCATAATACAAAGAGGACCTTAAACCGGGCACTTGGACTCCACATGGGTCACCACCCCATGTGAGGCCACAACGTGAACCGATTCTCCCCAATTGTCATTCCTCAATCTAAATCACCCAAAGACAAAAGACTCAAATCCTGGACTACCCCTGGTAACTCAGGTCTTGTCGCGAGTGGTGGTGATCAGGAACTGACCCGTAACCTACCTTCTGAGCCCTGAAAGTCCTAATCTCTATCTACTAGAAACCCCAAATAACAAGGGCCCCTCTGATACCATTTTGTCATGAACCAACCCAGGTAGACCCTGAACCGGTCACCCAAGTCGGCCTGTGGCATGGACCAAGGGGCATTCCCAATCCCCATGGGCTAGCAACTAGTGTCGGGCATCAAAAAAATTAACTGTTGGGAATGATTTGGCCCATGAACAAAAGATAAACAGATAAAAAAACTGACAATAAAAATAAAAACTATCAGCAGAAAGAAAAACAACTACACATACCTCCTTGTGACCTCCTAGGTCACCACCCAACTCAGATCCAAGCCTGATCCAACATTGATTAGTTGAACTAGGAACCTACACGAGAAACTAAACCTGCAAATAGAAAGATATGATAAGTGTGAGCACTGAGATGCTCAGTAGAGATGCCAAGAATAAACCATTGAATCCAACAATTCTCTTTTCCGAAACAGTCCACTGACACAAGTTTGAAATAAAAAATATAAAAGTAGGGTTTTCACATTTTAAAACATGAAACATATTATTCACATTTAAAAACCCATCACACACTACACACCATTTCCAAAATCATTTGTCATTTTATAAATGAAATCCAAAACAGAAAAGTACCAAGTTGTGCTTGAGTAAAACAAGTAAAAACTGAAAACTAAAAATAAACTAGTGAAACGGAAAGTAAACAAGCATTGTAAGTAATCCAGTAACCATGGGTGATCCTAAACATCCATAGAAGGCCCCTGGATGTACTCGGTTTCGGAAACAATTGTCGGCGTATGGTGAGGCTCCTAAGTCTACAACCAATTGGCCACCCTAATTGACCAATCTAGGCACAAAGCCCGCCTGGCCTAACAACAAATCCAGGGGTACCAACTCGCCTAATCGGGTTTGGTCAGCAACCATCACTCGATCATATAAAAGACACCCAGGAACCCATGGTGGTTATAATAATACTATGTAAGTAGGAAGGCCCTCGCATGCGTGACTCATCTCACCGCACTTTCCTACCCCAAACACGGACGCTTCCTATGCGTTCACCCATAAAGAGTTACCCTAGATAGGATCACCCCATATACTTATATATATGCATACATGTCAAACATACAAAGTTCCAATTGGGTCGTCACATCATTCGTTTATCAAAACAACTTTATTAAACACTTGGAGTTGTAATCGGGCCTCTAGTTTTACATAATCAAATGCCTTTATAAAAACATTTCACAAGCTCTTCTAAAACAACTCTGAACATCACTTTTTTATTTAAAAAGAAAAATAGTCCCTTAGGTTCCAAGCTTCAAATCATTTCAATAAAATTCTTTAGTGATACTATATTCAATTTTGTAAAAACAAACCAAGCATTTCCTCACACCCCACACTCAACAAAATATATACACTAAAATCCAAACGGTCATATACTCATGAATTTATTTTCAAACCAGTTTAAAGAACCTCACGAAAAGCCCCACAACATTTAGAAGACAAGAACCGATTATAAAACCAAGGATTCGAGAAAAGTACCAATTCAAAGAGACATGTGAAATCATTTCTACAAAAAAACTAAGTTCTATAAAACTAAACAACGCAGGGGAAACAAGTTTCAAAAAAATGTTTCTACAAGAAAACACCACTCAATTCATTGAACAATACCAATTCAGATAAAGGAATTTAGTTCTAACCAAGTTGGTAAGGCATAAACATCTTTGAAAATAGAGGAGCATCCAAAAATCCATTTTTAATCAAATATTTCAACAGGAAAACACTACCATAAGTTAACTATAAACATAATATAGGTTCCAAACATAATATAAGATTAAATTAGGAAAACGCAAGCATTAAATGGATTAAAACTGGGAGAAAATGCATGGAAACACCTACACATAACCAAGGAACTATTTAAAAGCTGTTTTTAACACTTTTAACCATCAAAAAAACACTACAATGAATAAACAATTAGGATTATAAGGGTTCGAATAACATTTATAAATTAAATGAAACCATGCAAGTGCCTATGGAAAACTTCGAAAATAGAGAAGGGATGGAAACGCCTACCTCAAGAGCAGGACCAATCCAAAGCTTTCTAACTCAAGCAGCAGCTCACTCGCACGCACGCACTTCCATATATATATATATATATATATATATATATATATACTTAAACTGATTCACATGTTCCGCACGCCATGAGGGAACACGCACATAGAAAATACATATATCTATACATATTCATACCTTGGAAAAATGTGTGCGCGCCTTCGAAACTGACCGTAACTCCCTACGATAAATCCCCAGGACTCAAAAACACTACAAATCCATAAAATAAAATTTAATCCAAACAAAGCAATCAAAACACAATCTAAAAACCAATCCTACAAAAATCACAAAGTTCACAAGTGAAACCCAAACAACATTTTCACTATTTTTATAAAACAAATCTAAAGGCAACACCCCCAAAATCACATCAATTTATTTTAAAACTCATATCACAATTTATCAACACCCCAAGTGCATAAACACATAAACATAATTAATGAATCACGCTAATGACCAATTTTTAAACAATTCATCAATGCTAAAGCATCACAAAAAGCTAGACGATAATACCATAGAGATGCGAATTATATTTTAAAAAATTATCAAAACAAGATTTAGAACTTAAACAAGCGTATCATCACAAACGCATGAAGACATAAACCAGGAACTAACTCAAAACATATTTTTAACAAATTCAAAAATATTCAAGAACATTATAACAGGCTAATTAAGGGCATAACGAAGCTGTTAATCAAGTTTTAAAACTCAAAGGAAGAGTGAAAATATTAACGAAGTGCTCCAGAGATAAAATACACAAATTCACAAACCCAGGAGGTGCGCGAAACCAAAAGCGCTTCAACGGAAGAGAGAAATGAACTTCACGGACCCCCGCATACCCTAAAAAAAAAGAGGAACATGCACAAATTAGACCCCAAACATTGGGTTGGGAAAAATCCCATAAAATTTGACAAAAAGAAATGCATCAGAGAAGAACACCGGTGAGGGAGGTCGCGGCCAGAGATGAATGGCCTGGAGGAGGGGAACAGGCCACTACCAGAGGGGTCGCACCAAAAAAAGTGGGGCAGGGGGCTCTCACACCGGACCTAGCTGGAGGTTTCCTACCGGCCAGAGGTGGGCTGCTGAGTGAAGGCTAGGGCATGGAGGGAGAGGGTGTTCCTTAGGAGGTCATGCGAGTAGAGAGGGGTGCTTCCAGACGGGGTCATGCAAGGGGGGTGGCGCGAGGTGTTGGTCCTTATGGAGTGGGATGGTGCCGATGAAAGGGGAAGTCAAACCAGGAGGGGGAGAAGGCGCCTTGTGTTGGATGTAGGAGAGGGCGGTGGTCTGCCTAGCCGCCTCGCGCAGGAGCAGAGAAAAAATAATGGGGTGGTGCGTCACGGGTAAGGGAAAAAGGAAGGGAGATGGGTTACTTTAGGGTTATAAAACATAATAATATAATTATTATTATTATTATTATTATCATTATTATTAATATGTTAATAATAATAATAATAACCTACATATAATGATAATAATAATAATAACACTAGAATTAAAATAAAATTATTTCTCAATAATAATAATAATAATAATAATTTTAGTAAAAAGAAGATAAAAATATTAATAATATTAATAACAAAAAAATAGTACTAATATAAACTAAATGATATTTAAAATGAAAGCTTTGTTTCATTTCATTTTGAATAATAATAATAATCAATCAACCACGTTGTCTCCAAGACAGAACACATGGTCTCCACTAGCGGTGCGGTGACTACGCACTGGCCTGAGACCCGCCAAAAATATCAAACTTTGGAAAATTTCAAATAGGGACCCAACTAAACCTCGTCCAAACAACGCGAGACCGATAAAAGAATAAAATAATATGCATCTGTGGTCGGGGTGTGACATTTCCCCAAGTGAAGGGACTGGAAACAACATTAATGCATGCTGATAATTCACCCATGGAGGCAGTACAGGCTCCTCAGGTGGCCAAACCACTAAAAATAAGTTCTGTTAATGATATGTCTGCTAATCATATGCCTATAGGAGAAATAAATGTGGGGTCTTTGTTCTCAATGCTCATCCATAAGATAAACCTCTTCACCATGCACAAGTGGATAAGAAGATGTTTGCTCTTAAAGGTAAGAAAGTAGTGGTGGATGAAGAGGGCTTCCAACTAGTTCCCCCTATAAATCTAAGGCATGTGTGTCTACACCTAATTTGGTGTAGACATATTCTACTCGAGAAATCCCTCTATAGATGGAATTTCCACCTTATGGTACCTTAGAGGGAAATAAGAATGTGGATTGGTGCTACCCATCCAATTTTTCTGATCTTATGAAAAACACATATGACTTTTTTGGTAAGGGTTCAGATGAAGAATGTGTCACTACATGGGACAAAAATTCTTCTATTATTCTTCCTGATGATGTTGAATGTGAAATACCTATTGTAGGAACCAGTAAGGAGGTAGATTATTGGTTTTTATTACAGATTGATGCAATCTACTCCATGATGCAATCTACTCCATGATGGAACCAAATGGATTGTCAGAATGAGACGGTATGGCTATGTCATCGGTACTAGCATTTTCTTGCACGAGAAGCCTAGCCAGACGGTCATGCAAAGGTGGAGAGCTACTATCAAGATGAAAATGCTGGGGAGGGGCAGCTCCTTGTAGATAGTCTGGTTGAATTCCCTAAGACCATCGGGTCATGTAATCTCCTAAGCCTACGGGCCATATAATCTCTGAGCCTGCGGGCCTTGTAAGGGTTCCCCCTCATCCCTTGAAAAGGGGGTTATCAAAAATCAATAAAAAATGAAGGCATTCGGGCCATTCAGGAAATCTTGATCTAATCTGGAGATGGACTTTTAGGATCTCTCTTGGAATTTTAGGATATGTTCCATTATGGAAGAATCCTCCGAATCTTCATCTGAAGAGGAGCATGTGCCACCACAACAGGCCCATACATGGAAGAGTGGATGAAACCCCAAGGGTGGGAGAAGACATCCTAAAAATGTAGGCTTTCGGGGGAATTATAGTAAGTGACTTCTTGCTTATTATGCAGGCAGATGTGTCTTGGTTGACCTGCTCTCCTTATTGTTTTTTATCTTTTTATTAATAAATTTGGAGTCATAGATTTGGTTTCCAAATCCATGACTGATCCATTTGTAATATATTTATAAATGTATATTTACTATGTTTATAAATTAATATATTTATAATTATAAATAAATAAATATTATATTTAAAAGAAGTTATATAATTATAAATAAATAATAATATATATTTAAATAATTATAAAATTGTAATAATTTTTTTTAAATAATGATTATATTTACTATATTTATATTTATATTTATATTTATATTTATATTTATATTTATATTTATATTTATATTTATATTTATATTTATATTTATATTTATATTTATATTTATATTTATATTTATATTTATATTTATATTTATATTTATATTTATATTTATATTTATATTTATATTTATATTTATATTTATATTTATATTTATATTTATATTTATATTTATATTTATATTTATATTTATATTTATATTTATATTTATATATATGTATTAAATATATATATATATATATATATATATATAATTATATAAATATATATAATGATATAAATATATACATATATAAATATTTTTTAAAGTATTTATATAATAATAAATAAAAAATTACATATTTAAATAATTATAAAATTATAATAATTATTTTTTCTATATTTATATTTATATTTATATTTATTTATTATATATATATGACTATATAAATATATACAATGATATAAATATATTTATAATTACAAAATTATAATAAATATATTTACTATATTTTTATTTATATATTTTTATTTATATATTTTTATTATATGTATATAATTATATAAATATATATAAATATATAAATATATTTATAATTATAAATATCTAATTATAAATATCTAATTATAAATATATTTACAAATATATTTATAAATTTATATTTTCTATATTTATAAATTTATAAATTTATAATTATAAATAAAAAATATAATTTTTAAAAATGTATTTATATAATTATAAATAAATAATTTATTATTTAAATAATTATAAAATTATAATAAAAAATATATTTATTTATATATTTATTTATTTAGAAAAAAAATATACATTTAAAATTATAATTATAAATCCTTTATCAATGATGAAGTTTTAATGCTGATAAATATACCTTTTATCAGCACTTATTAATTTAATGCTGATAAAATATATCTCTATCAGTACTTTTTTGAAAGCATTAATAAAAGTGCCTCTGATCTATTTAAAGAATACTAGCCAGTAGTGAACCAGCCGCAATATCTAAAGCTTTCCGTGGAAGCCACCTATTTTTGGTGCTCCTCCTCATCAAATCCAAGCTCGAATCAAGGCTTGAATCCAAGGCTCTAATAAATCAAGGATCAAATGAATCTAAGGCTCGAACGAATCTAATATTTAGTGATGTCACTACTTTCTCTCAGATGAATCAAAGATTTACTCCAAAGTATGTTATTTTCTCCTCATTCTCACTCATTGGTTGCTTAATTAGTGATATCTTTTTTCATTTTTTTCATTATCTCTTTCTATTCATTATCCATCACTACTTTCCCTTCTAGAATGAATTTCTAATTGGGGTTTTCTATGATTTTGGATTTTTATTGAACCATTAAGGGATTTTCTTGCTTCCTTGAAGCATATTAAGACTTTCACACACCGATTTCATCCATTCTGGTAGGTGGATCCATTAATTTTTCTTTAAATGTGGAACCATAAATGCTTTTATATTTTAAATCCATGTTTCTATCAAAAGTAAATTCTATTACTAGTATCCATGATGGGGTTATGGATTTATAATTGTTTTTCTTAAGTTTTCTTTAACATCAAAGGAGTTTTTTTAAGTCTTCATTAACATCAGAGGAGTTTTTCTTAAGTTTAAATGTTTTGAACTTCCTTCCATAGAAATAATGTACACAAAGTGTTTGATCTCTCTTTGGTTTGTGCTAGTGACCATTGCAACACACAGTGTGCAAAATAGCCGAATTAGGATGGTGCATCATGGTATGCACTGTGTTGTTCCATAGAACAGTGTGATATTTTGCGCACTATTGTGCCATATTAATTTGTTTTTGGGTTTTTTTCACCTATTTTAACCATCCAACACAAAAATTATTAAAATATTTTATTAAAACACTTTTTTACAAGGAAATAGACACCTTTATTCACCCTATTTTGTGTGACACATCGATCGAGTGCCAAAACCTAGCACAACCAATAACCCTTACACCTTCTCAACACCCCTCCCAAGATCAGATTATGATGATTTTATATTTTAATGGATTAAGGTTTTTTATTTATTAAATTTTAGTTTCATTTTATTATAATGGGTTTTTCTTATTAGTTCTATTTCTTTAAAAACAAATCCAAAGGGTAGTTTTAAATGTGTATTTTTAATTTATAAGAACTGGGCTAAGGAAATGATTTTCAAGTGATTATTTTCATTTAAAAGGGAAAAAATAAATAGTTTAATAAAGGTTTCTAAATTCTTGTTTAAAATATTATACATTTTTAAAGATCGATGTTACGAAAATCTCATTGTTGGATTTTCTTAAAATAATTAAAAAATATTCTCTATATGTACTTAAAACTAGATTTCTTGGTAATTGATAAATGGTATCCTTAATTTATAGAAAGGATGGTTTTGTAATAATATTTTCACCCATCTGAGTTATGATATGAAGGTCTAAAATGGAATAATGAACTAAGTATATTCATATCATTTAAAATCATGATTTAAAACTAAATTCAGGTTTAAGAAAAATACTCAAGATATCATAACATAAATATGTACCAAATAATAATTTCCTGTCGTGAACAAAGGTCTAAGACATGTAAACATTCAGGTTACTTTATTAAAATAAATTGAGAAAACAAAACCCAAACATATGATAACTACATTAATTTATGGATCTTAAAATGATTTTAAGCATATAAAATTTATAATCATGAAATTATATAAATTAAAGAATTCAAATAATTAAAGAAAACAAATTCAAAATTTAATTTCATAGAATAAATAATTTTAAAACAAGTAAACATGTTTAACAGGCTTTACACAATAAACCAAACATAAATATATAATGTAAATAACATGTGCGATGTGGTTTCCATATCACCACACCCAATCTCATGGATAAACATTATTCAGTCCTCATCTAGTTAAATTTTAATTGAAAATTCTCAATTGTACCTGGTGATGTGTTATCTCATCGCTCTGTCATTATTCCTAAACAACCGAAATCATTCTATGATCTTCTAGACACCCAAAATAATGTACAGACTCAAAACGTGGTGTAACTTCACAGTTGGTTCCTTACCAGGAAAAAACCAAATCTATTATTGCTATCTCACCTAGGGTACTATATCACCTCCAATTTGACTCACACTCAGATAAATTCAAATCGAACCTAAGCTTGATATCACACATGGACTCCATCCAACACCTCATGATCTTTTGGGAAATAGTTTTAAATATCATGAATATTTTTAAAACCTTCTTGATGTTGATTCTTGAATAAATTTTATGGCATGTGAAAGCATGGATTTATAGATTCTTGTATGATATTTGATGAAAATGGTTTTTTATAAATGAATATTCCCTTGATTGAATTTTGAAATAAGATCATAGAAACCTTGGTATTTTGGTGGTTAGTCCAGGACAATCATGTTAGGGTTTAAATTGTTAATTTACTACTCTGCACCTCGAATGGCCCGAAGGACTTATTTTTATTTTATTTTTTGATAATCCCACTTTTAAGGGTTTAAGGGGAACCCTTACATGACTCGTAGTCCCAAGTCACAAGACCCATGCATGGCCCAATACATGACCTTAATTGCCCAAGACCTAAAACACTTGAGACATCCCCTCCCTAGTATCTACATATTGAATGTGCCTAGCTCCCCACCTTGCATGGTTGATCAGCTAGCATTACCCTGTGCAGAGTTGGATGGTGCCTGGTCCTGATGAAAGTTTCCATACCCTCTTATTCTTCTGATCCAATTAGCTCTACTCTGGTGGTTTATATTTATTCTCTGAATCCTCACTTGGTCCTGCTCCTGTTTGGTCTGCCCGAGTCACTTCTTGGTCTTTTCTATGGCCCAAAATCCATGTGGCCTAAAGTCCATTGGTTTCCTAAAGTCCCAAAGGCCTTTGGTGGTTCAAAGGCCCTGAGACCTGTAGGCCCAAACCGGTGGTCCAAAGGCCCAAACTAGATAAATAGTTTTAGCTGCTATAGTACTGAATAGTTTCTATTATAGTAACTACTATAGTACTACTAAAATAAACCATAAAATTCTCCCCTACCTAGATTTTGAACCTGGGTCTCTTGGATGTCAAGCAGGAGCCTCTACCACTCAGGTATAGGCTCATTGGCTTCTACTATATTATTAAAAAAACATGTAAGCTTTATAAAATGTTTATGAAATGTTTAATAATCATGATTTTATTTAGAATAGGTGGTGTACTGCTTAGAATTTTTATGGTCATTCCTATTTTGAATTTCTTTTTTGAAAAATGAAACATGGTTTTAAATGTTAGAGTGGGTTTTGAAATGAATAAACAAGGTTTTCCCTTAAAATAAACTAAAATGGATTCAATGTTTTGAAACTCATGAAGTGATTTGAAAGTGTTTTGAAAAAAATGGTTGATTTTAATGTATAATTTTAAAAATTGGATTTCAAGATGGGTTTTAAAAATTTTAAAAGAAACCTTTTGAATTTTAAAAGTGTTTTTGAGATGGGATTTGAAATTTTAAATTAATATGTGGTAATTTAAATAGTTTTAAGCATAAAATTTTTATCCTCATCAACTTCATCTCTTGGATAGTTATTATTTTATTTTGTTGATTGAGACTCATCCCCCATCTATTATATGTTTCTTGAACTACTTTGAGTAGTAATAATACAAAATGATCACCATTACTCGGTATGGGATGACTACTACACATATAGTAATTCAATAAACATAGGTGAATGTCTATAAGATAAGGGGGTGGATATTAATAAACAAAATGAAATAATAATTTTTCAGGAGATGAAGCGGATGAGGATGACAATTGTCTATAACTTTCACCTTTGGATGAATTCAGAGGATGAAACCTACCATAAATGAGTAATTATTTTCTAAAATTCAATTACTCATTTCTTTTGAAGCATACTAAAATTATTTGAAACAAACAAATGTTGGATTCCCCTTATTATAATTATCTATAACTATCACCTTTGATAATGAATGTCTTATGTGTATTTATTTATTTATTTCACAAAATGAATATTTTATGAACCTAATATGATGGATATGAATCGAAAATGGATGCACACTAATAATTTGAAAAACAATTATGATGATAGAGTAAAATATTACATCAAGTCTATAATATACCATACATTCAACCCTTCTCAAATCCTTTGTGTTTAAATTATTTTTATTCAAGAAAAATTAGTTCATAAGAGTTATAAGAATATTTTGTTTTCCAAGGAATATATTAGAGCTATAAATTTTTGACTAAACACATGGAAAACTGAATGTGCATACCAATTTAGATTATACTACGGTTTATGGATCATTTGATATGAATACTAGTGTAAATGATGATGGAGATCACCTAGAAGAAATGAAAATTTTAATTAAAGATGTCCTTTGTGATTGTCCAAAGTTGTTTGTGAAGTTAAATAGTTATTATAAGAGCCCATTGTATATCTATTGTACTAAATACACAACATTTTCAGTTATATTGAAGTTATATAATTTTAAAGATGGCAGTGGATAGAGTGATTCCAACTTTACAGAACTAATTGGTCTCCTAAATGATATGATACAAGAATAAAATGAACTTCTATGTTGAACATATGATGCTAAACAAATTTTATTTTCAATGGTCATGATATCTAAAGAAATAAATGATTTTCCAAATTATTTTATGTTGTTTCATAAGGACCATGAATTACTCATAAAATTCCCTAAGTGTGGCATAGTTCAATAAAAGAAAAATGAATCAAGCCCTTCAAAAGATATATGTTACTTTCTTATCATTCCATGGTTTAAAAGACTATATAGATGTTAGTAAACCGTGAGACAATTAACATGGAATATAGATACAAGAATTAAATATTGGAACCTACATCATCTATCATATTCTCCTCAATAGAAGAAAATTGATTATGAGTATCCTGAATTTGGAAATGAGCCGATAAAATTTCATCTTGCCTTATATATAGATGGAATAAATCATTTTGGTGCACAGAGTAGTACTCACAGTACATATCCCATCATATTGGTAAATTATAACTTGCTTCCATGGTTATGTATGCAGCATAGATACATTATATTGTATTTTCTTGTATCTGGACCAAAGAAACCCAGTAATGATATTGATGTCTATTTGGATCTATTGATTGAAGATCTAGAATTGATGTGGGATACAATTGTTACAATGTATGGTGCTCATATAAGTGAATAATTTACATTGAGGTCCATGTAGTATGGGATGATAAATGAATTTCCTACTTATGGGATTTTTTTAGGCTATATCATTAAAAGAATATTGGGTTGTCCTATTTTTGAATAATACACACACTCAGTTTAGTTGAAACATTCCTCAAAACTATGTTTTTAGGACATCTGAAATTTTTACCTCGACAACATAAATACTGATCCTAGATGACAAAATTTGATGGGAATATCAATTAAGGTACAACACTATATCCACTAATGGGTGATCAACTATTCGATAATGTAAATTATATTGACACTATATTTTGTTAAACCATTTTCAGAAAAGCTTATGAAATTAGGTTGAAAGAAGAGATCGATTTTATTTTAGTTACCGAATTGGAATTGTTTTTACATCATACATTTTCTTAATGTCATTCATATAAAGAAATGTATTTGATAGTGTTATTATCATGTTAATAAATGTTACTTGAAAAACAAAATATGGCATCAAGGCTAGGTTAGACATGAATGATATGGGGATAAGGGAAGATTTGGAACTGGTGAAGGGTAAAGGTCGGACTTATCTTCCTCTAGTATCTTACACTCTATCAAGATAAAAAAAATACAATTTTTCCTTTTCCTTAATGGTGTAAAAGTTACATAGGGGTATTCATCAAATATCAATAATGTCATGTCAATGACTAATTTTAAGTTAAATATACTAAAATCACATGACTATCGTGTTTTTATGCAAGATTTGATGCATGTTTCTTTCCATTTCATTCTGAATAAAAATGTACAACATACATTAACCAGACTCTACTTATTTTTCAAAGCCATATCAGTAAAGTTATAGACCTGATGAAGTTTAAAATCATGAATAAGGTGCTTACAGTCATATTATGTGAATTAGAGATGTTCTTACCACCATAATTATTTGATATAATTATCTAGATGATTGTTCACCTTTTTTGAGAGGTTCAACTATGTGGTCCTATCTATTATATATGGATATACCCCATTGAATGGTATATGATGATTTTGAAAGGGTGTGTGAAGAATCTAATTCATATAGAAGGTTGTATTGTAGAATGATATATTTTTGAAGAAGTAATTGGATTTTGTACTTATTACCAATCAGATGTTGATAGAATTAGACTCCCAAAGTCTCATCATAGCAGATTCCATAGGGGTGAAGGGATTTCTAGAAGAGATGTTGTTATAATTACCATCACAAAGTGGGAGCAATAACACATTTACATTTTATATAATATTGAAGATGTTTATCCATATGTTGAATACCATAAAGAAATTATTAGAGATTTGAATCCATCAAGGGATGAATGATGGATATCAAATACACATAATCAATAGTTTATAGGATGGTTTTGAAATAAAATTTATAAGGAGTTATTTGAAAATCTGAATTTCAATTTCTAAATGAATTTTATGGCTAGCAAGGGGACCGAATGAAAATTTTATATCTTACACTCATTTTGTAATCAATGGTTGTGCATTTTATACAAAAGAACATAATGAATGAAGTATAGTGAAAAAAAGTGGAGTTAAAATTGTGCTAGAAGTGATGCATATATATGGTTCCAAGGATAGAAATACAATTTATAAAAATAAATCATATTTTGGAATTTTTGAATAGATATATGATTTGGATTATATAACATTTAAAGCGCTTATTTTCCATTGCTAATGGGTTGACAATAAGATTGCGGTGAAGGTTGATAAAATGGGATTTGTGAAGGTGAATTTTAGTGTAGAAGGGGAAAAAGATGAATTGTTCATAATGGAAACACAAGAAGTGAAAGTATTTTATGTATCAGATATAGAAAACAAGAATTGGTTGATTATCTTGCTGGCGACTAAAACAACTGTAGGTTCAGATGAAAATTCAATCGAGGATGACCCTTTCATTTGGATATCACAATCATTTCATGTTAGTCCCAATGTAGATAATTTCTTGTATGTTAGAGGGGACAAAAAGAGGGGATTTTTATTATCGATAGAGGATCCAAATACTAAAACCTTTAAAAAATTAAATAGATTTCAATGATAAGGTAAAAGTTCTTTTTAATGGTTCTCCCCATAATATTACATTTTCTCTTCTACACAAGATGATATTATCAATCCCATGGAAGAACATACTATGGTTAAGGAAACCCTTTTAGAAGATGTAAAGTTAATGTTATGATATACTTTCTCTATTTAACCAAAAAAAATATAATGAAACACTAATTAGATTTTCATTATTTCTTGTATACATTGTTTATTTTAGAAGATTCTTTTCCATATTTCATTCTTTTCAATGCTAAAACTTCCACAGAATTCTTATCCATCAAAACATTGTCACCCCTATAGTGTTAACATTTATCACATTCCTTCAAGTTCCATCCACTACATTTGTAGAAAGAGGAATGGTGATGCCTCTACTCAATCACAGAGGCCATCTTTATTTTTTCACCATTAATTGTCTATATAATTGATGTATTTTTACATATTTATATTTAATTTATTTCTTTTTAGTATTAATCACATAATAATTATGTTCTCATATAGGTGGATTCTTTTGTTCAATTTGGGGTGGTTTATTTGAAAATTCTCATGCTCGTGATAGATTGGACTTCGAGGATATAACTAAGATAATGACAATAAGAAAATGGGTAAAGAATGTACACAAAAATCATGAAAAGGTGGATTACTAATACTTATTTAATTAATTTTGTCATCATTTTATCTACAATTTGTCAGTTAATTTCCTCATAATTTTTATCTACTAATTATTTAGTTTTTTTCACAGATCTTTTGGGTTAACATTTTTCTTCCATCTATCTACAACAATCCAGAAAAGAGACAACATGTTCCTTTTTGATGGAAAAGGAAACCCCATGCTTCCTAAAATGTGAAGTGTTTTAGGGAGCATAGAGTTTATCTTCCATCAGAATGGAACATTTTTTCTATTTTATGGATTTTTATATATAGTTAAAATCAAAACACATATCACATAATCAATCAGTTGCACCAAAATCTGATACACAGTGTTCTTGGTATGAGTCAAACTATATGCATTTAGTTTATAATTTACATTTTAGTTTAAAACACACATCACATACTCAAAACTAAAAAAACATATTAAGATTGTTTTTATAATTTAGAAAAAAATAAATAAGTTATTTATAATATTTGGTAATCATCCACGCCTCAATCTGAGGCATGGTGTTCCCAGTATGAATCCAACTGTGTCTTTTTATTTAAAATTGACATTAATTTTAGTAAAAAATACAAGTGACATATTCAAAACCCGGAAAACACACTCAGATGGTATTTATAATTTAGGAAAGTGATTCATGAGTCATTTTTGATGTGTAGGAATTGGTATCACATCAAACGAACACATGATGTGACCAGTATGACTCAAATTATGTGTTTTTATTTTAAAATGACATTTTAGTAAAAAAGACAATTGACATAATAAAAACCAAGAAAATACATTAAAATTGTTTTTATAATTTATTAAAATAATATATAATTAATTTGTTACATGTAAGAATCATCCACACCTCAATTAAATGCACAATGTGACCGGTATAACTCCAAGTGCGTCTTTTTATTTAAAATGGACTTTAATTTTAGTAAAAAAAATACAAGTGACATACTCAAAACCAATAAAATGCATTAAAATTGTTTTGATACTTTAGTAAAATGATTTATAAGTCATTTTTGATGTGTATGAATCAGATTCACCTTAATATGAAACATGATGTGCCTGGTATGACTCAAATTTTCCATTATTAGTTTAAAATTTGCATTTTAGTTCAAAAAGTCTCACTCACTGAAAACCAAGAAATTTGCATGGATTTTCTTCATAATTTAGAAAAATAATTAATAATTAATTTTTTATTTGTAGGAGTTAGTCTCACCTAAAAATAACACATTATGAGATATATATGACTCAAAACGCATGTTTCCAATTTAAAATGACATTTTATTAAAAAATAAAAGTGGTGTACTCAAAATTGAAAACAATGATTTTTTTGATACTTTAGTACAAAAATACATAATAAATTAATGATGTTTATGAATTATTCTCACCTAAATCTTATGCATGGTGTGATCGTTATGACTCCAAGTCCATCTTTTTATTTAAAATTGATATTAATTTTAGTAAAAAAGACAATTGAAATACTCAAAACCAATAAAACACATTCTGATTGTTTTGATACTTTAGGAAAATAATTTATAAGTCATTTTTTATGTGTAGGCATCAGGCTCACCTCAATCTGATACATTATGTTCCCAATATTATTCAGAGTGTCTGTTATAAGTTTAAAATTGACATTTTAGTTTAAAAAGTGCCACTCACTAAAAACCAAGAATATATGATCAAATTCTATTAATAATTTAGGAAAATAATTCAGAAGTTATTTTTGAAATGTATCAATAATTATCACATTAAACTGACGCATGATGTGATGGTTATGACCTAAAGTGCATGTTTCGAGCTTAAAATGACATTTTAGTAAAAAGGGTGAATGGTGTACTAAAACCCAATCAAATACATTAATATTGTTTTTATAATTTAATAAAATGATTCATAAGTCATTTAAAATATGTAGTAATTAAAATTACCTCAATCTGATGCATGGTGTGACCGATATGACTCCAAGTGTGTCTTTTTATTTAAAATTGACATTAATTATAGTAAAAAGGACAACTAACCTACTCAAAACTGATAAAACACATTTATATTGTTTTGATACATTATTAAAATGATCCATAAGTAATTTTTAACATGTATTAATCATCATCACCTCAATCTGATACATGATGTTCTCGATATGACTCAAAGTGTCCATTATCATTTTAAAATTGACATTTTATTTCAAAAAAGTGTCACTCACTAAAAACTAATAAAACACACTCAAATTGTCTTGATAATTTAGTAAAATGATTCATAATACATTTTTGATATGTAGTAATCATTCTCACATCAAACCAACACACGAGGTGACTGGTATGACTCAAAGTGTGTGTTTTCGATTTAAAATGATATTTTTAGAACAAAAATACAAGTGACATATTAAAAACTAATAAAATTAATTTTAATTGTTTTGATAATTTAGTAAAATGACCCATATTTCATTTGAGTTGTGAAGGAATCAGCTTCACCTCAATCTGATGTATGGTGTGACTGATATGACTCTATGTGCATCTTTTTATTTAAAATTGACATTAATTTTAATAAAAAAGACAATTGGTCAACTCAAAACTGAGAAAATTCATTTGGATTGTTTTAATACTTTATAAAATTATCCATAAGTAATTTTTTATTTTCAGGAATTAGACTCACCTCAATCTGATATATGATGTACCTGACATGACACAAAGTTTCCATTATCAGTTTAAAATTGATATTTCAGTTCAAAAAGTTTCACTCATTAAAAACTAAGAAAATGCTATCTAATTTTATTCATAACTTAGTAAAAAAATTAATAAGTAATTTTTTATTTTTATGAATTATTCTCATATAAAACTAACTCACGATGTGACTGGTATAACTTAAATTGCATGTTTCCAGTTTAAAATGACATTTTAGTAAAAAAAAGGCAAGTGGCATACTCAAAACCGAGCAAACACATTCACATTTTTTTGATAATTTAGTTCAATGATACATAATTAATTTGGGAAATGTATAAATTATAATCACCTTAATCTGATACATGGTGTGACCTATATTACTTCAAGTGTGTTTTTCAATATATAAGTTTCATTTTAGTATAAAACTTGCATCACATCGCCAAAACTGAGCAAACTATCCAAGATTGTTTTTTAATAATTATATATATGATTACCTAATTAATTTCATTATAATTTTTATCTTATACTTATTTATTTAATTTTAATAGAGATAGTACTTAAAGATGATCAAGAAATGGTGTGACGTGCAAGAATAAACTGCAACTCAGTATGATATAGTGTTCCTAGTAAGTCTTAAAGTTTAGTTTAAAATTACCACTTTATATTTAATTTATTTAATTATATTATTACTAATATAAGAATTTTTTTCTTATACATGTTCTTTTTTTCTCGAATAGGGGTGGTTTTTTAGCAACAACATGAGTTGGGGTCAGGGGGAAAAGACAAAGGAACATTGATGTTTTTGAATTTATGTAATAATTTGTAATTACTTATGTAATTGTATAAGCCAATGTTTTAAATATATATAGTATAGTGTTTTTTCATTTTATTTGTTTTTTAAATTTTATTTAATTTAGATTTTGTATTTGTACTTTATTTTTCATCTTTCTAGTGTTGTTTCTAGTGCTACAGTGTATTGTTACAGCTCACTGAACTGGTGTTGCAATGTGTTGTTACAGGACACTACAATATGCCCCTTTATCAGTTCTATTAGATGTGCTTATAAATAACCCTTTATTAGTGTTAAATAAAATCACTAATAAATGGGGTCCTTTATCAGTACTTTTCTAGTGCTTTTAAAATCCTAGGGATTTTAATTATGCTCTATTAGTTTGCACTTTTCTAGTAATGATAAAGGCCATTTTTTGCATTGTTAAATGAATATTTTGTAGTAGTGTGTGAAAATATTCAATATGGGATGGGAAATATAGTTATTATTTTCCTTATTAAAAAAACACTGACATAATGAGGTTCATTCTATCTGATCTTTCAGAGCCGTCTAATTAGATCAAGCGATCGTCTCCTTCCTCATATGATAAACCTAGTGATCTCGATGATTTCTTCTTCTTCATAGTGCTACTATACAACATGTTAAAGTATTTTCCGTGTTCAATGAATAACCAAATGATGTATATGAAACCATTAAGATCTTTAGATGAAAATGTTTGAAGTCGATAATAGCATTTTGAACTTTCAATATCTTCTTTCAGCCTTAGCTTTCATAGGGTCATCATTAGAAGTAAAAATATTTGATGAAGTTTCTTCCTATATCAGTGATAGAAATTTTACCTTCATTTTTATCATAAGATAAAATATATTGTCGAGATCCATTTGTCTCTCATATATATATATATATATATATATATATAATAAAACCCATTTTCCATCTTTTCCAGTAGTGATTTTTTCGGGTCATCATTGGATATATGGGTATACTTATAAAATCATATATTTTATATCAATAAAACCACTTAATCATAGAATATCATATACAACTCGGTTTTAATTCTATGTTCCATCATCTTCCTCCTTAGGTTACACCAGTTATGTTGATAATGTGTGTGTTCATGTTCTCCATTAATATATCTATATGATGTAGACTTCTTCTTATGAACATGGGGGAGAATTGAATTTGAGATATCTTACTTAAAGAGTAGAAAAAAATTTCATTTATATATATATAACTATAATAATTGAAATTAAGTTTTTTTTGTATACATGCTCTATAATAATTCCCATCTTTCTCTGCAATCTAGGAGTTTGACAATCATTTTTAGAAGTTTATGGGTTATAAAAAGTCAAGACTTATCTTTATCTGGAGTGACTATTTTTGTGGTTATATACTACCATACATTCCTTCATAGAATATTAGAGATAGAGTTTGAATAAGAAAAATATGAAACATAGTAATAAAATATATATTTAATATAAATTTCACTATAAAGTAAATTTTATTAAATCTCTAATGGTTGTAATGTAACCTTCAGATATTTAATATTTAAAAATAATTTTATAGCAAATGTATGGCTATTTTAGGGGCATTTCCTTTAGGTTTCATACCATCTTAAGCATCACGTAATTTTGTTCTTCCAATATCAAGAGATAATGAGAAAGTGAAAAGGTCCAAAGAAGGTAATCTGTAATAGAAGCCCTAGGGTTCTAATTTCTATTTGGTAAGGAAAGAAAATGATTTTTATTAAATTTATATTTCTTTTAAAACCCATTTTCAAGTATGTGAAATTTATTTTTGATAAACTCCAATTTTATGGTTTACAAAACTCTAAGTAAGAGGAAACATTTTATTAAAATTATATTATTTTTAACCAAACCCCTTATTGTAAGATAAATGTATTTTTATTAAACCCTAATTATAGAGGAGTATGTTTTTAAGGTTTTTAATTCAATTCTTTCTTAAAAAAAATCTCATTCTAAAATAATACAAGGTTTTAAAGAGTGATTTTTTCTGAATTCATAGTTTAATTTAAAGGGATAAAGTTTATAATTTTATGTATAAAATGTTATTTTATTTCTATAAATTTCATTCACTGTTATAGGTATGTACATACACTATAGTTACCCTATACATTTCATTAATGTTTAAAAAATAAAATTTTCAATTCTAATTTTCAATAATTATTTATAAATATTGCCTATGAATGTTTATATTATTTCTAAAAGTATAGATTATCCTTAAAGGAAACTTTTGTTAAATTTATTAAATTTATAATTTTTCTCTTATTTGGAAATAAATTACATATATGTGAAGTTTTGTAAATGTTTTTTTAAATGGATTTATAGTGATAAAGCTAATCTTTAAAAAAGTTTTTATTTAAATTTATGGAATTTGGGTATTGATCATAATGATGAGGAATGAGGAATGAACTCATGACCTCAAGGGTACTTATTATTCAAAGTGATGTTTAGACCTTCAATATTTCTAGTGGTCACATGGATTTCTTAAGGTTTTATAAGTATAATTACATTTCAAAAAGGGTTATTATTTTTGAAAGGAATGTTTTAAATTTTTCAAAGGATAAATCATGATTTATTTCCAAAGATTTTATATCCTCAATGGATAATATGTTTTCAAAATATATATTTTAAAAGTTTTAAAAATAATTTCCTATTATATAATTTTAGAACACTAAATTAATGTTTAGGTAAAAGATAAATTATTTTACATCTAGTTTTAAAACCCCTTACTGAGCAATTTTGTGATCATCCTTCATTTTAAAATGTTTTTCATGGGTATGGTAATGAGTATAGGATCTTGGTGAATGATTTGGATTAATAATTTAGATCAAATTAATCCAGATAAATTTTTATATAATTTTTTATAAAACTATGATATGTATTAAGGTTTTTTTTAATCCTCCAAAGATCTTGACCTAAATGGTCCTTGGTCTATATATTTTTTTGTTAATTTTTTTATAAAAAAATATAAAAAATTGTTTAGAATCGGATCCTGGATTATGGGTTCATGGATAGTATAATTGGTAATAGAGGACACGTTTAGACAACTTTAGAGATTATGATATTTTGGTTAAGTATGGGTTAAGTTTCTAAGTATATTTCTCTTTATTAAAGTTCATATTATATAACTTTTTTAGTTTGAGGATCAGTCCCAAGATAGAAGGAAGATCACAAAAAAACTCGTTTATCCCTTCTGAATGATCTAATTTTAAATATCATTATAAAGCCATGATCATATGACTTTGAAAAATTTTCCAACATCCAAATTACTTAAAAGTAGCTCTATGGGGTATTTAATACCTCTATCATACCTTGAATTTTTCGAGGGTCAGGGATTGTATATTGGAAACTATTTTACTCTCATCATTATCACTAGGATAAACCTGGAAAGTAGCCTTAGGGTATGTTTAAATTATTAAATTTATATAAAATATATGAAATACTTGGTGATTTTATTGAATTTTTGGAATAGGGACACCTCTGTATAGCCTATTTGTATCAAATTTTAAAATTTAGTCTTTTTAAGAATATCGAATATGATTTTGAAACATTTGAAGATTACTTTATAAGAATATTTTATAAAGAAAAAGTTCAAATTGATGTTTTAAAATTATATATTAATAATAATAATTTTTCAAGTGTTCATTAATTTTCATGTCAATTTAATCCAAACCATGCTAGTTTCGTTTTCATAAGATAAATATAAAATTTTGAGAATATTTGAATGTAACATTTCCACTCTTGGGAACTTAATCTCCGTGAGAACTACCAATAGGTAAATTGAAGAGTTTGTTAAATGTATGAGATTTTTAAAGAAAATTGTTAAATATAATTTTAATTCTTGGTGAAAGTAATGAATCTATTTTTTTAGGGATGATAAAATTTAATACTTAACTTTAGGAAGCAATATTTAGGGTTTACTTATGTATAAAATAATTTTGAGGGTGAAATTAATTTAAGGGGTATAATGTAACATCCTATAATTTTAATGTATTTATGTATTTTAAATAAATTGTATAAATACACAATTATTCTAAACTTAAAACAAGATGAATCATATTTTATTAAAAACAATACAATATCCCTGATTTCAGTTCAAAAAAATCTCTTCAGAAGTCTACTCCTAACTAGGGACACAAGAATTATAAATTTACAATGATCATCAGTAATAAAAGTGGACAATATAAAATAAACATGAAAACACCAAAATCACAGCCCACTTCATTGTGATAAGTCATAAGGAGTAATCCACGAAATATGATAAGATTAAGAATTACATAGAAGTGGAAATATGGGAATCATCCTTGTGAGTGAGAAAATCTAGAATTTGTGGATTTTTAATTATGAAAAAAAATATGTCTCTTAAGGATGTATTTAAAGAATAAAGGATATGATCATTTCCAAGGAAATTTCCATTAAAATATTTTTTGAATAGGAAATAATATATGAATCAATTTAAAATATTTAAAAGTATTAGTTAAAATTGTAATTTTAAAAGTGTTATATATAAAGTATAATTTTTATTATTTTGGAATTATTTAGTGATAAATAATTTCAATAAATACTAATAAGTTGAAAATAATATGATCATTGGTGAATTGTTTTATTTTGAATGTATATAATATGATTTTTAATAATAATATTTAATATTAATACAACGGATAGTAAAATATTAATTTGATATTAAAATAATAATTATAATATATATCAAGAAAAGTAATCATTAATATAAATACAATTCTAAGTAAATACAATTATTATAAGTTTTAATAAATATATATATTTTTTAATATTGTACATGTATGTATAAAATAATCATGGAAAATTATATTAATATAGTATGTATTTTAGATTATCTTTAAGAAATGGATTTAAAATTTACTTGGTATAGAAAAATTATTCCAAGATAACCTGTAAATTAGCTAAGGGAGATCAAGACAGACTGATATGGTATACAATCATCAACCTAATGCTCATGGCCAGTGTCTAGGGTTTGTATAGATTGTGTGTAGCATGCATGGGAGAGAGAAGAAGGCATACTCACTGAGGCACATAGGCACACATGAGTGTGAACATGGTGGGTGTCAAAGTCATGATGCAAGTTATAATGTTAGTGTAAGGCAATTTGTGTGGTGTGGTTCCAGGAGAGGACCCCAATCTACTCACATCGATCCACTGATGAAACATGAAAGCTTATATGTGAGTGTGAGAACAGGAAAATCATTGATGTGAGATGGGAACTGTGGTCACTATTCACCCACTTCAAAATATATTGACATAAAAAGGGTTGTTCGATCTAATATTTCTAAGTATTATTATTATCCTGAGTGATCATATCCTTCCTTGTGAATTAAACCTATCTATCATGACACTTTCTTCTCCTTCTCGACACTACTATATGACATGATGAAGTAGTGGCCAAGTTTGACACATAACCAAATGATTTATATGAAACCATTTGGAACATCAAATGAATATATTTTCAGGTTATAATAGAATATAAAACTTTTTTCTTCGTCCTTAGACCTTATCTTTTATAAGTTCATCGTCATAAGTATAAATATTTGATGAGGTTTCTTCCGACATCAATGATAGCAACATCACCTTCATTTTTATCATCAGATAAAATCCTTTTTCAAGATCCATTTTTCACAGATATATATATATATATAAACATAAACCCACTATATATCTTTTTAGGGGGTGATTTTAGAGGTCCATCTTTGGAGATATTTTCATGCTTATAAAATGGTATATTTTATATCAAGAAAACGGATTAATTGTGGAAGATCATCTATAACTCAGTTTAGATTCCTGGGTTTGTTATCTTCCTCCTCAGGTTACAACAGTTGTGGTGATAAGGTATATATATATATTCTCTATAAATATATCTATACAAAGTATCCTTTATTTTACCATCATGGGTTAGAATTGAATTTTATATCTCTTACTTTAAGAGTATAAATGATTTACATATATATATATATATATATTACTGTAACAATCGAAATTAAATATTTTTTTATCCACATACTCTTTAATAATTTATAGATTGCTCCATAATATAGGATCTTGAACACCATGTCTAAAATTTTATGGGTTATTAAAATTCAAGATCACCCTCAATCTAGAGTGACCATTTTAGTGGCTATATGCGGTCACACATGCCTTCCATAAATCTTGGAGATAGAGTTTGAATGAGAGAAATAGGAAAGACGGTAATGAAATATATATTTAATATAAATGTCACTATAAAGGATATTTTATTAAATATCTAGTGTATGTACTGAATAATTCGAATATTTAATATTTAAAAATAAATATAAAACAAATGTATTTTTATTTAATGGATTATTTCCTTTGGGTTTCTTACCATCTTAAGTATCACACGGTTATATTCTTCTAGTATCAAGTGAGAGTGAGAAAGTGATAAGTTCTAAAGAATGGAAACTATAAGTGAAGTCCTAGGGTTATTCCTACTATTAGGTAAGGAAATAAAATGATTTTTATTAAATTTATATTTATTTTTAAACCCATTTTCAAGTAATGTAAAATTACTTTTAATAAAATATTTTTTTATGGTTTACAAAACCCTAAGTAAGCAAAAAGGTTTTATTAAACTTCTGTTTATTTTTAATAAAAACCCTTATCATTTGAAAAATATATTTTTGTTAAACCCTATTTATTGATAAGTATACTTCTATGGATTTTAGTTCAATTATTTATTAAAAAATTCCATTCTAAAAATATATATGTTTTTTAAAATGGATTTTTGTTTTATGAATTCAAGGTTAAATTTAAAGTGATGAAGTTTATCCTTTTATGTATAAAATATTATTTTATTTCTATAAATTTCATTCATGATTATAGGTATGGATATGTACTATAGTTATCCTTTAAATTCCATACATGTTTAGAAAATCATTTTTCAATTATAATTTTCAAGTATTATTTATAAATGTTTTTTATGAATGTTTAGATTATTTAGAAAATTATGGATTGTCCTTAAAGGAAAATTTTGTTAAATTTTATGAAATATATAATTATTATCTTATTTTGAAATAAATTACATATATGTGATGTTTTCAAAAGGTTTTTTTTAAATGGATTTATAGTGAAAAAATGAAATATTTACAAAAATGTTTTTATTTAAAATTTCAGCACTTGGGTATTAATCATAATAATGATGAGGAATGGGGATTTAACCCATGAACTCAAGGGGACTTGGTCCTCAAAGTTATTTTTAGACCTTTAAATACTGCTAGTGAACACATAGATTTATTAATGTTTTCCAAGTATAATTATATTCCATAAAGGGATATTATTTTTGAAATGAAAGTTTTAAAGTTTTAGAAAGAGAGATCATGATTTATTTCAAAGGATTTTATATCCTCAAATGATATTATATTTTTAAAATATGTATTTTAAAATTTTTAGAAAGAGTTTTCTATTCTAGATTTTGAAAACAATAAATTAATGTGTAGGGAAAATCTAAAGGATTTTTTCAATGGTTTTAAAACCCATTACTGAGAAATTTTGTGCCCATAATATGTTTTAAAATGTTTTTCATAGGTATAGTAATAATTATAGGATTTTGGTGAATGGTATGGATTAAAAAAATTAGTTTAAGTGAATCTGGATAAATTTTTTGTAGGATTTTTTATAAAACTATGATATATATTAAGGTTTTTCCTAATCATCCAAATATCTAAACATAAACGACCTGAGTTAATATATTTTTTAGTTAATTTTTTTATAAAAAAAATATGCTAAAAGTTTTTAGAACCATATTTTGGAGTGTTGGTTTGATGATATTATATTGAACATATAGCCAATTTAGTTGGAAGAGGATAGAAAATTAGATTAAGCTCAAACTTATCTTGTTTCTAAAGTTTTGAATATTATTTCAACTAAGAATAAAATTCAATGTAATAATAAATATTTGTTGTCCGAGCAGAATCAAACTTGCAAAAATGGTAAGAAAATAAAATGAATAATTCTCAATGCAATAGAGCTACAAAGAATAAACGGGTTGGGTTAAGGAATAATTTATAGTCTTGTTACTATAATTAAGGAACTTTAAATACCCACCTTATTCCCATATATTTTGGGTGTGAATATTGAAAAGTGTAATTTTAGGTGAAAGATAATGGATATAATCCCTTGAGGGGGGTCTATTTAAGAAGTCAAGGCTGTCAGATATTTCTAATTTCTCTTAAATCTATAAATCTAGACAACCCCTTCAAAAATGAAGGGTGGGGTATGATTTTCATTCTCCCATAACTATTTTGATATATATTTTTTATTTTTATCAAAGGGTGGTTATCTAAATGAATTAGGATGAAATTATTTACACTTGAATTTTTTTAATTTTTGTGTTTAAGTGAGGGTAGGATTATGAATATTTTATGAAAATAAATGTAAACATGCCTTAAAATAAGATAGTTAGATATGTTATCTCATTGAGGTTAGTTAATGGATAACTTGGTTGTATAAACTAATCACTCTTATTTTCTACAAAGGTTCTTCCCACATATACCTTAAGTTGATTTGTTGATGGAAATTTTCTAAGAATAATGTGGTATCATCCTTCTCTCTTGGAAATAATTCATGGAAAACTTTGAAAAGTGGATGGAAAAAATATATAGGAGATGCATTTCTTAAAATTATAAGAGTTTGTTGGATATGAGAAAACCCTCCTTAAATTTTCATTTAATAGGGAGAATATAGTTCAATCCTTTTCATTTATTTTAAATTAGGGGTAAATAATTACATTGACTAATGGAGTTTATTTGGAATTAAAAAAAACAAAAATGGGGATATTTAAGTTCTCAAAGGTGTTTGGTTGTATTTTTTGTCAATTAGGATTATTTTCATGAATCTTGTTGATGTAATTAATTAAAATGTGATGTATTGGGAATGGATGGAGTATCCACCCAAAATAAATGAAGAAGTAGGTGATACCCATGAGATATAGGAAAATTTTATGTGACTACCATTGAGTTCAAAATAAATATTCATATATTGGAATTGGAGTATGGAAAGAGTTTCAGCTACCTATGAAGACCTGGATAGAAAAATTTTAGGTAGTGACTACTATATCTAAGGATTTTTTGTACTAGTATTCAGGTTAAATAATGACAAATATTTAAATAATTGTTATAGTATTGACTACAAAGCCTTATGAAGGCTGAAGTAGAGATGAAAGATGAGAAGGAATATGAGTTCTTGAGAATACTCAAATTTGAGTAATTATTTTTATGAAAGTTTTTATAACATGCTTAAAGGGATTTATAATTGTTCTAATAATTCCTAGAATTATTTGGAGTTGTTTTAAAATTATTTGATTTGTATGAGATTACCTGTATATTATTTTAATAGAATCAGAGTTTGTTTAAAGAAAACCTATAATTTTAGTTCTCGAGCTGAAGATTGGATGAATGGAAAAAAAATTGTCCTGCACATAAAATATTTTATATATAGAAATAATATTATGGACATGTGTAGGATATTTTTCCTACATGTAAGAGAATTGAGCTACACGGTCTGCCTATATGATATTTTATAAATCCCATATGACATTTGAGAGTTCCAAAATTTAGAAAAAGAAAAAAGTAATATGAAATAGGAGATTCTGGCCAGTGGATAAGTGAATTGATATATGCATAAGAAAATTTGGAAAAGTGTAAAAGGTAATCCATCTACATGAAGGATAGTTACACACCACGTAAAAGAATTGTGACTCGCATAAGTGAATAAATCTATATAGATGAAATTTTCACATATAACCTTTGAATTAGATGATTTGAAGTGATGAAAGACTTCTTAAGCCTGTAAGATATTTTTTAGTTGTATGATAAATTTATATTCTATGTATGAATTTTTGATTTTCATGTCCTAAATTAATTAAAATAATTTTGAAAAATCAATATTTCCATAATTATAAAATTCTAAATAATGTTAAACTAGACAATTCAATATTTGTTTGATCTTGTCAAAAAACATCATGAATCTTTGAAAAACCATGATTTGAGCCTAAAAATATGATATAAATTACTTTTAAGAGGGATATAAAAGTGATAAAGAAAGTCTGCATATTGAAATGAGGTGAAATGAATTTATCATATATTCAAGATAACATAGATGTTGATGAGTCAAATCTTGATCTAATAATTAGATATCAAGTCATTTTTTAATCTATATGATTGAGAAAAAGAAATAAGTTGAGTTTGGTAGAGTGTTCTGAAAATAATCATTTAATTTGAAGTCTACTGTATGGTTAGAGCTCTTATGCTACAATACAGTATCTGATGCCACGAGTTGATTTTTAGTGTGACTTCTATATGACTAGGGATATTTAGGTGGATACTTAACACTGTTGTATTTTTTATTTAAAGAATAAAAAGAAGATCTGAGCCTACTATGGTGTAAAATAAAAAATATATTCATCCATGTGAGAGCATTT
Source organism: Viscum album (assembly GCA_963277665.1). Lineage (NCBI taxonomy): Eukaryota > Viridiplantae > Streptophyta > Magnoliopsida > Santalales > Viscaceae > Viscum > Viscum album. Next base: position 2,040,440,736 of record OY728142.1, on the reverse strand, counting down.
AATAATGGTATTTTTGGAATATCCTTTTAATTGATAAATAAGTACAAGGAAAATCATGGGAATCTAAAAATAGTTACTTTATAATACTTCATTTTGAATAAACACCACTTTGTCTCCATACATTCTATTTCTATTTATTTCAAATGAAATTTTCATTTAAGGTAGACACTCATGCATGTGAGATAAGAAGAATATGGAGGAGGATTAAATAGAAAAAAGTAAGGAGTTTCTATTTTAAAGTTGTTCGGATGAGAGAGTTGTGAGTTTTATCTAATGTGGAAAAAAAATATAACTCTCAAAGAAAAAAGAAAATAAGGATTTGATTTTGAAAAAAAGATAAAAACATATGTGTATTAAATATAAAGTAAGAATAAGGATTTGGCCCACTATTCTGAGTTCAATTCAGGTGAGCCAAATGTCATGGGCTGAGTATCTCAACATAGTAGTTCGCTTGTGCGGCACCCCATCCCCCTCCAAGGCGGGAAGGGTTCAGCCATCCAGATCTTTATATATGAGGTTAACTGGTTTCGTCCTGCCATGGACTCATCAGAAGAGTGGCCTCAACTGCCAACCAGTGGTGTCAAGTCTAACATGCACCATCCTCCTCTTTGTCGGGGCGACTTCTATCTCTTTGATAGGGACAAACCAGATGAACCACATCTTTGATATTCTTGCTGGTGTGGGAAAGGACCCCCATGATTGGGTCGTGAAATTATCCCACCACCATTCCATGAACGCACTTTTGCATGTAGGATCTTGGCCTTCTTTATAGCAACCTAAGCCTTTTACATATAACATTAGACGATTTTAAGCATAGTTTATCATCAGAGTACAAGCCAAGGATCGTTAAGTCTAGTGTCTTGGAAGACTAGGTACATATCATAAAACATGGGGATAAAAAAACACTTCTTTATTTAATCTCCATAAAGAGATCCTAACTTAATTTGAGACCTTACATATTCATAGGGTTCCCTAGGGAACACATGAAAAAAGGGGTGAGCTGAAAAGCCCAGTAAGGGAATGAACATAAGGATACATCTTAAGAACATGAGTTAGGAGGCATGAAATAAAGATATCCAAAGCATAGAACTTATGAAATCATATCGTATAAGCATGGGTTCATATAAACATGGAATAATATAAATGTGGAAGAATCATAAAACATTTCTTTAGTATGTTTCAAGGCTAACCACTAATCCAGTTTCCCATTTTAGTATGGTTCAAGGCTAACCGCCAATCCCGTTTCACATCGCATCTCATGAGACCTAACTTTACCCAATGCATTGGAGCGCTATCTGGGCACACCCATCTCAACATTTTCATTAATATTCTTTCCAAATAAATATTCTTTCCACATAAATATTCTTTCCACATAAATAATCATACATAATCAATTGTTCATAAACATAAGGATACCCATGGAGATAATTGGGTACCACAATCATGACATAAAGCATAACCAATGAGTGTATCATGAAAGTGTCCATGAAAGAAAGGGATTAGAACATACCTAGACATTTATAAGGTAATATAGGCATATAACATGGTAGGTGGTAACAAATAGAAGTGACAACATATAAGAAATTTATTTTAGAAACATTATCATTAAAACATTTTTGTGCGGTTTTAAGGAAAATACTATAGAGATTTTAAAATAGTAAAGGGGGAATTATTTTATATAAAACCAGAATTGTTACAAGAAGGTTTTAATAATAAAAATAATGATTTTATAAAGACAATGGTGTATTAAAACAGAGGATAGATTGCACTTGAAATTTGGTAAAAGTTCGGGAAGTTCCTTTAAAACGAGTGTGCTTATTGGAAAGTATCGAGGAGGGATTCACTTAAAAGCGTGTATATCCCCAAAAGAGAATGAGATATGGATCTTGGAACATGATTTTTGATAATATAAACATAATTTATAAGTTTTACATAAAAAGAAAATACAACTACATTTTGGTAAAAAGAAAGATAGAGCAACCCAAAGGAATAAAGGAAGTTTGGGTAGAATCCATTACGGTTTATCGACATGGTATCAGGTGTAACTAAGAGGGATTGATTAGAGAGATAAGGGGTTTCTAATAACTTATAAAACATTAGTTAAGTATGGGGGAGGTGAGAAAACATACCACATTACTTGTTATTACACAAAAAGGGCATATCATAGAGAACAATCTTGATTAAGAGTGAAAAGGAGAGGATCACTTACCATAAATTTGTTGGGGTTCTCCACCTGTTATTAAATACCTGAATAAAAAATTAATCTTATTAATTAATAATTAAATAAACTATTATATATGTAATTTATTTATTATAACCCTTTTTAGTTCATTCAAGGCCTTATTGATTAGTTATAAGGATCAATTTCTTTGTTTGGGCTCGTTTGTTTACCTGGTTTTAAAAGATCAGTTCACTTATATTCAAGTTAGGATAAACATGAAAGATGGAAGTGGTTGTACAGAAATAAAGTTATATGATATTAGTGAACATAAAAGATATTACATTTTTTTATATTTAATTTGGTTACTTATAGTGAATTCTAATTATTATATAAAACCAAAGTGACAACCATTTTTATTAATTGGTGGGTTTGATTACAAAGAACATATTTTGCTTTATAAATTAATACCATTTGTAAAAAAGATTACAGAATAAAAATAGGGTATATTAAATATATATATATATATATATTCTGGTTCAACCATAACAAAAATGATTTCATGACCAGATTTAATGATGATAATAGAAATTGATAAACTGTTGTCCTTGAATGTGCTAAATTAGCACATCTCAAACAGTGCTTTCATTTATTTCAAATAAAAGGTGGGGAAAAGATATAAGATAATGAAATATATCATTAGCCTAAAAAAATTCCAGTATGTATGATAATGTAGTTATCATACCATTTGGGTGAAGTTATGTGAGGAAATAAACAAAAAGAAAAGAACTTCAAAGAAAAGAAGGAATTAGAAAGAGGAATTTACCTCTTGAGACTTCCTCCTTTGATAACCTATTAAGGGGAGAGGTTTTGGTATTTTGAAGAGGCTAGGAGATTTTAGATGCGTGGGAGGATCTTACGGAGTGATTTGGGTAGAATATGGACAAGGCACAAGGCTTGAGAGGAGTAAAGAGAAGAGGTAAGAATGGGTGGTATTTATAGTGGAGGGGAGGAGGGTTTTCATAATATTTTAATCATTAGTTTATTATTTCTTCACAAGACAAGGAATAGTAAGTATTCCATGACCAAGAACAGTAATAATTTCATGTGACTTCGAACCAATTGGGAGTACATCAACATATCATCATCAATGACTCAATTAATCCCTTATTTAGCATTTATTGTGAATTATCAGATTTTACTATTCATCAAAAATTCAAGTATTTCGGAAAAATCCTAAAAATTTACCCTAACCATTTTTCAATGTTTAGAATCCAAAAATGAAATCCATTTTTTAAAAATAATTTCTAAATATTATTATTTTAATATTTAAATAAAATCATAATTTATTATCAAAAAACTAGTTTTAAAACATTCATTTACTTATTCTAAAGTATAGGTATATCGTACTTTCAACTTGAATATTATTTATATATTATCATAAGTAAGGTTACTATTCATTAGGGTATATCACTATTCATAAGGATAAGTTAATATTCATAAGGGTAGGTTACTATTCACCAAAAATTAAGTTTTCCTTATCGGACTCCAAATAACTTACTGATCACAACCGTGTATGTAAGATTTTTGAAATTCCAAACACAGAAGTGAAAAACTTATGTTTAAAGGTCACTTAGAACTTAGTAGTTCATTATATTTATAATAGAGGAATTTCCATTTATAAAACATTGGATCGTTACATTCTGTGTGTCTGTAAAATGGTATTCTTCCAACTAACCGGCTACCAAGTATGGCCTTAGGGGATGCTTCTTCCTTATCATTGGTATCAATGGCCCACTCACTCTTTGGGTCGCAAACCATAGTGGTCCACCCTCTCTCTAAGGGTCGAAAACTACCTCCAAGAGACCCACCCTTCATAATGGCATCTCCGCCTCTGACATCTCTTGAGCACGACCTTCTCTGTCATGTCACATTCACATGAAACCTCAGGACTCCGCTCCCACCACCAAGGTCCGTCCAGAAGCATTCTGCAACACAACGAGGTACATTCCCTCTGATACCACTTTTCACAGGACTTGGCCTTCTCCCAAACTCTCATGCGGCACCTGGCTGGCTTCCTTTCTCAAATCCTAGATGAGTTCAGCCTTTCGACATTGACAACGGAAGAAAGGATCGTAAGGGAAGTGCTTGACAAGCTCTCAAGACATAAGTGCAAAGAAGCTCTCAAATTATCTCAACTTCTGTGTGTCATTGTCATGGGATGAGCATCTCAGCACAATAGTTCTCCTGTGCAGCACCCCAGCCCCCTCCAAGGTGGGAGGGGTTCATCCGTCTATCTCTTCATTATTAGGTTCACTAGTTTCGTCCTACCATGGACTCATCAGGACAGTGGCCCCAACTCCCAACTAGTGGTGTCAAGTCTGACACGCATCATCCTCCTCTTTTTTGGGGTGACTCTCATCTCTTCAATAGAGACAAACCAGATGAACCGTAGCTTTGATGTTCTTTCTAGTGTGGGACAGGACCCCCATGATTGGGTCATGACACTTGTCATGGGTTGAGCATCTCAGCACAGTATTTCTCTCGTGTGACGCCACATCCCCCTCCAAGGAGGGAGGGGTTTAGCCATCCAGCTCTTCATATATGAGGTTCACTAGTTTCGTCATGCCATGGACTCATCAGGAGAGTAGCCCCAACTCCAAACCAGGGGTGTCAAGTCTGACATGTATCATCCTCCTATTTTTAGGGGCGACTCCCATCTCTTCGATAGGGAAAACCCAGATGAACTGTATCTTTTATGTTCTTGTTGTTATGGGACAAGACCCCCATGATTGGGTCATGACATTCTCCCACCACCATTCCATGCATGCCCTCGTGTATACAGGATCGTGCCCTTCTATGTGTCCATGAAATGGTCTTCTTTCTACTAACCAACTACCAAGCATGGCCTCAGGGGATGCTCCTTCCTTGCCATTAGCATCAATGGCCCACCCACTCTATGGGTCGCAAACCACCGTGGTCCACCCTCTCTCTCTCAGGGTCGAAAACCACCTCCACAAGACCCACCCTTCATAATGGAATCTCTGCCTCTGACGTATCTCAGGTGTGACCTTCTTTGTCGTTTCACCTCCTCATGAGACCTCGGGACTCCACTCCCACCACCAAGGTCCGACCGACAGTATTCCGCAACACCACAAGGCACATTCCCTTTGATACCACTTGTCACGAGCTAAGCGTCTCATCACAGTAGTCCACCCGTGCAGCACCCCATCCCCCTCCAAGGCAGGTGGGGTTCAGCTGTCCATCTCTTTATATATAAGGTTCACTGGTTTCATCTTACCATGGACTCATTAGGAGAGTGGCCCCAATTCCCAACCATTGGTGTCAATTCTGACATGCACCATCCTCCTCTTTGTCAGGGTGACTCCCATCTCTTCGATAGGGACAAACCAGATGAACCGTAGCTTTGATGTTTTTTCTAGTGTGGGACAGGACCCCCATGATTGGGTTGTGACACAAAGCATAAATATAAATAAAAGGAAGTGATGAGGAGAGACTAACCTACTATGTATGTTTCTTATTTGTTAGTTTCAATCCTTTTGTTGATTGGTAAGTGAGAAATCTTGGTGAGTGGTTTCTATGAAAGAGCTATGAAGTTAGGATAAAACAAATATTGAGTTGTAGGTATTGTTCCTGAAGACCAACTAGCATTAGAATACTTTATCTAAGAGGAAGGAGACCTATATTTTGTATGTTTTATCATCTGAGAGCTAATCATTTTTCAAATTCAGGAAGTATATAAAGGGAAACACTTTTATATATATAATGGGAAGTTATGGAATTTGTGGGTATTAAGGTATTAAAGGATAGTGTAACAACCCGAATCCGGAGCCCCTTCACTGGTTCCCCGTACCCGGTTCTCCACATGACCTCAAGCATGTTTCCACAAATGCCAAAGGCTGCTAACTAGCAGCGAGGGCCTTGATGAGTCGGTGGGGAAACTATGCCTTCATTCGGTAAAGTATACAGTAGAAAAACAACCAGACACAATAGCAGAAACAATCAACAGTATACAACAACTGAACTGAACAGTGGAAGCAATAGATAAAATAATAATGATGCAACATGGTACATATGTCTATAGAAAGAAGCAAACCAACCAACGTGCTGAAGTACAACTGAAAAATAAAGTTCAAAGGAAAAAAAATAAAATCCTCAGCATCGCGAGCCATGGATCGGTCCCATTCTCTCCAGCTCTAGCGCAATCAAGAACCTGAAGTAGAAGGGTGCTTTCCCTTATATACACCTGCAACAACATAGTCTGTTTGGGCCCAAAAGCATGGCCCAAACAGGGTGTGAGATACAATCCCAGTAGGCAATCACCCAAATATTTGTGCCTAACAGTCAATGAATACATGGAAATAATAAAACAAGAAGTAGTAAACAGGAAATCACAAGCAGCTGCAGTCCATAGTTCTAACAAATAAATTACACGAGTAGAAAACCAAAAACAGGAAGAAAACAGGTAACCCTCTGGGTACCTCTCACAGCCTAACCCCTATGGTTTAACCTATAAGTACTAGCAACCCTCTATGAGGCACACACAGTCTCACCCCTCTAGTTCAGCTATGAATAGACTCTCTGAGGAATCACTCACTGTCAATTACCCCTATAGTCTCGTATCGTACTAAAGGATCTTTGGGGAAGCACTCAATGTCTCATTCCCCCTGTGGACCGCGTCGAGGAAATACAGACTCTCTGAGGAAGAACTCATCGTCAATTCCCCCTGTGGTCTCACATCGTATTAAAAGACACTCTGGATAAGCCCTTACATCAATTATCCCTTTGGTCTACTACACTCGGTTCTCACAGTCCTGAGTGTAAAATAAAACATGCTCAGCACGCGTGCATCATCCAAGTAAATCTCAAGAACTACTTGGATATCAGTCTAAGGCTCAACAGCAATACAAAGCAACAGTTCCACTATCCTATAACTAGTAATGGAAACTGGAAAATGCCAAACATTAAAGGAAAGAATGGAAAAGCAACCTGATCACAAAACAAATTACTCTACTCACAAGCATAAACCTCTACTACAGCAATCAAGTAAAGCAGGAAATACAACAGGGCAAAACAGAAACACGCAATACCCCGTTCAAGGGTATTGGTAGAATTTTCACAAAATACTCATCGACTTTCTACATAAAGGCACAAACCACCTACCTCGATCATAGGAGATCGATATACGTGAACCATGATGATAGATTCCCCTTAGAACGTTGTAGATCTGAGAAAAAGCACAAAACGATCAACCCACGATAACTCAAAAACGATAAGGATTCAAGAAACAAATCTCAAGCAGAAGGAAGAACTCACCGCTACAATTCCAACGCAATCGACCGTGTTCTAATCGGAGAACGGATGAAGAGGTGGGAGCTCATCGAAGATCTGGCAGTATGGGTCGCTCTCGGGCGAAAGAGACCTAAAAGAAGACGCTTCTGTGCATCAAGCACGACCCCAATTCATTTATTGAAAAAAAAAGTACACGGCGTGTACTTTTAGAGTACACGGTGTGTACTGGGTCTTTTCCGTACTCCACCAAAATCGGTCTCCACATCACCCCTACACACCATGTGTGTGGCCCGGGCACGGCCAGCACACGGCTTCGAGCTGGAGAAGTGTACAAGGCGTGTACTCAGAAAGTACACGGCGAGTACTTTGAAAATTTCCAGAAAGTTCATTTTTCTTAAAAACCCCCATAAAAAGGAAAAACATACCAGAAACGAAGATCTGGGTTCTTACAAACTTCCCCCCTTAAAGAAATTTGTCCTCGAATTTTCTAGAGAGGCGTAGAAGAAGAAACCCCGAACAGCTCCAGCCACTGTGATCGTACATCAGCCTCCCCCTCCCAGGTCTCATCCTGTACTCGCCCATGCTGCCATAGTACCCATACAAGAGGGACAGACCACCCACGGAGAACCTTCGTACTACGATCGACAATCCGGATAGGATGCTCCTCAAACGACGCATCCGCTGCAAGATCAACCTCTTCAGGTTTCAAGGCATGAGACGGGTCTGAAAAGTAACATCGGAGCTAAGAGTCGTGGAAGACGTCATGCATAGCCCAGTACCTCTAAGGTAGCTACAACCGATAGGCAACCATCCCAACTCTCTCTAATACCTCAAACGGCCCGACGTACCATGGTGAAAGCTTACCCTGCCTCCAAATCCTCTTGTGTCCCAACCTCGATGCGACACGCAGGAAAACCTAATCCCCGACCTCGAACTCCAGGGGTCGTCTCTACTGATCAGCATGAGACTTCTGTCGGGACTATGCTATAGCCATCTGCTTTCGAATCAGCTCTATCTGCTCTGAGGTCTTTTGAACGAGATGAGGTCCTAGTAAAGCTGCCTCTCCTGCCTCCAGCCAGCATAAGGGTGATCGGCATGGCCTACCGTACAAATCCTCGTATGGTGCCATCTGAATGGTCTCCTGGAAACTGTTGTTGTAGGCGAACTCCACCAGAAAAATATGCTTCTCCCAAGAACCGCCAAAGTCTATAATGAAAGCTCGGAGCATGTCCTCAAGCACCTGGATCGTGCACTCGGACTGGCCATCAGTCTGGGGATGGTATGTTGTACTCAGAAGTACCATTTTACCCAAGGCCTTCTGAAGTCCCTGCCAGAATAGAGAGGTAAAGTGCACATCCCTGTCTGAAACAATGGAGTGTGGGACTCCATGCAGACGAACAATCTCTCGGATGTAAAGTCATCCCAAATCATTGACACTGAAGGTCTCCTTGATCGGAAAGAAGTGAGCAAGCTTCATGAGCCTATCGAAGAAAACCCAAACAACATCGTTCCCTCAAGGAGACCACGGTAATCCGGTCACGAAGTCCATCGCAACATCGTTCCACTTCCACTCTGGAATGGGTAACTGTTGTAAAAGGCCTACTGGTCATTGATGCTCCGCCTTCACCTGCTGACAAGTAGAGCATCTCATAACAAAACCAGAAACATCCCTCTTCATACCTAGCCACCAGTAGTGAAGATGAAGATCCTGATACATATTGGTGATGCCAGGATGAACTACCCAAACAGAGGAATGGAAATCCCACATCAGCTCCTCACGTATGTCTGCTGGCACCCATACGCATCCCTAGAAATGCAAGATCTCATCCTCACTCACTGTCCATCCTGGAAGAGGGTCATCTCCTGACACACCCTCACGCAGGACTAAGCCTTCTGAGTCTGATAGATGCCTCATCCGTACCCGATCAAGAAGTGTATAGGTAATAGCTACAGAAGATAGTTAAGTATGTCCCTATCTGTTGTGCACCTCTAGATGCATATTAGAGAACAGATCCATCAGCTGTCACTCACTGTTGGCCTCCTGAACCGCCTGAACCTGAGTTCTCCTCCTCAACGCATCTGCCACTGCGTTTCCCTTTCCTGGCGTATAGTCCAGCTCGAAATCAAACGACTGAAGATACTCAACCCACCTGTGCTACCTCAGATTCAGATCACGCTGAGTGAAGATATACTTCATACTCTTGTGGTCAGTGAAGACCACAAAGTGATCTCCCAGAAGATAGTGTCTCCAACAGCGTAAGGCATGAACAACAGCTGCCAACTCCAGATCGTGCGTAGGGTAGTTCCTCTCATGTGGCCTCAACTGCCGAGACCCATATGCAACGACTCCATCTCCCTGCATAATCACAGCTCCCAGCCTGATACCTGAAGCATCATAGTAAACAATCTAGCTCTTTCCTGGATCCGGCAAGACTAGTATCGATGCTGACGTCAACCTCCCTTTTAGCTCCTAAAAGGCTGACTCACAAGAATATGACCATAATAACTTCTCCCCCTTCTTGGTCAGACCTATCAAGGGTGCTGCTAGACGAGAAAAGTCATGAATGAAGCGTCTGTAGTATCCAGCTAGCCCTAGGAATCTCTGTACCTCAAAGATGTTCTTTGGCTGCTCCCAAGAGACTACAGCTCTCACTTTCTCTGGGTCCACAGATACTCCTTCCTATGAGATAACGTGACCCAATAAGTGAACCTAATCCATCTAGAAGTGGCACTTCGAGAGTTTGGCATAGAGACGATGCTCTCTCAGTGTACTGAGAATGATCTCAAGATGTGTGGCGTGGTAGTGTCGAGTATGAGAGTACACCAAGATATCGTCCATGAAGACCACGAAGAAGGAATTCAAGTAAGGATGGAACACTCGGTTCATCAGTGCCATGAAAACTACAGGCGTGTTCGTGAGACTAAATGGCATGACTGTATACTCGTATACACCATACCTGCTCCTGAAGGCTGTCAAAGGTATATCTGATGGTCTAACGTGCAACTGATGATAGTCGGACTTCAAATCGATCTTCGAGAACACCCGAGATCCTTGAAGCTAGTCGAAGAGTTCATCGATACTCAGCAATGGATATCGGTTCTTGACCATCAATTGGTTCAGCTTACGATAATCCACACAAAGCCGAAGGGTACTGTCTGCCTTCTTCGCAAACAGGACAGGCGAACCCCAAGGAGAAGTACTAGGTTGGATGAAACCCTTTGCCTGCAACTCCTCCAACTGCTTCTTGAGCTCCTGCAACTCAGGTGTAGATATCCTATAAGGAGGAATGGACATCGGTGCCACTCCTGGCATGATCTCAATAGAGAAGTCTACCTCACGTTCCGGAGGCAAACCTAAAAAGTCCTCTGGAAAGAAATCCCTGAAATGATCCACCACTAGAGGAAAGTCCAACTGTGGAGTCCCCTGATCATCCAGATAAAGACTAGCAATCTGGGTTGTCACCTTTCCTAGCCCATGATGCTTGAGTCCTGCTCAACTCGCCTGAACATCCAACTCGCCTCTATGAAGAAAAGACTCAGCCTTTGGTGAAACGAAACTCACTCTACGGCAATAACAGTCAACGACGGCCTGGAAGGGAACTAGATAGTCTATTCCGAGAATGACGTCATAGCACGTCATCTCTATGATGTAGAGGTCCCATAAGAAATGATACACTGCAACCTCGAGAGGGCACTCTCTACACTGGCGTACACGAGATGTCCTCATCCCTAAAGGTGGGTCAAGTGTCAACGAGTCGGCAAAAGAAAAGATGCAGAGCCCAAGGATATCCACGACAGCAACAGAGATAAATCTATGTGTAGCACCAGTATCAAAAAGGGATGAAGATAAAACTGAGGCCACTAAGATTGTACCTCGAATTGTAGAAGGGTCGGGATCCTGCTCCTGATAAATCTGCTCCACGGAGAAAAACTGTCCTGCACCGCAGCCCTGCGCCCCTGGCTGACCACTCTGAGCTAAACCACCCTACTGGTGCTAAGGGACTAGTGGCTGACCGCCATGTCCTCGACCTCCTTTTCAGCCCGAACGGCCGGAATAACTCCAGTTCCCCGACTGGTGAGAAACTAGTGGTGTTGTTCCTGAACGAGGAGTCATGGAAGTACCCCAGTCACCAGCTGCTGGTGAGAAAACCTGGCAGAAACGCTGAAGGTGACCAATCTTGCTGCAAGATCGGCACTCCATGGGGTCTCTCTGGCACTACGGTCTCGTGTGACCTGACCGCCCACACTGGTATCATACCACCTGACTACCTGATGATGCATCATGCTTCCTCAAGTCACCGCACATAGACTCTCTACGGCGCTTCTTGCAATCATCTGGAGGAAAACTGGCTCTGGAAGCAGAACCGCCCTAGCTCGCAGCTCCAGAGTCTCTCAGATTGCACTCCGTAATCATTGCCTAGTTGACGATGGAAGTGATGGAAGTCAGCTGGAAGATATTCACCTGCGAGAAAATCTACCGCCTAATACTATCCTCAAACTTCCTTGCCAAGAACACTCTAATTCCATCCCGAAGGGGTGTGAAATGCTGCAGCTTGATGAAATGAGAGGAATACTCTATGACAGAAAGAGTATTATTCTCTAAGCTCATGAACTCATGGGCTCGGTCGGCCCTCAGGGTCTCCAGGTAGAAGTAGTCGTAGAACACGCGCTGGAACTCCTCCCAAGCCATAGCCTGTTGTTGACCCACCTGTGAGATCACGTCCCACCACCTCTTGGAGGAGTCTCGTAGCATGTAGGTAGTGAGCTTGACCCGATTATCTAGAGGCGTCTCCAGATGCTCGAAGATAGTAAGCATGGCTTCTAGCCATGACTCTACAGCCTGAGGTCCTCCTTCCCCCGAGAACATGGGAAGATGCTACTGCTGAAAAACTCACGTCAGGTCTGCCATAGTCATGGAAGGAGGCGACGCTCCCTGGAAGGTCGGCATCATCCTTATAAAACCTTATCTAAACTGTGAATCAGTGCCTGAAACTGGTATGACAGTCGGTGCCAAGGCTGGCCCGACTGGAGGATCGGCAGGGAGTCCCTGATCAGCCATATCTGGTGTCTGATCAATGTCTGACGATAGACATACAACCGGAGGACGTCTCGGAGGCATAGCTCTGAAAGATCAAAAGAACACCTTAGATCAGGAAAACAAGGACAGAGAACACAAGAGTATAAAATGGTAACAGGGAAAGAAAAACACACAAGTTTACCGGACTCAACTACACGGCGTGTATAAAAACTACACAGTGTGTCTTCTTAAGCCACTGACATAGGTGTGTACTCCTACCATACAAGTCGTGTACACCTCAAACTACACGGCGTGTTGACCCCACACATGGCGTGTACTTGAAAACTGTTCCCCTGCCTGAGTCCCATACATGGATAACCCACACGGTCTTCTTAAACTGAGACTACATGGCGTGTTACCTGTGGATACGGCGTGTAGTGGACAAGGCTTCGGTGGCCCGTGTTGTTAAACACACGGCCGTCTACATGGATGAGCCTTACACGGCGTGCTCCAAACAAAAATGGCGTGTATAGGCAAGGTGACATCGTCCCATGTTGTTCGTGACACGGACGGGTACATGCAAGGGACTACACGGCGTGTTTCGTTACAACACAGCGTGTACTACTCGAGCTTCCCCGACCCGTGTTGTTAGTGACACGGCCAGTACACGTCTCATTACTACATGGCGTGTACCTACCATACACAACGTATTCCTAAAGTTACTTTTACGACACCGTGTTTTTGCTCACAAGGTCAATGACACGGCCTGAAAACTATATGGCGTGTATCCAAAAAGTACATGCCGTGTATTCTGGGTTTTTCTGGGTAGTAACTCAGAAACTGCACAGACTCCCAGAAACACTAAAAACAAGGCAAAGAGGTGCCAAATTCCGATCCGTGAGGGCCCATACTCCCCACAAATCAAAGCTTAACATCTCCTACAATCATATACAAGAGAAAAAAGGACCATGATCCACCAATTTCCGATTAATGAGGGCCCATAACACCTCAAGAGTCAAAATTTGGCATTCATTTAAGCAAATACAACCCAAACAGTTTTATAACGTAACAGCAGAGAATCTATCAATCATATATCACAAAAGCATGCATAATCTACACAAAGTCTATCACAACAGCATGAAATTGCTAATGCACCCTATATGGCATGGCAAGAATGCAAGGCATGTGATTTCTACAAGTGCCTATATGATGCATGAGATGGCATACCCTCATCTCATCGGGTTGCGATAGAAATAGAACCAAAATATCAAAACAATAATAACACAAGTCATGTGAATCAATCTAGATGAAATCAAATCAATCATAAAATTTCAAAACCCAAAACTACAATCAACGAGGTAGTATGGATTTTCCCTATACATGGGTTAGCTACTCCTGAGCACAGCTTAATACCAAGTACTGAATCCATCCTATCCATGGCTAAAGTATCCAAATAGTAAATCAAGAGAAAAGAACCACTCTGATACCACTTTGTAACAACCCGAATCCGGAGCCCCTCCACTGGTGCCCTGTACCCGGTTCGCCACATGACCTCAAGCGTGTTTCCCCAAATGTCAGAGGCTGCCGACTAGCAGTGAGGGACTTTATGAGTCGGTGTGGAAACTATGCCCTCATTCGGTAAAGTATATAGTGGAAAAACAACCAGACACAATAGCAGAAACAATCAACAGTATACAACAACTAAATTGAACAACGGAAGCAATAGATAAAATAATAATGATGCAACATGGTACATATGTATATGGAAAGAAGCTAACCAACCAACGTGCTGAAGTACAACTGGAAAACAAAGTGCAAAGGAAAACAAAATAAACTCCTCATCATCGCGAGCCACGGCTCGGTCCCATGCTCTCCGGCTCTAGTGCAATCAAGAACCTAAAGTAGAAGGGCGTTTTCCCTTATCTACACCTGCAACAACATAGTCTGTTTGGGCCCAAAATCATGGCCCAAATAGGGTGTGAGATACAATCCCATTAGGCAATCACCCAAAGATTTGTGCCTAACAGTCAATGAATACATGGAAGTAATAAAACAAGAAGTAGTAAACAGGAAAGCACAAGCAGCTACAGTACACAGTTCTAACAAATAAAGTACACAAGTATACAACCAACAACAGGAAGAAAACAGGTAACCCTCTGGGTACCTCTCACAGCCTAACCCCTATGGTTCAGCTATGAATAGACTCTTTGAGGAAGCACTCACTGTCAATTCCCTCTATAGTCCCGTATTGTACTAAAGGCTCTCTGGGAAAGCACTCAACGTCTCATTCCCCCTATGGCCCGCATCGAGGAACTACAGACTCTCTGAGGAAGTACTCATCATAAATTCCCCCTGTGGTCTCACATCGTATTAAAAGACACTCTAGAGAAGCCCTTACGTCAATTCTCCCTTTAGTCTACTACACTAGGTTCTCACAGTCCTGAGTGGAAAATAAAACATGCTCAGCGCACATGCATCATCCAAGTAAACCTCAAGAACTACTTGGCTATCAGTCTAAGGCTCAACAGCAATACAAAGCAACAGTTCCACTATCCTATAACTAGGCATGGCAACTGTAAAACGCCAAACAGTAAAGGAAAGCATGGAAAAGCAACCTGATCGCAAAACAAATTACTCTACTCACAAGCATAAACCTCTACTACAGCAATCAAGCAAAGCAGGAAATACAATAGGGAAAAACAGGAACATGCTATACCCCGTTCAAGGGTATTGGTGGAATTTTCACAAAATACTCATCGAATTTCTACAGAAAGTCAAAAACCACCTACCTCGATCCTAGGAGATCAATATACGTGAACCACGATGATATATTCCCCTTAGAATGTCATAGATATGAGAAAACGCACAAAACGCTCAACCCACGATAACTCAAAAATGAGGAGGAATCAAAAATCAAAGCTCAAGCATAAGGAAGAACTCACTTCTGCAATTCCAACGTAATCGACCGTGCTCGAATCGGATAACGGACGAAGATGCGGGAGCTCGTCGAAGATCTGGTCATACGGGTCGCTCTCGGGCGAACGGGACCTAAAAGAAGACGCTTCTGTGCATCAGGCATGACCTCGGTTCATTTAGTGAAAAAAATGAAAGTACATGGCGTGTACTTTTAGAGTACACAGCGTGTACTAGGTCTTTTCCGTACTCCGCCAAAATCGTTCTCCACGTCACCCCTACACAGCGTGTGTGTAGCCCGGGCACGGCCAGTACACGACTTTGAGCCGGAGAAGAGTACATGGCGTGTACTCAGAAAGTACATGGTGTGTACTTCGAAAATTTCTAGAAAGTTCATTTTTCTTAAAAACCCCAGAAAAAGGGAAAACATACCTGGAATAAAGATCTGGGTTCTTACAGATAGTATCGTGTGAAGTTTTGAATTTAGTGTGATGCTAAAGTTGTGGAAGTCCTATGAGATAAATGAAATTTTATGAATGGTGAAAAAAAATTTGGTTTGGGAATCATCAAACAATCTATTAAACATTTTATTATAGTGTAGAATCCTTGATTGGGTCCAAAACACAATTAAGGTAAGAAGTAAGTCTTTAAATTAAAACTTTTGAAAATCTATTTTGTTCATTCCTTTATTTAATACACTATTCGGGTAAGTTTCAAAGACATAAGAAATATAGGATCAAGACTATGAGTAGTATATGAGGTTGAATTGAAATAAAAATAATTCATAAAATTTTTAATTTACCACCGATTCACCCCTCCCCTCTCAGTGGTCCAAAAATATCTAGGAATTTCAATTGTCTCAATGAAGCAATGAAACTAAAGATACTCAAATGACTCAAATATAAACCTAGAATGGTGAAGATATACATACCATTTCATTTTACATGAAAAAACACTTACAATATACAACTCATTCATTAAAAATAAACATCCATCTATAAAGATACAAAGGGTATTATATCCTATAAAGTACATGACATGCCCCAGAAGGGTGCATGGTTTGTATGATCACTTAGGTAGGATAGTTTTGTATTTTTTCTTCCTAACTCATGTGAATTAAAATTATATGGTATGTCTTGATATGAACATGTAATGTGAGACTTATGTGGCTACTGGGAATGTGTAGGTTGTACATGTCAAGAAATCCTTACAATGATACATGGAATGTGACATAGAGTCACCCAACATGTGTTTTTTAAAAATCTAGGTAACCCTATTGTTTTCATTTTTGAGTTACATGATGAGATTTTACAAGGGTTATATGTCATGTTCCATGTATGACAACATTAAAAATTGACTTGGTGACATACATAGTGTGTGATTGAATACTATGTATATTGTAGTCAAAAAATACCCAAAACATCAAAACCTTCACCTTCACTCCTGAACATTGTCATCACCCCTGCCTCTAGTCACGCCTCTACTTTTAGTCACTTTTTTCACCCCTAATCTCATCATCACACCTCATCAGAGTGATTTTCAGGTATCCAAAATCATCAATTCATTATAGTATATATGTTCCTCAAACTATGCCTAAAACCCTTCACATTTCCATTACCCCCATCCTCTCAAACTTGAGTATCTATGGTCCCTCAGAGTTATATTATCACAACATCATTATTTAATAAAATAGGGAATAATGAAAGAGTGGTAATTGGGAGATTGGTGGTTGGTGGATTACTTGACCACTAAAGAATGGGTTTGTGTGAAGAACACAAGAGAGAGGGGAGAATAAATTTGATTGTAAAGGTGGTTAACCACTCATGGAAAGTAT
Source organism: Viscum album (assembly GCA_963277665.1). Taxonomy (NCBI): domain Eukaryota; kingdom Viridiplantae; phylum Streptophyta; class Magnoliopsida; order Santalales; family Viscaceae; genus Viscum; species Viscum album. Next base: position 2,040,423,501 of record OY728142.1, on the reverse strand, counting down.
AAATTTGATAGTATTTCCAAGGTTGGGTTTTTCATAATTAATGAAGATAATAATCATTATCAACATGAACAAACTTTTTTAGTATAATAATCCGGTAAAATTCCCATTTTCTCAAAATTAGATTTCCATGGAGGCTTCATCCACATGTTAATATTATTACAAGGGTAATATTTAAAAAAGAGAAGATAGAACCATAACATTTATGTTTGAAATAATCGAAAATAAAAAAAAATTAATTCTCATTTTCCAATGAATTACCATGAAATAAATTTCCAAATACATATTTCATGTTAACCTCAATCAATGTTTTTCATTATTATTCCTAAAATAATTATCAATGTGAAATGATAATAATTTAAATATATAATCCCAATTTATTTTCATGGAAATAATAGTATTCCATGTATTAAAAGAAATTATAATGATAAAATCGTAAATATTTTGTTTATTATTTTCATAAAACTTCTTTTAACCGCTATGATAAAAAATTCTTGAAAATTTTATTCAAGATGGTAATATTGGAGAGGCTACTCACCACTTTAATTATTTTATGTTTTGATAATTATAATATATTATATTTATTTATTTATTTATTATTTTTATAATTATAAATATTATTGTTTTTATTTATAATAATAATTTTGTTGAATTTAATTTTTTTAGTTATTCATCTTTTATTCTTATTTTTATTATTGTTCTTTATATTTATTTTTTATTAAATATTGTGAAAAATTAATTGTATATGTATTTTATTTACCTATATATCTAATTTTTTATCTTTTTTTACCCTTACATGAGTTATTCTTTACCCCTACACAAGTTCCATAGCTTTTTATGTACCCTTATGTAGCTTTTAACGTACCCTTACAGATTCTTTTTAATCAGTGTATTACCCTTAAACAACATTTCTTCTTACCATTATCCAACTTCTTTATACCCTTATGCATGTAATATTATACCCTTACATAGGAATTTTAATTTCCAGTTAACCCGTATGCAATGTATAAAATTTTATTCTAACTTTACACAATAATTATTATACCTATACGCAATGTTTATTCTACCTTTATGTAGCATTTATTATACCTTTACACAACACATGGTATCTTCTCTTTACCTTTATGCAGTGTATATAATTTATTTTTTACCCTTATTCATACATAAAAGTACCCTTATGTAGCACATGAACTTTCTTATTTTCCTTTATGCATGATATATATTCTGTTTGTACCCTATGCAACTCTTGTGTTGCCTTTACACATTTTTTTAAAAATTACATGTTTCCTTTACGCATGCATGAAGCATACCGTTATGTAAATATAGAAATATCCAATTACTATTTTATCACATTTTTCATGATATATTGATCTTCTTCATGTGTTTAAAAAATGATTAAATTTTTTTAATGATTTTACAAATTTATATTAATGGTATAGAACCCGTGTGAAGTGTTTTTACAATTTTTTAAACCCACTTATATGAAGATTTATATTATTCTTTATTTTGATGTAAACTTATAGTAAATTTCTAAAATATATCATATTTATTGTTTTGAGTTTATTTATTTGATTTTAATGTTTCTCAAATTATTTTTTATTCTAAAAAAATCATTCAAACATGTTTTAATGTTTTTAATATAGTATCTTTAATGTTTAGTTTTATCGCATGTTTAAATATAAAAAGAAGTTTGAATTTCAAATTTTGAATATTTCAATTTGAAACTATAAAAGATTCTATATGTTATCTTTGACATATTATTTTGGAGTTGTTTTGAACTCTCTAAAAGGGTGTTTTTAAATTAGTTTGAATTGTTCAAATAGTTTTAAATTCAAATGATAGTATTATTGAAAATCTATTTATCTCTTTCTCTCTCTTCTTCTTTTTTTGTTGGGGCTGAAGCCTAATTTATTATTAAAGCAAAGTAAAGACCTATTTAACTGGGTAGAGGGATACCCATTACATATACCAAAGGCCCAGTGACCATTTAGCCCATTACATGGCCCATAGACCCATTTTTTTTGGTCCAAGGCTCATTCTATGAATAGCACTGCTACAGTACCTGTGCTGCACAGTACCCACCGTTTAACAAATCATTATCAAAATATATTGAACTTGGATTCATTTGGATTAAATAACCCCAAAGGATTCCAAAACATTACCAAAGGAATTAGAGCCTATAAATAGTGAATTTTGTAGGCCTTAGAAATCTACAACAACTTGCTCATCCAATCTCTAATGTGATCAATTTCTCTCAAAGTTCACTTTCTTTATAAATATTTTTTATCCTTCTATAGTGTGAATTAAATTATAATATCCAATCACTCTTTTATTTTATTCTCACTCTCTCTCGGTGCTCATCATATTCTTTGTGTAAAATTGAAACAAAGCTTCAAAGTAATTTATTTGTAACAATATCATCTCTTCCTCATATTTATTCTATATTTGGTTAATATTACTATTAAAGTGAGGGACTTTAATTTTCTTATCATTTACTTTAAAAAGGAAAGGGACTTTTCTTTTTTGGTTTCTATATTTATCATTAAAGAGTTAGATTCTATTGTATCTGGTTTCTTACTATGGACTAAAAAGAAGAAGATTTTTTTGGTATCTTGGATACCATTAAATCCAAGGGGCTAATACAATAAATCTTGAAGGGGTTGAGGTGGTAGATGTCGGGGTACCTTTAGGTACTATTTCCAAACTTCCTTACCAAATATCTTTTCTTGTTTACTTTCCATATATTCATTAATTTATTATGGTCAATCAAACATTTCATAATTTTTTTATCCATTAAACTCGCTTAATCAATTTATTCTCAAATTATCCTTTGTTTTTATTCTTATGATTTTACTATTATTTATTATTATATAATTAAACTTTCAATGCTTTGATTATTTTTTTATTCAAAAGGTTTTAATTTATTTAATCTCTCTAAAAAAAGTTTTTAAACATGTATTGTTTTCTATTTATTTTTTAAAGGGAAATTCACCACCTTCTTTCCATTTTACCTATCTTCAAAATATATTTGGTATCATATGAGTTTTAATTTATTTAACTACTTTGTTTTCAAATTATTTTTAATTTTTAATTTTCAAAATCTTTAATGAGTTTTTTAAATAAAGATCTGTTTTTAAAATTGATTTTTGAAACACCCATGGTGGTCCCAGACGACAATCCTTGGGTCGTGCTCTATTTTTTTATGGAAGTAATTAAGTTTATTAGAATACCTATATGACTACTTTTCTTAAATATATTTTTTTTCTTGTTTATAAATTTTTTTACATGTATATACTCATATAATTAAAAAAGAAGATAAATGGGCCTTAGGTGATATTTTTTATTATGAATTATATTGTAAAGTTATGGATGAATTTCATTGTGGTTTGGATAAAAATTAATTCAATATTATTTATACATTAAAAACACCTCATGAAATTTTTAAACTTTTAGAAGTAACTCATGAAGTAACTAACAAAGTTAAATATTCCCATTTATATATGTTTACACAAGTCTTTGAAATTTTATCCATGCATCCTAATGAGTCTAGCACTACTATTTTTAATATATTTACTAATATTTTTAATGTATGAAAAGCTTTTGGTGACTCTTATTTCACAAAATCTTTGGTAAAGAAAATATTTCGGGTTTTACTAAGAAGTTAAGCACCAAAAGTCACTATAATACAAAACTCTAAAGTTGAAAAAAATATGGTGGTTGGGAAATCATAGGTTCTTTCATGAAATATGATATAACTATAAAGATACAAGATGAAAAGGAGGCTAAGGATGTAAATAAAACTAAAATAAAAAATTATTTTAAGGAAAAAAATGAAAATTCTTCCAAAACAAACTTAGATAATAAAAGTAAATTTGAAGACTTCAAAAAAAGATTAAAAAAATTAAAAAAAAAATAAATAAAGAGAATAAATCCTCCTAATTAGTTAAAAATAAAGATCAAATTGATGTTCTAAAAGTGACATGATTTTGTTGTTAAAAATAAGTTTCACATTAAGACATATTTTCCCTTGAACAAAAATTATAAATAAAAGAATTAGGGTAGGAAGGCTTTAAAAGTATCAATATAGAGTGCTAGAAAAGATTCAGTGTCAACTTATGAAACTGAAAACTCAACTTCTAAAGCCTCATGGCTCAAATTGAGTTAGGGGAAGAGGTTAGTTCTCATTATTCTTCTCATTCCTTTGTCTCCTTTCATTCATCCTATTCTTCATGATCCTCTTCTTTGGATAATGAAATTGGAAAAAAATCAAGAACTTATTTTAAAGTATGAAAATATTTCAAATAAATATAAATGAATTATTAATGATAAAAAACTTATTTCTAATGAAAAATATCAACTTTTAAAGGAAAATGGTGATTTAATTTTCAAATTAAATAATCAACCCAATTTTTTATTTTTCAAAAATGAAATCAAGTATATCAAAATCTCTCTTTCAAAATTAAACTAAGGTGAACAATTTCTTAATATGATTTCGGGTTCTTAATGAATTAAAATAAATAATAATTGTTTTATATTTTTAAAATATAATTCAACTTATTTAAAAAACATTTATTTTGTAAATGGTATTTCTCAAAATAAATTTTTCAAGTATTGTCATAAATATGGTCATCTTATCTATGATTATAATTGAAAAAATGCTAGATATGTAAATCCTAAATCAATCCATATTTTTTCTAATATATCTCAGTAACATAAGAAAGTTTGGGTCCCTAAATATTTACTTTCCAACATTTATGGACCTAAATTTTTTACCATGTTAAAATAATCTTAATTTGAGATTATTGAACCCTAAATAGTACCAAAAGTCTCCTTTAAATGATTTATTTTAGGGATTTCTCGCTAGAACTCATGATATATCCTATGGTATATTCTAAATAAATGTAGTTTTTACCTCTTTAAATGATTGATTAACTCTTTACCACCTTTAGATTAATGTTTATACTCCAATTAAGGGGTATCCTAGCTCTTTCCTTCTCAAAAAATCTATGGACATCAATCTTAGTCTTCATGAGAAAAAGGTTCTTTTATATTTTCATTTTAATTTCACTTTTGAATATTTTTTTAAAATTTCTTCTCTCTTATTTTCTTCCTTTCACAAAATATGGGAGGATGTCTTTTTAGATTCTCTTTTTTTAAAATTTTCTTTTTCCTTTTTTCATGTTTTTTTAGTTATTTTAACTTTCCACTTTCACTATATAATTATTATATTATTTTGGGAGATATAGAAATTAATTGGTGCATTCAAATTTTATTTTATTTTCATTTTCAGTTTTTTATTTCTATTTTTTTCAAAAAACAATCAAATTCTATTAATATCTTGGCATTATTAGTAAGTTTTTCATTTTTAATTTTTTTTAAACGAGTTTCCAAAATGGATTTTAAATTATTTTAGAAAATGTTTTTTCAAAACTTTTCATAATTTTGAAAAAGTAAAGTGATTAAGATAATCTAAAAAAATAGTATTGTCTCAATTCAAACAAGTAAATGTGATTCTAGACTAGATTATCCTAGGGATTTATACTAAAATATTTTATTTTTTTTGTTAACCTTTTATCCATCCTATGCATGTTGAGTGGTCCTCACTACACGCCTAGTTTAGCACTCTTAGGTATTTTTCTATGATTTATTAATACACTCTTTACTAATATTTAATTCTGAAATGATTTTTCAAAATATTTATTTTTTATTTCATTTTATTTTTTTTTAAAAATAAAATTTATTTTTTTTCTAAAAAAAATATTTTTTTCGAATCATATCATATCTTTTAAAATTCCTTTAATATTATAGATTTTTGTTGGGCAAAAATCCCTCAAGGTAACATTGAAGTATTTTTGGGTTGATTGTGTTTGTTGACAAAGCAGGTTTTCATGGATATTTGTCGAGTTCCCGAGAAGTTATTGACAATCCATGTTGACAAAGAACGATGACAAAGGAAAAGGCGATCTGGAGGCGGTACAAAAAGAGCAGTACAAGGTGGCGCCGTTTCCCAGTGTTTGCCAAATTTTTGGGGTCCAAAATTTGGAGTTTGGTGAGCATCGCGAAAATAGGATTTCCATGAAGAGCATAATTTAATATGGCAAAGGCATGAATTTCGCGAAGATAGGATGCATGGTTTGGAAATCGCGAAGACCAGAAGAATGGAGGCGGTAAAGCTTCGCGATTACGTCATGCTTCGCGAACGGCAGAGGCTGAAGCGCATCGCGGCGGAGAAGGGCTTTGCGAGAGAGCATCGCGGCGAAGGTGCGAAGGAATGTTGGGCTTCGCAAGGGAGCTTTGCGGCAAAGGCACGAGCCGCGAAGGTAAGTTGATGGTGATTCATCGCGACTACGTCAAGCTCCGCGAACGGAAGATTGCCGTGGAGCTTTGCGATTTGGAAAAAATTTTGACAGAAACTTTGGAGCTTCGCGATTTGAGATGACGTGGCGTTGACTTCGTGCGGAAAGGATGAGGGTCGGTGGAATCGCCTATAAATAGAGGCCGACCCCTTCAGGCGAAGTAGAGAGAGAATTTTCAGAGAAAATACTTTGCTCTCGATTTGCGAAGGTGGTTCGCGGAGCCAGTGTGCTTCGCGAAAGAGGTGCTTCGCGGCGGCTATTGTAGCTCCGCGAAACCTGCGAGCTCCGCTTTGGCTTACTTAGCTTCGCGAGGGTCGTTGCTTTGCGACGGCTTGAGCATCGCGAGAGTGCTTCGCGAAGGAGCTTCGCGAGTGAGCTTCGCGAAAAGGCAGGAGCTTCGCGAAGGCTTGTTTGAGCTTCGCGAAATTGGGAGTCTCGCATTGTAGGGTGCTTTGCGAAGGTCTTTCCAAAGGTTGTTTGCCCAGTGTTTAGAGGCAAAGAGGTATTCATCTATGGGTGAAAGTTGAACATCAACAGAGCATCTACATACAGAGAAAGATGCATTCCTTAATGGAAATGAAGAGACCTACAGTTCTATAAACTGTGAGTGGATTCCCTTCTGGAGCAGTGAGCTTAGGAAGAGGAAGAAGGTGATCCTCTCCACCGGCAGTGAGCCAGAGAGAGAGAAATAGGGAGTGACCATTGGGAAAGCAGTGAGCTGACCCTAAACCTTGTATAGGCAGTGAGCCTGGGCATATAAGTGATCTAGCCCGAACATTGTAATCCACAGCTAGTGAAGTCTAGTGGAATTTGGTACGAACCGGCAACTTGTCGGCGTATGCTCCTTGGACGTAGCCCTTAGCGGTGAACCAAGTAAAAATCTCTGCGTCTTCCTGCTTACTTCCCTGCATAGCATTCAAAGCATCATCATCGGGTAAAGGAGATAAGTGATCACAATAACCACACAAGTGCAAACAAAGTGACCCTTGTAACAAAGAGGTCAAGATCCAGTGGGGCAGAGAGAACTTTGAAAAAGAATATCCATACCCTGATTCACCCCCCCTCTCAGGGTATATAGGCCCCTATTGGCCCTAACAATTTTCATATCTACTTTTAAAAAAATCTAATAATCTTTAATTTGGGAGGATCTATCTATTTTTGTTATATATTTATTAAGTTTAAGGTGAGTTTATTTTTTTATGATTCAAATATCTTATTTTGGGGAGAAAATGTGTTTGGAAATTTGATAATTTTTCCTTGTTTGTTTTAAAAGGGGGATAAAATTATTTTTTCAAAAAAAATATTTTTTATTAATTCCAAAAGGGGAAGAGATTTTGAAATTGATATTTTATCATTTTAATTATCAAAAGGTGGAGATTCTTGGAGTGGAATTTCTCTTCTTTAATTATTTTATGTTTTGATAATTACAATATAATTTATTTATTTATTTATTAATTTATTATATTTATAATTAAAAAATTATTGTTTTTATTTATAATAATAATTTTGTTGAATTTGATTGTTTTTTATTTATTCATCATTTACTCTAATTTTTCTTATTATTCTTTATATTTATTTTTTACTAATCATGTGAAATTTTTATTTTTTAGGTATTTTATTTACCATTATGTACCATGTGTTATATTTTTTTTACCCTTATGTGAGTTATTCTTTAACCTTATGAATGTTTCATAGATTTTCATATACCCTTACTGTAAAGACCCTGAAATTTCAAGGATTTTTTTTTAAATGCTTGGAATTTTGTGAGTCTGTGGCTTCTGACGGCGCTTGATTCCGAGGCCCGGTGTGCCCAGAATCAATTTCCGAAGTTTAGCTTGGGTACGTTCAGTAAACGAACGAGCGGGTTTTTCTATCTTTTGAACCGATACTCGGAATTAAAATCTAAGGGCACCAATGAACTCACAATGCCATTAATTGCTTAACGTGATCCTTACCGTAGTTGTGTTCTCAATGGAGGAGAAGTTAAGTATTGGGGGTTTGTTTAAGAAGTAAATAAAAATTGTCGGAACAATTTTTATTTTATAAGGAGGTTATTCCCTCCCATAGGTAGTTAAGGGTGGGGCCCACAGCCACCTAACTAACCAAGTGTGGATTTTAGAGAGGTGAGGCCCACACGAGCCCCAACTATTTAATTTCTCCTAAACTCATTAAAAACCCCTCATTAAATTGGAAACCCCCTCCCCATTAAATGTCAATCTCTCCACCTCACTCCATTAATTCTTTTCAACCCATAATTTAATGAGGATCCTTCCTATTTCCCCCCTTTTTATTTAATTTCCAATGCGTTTAATAAATGGGGACCTTCCCTCTCCCTTCCTTAATTGATTGTCAACACGTTTCATTTAATGTGGTGATTTAATTTTGGGAGAGTTGCTTTGCGTGTGTAATAAAATAATAGGAGGAGCCAATTATTTTATTAAGGGGGAGAGATTTCATTGTGCTAGGAAGATCGAGAGAACTCTTGAGGTTTTGTAAGAACGCTGGCCTCCAACGAAGAACGAAGAAGAATGTCGATTCCTCGAAGAACAACAACGCGCCACCAATCCTCTTCTCCGCGATAAGAGAGGAGACGTCGCTTCCTCCTCGGCGCACTCTGACGATGCCTACGAACCCTTTCCCCATGACACTATCTACCATGATGTCGTCTACCGTGATGCCGACATTCGTCTTTAGTTATTGAGATAGGGGAATTTGTATATTTCATTATGTGATCTATACCCTTGGCATGGCATGTAATTGTTGGGTGATGTTTTGAACCACTAACGCGGTGGGTACGGACTAAAGAACAAGTCTGAACCCACCAATATTTTGTTCTTGATGAGCGGAATATTTTGGTGACAACGAAGTGGGACCGAAATGGCGATCGGAGGCCTTCGCAGTGATGTACAGGTCCCGAGATGACCGCAGGCACAGACAGGAGTAAAATCGGACCACTGGAATGACTCTGGTGACCCGCGGAAGCCCCCGGCGGCGCGGCGGCACCGGCGGCTAGAACCGGCCAGCCGCCTAGAGGCGGCGGTGCCCCAGAGCACCGCCGGAAGAAGCTCTTCATAGCTGAAGCCATGGCGGCGAGGGCGGGATCCCGCGGTCGTGCGGGATCCAGGGGAGCCAGCGGCGCCACCCTAGCGTCGCGTTCGCGGAAAGCGGGGGTTGCGCCCCCCACTCGGCTCACTGGCCGAGCCAGCGCACCCCCCCGAATGGGCCGGGGCGGGTCGCGTGGACCGGTCCGCACTGGCCAGGTCAGGCCGCGCCCTATCGGGCCGACCCGAAGGGGGTTGGGTCGGGCCCAGACCCCCCACTTCAGACCGTTTTCGGTATTTTTCCCATAACTTGAGCTAGAGACCTCTGATCGAGGCACCGTCAGTTGCATAGGAATCCTTGGATCGATATGGTCATTTCTCTATATTAAACTAGAGGTTTTGGAAAATTTTGGGTACAGCCGGGTTGATTCGAACCCGAAACCAACCAGGCCCTTGGAGCGGAAATGATTATAACTTAAGGACCAGACGTCCGTTTGACGCGCCATCAACTACGTTGAATTCATCTTGATGAGAAGGTCCTTATGGCTTACTCTGATTGAGGTTTGGACATATCTAGAGTATGGTCAGGTTGGTTTTATCTTAAAAACCAACCGGGCCCCTGGGACGGAAAAGCCAATAACTCTCAGACCGGGCGTCTGATTGACGTATCGTCTGTCACGTTGGGTTTCTTTTGACAAGACAGAACTTTGGGATACATAAAATTTGGACTTCATGACATTTGATGTATCGACTCTTTTGCTCGAGGAGCGGACCCTCCCAAAATCGAGCATGTTGTGTGCAGGAACCCTAGAGCGGGCTGCGACTGCATCGACTATTGTACTAGAATCCTCTGTGTGTTCGACAGCGACAACTACCATACTGGAATCCTCTGGGGGTTCGACAGTGATGACTACCATACTGGAATCCTTCATGGGTTCGACAGCGATGACTATTGTTCTTGTATCGTATGTGGGTCCGGCAGTATTGACCTTTGTACTTGTATCCTGTGTGGGTCCAGCAGAGTAGCTGGTCTTGTATCCTGTGTGGGTCTGACAGCTTAGCTGGTCTTGTATCATGTGTGGGTCTGATAGCTTAGATGAATCAGTGACTACATCTGATCATCTCTAGCATCATACAAAAGATGTATACCTGTGTGAGTTGAGTCTTGATTTTCAATCATTATCATCGATGTGATTGACTTGTTTTCTTGTGTGGACTGCGTTGTGCTTGGGATCGAGAGTTGGAGATGAACTGTAACTGATGACTTAGGTATATGTATGGGCATATACCTAAGTAGAGTCATTTGATACTTCGTGATTGTATGTTTCCTTTGTGGTTAATCCTTTGTGTATTCTGAGAGACCTTCGGGGGTCTCGGGGTCCCTATTGAGTATTGTTTACTCACCCCTGCACGGGCTATGCCCACACTACGTTGTGTTGGATGCAGACGACAGACAGCACTGATCGAGGTGGAGGCTTGTAGAGTTGGACAGTACCCGGAGGTGGACCACCTGGCGGGACGTACACAGAGTGGACGGCCGGACCCGAGGAGCTGAGGAGACTATCTATACCCACCCTTCAGGTGGGATTTCCAGGGGACGACTCGGTGCTACCATTTTACTTATTGATGTTGTACTTTCCTTTCAGTTGTACTGTACTTTCAGTTGGGTTTGTATACTAGCCCATTTACTTTTCAGCACTTACCTTGTTCCCAATTTTACTTAGTGCTTACTTCACTTGCGTACTCTGTTGTGTTTTTGTTTAATTTATAAAAAAGGCAATGCCTTCCCTTTTATCGGGATTTACGCCTTTGGTGCTAGTCGCCAGCCCCTGGCCTATGGAAGGCGGGTTTGGGGTAGTCACGGAACGGGCCTCGAGGATGGGTCATGACAAATTGGTATCAGAGGAGTCGGTTCTACCATAGAACTCATGACTCTGATCTTTCCTTTCTGTGAAGCAATAGTGTTAAGAGTATTGAGTGTGGTTTTCAGTCCAGAGAGTCCAGTGTTAGTGCGGTGGCTGACATATCCATACACCAGGACCTTGACCTCTGATTTCCGACTCAGTGCATGAAAACACTGATTGTGTGTGTTTATCCTTTCAAAAGTTTTCTTTGTGATTACTTTGTTTCAGCTCACCAGGTATACTGTTTGATCGTGGTACACCTGTTTCTTTTTAGGATGGCCCTACGAAGGCATCCACCCAGAGTTCCTAGTTACGTGCGGGATGGCAGCCCACCAAGCGACGAGGCCTCGGTGCAGGCCCCCATTACAGCGGAGGCACCAGTGGTACCACTACCCGCTGAGCCACCAATGCTACCAGCCCCAGCGGTGGAGAGTGCACGCTGCCTGAGCGCATTGCATGAGTTTCAGAGGAAGAGGATTCCCAGGTTCCGCAGAGTGACAGATCCTCAGGTAGCCAAATATTGGATGGAGGATATCGTCAGAGTATTCAGATTGGTAGGGACACCAGCAGACCTTATGGTGATTCTTGTCGCGAGTCTCCTGCACGCAGCAGCAGGTAGATAGTGGATCATGATTCTCCAGGTGCACGATGAGGCATCTCTACTTTGCATGGACTTCGAGAGCCTCTTCCACTCGAAGTTTGTTCCAGCCACCCTCTGTGCGGTTCGCATCCAGTAGTTACTGCAGCTGCGGCAGGGCAGCATGACAGTAGCCCAGTACTTGGAGAGATTTACCGACCTCCCGCCCTACTCCACAGACATGGTTCGGGACCCATTCTTCCGGGCTTGGACCTTTGAGCAGGGACTAAGGCATGAGATCAAAGCTTTGACGATTCCCCTCAGCATACTGACGCAGGCGGGGGTGCTGGAGCGAGCCCTGTTAGTTGAGAGCTTTCTCACCGAGCAGCCACCAGTAGCAAGACCCACCGCAGGATGGCAAGGAGCAGAGTCTTCTATTGCCAGCAGTCGACAGATGTCACAGGGGTCCAAGCCGACCAGGCTGTCAGGTGGGCGACCTCAGGATACAGGTTCGTTTGTGCGGGGCACACGGCGTAGAGCCAACCTTACGAGGAGCAGACAGTGCTATGCATGCGGTGAGCAGGTCCACATGGCTCGTGATTTTCCGACCCACCATGCAGACGAGTAGCAGACAGTGGACGGACCTCCCAACCTGAGGCAGAGGTTCGACCGTGGCAGTCCGCAGTGAGCAGGCGGATGAGGCAGAGTAGCTGGCCGAGCAATGGGTGGTGGACGACGCTTCGAGGCTCTACCACCACCACCCCCAGGAGGTCCACCCCGACCACAGGGAGTTGGCGGGCAGAGGTAGGCTTAGATCCAGGCAGTGGAGGCTTATAACCATGGCACTCCTGAGATGATTTGAGGTACTATCTGTGTCTACTCCACCCTTGCTGCACTTCTTATAGACACAGGTGTGGGTCATTCTTTTATTGTCACTTCCCCTGTTTGGAGCTCGGAGATTCCTACGAAGACGTTGGCTCAATCCTTACGGCTAGAGACTCCTATGGGAGCAGACTCGACGATTACACACTAGTGTCGGTAGTGTGAGCTTACTCTAGGAGACGAGAGCTTCAGCTGGGATCTTCTTGTAGCAGCGTCGAGGCCTTACGACGTCATCTTGGGTATGGACTGGTTATCTATAGTCCATGCTCATATTTATTGTATTAGGCGCAAGGTGTGGTGTGTCTGCATGGATGGGACCAGGTTCACCTTCACCGGAATGAAGGGAACCTTCGCAGCACAGGATGGACTCACACAGAGGAGAGTGAAGCCGATCACACATCAGTTGGCTAGTCTCATCCTCGGAGCGGTTGACGTGCGGAATTCGACTTTTCCTGTTGTGGTGGATTAGTATGCGGACGTTTTTCCTGAAAATGTTCTAATACTACCTCCTCGCAGGGAGGTAGAATTCTATATAGACCTGTACCCCGGGACATCACCGATATCTACTCTGGCATATCAGATGGCTCCCGCCGAGCTTCGTGAGCTGCGGGTACAGCTGGAGGACTTACAGGGGAAAGGTTTCATCTGACCCAGTGTTTCACCATGGGCTTCTCCAATTCTATTCTCCAAGAAGGCGGATGGGGGCTTGCAACTGTGTGTCGACTACCGTCGCCTGAACTAGGTGACCATGAGGAACAAGTATCCGCTTACAAGGATTGACGGCCTCTTTGATCAGCTCAAGGGGGCACGGTGGTTCTCGAAGATAGACCTCAGGTCGGGCTATCATCAGCTCCGAGTTCGGGACGAGGATGTGCAGAAGACGACCTTCAGGTGTTGGTATGGCCACTATGAGTTCTTGGTCATGCCCTTCAGTGTGGCCAATGCTCCAGCAATGTTCATGAGTCTCATGAATAGGATCTTCCAGCCCTACCTCGATCGGTTTTTCATAGTCTTCATTGAAAACATACTGATTTACTCGACTACCGAGGAGGAGCACGCCTACCACTTACGGGTTTTACTAGATACAATCCGAGAGCACCAGCTTTATGGTAATCTCTCAAAGTTCCAGTTCTGGATTTGAGAGGTTCACTTCTTGGGGAACGTCATCTCAGAGGTGGTAGTTGCAGTGGATCCCGTGAAGATCGAGATAGTACTTTCTTGGGAGCCACCCAGGAGCATGACAGAGGTGCAGAGTTTCCTGGGTCTAGCTGGGTACTATTGAAGATTTGTGCCAGACTTCTCCATAGTTGTAGCACCACTTATAGCTTTGAGGAAGAAGGGGAAACCCTTCATGTGGTCAGACAGGTGTCAACAGAGCTTTCAGAAGCTGAGGCAGAGATTGACCAGTGCGCCCATCTTAAGGCTGCCGAAGGAGGGCGTAGGGTACGTAGTTTACTACGACACATCAGGTACTGGACTCGGGTGCATCCTAATGAAGGATAGAGCAGTGATTGCTTATGGTTCATGGCAGTTGAGGCAGCACGAGCAGAACTACGCTACCCATGACCTAGAGTTAGCAGCAGTGTTCTTTTCCCTGAAGATGTGGTGGCACTATCTAATGGGAGAGCGCTTTATAGTCTACTCTGACCACCAGAGTCTCGGGTACATTTTCTCGCAGAAGGACCTGAACCTGAGATAGCGTCGATGGCTCGAGTTCCTCCAGGATTATGACTTTGAGATTTTCTATACTCCTGGGAAGGGGAACGTTGTGGATGATGCTCTCAGCAGAAGATCGGGCATTCAGCTACTTGGAGAGGCAACGGAGCAGTTAGCCACTTTTAAGATATCCTTCGTGGATAGAGATGAGGCAGCCTATCTACAGTCCCTCACAGTCACTCCTCCACTACTTCAACAGGTCAGAGAGGCACAACATGGGGATGTTGACTATGAGATGTGACGTGCTCAGGTTTCCACAGGACAGGCGCCTGATGGATTTTCTGAAGGGGGAGAGCACGTCATCCTCTTCAGGGGACGTACCATGGTACCAGTTGCATAGAAGAAGGAAGTGCTGAGAGAGTTTCACACTTCCCTACTAGCGGTACATCCTAGAGTAGCAAAGATGTACCAAGACCTCAGACGACAGTACTGGTGGCAGAGTATGAAGAGGGTTTTAGCAAAGTTCGTTTCACGATGCCTCACTTTCCAGCAAGTGAAGGTAGAGAATTAGGTACTGTAGGCTTGGTACAACCCTTAGAGGTTCTGGAGTGGAAGTGGGACGAGATATCCATGGATTTCGTGATGGGTCTCCCACGTACTTCCAGAGGACACGACACCATCTGGGTGATCGTAGACTGACTCACCAAGTCAGCCCACTTCCTACCGATCAGAGAGTAGGGCTTAGTAGAAATATTGGGATGCCTCTATGTTCAGGAGATCGTACGGGTTCATGGTGTTCCATCATCTATCATCTTCGAGTGAGACGCTCACTTTACTTCCCAGCTTTGGAAGGGGTTTCAGGAGACTTTTGGGACGCAGTTACGCCTGAGCACTGCCTCTCACCCTCAGACAGATGGACATATGGAGAGAACCATTCAGACACTCGAGGAAATGCTCCGTGCATGTGTCCTTGACTTTGGTCTCAACTAAGAGGATCACTTACCCTTGGTGGAGTTTGTGTACAACAACAGCTACCACTCCACCATTGGTATGGCACTATACGAGGCACTGTACGGCCGACCTTTGCAGATCACCTCTGTGTTGGACTGACCCTGGGGAGTTAGCACTCGTAGGACCAGAGATGGTTCAGTCTACGACGGAGAAGGTGTAGATCATCCAGGAGTTGATGAGGACTACACAAAGCAGACAGAAGTCATATGCTGATTGGAGGTGGAGACCACTGGATTTTGAGGATGGCGACCATGTTTTCTTACGGGTCTCGCCTCGACGTGGATTGAGGAGATTTGGCTGGGGTGGAAAGTTATCTCTATGCTTCATCGGACCATTCCAGGTCCTCAGCATGGTAGTCGAGGTGGCTTACCACCTGGCCCTTCCACCTCAGTTGCACCGGGTGCACGACGTCTTCCATGTATCTTAGCTGAGGAGATATGTGCATGACCCGATGCATATCATCGACCACAGGGATCTAGACATCGATGATGGGGAGACTTTTGCGGAGGTCTTGGTGGAGATCAAGGATCGACAGGAGCAGGTCCTACGTGGATGGTCGAATCCTCTGGTGCGCATTCTTTGGCAGCACGGGAACCTCCAGGAGAGCACATGGGATCGGGAGGCTCAGATGCGTGCTTAGTGCCCTCATTTGTTTACCTAATTTATGATGTAGCTTTATAAGGATGTAAAGCCCTGATGTGGGAGTAATGTAAAGACCTAGAAATTTCAAAGATTTGTTTTTTAAATTCTTGGAATTTTTTGAGTCTGTGGCTTCTGACAGCGCTTGATTCAGAGGCCCGGTGTGCCCGGAATCAATTTATGAAGTTTAGCTCAGGTACGTTCAGTAAACGAATGAGCATGTTTTTTTATATTTTGAACCGGTACTCGGAATTAAAATTTGAGGGAACCGATGAACTCACAATGCCGGTAATTGCTTAACGTGATCCTTACCATAGTTGCGTTCTCAATGGAGGAGAAGTTAAGTATTGGGGGTTTATTTAAGAAGTAAATAAAAATTGTCGGAACAATTTTTATTTTATAAGGAGGTCATTCTCTCCCATGGGTAGTTAAAGGTGGGTCCCATAACCACCTAACTACCCAAGTGTGGATGTTAGAGAGGTGGGGCCCACATGAGCCTCAACTATTTAATTTTCCCTAAACTCATTAAAAACACCTCATTAAATTGGAACCCCCCCCCCCATTAAATGCCAATATCTCCACATCACTCCATTAATTCTTGTCAACCCATAATTTAATGAGGATCCTTCCTCTTTACCCCATTTTTATTTAATTGCCAACATGTTTAATAAATGGGGACCTTCCCTCTCCCTTCCTTAATTGATTTTAAACACGTTTTATTTAATGTGGTGATTTAATTTTGGTAGAGTTGATTTGTGTGTGTAATAAAATAATAGGAGGATCCTATTATTTTATTAAGGGGGAGAGCTTTCATTGTGAGAGGAAGATCGAGAGAACTCTTGAGGTTTTGGAAGAACTCCGGCCTCCGACGAAGAACGACGAAGAATGCTGATTCCTCGAAGAACAAAGACGCGCCACCAATCCTCTTCTCCACGACAAGATAAGAGACGCTACTTCTTCCTCGGCGCACTCCGACGATGCCTACGAACCCTTTCCCCACGACGTCATCTACCGTGACGTCGTCTACCGCGACGCCGACGTTCATCTTTAATTGTTGATGTAGGGGAATTTGTATATTTCATTATGTGATCTATACCCTCGTCATGGCGTGTAATTGTTGGGTGATGTTTTGAACCACTAACGCAGTGGGTACGGACTAACGAACAACTCCAAACCCACCGCTATTTTTCTCTTGATGCACGGAATATTTTGGCGACAACGAAGCGGGACCGTAATGGTGATTAGAGGCCTTCGCAGTGATGTACGGGTCCCGAGACGACCGCAGGTGCAGACGAGAGTAAAATAGGACAACCAGAATGACTCTGGTGGCCCACAGAAGCCCCCAACGGCACGGGTCGTCGGCGCGGCGGCGCCGGCGGCTGGAGGCGGTGGCGAGGGCGGGATCCCACGGCCGCGCGAGATCCGGGGGAGCCAGCGGCGCCACCCTGGTGCCGCATCCATGGAAAGCAGGGGTCGCGCCCCCCGCTCGGCTCGCTGTCCGAGCCAACGCACCCCCTGGCCAGGCCGGGGCGGGTCGCGCGGACCGTTCCGCACCCTATCGGGCGGACCCGGAGGGGTTGGGCCGGGTGGGGCCGGGCCCAGACCACCCACTTCGGACCGTTTTTGGTCTTTTGCCCATAACTAGAGCTACAGACCTCCGATCGATGCACTGTCAGTTGCGTAGGAATCCTTGGATCAAGACGGTCATTTAGATATATTACACTCAAGGTTTAGGCAAATTTTGTGTATGGACGGGTTGGTTCGAACTCAAAACCAACCGGGCCCTTGGATCGGAAACGCTTATAACTTAAGAACCAAACATCCATTTGATGTGCCATCAACTGCGTTGAATTACTCTTGATGATACGGTCCTTATGGATTACTCTTCTTGAGGTTTGGATGCAGCTGGAGTACGGTCAGGTTGGTTTTAGCTTAAAAACCAACTGGGCCCCTGGGACGGAAAAGCCAATAACTCTCAGACCGGGCGTCCAATTGATGCACCGTCTATCGCGTTAGGTTTATTTTGACAAGATAGAAATTTGGGATACATCAACTCTAGACTTAATGATAGTTGATGTATCGACTCTTTTGCTCGAGGAGCAGACCCTCTCGGAATCGAGCATGCTATGTACGAGAACCCTAGAGCTGGCTGCGACTGCATCGACTACTGTACTGGAATCCTCTGTGGGTTCGACAGCGATGACTACCATACTAGAATCCTCCGTGGGTTTGACAACGACGACTACTGTATTGTAATCCTCTGTGGATTAGACGGTGATGACTACTGTTCTTGTATCCTATGTGGGTCCGGTAGTATTGACCTCTGTACTTGTATCCTGTGTGGGTCCGGCAGAGTAGCTGGTCTTGTATCCTGTGTGGGTCCGACAGCTTAGCTGGTCTTGTATCCTGTGTGGGTCCGACAGCTTAGATGAATCAGTGACTACATCTGATCATCTCTATTGCCATACGAAAGATGTATACCTGTGTGAGTTGAGTCTTGATTTTCAATCATTATCATCGATGTGATTGACTTGTTTTCCTGTGTGGACTGGGTTGTGCTTGGGCTCAAGAGTTGGAGACGAACTGTAACTGATGACTTAGGTATATATATGGGCATATACCTAAGTAGAGTCATTTGATACTTCGTGATTGTATCTTTCCTTTGTGGTTTATCCTTCGTGGATTTTGAGAGACCTTCGAGGGTCTCGGGGTCCCTACTGAGTATCGTTTACTCACCCCTGCACAGGCTATGTCCGCACTACGTTGTGTTGGATGTAGACGACGGACAGCACTGATCAAGGTGGAGGCTTGTGGAGCTGGACAGTATCCGAAGGTGGACCACCTGGCGGGACATACACAGAGCGGATGGCTGGACCCGAGGAGCTGAGGAGACTATTTGTACCCACCCTTCAGGTGGGATTTCTGGAGGACGACTCGGTGCTACCATTTTACTTACTACTGTTGTACTTTCCTTTCAGTTGTACTGTACTTTCAGTTTGGTTTGTATACTGGCCCATTTACTTTTCAGCACTTACCTTGTACCCAGTTTTACTTAGTTCTTACTTCACTTGCATACTCTGTTGTGTTTTTGTTTACTTTATAAAAAAGGCAATGCCTTTCATTTTATTGAGATTTACGCCTTTGGTACTAGTTGTCAGCCCCTGTTCTATGGAAGGTGGGCTTGGGGTAGTCACAGCACAGGCCCCGAGGACGGGTCGTGACACTTACACAGTTTTTTATGTACCCTTATACATTCTTTGTAATCTTTTTTCCCTTATGTGTCATTGTTTATTACCCTTCACAACTTCTTTGTACCCTTACACATGATAACTGTACCCTTACATAGATAGTTTAATTTTTAGTTAACCCTTACGCAGTGCATGAATGTTTATTCTATATTTACATATCATTTATTCTACCATTACGCCACATGTATTCTACCTTTATGTAGTTCATGGTATCTTATCTTTACCTTTACATAGCATATGTAATTTCATGTTTACCCTTACATGTGCATATAAGTACCCTTATATGGCCCATAAACTTCCCTATTTACCTTTATGCATGGTATATGTTTTTTTATACCGTTATGAAACTCTTGGGTTACCTTTATGAATTTTTTGAAAATTTCATATTACCTTTATGCATGCATGAAACTTATCATTACATAAATATACAAATCTCTAGTTTACTCTGTTATCAAGTTTTTCTTGATATATTAATCTCATGCATGTGTATAAAAAATTAAATTGTTTTAATGATTTTATAAATTCATATTAATGATATAAAACATGTTTAAAGTGTTTTTACATTATTTTAAACCCATTTATATGAAGATTAATATTGTTCTTAATTTTTTCATGAACTTGCAGTAAATGTCTCAAATATTTCATATTTATTATTTTGAGTTGATTTCTTTGGTTTTAATGATTCTAAAATCATTTTATAGTCTAAAAATCATTCAAACCTATTTTAATGTTTTTAATATAGTATCTTTAAAGTTTTATTTTACCGCATGTTAAAATATAGAAAGAATTTTTTAATCAAAATTTTTGAATATTTTAGTTTGAAACTATGTGAGATTTTATGTATTATCTTTGACCTATTATTTTGGAGTTGTTTTGAACTCTTTAAATTAGTATTTTTAAATTAGTTTAAATAGTTCAAATATTTTTAGATTCAAATGATAGTATTATTGATAATATACTTCTCTCTTTGTCTCTCTCCTCGATAATTTTGGAATATTATTATTACTATTTTGAATTTAAATTATCTAAATATTTCTTTAGATATGTTGAGTTGATTCATTTTAAATGGATTGAGAGGGCTTGAACAAATGATGATCAAAATACATCGAACTTGGATATATTCATCTTAAAGAACCTTGAACTATTTCATAACATTACTAAAGGAATTAGAGTCTATAAATATAAACATTTGTATCCCTTGGAAATCTACAAAAACATTCTCATCCAATAACCAACATGCTCAATTATTCTAAAAGTTCTCTTTCTTTATAAATATTATTTCTCCTTCTAGAGTGTGAACTAAATTGTAATATCCAATCACTCTCTTCTTTTATTCTCATTCACTACTAGTGTTTATCATATTCTTTGGGGGAATTGAGACCAAGATTTAAATTGATTATTTCCTAGAAATCTTTTATCTTCCTCATATTTATTCTGTATTTTGTGTTTACTGGCTTTAAATCAGGGGACTTTGGTTTTCTTATCATTTCCATTAAAAAGGTAAGGGATTATTCTTTTGTGGTTTCTATATTTTTCATTAAAGAGGTAGTGTCTATTGTATCTAGTTTCTTGTTATATTCTAAAAAGTAAGGGATAATTTTGGTATCTTGGATTATATTAAATAAAAGGGAGTAATACATTAAATCCTTAGGGGATTGAGGTTGTAGATGTATGGGTACCTTTAGGTACTATTATTGAACTTCTTTACCAAATGTCTTATCTCTTTTACTTTCCATTTTATATTTATTTTTCACTCTCAATCGTTTATTTCATAATTGTTTTTATTCATCAAACACGCTTAATTGATTTGACTTATTTTTATTCTTTCAATTTTATTATTATTTATTATTATATCATTTATATTTTAATTTTTGTTATTTTTTTATTTTATTCAAAAATTTTAAATTTTTTAATGTTTTTAAAATAATTTTTTAAACTTGGATTTTTTAACTTTAATTTTTTAAATAGAAATTCAACGCCACCCCTAATAGTCATTTTACCTATCTATGGCCCATAAGTGAGAGAAAAAGGATATCAAGGAGAGTTACATTGAGAAATTTCTACCTCATTATCAATTTAGTTATTGCTTGATGATCATTCATTGGTCATCATTTATCATTAACGCCACCACTGTGAAGAACCTGAATAACTTCTTCTGATGTGAAAAAAAGGTAGATATTAATTTTCTATCAAGAATATTCTACCAATCGAAAGATAATTAGATGGATTAAATTTTATAATAGAGGGTGAGGGAGAATTTGAGGGAAAAGGATAATTATTTACCATAACTCCTATAATAAAATCCATCAATTAATTCCCTTCATAAATTGAAAAATTAAATATTTCCATTAAATTCATTAAAAATAGATATCCTTTATAAAAGACCTAGAATTCCATGTCATCACCACATGGAATTCCATTCCCATGTCACTTTAACATTTCACGGTCATGGCTCTACCCATGATATAATAAAAATAAAAATTTATTTTTTATTCAAATTAAAGCCTACAAATTCTTAGTCCTAGGGTTTGAAGACTTACCATAAAAATTATACCAATATTATGAAAAAATATTCATTCCAAACCCAACCTTGATTTCATATATTTTATATAGGAATTCATTTATAAATATTAAATATTTTCATGCACACTACTAAAAAAATATGATATATATTATATATTTTCAAAGGACCGCTATGTAAAAAATAAAAAATATGACTTAACAAAAACCTATAGAAATATTATTAAAGAATTAAAAGGAATTTCTATAGAAAAAGTAGATCTCTACACAAAGCCTCTATAATATCACCAGCATCCATAAATGAGTACATCACTTTTGAACATTGGTTGTTACCTAGAAGTTGACTCTCACAATTCTCCTACCTTTTTATAATCAACATTGGATCCTTTATTTGAAATAAAATTATGGTAGACTTCCAAGACTTTATTATTCATCTTGGTTATAATTATTGATCTTTTCAAATTACCATTTTTAGTATATTTCACTTTCAAGTTAGTGTTCCCAAAATTTCTAAATTTTTAGATGTGTTTTTATTTTCCCCAAACTTAACATCATCCACCTATGTATTTACATCAACCATTCCAATTAATTTATTCCTTGAGATTTCTCCAAATTATTAAATATAATTATGAAAGTTATATTTGAACTTGTTGAATTCCGTCACTGCATCCAATAATTTTTTTTTGAACAAATATAAGATCTGTCAACTTTTATTTAGCTTTATCTTCCATGAAAATGTTCACATTATTCTCTTTAGTGAGAATAATCTTCAAGATATCAATATCATTAATAAAATTTTAATCATTTTTATCATGTAAGGTGTCATTATTGATTAATAATTGACAATATTTCTTCATATTCTTGTTCACCTTCTTCAGTTTTTAAATCATTGAAATACATTACTTGAGCACCCGTTTTAGAATTAAATCCATTTTAGTTTCCTCATCACTTACATTGTTATTTCTCTCATCACTAATAATTTCTTTTTTTCATAATAAGAAACTTTTCACCAACTTCACTTGAAGTCTCAGATTCCTCTTCATCCTCATTTCCATCATTATCATTGTTTAATATGGGAAAATTTATATAAAATTTATAATAGTTCCAAAATTAAAACAATTCAATGATATATTTTCATGATACTTTACCTTAACTCTTCTCACACTTCTTGGAATAAATTACATGAGTTTATAAAATTTAATTTCAATATCCTCTTATTTATTAGAATATCCTACTTCTATAGCATCTTTTTTATGATTTTCTCTTATTATAGGAATTTAAAGGATATTTACAAACCATCCTTACTTTTCTTCTTCAAAACACTAGCTTTAATTATTTCATAAGAAATCAAAAATTTATTCAAGTAATCTAATGGAATTGTACCCATTTCATGTTATTCGAGTGTCAAAACCTTTGCATCAAATTATTCTGGAAAGTTTTGCAGTATATTTTCAAAAACTATGGAGTCCTTAGGCTTCTCATCAAAATTCTTGATAGTACTCACAAATTAATTAACTTTATTAAGGATTCCATGACCCCCTCCCACTAAAGCTACCCCTTCTGGGTCGAAAATGAATAAAGGGAGATAATTACCCCCATGTCCCACCTCCAGTAGCCCCTGGGTTGGCGACCAGCACCGAGGGTATAAAAATATCAATATGGGAGGTATTACCCTATATAATATATTTAGGATTGGAAGATAGTTTATCAAGAATTAATAAACTCCATGTAATAATATAAAAAGGAAACTAGAAACAACCCACAATGCATTTATAAAGAAAATCATATAAATATAAAGTCATCAAAAGTATATACCTAAAAGGTAAGATAAGGCAGAAACACTACAATTATCCAAAGGTCTAAGCTAGTAATGTCCAACGTGGTCTATATAATCCTCATGAAAACCTAAAAATAAATTTTATATACTTAGTGTGATCATACAAGTATACTCAATAGGGTAACTAAATTCTCTCGTGTACATGTGAAAGAAACATACTAATGCACCAGTGAGAAAATAGCAGAACCAATAGCAACTAAGTCGGTCAAATAACAAATCCCCAACCTCATCATGACATGATAGCCAAATAATGCGATCCAAGTATAATAAAATAATATGAAATATATCGATGATAGGGTACCTTTTAATGCGTTACCACTGATTTTTCACTCTCATACCCCAATGATATATATCCCAATTCTCCCATATCTTTCTCATAACATATCATATACCATCACTCTAAAGGATGGTCATATCACGCCCACATACACTTGATCCATCACATCACACCACGGCCCCACAACACAGTTACATCACACTAAACATTACCCCACCACCCCATAAGTCATCTCATCACCTCATTGAACAACTATCACTACTATGAACTTTTGACTTATGATCATCACAACCCATGCATATCAACCTTACATGGAAAGAGAGATCAAGAAAGAGGGGGTAGGCATCCATTCATCCCCACCAACAAGATGTTGGGAACCCCCCCCCCCCCCCATATATATATATAGGTGTCAGCACATGGTTCTTGATGTGGGTAGGGAACATATAGAAAATCAAATGGAAATATATTGTATATAATATCTTAGAACACAATCCCAACCTATGGGTACACCACAAAAGATCTATCCCAACTCACCATATCACCCATAAGCCCTGACAGACTTTTACAATTTCATGGCCACCACTAAATGCATAACTTCACCCCACAAAACACAAGACAAATTTCATGTTTCATGTTTCATACTCGTTATTAGTTTTATCCATTTTACATATTTTACATTACTAACCAAAACCATCTAAATAGATCATTTGTTCCATTACTTTAGGCCATTTAATTTTACATTAATTATCAACCACGTTTAACCACACTTTCATTTTTAATTCATTCATTAAACAATTCCACCCCATTAACCAAACCAAACCATTTCGTTTCAAATCATTACTAACCAATTACATTACTACCTGGAAACTGACATAACACAACATCATATCTCAATCACACATCACCTTCCCACAGCATGGTCACACCAACACATGGCCAAACATCATCACCCCACAACACAATCTCAACACAGCATAACTAAACATCACTTCCCCACATAATGGTCTCACCATAACATATCAAAACACTTTTAAATAACATTGACATAAAAATTTTCAAATTTATTCAAGGGTATTTCATTACAATTCACTTTACCTTTATGGTATTTCTCACACAAGTAGAATTTTTTTCTAGAGGAAACCATTTATTTAGCTGAGGATGAGTATAAGTGATTGAAAAAATCCATTTAGGGTGATTTCAAACATCGCACAGAAAGGTTTTCATAATAAAAACATCAACAACATAATAAAATACCCCAATGGACATATTTTTCAGTGAGGAATTTAGCCCGTACAATTCCAGTATCAAAATATCAAAAGTTGTAAAATCATGTGATTTATAAATTCCCCTTAAATTTCAATTAAACTGGTTAATTATATTAATTAAGATGGATGAAAACCATCTTCAAAAAATTAAAAAAAACATAACCCTTCCTATATGATACACTAGGTGAGAAATGAAGGAAACACCTACCTCAAAAAAATATTTTTGATTCACTGTGCAAGGTTGGAATAAGAACAAAGTCACCACTAATTGCCATAATAAGAGAGAGTGCCTCTAACAACCTAGAACACATCAAACAAATAATTATATTACTCAAATTCCATCAAAAAAATAGTTTCCTAGATATATACCACTCCCATATGAATAATTAGGGAGAAACTAGAAAATAAAGAAGATGGGACTTACCAAAAAACACCACGGATTGAACCTTAATGGATGAGGTTGAAATCCACTGATTAGGAGATGAAATTGATCCTTAGGACACACATGGGTAACTCAAGAAATGAGATAAAAAAAGTAAAATTAGTGTAGTTTTAAAGGTATTTAGAATTTATAACCAGTCTATAACTTATATGACCATAGTGCAACTATAAGACCACACTACAGAATGCCTGAAAATAGAAGGTACCAAAACACAGGACCACCCACCACACCGTAGTCCTTCTTGTCAAATTAGTCTCTGAGATTCATGGCTATTTAAATTTGATGGATCCTATAAATAGGTGAGGAGACCATAGCCCATCCAAGACCACTACACCATAGACCCTTGACAACCATGAAGAGGGTTAACTGCAACCTCAACTCCATGGAATAGCTATGCCTCAAAGGGAAGCAACCTCAAACTCCACCTCAACATCCTTCTTTTCCAAAACTAATCCTCCACACCGCACACATCACCTATAAATAGGTGGTTATTCCACAACCTAATATCCACAGTGTAGCTACCCCAAAATTAGCAGTAGAACTAAAAAGGATCCACTTGAGCCACCACATTGTAGCGTTCCACCTTACACTACATCCACCCCATTATGTCACAACCTCTAGGCTCCATACCATATCCTTGGAAAAAATGCCAGTGGAACCCCCATTTCTCCTCCCGAACACCTCTGAACACCTCAGGTTCCCCCTATACACCTTTTCCATTTAAATTCCTAAAATTTAATGGGTCAGAAGGTCTGATCCATTACATCAAACCCCTCTTAAATTATTCTCTCCCTGGAGAATAAAAACCAACCTGGAAAGAAAGAGGGAAGAGGTCCAAAAAAACATACCTCATGACACCTCTCAAGGATATTTTTATTCCACAAACATAGCCACACTACCAACCAAACATGAAAAACCTAGCCGAAAACATTCACTAAACATTCCTCACAATCACATCACTGCATTGATTTACCATCTTCCCCACCAAGAAACACCACACCATTTCATACCAACCAAAAACCTCCTCCCTTACATGAAACCAAATGAAATTCCATCTCATCCCCCACAAATCACAAACCATCAATCACCAAAACCACTATACAACACCACTCTAAGTGTATAAATCAAGGAATTCCCTTTCTCGTATCAAGATATTGTCTGTTTTGGGTGAAACTAACTCACCTACATGCTTTTAATCATTTCATGGTATAATGTGTCTTGATTAGGAATTTGGACTTCCATTATTTATATGATTGAAGATTAAGTCACAAATCACAATAATGGAAAACACATATCATAAACCAATAATATTTCAAACTTTATATCATCAAGACAAAACAAAACATGGAAAGATAAAACAAGTTCAAAAAAACTCAGGGTGATATGAATACATTTGTGTATAATGCTCCAAATTAAAATCCTCTTATCTATTATGTCTCCAAAACTCATGAACCAATGGTATGGTTCATCTACACAACACCTTCTCTTGACGGTCCTAGATCCCTATTGTTCACACTACGAACATCGCGTCATCCTCGATATCTAACTATCCTTAGTCAATAACATCAGAGTCATTATGAAGATATTAATGGAGCTAAGAGATGTGAAATATGTTGTGAATCTATTCCATTCATGGTAGAATTTACAATTGATAAGTCACCTCTCCAATGCGTCCCAACACCTCGAAAGGTCCAAAACATTAGGGAAAGAGCTTACTCCCTCTACTAGACCTCTTCTAACCATGTCAAGGGGAAAACTTCAAGAACATGTGGTATCCAAACTCAAAATCCAATGGCCTCCTCCTATTATTGGTATAATAACTATGTAGGTCTTATGCTAATTCCATCCTCTCATAGACAAGATTAACCGTCTTTATCATTCTCTACACCATATTGGGATCAAGAACTAGTGACTCTCCAACCATGATCCAACATAACAGAAAATGACATGGTCGCTCATAAAACCCCTCAAATGGGGTCATGTCAATGGATGAGTAAAGGATATTATTATAATAAAACAAAACTGAGGTAAAGTGTTGTTCCCAAGACCTGCCAAAGTCTAAGTTTCACATCATCAACATAACCTCCAGCGTCTAGATAGTATGCTATGTCTATCCATTCGTCTAAGGGTAGAAAATAGTATTGAGATATAACTGAGTTCCAAAAGAATTCTAAAATCCCCTCCAGACTCATGAAGTAAAACATGTATCATGATCTGAGTCAATGGACTTCATAACTCCATGAAACTGAATAAACTCACCCACATACTTCCTAGCTAAACCATCTATGACACCCAACTCCTTGATCACTAAGAAGTGGGAGGATTTCATTAATTGATCCATAATTACCTAGATAGCATCACAACCTCCCTGATCAAGGTAAACCTATGATGAAATCCATTGAGATGTCATCCCACTTCCACTTGGTAAAATCCAAGGGATAAAACAAACAACCATGAACATGATGTGCAACCTTTACCTACCGGAAAACCAAACACAAAGACATAAAATATGCCACTCTCCATTTCATTATGAGCCACCATAATTGCATCCTCAAGCCATGGTACATCTTCGATACTCTCAGTTGTACCACCAAAGGTGAGATATAAAAATCACAAGGGACTCCCTCACACATCATTTCCATAACAAACATCCTCCCCTAAAAAAATATCTAGTTATCACCATCCTCTAACCATCCCTTTATAGCATCTCTATGGACAACATGATCACACATAACCTCTACCTTCAAATATCCCCATTGAGACCCCTCCACATTTTTTGTCATAGAATATTGCACTATCATCTAAAACAAATAACCTTTTCCATCAAATACTCTTTAATCTAAATGTAGAACTCCTCTATTTACTTTCAAGCATCTTTGGACTCCTAAACAGCATCCTTATGTGATTTCCTACTCAAAGTTCAAGCAATGATATTCCCCTTTCTTATGGTATAGGAGATCTAAAAATCATAATCCTAAAGAAAATATACCCACACCTATTTTCATAGATTTAGGTCATGCTCAGAAAAGATATACCTCATGCTTTTGTGATCTATAAAGACCACAAAATTATCCCCAATGAGGCAATGTCATCACAAATTTATCACAAACACAACCGTTTCTAGATCCAGATCATGGGTGGTATAATTTCACTCAAGGAGGTGTAAATTCATATACCCATAATAGATCACTACTTTATTCTACATAAATACACATCTCAATCCTAGATTGGAAGAATCACAAAATACCTCAAACATCACCCCTTCTTCTAAAAATTGAAGCACTGGATCACTGACCAACTTCCACTCCAGGTATTCAAATGTTATCTAACATTGATCGGTCTAGATAAAATCATGGTCCTTATTTGTCAAAGATTTAAATGGTCCTATAATCCATGATAAATTAGACACAAATCTCTAATAATATCCCATGAGACCTAGAAATCTAAGAACCTCCACTTCATTCTTGGGTGTTTCCCAAGAAACAATTTTCTCAACCCTCAATGGGTCCAAGTCCACACCTTGTTCGGACACCACATGCCTAAGAAAGTTAAACTCTTGTGTAAATAACTTACACTTGGATTACTTTCCATATATTTGGTGGCATTGAAGAACTTGTTAAACATATTTAAGATGATTGTCATGCTCCTCCTCTAACTTCAAGTGAATCAATATGTTGTTGATAAACACGACTATGAACCGGTTCAGAAATTTATGGAACATGGAGTGTATGATCCCAATGAACATAGTAGGTGTATTCATGACACCAAATAGCATGACCAAAAACTCAAAGTTTCCATACCTACATCTGAAGCAAGTATTTTGAACATCACCCTCCTTCACCCTCAACTGGTGATATCTAGAACACACATCAGTCTTAGAAAACCAACTAGCTCCCCTAAACTAGTCAAAAAAATCATCTATCCTTGGAAGGGGTAATGATTCTTGATCATCGCCTAATTCAAACTCTAGCACAGCCTCAGACTACCATATTCCTTCTTGAAGGATAACACTAGAGCGCCCCACATAAATACACTGGGTTGGTTAAAACCCTTGTTCATCAGATCATCCATATGAATCATCAACTCCCATAACTCAAAAGGGACATCTAATAGGGATCCATAAAAATTGGAGAAGCACTATGCTACAAGTATATCCCAAACTCAACACCATGTAGAGGGGGTATAATCATAAACTCCTTAAGAAAAACATATAGAAACTCCCTAACAACCCTAGAAACCTCATCTTCTGTCCATAAATCTATGGATTTTATAGAAAACTTAACTACCAAGGAAAGAAGGGGTTTAAAATACCTAATTCCTTCCTAAAAACATTTCTTTCCAACAAAAATTACATGTTCACCATCCACATATGAAAACACGAATCTTACTCGGAATTAATTGATAATGACATGGAAAAAATACAACCAGTTGGTGATAAGGATGACATTTTATGGCTACATCTGAAGAAAGAACATATCCCCATATGACTAATATTTCCCCATTATTAGTCTAAACCCTAAACACATGTCAAAAAAGCTAGTCTGGCCTCCGACTGGTGTAGTAAACACCATGGGAATGGTAATCCTATCTACATATATCCTAAATCATGGAATAAAGGGAGTACAAAAAAGGAGTACAAATCTCCTGAATCAAACAAAGCACAAACAAGGGGAGATGACAAACTGATCATACATCTAAAAATATCTATCCTCTCTTATGTTGCCTCATACAATGCATGCAACTGACCATGCCTAGTTCCTCTGCCTCTGTAATAATGACCACCTCCATCACCATGATTAGGCCAAGGTCCCTAAACGTGAGGTACATCTGGAGGTGTCATGACCCGACCTAATAGGGACCAATCCGCAACTACCCAAGACCACCTACAATAGGAAAAGGGTTAGAGTCCAATTTTAGGTAGGTATATCACACATGGGATTCCTTATCCTATGGTACCTTTATGCACCCACCTATATACATCTCCATAAAATAGTGTAGAGATAATAAATCTGGAAACAGAAAATCCATGCATACATCTATCCAACAATAAGAGTAAAATAAAAGTACAAAAAGGGGAAATACACGTCCACCAAAAGATTTGAAATCATCCAACCTATTTAGATGGATGGGGTCATTATCAAATGTAACTACTAGAAAGATCTTCGGCCAAGCACTGAAAAACACCTTATTCATTCTAGCTCACTAAGCTTCATCTGCTCCAATTCCTCCTGGGACTCTAGTGAAGGGCCTATAGTCTGCACAAGAAAAAACATGTGAAAGAAAATCTCATATAGGGGTGAGTATAACAATACCCAGTAGGTTCCCTAAAAACCCAATATAAAAGGGAGAAACTAAAAGTCAATATCCTGCTCGACCCAAGCTAGAGGAAACCCAATTGTGATAGAAACTTCATCTCTACCCATCCTCAGCTATGCATGACTAGTCAGATCGATCCACATATTGTGTCAACTAAGATATAAAAACACCACAAGAACTCCTAGAAACACCTAGATATAATCATCTCAGACTCCAAGTATCATGAGGTCATAGCCTCAAAGCCAGCTATAGGATTCTACTCAAGGCTCAAAGGTAATGCTCATCTGGGATCACACACTCCATGAGCCCTGCCATCCAAGATTGAACATCTGATAGAACATGCTCCATTAAGAACTAATCAAGGTATAAATCTAGTTCCCAACACTAGAGGTACTATCATCATTATCTTGTTTCCTATACAAGTTCAGTAGTACCCAAGTGGAGAGGCCCGGTCTTCACCACTTCAAAAAATGAGGGAGTGTTGCTCCAGCCTATGAACCTCATGTGTCCTATATAAAGAGATAAAGGAGGGACTCACACCTCACTACCACTCTACAGCTAAGGGAGTAATAGCTCCTAACCATCCCATGAAACCTATGTAGTACCCATAGGGATTTTTCCTCACCTCACTGTGACAAGAGATCACTAACTCCTAACCAAGTATCGCATATAAAAAAATGGAGGGGGCCTCTCCTCATAACTACATTCCACATCTAAGGTAGATCTTACTATGGTGGAGGACCCACTCCCCACCACAACTCAATGATGGGGGAGTACCACTCTGAAGATAGAGGACCCACACCCTAACCTAGTATGGGAGTAAAACTCAGCATATGAGGACCTACATCCTGGTATGATATAAGAGTTCCACTCTATGGATATAAGACCTGCACCCTAGTATGATAGGGGAGTATAACTTTGTGTCTAGAGGACCTGTACCCTAGTATGATAGGGGAGTACTACTCTACCTAAGTGCAACGTATGGAGGACCCACACCCTGGTATGATAGGGTATTACCCCTCCGTGGATAAAGGACATGCACCCTGATATGATAGGGGAGTACTAATATAACTATCCAACAAGTATGGAGGGACCTTTACCTATAATGATAGGGGATATTTGTCTTCTTATGCACAAGAATAGAAATCCCATGTCCTGGTATGATAGGGGAGCTCCGTATGCATTTGTATAAATGATATGGGGGACCCAAACCCTGGTCTGATAAGGGATCTCTAACCTAAGGAGAACCGCTCCAAGAGTAGAGGACATATACCCATTTTGGGGGATTTCTATCTCTACCTATTTGATAGGTAGGGGAAACTCACACCCTTATACGATGGGGGAGTATCCATCCTATTTTGTCTCTAGTAAACCCAACTGATCTCCCGTATTGGTCAAGTGTTGTTGAAAGGTTCATCACACTCTGCATGCCTTACATCACAACATAGCCACAGGTAGGGGACCCTCACCCTATTATGATATGGAATCATTGCTCTACCCACCAAAAGAGTCTAGGGGACCCATATCTTGATATGATAGGGAAGGGTAATGACCCTAACATTGACCCATTGATCTACCCTAATTACTACCCATGACTAAGCACCAAAAATGAAACATCTTACTTTAATCACAACACATCATGTATCCCAGGCCACCATGGAGGCCACCATTGCATTCAATGTGGAAAACTACTCATGATAAGTTACTTTCAAGCCTGAATCTAAGCCCCAAAGAAGAATATACACTAGTTGAAAATCTCTAACAGGAGTACATGGCGTGTACTGGGGTCTACATGGTGTGTGACCCCACCTGAACACCTAGTCATGTCCTCTTCTACTTGGATATTCTATCCATGTGAGCTTACATGGTGTGTTCATGATGTACATGGTGTGTCTCACCTCACCCAAGCTCCTATCCATGTCTTTCCCACATGACTTAGCTCGTCATGTCACACACACAATGTGTATACCCTGGTACGTGATGTTTCTTGGATAAATAGACTCTTTCCCAAGTTATCTACTTATTCCCATGTACTTCACCCCATGTCCATGTCTCTAGATGTGTACTTTCACATGGTCATATCCTTTGACATGACTACCCTGTCCAAGTCCCTTGGACACACGACCTAGGCTCACTACATTATGTGTTCCTTCGTATATGGTGTGTAATACCCAAATTTTATCTTCCCTAAATGGGAATAACATGAATCATGTGACCCTGCACTACATTTCATGTGATCAGGAATTCTGAATGGGAATTTCCTATGAGCCCCCTGAAACACCCCGGTTTCCCCCAAAACCTATAGGTCAACCCCTAGGGGATATCTATAAGTCGTAATAGGGCTCTAAAAACCTCAAAAAACACATATAAATAAGTATAGGGACTTAAAACTCAAATATGACTACCTCATGGTAAAACACCCAAGATTTGGGTTCAAATCCATGCTCTAAAGCCACTGCACCATGATCCATGAGTGATCGTCGTCAAGATCGAAGATCGGCGGTGCCTCCTCTCCTTAGTTTTGCCTCAGTTATTCCATCACTCCAAGGGGCGAAGGGTTTATCCTTCTTTATTCCATGATCACACCAAAGGGGGTAGGGTATTGATTTAATTTTATTAAATCAATATCCTCCATTTAATACCCTGCCAACACACACACCTGACCGAACACCCAACACTGAAAAAGTTTATGTCATGCCTAAGGAAAAAACCACATTCTGAACTCAACCACAATATCAGAATTTTTATTTGAGACTCCTCCCAGTATTTATTCCTTATTTCCAAATGAATTTTGTATGCGTGATAAAATATATTTAATATTTTTAATATTGTTTCACTGAGGCTCTTTGGGTCCCAGAATCCCATGCCAACCTAGTGCCTGACTTCAAAAATATTCCTAGATATATTCGAAAGTCTCACACAGAAAAACCCAAGTCACTAAATCCTCCCCACCATAAGGATTTCCATACCTAAAAAGAAAAATACTAGGTTGAAGAAGCAAAATTGAGCACTCAACTGGGACTCCCACGCCAGTGAGCTCACTAAGGGTTCTCATGCTCCCTACAAGCATGCACTTAGGGGAATCAAAAAGGAAAAACCACACCCAATTTCCATCTCAAACCAGTATGACATCATGAAACTATAATCACATGTCACATTGGATATGAAAGGTAAAAAACAACAATCAAAATGGTCTATATACTACCATGGTGTCTAGAGGTACACCACCTCACTAACCTGATGCAGATACCGACGCAACCCAGTAGTTATCATCCACCCTTGGATGAAATCCACCACACCAACCTCAAGAGTATTTCATAAAACTCTGATTTCAATAACATGAGGAAACCAATGAACAATACAGGTTTTCCCTAGTGAACACACTGGGTCTTACCAGACCCTCCTTTTGAAAACCGCCAGCATGCAACCCTACCCCAAACACACAAGTAAAAGGAACTCATACACAACACTTAAACATTATCCACTTTGGGTAGAATTAACTCAACCTCATGGTTTTAATAATTTCACAAGAATGTGTCTTAGTGGGGGAAGTATTCCTCTTCCTTATGCATCCAAAGATATGTCAAACAACACTAACATAGGGTTCTACCAATTCCCAGTATCACCCTGGGTAACCCTCAAGCAAGAAGTATCAAGAAAAGAGTACCTCAGAATAGTGTATAACATTACTACTACAAAAAGTATAAAGAATGTAGATCATACCTCTAATATTCCTCATAGACTTTGATTCATAGGCCTCTATAGCCTATAGCAATCCTCACCCCCATCCTACATCTCCCTAAGCCTGGCACGGAACACCTAGGGGTAGTGATGGAAACAACTCAAACTGTCTACCACCTCCTACTGCTCTCTCCACTCCTCTACTACATCCTCCATCATGTGTAACTCTATGATCTAGATGATACCTCTATTAGGTTGGTTCCTAAACCATATCCCTCTTAGATGCACGATGGGTCAGATATTATTGAGCAAGATGTCCCTGGCCATCACAACCATAACATTTCCTCTCCTATGATTGACCAGGTCCTTGACACAACTCCTACATTGAAGACCTACATATATGAGTCTGAGAATGAGTATGTATATTGTGATGTGATCTGGTCGCTTGTTTTCTTCCAACTATTACAAATGTCTCGGCCTCATGATAACCACTTCTAGCTCCATCCGCCCAGCCCTCCGCCAGGAATCTCTCCACCACTAGAGCTTGATCCAAAACCCCTGCATAAGAGGGAAGGAACAAGGATACCAAACTTTCTTAGATGTATCTATGAAGGACCTTTTCAAAGGTCTGAGCTCTCAAAAATGGGTCCCGAACCATATCCAGGGAGTATCACGACAGGTCTATGAACCTCACCGAGTACTCTACCATGGATTTTCTACCCTTCCCAATCTTCAGAAGCTCCTAGATATACACTAATCTCAAAATGTATGGATAGAACTCTTCCTTAAACCACCACCAAAACTACACCCAAGTGAGAACCACCTCATCATGGGTCTACATCACCAGACTCCACCATCTCCCAATCGATCCCTGTAGAATAATTGCTGCTAGGACCACCATCTGATCGGTAGGTGTCCTCACAAGGCATAAAATGTGTGTGACTACCTCAAGCTAGTCATCGGCTGCTTGGGAGTCTGGATCACCCTAATACCTAAGAGGCCACTTCCTTTGGAACTCATGCAGTGGACTTATCCTATGCACATCCTCAGCCTAAACTATCAACACAACCTACTTCTCAATGAGTGGTGGCTCAACCGACAGACCACCCATGGGTACTGCCTTAGGACTAGTACCCTGAACTGAAGCCTCATCATGGGGTAGATCATCATCACAATCCCTATATGGATCCCTATCTTATTGTTGTTGTGATGGAATATTGAAATAAAATCAAGGCACACCATGGTCAAATATTATATCTAGGGAGATGACTCAAGAAGGATAAGAAAAATCACAACCCATTATTATATGATACATATACCAAAATTTATCTCCGAAGTGCCCTAATGTAAAGAGTTAACAAGAAGGTTATCAGAGTCCTGGTGAATGGATACATCGGTCACTACACTAACACTGGAGTCCCTATCTAGAAATCCAAACTCAAAACACCTTAACATTATCACTATGCAACCCAAACCAAGCTCACAACTAGAAAACCTATGCATTTTAGTCCTAAAGTGGAACCTAAGTTGATACCACTCTATCATTACCTAACCCAACAAGGATCAAGCCACAACTCCTCAATCCCACCTCTAATAGGCCAGGGGTAGCATCCATCTCCAAGTAGGCGTATCACACATGGGAGGCCTTAACCTATGGTACCTGTAGGCATGCACCCACATACATCTCTATGTAATAGTACAAAGATAATAAAACTAGAAACTAAAAATGCATGAATACATCTATCCCACAATCAGAGTACGACCGAAGTATAAAAATTGAAAATAAACACCCACCAAGAATTATAAAAGTGTCCAACCTACTCAAATGGAGGGTGTCACTGTCAAATGAAACTATCGAAAATCTCTACGGCTAAGAATTAGTAAACACCTCGTTCAGTCAAGCTCACTAAGCTATGCCTACTCCAGGTCCTCTTGGGACTCTATCAAAAGGCCTATCATATTCATAATTCATAACATGTATGTGAAAATCCCATGCAGGTGTGAGTATAAAAATACCCAGTAAGTGTCTCAAAACCCAAAATAAAAGGAGAAACATAAAGTAAAAAATTCTTCTCAACATAATCCATAGGAAACCCAAGAGATAGAGAGACTCTATCTCAAATCATACTCATGTATACATGAATAGTCATCTCAGTCCATGCATTCTGTCAACTAAGATGTGACAATGCCACAAGAACACACAGAAACATCCAGATATACTCATCTCAGAATCCAAGTCTCATAAGGTCCTGACCTCAAAGACTACCCCAGGATTCTACTTGAGACTCAAAGGTAATGCTCATATAGGAGAACTCACTCCATAATCCCTTCCATCTCAAATGGCATGTC
Organism: Viscum album; assembly: GCA_963277665.1. Taxonomy (NCBI): domain Eukaryota; kingdom Viridiplantae; phylum Streptophyta; class Magnoliopsida; order Santalales; family Viscaceae; genus Viscum; species Viscum album. The sequence goes on along the minus strand of OY728142.1, from coordinate 2,040,386,503 downwards.
CAAGATAACATGCTTCATCAGGAACTACTCTAGGTCTAACTCTATCTCCTAGCACTAGAGGTCCTATCATCACTGTCTTGTATCCTGTGCAAGCTCTGCAGTACCCAAATGGAGAGTCCCACCCCTCTCCACTACACACAAATGAGGGAGATCTTATCCATACTATGCACCTCATGTTTCATCTCTAAAGTGAGAAAGTAGGTACCCACACCTTGCCACTACCCCGCATCCTAGGGAGTACTAGCTTCTAATCATCCTGTAAAACCTCTAAGTACCCATAGGGATAGAACTTCACCTCACTACATCGAGGGAGAACTAAATCCTAACTAGGTATAACACATAAAAAATAGAGGGTCCTTCTCCTTGTAATTTTTCTCCATATCCAGGGGAGATCCTACTATGATGGAGGACCCACTCCCCACCGCTACTTGAAGATGGGAGAGTGCCACTCAAAGATAGAGGACTTGCACCCTAACCCGGTAGGGGAGTACAACTCTACATATGAGGACCCACACCCTGGTATGATAAGGGAGTAACACTCTATGGTTGAAGGACTCATAGCCTAGTATTCCATGGGAATACCACTCTGTGGCTAGAGGATCTGCACCCTAGTATAACAAGAGATTACTACTCTACATGATCACAACATACAGAGGACCCACACCCTAGTACAACAGGAGAGTACCACTTCATGGATATAGGACTCACACCCTAGTACTATATGGGAGTAATAAAATAACTATCCAATATGTATGGAGGTCTCATGCCCTGGAATGATAGGGGAGATCCGTCTCTAGCTGCACAAGTATGGAGGGCTCGTGCCCTGGTATGATAGGGGATCTCCATATTCATTTGTATGAAATATATGAAGGACCTAATGAACATGTTGTAATTACATGTTAAATTTATTATGATTTAAATATTATTGTATAGTATAGGGTGAGCCCTAGGTTATCTCTCAAGGATTGTTGGATGTTTTAAGTGTGTATTTTTAATAAATATTGCTAAAAGAGTGGGTGGTTTTGAAAACAGTTTAAAAAATAAAATGACTTAATTAAAGAGTTTAATATTTGATAAATAAAGGTGTTGTTTTAATAATTATGAGGTAAGGAGATAATTTAAAGTTCACTAAACAACTTGGATAGTTCATTGTTCCAAAATTTTCACATATTTTAATGGAATTCTTTGGTTGAGGGTTGTCAAGATCTTGATTCCCCTCTTTCCTCTTAAAACAATGCACAAAGAATCACCCCTTGACACAAAAATTGTGTTGTCAAGTTTTGTACATAAATTATAGATTCTAGGATTCTAAATCATACTGATATCTCAAGTATGTTTTAGATAAAGAGGATTCTTATGTTGTCCAATCAGAACAACCCAAGATTCCCACTTGAAATTTCAACCCAATCGATGTTGAAATGAAAAGTGTTTCACTTAATTAAACCCTATAAATTAATTCATAGGAGAATAATGTTGAGATAAAACATAAGTGAAATAATTCAAACACAAATTACACAAAACTAGTAGAATATCTAGTGCTAAAACTACCTCCCAGGTATGTGTAGCTCTCTTCAAATGATCGTCCACCATTTAGCTCACCATTGAGAGGAGGACAAGGCTCGGGTGGAAATTCACCTTCATCCTTGATATCCCTATGAGGATAGGTGAATAAAAAACTTCTTAAATGAGGAGATAAATCCATTGGGACTCAAAAATGGTATACCTTTTCTTCTGGTTCGAACTACTAAATGAGGTTTCCAAGGAGTTCATTTATATCCAAATTGGGTGGTAGTTTTGGGCACCCTGATTTTGAGAAACCACTTGTCCCATGGTTTTAGGACTCTAGAAAATATTATATAACTTTAAAGAAAACTAATTTTTTTTGGATGACCTATTTTATATCTTCCTATAAAATTTGGTGTCCATATATTGTTTATAATAATAGATATTGTCAAAATACATAGGAAAATTGTTGATTCATACATATTCATTTTCTTTGATAGATTGGTCTATTTGGGAATCTTAATGGATGAATTGGGATTGTATATCTTAATAAGAGTTGTAGAAAAATTAATTTTAGATCATTTCAAAAAAAATTCACACCAATTAGATGAACGAATCAGTATAAGTATGTGGTTGAGTCCACATATGCTCTTGGATTCCTGCTCAATTTGGCCAATTTTTCTTCAACTTCATATGGGCCCTCCAAATCACCTCCACCTATAATGAAAACATCAAAAAAGTGAAATAGACATTTTTAACAGTGAAAAAAATTATATTGTTGAATCAAACGTGAAGTTTAATTTATTATTATATTTTTAATTTTCAATATAAAACAAGTTTAATATGGTGGTATGAGGGTGAAATAAAATAGTTAATCGTGGTAAGATCACACCCCCACACCTAAACATTTTCACTCCTAGGAAAAGTCACACTTCCAAAAGATGATGCATATAAATATTCCCAATTTCACAAAGATTTAACATTCAATTAAACTTTAATTCATTAAATAAATGTGATCAAAGAACAAACCACACCAAAGAGTTATTCCTAGTGATTATAAAAATAGATGTATCATAAATTGTATCATAATGAAATTCAAAGAGATTCATGATAAAAATTTAAGAAAGGAATTAAAAAGTCATAAATTCCACTAACTCTCCACCTATGTGTGTTAAGACCATTTCATGCTATTCTTTACACTTTCTATCCATTAAATATAGGTTATTTTAAAATTTTATGCTTAAATTATTTTTTCCACCAAATCATCCCTACATCCTTTACAATAAAATTTCAAGGCCCACTCAATTAAGAGTTACTAGAAGTCAAATCTTAATCTCCAAACCTAGATATCCCCATATGTTGTAAATTTCATCACTCCCCTAATTTATTATTTTTGTGTTTTATTTTTCAAAAATAGAACTTGGAAAAAATCTCACACTCATCACTCAACCCTTGTTTGATCTTCATACAGCACTAATTGTAATAGTTATAATAAAATCAAGGGTCTAAGAAGAGTGGTTTTTGACCTGCCTAAGACAAAACCTAAATTTTCGTTTTTTTTTTAGTTTTTTTTAGGGCGTAAAACAGTTAGATAATAGGTACAAACACATAGGTCAATCTGGTATAGTAATGAAACAGATCGGATAAGGAACAAATGTACGGAAAAAACATTTTAGAAAGTTGGTAAATGTTAAACTAACTTGTATTTACCTTTCATTGAGTAAAAACATTCACACTACATAGTTGGGTGCAAAGATGTGTAGAGAAATTAAGTGACACAATTTCTTATAAATTACTCATACAAAGGGTTCCATTCTTCTCAAAAGATTCAAAGTGATACAACCATTTATATCATCGATAAACAACCATTTTTCATGAAAAATCATACCTCAATATTAAATTCATTCTAAAACAAACATTTCATCTATGAGTTTTTGTTTTTAAAAATTTTAAAACAACAAGGAATAGAGAAATTCCTCATGAATTTTCAATAACTTCCATGAATAAGTGGGAATCATTTTCTATGATATAGTGGGCATCAAAAATTAACATTCCAGCATAAAAGTGAGGAGGAATGGGGGGAAGGTAAAAATACTATCCAAAAATTCAAAAAGATAAAGAGAAGAAAGATGATGAAAATTCCTTACTAACCCAAGAATATACCCATCCCCCCACTCCTAGAGTTTGTAGTGTCCTCACTATAATAAAATAGAATGTGGGAAGGAAGGATAAAACCTAGTGGATGTCATTGGTAGATTGCTTCTTTAACTTGGAGTTCCTCTATCAAGGACTCTAAAATGGCCTCATGAAAGTGCTTCAGCTAATATCCATTAACAGTGAAGTTTTGTTTTTTTTTTCTTCATTTTGAACCTGAACAACACCAAAAGGATAGGCATTAGTAAGAGTGTATGGTCCAAACTAGTGGGAATAAAGCTTAACTATATGTAAATTCAGACTTTCATTGTAAAGGAGGACCTTCTTCCCAATTTGGAATTAATAATAAAGGATGAGGTGTTCATGGGTAGCCTTGGTTATCTCTTTATAGAACTAGGAGTTCTCATATGAGTCTCTTTTAATTTACTCTATCTTCTGAATCTGCAACTTCTTATGCTCACCTACATATGAAAGGTTCATATTACATTGTTTGACATCCCAATACACATGGTGCTCTACCTCTATAGGGAGGTGATAGGAATTTCCAAATACAATATGATATAGTGACATTCCTATTGGGGTTTTAAAAGTTGTATGGTATTCCCAAAGTACATCATCCAAGCGTAAACTCCAATCTTTCATATGGGGTTGTACCATTTTTTCCAAGATTTGGTTAACTTCTCAATTTCAGATTTTAACTTGTATGTTAATTTGGGGGTGATATGCAGTGGATGTTTTATGAAAAACCCCATAATTACAGATAAATTTTTCCATGTTTTAATTGATAAAATGTGAAGCCTGATCACTAATGATGAATCTAGGAAAACCAAACCTACTGAAAATTCGGGACCTCACAAAATCAACAACCAATCAAGAGTCATAATTCCTTGTAGCTTTTTCTTCCACCCATTTATAAATATAGTAAACATCCAATGATATGTAAAAAAATCCAGATGAATTTGTAAAAGGTCCCATAAAGTCAATTCCCCATGCATCAAAGATCTCAAGAAACAACATGGGTTGTTGGGGAATTTCATTCCTCTTTGAGACTATGAATTGTAATCTTGTACATGACTTAAAAAATCAATGAGAATATTTAAAAAATGTTGTAAAATAAATTATAGATTCAAGGATCTTTTGAGATGTACGTTGAGAGACAAAGTGGACCCCACATTCCAAAGTGTGGCAGAACTGAAGGACATAATGAAACTCATGTTCAGTGACACGCATTCAAACAACCTGATCACTACAAATTCCCAACATGTATGGATCATCCCAAATGTACCATCATTACTCATGATTAAGTATTTGGGATTTTTATGTGATATAATCTATGGGAACCCAAGATGATACCAAAAATTTCACAATGTCTCCATACCAAGGGGTAAGTTCTACTATATCATAAAGGTTTTCATGAGCAAAGAATTCTCCAATGGGGAGGGATGAGCCAACATGGTGGTCCAATGGTGAATAAATCATGATAATGTGGTCATATAACACATTTCCACTCCTCCCTTATCCCAAATCTCAACATCAAATTCCTAAAGGAGGAGCATCCACCGAATGAGGCAAGGATTAGCTTCTGGTTTCTTTAGGAGAAATATAGGGGCAACATTATCAGAAAACATAATGATTTTTGAACCAATAAGATATGAAAATAATGTTTCCAAGGAAAACTCAATTAAAAGAAGTTATTTTTTAGTGGTTGTGTAGTTTTCTTAGGCAGGGCCAAGGATACGTGAGGCATACGCAATGACATGATAAGCCTTCTCAACCCTTTATGATAAAATTTACCCAATTGAAAAGTTAGAGGTGTCACACATAAGTTTTAAGGGAAGATCCCACCTTTGAGGTTAGATGATGGGAGGTGACGTGAGACTCCTTTTTAGTAAATCTAATGCATCCTCATAATTTTTATCAAACACAAACTCAAAGTATTTTTGTAATAATCGGGACAAAAAAAGTGTGATCTTACTAAAGTATTTAATGAATTTATGGTAAAAACCATCATGACCCATGAAAGACCGCACCTCACGAACATGATTTGGATATGGAAGGGATGGTATTAATTTAATTTTTTGATTTTTCCACTTGAATTCCCTCATTTTAAATAACATTCCCAAGAATTATCCCCCGCTCAACCATGAAATGGCATTTATTTTCATTTAATATGATATCTTTTTCAATGCAATGATAAAGGATAGAACCTAGGTTTTTAAAAAAATTATCAAAGGAAGATCCAAAAATTGTGAATACATCCATAAAGGCTTCCATATAATTCTCAAGGTACTCATAAACAATACTCAATATACAATGCTGAAAAGTACTAGGACCATTACATAGACCAAAAGGCATCCTTTTGTTTGAAAATGTGCCGAATGGATAGGTAAATGTTGTATTTTATTTGTCCTTAGGGGATATATGTATTTGAAAATAACTTGAAGAGACATCAAGGAAACAATAATGGGACTTACCATCCAATCTTTCTAACATTTGGTCAATGAAAGTTAGAGGAAAGTGGTCCTTTCATGAGGCTTTCTTCAGTAGATGGTAGTCAATAGAGACTCGCTAACTATTTTGCACGCATGTTGGAACCAATTCATCCCATTCATTTGACATAATCATTATTACAGTTTTTTAGGCATAATTTTCTCTAGGCTAACCCATTTACTATCATATATGAGATAGATGATCCAGTAGCAAGAATTTTACTAAATTCCAATTTTACAACTTCAAGTAGGGTGGGATTCAATCGGCATTGAATTTTCCTTACAGTATTAGCCTCATCATCTAAAAGTATATGGTGCATAAAAATAGATGGGATAATCTTAGGAATATCATCTAATGTCCATCCAATTTCCTTTTTACTCTCTCTCAAAAGGTCGAGCAATTTTGATTCCTACTGTAGAGAGAGGATATTGGAAATAATGATGGTAAATTAGTCAATACCCTCAATATAGGCATATTTTAAATTAGATGAAAGTGGTTTCAATTCCAATTCCAGTGGTTTTTGGATTAAGGGAGGGAATTTTGGGGGAGTGAGGTCTATAAAACTATCTATCTACTCATTTTTATTATCTAATGAAAGAGAATCAATGGAAATGAGATTTGAATAATCATCGAGGATCATCGGTACCTTAGAATGAACACACTCATCAATTAAAGCACAAAATTTATACTTTTTTGAACCCACACAACACTCAAAACTCAAATCATCCAATGGTGAATAAGAGGAAAATGAATCAGAGTATGGATCAAGGAGATAATTTTGTGTGTTTGTGTCATTAGATAGCATTTCCATCGAATAGACAGTAAGAGTGGAGTGCTCTTCAACGGGGTGTCTCATAGCATCAAGGATTTTAAAACATACTTTTTCTCCACTGAACTCCATGTAAAGCATACTATTGTGGACATTGATGATCGCCTTTTCTATTTTCAAGAATGGCCTTCCAAGAATTAGAGTGGAATGTCCTTGGGTTCAGGTATCTTCTATCTTGATAATGTAGAAATATGTGAGGAAGATGATATTATTCACTCTAATGAGAACATCCTTGATCACTCATGATGGGTGTGTTGTGCTCCAGGTGGAAAGTTTCAGGAAAATTCCTATCGGTTTAGGCTCTTAAACCTACTAATAATTATACACTCAGTAAGGAATTACATTAATTGAGTCACCCAAATCTATCATTGAATCTGAAAAGAAGGCCTCCCCTATGGTTCAAGGTATTGTGAAAGTTCCTGAATCCATGTATTTGGTTGGTATTAATGGTTCGATCAAAGATAAGACATTTCTTCTAAGGTTTACTCTCCCATTCCCCTTCAATCTCTATCTATTGGTGAAAATCTCTTTAAGGTATTTATCATAGTGAGGTATTTGTTTAACTACATACAATAAAGGAATGTTAACTTTCATATTTTAAAATGTACCCATTATTTCTTTATCAATCTCATTATTAAAATTTTTCTAAGGTTTAGAGAGTCTTTAGGGGGAAGGAATAGGAATGAATTGTTCAGGGGAATCCTCAATAATAACTTTTTTACCATTTTTTATTTTTTTCTTTATTATAATAATTTTTTGGTAAAGAAAGAGAGTTTTAAAGTGGGGGACTTACCTATTGTATAGAATTAGTGGAAGAAGAAAGTTCTTTACCACTAAGAAGTGTTGACAAAAACATTACCTTTTTATTTTGGATTATAAATAGGTTGGGATTGTAGTTTTCTAGAACCTTGCATCTTTATCTCACTTATGGTGTTTATCAATTGTCCCACTTGAGTTCGTAGGTCTTGAATAGCTGATTGTGTGGTCTATTGGAACTGAAAATTCTGGGTTTCCATTTTATTCACCATATCCTAGAGGCTTGGTTCAGACTTGGGAGGAGGAGGATTGTTATAAGAAGGTAAAGGATAATAATTTTACATACCTTTTCCTTGTTGATACCAATTCTATTTAGGGTAGCTTGAGTTTCCTCCTTGTTGGTATTGTGGTTGTGCTTGCGACCTGCAGTTTGGATTTGGCCTGAATGGTTCTTGCTTGAAGGGAGGTTCTTGTTGGAATGGATTCCTAGGGAATACCTATAGAAACCCTAGCCTTTTACACTTATCATTACATGATTTTTTAAGCATAATAAAACATCATATTACAAGCCAATGATCGTGAATTCTAGTGTCTTGGAAGACTGGGTACATAAAACTGAAAACATGAGACTAAATAAAACATTACTTTATTTAATATTCATAAAGAGTTACTAACTTCCATTGTGCTCATACATCTTCATAGGGTAACCTAGGGATAACATGAACAAAGGGATAATCTAAAATCCCAATAAGAGAAAAATCATAGTAATAAAGGTATAGCACATGGGTTAGAAGGCATGGCATAATGATATAAAAAGGCATGAAACATGTGAAATAATAATATATAAACATGGGTTCATATAAGCATAGAGTCATGATAATGTGGAAGAAACATTCAACATGAATTTAGTATGATTCAAGGCTCTTTGCACATAGAGGATCACAAGTCAAGGTTAACCACCAAGACCGTTGCACATGGTATCACGAGTCAAGGCTAACCGCTAAGACCGTTGCACATAACGTCTCATGAGACTCAACTTTACCCAATGAATTGGAGTGATATCTAGGAACACCCATCTTAACATATTCATTAATATTCTTTCCACATAAATAATTATACATAATCAATCAAACATAAACATAAGGATACCCATGGAAAGAAATGGGTATCATAATCATGTCATAAAGCATAATGAATGGGTGTATCACACAAGAGTCAATGAAAAAAAGAATTAGATCAAGAATGGAAATTATTAAGGTATAATAGTCATATATCATAATAAATTATGCTATATTTAATCGATAACATGTAAAATAGTTTTTAAGAAACTTTAAAATTAAAACATTTTAGTGTGGTTTATTGAAAATATCAAAGATCATTTAAAATAGAAAAGGGTATAATCTTTTATATAAAACCAGAAGTGAACAAATAAGGTTTTAATGATAAAAATATTATTTTTATAAATATAATGGTTTCTTAAAAAACAAATCGTATAGTGTACTTGAAATTGGGTAAGAATTTGGGAAGTTCCCTTAAAATGGGTTTGCTTATCGGGACGTATTGAGGAGGGAATCACTTAAAAGCATGTATATTCCCGAAATAGAATGATTAATGGATATTGATAAATGAGTTTGGACATATAAACAGAAATTATAATATGTACATAAATAGAATATAGGATTTCATTTGGGTAAAAAGAGAGTGAGAATAACCCAAAGGAATAATGGAGGTTTGGGTAGAATCCCTTACCTTAAGTTTGATGGTATTCTCCACTTGATATTAATGACATGAATAGTAAAATTAGGTTCATTAATTAATAATTTCAGAACCTATTTTACATGTAATTTATTTATTATAACCTTTTTTAGTTCATTCATAATCTTTTTGATTGGTTATGAGGTTCAATGTCATTGTTCAGGTCTGTTTGTTTCATGATCAGTTTACTTATATACATGAACGGATAATAATGTAAAATGGGGATGGTTTTCCAGAATTGGAGTTATATTTTATTATTTAACATTAATAAGGTTAAATGGTTGTAAATTTCATTTGGTTACTTGGAGTGAATATGAATCATTATATAAAACTTTGGTGATAACCTTTTGGGTTAAATGGAAATTTTTTTATCACAACAAACACATTTTTTTTTATAAATCAAACCCATATTTAAAAAAATATTCCAGACCCATAGATGAGACATAATAAATATATTATAGTTTGTTTCAACCATAAGAATGGTTTCATAACCAGAATTGAAGATGGTTATGGAAATTGAAAACCCATCATCCTTGAATGTGGTAAATTAACACATCTCAAATAGTGTTTTTACTACTAGTATAAAAGAAGGGTAAAGGATAGATGATATTAATTATTACATTATAATAAAAAAATTATATTACATATAAGTTACTTGAGTTTTCATAACATTTGGATTAGGAGAGGTAAGTATAGAAAAGAAAACAAAGGAACTTGAAAGGAAAGTAAAAGCATTGAAAAGAGGAATTTACCTCTTAAATTAATATTCCTTAAGAGCCTCTTAAGGGGAGATTATTTGGTCTTTTGAAGATAACAAGGGATGATGTACATGGGGGAGGATATTGGGGAGATATTTGAGCATAATTTATGCAAGGAACAAGGCTTGAGAGTGTTGGAGTTGGTGGCCTCACTACTGGAAAAGGGATCTTTCCCAACAGTTGTGTACCAACGGTTCAAAGAACTGTTGGCATATCATGTTTTTCCCAACGGTTTATAGAAACCGTTGGGAAAAACCCCTCAATGCATAGTTTTCCCAACGGTTGTATGAAACCGTTGGGAAAAGTGGTGAAGGACCCTTGTTTTCCCAACGGTTATATGGAAACCGTTGGGAAAGATGGTTATTCCCAACGGTTCTTAGAACCGTTGGGAAAAGTGGTGAAGAAATTGGGAAAGGTTGGTCTTTCCCAACGGTTATTAAAAACCGTTGGGAAAAAAATCCCCAAATACCAAATCGAGCCAGCGGCCTCCCCACATTACAGAAGCATTCACCTCGTGTCCTGCTGGAGCGATTTCTTGCGGAAGGACCTCCCAATCCCCACATGGTCCATCAAATCATCACCTACCAGGTTAGTCTCCTATATTTTATCAACGATATAGTTCCAGCTCTTATAAATCATATACTTCTATTCTTGATTTTGTTATTCCCAATTATTAGGGTTTTTGTAAAAATTTATGATTGTTTCATGGTGGTCATGTGCACCACTATAGGTACATTGATTCACTAATTTATTTTGGTATTTCCATAAAATTCGAATACAATTTATTAATGAATCAATGTTGGGTGTTAACATGAAATTCATGTTCTTGATTTTTGTTGAAAACCTTATTTATGGTATGGGGTAAGATTATTTAAAGTGTAAACAAATACTTATATAGAATTTCCTTGTAAAACCTGATGGTTTAATTCTAGTTAAATGGAATCATAATTTTTTATGTTATTAATATTTAGTAATTGGTGAAATGAATCATATATGTATATGAAAAATAGATCAAGATCATTTAGTATTGGATAGAATTATTCCCTAGTAATGTGAGACCCTTATGTTGTTGGGTGAGTATGGAGTAGTGAGATATATTGCTTGTTACTTACCTTTTTTCAATTCTATGAGCTAATGATGGCATGCACTAATTTTTTGAGATCTTTCAATGTTTTTATGGTTTTGATAGTGATCCATGATGTGTATCCTAGTATGTAAGATCCTATTGGGTATTAGACCCTAGATTGGGTGAATTTGTATGCAGTAGGGTGCTTTCTAGGATGGGTTGTAGTGATGTGATGGTAACATATGAGAGGGGTGGGTCTTACTAATTTGGATTCATTCTATATCATAAGCATGTAAATATAATTTGTATTATGATAACTAAATGTGAATGATGTGTGATCAAATATTGTCTTATCCTGGATAATTCCTTGTGATATATTGATATGGTGGCATGAGTGATGATGCATGTGGTGACATGACCAACATACATGTGTTTCATGGTTAGTGATCAATTAGGCTAATGATCCTATGATCATTGGGATGTGACTCTCAATGATTTAAGAAGAGTTATTAATATGATAACATGAGGGTGTGTTCCTATTTGGTTTTGTCATTCGGTCAGTTTGGACCCCCCCACGCGCATTTATCAAGCGCGCGCAACGCTTAAAGAACGCATAATGAGACCTCCCGCGCAGACCGCACGTCCGATTGACGTTCCGTCTGTGTGTGCACGTCGCGAATAATAATGGGATTGTTGTCCTGTGATTTCAGGTCAATCTGATGTCGTCCGCTATGAGTTTGAACGTTAGACGCCCATTTTGGCCGTTTATGACACCAGAACGGCGTTACCGGTCACCGCGGGCACACGGCACGTCCGATTGACGTGCCTTCTACTCGCCCACATCACAATTCACTCAACCTTTGATGTCGTCCGATTTCACGCCATTCGGAATTCATTCGGCCAGTTTGGACCCCCCCACGCGCGTTTCTCAAGCGCGCGCAACGCTTAAAGAACGCATAATGAGCCCTCTCGCGCAGACCGCACGTCTGATTGATGTGCCTTCTGCGCGTGCACGTCGCGAATAATAATGGTATTGTTGTCCTATAATTTCAGGGCAATCCGATGTCGTCCTCTATGAGTTTTACCGTTAGACGCCCGTTTTGGCCGTTTATGACACCAGAACGGTGTTCCCGGTCACCGCGGGCACACGACACATCCGATTGATGTGTCGTCTGCTCGACCACATCACAATTCACTCACCCTTTGATGTCGTCCGATTTCAGGCCATTCGGACTTCTTTCGGCCAGTTTGGACCCCCCACGCGCTTTTATCAAGCGCGCGCAACGCTAAAAGAACGCATAATGAGTCCTCCCGCGCAGACCGCACGTCTGATTGACGTGCCGTCTACGCGTGCACGTCGCAAATAATAATGGGATTTTTGTCCTGTGATTTCAGGTCAATCCGATGTCGTCCGCTATGAGTTTGACCGTTAGACGCCCGTTTTGGCCGTTTTTGACACCAGAACGGCGTTCCCGGTCACCGCGGGCACACGGCACGTCCGATTGACGTGCCGTCTACTCGACCACATCACAATTAACTCACCCTTTGATGTCGTCCGATTTCAGGCCATTCGGACATCGTTCGTCCAGTTTGGACCCCCCCCCCCCCCCCCCACCCCCACGCGCGTTTATCAAGCGCGTGCAACGCTTAAAGAACGCATAATGAGCCCTCCCATGCAGAACACACGTCCGATTGATGTGTCGTCTGTGCGTTCACGTCGAGAATAATAATGGGATTGTTGCCCTGTGATTTCAGGTCAATCTGTTGTCGTTCGCTATGATTTTGACCGTTAGACGCCTGTTTTGGCCGTTTATGACACCAGAACGGCGTTCCCGGTCACCGCGGGCACACGGCACATCCGATTGACATGCCCTCTGCTCGACCACATCACAATTTACTCACCCTTTGATGTCGTCCGATTTCATGCCATTCGGACATCGTTCGGCCAGTTTAGACCCCCCCACGCGCGTTTATCAAGCACGCGCAACGCTTACAGAACGCATAATGAGCCCTACCGCACAGACCGCACATCCGATTGACATGTCGTCTGCGCGTGCACGTCACGAATAATAATTGTATTGTTGTACTGTGATATCAGGTCAATCCGATGTCGTCCGCTATGATTTTGACCGTTAGACGTCCGTTTTGGCCCTTTATGACACCAGAACGGCGTTCCCGGTCACCGCGGGAACACGGCACGTCCGATTGACGTGCCGTCTGCTCAACCACATCACAATTCATTCACCCTTTGATGTCGTCCGATTTCAGGCCATTCGGACTTCGTTCGGTCAGTTTGGACCCCCCCACGCCCATTTATCAAGCGCGCGCAACGCTTAAAGAACGCATAATGAGCCCTCTCGTGCAGACCGCACGTCCGATTGATGTGTTGTCTATGCGTGCATGTCGAGAATAATAATGGGATTGTTGTCCTGTGATTTCAGGTCAATCTGTTGTCGTCCGCTATGAGTTTGACCGTTAGACGCCTGTTTTGGCCGTTTATGACACCAGAACGGCGTTCCCGGTCACCGCGGGCACACGGCACGTCCGATTGACATGCCCTCTGCTCGACCACATCACAATTTACTCACCCTTTGATGTCATCGGATTTCAGGTCATTCGGACATCGTTCGGCCAGTTTGGACCCCCCCACGCGCGTTTATCAAGCGCGCGCAACGCTTAAAGAACGCATAATGAGCCCTACCGCACAGACCGCACATCCGATTGACGTGCCGTCTACGCGTACACGTCACTAATAATAATTAGAATGTTTCACGGTGGTTTCAGCACAATCCGAGGTTGTCCGCTATGAATTTGCCCGTTGGACGCCCGTTTTGGCCGTTTATAACACCAGAACTGCGTTGTCGGTCATCGCGGGCACACGGCACGTCCGACAGACGTTCCGTCTGCTCGACCACTTCATAAATCACTCACCCGTATTTATCGTCTGATTTCAGGTCATTCCGACATCGTTAGGCCCGTTTGGACCCCCCTCACGCGCGTTTACGAAGCGCGCGCATCACTTAAAACACGAATATTGAGCCGTACCGCGCAAACCACACGTCCGATTGACGTGAGGTCTGCGCGTACACGTCACGAATAATAATTAGAATATTGCACGGTGGTTTCAGGTGAATTTAAAGTCGTCTGCTATGAATTTGACCGTTTGACGCCCGTTTTGGCCGTTTATGACACCCGAACTGCGTTCTCGGTCACCACGGGCACACGACACGTCCGATTGACGTGCCGTCTGCTCGACCACTTCATAAATCACTCACCCATATTTTTTGTCTGATTTCAGGCCATTCTGACTTCGTTCGGCCTGTTTGGACCCCCTCGCGCGCGTTTACGAAGCACGCTCATCACTTAATACACGAATATTGAGCCGTACCGCGCAAACCGCACGTCCGATTGACGTGAACTATGCGCGTACACGTCACGAATAATAATTAGAATGTCTCACGGTGGTTTCAGCTCAATCCGGAGACGCGGTGTGGCCGACACCACTCAAAGTGTCCGTCTTTTGTTTCAAAAGGACGTCATTTTAAGTGAAAAGCATCAACTGGCATACGGAAAACCGACCAAACGCATTCTGAATCTGTTGATAATTTATCCCAACAATCCATGGGTCATATGTGACGTGTACGAGCCAACCTGGGAAGAATCCAAGTCGCGGTGTGGCCGGGATAAGTCTAAGTGGCTCTCTTTTGTTTAAAATGGACACCATTTTAAGTACATACTGAAAAATGACCAAACGGATTCGGTTTCCATTGAAAATTTATGAGAACGATCCATGGGTAATATGTGACGTGTACGAATCAACCCCGCCACAATCGGAGACGCGGTGTGGCTGACACCACTCAAAGTGTCGGTCTTTTGTTTCAAAAAGACGTCATTTTAAGTGAAAAGCATCAAGTGACATACGAAAAACCGACCAAAGGCATTCGGACTGTGTCGATACTTTAGCACAAGGATCCATGGGTCGTATGTGACGTGTACGAGTCAATCCCGCCTCAATCCGAGGAGCGGTGTGGCCGACACCGTTCTAACTGTGTCTCTTTTGTTTAAAATGGACAGGATTATAAGTGAAAAGAACAACTGACATATGCAAAACTGACCAAACGCATTCCGAATCTGTTGATAATTTATCACAATGATCCATCGGTCATATGTGACCTGTACGAGCCAACCCGGGCTCAATCCGAGTTGCGGTGTGGCCGAGATCAGTCTAAGTGGCTCTCTTTTGTTTAAAATGGACATCATTTTAAGTACATACGGAAAACCAACCAAACGCATTAAGTTTCCATTGAAACTTTAGGAGAACGATCCATGGGTCCTATGTGACATGTAAGAATCATCCCCGCCTCAATCCGACATGCGGTGCGGCTGACACCACTCAAAGTGTCCGTCTTTTGTTTCAAAAGGACATCATTTTAAGTGAAAAGCATCAACTGACATACGCCAAACTGATCAAACACCTACGAGTTCTGTTAAAACTTTAGTAAAATGATCCATGGGTCATATGTGACGTGTACGGGTCAACCCCTCCACAAACCGAGCCATGATGTGGCCGATACCACTCAAACTCTCTCTCTTTTGTTCAAAATGGACTAAATTGTAAGTGAAATCAACAACTGACATACGGGAAATGGACCAAACGCCTTAGGATTATATTGAAACATTAGTAAAACAATCCATTGGTCATATGTGACGTGTATGAGTCAACTCTACCTCAATATGAGGAATCGTGGGGCCGGGACCATCCAAACTGCCTCTCTTTTGTTAAAAATGGACAATAGTTTACGTACATACGCCAAACCGATCAAACGGATTCTGATTGTGTTTTAACTTTATGAAAATGATACCTGGCTCATATGTGATGTGTACGAGTAAACCCCGTCTCAATCCGAGGCCCGGTGTGGCCGACACAACTCAAAGTGCCTCTCTTTTTTTTAAATGTATTTAATTTTAAGTGAAAACAACAACTGACATACGAGAAACCGACCAAACGCCTATTAATTATGTCTAAACTTTAGGACAACAATCCATGTGTCATATGTGACGTGTACAAGTCAACCCCACCAAAAACTGAGCCACGGTGTGGCCAGGACTACTCAAAATGTATCTCTTTTGTTAAAAATGGACTAAATTGTAAGTGAAATCAACAACTGACATACGGGAAACGGACCAAACTCCTTCAGATTCTATCGAAACTTTAGGACAAAGATCCATGGGTCATATGTGATGTTTAAAAGTCAATATCGCCTCAATCCGAGCTGCGGTGTGGCCGGAACTACTCAAACTATCTCTCTTTTGTTTAAAATGGACATAATTTTAAGTGAAAACAACAACTGACATACGCCAAACCAACCAAACAACTTCTAATTCTATTAAAATGTTACTAAAATGATCCATAGATCAAATTTGACGTGTACGAGTCAACTCTGCCACAATCTGAGCCGCGGTGTGACCGGGACCACTCAAACTGTCTCTCTTTTGTTCAAAATGGACTAAATTGTAAGTGAAATCAACAACTGACATACGGGAAACTGACCAAACACCTTCGGATTCTATTTATATTTTAGGAAAACGATCCATGGGTCATATGTGATGTGTACGAGTCAACCCCAACTCAATCCGAGGCACCGTGGGGCTGGGACCACCCAAACTGCCTCTCTTTTGTTCCAAAGGGACAATATTTTATGTACATACGCCAAACCGATCAAACAGATTATGATTGTGTTTAAACTTTAGGACAATGATTCATGCCTCATATGTGACGTGTATGAGTCAACCCCGCCTCAATCCGAGGCCCGGTGTGGCCGACACCACTGAAAGTGGCTCTTTTTTTAAAAATGTACTTAATTTTAAGTGAAAACAAAAATTGACATACGGAAAACTGACCAAATGCCTACGGATTCTGTATAAACTTTAGGAAAACAATTCATGGGTCATATGTGATGTTTACGAGTCAACCCCACCTCAATCCGAGCCACGGTGTGGCTGGGACCACTAAAACTTTCTCTCTTTTGTTAAAAATGGACTAAATTGTAAGTGAAATCAACAACTGTCATACGGGAAACCGACCAAACGCCTTCGTAATCTATTTACACTTTAGGAAAACAATCCATGGGTCATATTTGATGTGTAAGAGTCAATACCACCTCAATCCGAGGCATGGTGAGGCCGACACCACCCAAACCGTCTCTCATATGTTAAAAATGGACAACATTTTACATACATACGCCAAAATGATCAAACAAATTCTGATTGTGTTGAAACATTAGAATAACAATCCATGGCTCATATGTGACATGTACGAGTCAACGCCGCCTCAATCCGAGGTCTGTTGGGGCCGACACCACTCCAAGTGTCTCTCTTTTGTTTAAAATGGACATAACTTTAAGTGAAAACAACTGTTGACAAACGCCAAACCAACCAAACGCATTAGGATTCTATTGAAACTTTAGAAAAACGATCCATGGGTCATATTTGACTTTTACGAATCAAACCTACCTCAATCCAAGCCACGGTGTGTCCAGGACCACTCAAATTGTCTCTCTTTTCTTGAAAAGGGACTAAATTGTAAGTGATATCAACAACTGACATACGAGAAACAGACCAAATACCTTCTAATTCTTTTAACACTTTAGTAAAACAATCCATGGGTCATATGTGACATGTACGAGTCAATCCCACCTCAATACGAGTCACCGTGGGGCGGGGACCACCCAAACTACCTCTCATTTGTTCAAAATGGATTAATATTTTACGTACATATGCCAAACCGATCAAACGGATTTTGATTGTGTTGAAACTTAAGGACAATGATCCATGGATCATATTTGATGTGTACCAGTCAACCCAGCCTCAATTTGAGGCATGGTGTGGCACTTACTGAGTTACAAGTGATGAGACTCCTATGAAAATACCTTTTCACTATATATTATAAAAGTGGTTGTCGTATGAAGATTGAAATGGGTGTAAATAATATTTGACTTATTGAAACTCTGATTCAACTATACTGGATGATTTTTGTCATATGAAGATTCAAATGGGGAATTATTCACCATGACTCTATTCAAAGAGGTGGTGTTCTTTTTTGTTGTTTTAAGTGTGTCAGTGTTTTTGTCATATGAAGATTCAAATGGGGAATTATTCAGAATGATTCTATTCAAAGAGGTGGTGTTTTTTTCAGTGTTGTTTTTTATGCAGGTGCACTGGAGGGGCCACTGGAGGAGCTGCTGACAATTCTGAAAATACTGAATACCAACGGTTGTAAACCGTTGGTATACTTTTCCATACTTAAACATATGGCAACGGTTTCCATGAAACCGTTGGGAAAAATTCTATACCAACGGTTTACAACCGTTGGTATAAAATAAAAACCATTGAATTCCCAACGGTTTCATGAAAACCGTTGGGAAAAATACTATACCAACAGTTGTGAACCTTTGGTATAAGATGAGAATATAGTATTCCCAAACCGTTGGGTAAACCTATACCAACGGTTCAGCAAGAACCGTTGGCAAATCCACACCTACAGTGGGCTACCCCAACGGTTTACTTCAAACCGTTGGTATATATCTTTCCCCACGCCTTACTTCCCTACGGTTTGGACAACCGTTGGTATAGAATATACCAACGGTTCTCCAGCCTATACCAACGGTTCTAAACCGTTGGTATATCCTTTATTTCCAGTAGTGCCTAGAACCAACTACTTTGTACTTTATTCATTAATAAATACTTTATCACATCTTGATTATTCTTCTACGTGAAAATGCATGTGATAATGTACAAAAGATATCTATTGAATTAAAGGGTCATAGTGGATCCCTACTATGATGAGAACTTGGAAGTTTCATAACATTGTTCTTGAATATATGTTCTATGGTCGGATGATGTTATTTGAGGGAGACAAATAGTACAGACCATTAGGGGTGAGGACTCAAAAAACTTTGAGGCATATTCTCATGGTGTGCACCCTTGGTAATATCCAGGAGGATATTATAAGAATGAGACCCCCGGCAGGAAATCCACATTTCATAGTGTCATTGGATGTTTCTATATGCGGACATGTGTATTGGTCCTTATACTTTAAGATTATTATTAATGGGTATTACATATCGCGCACTTAGATGTATTGAAGAAAACTGTAACGACACACTGTTCATAGTGAGGTAAGATATGTTGGGTGAATCATGAGTAATACTACATTAATATATAATGTGAGAAAGGATTTTTCCCTTCTGTTCCATAACGTAAGTTGATATCTCAGGCCCTTTGATGGAATTAATATAGACTAAATAAATCCATGGCCATGGTAAGGAATGGGTGAGTTCAATTATAGAAAGTCAAAGAAAGAATAATCGATAACATGGGTTGATGGAACTAGCATACAACCTGATTGATTCGAGATATCAAGACAAAGGGATTACATTACACAGTAAGTGTTTGTAGGAGGTGACATGTCATTGCGGCGTTAACTTCTTTCTCTATGGATGCCTTAGCGTGTTGCAAGTTGCTAACCATGGACTTTAGGTAGGCACCGCCTAATGCCACTAAGAAATAGGCCTAGAGGATCACACACTAATTGTGTTTAAGTATCTCAGTTAAATATTAATTTAACAAGTTGAATAAAGATTATTCCCGATTGTGGTTTAATAATTATTCAAGGATGCCTGGTCACATTTATTTCGACACTAGTTATTCGATAGAATATATTATGGGAAAAATAATATATTTATTAGTGAGTAATGTAGTGATATTTATTTGAGAAATAAATTGCTATTTTTCAAGGTCTAATAAATGTGGTTGAGGAAATAAAGAAAATGGAAAAACAAAAGTACACATCGTGTATATTAATATACACGCCGTGTAATTTTTCTAGGGATTTGTGAGAAATATTATTATTTATTTGATTGAATAATATTAGGTGTAATTAGTTGGGTGAATTTAAAGTAATAATAATAGTCAACTATTATTATTAGACATGGGGTCTTATTAATAATTAAATGAAATGAATAAATGCTTTCAGGTAATTAATTCATTTTATTATTCTAAGTAATTAAAATCCCAATTATATAATTATAATTAGCCTATCCATTTTTGGTGGTTGTGCACAACGGATCTAGATAAATCTCTCAAGCTAAGAGAGAATTATATTCTTCCAATAATGCTCTCAAGCTATGATAGAGATCCTCCTCCACCAGATCAAGGAGAGTGCTTTGCAAGTGGCTCTCAAAGCGATCGAAGGTGGACATCACAAGTGAAGGCTCTTCCACACTAGCACTTGGATATCCCTTCAGGGACGTCTAGAGATATGTTGAGAACATGTGGAACACCTCTAGAGGAATCCTACACTAGGATTCTAAGACACAATGACGGATCACATCAGATCGTGACCGTAAACATCAACGAAGAGAGAATTCTATCAAGATAATTATTTTCTTTTTAATTAAATTAATTATAACCAACATATGATGATCCTCTCTATGGTTTTGGGACTCCCTTCCTTTATTTCATTCTTTGTTCTATTCCAAAGATCTAGTGTTTTATTATCATGATGGATATCAGATTGATCATTGTTAATGGAAAAAATTAAAGTTGGGAACACCCACCAACGTGCTTCTACTGCGACCGGAACCTACAAGTGGTGTTAGAGGGGTCATATCGTTGATTATAATTATTTATATTTTCATTGGTGATTTACTCATTTAATAATTTAGGTGTTTCAATTCAATTTAATCATTCTATAAATCTGAATCTCTAGATCTATTCCTCCTCTTTAATTTCTCGTTCACCTTACAGAAATGATTTTTCTTTTAATTTTGATTAAAATAAAACAGAGGATCCCATCCAGAGGTACAAAATTTTCATGGTCATACAACACCAGAACACATGGCATGTATTCAGTAGTACATGTCATGTAGTATAGGTTCCATGCACTGGGACGGTCCGCAAAACCAGTCCATGTCATTGGATTCTATCTAAGTCTTTACGACTCTGTGTGTTGACCAAGAACAGGAGGAACACGGTTTCCGGATTACACGCCATGTGGCCCACTAAACACGGCATGTAGTCTCTTCAGGTTAGGGTTGGACCATGTACCCCGTACACAGCTTTCCTGGCTGTAAACCGTGTAATGTGGATACTACACGGCGTGTGTCCCACTGAAAACGCCGTGTACTCTGAAGATTTCTGAAGTTTATCTACACGCCATGTCCTTTGGCCTGTACTTCGGATAGAAGGTGAACAAAAGTACAAGCCATGTAGTTGGAACTACATGCCATGTATTCATCCAAATTATCTTAGACATGGTTAATCACTTAATTATATCCCACTTAATATTAACAAGAATGTAATCAAAGATAATAAAATGGAAATTTACGTATAAGGATAAAATCCCTCAAAGAAAATATTAAGTCAGTATAGCCTTCCATAATCTTGGTTAGAATCGAACCATAGTTCAAAGTGCTTGACCAACCCTAGTTCGGGTGCTTTCAATTATTGGGGAATTCTAATTCAAGGTTTTGGGTTGACTTGACTTGGTTCACATAAAGGGTTTACGGATATAGTAGGACTTGGTGTGACCAAGAGGCAAAGGTTGAGGAAATCCAAAATAAAAGGATTTTAGGATTGGAGAGTCCAATCAGCAGATCAAGGAGCTGCGAGTTAATGAATTTGGAATTTGGAATGCCTACCTAAAACCCTTCAAGTTGCTTGACCAACCCTAGTTGGGGTAATGCAAAGGGAAATATGGATCTTTTTCACTAGAATATTCTGGCAACAAAATATTCTGAAGTCAATAGTGAGGACTATTGGATTTCGATAAAATAGTGGGAGACTAATAAGTATTAAATTATTTATTTGTCTCAGTTTTATCATGATAACGTACTAAACCTTTTCTCGTCTTAATTTGTATAAACGGAAAGAAAAATGACTTCAAACATATCATTGTCAAACATACTCGAGAAGGAAAACCTTCTCACCTGCACAAATTCCTAGGAGTGGTAGAGGCGTTTACGCATCATCCTTCACCATGAGAGGAAATTGTATGTGCTAGAGGATCTTGTTCCAATTTCACTTAGAAAAGAGGCCAATTATGAGGAACTATCTATCTACATGAAACATTTTGATGATTCCACAGATGTCCAATGTTTCATGCTATCAGCCATGTCTAATAAGCTCTTAAAGTAACATGGAAACATGGAATCATATAGCATGATGTCTCAACTTAAGGATCTATATCAAGAGAAGGTGAGACAGGAGAGATATGAGATCTCTAGTGCTTTTTCTACAACTAAGCTTAGAGAGTATGCGCCAGTTGGTCCTTATGTATTCAAGATTATTGGCAACATTGAATGCCTGGACATCTTAGGGATTAAGTTCCCAGATGAGTTGTGTACAAATCTCATCTTGTCATCACTGCCCAAGACCTTCTCTAGCTTTATTGTTAGTTATAACATGAGAAACAATGAGAAGATTCTATCAAAACTTCTGACCTTAATTTTCCAGGTAGATGAGGACATGGGGTGTGAAAAACTCATAGTCTTTATGGTGAATAATAAAATGAAGGACAAGGAAAAGGGGTGAAGGATTCGTAAATGGTATTAATCCCCTGAGCATCGTTCCTCCAAGAAGGGGAATATCCAAAGGTAGGGAAAGGAACGGGAGGCGGTATTTTTTGCATTTGGCAAGCCAGGCCACTGGAAGAGGAACTACACCCAGAAGCATGGGGATGCTAAAGGTGCATTTTTTATCGAGTGTAATCTTTCCATTTCTATACATTGGGTATTAGATATAGCTTGTGGGGATCACACCTGTATTCAAATGCAGGAACCAAGTAGATTTAGAAATATTTCTAGAGAGGTGGATCTTTGAGCTACCAATGGTGTGAGGCTGGATGCATTGGCCATTGGTGATTACCATCTTTCATTGCCAACTGGGATGTTTTTGGTTTTACATAACTGTTATTATGTGCCTAGTGTTACCAAGAACATAATTTATGTATCATGTTTGGATATGGATGGATTTATTTTAAAGTTTGTAAATAAGGGTTTTTTCTTTTATAAGAACAATATATGTTATGGTATGGTGCATTTAAATAATGGTTTGTATGTATTAAATTATGAAAACCAAGTGTTGGAAATCGATAACAAAACAAATTCAC
Organism: Viscum album; assembly: GCA_963277665.1. Lineage (NCBI taxonomy): Eukaryota > Viridiplantae > Streptophyta > Magnoliopsida > Santalales > Viscaceae > Viscum > Viscum album. Next base: position 2,040,363,023 of record OY728142.1, on the reverse strand, counting down.
ATGACTCATACAACACCCAGTTGTGGAATCATCGTCTTGGTCATGTAAACGAGAAGTGCTTGACAAATCTCTTCCGGGATGGTTATTTAGACTCTAATGAGCTAAAACCACTTGATAGATGTCATGCTTGTTTACAATGTAAAATGACCAAGCTGCCTTTTAGTGGACAGAGTGAAAGAGCCACAGAGCTTCTAGGATTGGTGCACACAGATGTGTGTGGACCATTTCCAGTAGAAGCTAGAGGTGGATATTCTTACTTCATTACTTTTACTGATGATTTGAGTAGATATGTCTATATCTACTTAATTTGGTATAAGTCATAAGCCTTAGATAAATTTAAGGAATTCAAGAATGAAGTAGAGAATCATCTTGGTAAGAAGATAAAGAAGCTTTGATCGGATCGAGGTGGAGAATATCTAAACCAAGAGTTCATCGATCTTCTATGAGATTCTGGGATTCTATCTCAGCTCACTCCTTCATATACACCATAGTGGAATGGTTTTAGTGAAAGGAGGAACTGCACCTTGTTGGACATGGTGAGGTCGATGATGATTCATGTAGATCTTTCATTATCCTTTTGGGGATATTCATTACAAACTGCAACATACACATTAAACTGAGTACCAACTAAGGTGGAAAATAGAATTCCCTCTGAGATATGAAATGTAAAGAAACCTATTCTATATCACACATGTGTATGGGGATGCGAAGAATTTGTTAAGGCCTTCTCAGGAAACAAACTAGCACCATGGGGAATGAGGTGTATCTTTATAGGATATCCCAAGGAAATGAAAGGATATTACCTATATAACCCTTCATACAAGAAAGTGATTGTTTCTAGAAAATATTTCTTTCTTGAGAGGGATAACATCCTCAAAAAGAATAGTGGGAGAAATATTGACTTAGACAAAGTTGATGCTCAAGATACACAAGATTTGGTATATGAATAAGTTCCATAGGTCCCTATGGAAGAGTTTCCATAAACACAAGTACTGTGTAGGAGCTCAAGAGAGGTAAGTTAACCAGAGAGATTTGGTTTCCTAGTCACCGAGGATGGTGAATCATTATTGTTGGAAAATTATGAAACTCTATCCTACAAGGAAGCAGTAGAAATCTCAGAAGTTGTAAAATGGCTTGAAGCTATGAATTCTGAGATGGATTCCATGTATCAGAACCAAGTCTGGGTTCTAGTCGATTAGCCAATTGATGTAAATCTTATTGGATGAAAATGGGTATTAAAGAGAAAGATGGACATGTAAGGTCAAGTTAGAACCTATAAATAAAATCTAGTGGCTAAAGGATTTAGACAGTGTCAAGTAATTGACTATGATGAAACCTTATCTCCAGTTTCCATATTTAAATCCATAAGAATCATACTTTCCATAGCAGCTTACCATGACTATGAGATTTGGAAAATGGATATCAAAATAGAATTCCTTAATGAAAAACTTCTAGAATATGTCTATATGACACAACCAGAAGGGTTTGTGACACCAGAAGAATCCAAACAGGTTTACAAGTTGCAGAAATCCATTTATTGATTAAAGTAAGCATCCAGGTCATGGAACATTTGATTTCATGAATCCATAAATGGAATTTGGCTTCATTAAGAACGAATGTGAGCCATGTGTTTATAAGCAGTTTAATGGGAATACGGACATTATCCTAGTAGTATATATTGAAGAAATATTTCTTATTGGAAATGATGTACCAGTATTACAGTCAGTTAAGGATTGGTTGAACAAGTGTTTCTCCATGAAGGACTTGGGTGAAGCAGCCTACATTCTAGGGATCAAGATCATTCATGATAGATCCAAGAGGCTTCTTGGACTAAGCCAGGGTACATACATTTACCAGATAGTAAAGATATTTAGTATAGAAAAATCCAAGGGGGGATTGGTTCGAGTGTCACATGGCCTACATATTTATAAGAAAATGTGTCCTCAGACACAATAGGAGAAAGATAGAATGAGTAAGATCCCAAACGCTTCATCTATAGGATCCATCATGTATGTAATGTTATGTACCAGTGTTGATGTTTTCTATGCACTGATCATGGTAGGAAGATATCAAGAAGATCTAGAATAAGAGTATTGGATTGTTGTTAAGACTATCCTTAAGTATCTGAGAAGAACTAAGGATATGTTCCTAGTGTATGGAGGAGACGAGGAGATTTTCATCAGAGAGTCTGTTGATGCTGGTTTTCAAACAGATCAAAATGATTTGGAGTCATAATCTGGATATATTTTTTGTCTCAATGGAGGAGCTGTGAGCTGGAAGAGTTCAAAAAAACCAGTTGTCACTGATTCTACAGCAGAGTCCGAATATATAGCAGCTTCTGATGTATCCAAGGAATCTATTTGGATTCAAAACATTTTCCAAGAGATTAATGTGGTGCCTAATATTAATGATCCTATCACATTGTATTGTGATAATAATACAGTGGTGGATCTTACAAAAGAACCAAGGTCACATCAACGAACAAAGAACATACTCAGAAAGTATCACCTTTTGAGGTATTTCTATCAAAGGGTTGAAGTTTTAGTGAGTAGAGTGTTCACAGAAGAGAACATGGCAGACCCCATGACTAAAGTCATATCTCAACAGAAGCATGAATATCATATGAGAGATATTGGGTTAAAGGTTATTAAAAGTTGGCTATAGTCCAAGTGGGAGTCTGTTGGAGTTGGTGGCCTAGAACCAACTACTTTATACTTTATTCATTAATAAATACCTTATAACATCTTGATTGTTCTTCTGTGTGACAATGCATGTGATAATTTCCAAAGGATATCTGTTTCATTAAAGGTTCATAGCATATCCCTGCTATGATGAGAACCCAGAAGTGCCATAACATTGTTCTTGAATATACGTTATATGGTCAGATGATGTTATTTGAGGGACACAAATAATACAGGCCATTAGGGGTGAGGACTCATAAAACTTTGAGGCATCTTCTCATGGTATTCACCCTTGGTAATATCTAGGAGGATATTTTGAGAATGAGACCCGCCAGCATGAAATCCATATTTCATAGTGTCATTGGATGTCCCTCTCTACGGACGTGTTTATTGGTCCTTAGACTTTAAGATTATTATTAATGGGTATTAAAACTTGCGCACTTAGATGTATTGACGAAAATTGTGATGACACACTATTCGTAGTGAGGTAGGATATATTGGGTGCATCATGAGTAATACTGCATTAATAGATAATGCGATAAAGGATTTTTCCCTTCTATTCTATAACAAAAAATAGATATATCAAGCCCTTTGATGGAATTGATATATCCTAAATAAATCCATATCCATGGTAAGGAATGGGAGAGTTCAATTCTGGAAATTCAAATAAAGAATAATCAAGCACATGGGTTGATGGCACTAGCATGCAACCCTCTTGATTTGAGATATCAAGACAAAGGGATTACATTGAATAGTAAGTGTTCATATGCAGTGACACATCATTACAGTGCTAACTTATTTCTTTATGGATGCCTTGGCATGTTTCTAGATGCTAACCTTGGACTTTATGTAGGCTTCGCCTAATTCCACTAAGAAATAGGCCTAGAGGGTCACACACTAAGTGTTTCTAAGTATCTCGGTTAAATATTAATTTAACTAGTTGAATAAAGATTATTCTCGATTGTGGTTTAATACTTATTCAAGGATTTCTGATCGCATTTATTTCAACATTAGTTATTCAAGAGAATATATTATGGGAGAAATAATATATTTATTAGTAAGTAATGTAGTGATATTTATTTGAAAAATAAATATCCATTATTTAAGGTTTAATAAATGTGGTGGAGGAATAAAGAAAATGGAAAAAAAGTACACGTCGTGTATATTAATATACACGCTGTGTAATTTTTCTTGGGATTTGTGAGAAATAATATTATTTATTTAATTAAATAATATTAGGTGTAATTCACTGGGTTCATGTCAAGTAATAATAATAGTTAACTATTATTATTAGACATGGTCTCTTACTAAGAATTAAATGAAATGAATAAATTATTTTGGGTAATTAATTCATTTTATTATTATAAGTAATTAAAATACTAATTATATAATTCTCATTAGCCTATCCATTTTTTGTGGTTTTTCACAACGGTTCTAGAGAAATATCTCAAGAAAAGAGAGAATTATTTTCTTCCAAGAATGCTCTCAAGCTACGAGAGAGATCCTCCTCCACCAGATCAAGGAGAGCGCTTTGCAAGCAACTCTCAAGGAAATCTAAGGCAAGAATTGCAAGCAAAGGCTCTTCTGTGCTAGCACCCTAAGATCATGTAGAGACCCAAAGCTTGACGTACATGGAAATTACATTACTTTTGTGGAATACTTAATACATAACAAAAACAGACACACAAGGACCGTAATATTTTAGTGTCTTTGGAAACTCGGAATGTGATCTTCTAATCATGGTGAAAGATCTTCAACATATCCCATAAAGATCTTCGCCTTTTGTTTTTCTTACCTAAAACATTTCTTTAAATCCTGGGGAAAAAACATATAAAGGGTGAGCTCAAATGATTAGTAAGGGTAATCATGGATAAAATAAAACAAATCATATACATTTGAACTTAAAAACATGAACATAAAGTTTAAACATCAAAATCTTGGGCAATGACATAAAACATGGCAGTACATAAGGTATAGATCATAAAGAAACATTAATCATGATAAAATATCATGGGAATAAAACATGTGATTGTGGAAACCATTAATCACATGATATGATTTCTATAGTAGCCAAGGCATTGTTGCCAAGACCATCTTAGTGGACAAAGTCCCTTTCTTAATCGAGTTCACTCCTCGTTCCAGTCCTGTATTACTGAAGCGGATTAACTTACCATTCCAGCCATGTCTATATCATGAGATATAAATCTTTGCCCAATTCATTGGAGGGAGATATAGTTCCCACCCATCTCATAATGAAATCATTCTTACTTGTGTGCCACAAAATCATAAATCATACATCATAGCATAACCCATGTAATAGAATGGGATTCTTAAACATCATGCCATCATAACATAATCCATATATAAAAAAATGGATATCATTTCATCATAAGAAGAATCAAACCATGTAAATAATGGAGATATTATACTTGAAACATAAACATATTAAATAATGTCATTTTAGATGGAAAATAGTTTTGATAAAACACTTGAAATGAATTCTTGAGGAAAATATCCTTTCTTCTTAAAAATAATTTTATCTTCACAAAATGCCATGAAATTTTAAAAGAAAAGGGTTTTGTTAAAAATAATCTTGAAATCTTGTAGAGGAAGCTTCATGAAAATGAGGTGTTATGAAACCGTAAAAATCTGTTCACACTGTGTAAGTTAAAAATAACATTCTCCTCATACTTTTGTCGGAAAAGTCAAAAAGTACCTCGTAAAAGAAAGATTTATTACATGCCATGTAGTAAAAGTAAAAAATGGTTAAAAAGGACTTTAAACATATATGAAACCATTTTTAGGAAACATGTACATGGATGATAACAATAACCCCAGTAAATACTTACGAATAAACAATCTCGGATAAGAACGAGATTGGAATAGTTATCCCTTACCTTACGTCTGATATGCTTCGTACGTATCTGAACCTCCTGTATAATGATTTAAATAATTTCATTTACTTATTAAAGAATCATATTCATTTTTATGATATCATATATGGTTCACTTATGACTTTATATTACCCTTTCTTTTGTAAATTCCATGTTAAAGCAGCATTTTGGGTAAAATCAGTTCATTTATCGTACGTGTTTCGACTTGTTGTTCTTGATATTATTACTTATATAATGATTTAAATAATTACATAATGTAAAATATGATTTATATATAATATATATTCATAATTTACATATATATATGATAGATCGATAAATGGAATGAAATACACCGTTCATGGAGACGGTAGGTCGTAAGTACGCATGAACGCTGTTTTCGTTTCCTTATTGAATTGAATGGAATTAAGTAGATGACATACATATATATATATACATAAATCCAGTATTATTATTATGTCATATATTTTACTACTATTCATTATATATACTTTATAATCAATCATGAATGGTTAACATGGAGAATGAATCTCATCGCGTCGTGGAGACGGTAGTCCGTACGTACGCACGAGTGATGATATCATTCTCATGATCGTGGAATTGTATTGAAGTTTATGTATAATATTTCAAAATAAATATAACTTTACAATAATCATATATAGTTATTTAGTTACACCATTATAACCATCTAAGTAAGGTGGTGGTCGAAAACAGATTACACCACGGCGTGGAGACGGTATTCCATACGTACGCACGCGCGGTGATTTCATTTTCCATAGGATGGATAGAAGGTGAAATAAGGTTGTTTCATATTTATAATAACATATCAGTATATAAGTAATACTGATGTTATTACTTTATAATGATACAACTAAAGAAGAAGAAGTATAATAAGGAAGAAACTTGAGAGAATTGGAAGAAGAGATTACCTCTTCTTCGACGCACCTCCTTTAAGCCTTCTCTTAAGGAATTAGAGTTGGTCTTTTGAGAATATAAGAACCTCCATAATGTTTCTAGGGAAGTGTAGAAGAGGAACGGGCAGGGGTTTTCTGAGCTTCAAGGCTCAAAATGGTGTGAAGAGAAGTGGGAAGGGGTTCCCTTTTTATAAGGGAGGAGAGGGGCACCTTTGGAAATCTTAAAAATATTAATTTATAATAAATCTAACCCCACTTAAAAACCTCCAAAAATGACTCATATTTGATGATTAGATGAGATAGGTTTTTAATCTTATCAAACAATAAAATTTAGACATGTAGGTAATTTATTTTAAACATTATCAACTTGATTTATCCTTATTTAATCTATTAAATTTTATTTGTGGTAATAAGATTCTAAATTTTAAATTGTTATAAATAATTACTTATATGCTATGAATTATCCATAATTAGATAATTTATGACATTTTATACTATATAAATTTCAATTTATAATTTTTAAATATTTTTTTGATTTTTAAACAATTTAATAATATGTTATTTTTATAAAATAACAATAGTGTCAATTTTTACACTATTCATTTATTTGAATTTAAATTAAATCCACACTGAGGATATATTCAAACTAAAATATTTAATAGGTTCCTAACATATCATATAAATCTATAAAATTAGTGTAGAACATTAAATAGTTCATATAATATTTATTTTACTATTTGTAAAACCATTTATTTGATATTTCTCTTAATAAAATAATTACTACAACATTTTTGTATAATTATTAAATATACTTATTTGTTGCATAAAAATTAAAAATAAAATACTAGGATGAAGATAAATATTATATATTTCATAATAATACATTTAGTCGGATTTATCTTCTAAAACACCCAAATTTTAAAATTATATATTTATTAAATTATGAATGTGACAACTTTGACATCATATAAAATAAAATAATATAAGTGTCATAATCACTTTTATAAGACTCCAAACGGTCATATATTCGTTCATTATATGTTTATGGTGTATATATACACTAAAAATAAGTTTTGGTCAGGTTTTTGATCCCTTTAATATGTATTACTATTTCAATAAAAACAATATTATTGATTTTTTTACTAAATAAATAATTTCTGCATCATTAATGTATAAGCTAATAAGGTAATTAAATAACTCTTAAAAATTAAAAATAAATTTTAAAGATAAATTAAAAAATTTATCTTTCAAATGAGTATTTATAACAGAATTTATATTCTGTATAACCTTATATTAAAAATACTTTAATTATTAAAGTTTGAGTGAGACATATTTCACTTTCCTTTAAATAAAATAAACTAAAGGTCTTAGTCACCTCCAAGTGGGTTCTAATGGATTCCATTTCGACCCAAATATGACTTAGGACGAAATATAATCATCCAATTGTATTAAAACAAGTGTTATGGTGATTTTATAATATTATATTTACCCTTAATTACCCGATTTACCTTTTACTATGGTAAATAAAATTTACCGTAGTTACTATTCATAATGCCCAAAAATAAAAAGTAGTCTATTAATATAATTTGGACCCAATGATTCAAAATATTGAATCAATTTTTTCAAATTCAATACACAGAAGTTGCAGAAATTAAATTAAAATTAATCCTGTTTTCGAAAGAATACGGGTTTTTGTTTTAAACATTGCAAAAGATTGAATTGATTTAACCTATGAATTCAATGTAAAATAAAAGATAATGACATACATTATATTAAATGTTAAAAATATATTCTATTTATACTTTAAAACCATTCAATGTTATAATTTAACCACATAAATTATTACGATGAAAAAAGTTGTTTTTAATTAAAATATAGCATGTTTTTACTATTCATTAAAATATGAAAGTTATCAGAATAATATGAAAAATTTATCCAAGGTAAAATTTTATATCTTGATTCCAAAGAATAATTTTATTTTGTAAAATTGAACTTATAAACATGTCAAAAACTAGATTTAATGTTGGTACGCCATCAAAAGGTGGAAAAACTATATTTTTTTTGAAAAATACTTATTTTACCCGAAAAAATTATTTTATTCTCATACCATGTTCTAGAAAATGAGTAAGATGAATAATAATTTTATAAAATTCAAAATGTATTTAATACTATTCATAATGGCTAGTTCGTGATAATATTATAACCATATATTGTTGTTTAGTGAAACTCGGTATTGCGTACAACACACGCTATCGAGGAAGGTCACGATTGCATGTAATGCAAGCCAGGTCAGGGTTGCCTGTAGTGAAATATCCATTTGGTGTTGCGTATAACATAATTCAAAACTTATTTCATTTATACATTAAACAAAATCTATACTTAATGTTGCGTAGAATAATTTCCACAAAACGGACTTGAAATTGTGTGTAACACGAGCCAAGAATAGTGTTCCATATACTACAAGCTAATACGGTGTTGCGTATAGTACAAGCTAATCTTGGTGTAGTGTATAATAGAAGACATCAAAATAATATATCTCATAAAATCTCGGGGTGTTACATTCTACCCCCCTTAAAATTAATTTCGCCCTTCAAATTCGTCGGGGTTATAAATAGTTTACTACTAGAAAGTTTTTATATAAACCCACATTGTAAAAAGGAATACTAAAACTTCATTTTAAAAAGGGAAGTTAGAATCATAACAGTCACCCAAAGTAACTCAGCATTGGGTTTCCACATAGGACAACATAGGTGAAAATATGGATATGGAAGAGATATCTAACCATCAAGTTCTGATGGAGAGTGGTAGAGAACATGGCTATGAAAAATCCATCAATCACAAAGCCATAAATTTTTGATGATTTAAGGTACCATCTAATTCATTGGATATGAGGACATTAGGACAACATTTTTGGTTTTAAATATCATTTCCCTAATGTTAAAAATTTTTAATTAGAAGAAATACTTACTTGATTTTGGTACAATCTCACTTTTGTTCGTGCCTTGAACAATTTACACTTCATATCTTAAAAAATGAAGTTGAATTTGTTATTCGTGAAGTGTTAGCAGATCATGTGATAGAATGATGGGTCATTCCATCTGTTTCAAGCAAAATTTATCAAATATATATAAGTCCATCTATGGTGAGGTTAATCTTATACGATTCCAAAAATGAACTTATACTTCATCTATCATACCGCTTAATAAAATAAAACTAGTTTCTACTAACCAGGGACTTCCTGTAGGCCAGTGGTAGGCGATAAAGGCCTGTAGCACTTCAGTTGTGGGTCTGATTCCCGTATCTTTGTCTAACGCGACGGGTTGTCGCCCATCCTGCAGGTTGTCCTTTTTCTAAAATTAAATCATTATGACATTCCATTAATAATATCTAAAAAAGTTCTAGCCTTAAACAATACTAACTTGTGTCCAACATAATACATTCCAATCTTTAGGCTTATCCAAAATACATATGTCCAATCTCATGGTATAAAGAAAACAATTACTTGAATGGTCACATAACAAGCACGTGAATACCATCATTTATCCCCCATATATCATACGATATATCTTGTTGGTCACATTACAAACATGTGAATACCTTAATCTTGTATTCTCGGGAAAAATGAATACCCATTGAACCTTACTGAAAACATGAATACTGTCAAAAGTTAACTCTTTCCACATACCAAAATCCCAAAATTTCGATATACTCAAACCATGGTATCACTTTGTCCTTATATCAGTCATGAGCTCATGAATACTATCAAACATATTATTTTCTCCTTATCCATTCATTATGCACATATCATCTACTTTACAAAAATATTTCAGTCACTTTTCATGGTTACCAGTACCATATTCTTATTGAAAACCACAATTGACCAATACATAGATATTCCAATATACCATAAAAGTACCTCAACAACATTATTATTTAATACCAATACATAAACACTTCAATCCATCCTCTTCAATGATTTTCATGGAATAAGTCCATCCTTGATTTAGAAGTAACCTCTTAGGTCAGGGCATTGAGTTGGATAATTCCCATGTTCTCCATAGATAAGAAATTGAACTCCATAACAGTCGGTCACTCTATGACCCTTCTCTCCACACAGATAACATCTTCCCCTCTATTTGATGTATTCAGCAAGGTTCTTCTTCCCTTATTTAGAAATCTCAATCTTCCTTTCTTTATACTCCTCAACGTGCGAACATGCATAAAAGTATATCTTCCTCTTATTTGATGAATTAGGAATACCACTAAATTTTACCTTGTTAATCATATATCACGATGACTGATTCGGTATAATCAAAATATCTTTCTCTCTAGGAATTATGCAATTTCGTTTCTCATAGTCACCAATTTGTCCATTGGATTCAATGTTAACTGAATTCCTTCTGGTTCCCTCCATTGACTAAAACACAAAAAGAATTTTGTGAGAGGCAAAAATCATACAAGGAAAATAACATAATCAAGGGGGAGTACCTTTGACATCTAACATCTTAGGTTTAATTCTAATATCGTTACCATAATTCTAGGATTATAACCTATACTTATACTTAACCTTAGGGACATCCCTAGACATACCTTAGAAATATCTCTAGGGATCTCACTAAATTTTTTGCATCCTAGTTTCCAAAGGTCGACCAAACCTTTCCTCTGATACCAACTGTAGAGACCCAAAGCTTGACATACATGGACATTACATTACTTTTTCAGAATACTTAATACATAACAAAAACAGACACACAAGGACCGTAATAGTTTAGTATCTTTGGAAACTCGGAACGTGATCTTCTAATCGTGGTGAAAGATCTTAAAAATCTCCCATAAAGATCTTCCCCTTTTGGTTTTCTTACCTAAAACCCTTCATTAAATCCTGGGGAAAAGAAAACATATAAAGGGTGACCTCAAATTCTCAGTAAGGTTAAGCATGGATAAAATAAAACAAATCATATACATTTGAACTTAAAAACATGAACATAAATTTTAAACATCAAAATCTTGGGCAATGACATAAAACATGGCAATACATAAGGCATAGATCATAAAGAAACATTAATCATGATAAAATAGCATGGGAATAAAACATGTGATTGTGGCAACCATTAAGCACATGATATGATTTCCATAGTATCCAAGACATTGCTGCCAAGACCATCTTAGTGGACAAAGTCCCTTTCTGAATCGAGTTCACTCCTCGTTCCAGTCCTGTATTACTGAAGCGGATTAACTTACCATTCCATCCATGTCTATCTCATGAGATATAAATCTTTACCCAATTCATTGGAGGGATATATAGGTCCCACCCATCTCATAATTAAATCATTCTTACTTGTGTGCCACAAAATCATAAATCATACATCATAGCATAACCCATGTAATAGAATGGGATTCTTAAACATCATGCCATCATAACATAATCCATATATAAAAAAATGGATATAATTTCATCATAAGAAGAATCAAACCATGTAAATAATGGATACATTATACTTGAAACATAAACATATTAAATAATGTCATTTTAGATGGAAAATAGTTTTGATAAAACACTTGAAATGAATTCTTGAGGAAAATATCCTTTCTTCTTAAAAATAATTTTCTTTTCACAAAATTCCATGAAATTTTAAAAGAAAAGGTTTTTTTTGAAAATAATCTTGAAATCTTGTAGAGTAAGCTTCATGAAAATGAGGTGTTATGAAACCGTAAAAATCCGTTCATGCTGTATAAGTTAAAAATAACATTCTCTTCGTACTTTTGTCGGAAAAGTCAAAAAGTATCTTGTAAAAAAAGATTCCTTACATACCATGTAGTAAAAGTAAAAAATGGTTAAAAAGGACTTTAAACATACATGAAACCATTTTTAGGAAACATGGACATGGATGATAACAATAACCCCAGTAAATACTTACGAATAAACAATCTCGGATAAGAACGAGATTGGAATAGTTATCCCTTACCTTATGTCTGATATGCTTCATACGTATCCGAACCTCCTGTATAATGATTTAAATAATGTCATTGACTTATTACAGAATCATATTAATTTTTATGATATCATATATGGTTCACTTAGGACTTTATATTACCCGTTCTTTTGTAAATTCCATGTTAAAGAAGCATTTTGGGTAAAATCGTTTTATTTATCGTACGTGTTTCGACTTGTTGTTCTTGATATTATTACTTATATACTGATTTACATAATTCCAGAATGTAAAACATGATTTATATATAATATATATTCATCATATACATATATATATGATATATCTATAAATGTAATTAAATACACCATTCATGGAGACGGTAGGTCGTACGTACGCATGAACGCTGTTTTCGTTTCCTTATTGAATTGAATGGAATTAAGTAGATGACATACATATATATATATATATATATATATAAATCTAGTATCATTATTATGTCATATATTTCATTATTATTCATTATATATACTTTATAATCATTCATGAATGGTTAACATGGAGAATGAATCTCATCGCGTCGTGGAGACGGTAGTCCGTACGTACGCACGAGCGATGATATCATTATCATGATCGTGGAATTGTATTGAAGTATATGTATAATATTTCAGAATCAATATAAATTTACAATAATCGTATATAGTTATTTACTTACACCATTATACCCATCCAAGTAAGGTGGTGGTCGAAAACAAATTACACCATGGCGTGGAGACGGTATTTCGTACGTACGCACGCGCGGTGATTTCATTTTCCGTTGGATGGATAGAAGGTTAAATAAGGTTGTTTCATATTTATAATAACATATCATTATATAAGTAATACTTATGTTATTACTTGATAATTATACAACTAAATAATAATAAGTAGAAGAAGGAAGAAACTTGAGAGAATTGGAAGAAGAGATTACCTCTTCTTCGACGCACCTCCTTTAAGCCTTCTCTTAAGGAAGTAGAGTTGGTCTTTTGAGAAGACCAAAACCTCCAGAATGTTTCTAGGGAAGTGGAGAAGAGGAATTGGCAGGGTTTTTCTGAGATTAAAGGCTCAAAAGGGTGTGAAGAGAAGTGGGAAGGGGTTCCCTTTTTATAAGGGAGGAGAGGGGCACCTTTGGAAATATTAAAAATATTAATTTATAATAAATCTAACCCCACTTAAAAACTTCCAAAAATGACTCATATTCGAAGATTATATGAGATAGGGTTGTAATATTATCAACCAATAAAATTTATACATGTAAGGAATTTATTTTAAACATTATCAACTTGATTTATCCTTATTTAATCTATTAAATTTTATTTGTGGTAATAAGATTCTAAATTTTAAATTGTTATAAATAATTACTTATGTGCTGTTAATTATCCATAATTAGATAATTTATGAAACTTTATACTATATAAATTTCAATTTATAATTTTTAAATATTTTTGTGATTTTTAAACAATTTAATAATATGTTATTTTTATAAAATAACAATAGTGTCAATTTTGACACTATTCGTTTATTCTAATTTAAATTAAATCCACATAGAAGATATATTCAAAATAAAATATTTAATAGGTTAATAACATGTCATAGTAATCTATAAAATTAGTGTAGCACATTAAATAGTTCATATAATATTTATTTTACTATTTGTAAAACCATTTATTTGATATTTCTCTTAATAAAATAATTACTACAACATTTTTGTATAATTATTAAATATACTTATTTGTTGCATAAAAATTAAAAATAAAATACTAGGATGAAGATAAATCTTATATATTTGATAATAATACATTTAGTTTGATTTATCTTCTAAAAAACCCAAAGTTTAAAATGTTATATTTATTAAATTATGAAGGTGACAACTTTGACATCATATAAAATAAAATAATATAAGTGTCATAATCACTTTTATAAGACTCCAAACGATCATATATTCGGTCATCGGATGATTATGGTGTATATATAAACTAAAAATAAGTTTTTTTAAGGTTTTTGAGCCCTTTAATATGTATTACTATTTCAATAAAAACAATATTATTGATTTTTTTACTAAATAAATATTTTCTGCATCATTAATGTATAAGATAAAAAGGTAATTAAATAACTCTTAAAAATTAAAAATAAATTTAAATGATAAATAAAAACATTTTAGATTTAAAATGAGTATTTAAAACCGAATTTATATTCTGTATAACCTTATATTAAAAATACTTTAATTATTAAAGTTTGAGTGAGACATATTTCACTTTCCTTTAAATAAAATAAACTAAAGGTCTTAATCACATCCAAGTGAGTTCTAATGGATTCCATTTAGACCCAAATATGACTTAGGACGCAATATAATCATCCAATTGTATTAAGACAAGTGTTAGGGTAATTTTATAATATTATATTTACCCTTAATTACCCGATTTACCTTTTACTATGGTAAATAAAATTTACCATAGTTACTATTCATAATGCCCAAAAATAAAAAGTAGTCTATTAATATAATTTGGACCTAATGATTCCAAATATGGAATCCATTTTTCCAAATTCAATACACAGAAGTTGCATAAATTAAATTAAAATTAATCTCGTTGTCGAAAGAAAACAGGTTTTTGTTTAAAACATTGCAAAAGATTGAATTGATTTAACCTATGAATTAAATGTAAAATAAAAGCTAATGAAATACATTATATTAAATGGTAAAAATATATTCTCTTTATACTTTAAAACCATTAAATATTATAATTTAACCACATAAATTTTTACGATGAAAAAAGTTGTTTTTAATTAAAATATAGCGTGTTTTTACTATTCATTAAAATATGAAAGTTATCAGAATAATATAAAAAATTTATCCATGGTAAAATTTTATATCCTGATTCCAAATAATAATTTTATTTTGTAAAATTTAACTTATAAACATTTAAAAAACTAGATTTAATGTGGGTGCGCCATTAAAAGGCGGCAAAACTATATTTTTTTAAAAAATACTTATTTTACCCGAAAAATTTATTTTATTCTCATACCATGTTCTATAAAATGATTAAGATGGATAATAATGTTATAAAATTCAAAATGTAGTCAATACTATTCATAACGGCTAGTTTGTGATAATATTATAACCATATATCGTTGTTTAGTGAAACCCGGTATTGCATACAACACGCGCTATCGAGGAAGGTCGTGATTGCGTGTAATGCAAGTCAGGCCAGGGTTGCCTATAGTGAAATCTCCCTTTGGTGTTGCGTATAACATAATTCAAAACTTATTTCATTTATACATTAAAAAAATCTATACTTAATGTTGCGTAGAATAATTTCCACAAAACGAACTTGAAATTGTGTGTAACACGAGCCAAGAATAGTGTTGCGTATACTGCAAGCTAATACGGTGTTGCGTATAGTACAAGATAATATTGGTGTAGTGTATAATATAAGACATCAAAATAATATATCTCATAAAATATTGGGGTGTTACAGATCCCTTCGACGATATCCATAGATACGTGGAGCACTTGTGGATCACCACTAGAGGAATTCTACACTTGGATTCTATGACGCAATGATGGATCACATCATATCGTGATCGGAAACATCAACGTAGAGAAAATTACATCAAGGTAATTCTTGTATTTTAATTAAATTAATTAAAACCAACATATGATGATCCTCTCTATGGTTCTGGGACTCCCTTCCATTCTTTCATTAATCATTCTATTCTGAAGATCTAGCATTTTATTATCATGAAAGATCTCATATTGATCATTGTTAATGAAAAAAATTAAATTTGGTAAAAACCACAAATGCACTTTCATTGTACTCGGAACCTACAGAGAGGAGTGAATAGAAGAGGAGAGTGTGGGTGGTTTTTATAGTGGAGGGGAGGAGTGTTTTCTTAATATTTTATTCATTAGTGTATTATTTCTCCATAAGACAAGAAATATTGGTTATTCTATGACAAAAAAATAGTAATAAGTGTATGTGATTTCGAATCAATGGCCATTTACATCATCCATGACTCAAGCATGATGTAGAAATTCCAATTTTAGCACTTATCGTAAATTACAATATTTTACTATTCACCAAAAATTCAAGTAATTTAGAAAAATCCCAAAAATTCACCCCAACCATTTTTCAACATGTATAATCCATAAATTAAATCCATTTTTTAAAAATAATTTTCTAAATATGATTAATTTAATCTTTAATTAAAATCATAATTTACTTGAAAAAAATAGATTTTAAAACTGTAACTAATTTTATAACACTTTAAAAAATTAAATAAGGTCTTATAAAATTATATTAAAACCCGAAGATATAAAATTGTTAATTTATGAAAATATTTTAGGAAAATACATTTTTTTTAAATTAAATAATTAACTATAATTAATTATTTATGACTTACAAAACTACCAATACTTTTACTATGGTAATATTATCACTTATAAGATTCCTAAATTTTATTTATACATTAATGGGTGAGGTTACTATTATTTTTGATGATTTAATATTCATAAGGTTCATATTACTATTCATAAGGGTAAAATTATTATTCATAATGGTCGGTTTCTATTCACCAAAAATTAAGTTTGTCTTATCAGACTCCAAACATCTTACTGATCGCAACTGTGTATGTCAAATTTTTGAAATTCAAATCACAGAAGTGAAAATATTATGTTTAAAGGTATCATAGTACTTAGTAGTTCATTGCATTGTGATTTAATGTGATTATATAACATAATTATAAGAAGGAAATTTCCATTGATAAAACATTGGTTCGTTACATTCTTCCCCCTTATGAAATTCCACCCTTGAAATTTTGTTTTTCATTCTAAGACATAAATAGGTGTGGGTATTTTTCCTTTATTGCCTCCTCTAGTTCTCATTTTTCCTCTTCATACTTATGGTTCCTCCCTAGTACTTTGACCAGGTGAGTAGTCTTGTTACGTATAAATTTATCTCTATGATCTAAGATCTTCATTGGATGCTCCTCGTAAGAAAGATCATTCTCTAACTGTACCACCTCTGAAGAGAGTATATGTAAAGGATCTGGTATGTACTTCCTTAATAGGGATACATGGAAGACATCATGTACTTTAGACATGGTAGGTGGAAGTTCCATTCAATATGTTACAGCTTTAACACTATCATGAATCTAGAAGGGGATGATGTACCTGGTAATTATCTTTCCTTTCATCCCAAACCTCATGACCTTATTCCATGGAGATATGCAGAGGAATACTATGTCTCCAACTTTGAACTCAAGGTCTCATTGATGATTTTCTATATAACTCTTATATCGACTTTGGGTTGCCTTGATGTGTTGTTGAATGGTTTTCACCTTCTCCATCATTTCTTTGACCATTTCAGGTCCTAGCATCTTACACTCACCAACTTTATCCCAACATGCCGGTGTTCTACACCTTTTCCTATAAAGGGATTCATATGGTTATATTCAGATGCTAGAGTGAAAACTTTTATTGTAGGAGAATTCAACCAGTGGAGGATGTTGGTCCCACCATCCTTTGAAGTTCATAGAACATGCTCTCAACATGTATTCCAGTGTCTAAATAGTTCTCTCATATTGGACATCAGTTTGAGGATGATAAGCCATACTGAAGTTTAGTTCAGTTCATAGAGCATGTTAGAGACTTTTCCAAAACTTTGAGGTGAATGTCGTATCTCTATCAGATACAATAGATAGTGGTACTTAATGCATCCTTACCACATATTTGATATATATCTGTGAAATTTGATCTAATGAGAAGTCCTCTTGAATTGCGATAAAGTGATTTGTCTTTGTAAGATGATCCACAATGACCCATATAGCTTTGTTTCATTTGGATGTCCTTGGAAGTGCAATGACAAAGTCCATAGTGATGTTCTCCCAATTCCATGTTGGTATGGGTAGTGGTTACATCATCCCCTTAGACTTATGTCTTTCAGCCTTCACTTGTTGACATTCCTGGCACTTTGATGTATACTCAGCAATCTCCTTCTTCATATTTTCCCACCAAAAGTTCTCTCAGAGATCTTGATACATCTTTGTGCTCCCTGGGTGAATAGAGAAGGTTGATCTATGTGCGTTATTCAAAATCTACTTCTTTATCAATGGATTATATAGTACACATAATCATGACCCAAATCTTACAACTCCTTCCTCATAAATCTTAAACTCATAGGATTTCCCATTTTTAATGGTTTCCACCCTTTTCTGAATTTCCACATCTTTTCTTTGAGCATCCTTTATTTTCTCTATGAGGGATGGTTGAGAAATCATTTTAGAAAGGATTGATGATGTTCCTCCTTTAATGATTCTCATGTTCATCCTTTGAAAATCTAAGAAGATTGGATCCTTTTCAATTCTCATCATTGATAAAGATACAAGATTCTTTTTACTTAGAGCATATGCCACCTTATTTTCCTTACCGGGATGGTAGTGCATTGAGAATTCATAATCCTTGATGATATCTAACCATCTTCTTCAGTACATATTAATCTCTTTTTGTGTGAATATATATTTTAGACTCTTGTGATCATTATATATCTCATACTTCTACCCATAAAGATAATGACACCAGATTTTCAATGTAAAGATCACAACTGCCAACTCCAGATCATGAGTAGGATAGTTTTTCTCATGGATTTTCAGCTGCCTTGAGGTGTAGGCTATCACTTTATCATTTTTCTTCATCACCTAGCCTAATCCCTTCTTTGAATAATCATTTTACACCACAAATATTTCTCTACTAGTTGAGAGTGTGATTATTGGCGCAGTGATAAGCCTCTTTTTTAACTCCTTAAAGCATTATTCACATTCTTGAGTCTAGAAAAACATCACTCCCTTTCATGTCATCTTGGTCATTGGGTTTGAAAATTGTGAGAAGTTTATCACAAATCATCGATAATACCTAGATAGACCCAGAAATATGTGGATCTCCATTACAGATGTTGGCATGGGCCACTCTTTAATTGCCTTTGTCTTGGAAGGGTCTATAGATATCCCATTGCTGGTGATAAAATGCCACAAGAATGATACTTCCTCTATCCAGAACTCACATTTACTGTACTTTCCATATAGTTTCTCCCTTCACAAAGTATTTAGCATAGTATTCAAATCCTCCTCACGTTCCTCCTTGCTCTTGGAGTATATCTAAATATCATCGATAAATACTACCACAAATTTATTGAGGTAATATCTAAAGACTCTATTCATTAAATCCATGAAAATTTATGGATCATTATTGAGTCTGAAGGGCATCTCTATGAACTCATAGTGTCTATGCCTCATTTCAAAGGTAGTCTTGGGAATATCTTCCTTCCTTGCCTTCAATTGGTGATATCCCGACCAAAGGTCCACCTTAGAGAAATAACTAGCCCCATGAAGCTGATCAAACAATTCATCTATCTAAGTTAAGGGATACTTGTTCTTTATCATGATTTTATTGAACTCACGATAATCAATGCATAGGCGCATTGATCTATCCTTCTTCTTGATGAAGAGGACTGGTTCACCCCATGGTGAAGTACTCGGGCATATAAAACCCTTCTCTAGATTCTCCTATAACTTCTTCTTCATCTCTTCTAGATCTACGTTGGACATTATATAAGGTGTCTTTGATATAGATATGGATCTAGGAATATGTTAAATTGATAAATAAACCTCTCGATTAGGAGGAATACCAGACAACTCTTCAGGGAATACATCAATGTAATCCCTCACGATGGGAATATCTTTGAGAAGTATCATATCCTTTGTATCAATCATTTAAGCTAGAAATTCTTTCTCATAAAGAAATAATATCCACACTTGAGAAAATTAGTATAAAGGATATTCATATTCCTCCTTACAATTGTAAATAATTGAAGGATTCTTCAGGATGTGAAGAGTGATCTCCCTTTCCCGACGGTTGATGTTGGCTTTGTATAAAGATAGTCAATCCATGCCCAAGATAACATTGAACTCCATTAAAGGAAGTATGACAAGATTTTCTGGGAGGTTCAATCCAAAAAAATTTACTAGGGAGAATTTATAAATCTTGGACATAATAATTTCCCTATTCGATGTTCTTACAGATAACTTATCCTCCAAATTTTGAGGTGGTGTTTTAATGGTTCTACTAAACTTGAAAGATATGAAAGAATGTGTAGAACCAGAATCAAATAGTATGTTCACTATTATTGAATGAATAACTAGTTTACATTTCACCACATCATTTTTCGAATCCACCTCAGTAGTAGTGATAGCATAATCCCTTCCTTGTTACCTTGGAGGTTGTTGTTGATTTCCTCCGACAACCCTTGGCTTAGGGAAATTGTTCGTATAATACCCATGCTCTTTGCAGTTGTAACATTGTACCACTAGATGAGATTTTATCTAAACCTTCCTTTCTTCTTACACATTAATGGGATTCTTCATATCCTTTCAGTAGTTCTTTTTTAGATGTCCCATATTTCCATATTTGAAGCAATTTCTAGTTCCCTTTAGATAGTTCCCAGAATGCTTCTTCTCGCAATTTTGGCACGTGGGATGTTTGATCTTCTTTCCATCATGGGATTTATTTTCTGAACCACCCATATTAGACTCTATCTTACTCTTTTTTTTTTACCAGGCCCATGATCCCACTAGGAATCTTCGATCTTTATTTCAACCTTGAGGGCACAATGGAAAATCTCCTCATAACTATCAAAGTCCCTAATCGCCAACTCTTTTCATAAACTTGGATTTAGTCTACTAAATAATTGATCCACCTTGCTTTCTATGTTCATGAAAAAGCCAGAGGCATATCTTTCAATCCTTGTAAAGTTTTCTTCATACTCCCTGATGGGCTCAGCTTCCTTTTTCTTGAGTCTGTGGAAATATATTTCTATATTGAGGTGGAGTGTTCAGGGAAAATATATATTAAAAACATTTTCTTGAATTCCTCCCAATCTATGGAATCAATGTCATCTTGGGACTTTGTATTCTTGATCAGTGTCCACCACTGATCAACTTCTCCATCAAAATTATAGACCACCAGTACATCTTTCTCTTCTTATGAGCACTCGAGGATAGAGAATATCTTTTCAATGAATTTAATCCGCTATTCTGTGAGGAGGGGATTGGAAGATCCACTAAACATGGGAGGCCTTTATTGCAATAATGATTTAGTGGAAACTTGCTCTTTCGTTGTGGAGGAGAGAGTTCTATGTGATTCAAGTTATTATTCATAACTTGAGCTAGCTTAGCAAATACTGTCATGAAGTTTTGATCACCCATTCCCATAATATTTGGCATATAATTAAGGAAATATTCACATTACCTATCACATTGATTGTTGGAACATGTTCTTATATTTCCCTCCATTAACTAAGAAAAAGAACGTACAATTAGAGGGATTGAATACTTAGCTATTAAGAATAAAAAGGAAACTTTGAACATAAAAGGATAAACTTGTAAAGAAGAAGTATATCCTAACTTGTGATTCCTTATGTTTAAATATAGGTTATCCTTGATCTATTTATTAACTTATACTCTTATGGGGTCTTTTTTTATTCCCTTAATAATGGTTTGTCCCAAGAACATGAATTTACCAAATCATATCCCCTGGGAGTGTCAAACCAAGAGTGCATCAAGGCCCGTTATTATGCACTAGTTCCTGTTCGAGTATAGCTCAAAGCATTGTTTTTGGGTTTTACCCCAAGATACATATGTGTCAAAGCCACCTCTACCTGTTTTTATTCGTACAGGGGTGTATTTTATTGATAAACCACTTACTTTATACTTACCAAAATTTAGGTATGTTTTCTTATACTTAGTCTCATCCTTAAGGTTTTTACTAAAGTTCACTATTCATAATCTCTAAAAATAACTAGACCATCCTCTGATACCAAATATAGCAACCCTATCCTTTTACACATATCATTACATGATTTTAAGCATAATAAAACATAATATTACAAGCCAAGGATCATGAAGTCTAGTGTCTTGGAAGACTAGGTACATAAAACTGAAAACATGGGACTAAATAAAACATTTATTTATTTAATCTTCATAAAGAGCTCCTAACTTCCATTGTTCCCATACATCTTCATAGGGTAACCTCGGGGTAACATGAACAAAGGGATGATATAAAATCCCAATAAGGGAAAAAGAATTGTAATAAATCTTTAGCACATGGGTTAGAAGGCATGGAATTATGATATAAAAGGAATGGAATATTTGAAATCATAACATATAAACATGGGGTCATATAAACATGGAGTCATAATTTTTAGGTCCAAAAGGTCAAATACCCTGAGAGGGGGGTGAATCAGGGTATGAAAGATTAATACTTTTCCCCTTAATATCTTGTTTTGTTGTTAAAAAAACTCAATTCTCTCTTCCTCCCGTATAAATATATGAATATATATGAAATCATGCATAGAACACAGTGATTTCTACTTGGTTCTCCCTCACTAGATCTTCTATGCCCAGGCTCACTGCCTTTAAAATATTTATGGTCTGCCCACTACATTCCCAAGGGTCACTCCTGATGCTTCTTTATCTGGATCACTACTGGTGGAAAGGGTCATTATCTTCCTCTTCCTTCACTCACTTATCTTGGAAAGGAATCCACACATAGTTTATCAACTTGTAGGTCAAACAAAGTTTATGGACATGTAGGTCCCTTCATTTTCATGAATTGTTTCATCCTCAACTATAGGTAGATGCTCAATTGAAGTTCCTTTTTCACCCGTAGATGAATTCCACCTTCCCAAGTACTACTAGGCACTGTAAAATACTTTCGCAAACTGATTTGAAGCTTTTTCAAGCTTCCTTGTCCAGATTGCAAACCACCCTCCTCTCCTGCATACTGAGTACCAAGTTTGGTATGCAGAACACCTCCTCCGCATAATATTTTCACCACTACGAACCGCCCTGTGTCCACAGACTGTCGTCGCTAACTGCCCATGTACCACTAACCTCATTATGCCTCTGCAAAATGCCTTCTATTCGCGAACTATTATCAGTTCAAAAATTGTATTCACTTTTGCGTACCGGAGCTCCCCCTCTACGTACCACTTGCAGAATTATCTCTCTCATGTACTGAAGATTCCTCCTTTGCATACCAAGTCTTCTTTTTCGGGTTAAGAATTCTCACAAACTCCTTCCGCAGAATTTCTTCCACGCAAACCACTTCAGCTTTCGCAGAATTCTTCCTCGTGAACCACCTTCAGACTTTGCTGAAATCCCAGACCAAAAATATGTTCCCTAATTATATTTGATCTCAACCGTAATCAGTGTTATTATAGATTCTTATATAGGAAAATATACTCACAAAATCTTCTAATCTAAGATTTAACAAACCTTCAATCCAGCCTTCATCGTATATCGATCCTTCTGCCACTGCGAACCACAAGCCACCCACGAACCATTTTTTCTATTTGGTATGTGTACTGTCATTTTTCTTATGCGGTCGATCTCCTCCACTGACATCAAGCCATCCACATATCGTACCACCTTCCACTGCAAACCGTTTTTAGTTTCGTGAACCGCTCCGGCATACCATTCTCGTTGCTCCGTGTACCGTTCCCAGAACATGGTATGTGGCCCGTGAATTATGGTAAGACGTTCTCATCATTTCCCAATTTTATTCAAAGTTCTTCATACTGTTTATTCCTATAAATAAATTCTTCCTTTTCCAATATCAAACTCTCAATTTTGTGGTCCAAAAATTTGGAAAACACTAGGAAACTGCGCCACCGTAAAAACATGTCTTCAGCAAACACCAACCATTCTCATTCGAGATCATTTGAATTTGTCAATAAACACAATCACACCTAAAAAATTCTGAGGGGACACCTTGAGAGATTTTTTCACAACAATATCCCCCTTTGGGTTTGTTGAAAACTCTTCTTATATCAATTCTTTTCATTTTTATATCTCATTGTAGCTCCTTCCATCTTCAACCATCATTCGCTTCATGCATTTAAAATAGAGATCAAGGATTTACTCAACACATACTCTAAGCCCACATGAGTCATGTTCAGCTTGAGAAACAAGAGTATAATGAAAATTTCATTAATGAATCACTTAATTTCTAATCACAAATTGTTGATACCATACTGATACACTGATACCAATGAACTTCTTTCATCACAAACCTCAGCCATCATGATATCTAATCATTGATTGATCACTTCTAGCATCATCATATTTAATACTCCCCCTAAGTTATATCTCATACAAAATCTTTATCTCAGCTTCAACTCCCCCTATCTTACTGATCCACTTAACAGATTCTCCCTATGTCTTTTCTCCCCTAAGAATAGTCATACTTTCTCCCCCTTTGTCAACGAACCCATAGGACACTTCAAGATTGTCTATAAGAGGGTAAAGAACACATATCAGCACATTAGGGAAAGACACGTCACCCCTCAGGGAGAGGGGGTCCCACATACACACTTTTTAAAGTGTGGGGATTCGACTGGACTCCCAGAGCCAGTTGATGCCTTTCAAACGCTTCTTTGGGTAGGGCCTTTGTCATAATTTCAACAACCTGTTGTTCTGTAGGCACATACTCCAATATCACAAGCCCTTTCTCCACCTTCTCCTTGATAAAATGATATTTTATTTCAATTTTATTTTTCCTTGATTGATGGACTAGATTTTTTCTAAGATTTATAGTACTTGAATTATCACAATGAATTCCAATTGTATATTTCACTTCAATTCCCATATCTTCAAGTTGTTGCTTCATCCATAATAGTTGCATGCAATCTTGAGTAGTCGCAATGTATTCATCTTCTGCAGTGCTCAATGAAATGAAATCTTGTTTCTTTCTTAACCAATAAATACACAATCCTCCAAGATAAAAGGCACCTCCAGATGTTGATATCCTATCTTCTGTTGATCCAGCCTAATCTGCATCTATATATCCCAATAACTATTGATGATATTTGTCATTATATATTAGGCCAAAATCCAATGTGCCCTTGATATACTAAATAATCCTTTTTACTGAAATCATGTGGCTCTCTTTGGGATTGGTTTGATATCTTTCTACTTGGTATGTGGAAAATACAATTTCAGGCCTTGTCGTGGTCAATTATAGAAAACTTATAATGAATTTCCTATATTTTGTGATGTTAAATGCCTTTCTATAATCATCTTTGGATAGTTTCATCCGAGGAGCAACTAGAGTCTTTATCTCCTTGGAATTATTCATTCCAAACCTTCTCAAAACCTCCTTAGCATATTTAGTTTGAGAAATAAAAGTGTCATTCCTTCCTTGTGTCACCTGTAATCCAAGGAACAGCCCACTAATCATCGACATTTTAAACTCTCTTTTAATGTATTTAGAAAAATTTCTACATTGTGCTTCATCTGCTCAACCAAATATTATGCCATCGATATAAATTATCACTATCATCCTTTTACTATTGTAATTTTTGAAATAAAAATTGTAATCAACTCCACCATGCTGAAAACTGATATTCTTTAGAAACTGATCAAGCCTTGAATACCATGCTCTTGGTGCTTACTTCAAACCTTATAAAGCCTTTTTTAGCCGATAGAATCTATTCTTATCTTCATGAATGAGAAAACCATTTGTATTCTCAATGTAAAATTCTTCTTCCAGAACTTCATTTAGAAATTTTGACTTGACATCCATCTAGAAAACCTTAAACTTTATTTTCACTTCTATGTCCAAGAATAATCTGATTGTCTCCAGCCTTGCAACAGGTGAAAATATCTCATCAACATCAATACCCTCTATCTGGGAGTACCCTTGGCACACCAATCATGCTTTGTTTTTAATAACAACACCATATCCATTCATTTTGTCACGAAAGACCCATTTTTTTTCTGATGACATTCTTGTTTGCTGGTCTCAAAACAATTTCCCATGTATAATTCTTCTCAATTTGTTCAAACTCTATATTCATTGTTTGAACCTAATTCTCATCTCCAACAGCTTTATCAAATCATTTAGGCTCCATTTGTGATAAATATGATGCTTGTTGTAGATACTTCATCCTCCTTGTTTGTACAGGTGTTGTTTGATCACCAATTATGTTCTAACTTTCAATTTCATCTATTCTCACTGGTCTCTAGGCAGACACTAATTTATTTTCATCATTTGAGTCTTCTTCTAAATCTACCTCTCGAGCTGGAGTATCTCCTGACCTACTCATCTCTTCATCACTATCCTCCTGAGTCTGATCATGTATTTTCTTAATATTTTACTCATTCTCCACTATGGTCACGTCATGACTTTCAACTATCTTCCTCAGCCTCTTGTTGAATCATTTATATGATTTTATTTTATTTTAGTAGCCAAGAAATATCCCTTCATCTCCATGGGATTTAAACTTCCTATGTTTATCCTTATTGAGAATAAAACATTTACTTTCAAATACTCAAAAGTACTTCAATTAAGGATTATTTCTATACCATAACTCGTATGGAGTCTTCTCCTCTTTATGAAAAAGTAATGATCTATTTGAAGTGTAGATTGTTGTCATCACTGCTTCTTTCCAAAATTTCTCTAGAAGATCTTTCTCACTGAACATTGTTATGTCCATGTTTTTGAAAATATAATTTCTTCTCTCAATTACTTCATTCTATTCTGGAGTTCTTACTACTGAAACTTGATGCCTTATCCCATGTTTCTCGAGATAATCCTCCACTTGGATATTTCTAAACTCTGTTTCATTATCTGATCGAATCGTCTGGATTTTCTGACCAAGCATCTTTTCACATTCCCATCAATATCTTGTAATACAACTGAACACTTTATATTTGTGAGTGATTATCAATACCCATGCCATTATGCTATAGTCATAAATGAAGATAACATAATATCTCCTCCCATAAATAGCCCTTGGTGAAATTGTCCCACACACATTAATATGTATCAACTCAAGAAATATTGTTGACATTTGCTCCTTTGTCTTATATGTCTTTAGAATGGTCTTCCCTTGTTGATAGGCATCACACATATGAGTATGATCACATGATAATCTAGGGTGATTTTGATCCACATAATATTTCACCAGATCTTTCAAGGACGCTTGGCTTATATGGCCAAGATTCTTATTCTATAACTTGTTTTCTCCATCCTTGGACAGAAAGCACATATCTTCTTCTCCACTGACGAGGTAGATATTCCCTTTTGTACTCTTTCCTTGCAGCACAAAAGCACCATCCTTTTCTTTGATGATACATAATTTCTTGGAAAAGCTTATGGAATGTCCTAAGTCACACAATTGACTAACACTAAGCAAGTTGTGACTAATCCCTTCAACAACCAAGACATCTACTTGTCTCATGTCTTTTCCTCTAAACTTGGCTTTTCCTGAACCAATAATTTTTAATCCCTCGTAATTTCCAAATCTTACAATATGTTCTTTATCATATTAAATTCCGGTCACTAGATCCTTATTTCCTGTCATATGGGAAGTGCACCCACTATCAATGATCCATATCCCAATGTGATTTGATGCCTTGAATGAAATTTCTGCAACCACTGCCTGCTCTGACCTTTTATTTTTGACCCAAGTAATTGACTTTATATCTGATATGGAATGATAATATTGATCTTTCTCAGTATATGACGATTCAACTTCATCCTGCAGAGCTGAAAATTGATTTTGAATTTTAATCTCTCTTGAAGATACATTTGGATGATTCTTATGAAAAAATTCAGTCTTCATTGGCACATTCCTATACATTGTTGATGTGCAATATCTTTCCATATTATCGAGTCCTTTACACCTGAAACAATGAACATAAAATAAAGACCTAGAATATTGAGCTCTGTACAACCACCTATGTTGGACTTGTTTCCTTTGGTACCTTTTTTCTATGGAACATACATTTTGAGAGTGTTTCATCTTACGAAAATAATAACATCTTATGTGAGGTACATTTTTATGTGGCAATGATGCATCACTAGTTATGTATTAGGTTCTATGAATCTTCTGATTCTGCTTCGTACCCAAATCAATCTTCAATCTTGGAGTGGGTGCTTGTGGTCTGACTTGAACCATAACTGCTTTTTGTTTTAGATTAATCCCCATACCATCCTTATCATTCAAAATTGATATTTTCTTCTTTTCTAATGGACCACTCTGCTCAAATCTCATCTTATTTGTTGCCTGTATGATCTTCCTTCCTGATGTCGAATCGAGAGTTAATAGTTTCTCTTGATCTTCAATTGTTCATCACATATTGATGACTTCCTCTTCTAGTTGTTTGATACATTTGATTTGATATTTTCTAGTTTCAGTAAAACTATCAATTTCTATTCTCAATTCTTTAATTTTGAATTTCTACTCAACCACCTTTTTTATACTTTCTGGAATTGAAGACCTCAGATTTTTAATTTATACATTCAGCTCAGAATTCTCTTCTACCTACTGTAGCATAAAGTGTTTGGCATCACGAACAAATTTTTTAGCTTTATTTGTTTTGGATCTCAAAATATCTACCTATTCAAGGGAAGCTTCTAATTCAGCCTGAAGATCAAATCTTCCTTCAATTTCTCCTTCTTCATTGTCATTTTCCTCTCTTATTAATGAATTTCTAACAAATGCAACCAAAGCATCTATTTTATGATCCTTGTAGTCCTCCAACTCTTCTACCTCAAATTATTCTGAACTTTCCTCCTATCTTGAAAGCAGATTCTTCTTTTTGAAGAACTTTCTCCTGGTACTTCTCCTACCTTTCTCATTTTATGAATACTTTTTTTGGGGAATTTCATCATTTTATTCATTTTCATCACAAAACTTCTTAGGACACTTTGCTACAAAATGTCCAATCTTTCTGCATCGAAAGCATGAAAATGGAAGTTTACCTTTGAGCTTCCCTTTTACCCTTTATAGATTTAATGAGAGAAATGAAATGACATCATCTATATTGTACTCCTTGGGACTATCTTCAACAGATAGATTCTTCATGGCCTTGAATGCTACTTCCTTATACTTCCCCTTTTCCATTGCATCGTTATCATATTTTCTCATTTCTTATGATATAATGGTACTATGTAGGTTATCTAGTGTCATCTCTTTCAGGTCTTTATATTCCAACACTAAAACTTTCGGATTGAACCATGGTAGAAGTTTCCTCAAGATACATTTCACAATATTTATATCTTCAATGACTTCTCCAAGACCCTACATGTCTTCCACAATAATATTTATCCTATCAAATAATGCATCAAAAGTCTCGTTGGGATTCATTCTGAGATCCTCATACTTGTTCTATATAACCTACATATTTGCTTCTCAGAATTTTGTGTCCCCCTCATAAATGTTTAAAAAAATTTCTCACATTGCATGTGATTTTTTATAG
This sequence comes from Viscum album, assembly GCA_963277665.1. Classification (NCBI taxonomy): domain Eukaryota; kingdom Viridiplantae; phylum Streptophyta; class Magnoliopsida; order Santalales; family Viscaceae; genus Viscum; species Viscum album. The sequence goes on along the minus strand of OY728142.1, from coordinate 2,040,333,249 downwards.
GACATCGCCTTCATATAAATTGTATTTGATAGGTCTCACCCTAAAGCATTGATCCATTTAGCATCATCATCCAATTCCATTCATTCATATTATGATAGAGCACCACTATTAATGTCATCTAATATTTCATTCATAGCTGCTGTGAATACATCCATCCCTACTGATCAGAAGTAGTGTTGCATCTGATTCTTCCATAGTTGAAAATTATTTCTATCAAAGATCATAATTCCTTTATGATTGACCACCTCCATTTCTTTTTTCTTGAGAGAGAACCACTGACTTTCAACCTGCCTCTGATACCAATTTTTAGGTCCACGAGGTTGAATACCCTGAGAGGGGGGTGAATTAGGGTATGATAGATTAATATTTTTCCCCATCGGATCTTATTTTGTTGTTAAAAAACTAAATTATCTCTTCTTACCATATCAATATATGAACACATATGAAATCATGCACAAAGCATATTAATTTTTACTTGGTTCACCCTCACTGGGCTACGTCCAAGGAGCATACAACGGTAATATAACGATGTACCAAATTCACTAAGGCTCACTACCAATAATGAGTACAATGTTCGGGCTAGATCATTTACGCCCAGGATCACTGCCTTTACAATGTTTAGGGACTTCTCACTACATTCCCAAGGTTCACTCCCTATGCCTCTTTCTCTGGCTCACTACTGGTGGAAAGGTTCACCATATTCCTCTTCCTTCACTCACTGCTCTTGGAAAGGAATTCACACATACTTTATCGACCTTTTGGTCAAACACAGTTTATAGACATGTAGGTCCCTTCATTTTCATGAATTTATGCATCTTAAACTATAGTTATATTCTTCGTTGAAGTTCCTTTTTCACCCGTAGATGAATTCAACCATCCCAAGTATTGATAGGCACCAGAAAATACTTTTGCAAACTAGTTTGAAGATTTCATAAGCTTCCTTGTGCATATCACAAACCATGTTCCTCTTCTACATACTGAGTACTGGGTTTGTTACATAGAACACCTTCTCTTAAAATTTTTTCCACCACTACGAACCACCCTTCGTCCATGGACTTCCTTCGCTAACAGCCCGTGTACCACTACCTTTGTTCCTCCTCTGCGAACTGCCTTCTGTCTGCGAACTATTCTCTATTCACATATTGTCTTCGCTTCCACGTACTGAAGCTCCCCCTCCATGTACTGCTTGCAGAATTCTATCTCTCATGTACTAGAGATTCCTCCTCTACTTACTGAGTCTTCCTTTGTAGGTTAAGAATCCCCACAAACTCCTTTAGTGGAATTTCTTTCGTGTGAACCACTTCAGATTTCATGGAATTCTTCCTCGTGAACCACCTTCAGACTTTTCCAAAATCCCAAACCAAAAATATGTTCTCTAATGATATTAGGTCTCAACCGTAATCGGTGGGATTATTGATTCTTATATAGGCTAAGATAATCGCAAAATCCGATAATCTAAGATTTACCACATCTTCAATCCAACCTTCACTGCATACCGATATTTCTGCCACCGCGAACCTCAAGCCACCCGCAAATTTTGTTTCCTATTAGGTCTGTGTATTGTCCTTGTTCCTACACAGTCGATCTCCTCCACCGACATCAAGCCATTCGTGTACCGTACTTCCTTCTAGCATGAACCGTTTTTGTTTTCATGAACCGCTCTGGCATACCATTCCCACTACTCTGCGTCCATTCCCAGAACATCGTACACTGCCCATGAATTATGGTACGTGGTTCTAATTATTTTCCAATTTTATTCAATGTTATTCATATCATTTAATCCTATAAAGAAATCCTTAATTTTACAACATCAAACTCTCGATTTTGAGGCCAAAAATTTAGAAAACACTGGGAAACTGTGACACCTTATAAATCTGTCTTCATCAAACACCAACCATTCTCATTCGTGATCATCTGGCTTTGTCAAAAAACACAATCACACCCAAAACATTACTAGGGGATACCTTGAGGTATTTTTTCCAACAATCTCCCCCTTTGGTTTTTTTAACAACTCTTCTTATAATAATTCTTTGCATTTTGATATCTCATTAAAGCTCCTTCCATCTTCAACCATTATTCGCTTCATGTGTTTAAAATAGCAATCAAGGATTTACTCAACACATACTCTAAGCCCACATGATCCATGCTCGGCATGAGAAACAAGAGTATAATGAAAAGTTCATCAGTGAATCACTTCATTGATAATCACCAATTGTTGATACCATACTGATACACTAATACCAATAAATTCCTTTTATCATGAACCTCAGCTTTCGTGATATCTAATCATTGATCAATCACTTCTATCATCATCAGATTTAATACTCCCCCTAAGTTACAGCTCCTATAATATCTTCATCTCAACTTCAACTCCCCCTGTCTCACTTCTCCACTTAACAACTTCTCCCCATCTCTTTTCTCCCCCTGGAATAGTCACACTTTCTCCCCCTTTGTCAATGAGCCCATAGGACACTTCAAGGTTGTTTGCAAAAGGGTAAAGAACATATATCAGCACATTAGGGAAAGACACATCATACCTCGGAGAGAGGAGGACCCACATCCACACTTTTTCAAGTGTGGGGATTCGAATAGACTCCCAGAGCCAGTTTTTTCCATTCCAACTCTTCTTTGGGCAGGGTCTTTGTCAGAATGTCCACAACATGTTGTTCTGTAGGCACATACTCCAACTTCACAAGCCCTTATTCCACCTTCTCCTTGATAAAATGATATTTTATTTCAATGTGATTTGTCCTTGAGTGATGGACTATATTTTTGCTATGATTTATAGCACTTTAATTATCACAATGGATTCTGATCAGAGATTTCACTTCAATTCCCATATCTTCAAGTTGTTGGTTTATCCACAATAGTTGCGTGCAATGTTGAGTAGTCGTAATGTATTCAGCTTCTACGGTGCTCAATGAAATGCAATATTTTTTTCTTTCTTAACCAAGAAATACATAATCCTCTAATATAAAAATAACCATTGGATGTTGATTTCTTATCATCTTCTGATCCAGACTAATCTACATTTGTATATCATAATAACTCTGGATGAGATTTTTCATTATATATGAGGCCAAAATCCATTTTTCCCTTGATATATAGAAAAATACTTTTTACTGCAATCATGTGGTTCTATTTGGGATTACTTTGATATCTTGATGATTGGTATGTGGAAAATACAACATCAGTCCTTATCGCGGTCAAGTATAGAAAACTTCCAATGATTTTACTATATTTTTTGATGTTAACTGCCTTACCATCATCATCTTTGGATAGTTTCATCCGAGTAGCAACCGGAGTCTTCATCTCATTGGATTTATCCATTCTAGACCTTCTCAAAACCTCCTTATCATATTTAGTTTGAGAAATAAAAGTTTTATTTCATCCTTGTGTCATCTATAAGCCAAGGAAAAATTCCATCTCACCAATCATCGACATTTTGAACTCTCTTTTCATGTATTCAGAAAACTATCAATATTGTGCTTCATCTGCTCGACCAAAGATTATGTCATTGACATAAATTAGCACCATCATCCTTTGACTGTTGTCATTATTGGAATAAAAATTGTAATCAACTCCACCATGCTGAAATTTGATCTTCTTTAGAAATTGATCAAGCCTTGAATACCATGATCTTAGTGATTGCTTCAAACCATATAAAGCCTTCTTCAGTCGACAGACTCTATTATCATCTTCATGAATAATAAAACCATCTGGTTGATCAATGTAAACTTCTTCCAGAACTCCATTTAGAAATGTTGACTTGACATCCATCTGGAAAACCTTAAACTTTATTTTCACTGTTATGTCCAAGAATAGTCTGATTGTCTCTAGTCTTGGAACAGGTTCAAATGTCTCATCAAAATCAATACCCTCTATCTAGGAGTACCCTTTTCACACCAGTCGTTCTTTGTTTCAAATAACAGCACCATCTTCATTCATTTTGTTGCGAAATACCCATTTTGTTTTGATGAAATTATTGTTTGTTGGTCTTGAAACAATTTCCCATATCTGATTCTTCTCAATTTGTTCAATATCTTCATTCATTTTCTGAACCCAATTCTTATATCCAGTAGCTTCATCAAAGAATTTAGGATCTACTTGTGATAGGTATGATTCTTGTTGTAAAGACTTCATCCTCATTGTCTGTACCAGTGTTGTATGATTACCAATTATGTTCTGATTGTTAATTTCATCTCTTCTCACTGGTCTCTGGGCAGACATTAATTTATTTTCATCATCTGAGTCTTTTTCTGAATCTACCTCTGAAGATCGAGTGTCTCCTAACCTACTCGTCTCTTTTTCATTATCCTCCTGAGTTTGATCATGTATTTTCTAAAGATTCTGATCATTCTCCACTATGGTCACATCATGAATTTCAACTATCTTTCCCATTTTCTTATTGAATAATTTATATGCTTTTGTTTTCTTTGAGTATCCAATAAATATCCCTTCATCTCCATGAGATTCAAATTTCCTATGTTTCTCCTTATTAAGAATGAAACATTTACTTCTGAAGACTTGAAAGTACTTTAATAAAGTCTTCTTTCCATACCATAACTTGTATAGATTATTCTCCTCTTTTAGACAAAGTAATTATCTATTTTAAGTTTAGATAGTTTTCATCACTGCTTTTTTACAAAATTTCTCTCGAAGAACTTTCTCAATGAGCATTGTTCTAGCCATGTTTTTGAAAATACGATTTATTCTCTCAACTAATCCATTCTGTTGTGGAGTTATTACTACTGAAATATTATGCTTTATCCCATGTTTCTCTATATAATCCTCCACTTGGCTATTTGTAAACTATGTTCCATTATCTGATTGAATCGTCTGGATTTTCTAACCAAACATATTTTCACATTCCTGTCAATATCTTTCAATACAACTGAACACTTTATATTTGTGAGTGATTATCGATAACCATGCCATTCTGTTATAGTCATCAATTAAGATAGCATAATATCTCCTCACATCAATATCCCTTGGTGAAATTGGACAACAAACATCAATATGTACCAAATCAATCAATCTTGTTGACCTTTTCTCCTTTGGCTTATTGTCTTTCGAATGATATTCCCTTGTTGACAGGCATCACATGTATGAGTACGATCATGTGATAATCTAGGGAGATTTCGAGATGCATTATATTTCAACAGATCTTCTAAGGATGCTTGGCTTATATAGCCAAGACACTTATTCTATAACTTGTTTTCTTCATCCTTGGACAGAAAGCACATATCTTCTTCTCCACTGAGGAGGTAGAGATTCCCTTTTGTACGCTTTCCTTGCAACACAACAACACCATCCTTTGATTTGATGATACATAATTTCTTTTAAAATCTTATGGTATGTCTTGAGTCAAACAATTGACTAACACTAAGCAAGTTGTGAATAAGCCCTTCAACAACCAAGACATCTGCTCATCTCATGTCTTTTCCTCTAAACATGGCTTTTTCTAAACCAATAATTTTCAATCCCTCATCATTTCCAAATGTTACAATACCTTATTTATAATACTGAATTCTGATCACTAGATTCTTATTTCCCATCATATGGGAAGTCCACCCACTATCAATGATCCATATCCCAATGTGATCTGATGCCTTGAATGCAATTTCTACAACCACTGCCTGCTCTACCCTTTTCTTTTTGACCCAAGTATTTGACTTTATATATGATATGGAATGATAATATTGATCTTTCTCAGTATATGGTTATCTATATTCATCCTATAGAGCTACAAATTGATTTTGAATTTTAAGCTCTCTTGAAGATACATTTGGCTACTTCTTATGAACAAATTCAGTCTACCTTGGTACATTATTCTGCATTGTTGATGTGAAATATATTTCCATATGTCTGAGTCCTTTACACCTGAAACAATGACCATAAAATAATGACTTTGAATTTGGAGCTATGTACAACCACCTCTTTTGGTCTTGTTGCCTTTGGTACCTCTTTGTTATGGAACATACATTTTGAGAGAGTCTCATCTTACCACAATAATAGCATCTTATGTGAGGTACATTATTATGTGGCAATGATGCATCACTAGTTGTGTCTTAGGTTCTCTGAATCTTCTGATTCTACTTCGTATCCAAATTAATCTTCAATCTTGTAGTGGGTTCTTGTGGTCTGACTTTCACCATAACTGTTTTTTGTTTTAGATTTATCCCTATACCAGACTTATCATTCAAAATTGATTGTTGCTTCTATTAAAATAGACCACTCTCCTTAAATATCATCTTATCTATTGCATGTATGATCTTCCTTCCTGATGTTGAACCGAGAGTTAGCAGTTTCTCCGGATCTTCAATTATTCTTCATAGATTGACGACTTCCTCTTCTATTTGTTCGATACGTTTGATTTGAACTTTTCTAGTTTCAGTCAAACTATCAATTTCAATTTTCTGTTCTTCAATTTTGAGTTTGTACTCAACCACCTTTTCTGAGCTTTCTAACATTGAAGACCTCAGCTTTTCAATTTCTGCATTCAAATCAGAATTCTCTTCTACTTATGGTTGCATAAAGAGTTTGGCAGCATGAACAACTTTGTTAGCTTTCTTTGTTTTGGCTCTAAAAATATCTACATCTTCAAGGTAAGATTCTAATTTAGCCTTAAGATCAAATATTCCTTCAATTTATCCTTCTTCATTGTCACTTTCCTCTCTTGTTAATGAATTTATGACAACTACAACCAAAGCATCTATTTTATGATCCATGCAGTCCTCCAACTCTTCTGCCTTAGATTCTTTGGAACTTTCATCCTCTATTGAAATCAAATTATTCTTTTTGAAGAACTTTCTCTTGGTACTTCTCCTCTATTTCTCATTTTATGAATACTTCTTTTGGGGAATTTCATCATTTTCTTCATTTTCATCATCAAACTTCTTAGGACACTTTTCTAAAAAATGCCCAATATTTCCGCATCGAAAGCATGAAAAAGGAAGTTTACCTTTGAACTTAATTTTTCCCCTTTGAAGATTAGAGGATAGAAATGACATGACATCATCCATATTGTCCTCCTTAGGACTATATTCAATAGATAGATTCTGCATGGTCTTGAATTCCACTTTCTTAGACTTCCCATTTTTCACTACATCGTTATCATCGTTCCTCATTTCATATGCTACAAGGTTACTATGTAGGTTATCTAGTGTCTTCTATTTCAGGTCTTTGTCTTCCAACACTGAAACATTCAGATTGAACTGCGGTGGATGTTTCCTGAAGATACATTTCAAAATCTTTATATCTTCAATAACTTCTCTAAGACCTCGCATGTATTCCACAATAATATTTATCGTGTTGAAGAATGCATCAATATTCTCATTAGGATTCATTATGATATCCTCATACTTGTTCCATAGAACTTGCAGCTTTGCTTCTTAGACTTTTGTTTCCCCTCATAAATGTTTAAACAAATTTCTCACATTGAATGTGATGTTTTACATGAAATCACCATCGTATAAATTGCATTTAAAATAGATACCCCTAAAGCATTGATCCCTTTAACATCAACATCCAATTCTGTTTGTTCAGCATCTAATAGATCACCACTATTAATGTCAGTTTATATTCCATGCATAGTTGCTTTGAATACATCCATCCCGACTGATCGGAAGTAGTGCTGCATCCGATTCTTCAATAGTTGAAACTTATTTCCTTCAAAGATTGGAATTCCTTTATTATTGACCAAATCCATTTATTTTTTCTTGAGATAGAACCACTAACTTTTAACCTTCCTCCGATACCAATTATTAGGTCCACAAGGTTGAATACCCTAATAGGGGGGGTGAATCATGGTATGACAGATTAATACTTTTCCCCTTCAAATCTTGTTTCTTTGTTAAAAAAAATCAATTATCTCTTCCTCCCATAGCAATATATGAACAGATATGAAATCATGCATAGAACACAATAATTTTTACTTGGTTCACCCTCACTGGGCTATGTCCAAGGATCATATAACAGCGATATGCCGATGTACCAAATTCACTAAGGCTCACTGCCAATAATGAGTACAATGTTCAAGATAGATCTTCCATACCTAGGATCACTGCCTTTAAAATGTTTAGGGTATTCTCACTGCATTCCCAAGGGTCACTCCCTATTCCTATTTCTCTAGCTCACTTCTAGTGGAAAGGGTCATCGCCTTCCTCTTCTTCGCTCACTACTCTTGGAAAGGAATCCACACACATTTTATCAATTTATAGGTCAAACACAGTTTATGGACATGTAGGTCCCTTCATTTTCATGAATTTATTCATCCTCAACTATAGGTAGATGCTCCATTGAAGTTCCTTTTTCACCCATAGATGAAGTCCACCTTCCCGAGTACTGCTAGGCACTGTAAAATACTTTCACAAACTGATTTGAAGCTTTCGCAAGCTTCCTTGTGCAGATCATGAACCACCTTCCTCTACCACGTACTGAGTACCAGGTTTGGTATGTGGAACACCTACTCCACGTAATGTTGACGCCGCTGTGAACCTCCCTTCATCCACGGACTACCTTTGCTAACCGCCCGCGTACCACTACCTTCGTTCCGCCTCTACAAACTGCCTTCTATCTGCGAACTGTTCTTTGTTCACAGACTGTCTTCGCTTCTATATACTGGAGCTCCCCCTCTGTGTACCGCTTGTGAAATTCTCTCTCTCACATACCGGAGATTCATCCTCCACATACTGAGTCTTCCTTTGTGGGTTAAGAATCCCCGCAAACTCCTTCGGCATAATTTCTTCTGCGTGAACCACTTTAGCTGTCGCGAAATTCTTCCTCGCGAACCACCTTCAGACTTTGCTGAAATCCCAAAACAAAAATATTTTCTCTAATGATATTCAGTCTCAACCATAATCAGTGGGATTAGCAATTATTATATAGGAAAAGATACCCATAAAATCCACTAATTTAAGATTTTCCAAATCCTCAATCTAGCCTTCACCGCATACCGATCCTTCTGCTGTCGCGAACTACAAGCCACCCACGAACCATTTTTCCTATCCGGTTCACATACTATCTTTGTTCCTATGTGATTGATCTCCTCTTACAACATCAAGCCATCCATGTACCATACTACCTTCCTCTATGAACCATTTTTGGTTTCATGAACCGATCTGGCATACTGTTTCCGCTACTCCATGTACCGTTCCCGGAACATGGTATGCAGCCCATAAATTATGGTATGTGGTTATAATCCTTTGACAATTTTATTAGATGTTCTTCATACCATTTAATACTATGAATAAATACTTCCTTTTCCAAAATCAAACTCTCTATTTTGAGGCCCAAAAATTTGCCAAACACTGGGAAACTGCCTCACCTTAAAAACTTGTCTTCGACAGACATCAACCATTCTCATTCGCGGTCATCTGGATTTGTCAAAAAACCCAATCACACCCAAAAACATTATAAGGGGACACCTTGATGGATTTTTTACCAACAATAATAATGTTTCATCAATATGAAACATGACTTTATCATGATTCAAGGCTCATTGCACATAGAGGATCACAAATCAAGGTTAACCACCAAGACCATTGCACATGGTAGCACGAGTCAAGGCTAACTGCCAAGACTGTTGCACATAACATCTCATGAGACTCAACTTTACCCAATGAATTGGAGTTTTATCCGGGCACACACATCTTAACATGTTCATGAATATGCTTTTCACATAAATAATCATATATAATCAATCATACATAAACATAATGGTACCCACGGAAAGAAATGGGTATTATAATCATGTCATAAAGCATAATGAATGGGCGTATCACACAAGTTTCCATGAAAAAATGAATTAGATCCATAATGTACATTCTTAAGTTACAATAGGCATATATAATAATAATTTATTTCATATTTAAGTGATAACATGTAAAATAGTTTTTAAGAAACTTTAAAATTAAAACATTTTAGCACAGTTTAATGAAAATATCAAAGATCATTTAAAACAGAAAAGTGAATAATCTTTTATATAAAACTATAAATGAAACAAGAAGGTTTTAATGATAAAAAATAGTTTTTTATAAATATAATGGTTTCTTAAAAACATATTGTATAGTGTACTTGAAATTGGATAAGAATTTGGGAAGTTTCATTAAAATGGGTTTTCTTATCAGGAAGTATTGAGGAGGGAATCACTTAATAGCATGTATATCCTCAAAATAAAATGATTAATGGATCTTGATACCTAAGTTTTGACATATAAAAAAATTAGAATATTTACATAAATATAATATAGGATTTCATTTGGGTAAAAAGAGGGTAAGAATAACCTGAAGGAATAATGGAGGTTTGTATAGAATCCCTTACCTTAAGTTTGATGGTGTTCTCCACTTGATATTAATGACCTAAATAATAAAATTAGGTTAATTAATAATTATAGAACCTATTTTACATGTAATTGATTTAGTATAACCTTTTTGATTGGTTATGAGGTTCAATTTCATTGTCTGGGTCCGTTTGTTTCATGATTGGTTTACTTATATACATGATTGGATAATCATGTAAAATGTGGATGGTTTCCCAGAATTGGAGTTATATTTTATTATTGAAAGTATATAATGTTACATGTTTTTAAATTTAATTTGGTTACTTTGAGTGAAGATTAATCGTTGTATAAAACTTTGGTGATAACCTTTTGGGTTAAATGGCGGTTTTTTTATCACAACAAACACATTTTGTTTTATAAATAAAAAATATGTGTACAAAAATATTCAAGAACAATATATGAGAAATAATACATATATTATATTCTTTTTTAACCATAATAATGGTTTAATAACCATAATTTAATAAAATAATGGAAATTCAAAACCCATCATCATTGAATGTGGTGAATTAACACATCTTGAATGGTGTTTTTACTAGTATAAAAGAAGAGTAAAGGAGAGATGATAGTAACTTATTCCATTATCATAAAAAAAATTACATTACATATAAGGTTCTAGAGTTTTAATAAAAATTGTATGAGTGGTAAGGATAGAAAAGAAAATAGAGGAACTTGAAAGGAGAGTAAAAGAATTGAAAAGAGGAATTTACCTCTTAAATTAATCTTCCTTGAGAGCCTCTTAAGGGGAGAGGATTTGGTATTTTGAAGAGACAAAGTGATGATGTACGTGGGGGAGGATCTTGTGGAATTATTTGAGCAGAATTTAGGCAAGGTACAAGGCCTGATATGATTGAAAAGAAGATGGGAGTGTGGGTGGTTTTTATAGTGGAGGGGAGGAGGGTTTTCTTAATATTTTAATCATTAGTTTATTATTTCTCCATATGACAAGTAATAGTGATGATTATATGAAAAAAATATTAATAATTTCATGTGAGTTCAAACCAATGGCCATTTACATCATCCATGACTCAAGCATGATTCAGAAATTCAAGTTTTAGCACTTATCATAAATTATAATATTTTACTATTCACCAAAAATTCAAGTATTTTAGAAAAATCCCAAAAATTCACCCCAACCATTTTTCAATGTGTAGAATCCAAAAATGAAATCCATTTTTCAAAAATAATTTTCAAAATATGACTAATTTAATTTTTAATTAAAATCGTAATTTACTTGAAAAAAATATTTTAAAACTATAACTGCTTTTATAATACTTTTAAAAATTACATAAGGTCTTATAAAATTATCTTAAAACCAGAAGACATAAAATTTTTAATTTATGAACATATTTTAGGAAAATAAATTTTATTTTAAATTAAATAATTAATTTTAATTAATTATTTATGACTTACAAAAATACCAATACTTTTACTATGGTCATATTATCACTTATAAGATGCCTAAATTTTATTTATACATTCATGGGGGAGGTTACTATTATTTTGGATGATTTAATATTCATAAGGGTTGTACTACTATTCATAAGGCTAACATTACTATTCATAAGGGTCAGTTACTATTCACCAAAAAATAAGTTTGTCTTATCGGACTCCAAACATCTTACTGATCACAACTGTATATATCATATTTTCGAAATTCAAATTACAGAAGTGACAATATTATGTTTAAACGTCACATAGTACTTAGAAGTTCATTGTGTTATGATTTCATGTGATTATATGAAATAATTATAAGGAGTGAATTTTAATTGATAGAACATTGGGCCATTACAATACCAATGCACAAGACTCAGATGAATCCTAAAGTTACAGGCACTGGTCAGAAAAATGAGTGTTATCGAAATAAATACCATAATGAAATGGAATGGTAGGAGAGTGTGAATTACATGTGCTTGAGCTAATTTCCTTAGAATGGTATTAATCTCATCAAGTTTATTGTCAACCTTTTTTCTAGGGATGAATGACTTACCTCCTGAACTCCTTGAGTGGGTGAAATTACTCGTGTACCAAATTATTGGGAATTTTGAGCCATGATGGCTATTAAGTCAAGAGCAGCGATAAGATTTTTATCAACAAGGGCACAACCAGCTAAAGAATCTATCATACCATGGTCCATAGGGATAAGTCCCTCATATAAGTATTGAATTAGCAATTTTTCACTAATCTGGTGGGGGGGGAACTTGAGAAAAATATTTTGAATTTATCTTAATATTCATGAAGGGTATATCCCTGTGATTTCCTAATGTCATAGATTTCTTTTCTAATTGATGCAGTTTAGGATTGAGAGAAAACATTCTCTAGAAAGAGTCATTTAAGTTCATTCCAACCCCCAATTCTAGTAGGTAGAGAGTATAGCCAATCTTTGGATACACCATCAAGGGAGAAAGGGAAGTCTATAAACTTAATGAGGTCCTCACTCGTATTTTGGGGTTTCATGGTGGAGAAAACTATATAAAATTCCTTGATATTTTTGTGAGGTTCCTCACTAAGAAGACCATGTAATTTAGGAAGGAGGTGGATGAGGCCTGATCTCAACTCAAAGTTAGCTGCTTCCTCAGGGTATTGGATGTATGCATGTTAGTACTCCACATCTGGGGTGGTTAGTTCTTTTAAGGTCTGGTTGTTTTCTTCAATTCTATACACATTAATTTTAGTTTCTATTTTATTTCCAGAAGAATAGGGGTATAAAGGAGTCTCAAGGTGTGGTGTTTCCTCCTTCAAAGGATCAATTAGTATGTCTTGGTGTCATTGACATAGTATCCTCTCTGTTTCGAGTTCAAAAGGAGGTAGTTCACTCAGAGTAGAATGTTTCATACATAATACCTACAAACAATAAGATGTTATAACACCACTTATATACAAAAGTAAAAGAGGGAAATAAAAAAATACTTACAAAATACACAAAGTAAAAAAATGCACATTAAAAACCAAAGTGCTCCCTAAAAATGGCACCAAAATTTGAATGTTTTGTCATAACATGTCAAATTGATTATGATTTAAAGATGATTTTATAGTCTAGGGTGGACCCTAGGTCGTCTATCAAGGAGCTTTGGATGTTTTAAGTGTTTATTTTTAATAAATATTACTAAAATGGGGTTGATTTTGAAAACAGTTTTAAAAATAAAATGACTTAATTAAAGAGTTTAATAGTTGATAAATAAAGGTGTTGTTTTATGAATTATGATGGGATGAGGTCATTTAAAGTTCACTAAACATCATGGATAGTTCATTATTCTAAAATCTTTACATGGTTTAATGAAATTCTTTGGTAGATGGTTTCCAAGACCTTGATTCCCCTCTTGCCTCTTAAAATGATACACAAATAACCATCCCTTGACACAAAAAATGTGTTGTAAAGGTTTGGACCTCAAACATAAAGTGAGAGATGCTAAATAATACAGAAATATCAAGTATGTGTTAGAGAAAGTGTAACATCCCAAGTATTTATAGAATAATACATTTTCATATCAGTTAATATTTTTTAATTTAATATTAATTTTAGTTTAAATGAGACACTATGTACGATATCATACCTCACATGTAATAACGGGTTTCTTCAAAATCTTACGTTGCACACAACACTGAGTTATACCGAAAATAATACAACAATAATATTATTATTTTAAATAGTAGTTAATGCCTATCCATTGTATTGGTAGGAATGAACAGAATTTACTATATTATGATTTTATATATTTATTAAATGTTTTTACATTTATCCAATGAATTTTAAAGGTTTAAAATGAGAATTAATCCAATTTTAAGCATAAAATACTCTAATATTTTTAAAAAGGTCATTTTACCGCCTTTTGATGGAAAACACTTTTTAAAAATAGTTTTTGTCACTTTTATATGTTCTTTTTGATATAATAAATTTCTTATTTAGAATAGGGACATGAAAATTTACTTTGGTTGAAATTTTGGTATTTTTCTGATAAAATTCATATTTTTATGAATAGTGAAACATACTGGATTTTAATTCAAAATTTCCTTTTCATCTAATTTTTTTATATAGTAATATTGTCCTTTTAATTGGTTTTAAAATTTAATTGTATTAATTTTTTTATCATTTAATACAATTATGGTCATTGGAAGTAATTTTACATTTAAATTGTACATAAACACATGTCAATCTTTTGATAGTTTTTACTTCTTAAAAACCCACTTTCTGGTTTTGACAACAGGAATTAATTTTAAATTAATCACTGAAACTTCTGTGTTTTGAATTTGGAAAAATTGATTTTATATTTTCAATTATAAGTTCCAAATATTGTAATTCATTACCTTTTATTTTTGGACATTATGAATAGTAACTTCAGTATTTATATTTATTTACCATGGTTAAAGGGTAATTTAGGTAAATAAGGGTAAAAAATAATATTATAATAATATAAAACTACACTAAAAGAAGTCATAATCCTATTGTATGAGATATTTATAACCATAGTCATCTTTGGGTCAATTTTAGGACCCCACTGAGCCACTTGGGTGTGATAATGACCTTTTATAATATTTATTTTAAAGAAAAGGGAAATATAACATAAACATGTATCTCCTAACTAAAAAAATTTTAATTTAATTTATATAAATGATATCTTAGACTATAAATATTAATTATAAATATAAAAATATTTCCTATATCATGGTATTTTATTTATAATTTTTATACATTAAATAAATTTATTTATTTATGACACAATGATGATGAAGTGATTACCTTATTAATAAAATATTCAAATAAATGATATTATAAATATTAAAAGAAATTTAATTTTAACATTTTTTTGTCATAAAAAAAATTTTGGATGCCCTTGAAATTTTATGTACTATTTAATACCTTTGGTTTTAAGGAATCAAGTTGTTATGACTTTAACAAAAATCAATTTCTAAATAGTGTCAAAATTGACATAAATGAGTTTTTAAAACAAATACAATTTTATTAAATGATATAATAGTCCTAAAAATCTAAGATTAGTCCAAATGACTTATATAATGTTAAAAATTTCATTAAAAATCCACTTTTGGTTATATTAGCATTTTATAGTAACTATAGTAACCATACATTATGAAAATACAAGAATACATGGTAAGAGTTAATGTTTTTAACTAAGGGTTAAAGCTAAAAGATAAGGTTAATTTTATAACCTAAACATGTCTAAAAACTATTGGTTGAGAGTATTTTGACCCAACCTCATCTTATCCTATAAATTTATCACTTTTTAACTATTATAATTTGAAAATAAATTTATAATAAAATAATATTTCAAGACTTTTCTAAAGTGCCCCTCCTCCCTCTTATAAAAGGCAACCACCACTACCCACTTACTCACACATCTAAATCCCATTGGTTCATCCAAATTATTCTCAAATAAGCTCCCAAAATCCCTAAATTACTCATATAAGCCTTATTTTTGGAATAAGTCCACTCAAATAATCCTTTTGGCTCAAATCAAAAGGAGTTACCCAATTTTGAGGTAATATCTTCTCTCAAGATTCTTTCATTTATTTTCCTTCTTTAACCTTATAACCTATTTTTATTAAATTATTTTATAACAAAACTATTATAATAAATAAAATATGATGTTTTTATGATATGGGTTTTACCTAAACTTACACACACCTCCATTTAATGGATATAGAACATTTTGTTTCTGTGTACGGCGAACTACTGCCTCACGAAACAATGATTGTTCAATTTTATCCTACAACCTCTCATGGTAAAAATTATGATGGTAATGTATTTTTATATGATATATATTATATTTATATTTTATATATACTTATGTAATTTTTATTTATAACATACCTTTATGCTTTTCATGTTGTGTAAATATGATAATTTCATTTGAGGAGGCGTGGACTACCGCCCCCTCAAAGTGATATGACTCGTTCATGCCATACATGGAACTTATAAAGGATGGTGTTAATGAACCTATGTAACATATATAACATATATATTATAATTTAATTATAATATACCTATGTATCATTTAGTTTTCATTCTTTTAAAATTACAAATAAATGAAAGTAGTGTTCATGCGTACGTACGGTCTATTGTCCCTATGAACGGTGCATTTCATTTATTATCTCCAAATACTATGGATTATTATAAATACATATATATGTGTGTGTGATATTTATAAATTATTTAAATAATTAATATAATTCTAGAGATGATTTAATTTTGACCATATGGATAATTTGTAATCATAACAAGTTCATTTTTTACTCAAGTATCGAACATCGACAAAACATCTGATATGAACTCAAATAATTAAATAATTGTTATAAAAAGGTAATGAGTGATATAAAATGAATAATAAAACTAAAAAATGTTCTTAAGAAAGTATAAATTAACATAATTTTATTATTCATGAAATCAAAGAATGAATGAGACAAGTTGGACTCAATGTAAGGGGATTTCTAAACTCAATTTCCACTCATTGGGTTTTATGCATACTTCATTGATGATATTATGCCAAGATTATGTGTGGAATCACTATTTATTTATTTATGTTTTAATTTAAACTTATCTTTTTGAATATATATTGTTTCTATACATAATCACCCCATTGATAAATTCTTACATCATTTATAAGAACTTTGTAAGAGAAATCTTAACTCAATCTCCATTCATTGAGTTAAATATCCATGTCATTGGTTTTGTTTTTCCAAGAATATGTGTGAATTAACTCTGATTTTTTTACACTTAATATACACTTATATTGGGTGTATTTTTATTTTTCACACATAATTATGTCATTGATTTTTTATTAATCTAATGATACGATCTTTGTAAGGGACTTCATCTCAATCTCTTTTCATTGAGGAATATCCTGATGTTATGCACCTTTTTTATTCTATTAGGTGTATATACAAACCTTTTTACATGTTATATCATGAATTAATATAGTCTCATGATATTTAAATTTTGTTTTAATGTTATTCTTTAATGATTCTTATTCAAGTGTTTCTCAAGTGGTAAGAAACTTTTTAACTAAAAACCTCACTTTAATGTTTTGATGATTTATTCTTACTAAATTGTTATATTTTATGTCAATGTTTTCAAAATGGTTTTATGGGTTTATTTTTATGGACATAAGTGTTTTAAAATATTAATTATCAAATTTATTTTAAAATTTTCAAAGTGGTACGGGACACTTAGATTCAAAAATCTCTTTTATAAATTCCTTAAATTGGTTTTTGAAAATGGATTGGTTATCTTATGAATTCAAATGAAATTTTATGAGTGACATGTTGTAAATTTCAAGATTTTATGAATTGGTACTTGGACATTTAACAGGTGATCCTGATATAGCTTATATGAATATTTGAGCTCCATTATAGCTCACAGGTGAGCCCGATATAGCTTACACTACTAGAAATGAGGGTTTTAGCGACCGCCAAAAGCGGTCACTAATGCCCTTTAGAGACCGCCCTGCGACCGCTTTTGGCGGTCGCAGTTGCTCCGTCGCTATTGAGTAATAGCGACCGCTAATGGCGGTCGCTAATACTATCTTCGAAAACCAACGATTATTTGGTGTCGATTGTATACTGGGGCGCGCGCGGCATGTTGGAGGTGACCTCGAGCTTGGGTTGACGGCCATGGAAGAACCACGGTGGCCGGAGGAAGCGTCAAGGGTGACGTTGGGGATTTAACAGCATCGGTTGACTGCCGGGGGTGAGAGGTTTTCCGGCAGCATTGGTAGGGGCGACGGGAGGCGACGGGGTGGCGGCGACAGGGGGTGACCTGTGGTGGCGGTGCGACGGCGGGAGGCATCGACGCTGTTGCAGCGAGTTACATCGAAGAAGACAACGCGGGGGGCGGGAAAAATACCACCATTTACATTTCAGTTTTAGCGACCGCTTTTGGCGGTCGCTAATAGCATCAGTAGCGACCGCCAATGGCGGTCTCCCGCTACCATAGGCGCCAAAACTAAAAAATGTAGTAGTGTTATACGAAGAGTTGAGCCCCGTTATAGTTCATAAAGGATGGGTGAGCCTGATATAGCTTATGCGAAGGGTGATCCCCATTATAGCTATCCAATTCATTGGTTATTTCAGATATAGATTTCAACTATATGGTTACTCTATTTTTAATAGTTAATTTAATATTGATATGGTAATGATGCCCCAAGGAACCTATGTGATTTTTCAATGCTTAATAATGAGTTTTTAAGAAAAAAAATTAATGGGTTTTCATGTTTTCACTGGACTAACAATTTACTTTCTTTATATCCCTTAATGATATTTTTGTGCTCATACCAATTTTTTAAATGTTTTTCACAGGTCTTAATATTGGTAAGGACAAACAAGATGTTATGATGAAAGTATTGGAGAAGTGTATTGAAAAGAAATCGTGTTTTATTTTAAAAGGGCTTCCTTTTGTGAAAAAAAATGGATACTGAGTATAAGTGTTCACTTGTAATGTATGAGTTTACTATGTTAATATTTTTTCCTAATTCTCTAAAACTCTAAACTTAAAAGATCCTCAAATGTTAATTCTAGTTAAAAAACACTAGAATAAGATATTTTTAAGGTTGGGTCCTTATAGTTGGTATCAGAGGATGGTTTAGACAACTTTGGAGATTAGTATATATTCTTAGGAGATAGGGATATCATATGAGTTTATAATTTTTAGGTTGATCACATGTTCAATGTCTTATAAATCCATTTTGAGGGTTTATGATCTGAAATATTAAGGTGACTAATGGTATTTTTGGAGATATTCACATTTGATGAAATTATGGGTTATTAAAATGTGAGGTATGAGATAACCTTTGAGGTTAAAATATGTTACGGTTATTTTTGAGGATTTTATCTCATTTTAGGTAATGTTATAAAATTATATAGTTTTTGAAAAATTACAACACACAGACCATGTGACAACCCATCGCACCGGACAAAGCTATGAGAATCGAACCCACAACCTAAGTGTGATCGGGATTTATCACATACCACTGGACTACATGAAGTCCCTTGTTAGTATGAATTATTCTTTTTAGTTAAATGATTTTATAGATCAGGAATAAGTTTATTTTTAGAACTTATGTTTTATCAAATGGATATACTTAGTATGGGAAAATGATTTGGTGATTAAGTGATAAATGTTATTTTGGAAGACGTTTGCTCTTTTGGGAACACTATATGCCTAAGGAAAATAGAATACTATGGGATTTCATTTGAGGGGTAATAGTTGAATTTTATTTTGGAAGAATATATGTTTTTATTGTGGACATATGGAGATTTGGGATATTTATGGAAATGATTAACCTATCATGGAGAATATGTGATTAGGTTAATTACTTAAAGTATGTAACTTTAAGAGTAGTCGATGTTATTTGGAGATAAATGTTAAGATTTATCATGGAATATTGTGTGATCAAATCCTTCTGAATTTTGGGTTTCAATATTAGTTTAGATTGTTTTGAATAATTTTAAGGAAAATTGTTTATTGAATGATATTTTTTGGACTTTGGGTATTGTTTGTTGAATTTTGGAGATTAAAAGTAGTCCTTATCCTAATAAAGGATTATTCTTCTTGGGGGATTATCTGAACTTTTACTAACCATTTTGGTTTTGGTTAATGTCTAAATATATGGGATAGTTCATCTTTTATGGATTATTTGATTCTATATAAGTTTATTCTAGAACTTTAGGTGAGACCAAGTCATCTTGAATACTCATTTTTTGGAGAAAAGATGAGTTTGTAGTAGATATTTATTAAAGGATGAAACTCTATTTGACAAGTAAGTATGTTTCCTTATGTTCTTTATTAAGATCATAAATAAATTCTTCAACTTTATGAAAAGGATATTAAAAAAAAATTCTGTTTAATTTTCCTACTGGGAAATCAAATACCGTTTAACCCATCACAAGTTTATGGTTTTTTGGTTGTTAACTTTCTCCTCATCATATTTTCTATCACTCTCCATCGGAACAAGATGGTTAGTTTTTCTTTCATATCCATGTTTTACTACATGGAATCATAGTATGTGTTATCTCAGATGACCTTTTTAAATATCTTTATTTCTTTTAAAATGATATTTTTATTGACTCTTTTTCCGATGTGAGATTTTTAATGAAGTTTTTGAGCCTAATTTTAAAATTGCGAGGACGTAATTTTCAAAAGGTGGGAATGATGTAACATCCCAGGTATTTATAAAATAATTCATTTTAATATCTATTAATATTTTTGAATTTAATATTAATTTTAGTTTAAATGGGACACTGTGTATGATAGCATACCCAACACACAATAACGGGTTTCTCCAAAATCTTACGTTGCACAAAACACTAAGTTATACCAAAAATAATATAATATTATTATTATTATTTTAAATGGTAGTTAACACCTAGCCATTATATTAAAAATAATGAACAGAATTAGATATATTATGATTTTACATATTTGTTAAATGTTTTTACATTTATCCAATTAATTTTAGAGGATTAAAATGAGAATGAATCCAATTTTAAGCATAAAATGCTCTAATATTTTTAAAAGGTTGTTTTACCACCTTTTGATGGAGAACCCTTTTTAAAAATAGCTTTTATCACTTTTATATGTTATTTTTTATAAAATAAATCTATTCTTTATAATCGGGACATCAAAATTTACTTCAGTTGAAAATGGGTATTTTTCTGATAAAATCCATATTTTTATGAATAGTGAAAATACTGCATTTTAATTCAAAACTATCTTTTTATATAATTTATTTATATATTTAGATTTTATTTTTAATTGGTTTTAAAGTGTAATTAGATTAAGTTTTTATCATTTAATTCAATTATGTTCATTGTAATTAATTTCACATTTAAATTGGACATAAACACATGTCAATCTTTTAATGGTTTTTACTTCTTAAAAACTCGCTTTCTAGGTTTGACAATGGAAATTAATTTTAAATTAATGGCTGAAACTTCTATGTTTTGAATTTGGAAAAATATATTCCATATTTGGAATCATAATTTACAAAATTTTTAAATTGGTGCCTTTTATTTTTTGACATTATGAATAGTAACTTTAGTAATTATTTTTATTTACCATGGTTAAAGGGTAAATCGAGTAAATAAGGGTAAAAAATAATATTATAATAATATAAAACTACCCTGACACATGTCCTAATCCAATTGGATTAGATATAACTGAACATGGGTATATTTGGGTCGATTTTAGGACCCCATGGAGCCACATGGGTGTGATAATGACCTTTTATAATATTTATTTTAAAGAAAAGGGAAATATAACATAAACATGTATCTTCTAACTAAAACAATTTTAATTTGGTTTATATAAATGATATCTTAAACTATAAAAGTTCATTTTAAATCAAAAAATATTTCCTACATCATTTTATTTTATTTATAATTTTTAGACATTAAATAAATAAATTTATTTATGACATAATGATGATGCATCAATTACCTTATTAATGAAATATTCAAATAAATGATATTATAAATATTAAAAGAAATGTAATTTGAATATTTTTATGCCATACAAGAATTTTTTAGATGACATTGACATGTTAGGGGTTATTTAATGCCTTTTTTTATAATAAATCAAGTTGTTATGACTTTAACAAAAATAAATTTCTAAATAGTGTCAAAAATTGACATAAATGAGTTTTTTAAAAAATACTATTTTATTAAATGATATAATAGTTATAAAAATATAAGATTCAGAAAACTGACTTATATAATGTTACAAATTTCATTAAAGATCCACTTTTTGTTCTATTTTCATTTTATAGTAAATATAGTAACCATATGTTATGAAAATACAAGAAGACATGGTAAGAGTTAATGTTTTTAACTAAGGGTTAAAGCTAAATGATAATGTTAATTTGTGTGACCTAAAAATGTCTAAAACCTATTGGTTGAGAGGATTTAGACCCAAAATTATCATATCCTCTAAATTTATCACTTTGGAACTATTATAATTCAAAAATAAATTTATAATAAAATAATATTTCAAGACTTTCATAAAGTTCCTCTTATCCCTCTTATAAAAGGTCATCACCTCTACTCACTTACTCACACATCTTAATCCCCTTGGATCATCCAAATTCTGATAAAATAAGCTCCCAACATCCATACCTTACTCATATAATCCTTACCTTGGGCAGAAGGTAACTCAAAGAATCCTTTTGGCTCAAATCAAAAGGAGTTACCCGATTTTGAGGTAACATCTTCTCTCAAGCTCCTTTCATTTATTTTCCTTCTCCAAACCCTAACATATTTTTATTACATTATTTTATAACAACACCAGTATAATTAATATACTAGTATTTTTTATGCTATCTATTCTACCTACACATACACACACCTCCATCTAATGGATATAGAACATTATGTTTTAGTGTACGGCGAACTACTGCCTCACGAAACGATGATTGTTCAATTTTATCCTACAACTTCTCATAGTGGCCATTATGATAGAACTATATTTATATATGATATATATTATATTTATATTGTCTTTATACTTATTTAATTTTTATTTGGGACATACCTTTATGCTTTTCATGTTGTTTAAATATGATAATTACATTTGAGGAAGTGTGGACTACCACCCCCTCAAAGTGATAAGACTCATTCATGTCATACATGGAACATATAAAGAATGGTGTTAATGAACCCATGTAACATATATAACATAGATATTATACTTTAATTATAATATACCTATGTATCATTTAGTTTTCATTCTTTTAAAATGATAAACAAATGAAAGTAACGTTCATGCGTACGTACGGCCTACCATATCCATGAACGGTGCATTTCATTTCTTATCACCAAATACTATAGATTATTATAAATACATAAATATATATATATATATTATTTATATGTTATTTAAATAATGAATATAATTCTAGATATGATGTAATTTTGACCATATGGATAATTTTTAATCATAACAAGTTCATTTTTGACTTAAGTATCGAACATCAACAAAACATCTGATATGAACTCAAATAATTAACTAATTGTTATAATAAGATAATAAGTTATATAAAATGAATAATAAAATTGAAAAAGTTTCCGAAGAAATTATAAATTAACCTGATTTTATTATTTATCAAATTAAAGAACGAACGAGACAAGTCAGGCTCAAGGTAAGAGAATTTCTAAACTCAATTTCCACTCATTGGGTTTTACGCATACTTTATTGATTATATTATTCCAAGATTATGTAAAGACCCGGAAAATTTAAGGAAATTTTTTTTTCTTAATTTTCTTTGGGATTTTACGAGAATGCAGTTTCTGACGGTGCCTGATTCTGAGGCCCGGTGTGCCCGGAATCATTTTCCGAAGTTTAGCTCGAGTACGTTCAGTGAATGAATGAGCAGGTTTATCTATCTTTTGAACCGGTGCTCGAAATTCAAATATGAGGGCACTGATGGAACCGCAGCACCGGTAATTGTTTAAAAAAGACCTTTTCTGGAGTTGTGTTTGCTCGGGTGTGGCACTTAAAATTTTGGGTTAAGTAAAAGAATAAAATAAAATGGTGCAACCAAATTTTATTTTATTTTAACCTAAGCTAAGTGGTTGGAGTGGGACCCACTATATCCTACTCCACTAGGTAGGATATTTGTGGGGTGGGGCCCACATGAGCCCCACCTATTCATTTCTTCAACCCCCTCCTTTAATTAGGTAACACACCCGCACCCCCCTTAAATGAAAGTCAACCCTTGTGTTTATGTGGATTAATAAACGCCACATTAATTGGGCAGTTTAAACTTCTCAATTAATTCAATTAAATTGAATGATTCAATTTTTGAATTTTCAAAATGTTTGGCTTGTGTGTTAATAAAATAAGACAAGTCTTATTTTATTAAAGGGGTACGTTGTGCGAGAGGGCTTGGGAGAATTACTCGAAGCCTTGAACATTTTTCTTCCTCGACGAAGAATGCGAAGAATGCCGACCTCCGACGAAGGTCGACAAGAACACTGGATCCTTGGAGATCGACGACGCGATGCCGACGAATATTTTCTCAGCGAAGCGACGATCCTCCTTCTGCGACGCCTTCTTCTGCGACATGAAATTCCGCGACGAACCTTCAACTTTTTCTTCGAGGTAGGGGGTTTGGCTTAATTTATGTGGATTATATTCTCGGCCTTTAATTAAATTGTTGTTAGTTGTTTGAGTCGCATGTTATCGTAATAACGGGAGGAGGTCGAACCTCCCGAACACGGCTGATCCTCCTCTCCTCTTTGTTGTTGTGTTCTTTTCGGCATGAAAAAAGGCGGCACGGTTCAACGACACCGTACAGAAACAAGAAAGAACGCAACAAAGAAGCGCGGCGCCATCGCGCCGCGCCGTTGAGACCGAACGAAACCGCGGCCGAAGTCGGGGCCGCGGAGGCAATTCAAAGACTCCACTGGTTGATCGGTGTGTGTGGATTGACGGGAGATGACAAACGGGGCCACAAGGTTAATTTGAAGACTTCGCAGTGAAGAGTCGGTCCCGGGAGGACCGCCAGTGAAGACCGCAGACAAAACGGACCACCGGAGCGTGTCCGGTGGTCCGCGGAAAACCCCGCCGGCGCGCCACACCGGCCGGCCACCAGGAGGTAGTGGTGCCCAGCACGCCACCGGGAAGAACCGTCGCGGCTTCAACCGCGGCGGCAGGTAGCTGGTCCCGCGGTCGCGCGGGACCGAGGGGGAGGGACGCGGCGTTGGGCCGCGTCCGTTGGCAAGGAATGGCCCCCACGTGGGGGGGGCACGGCAAAAAACAAGGGGGAAGCTGCCCTCTTTGCGTGGCCGCTCAGCCAGCGTCGAGTCGCCTCGGGCCGGGCCGCACCTACTGGGTTGGGCCGCGCCCTAATGGGCCGGACCCAGACCCGGTTCGGGCTGACCCAGGGGGGGTTGGGCCGGGTCGGACCGGGCCCAGACCCCCCATTTTCGGACCTCTTCGGTCTTTTGCCCATAACTTGGGTTTCGGACCTCTGATCGACGCACCGTCATCTGCGATGTGATCCTTGGGTCGAGACGGTCGTTTTGGTATATTACACTCAACGTTTCGGAGAACTTTGGGTTCGGCCGGGTTGGTTCGTACACGAAACCAACCGGGCCCTCGGAGCGGAAACGCTTATAACTTGAGCTCCGGACGTCCGATTGACGTGCCGTTGGCTTTTATGTTTTCCTCTTTGTGAGACGGACCTTTTTGTCTTACTCCGCTCGAGGTTTGGACGCAGTCGGAGTGCAGTCGGGTTAGTTTTGACTTAATATCCAACTGGGCCCCTCGAACAAAAAAGCCAATAACTCTCAGACCGGGCGTCCGATTGACACGTAGTCTATCACGTTGAGTTCCACTTGTTGAGACGGAACTTTTGGAATACTTTTCCTGACTTTTGGTTGCAGTTGGATAGTGGCTGGGTTGGATTGTACCCGAAATCCAACCGGGCCCCTGGAACGGAAAAGCTGACAACTTTCAGACCGGACGTCCGTTTGATGAATCGTCAGCGGCGTTGGTGATCACGTTGAGAAACGGTCCCTATGAGAATACCCTATGAGAGTTCGGGGTACAGTTGAGATATGTCCGGGTTGGCTCGCACACGAAACTAACCGGGCCCCTGAGATAAAAAGGCTAGTAACTCACAGACCGGGCGTCCAATTGACGCGCCGTGCGTTGCGTTGAGACCCCTATGACGAGGCAGTCCTTTGAGATACTTCTTCGTGGGACTTTGTGATACTTGGAGTATCAACCAGTAGATCATGGAGCAGACCCTCCCGGAGACGAGCGTGCGGAGTACGGAGACCGTGTAGCCAGCTGAGACCGGACGACTGCTTGACCGACTCGACTTAGAGTGAGTCAACTAGCCCAGTGGACGGAGCACTACTTTGTTTGGGTGCAGACCCATGGCGGATGGAGCACTACTCAGTTTGGGTGCAGACCCGCGGTACTCGTCCAGAGAGTACCTCTGTAGGCTATTAGGGGGTGTGCACTACTGTGTTTGGGTGGCATACCCCGACGGGAAGCACTACTGTGTTTGGGTGGTTGACCTGCGGTACTTGACAGGAGGAGTACCTCAGCAGTCTTAGGTTAGTGAGCAGTACCTCGGAGTCGTGACAGGATTACTGTACACTCCAGAGACGAGGCTCTTCAGTAGTTACGGTTTCGATAATGAAAATCTTGGTTTGAGCTGAGTCTATGACCTTTGTGTTTACCTCATGATTGAGATGGGTCACTTGATCACTTAGGTATATGTATGGGCATATACCTAGGTAGTGGTTATCCGTTGATTTCATAACCTTTGTGTTTCCTCATGATTGAGATGGGTTACTTGTTAACTTAGGTATAAGTATGGGCTTATACCTAACTAAGGGTTATCTGTTGAGATCCTTCTTGTGGTTATCCTTGTTGGATTTAGTGAGACCTTGAGGGTCTCGGGGTCTCTACTGAGTATCGTATACTCACCCCTGCACAGGCTATGCCCGCACTTCATTGTGTTGGTTGCAGACGTCGGGCAGCGCTGACAGAGGCCGAGCGTTCAAGGATTGGACGGTACCTGGAGGTGGACCTCACGACGAGTCAGTATCCGGAGGTGGACTTCATGACGAGATGACACTCGGAGGAGGTTGACGGGCGAGAGCATTGTGGAGGCTATCTGTACCTACCCTTCAGGTAGGATCTGTGGTGGACGATCCAGGAGCTGCGCTATCTGTACCTACCCTTCAGGTAGGATCCGAGGAGGACGACCCAGGAGCTGCTTCCATTCTTCTAGCTGTTTGTCTTTTTCTGTTGTACTTTTTTTCAGTTGTAGTTGTACTTTCGATTGGGTTTGTATTCTGGCCCATTTACTTTTCAGCACTTCCTTTTGTACTTAGTGTATTACTTCCGCTTGTACTCTGTGGTGTTTTGTTTACTTTTATAAAGACAATGATTTCCCAGTTATCGGGAATTACGCCTTTGGTGCTAGTCACCAGCCCCTGGCCTATGGAAGGCGGGCTTGGGGTAGTCATGGCACGGGCCTCGAGGATGGGTCGTGACAAATTGGTATCAGAGGAGTCGGTTCTACCACAGAACTTATAACTTTGATATTTTCTTTCTGTGAAGCGATAGTGTTAAGAGTAACGAGTGTGGTTTTCAGTTCAGGGAGTCCAGTGTTGGTGCGGGTGGCCGACGTATCCATACACCAGGACCCTGAAAACTGATTTCCGACTTTGTGCACGAAAACACTGATTGCGTGTGTGTTTCCAGAAGTTTTTAAAAGTCAGCTCAAACCAGGTCATCTCACTAGGTATAATCGTTTGATCGTGTCACGTTGTTTCTTTCAGGATGCCTTTCCACGGACGACCAGCTAGAGCCCAGAGGGATGTGCGTACTGACAGCCTGTCGAGCGATGAGGCTTCGGTACAGGGCCCTCTTACAGTAAAGGAACTAGCGGAGGCACCAGCGGTACTACCATACGTTGGGCCACCGATGCCACCAGCCCCAGCAGTAGGTGATGCACGCCGCTTGAGCACACTGCACGTGTTCCAGCGCCAGAGACCACCCAGGTTCCGGGGAGAGACGGACCCGTAGGAGGCTGAGGATTGGCTGGAAGTTGTGGTGAGAGTCTTCAGGCTAGTGGGGACGCCAGCAGACTTCATGGTGATCTTTGCTTCCAGCCTCCTTCAGGCATCAGCAGGCAGGTGGTGGAGCCACTTGTTCCAGTTTTGTGACGGGATGACCTTCACCTGGGGAGACTTCGAGACCTTCTTCAGGGTGGAGTTTGTACCAGTAGCTCTACACCCTGAGCGTGTACAGGAGCTGCTGCCTTTGCCGTAAGATTTTTGATCAGTAGCCGAGTCATCTGTGGGTAGTAGACAGATGATGAAGAGGTCCAAGAGGACCAGAGCCAGCCGTACGAGGAGTAGGAAGTGTTATGAATGCGGCAGGAAGGGTCACCTGGCACGTGACTGTCCGACCCCCTACACAGTTGATCCGCAGGCTTTGGAGGAGCCACCAAGATAGAAGCAGCGGTGGGTGCTTGAGCAACAGCCGAGCAGTGGACAAGGCGGTAGAGCTCCGGAAGTATGTGGACAGGAGCGGAACTAGTGGATACGTCCCTTGTACTTCTAGTTCCATGTTTCTATTGTATTCGTGTCTTTGTACTATGAGCTGCAATAATAAAAAGACACTTATCTTCGTGATGTTTACTTTCCTGTCCTTTTGTTTGGTTGATACTGAGAGGTCCCGGTTAAAACTATTGACTTGACCCTCACTTTCGAGATTTCTACTGGAGGAGACCCAGTGACCTCACACTGATGCCGACAGTGTGACTCGACCCTTGGAGGCGAGAGTGACAGTTGGATCTCTTGGTAGTAACGTCGAGGCCTTACAACGTCATCCATGGCATAAATACATCATTCATATCAGGATTGACTGTATTAGGCAATGGGCATGGTTCATCCAGGGGATGAGACCAAGTTTCTCTTTTCGGAAAAGGAGAAATCTTAGTAGCTCTTACAGATCGTATGCAAAGAAGGTGCAGATCATCCAGGAGTGGATGAAGACTGCACAGTGCAGTAAGAAACAGGAAATCGGTGCCAGTCTTAGAGACTCGGGTGCGTTAAATGTTTCAAGAAGAGGAAGATTTAAGGAGAGATAATTCTGCGAAGCAGCAGACGTGGAGTTAGAGCTAGGAGAGCAGCATGATGTGGTGTACATTTTAATATGCTACAACCACCCACCATAGTTGTCCTCGCCAGGCTCAGGGAGCTGGAGAGCAGGGGAAGAGTACAGCTGCATGCGGTCAAGGAGTGTGACCCAATGACTCTAAAAATGATTCAAGGGATAGTCTGTGTCCACTACTAGCTGTCGTAGTCACAGAAGTCGATATGAATCATTCCTTCCTTTCACAAATCTTGTCCCAGACCTAGATTTTCCAGTAAGCCTTAGACTTGACCCTCACGTATGGAGATACCTTGGGAGAAGACTCGATAATCACACTTACGCCGACAGTGTGGTCAGACCCTCGAGGCGAGAGTTTCGGTTGGAATCTCTTGATGGCAGTGTCGAGGCCTTACGACGTTGGTTTGAGTATGTACTAGGCAATCACAGTTCATACACAAATTGACGGTACTAGGAAAAAAGGTTGTGGTTTAACTACGACGTTGAAATGGGTTTTCCTTTGTCGGTGAAAAGGAAAACCCAGGCAGCACAGGATAAACTCATGCATAGGAGGGTGCGACCGATCACTCTTGAGTCAGTCAACCTTACCCTCATGGAAGCAGGAGTTTTGAGTTTCAGTTCTAACAGGAATTGGAGACCTCTAGAGTTTGAGGATGACGATCACGTCCTTATACGGGTCTCACCTCGATGAGGTTTATGGAGATGTGGCTGAGGCGACAAGTTATCTACAAGGTTCAACGGACCTTTCTAGGTCCTCAGTAGGGTAGGTGAGGTGGTTTACCGCTTGACCCATCCACCTCAGTAGCACCAGGTGCACGATGACTTCCATGTATCACAACTGAGGAGATACGAGCACGACCCTTTGCATATCATCGACCATGAGGAGCTGGACGTTGGCGATGGGGTGACTTTTGCGAGGTTCCAGTAGAGTTTGAGGATCGACAGGAGTGGGTCCTACGAGGATGGTCTATTCCTCTTGTGCTCTTTCGTAGGCAGCACGGGAACCTCCAGGTGAGCACATGGGAGCAGAATGCTCACATGCGTGCTCAGTACCGCCTTTGTATCCCTAGTTTGTGTTAAAGCTTTACGGGGACGTAAACCCCTGAGGTGGGAGTAATGTAAAGACCCGTAAATTTCAAGTAAAATTTTTTTTCTTAATTTTCTTTGGGATTTTACGAGAACGCAGTTTCTGACGGCTCCTGATTCCAAGGCCCGGTGTGCCCAGAATCATTTTCCAAAGTTTAGCTTGGGTACGTTTAGTGAACAAACGAGCGGGTTTATCTATCTTTTGAACCGGTGCTCGGAATTGAAATCTGAGGGCACCGATGGAACCGCAGCACCGGTAATTGTTTAAAAAAGACCTTTTCTGGAGTTGTGTTTGCTCGGGTGTGACACTTAAAATTTTGGATTAAGTAAAAGAATAAAATAAAATGGTGCAACCAAATTTTATTTTATTTTAACCTAAGCCAAGTGATTGGAGTGGGACCCACTATATCCTACTCCACTAGGTAGGATATTTGTGGGGTGGGGCCCACACAAGCCCCAACTATTCATTTCTTCAACCCCTCCTTTAATTAGGTAATGCACCCACACCCCCCTTAAATGAAAGTCAACCCTTGCGTTT
Organism: Viscum album; assembly: GCA_963277665.1. NCBI lineage: Eukaryota > Viridiplantae > Streptophyta > Magnoliopsida > Santalales > Viscaceae > Viscum > Viscum album. The sequence goes on along the minus strand of OY728142.1, from coordinate 2,040,302,634 downwards.
ATGTGGATTAATAAATGACACATTAATTGGGCGGTTTAAACTTCTCAATTAATTCAATTAAATTGAATGATTCAATTTTTGAATTTTCAAAATGTTTGGCTTGTGTGTTAATAAAATAAGACAATTATTATTTTATTAAAGGGGTACGTTGTGCGAGAGGGCTTGGGAGAATTACTCGAAGCCTTAAACCTTTTTCTTCCTCGACGAAGAATGTGAAGAATGCGAAGAACGCCGACCTCTGACAAAGGTCGACAAGAATGACGGATCCTCGGAGATCAATGACGCGACGCCGACGAATCTTTTCTCCGCGATGCGACGATCCTCCTTCCGCGACGCCTTCTTCCGCGACGTGCAATTCCGTGATGAAACTTCAACTTTTTCCTCGAGGTAGGGGGTTTGGCTTAATTTATGTGGATTATATTCTCGGCCTTTGATTAAATTTTTGTTAGTCGTTTGAGCCGCATGTTATCGTAATAACGGGAGGAGGTCAAACCGCCCGAACACGGCCGATCATCCTCTCCTCTTTGTTGTTGTGTTCTTTGCGGCATGAACCAAGGCAGCACGGTGCAACGGCACCACATGGAAACAAGAAAGAATGCGACGAAGAAGCGCGGTGCCGTCGCGCCGCGCCGTTGAGGCTGAACGAAATCGCGACCGGAGTCGGGGCCGCGGAGGAAATTCAAAGACTCCGCTGGTTGATCGTTGTGCGCGGATTGACGGGTGATGACAAACGGGGCCGCAAGGTTAATTTGAAGACTTCACAGTGAAGAGTCGGTCCCAGGAGGACCGCCGGTGAAGACTGCAGGCAAAAGGGACCACCGGAGCACGTCCGGTGGTCCGCGGAAAACCCCACTGGCGCGCCCCGCCGGCATGGCGGCGTCGGCGGCGCCCTGTGCGCCGCCGGGAAGGACCGCCGCGGCTTCAGCCATGGCGATAGGAAACTGGTCCTGCGGCCGCGCGGGACGGAGGGGGAGGGACGCGGCGCTGGGCTGCGTCTGCTGGCAAGGAACGGCCCCCACGTGGGGGGGGGGGGGCGGCGAAAAACAAGGGGGAAGCCGCCCCCTTTGCGCGGCCGCTCGGCCAGCGCCGAGCCGCCTCGGGCCGGGCCTCCCAGGACGGGCCGCGCCGCGCCGGCTAGACCCGGACCCGGTTCGGGTCGAACCGGTTCGGGCCGACCCAGGGGGGTTGGGCCGGGTCGGACCGGGCCCAGACCCCCCATTTTCGAACCTCTTCGGTCTTTTGCTCATAACTTGTCATGCGGACCTCCGATCGATGCACCGCTAGCTGTGATGAGATCCTTGGGTCGAGACGGTCGTTTTGGTATATTACACTCAAGGTTTCTGAGAACTTTGTGTTCGGCCGGGTTGGTTCATACACGAAACCAATCGGGCCCTTGGAGCGAAAACGCTTATAACTTGAGCTCCGGACGTCCGATTGATGTGCCGTCGGCTTTGATGTTTTCCTCTTTGTGAGATGGACCTTTTTGGCTTACTCCTCTTGAGGTTTGGACGTAGTCGGAGTTCGGTCGTGTTGGTTTTGACTTAAAATCCAACAGGGCCCCTGGAACGAAAAGGCCAATAATTCTCAGACCGGGCGTCTGATTGACGCGTCGTCTATCACGTTGAGTTCCTCTTGTTGAGACGGAACTTTTGGCATACTTCGCCTAAGTTTTGGTTGTAGTTGGATAGTGGCCGGGTTGGATTGTACCTGAAATCCAACCGGGCCCCTGGAACGGAAAAGCTGATAACTTTCAGACCGGACGTCCGTTTGACGAACCATCAGCGGCGTTGGTGATCACGTTGAGAAACGGTCCCTATGAGCATACCCTATGAGAGTTAGGGGTACAGTTGAGATACAGCCAGGTTGGCTCGCACACGAAACTAACCGGTCCCCTGAGACGAAAAGGCTAGTAACTCACAGACTGGGTGTCCGATTGACGCGCCATCTGTTGCGTTGAGACCCCTATGACGAGGCAGTCCTTTGAGATACTTCTTCGTTGGACTTTGTGATACTTGGAGTATCGACCAGTAGCTCGTGGAGCGGACCATCCAGGAGATGAGCGTGCGAAGTATGGAGACCGTGTAGTCGGTTGAGACCTGACGACTGCTTGACCGACTCGACTTGGAGTGAGTCGACTAGCCCAGTGGATGGAGCACTAATTTTTTTGGGTGCAGACCCATGGAGGACGGAGCACTACTCAGTTTGGGTGCAGACCCGCGGTACTCATCCGGAGAGTACCTCTTCAGGCTATTAGGGGGTGTGCACTACTGTGTTTGGGTGGCATACCCCAGGAGGAAGCACTACTGTGTTTGGGTGGCTGACCTGCGGTACTCGACAGGAGGAGTACCTCATTAGTCTTAGGTTAGTGAGCAGTACCTCGGAGTCGTGACAGGATCACTGTACACTCCAGAGACGGGGCTCTTCAGCAGTTACGGTTTCGATAATGAAAATCCTGGTTTTATCTGAGTTTATGACCTTTGTGTTCACCTCATGATTGATATGGGTCACTTGATCACTTAGGTATATGTATGGGTATATACCTAGGTAGTGGTTATCCGTTGATTTCATAATCTTTGTGTTTCCTCATGATTGAGATGGGTTACTTGATAACTTAGGTATAAGTATGGGCTTATACCTAAGTAAGGGTTATCTGTTGAGATCCTTCTTGTGGTTATCCTTGTTGGATTTAGTGAAACCTTGAGGGTCTCGGGGTCCCTACTGAGTATCGTATACTCACCCCTACATGGGCTATGCCTGCACTTCGTTGTGTTGGTTACAGACGTCGGGCAACACTGACAGAGGCCGAGTGTTCGAGGACTGGATGGTACCCGGAGGTGGACCTCACGACGAGTCAGTGTCCGTAGGTGGACTTCATGATGAGACGACACTTGGAGGAGGTTGACGGGCGAGAGCATTGTGGAGGCTATCTGTACCTACCCTTCAGGTAGGATCTGTGGTGGATGATCCAGGAGCTGCGCTATCTATACCTACCCTTCAGGTAGGATCCGAGGAGGATGACCCAGGAGTTACTTCCATTCTTCTAGTTGTTTGTCTTTTTTTGTTGTACTTTTGTACTGTTGTAGCTGTACTTTCGATTGGGTTTGTATTCTGGCCCATTTACTTTTCCGCACTTCCTTTAGTACTTAGTGTATTACTTCCTCTTGTACTATGTGGTGTTTTGTTTACTTTTATAAAGGCAATGCCTTCCTAGTTATCGGTAATTACGCCTTTGGTGCTAGTCTCCAGCCCCTGGCCTATGGAAGGCGGGCTTGGGGTAGTCACGGCACGGGCCCCGAGGACGGGTTGTGATAGATTATGTGTGAAATCACTGTTTATTTATTTATGTTTTAATTTCCTCTTCCCTTTGTTTTTTTATACTGTTTCTACACATAATCACCCCATTGATAAATTTTTTATGTCATTTATAAGAACTTTGTATGGGAAATCTTAAATAAATCTCCATTCATTGAGTTAAATATCCATGTCATTGGTTTTGTTTTTACAAGAATATGTGTGAATGACCTCTCACTATTTTACACTTAATATACACTTATATTGGGTGTATTTTTATTTTTCACACATAATTATGTCATTGATTTATCCTTAATCTAATGATACGATCTTTGTAAGGGTCTTCGTCTCAGTCTCCTTTCATTGAGGCATATATTGATGTTATGAAACTTTATTATTCTATATGGTGTATATAAAACCCTTTTGAAATGTTATATTGTGAATTAATATAGTCTCATGATATTTAAGTTTGGTTTAATGTTATTATTTAATTATTATTATTCATGTTTATCTCAATTGGTAAGGGACTTTTTAACTAAAAACATTGTTTTAATGTTTTGATGATTTATTCATATAAAATAATTCTATTTTATGTCAATGTTTTCAAAATTGTTTTATGGATTTATTTGTATAGACAGAAATTTTTTTAAATGTTAATTATCAAATTTCTGTTAAAAGTTTCAAAGTGGTAATGGACACTTTGATTCAAAAATCTCTTTTATAAATTCTTTAAATTGGGTTTTGAAAATGTATTGGTTGTCTTATGAATGCAAATGAAATTTTGTGAGTGACATGTTGAAAATTTCAAGATTTTATGAATTGGTACTTGGACATTTAACGAGTGAGACTTACATAGCTTATATGAAGGGTTTATCCCCATTATATCTCACAGGTGAGCCCGATATAGCTTATACAAAGGGTTGATCCCCATTATAGCTCATAAAGTATGGGTGAACCTGATATAGCTTATACAAAGGGTGAGCCCCATTATATCTCTCCAATACATTGGGTATTACATAGATGGAAGTCAACCGTATGGTTATTCCATTTGTAAGATTGAATATAAGAGTGATATGGTAATGATGTCCCAAGGAACCTATGTGATTTTTCAATGTTTGTTAATGAGTTTTTAAGAAAATGTTTTTAATGGGTTTTCATGTTTTCACTAGACTAGCAATTTACTTTCTTTATGTCCCTTACTGATATTTTTGTTCTCATCCCAAGTTTTTAAATGTTTTTCACAGGTCTTAATATTTTTAAGGACAAATAAGAAGCTATGATAAAATTATTAAACAAGTGTCTTGAAAAGAAATCTTGTTTTATTTTTAAAGGGTTTCCTTTTGTGAAAAAAATGGATATTGAGTATAAGTGTCCACTTGTAATGTATGAGTTTACTATGTAAGATTTTTCCTAATTCTCTAAAACTATAAACTTAAAAGATCCTTAAATGTGAATTCTAGTTCAAAAACACTAGAATAAGATATGTTTAAAGTCAGGTTCTTATATAAAGAGGATTCTTATGTTGTCCAATCGGAACAACCCAAGATTCCCACTTGAAATTTTAACCCAATAGGTATTGAAATGAAATTTTTTTTTCTTAATTAAACCCAATAAATGAATTAAGAGGAGAATCATGTTAATATAAAACATAATTGAAATAATTCACACACAAATTACAAAAAACCAGTAGAGTATCAAGTTTTATAACTCCCTCCTAAGTATGTGTAGCTCCCTCGAAATGACCTTCCACCGTTTAGCTTGCCATCGAGAGGAGGAGAAGGCTTGGGTGGAACTTCTCCTTCATCCTTGATCCCCCTATGAGGATAGGGGACTCCAAAACTTCTTGGATGAGAAGAGTACTCATTTTTTACTTTAAAATAGTAGATATTTTCTTCTAGTTTGAACTACTAAATGAGGTTCCCAAGGTGTTCTTTTATAGCTAAAATGGGAGGTGGTTTAGGGAACCCTAATTGCTAAAAACCACTTGGCCCATGGTTTTTGGACACTATAAAATCTTATCTCACTTTTAAAAAACTAAAAACTTGTTGGAAGTCCTATTTTCTATCTTCCTATCAAATTTGGTGGCTGGATATTTTTTATAATAAGAGATATTGTCAAAATAAAAAAGGAAAACTATTGACTCTGTGTAGATTCATTTTCTTGGATAGTTTGATCTATTTTGGACTCTTAATGGAATAATTGGGATTGGTTTTATTCAGAATAGTTTTATCCAACTTAATTCAAGATCTGACCACAAAATTTCATCCTAATTGGATGCAAGGATCAGTATAAGTATGCGGTTGATTCCATATGTGTTCTTGGATTCCTACGCAATTTGGACCATTTTTCTTCAACTTCGTCTGGGCCCTCCAAATAACCTCCACCTATAACAAAAACATCAAAACAAGTGAAATAGACCTTTTTAACAGTGAAAAAATTAAATTTTTGAATCAAACATGAAGTTCAATTTGTTATTATATTTGTATTTTTCAATATAAAATTAGTTTAATATAGTGGTATGAGGGTGAAATAAAATAGTGAATCGTGGTACGATCACCCGCACCCTGTTCCGACAGGGGATCCCTAACCCCATAATAACTGCTATGTGGGTAGAGGACCCCACACCCACTATGGGATAGTTTCATCTCTACCTATCTGAGAGGTAAGGGAAACCTTCACCCTGATACGACATAGGAGTATCTATCCTAGTGTCTCTCTGGTAAATCCAACCAATATCCTATAACAGTCAAGCAATACTAAAAGTTTTTCCACACTCATCACACCTTATGCCATAAAACAACCACATATAGGGGACCCACACCCTGTTACGATAGGGTAGCACCCCTCTACTAGCCTAAAGAGCCTAGGGGACCCACATCCTGAGATGATATGGAAGGGTACTGACCCCAACATTTCCCCAGTGATCTACCCTTGTCACTACCCATGACCAACGACCACAAATGTAGTTTTGTGATTAAATCACCGCAAAAATTGTCTCTCAATCCACCACAAAGGCCACTATTTCATTCTATGTGGAAAAATACTCAGGATACGTTACTCACAAGCCTGAATCTAAGCCCCGAAGAAGAATATGTTCTAGGAAGAAATCTCCAAGAGGAGTACATGATGCATAATGGGGTCCACACAGCATGTGACCCCAACTGAATGTATGGTCATGTCCTCTTTTTCATGGCTTGGTTTTCCATGTGAGCTTACATGTTGTTTATATAATGTACATGTTGTGTCTCACCTCACTCGGGCTCCTGACCATGTCTTTCCCGCATGAATCAGTCATCCGTGTATCACACATGGTGTGTACCCCTAGTACATGGTGTGTATCAGATTAATGACCTATTAGTTGTTTCATATACTTGTGTACATTTAATTCACCCCATTTCCATGTCTCTGGACATGTACTTTCACACAGGTATGTCCTTTGACATGGCTACCCTAGCCAGGTCCCTTGGCCACATAACCTGGGCTCACTACACAAGATGTAGTCCCCAAATTCCATCTTCTTAGAACAATAAGAACACATGGTGTGTGACCCTGCACTACACGCTATGTGATCAGGAATTTTGAATAGGAATTTTCTCAAAGCCACCCGAATCACCTCAGGTTCCCTTGAAATCTACAGATTGACCCCTATGGGATATCTAGTAGTCATAATAAGGATCTAAAACCTAAAAAAATCATATAAATGTTATCATGAATTAAAACTCAAATATACCTACCTTTTGGTGAAATATAAAAGCTTTGGGTGCAGATCCACACTCCAAAGCTGTTACACTATGATCTGGGAGTGATCACCATCAAGATTGGAGATCGGTGGTTCCTACTATCCATAGTTTCTCCTCAATTCATCCATTTCTCTAAGGGGAGGGGGATTATCCTCCTCTATTTAGTGCGCACACCAAATATATTAAAGTGTTATTGATTTAATTTTATTAAATCAATATCCTCCATTTAACACCCCACCAACGCACACCCATGATCAAACACCCGACACTGAAAAATTTTATGTTGGGCCTAAGGAAAACACCATGTTCTGAACTCAACCACAGTATCAAAATTACGATCTCAGACTCTTCTCAAGTGTTATTACATGTTTATAAAGAAACAACATGCACGTGATAAAATATATTTAATGTTTTTAATATCACCACACTAAGGCTTTATGGGACCCATAATCCCCTACCAACCCAGCACCTAGCTACAAAAATATTCCTAGATATATTCCAAAGTCTTACATGGTAAAACCTAATTCACTAAATGAGGCCATCCTTTACCTACTCCATCTAGTCTTGGGGAGCATAATCCCATTTCCCCTGCTATTGAAATGACCTCACTGGAAACTGCTATTGAGACTAGAACTAAAATTGACCACCTTCACCAAATTGAGCTTGAAGGACCACTGGGAATTGTTTTTAACGATGTCCATGAACCCCACAGAAAAATCACACAGGTCTAAATTTCCTAGGAAATGCACGAAAACCACTATCCAAAGAACGCCAGAAAGGAAGGTACTAAGGTTGACTCCCCACTGGTCAAAACCTTGAAGGCCCTAGTACCTGAGACCTACTATTAACAAATCAGCTCCTTGAAGAACCCTATTGGTTCCTCTCTCATTGTAAAACTCATCATGAGTGAAAATACTTGATCACCACTTCCTTCTTCTAAACCTCTAAATACATCGATAATATAAATGGATTAATTGAATATGGAATAGAAGTATGGAGTGACTCCTCAAGATGCCTTTAATGGGACTCCTTATCCAGAAAGAGATATGAGGTCAAACAAAATAGATCCTTGAACTTGATTCCCTTATCCAAGATAGACAATCTCCTTTGTGGAAGAGAAAGAAACTCCTACATCTTCTCTAAATTTATGGTTGATGAAAGAAACTTTGAAAGAAACTCCCTCTAGAAATCTAGCCACAACACCTCTACCACATTTTTCTCACTAAGAAATAGAATCCACTATTAACATGCCTCTCCCTACATCTTCCTAACTACTAATGGGACTCAGTACCCCACCAGGGCCTATATTAAACTGAATATAATCTCTACCACCTCTAGATAGCTCTCTCTCTCTCCGGATATGAATCACTACCCTCATACTTCCACAAAGTATGCCATTGAAAATTATGAAATTCCCTTGAATCATGGATGAATGTTTCATATCAACCATTTAAAGGTCATGTGCTCTACTAATTTGTATAGTAGCACTTGAGTAGAATCCTCGGCGATGGTACAGTTTTTTAGAGTCGATTGTTTTTTAGTTGTCTTTTTAATGGGGGGTTTGTCGACAGATCTTAATTAAATTAATTTATTGATGATTTTTTATTTAAAAATTTGATAAATATTAGGGTGAGTTCATTATTGGGTATTTAATATTATGATATCCTTAATATTTTTTTATATTGTATTAAATTAACAACCATTTCACAAGATGATTTTGATCAGAATTCCCAAGTGTTGAGGCTTTAATACAAGACTTAAATTAACTTAGGGTTCTAATATAAATAAAAACTTATTTATTTTAGTGTATTTATGGTTCCAATAATCCATGTAATCCATATTTTAAACAAAACATGTCACTAATTGATGAAATTTTAAGTTCAACATAAACAATGTTAACCTAAAGAATATCCATCGAGCAAAATCCATCAATAACTTAATATACCCAAATTATAACTCAACACAGTGGGAGATTTGATCAGCCATTTATATGGTTATTAATCTGGTTTAATATTTTTAAGATGATTAATTATAAATAGAATGAAAATAATAGGATAAGAAAAGAGTTGTGCGCTGAACACACACACGAGCGATGAAGAAAATTAAAACATAGTTTTTATTGAATGAGAAAGAAAGAGAAGAAAGTGTTTATTTTTATTGATTGAAACTATTTTAAGACCATTAATATTAAAAAATAGGGTTATTATAATAATATATAATTAGAAAGAAACATTCATTAAAACATAATTACAACACAAACACTTATGATATTACAAATGAAGAAAAATGAAAAATTAAATCAAAATAAGCATGGAGGAATGTTATCTAAAGTAGAAAGTTTATTTTTTAAGATCCTACCAATAATTTTTAATATACTTGTTCATGCCAACCTATCCTCATTTTATCTTAAATTACAACCCCTTTTAAGGAGAATAGGGGGAAAATGAAAAATATTTTTTGAAATGAAACATGGAAGGAAATGGAAACATATATTTAAAAGGGAATGATTGTGTCAAGAAAGACACAAAGGAGGAAGAAAATTTTAAGGGGATGAGAAGATTAAATATTTAAAAAACACAAAACTTCTCCCAATGACATAAGTGTTTTTTTTTTCTTTTTTGCATTTTTTTGAAAGTTAAATAGGAAGATTCAATCAAATCTAAACAATTTTTTCTAAAAATTATTCCACATATATCTTTTATTTCACACTAAAAAATCTCATATCAATTGGATGTTTATATCAGGATAAAATTCAAGGATTGTGTACTATTTTTAATTCACTAATAGAATGGTGGGATGGACTTAAAAACATCAGTTAGGTCCATTTTTTGGTGGAGTTGGGCCTTGAAATATTTATCCAAAATTAATTTTATTTCCCCCCAACTTTTGGTGTAGAATAAATGAATTTCAACTTCAAGATTAAGCTTATAAATTCTCTCTTCATGGCTGGTCCAATTTCTTTACAGATTCTTTGGGTCTTCTTATGTGGACTATATGACCCTTCAAATGGCCGAACTGAACAAATATTCCTTCTAATTATATGCTTTAAATTTTATCAGTAATAAAAAAATCACATAATTTACCTTAATATGTTTAAAGATATGATCAAAAACATTAAACTAAAGTTTAATGAAATGAACTCGAACAACGCTCTTTTTATGTGTTTATGATCAAAACATGAACATTGATTGGAAATTAATCATTTTTAAGCGACAATTATAGGATGGGAGCAATTTAAAATCATGAATTAATATGTAATATCAACTCCCCAACACTTGGGCTTGTTCATGTCCTCATGTACACCAAATAAAAACCTAAATAAATTGTTTTTATTCACTAAAAAATATTAAAATTTTGTTTTCATCAATCAGTGGGGTTTAAACTAGTTCACTCATCTATAAATAATTACAACAAAAAATGCTACAATAATAATTTTCCAAAAATAATTAATTTTTCTTACTAAAATTTAAAAATAGAAAATGGGGGAACTCAAAAATTACTCCTCCAGAGATGATAAAATTTATTTCTGGAAATTCACTTGTTCACCAACCAAAAGTGAAAATCTTAGATTTTTAAAGAGCTCACAACTTCCATTACCTATCCTAATGTGCATAAGAATAAATAGGTCTTTTTAGTGGTTTTTCAATGGCTATGTGATGGTAGGAATATTATTTCCAAAAGAGTGGAAAAGTGGGGTAAAACAACAATATGGGTAAAACAATGCAAAATATTTTTTGAAATGAAACATGGAAGGAAATGGAAACATATATTTACAAGGGAATTATTGTGTTAAGAAAGACACAAAGGAGGAAGAAAATTTTAAGGGGATGAGAAGATTAAATATTTAAAAAACACAAAACTTCTCCCAATGACATAAGTGTTTTTTTTTCTTTTTTGAATTTTTTTGAAAGTTGAACTTGAAACAGATCTCAGAATCATATCCCAACTCATGTTTGATCTCCTCACAACACTAATTTTAATAGTTATAATATGATCGAAGGTTGAAGAAGAGTGATTTTTGACCCGCCCAAGACACAACCCATTGTTTTTTTCTTTTTCTTTTTTTTTATTTTTTTCAACACTTTTCAATAAAATTTGTATAAGATGTCATAAACATATATACATTCCCAAAACTCATAGAATAACAACCTCTCCCCTGTAGTAAAATGGATTCTTTCCCTAAAGCATATGATAACACATTTAAAATCAAGAAAAGGATACCCAAAATAAAATCCATTCCCCTATACTTAAATTTCATTAAATTATGCAATGAAAATCCATGTAGATGTTGGGTGGGATAAGGTATTGGGCTTGTAATGTGGATATAAAAAAAAGGTTTTCACAGGCTCAAATGGTCTTTCAAAAGGAGGATCAATGTAAGGGTAAAGGGAGATAATTTGGCTATTATAATTCTCATGTGGTTAAGAAAATCCCTCTATCATATTAATGTAAACTAAAGTAGGAAATTAAGTTCAAAGGTCCACAAACTCAAGACTCACAATCGGGGGTGAGAAACAGACATTTTGAAAATATGTTCATAGGTGGCCTTGGAATTAAAGCTGAAGTTATTCCTCATGGGTTAGGTAAAAACATTTTTCTATATCAAAAATTGACCATTCAAAATTTATTAGTCCTAACAAAAAATTATTTATCCAAATTTTTAATGAAAATAAAAAAAAATTGAGATGAAAACAAGTCATTGGACTCCCCAAAAAGGTTAGACAAAATCTAAAAATTTTAATGGTGGGTAATTATAACTCTTTTTGTTTTTTTGTTTTTTAAATTTTTTTATTGTTTTATTTTTATTTTATTTTTTAAAAAACACACTCACATAGAAGATAAAGAGAAAAAAGGGTTTTATGAAGAAAGTGGTACAAAAAATGAAAGATAGAGGAAGGAAAAAAAGAGGGAGAGCGAAAAGGAGTAAGAAGAGATGAATAAGGAGTTAAAGGGAAAGATGTGCCACCTGGTTTGGATTTGGTGTGTTTCTATCTCCATATAGTGGTGGGTTGGTGGAAGTAGATGTGTTTCCTAGGGCATAATTCCTCTCTGGTGGTGATTTAGAAAATTCTCATTATCTAAAAGAGAATCAAAAACAAAAAACATTATTCATTTAATGAAAAACTAAAAAGAAATTAAAATTTCATAAAATTAAAATAAAACTTGTATCACCTCCTAAGAATCACTGAATTTATTTTTTCTATAGCTGGACAGTTGCAATAGACTACCCATAGTCTGATAGTGGCCACCATATTTTCTCAACTATAGTGTGTTTCCAGAAAACCTTCCCCTTTGGGATCCCCAATTGTTTGTTGGATAATTTATTCTCATCATTATTATTATGCTTGAAATTAAATGGGAGTGGGAAGAGAATGTGGGTATCCTCCATATGTTATTTAACTTGAGTAATGATGCAGTCCATTGAGGGTTGTTTTTCTTTTCTTGGATGTTCACAAATATGCTTCAATTATGATAGTGAATTTATGTGTTTTTTAGACAATATGAAATTAGAGTATGATATCCTAATTGTTTTGAACTCATTTTTTTCATCACTTTCCAATGTTGAGTAATGAGGATCAATGGGGACATGATACTCATTAGATTTTTCAAGATCCTTTATATCAATTTTGTTTGAAAAAGAATAATTTTCAACCTCACTAGTGATCACTTTATTAATTAGGGAACAAATCTCACAAACTTCACTTCCATTGGGATAAGATAATAATATTAGATTGGGGTTCACCTCACATATAAGATAATTTTTAGAATCATGTATAGGAAATGATGAATGTTGGATAATATGATTTGAATAAACAAATGATCATGATAGTTCATTTTCCTCATTATCATCCAAGTTGGATCAGTGCAGATCAGAGGTGAGATGGTATTCCAAAGACTTTTCAAGATCATTTAGATCGATGAAATTTACATTTGAAATTTCAACTTAAACTTATCCATTTATGACTTGTTTAATGAGGATGTAATATTCAAAAACTCCTCTATAATTAGAATAGGAATAACATAATGGATTAGGGTTCAAAACACTCTCACAGATACTTTCAGATGCATGGATAGAGAATATAGAGTGATTCTATGATGGGTATCGCATGGATTGAAAAATATTGAACTTGACTAGTTGGTCACCAAATTCCATGGATAAGATTCCAGCATGGACATCAATTTTGGTTCTAGATGTCATGGGGAAATGTATTTTTAGAATCAGAGTACAATGACAATAAGTTGTATCACCTTCTATGTCAAGGGAATAGAAATCGTCTGGGAAGATAAGATCATTGACTCAAACAAGGAAATCCTCAATTATTCCCTTAGTATTGGTAGTTCTTGATTGGATAACTAGATTAAAACACCCATTGGGTTAAAGGTACCTAGAAAAATGTTGGAGAAGATGGATTTGGGCATGAAATTTATTGAGGCTCTTAGGTCTATGAGTGCATCATCAAATTTCGAACTCCCTATTTGGCATGGAACTGTAAAGGTCCCTGGATATTTTCACTTCATGGGTATGGAATATTGGGTTGAAACATTATCAATGGTACTAATTTGTATCTTATGGGTGAAAAACTCCTTAAGAAAATTTGCATACTTAGGTATTTTTTATGGAAACTAGGAGGGGAATGTTGACATCCACACGTATGAACATGTTTATCATTTTAGTATTGGGTTCAAAGGACTTCCTTGTCCTATAGATAACTTGACGAAAATGAATTGGGTTCCTTAAAGGAATGTAAAGAAGTGATAAAGTGGATTCAGGTTTATTTTCTAGATTTTTTGTTTTCAAGATTAACATTCAAAGGTTCATTTGAGGATCCATCATGAGTCTTGTAATTTTTTTTCCGATCTAAGTGTAATTGAACTTACATTATCCTTGGGGTTAGGCAATGGTTTATCTAGTATTTGGGACAAATTGGATGGTTGATATTGGATAAGTTGGGATGCAAGTTAACCAATTTAAGTTTCAATGTTTTTAAGGCTATAACAGGTGAAGGAGGTAAGATATTCTATGGCTCTTTTATATGGTTACTTGGAAGAAGAGGCTTGTCTTGAATTGGGATTTCCATGATTTTGATTCTTGGTGAATTGATTGTATTGGATTGGGAATTGGGAAGTCTCATTAGGATAGTGGAATCCAGGATGATCAATAGGAGGATTTATCCTTTGTGGTTGAGGAACAAAAAGATAAGGTTCTTGGATGTTACCACCACCTTAAACATATTGGAATTAGTTTCGATTTTGATGAGGGAACTGAGGGGGATGAGAAATGGGATTACCATGCCTTAATCTTGGGTTAAAGGTAGAATATAAGGGCACTAAGTGGGGTTGGTTGAAGTTTCTAATGAACCGAACTGATTGTTGAGGGTTGATTTTCCTCTGAGCATATGCTTCATTGACCTCCATTGGTCCAGATGAATCATATGGATCCTCTTGAAGTTGTGGACATGTGTCAGTTGGATGAGCTGGTGAGCTATAGATTCCAAAATTATTGATAGGTCTTAGGGATTTGGCAGCCATAGTTAGTTGACACACAAGACCTGTAAGTTTACTCATCCACTCGATCATCTTGTTGGGATTTTTGGATTTATTCTCTTATAATTGTTTGACTTGAGCATATGCTCAGGTATGGAATTGATGCCTGTTTATAGCCATGTTGCTTATGAGATCTTGTGAAGCTGTAAGAGTTTTTTCAACAATAGCACTACCAATTATGGCATCAATGAGTGTTCTCTCCATAAACAATAAACCATGATAGTAGTATTGGATAAAGAGTTGTTCAAGGATTTGGTGGTGTGGGAAGGTTTCCATAATATTTTTGAACCTCTCCCAATACTCATGGAGTGATTCATTAGGGAATTGATGGATACCACTAATTTTCTTTCTGATAGAAGTAGTATGAGAAGCAGGAAATAATTTCTCAAAGAAGATTTGCTTCATGTCATTCCATGTGTTTATAGAACTAGGATGAAGGTAGTAAATCCATAACTTAGTGGAGTTAGATAGGTATAAAGGTAATGTTATAAGTTTGATTTGTTCTTCAGAAACCCCCTGAGGCTTCATGGTAGAGCACACCACTTGGAACTCATTGAGATGAAGATGTGGATCCTCACTAGCTAGCCTATGGAAATGAGGAAGAAGATGAATCAAACTCGATTTGAGTTCAAAATCTTCCTTTATGTTTGGATATTGAATACTAATGGGTTGGTAATTCATATCAGGGGCAGTGAGTTCTTTAAGTGTTTGTTCCCTAGGATTATCCGTATCTAAATCAACTGGATGTGAAATTTTTTCATTATCGCTAATGGACCTCCAAAGTCGGTGAAGAGTTCAATCAATTTTAGGGTCAAACAAATCAAAGGGATCGTTTGGGAGGATACAGGTCATTCATAGATGTTTGGAATGGGTGAGGAAGGAAGGTGCTTCTTTGTGTTTTTTTTTTATTTTTTTAGTTATTATTATTATTATATATATTTATTTATTTATTATTATTTTTTAAAAAAATAAAAAACTACCGACTACTTAATGAATCATCCCTATCAATAGCATCGTTTTAAGAATGACCAATTTTTACCTATTAACCGTTCAAAGGTCTGGTTCTCTACTAATGTTTATAGTAGCACTTAGGTCAAATCCTCAGCGATGGTACAGTTTTTTTAGATTCAATTGTTTCTGATTTGTCTTTTTAATGGGGGTTTGTTTGCAGAGATTAATTAAATTGATTGATTGATGATTTTTTATTTAAAAATTTGATAAATATTTAGGTGAATTTATTAGTGGGGATTTTATCTTATGATATCTTTGAGCTTTGATTTATATTGCATTAAATTAATAACCACTTCACAAGATTATTTTGATTGTAATTCCTAAGTGTTGAGGATTTAATCCGAACCTTAAATTAAATTAGGGTTCTAATTTAAATAAAAACTTGTTTATGGTAGTGTATTTATAGTTACAATAATCCAGGAATCCATATTTTAAACAAAACATGTCATTAATCCATGATATTTTAAGTTCAACATACACAATGTTAATCTATAGAATATTCATCGAGCAAAAGCCCTCAATAACTTAATATCCCCAAATTATGACTCACCCCAATGGGAGATTTACTCATCCATTTATATGGTTATTAATATGATTTAATATGTTTATGATGATGAATTATAAATAGAATGAAAATAATGGGGTAAGAAAAGATTTGTGCGTCGAACACACACACGGGTAGAGAAGAAAATTAAAACATAGTTTTGATCAAATGAGAAAACAAAAAAAGGGGTTTATTTTGATTGATTAAAACTATTTTAAGACCATTAATATTAAAAAAATATATGTTGGATTATAATAAAATATAATGAGAAAGAAATATACATTAAAATAGAATTACAACACAAACACTTGTGAGATTACAAACGAAGAAGAATGAAAAAGTAAATCAAAAGAAGCATGGAGGAATGGTATCTCAAGTAGAAACTTGAGTATGTAAGATCCTCCCGATACTTTGGAAGAGACTTGGTAATTAAAAAATATCCTCATTTTCTCTAAAATTCCAACCCTTTTCAAGGATAAGAGGGGAATGTATTTATAGCCCAAGGAGGTGGACTGTTTGTATTCTAAAACTTCCCCTCCACTTGGCTCAATGATTTGACCATTCAGATAGTATATTACTGATATATCTTCTTCTTAAAAGTTTTATATATGTATTTTTATGTCTTATATAAAAATTTTGAGGCTATTGGACTTTTTTATCCAATGTTATGGTTGTTTTACTAAATAATGTGCAACTGTCTATTTTTATCAACACCTTTTCAAAGTCTGAAATGTGAATGGGTTTTTGAATAGGAAGATGCCCTGAAATCTGAACCATTTATTCTAAAAATTAGTCCACTTATATATTTTATTTCACACTAAAAAATATAAGATAAATTGGATGTTTATATCAGGATAAAAGTTAAGTATTGTGTGATGATTTTAATTCCCATACATAATGGTGGTTTGGACTTAAAAACATCAGTTGGGCCCCTTTTTGGTGGATTTGGGCCTTGAAAATTTTATCCAAGATTAAATTTATTGTCCCATGACTTTTGGTGGTGAATAAATTAATTTTTACTTCTTTATTGATCCTAGATATTCTATCTTCATGGATGGTCTAGTTTCTTCACATATTCTTTGGGCCTTCTTATGTGGACCATATGGACCTTAAAAATGGACGAATTGTAAAAAGATTCCTTATCATTATATATTTGAATTTTCATCAGGAACACTAAAAAAGAATAATCACATAATTTTTATTAATATTTTAAAGATATTATCAAAACATTAAATTGAAGTTTAATTAAATGAACTCAAACAATGCTCTTATTATATGTTTATGATCAAAACATGAACATTGATTAGAAAATAAAAAATTTTAAGTGACAATTATAGGATGGGAGTAATTTAAAATCATAAATTAATATTTAATATCAACCCACTTCCAAGTCAAATCCTCTTCTAATATATCAACCCTATGAAGATCAACCAGATAAAACTGCTAAACCTCCACGACCTAAAGCACACATGGATGACGACCAGGATCCATTGCTAAAAGGGAAATGAGGATTTCCTAATTCCATTAGTGTGGAATTTTATTAAGATTTATTTAATACATTTTAACTTCCAAAAATCAAAACCACCCAATTAGAACAAGAATACAAGTCATCATGATCCATGTACTTCTCCTAGGTCTCTACCCTACAAACAGGTCTATCTAACTTGGCCATTCAATAAGCTCAAATCCCATACATTAGATCACATGGTGGGGATTAAATCCTATGACCCATCTAGTCTCTCTGGCCTATGTCATTATCCAAGGTCGATTGTAACTATTTATATACCAATACATGCAATACTTGGTATGCTTAACTCTAAACTTTATCTTATCTCTCAACAATCACTTTTAATACCACTCTTTCAGGACCCCATCACTCCAAAGGTACCCCTAATGGTCCAGTAATAAATAAAGGGAGATAATGACCCCCAATTACCATCTCTAGTAGACCCCGGTTTGGTGACCAGCACCAATGGTATAAAAATCTCAATATGGGTGGAATTTCCTTCTATAATATATATAAGATTAGGAGATAGGATATTAATGATATAAACTCCATGAAAATTTATAAAAAGGAAACCAAAACCAATCCAAAATGCATGTATAAAGAAAACCAAATATATATAAAAGTAATTAAAAGTATATACCCAAAAGGTAAGTTATGGTAGAAACACAACAATTATCCAAAGTTATGAGTAAGTAACATTTATAATGGTCTACATAGTCCTCCTAAAAACGTGAAAATCGGTTTTATATATGTAGGGTGAGCATAAAAGTATACTCAGTAGGGTAACCAAATTCTATCATGAACATGTGAAAGAATTATATTAATGCACTAGTGACCAATTAGCAGAACCAATAGCACCAAAGCAGGTCGACTAAACAATCCCCAACCTCATCGTGGCATGATCACTAAATAACATAAGCTAAGTATAATAACATAATATGAAACATATCGATGATACGGTACCCTACAAAAATTTCCCCTATCTCCTCCACATAACATATCACATACCACCACCCCATAGCATAGTCACATCAAATCACATCCACAGACACATGGTCCATCACATCACACCACCTCACCACACTATAGTTACATCACACCATGCCCACAGACACCTAGTTCATCACATCACATATCCAGTATAGTAGGGTATCGTGAACATGAAGGAAATCAACCTCTTTTCCACCTCCTACCATTAATAACCCCCAACATAATCCATCTCATCGCCTCATCAAGTAACCATCACTAATGTCCACTTTTGAATTATGGCAATCATAGCCCATGTATATCAACCTCTCCTGGAAGAGAGAATGGGGAAAAGGGGGTAGCCAGTCATCCATACTCACCCCTGGGATTTTGGGAAAAACACCCCCATAAATAAATATATATGTATAGGTGTCAGAACATGGTGATCAATGTGGGTAGGGAACATATAAAAAAACACATGGAAATATATTTTATATAATATCATAGCACATAAGCCCAACCTATGGTCACACCACACAAGATCCATCCCAACTCACCACGTCACCCCCAAAGGCCTCATAGAATTTTCCACTTTCACTTCCACCACTAAATACATAATACCAACCCCAAAAAACACAATCCATATTTCACATTTCATCCTCTTTATTAGTTTCACCCATTTCTCAGATTTTACATTACTAACCAAATCCATTTAAATAGTCCATCCGTTTGATTACTTCATCCCGTTTAATTTCACATTAATTGTCAACCATGTTTAACCAAAATTAACTTTTTAATTCATTCATTAACCAATTACATACAATTAACCAAACCATCCCATGCCATTTCAAATAATTACTAACCAATTCCATTACTACCCAGGCAACTATCACAACACAACACCACTGTAAAACCACACATCACCACCCCAAAGCATTGTTACACCACCAAATGTCCAAACATCCCCAACCCACAATATAGCCTCACTAAAATATATAAAAACATAACTTCCCCATATCACAGCCTCACCAAAACATATCACGACACTTTAACATCACATCGACCTAACATTTTTCAGATTTGTTGAAGGAGATTTCATTACATTCCACTTTACTTTTAAGGTATTCTTACACAAGAGTAATTTTTTACCAAGCACAACCATTTATTTAGCTTATTATAAGTGATTAACCAATTCTATTTGGGGTGATTCCAAACAACACATAGCAAGCTTTCCATAATCAAAATAACCACAATGAAAGAAAACCCTCAATGGCCATAATTTTCAGTGAGGTATTTACCCCATAAAATTCCAATATCAAAAAAAACAAAAGCTATAAAAGCATGTGATTTGTCCCTTCCAATTAAATTTAAATTAAACCATTTAATTATATTCATTAATCCAGATACAAACCATCTTCCCATAAGTAAAAAAACAAAATCCATCTTGCATGATTCACTAGGTGAGAAACAAATGAAACCTATACCTCAAACAAAGTTTTTCAATTTTCTATATAAGTTTAGAATAAGAAAAAATCCACCACTGATTTCCACAAAGAGGGAGAGCACCTCTACCAACCTAGAACACATCAACCACATCATTATCTTACCCCATACCATCCAAACAATAGTTTACCAAACAAAAAATCCTCCCATATGAAGAAAAATGGATATACTAGAAAATAATAAAGTAGGGACTTACCAAAAACCACCATAGATTGACCTTAAATGGCTATGGTTGAAAGACACCGATTAGGGTTTGAAAGTGCTCCTTATGAAGCACTTGGGTCACTCAAGAAATGATAGAAACAAAGGAAAATTTATAGGGTAAAAAAAGATTTTTGAATGTATACTCGGTCTATGATTTATAAGACCATAGCGTAGCTTATAGGAACATGCCACAAAATTAAAAAAAATAGAAGGGACCACAGCACAGGACCACTCACCATGAAACAAACCTATTGGTTAAACTAGCCTTCAAGATCTGCATCTATATACATGTCGCAGATCCTATAAATAAGGTAGGAGACCATGGTGTAACCAAGATTGCTACACTGTAGACCCTCAACAACTAGGAAGAGGTTGTGTTTTAGCCTCAACTCCATGATATATATATTCCTAAAATGGAAGTATCCTCAAACTCCACCTAAACCTCCACCTATATTGTAGCTTCTCCTCCATACTGAATCCATCACCTTTCGATAATGGGTTATGTTATAGCCCAATATCCATGGTGTAACTACCCCCAAATTAGTAGTAGAACCAAAAAGGACCCACCTAAGCCACTACTCCATAGACTTCCACCTTATGCCATAGCCACTCTATTAAATAACAACCTCTAGGCTCCACATCGTATCTCTTCCAAAAATGGAATAGAACCCCCTTTCTCCTCCAAAACACCTCCAAACACCTCGGGTTCTCTCCATACACCTCCATCACTATAATTACTGAAAATTAATAGGCTTGAAGGTCACGACTATTATAAAGGAATTTATCCACTTTTTCATTATCATTTATCTTGAGATCTTTATATTTGAACATTAAAACCTATAACTTGGCTTGCTTCACTTTCTCACTATCTTCCTAAATATTTTCCAGTTTATCTCAAATGCCTTTTTCATTAATAATCCATTTAAATTTGAGAAACTCATTTTCTAAAATATATTAAAATATGGAATTCTAATCACAAAATTCTTTTTCTAAATTATTCTTATCAACTACTGTCATCATAACCCTTTAGAAATAGGTGTAAAATCATCATTAGCATTCTCCAATACATCCAAAAATATTGAAAAGAGATATTATAGAATTCGATATTTCCAAATATAATAATTATTCCCCTTAAAATTGGTAATCCCCTTATTTTTCATTGAATTATTGTGATATATATCTAACATAGAAATGTAAAAATTGAATCTTTAAACATAGAGGGAACTCTCTATCTCTCTATCTCTTAAAACTATAAATAGATGATTATATTCAAAGGAACTAGAGTGTTATGATACCACTTAAAAAGGGTCCTACAAAAATATTGAGAATTCACTGAGAGTTGGAGGGTCAATGAATTCACTCACTACTGGAAATTAGGCATATTTCCATGGTCCAAAACTATGGTAGTAGGACATGTGACCATGTATGTAGTCTATCACCATAGTTCACATAGATCATGGACCCTATTTTCATTGTAAAAGGGTCTAGGATATGAACAGAGTTTCTAATTGTGGCCATAGGGCCTCAATAACCATGGGTGGACCATGGCTATAGGGTATCTACAACCATAGTTCATAACCATGGTTGTACCCTTTGAAAAATTAAACACAATAGTGAGATTTGATCTCAGGGACTCTTATATACTTCATCTAAGACTTTACCACTAATATATAATGGAATATATGTATAAATATATACTTATATATGTATTTTATATAATAATTTTTTTATACTTTTAAAAAAATAAAAATGATGCTATCTCCTGGAACCTATAACCATGGTTCACATCAACCACGGTTGTATGTATCATTGTAAAGGCCTATGGATATAGTCTATAAAGACAATATTAGTAGGCCTTTATCATGTCCTTATTGTTCCTTCCTATTTACATAGTCCATATCTATTGAGGTTTTAGGCTAACACAAGAAAACCTATATCCATAGTCCACATTGAACCATGGCTATAGGCAGCTCTACGTCCACAGTTCTTCCAACCATAGAAATAAGACCACGGTTATAAATCTATTTACCAGTAGTGGATTCCTTGTATGTTTATCTTTCAAAGAACCTTTAACACCTATAATGATGCATGGTAAGATCATTATACATGAACCAAACTATATCCAAGTCACAAACACAATAGGGACATCATATTTTTCTAGGGTTGACTACTCAAAACAAGAAATTTCATCCTTGGTGTGATCTAATAAAACCGGTGATCACACGTTATAATATAATCACCATGTGGATTGAAAAAAAGTAGATATTATCTTTGAACCCATGATACAATATGTGTCTCCTAACTTGTGTAATGTTCTCCCATACAAATAAATACATAGAATTTGATATTATAATAATAAGAAAGTCTTCACCAAGTATAAAACTCTATTAAGTTATTATTTTGATTCTTCCTCCTCCTCCTCTTATTCTCTTATTATTTTTCCTATTATTCCTCTTATTTAATATCTAATTCTATAAAATTTCTCAACTTCAAGTTCTCTCTTACTCTATCTCTATACAAAATCTGAATTCCCTCTATAATTTTAGTTGAAAACTTCTACTTCAACCATTATTGCTTCTCATCCAGCTATTAGATAAATCTAATCCTTCCAGTGCTAGGCTTGGAAGATTATGAGAACTAATTTTCAACTAATTTCTAAAACTTATGAAAGGAGTGATTCTAGAATTCATGAATAGAACTATATGATGATAGGATTGTGGAAGTACCAAATTCTAAAAGTCTAGAACTAAGAACAATGGTAGTAGTAGAACATGACCAAACTTTGGAAGTTAGAGGCTATATAAGAGTAAGATAAATATCATGTTAGAGTAACTAGGGAGATTCAAAGGACACATAAAATTAATTTGACAAGCCATGTAAGACTAATCTATAATAGAGAATTTAGAGCTCTCACTGTTCATTGTAAGGAAGTCTTAAGTTATTGGATTTATTTGACCAAGTGTAAGGATGCCCATGAAGATCAGATTTAGGGGAATGATCTTTATGAATATTGGAAGGTGGTGGAAACTAGAAGACAAGATGGTTTTTATGGACTTATATAATAAATTCATGGGTGTTGGTCATTTTTTATAGGCCTCTACTCAACTATAATCATATTCTATTCCTTAATAAATTTTTTAGTGTTCCATAAATTGAGTAAAACTTTGTCTTTACCATGTAATTATTTTTGTATTTATTTTCTTGGTTATTTTGTCATTATATTACATGAGTTCTTGTTTGATGTATGTTGTGTTGTGGTTTGTGGTTGGGGTGTGTTTTTTTCTCAATTTTAGATATAATGTATATGTTGTTTCATTCTGATTTAGTATGTTCTAGATTTTTTTTCCTCCCATGGAAGTTCTAGAGGGTGATTTTGATTCAGGATATTTCATACCCAAAGCTTTTTCATAGAGTTTTGATACAAACAGGCCTTATCCATGGTGTTTAAGAAATCAATTAAACAACATCATTCTACCCTTTAACTTTTAGGATATTTTTATTAAATAGTTACCAAACCCTATTACATATTTTTTGGATTCAATGGGAGATCATTAATTATAAAAATAATTGAATTAGATGAGATTAAGGTTTGAATTGAGATGTTTTATGGGGTGGATTTTAGATTCTAGAAGATGCAGATAAAGGATTGTGTACTACGGAAGGATCTTGATATTCCATTGATAGGTTTCAAACTAGAAGCGATAAAAAAGAAAGAATAGGAAAGGCTGGAAAAGAAATCACTAGGATTGATATGAATTTTACTATCCTATAATTTGGCCTATAACATATATTAAGTGAATAAGAATGTAGAACTTATAAAGACTCTTACTGATAAATATGAGAATCCAACTGTAATGAAAAAATTAAATCTATTACAAAGGTTATTTAGTCTAAGAATATTTGAGGGAAATTCAGTGACTAATCATGTCAATGAATTCAACATGATTCAAAGTTATTTGGAATTAGTGAAGGTAAAGATTTTAGATCCAGAGTGGGAATTGATGTTGCTTTCATCACTCCCAGAATCTTGGGGTGTGACGATCGTTGTGGTGTGTAACTCTAATGGTAAGAATGACTTAGTGTTTTTGGATATTCGAGATATAATTATAACTGAGGAAATTTATAGGAATTATATTTAAGAATCTATCATAAACACATAAAGTGAAAAAGGTATATGGGACACAATTACATAGAAAAGTCATGGTAAAGTGAAATGAAGAATAAGTATAAGTGATAGTAGTTCATAAAAAGGTCTCCCCTTATTCTAGAATTTTTGTTAAAATTTCTTATGAATAAATATTACAGTGAGTGAAGAGTCCATTTTTGAAAATATGCTCCCAGAAATGCATCCAAAAATACAATTTTAGAAGATACAGGAGGTCTTTTTCAAAGTATCACTAGTCATATTGTGTTAGGTTTGGAAAGGTGCATCTCACAGATGAAGAAAGTCTCAAGATAATAGGAAAATGTGATATTTTTATTTAGAATTAGAATAGAGGCTTGTTATAATTATAAGGAGTGTGATACATACCAAGATTAAGGAAGAATTTAATTTTGCTAGGATAATTAGAAGATGCAGGTTTTTATACTAATTTTTCAGGTGATGGGTAAAAATCATGGTCATAGGCCCAATGCCTATGAGAATTGGATATGGTTAGGGGAATTCATCCCATGGGAATTATAGTTCTTTAAATATCCCTTTGGTCTATTACTATAGGAACTACCGATGGCCATCAATAATGTGACGCTAGCCCAAAATATGTCCATTAATCTCACCCATGGAAATATCCAAATGGACATGGTTGTTGTCATTCCCATAGGGTTATAGCAACAGGTGAGGTCCATGGCTATATATCAGGTTACCACCATACTGGTGATGGATACATGTAGTGACCGTAGAAATATTCCTAGGAGTTATTTCGATGGCTACAGTTCCCATGGGTGAAATACATATGGTGATACCTTATGTAAAATTTTAAAATGTTTATGGAAATTTTTGATCACATAACCTCATGGGTATTTGACCAATGACTTTACCACTTCACCATAACACATTTTATTTAAATATGTATATATATATATATTATTAAATATTTAATATTATAATTGTTATATAATTATAATAATTATATATTTAAAATATATAATATGATAGGACACATTACCAATGTGAAGGCCCTATGATAATAGGAAATATGGCCTATGCTAGTAGGCCCTTCCCCTGGGTGTCTATGGCCATAGGAAACACAAACCATGGTAGTAAGACCTGCCTTGGGGGTATACACCCACCAACAGCATGGATCTTGGTATTAGGGCCTCCACTCAGGGTCTATATCCATGGTAAACATGGATTATTGTAGTAGAACCTGCCCCATGGGGCTATAGCCACATGAGACATAGCCTGTGGTCATAGGGGTTCCATTATGGTTACCTAATTCCATGAGCGACATGATCATGGAACTAGGGTTTCAACCATGGATACTTAGTGCCACATGAAACATGGTCATTGTACTAGGTGTGATGTTGTGGCTAGCTAGTTCCATGGGTAGTTTTTTTCATGGTCATCAGCATGCCATCGTGGCTAGCTACCACCATAAGCGATGTACCCATGGCAGTAGGAATGTGTTAGTTCCACTGGAAGTTTTCCATGTGTTCATGTGTTGTTATCACACCATTATTATGATAAAAATGGGTTTATTTTATCCACATATAGCCCTAAAAACATCACTTATGGCCTTAGGTACTTCCCACGTTGTTCTCGTATCGTTCTCATGCTAAAAATCTATTTCTTATGTCACCCTATAGTCATTCGAAATATTTCCCATGGTAGTATTCCCCCTACGACCATGGAAATCCATAGATCATTGATATATACATGATTATATCTACATTTTGACTAATTTTGTCTATATATCTATGTTCATAGTCATTTTTCTAGTATTTTAAATGTGGAACATTGTGATTTATGGGAGTTTTAAAAGGATCAATGCATTCTGAGAAAATAATTTTTGAATTCTCAAACTTTTGGAATGAATTCCTTGATCACCTAAGTGAGAAAGTAATGAAATTCCTAGTTAATAAAGTCATAATGAAACTCATAATCATGGAATACAGAGCATGTAAAGAGTTTATTCTTGAGAAGAAATGAAAATTTTATTTTTGAATAGAAGTAAAATCTACCAAGATTAGAAGTTAAATTTTATACATACAGATGTATTGGGGATTGCTCTAGTTCATTCTCACAGAGGTTCATTGTACTTTATTACCTTTATCGATGATGTGACGCAAAATTTGTGGGTTTTATTTATTAATAAAAAGTTAAAAGATTTCATAACCTTCATTCGATGAGGATACGTGGTGAAAAAAGTGACTGGAAGTAAACTAAAATGTTTGAGTTCTCACAGTGGTGGAACTACAAAAAAACTATATATTTGTAGAGTTTTATTCATAAAAGTTATAAATAACCACCTCATATTTCTGAATAATATATATTTATTGAGTAGTCAGTTTCTCTTTATATAGAACTACTACCTTTTAATTATTAGCGATAATTTTAAGTAAATTTTCATTGATTCAATGTGTAGTAGTAGTTATTTAAAACTACTATTAGTAAATACCTAAATTCACATGAAACCACCCCTTCTTCATCCTCCTTACAGATCTTATCCCATCATGCCCCTTTATCCCCTCTATCCCACTACCCACCGCACCCACCTCCCCTTGATCCCGTAGCCTAATGACCCCCCTCCCCTCGATGACTCCCTCCCCTTCCCTCGATCACAGTCCTAGCATAACCCTACCCTCTCATTATTCTCATCCCCATATCATGATGACACCTTCCCCTCACCTCAATCCTATACCTATCATCTCCCTCCCCTCCCTTTAATCCTAGCCCCAGTTCATGAGGACTTCATACCCTCCCATCGATCCTAGCCCTAAAATATAAATTTATTTCTTAGTTTCATAGCTAATATTGCCTATTTTTTGTATTAATTTTTATTAACAATTCATATGTATATAAAAATCTACTCTTAGAGTTCTTATTATGTATTCCTAAATCTAGAAAATTTGTTCTCGTGATATTAATTTTATTTATATGAATCATTATATCTAATTTTAAATTTCTATTTTATGAAAATTTCTTGTAAGCTTGTAATGATGAATTACGACATTATCAACTGATCATGTACATTATTAACTTCTTTTGTAGTCATTCACTGATTATTTTAATCATTTTTATTCCTGTATATTTATAATTGGATTTTCATTTTTTTCATCATTGTTTATTTTTTATGAAATTCATTAAAATAAAATTTAACCCGATAGGATCCCTATTTTATTTATTTTGGTTTTTTATGTTTTTAGTTTCTCAATGATATAATTGAATCTAAAATTGTAGTGTTTTTTTTGTTAGCTAATATTTGATGTTGTATATTTTCTTTGTGAAAGATAAAATTTACCATGGAAAAATTTTATTATAGTTGACTATATATTTTGATTATATATTTTTATTATTAGTTTCATATGGATGTTATATTAATCATATGTTATATTTCTAACATGATTTCATTTCACTAATATTTTCTATGTTTTTTTCATATATATTTGTAAGAGTATAGAAATAGATAAAATTTGGAATAATTTACCTCAATATCTTAAAGGAATGGAGACATTTTTAGATTTAGCAATTAAAAATGAATCTACCAATATAAGAATTAAATATCTATGTCTTACTTGTAATTTTATATGATGGTTGAAAATATATAAAGTTTATGAACACTTGATATTGAAACAGTTTCCTATTGTACGTGTATAATATATTTGGCATGGAGAATTGAATAGTATAGAGAGTTTGATATTTGTGCAACATCATAATCATCAAGCTACTACTCTGGTAGTATAGAATGAAATTAAAAACTTAATTATTAATTCTTTGTACACAACAACACAACAAGATGAAGATTATAACATGTCAATAAATTATCGTGTTCATTTTTTGGATATTAATACAGGGTAAAACCTAACTCACCAATCAAATGAGTTTTATAAACTTATAGAAGATGGAAATAAAGAGTTGTGTTGGGGGTGTGAAAAATATTCAAAGTTTCTATTTCTATTGAAATTGTACCGTGTCGAGATTTTATACAGAATTATAAATAAAACAATTTCCATTATATTAAGTTTTTGCATGATGTTTTTGGTAATGATAAGATCCATAAATCATTTTATGAGATGAAGAAAGATTTTAAAATTTTGGCTCTAAATTTTATGAAGATATATGAATGTACCAGTAAATGTATATTATATTGGGGATAAGGATCATATAGAGATAAGTATAAAATATTTCATACTTGTAAATGGAAATCCATGAATAATGATGCAAATTTAAATGAACGTGCTACTTTAAATAAGTAGATAAAAAAACATGGGAATGTTTTACATTAATTTCCTATAAAATATCAATTACAAATATTATTAAAATAATATAAAACCATGGAGTAGATTATGTGGAATTTTATAAAAAACTATAGTTATGGGTTTATGTGCCATCCAAAAGATTCAGCAGTATAGAAATATTTTGATTTTTTATATCCAAATTTTCTTTTTGGCTCTAGTAATGTGCATTTGGGATTGGATACTAATAGATTTAATCTATTTGGGGATTTAATTTTTGGTTATAATATAAGTATGGTTATTTTTATCCCTTATAATTTTCCTATATGGATGTTTTTGAAACAAAATTCTTTTATTATTTCAATGATTATTCTCGTAAAATAAATGTCTGGAAATGATGTCGATGTATACATTTAACCTCTTATGCAAGAATTGAAATAATTATGGGAAAATGGTGTGAATACATATGGTTTATCAACTAGAAAAATGTTTAAAATGCATTATTTTCTCATATATACTATCAATGACTATCCAGGACTTGACAATTTATCTGGTTGGAATACTCACACTGGCCTAGAATTTCTATTTTATAACTATGATTTTGACTCTAAAATAATACCTAATAGTACAAAATGGAGTTTTATATTTCATTATTGATTCCTAGATTCATATAATATATTTTTATTTAATAATTCATGATTTTATGGACAAAATAATTTAATCCCCCCTTTGAAATTATTATATGGATCATATATTTTGACACAATTATCAACTATTGTTGTAGAATTTGGGAAACACTATCAATTGACTAATGTTGAGAAAAGATTTTACACCACGTCAGATGGAATTGGAACACAAAAATGGAATAAAAAATATTTTCTAAACATCCTTATTAGTAACTACAGATGTTACATCATAATCTTGATGTTATGAACCTTAAGAAGAATACGTGTGATAATGTGGTTTATTAAAATACTTAATAAATAAGGAAAAATTAAGGATCATATTAATTCACATAAATACTTATAAGAAGTTAATATAAAGAATTATCTATGGGAAAATGTGAATGGGATGTATCCTACAACAATTTTTTTATTGAAAACCCATGAAAAAGATGTGTTCCTTTTAAAACTTAAACATGTGAAAGTACCCAATGGATATTCTAGTAGCATTTCATAATTTTTTGACTTAAAAAATAATAGTGTACATGGAATGAGAAGTTATAAATCACATATTTTAAGGGATTATATGCTACCATTGGAATTGCATAGCTTGTTCCCTGATAAAATAACAATAGTCATAATTGAGTTTTACATGTTTTTTAGACAACTCTGTGAGAAAACTTTAAACCTAGAAGATCTTGAAAATTTATAAGAAAAAAATTTAAGGACACTTTTTCACTTGGATATGATATTTACCCCATCATTTTTATTTGTGATGATTCATTTTACATTGTATTTTTCCGAGAAAGCTAAATTTTACACTATAGGTGGATGTATCCCATACAGAGGTATTGTATTTTTAAATTTTCCTCACTATTGAATATTTTTTTAAAAAAATGTAATATATATGTTTATTATGTGTTGATTAATTAAGTAACTTGATTATTTGAAGTCTTGTGTAGAGAAAAAACTTAACCATAAGGCTCTATTTTTTAAGGTTACTTGGTCAAAGAGTGTATCACATTCTATTAAAGGTATTTTGATGGGATTGAGATAAAATACAATCAAGTTGGGTATGATGATGATAACTCAAATTATTTTCAGCCTTATAGTAAATCAATAATATTTTTTATTTTAGGTCATCTAGTTAGAAAGATATCCTCATTTTCACTAACTCATGTGGAGTTCATAAAAGCATTGCTATTTTTGTTTCTAAATAGTGATATCACGAAACCTTTTATTGAAGAACTAAAAACACAAACAAAGAGATGACTTTGGGTTTGAACTCAAAATAATAAATAAATAAATAACAAAAGTTGTGAAAAAATATATTATTGATTGATTTTAACATCATGTAATTTCATAATTACTCTCATATTTATAATATATTTAAAATTATCTTTTATAAATACTTATATTTTATAACCATTTTTATAGATCATGAATATTGATAATTGAGCTGAATTGTCTGGTGAATTTAAATATTTAGCTCAAGGGCATTTGAGGCGATCTAGGAGATTTGATGCCTATAATATTAATGGTTTCAAATTTCATAAAAATTATCATAAAGAATTTTTGAAAACACAAAATAGTGGAATCTTTACAAAAAATTTAGAGTTGGGATATTATGGAAAGTTAAATGAAATTATCAAATTAAATTATCATGGTCAATTTTTTTTCTATTCAAATGCAAGTGGGTTGTTATTCAAAAGGTTATAAAGAAAGATTAATTGCATTTTACTTATATAAACATAAATCATTTGATTGGTATTGATGATTGTGAAAAACAAAATCCATATATATTGGCTTCACAAGCTAAAATGGTATATTATGTTGATGGAATAATTAATGAAAGGTATAGTGTTGTAGTCCATGTGAAACCTAGATACTTTTATGATATGGGTGATGATGTTTAGGAATGGTTTACTAATAGTAAACCCTATATACATGAATAAATTGATCTATTTATCTATGATGGTATTGAAATTATCATTCTTGTAAGAGAGGGAAAAGATAAGGACATCATGTTAATGTTGGATAATGGTAATAAATTATGAATGAAACCATTGTGTGTCCAATCCTCCTTTAACTTAGTAAATCATATTTTGTTTACTGTTATAAAAGATTAATTAATTATTTAATATATTTTCTATCATAGATTTTGTTTTTAATTTAATTTCACAAATATTGATATTCAATACAATTTACAATGGTTATGCTTGAAAATTCATGAAGTCGTCATTTAATATGAATGTTATGGGGGTAAAGTAATTTACTTTGTTCCTTTAATGAGTATAAAATAATGGTATAAGGGTAAAATAAAAAGGCATGTATTTTTTATTATATATAAAAAAATTGATATTTTGATAAAAATAAAGTAGTAGTTTTAAACATGTGATAAACTGTTTAAATACTTGAAAATGATTGGAAATTTTTATATTGGCAATTTATATTTTATTATTGTCATGTAACATTTTCAGATGTTGTAACTACTTTCATTTTTTATTTTTTAGTGAAAATTCCAAGGATTAAAATGTGTGTGGATCATAGCTGGTCTACACACTCAAATGACAATACACCACCAATGATGATCCTAACTCCATCATGTATGCTTCCCACTACTACAAGTATACTTCCAACTGATATAAGGATGGTGAAACAAAAATTTGGGACATCAGGTCTCCCAATAGATGATCGTGACTCGACTATATGTATTTTTCACCCATATCATCATAAGGTTAATGGCGGTGACCATTGTCAGTATGTATATTATTGGTGAATGTGTTATTTATTTCATAGTTATACTAAATATTGAATATGTTTGTTTAATATATATATAAAAATAACATAAACAACTATGGAAACAAAATATGTTTATAGGTTGTAGAATTTAGAGTTTGTTGTACCTTTTGACTATTTTAGAGTGTCTACAAGTGATGTGGGTGGCATGCATGAGCTCTTTTTAGGTCATCTAGAATTTGATTCAATGACCCTCACCATTACATATCATGATTGGAGGTGTGTTCTAATCAACTAGAAGAATGATATATTCAATAATCAAATAAAGGTAAATAAAAATAAATATTGATAAGGTGTTTATTAATTTGATATTACTATAAATATTAGTATTCTAATAATTTTTATATTTCTTATTTATAAGTTGTTTTTAGTTTTTATGTGGATGATACCACTATACATTAATGGTCTTTTAAGGGTCTAGGAAAAATATAAATATTTCATGTATAGATTATAATGTGAGTTTAGTGACAACTCATTAAGAATTTATTATATGTATGATAAGGTACCAGAATGGATACCAATAGAGTAGTGGAAGTCTTTTTTGGATAGACTATATACTGATTCATACAAGGTATTTCATAATGTGATATTTACTTTATATGGATTTATTAATCTTATTAATTTTTTGATCATATTACATTTCATACTAATATATCTTTATTTTTTAAGAAATTTATAAGAAAAATGCAGTGAGTAAAGAGAAATAGATAATCCCACACACAACAGGGTCGGATATTTTTATGAGGAGAAGATAGATTAAGGTAATATTGTAATTATTATAACATATATATGTGTTTAATTTTAAGTTATTATAATTTTATAATTTTGGATTCTATTCTTTAATGATATAGGCTTTAGAGGTTGTTCACTGGTTTGGGAAGACCGAGATGTGGTTTGATGTGTATACAAAGTTAGATGGGAGTTACATGAATGAATCATCTCAAATCATATAGGTAAACTAGTTTAATTAATATTTGATTTTGTTGAATCACTTTATCATTTTATATTCTTCAATATATAGGATAAAATTAAGGATTCATGAGATGTAAATCCCTCAAAGTCATCATTGATCACACAAAGTGATGTTATTTCTCAAGTTTTAGGTAATGATTATCTAGGTCATGTATGGATGATGGGTTTTATACCATCCCTATCATGATTATTTGGGAGGTCCCTGACATCATTCATTATGATGCCTTCTCCTACCTTGGGTTCTAGTATTGTTCATGATCCAGCATCACACTAAAAAAATGTGATAGTGAAGACTAAAGTACATGAGAAAGAGTAATACATGAGAGCTTGGGATGATCAGTTTAATATATAGGTGGGTGTTTTGTCTACTTTATTTTAGGACATGAAAGGGAGTATTCCCAAGGTGATGACATCCATGATAATATAGTCACAGCATGTACAAGCATTTATTATTTATATTTTTTTATTATTATTTAACATGATCTAATTTATGTTTTTAAATTTTATAATTTTAGGAATAAAATACTAGAAGTTATTTGGATGAGGATCAGATATCATCTCGATGTGTTCATATTGATTTAGATGCAATACCAAATGGTCTATGATTTATTGATTGTTGTTATGTCTATGAATACTTTCATTAAATGACATTTGAATATAATAATGGGTTGCTTTAATTCTTATATAACTGATATAATATTATTTATGTTTATAAAATGTTTTAATGTAGTTTTAATTGTTTTTATAATGATAATTTAATTTATTTTTTTCATATTATTTTAGTGATTTTTTTTTGAATGTTTGTTATAGTAGTTGAATTGCAGGTTCAGGCTTCTATATTTTTCTCATTGTTAGTGGTAGTTTAAACTATATCTAATCTCATTAAACCTTCAAAAAATAAACTATAATGGTTAAAACTATCATTTAACACTATAAATCTGATGCAAAATGATCTCAACTCTATTTAACTACCATAAAAATATTTAACAATGGTTGGGACTGTAGAAAAATATAGAAAAATACTATGTATATTTTTAATCATCGTGAAAATAATTAGTGATAGTTCAAACTACCACTAATTGTGGTAGAATATTATGTTTATTTCCTACTAATTGGTGGCAATCATAACTATCATGGAATATTTTTTTATTGAGTGGTGTTTATGAATCACCAATAAATACTATTTCTATAGCGGTTATTTAAAATTGAATCAATAAAAAAACCTTTCATTTTAATTCTTGACAACACTAAATGAGATGGTTTTTAGAATTTACGCAAATATGTTAACGGTGGTTTTAACCACTGCATTTATCCAAAAAAACCATCATTATATATTGGTTTGATTATAGTGTGGGGAATATGAAAGCATGGAATTTTGAATGTTATGCTGGTGGAAAGGCATACAATTCAAGAATACCATACCAGGAACTCTGGAACAAAATGGAGTCATTGAGAGGTTGAATCAAACTTTAGTGAAAAATAAAAGGATCATGAGGATACATGTGGGCTTTCCCAAGGATTTTTGGGAGAAAAATATAAATTGTGATACCTACTTGGTGAACAAAAATCTCTTTTCTCAACTAAGGAAGTGAGTTTTGGAATCTTGATGGACCAAAAATAAGGTTGATATTACCCATCTTGAAGTCATTGGATTTATCACCTACACTCATGTTGATTCTAAAAAGAGGTAAAAGTTATAAGATAAGTCTCAAGAATGTTTCTTTATAGAGTATGGTGATAAATACTTTGTATTTTGACTTTGGTACAATGAATCTATAAAGATATTTAGAAGCTAAAATGTCCTCTTTAATGAGGAGATCTTGTGAAAATATTAGAACTAAGAAGAAATTTTTTATGAGATCAAGGAATCATCATAAGTTGAGGTATGTATAAATGGAATTCTAGAAGTTATAGATAGTTAATTGAGTATGATAGTTCTTAAAACACTAGAATATATAGAAGAATTTTTGGAATGAATTCAAGTTCTAATGATGTTTTCAAGGCTAAAAGTACCGAAGAGCTTAGGGACTACAAAATTTTGGGGTAGATCTTAGGAAGGTGAATTCTGAAAGTATTGGTTCTATAATGAGATAATCCACAGAGTCGATTGTGGAGGTATAACTAGATTTGGCACCAAGTATAGAAATATGGAAGTGATTTCACTATTTACTTCTAAAAAATGATGGAGAACCTAAAAGTCTAGAAAAGGTTGCAAGTATGAGTGAATTGCATCATTGGGGGTTATCCATAAGAGATAAAATAGAATCCTTATATGTGTTCAAGAAATGGGAGCTAATAGAATGACCTACAAGGAGTACAGTGCTTTTGAATAAGTGGGTTTATTAGATAAAGGAAAAAAATGGTGGTAGAAATATGTACAAGGTAAAGGGATTTCAATAAACTAAAGGTGTATATTTTTCTAAAATGTTTTATTAGGTAGTTAAGTATATGGTGATTCAGATAGTAATTATAATGGTTACTATATAATGGTTATATCTTGAGTGTTTATATGTTGAAAATATTTTTCTTCATAGATATTTGGAAGAAGATATTTTCATGGAGTAGGTGAAGGGTTTCATAGTGAAACAAAATGAGAATATGGTGGGTAAACTCAAACAGATTTTGTATGGGTTGAAACAGCCACCTAGGAATTGGAACCAAACGTTCAATGCTTTCATGGTGAAATGGAAGTTCATTCAAATCAATAAATATCTTTTATATTACAAGAAGGTATTTTTTTGATGAGAGATTTATCATCCTTCTTATCTATATTGATGGAATTATATTTTTAGGGCCATTAAAGGAAAGGATTGAGGTGTTGAAGGTAGAATTGTCAGGTACTTTTGAGATAAAGTATCTTGGTTAAAAAATATATTTTAGGGATACAGATTATAATGTACTTAAAATATAGAACATTATTATTGAATCAATCCGAATACTTCTGAAAGGCGGTGAAACACTTCATAATTGGTGAAGTGAAGCCTATGGTCACTCCTCCTATTGGGGACTTCAGGTTTGGTTAGGAGAAATCACCTATAATATAAGAAGATAGGTTTCATTTACATTAGATATCGAAATATTTATGTGTGTAATGGTTTTTATGTGACTGAACATTGTGAATGTAGTGAGAGAAGTCATAAAATGCATGGCTAATACTTGAAGGGAACACTAGGAAGTGGTAAAGTGGATGCTCTGATATCTCAAAGGTTATGAAAGTTTGTCACTCAATTTCATAATGGGTGAACCATTATAAGGGTTTAAAGATTCAAAATTTTGGGGAGGTGTGGTATGTGTTCACTTATATAGTCACAACTATTAGTTGGATATCAAATATTTAACAAGTAGTTTCACTTTTAAAAATAGAGGAAAAGTACATTACACGTATGGAATCAGGTAATGAGTTTATTTGGCTAAAGGGGTTATTAGAGGATCTTGTAAGAAGATGGTAGATTGGGATGTTGTTATGTGATTCACAAAGTGTCATCTAATTATCTAACAAACTGATGTTTTTACTCTAGTATGTAGTATATTCAGTTGAAGTATCACTCTATCTAAAATTATTTGGAGGAAAAATTGTTGGAGCTATGAAAGTTTGATGGATTTCAGAATCTGGTGGACATGTTAACCAAGGTCAAAGATCGAGATATGTTGGGGTGGTGTTGCACCTCAGTAGATTTGAGATGAAAAAAAGCATATCAGGGGAACCATGTAGTTTTAAATAAGTATTCGAGAACATAATTTGAATTTCCAAAATGGATAAAGGACTTGGTGTTGAAGCATGGAAAAATGATTCTCAAATGGTAGATTGTTAGGCTTGGCCAAGTGTGAGAACCATTTTTTAGATAAGACAAAAAACTTATAGAAGGAGTGATTCTAAAAGTATAGAATAAAATTTTATATTAATGGGGATGAAACAAAACTAAATTCTAGAATCTTGAAATCAGGCACAATGACAACAGTGGAATGAGATCAAACTCTGAAAGGTAGAGGTTGTGTATGAGTAAACCAACTTTGACATTAGAGTAACAAGGGTGATTCAAAGGGAACATAATATTGATCTAATGAGACATGTGATATTAATATAGAGACTATAATTTGGGGATATCACTATTAACTATAAATAGGGGTTAAGTTGGATGATTCGTGAAGGGATTCCTAGGAAGATCAGATCTAGGGGCATACTTTCCATAAAGATCGGAATATGGTGGAAATATGATAACTAGATGGTTGATGTGAACTTTGCCTATAAATTCATGGGATATTGTCATTTTTATAGGACCTTGATCAATTTTAATTATCTTACATTCCTTAATAAAGTTTATGGTATTCCCCTTGTGGAGTAGGACTTCGTTTAAACCATGTAATTCTTTGTGTTGTTCTTTAATTTGTTCTTTTTTAAGTGTCTTTCAGAAGTTGTTGTCTAGTGTACATTTCAGTTCAATTTTTATTTTATTTTTTGGATAATCCCTTTAATTGGGTTTACTGAAAACCCTTACATGGACTAAAATCCTAGAATACACAACTCAAAGGTCCAAAGGCATAGAGACCTTAAGAATATACCCAAAGGCCCAAACTACAGTAGTCCCTTCCCACTTTTCCATCAATTTTCTAAGATAGTGTCACCCCAACGTTGCTTCTACAACCCCAACATCATTGCTTTGACTTGTTGTGTGATTTGTAGTTGTTTGTTACTATTAGTGATCAATCAGACCATTATAACACCCTCAATGATCTCCCCACATCCATCCAACCTCACCAGTGACCACCATCGCATCATCCCACACTCTGCTGGGTCTAGAGATGCTTGAGTACAAATCTTGAAGGCCCATAATATGATGGCCCAAAGGTCCAGTGGCCAATATCTCAATAAGTGGCCCATAATCCCATTTTTTATGAATGTTGATATTTTTTAAATACCTCATTACAGTATTGAAACTGCTACAATACCTCATTACAGTACCAACACTGCTACAATACTGTTACAGTACCACTAAAATACACCCCTCCCAGATTTGAACCCAAGTTTCATATAGAATTACAAGGTGACTTTACCACTTAGGTAAGCCCCTAACCATCACTGCTCTGACACTTTATTTCTTAACTCTCTAAGTAGAAACCACTCCACTAAATTCATTTATACATATTAATATGTCAATGTATATTATTTGAACTACTTGCTTCAATATTTTTTTACATTATATAACATCTTTGCAAAGGGTCACTCATCATTACACTACTCTTCCTCATTCTCACTTAATTCTCTAAGAACTAATCACTCCATAAAATGAATTTAAAATCAATAATATATTAATAAATTTTGGACTCCTCATGTATTAATCATGTTTTAATGATCACAAATCTTATTCAACCTAGTTAAATCCTATAAATTATATCAAATCGTGTGTATTAATGTTTAAAGTATTCTCATGCTTTAAAGAAGATCCATTTAAGATCTTAATTACTCTATATTCAGCTTAATTACTTTATACTATCTTTGATCTACTCTCATAATACCTTCTTTGAAAAATTCTTAAGTCTAATCCATTTAATTATTATCATTTATTAAGTCTGAACATAGTTACTTTGAAAAGTCTGAGACACTGTGAGTCTGCCACTGGGTAAGTCTTTCTGGCACCGTGAAGCAGACACCGTGAAGCAAGACACCGTGAAGCAGACACATTGAAGCAGACACTGTGAACAAGACACTGTGACCACAAGACACCGTAAACAAGACATCGTGAACAAGACACCGTGACCAAGAGACAGTGTGAAGCAGACACTGTGAACAAGACACTGTGACCACGAGACACCATGAAGCAGCCACCGTGAACAAGACACTGTGACCACGAGACACCGTGAACAAGACACTGTCGACAAGACACCGTGACCAAGAGACACCATGAAGCAGACACCATGAACAAGACATTGTGACCATGAGACATCGTGAAGCATACACCGTGAACAAGACACCGTGACCAAGAGACACCGTGACTACGAGACACTATAACCACAAGACATCGTGACCAATCCAGACACCGTGTGAAGGAG
Source organism: Viscum album (assembly GCA_963277665.1). NCBI lineage: Eukaryota > Viridiplantae > Streptophyta > Magnoliopsida > Santalales > Viscaceae > Viscum > Viscum album. The sequence continues at coordinate 2,040,263,448 of OY728142.1, read as the reverse complement.
ACACCATTTCCATGACTTACTATGAAATTGTTTCCTAATATGTTTTTTTTTTCATTTTTCAATTTAATCTCCAACGGTCATATTTGAAGATTTTAATGCACTGACATAATTAATGTTTCTTTGTAGACATATCATCTGACAGTATGAGGTATGAGGTGCGGTATCCATGCAACCTTTCGGCTCCAACACATGCATTCCAAGATAAAAGCAAAGTGTGGCCAAGAATCAAGAAATCGCAGTACAAAACAAAAAGCAAGGACGTGAGAACCATAATGAAGAACACTTAGAGAAAGTCTCGAAAGAAAGGCCTACTTCATGCAACTCGACACTACTGAAGAACACGCGAAGCATATTTGAAGCTTTGAGAACATCTTCGCTCTTCACGAAGAACACAAGATGAATCATGACACTATGTTTTACTAACGAGGACTCGAGATTTGCATCTGCTTCATCTCAAGAAGTCCAGAGCAACAAAGACTTACACTCAGAGCACTTCTAAACCCATCTCCATATTTTTGCTCTGTTGTGTATCTGTTTATTACCTTTCGAGCAGAGTCTATAATTGTATAACAACACACTCTGTCTCCTGCATTAAGATGAAGGATACAAGATATCCTTACTCAAACACTCTATTTACTCTTGTGTATACCCATGGATAAGTGTGGAAGAGGTTCCTGTGTGGCCTGGTTATTTTTTTACCCACGAAAATTGTGGAAGAGGTCCTTGTGTGACCTGGACTATCTGTGTACTATTGTTAACCCTGATCCAGGGTGTGGATCAAAGTTTATTTATATAAACTGCTTGGTACCAGGTGATCACCAAGTGGAGTGGATTAGGTCTCAGCTTAAGACTGAACCACTTGTTTTATATCTTTTGTGCTGCTTAAATTAGTTTTCTCTATTTTATTGCTTTACTGAATAATTCAGAAATCACTAATTTCACTTTGATAGTTAGTCTTCGAAAGAAGTTATAACTGGCTTGTCTTAGTAGAATAACTTCAAAAGTAATATTAATAACACAAATTAAGATTACTGAGAATTAATCAATCTTCTAAGAAGTTACTTAAACAGTAAAACTCTTATAACAGTATAACCTTGATTAACTAGGATGTATTTAATCTTTGCGGAAACCTTTTTGGAAATACTTTTTACAGAAATTTTTATAGTTACTCAATTCACCCCTCCCCTCTTGAGTAATCTACTCCAACCAACAATAAATGTTATTTAATATATTTGAAAAATAAAATACATTATATAAATAACTAATGAATAATATTATAAATTTATAATGAATCAATAATTATTAACAATCATTAATTATCATTATTTACTAATTAAAAATTAATTAATTAATTAATTATTAATAAAATCATTAATAAATAGTAATTATTAATTAAAAAATCATTAATAATAAATAATAATTGCTAGTTAATTCATAGTTAATAATTAACAAGTAATTAAAATTTTAAATAACATATAATTAATAATTATAAAGAATTCAAAATTGATAATTTATAATTAATAATCAATAGTTAATCGTTAATAATTAATAATTATTAATTAATAGTTAATAATTAAGAATTAGTAAATAATTAGTAATTAATGATTAAATGTGTGGGAGATGGAGGAATGGGAGAAGCTCCTACACTCCGGTGACTGGGATGCCCTAAACCACCCATGAAGCTTGAATCTATATGCCTATTACTCAAATATGGTTTCAAACTTGCAGGATCTATCATCCTCAAAGAAGAACAAAGGGACTGTGGATGGAGATTTAAAGAGATTTATGTCCTGAATTAGATTCTCAAGTGGTAATTTCGGTGCTATCTATAATCGTGCTTCTCAAAAAATTATCAGGAAAGTTTTGTTAACTAATTTTTCTACTTCTGATGATGATGTTTCTGAAAGAATATAGTTATGAAAACACTCAGCTATTGCTCGTATCTTTTTTTCAAAAAGGGATGAAACCCTAAAAAAATGTAGATTTGGTCCCTCAATTAGGTTTCATTTGGGGTTTTCATATTTCTAATGTATATCATTAGGCCATGGTTTTCCACTTGTTATTACCTTCTGCAGAAACAAAAGAGCTAGCATAGAGTGATCGATCTGTCAACCTAAATCTGGGAATTTTGCGACTCTATTAATGGAGTCTGAATCTCAATCTTAATGGTTTTATAGATACTTTTACACACATATAGATCAAAATTCATGGACTTAATTGGGTTTTATGGCACCTGAAAACATTGTTTGACATAGCCTCAGTGATAGGTATACCGATTAGGCTAGATAGTGCTACTAAATTAATCACATTTGGTCATTATGTGAAATTTTTAGTTGAGATTAATTTAAGTTTTACCCTGATTGATAGATTGATTCTCTACATGTCGCATGATGACATCAACCTCTACATTGAGTTTGAGAAGGTCCCACTGTTTTTTGATTCTTTCAAAAAAATTGGGAATGACATTTATTCTTGAAGGAAAAATTTGATTTTCTCAAACTATAATCTTAAAGGTCATGAGTATCAATTATGTAGAAATAAGGTTAATACTGATAGTGCTGCTCCACCCATTATTCTCCCTACCAAGAATAATGTGAGTGTTAATAATCCTAAAGGACTAGCTCCAATGGATGTTTAGAATGATGAAATTTAACCTGCTAAGGCTGTCCAAGTATTGCACCCTGTTGGCCCCTTGAAAAATGATAGTGTGGAGGTTCATGATAAGCACCAATCATGGGCAGACCTGGAATATGAACACATGGTTATGGATGGAGTATCTTTCAAATATGGTCTAACTAGAGGAATTTTTTAGGATTTAGTTGATGATAATTCGGTATATAGTCAAGATTTTATTGAGTTAGAGGCTCAAGATTTCATTGATCAAAGTTTTTGGTAATAGAATATTATGATTTCTTCTAGAAATTGCAATGAAAGGGCTAAGGTAGATGTTGATACTTCTACAAATTCTAGAACAAGGAAGTATCACACACATGAGAAGTGTAGATCAGCTCCTATCAAAAGGGTTGAAGAACTCACAAACACCTCTGAAAAAGTCTTGCTGGTTGGTCATTCTAAATAGAGTTCAGGTAAATCTCATCCCCCTGTTAATTCTATAGATTCTGAATTTTCTCCCATACTTCTGCTTATGAGAAAGACAGAGAGTGGACTAAACCACCCTAAGAAGGAAACCTATAGTGCACCCTCAACAAATATGGGTTATGTGGTGGACATTGGCAATGATCATAGAGGGAACTTAAGCTCCATTGTTAATTCAATTGACATTCCGATAAACCCTGCATTGTAAACAGCCTTTGGTCATAGTTCAGAAGCACCTGCTAAGGTTCTTGGGTCGACTCCTTAAGATGGTATTCCCCCTACCACTACACCTTCCCTAGAATTTATTGGTGCTACTGAAGTCATGACAGGATATGAAATTATGGGGATGGGACTCCATTTATTCCCTTCAGTATTGGTTACGCCAGCCCCCTCCTTACTTAAAGTGGTGGCTAAGAAGGCCAGCCTTACCCCTAATCAAATAGAAAATCAAGCCTCCAAGGTTTCTCAGTAGGAGGTTGATGTTATGAATCATGGTGGTGTGATAAATATAATAGTGGAAGGGATGTATTATAGTGCTCTAATATGTCCTTATACTTAGAGTCAGAATAAAAAATGTTCTAGAAAGGTGCGTACTCACAACTCCTTTGAATTACTTGTGTTGGCTAGCAATAATGATGATGGAAAATCAAATGATGATTGGGCTAGACCTAAAATCGAGAAAGTTTTTGAGTTTGATGAGATTTCAGATGATGGCGGTGGACCTTGGATGCAGGACAAGACTTAGTGGATAGGAAGACATCCTCGTGGTAGGGGTGGTCAACTCTCACACCATAACATGGTCACTCGTTCTCAAGTGCATTGATGTATTTTTTAGGATTGTCTTGTATGGTTCCTCCTTCTTCTTAAGATTTATGACTTTTATTATCAATAATGGGGCCTTTGTGCCTCAAACTTTTCAAAAAAATAGTAATTAATGATTATAAAAAATTAATCATTAATAATTAATCATTAATCATTAATCATTAATCATTAATCATTAATTGTTAATCATTAATTTAGTTTTTAAATAATTAATTACAAATATTTATTTATTTATTTAAATTTTTAAATTAAAAAGTAATTAAAATTTTAAATAATAAATAATTATTAATTAATTAACTATAAATTATTAATTATTAACATATAATTAAAATTTTAATTAGTTATTAATAATAACTATTAATTATTATTAATTTTGATATGATTTTTTAAAAACCACCACTAAAATTAAATAAAAAATAAAATTACATATTTAGTGATAGTTTTAATCGATTTTAAATAGTGGTGATTTTTTAATAAACCACCACGAATTATAAATGGGTTTCAACCAGCACTAAATACACTTTTTCCTATAGTGTTAGTTTGCAGCACAATTTAATCTTACACTAATAGATTTTTAATCTTATTCCAATATATTTTTGATGCACTTATGTGCATATGACATTTTCATTTTTTAAGCATATTGAAAATGGTTTTTTGGATCAATTGTCATGTTTTTACAACCTAAACATGTCTTTTTAGGTGAGATTTAGTCATCAAAGGAAGGGCCAAGAAGATTTGGCATGAACTAGGCAATTCAGATGGAAATCGGAGGCTTTATGACACTTTTTCCATTTTACATAGTTTCTACTGAGTTACCCAAACCATTCACCCCAAGCCAGATAACTATGCGCCCCCATGAGCCTTGATATAGAACCAATCACACACCCTCCACACAGTTTGGTAAACCGTACAGATCCTCTAAGAAACTGTGGGGGTGTTCTTTTAAGGAGGTAGTGGCCTATCACAAGGTCTCTGCATGGTAAACCCAGCTGTGTAAACCAGCCCGAAAAATGGTGCACCTCAAATACCCAAGATATAACCTTAACCACGGTTAGTGCACGATTAAACTAATTGTGTGCCTAAACCATGTGGAAGTCAATAGGCAGATTCCTACTTTCTATCTACCCATCCTAACCACCATTTGACCATGGATTTGGAACCCTAACCACCCCTTGACACTAGGGGGATAGCCAATTAATTTTACCTAGACAATTTTAAAGGGACACATCATCCAGGAGGAATCGACCTTGGAGGAGGCGAGCTTGAAACTCATTCTAGGAATTTTTGTAGATTTTATTTTATGGTTACTTGGCATTTTTTTCCTTTATTTTTCAATTGTAATGAACACCATAGGTAACAAGATCTTGTTTTTATTCATTTATTCAATGAGTATCTAATTCCTTTTATGTGTTGGGGATGTGGGTAATGAAGATTATTTGGTAATTGAATCCACTTATTGTGTTTGTGTTAGTTTCTTTTATCTCTCATAATTCCCCTATGTATCCTTTCTTTTTATTAATGGAAACTCCATATTAGATCAAGAACAAATCTAATAGGGACCTCCAGGGGAATTATGATGAGTAATCTTATGACTATTGGGTGCACTCATCATCTCAAAAGGGGTTTGTTTTTTAGGAATGTTTTTAAAAACCAGTTCTCATATCAAGAAGTTAATTTCTATTAACTTAATTAGAACTTACCAGACCAAGGTAATTCTATTATGTTTGAATCCTAGAGATGTGAGTTATTATGAACAACACAACAATAAAAGATAATTAATTTTCAATGATCTTCATAACCATACACATCCTTGATGTATTTCTTATATTTATTGTTGAAAACAGTTTCAGCGTCTTCTTGTTTTTAGTAAACCTTAAATAATTTGGAAAGTGAATCACTCAACCATCCAAAACAAATTTCATAACCCTCAAATATCGACTCTAAATTTAGAAAACATTTAGTTAATTAATCATGAATCAAGGTATAAAACACTTTAAATATTCTTGTGGATCAACCACATACTTACATTATACTATTTATGAGAGTGGGTAATTAAATTCGATCCATTGAAAGTAACACTTAGGTCGGAACAACACCAAATTATGGCATCATTGTTGGGAATTTTTTCTGTTATGAATTACATTTTCTTCCATTCATTATTTCTCCCTCCCATTGCATGAAATTTTCTTTCCCGCTCTGCTCCACCTTACCACGTTCATAGGGGACCGTGCTTAGTTTTAAGTTTGGAGGAGGGCACCCACTTTTGTCACCACATTTGATCATTGTCTTGACATTACCAAGGATGAAATTTTTTTATTAGGGGGATTCTAAAGGGTTGTTATAAGTGTCACACAATTATATCAACTAAATAAAAATGGATTTTGGAGAATTATTTTTGAAATTCCTCATATGTTCAGATTAATAAAACTATTTTTGATGTGAATAATAATTGTAACACTTGAATAGAAACCTTTAGATATTCATTCATAAAATATTTTTTCTAAAAATGAACATTGTGATGGAGTAGTTTAAATTGAGGAATGTTATCAAGGAAACATTGAGCACTTATGGGAGAACACAACCAAAACACTCCAATGGAGGATATAGAAGAGGAAGAATTGGTAGCTATCCATGGAGTTGGATAGTAGTTTTTACTTCAATGGTTGCTACTTATAGTGAACTAAACCAATATCCACCAACCAACTTTATGGAGTATGTGCTACAGAAACATCAAAGACCACCAGCACAATTTTTGTTGTGATATAGACAACAACAACCAAAGTAGTATCTTCTACCAGAGAGGCTACCATATATTCCTCCAAATCAATGGACCTACTTTGCACAGGAGTAACAATATATTCCATAACCTCCTCAAGAACATTTTCCCCCACATTGTACCCTTATGGAGTATGGGGTTCCCTCAATTCATGGAACGAATACATGCATTTTTAGGCCTCTAGTTCAATCCCAATACTTTGAAATTAATCTATCCATTATACAACTCATATAGAATATGGTTTAGTTTGGGGGTTTTCCAAATGAATACCCCAATTCCCATCTCTCAAATTTTCTAGAGATATGTGACACATTCTGTTACCACAAAGTGTCATAGGATGTCATTCGGATCTATTTATTTCCATTCTAATTAAGGGACAAATAAAATAATTATATAAAAGGACTTCCATAGTATTTCATCCTTACATGGAAGTAATTTTCTCAAGAATTTTTGTTTAATTACTTTTCCCCCTCCAAAACGATGACATTAATAAATGAGATTCATATCTTTCAGTAGCATGAGTCGGAATATTTGTATGAACCATGAGAATGTTTCAAGGAGATGTTGTGGAAATATCCTCATCATGGGATCCCACTATGGATGAAAGTTCAAAGCTTCTATGGGGGTATTATAATGAACACAAAATCTATGGTGGATTTGGCTGCTAGAAGAACCATAATGGGAAAATATCCTAAATAACTATTTGACCTTTTGGAAGATATTACAGTAAATAGTTTTCAATGGAATTCTAAGAGGGGAACTCAGAAGATGGGTATGTGTGATGTTGATTCCACTGTGATTCTAGTTTCTCAACTTGATTCCATGTCAAAGAATCCTGATGCATTGAATTTGAAAACCACTTCACAAGTTCAAGTAGTCAACCATTCGGCTTGCAGTGAATATAGTGACAACCACATCATGGGTAAATTTCCAAGGTTTTATGTTGTCCCCTTGAAAAATTAATTAAGTTATGTTTCTAAAAAACTGAGGGTCAAATATGTTCCCTCAATATCATAACCTTTCATGGAAAAACAGTGAAAATACAGGTTGGGGACAACAGTAATAAAATTCTTATCCACGACCCTAGAAGCCACCCGGGTATGGCTAGCCACAATACCAAAATCCATATATGAGTCAACAGTAAGAAAATAAATATCAACAAGGCACATTTTAGTAGTAAGGGTATCAAAACCCTCATTCATCACAACCTCCTCAACAACCACAATAGTAGCAAGTTGTTCACCAACAACCTTTTCAGTAACAACTATCAAAGTTAGAAGATATGGTGTCCAAGTTCATCACCACAGCTAAAACCAGATTCCAAAATCAAGAAGCATCTATTCAAAGCCTCAAAATTAGATTCAACAACTATCCAATAAGCTTTCTATGAGTAACCCCAAAACATTACTTGGAAACACTGAAAAACCCACAGGATAAGGCTAATGCAATAATCTTAAGAAGTGGGAAGGAGCTACCTCAATAAGTGACTACAAAGAAAGGGGGAGTTGAAGTTGAAAATCAAAACAAATTCACTCCATCTTTTGAAAAATAAGTTTAAGTAGAAGATATTCCCTCACTAAAAGAGTTATCCAAGGGGAATGGGGCTATGGATGATAAAGAAATTGGGGTGTTCAAACCTTATGAACCTACCTTGCCCTTTTTAGAATGTATGAAGCAAAGGAAACTGGACCAACAGTTTGGGAAATTCATGGAATTTTTTAGGAAACTCCACGTTAATATTCCCTTTGCAGAGGCATTGACTCAAATGCCCACTTTCACAAAGTTCATGAAAGAAATTCTATCAAATAAAAATAAAATAAAAGATTTGGGTATTATCCCTCTCAATAAAGAGTGTTCTATGGTGGTACAACATTCAATTCCTCCCAAGCTACAAGATCCTAGGATCTTCTATATTTCATGTAGAATTGGCTCTTGTGATTTTGGGAAATCCCTTTATGACTTGGGGGAAATTGTTAATTTAATGACTTTTGGTGTTTTCAAGAATCTTGTACTGCATGAACTGAATCCTACTCATGTAGTGCTAGAACTAGATGATCGCTTGATCAAATACCCAAAAGGAATTATTGATGATGTGTTGGTGAAGGTTGGGTATTTAATTCTCCTGGATGATTTTATTATACTTGACATGGAGGAAGATGCAAAAGTGACATTTATTTTAGGGAGACCCTTTATAGATACAAGTAAAGTTTTAATTGATGATCATCAAGGTGAATTAATCTTCCAAGTGGGGAATGAAAGAGTGTCCTATAATGTTCTTAAAGCTATAAAATAAGCCTCATTTGTGGAAAGTGGGGATTGTTTCACCTTAACTATAGTTGAAGATCATGTTTACTATGCAATAATTGAAATGGGTAGTTTTTTTTCTATTGATGAGTTGGATTCAGTGGAAATCCAACCCAAACATGAAAAATAAGATATGTAGTATATTTTAGGTCAGGGTGGTAATTATTGGAAGTGAAAAGTAATCCCATAAAGTTTGGAAAGATAATAAGTTGAACCTATTGCACCTTTGGTTCTTAAGACCCATGAGACTTGAAATGAAGCTTCTTCCATCATCCTTAAAGTATGATTATTTTGGTGACAAGGAAACACTGACTACTATTTTCAATGCTTCCTTCACACAAGATCAAGAGGATAAACTTTTGTAGGTTCTTAGAAGAAGGAAGAAATCTATTGGTTGGATGGTGGCTGACCTTGAAGAAATCAGTCCAACCATTTATACCCACAAGGTATTTCTTGAAAAATGAGCTAAACCATCTCGACAAATATAGCGAAGAATCAATACTCCAATGAAATAGGTCATAAAAATGGAATTGATTAAGTTATTAGATGTGGGAATTATATTCCCAATTTCCAAAAGTCCTTGGGTCATCCCTTTGCAAGTATTACCCAAAAAGGGGGGTATCACTATGATTTAAAACAAGAAGAATGAGATGATCCCAACTCAAACAGTTATAGGATAGAGGGTGTGTTTTGATTATAAAAAGATAAATGACTCCATATAGAAGGACCACTTCCCACTCCCATTCATGGATCATATATTGGAGTGTTTGGTGGGGCATGAATTCTACTATTTCCTAGATGGTTATTCTGAATATAACTAAGCATCTATTCACCTTGAAGATCAGGAGAAGAGCACCTTCACATTCCCATGCAGAACATTTTCCTACTGTCGTATGTCATTTGGTATGTGTAACGCTCTAGCCACCTTCCAACGGTGTATGTTAGTAATTTTCCATGACATGGTGGAGAAAATTATGGAAGTTTTTATGGATGACTTCTCTATCTATGGTAATTAATTTGATACATGCTTGAAACACTAAGAAATGGTACTAGAATGGTGAAAGCATACAAATATGGTTTTGAATTAAGAAAAATCCATTTTATAGTGCAAAATGGTATTGTATTAGGCCGCAAAATCTTCAAGAAAGGAATTGAATTAGATCCTATGAAGATATGTATGATATAAAATCTTCCCATTCCCACTTATGTTCATGTAATACAGATCTTTCTTGGGAATGTAGGATTTTATCAATGGTTTATGTGTGATTTTTCAAATATATCTCAACCATTAACTAATATTCTTTCAAAGGATGATATATTTGAATTCAATGAGGCCTATATTGAGTCATTTCAACTATTGAAATAGATATTTGTGGAAACTTTGATCGTGATTACTCCAAATTGGGATGTACAGTTTGAGATCATGTATGATGCTAGCAATTATATTGTGGGGGAAGTCCTTGGGAAGTGGCTTGATCAAGTCTTCTAGCCTATTTAATATTCCATTCAATCCTTAGATAAAGCTCAAATAAATTATACCACCATGGAAAAAGAAATTTTGGAAGTGGTTTTTGTATTTGAAAAATTTTGATCATAATTGGTGCTATCAAAAGTTATTTATACCGATCATGCATCACTCAAATACCTATTAAACAAGAAAGATGAAAATCCATAGTTGATTCACTGGGTGATTCTTCTCCAAGAATTTTATTTGAAGATTTTTTATAATAAGTTAAGTGAGAACTTCATTACTGATCATCTATCCTATTTATATTTTCCCCACTTAGATAAAGAAGAAGACAAATAGATTAAAGAAGACTTTCCAGATGAGTACATATTCTCAGTAGTTGTTTCACCTCATCCATGGTTCGATGATATTGTTAATTATTTGTCTATAGGAGTGATCCACCTTGATCTCTCTTACCATCAATGAAATCACTTTCAATCAGAGGTAAAGAAGTACTTTAGGGAAGATCCACTACTCTTCTGATCATGTGGAGATGGAATAATTCATCGATGCATGACCGATGTTAAAATCAATAGTGTTTAGGATTTTTTTTTCACTCATCTCCTATTGTAGGGAATCACGGGACTGATTTCACAATTTCTAAAATTTTACAATCTGGTTTTTTATGGACAACAATGCATAAGGATTTGTGTGATAAGTTCCAGTGGATAGGTAATATTGGGTATGTAGCTAAGACACCTCAACACCCCATCCTTGAATTCAAAGTCTTTTATGTGTGGGTATTGACTTCATGGGGCCATTTACACCATTTTACAATAACACATACATTCTTGTATGTGTGGATTATGTTTCTAAATGGGTGGAAACTACTTCCACAGCCGAATACATGTCAAAGGTCATCATCACTTTTTTGAAGAATCACATATTCAATAGGTTTGGTGCTCCTTGGGTCCTCATCAATGATAGGGGATACATTCTGATAATGCAATGATGAGAAGTGTTCTGATGAAATGTGGGGTAAATTACAACATATGGACACCATACCGCCCCCAATCTAGTATTCAAGTGGAAGTTTCCAACCATGATCTTAAATAAATATTGGAAAATATAATGGGAGCATCAAGGATTTGTATAAAACCTAGATGATGCTCTATAGGATTACTAGACCACTTTCAAAACTCTGTTGGGAATGTCCCCATTCCAGTTGGTCTATGTAAACCTTTCCCCTTACCTATAGAGCTCAAATATAAGATGTATTGGGTCATCAAAGCATTGAATTATGATCTAAAGGCTGCTGAAGAGAAATGGAAATTCCAATTGTCTGATCTCGATGAGATCTGGTAAGAGGCATATAAAAATTCCAAGCTTTATAAGGAGAGGAAAAAGGTGGTTCATGACTTCCTGATTTCTCATAAATCCTTCCAACCCGACGATCAGTATTATTATTCAAATCACATATGAGGTTGTTTCTTGGAAAGCTAAAGTCCCAATGGTTGAGACTATTCAAGGTAATCAATGTTTTCCACCATGGTGTAGTGGAAGTTTCTTGTGAGGATGGAAAAACATTCAAGGTGAACGGACAGCATCTCAAACCATATTTTCAAATGGAGGATATAGTTGGAATGGTCTCCACCATGAAATTTGGGTAATCAAGAGGCCTAGGTATGTCAAGCTTGATACATTAAACATATAATAGATTGGGAGGTAACCTAGCATTTAAAAAATTTATCAAAATAATTAATTAATTGTGTGTTGTTAGGGAAGAATGTTAGTGTGTTTTTTATTTTTTGTGTGTTTTAATATAGGGTTCGAGTAAGGTGATAGATGTATCATTGAATATTTATTATGATCTACTTAGACATCTGATGGTAATCTCAAATCAACTTTTAAAATAATTAAGGACCAAGTGTTTTAGTTTTTAAAAGGTTTCATTTAATTCAAATGGGATAAAATCTAAAAAAATTAAAATATAGAGGCATATGCATGATTTTCACATGGTTAAAAAATTGTATGCATTAACTATGTAAAATAGAAACCTCATTCTAGAGGCAGGTGCATGGATCTTGCACAAATAACCATCCCTTGCACTTAAACCATGCGAGAAGTACACCACATTCTAGTAGTGGGAGCATGGTTACCATACAGTTTAATAAACCGTGCGAAGTAACTGTGCACCAGTTAAAAAGCCCAAAATTTTTAAAACCTAAAATAATTCCTACCCCAATTTTAACACCCATGTCATGTTCACCTCCCTCTCTCAGCCATCCACAACCTTTTCCCCTCCCCCTCCTCAAACTTTCAAGCCCTTTCTCCTTGTTATTCCACTAAATCTGACTCCAAGGTAAGCTTTCCTCCCTTATTCTCCCTTTTTATTTTCCCCTTTTTACCTCCTCTTCTCCCACTTATTCCTTTTTCTTTCTCTTTACCTTATCCTCCTCCCCTAGGGTTAGGGAATCCACACATTTTTCCCCATTCCCCTTTTCAATTTTTGTTTTGTTTTCAATAGTGAGTTTTATTCACTTTTTTTCCAACCAATTCTTTCCAAGACCTCCAACCACACACTTGCACAGATGATTTTTTCCAAAAAACCTAATTTTTATGCACTAATTGTCCAAATTTGTGGGTTGACATGGGTTATGTAGGCTTTTCATAATAATAATTAAATTTTATATATATTATTTTTGTCAAATGTACCATTTCTATGCTTTGTATTCTTCTACTTGTAGGATACCCAAAACAATCTCTATGGCCTCTTCAAAACATTCATGTGCTTCCGGATCCACCAACAACCTTGGTCACCACCTTAAATTCATCAAGAAAGAAGAGCTTAAGTGTTACCGAGTGCTAGTCACTCATGAGGTCAACACTCACCACTACTTTACACTATAACATCATGAGGCCTTGATCATTTTTGATGAACTATAGAGGCTGATTTTCTGTGGGAACCTTGTTGAGGAACTTTTTGTTCACCAACCCACTTTTACGAAACTAGTGATAGAGTTTGCTGCCACTTTTTAGTGCTATGAAAGATATTTCATTAATGAGTAGGGAAAATTGGTAGAGGATACTAATAACGTTACATTATGGCTTATGAACTATTTCTATAGTTTTCAATTGGGAGAATTTTCCACATTTTTCAGCCTTTATGATCAAGACTATGTTTAGAGAATTAAGTATTCTGAGGCAGCCCAGGATTGGGACCCTAACACTATCAGGGAATTTTGGGCTAGCATTTACCATATTGGTACACCCTATGTCCCGCAAACTGCGAAAGCCTCCTGGCTCCGAACACCCCCCCACCCCCACCATCACCTTATACACTGGATCATCACCACTTTTTTCACTACCCAGTTAGATAGTGAAGGCAATGTCATCCTAAGATATTTTTTAATTCTGTATTCCATGATCATTGGGGCACCAATCAACATTGCCTTTGTCTTTACCCAATACCTCCAACATACATTTTCAAAACCAAAGGGATATATTTTTGGAGGTCCTTATATCACTCTCCTAGCCAAGTGACTTAGGATTCAATTTGATGACACTGCCTTCATTGAGTTACCCCAGCCCTCCCATTTAATCCCAATATGGTACGTCACATGTGCATGCTAAAATTTTATGGCCACCATTACTGATTTCAAGGTCAACAAGAGGAATCCTCGGCTGAACCCCATCCAGCCTCATCCCAACCTAATGCTTTCCACCATTCCTCCCAACCTGTTGAGGACTACCAACTCCCCACTCCAACCACCTCTATAAAGAATTAGTGATACTCAGTATATTCTATATACCAAAACCTTGAGGGAACCCTATATGAAGACCTGAATATCCAATGGAAGCAGGAACAAGATGTATATGTCATTTTTGACTGGTAGGTTGAGTCTACTTGGTGCCAGCTAGCACGCATCAGCATGAAAGATCTCCCTACCACCGACCTCTACCATCCCCTGCCCAACAAATTCCCTTCCTACTATATGTATAGGGATGCATCATCTCACCTAAACCCTATGTGGGTATCCTCTCCACTAGTGAACACACCTAGAGAACCTCATACGGAAGTTATGGACACTGATCTGGCCCCATCAAATCCCACATGGGATGAAATAGCCCACACCCAATTCTGAGATCCATTTGGCATTGATCCCTCCATTGGACATCACTAATTTTCTTTGATATTCCACTACTTTTACCACTTTCTCTTCTTTTTTATTGTTTTTGAACTTGCCTAATCCTATGGATGTTTTCTTGGTGTGGTGTGATTGTGTGCTTCTTTCTCATTCCACTTGCTGTTACTGGGCTATTATTGCTTCACTTTTTTTGCTTTTATTTTCAAGACAATAGGTGGATCGCTATTTTTGGAATGAAGACACTCTTCCGCTTGGTAGGTTATCACACACCACATAATGAATTTTCTTCGACTGTTTCCTAGGGAGTTTTTTCATTATGAATTAAATTTTCTTCCATTCATTGTTTCTCCCTCCCCTTTCATGTAATTTTCTTTCCCACCCTAATCCACCTTACCACATTCACAGGGAACCGTGCTCGGTTTTAAGTGTGGGGGAGGGAGACCACTTTTGGAATCCCATTTGATCATTGCCCTGACATTACCTAGGATGACATGTTTTTATTAGGGGACTTCTAAAGGGTTGTTACAGGTGTCACACAATTATATAAACTAGATAAAATGGATTTTTGAGACTTATTTTTGAAATTATTCATATGTACAGATTGATAAACCTATTTTTAATGTGAATAAGAAGTGTAACACTTGAAGAGAAACCTTTAGATATTCATTCATAAAATATTTAGTTTAAAAATGAACATTGTGATGAAGTAGTTTAAATTAAGAAACCCCTTAAAATGGAAATCGACTTGTGCATTAAGAGAAGTGAAGTATTGAAATTATTGATGCCACACTTGTGGTTATTACACGGTCTTAATTTCATGAACTCTTAACTTTATCCCTCAATTCATCAAGATAAAACATGGAAAATTTAGTCCCCAAATTTAAATTCTAGTATCTCACCCTAATGAAAACAATTCGAGATATGAAAAATCATGCCCAAAAATGTTGATAACCTTTCATAATTCTTCAAAGAGGAACATTAGTGAGTTGGTGTGACCTATAAAAGTGATAACCTGCCATTTATTTTCAATGAAATATTTTCTTAACCAACCTAAATGTGTGATGATATGGAAGTGGAGGATGGAAAGTTATTTTAATGAAGAAGGGAAATTTCATTTTTAAACAACAATGATTTAGGAATGAGTATTTGGAAGTTTTGAATTGAGATTACTTTGTTGGATAACTTAAAAGATTAGTGATTCATGAATAATGAAAATAGGACTTTCAATAATAATTCATCCAAAATTCACGTTCATTTAGTTGATCTAACCTATGACATTTCTACCTGTTACTTTGGTGATCCTTTTGAGATGATTGTCTAGGAATTTTTTTGAGGACAAACAACTGATCAAGTGTGGGGGAGTTTGATGCACTTATGTGAATATAGAATTTCAATTCTTTTAAGCATATTAAATAGGGTTGTTTGGATCAATTTTCATGTTTTAAAAACTAAACATTTATTTTTAGGTGGGATTTATTCATCAAAGGGCCAAGAATAATTAGCATGAAATGAGAAATTTGGATGGAAATCAGAGGATTTTGGACCATTTTTCCATGGTGCATGGTTACTATTGAGTCACCCAAACCATACACCCCAACCCAGATAATCGTGCACACCCAGGATCCTCTAGACAGAATCAGTCGCACACTCTCCACACAGTTTGGAAAACCATGTGAATCCTCCAGAAAACCATCAGGGTGTGCTTATAAGGAGGTAGTGGCCTATCAAACAGTCTATGCATGGTTAACCAAACCGTACAGACTATCCTAGAAAACTTTGTACCTCAAATCCCCAAGATAGAACTATAAGCACGGTTGGTGTATAGTTAAACTAACTGTGCACCTAAACTATGAAGAAGTCAACAGGTGGCCACCTATTTTATATCTACCCTTCTTAACCACCATTTGACCTAGGATTTGGACCCCTAACCACCCCTTAACACTGGGGGATGGCCAATTAATGCAATATCAACCATTTTATAGGGGAATCGTCATATGGGAGGCATCAATCTTGGAGAAGGGGAGCTTGAAACTCATTCTATGAATTTTTGGATGTTTTATCTTGTGGTTGCTTGGTGTTTTTCCTTTATTTTTCAACTGTAATGAACAACAGAGGTAACAAGATATTTTTTTCATCATTTATTCAATGAGTATCTAATTCCTTTTATTTTTTGGGGTTATGGGTAATGAATATTATTTGGTAATTGAATCCACTTATTGTGTTTGTGTTAGTTCTCTTTATCTCTTATAATTTCCCTATATCTTCTTTCTTTTTTTTGATAAAAACTCCATATTAGATCAAGAATGGAGCTTTCAGAGACCTTAATGGTAATTATGATAAGTAATCCCATGACTATTTTGTGTACTCATCATCTCAAAAAGGGCTTTGTTTTCAGGAAAGTTTTTAAAAAGAAAATTTCAGATCAAGAAATTGATTTCTATTAACTTAATCAAAACTTATCGGAATAAGGGAGTTCCATTATATTTGAATCCTAGATATGTAAGTTATTATGAAAAACAATATATAAATATCTAATCTATTTTTGATGATTTTCATAACCATTCACAGCCACGATGCATTTCTTATATTGATTGTTAAAAATAGTTTCAGTGTCTTCTTGTTTTTTGTAAACCTTAAAGAATTTGGAAATTGAATCACTCAACCATCCAAAACAACTTTCATTACCCTAAAATATCAACTCTAAATTAATTGAATATTCAGTTAATTAATCACAACTTAGGGTAAAGAACATTTTGAATCTCCTTGTGGATCAACCCTATACTTACACTATACTAGTTGTAAGAGTGGTAAATTCAATTTGGGATGCCAAAAGTAACACTTAGGCTAAAAGAAAACCAATTTAAATATTTCACATTATACATTTAATATTATGCATTACGCATTTAATCTTATGTATTATGCATTTTGTTAGGATTTTCAGGACCCGACCTCCCCGGGCTATGAACCTGGTTATCGGACCCCACAGGTTTCCTATAATACCTTGGTTTCCTTCCCATCACACTAAAAACTATTACCCACTATGGTCACTTATCAAACTAATGATGGTACTCATAGGCCAACACATGCTCTTTTAGTGTGATTTCTCCTCACTCACACACACTCTGAGAAACTTCCTAGGGGGTCACCCATCCTAACACTACTGCTACTAGAAAAATTACCTATATCCACGGTTTATAACCATGGCTATAGGATATATCCACAATTTGGATATTTGTGGCTCCTATTGGCATGGAAATAGGGAAATGGATATTACCATGGTTTCCACCATGGAAATACACTTGTATCCATTGTTGGAAACCATGTCAATTACTAAAAACAAGGAACTCTATTTACACAGATTGAAACTATGGAA
This sequence comes from Viscum album, assembly GCA_963277665.1. Lineage (NCBI taxonomy): Eukaryota > Viridiplantae > Streptophyta > Magnoliopsida > Santalales > Viscaceae > Viscum > Viscum album. The sequence goes on along the minus strand of OY728142.1, from coordinate 2,040,245,482 downwards.
ATAGGGAAGTATCCATGGTTTAAAACCATGGATATTTGTTTGAATATACCCAATATAAATACATGGTTAAAAACCATGTATATATCCCATTGAAACTATAAAAAAATCTCCCTACTATAATTAAATTACTACCCTGATGACACCCACTCAAACGGAACTCAAATTCTACACTGTTGTAATAAAATTACTACCCTACCAGTATACACTAAAAAAAGAATATATCACAAGAATTAAAATAAGAATATATCGCCTACTACACTTAAAAAATAATATAAACAGAATTCAAACACTTCCAGAACTCAAACAAGAATATATCACCTTCTACACTTAAACAATAATATAAACAGAATTCAAACATTGCCATAACTCAAACAAGGATATATCATAATAATACAATATTAACAGAATTAAAACACTTAAATCCCTACCAATAATAAAATGTATAAAAATAATTCAAACACTTTAATCCATACCAAGAATACAGTGTATAAACCAACACGCTACACTTAAATCCCACCCTACCAGTAACACTCAATGGTTTTATTGGTAACACCACAAAATGTTGGACTAAAAAAACCAAAACAACATGAATTGAAAAAATATACACAAAATGGATTACACTATAAGCTCTAAACCACTACTAGAAAATTCATAGAATAATTCCATTTTCAATGCATTGACTGTTTTTAAAAAAATCATTTATTTGTCAAATGTTTCTATGTGATCATTCAATAATTATTTAAACTATATAATTAAAGTCTAATCCTATAATCAATGTTATTTTCATGAATTTTCAGACATATAATAATATCATTAGTTCACTATTTAGGGCATTTTCTATCTTCTGCATCCTTACTACCTTTCATGTTTGCAATAAATTTATTTTTTTAGGTATCACATGTGCCTATTTACTATTCCATAAATCTGGAATCCCCATGGGATCATTCTAAACCCTTAAATGATAGAGTTTGTCCCATGGATCCAAAGGGGTCATTTCTTTTATAAAGTATTGAGGATGTTATTTTATAGTCCTAAATGGATATAATAAAACCTATTCACCTTGGGGGGGTTATGTTGGACTTGGCAGTCTCTGGTCTTGTTTTTGTGAGGTTTCTTAGTAGTGATTGATTGAGTCAGTTCATGAATTTTAGATAACAGATTAAATGAGTAATGTTTTGAAAATAAATTTTCTTTCATCAGTAAGTTCCTTATTGTTCTAGGTGTTATCCCCTAGTGTTTGGGTATGGTATCCTCAGAGTAGATATTTTGTGTATAATTTAGGGCTTTAGTTCAACATTTTTTAAGGTGTTTCCCTTAATGGAGGCATCATTGTGTTTGTGCAGTAATGACCTCTGGTGGAGGTTAATAGTATTATGGTTTCATAGGTAGTATTTAACAATGGTGATCTAGTCTTGTGGATTTATGTTTCTATTCTAGTTGTGTTTTTGTAGTATTGGATTATTTTGAATGATGGAACCGATTCATCTAAAAATGAAAAGTTCACTGTGGTTGGAGGTTAACACTAGTGGTTAGTGAGTAGGTGTGTTGAAGTTACATCTCATAGGGCTTTGGTGACTATGTGTCTTGAGTATTATTTCTAGATCTTGATAATTTCATGGATTAAGGTAGGGGTGAAACTCCTATCAGATATCCCATGATTTACAACCCATATTTTTTGCATTTTATAGTTTTTATTTTTCTATAGTTTCATGTTGATTGGGATTCAAATGGATTTTAGTTCCTCCTATTTTTTGGGTTTCTGTATTTGGTTTTTTACTATTAAAAATGTCACTTTAAATCCTCACCCAACTAGAAGCACTCAAACAAAACTCAAACCTTGCAGTTTATAATAGAATAAAAAAATAAGAATACAATATAAATAGAACTCAAACAGAATACAATATATATCACAAGAATTAAAAATATCTCTAAGATAAACAATATAGTATTTCAATTTTAATATCATCAGAATAAAACAAAACTACATGATAAAATTCAATATATAAACCAAGAATAAAATTTATATCTGAAATGTAGCGCATTATTAGTATCACTTGAACCATCACAAACCTAATAAACTCCTATATAAATACCAAAATAATTATTTCCTCCTCTTATACCACCAGCATCATCATCATCATGAGAATCGACATCTACATGAGCATATATACCTAAATTAGTGGCAAGAGTAGAAGAATCATCATAAACTGAATGCAAATAAATGAGAACACATTTAATTAATGAAAGCATAAAAAGGTTATACTCATATTTAATATAACATGTTTTTATTTACATAAACTATTTTTGATACACATATTTTCTATAAAGCAGTTTTAAAGTAAACTAGTATTCCCCCTTACATTTTCATAGGAAGCGGTATCAAGGAATTTTTCATAGGAATTGTTTCTGAGATATAGAATCTTAAAATATCTGTAAAAATTTCATACCATGTGTGTTTTTTAGTGGATAAATTATTTATTGAACTGTATACCTATATTTAAAATGAAATGGAAATTTCATAAATGATTTAATTATTTAATTTGTTTTTTTTTACATCTTAATGAATTATTTCATTATGTCAATTTAATGGATATCCTTTGTTAGATATTATTTATTGAATTATATTACAAAGTGGAATTTTTTATGATATTTTATGTATTCTATGACTATATTGTATACATGTTGTTTATAAGTTAATATGGTGGTGAGAGATGATAAAAAATTAGAGAATTGATAAATGATAATGACATTATAGGGTATAATTTGGGATGAGATTTAGGAAATATCTTTTGATATGTTATTTCTATGGTTAGGATATCATTGATTGAGCATTTTAAAAATTATATAATTTTAAAATATTGAATTAGGATCTATATTTGAAAGCTATGAATGAGTAAGAAACAGTGGAAATAAGGTAAATTAAATAAAGATGATTGAAAAGCAGTTGGAAGTAGTTCACTTTGTAGTTCAATTCCCAAGAAAATAACTTCTTCATTAGATATAAGGATTTTTTTCATAATATTTCACTCCTTTTATAGCCTAAAACCATAACATATCCCACTTATACTATTTTAGAAGTAGAGTACTAACACTAAACTACTGTGAAAGAACTATATTTCCTATTAAGAGATTATCAAAGTGTTTAGCAACCTATAAATACAAAGATAAAATCAAGAGTAAATATAACTCTCAATTAAGTAAATGAAATTTAAATATAAAATAAAGGTTGATTTAACACTCAAATAATACTAAATACACAACACACACTCAATATTTAGAAGTATTTTATAACATGTGATTTAACTAGCTAAGGAAAAAATCAATATTATTTTTTAAAAATTGCTTATTGTTTTCAAAATAAATCAATATTAGTTTTGTTACCTATAGGTAAAAAGGAATATGTAACATTTCACATTTTCCTAGTTTGAATAATATCATTGGCCCCATTTCATAACGTAGTGGCTTCAGTGACGGTCACCTCATTATCATTGTTTATAATGTTAAAATAATTATAATAAAGATGAACCACCAAATAATAATCAAAGTTTAAAGAATCAATTTTTTCATTATGAGAAATATCCCTAGAGTCTAGGAGATCACCTTTTGTTTGGGGATGATTTTGGAACATCTATATTTCTATGTTCAAAATTTTTTAAAAAATATCACCGTGTAAGTTGAAACAATTCAATAAAATTAACATATAATCTCATATTTTCATGAACAAATTTAAAATATAATAACAAAAACATTAATAACTAAACATAAATACAAAGTTAAAGGAATCTCTTTGAATAAGTTTTTAATATATAATTAAATGATAGATGAAATAAATTATTATACACTGTTAGGAACAATCTTCACTCTTGCAAGAAGATCCTCATTCTTACACTTGTGAATGGAAACAATTCATCATCAATCATACACTGAAATCAAGAAAAATATGTATATAAAATAAAATGGGACTATGTTATATTAATTATCACTAAAGAATTATAAAATCATTTAAATCTTTTTTTCTCACACAAATATTGAATTATGTGAGCATAGAGTTGATGGTTTGTGAATCATTGTTGCACTATTTGGAGGCAAGAGGCTTAAATTGGGTTTTTGATCAGATCTGTGGTTTCTAATTTTTTTTAATAAAGAAGTGGTTAATATATTTTGTAATTTTAATCAATGCCAAAGGGGGGTATTTTTAGAAAAAAAATCCCCTTATGAGTGGTCATAATTTGTGTTTGTTAACATTCTTGGTGAATCAATTCCCAAAATAGATGACAATGGTCAAATAAAGTCATATAATCTGAGGTTTGGTGGTGTGTTGGATAAATTTTGGAGTACAGTGGTTGATTTTAAGGTTGTATAGGTTTATGAATTTTTCTTATGTTTGAATCATAAGGTACATCCTAGATTTCATAATGTTTATCATAGGATCAATCATTGTGATCCAATGACTTCATAAGGTTGATTTAATATTTTTTAAGGTTGTTTTCCCCAACTTTGTACAGTTGATTGGGGAATTTTCTTAGGCTATTTTGCTTATTTTTTAAGGTTCATTAGGTAAAATAATATGGTTCATTTCCATTGTGAAATATGGAAGTCTAGAGGAAATTGAAGGGAATATTTATAAGGTTTATTATCTTAATATTCCTTGAAATAAGATCATATGGAGTAGTGGAAAGTGTTTTAAATTATGTGAAGAGAAAATCAAGTTAAATATGAAGTAGGACTATGCTAGAAATTTATAATTAATTTAAAATATAGATTTTTTTGTTTTGAAAATCACATAATTGGTTAGAACATCCTTCCACATGTTTGTATGAATGAGTACAGTATCAGTCACAATATATAATTGATATCTCAATCAAATTTGAATGAAGGACCCTATAAATTTTGTGGGTAATTGGAGATCGTGATGTAAAGTCATTGGTTTGAGGATTCATGATGTGTGTACAGTCCTTGGTGTGAGACTAAAGTTTCTAATGAGAATATTTGAGAGATAGTTTGATGAGGCACTGAGTGGGAGATGAACCAGTTTAGACCAATGACATCAACTATTGGTGTATGATATTAAAAAATTATAAATACATAAATTAAATCATGAATGGACAAAATTATAGAGATGGTGGAGTTAGTCAGCATTGTGATGTGTGAGCTGTTAGGTTTTTAGAGATAGCCAAGACAATGCAGTAATAACTAGAACATTTCACATTAAATTAAGAACAATAGAGTGGATAAGGATAAACTCACATCATTCAAGGTGATAACCAATGTTTATAAAGTGTGGAGAGGGAGGTTTCATTGTTGTTGGGAAGTTCACTGGTTTGGATGTGGTAACAACATAACAAAACCATCTAGTTATTTGGAGATTTCACTGTGCATATAATATCAGTAGATGAAATTGTTCAATGGATTTTTTCATGAAAAATCTCAGGGATGAAAAGTATCTTGATGGGGAAGTTGTGATTACCCATGGATTTTTAGTGTTAGTGAACTAGGAGGTGGGTCAGATTTTTGTTATCCTTTTGGATGTGTGATTAAACACTTTAGGCTTAAATATGATAGAAGGATATTCTATATATCTTTTGGAGGATTATGTGGGTGTTATAGAGTTTCTTTTGGTTGAGGAAAACCCAACCAATGTTTTTTTGTTGGTGGAGGGAACCGGGTTTATTAGAAGGAAAAAAGAGGCCGCCAAAACCATAGTGGTAGTCCATAGAATTTTTGGTTCATTGTATAGTGGTGTTACACAACTGTCCTTATCGCCAAAATATTGGCGGTAGCCACCAATGTTCTAGTGGTAGTTTGTGTAGTTTTTTAAATTGGGAAAATAGGGAATTTCCCTTTTTTTTTGGAACCCCGCTTAGGGTTTCTTCTTACTAGTTGGTAATCAATGTGGTATAGTATAAATCCCCCAAACCCTATTCATTACATGGATGGTTGAGATTTATACATGTGTTCTAGGTTTGGTATATATTGGGACTATGTTTCCACATGAGGGATTGTGCTAGTGAGATCAATACCTAGGGTGATGACTTCTTTAGCATGGATAGGACATGTGTTGTTATATCAGGTTTATAGTGATTAGCCATTCATTTAAATTTTTTTAATTAGGGTGATGGATCATTCACCTTTTGGGTCGTACTATTGGTTGAATGTAAAAGGAAATACAAAAAATAACTAGCATCCACCACTGTAAAGTTACATAAATATAACAATGGAAGGATAAGAATTATAACCAAGTCATAGGAAATAAATTCTCATAATAATAAAAAAAATATCAAAGAATAATTTTTTCCAATTAATAGAAAAATATGAACAAAAAATAATCACATTTACTGACCTTTATGGAAAGGGTTAATGTAAAATTAATCTAACCCAAAAATAACATGAATCTACACACAAAAACATTCTTCAACCACCTTTATATATTAAAATATCATTACATTATTCTATAACATAATATTACTTCATAGAAAAAGTCCGTGGAAAATGGTTAATTAATGAAAAAAATATTAAACCTGAAATAATTTATCCCATGAATGTAGAAACTATTAACATATAACAAGTATAAACAATATTGAAAGAGTTTTAAATTTAGAAAAAACAATAAACAAAATTAAAATTCTAGAATGTTTATAAAAAATATATTTATGTTCATTAAAAAATTAATCCCCAATGATTATTCATGAATAAAATAACACCTCATTTACTTACAAAATCCATCATTGGATTTTGAATTACATGTCACGCTATCATGTATCCTGGTAAATGAAAAAACAATGTAAAAAATAATAAATCATGAGATATAAAAAATAAAATTTCATTCCATGGAAATAAATACTATAATATGGATTAGTATAAAACATAGCTATTAAAAATACTTATGAAACTATCAAAAATGCATGAAATGGTTGTGGTTCTTGGAATATCCTACTGGGTTATTATACTCAACCCTATATGTACACACTCCTAGTAAATATCATATGTTGTTCACTTAAATCTATTTTTCATATGAATTACATAATTTATATGTTTCTCTAATGAAATGGTTATGGATCTTGAATTATGGGATCCCTGTTGAGAAGATTTTATTTATCGTTATAATATTTTGGTGATTATTCTATGTATAGATGACTTAGCCAAATTTTTATTTAGTACTTATAGTTTAGTTAATCTGTTTGTTTAGAGAAAAATAATCTCTAAAATGGTGTTTAAACCCATGGTTTTAATCACCAATCATTGACATTCCAAGGAACATGTTTGAGGTCAATGGTAGTTAGGTATGGGGATTTATTATTGTATTTCATGGTTCATTAAAACATCATTATAAAAATGTAATGATTTTTCTATTAAATAATTTAATCCCAACACAAAATTATTTTAGTTACTCAATACCATTAATTACATACTTGATTAAAGTGTTAATATTTGATTAGTATGGATTGGTAAACTCATAATTATTAGTGATTTTATTATCCCTAATTTAAAAGGTGATAAAAATATTATAATAGTAATTTAATGTGAACTCTCAAGCCCATAATATGTGAATATTAAAGTTATATTATGGTATGATTATTTCATTTCTAGGTTATACTATGGAAAATATTAATGTTTTTAGGTAAATAAATGTACTCTTTTGATTGTTGGTTATTTAAATGTACATTTCCTTTATGAATTCAATGTTACTTCAAATTATTCAACTAAAAATGGTATGGTTTCTCATTTTGTATTCCATTATTTAGCCTAAAATATATGAAATGATGTCAACTTATAGGTCTAATAGTTTACTGGACATGGATAATAAATAAGAGTCTATTCAGCTATCCTTTTCATGATGAACAAGACAACATTCGAGAAGTGTACAAGAAGGAATAAACTACCACTAGTATTATGAAATATAGGACCAACCACAAGTTTAAAATCTCATGTTAATATGACTAGTGTTTCTCTAGCTCTACCTTTCCCTACCACCGAAATAGAAAAATATAATAAAATCATAGATAAATATTTCATCAAAAAACCTCTGGTAGTTCTTTAGTTTTATAAATTGCCTCAAACGTTGCTTTCATCGATTCTTCCTAGAGATAAAAGAGGAGAAACCACCATGAACCTTCATACATTATTTTATGAAAGTAGCATTATGGGAGGGATCACTAACCTTGGATATTTGAAGAGAAAAATATATTTTGTGAATTTTAACCTTCTTCTCAACATTAATATTTTTTATCCATAGATAAAAAATAATAAAAGTCAATAAAAAGCCAAAATCTCACTACTGAGCTCATTAGAGATAGGAAACAATAACATATGTTGGACAGAAAACTAAAAATCATAACCAGTGCAGAGATAATAGAGATGTTCCACATCTAATCATTTATTTGAACACGTATGATGTGTCTATTTTTATAAATCCAAAATAGAGAATTTTGGGTTCAATTTAATAAACAAAGAAACAATTTTGGGAAATAAAATTTTAAAAAAACAAATAAGAGAGAATAATTTAAGGTGCTTTATTACTTAAAAATAAAACAAGGACTAAACAAAAACAAGAATAAAAATGAACAAATAATAATAAAATATAACTTACCATTTATCATAGGATCATTCAACAAAAACAAGGATACTATAAAAAAGTGCATGGGTGAAGGAATAAAACTGACTATGGGGAGTGGGAGGAGTATGGTTCATAGAAGGGGTAGGGGTCAGCTCACACAAGTCTCGCTCATGGAAGGTATTGGATAAAGACCTCATGTGTGGTCCAATCACATAAGTAAAAGGGTTCGTTTGATGCACCTAATAGAGGAGGAATGCCCAATGAATGGGGTGGAGGAGGGTAGTAATGCATGAGGGATGTAGGAACTATGAATGGAGAATCTGACAATGGATGGAGTAACCGTGACCATGAATGGAGAATCTGGTGAGGGATGGAGGAACTGTGAACGTGAATAGATAAGTCATTGAGGGATGGAGGAACCACGACTGCGAATGGACAAGCTGATGAGGGATGTAAGAACTATGAATGGATAAGCTGGTGAGGATCGAATGAGGGGGAAGTAGGTCAGGAAATGATTAGCCGAGGAAAAGGGTTTCAAGAGAGGGAGTGGGCGAGTGGTAGAGTGGGAGAGGAAAACCTCAATGAATGATAAAAAATGTGAGAACCCTATTTCCATAGACAGTTCTACCTATGGGTATATCTATTATAAAGCCACATTTTTTAAATAACTATCCCTATATATTAACCTATAGACACAAACCACTTAAACTGTGGCTATAGGTCATTTTTCTAATAGTGTACTCTCGACCAAGCGTGTTTAACTATGGAGTTCCAATTAAATAGGCACTTGAAAAGAAAGGTGTGCCTTATTAACATTAGTAGTAACATTTAGTCATTTAAGTGTCATTTTCAAGAGATGTTACACTCTTACCACCTTTAAATCACAACTTCCTCATTGTATACCTTAAAATCAGACAATTCCTCTACACTTCATGCTATGTATTGGCTCTAATACCATTTTTTGTGACCCGAACTCCCCAGGAAATGAACCTAGTCATTTAAACCCATAAGTTTCCTGTAATATCTTGGTTTCCTTCTAAGAACAACATAGTATATTACCCACTAGGTTCACTTATTAGACTAATGACTATCCCCATAGTCCAATACATGTTCTTTTAGTTTGCTTTGTCCTCTCTCACACACTGTAGCACCCCCAGTTTCTGGTATGTAACCCTTTTGTTATGCTTTTGATGTTTATAAAATATAAGGGTGAATTTTGGGAGAGTTTTGATATCATTATTTGTGTTTTTGGGGCTAAAGGTAAGGCGTGTGGGTAGAGCATGGGCAGCGCACAGTTGTCCAAACTGTGCTACAACCTAAGAGAAACTGTGTGGTTTGGGCAGTTTGAGGTAGTGGCTTCAGCATGGTTAGAGCATGGTTTCGGAGACTGGGTGAGGAAAATGTGAAAAGGGTCATCTTTAAGGTAGTATTTAATGCACGGTTAGCACATGGTTTGTCTAACCATGCGACTAAACTGTGCATGGGTCAAAACCACCTCCTTAAAAAGTGGATCTGGGTCGGCCTTAATGTTTAATGCCCTATTACTCCTCCTATCTGGCCATAACTTGGGATTTTTCTTCTCCAAAGGTCAAGAAAGGTTCTTTCATCTATTTAGAGGTGATATAAAGGATTCCCTTGGTGATTAGAAGTCGATTACTCATGGTAATTCATCATTCTTGAGCGTTCTTGATGATTTCCTTAGATCTACTTCACTCCTTCTCTCATTTTCTCATATCTATGCTCTTTGTGGGTAGATATAAGGTTTTGGATCCCAAATAAGTCTAGATTTGGGTTTGTTGATGGTAGGGGGAGAGATATAAGGCAATTTCATGGAATTTTCAACCCGTTTTTGTGATGTTCTTCATCTGTTTATCATTTTCACCAAAACTCTCGAGGTAGGTGACTTTACTCTCGACTCCTCTTTCTAGAATTTATTTTATTAGTTTCAAATTAATTGAATTTCATGAAATTGATTATGAAAGTTTTGTGAAAATCATGGTATAAATCCTCTTTAGTAATGATTTATGGTTTTTGGTGAAATTGTGAAGCTGTGGTGAATTATTGTGTAAAGTGATTTAGTTTCTTGATTTTAAAATAATGATTTTAAAATATGGATTGTCTGTATTTGTGAAATGGTTTGTTGAAAAATGGGTTTTTAATAAAATGTTATTTTATTGAAATGATTTTGGCATGTTGGTTTTGGCAATGGTGTTGGGCATACTTGTGTGTGTATTCATATTGCATTTATGAGGCTTGGTTGAAATATGACCTTGTGCTTGGTGCCAAAAGTATAATGGCACATGGGACATAATTATCATGTGATGACATGGTATATTTAAGTGAGACTACTCATGAGTATGGAACTATCATAACGAAGCATGCATGGTTTGATATGTGAAGTGGATTGGTTATGCCAAGTGGAACTTGAGAAATGGATTCAAAGTATTGGTTGGTTGTTTTCATGAAAAATAGATTTTACTGAAAAATGGGGTGACATGGGATTTGTTTATATTTAGTTATAAACTATTTTTATAACTTTTTATTATTTAGTTATAAACTACTTTAGAAGTTTTATATATTTAGTTATAAAATGTTTTACAAATTGTTTTATATAAACTATTTTATATAAATGTTGCTAACTCTTATATACTAGTGGCGCGAATAGGGAAGTCATTGGAGGAAATCTACTATGTTTTAGTACTCACCCCTACTTTGTAACTTTGGTGCTTTTGTAGTTGTCATCTACCGGTACATGGGTAAAGGTAATGTATCACATGTTTAGCACTACTTCGTGATACTTGGACTGTTTGGTGATGTTGGAGCATGAAGATTGTGAAGCATGGAGTCTTGTGGTTGTCTTGGAGTTTTATTAGTTTATCTTCCATTGTTTACTTTGATGTTGTAGTCTTCCATTGTGGAACTTAATTTGAGTATGATTTTTATATATTAAATTTTGAGTGGTCTTTCATGGTTATCATGCATCATGTAGTGGTATGTTTGGTTATGTATTGTTGATTAGTTGTTTTATTCTTAAAGGGTAAATCATCCCCCAAATGTTTTGAAACCCTTAGGTATTTATTTTCAGCCTTTGGTGTCTTGGAGATTTAACTTAAGTCCAAGTATCATTACTCCCACCTTCTCAAGCCATGAGGAGAAGGAGGGATGTTACAAGTGGTGTCAGTTTTGTTCAGTCCAAAATCTTTTTTGAGATAAATGGTACCAACTTGTTCTTTTCCTTGTGGAGCAAGTAGTCTTAAATTTTCTTGGTTTCGGAGTTGAATCCATTCTTGTCTATTCCTTAGGTTGGAATCATATAAAGGAGCAGTATTTTCAGTACTTTAAATGTAGAGCATAAAAAGATGTAGCTAACCTTTTAATGCTAAACTTCAAGTTATCAGGAATTTGGGTACATAAGTGTTTTGGAAACACTTATAGGATATTGGAATCTCATCATCACGGGTTTATCCAATGATATGATCATGACATGCATTATAGGAATGACTTCCCACTAGGATTGCATATGTCATTTTGAGTAATGATATATTATTTGATGCATTGTGTTAATTTTCAAAAAAAATTGCATTTGTTTTCAAATGAAAGAATTTGAAAAGCGAATAGTTGGTGTATTTTGAAAATGTTTTGATTTTAAAAAGTGATTGAATGTGAAAAAGGGTTGATTTTTGGAAAGAAAATTTTTGATATTTGATTTGGTAGAGTTTGAAATGCTAAGCCTTTAGTTGCTAGAGAGTGAGACTTATAGAGTTTTTGGTTTGTTTAGAATTTTCACCAGGTAGGCATCATCAAAACCAACCAGAAGAAGCCGCAGAGAATGTGGTTGCACCTGAGCAACAAGTGAACCAACAGCTGGTTCAAAGTATCATCCAAGCATTTCAAGCTATAAACACAGGGAACCATAGGGATACACCAAGACAAGTGGATCATTCTGTCCAATTCCAGAAACAGAATCCGCCCATCTTCTGGGGTGATTTTGAACCAAAAAAGGCTGAGGTTTGGATGAATAGGATGAATTGTATCTTCTATTTAATCAACACACCCACGGAGATGAAATTCAAGTTGTAAATGTATATAATCAAGGATCTTACATACCATCGGTGGGATCTAGCGGTGTAGGCCTGAGTAGATCAAGGCCTTAGTTGGGAGGATTTTGAGGAATTATTCAACAAACAATTCTATCCTCACATGTTCAAGATTCAAAAGATGAAAGTATTCTTCAACCTGAAGTAGGAAAATCTATCTTTCCTCGAGTATATGGATAAATTCATGAATTTAGTGCATTTTGCACCCAATTTTTCTGCTAGTTCATCCTTGAAGACACGCATCTTTGAATCGAGGCTGAGACAATAGATTTGCTCGAAGATAGTTGTGCTCTATATTATAGACTATACAGAGATGGTGAATAGAGAGATAGTGGCTGAATGGGATATATCAAGAGATGGGATGAATAATTATCATGATACCCATGGGAAATGGTGGAAACTCAAATGATGGGAGCAAGCGAAAGAGGGAAACCTGCTTCTAGGGTGGGAGCAGAAATCAGAATCAAATAGTTGGATCAGTAAACCTTCCTCCACGACCAAAGAGCCAAGCGGGATGTTTCCAATGTGGTTCTTTTGACCACATTAAGTGAGAGTGTACAACACCACCAATATTATTCCATAATTTCAATAATATGGTACATATTAAGCATTATTGACGCAGTTATCCGAGGTTAGGTGCTCGAGACACTTCTTAGGTACCATAATCATCGTATGCTTCGACGGGGCGAGGATGGAAGAATCAATCTCATTAGTAAAATAGAGCTATCCATAGTTATTATAATAATACCATGACTACTCATCAAGGAAAATATCATTAAGGCAATAAGGATAGAGTGTAGTGATGAAGCAATTATATGGAGTTGAGGAGATGATTGTGGATGATCAGGTCAGACCATCCATAATGAGAGGTACGATTATTTTGAATTATACCCTTATGAAAGTGCAGTTTGATACTGGTGATTCTCATTCCTTCATTTCTTCTCATTCTATTGATTTACTAATTTTAAAACTTGATATGATGCCTTCTATGATAAAACTTTAAACTCCTCTTGGTCAAAGAGAATGTCAGGCCTTTCTGTGTAGAGCATGTTCTATAACTATTGATGGATCTGAATTGAAATGGGAATTCTTGGTGTTCGAGATGGACGTCTATGATATAATCCTAGGTATAGATTGGTTGATAATGTTTAAGGTTCACAATGACAGTTATTGATGAACTGTTAGTTTCACAACTGATGATAGAATCGAGCATCTCTTTAGAGGAGAAAGGGTTTTAAAGATAGGTGAAATTGATTTGTTGGAACCAGTAGTGGAAAAAATATCTTACTATTTAGTAGCTTTAACTTTGGAATCAATGGAATAAATCGATGGTAATAGTTTTCAAGCAGTCATGGATCAATTTCCAAATGTTTTTACCAAGAACTTCTCAGGGTTACCACCTATAAGTGAATTTGAGTTTACGATTGATATCCTTCCAAGGACCGGTCCTATTTACCTTTTGTGTTATAGGATAGAACCAATATAATTAAAGGAGATGAAAGTAAAATTGGAAGAGCTATAAATCAAGGGTTTCATACGACCAAGAACATCTCCATGGGAAGCACCGGTACTGTTCGTGAAGAATGCAAATAAAACTCTAAGGATATGTGTTGATTATCATAAGCTTAACCAAGTTACGATAAAGAATAGATTCAACTTCCACACATTGACAATCTATTTGATCAATTGAGGGGATCTCAGTGGTTCTCTAAAATTTAATTGCAATTCGGATATCACCAATTGTGAGTTTGGAAGGACTATATTCTAAAAACAGCTTTTAGAATCAAATATGTCCATCATGAATATGTGGTAATGCCTTTAGACATTACAAATTCATTGGAAGTCTTTATGGAATTGATGAATCAGATATTTCATAGATATATGGATTCTTTTGTTGTGGTGTTTTTGGATGACATGCTTGTGTATTCAAGGAAAAGGTATTAACATGAGCAACACTTGGCAACAATGTTAGGAATCTTGAGAGATAATTTCTTGTATTCCAAACTATAAAAGTGTGATTTTTGGATATAAGAAGTATGATTTATTGTCCACGTAATTTCTTAAAAAGGCATTTCTGTTGATCCAAAAAAGATAGAAGCTATTATCTCTTGGAAACCGCTGAAGAATAACTTTGAGATATGAATTTGTCTTGGTCTTGTCGGTTATTATCAAAACTTTGTTCATGACTTCTCATGACTAGCATCACCTATGACATCTTTTACAAAGAATAAAGTTCTATTCCAATAGACTTAGGAATTCCAGAAGTATTTCCAAGAGCTGAAATTTTATCTTACATCAACACCTATCTTAATTTTTCTGGAATTAGAACAGGGGTATGTGGTGTATTATGATGCTTCAGGATCCGGGTTTCTATTTTTTCTCATGAAAGGAGACCATGTTGTTGCCTATGGCTCAAGGTAGTTGAGAGTTCATGAGAAGAATTACCCAACACATGATTTGAAGTTAGCTACAGTCGTTCATACCTTGAATAATTGGCGTCATTATCACTTTGGAGAGAAATTTACGGTGTTCATGGATCATAAGAGCTTGAAAAATATTTTCTCAAAACGAGATTTGAATCTAATTCAAAGGATACGGATGGAGTATCTCTAGATGTTTGAATTTGACTTGATGTATACATCGAGAAAAGGAAATACAGTAGCAAATGCATTACGAAAAAATTCATATTCTTAGCTGGAAAAATAAGCTTTAGACTAGTAGAATTTGATGTCGGTCCTAGTCGACATACATGTGGAATGTGAGGACTGGGGTGATTTTGTGGTTTTCTTTTCAGTTTCTATAGTTTTTGATGTGTTAAATATGGTAAAAGAGGAACAAATTTACAAAGTATAATGTGTTGCAATAATTTCAAAACTCAATGGTGGGGAGACCATTAAGGGGTAGTAAATGGATAGGATTTCAATGTTGTGGTTTAGAAATTGGATGGTTGTACCTAGGGATTTTTGGAAACAACTTCTTCATACTTACCACCATTTGATATGGGTCATTCATCCAGGAATATAGAAAATGTATAAAGCTTTGAAATCATAGTTCTGGTGGAACAGTATGAAATAGAAGGTGGTTAAGTTTTTTTTAAAGTGGTTAACTTGTCAGAAAGTTAAGGCAGAGCATTAGCAACTAACAGGTATGTTGCATTCATTAACTATCCCTATGTAGAATTTGGAGCAGATAACTATGGATTTTTTTATAGGTCTCCCAAGGATGGTTTGGAAACATGATGCCATATGGGTGATGGTGGATCGACTCACCAAGTCGTCTCATTTCATCCCTATTCATGAAACTCATACAATGGAGGATCTATCCAAAATATATATCCAAGAAGTGGTAAAGAGACATGGCATACCATTTTCAATAGTGTTAGATAGAGATTCGAGGTTCAAGTCTCGTTTCTGGAAATCCTTACATAAATCCCTTGGAACTCAGTTAATTATGAGTATGGAATATCACCTCAGACATATGGTAAATCCTAAATGATGATACAAACATTAGAGACATGTTTTGGGCTTGTGTAATGGATTTTGGTAGCTCATGGGAAGAGTATGTGCCATTGGTGGAGTTCTCGTATAATAACAGCTATCGGGCCTTGATACATATGGCTACTTTTGAAGAATTATATAGACATCCTTGTCATTCTTCACTGTGTTGGGTGGAAACAAGTGATACTTTACTAGTTGGGTCGAGCCTTGTCTAAGAAATAGTGGATAAGATCCATTTGATCAAAAAATGGATCGATATGGCTCAAATTCTTTAGAAATATTATGTAGATCATCATCGATGGTCATTGTCGTTCGTAGTAAGTGATCGTGTGCTCTTAAGGATTTCTCCAAGGCTTGGCCATCGATGTTTTGGGAATCAGGGAAAGTTATCTCCTCGATATATATGCCCTTTTGAGATACTGGAATGGGTTAGAGATGCGGCATATCGGTTGGCATTTCCACCATGGTTCAGTGTGGTGCATAATGTGTTCCATGTATCACAGTTGAAAAAGTATCAACTTGACCCTAACCATGTGATCAGATGAGATCACATTGACCTATAACTGGATGCTTCATTGGTACATATCCTGGTGTAGATTTTGGATAATCAATATAAAGTCTTTCACTGAAAAAGCATCGGTCTGGTATGGGTTTTATGGCAACATGGTCAGATTTAAGAAGAGACTTAGGAACGCGGGAAGGAAATGAAAGAGTAATGTCCAAAACTCTTTCAGGGCAATGGTGGTTTTTTACTTTCTAGGGATGGAAAGTCTAATGGTGGGGAGAATTTAGCACCCCTATTTTCTAGTATGTGACCCTTTAGTTATGCTTTTTATGTGTATAAAGTATAAGGGTGAAATTTGGGAGAGTTTGGAGATCTTTATTTGTGTTTTTGGGGCTAAAGGGAAGGCGCATGGGCGACGCACGGTTTTCCCAAACCGTGCGACAGCCTAGGAGAAACTGTGTGGTTTGGTAGTTTAAGGCGGTGGTATTGGCACGGTTGGAGCACAGTTTCAGAGACTGTGTGAGGAGATCATGTAAAGGTTCATCTTTAAGGTAGTAGCTAAGGCATGGTTAACACACAGTTTGTCTAATCGTACAACTAAACCATGTGCGGGTCAAAACCACCTCCTTAAAAAGTGGATTTGGGTTGGTCTTAATGTTTAATGCCATGTTCCTCCTTCTATGCTGTCATAACTCAATATTTTTCTTCTCTAAAGGTTAATAAAGGTTATACCATCGATTCATAGGCGATCTGAAGGCTTACCTTGGTGATTAGAAGCTTATTTCTCATGGTAAGTCATCATTCTTGATCATTCTTGATGATTTCCTTAGATCTAATTCACTCCTTTTCTCATTTTCTCATATATATGCATGTTTTGGGTATATCTAAGGTTTTGGATCCCAAATAAATGTAGATTTGGGTTTATTAATGTTAGGGGAAGAGATATAAGGCGAGTTTGTGGAAGTTTCAACCTGTTTTTGTGACGTTCTTTGTCTGTTTATCATTTTCACCAAAACTCTCAAGGTGGGTGGATTCACTCTTGACTCCTCTTACTAGAATTTATTGGATTAGTTTCAAATTAATTGAGTTTAATGAAATTTATTATGAAAGTGTTTTGAAAATCATGGTATAAATCCTCTTTAGTAATGATTTATGGTTTTTGTGAAATTGTTAAATTGTGGTGAATTGTTGTGAAAAGTGATTTAGTTTCTTGATTTTAAAATAATGATTTTAAAATATGTCTTGGATGGATTTTTGAAATGGTTTGTTAAAAAATGGGTTTTCAATAAAATTTTGTTTTATTGAAATAACTTTGGCATGTTGGTTTTGTAAATGGTGTTGGGCATACTTGTGTGTGTGTTCATATTGCATTTGCGAGGCTTAGTTTAAATATGATATTGTGTTCAGTTCCAAAAGTGTAATGGAACATGGGACATAATTATCATGTGACTACATGTTATATCGATAAGAGACCGCTCATGAGTATGGAATTTTCATAAAAATCATGCATGGTTGGATATGTGGAGTGGATTGGTTATGCCAAGTGGAACTTGAGAAATGGATTCAAAGTATTGTTTGGTTGTTTTCATGAAAAATAGATTTTACTAAAAAAATGGGATAACATGGGATTTGTTTATATTTAGTTATAAATTGTTTTTATAACTTTTTATTATTTGTTTATAAACTATTTTAGAAGTTGTTTATATTTAGTTATAAATTGTTTTTGAAATTGTTTTATATAAATTGTTTTATATAAATGTTGTTAACTATTCTATCTCAGTGGCATGAGTATGGAAGTCATTGGGGGAAAACCTACTAAGTTTTAGTACTCACCCCTACTTTGGAACTTTGGTGCTTTTTCATATGTCACTTACCAGGAAATGGGAAAAGGTAAAGTACCACATGTTTACCACTACTTCGTGATACTTAGGTTTTTTGGTGATGTTAGAGCATAGAGCTTGTGAAGCATGGAGTCTTGTGGTCATCTTGGAGTTTTATTAGTTTATCTTCCACTATTTACTTTGATGTTTTATTCTTCCACTATGAAACTTGATTTGAGTATGATTTTGATATATAAAATGTTGATTTTTCTTTCATGGTTATCATGCATCATGTAGTGGTATGTTTGGTTATGTAATGTTGGTTAGTTGTTTTATTCTTAAAGGGTAAATTATCCCACAAATGTTTTGAAACCCTTCAAAATTTATTTCCAACCTTTATCATCTTGGGGATGTCTCTTAAGGCCAAGTAGAATTCCTCCCACCTTCTCAATACAATGAAGAGAAGGAGGGATCTTACACACACACCCTAGGAAACTTCTCAAGAGGTCACCCATCCTGACACTACTCCAGTCCAAGCACACTAAACTATGGATTTTTGATCAGGTAGGATCCCAAAAATAAAGGTGCGCCTTTTTTACATGAGTGGTACCATTTATCCATTTAAGTATCACTTTTAAAGGGATGTTGTAGTGATCCACAAAATTATGGCATGATTTCATCTGTAACACCAGAACTTCTCTAAAAACTAAATCTTTCCAAACCCAACCATCTTCTATTCTCTTACAAGATTCCAAAACACTTCCACCTCAATCGAAACAACATGATTCACTTGATATTTAATATAATTCACATATTTTATAGTTCGTTGATAAAAAATACAACTCAATTCATGAACCATATTTATTTCATCTTCACTCTAACAACCCCCTGATAAACATCACTTCAATGTTTAGGGATTCATATTCCGTAACACTATAAAAATATACTAATACTCTGGTCTTAACAATATAATTTAGTTTTGGACTCAATACCTAATTAAAGTGTTTCAAGGGTAATAAAAATGTTACAAACCACATTATTTTGGGTTATGAAATTCAGAGAAAATTTTAATTTTGGTCCCAATATAGGGTACATTTCAAGAATTGGAACTCAAATCAGATTTAAGAGGGTTGGAACATCTCTAGGAGATGTTTTTAGACACATATAGAGGTCTAAAAGATATTTTTAGTGATTGGGTGGGCATTGGAGTGGGATTGAGGTGACCCCCTACCTTGTCTATTTTTGGCTACAAGTGGTAGGTCACGCAATGAACCATATATCAAGTAATGATGGGCTCTTATATAGGCCTTAGGGTTTTAGGGGAAGGTTGGGCATTTATTGATGCCTTTTGATCATGTCACTATGTCTTTCCATGAGGATTTTCACTGAAAGGGTTATGAGGGCCTCATCATGAAGTGTGAGGCCTCGTGCTATTGTGGGTATCATGTTGTGACCCTAGAAGGTCATGTTGCAATAGAGGAAAGTTGGGGGTTAAGATCTCTACCTAGGGTGGTTGTTTTGTGACCTAGATGGTTCACACCATGATGGGGCCTTAACGAGGAGAGATAGTGTTATGACCATCATTGTCATGTCATGACACAATGCCTATTAAGTTTTTTTAGTAGGGGTGTACAAGTAATTTACTGGTTACCCTCTTAGGTTTTAGGTCAGCCAAGTGTGGAAGGAGGTCTGTTTTAGATGCATCCTCCCCCTTGCTTTCTCCATTTGACCCCATTGTATTGGGGTGGTTTTTTGGTGATTCCATAATGATTTAAGGTGTGTTTTTCCTCTCCTTTCCGTTTGTGGTTTCCCTTCACTATACCCCTAATTTGGTGTAATTTGGTATAGAATTTCAGTGATTATTTTACTAGATCATGGTGAAATTATATTGATTTGATAGGGATTTTTCATGGATTTCCTAGAATATATATTTAAAGGATGAACACGTGAGTTTTGGTGTAGTTTCAGTGATGTGATGATTCCCAGTGAGTTTTTAGTGAATATGACTCCTTGGATTAAATTAAATAATTAATTATAAAATGTTACAATTAATTATTCTGATGTTCTAATGTGAGATAGGGGCTCAGGTGGTGGTGTGATATTGGGTGGGGCATGGATGGGCTTGGCCGATGATAAAAAGAGTATCATGAGGATGGTAACTTTATTTTAGAGGTAGGTGGTCCCTTTGATACAAACCCATATGATTATTTATTCATGGGTATGCATTCATGCATGTTTTCATGGGACTCATTAAAGGGATAGGGACTAAGAGTTCCCTTGAGAAGAAGTGAGGGTGGAATTGGGCCTCCTCAGGTTAGAACAAATACACCCTTTCACTTTAAGTAAATTGAGATCACCAATGATTATGTCTCTAATGAGATAAGGTCTTAGTTGAGTTGACAAGATGCCTCAAGTAGGTATCGATATTTGAGGTGTCACATGGGTATCCTAGGTTGATTTACAAGGTCTATAAAAGTATGAATGAGAGTTTTAGGCCTACTGTGGTGGATGAGATGGCTTATGAAACACACCTAGTGAGTATCACCCTCTTTTTGTGGATGGAGAGTTGATGTGTTCCATGGGTGAGATGAGTCCTTTAGGACTAAATGAGTTGTGGTGGAGGGTATTTTCCTCTAGGTGATGGGATTTGGAGATTTTACAAAATTAACATGAGATTGACCCTGGTGATGGTTGTGAGGTGGGATTTTTGTGAGGTTTGGTATGAAATATAGATTTTTAATTTAAGAAGAGCCTATGTGATGTGATTTCACTATGGTTTGATGAGTGTGTGTGGGTATAAATGAACCAAGATGGGTCTAAAGGACCCCAGTGGATTCCCTAATGAGTGATATGAGCATATCAAGAGGACCAAAAAATGGGTGTGTGCAACCAAGTTGGTTATAAGGAGGTTATCTTGTGAGGATAGATGGATGAAGAGTTATTTTGAGGTGTGGGTCTAGGTATTGAATAAATGGTACCCCAATGATGAGTAGGTGAGTTAGTGAGATAAGTTGCATGCCCTGATTATTATTTATGGCATGAGTTGGTTGTGACCCTATCCTGAGTGAGAGGGTGATGGAGGATGTGGCTAACCCTACTCTAAGTGAGAGAAGAGTGGTAAGGATTTATGGCCTTTCTATGAGTGAGAGGGTACTGGAATGGACCACCCTGAGTGAGAGGGTAGTCCGCCTATGCTTGTGAGACCCACCCTGAGAGAATGGAGTGGTCAGGTTATGACCCCATCCTATGTGAGAGGGTGGTGTATATGATGTGTGATCTCTCCTGAGTGAGAGGTTATGGTAAGGATATATGTTGAGAGACCTCCCTTGATAGATGGATTGGTTGGGGTGTTTGGTATGGTCCCTACCCTGAGTGAGAGGGTAGTGGTTGAGACTTAGTGGGCACCCTACCTTGCATCTTTAGGTATGGTTTTGGGTTTAGTACGATGCCTTGCCCTAAGTATTTGGGTATGGGATAGGTTAATAGATTTTGAGGCACAAGGTGACTGAAATCTAACTTGGGTCAAAGCAGTTATGGTCTGGTATCATGGTGGCCTAGTTAGCACATGATGACTCGATGCACATGAAGTCTTGGTGGTCAAGTTGGCACACAACATTTCGAAGCACTTATGTGTGTATGTTTATTTTTGTTATTTGTTTTCATTATGTATATACATATATAGAAGTGTATATTAAGGATACTTGGTGAGACACTATTGATATATATTTCTCACACCCTGTATTAACACTCCAATGCATGTGCATACCTTATCTCTGCTTTCAGGTTGAACATGGGTTGTGTAGTGGATCATGTGGGAGAAGCTCGACAGGGTATTAAAGATGGGATTGAGGTGAGGCTCAAGGATGGTATTAGTTCCATATGTTTATTTCATTTTTCTTTTTTTATATGGGATAGACCCAGTGGGTGATCAGTGGGATGCATTCTTATATGTTTGCATTACATTTTCTTATAGTATGATTCTTGTTTATTGTTTCTATATACTTTGAAGTTTAATATGGATGTTTTTTATTTATTTTTATTATTATTATTGGATATGATGTTGAATGCATATTCTATCCAATGTATGACTTAATCCCTTGCGGCTAGTTGGGAACTTTTATCATATGGGAAGATGCACCTGAGGCCTTGTGGTACCTTGGTCAGGACACTAATGAGTGGTTTCGGACTAAGGAGACACAAATTGGTATTAGAGTATCTTTTTCTGTTTTATTTCTATTTAATATATGGTAGACAGATAATAAGTATGTGTCATAACTTGTGATGTACCTTATACTAGTGATTCATGAATACTTTTCTAGTGGAATGTCCAGGTTACCAGCATTTATGATATTTTTGTTCTTGGTTTTCTCCATTACGGTTGAGATGATTTTTCAAATATGATGCATTTGTGGAGATTGTGATTAGTGGTTTTGTCTCTTGGACTTCTGGAAAGGGGCCTATGTAAATGAATCATTTTCAGAATATAGGATTCACATAACATGTTTGTGCTTGTGTGTGATTGGTATTTATTGATGACAGAGGTTCAAATGTGAATAATAACTTATATAGTGTTTTCCCATATAACTTGTTGGTGACATTATACTTATTTGGACTATGATTTTAACTCATGGGTGGATTTACAATGGTAGGTCATGTGGATATTATGATTAGATTATCTTAGAGGATTACTATACATTTCCTTAATGTTAGGGATGTATAGTGACCATTGGTGGGTCAATACAAGCATTAGATGAATGGTGATGGGTCAATAAAGGAGAGGTATGTCAGAGAGATGTGATTTGAGGATGGTCACAAGTTTCCATGAAGATGTAGATACCCTAATGAGGGTTGAGGAAAATGCCTTGGGTTTTTTGGATGTGAATCACATTGATTGATTCTGGTATTGAGGCTAGGTTTAGGATTCTTGATCAGTTTTATGCCTATCTTGTTGATTCTATATGTGCTTTTGAGTGGCATAGTGGAAGCATGGGTGGATGCTTTGTAGTTTTGGAATGATGTTAAAGTGGTGGTTGATTGTGTGGTAGGACTTATCATTCATGAGATTCCTAGTGTGGGTTGATATAAAGCATCATGTAACACCCCAAGATTTTATTGTATGTTTTCTTTTTAAATAAATTTAATAGTTTTCATTGCACACAACACTGTGTTCAAACGCACCGCGATCTATTAAAAAGTGACGTTTATAACCTATCCACTAAAATAATGGAAATGAATAGAATTAAACTAATTATGAAATTTATATATTTAATAAAATGTTTTTACATTCATCCAAAAGATTTTATAAGCACAAGATAAGAATGAATCTAATTTTATGCATTAAAAGGCCATATTTTTCTAAAGGCAAATTTACCGTCTTTTAATAGAGAACTTATTTTAAAACTAATTTTTGGTACTTTTATAAATTTTATTTGAAAAATTAACTTGTTATTTTAAATAGGATTATAAAAATTTACTTTGGTTTAATTTTTTGTATTTTTTCTGATAAGTTTCATGTTTTGATGAACAGTGATAAGATATTGCATTTTAATTGAAAACAATATTTTCATCTAAAAAATTTATAGTGTTAAATTATATTTAAATTGGTTTTAAAGTATAATTATATAAATTATTTATCATTTAATCTAATTTAGGTCATTGTAATCAATTTTACATTGAATTTGGATATAAAAACATTTCAATCTTTTAAATGTTTTCACTTTAAAAACTTGTTTTCTCATTCCGTCAATGGGATTAATTTTAAATTAATTACTGTAACTTTTGTGTTTTTAATTTTTTAAAATGGATTTAAAATTTTTATTAAGTGGGTTCAAATTATGTAAATAGGTTCCTTTTAATTTTGTAAATTATGAATAGTAATTTAGTACTTTTTTATTAACACGGTTAAAGGTAAATTGAGTAATTAAGAGTAAAAATAATATTATAAATATTAAAAAGTTATCCTAACACTTGTTCTAATTTTATTTTATGAGTTATTTTAGACCAAAATCATCCTATTTATGAATTTATTTCCTCTTTAATCCACTTTGATTACTTTATTCCTTTTTTAGTATTTTATTCTAAGGAAAGTCCAGTATGTCATACTCATGTTTTTAATAAGTATTACATTTTTTAAATATGGTTATTCAAAATATATCTTCATATATAAATAGTAATTTTAAATCTAAAATTTTTATCTTCATCATGGTTACTTATTTTTAATTTTTAAGTAATAAATAATTACTTTAAAGGCTTACAGAATGATGATGCATTAATCGTTTAATTAATGGAAATATTAAATAAATGATATTAAAAATATTAAAATAAATATAATTTGAGATAAATAATGTCATAAAGGAATTTTATAGATTACCTATAAATATTATAGATGTATTAAAGGTTTTTTTCAAATATTTCATGTTTTTATGATATTTTTAAAAAGTAAATTAATGAATAGTATCAAAATTGACATTAATGATATTTTAAAATAAATAATATTTTATTAAATGGTATAAAATTCATAAAAATCTAAAATAAGGAAAAATAATTATTATAAGGTTAAATATTTCATAAATAATCAATTTATGGTTTTTTGGAATTTTAAAGTAACTATATTAACTCTTAAGAAATAAAAACATATGTTGTCACGATAAGAGTTAAAAGGGATTAAATAAGGGTTAAATCCAAAAGATAAGGGTAATAATATGACAAAAACTTTTCTAAAAAGTATTGTATTATATAATTTCTACCCATAATTTTATTATATTCTAAATAACTCACTTTGGATCCATTTATAATTGAAAAGTAATTTACATTAATTTGATATTTTGAGAGTTCCCAAAAGTGTCTCTCACATCAATTATAAAAGGGAACCTCCTGTCTCACTTCCTCACACCACTTTGAGCCTTATATATCAATCAAAACCTTCAAATTTCTCTTCCCAACATCATTATAAAATTTTTTGAGTTCCTTTTATTCAAAAAATACCAACTCTAGATCCCTTAAAAAGAGATCTAAAGGAATTCCACCGAAGAAGAGGTAATTGTTTTACCAACTCATTCAAGTTCATTTCTTCTTCTACATCCTCTTCATGTGTTGTTTAAATACTAAAGTAATGAATATAGTGTCATATATATTCTGATATTTTATTATTATTATGGTACAAACATAATCCACCTTTTATCCATCCTATGAAAAATGAAAGCACCATGTATGCGTACGTATGACTTACTACCACCACAACGTGGTGTAATTTTTTTCATCACTAATTTATTTGTAGGGTATAATGATATATAAAATGGATTTATATAATAAATATGAAATTATATTTATTTTATAAAAATTAATATATCATACACTTCCTTACCATTTCACCATTAAGGGAAAGATATCATCGCTCATGCGTACATACTGTCTATCATCTCCATGACGTGATGCAGTCCATTTTTCATGTTCACTATTCAAGAATGATTATAAAAATTTATATAATGAATAAATATGATATCAATGATCTTAATATAATTTTGGATATTATATAACTATATCTAATACACAATAATCAGGACTTACACGATGACGTGTACATAGGAAAATGAAGCAGTTAACACTCAAAACAAGGGTAATAATGAAATATTATTAACAAACGGGTGATAAGATAATATAATAGGATCATATATGATATCATAAATATGAAAATTGTTTTGTTATAAATTAATAACATTATTTAAACCATTATATAGTAGTTTCAAATATGTACAAAGGAAATCGGACCTAAGGTAAGGGTTGTTTCACAATCTCATTATTATTCAGGATTATATAAGTTTAAGTCTCCATTAGGGAAAATTTTTCTTCCATGTCCATATTTTCTAAAAATATTTTCAAAAATGATTTTACTATCATCCTGAAATTTTTTAAAGTATTTCTATCCCTATTTTTCTTTTTATAAAATGTTTTTAAAGGAATATTTTTGTTGTTTTCCAAATGATGTAATTTATGACTTTTTTGAAAAAAATATGAAAGGAATGTTTTTTTAACTTATGAGGCATGATTGGATTTTTCCATAATCATTATGTCTTAATGTCTTGAAGTTTCCTTTATAATTTTAAAAAAAAAATTCAATGAAAATGTTTTCTTTTAAAATTATATGTTCTTTTAAATAAATGATTTCAAAGTAAAAAAAACGGGTTTTCCCTCAAGAATTTTCAATTATTTTATTATATTATTTTCATCTATATCAAAATACTTTTTTGGATTTTATTCTTCATTGAGTTTAATATATTATGATATCATCTACCATATTTTATTAAATGGTTTATGATTAGTTTGACTGTGGATGTACTATTTTGATATCATTCATCATATTACTCATAATGGTTTGTGATTATGTTTATTGATTAGGAAAAGTTATTTAAATTTTATATGTATATGTTGTTTATGTTACACCACATTAATATGAGGAATTTATTTTACTTAGTAAGTGATAGGTGGGTCCCGCTATAGCCCCTCGATGCATCAATAGGTCTCATGAGACAAACTAGATTAGGATTTGGTTGAGGCCTTACCCATTTATTTTCAGATGTCTTAGCTGAGGCCTCAATGGTATATTTCAGATGTCCAAAATTATGCATTTCATCATTATGAGATTAGTTATTTATTTCCATATGATTACTCAATTAGTATAATTTCCATGTATAATTTTTCTAGCTCATGGGATTGTTTATATGCAATTATTTGATAATTTTTTATACTGACCATATTATGCTCAAGTTATTGATTAAATAGATTGTGTTTCAATTATTTACCTTGCCATAATTTTTATTTCTTATCTTCTAATTTATATATACCCTTACTAAGCATCTGATCTCACCACTTTCTTATGTTTTATTTTTTTCAAGATGTCGAGATATATATTATAACTGATATATAAGATAAATCTAGGAGACTAATGGTGTTTACAATGATGTTTCTATGTTGTATTTTATATTTTTATTCATAATGTAAGATTCAAGTATATATCTAGTTTTCCAAAACTAATAAAATATTCAGTCCCTTGGGATATGATCACTTGTACTTAGTACCAATGTAAAAAAGTAACCACCAATTCTTGGCTACTGGGGTTAGGGACTTTACAGTTGGTATCAAAGTAAGTTTAGTAGAAACTTTGAAAACTATATTTAGGAAAATATATATTATGTAAATGTAACCCTATAATAGAATTTGAAAATATTCCCTAAGTAACTAATAGTATTATTTTTAGATTAGTTATATGTAAATTTTCAATTTATGTTAAGTTTTTTACTAGTTAAAATTTATTCATTGTGATTCATAACCTAATCTAGTGTATTCAATTGTTTAGAAATGGAATCTAGTGGAAGGAATGGAAATCTTATCAATGCATGTAATCCATATAGATATTTTCCTCATATGAAAGATAATGATGTTGGATATGGATCTACAACTGGTGTTGAACAACTTATAACCATACTGGGAAAACTGAATCAGTTTATGAACAATAACCTAACCATATGAAGCATCCTATTCCACAATATGAAGGAATAATGTTATAATACTTCATGAGACAAAAACCTAAATCATTCAATGGAACTATAAATCCATTTGTAGCTGAGAAATGGATAAGTTCCTTAGAGAATATATTTCCTACATTGAGAAGTAATGAAAGGGAGAAGGTTGTCATGAAATTTTATCATCTCTTGGGAGATGCAGATCAATGGTGGTCATTGATTCAAAACATAAAGTAGAAATAAGAAATAGAAAACATTGAATGGAAGTAATTTAAGGAAATTTTCTTAGAAAAATATTTTCCTCATAAACAACAAGTGGAGATGGAGAGGCAATTTCTGAGTCTAATGTAAAATGAGGATGAGAATGTTGCTAAGTATGAATACAACTTTACAAGGTTGGTGAGGCATGTTTTGGATTATGTATGGAATCCAAAGAGCAATATTGATTGATTTTTTGATGGGTTAAAACCATTACTATGAATGGATCTAGTCTCCCAAACTTTCTTATCATATGAAGATATAGTCTCATGTGTTTTCAAGATAGAGAAAGAATTATCTAAGTCTTAGTACCTTAAGGGAAATCAAGAGAAGAAGATGGTGGAAGAGAAAATAATGGATAAAGGGAAGAAAAAAATGGAATTTTCCAACATTCGGTACTTATGGAAGGAAACACCCTGGTACCTACTTAAAAGGAAAAGGATTTTGCTTCAATTATGGTGAGAAAAATCATCATGCTCATGATTTCAAGGGAAATAAAGAAGCTACCAATGTTTAATTCTACAATTTTAAGGAGATGGGACACTATAAAAATTATTTTCCTGGGCGTCAAGAAAACTTTCCCCAAAAATTGCCAAGGGAGCAAGGCTAAGCTTATACAATCACAACAGCTGAGGTTGAAGTTCCTAATGATATGGTGGAAAGTACTTTAATCATCTCCTAAAATTTAGTGAATGCTTTATTTGATTCTAGATCATCACATTCTTTTAAATATTCCCAATTTTCTAAGAAAATTAGACACTTCCCTTTTGATTTAATAAAGGATTTGTGAGGAAAAAATCCTAAGGGAAGTCTCATTATAATAAAAATGTGTTGGCAAGTCCCCTTTATGACACATAATTGTCGACCTTATCATCATACCTATGATTGAATTTGATATAATACTCGATATGGACTAGCATTCAAAATATGATGTGAAAATTTAATGCAAGAAGAAGAAAAATATGATTTGTAAGGAAGATATAGAATTATTTATATTTATAGCATAAATTTCATCATCCGATTATTATCTAGATACACCCTCATTAGCTATATTGAATGAAATTATTAAAGAGGAAGAGTAAACAACATATAGGTATGAATAAGGTAATCTTAAAATTGAGTATGTACCTATTGTAAAGGAATAAATTGATGTATTTCATGAGGAATTACATGGACACCCCCCAGAGCATGAAGTTAAGTTTTCTATTGATTTAATCCATGATGCAAGATCAATATCAAAGACTCCCTATAGAATGTACACAGTGGAATTAGTAGAGATAAATAAATAATTAGAGTTGGGTAAAAAGGGATTTATTTATCCTAGTGTTTCTCTATGGGGAGCCCATGTTTTATTTGTTAAGAAGAAATATGGATCCATGAGGTTTTGTATTGATTATAGGGAAATTAATGCTATTATAATAAAGAATGAGTATCATCTTCCTCGCATTGATGATTTATTTGATCAACTTCATGGATATCAATTTTTTTTGAAGATTAACCTTCATTCTAAATACCATCAATTACGAGTAAAGAAGGAAGAAATTATGAATATATCTTTTCAGATGAGGTATGGACATTACAATTTTACAGATGAAAACATCTATAATTCAGGTATTCCTCTCAAGTCCCAATTCCATTGTTTCAGTACTTATAGTGTAGAATCAGTGTGACATCTCTTCTTTGAAAGTCATTGGAAAAAATGGTTGTAGACCAGTATGGGAAGCTTTACTAGTGTGGGGTCACATCTTTTTTCGAGTGACAATTTAATTACTCTCTGGTTTCAAGGGGTTGGAATTAATAACTTCGAAGAGAAAGCGAGAGGATGTATTTTTGTTGCTAGATGTTGGTGTCCATGGTTTGCAAGAAATAAGGATCTCTTTGAGAGTAACCAGAGCTCTTGGACTGCTATCACTTTAAGAACTAAAATCTTACTAGCAGACCTGATTTGTCATTTTAAAAACTAGTTTGCCACTTCTTCCTTGAGTTCCCTTAGGTTTCCTAGTATGTTTGATGCCTCTTCCTATAATCCCCCCTGGATGTCAGATTCGATGGAACCTACATGTCACAGGGTTAAAACTTAACACAAATGGATCGTGTGTTTCGGGTGCAATGAGGGGTAGAGGTCTTGTGTGTGATAGTAAAGGATCAGTTATTATTGCTTTTATAACCTCTTTTGGTCTTGATTACTTGCTTCAAGATGAATCAAATGTGTTGCTTGCTAGTCTTACTATATGTGAGGATAAAAACATTAGTCTTGATGCTTTTGAAACTGATTCCTTTATCCTTTTCAACTCTCTGCATGGTAGAATTTTTTTCTCCATAGACAATCACTTATCAGCTTCATAAGTGAAAATTTTGATTCCTAGAGGCACAAGCATAACTCACACATGGAGAGAGGGTAATAAATTAGCTAAATTCCTTTCTTCTCAAGCTTCGGCCTCTGAATATGTTTCTATTTTATCTTTTATGGGATCCTTCCCCCATGATGGTTCTATTTTTTATTAATAACTCTTTGGATATTTATTATTATAGACCCCATTGATTCCCTAGCCTCATCCTAGACCTAGAGTGTGGGACTAGATCTTTCTTCTTCAATAAAATACTTAATGTTGTATGTAATGGATAGAGTATTCAAGGAATATCTTGATGATTTTTTATGGTGTTCATTGATGATATTCTAGTGTATTATAAAAGTTATAAAGACCATGAGAATCACTTGTGGATCATTCTTGAGACTCTCATAAGGAAATAGTTCTATGGTAAATTTGGAAAGTGTGAATTATGGCTTCAAAAAATTTCATTTATTAGCCATATTTTCTTTAAGGATGGAATCTATATTGATCCTATAAATAAAAATCCAATCTAAGAATGGTCTGCACCAATGAGAATAAGTGAGGCATGTAGTTTCATTGGTTTAACATGTTACTATTGGAATTTAATTCAGAATTTTTCCCGATTGGATAACCCATTAACCAAGCTTATATGTAAAGGGGTTAAGTTTGTATGGACAAAAGAATGTAAAGAATGTTTTGAAGAATTGAAGAGAAGATTGGTCAATGCTCTGATCTTCACTTTACCATTGGGAAATGGTGGATTTGTGATTTATAGTGATGTGTCAATGAAAGGACTTAGTTTTGTCCTTATACAGAATGATATAGTTATTTCATATGTATCAAGGTAGTTAAAAACTCATGAACAAAACTATCCAACTCATGATCTTGAATTAGCAGTTGTAATATTTTCTCTGAAGATATGAAGAAAATATCTTTATGGTGAAAGATGTAAGATATATATAGATCATAAGAGTTTTAAATATATCTTCTCATAGAAATAACTCAATATGATACAAATTAGATGGCTCTAGATAGTCAAGGATTATGATTTCTCAATACACGACCACCCAGGGAAGTCGGATAAGGTAGAAAATGCATTGAGCATGAAATATCATGGAGTTACAAACAAAATTAGGATTTAAAGGGGTCTTGTGTTCATGGATCTAGTAAATATAGGTATATAAATTATTAAGGAAGGGGAAAAATCACCCCTATATCAAAAAATTTCCAAACCATCTTTATTGGAAAGGATAAAAAGTTCCCAGTCTGATGATGAGAATTTCCAAAAGAAAGTTAAAACTGTGAAAGATGGAAAATTAAAAGACTTCATATGTGAATATAGTATTTTGAAATTTGGATAGAGTATTTGTATTCCCTATACACTCAATCTTAAAAGAGAATTATTAGATGATTCTCATAGCTCAAATTTCTCTACACCAAGATGTATAGATATTTGAAGGAACTTTTTTTATGGGACAATATGAAGTGGGAAATTGTTGATTATTTGTCAAGATGTTTGGTTTATCAATAGGTAAAGGTCAAAAGATAACATCCTAGAGGATTCATGAAACCTCTACCTATACCTACATGCAAATGGGATGACATTATTATGTACTTTGTCACGGGATTACCAAATACCCTCAGAAAAAATGATGTGATATGAGTTATTATTCATATTCTTACCAAATAGGCACATTTTCTTATTATAAAAGAAGAGTTACCACTAGATTACTTTGAACATATATATATTTATGAAGTTATAAGACTTCATGGTGCATTTATTTCAATTATTTCTAATCATAATCCATGATTTACATCAAAATTTTGAAAAATTCTTCAGAAGACCCTTGATTCCGAACTTTATTTGAGCACCGCTTATCACCCTCAAACTAACAAGAAGTAGGAAAGGACTATCCAAACCTTAGAAGACATTTTTAGGTTTTTATCACTTGGATTTCAATATATGTGAGATCAGTATTTACCTTTGGTAGAATTTTCCTATAATAATATCTTCTATTCAAGTATTCAAATGGTACCATATGAAGCATTATATGGAAAGAGATGTCGTACCCCAACTTATTGGGATGAAGTTGGTGAAAGGAAGCTTGTAGGCCCATAACTTTTGGGGGAAATAATGACAAATGTAGAGACTATTCAAACTCATATCAAAGCATCTCAAAGTAGGCAAAAGAGTTATGTCTATAATCTAAGGAAGGATTTGTAATTTCAAGTGGGATATCATGTTTTCTTGAAGGTATCTCCATGTAAGGTTGTTATAAGGTTTGGTAATAAATGAAAATTAAGCCACATGTACATTAAGACTTTTGAAATTATAGAATTAATTGTAACTATGGATTATCATTTGTCAATTCCACCTAGCCTTTCTAAAGTATACGATGTGTTAAATATCTCTTTACTAAGGAAGTACATGCTAGACCCAATTCATGTTCTCATTTCTAAATAAATGGAATTGGAACAAGATTTATCTTAATGTGAATATCCTATCCAGATTTTAGATACTAGAGAACATGTTTTGATAAATTTGATGACTCGGTTGGTAAAGGTACTATAAATAAATCATAAAATAGAAGAGGTGATGTGGAAACCTGAGTAAATTATGAGGAAGAAATACCCAAAAAAATTATGAGGTAATATTCTAGAAATTTTGAGGATGATATTTTTTGAAGGAGGGAAGAATGTGACACCCCAATATTTTGCAGTATGTTTTCTTTTAAAATAAATTTTTACAGCTTTCATTGCACGCAACACCGAGTTCGAATGCACTGTGATCTATTAATAAGTGATTGTTACAAACTAGTCGCTAAAATGGTGGGAATGAATAGTATTAACAAAATTATGAAATTTATATATTTAATCAAATGTTTTTACATTCATCCAAAAGATTTTATAGGAATAAGATAACAATGAATCTAATTTTACACATTAAAAGGCTATATTTTTCTAAAGGTAGTTTTACCATCTTTTAATGGTGCACAAGTTTTAAAACTAACTTTTGATGCTTTTATAAATTATATTTGAAAAAAGAAACTTCTTATTTTAAATTGGAATATAAAAATTTGATTTGGTTGAATTTTTTGTATTTTTTCTGATAAGTTTCATGTTTTAACGAATAGTAATAAAATATTGCATTTTAATTGAAAACGATTTTTTCATAAAAATAATTTATAGTATTAAATTATATTTTAATTAGTTTTAAAGTGTAATTAGATAAATTTTTTATCATTTAATTCAATTTAGGTTATTGTAATTAATTTAATATTGAATTTTAATATAAAAACATTTCAATCTTTTGAACGTATTCACTTTAAAAAGTCGTTCTCTCATTCAGTCAACGTGATTAATTTTAAATTAATTACTACAAATTCTGTATTTTTAATTTTTAAAAATGGATTGAATATTTTTAATCAGTGGTTCCAAATTTTTTAAATAGGTTCCTTTTAATTTTTTACATTATGAATACTAATTTTAGTATTTTTTTTATTAACACGATTAATGGTAAATCAAGTAATTAAGGGTAAAATAATATTATAAATATTATAAAATTACTCCAATACTTTTCCTAATTTTATTTTAGGAGTTATTTTCGACAAAAATCATTCTTGGTCTAATTTTATATCCTCTTGTATCCACTTAGATGGCTTTATTCCTTTTTTAGTAATTTATTCTAAGAAAAGTCCAATATGCCATACACAAGTTTTTAATAAGTATTATATTTTTCATACATGGTTATTAAGAAGATATATTCAACTATAAATATTTATTTGAAATATAAAATTTTTATCTTCATCATGTTTATTTATTTTAAATTTTTAGGAAATAAATAATTACCTTAAAGTCTTACACAATGATGATACTGTAAGTGTTTAATTAATGGAAATATCAAATAAATGATATTAAAAATATGAAAATAAATATAATTTGAGATAAATAATATCATCCAAGAAATTTATAGATTAAATATACATGTTAGGTATGTATTAAATGTTTTTTTTCAAATATATAATGTTGTTATGGTATTTTAAAAAATTCAAGTAATTAATAGTATCAAATTTGACATTAAAGATATTTTAAAATAAATAATATTTTATTAAATGATATAAAAATAATAAAAATATAAAATCCATCAAAATTATTATTATAAGTTTAAATATTTCATCAATAACACATTTATGGTTCTTTTTTCATTTTATAGTAACTATATTAACCCTTAAGGAATAAAAACACATGTTGTCACGATAAGAGTTAAAGAGATTAAACAAGGGTTAAAGCCAAAAGATAAGGGTAATAATATAACCTAAACTTGTATAAAAAATATTTTATGATATTATTTTGACCCATAATCATCTTATATTATAAATAAATAACTTTTTATTTATGTGTAATTGAAAATAAATTTATATTAATTTAATATTTTGAGAGTTTCCAAAAGTGCCTCTCACCTCAATTATAAAAGGACGCATCCTCCCTCACTTACTCACACCACTTTGAGCCTTATAACTCTAAAAAACCCTGTAAATTTCTCCTACCAACATCCTTATACAAGTTTTTGAGGTTCTTTTATTCCAAAAATACCAACTCTATATCCCTTAAGAAGAGATCTAAAGGAATTCCACCGAAGAAGAGGTAATTGTTTTACCAACTCATTCAAGTTAATTTCTTATTCTACTTCCTATTCCAATGTTTTTTTATAATAAAGTAATAAATATATTATAATATATATTCTTAGATGTTATTATGATTATTTTACAACCATATTTTACCTTTTATCCATCCTATGAAAAATTAAAGCACCGCACGTGTGTACGTATGGCTTACCATCTCCATACTGTGGTATAATTTGTTTTACATAACAAATTTATTTAGATGGGTATAATGATAGATATAATGGATATAAATAATAAATATTACTTGATATTTATTCTTTAAAAATTAATATACCATACACTTCCTTACTATTTCACCATTAAGGGAAAGATATCGTCGATCATGCGTACGTACGACCTACCATCTTCACAATGCGATGTGATTCATTTTCCATGTTTACCATTAAAGAATGATTATAAAAATTTATATAATAAATAAATATGATATCTATGACCTTAATATAACTCTGTATATTAAATTACTATATCCTATGTACAATAATCTGGACTTACACGATGAGATGTGCATAGTAAAATGAAGCAGTTAACACCTGAAATAAGGGTAATAACAAAATATTATTAACAAAAAGGTAATAAGATAATATAAGAGGATAATATATGATATCATAAATATGAATATGGTTTTGGTATAAATTTATAACATGCTTCAAACCATTATACAGAAGCTTCAGATGCGTACAAAGGAAATCAGACCTAAGGTAAGGGTCATTTCAAAATCTCATTATTATTTAGGATTGTTTAAGTTTAAGTCTTCATTAGGGGACATTTTTCTTCCATGTCCATGTTTTCTAAAAATTTCTTCAAAAAGTTTTTTAACATTATCCTAAAAAAATTAAATTCTTTTTACCCTTTTTCTAATTTTTATAAGACGGTTTGAAAGGAATATTTTTATTATTTTCCAAATGAGATCCTTTATGACTTTTCGACAAAAATATAGAAGGAATATTTTTTAAAATTATGTAGAATGAGAGGACTTTTTTGTTATCATGAAACCTTAATGTCTTTAAGCTTACTTAACAAGTTTACATGGTTCTTTTCAATTAAATTTTTTTCTTTTAAAATTGTGCGGACTTTTAAATAAATGGTTTCAAAGTAAAAAAAGGGCATTTCCTTCAAGAATTTTCAATTATTTTATTAGATTATTTTCATCTATGTCAATATACTTTTTTGAATTTTATTCTTTATTGAGGTTTATATATTATGATATCATCTATAATATTTTATTAAATGATTTATGATCATTTTGACTATGGATGTTCTATTTTGATACCATTCACCATATTACTCAGAATGGTTTGTGATTATGTTTACTGATTTGTGAAAGTTATTTACATTTCATATGTATATGTTGTTTATGTTACACCTAATTCATATGATGAATTCATTGGACTTAGTAGGTGATGGTTGGAACCCATTATAACCCCTTGATGCATCGGTAGGCCTCATGAGACAAACCAGATTAAGATTTGGTTGAGGCCTTACCTGTTTATTTTCAGATGTCTTGGTTGAGGCCTCGATGGTATATTTTAGATGTCCATCATTATGATATTGGTTATTGATTTCCATGTAGTTATTTGATTATTATAATTTCTAGGGATAAGTTTTCTAGCTCATGGGATAATTTATATGGCATTATTTGATCATTTTTTATACCATCCATATTATGCTCAAATTATTGATTAAATGGCTTTTGCTTCAGTTATTTACCTTTCCGTAATTTTTATTTATTATATTTCACTCTATATATACCCATACTGAGCATTTGATCTCACCCCTTTCTTATGTTTTATTTTTTCCAAGATGCGAAGATATATATTATGAATGATATGCAGGGTAAATCTGGGAGACTGATGATGTTTCCAACGATGTTTCTATGTTGTATTTTATATTTTCAGTCATAATGTAAGATTCAAGTATGTATCTAGTTTTCCAAAACTAATAAACTATTCGGTCCCTTGGGATACGATTGCTTGTACTTAATACCAATGTAATCAAGTAACCACCAACTCTAGGCTACTGGGGTTGGGGTATTTACACACCATGTTGCTTTTAGTTAGTGATATTGGACTATGTGAGGATCATGGTCAGTAGTTTGGTTCATGAGAGTAGGTTCGATGGGATCATCATCTGGGTTGTGTGATTTGGTTATAAAAAAGCATGTATCCACTGGTTTAGATGAGATCAGGATAGATATTGGGTAAGAACCTATAAAAGGGTTCTTTAGAGATTCAATCTACTTAGGGTGATGAGAGTAAGTTTTGGAATGGTTTTTTAGTGGAAAGTCTCGATATATGAGGTAAAGTGTGTGTTGGTTACACATGGTGCTCATTTGGGTTATGGATTGGTGAGATATCTTATGTATGTTAAGAATCATTGAATGTAGTGAAATGTTTGCAAGTATGGAGGCATGAGGTTTTGGATAGGATTAGAAGATGTCCCTATATGGTGAGATGTGACATAGATGATGGATCTAGGTACCAAGGTATGATTATTCTAAGCTTGGTCCTTGACACAAATTGTTAAGGATGGGTCAGCATGGCTTGGGAAGAGTGACACGTGTGTGGTGTTGGGACCCGTTTGGGTTAGCGCTTAAGGAGAAATGTGAGGGAATCCATATAATAGGGAGTTCACCATTGGTTATTGGAGGGTGTGTCTCTCTTTGTGTATGAATATCAGAGAGTGTTGAGGGTGGTGTTCCTAATGAGCTGTGAATAGGTTTCATTGGTGTTTCATATTAGTGTTCAGGTATGAGTGGTCAGTTATATGTAATCATTGCATTCAATAATGAATAGGACATGACATGCATAGATTGGGTGTTTGGTTCAGAGGGGAAATGATAATGATACTCTTATAGCAGGTAACATCTTATTGTTCGTGGAGGAATGACCCTTATGTTAGAGAGGTCATGGGTGCGGTGAAACTGGTTGGTGGAATATCAAGGTGGCACCAGGATGCTGATGAGCGAGTGGATTCGATTCAATTTAGTTCCATAGTCAACACTGGGTTTGATATTTGGATATGGTGTCTAGTAGAGTTTTAATGTTGGCATCAAGCTCGATATAGAATTGGTCTAACTCGAGAGTCAATCAGATCAGAGGCGTATCAATGCTCATGGAAAGAGCATGATGGTTAGTGTAGGTGGTTGAGGATCCATCTATTGAATTACACTGAGATTTAGGTTTATAATTCATTGTGGTCCATTATATGATTATATGATGCCTCGTGATATTATAGAATCATCAACAGGGAAGGTGATAGTGTGTTTGTTGGATTTGGTGCCCTAGAACCAGCTACGTTGTACTTTAGATTACTTGTATATTCAAAGAAGTGAATATTAATATAAATATTTTATCACATCTTGATTGTTCTTCTGCATAACATTAATGTGATAATATCCTAGAATATTTTTCACATTAATAAGGTCATAGAATCTCCCCTCTATGATGAGATCCTTGAAATTCCATGATGATATTCTTAAATATAGTTCTATGGTCAAATAATATTCCATGATGGGACACATAGAACATGATTGTCAGGTGAGAGTACTTGTAAGTGGATGAGACTTCTTCTCATGAAGTTCATACTTGGTAATATCTAAGATGGGAGATTATAAGAACATACCTGCAAATAGGAATTATGCATGTTTTGGTGTTATCAAATATTTCCATTTGTGAGTGTGTGTAATGATCCTTAGACTTTAAGATTATCATTAATGTATGTTATGACTCATGTACTTAGATGTATTTTGTAAACCATTATGATATAATTCATAGAAAAGTTAGATATGTTGGGTGTGTCATGAGTGAATTTTTATTAATGAATAAGTTGAGGAATGATTTGTCTCTTCCATATTTATGGAAGTTAATATCTTGGCGCTTTGATTAGAATAGAACTGTCACATTAAATTATATGGTCATGGTGTAACGAAGCGTTCATTTCAGATAGTAAAAAAAAGAAGTATCAAGCATCTAGGTCAGTGACACGGATGTACAACCTACTTGATGGGATATTGGGACAAATGGGTTATATTACATAGTGAGCATTCATATGTGTTGTTCGACATCACAACATTAAGTTCTTTATCTTGGGTGTCTTGACTCATTGCTAGATAGTAATCTTATACTTTAGGAAAGTTTGTCTAATTCCAATGAGAAATAATCATAGAGGATCACACACTAAGTGTTTTTTATCTCAATTGAATTCTATTTGAATTTAATTATTGGAATAAATATTATTCTCAATATTGAGGAATAATTTTATTCAAGTTTTATTAATCACTAATATTCACAAGGTAATAAAATAATTATTTATTCATTAATAAATAATTTATTTAATTATGTAAATATTTAATAAATATTTATTCACTAGATTGCGAATAAAATATTTATTTTATTTATTGATGAATGAAATATTTAATTAAATATTTATCTAGGTAGTCAATAAATGTCGAGTTTGAGCAGACCAAGATCATGTCTCATGATAAATATTTATTTGAAAGCTGGTAAATAAAATTTATCATTGTGCGAGTTAGCGCATGCCATAAAATAATAATAATATTATTATTATTATTATTATTATTATATGGAATGTGTTTTAATAATTATTATTATATTA
This sequence comes from Viscum album, assembly GCA_963277665.1. NCBI lineage: Eukaryota > Viridiplantae > Streptophyta > Magnoliopsida > Santalales > Viscaceae > Viscum > Viscum album. The sequence goes on along the minus strand of OY728142.1, from coordinate 2,040,205,601 downwards.
TTTAAGGTTTGGTATGCAATTAAATAATATTTTAATTTAAACTCTTACTCTATAAATAGACGATTATGTCTATTGTGTTGGGTTAATCAAGAATTAAGAATCGTTGTGTATAATAGATTTCTCTCTCGACTCCTCCTCCTCTCTTCCTCTCAAGAACAATAATATCTAGAGATAATAATTTAATCCTAAAGGACAACCAATTAATATAAACAACACAAGATGATAGATTTTCCACGCTAACACCCAACATTCCATCGGTGTTGCTCGGAGATCAAACACTACAAGAAAAACACCACATAGCGGTGGTTTTTTTATATGGAGGCAGTTTAAACCACCGCAATATGTTTTTGCAGCATTTTTTTGAAATCACTGCTAAATTGTGTGTCGGCATACAATACATGATGATTTTTTCAATTTAGTGGCAGTTTATGGTAATCGTCATAGTGAACGCATTTCACGGTAGTTTTTTGTGGGTTTAGCGGTGGTTCTCCTGGCGGAAAATGATTTTTTCCGTGGAAGTTTACACCGCCACTAAAAAATAATTTCATTTTCTCCGAGAAAACTGCTGCTAAAACCAATATAACTGCCGCAAAATGATAACGGAAGATGAGAATTGTGTAGCGGTGGTTTTAACTGCTGCTAAATTATTGTATGTAGTGGCGATTTTAACCGCCTTCGATAGTAAAATACCAAATTATAGCGGTGTTTTTAACCACCACTAAATATTATCCATTTACTTAGAGACATTTTAAACCACCGTTAAAGCTAGATTTATAAAAAAAATCTGATTTTGCAGCCCCAGTACCAGTGCCCTGAAAAAAAAACATTCCAATTTCACATACACATACATTCTACATCCAAAATAATACAATGAAACCAAAAACTTCATAAGAAAAGGAACTTTCAAATCCACACACACTTGTCTAGGTATCACTCATTTAATGGTGTAATAATCTTGCCACTGAGCCCATCCATGTGTTCTCCCTTGGGAACCAGTGTTACTCATATGAAGCTAAGTAACCCGAATAGTGTGATCATCCATGATATAACATGTATCACCCCTAACATACAAAGTATCAATAACCTATGAGCCCATCCTTAGTATTTAGTAAAGAGGAAAACAAGTGTATTTAAAGTTTTAACTAATACATTGATTTTATTTAAGTTTTAAATACTAATGATGTCATGTGTAGAGTCATTCCATCTTATAAATCAAGTGGATTTAATGAGGTTCACACCCATAATCCATTTCAATTATAAAGTCATAAGGGGAATGTATTAATCAAGCCATAACTCATACCATTTAATTTAATTAATTAGGTAGTCCATTCCATAATTAAAGGTTTTTGAGAATTGAATAAAATTAATAGGTCCATGTGGACTACCCATGGCAGTTAACACTATACATGCAAAGGTATGTGGTAGTCCATGCTAGCATGAATTCCATATGAGAACATATTGTTCCCTCAATAAGATTTAGGCCCTAACCAACTAAAAGAGGGTTTGGTCACTAAGGCATGCATAGGGGGTTGTCACATACTCCCATAATTCATTTGAACTTCACTTTGATAGTTTAGAAAACAATACACTTAAAAGGGGGTTTTATTAGAGAAAAACTAATTATATTAAGTCATTCAAGGATTAAACCGTTATGTGTGGTTAAAATTTGAGGTTCATGGTCCTTAACATAGAAAATTTAATAAACAATGGATACTAATCCTAATGAACTATGTTTAATAAATTAAATAACATACTCACAAGTTGCTGCATGGAAGTCTCACCAGAAATCATAGTGAAACAATTTATAAAACATCAAGACTCTAAGGGAAATGCTATAGACCACCTACCAAATACCATGGATGACTAACATGACCAATATCAAGGCATGTTTCTATCCATATCAAGAGAAATTCTGGAAACAGATGAATGCCTTGATAATATGGTGAATTTAGTTGCACCAAAATAATACATCTAGAGAGGACATAAATGTAGAAAGAAGAAAGGAAGATTCCTAGACTCACTGAGTGATATACAACTCACTTGATAGAGGTTGAATTCAACACCAAATAATGGGTATCAATCTAACCCTTTGAGAGGAGAGGATAGGAGGATCATTATTATATGATTCATAAATATAAATATCCATTAATACAACATAAGGATCATAAATTCCTAGTGTCTTTGGAAGACTGGGTTCATAATACATAAAAGTAAACATGATAAATCAAGAAAATGTTAGGTCATGAAAATGTTTGGTGGCAACTATGTTTCACACATGATACATATACAAACTGACTGTTACCATATTTGTCCAACATATCAACAATACAACTAATCATTGTCTGATGATAAACACAGCCTGTCACCCTCTCTGCCTCCATCTCTACTTCCTGTTACCACCTATAAGAACATTATATTGAAAATTAAATAATGTTATATATTTATATTTAAACTTAAAACTAATAAATGTTTTCAGACTAAATGATTTTGAATTTTTGCGATTTACCTGCTCACAACCAGTCGATGCAATACCACCGGGGGAATATCTGGACATATTATGATATAAATCAATCAACACATTCTGAAAAGAAGATATCTACCTCCAATCATTATAAGAAATAGGAAGAGAAACCGGCTTCGTGGCCAACTAGCCTATAATCTGGTCAAGTAATCTTGCGGCGTCATCTGTAGGGACCCCATATGAATCAAATGGGACAACTATCTTCTATCTGGTCAGATTACATACAGTATAACACTTACTCCTTGGAATTAGTGTCATTTAATCAAATAAAATTAAGTTTAGAACATATATTTCAAAAAAATTATGTAGGAAAAAAATTAAAAATGATAACAGATGCACAGTATTAACAAACAAAATATACATAACAATGATAATGAATGACTACACAAATGAAATAAGTGGTTTCTAAATGAATGCATAATTATACATACAATCATTTTCTCCTTCAATCATGTTAGTTTTATGCTCCATTACTTCATCCACTTCATCCATCTTTGCTAGACTAATATTTTCAATATCATGATGGACAAATAAGTTCGCTTCTTGATGTTGATGAGATTCAACGCCAGAGGTCAAATATTTAACTTCATCACCCATATCATACAAATCTCTTTGTTTTATGTGAGAAAATACACTCCACCCTTCATTCACAACATCATTCACATAATATACCATTTTCACTTGCGGTGATAAGATATACGAATCATTTAGTTCATGATCACCAACATCCATCAAGCGAGAGAAGTTCACAGAAGTAAATTTCAAAGAATCTCTTTTAACACCTCTGATAATATCGACCCAATTTCATTTGAATAAAACAACTAAAAAATGCTTGTGGTGGTTTAATTCAATAATATCAGTTAGATTTTTATTGTATCCCACCTAATAAAATGTAAATATAACACTATTCTGTGTTTTCAAACCCTCTTCTCAATCGAATGTACGAAATCTAAATCCATTCACATTGTAAGAATCGAACTTTCTAACTTTTTTTAGAGGACCTCAAGTAAGAAACTTCAAATATTTTGACAACTCTGCTCGAGTATCATTATTCATGATCTAAAAAAATATACATTATTGTATTTACAAAATATATGTGTCAACCTAACATCCGTATTTATTGCAATATTTATGAACTTATACTTTATGCAAACCATTCTATAAGCTCTTTATTAACAAATTTTTTTATATCTTTCTCATTTCGTGTTCATCCTCTCATTCATCTATTTTTTTGTATCCTCAACTCTTCAATAAATGGATTTGCAATTTTACTATTTAGCAGCACATATCTATGTGCCTGTAATAATTTCATTTCTGTCAGTGTAATATTTGAAGTCCTCCCAACTGATCGGCCAATAGAAGGAAATATTTTTGATTTTCCATATATTTGAGATTGATTCGATGTGTCTTCAACACATAAAAATAGATTAAATCTTGTCTCAATGTCATCCAAGTATCTAGAACAAAAGGTAATACACTCCTCTACTAAATATCCTTCAGCAATAGAGCCTTCTGGTTGAGCTTTATTTCTTATGTATGATTTCAAATGCCCAAGATATCTATGAAATAAAATAAACAAACATAATTATGTATTTAATTAAGTGCCAATAATTGTTTACTTAACTAAAAAACATATAAATAAAGCACCTCTCAATTGGATACATCCATTGATAATGTACGGGGCCTCCTAATTTAGCTTCATCAACCAAATGCACAGTTAAATGCATCATGACAGTAAAAAACAATGGAGGAAAGATCATATCCATTGCACAAAGTGTCAATAAAAACCTCTCCTGAAGGTTTTCAAGATTAAATAGATGTAGAGATTTCTCACATAGTTGTCTGAAAAATGTACAGAATTGGAGTACAACAGCAAAAACTTTTTTAGGTAATAATGTACATAGTTCCAATGGTAGTAACTACTGTAACAAAATATGTGAATCATGACTTTTCAATCCATGTAACCTATGATTATTTAATTCAACACACTGCGAGATATTACTTGAATACCCATCAGATACCTTCACATGCTTTAAAATTCTAAGGAATGTATCTTTATCCCTATTTTTCATTGCAAAAAATTGTTGGAGCATAATTTTCATTCTAATCTGGCCAGAGATAACATTTTATATTCATTACTTGTAAGTCTCTCTGAGCATTGAGATGATCCTTCGATTGTTCATGCTCATTAAGCAATGTAAAGATCAAATTATCACAGAAATTCTTCTCAATATGCATCACATCAAGATTATGCTGCAATAAATTAAATTCCCAATATGGAAGTTTGAAGAATATACTTTTTTTCTTCCATTGTTGCATTTCGATTTCACTTTGTGATGCACTTCAAACTCGTTTCCCACTATCATTAAAATGATAAACCTTCCCAAATTATGTTTCAACATTTCCAAGTTGTTCCAATATTTCAGAACCAGTTAACAACTTTGGAGGTGGTCTACGATCAATGAAACCATTAAATTTTGATATATTCATCTGAAATCTATGAGATGCATCGAGAAATCTTTGATGTCATAAGAACCACCATTTTCAACTACGAGGTAGCCGTTTGGGCTCAAAAATCAATGTTACAAATAGGACAAGCCAAACCTGCGTAAGTGTTCCAGCCAGATAAATTCTCAAGTCCATGGAAGTCACTAATGGTCCAGATTAAAGCAGCATGCATTTTGAACATTGTTTTAGAAGAAGTATCATATGTCTCAAGACCATTGCTCCATAACTCTTGTAATTCTTCAATTAAAGGCTACAAATATACATCAATATCATTTATAGGCATTTTTTCTAGGAATAATCATCAAAATGATAAAATATTTTTGTTGCATACACGTCCATGGAGGCATATTGTAAGGGATCAAAACAACTGGCCAAATGCTATAACTGTTAATCAAAGTCTCAAATGGGTTCAATCCATCGGCAACCAATACCAATCGAACATTCCTAGGATCAACTGAGAAATTTGAATATAATGAATCAAATTTCTTCCACAATTATGAATCTCATGGATTTTGCATTAACCCATCATTGTTATTATCTACAGAATGTCACTTCATGTGTTCGGCAGTTTTCGATGACATGAATAATCTTTTCAATCAAAGATTTAAAGGAAAGTAACACAAAAACTTTGTAGGTGTGTTAATTTTATTCTTCTTCATGGTATTATGTTGATTCAGACTTCCAACATCACCCATTGACTACCATCTAGAATAAGAACATTTTTTGCAATCCTGCCTACTTGAATCCTCTCACCAATAAAGCATATAATCATTGGGACACACATGTATTTTTGTATAATTCAGACCAAGCATATTAACAACTTATTTCATATCATAAAAAGACTCAAGAATGTTTACTTCAGGAAATGAATCACGCAACAATTCCAATATCATGGACATTTCCTTATTTATAATTCCACATAGACATTTGATATGGTACAACTTCAGCAGAAAAGAAAGTTTTGAATATTTCAAATATCCACTATACAAAAATTGATTTCCATAATCAACTAAACCATGAAACTTATTTTCCTTAGTGAAGTTTTATCTTATATTAGTCTCTACAGAATCAAGAGGAGGATCCAATGATATGTTACAATCTTGATCTGGTTGTCCTATAGTCTCAAAAATATCACTTTTCATGTTGCTATTTGTAGCACCCTCATCTGGTTGTTATGATATGTTTTTATGTTTATAGTGGGGTCTTGCAATGTCTAATGCATCATTTATAAGGTTTTTCATTTCATTTTCCATTATAGATTAAGTTGGGAGCTCATTATGTGGATTGACATCAATGCTCAACCTTTCTATAATGTTCGATTCTCCATACCAAATCCAACATAAATATTGAGCAGGGAATTTCTTCAATATTAAATGTTCATAAACTTCATATCTCTGCAACCATCTTCTAAATTTACATTTAGGACATGGAAATCTTATTCTCCCTTCAACGGATCGAATGTAAATTTTAAAATCTAAAAACTCCTCCAAACCCTTATCATACTGAGGTGTGTTCCTCAATAATGTGATTCAACTTTTATCCATTAATATCACAATGTTCCTACACAATATTAAAAAAAATAAAACACATAACTATTACTAAATAGGGAAATATATTCATATATACTAGTTGAAAAAATATATAAATATGTTAAATAAGGTTTTCTTATATAAATACATATGTTAAATAATAAACCCAACCACTAGAAAACCAAAGCATGCAAATTAAAAAGATCCATAAAATAATAGAGAGATAATAAAAAACAAACCATGATATAACAAATGAACTATATACTACATGTTAGGAAATGAATATATCAGTAGCATATCATATACATCAGAAACCAAAATTCCAAAAGACAAAACTAGGAAAAACCTTGAAGATGGTCCCAAGTCCAATCCTAGTCTCAAACTCCCATGATTTTTCCTAGTAATCCAATCATCAAGCATTGATCCTTGCCTAAACCTAAGCCTGCAATCAAGTAGGATCAACTTGGGTACCAAGTTCTATGGTATCCTGAGAAAGGTGTGACTGTAATTAAATAGTCCACCACCAATGATATCCCTAAATATAACCAGACTATAATAATGTACATATAGAAGTAATACAAATAAAAAAATAATAATTTAATTAAAAGGCAGTAAATAACCACTAATGATTGGGCTCTATGATGACGCCTAAGAAGCTGATGAAAAAAATATATCCTATGAAAGAAAATTTAATGAATATATGGATGAAATACATTTCACTGATGATAATAATATTGCATAAATTATCGTTCACACTAATGATAAAAAATACATAGAAGAAACCAATGACATTGCTGAAATCAAGAGTATATATGCTGAAAATGACACTAAAAACATTGACGCATTGGATGACATTAAAGAAACAGATAGCACCAATTAAATGGATGACATGGATTACATGGTTATGAAAAACAACACTAACAATGTTAATGATTCCAAGAACAACAACAATTACAATGATTATGGTGATGTAGTAAAAGCCTTTGATGATGAAGACCCTAATTAACTGAATAACCAAGGAAAAAATAATGTTGATGAAAAAACTAATAACCACAATGACACCAAATACATAGATCATACTAATGAAATTGATGACATGGACCATACCAATGAAAATTATGACATAAATAATTTCAATGATGCCAATGAAATTGAATACATCTATGAGACAACACAACATCAGTGACAACTATGAGATGAACCATACCGAATAAACTCTTGAAACAAATAAAACATATAAAATCAATGAATCTAAATTAATTGAGGACACAGATCACAATAATGACACTTATTACCATGAGCACATCAACACAACCAAATATGATAATGAATGTGACAAAAATGATGACATCAATGATGTTGATGACTCTAATGAAACCATAAATTCTAGAAAAACTAATGAACCCAATGAGGCTGTTGACACTGATGATATTGATGAGATAGAAGAGTCTAATTACATCTCCATCACTTATAAACCCAATAACAATGATGGAATGGGTGATATTTAGGACACTGAGTACATTGATGATATAGAATATAGTAACCAAGATAAAAATATAGTTTTACCTAATGAAACTTAATGCATAAATGACATGGGTGACACTAACAACCCTAATAAATCCTATAACATCAATGAAATTGATGATGTTGATGACTTAAATTACACAAACAATACTGATGAAACTAATGATATAGTTTTACTGTGTCGAGGGCTTCGGGGTCACTAGGGTCACAGGGGTTGTCGGGTTCGCGGACTCCTAGGGCTTCAGGGGGTCGCGGGGGTCGCGATGGGCGGCGAGGGATGGTGATGGGTGGCAAGGCATGATGCGGGATTCAGGGGGTCATTGGGGTCACCGGGATCGTGCGGGTCGTCAGGGTCTAGGGTTTCAGGGGGTTGCGGGGGTCGGGATGGGAAATGAGGTGCGATGAGGGGCAGTGAGGTGCGGTGAGGGCTTCAGGGGGGTCGTTGGGGTCACCGGGGTCGCGCGGGTCACCGGGGTCTAGGTTTTCGGGGGGTCGCGATGGTTGGGGGGGTCGAGGGATGTCAGGGGAGTCGGGGGGAGAAGTGTAGTCGCTGTAAAAAAAACCATGTTTCGCGACGGTTTATTAAAAATTACTGCTAATTTTTTTTTTTTTTAAATAGTTACGTTTTATTAAACCACCGCTAAAAAACTACCACTAAATGATAATAATGTTGTAGTAAAAGGAGCATGTGTGGATCATCACTAAAGGGATCCTACACTTGGATCCTTATAGTGTAACGAAGGTAATACAAAAAGATTATTTCAAAAGATCAACAATGTTATCGAAGAAAGGATCCTAAGATGAGATAATTATTTTCTTCAAATATAAATAATTTAATTATAAATTTAATATGAAAAGATTTTATCTGGGTTTTGGATTTTCTTTAGTCAATAACTGATTGGAAAAAATTTTATTGGTCATGGAATTCATGTCATTGACAATATTATGAATGATTCATTGGGTCGAAAAAAATATTTGTTTTAAATGCCCATCAAATCACTTCCGCTGCACCTAAAACCTTCAAGTGGTATCAGAGGGATCACATTCAAATTTATAATTATTTATTTGATTATTGATTGTTGTAAATTTAAAAGTTAAGATTCATTTCATGTTTTAATTTATTCTTGATCTATCATCTCAATATATTCTTCCTCTTCTTCATTTATTTCAAATATTACCATGAATTGTTAATAATTAATGAAGTTTACATATGAAGATCTCAACTGGAAACTCCAATGATCCTAGTTGGATAACAAAAGAATACATGACTTGTTATCCTATGTTACATGTCATGTATCCTTGTTCATTACACAAGGATGCCCATGTGAATTTTGAGTCATCATGTAATAAGTGCACAACGCATGTAATTAATGCACCATGTGTGGACTGGCCAGGGTGGCACATTGATTTTTTAGATTACACATCATGTATTTTAAATACATGCATTGTAGTCCACACATTTTCAATATGGAAAACACAGGGCCAAACTGTGTCATATAATTAATACATCGCGTGTATTTAATATGTGGTGGGAATAGACTGGCTACCGTGTAACCATAAGTACACATCATGTATCCTCTATACACATTATGTACTTCATAAATATTCACAATAAGTACAGGCCGAGTCCCTAGGCATGTACTCTGAATATTTGGTGAAGATAAGTACACGCCATGCAGATGGATTGTACATGTCATGCACTTTACCTATTTATGTGGAAAATTTAAAATTAATTAATTACTCCTTAAATCTTATCGACTCAAGTTTTTTGGGTCATTAATTTAACAATACATATCGATTGTTAGGTTTTATATCATACTAAAGGTTTAATTAATTTCATGTAATGTTCTAGAGTATGAATCTTATGTGGTTATTATATATTAAAAATCAATGCATTAAATTGTACTTCATACATAATTTTCATGTGTTCTGTGTGAAATTAAATTGGAAGTATGCATTATGAAATTATGACACATTCTATGTACACAATATGTCGTATGGATTCATTGTTTAGAATTAAACCATACTAAGTAGTTTAGACAGGCAATCACTGGGTTGATTCCAAGTACAAAGTTGTGTACTGTTTTATTGAGTTTTAAATAAAAATAAATTGTTTGTTTTATTGAAAATAATTTTTGATGGGAATTTGAGGATAATTTAATCAAATAAGATAAAATGAATTAATTGATTAATAAGATGATTAATCAGATCAATTTGTTCACATTTTATCTTATTAAAGAACAAATTGGAATGAATGTTGGCTAATTATTTTAAATGTGCAATCATTGCATATGTATGGTCAATCATGAGCTTGACTAGACTTGTGTATGAATCATCATTATTTTATTTATTTTATTTCATGGTTTTGAAATTATAATAATTAAATATAATTTTATGGTATGTGTGTCATCCCTCCCTCTATTATTATATAGGACTTGTGTATCCAAGTCTATTTATATAACTCCTCTTTAACCAATACTTTAGTTCCCCTCACTTGTGTGTAAGTTATAAATTATTACAATAAATGGAGTATCCCAAGGCACATGGAGGAGATTCAATACAGAACCAATACATTGCCAACCCAGGTGATACATAGGTGGATAGGTGGAATGATGCAACTTGTGCCAAGATCGGCATAAGGTGTTATTCCCCTAGGTCATAGGTTGATTTATTGTCCACTCAATAAATAAATGGTTAGATAAGCTCATGATCAAACCATTTATTTATTTGTTTGTTTGTTTTTGTCTATGAATTATTTATTTTATGGATGCAAGACCACGATCACATAAATAAATAAATAAATATGCAAAGACAGAATTTAAATAAATGGATTATGCATAAATGTTTTATCCAATATGGTTAATTAATTAAGTAAAATCCACTTAATGTGAACAAGTAATGTAAATGATAAAACAAGATAAAATTTATGCATAATAAAACAAAAACCCCTCATGTTAATACTAAGTCATTATGTCTTCCATTTTCTAAATTAAGATGAGCCCATAGTTAAAGTTTCAGTTTGGCCAAAGTTGGGGCACCTTTAATTATTAGGAAATATTAACTAAGATAGTGGGTTGAATTAACCAAACTTGTATTTAATTTAATGTTCAATACAAATTTAGAGGCAAGTGTTGAGGAAATATCAATTAATATTTAAAGATTGGGGAGTCCAATCAATTGATTAAGGAACTACAAGCCCATTGTTGGAAAGACCACCTACCTAAATAACTTCTTATGGTTTTCATGGACAAATTCTAGTCCATTTTGAAGAGAAATATGGATCATTTCTACTAGAATGTCAAAGAAACTAGAAATTCCAAGTTCAATAGAGAGGTATATTGAGACTTGATAAAATAATAGTATAATTAATAAAATTAATTATTATTATTTCTCATATAATTTGTAATCAATTGATTTATTAATCGTCTATTTTAATTATTAGAGAAAATGGAAAGAAAAACCACAAAAAACATTGTGATCGTTCTTTAACTTGGGATATGTCCTTACAAATAAAAATTTATAGATATTGTACAATTGTTTATGTGATGAATTATTATCAGAAAGTTTTTATTATGTATTGGAATCCCCTACTCCTGTTTGGCCACCCCATCAGGTGAGCTAAGGTGAAAAGGATGCCTATTAGAGATATTTTAATGATGCTTCTCATGTTTGTCATATTATATTATCAACTATATCCAAAGAGTTGATAATAGAATATAAAAACATTGATGATTAAACCATAATATCTCATCTTATTTATATTTAGAAAGGTAAGTAAAGTATTGAAATATATAAGATTGTCAATGAATTGTATCAGTGTAAACTAGAAGAAGGAAATCTATGTCACGAACCAAGCCATAGTACCATCCAACCCAACACCTGACCTGGTCCATGGCATGGATCAAAGAGTATTATTGATTCCCATAGGCTAGAAACTAGTGCATGGGTATCACAATATACCTTGGGAATGATTTCTCCCATTTAGATAAACATGAACAACCAATAATAATAAACAAAATAATAATAAATAAAGAAATCCAAATAGGGTACAACAAATTCCAGATTCAAGATTCTACAACTTTAACCAAAAATCAAAATACTATAATGAAAAGGAAACCAAAAAACAATCCAGAAAACCTCCATGAAACATGAGGGGCATTTACCTCAAGCCGCCACCAATAACAACACCTACAACAAGTGGAACACTAACAAATGGGATCCACAATCACCACGACATGTATTGCCTTTACCTAGGTCATACATAACAAATTATACATGCACCCAAAGGTGTATGTAGGGTGTGATACAAAGACCAGTAGGATTACACCCAAAATAAGGGATTCCATGCTATAATATTATAAGACAACTTAACATGCATATTTATACAAAATCCTTTGAAACATTTTCAAGAAAACATTTTAAGAAAAACCATGATAAAGGAAACACTTTCAAGGAAGACCATTTCACAATAAACCTTCTTCAAAAATACTACATAAAAATACACACAAGTTCCACCGTATACCGAAGGATGGAACCACACTATATAAGCATCATGTCACAATAGAGAGAGCACCATGGATAAAATCCCTAAGGGTAACTAGTATAAGTGAGTCACTAGAAACCTCGTACCTTAGTGAAACGTGTTATAGAAACCACAACCATCAACTTTATCATGCACAATACACTAGGAGGGAACTTCCCAAGGGTCTAGTGGTCTCTAATAACATCACATGTTTAGTTAGTGTTGTACAAGTCAATCGTGCTAAGTGAATCTAGGTTTTTCCACTTCTGAGTCAACTAGCGTCAATACACTAGAAGAATCTAGGCTTTCCACTTCTGAATCACTAGTGTACTAATTCTAGTCTGCCCACCTAGATATCTAGGATACCCTTTTTGCTCAATTTCACATTACATATAACCATCACTTTCACCAACACATGCCAATCCACATAAACGCACAAGGAAATCACCGCTTTCATAACAAAACAAGGAAACCACTGTTTTCCATAAAGAAAACCACTTCCCATTTTACACACACACTAAAACCATTTTGAAACACTTTTAATGCTAATTTCACATTTCATGAAACTCATTTAGTAATTCCATAAGAAAAACACATAATGAGTTCAACCATTTATATGGACGAATCCCCTTTCAAATCCATATACAAATAAATTTCATTTCACCAAATGCTACACATCATTTACATAATTCAAAAATAACGTTTAAAATTGTACAATAAAAGCCAACATGACAAAATAATCCATTTTCCTTTAAAATACCTCTTTAAAACACACTTACACCTTAAGTTTCTTTAAAAACATTTTTCACACCTTTGACATAATCATAAAAACGCTATCAAGAGTCACCATAATAACACACATACAAATTATAACCATTTCCTATTGAAAAATACCATTTTCATCATACGTGCATTTCAAACCCTTTACAAATCATATTTTTCACCACACAAATAAATCATAGAAAATATTTAAAGAAATAAGAAAGCATATCAAAGGCAGCTAAAAATGTTAGAGTATGGAACCACCTACCTCGCACATGAGAACTTCTGGTAAATGTTGTATAATCACAACCACACCACCACAAGACCCTATAAAAGAAATATTGAACACTAATCATCAAAATCTCACTCAAAAAATTAAGATCAAACCCTCCCTAGGTCAAACACCCATCTAGAAATTGAGAACCCAATAAAAAGGGAAGAAAACCCTAGAAAGAGGGAAGAAACCAAGGGAGAAATAACTTAATTGATGATTTCTCAATGAATATGCACCAAAACCACCAAATGAAGGGAGCCCAAGGGATCGAAGAGGGAGATGGGGAGGATCCTAGGGCTGGGGAGGTCGAGAGGGGAAAGCAAGGGAGATTTGGGGCTAAATCCTGAGAGGACACATCTGATATTTTAGAATTTTTAATGACCTAGACAAGTTACATGGTTTTCCCACATGATTTTCCAAAACATGAGGCAAATGTGCACTCCTTAATATCTAAGAGGAACATGCCGCACAATTATCCTGCATGGTTTACAAACCATGCACTAACTATGTGGTTAGACACTATTTTAAATTACACTAGATCACACAGTTTCCTGAAGAAGGGTGCACAGTTTGACAAATTGTCTGTCTCATGTTGTCAACCCAAAAACTTATATTTTCCATTAAAACTCAAGGGAGAAACTCATGGAAAAGCACTAGAATTAAAATAACCAAAATAAATACCTCAAAATTCAAACTTCTCATGCCTGGAACTTTATAGAAAAACCGATATCCAAAATGAACTGGAGCAAAGGGTGAAAACAAAAATTTAGGTGTGAATATTCTCCCCACCATGAAAACTTTCCACCCCCGTAAAGTTACGACAAGGTTAGATCTAAAAACAAAAACTGATACCCATCCACAACTCAAGTAAATTTCTAACAAAGATCAACATGAGGAGAAAGAAATTACATCATTAAAGGAAACAAATACCCACGAGATTTAACTCGGGAGGTTGGAATGGACTCCCCACCATAATGCTTTATCTACCCCCAGAAATACATAACGCCTCCATTTGTTCAATCAAAATAAAAGGAACTCTCACAACCACATAATCTAACATATCAAGCCAAGAACACCTCAGATGTTACCAAACAAAACTCATACCTCTTACCTAAAATGAAAAAACGAACCCAAACCACTTATTGAAGAATGATGTAAAACTCAAACCATAATTTTTCAATTCTTAACTCAAATAAGACTATTGGGTGCACTCCAAAAGACCCAAGTTTACTCAGAAATGAAACTCAGAGCCAACATCTCTAAACAAAACTTCTTAATGCCAAGATGCCCCAGAGACTGGACTAGATTATCAAAATGGGAGGCCCAAACAGACTCCCCACCATGAGAAACCAACTAACATAGACCAACACTGGAAGAAACCACATCAAGACCCAAGGCGGGAATTGCCACTATTTAAAATAACTTCTAGCTTAGGCTAACTGACACAAACCACTTTGGGGAAACCCAGTACAGACCAAAATCTCTCCACAAGGAGCTTGATGAAAGAAATTATAAACCAAGTGGAAGGCACTTCATGATTCACCCTCCCCATGGGACGTTACCATCTCCAAGTGAGAACAAACCAAAACCAAAATTGACTCACAAGGCAGGCCACACAAGGACAACCAAATAGAGACTCACATCCAAAAGGAAACAACCACATGAATTTAAAAGAAATGAGATCACCCCACCTCCTTATAACCAAGGAAGATCTTTCAAACCACACGATCCACAATGATAAAATGAGGCATCTATGTCTATTTTCAAAAAATGGGACCATTTAGGGTAAAACAGCTACACAAGAAGCTTAAAATGTCTCCATTTCCCACACTAAAGACAATAGATAGACCAAGGTCCATCACACCCATGGGGTTTCTGACTACACGCGAACTTTAATCTGAGGCCTATGGCTGGAGCCCTAATGTTTGAAAAATCTCTTGCCTTACATCCAGAATTTGATGATCCTTGATCAGAATACATTCTTTAGTTTCACGAGTAACCACACAGCATTCTAAGAAGAACAAAAAAACACAACACCCCATGGGACTCACTTGCTTCAACATGGAACTTTTACCAATACAATTAATTAGAAGATTCATGTGCATTATCCTCTTTCACCTTGAACGAGAGACAACAGAAATAAGATACATCTAGAACACACCTCCATTTAAAATGGAAAAATTCAAAAAAAATGAAATAAAAACACGCTTACATTAAAAAATATATTATCAAAATATTCACGATTCAACTCTTACATTCCAAACTATAAAGGTAACACCATAAAACCCCACCATATGTGACCATTATAACCGATGGAATCACTACAAAGAAATAAAATTTAAACTGAGCCCCAAATAGCGCACTACTCCTGCAAATGGGCAGGGGTGTTTCTTTCGAAGGGGTAGACCTAGCTCTATGATGCCTCCTAAAAAAACTCTGAAAGAATTGTCACAAGTGACCTGGGAATCCATAGGCATGGAAGGTATTTGAAGTATTTAAACATAATGACCTATTATGACCAGACTTTCCACCCTAATGGCACAATGTGATCCTACACTCGAAATAAGGTGATGAAAGATCTATAGGCTTTCTTAATACACTGGTCAACATCAACAGCTTCAGGCCATTTTCCATTACTGAAATTACCTTATCCACTTCCAAGCTAATCCTTCAAGAATAAAGTTGGAAAACTTCACCTTTGATGACTCAGGACACTCAAGAAACTAAGGTTTCTTTCAATTCTTTTTTCATCCACTCTTCTGCTTCGAGAGGATCTGTTTAACTGAAAAAAGAAAGGTAGATTCAATTTTCAAAACTCAAGAAGAAAGTCCTTATGTTGATCAATTTTAGGGTCTTCCATTGGTTAACCACTCATGGCCACACTTTAAATATGCATTGAATCTTGTGTGGGAATACACTAGCCAACAAGGAAACCGAGAACCCAATAAAACCAATATATCAGCTAAAACTCACCAAAAACAATTACTGAACACATAGAAACCAACTTAAGAGCTTACCAAAACATTTATCAAAAGAACCCACTAACCATTATCTCAAAACTAACTCATCAATAAGAAATCAAACTTGATACACCATTCAAACATGAAGAGTTATCAAACTCAAAACACCTCACAAGAAACACTCCCAAATCACAAGGAGACATACCACATGACAACTAATTATCAAAACATCACATATTCTCTTAAAAGAACTATTGAAACAAAAACATCTTGGTGGGTTGCATACTCACCAATGGTATTCCATGGAGCCTCACACATGCATATTCTCATGCCAAACTGGGCACCCATCACCTCATGTCATCAACCATCCACATTCCCACATATGTCTATGCATGTGGTCACTCATGGAAATACCAAAGGTCAAGAAAAAACTTTTACACTTTCCAAAACAAAACATTCAACCCACAATTTCAACATTCCAATTTAATTCCAATTTCAAAAATTCAGAAAAAAAATTCAAAATCCTACTAGCTACCAAATCAAAAAAAATCAAGATCCATACATAAATCTATTTTTATCTTTTTCAGGGTAAAATACCATGGATCCCATCCAAAATTCCAATTAATCCCATTAAAAATATTTTTGACAGCTTAACAAGTCCCATTTAAAACATATTTCCAAAACCTGCCTTAAAATAGTTCATGTTTTCCAAAAAATAAATTTCAATAAACCTTAAGTTTTGATTAAAAAAGCTTAATTCTAAATAAACTCATTACCACTTTATTTAAAATTCATTTTATAAATACTATCTTTTCTAAAGCTTCCCTCAAATAATCCCAAAAAATCTTTTTCCATCTTCCTAAAACCAAACCATTACCATTTTAAAATCCAGTTTTCAAAATTCCAAAATAAGGGGTTTTCAAACAATTTTCAGAACCCAAGAAGACATAAGACAATTCACAAGAGGAAACTAGTATCGATGGGTGACTTGGACATATGGTTGGCGGTTATATTCCAATCACACCATCATCATGAAGAGTATTCTAGGACCATGTCCTCAGCTTCACATGACTTTTCAGGCCCTGTGAGCTCATGGAGACCATTGACCCACTCTCTTTTCATTTTCCAAACACAAAAAAACTCACAAGAACCCAAGAAACCCAAAATAAACTTGATTCCCCATGGAAACTCGAGTCTTGTCATGAGGTGTGTTGGTCAGACACCCTACTTGCAACTAGAACTTCAAGCCTCAATAATCCTAGATCTGGTCTATCCTGACATCCCAAATAACATATGGTGCTCTGAAAGCAAGGTCATCTAAAGATCCTAGCCTGCTATGATACCATTTTGTCACAAACCAAGTCAGAGTGTCATCCAACCCAACACCTGACCCAGTTCATGGAATGGACCAAAGGGTATTCATGATCCCCATGGGTTGGAAACTAATGCTTGGGTATCACAATATACCTTGGGAATTATTTCACCCATTTATATAAACATGAACAACCAATAATAATAAACAAAACAATGATAAATAACCAAATCCAAACAGGGTACAATAAATTTCAGATTCAAGATTCTATAACTTTAACCAAAAACCAAAATACTACAATGGAAATAAAACCAAAAAACAATCCAAAAACCTCCATGCAACATGAGGGGAATTTACCTCAAGTCACCACCACCACCAACACCTATAATAAGTGGAACACTAGCAACTGGGATCCACCATCACCACAACATGCCTTGTCTTTACCTGGGCCATACAAAACAAATTCTACATACACCCAAATTTGTATGTATGGTGTGATCCAAATCCTATTAGGATGCCACCCAAAAGAAGGGATTCCATACTATAACATTAGAATATAAATTAATATGCATATTTATACAAAATCCTTTTAAATGCTTTCAATAATTTTTTTTAAGAAAAACCATTCTCAAGGAAACACCTTCAAGGAAAACCATTTCACAATAAACTTTATTCAAAACTACTACACAAAAATACACACAAGGTCCACCATATACCGATAGATTGCACCACATTGTATAAGCATCATTTCACAATAAAGAGAGCATCGTGGGTAAAATACCTAAGGGTAGCTAGTATAAGTGAGTCACTATAAACCTCGTACCTTAGTGAAACGTGGTATAGAAACCACAACCATCAAGTTTCTCATGCACGGGCCACTAAGAGGGAACATCTCACGGGCCTAGTGGTCTCTAATCATATCACATGTTTAGTTATTGTTATAAAAGTCAATCATGCTAAGTGAATATGGGATTTTCCACTTCCGAGTCAACTAGCATCAATCTATTGGAAGAATTTGGGCTTTCCACTTTTGAATCACTAGTGTACTAGTTCTATTCTGCCCACCTAGGTACTCTGGATTATTTTGTGCTCAATTTCACATTTTACATGACATACGACCATAACTTTCTCCAAAACATTCCAATCCACATAAACTCACAATGAAATCACCACTTTTACAACAACACAAGGAACCCACTATTTTCTATAAAGAAAACCACTTCCCGTTTTACACACACACCAAAACCATTTTGAAACACTTTTCACGCTACTTGTATATTTCATGAAACTCATTTATCAATGCCATAAGAAAAAAAAAATTATTTCAACAATTTCCATGGTCCAATCCCCTTTCAAATCCCCATACAAATCAAGTTCATTTCACCACATGCTTCACATCATTTACATAATTCAAAAACCACCTTTAAAAGTGTACAACAAAATCCAACATGAAAAAATAATCCATTTTCCTTTGAAAACCCTCTTTCAAACACACCCACACCTTAAGTGACTTTGAAAACATTTTTTTCACCTTTCATATAATCATAAAAATGCTATCAAGAGTCACCGTAATGAAACACATATAAATAATAACCATTTCCTCTTGAAAAATCCCATTTTCATCATACATACATGTCAAACCCTTTACAAACCATATTTCACACCACACAAATAAATCATAGAACATATTTAAAGAACCAAACAATCATATCAAAGGCATCTAAAAATGTTAGATCATGGAACCACCTACCTCACACTTGGGAACTTCCAGAAAATGATGTGGAACTGCAACCACACCACCACAAGAACCTATAAAGGAAAGATTGAACACTAATCATAAAGATATCACTAAAAAACACATTATATAACCCTCCCTAGGTCAAAAACCCCAACAGAAATTGAGAACCCGAGAAATATTGAAGAAAACCCTAGAAACAGGGAAGAAAACCCTAGAAAGAGGGAAGAAACCAATGGAGAAATCACTTACTTGATGATTTTTTAATGAATATGCACCAAAACCACTGAAATAAGAGAGAACAAGGGATCAAATATGGATATAGGTAGGTTACTAGGGTTGGGGAGGTCTATAGGGGTGAGCAAGGTGAGATTTGAGGCTAAATCTTGAGAAGAAGCATCCAGTATTTTAGAATTTTTAATGACCTGGACAACTTGCACGGTTTTACAGCACAGTTTTCCAACTCGTGCGGAAACCGTGAGACCCCTAATTTCCAAGAGGAACACACTGTATAGTTTAACTACATGGTTTATAAACTATTCACTAACTGTGTAGTTGGCCACTATTTGAAAATGACACCAAGTTGCACGGTTTCCTGGAGAAAGGCGCATAGTTTGAAAAACTATGCACCAACCTTGCACATCATTATATCAACCCAAAAACTTATATTTTTCATTAAAACTTAATGGGGAAACTCATGGAAAATAACTATACTAAAAATAACCAAAGGAGACACCTCAAAATTCAAACTCGTCACACCCGTAACTTGAGAGAAAAACTGAGATCCAAAATGAACTGGAGCAAAGGGTGAAAGCAAAAATTTGGGTGTGATAATCAAGATATTGATTATGCTTTTAAAATGTTGGGTTATGTTGATCAGTTAGATAAATTGGGCTTCTACTTAGATGATAAATTGTCCATTAATCTTATCTTATTATACTTTCCACCAAGGTTATCCTTATTTTTTCAAGTGTAGATAAAAAATGGATAAATCATTTAAGAAACTTTTGTCTATACTTCACCAAGTGGATAAGGATTGGTTGAAACCTATTTTTCCACCCCTTATGGTGAAAAGTTTTAAAGACAAGGCTAAATATCTCATGGATAATCTAAATTCAAAATATCCTTTACAACATCCTTCAAAGAGACAAAAGGTTCAAAGGAATAAGAATGAACAAGAGTTTATTTTCTTCTTATGTGGAAAGAATGGACACTAAAAAGAACTTGCAATGAATTAAAGAGATAAAAATTTTCATCTACTTTAGGTATATTTATAAATTTTATATTCACTACATGTGTATTAAATACAATATGCTTAAAATATACATGTATTTAAATACAAGAAATATGAAAGGATATAAAGGTTGTAAAGTGAACTCAAAAGGAGATGAGAAAGGGAGATTCCTATATCATCTAAGGGGATCTCACTATTTCTCATTACAAGATTGGATTGAATCAAGTTTATAATAAGTGTTACCAAAACATTTATCTCAGTGTATGGCTTAACTCAATGAGATATTATTTCATTTTGGAATAAATGTTTTTATGGTACTTAAATACTAAATTAATGGTTCAATAACTCTTGAATGACAAATATCCATTATAGTAAATGATGAATATAAAAATATAATACTATTACCTAATTGCGATAATATAATTCATTATTAAATAAAATTGAAATTATTTAACCATTTTATACCCATAAAAGTGTTTTAGTTTCAATTGATCTAATATACTGGATATACAAACAAACTACTTATCATGTTTTAGATAAATAAACCTTTATAAATAAAGGTATGTTGAAAAACTTTTAGAGTTAGTTTAAAATGGACATGTGAACTATTCTAAATCTAAATGTAGCTTCATATACTTCATGATATTCCATTAATAAATTTTAGAAATTCTGAGTGAAGTAAATGAGTTCACTTGGTAAAGATTAGTGAATCTCTGAGATGGCTTGTTGGAGTACATCTTATCTAAGTAATTATTGATCATATATGTGGATTAAATGTTATCCTAAACTCACATATCCTTATCAATGTTATGATGGTAGTAAAAGGAAGATCAATTATGAGTCTTATATAAATTGTAAATCTTCCATTATTCCTTCCATGACTATTTTGAAAATATAAGTGAAATAACTAACCAAATTCCAAATATATTGTCTAATGGATATCATATCAATTGTGATATGATAAGAATTTGTTGGGACACTACCACACGTGTTAGTTGAAAATTATTTGTTAAAAGCTGACCTTATCTACAAACAAACATCAAAACACTAAGGTGTATATGAGTTAATGATCCTATGGCCACTAAGGATATTAACATTTAGTTAGGATCGACTATATTTCTATAAAGGAAGCTTATATCTTTTAATATAGTGGGAGAATACTTAACTTCTATAGGTTAAGGCTCTGGATGTATATGAGTTGGCATAGAAATATTGGACTCCACTAAGCTTAGAGACACATATTGTGTAGGAATATATATAACCAAATATTTGGTTTATGTTAATTGTGGTGGGTGATGAATATACTATTCTTTTAGAATAAATGTTCCTATAAAGAAAAAATAAATGGTAATATGCTAAGGTTGATAAGTATGTATAAATTCAAGTAATAGAATCTATGTATTGAGATTTGTGGACTTGTATTTTGAATGTTTCTAAGACTTGATACTACTGGTGAGTATTCAAGAGAAACTAGACATGGATGGTACAAGATGGTACCAATATAGCATGATATTTTATTGGAAGGTTTAGTATATGATAAAACTTATTCACCACTCATCATGAATAAAATCCTTTTTGAATTCTACTTGTCAAAGCATGTTTTTAGGGTCATCATATTGGGCTATTGATTATCAAGGCCACCCCATTTAGAGGATTCCTTATAGAATATTTCTATGCAACATAAGAAAAAAGGAGACCATATGGTATATTTCTACTAGGCATAACTAAAAAGGGTCAGTGATATAAATAAATTACAATAAGATATGAAGATTGCATAAATTCATTTATTAATAAATCATGCATGGTGATCATATAGTATTCATTTAGAAATTAATGAGTTACATGTGTCTCTAACTGGTTAGTGGGAGCGTTATTAATTTTCAATATAAATATGTTGATAATATATGGAAGAAAAATATTATGTCTTACTAGTTTGTTAAGACTATGGAATGATATTTATTTAGGTATGACTTAAAGTAGAAACTGTGTTCTAGGGAAAAATATCTACAAAATAGATTCATGGGTGTACTAATCTATTCATAGTACATATATTAAAAAATTATTGAAACATACAAGTTGAAACAACTCAATACTGAGTTGTTGTTGGCATATAATCCTCCCAGTAGTACATGCATGGGTATAGTAAGGGGTTATGGATATTAAAATAATTTCACAAGCTTAAGTCCTAGGAATTAATCTCATAATCCATGATATGTACTAAAATTTAAAAATTACTTATGCATGAAGCATAATAGGTGAATATCAAACAAATACAACATAATTTCATTGACTTGTAGTTAGAACTATTTGATAGTACTTGGAAAAGTAAAAAATGGATGAGTTCCTGGTGTCTAGAGAAGAGGGGATACTAGTGATAAAGGGAATTGAACACTTGTCTTCAATTAGTTCAATTTGATATAGTATCACAGAAAATGATAAGGTATTATTCAAGAAAAACTTATTACAGCCAATGGTTTCCATATCTACAATATTTGAGTATGTTGCGGCTTCTGATTCAGCTTAAGGAGTGGTTTAACAATGTCCTATTCTAATTTTGGGTTATACCAAATGAAAGATACTTATCATTATTATGATAAACTTTGATTAGGGACTTAGTCATTATGTAAATAC
The DNA here is from genome assembly GCA_963277665.1 of Viscum album. NCBI lineage: Eukaryota > Viridiplantae > Streptophyta > Magnoliopsida > Santalales > Viscaceae > Viscum > Viscum album. Next base: position 2,040,182,089 of record OY728142.1, on the reverse strand, counting down.
TTTGACATGTGAATGGAAGATGGACACTCAGTTAAATCACTACTTGAGGGCTTTTCTTAAGATAGTAATGTTTCAGTAAACAGTTTCACCACATATACATGTGGTTTTTCCAACCCTAGCCATGGAAACGTGGTAGGCCTAACACTTGTAGTCACACTCAATAGAAGCATGATTTACATGTGAGGGCTAACCATTCATTAATAGTTGGATTTGGTGCAAGTAGGAGTTTTTTGGATTTGGTTCCCTAGAACCAATTAATTTGTACTTTAGATTAGTTGTATATTTAAAGAAGTGAATATTGATATAAATATTTTATCACACCTTCGTTTTTTTCTACATAACATTGATGTTATAATGTTTTAGAATATATATCGCATTGATAAGATCATAGTAGTTCTTCGCTATGATGAGAACCTTGAAATGACATGGTGATATTCTTAAATATAATTATATGGTTTGATAACATTCTATGACGAGACATATAAAACATTAATGTTAGGTGAAAGTACTTGTAAGCAGATGATACTTATTCTCATAAAGTTCACACTTGGTAATCTCCACGATGGTGGATTATGAGAACAGTCCTACCAGTAGGAATTATGCATGTTTTGGTGTCATCAGATATTCATATCTATAAGGATGTGTAGTGGTCCTTATACTTTAAGATTATTATTAATGTGTGTTATGACTCGCTTACTTAGATGTATTTCATAAACCATAATGATATAGTTCATGGAAAAGTTTGATATGTTGGGAAATTTGAGGAAGGATTTGTCTCTTTAATCTTTTTGGAAGTTGATATATTGGCCCTTTGATTAGGATGAAACTTGTGTATTAAATTCAATGGTCATGGTGCAACGAAATATTCATTTCAGATAGTCAAAGAAAAATATAATGAGCGTATAGGTTGGTGACAGAGATGTGCAACCTTCTTGATGATATATTGTGAAAAAGAAATTATATTATGTAGTGGGCATTCATATGTGGTTGTCAACATTGCAACATTAACACCAAGTGTTTATTTTGATCTTAATAAAATTCTATTTTAATTTTATTATTGTAATAAATATTATTCTCAAGACTGAAGAATAATTTTATTCAAGTTTTATTGATCAATAATATTCACAAGATAATAAAAAAATATATTTATTTATTAATAAATAATTTATTTAATTATGTGAATATTTAATAAATATTTATTAAATGGATTGTGAATAAAATATTTATTTTATTTATTGATGAATGAAATATTTAATTAAATATTTATTTAGGTATTTAATAAATGTTGAGGAGTTTGAGCGGACAAAGATTGTGTCCAATGATAAATATTTATTTGAAAGCTGGTAAATAATATTTATTATTATATGAGTTAGTGCACACCATAAAATAATAATAATAATAATATTATTATTATTATTACATGACATGAGGTTTAATAATTATTATTATATTATTTAAGGACTGGTATGCAACTAAATAACATTTTAACCTAAATCCTCACTCTATAAATAGACAGTTATGTTTATTGTGTAGGGTTAATTGAGAATTGAGAATCATTGTGCACAACGAATTTCTCTCTTGACTCATCCTCCCCTCTTCCTCTTAAGAATGAGAAAATCTAGAGAATTTGTCAAGCCTAAAGGATGATTGATTAAGATGAACAATACAAGATGATCGATTCACCATTTTAACACCTGGTGTTCCATCAATGTTTCTCAGAGAGCAAAAGAGTATGTGTGGATCACTACTAGAGGGATCCTAAATTTGGATCCTTATAGGGCAACAAAGATAATCTAAAAAGGATCTTTCAGAAGATCAACAACATAATCAGAGAAAGGATCCTAATATTAGGTAATTATTTTCTTTAGATCCAAATAAATTAGTTATAAATTTAACATGCAAATATCCTCTTTGGGTGTCGAGTTTTCTTTATTCAATATTCAATTAAAAAAAATCATTGGTCATGGTGTTCATGTAATTGAAAATATTGTGAATGATCCATTAGATCAGTAAATTTTATTTGTTTTAAATACTCATTGAGATTCTTCTGTTGTGCCCAGAACCTTCAGTGTTGACGGGTAAGGTTGAACATTTTTTGGGGAAGTTGGACAAAGGAGTATCGACCAGTGTTTTTGCATGGAATTAGGCACGATCACATAGAAACCACACCAAGGGAATCAAAGGACCACTGGAAGTGCATTTTCGATAGGTGATTCTTATGGTGGGGATCACTGTGGTTCAAAATCATCTGTTTTGAGCATAACCTTATGGCGGGGAGAACCATAAGGTTTGGGATGAATCAATTGATGACACATAAGTGTCTTGGGATAGATAGTTTCATTTGAGCTTTGTCATAATGCTGGTGGTGGTGGTGAGTGGGTAGCTCTACCTTTAGTGGATAGCACATCTTAGTAGTTGGAGTTGCATAATAGAAGATATTTCAATATTCAAGGATATAACGTAGAGGGTTATCGGTGAATTTATGATTAGGGTGGGTCAGGAATAATGGTAGAAGGATTGTTGCAACTTCTATAAGATGAGAAGCATTGTAATGGGAGTTTGTAATGACCTGTATTTTTACAGGTTATGAAATTCATAGAAATTTGAATTTTGGTCCTGGAGTAGGGGACATTTCGATAATTGGGAATTTGATAATAATTCCATGGATTGAACCATTTCTATGAAATGATTTTGGATGTGGATCAAGGCCCAATAGGTATTTCAGGTGCTCAGGTGGGAATTGGAGTGGGTCGAGGTAACCCCCTCCCTTTTTTGTTTTTAACCGCAGGTGGTAGGTCATGTCATAATCCATGGGTTATACTGTGATGTACCCTTATGTGGGTCTTCAGTTTTTTGTGAGAAGGACAGTCGCACCATAACCCCTTTTGGTCGTTACATAGGGTGTGAGGGCTCACTGTAAAGCACAAGGCCCCGCACTGTTGTAGGTGTTGTGTTGTAACGAAGGTGGGATAGGGTTCAAGCCCTCTACCAAGGATGATCAAATTGTGACCTAGGAGGGTTTCACCGTAATGGGGCCTTATAAAGGAAGCATCGCACCATGAGCCTCATAGTTATGGCGCGACACAGTGCCTGGCCTGTTTTTTAATAAGGGCATACTAGTAATTTACTGGTCATCCTTTCTTGGGTTTCAGGTTGAACAAGCACATAGGGAGGTCCATTTCATTTGGATACCCCCACTACTACAACTTGGCCTTTTATCAGCACTAAAAACCGATATTAACAGTGCTAGAAAAGTGTTGTTAATGTCGACGTAGATAAAGGGGGGGTCCCCTTTATCAGCGCTCCGAAAAGTACTGATAAATGCCACCTTTATCAGTGCTTTTTTAACGCTGATAAAGGGGACCCACCTATATATACGTCAGCATTAACAGTGCTTTTATAGCGCTGATAAAGGGGGGTCTTTATCAGCGCTATCTTAGGCGCCGATAATAGGGCCCTTTATCAGCGCTCTTTTAGCACCGTTAAAGGAGTCCTCTATCAGTGCTAAAAAAGGCGCTGATAAAGGCACCTTCCCCTACACCTATACAACCAGCACCTGCACACCAGCACAAAATAGCACCTGCACACGAACCAAGAACCAAAAGATGAGAAAGCGTACACAATATTTTGACAAACAATGCTATATACATTTACTTAACATCATGAATACAAAAAAAACACTGCTATATACATTTCAAATAATGTTTTACATGGTTACAATTACAATTATCCAACAACAATTATAAACATTAATGTTTCGTCCTTTGATATCTATGATCCTCTCTTAAAAATTTTCATCCACGGTATTTGTTTCCGAACAAAGCATCCGAACTCAAGGAAAAAAATTCACCTATATAAGAAAACAAATATTATGTTAGTAATACAATAATGAAATAAATTAAAACATTAATATGAAAGAATACATTAATATGGAAATGTGAAACTAAAATATGTAAATGATAAACTCAAATGTTTTCACTCTGATAATAATGAAAGGGAATAATGTAAAATCAATATGTTTTTGGATGATTTATCTCATTTAATAAATACTGATTCTTTATCTAATGAAAAGATTTACCGGTCACACCATGCGTTGGATTGAGGTGCGTTTGATTATTACATGTCAAAAATGACTCATGGATCATTTTCCTAAATTATCAAAACAATCCGAACGTGTTTGCTCAGTATTCCGTATGTCACTTGTGTTGTTTTCTAAAGTTTATGTCAATTTGAAACTGATATCAGACACTTTTAGTCATACCGGTCACACCATGCGTCGGATTGAGGTGTGGTTGATTCTTATACATCACAAATGAATCATGGATAGTTTTCCTAAAGTATCAAAATAATCTGAATGTGTTTGCTCGGTTTCCCATATGTCACTTGTGTTGTTTTTTAAAGTTAATGTCAATTTCAAAGTGATATCAGACACTTTTAGCCATACCGGTCACACTGTGTGTCGGATTGAAGTGAGGTCAATTTGAACATGTCAAAAATGACTCATGGATCATTTTCATAAAGTGTAAAAACAATATGAACGTGTTTGATTAGTTTTTCGTATGTCACTTGTGTTGTTTTCTAAAGTTAATGTCAATTTCAAACTGATATCAGACACTTTTAGTCATACCGGTCACACTGTGCGTCGGATTGAGGTGTGGTCAATTCGTACACATCATAAATGAATCATGGATCATTTTCCTAAAGTATCAAAACAATATGAATGCATTTTCTCAGTTTGTCGTGTGTCACTTGTGTTGTTTTCTAAAGTTAATGTCAATTTCAAAGTGATATCAGACACTTTTAGCCATACTGGTCACACCGTGTGTCAGATTGAGGTGTGTTTGATTCATACACATCACAAATGACTCATGGGTCATTTTCCCAAAGTATCAAAACAATATGAATGCGTTTGCTCGGTATTTCGTATGTCAGTAGTGTTGTTTTTTAAAGTTTATGTCAATTTGAAACTGATACTTGACACTTTTAGCCATACCGGTCACACCATGTGTCGGATTGAGGTGCGGTTGATTTTTACACGTCAAAAATAACTCATGGATCATTTTACTAAAGTATCAAAACAATACAAATGCGTTTTCTCAGTATTCTATATGTCACTTGTGTTGTTTTCTAAAGTTTATGTCAATTTGAAACTGATATCAAACACTTTTAGCCATACCAGTCACACCGTGCGTTGGATTGAGATTCGGTCAATTCGTACAAGTCGAAAATGACTCATGGATCGTTTTCCTAAAGTATCAAAAAAATCCTAATGTGTTTGCTTGGTTTTCCGTATGTCACTTGTGTTGTTTTCTAAAGTTAATGTCAATTTCAAAGTGATATCATACACTTTTAGCCATACCAGTCACACCGTGCATCTAATTGAGGTGCGGTCAATTATTACATGGAAAAAATGACTCATGGATCATTTTTCTAAAGTATCAAAACAATCTGAATGCGTTTGCTCATTTTTTCGTATGTCACTTGTGTTGTTTTATAAAGTTAATGTCAATTTCAAATTGATATAAGACACTTTTAGCCATACCGATCACACTATGCATCGGATTGAGGTGAGGTCAATTATTACACGTCAAAAATGACTCATGGATCATTTTTCTAAAGTATCAAAACAATCTGAAAGCGTTTTCTTGGTTTTTCGTATGTCACTTGTGTTGTTTTCTAAAGTTAATGTCAATTTCAAAGTGATATCAGACAATTTTAGCCATACTGGTCACACGGTGCGTCAGATTGAGGTGTGGTTGATTCTTACATGTCAAAAATGACTCGTAGATCATTGTCCCAAAGTATTAAAATAATATGAATGTGTTTTCTCGGTATTCCATATGTCAGTAGTGTTGTTTTCTAAAGTTTATGTCAATTTGAAACTGATATCAGACACTTTTGGTCATACCGGTCACAACGTGCGTCATATTGAGGTGTGGTTGATTCTTACACATCACAAATGACTCATGGATCGTTTTCCTAAAGTATCAAAACAATACGAATGCATTTTCTTGGTATTCTGTGTGTCACTTGTGTTGTTTTCTAAAGTTTATGTCAATTTGAAACTGATATCAGACACTTTTATCCATACCAGTCACACCGTGTGTCGGATTAAGGTGTGGTCAATTCTTACACATCAAAAATGACTCATGGATCATTTTTCTAAAGTATCAAAACAATATAAATGCGTTTGCTCAGTTTTCCGTATGTCACTTGTGTTGTTTTCTAAAGTTAATGTCAATTTCAAAGTGATATCAGACACTTTTAGGCATACTGATCATACTGTGCATCGGATTGAGGTGCGGTTGATTCGTACATGTCACAAATGACTCATGGATCATTTTCCTAAAGTATAAAAATAATATGAATGCGTTTTCTCGGTTTTCCATATGTCACTTGTGTTGTTTTCTAAAGTTAATGTCAATTTCAAACTGATATCAGACACTTTTATTCATACTGGTCACACCGTGTGTCGGATTGAGCTATAGTCAATTCTTACACGTCATAAATGACTCATTTATAGTTTTCCTAAAGTATAAAAATAATCCAAACACGTTTTCTCGGTTTTCCGTATGTCACTTGTGTTGTTTTCTAAAGTTAATGTCAATTTCAAACTGATATCATACACTTTTAGCCATACCGATCACACCATGTGTCATATTGAGGTGCGGTTGATTCTTACACGTCAAAAATGACTCATAGTTCATTTTCCCAAAGTATCAAAACAATCTGAACGCGTTTACTCAGTATTCCGTATGTCATTAGTGTTGTTTTCTAAAGTTTATGTCAATTTCAAACTGATATCAGACACTTTTAGCCATACTGGTCACACCGTGCGTTGGATTGAGGTACGGTTGATTAGTACACATCAAAAATGACTCATGTATTTTTTTCCTAAAGTATCAAAACAATCCGAACGCGTTTTCTTAGTATTCTGTATGTCACTTGTGTTGTTTTCTAAAGTTTATGTCAATTTGAAACTGATATCAGACACTTTTAGTCATACCGATCACACCGTGCGTCGGATTGAGGTGCAGTTGATTCATACATATCACAAATGAATCATGGATCGTTTTCCTAAAGTATCAAAACAATTCAAACATGTTTTCTTGGTTTTCTGTATGTCACTGGTGTTGTTTTGTAAAGTTAATGTCAATTTCAAATTGATATCATGCACTTTTAGCCATACCGGTCACACCGTGCGTCTTATTGAGGTGCGGTCAATTCGTACATGAAAAAAATGACTCATGGATAATTTTCCTAAAGTATCAAAACAATCCGAACACATTTTATCAATTTATCGTATGTCACTTGTGTTGTTTTCTAAAGTTAATGTCAATTTCAAACTGATATCAGACACTTTTAGCCATATCGGTCACACCGTCTGTCGGATTGAAGTGAGTTGGATTCGTACACGTCACAAATGACTCATGTATCATTGTCCTAAATTATCAAAACAATCCGAACGTGTTTTCTTGGTTTACCGTATGTCACTTGTGTTGTTTTCTAAAGTTAATGTCAATTTCAAAGTGACATCAGACACTTTTAGCCATACCGGTCACACCGTGTGTCAGATTGAGGTGCGATTGATTCGTACACATCAAAAATGACTCATGGATAGTTCTCCTGAAGTAACAAAACAATTTGAATTCGTTTTCTTGGTATTCCATATGTCACTTGTGTTGTTTTCTAAAGTTTATATCAATTTGAAAATGATATCAGACACTTTTAGCCATACCGGTCACACCGTGCATCGGATTGAGGTTCGGTTGATTTTTAAACGTCACAAATGACTCATGGATTGTTTTTCCAAAGTATCAAAACAATATGAACACATTTTCTTGGTATTCTGTATGTCAGTAGTGTTGTTTTCTAAAGTTTATGTCAATTTGAAACTGATATCAGACACTTTTAGTCATACCTATCACACCGTGCATCGGATTGAGGTGCGATCAATTATTACACATCACAAATGACTCATGTATCGTTTTCCTAAAGTATCAAAATAATCCAAAAGTGTTTTCTCGGTTTTCCATATGTCATTTGTGTTGTTTTCTAAAGTTAATGTCAATTTCAAAGTGATATCAGACACTTTTAGCCATACCGGTCACACCGTGCATCGGATTGAGGTTTGATTAATTCTTAAATGGTAAAAATGACTCATGGATAATTTTCCTAAACTATCAAAACAATCAGAATGTGTTTTCTTGGTTTTATTTATGTCACTTGTGTTGTTTTCTAAAGTTAATGTCAATTTCAAACTGATATCAAACACTTTTAGACATACCGGTCACACTGTGCATTGGATTGAGGTGCGTTCGATTCTTAAACATCACAAATGACTCATGGATCATTGTCCTAAAGTATCAAAACAATTTGAACATGTTTTCTTAGTTTTCCGTATGTCACTTGTGTTGTTTTCTAAAGTTAATGTCAATTTCAAAGTGATATCATACACTTTTAGCCATACCGGTCACACCATGCGTCGGATTGAGGTGCGGTCAATTCGTACATGGAAAAAATGACTCATGGATCATTTTGCTAAAGTATCCAAACAATTTGAACACATTTTCTCAGTTTCCCGTATGTCACTTGTGTTGTTTTCTAAAGTTAATGTCAATTTCAAACTGATATCAGACACTTTTATCCATACCGGTCACATTGTGCGTTGTATTGAGGTGAGGTCGATTCATACACATCAAAAATTACTCATGAATCGTTTTCCTAAAGTATCAAAATAGTCTGAACGCGTTTGCTCAGTTTTCCGTATGTTACTTGTGTTGTTTTCTAAAGTTAATGTCAATTTCAAAGTGATATCAGACACTTTTAGCCATACCGGTCACACCGTGCGTTGGATTGAGGTGAGTTTGATTCTTACATGTCAAAAATGACTCATGGATCATTTTCCTAAAGTATCAAAACAATACGAATGTGTTTTCTCAGTTTCCCGTATGTCACTTGTGTTGTTTTCTAAAGTTAATTTCAATTTCAAACTGATATCAGACACTTCTAGCCATACCGGTCACACTGTGTGTCGTATTGAGGTGCGGTTGATTATTACACATCACAAATGAATCATGGATCGTTTTCCTAAAATATCAAAATAATAAGAATGTGTTTTCTAGGTATTTTGTATGTCACTTGTGTTGTTTTCTAAAGTTTATGTCAATTTGAAACTGATATCAGACACTTTTAGCCATACCGGTCACACCATGCATCAAATTGAGGTGTGGTTGATTCATACACGTCACAAATGACTCATATATAGTTTTCCTAAAGTATCAAAACAATCTGAACACGTTTTATTGGTTTTCCGTATGTCAGTAGTTCATAAGAGTCTCTCATTAAGTTATTCTTTACTAGAAACCCAAATCATTTCTAAAAGCATTCTTTATAATCTAAGGATATGAAACATAAGAAAGGGTGATCATAGATTCTCAATAAGTGTAAACAAGGGAGATATCAATGATCATATAAAGATAACATAACTAGTAGTAATTCACCTTCATTGTCCTATTTATTTACATTCTTCCATCAAGTACACTGCCCATTCATTTCTAAACACATCTATATCATCTTGTGAATAGTATTTTTTGCGAAAGTCATAGTATTACCAAAAAAATATAAATTCATAAAGTATTAATAAATATTTTAAATGAACTAGTAATTATTTTCAAAAATACCTCTTCAGGGATGCTAGTTTGTTTATGAAATATGATCTCTTTCATAAATTTACAAACATAATAACTGCAGTCCTTTCCGTTTGTTTGTTTCGGACACTGCAGAAACATCAAGAAAAATAATTAATCTGTTTTTATATGTATTTGGATAGTGAAATATAATTATATATACTCTGATACTTGTCCATTTGTAGATCTTGTGCGCCTTGTCGTCCTTAGTCCCTGGATTCATTCCAGCCTTTAGACAATATTCATACACCGCCCTATCATAACAGAATTCTCATTAAAAGATAATATAAATTATATAACTATATATTTAGTTCTAAAATGTTGGATCTAGTGTATTAAAAATTGACAATCACCATCATGTGTGGTTGGTTTGTTGGATATCCATGCAGTGAATCCAGAAAATAAATCTTTGGAGTATCCAAATTGACTGCAATGAGCATCCAATGCTTCCTAAAAACACAAAAAGGAATAAGTAATGATAGAAATGAAAATATAATTGATATGATTAAAATATAGAGTTTTACCCCTTCATGGTTGGTATTAAAAAGAGCATGTCAGCCATAATTCTACAATGAAACGTTCTGAGCAGGTTTGACATTAATTCATCCTGAAAATCGGAATCTATTTTTGTACGTTGTGTAGACATGGTGTAAGGACTAATGAGTCCAAATTTGTATTCATGGGAAAATCCCTTCAATTGTTTTTCATATACACGCCTTTGAAAAATATGAAATGTATTTAGCCATAATTATCATAGTATATCAGCTTCTGTTAAATCAAATCATGAAAACATACCTCGTGTATACATTTATAACTGAGGTGCCTAGCCAGTCGTATGTGATGATTTCAGCTACAGTGTCAGCACTAACGAAATCTAATGTTTCTTCTCCATACATATCTTTTCCACAAACAATTGTGTGATTATTTTTGCCTTTCATTTTTTTATCCACATGAGCTTGCAATGATATTAAATGTGGATATAGAACGGGTGGGGTGAAGGTGCTCTCATTAGATCGTTTTGATCGGTTGCTTGATCCTTTTGAGCCGCTATTTCATTTTAGCTCCTTCCTTTTGTCCTTCTGTAATAACATTCATCGGTTTAGCCCTTTTCTAATTAAATTTTAAAGGTTCTGCTTGAAAAATAAATTGGAAATGAATACCTCCTGGTCGACATGTTTTTTTACAAGATTCGACGGCCTTGCAACGAATGTTCCAATAACTTTTTCCACCGTATGAATGTCGTCATCGTCATTTGACATGGGTAGATCAGCGCTCTAGCTATGTTAATCGACACTTTGACATGACTGGTTGGAAGTGGTTTGGAGTGTAGCATGTCATTCTGCATATTGAACACCATAGCCCTCGCTACAAGGCGATGGGTGGGAGTTGACAGATATAAATCACAATCATTTTCACCCTGTAGAATATCATTACAAGAAAGGTATTAGTGTCTATGTGATTCACATTTCACAGAAACAAATATTAGAACATTGATTACCTCGGTTAATTCAGGTCTTTGAGGGTAATGGATCGCCTCAAAGCTGGTGGGGTTGGGGTGGGATCTTCTCACGTGGGTTGTTCTTGAGTTGTTTCTTCTTTTCGCCTCTCCTCCATCAAAGTTGCTAGCAACTCTCCCTAAATTTGGAATTTTTCTTCAAGGGTAGCTAATCTATCTCTCATCATTTTCATTTCTTTAGTTTGTTCCTCCTTTTTGTTTTTTTTTCTAAAAATATGTCCGAGGTGTCACCCCAAAACCCGCACGTCTGACACGGCCATACTGTTCTGGCTGTTTCAAGGCCGCTGAAAGTATGTCTACATCTAGTGCGGGTGTTGTTGATTCTTGTGACTATGTCAAATAGAAAATATGGGAAAATAAGTAATCATCATTATGTAATGGTGATTTAAAGAAAACAAATTTATATTATGTCATACTTACACATGTTTCCCACACTTTTTGTGTGTTTTCATCTATCAATTTCCCCTCTTTATTAACACAAGCCTCCTTCCATAGCACATGGAGTGGGATGGAAATGGCTTGGGATTTTGATTCATCAATCTGCATATAAATAGAGAAACATGGTTACGTTGTTGTTTTATGTCACATAAAAGTATTACAATACTTTTAAAATACGTACCAATTTTTTTCAATTGAAGTGTACCCCAACCTTGCTTTACGGTAGGGGTACGCTGGTTTTGCTGCCCGTTCTTTATTTTCAGCACTCAGTTGTTGTTTCATAAATAAAAAACTGTCAATCAAAGTGATAAATACAAGAAACATTAAACAATGTGTTACCAAACACAATGTACCTGAAAAGTTTGCTCTGCACGACGGTTGCAAAACGCATCCCACGCTCCTTGGGATATCAAGTGTGCATAAAGAGGAGGCGAATGCGGCTTGATTTTTCCTTCAGTATCTTTCAGATGACATTTCGTTAAAATGGTGTGAAAGCCTCTATGAACCCTTCCTTCCAGTCTTAATACATATTCTTTGTGTGAGACATCTACTATAAATGCACTCTACAAGAGATGATGAAGAGTTAGTCAATATTTTAGTATTTTATTTTATTTTATTTTAATAAATTAAATAAATGATATCGTAATGTTACTATAATCTCTTCCCACATTAATGTTTTCAGCCCGCTGACAACATGGTTCCATGACTCTATATCAATCGGCACACGTTGCCGAGTGATGATTCTAATGTAGCTACTAAACATGGCTTTGTTGGGGTTTATATGTTGGCCTCACTTATTCCATCCCACATCATATTTAATGCATTTTGCTTTTTCCTTAAGGATCTTGGCTAAAACTGTCAAACTATGGTGCACCTGTTTTTTTTGTGCCGCTGGGGTTTCATTGTCAACCATTTCCTTGGTTTCTGTATCATCATTATGTTCCTCCAAAGCGCTAGCATCAGTACTTAGACCAGCAACAACAGGTTGAGAAACCTGTTGTACCTCAGCAGTGGGACCATCAACAACAGGTTGAGAAACCCGTTGTACCTCAGCAGTGGGACCAGCTGCAACAGGTTGAGAGACCTGTTATACCTCAGCAATGGGACCAGTTGCAATAGGTTGAGAAACCTGTTGTTTCTCGGGATTGGGTGCATCAGCAAGTGCAGAAGTCATTATCTACATAAGTGGTTTAACATTTAATTTATATCACATAAAAGTTGCAGTGAATAGATAATAACATAATGTAACACAATCTATATTATAATAAAAATTAACTTGATTATTGAACTCTCTTTTTTTAAAGGTTGAAGGGATTTGACCCCTCTATCGACTATCCATATCCCTTCATTGTAGTCTCCTCTGACATACAAAACGTCATCTACATTGGGACTATTGTGAAATGATTGTGAAGTCCCAATGAAAGGGTCATCCTCCGTTGAATTTTTATCTGACCCTTCAGTTATTTTGGTTGATAACAGAACAATTGACCAGTTTCGGTTTGCAGGATCTGGAACATAAAATACTTGCACTGCCTGTAATGCCATTATAAACGGTTTTTATTTCTCCCCTTCTTTACTGAAATCAACTTTCACGAATCTCAATTCATCTATTTTAACATCACTCCTGTTATCAACCCACTTGCATTGAAAAATTGGAACTTGGAATTCCGTATAATCCAACTCCCATATTTGTTTGATGATGCCAAAGTATGACATATTCACATAAATTGGATTTTTATCCTTAGCACTGGAAACATGCATCGCTTCAGCCACAAGTGTAACCCCGCTATTCTACATGGTACTGTCTTCATCATGTTCATTAGTATAAAATGTATAACCATTAACTACATAAGCATTTTAAGATAATACATACACACTTGGTCCTCCAACTAGCCATCGAAGTCGTTCTAAAATTGACTCTGGATTTTTATCTGACTTCTTAAAAACATGGTCCCAAAACCATCCTATAAACTGTCAATTATGTGTATCTGATATCCATTTTTCAGCCCTAGATGGATTCAAATGCCTAATAATTTCTTTGTGGATTTCAATATATGGGTCAACGTCGAAACTGTTATGAAAAACATAAAGGTAGGCATGCTCCCGATCTGTAATATTGATTGTGACAACCTGTCTTCCAGAAATTCCTTCACCCTCAAGCCACCCAGTGTGATGAGATTTTGGTAGGCCAATGCTTTCCACACCAGATAGGTATTCGGTACAGAATTCAACAGCTTCCTCAACAATATATCGCTTCACAATACAACCCTCTGGCTGACTTCGATTTTTGACATACCCTTTCAAAATCTTCATATACCGTTCAATGGGGTACATCCATCTATAATGTACAGGACCACATAGTTGAATCTCTCTCACCAAGTGGACCATCAAATGAACCATCATATCAAAAAATAAAGGAAGAAAGAACATTTCTAATTCACATAATATGACGACAATTTCTCTTTCCATAGTTGGAAATTTTGTCGGGTTTATAACTTTCCTGCATATAGCTTTGAAGAAGAAACACAGTTTCGTTAATGTATGGCAGACATTCTTGGAAAAAATGCAACGTAAAGCAATTGGAATGATATCTTGCATCAAAACATGGCAGTCATGTGATTTCATACCTTTTAACTTAAAATCGCTCATTGACATGAGGTTCCTGATATTTGACGAATACCCCTCTAGAACCTTTACGTCATTCAAGAAGTTTCAAAACTGATATCACCCCTACCTGGAAAGAGTGTAAGCAGCAGGAGGAAGAAATGTTCGTTTTTCACCCTTCACTGGTGCCAACTCTTCTTGTATTCTCATCTCAACCATGTCCAACCTAGCCTTAATTCCATCTTTTGTTTTGTTAGGTGTATTTAGCAACATGCCAATGACACTATCAAACACATTTTTTTCTACATGAATAACATCAAGAAAATGTCTGACATATAGACAATTCCAGTATGGTAATTCAAAAAAAAACTGATCTCTTTTTCCAACTGATTTTCATAAGGTTTTTCATAGCCGGTTTACCAAAAGTAGTGTCCAAATTTTTAATTTTCTCAAACAATTGATCACCTATTAGTGGAGATGGTGTTGTACATTCTTCTGAACTTCCATCGAATAATGTCATCCAAGATCGGTACTTATGTCGTCGGGGTAGAAATCTGTGATGTCCTAGAAATACAGTTTTTGATGAATGTTTCAACCTAATTGATTGTGTACCTTGTTCGCAAACAGGACACCCTTGAGTTCCTTTAATGCTATATCTTGAAAAAATTATATAAGTAGGGAAGTCATTTATCATCCCGTACAACATGGCTCTCAAAGTGAAATCTTCCTTTTTGTAAGCATCATACAATGTAACACCTGAATCCCACAATAATTTCAAATCTTCAATCAATGGAGCTAAATAAACATCAATATCATTACCCGGTTGTTTTGGTCCTGATATAAGCATAGATAACATGATGTATTTCATTTCATGTATAACCACGGTGGTAAGTTATAATTTACCAACATAACCGGCCATGTACTATGACTGTTGCTTTGAAAACCAAAAGGATTCACTCCATCTGTAGATAACGCAAGACGAAGGTTTCTCGACTCATTTCCAAATTCAATATACTCATGATCAATTCTCTTCCACTGAGGAGAGTATGTCGAGTGACGTAGTATCCCATCTTTAATTCTTGTATCTACATTCCATGCCAATTGTCATGTAGTCTCCCCACTTCCATATAGATGCCTAAACCTTGGAATGATTGGAAAGTACCATACAACTTTAGTAGCACTGGATTCATCTTTCTTGTATCGAGAAGCACCACACTTTGGGAATTCTTTAAGTGATTTTTGGTCCTTGCGAAACAGTATACAGTCATTCAGGCAGGTGTGTATTCTTTCAGAGATCATACCCATCGAGCGTAGCATTCGTTTGGCGTCATATGTTCAGCTTGGGAGCTCATTATCTTCTGGGATCATGTCATTTAGGAGAGCAAGTAGTTCCATAAAATTGGTGTCACTCCACTCATTGTCTTCTTTCAAATTATACAGCTTCAGTATGGCTGACAATGTTGTATATTTAGTGAAACCAGCATACAATGACGTCTTTGCACAACTTTTTAACTTCTCAAACAATTTTTGGTAATCATGAAGTTTATCTTCGACGATCCTTATCATTTCTTCAATACGATATTCATCATCATTCACATATTTAATCACATCCTCTATACGGTCATATTCATTGTTCATACTTGTAATCATATTAGATGATCCATAAAACGTAGTGTTATCCCAGCCACTACTTACATTCGTTATTTCCCCGTGTTTATTCCAACATGTATAACTCTGATCTATTCCATGACAGATAAAGTGTTCTTCCAACTCCTCTGGACTAATTTTTTTTTGAATAACAACAGCGTAAACACGGACAAAGGATTTGAGAAGGGTCATATGCATGATCTTTTGCAAACTTGATAAACTCTTTCACGCCTTCTTCATACTCTTTTGTTAATCGATTGGCATTCATCCATTATTTATTTATATTTATCCTATTTGAAATCCAAATAATGGGTATATAGGTTATGGGAGAAGGAATATGAGTATAATTTATATAAAAAACTAGATACTTCAAAAAATGGTGGGGGCGTGCTCATTAATAGCAAATCTTGGGTGGTTCTTGGGATTCATCCATTCTCTTCCTCTCTTCGATCCCCCCTAATGAGGGGTGGTTCTTGGGAGTTTTTTATAGTGAATTAGTGAGTTCTTCCATCATACTTCCTCCATTACTATTATCCTTTATTTCTCTATGATTTGGGATGATTTTAACTAGGATTTATGTGATGATTTCACTATATCATCTTCAAATCAATTCAGATGATGTAGATTTTGTTTGTATTGGCTAGAGGTTATCCTCGTATGATGAACGCACCATGTTTTGTGTGGTTTAGGTGGTGTTGTGTTTCCCAGTGAGTTTTTAAAAGATTATTCATAATTATATTAAGGTGAATAATTAATTATAAGTTTCTATAATTAATTATTTGGGAATTGTGCCTTGAGATTGGGTCTCAATCATTGGTACAAGATTAGATAACACATGTATAGTCTTGGTTGAGGATGAGTTGATCTTGGTGAGGGGGTTACTCTATTTTTTTAGGTAGGTGGACCCTATAATACAAAACCATGTTCCAATTTATGCATGATTGTGCATTCATGCATGAGTATATGTGTTCCAGTGAAAGGGATAGAAATCAAGAGCAACATAGGTAAATAAATAGGGTGTTTTTGATCCACCAAGAGATAGAGTGAGGGTTCTATTGAATGTTTGTGATTTTGTGATCATCTAGAGATTATGTCTCCATAGAAGTGAGGTTTCTAGTTGTTTTTATGAGAGGATCGGGTTGGGAATGAGATTTTTATAGCCTAGTTAGGTTTTCTAAGGCTATTTGAGTAGGTATTAGAGTCTTATGCCTAAAGAAGATGGATAATATAGTTTTATATCTCACGTATGATGGGGAACACCCTCTTAAGGATATATAAGAGTCATGGTGTGTGTGATGAGTAAGATATTCCATATAGGTATTGGTGAAGTGTGACATAGAGGATTTCCTCCTTATAATTTGATTAAGAGATCTCCAAGGGGAGATATGATATGGTACCTAAGTGAGGTTCATGGTAATATTCTGGATGACTTAGAATAGGGTATCCAAGACTCTTACTATGAGTTTCTTAGGATGGTCATTATTTAGTTTTAATGAGTTTTAATGTGGGAATTAGAAGATTATATAGACTAGACTATCGAGGCCTAGATCAAGTATAGCATGTGGGTTGTGACATTACCATGTAGAGATGAGTGTGTGTTGGTATCAATGAGTAGAGATGGGTTAGGTTTGTAGAACCCAATAGATTCCCTTATAGGTGGAATTAGAATGTTTATAGGTTGAGAATAATTTTCATGTATAACCAAGATGGTTTTAAGGAGATTATTATGCAAGGCTAAATGGATGGTGACTTTTATCATTTATGGTCAGACCAACTAAGAGATTGAGACTTCATATGACTTTCACCTAGTTGAAGTATGATGATCCATGGGGCCCACCTGTTGATGATGTGTTTTAGCTAGTACAAGAGGTTGGCTATCTAGATACCCTCCTTAGATTACTATTTATATGTTTTGCGGCATGAGACAAGATGTATGGCCTTTATTTAAGTGATAAGGTGTTGGTAGGACCCTACTTTGAGTGAGAAGGCATTGGTCAAAGGGGATTGGTGTGTGAATTTCATGGGATCCACCTATTGATAGTGCATTTTGACTTTGTGATAGAGGTTGGATATTGTGATTCCCTCTTTATATCATTTTTTGTATGATAATATGATGTGAGATATAGAAATGGGGATCACTTAGTATTGGTTTGGAGTAGTTTTGTGAGAGGTTGTCTATAGAGATTCCCTCCTCAAATTGTTTTTTTATGTGATGTGATGGTGAGACCCACCGTAAGTGAGAGGGGAGCAGCTACTATGTTGTGGAATTAGAGGATATGTGAATCACACCCAATGTGAGATGTTGGTGGCACTGTTATGTTATAAGAAAGAATGTTATATTTAAATTGGTATATGACCCAACCCAGAGAGAGTGGGTAGTGGGAAGGAATTGGTAGAAACCCTATTAAGGTTCATTTTTTTCAAACCCAAGGAGAATAGTGTACAATATAGTGTACAATATAGAACATACTAAACATATGTCTCGTCTTGTTGGCATGCCTCACCTGATGACATGAATTCACCAACACGGATGGTTCAAACCCTACCTGGCCTAACTATGGGGTAGTATCCAAAATCAGAAAAAGATCCATACTAAGGGCCACTAGATAGAGTGAAATCCTAATATAGTGTAACAAACTTTCACAAAAAATATGCTCTCTATTCAGGTTTCTACCACAAGGCTATAGTGGGGAGAGATAATCAAGATCAAACAAGTAACCAACCACATATACATGTGTCACACACACAAGCATCACACACAAGAATCACACCAAATCATAATTAATCTCAATATTGACAATAAATGCAAACATAATTAATTCATGCAAATTAAATTTTACTCACCTTAAGGAGGAGGACCCGGTGGCAGAGGAGGAGGAGGCGTTGACAGCGGAGGCAGCGCAGAGGCAGCACAGAGGCAGCGCGGAGGCAGCGGAGGTAGCGGAGACAGCTCAGAGGCAGCAGAGTAGGCGGAGGAGGAGGAGGAGGAGGCATAGGTGTAGGAGGAGGAGGAGGAGGCCGCGATGGAGGATGAGGAGGAGGAGGAGATGCGGCAGAGGGGGAGGAGGAGGAGTCGCGGTGGAGGAGGAGGAGGAGGAGGAGCCGCAACAAGAGGAGGAGAAGGAGAAGTAGGCGTCGGAGGAGGAGAATGAGGTGGCGGTTGCGGTAGAGGAGGAGGAGAAGGAGGCGACAGTGGAGAGGAGGCAACGGTAGAGGCGTAGGATAGGGCTTCCACGATTGAAAGGGTGTGGGGAGGAGGAGCCTTGGAAAGAGGAGGAGGAGGATATGTAGGCGCCAGAGGAGGAGAATGACGCGGCGGCCATGGCAGAGGAGGAGGATAAGGAGGTCACGGCAGAGAGGAGGCAACGACAAAGGCACAGGGTAGGGCTTCCGCGAAATCCTGACAGGGTGCGGGGAGGAGGATGAGGAACCCGATGGCACTTATAAATCCCACAGGGACCTTTATTAGTGCTAGTAAAAAACACTAATAAAGGGGGTCTTTATCAACACTAAAATGAAAAGCACTGATAAAGACCCCATTTATCAGTGCTTTTTTAGCACTGATAAAGGTAGGACTTTATCAGCGCTTTTGAGCGCTGAAAAAGGGTGTCTTTATCATCGCTTTTCATTTTAGCGCTGATAAAGACCCACTTTATCAGCGCTTTTGTAGCACTGATAAATCCATACTTTATCAGTGCTAATAAAAGCATTGATAAATGTATAAATTTAATAATTTTTTTATATTATTATATATTTATTTAAAATGATATTTATGATAAATATATATATATTTATTAATAATTATAACTCTAAATAAATATATCTTTATTTATATGGGTAACATAATGAATTATAAATCAATAACATATCAACTTGATATGTAATTATAATCTATAAATGAACATTGCACATATATGATCACATAACATATACGCATGATATATTCATTGACCCCAATTCATTGGAAAACACATATATATTCAATAATTTTAATTATACATATATATTAAAAAGTATTATATATTTATAAATAAAACAAATACATTAAATATAAACAAATATAATAAATATATATATTAAATATAATGAATTAATAAATATAATAAATTAATAAATATAATAAATTAATAAATCTAATAAATCTTATAAATCTAATAAATATATTTATTATTAATCTTATAATTATTTAATTATATATATATATATATATTTAGATAACATGTGTTTTTTATTTAATGTATACAATAAACATTATCAGTGCTAAGAAAAGCGCTGATAAATGTAACCTTTATCAGCGCTACGAAAAGTGCTGATAAAGGGATATTTAAAGCGCTGATAAAGTCTTACCCCTTTATCAGCGCTTTTCTGTTAGCGCTGATAAAGGCAGGCGCCTGTCTTGCCCATTTTTGTGGTAGTTCCCATTGTTTCCTATGTTTGATACCCCTTGGATAAGGGTGGTTTTTATGGCGATTACATCCCGGTTTAAGGTGCGTTATTTCCCCCTTCCTTTTTTTAGTTACCCTCCATTAACCCCCTAATTTGGTGTGATTTGGGCTAGTTTTCTAGTGATGATTTCATCGGAGCATGGTGAAATCATCTTGATTCGATGGGGTGTTTGTGTGTCTTGGCTATAGGAGAAATCATAAGGATGAACGCATGAGGTTTATTGTGATTTTAGTGATGTGGTAATTCATAGTGTGTTTTTGGATAATATACCTCCTTGGATTAAATTGATCAATTAATTATAAAATTCTATCTATAATTTATTTTGACATTATGATGTGAGATTGGAGCTTAAGCGGTGATACAAGCTTGGAGGAGCTTGGTCGAGGATAAGTGGAGCACCGTAAGGATGATAACTTTGTGTTTGAGGTATGTGGTCCCTTTAATACAAACCCATATGCTTGTTTCATGCATGAGTGTGTATGCCTATATGTTTTCATGGGATAGGGTAAAGGGATAAGGTCTGAGAGCGCCTTAGAGAGAGGGGGTGTCATTGGGACTCATTCGGTTAGAATAAGTGCACCCTTGCACTTTGAGTAAATTGGGATCTTCATCGACTATGTTGCTAAGGGGTGAAGGTTCCGATTGAGTTGACAAGAGACCTCTCATGATTTTAGGTATGACGCATGCAACCTAGGTTGGTTTTATAGGGCTAGTCGGGTAGGCATGGGTGGCTTAGGCCTAGTGTGGCGGGTGACGCAACCTTATGTGTCATGCCTGGTGTGAAGTACCCTCTTAAGGGTGGATGAAGATCAGATGTGTTCCATAGGTGGGATGATTCCTCTAGGACTATACACGGTGTGATGGGGAGGTTTTTATTCCAAGTGATGGGCTTGGGAGATTTTCTGAAAGCGGTGTGAGATGAAACCTAGGGTGGCTTGTGAATCAGGATTTTATTGAGGATTGGATTGGGAGTCGTCCATGGGCCATGAGGTTATCTTGGGGTGATGAGCATGTGTGGGTATCGATAAGTTGATACAGGTATTAAGGACCTTAGTGTCCACCTAGACAGGTGATATGAGCATGCCGAGAGGACCGACATGATGGGCACGTGTGACCAAGTTGATTATAAGGAGGTTAGAATGTGAGGTTAAATGGAAAATGGTGTATGTCAGGATGTAGGGATGGGTCTCGAAATACTGGTGCCCCAGTGATTAGTCGATGAGCTGGTGAGATGGGTTGTATACCTTGTTTGTTGTTGTAGGTGTGAGTCAATTATGACCTCATCCTGAATGAGGAGGTGGTGGAGGATGTGGTATACCCTACCCTGACCTAAATGGGAGTGGTCAAGATGTATGGTCTTTCCCTAAATGAGAGGGTGCTGGAAGGGACCACCTTGAGTGAGAGGGTATTGGTCCACCTATACTTGTGAGACCCACCCTGAGAGAGGGGAGTGGTCAGGTTGTGGCCTCCTTCTGAGTGAGAGGGCGATGAATGTAATGTGGATCTCCCCTGAGTGAGAGGTGTTGGTCAAGATGCATGTTGAGTGGCCTCCCCTGAGAGAGGTATTGGTCGGGTGTATGGTATGGACCCTACCCTGAGGAAGAGGGTAGTGGTCAAGACTTGTTGAAGACCCCACCTTGCATCTTCAGGTATGGGTTGGGGTTCAGTATTCACCCTACCCTGAGTCTCTGGGTATGGGTTGGGTTATAAGGTTCAATGAAATGAGGTGGCTGAAATATGGTTTGGGTCAAATTAGGTATGATCAGGTATCATGGTGCCCTGGTTAGAACATCATGACTCGATGTGCATGGATTCGTGGTGCCCTGGTTAGCATAATAAGTTTCTGAGGTTCATGTGCGTGCATGTTTATTTTTGTTATTTTTTTCCTTTTGCATACGTGTATATGAAAACATATATTATGAGCACTTTTTGAGGCCCTATAAAGGTGTATTTCTCACACCCTGCATGAACACTTTGGTATACGTGCAGACCTTATGTCTGTTTTCAAGTTGATCACAAGTTGTGCACTGTATCGGGATGGAGCAACTCGACACAATATTGGAGGTGGGATTGAGGAGAGGCTTGGGGATGCCAATGAAGTCTCATGTGTATTTTATTTTTTATTTAATTTGTATATGGGGTTGTTTTAGTGGGCTATCAAGGAGATATATGCCTGTATGATTGCATTAAATTTTGTTATCGCATGATTCTTGTTTATTTCTTCTATATACTCTGATGGTTATTGTGGATGTTGTTTTATTATATTATTGTTATTATTAGCTATGATGTTGATGAAATAGTCACCCCAATGTATGATTTAGACCCTTTCCACTAGTCGGCAACCTTTAGCGTATAGGGAGACACGCCTATGGCCTTGTGATACTTTGGTCGCGGCACTAGTGAGCGATTTTGGATCGAGGCATCGCATAAAAGTTGTTGACGTGATTGTTGATATTGACTATTAAAAGACCCAAATACATGATGTAAATATCAGCCGTTATAATTAGAGGATAAGTTATAAACCCTTAATGAAATACTAAGACTTTATAAGTTGTGTATTCTAATAACAAAAACACATTGCAACATTTCACCTTTATGAACTTAGAAGTGACATCGCTTCTTATGAGAATTGTTGGGTTTACTTTTTAGAGAGTTCATGAAAAGGATACAATAATATGCCCATAAAAGTGTTAAAAAAATGAGATTTTGAATGGATAAATCATTATATGTATGATATCTCTAGTTTATCATTAGGATTAACATGTTTAATGTTTTGATGACCTGTAAATCTGATATTTTTAGATATTGATACTTAGTAAATGCTTAAATTGAAAGATACATTTATTATTTGTGACGATAAGAATAATGACATGAAAAGTTAATATTTAATGAATAAAAGTAGTATATTTTTATAACTTTTTATTTTATTCATTAAATATCAAGTATAAATTGAGTCCCACATACCCATTAGAAATGTATTGATGTGGTGGATATAAAAAAGAGATGGATTGATGAGGTGGATTTAACACAGTGGAGTCCCACATATAAAGTTAGATTGAAATTCACAAGGATTATCCTTTGTAAATAAGTTCCTTGAGAATTGTAATTTTCATAAAGTATATATTTAGTAAATGTTATACATATAAAACAAAACAAAGAAAAAATTTAAAAATTAAAACTTTTAAATAAATTTTAAAAAAACTAGATAGTTAGATTTTTTTTTTGAAAATCAAAATTTGTCAAATTTTAACATGTTTTCTGAACTGATATTTGGAGCATTGTTTCAATGAGATAATGGGTCGTTTCAATGAATCATTATGATTCAATTAATCTATGATCTTTTAAATATGGGTTTTACCAGACCAATTTGGAGTACTTTGAAATCCTTCCCATCTATTCCCTATTATTACTCCTAAAGACTTATCCAATATACTTTGGGAAAGATATTCAATATTTCTATTTGATGATCTCAATTATTTTGAAGTATCATTAATGGACATCTTTGTTGATACCACACAAAAAACTAGTGAGACATATTAAATCCTTTTAGATGGTTAATTCATTCACCCCTCAAATTATTTGATCAACTCATCCTCAATAATTCCATTTCTAACCTTCAACATGATGTGTTTCTATATATATATGTGTTATATTTCCACATATATAATTTTTATATTCGATATTTTTATCCTTTGTATCCTATATTTTTATTTTTTGTGTGGTGTGTTTGTTTTATTTGTTGTGTATCTTTTGTGTTGCAGTGTTTGCTGTGGTTCCAATATATTACAAGTATTTGGGGAGACTCGAATCTGAAACCTCTTGTGAGACCCCTTAAAAGGTGTAACCACTAGCTACGCCCTGATGAAAACTTTGGTTCCAATATATATTCAAGGTAAAAGTGACGTATCAATGGTATGATAATTGTAGATGGTGAATTACCCTTACCTCAAGGTGAGATGAAGACATTCTTTTATATATGTATAGAAAGGATTACAAGGTGGAATAATCTGATGTGAGACTCATAAATACCCTTTACTTGTAAATACAACTAATCAGGTTCAACACCCCCCCCCCCCTCAAGCTAGTACATGGTAGCTTGGACCAAGAGTCCCACAAAAAAGAAAGAAGACACCAAAAAAGACCATACACACTCCCCCTCAAGTTGGGTTGTTGATGCTGTGGATGCCCAGCTTGGTACTGAGAGATTCCAGTCGAGCTCTTGAGAGACATTTGGTGAAGATGTCGACAAGTTGATCTACCATTAGTATGTGGATGAAACTGACATGGTGTTGCTTGAGGCAGTGAAAAAGAAAGTGGAAGTCCACCTCGATATGCTTCGTGCATTCATGGAAGACGGGATTGGAAACAATATTCATGACTGATTGATTATCACACCAAA
Source organism: Viscum album (assembly GCA_963277665.1). Taxonomy (NCBI): domain Eukaryota; kingdom Viridiplantae; phylum Streptophyta; class Magnoliopsida; order Santalales; family Viscaceae; genus Viscum; species Viscum album. Next base: position 2,040,157,350 of record OY728142.1, on the reverse strand, counting down.
TATGAGCAGACGTCTGCTGTGGGAAACCAATCTCATAGAGGAAATGATGAAGCCAAATGATCTCAGTAGTGACTATGGCCATCACACGGTATTCAGACTCATCACTAGATCTGGAGATGACAAGTTGTTTCTTATTTCACCATGAGATGAGGTTACCTACTAGAAAAATGACAAACCTAGAAGTAGACTTTCGGGTAGCAAGGTAGCCAACATAGACAACATCACAGAAGGCCTCAATATTTAGATGATCGTGATGTAAATATCGAAGACCACAGGCAGGGTCCTTCTTGATGTATTTGGAAATGTGAAGGACAACATCCCACTGAGATTTTGTCAGATGTTCCATGAATTGGATAGCTTTACTAATAGCGTATGCAATGTCTAGGTGAGTCATGGTGAGATAATTGAGTTTTCACACAAGATGACAGTACCTATCTGGGTGAGAATATGGTTCCGTGTTGTCATAGAGAGACCATTCTCTAGGCTCAAGAAGAGTGTTAACGATAGTTTCCTGAGTCAAACTAGTATCCTACAAGATATCCAAGCCATATTTTTGTTGGAAAATAAATATAATGTCTGGAGAATGGGAGACCTCAATGCCAAGGAAGTATGTTAGAGGATCGAGATCTTTGGTTTGAAAGTGGTGTTGAAGATGCCCCTTCAGTCGGGTGAATCCAGTTGAGTCGGTACCAATGATGATGATATCATCAACATACACAGCCAATAGGATATAGTTGGAGGACGTCATGCGGTAGAAGACAATGTGGTCTTTCAGACTCTGAGATATGCCAAATGTAGTGACGATGGTGTTGAATCGACCAAACCAAGCACGAGGAGACTGCTTGAGGCCATATAGAGAGCGACGAAGCTGACAAACATGAGAGTCGGATCTTGAGGCATGAAAGCCAGGAGATTGTTGCAGATATACATCTTCTTCAATAAATCCATGAAGAAAGGAATTTTTGACATCAAGTTGATGAAGAGTCCAATGATGACAAGCAACAAGAGAGATGAATAATCAAACAGATGTCATCTTTGCAACTGAAGAGAAAGTATCAAAATAGTCGACACCATATGTCTGAGTAAATCCCTTTGCCACAAGTTTGGCTTTAAGGTGATAAAGAGTGTCATCTACATTGAGATGGGCCATATAAATCCATTTGTTTCCAACCACCTGTTTACTTGCTAGAAGGGGGACCAGATCCCAAGTATGATTGTCGTCCTGAGCCTGCAATTCATCCCACATTGCTTGAAGCCACCCAGGGGTGAGATTTGGTGTCGCCAACCATGTGGGGAATATATATCATCTTCAGAGAGGAAAGACCTCTGTATGAGGATTTGTAAAGAGAAGTATTTTGGAAAGAACGAGCACCTTTTCGCAGTGTAATGGGCATGTCATCTGTTGTTGGAGCAGGAGCATCAGATGAAGTTGGGACGATGACATCCTCGTCCTGGATGGGAACACATTCGATGGGCGACGTGAGTAGACATTGCCAAATCGGTGATCAGCATAGTGGGACACCAGAGGTGGGTGAATGATGAGAGGAGGATGATCATCAATAGTGGTGTCTGGATGTGGAGAGGGAAGAGAGAAAGGAGAAATCTCAACAAAATATACATCAGTAGAGATGATATATCGTCGTAAGTCTAGAGAGAAGCATCGATATCCACACTGAGTGCGATAATATCCGAGGAATATGCAACAGAGGGATTTGGGAGAAAGTTTGGAGAGGTTGGGATGAGTGTCATGGACATAACACAGACACCAAAACACACAAAGTTAAAGTGGGTGAGGAGGGAGAAGGAGAACAGAGCCCGAAAAGAAGTCTCCCCCTGAAGGATATAATAAGGAATGTGATTTAAGAGGTATATAGCAGTAAGTATGGTATCCCCCTAAAAAAGAAGAGGCACCTGCATGTGGAATAGAATGGCACGAGCAGTCTCCAGAATATGACAATGTTTATGCTCAACCACTTCATTCTGCTGAGGTGTATCGGGGCAGGATGTATGATGAATGATGCCTTTAGTCTTGAGAAACTGCTGAAAGAAAGTGGATAAATATCCTCGTCCATTATCCGAGCGAAGACATTTAACGGGGGTGGGGAACTGAGTATGAATTTCATGATAAAAGGTTTGAAAAGTAGTAAACATCTCATACTGATCACGAAAAAGGTAAAACCATGTCATACGCGATAAATCATCAATTAAGGATACATAATATCGGTACCCTAGGTGAATCGAGATGGCACAAGGACCCCATACACCTGAATGAACAAATCAAAGGGTTTGGAGGCCCGTGTTACCAATCAAGCAATGTATGTTGTGCGATGATGTTTTGCAAATTTACATGACTCGCAATGAAAAGAAATATACAGACTAATATTAGGAAAAAGCTAATGAAGGGTGAAGGCAGGTGGATGTCCCAACCGAGAATGAAGGTCCAATGCATGATTAGAGAGTGTTGTGCAATCTACTGATGTCGGGCCATCAAACATGTATGCCCTATCCTGAAGTTGACCTCTACCAAGTTCCCGATTCGTCGTCCTCTCCTAAAACACAACACCAGAAGATGTAAAAAACAATATAAGTCCTTTGTAAGCTTACTGATAGAGAGAAGATTAAACGGACTTCGAAGCACATGTGCTACAGATGGCAGACGAATATATGAATTCAAGGAGCATGTAGCCAAATCCCGCAATCAGGATAATGGATCCATTAGTAATAGTGATGGCTGAGGGGTCAATATACGGACGACAAGTAGACAACATACTTGCATCACCTGTGAGATGATCAGATGCACATGAGTCAAGCATCCAAGCAGGTGGGCATTGTGTGACATAAGCAGTTGATCCACCAGTGTGGGCAATAAATACCAAAGAAGAATCAGGTAGAGAGGCAGTTTGATGAGTGTGAATCAACTGGAGTTCATGCATGGAGAGGTCCAGAGTGGGAGTAAGATCAGAAGCTGATGGGGAAGCATCATAAACCGCAGTCTAACCTTGCCGATGTGACTGAGATAAGCGACCATGAAGAACCCAACATCAGTCGATGAGGTGGCCTAGCTTTCCATAGTGCTGATATAGAGGACGAGTATGACTCTCTATACACCCACGTCCATGAGCACCCGAAGAGCGTCCACTTCCACGACCCAGAAGGGCAGTAGGATCGATGTTGTGAGTGGGTGGGGGAAGAGCCTGATTAGCCTTTCTAAGGTGATGATAAACCGATAGAATCTCAAGTGAGGAGGGGTTGATGAGCATCTTTGTGGCCGTTGTCGCATATTCAAGATCAAGACCATAGAGAATGCTGAAGAGACATAATTGGCCCCATTGGGCCAAGGCTGTCTCAGGTGTTTGAGGAATGTGGCACAACTCAAGTAATTCATCTCTGAGGGATTTCCACTTGACGAAGTACGTCGGAAAAAGATGATTTTGTTGGCGGATAACAAACAGGCGATGAAGAACGTCTGACACCCGAGCCAAATTGTTTATTTCAGAATACATAAGGTTTAAAGAGTCTCATAGTTCCTTAACCGTATTTGATGTCTAAGTGACACCCTTGATCGAGCGGTCCATAAAATTGACAAGTAAAGCAAAGATTTTGTTGTCAGCAAGTTTCCATGACCTATATTTTGAATCTGACAGTGATGGCGGATGAGCCTCGAGGTGTGAGTCGAGGTCCATGTTAGTGAGAAACATCACTACCTTCTTCTACCAGACAGAAAAATTTGTCGAGTCAAGTCGCTCATCAACAAGGCGAGTGGAGGCGGTGATCAGTTGAGGAAGGACAGAAGAGTCGGTCATTAGATAGTCTGGAATCCGCACAGGTGGGGTTGGTCAATAGTGCGTCGGGAAGTTCGCTAAGGTTGGGCCGATCGATGGTGCACCGGGAAGGGGTGGTACCAACGACGAGGGGCGCAGACCAACCGCTAGAGGCGCTGTTTGCGCTCAGGGAAGGGGGATCCCGCTTGGAGTTGTTGCGCGCAGGGTGGGAGGTTTGCTTGGAGATGGGGCGTCTGGAGGGGGTGTGCGGTCTGATTAGGGTGCAATCGCAGGAGGCGAGGCCGGGAGATCGCGAGGGAGACAGGGCGGGGAGACCGCGTCATAGGAGGCAGGGCCGGGAGTCACCGAGGGAGGCGGGTCGAGAGACGCCGAGGGAGGCGGGGCCGAGAAAACGCAAGGAGGGGGGCCGAGACGTCGCACAGGGAGGCGGGATCTAGAGGTGCCAAGAGAGGCGGGCCGAGAGACGCTGAGGGAGGCGGGGTCGGGAGGGCGTGCGGGGAGACGCCGAGGGGGAGGCGGGTTGGGAAGCACCGAGGAGGGTGGGGCGAGAGACGCCGATGGGGAGGTGGGCCCGGAGTCACCGAGGGGGGGGGGGTGGGTTGGGAAGTTCCTTTGGGAGGAATGAGGGCCGCAAATGATAGGAAAAATTATGGAGATTTTTCCCTTACCTCAAAGTGATGTGAATACATTATTTTATAGATGGATAAAAAGGATTACAAGGTAGAATAATCGGATATGAGACTTGGAAATACCCTTTAACCGAAATACAATTAATCGAATTCAACAATAATAATAATAAAAATGGCAAAAAATAAATTCTTTTTTCCGATGCGGCGAACCCGCGGCCGGTGGCTAGTTCGTCGACGTCGCCCTGTCTCAGATCCCCGCTTCCGCTCCCTTCCAAAGTTATCACCCTCGCACCAGAATTCTAGGGTTTTTTCTTCTGCAATCGACCTTGTTCTGTTTCAGTTATTCCAATGCGCTTGATTCGGCGTACTTGGGGTTACACCCCGACCTTCATGTGATCAGCGAGGATTATTTTGCCCCCCACACATCTTCAAATTTAGCTGAACGGCGTCTATTTTGTTGTCCAAAGATGCTGGCGATCTAGTTCGGGGCTTTCGAAGTTGAAGCCCTCGAAGTTATCGACAATGCAGAAATCGTCGAGCTCGTCGGCTCAGTCAGAGGCGATACTAGAGTGGCTACATAAGGAAATGGGGTACAGACCACTGGCCCCGTATTCTGCCAACAAACCGTTGTCGGCGCCGTCGATTGATTCAATCCGCAAGATTTGTCGGGGTAACATGATCCCCGTGTGGAACTTCTTGTTGAATCGGGTCAAGTCGGAGAAGACCGTGAATAATATTCGGAGAAATATGCTTGTTCATGGAAGCGGAGGTGGGAGTAGTAGCGGTGTAGGTGATGTTGGGAAAGAGGAGGGGAGGAGTAAGGGAAGGAGGATGTTAAAAGAGAGGGCAAAAGTAGGAGCTGGTGAGGACACTGAAAATTCTTCAGAAAACAGAGAGGCCGCATTGGAGGAGAAGGATTTGGCTGAGAAGGAAGTGGAGCGGTTGAGGCATATCGTGAGGAGACAGAGAAAAGAGCTGAGAGCAAAGATGCTCGAGGTTTCAAGGGAAGAGACTGAACGCAAGAGGATGCTTGATGAGAGGTCGAATTACAGGTGCGTTTCTTGTAATTTATTTACCTCCAAATGAAACCTCTTTACTTTGCTTTCGTTAAACAATAACGATTTTGTTGGAGTGCTTCCTTCCACTTTGTGCTCATCCCTCACTCGAAAGTTTGTGCTGTTCGGCCTTAAAATTTTGAGATATTATTTATAGGAACCCTTAGAAATTCAATTTGGATGGCAAACAAATAGTCACATCCCAAAACAAGTCAGGGGACTTATATTTTGAATCAATAACTCGTGTATCACAGCATCCTTGTGCTTTCTTTCAGCCAAGCTGAAATAAATTCATTTTCTTTTTGTTCATATGAAGGGTTTATACACCGCCTTTTTATCTGTGTTTGTGGCGCGACGAGTTGCATGTGCTGTATTATGCATTGGCATGTTCTCATTGTAGCGCAGGCACAAACAAGTAATGCTTGAAGCTTATGATAAACAGTGTGATGAAGTGGCAAGGATTTTTGCAGAATATCACAAACGTCTTCATTGCTATGTTAATGAAGCAAGGGATGCTCAAAGATTCAGTGTTGACTCTTCTGTTGAAGTGGTAAACAGTTTTCATGTGAGGAATAAGAAGGAGGCTGTTTTCTCAACTTTCAAAGGCAGTAAATCTTCTGATGATGTCATTCTCATTGAAACCACAAGGGAAAGAAATATTCGAAAGGCATGTGAAACTCTTGCGGTGCATATGCTTGGAAAAATCAGCAGCTCATTTCCAGCTTATGAAGGGATTGGGATTCATCCAAATCTTCAGTCTGAGCTGGAAAAGTTAGGCTTTGATTTTGATGGGGAGATGCCTGGTGATGTTAGATCTGTGATTCTAGGTTGCCTGAAGAGTCCTCCTCAGCTGCTTCAAGCTATCACAGCATATACTCTGCGGATGAAGGCTCTTATTACCAGGGAAACAGAGAAAGTTGATGTCAGAGCTGACGCAGAAGCTTTAAGGTACGGCTGTTTCTATAATTTTAGTTCCGTTTTTAATAATTTTATAGATGATAATTAAAGGCAAGTGAGAAAGTTAGTGGACTGTCAATTTTCATCTTGTTAATCAGGTACAAGTACGAAAACAATCGAGTGATGGATGTTTCTTCTCCCGATGTGAGCTCACAATCACAATACCACGTTCATGGTAATGGAAAGATAGGTATTGATGTGCCATCCAGAGGAGCCCAAAACCAGCTTCTTGAGAGACAGGTATTCATTTTTCTCCGATGACAGTTTTTATAGAAATTAGTCCATTATTATGCCAGTCTTAGCAACGTTTCTCTCATGTTGTCTCATTATCACTACCACTCCCCTTGTTTTATATCCTTGCTTGTGATTGGTAATAGTGCATCTCTGTCTCTTTACACCAAGCTGTAGCCACGTGTGAACATTTTGAAATATCACATTTCTTGATCTAATGTTTTTTTAATATATTTATATTTAATCCGTTGACTTTGTAATTTATTTCCTCTCAGAAAGCACATGTTCAACAGTTCCTGGCAACTGAGGATGCGCTCAACAAGGCTGCAGAATCCAGGAAGGTTTGTCAGAAGCTTTTAAGACGGCTTCATGGAAATGGGGATGTAATTTCTTCACATTTACTTGGTGCAACATCGCAGAATGTGGGAAGTCTGAAGCAGTTTGAGGTAATCTATTGATTCCGATCTGACTTATGCATGCACGACATGCATTCATGCATGCATCCATAGATATACATATTCATATTGTAGGATGATAAAATGAGAGAGACCCGAAGCCCCAAGGTTCTCTCTAAAGGAGCCCTTGAGGTTCTTTTATAATGAATGATAAACACCACATCGGACCACAACTCCGATGTGAGATGCAGACTCCAACACTCCCCGTCAAGCTAGGTGTACCTAGCTTGGACACATAAAAAAAAGAGACCAAACCAAACCAATGAAAACAAAGCAATCAACAAACTGCAAACACTCCCCCTCAAGCTGGACATACCCAGCTTGACGACAAAACAAGACAAAACAGTATAAAAGATAAAACTTCAAGGCTGCTGCTCCCCCTCACGATCGCAGCTCCCCCGCAGGATGATGGATGGATGAAGTTGTTGCGGGCGCAACAGATGAACCACACAGACTGGGCCGGTTAACGGAGCACCAGGAATGCCGCACTAGTGGGGCCAGTCAATGAGACGCTGGGAAAGCCACACTAGCACCGGGAAAGCCGCACTTGCGGGGCCGGCGACGGGAGGCGGGGATTCCGCAGAATTGTTGCGGGATCTGGCAGCGCCAAAGGGCCCAGATCCTAGGCGGTCGAAGTGCTGCTCCACGGTGGAGGAAGCGTGAGCGTGTGCCGACAGACAGAGAGGCGGGTGTCGGGAGTCGTCGGGAGATGCCGGCGACGGGAGGCGGGGATTCCGCAGGAGGTGCCGGCGAGGAGGCAGAGCTGTCGTAGGAGGCCGACGTGGAGGGAGCAACTTTGCAGAGGTGGCGCGCAGGAAGGCGAAATCGTGACGGGATCTGGAGGTGCTGCAGGAGGAGGCGCCTCGGGATCGGGAGGGCCGGGAGAAGGGAGGGCAGCGGGTCGGGAGCTGCAATGGGAGGCCGGCAGGGGGGGAGATCCGCCGGGAGGGAAAGCCATCGCGGGAGGGAGGAATGCCGTCGGGGAATGCGATGTTTGTCAGCGACAAAAATATTTGACCCAACTTCCAGCTAGATTGCTCCAACCACTACCAATTCCAGAGCAAGTGTGGGAGGAGATATCTATGGATTTTATTTCAGGTTTTCCATGATCTCAAGGATTTGATGTGATACTAGTGGTTGTGGATAGACTCTCCAAGTATGCACATTTTGTTCTACTCCACCATCCTTATACCGCCAAGATAGTGGCCACACAGTTTGTGAAGGAAATTGTGCGCTTACATGGATTTCCTAGATCAATCATAAGTGATCGTGATCCTTTATTTGTTAGTAATTTCTGGAAGGAATTGTTTCGTTTGGAGGGTACAACCTTGAAGATGAGTTCTTCTTACCATCCTCAAAGGGATGGGCAAACGGAGGTGGTCAATAGATGTCTTAAAACCTACTTGAGGTGTTTTTCTTCGGAGCGACCTCTCACTTGGGCTCGATGGATACCATGGGCTGAGTATTGTTATAATACTGCCACTCATTCAGTTACTTGTATGACGCCTTTTGAAGTAGTATATGAACGGAAACCACCTACAGTACCCCGATACATTCCCGGCGAGACTCTTGTTGAGTCAGTGGTGCAAGTTTTGGCTGATTGGGATGCTGTTTTGGTCCACCTACGTCAAAATTTATTTTGGGCAAAACAATTAATGGTACAATATTCAAATAATCACAGGCGAGAAGAAAATTTTAATGAAGGAGAACTCGTTTATGTTAAACTGCGTCCTAATGTTCAAACTCCAGCAACTAAAATCTCCGTCCCAAGCTCTCTGCCCGATATTTTGGCTCTTACCCAGTTCTGTCCCGACTTGGCACTGCTGCATATCGCCTCTCATTGCCGGAGGGAACAAGAATACACTCAGTTTTTCATGTATCACAGTTAAAGCGAGCTACTGGAAATCGTCCAGTTCAGAACTCATTACCTGAAGTTGTTGAATAAGGTTTGATTTGTCATATAATTCCTGCTGAAGTATTGGATTATAAGGCTCAACCGGGTACTTCGAAGGGGCTCTGTTTAATAAGATGGCAGGGGCTTCCTTCTGACGAGGCTACTTGGGTGGATGTGGCATACTTCCTCGAACAGTTTCCAGCATTTCACCTTGAGGACAAGGTGAATTTTGAGGGGCGAATTGTTAGCAATGATACGGGGGCTGGACCTACTGCTGAGGATAAAAGGCCTCCTATTTTTCAAACTTATCAAAGGAGAAGAAGACTCAACTAACCGATGATGTGGCAAGGGCAGTTTAGTTAATTCTCTAACTAACTGCTGATGACGTGGCTGGGGAAGTTAGTTAATTCCCTAACTTCCCTGACCACAATATCCTGTATAAATTGGAGGCGCACGGTTTTGAGCGGGCATTATGGAGAATCCGAAGAGAGGCGCACCGGCTGGAACGGGAGCTGGGAAGTGGTGGATGCATACCAGAAGTGGAGAATTGCTTGATTTAGGCTGTGTGTGGAGAATTGTTGATGGTAATGATGTGAGTGTTTGGAATGATCCGTGGCTGATAAATGGTGCCAACCTTAAGTATCCTCGATTGCTGCCCCTGGCTTTGAAAACGCCAAGGTGCGAGACCTGATCAACGATTCGCTTGATGATTGAGATAGGGTGAAAATATCTAGCTATTTTAATGATGTCGATCGCACTCTTATTCTGAGCATTCCTCTCACACCAGGTATGGGGAAGGATCGAATTTGTTGGACTGGGGAAGCATTCGGGAAGTTCTGAGTCCATTCAGGCTACAAAATGCGGGTTCATGAATTGACTCAGGTCGCCCCTGATAATCGTTGGAAGAGACTCTGGTCGATCTCCGCCCCCCCAAAGTGATATTTTTTTGGTGGCAAGTCTGCTCTGGTGTTCTTCCTACCCGTGATCTTTTGGTGTGACGTCACCTAGTTGATGATGACAATTGTCCTCTATGTCTCCAAGAGGTGGAATCTCCTCTGCATGCAATTCTTTTTCTACCATGGGGTGGAAGGGGTGTGGAAGGAATGGGAGCCGGACTTTAAAAAGTTCTTTGATCCATCTATTGGGTTGATTCAAAACTTTATTCAATGGGCGTCTTCGTTAGAACCAAGGGTGATGGGGTGATTTGCGCAATTGCTTGGCTGGTGTGGACTCGAAGGAATGAAATCATTTTTCACAATAAGGTATCCCAAGACTGTATTTGGGTCGAGAGGGCTTTGGAATGGATGAATTGCTGGACGACGAAGGATGCTGTGCCCCCTATGGGCAGTCATCGGCAGACTCCTCCCTGTTGGGTTCCCCCTCCAAAAGGTTTTTTCAAAATCAATATGGATGCAACCGTCTCTTCTCTTCCCAGGGTTGGCATCGGATTCATCGCCCATGACAATGATGGCCAGGTCGTGGAAGCTCATTGTAGGGCTCTTGATGCCGCCTGGAGCCCTGTTGTCGCGGAGGCATCTGCCATCCTCCATGGGATTCTTCTCGCTCGCTCAAAAGGATGAATCAATGTTGTGGTGGAATTTGACTGCTTGGAAGTGATTAACGCTTTATCAAAGGAGGAGGATTCCCAGATGTATGGCCTTCTTCTGAGAATGATATGGTCCTTGACCGATTGCTTTTCTGAATGTAAATTTTCTTTCATTAAGCATGGGGGCAATCGGGAGGCTCATCGTTTAGCTTGTTTCGGGAAATCACGGGGTGACTATTGTTGGGCGGACTCTTTCCCCGAGTGGATCTGTAGATCTGATGTGACTAATCGGTAATTTATATGTTTTGTTTTGGTTCAAAAAAAATAAAATAAAGAAGTCTAGTTACAGTTTTCTTCTTTTTCTTTGCTGCTGCCATTGTTAGGCTAAGAAAACCTAACATAGACTATGAGGCTTTTATGTAAGCTTTGATCATCTAACGAGGCAGTCAACTGCTTGCATTTGTTTGTGCTAAAATTTTCTTTCTTTACTCTTCTGTGTTTTTTTTTTTGACTCCACTTGACTTTCTCCTAGTCTTAGCTGGATGTGATGTTCTTACCCATGACTGTGAATGTGGCCTGCATCATTAGCTGAAATGATGAAAAAGGAAACTGTTTAATGAAGCTCCTAAGATGAAAACTGCAATGAAATGAAGACACCCACCCCATATTATTTGCTTTACCTGGTCTGTGTTTGGTTAAGTTTGATTTTTCAGTGGATTCTCCTCGAGCTTCATTTACGCAAAGGGGCAATTAAATGCTTGTGTTTATCTAATTTATCTCTAATAAGAATACATGTTATGTGACTTGCAAGAATGCAACTGCTTATGTATGCCATTCTTTCCTTGCCTTTGGGCAGTTGGATGTTTGGGCCAAGGAAAGAGAAGCTGCTGGGTTGAGAGCAAGCCTAAATATTCTGATGTCTGAAGTACAGCGCTTAAATAAATTATGTGCAGAGAGGAAAGATGCTGAAGATTCTTTGAAAAAGAAATGGAAAAAGATTGAGGAGTTTGACGCCCGCAGATCTGAACTTGAATCCATATATACTGCTTTGCTCAAAGCTAACATGGTAAGGTACCTATCCTTCTTCACATCTTTGATATCCATATTGAACATTGACATGTCACTGAATTGTTGGTCTCTCTAATTTCATCCTTCTTTCCATAGGTTAGATTTTAGCCATACAGGCATGCTGGGGATAAATATTGTGGGCGGGGGCCTAGTTTGCCTCATTTGTCAAAGTGTTTTCATGAATAGAATTCCAAGTACTGGTTGATATGTGTAATATTTAGCTTGGGTTAAACTGATCTGTGCCCATCTAGAGGTGTTTTAATCACAATTTTATGGAGAATAATTAATCATGCCTTTTGAATTGAAGAACATGATACTTTAGGGGCAATGCTCTTTGTTATAGCCCAATCGTTGCAGAGCCCTGTGTGAAGATCCTATTTTTAAATGGTTTGATTTTGACATAGCACAATCAATGCATGTCTCTTATGAAGAGCAATCCTCTAGTTTCTAAGCTGATGTTCATAAATCTTTACATACATTAAAGTCGTAGATATTTTTTAAAAAAGAAAACCCTAAAAAAGTACGCAAAAGCCATAGATTTTTCCAAACTACCTCTGAATTGAAAATCATTTAAAATTTATGGCCACGTGTTTAAGTCTGCAGAATGCCTACTAAATTAATCACTACATACTTATACCTCATAGAACATGGACATGAAAAATTATTAATTAAATTGTTAATTTATTATTATTATTATTAAAACATACGCAGTAAACTGGACATTTCTGGACTTGATTCCGAGAACCATATCCGTTGTCATTTTATGAGGCTAAGCAGGGAGTGAACCTTATGTCTTCCAGAGCTCACCGACGTTCACAATAAAGCAGTCACTTTCATTATCATGAAACGATATGGCCTACATTATTTGCTTCATCTAAATGAATTTTAAAGTTCATCTAGTTGCAAAAAAATGGAACAAAAACCAGTGATAATATTAAATGACCCCTTGATTTGGTTTGGTTGGAGTCTGAGATGATGAAGCAGCATCTTCAAATGTTGCCTTGTGGTGATTTCACAGAGAGGCAATGGATAGGGTGCGGAATGATGTTAAAGTCCTGATTGATAGGGTGCGGAATGAGAGAGAGAGAGGAGAGAGAGAGAGTTCAGACTCCCCTCCACTGAGTCGCATTTTCTCCTCCCTGCTTTTCTCTCACCTCCTTCCAATGTTGAAACCGATTTCAATTTACTTGTACTCCAGCCCCTCCCTGGGCTACTAGATGCATTCTTCCTATTTCGTGGCTCCAGCTGTTCAATTACTCCTTGGGCCATCGGCTCCCTTCCACCCTTTCCGCTAGAGTCAGCAGTCGAGCCTTGTGTTGGGGATCATGCGTCAACACTGTGCTCCTGATTTTTGATTTCAATCCACCAATGAACAAGCTCACAAGCTCACAAGCTCACAAGCTCACAAGCTCACAAGCTCACAAGCTCACAAGCTCACGTACCATTTCTCAGGGATATCTGATATCTGCAAGGCCACCTGTTCGAATTCATCTATATATTCGTCCACCATTCTGGATTGCCGCAGTCCTTTCAGACATATCACAAGATCTTCATTTGCTACACTTCCGCATCGCCCAAGCATTTCATCCTTGAGCTGCGTCCAAGTGAGCTCTGTCTTGGTAGACTTAAGTGAGAGAATCCAGTACTGTGTCAGTCCTTCCTTCCATGCTTAATTGTGCCAACGGTACCTTAGAGTCTTCCTATATTCAGTGGATTGTGAAGTAAGTCTCAACACGTGCGATCCAAGTCACCAGATCCTCCCCTGTGAAGATTGGCATTTTGACTTGCCTGGAGACTGCACGCAAGTCCAACTGCTCCTCCGGTCGAATTTCCCGCCCTTTAACTTCGGCCACACCCCGTCGAACTCCTCCGTTTCCATCCGATCGTTGACTGCTTTTGATAGGAAGGTGGGCTGGAGGCAGGTGGGTTGGAGGCGCAGGCCAGTTAGGCCATCGGGCTTGGATTGTGGGTGCACGGGTGTTGGAGGTCTTTGGCCTAGGTGTTCATGTATGAGAGTCCAGCAACAAGTCCCGCTGCTTGTGTCAGGTTGTTGCATAGGGGTCTAGGGGTGTTGCTGTGCATGTGGGGGCAGTATTGTAAAAACAATAAGAGGTTGTTAGTGGGGTTGTTAGTGGTTGCCAGCTGTTAGGCTGTTAAGTGGCACCAGCTGTAATTACCGGCTGGAGAGGACTCTCTAGAAGATTCCAGCTGTTAAAGGAATCCTCCATATAAGCTGGCTGAGGAGAGGGCTGGGTACGGATATTTTTGAAGTAGAAATCTGCTGTGCAGATTGGAGGCTGCGGCCTACGGCTCTCGTTGCAGCGTCTACGGGAGATTCTCCTTCCCATTTTCTTTTACATTTTCCTTCTTCCTTCTTTTTTCTTCTTATATTCCTTTTCCCTACTGTAATTTTCTGCTGCTGTTAATAGTAGTTCTTAATGTTTTTCTCTCTCACATCAATTGATTCCAATCAGCTTTCTCCTTCCTCCACTACAGCCGATTTCCCCTTGCTTTACCGTGCCAAATTCTCCACTTGTGCCTGGTACAACTTCATCACCATTGACTTCAACTCATTCAACTCTATCGACATTGCCTTCACCTCCTGCATCGAATTCTCCTGTTGCCGTTGACTTTTTACCAGCTCCCTCATAGACGTTTCCAGGTTCGCTACACGATTTTTCATGCGTGCGGACAACCAGCTCTAGCATCTTCAAAAGATCCACGTTCAACAATACTGGGAGGCGAAACAAAATTCTGCCACTGTGAGTCTGTTGCTGTTGCTGCGTCTCAACTTCCAGCCGAGAGTCTCTCAATGAAAGCACTACTTGATAGGGTGCGGAACAAGAGAGAGAAGATACAGTAAACTTCTATTAATTCCAGCAGGAACAAGGTACAGGAATTTACAGAACTCAACAGCAAAAGATAGATGAAGAAGAGAATGAAGAAGAAGACTCCTCCGAGACGCCGCTCCGAGGCCAAGGCCTCAGCCCTCCGTTCAGCACAAGCTTAAAACAACTCCAAATTTAATCCCCGGTCTTGTGTCCCTACCCAGTCAGCATTTAAAGGAGCTGAAACCTTCTAGAGAAACCCCGTCTTCGCAGCTGTCAATAACAGCTGGCTCCTCTTATTGGCCCTAACAGCTGGAAAAAACAACCCTGCTAACAACTTTGAATGGTATTTACAAAGCCGCCCCTGGCAGTTTAGAGACCCCACCCACTAATTATTCTACCCGTATATGATGGTGATGGTGACTACTGTTAATGGCTATTGATTTTGTTGATGGGGTAATAGTTGGGCGATGTTGATGGCCCTTCTATAGAGAATGGTGGGCGGATGCGATGGTTTGGAGATGGAAGCAAGGGCACATTGTGCAGATGTAGTGTGACATTGATGATCTGGCTATGGATAATGGGTGTTTTTAGCTTCCAGAAGGTGACCAGAGATGATAGGGTGATTATGGTTTCTGTAGGTTATGCCAATTGAGTACATCTACTCTGTTAAAGATTTCATGTCTGGCCACGTGTTTTTTAAATATTGAAAAGAAATGGTTGTAGCCCGTAGTTAATATGACTTAACATATTCCTATGATTCTTTTATTGTATTGTCTTTTTCCATTGATCTTTGTAGAAGAAATGGAACCATAATTCACGTCTCTAAGTAAGACCGAGTCTTTCTATTTATAGATCAAGATATGAGATACATGATTCTAGATGGGCGGGGATAGAAAATTTTAAGCACATGGGATAGGGGAATAGCATGTACCTAGTCAAATTCAATGAACCTGGACATATCCATGTTCCAGATGCATAAAACACTCCCCCTGAAGCTGAGATGTGTATATTCAGTATGCATAACTTGTCACACAACAGTTTTACCTGTGATCTTGGAACCTCTTCAGTAAACATATCGACAAGCTGTTCTGCTGTTTGAACATAGCCAAAAGGTGAGGTATTTCTTCTCGTAATTCTCCCTAACAAGACCACCTTAATGTGTTTTGTCCACTCATAAAAAGTCCACCTTAATGTCTTTTGTCTGCTCATAAAAGAACCGGAGTGATTTTAATTGCAGCCTAATTGTCGCTCAAGGCATGAGCAAACTTCCCAACTGGGTAACCGGTCTTATGCAGAAGTTGTTGTGCTCATAAAATATCTGCAGTCATATGAATCATGCCTCAATACTCTGACTCAATGCTCGAGTGGGAAACAATAATCCGTTTTTTGCTTCACCAGGGGATCGAATTACCTCCAACAAAAACAATATACCCAGAAGTAGATCTCCTAGGGATAAACTCCCTCTTGGAGTATTTGATGATGTGAAGTGTTGCATCCTAGTGGAACCTTGTCGGATGCTTTGTAAACCGACTCACTTTACTACAGTGCATGCAATATCAAATCGAGTCATAATCAAATTATTTAGCTTCCTGGGGCTGGGGGGTGGGGGGGTGGGGGGGTGGGGGGTGGGGGTGGTGGGAGATGTTTTACTCCCAGCAATAAGAGTTCTCTTGCCTGGCTTGAGAGGGGTATCATTGGTATCACCTTTGAACATCCCTGTCTCTTGAACCAAGCTTTGATGCCACTTGTTTGGAGAGAGGACGGGAAAAAACCCGACAGGTGCAAATCATGAAGTCACCGGATGTTCAACCACCGGAAGCAGGATCTTGCATTCATCGGAAGTTCAACCTCCAGATTTCACGCGCAGCGGACACGCCAAACCTCCCAGACTGAGAGCTTTGGAACTTAGGAAGTCTGAATGCACCCTAAATCACCACTTACAAAATTTTTCTGACGAATATACACAAGCATACAAACAAGAAAAATAAATGTGGCAAAGTAAAGAACTCTTTGATTTACGTGGTTTGGATTTTCATCCTACATCCACAAACACTGCAAAGTATATTTCTCTGGAAGTACAAAGATTACAATTTGGTGACTTGTCTACCAAGCAGATCACTTTTAGCAAGTAACTGCATTTAACTTCAGCAGGTGGTCCCACCCCATATATATAGTGGGGTTTAGCCGGTCACCTGGTTGCACCGACCTCCTACATTTGCGGGCCTCCATCCTTTTGTAACAGTAACCGCCGATCTCCTATAGCAATCCTCATCAAGACTGACTACAACGGGTGGACCGAGTGCATCATGATCCTCCGGACAACTGACCATGCCAAGTGATCCAACTTCCGCTGAACTGACAATTCCATCGGAACTTCCTCCCGATCGATCTGCCGCTGGTTGAAGTCTCGCTGCCTCCGCCTCCTTCTGGTGAACTGAATTCTGTCCTTCCGGTGAACAGAATCCGGAGTTTTGAAGAGGCTTCGCAATCCCAACAGGAAGAACTTAAGATGAGTAATTCCTGTAGAATTACTCCCTGTGATCAGGACGTCATCCACATGAACGTCTAACAGAATACTCCTGATGGCTGACTGCTGATAAAACACTGATGGATCCTTCCGGCTCTGAGAATTTTCTTATCACCTTAGCATATAATCAGCCAAACCAGGCCCTTGAGAACTGCTTAAGCCCATATACAGATTGCTGAATGCGAAAAAAATTTAAATTGCTTCCCCTGAGCAACGAACCCAGCAGGTTGCTTTATATAAACCTTTTCATCCATATAACCATGCAGATAAACCATGATTGCTCTATATACACATCGCTGAAGGTGACAAACCCTGGACGACTTCCTCTGTGCGACAAATCTGGGAGGTTGCTGCATATGAACATCTTCATTCATATATCCACACAGAAAAACATTTTTGACTCCTAACTGATGTAAAGGCCACTAATTAGAGGCGACTAAAAATATAAAGATTTGCACGAAGGTTGTTTTGATGACCGGAGAAAAAGTGTTGAAGTAATCAATACATATGTTTGGGCTTACCCCTTGGAAGCAAGAGGAACCATTAGCTGGGAACTATCTACATTTAAACGAATAGTATAAATTCACTTACAACAATCACTTGCTTACCTGAAGGAAGAACGACAAGATTCCAGGTATGGTTATTGTTGAGGGAATGCAGCATGGCTTACATGGCTAATAGCTAATCTGGGCGAGCTTTGGTTTCAGCAAGAGTACGAGGGATGGAAGTGGCAGCTACAGGACGGACAAAAATAGCAGTCTATATAGATATATCTTGAGAGTGAGAAAATACTGAAGTTTTCCAGCAGGTATAAGTGTCTTTCTGCAATGCAATATGGTGATCGTCAATGACAGGCATCCAAGCACCCAACAGATCGGCGGTGGTGGCATCAACAGACACTGAGGTGGTGGAGCATGCATGCAGCGGGTATAGGCTTGACCAAAACGTGACCCACCGGTCACAGGAGGAGCTGGCAGTGATGGATTGATGGGAGAGAGATTGCCAAAGTGTATCTGACCATACTTAGGTGGCTTTGGAGAAGGAACAATGAGTGTGACAGAAAAAGGAAGCTGGACCTCGAGATTGAATGATTGTATTATCTCTTGGAAGAAGAGCAGACTCAGATGGGAAGGTTTTAACAAAGGAAACATCAACGGATGATACTGCATAGCACCCGATGTCCGTGAGTAGCATTGATGGCCTCTATGTGCGTAACCAAGAAAGTGACACCTAAGAGGATATACATCAAACTTGGGGCGATAAGGACAAATGTCATGGACATAGCACAAACATCTGAAAACACGTAGTGGAAGTGAGTGAGGTGGGAACATAGGATGGGGGATATGATAAGGTGTCTTCCCTCAATAACGGATGATGGAATGCAGTTAATGGGACAGGTAGCTGTGAGAATATTATCTCTCCAAAAAAGTACGAGCACCTTTATGTGAAATTAAAGAACCCATAGAACTTCCAAAAATGACGATTCTTGTGCTTGACAACATCATTTTGATGTGCTGTGTCTGGACAAGATGTTCGGTGAAGAATATCACGGGCCTCCAGAAATGTGTGAAATGGGGTGGATAAATATTCCCGATCATTGTGCAAACATTTCAAAGAAATAGAAAATCAAGTCTTAATTTAGTTATAAAAGAAACAAAATACATGGAAGAAATCTCAGATCGATTTTTCAAGAGATAGACCTAGAACATGTGGGAGAGATCATCAATAAACAATATAGGAGTGGTAGCCTGATTTATTATTGTAGAGAGGAAAACTCCTTACCTCAAGGTGAGGCGGAGACATACTTTTATAGATTGAGAATACAGAATACATACAGGAGTATTCCGATGTGGGTCTTGGAAATACACAGAATAATAGAAAATAGGATTTAACACTCCCTCTCAAGCTGGACATGCCCAGCTTGGACAACGAGTCCCACAAAAAAGAAAGATGACATCATACAAGACTAGACATACTTCCCCCTCAAGCTGGGCGACAGATGCTGTGGATGCCTAGCTTGGAACTGAGTGAAGCTAGACGAGCCCCTGGGAGGCCTTTGGTGAAGATGTCGACAAGCTGGTTCGTCGTTGGGATGTGGCTAAAGCTGACGTGATCATGCTCCGGGTGGTGGCGAAGAAAGTGGCAGTCCACCTCAATATGTTTCGTGCGTTCATGGAAGACGGGATTCGAAGCTATCTTGGTGGCCGCTTGATTGTCACACCATATATGAGCAGATATTTGTGGAGGAAAGCCAAGCTCCTGGAGGAGATGGCGAAGCCAAATGATCTCTGTGGTGACGGTGACCATGGCACGGTACTCGGATTCCGCACTGGAGCGGGAGACGACCGTCTGTTTCTTGTTGCGCCAAGAGATGAGGTTGCCTGCCAAGAATACGACAAACCCAGAAGTTGATCTCCAAGTAGCAAGACAACCAGCATAATCTGTATCACAAAAGGCCTCAATATTGAGATGAGCATGCTGGGAGTAGCGAAGACCATAGATAGGATCTCGCTTGATGTATTTGGCGATGCGGAGGTCAACATCTCAATGAGAGGTGGTCGGATGCTCCATAAATTGGCTCACTTTGCCGACAACGCAGGCAATGTTGGGACGAGTCACGGTAAGATAATTGAGTTTGCCCACTAGTCGACGGTACCGCTCTGGGTGTGAATACGGTTCAGAGGAGTCATAAAGAGACCATTCCCCAGGCTCCAGAGGAGTGTCGACAGCAGTGACCTGTGTCAGCCCATCCTGCATAATATCCAATGCATATTTTCGTTGGCATAGGGAAATGGTGTCCGAAGAATAGGATACCTCGATGCCTAGGAAGTATGTGAGAGGACCGAGATCCTTAGTGTGAAAGTGCTGGTGAAGATGCCCCTTCAGGTGGGTGATGCCGTCACTATCGCCGGTGATGATGATATCATCCACATAAACTACTAATAGGATGCAACCAATGGAGGTCGTCCTATAGAACACAGTGTGGTCTTTCATGCTGCGAGAGAGCCCAAAGTCGGTGACGATAGTGCTGAAGCGGCCGAACCAAGCATGAGGAGACTGCTTGAGGCCGTAAAGAGAGCGACGGAGTCGACAGACTTGAGACTTGGCGTCGGAGGCACAAAAACCGGGGGGCTGAGACAGATAAACCTCTTCCTCAAGAAATCCATGGAGGAATGCATTGTTGACATCCAGTTGATGAAGAGGCTAACGATGATGAGCTGCCAGAGAGATGAATAATCGAACGGAGACCATCTTGGCAACTGGAGAGAAGGTATCAAAATAGTCAATACCGTAAGTATGGGCGAAACCTTTGGCCACAAGGCGGGTTTTGAGTCGATGGAGAGTGCCATTGGGATTCAGCCTAACTGTGTAAATCCATTTGCAGCCAACCGCCTGTTTGCCTGCTGGAAGGGGGACAAGATCCCAAGTATGATTTTCTTTCAAGGCCTGCAACTCACCCCGCATTGCGGCTAGCCATCCCGGGTTACAGGGGTCTGTCAGCTCTGGAGACAGTTTTTATTCCTTGCACCGTGGGTGATGCAAAATCTCACCCGGGAGTACTCTGGCAAGAGCGAGTACCTTTCCGGAGGGCAATGGACAAGTCCTTTGGTGCCGGGGTAGGAGCATCAAACGAAGCGGGAACGACGGTGTCATTGGCCGGGACGGGGGATACAGGTGATGGACGACGTGAGTAGACCCTACCAAAATGGGTGTCAACAGCAGGGGGAGACACCAGAGGAGGGTGGATGAGGAGAGGAAGACAATCATCGATGACTGAGTCAGGATGAGGAGAGGGGAGGGAGAACGGAGAGCTCTCAACAAATGAGACGTCACCAGAGATGACACACCTCCGGAGGTCTGGTGAGTAGCAGTGATATCCGCGCTGAGTGTGGGAATAGCCAAGGAAGATGCACCGGAGGGATTTGGGAGAGAGTTTGGAGAGTCCGGGACGTGCGTCTCGAACATAACATAGGCATCCAAACACTCGAAGCGGAAGGGAGTGAGGAGGGAGAGAAGAGAACAGAGCCCAAAAAGGAGTCTCCCCCTGAAGAATAGAAGAATGAAGGCAGTTTATAAGGTAGGTAGCAGTGAGTATCGCATCTCCCCAGAAATGCAGAGGCACCTGTTGGTGGAAAAGGAGGGCACGAGCAGTCTCCAAAATATGGCGGTGTTTCCGCTCGGCCACTCCATTCTGCTGGGGTGTATCGGGACAGGAGGTCTGATGAATGATGCCTTTCGCCTGGAGAAAGTGTCGAAAAGGAGTGCAGAGGTACTCACGCCCATTGTCCGTGCGGAGACATTTAACAGAAGTGGAAAATTGGTTATGAATTTCTTTGTAAAATGTCTGAAATGTGGAAAACACTTCGGAGCGTTTTCGAAGGAGGTATAGCCAAGTAATTCGCGAAAAATCATCAATGAAAGATATCTAGTATTTATACCCCAAATGACTCGAGATGGTACATAGACCCCAAACGTCTGAATGAACCAGATCAAAAGGTTTGAAAGCCCTTGTATCCACTCGAGGAATGTATGAATTGCGATGATGTTTCGCAAAAGTACAAGACTCACAATGAAAAGAAACATGTTGTATGAAATCTGGATAAAGCTGATGAATGGTGGAGGCGGGGGGATGTCCCAACCGGGAATGAAGATTCAAGGCGCGAGCAGAGATAGATGTGCAGGCGACGGGTGCCGGTCCATCAAACATGTAGAACCCGTCCCGAAGCTGGCCTCTACCAAGTTTCTGATTCGCAGTCTGCTCCTGAAAAACAACAACAGAGGAGGTAAATATGGCAACACAGTTAAAATCTTTTGTGAGCTTTTTGATGGAAGGAAGATTAAAGTGACTACGGGGCACATGTGCCACAGAGGGCAAGTGAAGTGATGACGTCAGGGAGCATGCACCGAAGCCCGCAATGGGGATAGTGGAGCAATTGGCGACGGTGATGGATGATGGACTTATATAAGGACAATAGGAGGTCAACATACCAGCATCACCGGTGAGGTGGTCAGAGGCACCTGAGTCGAGCATCCAGGCAGGTGAGTGACGACCGACAAAATCGGAAGAAGCAGCTGAATGGGCTAGAGAAGCCAAAGATGGACCAGGTTCGGCAGGGGTTCGAGGATCATGACTCAGCCGGATGTCCGCCATAGACAGGTCCAGAGATGGTGAGAGTGGCGACTGAGGAGGAAGCCTCCTGGACCGCTATCTGACCTTGCTGCAGGTGCTGAGATGGACGCCCATGAAGTACCCAGCATCGATCAATCAGGTGGCCGAGCTTGCCACAGTGTTGACAGAGGGGACGTGGACGACCCTCCATATGGCCACGGCCACGAGTGCCTGAGCGGCCACCACCACGACCGACGAGAGCTGAGTGGTCGAAGATGGGGGTGGTCGGGGGAAGAGCCCGTTGGGCCTTGCCCAGACGATGATAGACCTGTGGTATATCCAGCGTGGAAGGGCTGACGAGCATCTCAGTAGCTGTCGTGGCATACTCAGGGGCGAGGCCATTGAGAAGATTGAAGATGCAAAGTTGGTCCCTCTGAGTCTGAGCGGCCGCCGGTGTCTGGGGTACAAGCCACAACTCTTGCAACTCATTGCGAAGACCTTTTCATTCCATAAAATAGGCCGTGAAAGGCCGATCTTGCTAGCGAAGGAGCGACAATCACTGAAGAATGTCGGAGACCCGAGCCAAATTGTTGGTCTCAGAATACATGATGTGCAAGGAATCCCAGCGTTCCTTGACGGTATTCGCGGTCTGGGTGACATCCTTCACTGAGCGATCCATGGAGTTGACCAGCAAGGCGAAGATCTTGCTATCAGCAAGCTTCCATGTACGGTAGTTGGGATCAGTCGATGCCGGTGGAGGATCCTCCAGGTGAGAATCCAGGTCCATTCCTGTTAGGGACATCAAAACAGTCTTCCGCCAAATGGAGAAGTTGGTGGCGTCGAGCCGCTCATCGACGAGGCGGGTGGAGGCGGTGATCATCTGGGGCAGAGCCGAAGAGGCTGCCATGGAGGCGGAGGACAACCACCGAAGAGGTCAGAAGTAGCGGGGTGCCACGAGGCGCGACCGATAGATGGCGGGGTCGGTGGGAGCTAGGAAGCTGTAATGTCGGGCAGTGTGTGGAGCCACGAGATGCAGTGGACAGTGGGAGGGGCGCCGGGATTCGGTGCAAGCCGTGCGCAGGAAGAGCCGAGAGGATGCCGGTTCGCCTGAAGGGAGCCGGTTTGCCTGGAGGGAGCCGCAGCTGGAAAAAAAAGAGACCGTTGGGCTCTATGCGCCGGGAGGGGCCGACGGCGTAAAGGGGGGGGGGGAGGCCGGTGTGGACGTCGGGATTACAGGAGGGCACCGGGAGGGATCCGCCGGGAAGGGAGCCGGCGTGGAGGACCGTCGGGCGAAGTCGCCAGGGAGCAGCGCGACGAGGCCGGCCGAGCGCGCTTGGACGAGGGCGCCAGGAGTTGCGTGCTGGGAGGGTGGGGCCGTCGCGCGGGGAAGCGGCGCAGGAGGCGTTGTGATGGAGGGGCGATGCTGGGTTGACGCCGGAGGGAGCCACAAAAGAGAGCCGTCGGGGATGGGAGCCGTCGGGGATGGGAGCCGCCGAGGACAGAGCCGGAGGGAGGAGGGTGGCCACGTAGGGCAAACCCGAGAGGAAAAAAAAAAGTCTAGAGGGAGGGTTCGGGAGTATATTCCTTGTGATACCATGTAGAGAGGAACACTCCTTACCTCAAGGTGAGGTGGAGGCCTACTTTTATAGATTGAGAATACAGAATACATACAGGAGTATTCCGATGTGGGACTCGGAAATACACAGAATAATAGAAAATATGATTTAACAATTATGGACTAGGCTGGGGCCCCACACATCATAATGAACTAAAGAGAAATGACTAGTCACGCATAGACGCCTCTGCAGAGTCTGCCTCTAATGAACACACAATTCATGGAGCACTCTTTATTTTATTTATTAATTTTGATTTTGTATATTTAAGCTAACAAACTGTCGAGTTAAATTTGAATGGTGCTGGGAGATCAATTGCCTTTTTTCTTTGTTCACTTGTAAGCAAAACATTTCTTGAATACAATGCCTTCGATGTTTAATATGTTGTGTGATCTGTCTGTCCAAACAATAACCACAATTTTTTTATTGGCATTTGTCATTGCCATTTAAACTGTATTTTTTGAACCATTAAACAGAAAAAATGGGGAACCTTGTGCACTAGGGTTCTCACAAAACTGTAAGAATTCTTATTTTTCTTTTTAACTAGGATGCAGTCTCATTCTGGAATCAGCAACCATTAGCTGCGAGAGAGTATGCATCAACCACCATAATTCCTGCATGTGCTGTGGTTAAAGACATATCTAACAGTGCAAAAGATCTTATAGATTCTGAAGTCTCTGCCTTCTATCGATGTCCTGACAATGGTCTGTACATGCTTCCATCAACCTCTCAGGTTTGTGAAACTAAGGGGTTACCCTTCATCTTTTCTTTCATTTTTCCACTTTTCCCTACTGAATGCTTTTGTTGTAATTATTTATTATTTTAATTTTTATAATATAATCACTGTTAGAATTCAGTAGGGTTCTTTCCTGGTATGGTATTTCTAGGGGTGAAAACATTTTATTAGAAAAATGCTGATAAATTTTCTGTTGTATTGTGCTATACATGCGTGTTACATGATTCAGGACTTTTACTTTATATCTAGTGATATTGTAATCTTATTTTTTCCCTGCAATTAACATTTTTTCATTTTTAAAAATTAAATTACTGGTTTATATGCGTGGAATGTTAAAAATCACTCTACAAAGGACCTGCAGTTGCACTTATTTGTTTTTTTATTTTTGGATAGGGTCTCCTAGAGTCAATGGGTGTGAGTGGAACTTCTGGACCTGAAGCAGTGGCTGCTGCAGAAAAGAATGCTGCTTTGCTGACTGCAAGAGCTGGTTTGAAAGATCCATCAGCAATTCCATCCATATGCCGGATTTCTGCTGCTCTTCAGTATCCTTCTGGTGAGCTTGCATTCATCTATGTTTTCTTTTTCATATGGTCTTCTTAAACTTCAAAGATTTTAAGATGCTCAATTAAGCTGGCAAACCATTGTTGTAAGATCTATAACTTGAGATGTTTAGGGGAAATTGTGTCCCTTATCCTTATCAAAGGCCCTGTGCCTTTTACCTTTCTGTAGAAAGCACATGACATTGTTCTCAATGTGTTCTGCAACAGTGATTGTATGTTGGCCTTTCAACTTAATTTTGAATGAATGAATTAGCCTATGTTCGACGACACTTAATGGAAACTGAAAGCGATTTGAAAAAATAAATGGCGATTGTTCTATTTCTGAAAAAACACTTAGCTTCCATTTGACAACACTTGTTGAAATCTGCTTACAGCATTTGTCACCTATCATAAGTGCTTTTGTATGCTTGTTTCCAGATTGCTTAATAAAAAAATGCTTTTTCCCCCTATTTATGTGGTTTTCTTCAGGAATTTAAGTAAAAGCAGTTTTTCAGAAATGAAATAAACGCCACTTCTTTTTTCAAACTGCTCATCATAAGTTATAAGTGGTCTAAGCACTTTTCAGTGAGTGCTGTCAAATGCAGCCTCAAATCCCATAAGAAAATCTCTTAAATAAATGGCAGAAAACACTATTTTCAATAAGCAGTTTGGAAACACTTATCAAAAGTTTTATAAAGAGATTTCAATAAATGTTACCAAGCAGAGCCTTAATCAAACTCCCGGGCCTACAAAATGGCTTACTTTTCAAAGAATTGTTTGTGAAATTTAATTTTTAATAAAAAATTATAACTTTTATAACAAGAAAATACGGGATTGCGATTGTATAGCGATTCAGAAGCTGATGGCAGTAAAATATTAGGTTTGGAAGGTTCAGATGCTGGTCTAGCAGCAGTGCTGGAATCCCTTGAATTCTGTTTGAAAGTCCGAGGCTCTGAAGCTAGTGTGTTGGAGGACCTGGCGAAGGCAATTAATTTGGTCCATGTACGGCGAGATCTTGTTGATAGCGGCCATGCATTGCTGAACCACGCAGTGCGTGTACAACAAGAATATGACAGGTAAAAAGTGAAGAGTGACATGTTTATGCTGTTTATTAGATGTGACACTACCTGTTCTATTAATTTTACAGGGAGACAAGGTATTGTTTGAATTTAGCTGCTGAACAAGAGAAGATCATAATGGAAAAATGGTTACCCCAACTCAAGACGGCAATTTTGAGTGCTCAGAAGGGGTTGGAAGACTGTAAATATGTTAAGGGCTTGGTTAGTGGTTCACCGTTCGCAATAGCACAAATTTTCATCACACATGTTTGTTTTTTCAATGTTTTCCTTTCATTATCGTGTAGCTTGAGGAGTGGTGGGAGCAACCGGCATCGACTGTGGTCGACTGGGTTACGGTGGATGGGCAAAATGTTGTGGCTTGGCATAACCATATGAAGCAGTTGCTTGCATTCTATGATAAAGAGCTTTTGTGAGAACATTCCGGAGCACCGTGCCCGGAATGGTTTCCGTGGGATTGCCTGTGTTTGGATTCAGCTTCTACCACTTCCGGGGCAGGATAAGCTCTACGTGTTTCCAAACCACACCTTGGGTATGGCTTGCTTGCTTGTGGGCGTTGTTTTGTTATTCAAAGTTGAGCAGCGAGCCTTTTTTTTTCATTGGCTTCTGTATAGTATGGACCCCCCTCCCCTTGTACAACACGAGAGCCCCTTTATATGTAGCCATTTTGTTTTTGTTTTTATTTTTTACTGTATTATCTTGGGGGCATCATGTGATTTGATTGTGTAGAAGTTTTGGGTTGGACTCTAGTATGTTTCTTGAATTATTGCGAATCATTAGGAAGTGTTTTGCCGTGTTTGGGGAGATTAATAATGTGTATGCAGAAGTTCCTCTTGGTTGCCGTCTTCTTTCAAACGATCAACTATTAGCATTCACAAGAGATGATTGATATGTAAAATCATCCATTCATGAAAAAAATAGCAGGAGTTGAAGATGTAATGAAATGAGATCCATGCATTGGTGAAAGAGTTCTTGGATCAATTAATGTCATCCTAAAAACCATGCAAGTGGAAAGGAAGAGATTTAACTTTTTATGATTTTGTGTAGAGTTGGATAATGTGTTTGATGGGGAAACATTGGGAGTTGCAGTGACATAATAAGGATTCACAAAAGAATAAGAGGGGAAAAATAGAAGAACTTGGATATAGAGATTTACATGGTTCAGAAATAATCCTTACGTTCACGAAAAGACAAAACTTTATTATGACCCGGAAACAACAATTTACATAGAGTTTTCAAGGTTCTCTATCGCACACAAAACCTTAGTCTGAAATGGGTTACAAAAGGAGGAGGACGATTTACTGTTCCACTAATCACACAAGAAGTCTGCATCGCTATAATACTGTTGACTTCAAAGTCCACACTGCTACAATGCTTTGTCGGTGTTGGTTGGTCAGCTTTGCTATAGTGTTCAAAGTTGCTACAGTGCCCCAAAATTTGGATAGAGACCCTTTGGCTCCCGGAGTAAGGGCGCACTGTCCCCTGCAACTTTCAACGAGCTCACCGCGAAGTTGGACCCGTGGAAGTTGCAGCCTGGTGCGCAGTACAGACCGCAAGTATTCAACCCAAATATTATCCAAACTGGATTGGACTACACCAATCCAACAATGTCATGCATGGTGACTAAAAAAATCTTTAAGATATCGAGGGGACAAACACACAAGGGGGGGACCCCGACTACGATGATCCTGCCCGATCACTGTCATCACTCAAGCGTCGCCTAAAGAAGCGTCACACTCGAATCACCTCACATTGTATCTCGCATGCCACAATGAAGACTACTATCATACTCTACATGGAAAACTACTCAGGATAGGCTACGTGCGGGCCAAAATCCGAGTCCTGAAGGAGATACAAAAGGGGGAAGAAACTGACACGACATGTACCTTGGGTCACACGACATGTACCCTCACCTGGACACCAAGCCATGTCTGCAGATGGTTTGGCTGACCATGTGGAATTACATGGCGTGTACATACTGTACACGGCATGTCTTGCCCATCCGAGGCCTGCCCGTGTCCATCCAGCCCGTGCTCGTGTACTTCGACCCGTGCCTATGTATACTAGCTGTGTCCGAGTACACGGCCGTGCCCATGTAATATGACCATGTCCGTGTGTTTGGCTGTGTTCATGCCCATGTACTCCTGGAGTACACGCCGAGCCGTCAGCATTGGGTGACACGATATGTGATATTTATCTTCACCTGAAGCTCTAACCGCTGTAGCCAAGGGACTACACATTGTGTGTTCTTCTAAACTATATGTCGTGTAGTCAGGTTTTTCATAGGTAGTAAAGCTTGGTCTTCTCACGGTTTCTCGATCCACCGTTTTTGCCACAAATCTCACCGCTTGATCACCCAAAATCAAAGGGCCCATCACTAAATGTCAATATTCATCCTCCGGTGGTTGAAAATTGGAAATCTAATCACCCGTGTGAAGTTGTCATGCCTCCCGTTGCCGCTCCGGATCCCAAATCCACGAAGCCATCACCCGTATCCCGCATCTAACCTTGATCCGTCCGCAAACCGTCGATCCATACGTCTTTTGTGCAATTGTCGAATCTGGGGGTTCAATCATGCTCGAACCCACCTCGGTAATGTCGAATCATGAACCTGTGGACCAACGACAAAGAACACGAAGAACGGTGGAGGAAAAACACAAGAATGAGGTGATGCCATTGTTGGCTGATGCGGTCTCGACCAACGATCTCATAAACGGGAACATGAGTGAAGTGAAAGGTATAACAATAGTAAACTGAGTTCAATAACACAATTTATGACCGGACTCATGCGAAGAACGGGTAATCACAGATCAATAAGACAGATAATAAGAATCCATGCTTATCAATTAATCCAAGGGTAAAAAACCACAAATAACGAGCCCTATCTTGATTATGGATCGATCATTGGTGAAGAATGCATCTGCTAGCGATGAAGAAAAAGATCCACTGTGTTCGCCGTCCGTATCACAGTCCACCTCGATCTGCATCCTCAGGTTTGCCAACGCCAATGAAGAACGCTCCTCCACCTCCAAAATCCTCCCACTTTTATGCACCTAACCCTAGTGATTTTCTACAACTGGGTATTTATAAGGGCAGATTAGGTTTTGGGGCATTTAATAAAAATAAATAAATAAATAATTTATTTTATTAAATGGACCTGCCAACGGTCACCTCCCACGGAATGCTCGACGTTGACCAACTTTAGGTCGCGTATAGGGTAAACCCACATTTCGGAATCAACCGTAATCTCAGATTTCCCATTAGAGTTCCCAAATAATGGTAAAACTATTTATACTGAAATGATGTGTGCGCGTTGTAACGACCCATGTTTTGAGCTAAGGTGAAATTCCGAAGGAATTTGAATTTTAGTGTTTACTGGACGAGATGTTATTTGAACCGAGATTTGGAACGTAGTTCTGAGAGTTGCAACACTTCATAGTGTTGTTTTGAGACTTGGGTAAAGACCTGAGGGGTCCCTTGGGTGTCTTGTTGAGTTCTGGGAGCGCCATACCCTGAAAATTCCTAGTTTGAAAGGTTTGCACAGAGCGCACAATTTGTCTGAAACTGCGCAGCCCTCAACAGTAAACCGTGTGGCCTGGTTTGAGGAGCAGAAGTTCCCCACACGGGTTGTATAGAGTTTACCCAAATCGTGCACTAAGCTTGCACGGGTAGTTCCACTTAGGCAGTACCTATGCACTATTCATCGCACGGTTGGTGCATGGTTTGGCCAAACCATGCGGCCAAACCGTGCGACCTAGTATTTAGAGTAAAATGGCCGTTTTCCCTTAATGAAACTTATAACCTTTTTCTTCTTTCTTTCCTCCTCTAGCACCCACATGAAGCCTCCTCCCTGCACAAATGGAGCTTCCAAGCTCCTCCTTCTAGGGATGAAGATAACTCCTCCGTCCGTTGTTTGAATTGAACGTCGTCGGTCTCTATG
Source organism: Viscum album (assembly GCA_963277665.1). Lineage (NCBI taxonomy): Eukaryota > Viridiplantae > Streptophyta > Magnoliopsida > Santalales > Viscaceae > Viscum > Viscum album. The sequence goes on along the minus strand of OY728142.1, from coordinate 2,040,127,361 downwards.
GATCTGCATCGACAAGCTCTCAATTCCTTTTGAATATTTATTCATTTAAAACCATTTATCCGTTGAGCATTAGTCTCACAATCCTTCCCATCATACAAAGATATAATCTCATGTGCTATCAAGACAAAAAAGGAATCCTCTAAGTCTTATGACTTTAAAGTGAAACAAGAGAAGAAGAGATCTACCAAACACTCTGGAAAATGAAATAAGAGGAAGAAAAGAAAAGTTGAATTTCCATCCTGCAGTAATTGTGGGAAGAAACACCCTGGTACATGCCTAAAGGGGATGAGAGTTTGTTACAAGTGTGGAGAAAAAGACCACCAAGCTCGTGATTACAAGGGGACAACACCACAAAACAGGGCAAGGGAAGCGCTGCCCTTTATTAACGCCAAGCAAAAAATGCTGCTAAAGGGGTGGATCTTTATCAGTGCTAGCTAAAACACTGATAAATGTTTACTTTATCAGAGCTAAAATAAGCGCTGATAAAAGTTTTTATTATTAATTTATATAAAATTATTATATTTATATTCAAAAATAATGTTTATTTGTATACATTAAATAAAAAACAAATGTTTATAATTAATATTTTTTTTAATAATTCAAATATATATATATAATGTTTTAATTGAAAAAAGTATTTCTAAGATTATAATTAAATATATATATATATAATTAAATAATTATAAGATTATAATAAATTACATTAAATAATAAATATATTTATTAGATTTATTAGAGATTTATTAGATTTATTAGATCAATTCATTGTATTATTATATTTTTTATATTTAATATATTTATTTTATTTATAAATATATAATAATTTTTAATATATATATTTATATTTAAAATTATTGAATATATATGTGTTTTCCAATAAATTTGGTCAACGAATATATGCGTATATGTTATGTATCATATGCATGAATGTTCATTTGTACATTACATGATGTGGTATATTGATTAATTCATAATGTTACCCATATGAACTATATATGTTCTAAAAAATGTACTTATAAAATTACATTAAATATATTTAAATAATAGATATATTTTATTATATTTTTAATAATATGTATAAATACTTTTCAAATACATTTGTAATTATAATTTTATTAATATAAATATATTAACAATTATATACCAATATTTATAAATATATACTATTTATAGTTATAATTATTAATAAATAAATATATATTTATCCTATATCTCATTTTAAATAAATACATAAGAATATAAATAAATTATTAAAATTATACCTTTATCAGCGCTTTTTTAACGCTGATAAATGCTTATATTTATCAGCCCTAAAAAGGGACTGATAAAATAAATATTTATCAGCGCTATAATTTTAGCGCTGATAAATAGGTGTTTTATCAGCGCTTTTAACTAGCACTAATAAAGGTTCCAACGGTTTTTATAAAAGAACCCTAACAGGCCCCTCCTCCCTCACACTCGTTCAAGCCTTCGCAGAAGCTGAACCCTGCACTGTCGACCTCTCCTCCACTGCGACCCCTCCTCCTCCTCCTCCGCCGCTGCCTTTTCCTCCTTCGCCGCCATCGTCCTCCTCCTCCTCCACCGCTGCTACCTTATCCTCCTCCTTCGCCGCGACCCTGCTTCTCCTCCTCCTCCGCCGTCGCTGCCGCCTCCTCCTCCTCCTCCTCCAGCCGCCAACTCATCCTCCTCTGCCGTGGCCTCCTCCTCCTCCTCTTCCTTGCGCGACCCCCTTGTCCACATGACCTACTCCGGCGTGCCCTCCTCATCCGATGACCATCCCGATAGCCTCCTCTACAGCGCAAAGATTCCCCCCAGCGAGTCTCTTATGTAATGAAATTTTACTCTTCTTCATTAGAAAGACAGTTGGTGTGCAGAGTTAGGTCTAATGGACCCTATAGTGGTATTGGTTCATGTTATTAATTACTAATAGCCTAGGTTGAAACTGTATGAATGAGATTATGATCAATCATGTTGTAAGGGTCATGGTTGGAGGTTTCTGTGAGGGAAGAATTATGGTAATCACATGGAAAGGGTCTTTATATGGATTTTTAATTAGGGTAGAGTGATAATGATGTGAACTTTATTGGTAAAGACCATGCATTTACTAGAGATTTGGCTATCCTGTGTTGCGGGCCTTTGTGGTAGTACTGCATAGTGTGATTGGGGGGATGCCTTGATGGGTACCAGTGATGGAATAACCAGTGGGTAGGTTGTTTTGTGAGATATATCAAGGATTATTTTAAATCTTATATCATGTTGAGTACGTGGTTTGTATTGATTATCCCATAGAAAATATTTATCATGGCTATATGAAATTGTGACATCTCTCTTAGAACCCTTATAAGTACAGTACATGGAAAGGGGTTGATTATGATGTTAGTGGAAATGATAATGTGGATTCCTTATGACCTTAAGGGTAGGGAAATTCACACACCGGGTGGTGTAGGTTGGTAACTAAATATGAATAAAGAGATTTCTTGTTGATATATTGTTACCTATAGGTCTTGGGATCATCATGATATATTTTTTTAACTATATGATATGCTAATGATGGATACGTTTAGTGAGGCTACTTAGGATGGGTCATGTATGAGCTTCTTATGTAATAACCTCTTGCTCGATGCTAGGTATCAATCATTGGCTAGCTAAGATATAGGATGAGGCTTATATTCCATGCTTATTCATTATATCTTAATCGTTATTATATATCTATGATGAGGATGAGGCCTAGAGACCTTGGGATTGCAATGTAGAGATACTCCACCAAGGTGAACATTCTTTCAAAAATTTTAAAGTTTATATTTGGCTATACATCATGGGGTATATGCGGTTTTCCACAAGACATAAATTATTTTAGTGGTTTGGATTGTGTTGAAGGTTATCTATGCTATACCCTCCCTAGGATTTGCTTTATGTATGTTCATTTAGCCAAGGGATCTGTCTTACATTGGTAGTCCTTCTCAGGCAGTAAGTTGGCTCTTTTATGACCTTCTCACGATCCACTTCTAGTATATCTTATTAGCCATGAGGAATACCTTGTATTAGTGATTTAGATTGTGTTAGAGGTTAGATTGGTTATTCCGCTTTAGGTCCTCCTTTATGTATGTGAGTTTATCCATGGGACCCGCCTTATATTAATGGTTTGGATCATGTGGGAGGCTGGCTATGTTATGCCCTCCATACTGTTTTTTGGGGGGTGGATGTTATTCCATGAGGTATATAGTCACATCACAATTCATGATCAAGATTTAATGATTCTTCCTAGAGGATGAGTGTTTCAGTGTATACCTTGTGGTAATTCAACAACGTGACATCATAGGGTGTACTGTGCAATAGATGCTTAGGCTACACGATAATGTACCCTATTCTTGAAATAAAAAGAGGCTTTTTTAGTCTATTTAATGAGGTTCCCCTATTCCATATCAACCACTCAACCCCATCACCCAAACCCCTCTTCCCCATAATTTTCCCCTCTCATAATTCACTCTTTAGGATCCCTAATGGTCGTTTCATAGTGGACAACCCACCCCATCCCTGGAAAGCCCACACCCCCCTCCCCCACACCCCTGCAGCCCCCACCTGGACAACCCACCCCACCCCACCTGGGCAGCCCACCCCCACCCCACCTGGGCATCCCACCCCCCTCCCTGGACAACCCACACCCCCCTTCCCCACACCCCTGCAACCCCCTACCCCCATACATCCCACCCTCTTCCCCTTTGAACATTTTATGTTTTACTATATTTTCCCCCTTTTATCATCCAAAACCCCTCCACGCTACGCCACCCTCCCCCTCCTCTCCTCTTGGGTGGTTCTTCCTCACCTGGTGTATGTTTCATCTTTCATCACTTGTATCGGAGATCCTAAGATAATTTTTACCTCTCTTATCACTTATATATATAAGTGTATGACCTCCCAAATCCTATATTTAAATGGACATAGGTCAATTACAATTGGAAATGTAATGATATGGCTTAGGCTGGTATCATAACCAACAACTGACCTGACTTTCAACTAACCTAAGAGGCATTCATGATCCCTACGACATAACAACGATCCTCTGAGAAACAGATACAATTAATTTGGAATATTTTACCCCTAAATTAGAGTAAATTAAAAATGATCTTTCTCCTGAAAAGAAGACATGTCCCATTCATAAGCTGAACATATAGGAAAATAGTAGATATGCAAAAAATAAATAAATAGGAAGCAAATATCATAGATGGAAAATAAAATCCCACCATTGACTAATAAAATTGTTTAACCAGATATGTCCCATTCCTAAATCTCATTGGACCTATTTTGAATAGGTATAACATATGAGTTCTCATTTTATGTTTTCTTTTCAGTTGGAAATCTCCTCTACCGCGCGCCTCTCCTCTGCCACGAACACACCTCTGCCACACGCTAAACGACACCTTCACGGTGAGTTTTCTCCTCTTACTCATTGGTTTCATCTTTTTCGCATGTTATTACTGTTTGATATTGATGGTTATGTTGTGAAATGTACGGGCTAAACGCCCCACTGAAAATCGTGGTCGTTGGTGGTCCTTGTTTGCGCACTAAATGAATTGCATGTTGGTTGGTTCCTGTTGAACATTTGAATATAAAAATTGGTAATTTATATATACTTGACCAATGAATGAATTCCCCAGGATGATAAAAATTCTATGATAACCCCTGAATTAACAAACGGAATTGAATAAGGGATGCTTTGTAAAATATGAAATTGTGATTGTTTGGTTTGTATGGCGTTGCGATTGTGAGCACGATTGTGTGTTTGTATGGTGTTGCGGTTGTTGTCATGATTGGTATGCCATTTTTTTCCATGTTGTAGTTCTTCCACCATTGAATATCAATCCAAAATTTACCCATTTCAATGGCACCAACACTTTGTTACTAGTGAAATTCCATTGAATCTTAGAAAACCACTTCACTAGAGGACTCTATGAGACACTTTATGGACACCCTAGTAAAATAACCATAACGACACATGTAATGAATCCTTCCACCCACAAGCACTCTATTGAAAATCATACCATCTATTAGTTTAGTACTATAGTTCTTGACTAAAGTCATTATGTTTCTAGAGAAACACTAAAAAACCAGTTTACAACAATGCATATAGATCACATGTGGGATACAAAAAAATTCTAGTGTAAGGGATTATCATAGCTAGTTCCATTGATCAGGTGGTTGGGAATATGGGTGTGATCTACTTTGGTCCTGAGTAATGCATGGAGAGGTAAGGGTATTATTTACCATAGCGCGTTCTATTGATTATAGTTGGATGATGACCCTAGTTGAACATCTTTTTTGTAATTATTTTCTTAAATATTAATATCACTGCATCAAATAGGATAAATATGAATAAATAATGGATGAATGCCAATCATTTGACAAAAGAGTATGAAGATGGCGTGAAAGAGTTTATCAAGTTTGCAAAAGATCATGCATATGACCCTTCTCAAATCCTTTGTTCGTGTTTACACTATTGTTATTCAAGAAAAATTAGTCCAGAGGAGTTGGAAGAACACTAGATCTGTCACAAAATAGATCGAAGTTATACATGTTGGAATAAACATGGGGAAAAAATGAATATAGGTAGTGGATGAGATAACAATACATTTTATGGATCATTTGATATGATTACAAGTGCGAACAATGAAGATGATCGTATGGAGGATGTGATTACAGATGTGAATGATGATGAAGATCGTATTGAGGAAATGATAAGAATAGTTGAAGATGAACTTCGTGATTGCCCAAAATTGTTTGAAAAGTTAAAGAGTTATGCAAAGATGCCATTGTATGCTGGTTGCACTAAATATACCGCATTGTTAGCCATACTGAAGCTGTATAATTTGAAATTAGGCAAACATACACTGCCAAATGAATGCTACGCTCGATGGGTATGATCTATGAAAGAATACACACCTACCCGAATGACTGTATATTGTTTTTCAAGGACCACAAATCAATTAAATAATACCTAAAGTGTGGTGCTTCTTGTTACAAGAAAGATGAATCCAGTCCTATGAAAGTTGTATGATACTTTCCAATCATTATAGGGTTTAGGTGCCTATATAGAAGTGAGGAGACTGCAAGACAATTGACATGGCATGCAGATACAAGAATTAAATATGGGAAACTACGTCACCCGACAGACTCTCCTCAGTGGAAGAGAATTGATCATGAGTATCCTGAATTTGGAAACAAGCCGAGAAACCTTCATCTTGTGTTATCTACAGATGGGGTGAATCCTTTTGGTTTTCAAAGCAGCAGTCATAGTACATGGCCGATTATGTTGGTAAATTATAACTTACCACCGTGGTTATGCATAAAACAAAAATACATCATATTATCTATGCTTATATCAGGACCAAAACAACTGAGTAATGATATTGATGTTTATTTGGCTCCATTGATCGAGGATTTGAAATTATTGTGGGATTTAAGTGCTATGTTGTATGATTCTTACAAAAATGAAGATTTCACTTTGAGAGACATGTTGTACGGGATGATAAATGACTTTCCTGCTTATAGAAATTTGTCAGGATATAGTATTAAAGGAACTCAAGGGTGTCCCGTTTGCGAACAAGGTACATAGTCAATTAGGTTGAAACATTCATCAAAAACCATGTTTCTAGGACATCGCAAATTTCTACCCTGATGACATAAGTACAAATCTTGGATGACATCATTCAATGGAAGTTCATAAGAACGTACAATACTGTCTCCACTAACAGGTGATCAATTGTTTGAGAAATTAAAATTCATGGACACTACTTTTGGTAAACCGTTTTCGAAAAACCTTATGAAAACCAGTTGGAAAAAGAGATCAGTTTTTTTTAAATTACTATACTGTAATTGTCTGTATGTCAGAAATTTTCTTGATGTTATTCATGTTAAAAAAAATTTATGTGATAGTGTCATCAGTACATTTCTAAATGCACCCAGAAAAAAAAGGATGGAATTAAGGCTATATTGGACATGGTTGATGTGGGAATACGAGAAGAGTTGGCACTAGTAAAGGGTGAAAAATGAACATTTCTTCCTCCTGCTACTTACACTCTTTTCAGGCAGGAGAGATATCCATTTTGCAACTTTTTGAATGATGTAAAGGTTTTAGATGGGTATTCATCAAATATCAAGAACATCATGTCAATGAGTGATTTAAATTTAAAGGGTCTGAAATCACATGAATGCCATGTTTTGTTGCAAGATCTAATTTTTATAGCTTTACATTGCATTTTTCCCAAGAATGTCCTCTACACATTAACGAAGCTCTATTTCTTCTTTAAAGCTATATGCAGCAAAGTTATAGACCCGACGAAATTTCCAACTATGGAAAGAGAAATTTCCATCATATTATGTGAATTGGAAATGTTATTCCTGCCGACATTCTTTGATATGATGGTTCATTTGATGGTTTATTTGGTGAGAGGGATTCAACCATGTGGTCCTGTACATTATAGATGGATATACCCCATTGAACGATATATGAATATTTTGAAAGGGTATGTCAAAAATCAAAGTTGTCCCGAGGGTTGTATTGTAGAGAAATATATCGTTGAGGAAGTCGTTGAATTATGTACCAAATACCTGTCTGGTGTGGAAAACATTGGCCTACCGAAATCTTGTCACACTGGGTGGCTTGAGGGTGAATGAATTTATGGAAGAGAGGTTTTCACAATTAATATTATAGATTGGGAGTAGGCCCACCTTTACATTTTGCATAACAATTTCGACGTTGACCCATATGTTCAAAACCACAAAGAAATTCTTAGGAATTTGAATCTATCTAGGGATGAAAAATTGATATTAGACACACATAATCTACAGTTTATAGGATGGTTTTGGGACCATATTTTTAAGAAGTTAGATGAAAATCCAGACTCAATTTCAGAATGAACTTGATGGCTAGACAAAGGAGCAAGTGTGTATGTATTATCTTACAATTCTTATGTAAATAATGGTTATACATTATATACTAATGAACATGATAAAGATATTACCATGAAGAATAGTGGGGTTACACTTGTGGCTGAAGCGATGCATGTTTCCGGTGCTAAGGAAAGAAATCCAATCTATGTGAATATGTCATACTTTGGCATCATCAAATAAATATGAGATTTGGATTATACAAAATTCCAAGTGCCGATTTTTCAATGCAAGTGGGTTGATAATAGGAGTGCTGTTAAAATAGATGAATTGGGATTTGTGAAAGTTGATTTCAGTAAGGAAGAGGAGAAATAAAAACCATTTATAACGACATCACAGGCAGTACAAGTATTTTATGTTCCAGATCCCACAAATTGAAACTGGTCAATTGTTCTGTTATCGACCAAAACAACTGAATGGTCAGATGAAAGTTCAACGAAGGATGACCCTTTAATTGGGACTTCACAATCATTTTGCAGCGGTCCCAATGTAGACAAAATTTTTTATCTCATAGGAGACCATAATGAAGGGATTTACATAGTCGATAGAGGGGTCAAATCTCTTCAGCCTTTAAAAAAAGAGAGTTCAATAATCAGGTTATTTTTTTATTGTAATATACATTGTGTTACGTTATGTTATTATCTGTTCGCTGCTAATTTTATGTAATCTAAATTAAATGTTAAACCACTTCTATAGATAATAACTTCTGCACCTACTGATACACCCAATATCGTGGCACAATAGGTCTCTCAACCTACTGCTGCTGGTCCTAATGCAGAGCAATAACAGGTTTCTCAACCTGTTGCTGCTGGTCCCAGTGCTGAGGTACAACATGTTTATCAACCTATTTCTGTTAGTCCCATTGTTGATGCTAGCATTTCGGAGGAACATAATGATGATGCTTCTAAGAAAATGGTAGGAAATGAAACCCTGACGGTGTAAAAAAAACAAGAGCGCCATAGTTTGTGTTAGCCAAAATCCTGAAGGCAAAAACAAAATGCATCAAATTTGAGGTGGGATGGAATAAGTGAGGCCAACATGTTAACCCCAAAAAGTCATATTTAGTAGCTATATTGGAATCATCACTCGGTAACGCATGCCGATTGATGTACAGTCATGGCACCATGTTGTCACCGGGCTTAAGACACGAATGTGGGACGAGATTATGGTAACATTATGATATAATTTCTTTAATTTATTAAAATAAAATAAAATACTAAAACAATGACTTAATCTTCATCATCCATTGCAGAGTGCATTTATAGTAGATGCCTCGCACAAGGAATATGTATTAAGAGTTTCATGAAGGATTCATAGAGGCTTACGCACAATTTTAATGAAATATCATCTTAAATATGCTGAAGGGAAAATTAGGCCGCACCCACCTCCTCTTTATGCACACTTAATATCCCAAGGAGCATGGGGTGTATTTAGAAACCATCGTGCGGAGCATACTTTTTAGGTACATTGTTTCTGGTAATACGTTGTTTGATGTTTCTTATATTCATCACTTTGATTGGCAGTTTTTTATTTATGAAACAACAAATGAGTACTGAAAATAAAGAATGGACAACAAAACCAATGTACCCCTACCATAAAGAAAGGATAGGGTACGCTTCACTTGAGAAAAAATGGTATGTATTTTAAATCTACCGTAATACTTTTATGTGACATAAAAAACACCATAACCATGTTCCTCTATTTATATGCAGATTGATGAATTGAAATTGAAAGCCACTTCCATCCCACGCCATGTGCTACGGAAGGAGGCTCGTGTAAATAAAGAGGGAGTATTAATAGATTAAAACATACAAAAAGTGTGGGAAACATGTGTAAGTATGTCATAATATAAATTTGATTTTCTTTAAATATCTATTACATAAAAATGAGTACTTATTTTCCTATATTTTCTACCTGACATAGTCATAGGAATCAACAACAACCACACTAGATGCAGATATAATTTCAACGGCCTTGAAGCAGCCAGAACAGTATGGCTGCGTCAGAGGTGTGAGTTTTGGGGTGACACCTCGAATATATTTTCAAAAATAAAAACAAGCGGAGGATCAAATCAAGGAAATGAAAAAGATGAGAGAAACAATAGCTATGTTTCAAGAATAATTACAATACTAGAGAGAGATGATAAAAAGTTTTACGGGAGGGGGGGGGGTAAGAGAAGAAACAACTCAACAACAACCCGTGCGTGAAGATCCTACCCCACCCCCACCAGCTTTGAGGCAAGCTATTCCCCTAAAAAATATAACTTAATTGAGCTGAGGTAATCAATGTTCTAATAATTGTTTCTGTGAAATGTGAATCACATAGACACTGATACCTTTCCTATATTAATATTATATAGGGTGAAAATGACTATGATTTATATCTATCAACTCCCATCTATTGCCTTATAGCGAGGGCTATGGTATTCAATATGTAGAACGAAATTCTACATAACAGAAAACTTCCAAAAAATCATGTCAGAGTGTCGATTAACGTAGCTAATGAGCTAATTGCTGAGCTACCTATTCCAAATGATGATGATGACATTCATACGGTCGAACAAGATATTGGAATATTCATCGCATGGACATCAATTCTTGTAAAAAAACATGTCGACAAGGAGGTATCCATTTCCAATTTATTTTTCAAGATTAACCTTTAACATTTAATGAAAAAAGGTCTGAACCGATGAATGTTATTACAAAACGAAAAACAGAAGGGGGTGAAATGAAAGATCGGCTCAAAACTATCTCAAGTATCAACCAACCAATTGAAACGATCTAATGAGAGCACCTTCACCCCACCCATTCTATATCCACATTTAATATCATTGCAGGCTCATATGGATAAAAATTTGATAGACAGAAATGATCACATAGTTGATTTTGAAAAAAATATGTACGAAGAGGAAAAATCAGATTTCATTAGTGTTAAAAATGTAAATGAAATCATCAAGTATGAATGGATAGGTGCCTCAGTTGTAAATGTATACATGAGGTATGTTTTCATGATTTGATTTTACAAAATCTGATATACTATGATAATTATGACTAAATACATTTCATATTTTTCACAGGTGTATATATGAAAAAAAATTGAAGGTATTTCCCCATGAACAAAAATTTGGACTCGTTAGTCCTCACATCCCCTCTTCAAAAGAAGAAATAAATTCTGATAAAGAGGCTGGAATAATGTCATCCCTGCTCAAATTGTTTGAAAACAAAATTACGGATGACAGACTCTTTTTAATACCAATTACGTAGGGGTAAAACTCTACAATTTAATCATATCAACTATATTTTCATTTCTTTCATTACTTATTTCTTTTTGTGTTTTTAGGCAGCATTGGATGCTAATTGCAGTCAATTTGGATACTTCAAAGATTTATTTTCTGGATTCAATGCATGGATATGCAACAAACCGACCACATATGATGGTGTTTGTCAATTTTTAATACATTAGATCCAATATTTTATAACTAAACATCTAGTTATATAATTTATATTATCTTTTAATGAGGATTATGTTATGATAGGGCAGTGCATCAATATCATCTAATTCATGGAATGAATCCAGGGTCTAAGGACAAGAACACCCACAAGATCTACAATTGGACAAGTATCCTAATATATATAATTATATTTCACTATCCAAACACATATCAAATCAAATTACTTATTTTTATCGATGTTTTTATAGTGTCCAAAACAAACAAATAGAAAGGACTGTGGTTATTATGTTTGCAAATTTATGAAAGAGGTCATATTTCATCAACAAACTAGCATCTCTGAAGAGGTTTTTTTGAAACTAATTACGAGTTCATTTAAAATATTTATTAATCCTTTGTGTATTTATATTTTTTCAGTACAACCATGATTGTTGTAAAAACTCATATTCACAAGATGATATAGATGTGTTTAGAAACGAATGGGCAACATACCTGATGGAATATTGTACACAAATAGGATGAAGGCGAATTAGTACTACTTATGTTATCCTTATATGATCATTTATATCTCCCTTGTTTACACTTATTGAGCATATATGATCACCCTTTATTATGTTTTATATCCTTAGGTTATAAAGAATGGTTTTAGAAATTACTTTTCTTTCTAGTAAAACATAACTTAATGAGAGACTCTTATGAACTAGTTATTTATGTTTCCATGTTTCCAAAAGCACTAACCTAAACTATTATGGAATGGATCATTTATATTATGTATTTTGGTCATTTATGTAGCTGTTTATACTGATGTAGTGTGTTGGAAGAATATTGGTTGTGCAAAACTCACAAATTTAATAACAAAACTAAGGATTCTTCACTAATGTTGGTTAACTACCTCTTAACATAACAACTGATATGAACTTCCGATCTAACATCCCTGTGATGCTCTCATCTGACACCATCTCTATGGTAAATAGGTTCAGGAATAGAAGGAAAAGTGAACGCTGAATGGTGATATCATAGAGATGGTGTCAGATGAGAGCATCATGGGGACACCAGATCGGAAGTTCATATCAGATGCTATGCTAAGTGGTAGTTAACCAATAGTAGTAAAGTGAAAAAAGAATCATTAGTTTTGTTATTAGCTTATATTAGGACCAAAGAAACCCTTTGGAAAGATGTAAAGGTAATTTTATGATATAATATGTCTATTTTAATGAAAAATTATATAATGAAATATTGATTTTATTTTCATTATTCCTTGAAAGGTTCGTTTATTTTAGAATATTTCTATCCATGTGACATGCCTTTGCAGGAAGAGCAACGACGCTGTGTCTGCTCAATCACAAAGGTAATTTTGATGTTTGTACAGTAAAATCATTTTCCATAGATCTTGATCTCAACAATTTCTCAAATAAACCCACATTATATATACATATGCATGCCCATAAAAATCTGGGTGCCTATGAACCTCATATAGAACCTGCATCACATCAATGCCCAGATGCTTACACACCTCACATACAAATTCCAGAAGAAGAAAAAAGGACTTTGTTATAAGGAAGTGAATACTTGACTGATTCCCTTGGGCTTCTATTTTTCTTTTAGTATTCTAAGATACTCTTGGTATTTTGTGAAATTTCCTATAGATAGGAGAGTAATGGGAAATCTATTTCACTAATGACTCAATATTTCATAGCTCTACGAGAACTCTTAGGTTTTTTCTCTACTTCACCTAAGCCTCTTCATGTGATCGTGTCACATAAGCTCCTTTGTATGAATGATTCATTTGAATTGATCACGTGATCTCATCACATGATCAAATCACATAAACAAATCACATAATCAATTAAGGTAATTCACTTGAACCATGATTTGTCTATTCTTGTCTTATTTACATGATATCATAAATATTCAAGGGTCGTGTAATCGTATAAATATCCCTGGTTCATTTGATCACGTGATTCTATTATGGTTATGTGATCACATGACTTTGAACAAGTCATGCACTTAATATGATATTTCTAATTAGTCATGTGCCCCTTTCTTACTCAAGTCCATTTTTAACCCAAAAATCCTCCATTTTCACAATTAATCTAAATTTTATCTTTATTATGATACAAATGAATTCAAGAATTGAAGTTGAGGATGCTATAGTTCATTGGACTATAATGGTCAATAGTGTGGAAGTCAACCAGTGCATAGTCATTCAATCCACTCACGAGCATCTTAAAAGATTGATGGGAATCAATATCATGGATTTTAAATTTTCTAATTAGTTTCACTTATATGGTTTTGTTATTTGAAATGATACTATGATCTCTCCACCTCATGAAGGGATCATGCCTCCCTCCTACATCCTTAAGACTAATAATATGTTCAGGGAGAACATATCATATGTGGGTAATTTCATCTCCAAAGAATACATTTATAACGGTTAATTTTGAAGCCTATGTGGATTGATTTTAAAGGGTTATAACATGATTTGGAGCTTAAAACCCATATTTACAGATTAAAAATGTATAATTATATATCAAATTAGAAGTTTGGGTGGTTATTTGGCTGGGTTATTCAATTAGGTGGAAGATTTGGGATGAACTGAGGTTGTCCCTTCTTGGTTCATTGTTTTTCCATAGAGTTTGTGGTTGAGATGAAAAAGATAGTATTTTATGAATCTATTTAGTCTTACCAAACCCTTAATTATTGAAAAAGAATTATGATGGTAGACTTGTTCAGTTTATAGAGTCAATACATGAACACATTTCATTTTATGTATGGTGAGTTTGACATCAGTATATGGGACATTAAGATGATCTATGGTGCGTTGATTTTAGGAGACAAGTATGATGAGTAAATTCATCCCCTATATACTCAAGATGACATGGAATAGAATCCTCCCATTATGAAGTATATCATCAATCTGTCTAGAACATCCCTTGAGAAGGACCCATATCCAGGGGTTGACATCCCCTTCAAGAAGTGGGTTGACTTGTTCATCAAGAAGACTCTACATGAGTGTCTGAATAAGAATCCCAAGGCTTGGCCATCATGAGAATAATATGGGGAAGAGGGTTATCACTTTAAAACAGTTTAAGAGTATCAATTCAATGACTAGGGATGGTCAGTCACCTCCTAGGACCATCACCTTCTTCATCTAGTAAGCTTCTTAGCAATGTACCTAAGCGAGTACTTATTCACAATTCAGAAAAAGGTGGAGTTATGGTCTACACCTTAATGATGGTAGAGGTGATTTTAGGTGGTACAATTATCATTCTTTTTGTTCCCATTTTGGCTAAGTTATATTTCCAACTTCACTACATCTATAGGGGTATGCCCTGTTCAGAATATTCATCCCCTTCCAACTGCAGTGGGGTTGGATGGGGGCCCACATTGGTGGATATGAGTTACTTAATACTCATAAAATTATAAGTTACTAGTTCAGGAAATTTATATAAAGTATCACTAGGGTTTGGATAATCACACTAAAGAACTAGGAGATCAAGAGAAAAGTGAACCTGTATGATCATTTTTTATACCATACAGAGCACCAACCTATGAAATTACCAATGATGTAAAGGGTGATCCTATATCCTATGAATATATTTTAGCCATATATGAGGGTTTTTTATCCACTTGGATTAACTAAAAGATATTCTACGAGTGGTATGCATCATACCACTTTGGGAGATAGTTCAATGCATTTAGATGAAATTCCCCACTCCTCCCCACATCTGTTCAGAAATGCATCCCATGGTGGCTCACAAATTGTGGATAATGTTCACTTGATAGGAAAATTAGGTTTAGGTGACCTTTCCTCTGGATAGTGTGGGTTTTGGACTCTCTAAGGCTTATGTCGATACCTTGGTCTGATCATACCTGAATAGTTAGTTGGGTCCATTAGTGATAAAGCACATAGATCTTCTAATATTGGATGAGGAGGAGGAAATAGGGGCTCTGACATCATCAAAAAGTTATATTCCAGAGAAAAAATTATATTCTAGAAGACCCATAGCTCTCTAGATGTCTTAGAAGAAAATGAGGCACTTAGATCCAACACCATCAACAAGGAGGGTGCCAACAGATTTGGTAACAATGTATGGGGTTCCCGTGAAAGAAGTTCCAATCGGTGGGGGATCTTCTCTAATTATAATGGTGTTTCCTATCACATTCTAATACGGGGACAACTATAGGAGGAATACATTGACCATAGAGGTTTGGAGAGTGTTGTGTCAAGTGGAAATAGAGATTCATGGATTTGGGAGTGTGATCGCTCCCAAAGGAGTCTTCTATGAACAACAACCCATTGAAGTCAAATCAATTCTCCAAGAACTTAGTGTGGTGATTCATTTTGTCAAAGGCTAGGTCCATTACACACCCCTAGCTTAGATAATGATAATTCCTAGCACAATAGTAACTAGTGAAGATAAGGGAGACTAGGATGGATCTAGTGAAGAGGTAAGATAAGTTTTATCATCACTTTCATATATTCTTTGATATTGTTAGGACTGTGATGAACTTTATTTTCTCTTGGATATTTCAAGAGGCTGGTAAAATTCGGTCACCTACCACCTCTCTAGTTTACTTTCCCAAGGACACGGTGGCCAAAGTTGGTTCAAAAAGTGATTGAGAGGTTGATGATCAGGGCTATCCAAGTCAAATGGAGCTCATGGATGTGGTTGTTTTTGATCCAAAGGAAACACCATTTGTGCCTCCCTCAGCACCACCTTTGGCACCTGAAGTTATCTTTTTAATTTCATTCCTCTAAGAGGACTAAGAAGATAAAGTGGTCAAGTCCATACAATAAGAAACCTCTAAAAATCATGAATTTTTGTACTTTGTGGACTTTTTTTCTTTTCATTACTCTAGTAGCTTATCATGGCCTATCTAATTGTGTAGGTTCTCATCATACCCTCTCTAAAACTAAGAAATACATTCCTTCCATATCTTAAATGGGACCTTAGATATTATATGGGGTCCTTGGAGAGGCATAAGTGGTCAGGGTCCAAGCAGGGTTGGACCCGATGTTTGATATGGACGCGCTAGAACTCATTCCCTTTGACATGGAATATGAGAGTAAACTCTTAGAGGCTCCTGATATATGTAACTATTATATTTACAACCTATCTAGAATGGTGGTATCACTAGGAAAGTGTTATAATTTATTCTAAAATTGAATACTCTTATGAAATTTAATACACCATCATGTATGTCATATTGTATAACCTCTATTTACACTTGTAGCACTTCAAGGTGAAGAATAGTTAGTATTGATATAAGGGACATTATATGTCACTTAGGGTCATTTTTATAGGAACATTTCATTATCACCAATAAATTCAACGTTGAGGTGATGTAAGTGGCTAATAATGTGGCTGATAGAGGTATGTTCTCAATTATTATCATGAATATTGATTTTCTGATGGCATTATTTTTCTATTGATTAATAATATTTATATTATTTATCAGAGTAACTCCACCTTAGATCTCATAAGTCCCAAACCATTCCACTTTTTATCTCTCCACACTATAATAACTAGGGCACAAGTCTTTCCCTTTTCAAGCACATAAAGGGATGTGAGTATGAGTCCCTCACTTAGAAACTTGGTCCTGAAGTATATTCCTATTTCTGGACTAGTCTTGAGTTGAGTTTTAGAACACACAACATTTCCTCAATATTTTTAGTGACAAGTGCGGGGGATATTTGGAATATAATCATGGAGGGAACCTTCAAAGAGCTAAAATACTAGTTTGGAAACCTCTGGTACATGTTCAAAACCCTTGGTTATAGTGAGTTATATTATCAAGAACTCCATGCTAGTGTAAAGGAGGTGGTCACCATGAGGGAGAAAAAGAGGTTCATTGAGCTGAGAGTATCGATGGTGGAGGCATAAAATTTGGACATTCAATATCACAATGAGGACTTGAATGAAGCATCCATGTGTACAATAGAAGTAGAAGCTCATAAAAATTTAGTCATTGATGGTAAGTATGAAATATAAATCTTCTAACATGAATTGTATCACCTATAATAAATTCTTAATGTTGTAGAGAAAATAGCGATAGAGCAGTATAATCTTATCAATGTGGCAGAAAAGTCCAGATTTGATGCTGCTAGTAGGGAAGATGCACTAAAACATGGTGTAGATGTGGAAACTAAATCAGTTGATCATTTGTGCTAATCCATAGCTACTCTAGAGCATTGGCTAGTAGAGCTCGAGGGGGTATTCTGAGCACATAATATTTTGACTATTCTAACTTTATCCTACCCCCCATATTTGGGGAGTTATGGGAGAGACTCTAGACTATGGAGATTCCTCCCTTTTTTATTGTCAGTAAATGAAACCTTTTGGATTCCATGTTGTTGTTGACATTTCTTCCTCTTCTTTTCTCATCCATGTAATCTTAAAAAAACAATATTTATAAGTCAATGAATCATGTTGAGACTCTTCTAAAATATTAATTCAATCCAAGGAAATATAGACATGTAAAGGTTATAATAGGTAACACATCTCAAGATGGTCAAACAACCATATCATTGTATATATACAAATATCACTGATATAAAAGGTTGTAACAGGTAGCACATCTCACCACCCTTACACTCCCTTACCACACCATGTCACACAACATATGGACTCAAGGCCACTTACCTACCCATATCAAGGTCAGGTATCAAGTATCATCTAGTCTTATATCCACCTACCTACCCAAATGTATCTTTTTTTATTAAAAAGTGACATTTTATTAATGTATTCTTTCATATTAATGTTTAATTTATTTCATTATTTTATTACTAACATAATATTTGTTTTCTTATATAGGTGTAATTTTTTTCTTGAGTTCGGATGCTTTGTTCTGCAACTAATACCATGGATGACATTTTTTGAGAGGGGATCATGGATGAAAAAAGGATGAAACATTAATGTTTTTAAATGTTTGTTGGATAATTGTAATTGTAACTATATAAAACATTGTTTGAAATGTATATAACAGTGTTTTTTTTTATCTTCATGATTTCGAGTAAATATATATATATCATTGTTTATGAAACTCTTGTGTGTGCTGTTTTGTTCTTCTATGCTTTGTTTGTGTGTAGGTGTTGTTTTGTGAAGCTATTTTGTGTGCAGGTGCTGTTTTGTGCTGTGTGTGCAGGTGCTGTTTGTGTGTAGGTGTGTAGGTGCATAGGTTCTATGCAGGTGCTGGGTGTGCTGTTAAATAAACAATACATCACATGAAACTTGGCCTTTATTAGTTCCAATTAAGCACTGATAAATTGGGACTTTATCAGTGCTCATAATAGCACTGATAAAGGTGTCCTTTATCATCACTCAAAATAGCGCTAATAAATTAGGCCTTTATCAATGATCAAAATATCACTCATAAAGGGAACCCTGTATCAGTTTTTTTAGCACTGTTAAAGGGGACCCCCCTTTATCTTCACCGTGATTAACAATGATTTTCTAGAGATGTTAAAGGCAGTTTCTAGCGCTTTTAAAATCCCTATTTGTAGTAGTGGGAAGAAAGAGGATGTGAATGTTCAATGCTACAATTGTAAAGAAATGAGGAATAATGAAAATGAATTTCCTAAGCGTCAAGGAAACTTACCTCAAAAAAGGCCAAGGAAGAAAGACCAAGCTTATGCGATCACAACTACTAAGGTTGAAGTTCTGAATGACGTGGTGGTAGGTAATTTAATCATTTCCTAAAAATTATCTAATTGTTTATTTGATTATAGATCATCACATTCTTTCATATCTTCCTAGTTTTCCAAGAAAATTATATATTTTCAATTTTACTTAATAAAGTAGTTTTTAGTCAAAACTCTTAAGGGAAGTATCATTGCAACAAAGTTTTGTCAATCAGTTACCATTATGGCATATAAACGTACTTTATCTGCTGATATTGTTGTCATACCCATGATTGAATTTGATATAATCCTCGGTATGGATTGTCTTTCAGACCATGATGTGAAAATTTATTGTAAGAATAAGGAGGTTACAATTTTTAATGATGATAAGGAATCCCTTATCTTTAGAGTAGAAACATCACCGTCTGATTCTCATCTAGATCCACCCCCAATAGCTCTACTAAATTCAATTATTGGGGAGTAAGGGAGTGAAATAACTATGGGAGAGGAAAGGAATGTATAAATATAGGATTTACCTATTGTTTAAGAATATGTTGATGTGTTTCCAGATAATTTACTTGGACATCCTCTAGAATAGGAAATTGAGTTTTCCAATGACTTAATTCCTAGTTCAAGGCCCATACCGAATACCCCTTACAGAATGGCCACTGTGGAATTAGTGTAACTAAAGAAAAAACTAGAGGAATTGAGTAATAAAGTATTTATTCGCCCTATTGTCTCTCCATGGGGATCCCCTTTTATTTTTGTTTAGAAGAAAGATGGATCTATGAGGTTTTGCATTGACTACAGGGAGATCAATGCTATAACAATAAAGAACAACTATCCCCTACCTCGCATTGATGATTTATTCAATCAAATTCACGAGGCTCAATATTTTTTCAAAGATTGACCTTAAATCTGGATATCATAAATTGTGCATGAAGAAGGAAGACATTTGAAAGACAAAATTTCGAACCAGGTATGGGCATTAAGAGTTTACAATAATTCCTTTTGGACTAACTAATGCACCCTCAATTTTCATGGATCTAATGAATAGAGTTTTAAAAGAATATCTTGATGACTTTCTAGTGGTATTTATTGATGATATCTAGGTATACTCCAAAATCTATGAAGATCATGAAAATAATTTGCGCACTATTATGAGAACTCTTAGAAGAAATGAATTATATGGAAAGTTTAGAAAGTTTAAATTATGGATTCATAAAATTTATTTTCTTGGCCATATTGTCTCTAAGGATGGAATCTCAGTTGATCCTTCAAAGACAAGGGAAATCCAAGAATGGACAACAACGATGAGTATAACTGAGGTACACAGTTTTATTGGTTTATTAGGTTACTATCAACATTTCGTCCATAATTTTTCACGATTGGCTAACCCATTAACCAAGCTCACACGTAAAGGGGTTAAATTTGTTTGAAAAAAAGTGTGTGAAGCATGTTTTGAAGAATTGAAGATAAGATTAGTCAATGATCCTATCTTGAGTCTACCATCGGGGAATGATGGGCTTATTATTTATAGTGATGCATAAAAGAAAGGACCTGGTTATGTCGTTATACATAATGATAAATTTATTGCCTATGCGTCATGAATGCTAAAAATTCATGAACAAAACTATCCCACTCACAATATTGAGTTAGCAACTATAATCTTTTCTATGAAGATATTAAGACACTATCTATATGGTGAAAATTTTGAGATATGTAAGAACCCGGACCTTCGTTCAGGTATGTTTTCCATTTTCTGGAGTTTTTAAAGAAAATAAATTTTCTGGAAATTTCAGAAGTACATTCCATGTACTTTCTGAGTACACGCCATGTACTCTTCCTCGGCTCGAAGCCGTGTGCTGGCCATGCCCAAGCCACACACATGGTGTGTAAGGCTGAGGTGGAGGCCGGTTAATTCAGAGTACGAAAAAATTGAAGTACACGCCATGTACTCAAGAAGTACACGCCGTGTACTTTTTTTTCATTAAACGGACCGAGGTCGCGTCTAACCCCCAGTTTCATCTTCTTCTCCAGTTTTCATCTGTCCAAGAGAGACCATACAGCTGGATATTCGACGGGCTCCCACCTCACCGTCCGTTATATGATTCGAGCACGGTCGATTGCGTTGGAATCGCAACGGTGAGTTCTTCCTTCTGCTTTAGCCTTGTTTCTTGATTCCTCCTCGTTTCCAAGTTATCATGGGATGAACGTTTTGTGCATTTTCTCAGATCTACGTTGTTATAAGAGGAATCTTTCATCGTGATTCACATATATCGACATCCTAGGATTGAGGTAGGTGGTTTGTGCCTTTCTGTAGAAATTTGATGAATATTTTGTGCAATTTCCACCAATACCCTTGAATGGGGTATTGCGTGTTCCTGTTTTTCCCTTGTTGTATTGCCTGCTTTTCTTGATTTCTAGAGTAGATGTTTTTCCTGTGATTATGGTAGCTTTACTGTACTTTGGATGTTTGCTATGCTTGTTCTTCCTGTTTGGTGTTTTTCCAGTTGCCATGCTTAGTCGTAGGACAGTGGAACTGCTACCTTGTTATGCTGCTGAGCCTTAGTTGATAGCCAAGTAGTTCTTGAGGTTTACTTGGATAATGTACACGTGATGAACATGTTTAGTTATACTCAGGATTGTGAGAACCTAGAGTAGTAGACCAAAGGGAGAACTGACGGAAGGGATTCTCCAGAGTGTCTTTTAATTACAATGCGAGAATATAGGGGGAATTGATATTGAGTGCTTCCTCAGAGAGTGTGTAGATCCTCTATGTGGGCCACAGGGGGAATTGATGTTGAGTGCTTCCCCAGAGAGCCTTTAGCATGATACGAGACTATAGGGGGAATTGACGGTGAGTGCTTCCCCAGAGAGTCTGCTTAATTACGTAGCTAAACCAGAGGGGTGAGACTGTGTGTGCCTCCCAGAGGGTTGCTAGTACTATAGGTTGAACCATAGGGGTTAGACTGTGAGAGCTACCTAGAGGGTTACCTGTTTTCTTCTTGTTTCTGATTGCTTACTTGTGTACTTTACTTGTTAGAACTGTGGATTGTAGCTGCTTGTGCTTTCCTGTTTACTGCTTCTTGTTTATTTACTGCCATGTATTCATTGACTGTTAGGCACAAATATTTGGGCGATTGCCTACTGGGATTGTATCTCAGATCCTGTTTGGGCCATGCTTTTGGGCCCAAGCAGACTATGTTGCTGCAGGTATAGATAAGGGCAATCGCCCTTCTACTTCAGGTTCTTGATTGCATTGGAGCTGGGGAGCATGGGACCGTGCCGTGGCTCACGATACTGAGGAGATTTCTTTGTTTTTCTTTTGTACTTGGTTTCAGTTGTATTCCAGCACGTTGTTGTGTTTGCTGTTTTCCTTAGATACTTGTACCTGCTGCATCATTGTCATCATAGTTATATATCTACATTGCTTCTACTGTTTGGTTTCTGTTGTTATGCATGTTGTTTACTGCTTCCACTATTTATTATTGTTTTCTTACCTTGTATACCTTACCAAATGAGGGCATAGTTTCCCCACCGACTCACCAAGGACCTCGCTGCTAGTCGGCAGCCTCTGAAGTTCGGGGAAACGCGCTTGAGGTCATGTGGTGAACCGGGTACGGGGCACCAGTGGAGGGGCTCCGGACTCGGGTCATTACAAAGTGGTATCAGAGGGGTTCTTTTCTCTTGCTTTACTGTTTGGAGACCTTATCCAGGGATAGGATGGATTCGGTACTTGGCATTAAGCTGTGCTCGGGAGTAGCTAACCCGTGTACAAGGAAAAGCTATACTACCTCGTTAATTGCAGTTGCTGATTTTGAGATTTTATAGTTGATATGATTTCACCGAGAGTGATTCACATGGCTTATGCTATTACTGTTTTGATATTGTGGTTCTATTTCTGTCGCAACCCGATGAGATGAGGGTATTCCCTCTCATGCATCATATAGACACTTGCAGGAATCACATGCCATGCATTCTTGCCATGCCATCTAGGGTGCATTAGCGATTGCATGCTGTTGTGATAGACTTTGTGTAGATTATGCATGCTGTTGTGATAGTTTCTTGATAGGTTCTCTGCTGTTATGTTATAAAGATGTTTGTTTTGTTCCTTGTTTAAAGTGAATGCCAAAATTTGGTTCTTGAGGTGTTATGGGCCCTCACGGATCGGAATTTGGCACTTTTTTTTCGCCTTGTTTTAGTGTTTCTGGAATTCTGTATAGTTTTAGAGATAATGCCCAGAAAAACCCAGAATACACGGCGTGTACTTTTTGGGAACACGCCGTGTGGTTTTCAGGCCATGTCACTGACTGTGTGGGCAGAACACGGTGTCGTAAAAGTAACCTCGGAAACACGCCGTGTACGGTAGCTACACACCGTGTACGCTCGGAGCCGTGTACCCGGCCGTGTCACTAACAACACGGGTCGGGGAAGCACGGGTAGAATGCACCGTGTACATAGGGAACACGCCGTGTAGTCTTGTCCAGGTACCCGGCCGTGTCATGAACAACACGGGCCGACATTACCTTCCTTCCCACACGCTGTGTTTGCTTGGAACACGCCGTGTAGTCCTGTACAGGTACCCGGCCGTGTCACGAACAACTCGGGCCGACGTTACCTTCCTATCCACACACCGTGTTTGTTCAGAACACGCCGTGTAGTCTTTCCCAGGTACCCGACCGTGTCACTAACAACACGGGATGGTGTCGCCTTCACCTATACATGCCGTGTTTGTTTGGAGCACGCCGTGTAAGGTTCAGCTGTGTAGACGGCCATGTACTCAACAACACGGGCCGCCGAAGCCTTTTCTAGTACACACCGTGTTTGTTTAGAACACGCCGTGTAGTCTCGGGTTAAGTCAGACCGTGTGGGTTAGCCATGTAGGGAGACTCAGGCAGGGGAATAGTTTTCAAGTACACGTC
The DNA here is from genome assembly GCA_963277665.1 of Viscum album. Classification (NCBI taxonomy): domain Eukaryota; kingdom Viridiplantae; phylum Streptophyta; class Magnoliopsida; order Santalales; family Viscaceae; genus Viscum; species Viscum album. Next base: position 2,040,103,420 of record OY728142.1, on the reverse strand, counting down.
GTGTGTGGGTGCAACACACCGTGTAGTTTAAAAGTGTACACGACTTGTAGGTCAGGAGTACACGCCCATGTCAGTGGCTTAAGAAGACACGCCGTGTAGTTGTGTTTTGCAATCTTGTGTGTTTTCTTCCCCTGTTTCTGTTTAGTACTCTTGTGTTCTCTATCCTTGTTTTCCTGATCTAAGGTGTGCTTTTTATCTTTCAGAGCTATGCCTCTGAGACGTCCTCCGGTCATACGTCCGTCGTTAGGCAGTGATCAGATGCCAGACAGGGCTGATCAGGGACTTCCTGCCGATCCCCTAGCCGATCCAGCCTTGGCACTGGTTATTATACCAGTTGCGGGCACAAATGTGCAGTTCAGGGAAGGTTTCATGAGGATGATGTAGGCCTTCCAGGGAGCACCGCCTCCTGCCTCATCTATGGAAGACTTGACGCGGGTCTTCCAGCAGCAGCACCCTCCCACGTTCTCGGGGGAGGGAGGACCTCAGGCTGCAGAGTCATGGCTGGAAGCCATGTTGACTATCTTCGAGCATCTGGAGATGCCTCCAGAGAGGCGGGTCAAGCTTTCCACCTACATGCTCCGAGACTCTGCCAAGAGGTGGTGGGATGTGGTCTCACAGGCGGGTCAACAGCAGGCTATGACTTGGGAGGAGTTCCAGCGTGTGTTCTACGACTACTTCTACCCGGAGACCCTGAGGGCCGATCAAGCCCGGGAGTTCATAAGCTTAGATCAGGGTACTCTATCTGTCATGAAGTATTCCTCTTTCTTCACTAAGCTGCAACATTTTACACCCCTTCGGGATGGGAGTGGGGTGTTCTTGGCGAGTAATTTTGAGGATGGACTCAGGTGGGAGATCCTCTCGCAGGTGAACATCTTCCAGCTGACTTCCATTACTTCCATCGTCAACCATGCACTGATTGCGGAGTGCAATCTGAGAGACTCTGGAGCTGTGAGTCAGGACAGTTCTGCTTCTAGAGCTACCTTTCCTCCAGATGATAGCAAGAAGTGTCGTAGGGAGCCTACATGCGGTGATTCGAGGAAGCGAGATGCATCATCAGGCAGCCATGTGACGTGCTATCAGTGTGGCTGGACAGGGAACACAAGGCCGCAGTTCCAGAGGGACCCCGTGGAGTGCCGATCTTACGGCAAGATGAGTCACCTTCAGCGTTTCTGTCAAGTTTTCTCACCAGCAGCTAGTGACCGGGGTTCTTCCATGACTCCTCGTTTAGGAGTAGCCCCACCAGTTTCTCACCAGTCGGGAAACTGGAGTTCTTCCGGCTGCTCGGGCCGAGGTGGAGGTTGAGGCCGTGGTAGTCAGCCACCAGTTCCTCAGTACCAGCAGGGAGGTTCAGCTCAGAGTGGTCAGCCAGGGGCGCAGGGCCGTGGCACGAACCAGCCTTTTTCCATAGAGCAGACTTATCATGAGTAGGATCCCGACCCTTCTACTATTCGAGGTACGATTTTAGTAGCCTCAGTTTTATCTTCAGCCCTTTTCGATACTGGTGCTATGCATAGCTTTATCTCTATTGCTGTCGTGGAGAGACTTGGGCTCTGCATCTTTTCTTCTGCCGAATCGTTGACACTAGACACACCTTTGGGAATGAGGACATCTAGTGTACGCCAGTGTAGAGAGTTCCCTCTCGAGGTGGCAGGGTATCACTTCTTATGGGATCTCTATGTCCTAGAGATGACAGGATATGATGTCATTATCGGCATGGACTGGTTGATTCCCTTCCAGGAATTCGTTGACTATTATCGCCGCAGAGTCAGTTTCATCTCACCAGAGGGTGAATCTTTTCTTCATAGAGGCGAATGGGACGTTCGGGCGAGTCGGGCAGGACTCGAGCATCTTGGGCTAGGAGGAGTGACGACCTAGATTGATAGTCTTTATCTGGATGATCAGGGGACTCCACAGTTGGACTTTCCTCCAGTGGTGGATCGCTTCAGGGATGTCTTTCTAGAGGAATTTTCAGGTTTGCCTCTGGAGCGTGAGGTAGAATTCTCTATTGAGCTCGTACCAGGAGCGGCACCGGTGTCCATTCCTCCTTATAGGATGGCCACACCTGAGTTGCAGGAGCTCAAGAAGCAGTTGGAGGATCTACAGGCTAAGGGTTTCATCCGACCCAGTACTTCTCCTTGGGGTTCTCCTGTTCTGTTTGCAAAGAAGGCAGACGGTACCCTTCGGCTTTGTTTGGATTATCGGAATCTGAACCAGTTGACGGTCAAGAACCGATATCCATTGCCGTGGATTGATGACCTTTTCGATCAGCTTCGAGGAGCCCGGGTGTTCTCAAAGATCTACTTGAGGTCCGGTTATCATCAGTTGCGCATTAGACTATCAAATATACCTCTGACAGCCTTTAGGAGAAGGTATGATCTTTACGAGTATACAGTCATGCCCTTCAGACTCACGAACGCACCTGCAGTTTTCATGGAACTGATGAACTGAGTGTTCCATCCTTACTTGGATTCATTCGTCATGGTCTTCGTGGACGATATCTTGGTGTACTCTCACACTCGACACGACCATGCCACCCATCTTGATATCGTTCTGAGTACACTGAGAGAGCATCGAATTTATGCTAAACTCTCAAAGTGCCACTTCTGGATGGATCAGATTCACTTATTAGGTCACGTTATCTCAGAGGCAGGAGTTTCAGTGGACCCAGAGAAAGTGAGAGCTGTAGTTTCCTGGGATCATCCGAAGAATGTATTTGAGGTACGGAGCTTCCTAGGGCTGGCTGGATACTACAGACACTTCATTCGGGACTTTTCTCGTCTAGAAGCACCCTTGACAGGTCTGACCAAGAAGGGGGAGAAGTTCTTATGGTCAGATTCTTGTGAGTCAGCCTTTCAGGAGATAAAAGGGAGGTTTACATCATCACCGATACTAGTCTTTCCAGATCCAGGAAAGAGCTACACTATTTATTGTGATGCTTCAAGTGTCGGGCTAGGAGCCGTGCTTATGCAGGTAGATAGAGTCGTTGCGTACGGGTCTCGGTAGTTGAGGCCACATGAGAGGAACTACCCTACGCATGATCTGGAGTTGGCAGCTGTTGTTCATGCCTTGCGCTATTGGAGACACTATATTCTGGGAGAGCACTTTGTGGTCTTCAATGACCACAAGAGTCTCAATTATATCTTCACTCAGCGTGATCTGAATCTGAGGCAATGCAGGTGGGTTAAGTATCTACAGTATTTTGACTTCGAGCTTGCCTATACGCTGGGAAAGGGAAATGCCGTGGAAGATGCGTTGAGCAGGAGAACTCAGATTCAGGCAGTTCAGGAGTCCGGTAGTGAGTGGAAGCTGATGGCTCTGTTCTCTGAGATGCATCTGGAGGTGCACGACAGATGGGGACAAACTTTTCTATCTTATGTAGCTGTTACCTCCACGCTACTTGATCGGGTACGAATGAGGAAGCTATTAGACTCAGAAGGCTTATTCCTGTGGAAGATTATGTCAGGAGAGGACCCTCTTTCTTGATGGACAGTGGGCGAGGATGAGATCTTGCGTTTCCAGGGATGCGTATGGGTGCCAATAGACATACGCGAGGAGATGATGCGGGATTTCCATTCCTCTGTTTGGGCAGTTCATCCTGGCGTCACCAAGATGTATCGGGACCTTCATCGCCAATACTGGTGGCTAGGTATGAAGAAGGATGTTGCGGGTTTTTTCATGAGATGTTCTACTTGTCAGTAGGTGAAAGTAGAGCATCAGTGACCAGCAGGGCTTTTACAGCAGTTACCCATTCAGGAGTGGAAGTGGAACAATGTGGCGATGGAATTCGTAACTGGGTTTCCGAGATCGCCTCTGGGAAACGATTCTATTTGGGTTGTCATCGATAGGCTTACAAAGGTTGCTCACTTCTTTTCGATCAAGGAGACCTTCAGTGTCGATGATCTGGGACGACTTTACATCAGAGAGATCGTTCGTCTGCATGGAGTTCCACACACTATTATTTCAGACAGAGATGTGCATTTTATCTCTCGGTTCTGGAAGGGACTTCAGAAGGCCTTGGGTACACAGGTACTTTTGAGTACAACATACCATCCCCAGACTGATGGCCAGTCCGAGCGCACAATCCAGGTGCTTGAGGATATGCTCCGAGCTTGAATTATAGACTTTGGAGGTTCTTGGGAGAATCATATTCCTCTGGTGGAGTTCACCTACAACAATAGTTTTCAGGCGACTATTCAAATGGAACCATACAAGGATTTATACGGTAGGCCATGCCGATCACCCTTATGCTGGCTGGAGGCAGGAGAGGCAGCTTTGCTGGGACCTCGTCTTCTACTGGAGACTTCAGAGCAGATAAAGCTGATTCGGAAGAGGATGGCTACAGCACAGTCTCGACAGAAGTCTTATGCTGATCAGTGGAGACGACCTCTGGAGTTCGAGGTCGGTGATCAGGTTTTCCTACGTGTCGCACCGAGGTTAGGACACAAAAGGATTTAGAGACAGGGTAAGTTTTCACCGCGGTACGTCGGGCCGTTTGAGGTCTCGGAGAGAGTTGGGCCGGTCGCCTATCGGTTGCACCTACCTCAGAGGTATCGGGCCATGTACGACGTCTTCCACGTCTCTCAGCTCTGACGTTAATTTTCAGACCCGTCTCACGTCTTCCAGCCTGAGGAAGTCGAGCTTGAAGCGGATGCGTCATTCGAGGAGCATCCTATCCTGATTGTCGATCGCAGTATGAAGGTTCTTTGTGGGCAGTCTGTTCCTTTGGTACGAGTGCTATGGAAGCATGGGCAAGTATAGGAAGAGACTTGGGAGAGGGAGGCCGATGTACGATCGCAGTGGCCGGAGCTGTTCGGGGTTTCTTCTTCTCCACCTCGTTAGGGAAATTTGGGGATGAATTTCTTTAAGGGGGGAAGTTTGTAAGAACCCAGACCTTCGTTCAGGTATGTTTTCCCTTTTTCTGGAGTTTTTAAGGAAAATAAATTTTCTGGAAATTTTAGAAGTACATGCCGTGTACTTTCTGAGTACACGCCGTGTACTCTTCCCCGGCTTGAAGCCGTGTGCTAGCCATGTCCGAGCCACACACACGGTGTGTAAGGCTGAGGTGGAGACCGGTTAATTCGGAGTAAAGAAAAATTGAAGTACACGCTATGTACTCAAGAAGTACACGCCGTGTATTTTTTTTTTTCATTAAACGGACTGGGGTCGCGCCTAACCCCCAGTTTCATCTTCTTCTCTAGTTTTCGTCCATCCTAGAGCGACCGTACGACCAGATCCTCGACGGGCTCCCATCTCGCCATCCGTTCTCCAATTCAAGCATGGTCGATTGCGTTGGAATCACAATGGTGAGTTCTTCCTTATGCTTTAGCCTTATTTCTTGATTCCTCCTCGTTTCCAAGTTATCATGGGATGAACTTTTTGTGCGTTTTCTCAGATCTACATTGTTCTAAGAGGAATCTGTTGTCGTGGTTCAAATATATCGATCTCCTAGGATCGAGGTAGGTGGTTTGTACCTTTCTGTAGAAAGTTGATGAATATTTTGTGCAATTTCTACCAATACCCTTGAACGGGGTATTGCGTGTTCCTGTTTTTCCCTTGTTGTATTGCCTGCTTTGCTTGATTACTAAAGTAGATATTTTGCCTGTGATTATGGTAGCTTTACTGTACTTTGGATGTTTTCTATTCTTGTTCTACCTGTTTGGAGTTTTTCCAGTTTCCATGCTTAGTCGTAGGATAGTGGAACTGCTACCTTGTTATGATGCTGAGCCTTAGTTGATAGCCAAGTAGTTCTTGAGGTTTACTTGGATGATGTACGCGCGCTGATCATGTTTAGTTATACTCAGGACTGTGAGAACCTAGAGTAGTAGACCAAAGGTAGAATTGATGGAAGGGCTTCTCCAGAGTGTCTTTTAATTATGATTCTAGACTATATGGGGAACTTACATTGAGTTCTTCCCCATAGAGTCTGTAGATCCTTGATGCGGTCCACAGGGGTAATTGACGTTGAGTGCTTCCCCAGAGATCCTTTAGCACGATACGAGACTATAAGGGGAATTGACGGTGAGTGCTTCCCCAGAGAGTCTGCTTAATTACATAGCTGAACCAGAGGGGTGAGACTGTGTGTGCCTCCCAGAGGGTTGCTAGTACTATAGGTTAAACCATAGGGGTTAGGCTGTGAGAGTTACCCAGAGGGTTACCTATTTTCTTCTTGTTGCTGATTGCTTACTTGTGTACTTTACTTGTTAGAACTGTGGATTGTAGCATCTTCTGCTTTCCTATTTACTGCTTCTTGTTTATTTACTGCCATGTATTCATTGACTATTATGAACAAATCTTTGGGTTATTGCCTACTGGGATTGTATCTCACACCCTATTTGGGCCATGCTTTTGGGCCCAAGAAGATTATGTTGCTGCAGGTATAGATAAAGGCAAGCGCCCTTCTACTTCAGGTTCTTGATTGCACTAGAGCTGGGGAGCATGGGACCGAGCCGTGGCTCACGATGCTAAGGAGCTTCTTTGTTTTTATTTTGCACTTGATTTCAGTTTTATTCCAGAATGTTGTTGTGTTTTCTATTTCCTTAGATACTTGTACCTGCTGCATCATTGTCATTATAGTTATATATCTACATTGCTTCTGCTGTTTGGTTTCTGTTGTTATGCATGTTGTTTACTGCTTCAACTGTTTATTGTTGTTTTCTTACCTTGTATACCTTACCAAATGAGGGCATAGTTTCCCCACTGACTCACCAAGGCCCTCGCTGCTAGTCGGCAGCCTCTGGCGTTTGAGGAAACGTGCTTGAGGTCATGTGGTGAACCGAGTACGGGGCACCAGTGGAGGGGCTCCGGACTCGGGTCGTTACAAGATATATACTGATCAAAAGAGTTTGAAGTATATTTTCTCACAGAAATAACTCAACCTGAGGCAAATGAGATGGCTCGAACTACTCAAGGATTATGATTTCACCATACACTACCACCAGGGGAATTAAAATAAGGTGGAAGATTCTTTGAGCAAAAAGGATCATGGAGTTCTGAAGAAGATGAGAGTTGAAAGGGATCCTATGTTCATGGATCTAGTAAATATGGATATGGGAATAATCATGGAAGGTGAAACATCGATACTTCTTCAAATGGTTGCTAAACTATCTTTAATAGAAAGTATAAAAAGTTCTCAGACTGATGATGAGGAGTTTTAAAATAAAATTAAAGCTATAAATGATGGGAGATTGATTTATTTCATACATGAAGGTGGAATTTTGAAATTTGGGAAGAAGATTTGTGTTCTCGATATACCTGATCTAAAAAGGGAATTGTTGGATGATGCTCATAGATCTAATTTCTCTATACACCCTGGTATCACTAAGATGTATAGAGATTTGAAGAAACATTTTTGGTGGGACAACATGAAGAGGGAGATTGCTGATTATGTGTCAAGATGTATGGTATATCAATAGGTAAAGGCTGAAAGAAAACATCATAAAGGGGTCATGAAACCTCTTCCCACACCTGAGTGGAAATGGGATGATATTACGATAGACTTTGTCATGGGGATACCAAAGACTCCTAGAAGGAATGATGCAATGTGGGTCATTGTTGATCGTCTTACCAAGTCATCACATTTTCTTGCTATAAGAGAAGATTTACCACTTGAACATTTAGCAAGACTACATATTAATAAAGTTTTAAGATTTCATGATGTACCCCTATCGATTGTTTCTAATCGTGATCCCCATTTTACATCAAGATTCTAGAAAAGTCTTTAGAAATCCCTAGATACTGAACTTCGTTTGATCACTGCCTACCACCCTCAAACTGATGGGCAATCAGAACAGACTATTCAAACCTTAAAATACATGTTGAGATCTTACTAAATTGACTTTCAAGGTATTCGAGATCAATATTTACCTATTTTAGAATTTTTCTATAATAATAGCTTCCATTCAAGTATTCAAATGGCACCATATGAAGTGTTATATGAGAAGAGATGTCGCACAATAACTTGTTGGGATGATGTTGGTGAAAGAAAACTCATAGGACCATAACTTGTTGAAGAAACAATAGAAAAGGTGAAGATTATCCAAACCCACATCAAATAATCTCAAAGTAGGCAAAAGATCTATTCCTATAACTGAAGGAAGGATTTATAATTTTAATAGGAGATCATGTTTTCTTGAAGTTATCTCCATGGAAAGGTGTTATACGATTTGGTAAGAAGGGTAAATTAAGTCCCAGATGCATCGGAACTTTTGAAATTCTAAAACGAATTGGAGTTGTAGCTTACCATTTGATAATGCCGCCATGTATCTCCAAAGTTCATGATGTGTTCCACGTATCACTATTGAGAAAATACATGCTAGACCCAACATATGTACTCACCTATGAAGAAATAGAACTGGAACCTGATTTGTCTTATTGTGAAGAGCCTGCCAAGATTCTTGATATTAGTGAACAAGTGTTGAGAAACCGGATGACTCATCTGGTAAATGTTCTTTTGAGAAACCATAAAATGGAAGAGGCAACGCGAGAACCTGAGGAACTTATGATGAAGAACCACCCAAATATTTTTATGCAATAATATTCTAGGAATTTTGAGGATGAAATTATTTGAAGGAGGGAAGAATGTAACGCCCCAAGATTCCATGGTATTCTTCTATTTGAATAATACAATAGCTTTTATTGTACGCAGCTCTGAGTTCTAGTACACCACAACCAATCAAACTAGCCATTTAAAAAGCAGTTATGAATAGTAATACCCACCTTTTAAAATTTTATAAATTTTATTTTTCAAAATGGAATTCATTTTTGGATTCGGAATATCAAAATTAGCTCAGGGTGATTTTTTTGGTATTTTTCTGAAAACTTTCAATTTTTGATGAATAGTAAAAACATTGCATTATTGTTTAAAACTGAGTTTTTATTTAAATAATAATTATTTTATTTAAATTTATTTTAAAGTAAAAATAGATACATAATACCTATATTAGTCCAATGTAATTCATTGGAGTCATTTTATAATAAGATTAGATATATAAAATGTTATTGAACTATTTAACGTCTTTTACCCACCTTCTAAGCACATTCACAAATTTGCATAAAACGCAATTTTACCGCTTCTCTGAATTGAATTTCAAAAATCTGATAGAAATGATTGTCATCAGTAAGTAAAATGTGGTTCAATTGGATGAAAATAATTTTCTTTTAATAGTAACTTTTGAATTTTATTTATCACAGTTAAAAGTAAATAGGGCAATTAAAGGTAAAAATAATATTATAATAATATAAAATTGCCCCAAAACCTGTCATAATTCTATTGGATAGGTGTATTTTGACCAAAATCAACCTTATTACAAAAATATGATCCTTTTTGATCCACTTGAATTAGATTAGGACATTTATTATATTTTATTTAAAGAAGAGTTAAAAGTGTTAAATTCAAATTTTAATAAATAAACCATTTTTAATATAGAGTTATACATAAGATAAATTCAACTATAAATATTCATTATAAATATAAAAATATTTTCTACATCATAGTATCTTATTTATAAATTTTAGACATTATGTCACGACCCGTCCCAGTGGGGCCCATGTCGTGACTCCCCAAGCCCGCCTCCCATGTTAGTAATATGTCGTAAAGCCAAAACAAAGGCTACCCAAAAAGATGAGGGTACTGGGCACAAATCTAGGCCTCCCTCTCCCACATTCTCTCCTGAAGATTCCCGTGCTGCCACCAGACGCGCACCAAGGGAATCGATCGCCCACGAAGGATCCTCTCTTGCCGATCCTCGATCTCTACCGGGTACTCAGCAAAGGTCACTCCATCCTCGATGTCCAGCTCGCCCTAGTCGATGATGTGCATCGGGTCATGCACGTACCTCCTCAACTGTGACACGTGGAAGACATCATGTACCCGATGCAACTGTGGCGGTAGAGCTAGGCGGTACACCACCTCGCCAACTCTGCACAGTATCTGGAAGGTTCTGATGAACCTCGAATATAACTTGCCACCTCGGACAAATATCTGTAACCCTGGTCGAGGTGAGACCCAAAGAAAGACGTGGTCTCCCTCTTCGAACTCTAGAGGCCTCTGTCATCTGTCAGTATAGGACTTCTGATGGCTCTGTGTAGTCTTCATCCGCTCTCGGATGATCTGCACCTTCTCTGTGGTAGCTCGCACCAACTCTGGACCCATGAGTGCTGACTCTCTGGGGTCGGTCCAGCAAAGCGGTGACTAGAAGGGTCTCCCATACAAGGCCTCAAATGGTGCCATACCAATAGTGGAGTGGTAGCTGTTGTTGTAAGCAAACTCCACTAGTGGTAGGTGGTCCTCCCAGCTGTGACCAAAGTCCAAGAGACAAGCTCGCAACATATCCCTCAGAACCTGAATGGTCCTCTTCGTCTAACCATCAGTCTGGGGATGAAATGATGTGCTCAAGTGTATCTGAGTCCCAAAATCCTCCTGAAATACCTTCCACAACCAGGATGTGAAGAGGGCGTCTTGATCTGAGAATATAGTCGAGGGGACGCCATGAAGCCAAACTATCTCCTGCACGTAGAGGCATCCCAAAATCTCTACAGAACTCTGATCCCTGATAGCTAGGAAGTGGGCCGACTTGGTGAGTCAGTCAATGATCACCCAGATGGAATTATTCCCCTTGAACGTCCGTGGTAAGACTGTCACTAAGTACATCGATATTCCATCCCACTTCCACTCTGGAACTTCCAAGGGGTGAGCTAATCCCGATGGAACCTGGTGCTCAGCCTTCACCTGCTGGCATGTGAGGCATCGAGAAACAAACTCCGCTAATGCTTTCTTCATACTTGACCACCAGAACTGTCATCGGAGATCATGGTACATCTTTTATACCCCAAGATGTACTGCCAAAGGGGATGTATGAAACTCCATCAGGACCTCCTCCTGCAATGCCACTGGTAACACAGTGTGTCCTCTGAAAAGAAGTACGTGCTCCCCACCTTGTGAATATCCATCAGGAGCATGTCCTGTGGATAACTGATCACATAAAGCTACATATTAGACATCCCCAATATGTGCCTCCCTAACCCACTGTAAGAGTTGAGGGGTGACAACCATCGACTGTAGGTAAGATGTATCCTCTCCATCCACGAAGGATAACTGCAACGTGGCTAACTACTGTGTCGCCTCACTCAACAGCTATGAGTTCGACCTTTTGCTAAGAGCATATGCCACCTTGTTCCCCTTTCCAGGAGTATAGATGATCTTGAAATCATAGTCCTAGAGGAACTCTAGCCATCGTCTCTACCGTAGATTTAGATCTTGCTGTGAAAAGATGTACCTGAGGCTCTTGTGGTCAGAGTAGACAATAAACCTCTCGCCCATGAGGTAGTGTCACTACATCTTCAATGCGAAGACTACCGTTGCCAACTCGAGATCATGGGTCACATATTTTTGCTCATGTGGCCTAAGCTGGAATGAACCATAAGAAATTACTGCATGCCGCTGCATTAGGACACAGCAGAGCCCAGTCCCTGATGCGTCGCAGAAAACTATTTACTCGACACCCTCCTCCAGCAATCTCAAGACTGGGGTGCTCGTCAAACTCTATCTCAGCTGCTCAAAAGATTGCTGGCACTTATCCATCCATGTGAAGGGTTTCCCATTCCTGGTCAAGGTCATAATTGGTGTTGATATCTGAGATAAATATGGAATGAATCTCCGGTAATATCCTGCCAACCCAAGGAAGCTCCGCACCTCCATCACGCTCCGAGGTGGCTCCCATGCTAACACAGCCCCCACCTTGGCTGGGTCCATAGCTACTCCATATGCTGAGATGACATGTCCCAGAAAGTGGACCTCCTGAATCCAGAACTATCACTTCAAGAGCTTCCCATAAAGCTGGTGCTCCCAGAGTATGTCCAGAACCATCCGTAGGTGTCTTACATTCTCCTCCTCTGATGCCGAGTACACAAGGATGTCATCAATGAAGACCACTACGAACTGGTCCAAGTATGGCTGTAAGATCTAGTTCATCAGTCCCATGAACACTACGGGGGAATTCATCATGACAAAAAGCATCACCAAGTACTCATAGTGACCATAGAGGCATCTGAAAGCCGTCTTCGGTATATCCTCATCCTGCACTCATAGCTGGTGATAGCCTGATCGAAGGTCAACCTTCGAGAACCACTGTGCCCCTCTTAGATGATCAAAGAGGTCATCAATTCTTGGCAATGGATACTTGTTATTTACCATCACCTGGTTCAGGCGTCGGTAATCCATGCACAACCTCAAAATACCATCTGCCTTCTTGGCAAACAAGACTGGGGCCGCCCAGGGTGAGATGCTGGGTCTCACGAAACCCTTTCTCTGCAAATCCTCTAACTACACCCTCGGCTCGCGAAGCTCTGTGGGAGCCATCCGATATTCTAGTGAGGAAATCGTTGCCATCTCGGGGTGTAAGTTGATGCAGAAGTCGATCCCCCAGCAGGGAGGTAATCCTGGAACATATTTGGGAAATACGTCCTCGTACTCCGCCACTACTGCTGGGAACTGGGAGCTCACAACATCCACTACTCTGAGGGAAAGGATAGCCAACTCATGAGTGATTGGATGCACCCTCCTGTGCATAAGTCCATTCTGTGCTACCTAGGTTTCCTTTTCTCCGACAAAGGAAAAACTCATTCCATCATGGCGGACACACCGCACTCTTCGCCTAAAACAGTCAATCTGGGCATGGACTGAAGATAACCAATCCATACCGAGAATGAAGTCGTAAGGCCTCGACGCTACCACCAAGAGGTTCCAACTAAAACTATCGCCTCCAAGGGTAAGATCACACTGTCTGAAAAGGTGTGTGATCATCGAGTCTCCTCCAGTAGGTGTCTCCAAATGTAAGGATCGAGTCAACGGTTCTACCGGAATCTCAAGGTTTTGTGCAAGACATGTGGCTAAGAAGGAATGACTAGCACCTATGTCTATAAGCACGAATTATAAGGTAGAGAAGACACAGATCGTACCACAAATCATCCCTGGGGTCCCTGGCTCATACACCTCGACCGCATACAGCTGTCCCCGCCCCTGTCCCCCAGCTCCCTGAGCTTGGTGCAGACCTCCTGGGGGTGGTGGTAGAAGTAAGTCGAAGCGTCTTCCACCACCTGTAGCTCTCCCTGCTCCTCTACCATGTCTGCCGCCTGGAGGGTCTGCCTGTTCCGTTCTCTGCCTCTGCCTCGGTGGTCCGTCCACCGCTTCCCTGTCAGCATCTCGACGGGTTGGGAAATCTCTAGCGAGATGTCCCCTACCGTCGCATGCGTAGCATCGCTTCTCTATAGGCTGACTGGATCCAGCCTGAGAGCCATGGACTATCTATCCCCTGTCCTGGGTCCTCCTATGATGTTTCCCACATCCAGGTCCCTGTGCCTGACGTTGGATCCCTACTGCTGGGGTCTCTGCACTTGTCTTCCTGCTGCTGACTGCTGGTGGCTGCCTCTGCTCCACCAAGAAGCTCTCGATCACCAAGGCCCGCTCGAGCACTCCATCATAAGTCGATATGCATAGAGGTAAGACACTAGCTCAGATGTCTCATCGTAGACCTCGCTCGAAGGTCTGAGCTCTGAAGTACTGATCCCTGACCATATCCATCGAGTACCTGGCAAGGTTGGTGAACCTCGATGAATAGTCAGCTACTGTCATACTACCCTGTTGGAGCTGAAGAAGCTCTTGGATGCGTATAGCTCTCAGCGTAATTGGAGATAACTCCTCCCTGAAGAGTCGCTCAAACTCCATCCATGAAAGAGTCTCCTCGTTGTGAGTATGTGTGGTTAGACTCTACCATCGTCCCGCTGAACCCTGAAGAAGGATCACTCCTAGGATCACCATCTGGTCTGCTGGGGTCCTCACTAGATGGAAAACTCTAGTCACCGCCTCAAGCCAGTCCTCAGCCGCCTGAGGGTTGGGCTCACCTCAGAACCTGGGGGGTATCTGTCTTTGGAACTCATGGAGCGCACTAAGCCTGCACTCCTCGCCGGTCGGTACTGCAGGTACCACGGGCTGCTCCACTGGTAGTGGCATAACTGGTGCACCACCTGGTGGAAACTCCCGGGGAACTGGTCCCTGTATCAAAGCCACTTCCCTGAGTGGGTCATCCTTGTGATCATGTTGCTGAATCCTAGAAGATATGTGTCGCGGAGGCATCCTGTAAGGAAACAAGATGTACCGTGGTCAAAGAGTATATCTGGATAGATGACACAAAGGACATGGAAAACACAAACCATTCCTATATGATGCATGTACCTTTTATTCCCCAGAAACCCGTGTTTTTGTGTACTGAGTCGAAAATTAGGTTATCAGAGTCCTGGTGTGTGGATACGTCGGCCGCCGCACCAACACTGGAGTCTCTGGCCTGAAAGACGAACCTGAAACACTCAAAACTGTTGCCCCAAACCAAACTCATAGACTCTTGGTCCTAAGGTAGAACCAACCACCTCTGATACCACTCTGTCACGACTCGTCCCAGTGGGGCCCACACCGTGACTCCCCAAGCCTGCCTCCAATAGGCCAGGGGCTGGTGACTAGCACCGAGTAGGCATATTACTAACATGGGAGGCATTGCCTATGTACCTATACACACACACACATCTCCAAGCCCAGAAAGCTGAAATGTAAAAACCACTAAGGAACAAAAAATGCATGCATACAACTAAACCCAACCAAAAAAGTACGACGAAAGGTAGATTACTAAAAAGTAAACTGGGCCAGAATACAAGCCCACCAAAAAACAAGAGTCTGAAAACTGCGAAGTCCAACCTGTAAACACAAAAAAGGTACTGGGACTACTGCTCGTCACCGTAGGGACGCCTCGGCCTATAGGGAACTCAAAAAGCTCAGTCCTGTCCTGGTCCACCCTAGACTCTGTCAAAAGGCTGCTCGTCTGCACAAGACACTAGACATGCGAGCAAAGCCCGTGCAGGGGTGAGTATAACAATACTCAGTAGAGGACCCCGAAAACCACAAAGTAGTATACAAAGTAAAGGTACAATCATCTATGCACAGTATATGTCTATAGAACATATATAACATACCAGATATAGTCCAAACCCAAAACCGTGGTCTAGATACAAGTCACACAACCACATACCCCCATTAGGGATTCAGTTCAAAGATTTCGCGAAGCACTCATCCTGGGAGAACACACTCCATGAGTCTTACAGCTCTGATGACGTCTGTCCGAGAAGTACCGTTCATCGGGAACCATCACGAGAGGTAGTTACACTCATTACGGGAGACACACTTCTGAGTGGGAAGATTTCCGATAGATAGAAGCACTCATTACAGGAGACACACTCCTGAGTGAGAAAGATCACGATACACGGATGAGGATCACTTCCAGGGCCATGGAGGATACCGCGACTCATCCGGATTCACCAGTTAGGTGACACACTAGATAGGTAGAGGATCAACGCCCGGTAGAGTTAGTCACGTCGATTCCTGACTCTACCTAGGGTCAGGAATGGATAGAGGATCTCGATCCGGGCCTCTCGGATGGATGCCTGACTCTATCACAGAAAGTCCTACTGAAGGGATCATACTCCTGTGTGAGGAAATGATGCCTGAACTTTAGGGGAACAAGAAGAATGGGCAGTAACCCAAACGAAAGATTTCCAAGATACGGTGAACAAGAGGACCATGCCGTTTTCCAAAAAGTACACGACGTGTAGAAAAGTTACACGCCGTATCGTATGACCCCGGGTACTGCCTGTGTACAACGGCCCGTGTCATAAGGCTGGTCGTGTGGAAAAAACTGGGTACACGACATGTAGCATGATGTACATGTAGTGTCCGAGTAACTTGGGTTGGCTCCATGTACACTGGCCATGTGCCCGTACAAAGTCATCAACCCATATACTCCAACCCGTGTAATCGGTACACGAGGTGACCCGCGTTACCAGCGTCACCTGGCCGTGTGATGGAGTATACAGTCATGTACTCTATCCTGTATCTATGTACCCCCTGGATACATGTTGAGTCCTGTGTAGCCTCCTCTGCCATCCTGTACATGCCGTGTCTCCTGAAGCTGTGTAGATCATCCCCTGTCAGTGTATTTCCCAAAATACACGCCGAGTTTCGGGGAAAGACTAACACGCTGTGTGACCAGGGTCACACGCCGTGTGGTTCCTTTTTGACCCCCAAAACCCTATCCTCCACTTCCAGTACTACACAGCATGCTCTTCGGAAGTACATGCCGTGTATTCTAGAAATTTCCAGGACTTCCGCCGTCGCGCCTCCGGTGATGATCCGTTCGTCGATCCGGCCGTCCGATCACCATGAAAATTACAGGTTTTGGTCTCCCCGACACCACGAAGCTTCTCTTAATGTTTTTGAACCTCTGATCGGCTTCGAAAACATGATTTGATCTTCCCGCGCGAAGAACGCTTGAAGAACACCCTTTTTCGATTCGGTCCGATTCGTCATCCGCCATCGTCACTACACCTCTGCAAGGTTGTTTCAGTGCCAAAACTTCGATTTGGGATCATTGCGTTGTGGAACGAATGTGCAATGATCCTTTGTTCGTTGCCCCGCGAAGAACATGAAGAACGCGTGAGAAAAGAAGGGGGAGAAATCCAATAAACAAAGTGAGGAACGAACCTCTGCCGTCGTTCGTCACGGCGTTGATCCGCTCCCGTCAGTTGGCTTAAACGGAGCAGGATCAAACAATAATAAAACAACATGGATCAATTCTTTGAATCATCCCGATAAAACCCTCCCGCAAGAACGAACGAATCCGTGGATCAACTTGTTCGTGGTTGATCCACGTTCGTCGTTTAAAATCAAAAACGGGGAAAAGAATTCAAATAACAAACCCCTACCTCAACTGGGATCGATCGCCGATGAAGGTGTCGTGCTGGCACCATCGTCGAGATCCTTCAATGTTGTTGGCACAACGATTCACAGCTTCGATCTGTCATCGTTCGCCGCCGAGAGTTTTCTCCAGAGTTTTCTCGCCAATGATCGATGTTTGATCATCCCAATAAAAAAAGGGAAATGTATTGACATCAAAAACATTGTGGTATTAATGAGACAATGTTTCTATTTCTGATTCATTATGACTTGACATTATGAAATGACATTAATGACTGAAACAACTGCCCTGTCGCTGCGCTGCAGCAGATGTTTCTATAAAAATAAAATAAACATTTAGCAATTTATTTTATTTTCATTTTACTAAAAACGTCCGAAAATTAAATTTCTCCCTCGACCTGAGCCGGTCAAGGTTAGGCTCATTCTTAGGTAAAGTCGTCGCCCCGGACGCAATGGTGTCCTCATATTTTTAATCTGGGGATCCGTTTGGAAACTGCCACAACCGCGCACAACTGCCGACTCACTTAACTTAAAAAAAGTTCAAACCACCATTCCGGGCTCACTGGACATAGAAATGATGTGCCGTCTTCGTGCCCGGTCTCAAAATAATTCCATATAATATTTAAAAATAATACATGGAAAATCGAAGACATTACAAATTAAATAATTAAATTTATTTATGACAATAATGATGCAGTAATTACCTTATTAATGAAAGATTAAAATAATTGATATTATAAATATTAAAATAAATGTAAATTGAAACTTTTTATGCCATAAACGAATTTTATAGGTGAATATGATATGTTAGGGTTGATTCAATGTATTTTTTTGAAGGAATAAAGTTTTTATGACTTTTAAAAAAACCAAATACTAAATAGTATCAAAATTGACATAAATGAGTTTTTAAAACAAATACTATTTTATTAAATTATATAATAGTCCTAAAAATATAAGATTCATCCAAATGACTTAGATAATTTTAATTATGTCATTAATGAACCACTTGAGGTTCTCTTGTCATTTTATAGTAACTATATTAACCATGTTGTATAAAAATACAAGAAGACATGGTAAAAGTTAAACTATTTAACTAAGGGTTAAATCTAAAAGATAAGGTTAATTTGGTGACCTAAACATGTATAGAACCTATTGGTTGAGAGTATTTAGACCCATAACCACCTTAACCTCTAAATAAATCAAATTTTATCTATTAGAAACTGAAATTCATTTTATAATAAATTAATATTTCAAGCTTTTTCTAAAGTGCCCCTCACATCTCTTATAAAAGGGCACCTCCCTTTCTTTTAATTCACACCTACAAAGCCTTTTGGCTCTGCCAAACCCTACTAAAATTTCCTCCCAACTACCCTCACTTCAACCTAGAGAGATTACTTTGATCATAAATCCAACCTAATGAGCCCTTTTGTTCAAATCAAAAGGAATCACCCGAAGAAGAGGTAATTATTTTATCACCTCTTTCAAAGTTCTTTTCTTCTTCTACTTCCTCTTTCTATGTTTTTTCCATAATAAAATAATAAATCCAGTAACTTCTACATAATGATACGTTATTATAAATATGTTACAACTATATTCATTATTCTATCCATCCTATGAATGACAAAGTCACCATACGTGCGTACGCACGACTTACCGTCTCCACGTCGTGGTGTAGTTTGTTATTCAACACTTCATTATTTGGATGGGTATAATAATGAGTATAATTGATGTAAATAATAAATATAACATGTTAATTATTCTTTATATATAATATATCATCCAATTACATACTATTTCACCATCAATAGAATGATATTGTCGCTCGTGTGTACGTACAACTTACCGTCTCAACGATGCGATCAGATTTTGTTCCCCATCATAACCATTAAAGAATAATTTTCATTTGATTATTAAAAAATAAATTTTCAGAACTTAATATCATTTTGTATATGAATCAAATACATCCTATCCATAACAAACATGACTTACGTAACAAAACATATAAAGTAAAACAAATCAGTTAACGCCCGAAACAATGATAATACTGAAATATTATTAACGAAGCAATATTAGAGGAACATATATGATATTATATTTATGTATGTGGTTATTGTATAATTTAATAAAAATTATTTAACCATTATATAGGAGATTAAATTACCCTCAACTAAGGAAAATTACAAGTTAAGGGTTAATTTTACAATCTATTTATTATCTGAGGTTGTTTATACGTAAGTATCTATTGAGATTTCTTTATCATCCACATACCTATTTCTTAAAAATGTATTTCAAAACATTTCTACTATTTTTTAGACTATGTTTTAAAGTAATTTATACCCTTTTTTGACTTTTTATAAATTTTTTTGAAAGGAATCTTTCTGTCATTTTCCAAACAAGGTACTTTATGACCTTTTCGACAAATTAAGGAAAGAATGTTTTTTTAAATTATACAGTGGGTGTGGATATTTTCCACCGTTATAACAACTTAGAAGCTTCTCTTACAAGCTTATCAGAGTATTTTAAAAATTAATGTTTTCTTTTATAATTATGCATCTTTTAAGTGATTTCAAATTAGAAAGAGATATTTCTCTCAAATAGTTTTTGGATTGATTTCATATGTGTCAACATATATTATTGGATTTTATGTTTAATTGAAGTTGATTTATTATGATACAATATTACATATTGTATTGATAGTTTTATGATATGTTTGATTGTGGATGTTCTATTTTTATATCATTCATGGTTTATGGCTAAAGTATTAACATTTTGTATGCTAGTTTAATATGAATGATTATGTTATGTTTCACCCTTTTTATATGAGGAATGCATTGGGCATAGTAAGTGACGGGCGGAGCCCGCTATATCCCCTTGATACATCGGTAGGTCTCATGATACAAAATAGTGTCTTGGAACAAGGACTTGATAATATTTTTATTTGTATTCTTGGCATGAGGCCTTGACTGTGAGGTTAAGATATCCAGCATTATGCATTCCATTATTATGAGATTAGCTATTAATATTACATGTGATTATTCGACTAGTAGAATACCCATGTGAATAAGTAAATAGAATTATTTGATTTATATTTTCCATATTATGCTTAATTTTAAGTTTAAAAGGATTTTGTTTTAGTCTTATATATTTCCTTAAATGTTTATGCTTATTTATGATATTTTCCGCTATATTGTTACCATTAATGAGCATCTGAGCTCACCCATTTCTTATGTTTTTTTTACCAGGATGCAAAAAAGTATATTATGACTGACCTATAGGGATAGGCTAAGGGATATGAGTGTGTTTAAAGGAGACACAATGCTGTTTTTTTCATTTCATAATTTAATGTAAAACTTATGTATGTATCTAGTAATTCCAAGGATACTAAACTGATCGGTCTTTAGAGACTTGGTCTCTTGTGATCATGCCAATGTTATGTAATAATGCACCAACTCTGGGTAACTGAGGTCAGGGTGTTATAGTTGGTATTAGAGGAAGTTTAGTACAAACATTTGAAACTAGATTTAGAAAAACTATTATTAGATAACATTACTCTAAGATAGACTTTGAAGATTAGTATTTAAGAACATCAAATTTTTTTGGTAATATAGATATTTTGTGGGTTTTCTAAGAAATAGATCCCTATCTGGATACTACAAGTGGATGTGGTTCTGGAAAAGATTTACCTAGGAGTGAAAATTTTGATAAGGAGTTTCAGGCTTGACCCGGGGTATCCTGGTACATGACAATGGGCCTTACTGCGCACCTGGTTTGACACTCCTGGGGGATATTCTTAGGATAATTTATTTTTTCTATACAAAACATTATAAAAGATTTATGATTAAATACTTCTCCAAATATTTTTTTTATGATTATGGATTATATGCATGAACTATTCAATTTATGTTAAGTATTTTACAAGTTTGAAATTATGCATTGCAATTTATGAACTAATCTAGTGTATGAAATTGTTTACAAATGAAACCTAGTGTAAGGAATGGAAATTTTATCAACGCATATAATCCATGTAGGGATTTACCTCATATTCAAGATAATTATAGTGGAGATGGTGATTCAACTGGTACTGAACAACTTATAAACATACTGGGACAACTCACTTAGGTTATGAATAATAACCTTACCCGTATGGAGCATCCTGATCCACAATGTAGAGGATCAATGTTAAACCGCTTCATGAGGAAACAACCACCAACATTCAACGGGACTACAAATCTATTTTTAGGTGAGCAATGGATAAGTTCCTTAGAGAAAATATTTCATGCTTCAGGGAGTATCGAAAGGGAAAAAGTTTTCATGGAATTTTATTGCCTCTTAGGAGATGCAGATCAGTGGTGGTCATTAATTCAAAACACAAATGAGGATAAAGAAGTATCAAATATGAAATGGGGGGAGTTTAAAGATATTTTCTTAGAAAAATACCTTCCTCATGAATATCAAGCGGATATGGAAAGGCAATTTCTGAATCTGAGGAAAAAAGAGGATGAGAATGTCGTAAAGTATGAGGCTAACTTTACAAGGTTAGAAAGGCATGCTACAGATTATATACGAAACCCAAGAAGTAAGATTGATCGATTCTTTTGTGGGTTAAAACCATTTATCCATTGAGAATTAGTATCAAAATCCTTATCATCGTATGAAGATATATTCTCATGTGCTATCAAGATAGAAAAGGAATTCTCTAAGTCTTATGAGTTTAAAGTGAAGCAAGAGAAGAAGAGATCTGTTGAACACTTTGGAAAAGGAAATAAGGGGAAGAAGGTAAAATTTGAATTTCCATCCTGAATTAATTGTGGGAAGAAACACCCTAGTACATGCCTAAAGGGGATGAGAGTTTGTTACAAGTGTGGAGAAAAAGGCCACCAAGCTCATGAATGAAAGGGGAATAAAGATGATGTCAATGTTCAATGCTACAATTGTAAAGAAACAGGAAATTATGAAAATTAATGTCCTAATTGTCAAGTAAAATTACCTCAGAAAAGTACAAGGGATTAAGACCAAGCTTATGTAATCACAACTATTGAGGTTGAAGTTTCGAATGATATGGTGGCAGGTACTTTAATTGTTTCCTCAAAATTAATCAACGATTTATTTGATTTTGGATCATCGTATTATTTCATATCTTCCTAGTTTTACAAGAAAATTAGATATTTTCAATTTGAATTAATAAGGGAGTTTTTAGTCAAAAATCTTAAGGGAAGTATCATTGCAACAAAGTTTTGTCAATCATTTACCATTATGGCATATAAACATGATTTATCTGCTGATATTATTGTCATACCCATGATTGAATTTGATATAGTCCTTGGTATGGATTGGCTTTCAGACCATGATGAAAACATTTATTGTAAGAAGAAGGAGGTTACAATTTTTAATGATGATAAGAAATACCTTATCTTTAGAGTAGAAACATCACCATCTGATTCTCATCTATATCCATCCCCAGTAGCTCTACTAAATTCAATTATTGGGGAGGAAGGGAGTGAAATAACTATGGGTGAGGAAAGGAATGTACAAATAGAGGATGTACCTATTGTTCAAGAATATGTTTATGTGTTTCTAGAGGATTTACCCGAACATCCTCCAGAACAGTAAATTGAGTTTTCTATTGACCTAATTCCTGGTTCAAGTCTCATATCGAAGTCCCCTTATAGAATGGCCACTGTGTAATTAATGGAACTAAAGAAACAACTAGAGTAATTGAGTAATAAAGGATTTATTCTCCCTAGTGTTTCTCCATGGGGAGCCCCTGTTCTTTTTGTTAAGAAGAAAGATGGATCTATGAGGTTGTGTATTGACTACAGGTAGATCAATGCTATAAAAATAAAGAACAAGTATCCCCTACCTCACATTGATGATTTATTTGATCAACTTCATGGGGATCACTATTTTTCAAAGATTGAAATTCGATCTGGATATCATCAGTTGTGCGTGAATAAGGAAGACATTCCAAATTCATCATTTTAAACCAGGTATGAGAATTACAAGTTTACAGTAATTCCTTTTGGACTGACTAATGAACCCTATGTTTTCATGGATTTATGAATATATTTTTCAAGTAATATATTTATGAATTTGTAGTGTTATTTATTGATGATATCTTTGTATACTCTAAAATATAAAAATATCATGAAAATCACTTGCGCACTATTCTGAAAACTCTTAGAAGAAATGAATTATATAGGAAGTTTAGCAAGTGTAAATTCTGGCTTCAGGAAATTTCTTTTCTGGTCCATATTATCTCTAAGGATGGAATCTCTATTGATCCTTCAAAGACAAAGGCAATCCAAGAATGGCCAACACCCACTACTGGAAAACTAACCTATACCAATGGTTTTGAACCGTTGGTATAGGCCTCTAAACCGTTGGTATAGGCTATACCAACGGTCTGGAGAACCGTAGGCAAGTAAGCCATTGGGATAAGTCTATACTAAAGGTTTTTGGAAAACCGTTGGTATATACCTATACCAAAGGTTTTGAAAACCATTGGTATATACCTATACCAACGGTTTTGAAAACCGTTGGTATAAGTAATATGAAAATCTATACCAACGGTTCCTTAAAACCGTTGGTATATGTATTTCCAAAAAAAAACATTCATTGGGATTTGATCCCAAGACCTCCGGTTTATCATTGAACGATCTAACCAATAACCTAACATGACTTTTGTGAACATAATTTCATAAATATATATATGTATTATCATAATTATTTTAAATTCTGATTCATAGAATGTTCTGGTTAAGAGAATCCGATAAAAAATCAAAGGACCTATACCAACGGTTTTAACAACCGTTGGTATAGGTCCCTAGAATCTAGGAAGGGATGTTGGCATATTGGGGACCTTTCCCAACGGTTTGGCCAAAACCGTTGGGAAAGCCTACCCTTTCCCAATGGTTTTGGCAAACCGTTGGGAAAAGTGTCCACAAAGTGGGATTTCCCAACGGTTTGGACAAACCGTTGGGAAAGGGGGTATAGAAGTGTTGGGAAAGGTCACATTTCTAGTAGTGACCGATGAGTATAACTGAGTTACACAGTTTTATTGGTTTAGCAGGTTACTATCAGCGTTTTGTCCAGAATTTTTCCTGATTGGCTAACCCATTAACCAAGATCACACGTAAAGGGTTTAAATTTGTTTGAAAAAAAGAGTATAAAGAATGTTTTTAAGAATTGAAGATAAGATTAGTCAATAATCCTATCTTGACTCTACCATCGGGGAATAATGGTTTTATTATTTATAGTGATGCATCAAAGAAATGACTTGGTTGTTTCCTTATGCAGAATGATAGAGTTATTGACTATACGTCATGGTAGCTAAAAATTCGTGAACAAAACTATCCCACTCATGATCTTGAGTTAGCAGTTGTAATATTTTCTATGAAGATATGGAGACACTATCTCTATGGTGAAAAATGTGAGATATATACTGATCACAAGAGTTTAAAGTATATTTTCTCAGAGAAAGAACTCAACATGAGGCAAAGGCAATGGATCGAACTACTCAATGATTATGATTTCACTATACACTACCACCCAAGGAAGGAAAATGAGGTGGAAAATTCTTTGAGCAGAAAGTATCATGGAGTTTTGAATAAGATGAGAGTTTAAAGGGATCCTATGTTCATGGATCTAGTAAAGATGGATAGAGGAATAATCATGGAGGGTGAAACATCGATACTTTTTCAAATGGTTTCCAAACAATCTTTACTAGAAAGGGTAAAAAGTTCTTAGACTGATGATGAGGGGTTTCAAAAGAAAATTAAAGCTGTAAATGATGGGAGATTGATTGAATTTGTATATGAAGGTAGAATTTTGAAATTTGGGAAGATGATTTGTGTTCCTGATATACCTAATATAAAAAGAGAATTGTTGGATGATGCTCATAACTCCAATTTCTCTATATACCCTGGTATCACTAAGATGTATATATATTTGAATGAACATTTTTGGTGGGACAACATGAAGAGGGAGATTGATAATTATGTGTCAAGATGTATGGTATGTCAGCAGGTGAAGGCTGGAAGAAAACATCCTAGAGAAGTCATGCAAACTCTTCCCATACCTGATTGGAAATGGGAAGATATTACAATGGACTTTATCATAGGGATACCAAAGAATCCTAGAAGGAATGATGCAATATGGGTCATTATTGATCGTCTTACCAAGTCAGCGCATTTTATTTCTATAAGAGAATATTTACCACTTGAATGTTTAACAAGACTATATATTAATGAATTTGTAAGACTTCATTTTGTACCCCTATCGATTGTTTCTGATCATGATCCCCATTTTACATCAAGATTATGGAAAAGTATTCATAAATCCCTAGACACTGAACTTCATTTGAGCAATGCCTACCACCCTCAAATTGATGGGCAATTAGAACGGACTATTCAAAACTTAAAAGACATGTTGAGATCTTTCTCACTTGACTTTCAAGGTATGCAGGATCAGTATTTACCTTTGGTATAATTATCCTATATCACTAGATTACATTCAAGTATTGAAATGGAACCATATGAAATGTTATATAGAAATAGATGTTGCACACCAACTTGTTGGGATTCCATTGGTGAAAGAAAACTCAGAGGCCTAGATCTTGTCGAGGAAATAATGGAAAAGGTGAAGATTATCCAAAGCCACATCAAAGCAGCTCAAAGTAGGAAAAAGAGTTATGCCAATAACTAAAGGAAGTATTTGTAATTTCAAGTAAGAGATCATTTTTTCTTGAAGGTATCTCCATGGAAGGGTGTTATACGATTCGCTAAGAAGGGTAAATTAAGTCCCAAGTACATCAGAACTTTTGAAATTCTAGAACGAATTTTAGTTGTAGCTTACCATTTGGAAATGCCGCCAAGTCTCTCCAAAGTTCATGATGTGTTCCATGTATCACTGTTCAAGAAATACATGCCAGACCCAACACATGTACTCACCTATGAAGAAATAGAACTGGAACCAGATATGTCTTATTGTGAAGAGATTGTCAAGATTCTTGATACTAGAGAACAAGTGTTGAAAAACTAGACGACTCATCTAGTAAAAGATCTTTGGAGAAACCATAAAATGGAAGAGGCGACGTGGGAACCTGAGCAACTTTTGATGAAGAACCACCCGAATCTTTTTATGCAGTAATATTCTAGAAATTTTGAAGATGAAATTATTTGTAGGGAAGAATGTAATACCCCAAGTTTCCATGTTATGCTTCTATTTGAATAATATAATAGCTTACATTGTACGCAACTTTGAGTTCTAGCACACCATGACCAATCAAACTAGCCATTTAAAAAGAATTTATGAATAGTAATACCCACTTTTTGAAATTTTATAAATTTTATTTTTCAAAATGGACTTTGTTTTTGGATTCGTAATATCAAAATTAGCTTAGGGTGAATTTTTGGTATTTTTCTGAAAACTTTCAATTTTTGATGAATAGTGAAAAACACTGCATTATTGTTTAAAACCAACTTTTTATTTAAATAATTATTTTTTAATTTAAATTTATTTTAAAGTAAAAATAGATACATAATACCTATATTAGTCCAATGTATTTCATTGGAGTTATTTTATAATAAGATTAGATATATAAAATTTTATTGAACTATTTAATGTCTTTTACCCACCTTCTAGGCACATTTACAAATTTGCATAAAACATAATTTTACCACTTCTGTGAATTGAATTTCAAAAAACTGATAGACACGATTGTCATTAGTAAGTAAAATGTGGTTCAATAGGATGAAAATAATTTTTGGTGAATAGTAACTTTTTGAATTTTATTTACCACAGTTAAAATTAAATAGGATAATTAAAAGTAAAAATAATATTATAATAATATAAAATTACCCCAAAACATGTTTTAATTCTATTAGATAAGTGTATTTCGACCAAAATAAACCTTATTAAAAAAATATGATCCTTTTTGATCCACTTGGATTAGATTAGGACATTTATTATATTTTATTTAAAGAAGAGTTAAAAGTGTTAAATTCAAATTATAGTAAATAAAAAAAATTTAATATTGGGTTATACATAAGATAAATTCAAATATAAATATTCATTAGAAATCTAAGAATATTTTCTATATCATAGTATTTTATTTATAATTTTTAGACATTAAATAATTAAATTTATTTATGACACAATAATGATGTAGTAATTACCTTATTAATGAAAGATTAAAATAATTGATATTATAAATATTAAAATAAATGTAAATTGAAACTTTTGATGCCATACATGAATTTTATAGGTGAATATGACATTTTAGGGTTGATTCAATATTTTTTTGAAGGAATCAAGTTGTTATGACTTTCACAAAAACCAAATACTAAATAGTGTCAAAATTGACATAAATGAGTTTTTAAAACAAATACTATTTTATTAAATTATATAATAATCCTAAAAATATAATATTTGGACAAATGAATTAGATAATGTTACTTATGTCATTGATGAACCACTTGAGGTTCTCTTGATTTTTTATAGTAACTATATTAACCATGTAGTATAAAAATACAAGAGGACATGGTAAAAGTTAAACTATTTAACTAAGGATTAAATCTAAAAGATAAGGTTAATATGGCGACCTAAACATGTATAAAACCTATTGGTTGAGATTATTTTGAACCATCACCACCTTATCCTCTAATTAATCAATTTGGATCTATTATAAACTGAAAATCATTTTATAATAAATTAATATTTCAAGCTTTTCCTAAAGTGCCTCTCACCTCTCTTATAAAAGGGAACCTTACTTTCTTTTAATTCAAACCTCCAAAGCCTTTTGTATTAGCCAAACACTACTAAAATATACTCTCAACTACCCTCACTTCAACCTAGAGGCCTTACTTTGATCAGAAAGCCAACCTAATGATCCCTTTTGTTCAAATCAAAAGGAAGCACCCGAAGAAGAGGTAATTATTTTATCACCTCTTTCAAAGTTCTTTTCTTCTTCTACTTCGTATTTATATGTTTATTTCATACTAAAATAATAAATACAATACTTTCTACATACTGAGATTATATTATAAATATGGTACAACCATATTCTTTATTCTATCCATCCTATGAATGACAAAGTCACCATACATGCGTACGTACGGCTTACCGTCTCCACATCATGGTGTAGTTTGTTATTCAACACTTCATTATTTGGATGAGTATAATAATGAGTATAATTGATTTAAATAATAAATATAACATGTTAATGATTCTTTATATATAATATAACATCCAATTACATACTATTTCACCATCAATAGAATGATATTGTCGCTTGTGCGTACGTACGACTTACCGTCTCCACGATGCGATGAGATTTTGTTCCCCATCGTAACCATTCAAGAATAATTTTCATATGGTGATTAAAAAATAATGTTTAAGAACTTAATATCATTCTGGATATGAATCAAATACATCCTATCCATAACAAACATGACTTACGTAACAAACCATATAAAGGAAAACGAATCAGTTAACGCACGAAATAATGATAATACTGAAATATTATTAACAAAGCAATATTAGAGGAAAATATATGAAATCATATTTATGTATGAGGTTCTTGTATAATTTAATAAAAATTATTTAACCATTATATAGGATGTTAACGTACCCTCGACTAAGGAAAATTAGAAGGTAAGGGTTAATTTTACAATATATTTATTATCAGAGGTTGTTTATACGTAAGTATCTACTGAGACTTCTTTATCATCCACATGTATGTTTCTTAAAAATGTATTTCAAAACATTTTTAATATTTCATAGAATATGGGTTAAAGTCATTTATACCCTTGTTTGACTTTTTTATAATTGTTTTTAAAGGAATCTTTCCGTTGTTTTCCAAACAAGGTACTTTATGACCTTTTTGACAAATTAAGGAAAAAATATTTTTTAAAATTATACAAAGAGTGTGGCTATTTTTTTCCGTTATAACAACTTAGAAGCTTCCCTTACAAGATTATTAGAGTATTTTCAAAAGAAGTGTTTTCTTTTATAATTACGTGTCTTTTAAATGATTTCAAATTAGAAAGATATATTTCTCTCAAATAGTTTTTGGATTGATTTCATATGTGTCAACATCTATTGTTGGATTTTATGTTTAATTGAAGTTGATTTATTATGATACAATATTCCATATTGTATTGATAGTTTTATGATATGTTTGACTATGTATGTGCTATTTTTATATCATTTATGGTTTATGGTTAAAGTATTAACATTTTTTATACTATTTTAATACGAATGATTATGTTATGTTTCACCCTTTTTATATGAGGAATACATTGGACGTAGTAAGTGATGGGTGATTCCCGCTATAGCCCCTTAATGCATCAGTAGGTCTCATGAGAAAAAATAGTGTCTTGACACAAGGCCTTGACAATATTTTTATTTTTATTCTTGGAACGAGGCCTTGACTCTGAGGTTAAGATATACGACATTATGCATTCCATAATTATGAGATTAGATATTGATATTACATGTGATTATTCAACTAGTAAAATACCCATGTGAATAAGTAAATAGCATTATTTGATTTATCTTTTCCTTATTATGCTGAAGTTTAAGTTTAAAAGGCTTGTGTTTTAGTCTTATACATTCCTTAAATGTTTATGTTTATTTATGATAGTTTTTTCTATATTGTTATCCTTACTGATCATCTAAGATCACCCCTTTCTTATGTTTTATTTTTCCTAGGATGCGAAGAAGCATATTATGGCTGACCTGTAGGGATAGGCTAATGGATATGATTTTGTTCAAAAGAGACAAAATGTTGTTTTTTTCATTTCATAATGTAATGTAAAACTTATGTATGTATCTAGTACTTCCAAGGCTACTAAACTGATTGGTCTTTCAGGACTTGGTCTCTTGTGATCATGCTAATGTTATGTAATAATGTACTGAATCTGGGTAACTGGGGTTGGGGCGTTACATAGTTTTTATGGTAAAATGACCATTTTTTCCTTAATGAAACTTATAACTTTTTTCTTCTTTCTTTCCTCCTCCAGCACCTACATGAATCCCCCTCCCTGTAAAAATGGATTTCCCAAGCTCCTCCTCCCAAGGATGAAGATAAATCCTCCCTCCATTGTCTGAATCGAACACCGTCAGTCTCTATGGATCTATATCGGTAATCTATTGATTCCTTTTGAATATTTCTTCATTTAATATACTCACTATTTAGTTATCAAGGTGAAATCCATTTTCTTTATTTTTAGGTCTAATGTTCATTTATTAGATTTCTTCCAAACTGGACTGAATCAAAGCTTGATATTGGATGAGTATATCATCCTAAGTACAAGGTAGGTGCTCTATAGATTTTCCTTAAATTTTTTGTCATTTTATAAATAGTGTTGTGGCACCGCACACCAACCTTTGATGCACGTTTCCTTTAAATTGAGTTCTTAATATCAAATTGACCCTTACACTTTAATACAAGCCTATTTAACCTTGTTTCATTATTTTTAGGTTGTTGATATCATTTATGGACACCCCTTGGGTATTCCAAGCTGAAATTCCCCTAATGGCTAAGTGGGTATATTCCCGGTTTGCCTCGTAAGCATTCGACTTAGGCTTTAAGGTGAATTGTTTATTGTTATGAAATAAGAAGATTTCATCCTCGACCATGGACACTCCATGGGTGTGCTGACTTAATTTTACCTTATATTATTAATTATTTAAAATTCCCAGAATGCCTTTTAAGATTTCTTCTTAGATTGATAATGGGATTTCCCCTTATAGACAATGTCCCAATTGAGAATGGAACTTCTCAAGTACAATGTTGAGCCTTGCAATTAATTTGACATGTTTGGTAGCTTTATAAATGATTATTTTGGTTATTTGAGTTATATTACTTGAATTAAATGTTATTTTATGATTAAATGAATTATTTGATAAATAATTACATGTTTTATAATAAAACCTCTCGGATGAGGTGAATTGTATTTGAAATTACAAAGTGATAATTAGTGAATTTCATCTTTCTTAGCTTTATGCCATGATGGTTTTCCTATGCTTTTGTTAAGGTTAGACATTTGGAATGTTTTGTAAAAGTACTCTTTGGTTATTTCTAAATTAAATTTCCCTCCATTTATATAAATGTTTATTTGAACTAAAGAACCTCCTAAGTTCTTGGACTAACTCGTGAATGAGATTGCCATGTGGATAATTTACCTTTTTGACCAAGGTACCTTCTAAGTTCCCCATTGAACCTTGATAAATAAATTTCCATGTTTGTTAATTAAATGGAATTGTATTAATTAGAATAGCTTTCTCATGATGGATTTATCTCCTTGATTGTAATAAATTAATGAATTTAAATAGAATTAAATAGGGTGGTATGGACATAAATCTTACTATAATTTAATAAGCATGACTTAAGTGAATTGAATTATATATTTTAAATGTAATGAATTGTAAAGGGTGGAAAGGTGTCACACCTGAATTTTTATTGTATTCCTTTATTCTGGTTTATCTTTTAGATATTGGTTTTTCTCTCGAGTTCTAGGTTTTATGAATTTAAACTTGTAAATTTTATGGCTTTCCAGGGGAAAATTTTTTTCATGGTGGGGAGAATTGTCACACCTGTGTTTTTATTTTGAGGAATTACTTTGTTTATTTTTGGTCCCATGGTTATTCCTTAGTTTCCTCAGTAGTTTTTGGTGAAAATTGGAGGTTTTGGGCTTTATAGTAGGTGGAACACGATTGGCACATGGTTAGGGGAAACTGTGAGCCCTTGAATAGGAAATCGTGTGACTAATTCCATTTTTAGGCAATGGAGACCGCACAATTGCCACAGAGTTTGGAAAACTGTGTGATTTGTCCAAGTGGATTAAAATTGTGAAATTACTCTTCTACCCTCTTTGTGATTTAACCCAAAAATTCCCATTTCTCCTCCTCCTAGTTTGTGAGACCCAAAGGGAAAACCTCCCTTCTTCTCCAATCCTCCCATCCTCTCCCAAGGTGTGTATCTTGGGATTTGTTCAAGTTTGGGCTATATTTTTCAAGGTAATCTCCTCCTTTCTTCTTCCTCTTCCTTCTCCTTCCATTTTATCTTGAGTTACTCTTCTCCCATGGTCATGTGGATCCAGAGTTCATGTTTCCATTGGTTTAATTTTGGGATTTTTTGTGTTTAAGGTATCTCTTAGGTGTTCTTGTTTTCTTGAGCCTTTTCATGGTTGATTCGGTTGGGCGTTGTTGAAGCACTTGTGATTTGAGGTAGACTTACCTTTTCACTTGTCCTTTAAATTTAAGAATCATTGGTTTATTTATTTTCACACCTTCCTTTGATATTAAATAGTTATGTATGATTTTTTAATAGTTTTTTTTATGTGAAATGAGGTGATTTTCATAATTGTTTTGAAGTGTATGTCATTTATTGGTTATGATATGCATGCCAAGTGTTTGATAAATTTCCCTATTGGATTTCACAAGTGGACTATGATTTTTAAAGAATTTTTTGGCATTGAAAATTTATTTTTTTTCATATAAAATTATGGTTTGGATTTATCAAATGGATTTATAAATGGTTTGGACTTGAAAGTGGTGTGCGTTTGGTTCTTTGAAAATGGATTGACATTTGATGATGGCGTGTGACCCGTTTTTCATTTTGATAAAAGTGCCTTTGGTTTGAAATTGTGGTGTGAATGCTTAAATGAAATTTTATAAATGGTTGTAAAATGGAAAATGGTGTGTTTTCACCTTTTTGGAAATTGGATTTGGTTCTTTAAAAATGAGTGACTTAGTGAATGGTTCTTGAGGCTTGGTTGACATTTTTATAAAAAGTGGATGATCTTGAAAACTCTACTTGTACAATTCTCTTGCCTTGGTTATGTTGAATGTTGTGGGAGGACCACATTGAGAGGATCCCTTGTTTTTGAATGGTTGAAAGGAAATAGTTTTTTCCTTGGGGTGTATTGGGGGTGACTTTTTGTGTGAGTTTCTTATATATGATATATGTGCATGTGACTGGCTTCTTGTTTGGAATTTTTGGCTCACCCCCACTTTATCTTAACATGGGAACCTAAAATATCTAGGGGATTTTTAGTGAAAATTTGATGCAATATCTTAGTATTTCTCTCTGGGTAGTGTCCCATATTAGGGGATTTGTTTATTTATTATTTCTATGGGATAATGCCCCTTAGTCAGACCAGATAGGGTGCGGTCGAGCGTGTGGGTGAGAATTGATGTTATTAGGTATGACATGCCTTCAGGATGAGTCAAGATGTATAGAATATTCTATATTATTCCACTAATATCCTAGGTTCTCCCATGTCTTTTTGGAACTTAGTTTTATAAGGTGGATTATTGAGATGTATGGTTGGTTGGTTACTTATACGTGTTATTTTCATATTGCCCTTGTTTTGTGCTTATTGCTGATACTCTATTTCATGGTGTAATATAGTAAAAAGTGATGTGTTGGTTTTTAAAAGGTTTATAAAAAGTGATGATAAAATGTTTTATACCCTCTTTACCTCTTTCTAAATGAAAAAAATACTTTTTGTTCCTTAAATATGCTAATGTATGCTGTTTGGTAAAGAACCTAAATTTGAATAGAAAAAATAGAAATGAATCATGTTTTGTTTTAAAGAGGAAAATGTGTGAAAGAATAGTTTTATATATTGTATTTAAAACTTGTGATTGATTTTTCATTTATTTAAAGTAAGTGCATTGGGAATAGATTTTTTTGGGCATGCCTACTGAGTTTTAATACCCATGCCTATAGTTCTTTCTTATTTTTAGCTTGTGGTGCGGGTTTTATCTTAGTTTAGATCACCATAGGCGATGGTTGGTTTTGGTATTAGAGAGTGACTCCCAAGGTCACATGGAGACATTGTGGTTGTCAGGTTTAGTTTGGGTTATTTTATTTTTTTATTTTCAGCTTATGTATAAATGATGTTTAGTTTGGAGTTGTATATATTTATTTGGGATGCTATGTTTATTTTATACTATTCAATTTATTTATATTGGGAAAAATAATTCCCTTGGTTACTCTTTTTATGCCCTGGCACTATTTTCCATCCAAAGAGGATCAGGAATGCCTCCTGGTCCTTGTCTCAGATCGACTTGGGTGATCAGTTTAGGGTCGACTCGGGCTGGTTCATGAAAAAATGGTATCAGAGACAAGTTAGGTTCTTTAGAGGACTTAGCTTGTAGAACAACCTATGTTATTTAGGATGTCAAGGTTGATGGAGTAGGACTTTTTGAACTTAGGGTGTTGGTGTTAGGAGGTGTCCAGCTAACACTTTCGATACTGAACCATGAGTTACCATGGGAAGTCAAGTTACATTTGTTTTCTTTAGTTCTTGTGGTTTGATTAGTGTTTGGGAAATTAAAAGGGAGTTGGGTTAAAGGTTTCAGTGAGCTCATAGGCTTGGAAAGCCATGTGGAGCCAGGGACATGGTTCAGAAAGACTCTCCATGATAGTGGTGTGATTAGAATTTGGCCACCAACCATATGACCAAGTCACCCATCAAAACTAGTTTCCCCTCATGAGTTGTTTTGGGTTATCCTTGATTCTGAAAATTGTTTTGAAAGCCCTTGTTTTGGAATTGTGAAAATGTTATTTAAAGTGGTAATAGTTTGGTTTTGGGAAGATGGAAAATATATTTTCAGATTTAATTTGAATAAATATTTATAAAATGGATTTTTATTGACATGATTTTTGGGTAAAATGGTGATGGGTTTATCGATAAGGGATTTCTATAATCAAAACCCGGGGTTTATCGAAATTGGTTTTTTAGAAATTGATAGTTATCTTAAATAGGGTTTTTGAAATATGTTTAAAATGAATAAGGATTTTTGATAAAATGAGTTTTAATCAAATGATACTTGATTGAAACATTTTCAATGGGATGAGTTGGGTTTTGGATGAAATTCATGGGATTTTATTTTTGAATGAAACAAAAAAAAAATAAATTGTAGAGCTTGGAAATGGTTTTTTATGTGGTGGTTAGTGATGTTTTTGAAAAGCCTTGTGAATTTTGAAATGGGGAGTAGATTGCGAATTTGAAACTTGGGTTGAATGTTTTGTATTGGAAAGTGGAAAAGTTTTGTTCTGACCATTGGTATTCTCATGAGTGATCACATGCATGGATGTGTTTGAGGGAGTGAATAGTTGATGGAATGGGAAGATGAGTGCCCAGATTGGCATGAGTGGATGGGTACCCAGATTGGCATGGGAATGTGCATGTGAATGAGGCTCCATGGAATACCATTGTTGAGTGTGCATCCCATCAAGTTTGTATTTATTTTCAAAAAGTGTTTTTAAGAGAAAAAGAAAATGTAATGTTTTTGTAATCGGCGGTTTTGTAGCTTGTTTTCTTGTATTTTGGGAATATTATTATGCGATGTTTTGAGTTTGAGAATTCTTGTTAAGGAATTGGAATTTAATGAGTTCTTGGTTTTCTTGTTTCTTAGTGTACACCCCCACAAATATTCGATGGATATTCAAAGTTCAGACACATGTGGTTCACTATCATAAGACCCTACAATTGACTAAACCATAGAATTTCTTCTTGAGTTTTGGAATTTGAATCCTCCTCTCTCTTATGGTCAAGTGTATCCTCTCGAAGAAGAAAAGTGGATATGGAAAATTGATAGAAACTCCAGTTTCCATGAGTTTCCTATATCGTTAAAGGTGAAGTTCGCTACCTTTATGATTGAAGGTCCACCTTGGAAGTTTTGGAAGTAATTCTCTTAAACCAAGCCTTGTAATGATCCTACCTAGGAGTTCTTAAAGGCTTCATTCATCCAACATTATTTCTTAGAGTTAGTGAAGGTGAGAAAGAGAATTGAGATCTGTTGTATGCAGTAAGGTGATGAATCAGTGTTAGAGTTATTTTTTCATTTTGTAGAACTAGTTCCTTTCCTTCCAGAGTGGGTTGTAGATGATTCCTTGAAGGATTGTAGTTTTGAGAGAGGTATTCATTATGATCTGCAGTCAAAGGTTTCAAAGTTTGGTTTAACCTCATTTGTCAATGTGGTGAGGTAAGTTGTTCAGGATGAAGCCATGCTATCAGGAGTGCCTAAAGAAGATGACCTTCCCCCAGTATCTGGAATCATCGAAGGTAACTACATTAAAGAGATGAGGGATCGGCCTAAATCTATTGGT
The DNA here is from genome assembly GCA_963277665.1 of Viscum album. Classification (NCBI taxonomy): domain Eukaryota; kingdom Viridiplantae; phylum Streptophyta; class Magnoliopsida; order Santalales; family Viscaceae; genus Viscum; species Viscum album. The sequence goes on along the minus strand of OY728142.1, from coordinate 2,040,067,502 downwards.
ACTGGATTAAAAATCAAAATACCTTAAGATCATTCGTCATATTATTCTAAGCACATGATCATGGTGTGTGATTAGTGTAGAAATCTAGATCAGAAGAATTTTTCATGCCTGAGTGATCCAAATTACTTACATTACTATGGATGCCTAGGTCACTTGAAATGGTTCTGTTGGGGTGTTTCTAAGAAGCATTGTGGATCTAAATCCACCCCTTTGAAAAACACCCTAGCCCATTTTCATGAGTAATATGTTGTTTTGGGCTCAGTTTAATGCCCTTTTCTCTGTAATGCTTCTGTTATTGTAATGGTTGTGTCCGGTGGTATTTCATGGTGTTGTGTTTTCTTTGAATTGTGAAATTGGATGTAGTGGACCTTCTGAGAAATTCTATTTTAATGGAAGCATGTTTGTATTTTTGGAATTCTGAATTTATTTTCCATTTTAAGTGGAGGTGTGTTTCATGTGTGCTTTGTTGCTATGTTTCCTATTTAGGGAGAAAGAGGGTGATACATGTGTATCTACTGAATCCCTATCTCGGTGGAAGTTCCTTATTAGAGCAAAGTGAGTTCCATGGTGTGTTGTGTTATTTTGGTTCTTCATGGGTTATTGTGTGGTTACTCATGACACCAAGATAAGGAATTGTGATTAGGGATTGTCAGCTCTTGACTGTGGGAAAAAATATTCTTCAAGACATCAGGACTCCAGCCATAGGTCCTAGAGTGAATCTTTTCACATAGTCAGTAATTTACAAGGGTGTGGGGAACTTTGGCTTAGCTTTTGTCTCCTCTATTAGGGTATGGTAAGTTTTAATGTTATAGTTGTAGTTTTACTTATTGTTTAAAGTTTCCCCTTATTTCAAAAATATCGGTGGTCTTTCCCTAATGTAATTCTATTGGTTGTGCCTTATTAGATGTGAATCTCTATTTGGTCAGTGTAGGAATGTTTTGGTATGGGCGAGGAGTTCCTAGGTTAGTTTGTGGTGGTTTTTCCCATGTCGGTCTGTGTTGGTTAGTCTAAGTTGGTCAGTTCCTAAATGGTGGGGAGAACCACCATGGGTTTTTTTCATGGTTTTTGCTAGATTTGGTTGGTTCTAGTTGATTTCTAATGGTAGGGAGTTCATTTTTTCCTCCCATGGTAGTTTTATTTGGAGTTGTTAGTTCTAAGTATTTCATTTTGAGTGAATGTTGGGATTTTTGGAGTACACCCAATGGTCTTATTTGAATCAATAATTGTAAAAGTTTTCGCTTGAGTTTTTTTTTGTTTTTTAGGGATTGATTTTGGTTTGCTGGTTTGTTTTGAATATAGGTGTGTGTTTTCTTCTCGTATCATTTTAGGCACTTTCAGTTTGAGGAGTTTAATTGTGCGATCATGTAAATCTTTATTTTTGATTGATCAACTAGATTTTTTTAGATTTCTGGGAGAAGAATTTGCAATGTTAGTGATAATTTTCACACCTATAGTTTTATCATCATCCTTTATTTTGGTTTATCTTTTGTCTCTTGGATTTTCTCACAAGTTCTGGGTGTTCCATATTTAAATATTGAAACGTTGTGCTTTTCTAGGGGTGGAAATTTTTCATGGTGGGGAGAATTGTCACATCCATGTTTTTATTTTTAGGTATTCCTTTGTTTATTTTTGGGCACATAGTTATTCCTTATTTTAATTAAAAGTTTTTGGTGAAAATTGGAGGTTTTGGGCTTGACAGCAGGTGGAACATGGTTGGTGCACGGTTAGGAGAAATTGTGTGCCCTTTCCAAGAAAACCATGCAACCAATTCCATTTTTGGGTAATAGAGACCGTAAAGTTGTCACATAGTTTGGTAAAACATGCAGGATAACCATGCAACTTTTCCCTCTTGGACAGTGGTGACCACATTATTTCCGTATGGTTTAGAAAACCGTACAACTTTTCCAGATGGATTAATATTGTGAAGGAACACTCACCATCTCAAGTGATGAGCATGACCTCTCCCACTCATTATGAGATGTAGGGAATGTAACATTTGGATAGAGATTATATGATCATTTAGACTGGTCATGGATGTCTTAGCTATGCCTCGGTCCAGTCAACACCTAGTATTCCAGGTATATAGCCACTTACGTTTGCACGTACTTGGTTCATATATGTGAATGCAATATATAACTATACTATGTATATATTATTACTATATACATATGGTTACTGATCATATCCTCATTCCGTCCATGGGATGAAGTAGGTAGAGCCACTAGGTTTCCTTCTAGAACCTGAGCAGACTGGTATTTATTTCCATAGTATTTTTTATTTATTTATACTACCTGTACACTGCTTCAATTTATATTCATGGATGGGATTTAGTTGTAGACACCATGGGTGGTAACCTACTTGGATTTATATCTCACACCCTACTTAGGATGCTATTTCACCAGGTTACCTAATTATATCTCATTTTTGTTGGACCATGGACCATTGCTTGTGCTGTTATGCTTGTACCTAGGAGTTAGGAGCACAAGACTGAGTAGGAGCTTAGGATTCTTGTGGAGATCACCCATGGGTATTTTGTTTCCTTTATTTACTTGTGTAATGTATTGCATCATGCTTCCTACTATATGTTTACTATTTAGTTATGTATTATCATATTTACATGCATGCATGGTTGTATAATGGTGTTGTCCATCTTGTATATTCAATTTACTTTATTCTTCCATTGCTCTATCATTCATTTATTACTACTTCTGCTCTTTTTTGTTATTTAGTTTCTGATATTCCACTGTGCTACTCTGATCATGAGGGTATAGTCTCCCCACTATCACCTTCTTAGACACTTTCTTCTAGTCGAAAGCCTCTGGCATACGAGGAGGTGCGCTTGAGGCCATACAACCCACCGATACAGCCACTGATTTAGTGGTGATCCAAATTAGGACATTACAAAGTGGTATCAAATCCTTATTTTCCCATTTATCTTACTATTTAGGGTTGGTAGATAAGAGACTAGGAATGTGTTTTCACTTTATAAATAGCCATGTCTGGGACTAATCACCCCACCCATGGGGAAAAGTCCAAGTGGATAGAGTTTGGATTTTTGTTCATGCTATTTTTTTTATTAAAGTTGATTTGATTTCACCTTGAGTGATTGGTGTACTTTCCTCTACTTATTAAATTATGAAGTATATGGAATTTTACCCTTGGACTGGTATAGAAAGTAAGTAGAATTTCATGCATCATTATAGGCACATATATATTCACATGCCATGCATATGCCATGCCTTGTAGCTACATATGTATGTTTCCTATTGATTCTGATTGTGTGCCTTGAGTGTTATGACATTATTTTGTTTTCTTTAGTATGTTTGTTTGTATAACATGCTTAAGTGTTCATATGCCATGAAACCTATTTATTTATCATGTATTTCCTATGTATCGTGATTTTGTTCTTATTATCATGTTGTTAGTGTTTACTACCTGATGTGGATCTATTTTTGCATAGTTTTTTCACATCTTTTTACTTAATTTTTAATGATTTAATTAATTATTTAATCACTTTATACTAAATAATTGTACTTTTGTATTTTTATAGTTAACTTTGTTAATTAATCAATTTTTATAATTAATTATGTATTTTTAGTCATCAAAATAACAATTTTAATCTTACTAAACTAATCAACTTTAATTATGTCTTATTTAGTTTGGTTATTTTAAATTTGATTGACTTTTTAATAAGTTAATATCTATTTTTAAACAATTATTTAATTGACCTAATTCTATTTAATTAATTTAGTCTTTATTCTAATATTTTATCTTGTAATTTAGTTACATTATAATAGGTTAACAATGTTAATTAATATGTTTAGTCATCCTGATAATCATTTAAGTAAATAATTTGTGTTTTAAAATTAAATAAAATAGTTCGATTTTAATTTTATGTGTTCAAATAGTTGTTTTATTAATTAACTAAGAGTTTTTAAACATTAATTATATTATTTTATGTATGCAGTTTGATTATTAATTCCTTTTATTTTGGTTTTAGCCTATCGGTGAGGTAGACTATAACTAGCGGTAACCTACTGGGTCACCGATTCTCTTCATTTCTATTTGGTACTACCCTGTAATAAATTTATTTAGTTATTTTAATTTTAGCCTTTTATTAATTTAGTTTAACAATTATTCAGTTTATAATTTAAGTGTTGTCAATTAATAATTTTAATTTTTTAAGGGTTAATAAAAATTCTATCTTAATTAATGGTATTTAGCATTATTTTAATTAATTATTATTTTAATTCAGTTTACTAAGGTTTTAATTTTATGTTTAATTTATGTGTTTTTAATTTTTGAAGGTCACCGTTAGTTATTTATTTAGTCCTAACGGTGACCCTTTTCTTTAGTTGTAATGGTGACCCTCGCACATCATTGTTACTGCTTTGTACCAGTGACCCTAGTGCCGGTTCTTTCCTTTCTTTATTTTATACAAATGATGACTCCCTTTTCCACTTATCTTATTTTATTTTCTAACAGTAATATATTCTATTTAAACGTATCAGTGACTATTTTATCTATCAGTAATTTTTTTTCTTTTTGCGTACCGGTAACCTTAGCTTATTCTATAACGTGAGATTTTCTTTCTTTCCTAATGGTGACTTGGAATTTTTATTAAGCTAATAGTGACCTTTTAATTTCAGTCTACCGGTAACCTTAATTTTTATTATGTATCAATGCACTTTTTATTTTATTTATATCAGTGACCTTTGTTTTCTTTTAAACTAACGATAGATTTTGTTTTTATTCATCACTGATATCTCTACCTCACCATTGAACCCCTCTTTTTTCTCACCGTTAGAATTTCTCCGCTTCACCTCACTGTTTCACCACCTCTGCCTCGTTCTCACCGGTTCTCTTCTCATACCCACATCGCACCACCGTTGAAGTCACGGACCGCTGATCAAGGCCGAAGCCGTGGATGTAGCTCCTCTGCTGGATGCCACCGGTGATGATGGAGCCGTAGCGCCGCTGAACAGAAGAAGAAACCATCAGGGTTAGGAGGAAGACCCGCACACCACCAGTTTTGGAGGGTCGTTGCTCCCAGGTATCTGCTATAGTTTAAAACAATTATAATATTAATAAATAAATAAATCATAAATTAAAATACAAAACTAAATTAATAATAAATGTTAATAATTAATTAATATACTATTAATAGTATAAATATATAATTAATAATAATTATAAATAAACTATAAGATATACTTATTAATTTAAAGAAATATTTAAAACTAAAGTATTAATTCTAATTACTAAATTAAAATTAACTAATTAATAGATTAATCGAACAATTTAATTTCTTTAAAAGTAATAATAATAATGATAATAAAATTATTAATTAATAGTATCTAAATTGTTATTTTAATTACTTATTTGCTTATGATGTTAAACTTTAATAACTTAGTTAAAAATGATAAAATTAATAACTTAGTAATTATAACTATTAACTTAATTTAATTAATAAATTCTTGATAAATTTATGTATTACCATAGTACTATTAATAGAATAATTTTTATAAATAATATAAAAGTAAATAATAATTATCAATTAATATATTTATTAATTAACTTTAGTTAACTTGTAACTAGTAATATAACACTTAACTTTAAAATATATATAATAAATATTTTTCTTTCTTTACGTTCTCATCTATTTACTTTTATATTCTATTTTATACGTGTAGGTTCATACCAAAGTTGAAAACATGTCCAGGTTCACGCAACTAACTCAGTGGAAGTTAGTTATAAGGGCAAAACTAGCACGACGTTCCAGTCACGGAAAAAACGCATGTGTGCGGTGCACATGTTAAGAGACTTTGAAGTCGGTGGAAAATGTTCGGTGACATGCAGCAGTTGACGGTTGACATATAAATCAGAACAATAGCAGAATTACGGGGATACTCTCATTGATTCCACAAACACACCAGACTCAATAGCAGATACCTGGGAGCAACACTGGAGATGAGCAAGGGACCGAGGAGCCCGAGAGTAGTGCAGTATTTGGGGAGTTCTTCTTCCCTCTCTCCTTAATTTTTGTACTCTGTTCTTGGAATGTTTTCACTGCATTAATCAATATGATCACAGGTTAAACTTTCTCAGCTCAAGAATTTTAAAACCTTCTGGTTATGATCTTTAAATCTTCATTTGCTTATCTTTTTACGAAATTAGAATCAGTTGGCAAGATTGATTCTGTTTCTAATCTTTGATCGTTCACACTTCTATGTTTACAATTAAAATTTCAATATCGACTGGCGAGGTTGATCTTGAATGAATTTTTCAAATTTTTAACAACTTAAACTTTGGAAATTTATGGCGAGTTCTTTTCCAAATGTTATCTTAAAATTTATTGCAGTTCAATTAGGTTTTGGTGTGGCAAACTCCAAGACTTAATCATCTGACTGTTGAGTTTCCTGGCGAGGTAAATTCTTCAGTCTTTCTTGAAGTGTGATTTGATTATAAGTTGTGGAGAGAACATCCATTTGAACCAGTAGTTTAGAATTTCTGAGTACTTTGTTGATCTCGCTTCTTTGTCTTGCTGCTTAATACTAGTATACTATGTTTCTCTAGTTTACCATACTTAGTGTAAATTTTAGTTTATATGTAAAAATACCTGTTTCATCATCCTGTTTCCACTTCATATTTAAAAAAAATAAAAAGTAATTTTTTTTCACTTACTCCACTATTGAAAACAGTGGAGTCTTTCTTTGATTAAAACCTATAATTCTCATCTTCCTTCTCTATGGATCGACCCTACACCACTGTGCTAGTGTAGGAGTAATAAATGTAATTTTGAGGGCTATGACGACCTCCGACCACTATCAAAATTTGGTACCGTTGCTGGGGAAGGCACGCACTGAGAGTCTAGGGTTTTAAAAATAAAAAAAACAATAAAAAAACATTTAAAAAAACATTTAAAAAAATCTGATTTAAAAAAAAAAATCTGCTTTGAACTGTATTTGCTGCTTTTGCTTTTTTTTTTTAAATCTGCTCAACTGTACAACCTTGTGTGTTTAAACTCATTTGTTTTTTATTTTAAAGGAAATGGAACAGCATCAGAAGTGGAATCAACTGGGACCTTACTGTGTTTGTTGTAGAGATTATGGACATACTGTCTGGCAGTGTGTCTATAACCAACCACAACAGACTTGTTTCTTTGAAGAGGATGAATATCTTGAGCCCAGTCCTGACACCCTAGATAAAATTGACCTAATTGATTCTAAATTGGACTCTAGGGTGGGATTAATTAACAATTGGTTAACTAAAACCCATGAAATTCAACTTAGAGATTCTCAAGAGCGAGATCAAAGAATGAAAAGATTAGAAAACATGCTCTTGGAATTACAATAAAGGGTTAAAGAGCAAGAATAATTTTAATAAAATGAAAATGAAAATGTTTATAAAAGGTTTGAAAATCAAGTGGAAGAATAGAGTGACTGTGAAATTGGACAAGAAACCATTCATTTTGAAAAATATGATTCTGTTGAAATAAATCTGGAAATAACCAACTCACTGAGTCAAGAACACAACATTGAAAATCCAATAAAGAGCTTTAATGGTGTTAAGTTGGACAATTATGAAGATGAATTAAAATAGATTGAAACAGATTTCCCATTTCTTTACATCATTCCTTCTTTTGAGAAAAATCGTTGTTTTAGAAATTTTGAGAATGAAGTCACTCGGGTTGAAGATATACTAGAAACTAAAAACTTGAATGTTATAAACTCTTCATCCAACTTTTCTAAATTTGTGAATAATGAGTCTGAACTGGAAATTGGGTATGATCTGGATGAGAACATTAAACTGGATAATATGGAATCTGAAATATTTGAACTTCAATTGAAAACTTATCTTCCATGTTTTGAACCTGTAAACCCAATAAATTATGAAATGTTGTTGGACAATGAGGACGAGGGAATGATGTTTGAAGAAAGACTAACTTATGAGTTCTCATTTCCCTATTCTCATAATTATCAATTTTCTGAAATATTGAGCAATGAAATGGAAAGTAGTGTTAACCAAATTGAGGAGATTTTTTTTAATTTGAACATTCTGGAAACTGAATTTATTGACACTGAATTGTACAATTCTTCTCCTTAAATTGAATTGCAACACTCAAATGACATGGTTTTTTAAGATGAGCCTTTTAAACTTGAACATGAAAAAGTGGTTGAACACACACTAGATGATGGTTGTAGAATTGATTTGATAGAAGCGGAAGATGTTCAATGTGAGCTAACAGATGAGGATCTTTTGGAAGAGATTTATAACATTGTTAGACTTGAATCTATTTGTGATAACATAAATTCTCTTCCCTGTTTTTCACTTCCTTACTCAACTGTGAAGGGTGAAAAATATCATCATGATACTAATAGTAGTCTAGAGGGGGAATCAGACTTGAGTTCCAATTTTCATAATTATTTACAACACTCTATTTAATCTCCTCTTGAACCTGCTAATCAGAATTTACCCATATGCACCCATGAATGTGAATCCTTGAGTATTGAAGTTGAGAGAGAAAGCCATGAAAATAATGCCACACCCTTTGAAGCACCTTGTACTATGTTGTCCCTTCATGTGAACTCAACTCTTAATAACTCTGAAATGATTCTAGAAGTGGACATCATTATGCTCACAACTGTTAAAGGGCGTTTCTTAGAGATTTTTATAAGCTATGAGAGTTTGGTTGTGTTTAGTTTTGAAACCCACAAATCTCATCTTTATGTTAAAAACATCTGGGCCAAACACGTGTGGTGGTTCCTATTAAGGAAACCACATCCGCCTAGTGATTGCAGTTAGTTTCTAGGTGAGTCCGGCTGGAGACTATAAATCTAGCACTGCATGGGAGGCAACCCATGGTCTTTGTTGTGTTAATAAATAAAAAAATTATTATTAAATAAAGTCAAACTAAAGACTTTAAATTCAGTGCTTCATGGGAGTCAACCCATGTTCTTTATTTTGTTTTTACTTTTGTTTCTGTTTTTGTTTTACTTTGAATAAAGTTCTATTGTGATGCCTTCTATTTGCACTATCTATGCTGGTTATTTTTTCTTGGTTTTTATACTCTGTGTTTTTAGGATGCTACTGCTTGTGCCATTAAAGGAGTGAAATTCCCACGATCATTTTTGGACAAGATCTTAGTCAGGGAAGTACTTCAACTTTATGCATTTATTTATGATCCTGTTTTTACTAATAAAAGTTTTCTCACTAAAAAAAATTCTGCTTGTCTAAGAAATTATGCTACATGTGTATTGAAAATTCTGCTACATTTTTGCTGAAAATCTGTTTCATATTTTTCATATAAAAAAAACTTTTGCTGCATGTCACTATGCTGTGCTTAAAAATTCTGCATGTGCCTCTTGCTAGAAATTCAAATTCATTGATAAATATTGAAATAATATTTCACTACTTGAAACTAAGTGTGGGGGGGTACATGCTGCTGGTCTTTTGAACCTGCTTTGGTTTGGAATGTTTAGCATGAACTTTATCTGCTTTATTGAATATCTAACTGAATAAATTTTGCTAAACTTGCTTACACCCTATTAATTGTGCATCCACAAATTACATGATATTTCTTGAGTTGAATTGAAAAAAATATTCACTGGACATAAATGTTAATGCATATTCTTGCTAATGAACCTGCTGATTATCTATTATGGAAAACAATATTTTTGAATTTTAAAGAGACCATTTATACATGTCATCTATCTACTTAATTGTAAATCTATTTTGAACCTTAATTGTCAAATTGTTCTTCTCCACTTAGAAGTCAACTTTGGGAAAAAGTTGGGTTTTAAGTGTGGGGGAGGGGGTCAATTCTTGACTGTATTAAACTGTGCTTTAATGTAAGCCCATCAATTCCCACTGCAACTTCAATTCAAATTTCTTGTAAAAAATGGTTAATTTTTTTCAAAATTCTTGCACAATTTTAAGTTGTACACTGTACTCAATTGGGTCTTACCTTAGGATAAGTTCCTTTCTGGTATTTAAGAACTACTTAGAGTCTGAAATTGATGAGGTTGAATGATTTTTGAGTGGTCTTGCTTAGTGATTGAATGGATATCTTGATTTAGAGTCTATTTCTAAAGTGATATGGGTTACATGTTTGTGGAGCTATGATCATAACCCTTGGAACTGGAAGTTTGATTCTGATTCTAGGGACCTCTTTTATATTTTAATTATTAAAAGGTAATTACTTTAATGATCCAATGTAAATGATTTTTGATATAAATCTTTTGAAACTGGAGTAATTTGGGAATCTGGGATCCCATGGCGAGTCTCTGAGACCCTAGATGCTGGGTGCATTTCTGTTTATTATAAGCCCTCTATATACCTTGAATAAGTGCATTACACAGTGCTTAGCACAATGATACATGGCTTGGGAAAAAATAAATAAAGTTTCTAGGGTCAAAAATGAGCTCATTAAGGTGAGGGGAATGATGAACATCAGATGAAGAAGGAATCAATTGGTTTATATGGGAGTCATTTAGGTTGTATCATTGAGGTGATTCACAAAAAAAATATATTTATTTTTGGAACCTAGGTGAAAAAGTCAAAGTACAAAGTTCCTCGGTTAATGCCTTAATTCCACATAAAATTTAACTTTTGTCACTCTCGAACTTTGGATTTAATCTTGGATTGAAGTTAGTCACTAAGTTGTATCACATATGAGGCATGACATCTTCTTTGATGGATGGTCTTTGTGTTCTTAATTACCCTTGAGTATTTGTTATAGGCAAGATTCATATGAGTAATTCATTTACTTAAAGCCTACTGTTATGTTTTGTCCTCTATTTTGAGTGCTGGACATGTTACAGTTTGATCTTAATCATTAATACATTTTACTGTTTTTCAAAGAAAATAAAACATGAGATTGTTTGAGGACAAACAATTCTTAAGTGTGGGGGACTTTGATGTGGATCTATTTTTGCATAGTTTTGCCACATCTTTTTACTTAATTTTTAATGATTTAATTAATTATTTAACCACTTTATACTAAATAATTGTACTTTCGTATTTTTATAGGTAAAATTTTTAATTAATCAATTTTTATAATTAATTATGTTTTTTTAGTCATCAAAATAACAATTTTAATCTTACTAAACTAATCGACTTTAATTATGTCTTATTTAGTTTGGTTATTTTAAATCTTCTTGACTTTTTAATAAGTTAATATCTATTTTGAAACAATTATTTAATTGATGTAATTCTATTTAATTAAGTTAGTCTTTATTCTAATATTTTATCTTGTAATTTAGTTACATTAGAATAGGTTAACAATGTTAATTAATATGTTTAGTCATCTTGCTAATCATTTAAGTAAATAATTTGTGTTTTAAAATTAAATAAAATAGTTCACTTTTAATTTTATGTGTTCAAATAGTTGTTTTATTAATTAACTAAGAGTTTTTAAACATTAATTATATTATTTTATGTATGCAGTTTGATTATTAATTCATTTTCTTTTGGTTTTAGCCTAGCGGTGAGGTAGACTATAACTAGCGGTAACCTACTGGGTCACTGATGCTCTTTATTTCTATTTGCTGCTACCCTGTAATAAAATTATTTAGTTATTTTAATTTTAGTCTTTTATTAATTTAGTTTAACAATTATTCAGTTTATAATTTAAGTGTTGTCAATTAATAATTTTAATGTTTTAAAGGTTAATAAAAATTCTATATTAATTAATGGTGTTTAGCATTATTTTAATTAATTATTCTTTTAATTCAGTTTACTTAGGTTTAAATTTTATGTTTAATTTATGTGTTTTTAATTTTTGAAGGTCACTGTTAGTTATTTATTTAGTCCTAACGGTGACCCTTTTCTTTAGTTGTAATGATGACACTCACACATCACTGTTACTGCTGTGTACCGGTGACCCTAGCGCCGGTTCTTTCCTTTATTTATTTTATACTAACGGTGACTCCTTTTTCCGCTTATCTTATTTTATTTTCTAACAGTAATCTATTCTATTTAAACGTATCAGTGAATATTTTATCTATCAGTGACTTCTTTTTGCGTACCAGTAACCATAGCTTATTCTATAACGGTGAGATTTTCTTTCTTTCCTAACGGTGACTTGGATTTTTTATTAAGCTAACATTGACCTTTTAATTTCAGTCTATCGGTAACCTTAATTTTTATTATGCATCATTGCACTTTTTATTTTATTTTTATCAGTGACCTTTGTTTTCTTTTAAACTAACATAGCTTTTTTTTTTAATTTCTATAACGGTGAACCTTTTCTATTCTTCTATCGGTGATATACTCCTCACTTATATCTCTACCTCACCGTTGCACCCCTTGTTTTCTCATTGTTAGAATTTCTCCACTTCACCTAACTGTTTCACCACCTATGCCTTGTTCTCACCGGTTCTCTTCTCATACCCACATCGCACCACCATTGAAGTCGCGGACCGCTGATCAAGCCCGAAGTCGTGGATGTAGCACCTCTGCTGGATTCCACCGGTGCTGATGGAGCCGTAGTTCCGCTGAGTAGAAGAAGAAACTGCCGGGGTTAGGAGGAAGACCTGCACACCATCAGTTTTGGAGGGTCGCGGCTGTCTGCCGCACCTGCTGGTAGTGCACCGTTGTTGCTGGAGTGGAGGAGATCCGCCGCGCCGCACTGGACCCGAGGGAAGTCATCGCTGCCCGCCGGAGTTGAGCTAAGGAGGAGCGCAGGCCGCCGTGGGTTCTTGTTGGCATCCCGGTGCTGGTTCGCCGTTGCTGAAGGTTGCTGCACCACAACTAGTTCTAAGAAGCCGCTACTACACTCTACTGAAGCCACTGCCACGTGGAAGTCGAAGAAGCCGTTGCTGTCCACCGCTGCGAGGAGTTGAAGCCACTGCTAGATGCACTGGAGCTGAAGACCGCCGCTGTGAAGAACCAAGTCGTCGAAGCCTGGGAGTTCCTGCTGCGCTGCTGTGAGAGGGGGAACCTGCTGCGCCACTGATATAGGGAACCTGCACCGTGCTGAAGGCTGGGATGCGCACCACCTGCGGATGAGTCCAACCACTGCTGGATGCCGCCGGAGCAAGGGAAGAGGTTCACCGGTGATGATGGAGGCCGTGGAGCAGCGCTAGAGCCGAGGGAGCCTGCTGCGCCGGGTTCAAAGGAAGAAGAAGGCCTCCCCTGTGCGCCGATAATTGGGGGAGGAAGAAAATTTAAAAACTAAATAATATAAGTAATATAAAACAAAAATAAAAATAAAAGTTAAAGTAAAAGTTAACTTTAATAAATTAAAAGAATAGAATAGAATTTATAAAAGTTATAGTTTAAAACAATTATAATATTAATAAATAAATAAATCATAAATTAAAATACAAAACTACATTAATAATAAATGTTAATAATTAATTAATATACTGTTAATAGTATAAATTTATAATTAATAATAATTATAAATAAACTATAAGATATACTTATTAATTTAAAGAAATATTTAAAACTAAAGTATTAATTCTAATTACTAAATTAAAATTAACTAATTAATAGATTAGTCGAAAAATTTAATTTATTTGAAAGTAATAATAATAATGATAATAAAATTATTAATTAATACTATCTAAATTGTTATTTTAATTACTTATTTTCTTATGATGTTAAACTTTAATTACTTTGTTAAAAATGATAAAATTAATAACTTAGTAACTATAACTATTAACTTAATTTAATTAATAAATTCTTGATAAATTTATGTATTACCATGGTACTGTTAAAAGAATAATTTTTATAAATAATATAAAAGTAAATAATAATTATCAATTAAGATATTTATTAATTAACTTTAGTTAACTTGTAACTAGTAATATAACACTTAACTTTAAAAAAAATAACTCTATTTCTTTCTTTTCATTCTCATCTATTTACTTTTATATTCTATTTTATATGTGCAGGTTCATACCAAAGTTGAAAACATGTCCAGGTTCACACAACTAACTCAACAAAAGTTAGTTATGAGGGCAAAACTTGCATGACATGCCGGTCACGGAAAAAACGCACGTGTGCGGTGCACATGTGAAGAGACTTTGAAGTCGGTGGAAAATGTTCGGTGACATGCAATAGTTTACAGTTGACATATAAAGCAGAATATCAACAGAATTACAGGGATACTCTCATTGATTCCACAAACACACCAGACTCAAGAGCAGATACCTGGGAGCAGCACTGGAGATGAGCAAGGGACCGAGGAGCTCGAGGCTAGTGCAGTATTTGGGGAGTTCTTCTTCCCTCTGTCCTTGATTTTTGTATTCTGTTATTGGAATGTTTTTCACTGCATTAATTAATATGATCATAGGTTGAACTTTCTCAGCTCGGGAATTTTAAAACCTTCTGGTTATGATCTTTAAATCTTCATTTTCTTATCTTTTTACGAAATTAGAATTAGTTGGCGAGATTGATTCTATTTATAATCTTTTATCATTCACACTTCTATGTTTACAATTCAAATTTCAATATCGACTGGAGAGATTGATCTTGAATGCATTTTTCAAATTTTTAACAACTTAAACTTTGGAAATTTATGGCGAGTTATTTTCCAAATGTTATCTTAAAACTTCTTGCAGTTCAATTAGGTTTTGGTGTGGTGAACTCCAAGACTTAATCATCTGCCTGTTGAGTTTCCTGGCGAGGGAAATTCTTCAGTCTTTCTTGAATTGTGATTCGATTGTAAGCTATGGAGAGAACATCCATTCGAACCAATAGTTTAGAATTCCTGAGTACTTTGTTGATCTCGCTTCTTTGTCTTGCTGCTTAATACTAGTATACTGTATTTCTATAGTTTATCATACTTAGTGTAAATTTTAGTTTCTATGTAAAAATACTTGTTTCATCATCCTGTTTGCACTTCATCTTTAAAAAAAATAAAAAGTAAAAAAATGTTCACTTCCTATACTATTGACAATAGTGGAGTCTTTCTTTGACACTAGTAGAAAAATGATTTTTAACGTCGCCAGTTTGACGTCGGTTTCTTATAAACCGACGTCAATAATTTTTACGGTGATTTTTTGGCGTCGGTTTTTAAAAAAACCGACGCCAAAAAGGAAAAAAAATTGTTTTGGCGTCGGTTCTTAAAAAAACCGACGCAAAAAACTAAAAAATATATATTTTGGCGTCGGTTTTTATGAAAACCGACGCCATAAATGTTTTAAATAAAATTCTTTGGCGTCGGTTTTTTAACAAACCGACGCTAAAACTTTAAAAAAAAACTACTTTTCGCGTCGGTTTTTTTACAAACCGACGCGAAAAGTTAAAATATATTTTTGGCGTCGGTTTTTATGAAAACCGACGCCAAAAATTTTAAAAAAAAAATTATATTGTTTTAGATAATTCTCTAATCTTTGATTTGACTGGTCGTGGAGCAAAAACGGAGTTACAGATTAAAAGTTATGGCCTTTGAAAGTTGAACTTCCTTAAGACTTCTTTTAGAGAAGGTCAACTTCCGACATCCATAACTTTTAATCCGTAACTCCGTTTTTGCTCCACGACCAGTCAAATCAAAGCTTAGAGAATTATCTAAAACAATGTAATTTTTGTTTGTCATTTTTGGCGTCGGTTTTCATAAAAACCGACGCCATAAATGAAAAAAAAATATTTTTCACGTCGGTTTTTATAAAACCGACGCCAAAAATTTTTAAAAAAAAATTATATTGTTTTAGATAATTCTCTAATCTTTGATTTGACTGGTCGTGGAGCAAAAACGGAGTTACGGATTAAAAGTTATGCCCTTTGAAAGTTGAACTTCCTTAAGACTTCTTTTAAAGAAGGTCAACTTCCGACATCCATAACTTTTAATCCGTAACTCCGTTTTTGCTCCACGACCAGTAAAATCAAAGCTTAGAGAATTATCTAAAACAATGTAATTTTTTTTTGTCATTTTTGGCGTCGGTTTTCATAAAAACCGACGCCAAAAAAATTATTTTTTGTTTTTGGCGTCGGTTTTTAAAAAAACCGACGCCATAAATGAAAAAAAAAATATTTTTCACGTCGGTTTTTATAAAAACCGACGCCAAAAATTTTAAAAAAAAATTACATTGTTTTAGATAATTCTCTAATCTTTGATTTGACTGGTTGTGGAGCAAAAACGGAGTTACGGATTAAAAGTTATGGCCTTTGAAAGTTGAACTTCCTTAAGACTTCTTTTAGAGAAGGTCAACTTCCGACATCCATAACTTTTAATCCGTAACTCCGTTTTTGCTCCACGACCAGTCAAATCAAAGCTTAGAGAATTATCTAAAACAATGTAATTTTTGTTTGTCATTTTTGGCGTCGGTTTTCATAAAAACCGACGCCAAAAATATAATTTAACTTTTCACGTCGGTTTTTTTAAAAACCGACGCCAAAAAAATTATTTTTTGTTTTTGGCGTCGGTTTTTAAAAAAACCGACGCGAAATGTAGTTTTTTTTTAAATTTTTAGCATTGGTTTATTAAAAAACTGACGCCAAAGATTTTTTTTTAAAACTTTTATGGGGTCGGTTTTCATAAACACCGACGCCAAATTTTTTTTTTCATTTTTTGCGTCGGTTTTTTTATGAACCGACGCCAAAAAGGATATTGATTGACATTTTTTGCATCGATTTTCTAAAAAACCGACGCCAAAAGACCAATGTAAATACTATTTTGCGTCGGTTTCAAACAAAACCGACGCCAAAGAGTAACGCGGGATCAAAATTTCAATTTTTTTCACAACGCGCGTTTAACTTTTTAAAATCCCGCCAACATTTTCGTAAAACACAATTGAAAATATTTTCGTTTACTATATATATATCCAGTTTCTCCTTCTTTCATCATTTTCAACATCTTCGATTCAATCACGATTTCAATGCGACTTCAATCATTAATTGGTACATATTCTATTCATTCGTTTTCTTTATTATTATTATCCTTCATTTCTAAACAACTCGATTGGATTTCTTATAATGATGATTCATTCTCATTTCTAAATACAAGTTATATGATAATAAAAAACATATCATTTCGATGGAAGCCCCTAAAACCATTGAAATATGTTTGATGTATTATGATTATTTTATTACATTTGGTGTATATGATTTTAATTTATGTTTATAATGTTTTCTTTGAAACGAGTTGTATCAATCAAAACTTTGATAGGTTCAACTTGTAACGACGATAACTTTTGAACCGTAACTCCGTTTTAGGTCCACAACCTGTCAAATCGAATCTTAGGAAATGATCTAAAACCTAGAAAAAAAAAATTTGATTTTTGGCGTCGGTTTTTTTAAAAACCGACGCGAAAAATATTTTTTTTTTCATTTATGGCGTCGGTTTTTTTAAATAACCGACGCCAAAACTACTTTTTAAAATTTTTCGCGTCGGTTTTTATGAAAACCGACGCGAAAAATTATATGAATTATTTTTTTTGGCGTCGGTTTTTATAAAAACCAACGTGAAAAATATTTTTTTTTCATTTATGGCGTCGGTTTTTTTTAAATAACCGACGCCAAAACTACTTTTTTAAATTTTTCGCGTCGGTTTTTATGAAAACCGACGCGAAAAATTATATGAATTATTTTTTTTGGCGTCGGTTTTTTTAAATAACCGACGCCAAAACTACTTTTTTAAATTTTTCGCGTCGGTTTTTATGAAAACCGACGCGAAAAATTATATGAATTATTTTTTTTGGCGTCGGTTTTTATAAAAACCGACGCGAAAAATATTTTTTTTTCATTTATGGCGTCGGTTTTTTTAAATAACCGACGCCAAAACTACTTTTTTAAATTTTTCGCGTCGGTTTTTATGAAAACCGACGCGAAAAATTATATGAATTATTTTTTTTGGCATCGGTTTTTTACAAAACCGACGCCAAAAAACGAATGTTATTCATTTTTCGCGTCGGTTTACAAAAACCGACGTAAAAATTCATATTTTTAACGTCGGTGACTTCGACGTCGGTTAAAAACCGACGTCCAAAATAAAAAAAAACCGACGTTAAAAACCGTTTTTCTACTAGTGTGATTAAAACCTAGAATTCTCATCTGCCTTCTCTGTGGATCGACCCTGCACCACTGTGCTAGTGTAGGAGTAATAAATGTAATTTTGAGGGCTGTGACGACCTCCGGCCACCATCACTACCTATGATGACATGATTCATTGTGGTCCTCGGATCCTGCAAGGCTTTCGGGCCACCCAAGGTATTCAAGCCAGTTGTTTCTCAAGGCCTTCGGGCCACCTTAAGGCCTTAGGGCCACCCCAAGGCCTTCGGGCCACTTGATGTTGATGTACCGATCAAAATATAATGGACAAGGCTTCAGATGAGGATTCAGGGAAGGTGCAATTACTAGAGTAGAGCTAACCAGAATTGGAAGAATGAGAGGGTATGACATTGCCATCTGTACTTGGCCTGTGCAGCTTTGCATAGTACAACTAGCTGACCATCCCTATGAAGGTAGAGTGATGATATCATGACATATGTTTGGGAGGATCAGTTCCAAGTTGTCTTGTCTGGGTGATTCCATCTAAGACCTATGGGTCATGTAATTGTCTCTAAGCCTTCATGACTTGTAAGGGTTCCACCTCGCCCCTTGAAAGGTGGATTATCAAAAATAATAAAAAATGAAGGTGTTCGGGCCATTCTGACTGATAATTGGTTGCATGGTCTAGATTTATTGGTTGTGATTAAATGGGAACCAATTTTCAATTATATGGTGTATGAATGCCTTATAATTGGGAAAGGGTAACCCATGTACTCTAACCACCCTCAATCTCTCTATATATAAAGACCCTTTTTAAAATGAAAAACTTTCTAAAGTGAATTTTTTTAAGTGATTTGGTTTTTATTAATGGGAGTCAAATGCCAAAATATAAAGTGTATGGATGCTTTATCGATTGGTAGGTGGCCACCCATATAACTAAACCATTATATATGAAGATGATATATTTTGAAATGGTTATAAATGTAAAGGCTATTTAATTTTAATATGAAATGATATGGTTTCATTTATATATGCTTGTGACTCTATCACATGAGCTTGAATATTGTGTGGTTAACTTCCTAAATGCACAATTGGGCCCAGTAGTTCAGTCGGGGCATGCTTCTTATGAGATTAATTGCTATAGGTGTTTTAAAACATTTAAAAAAATTAAGCAACTGCTATTGGGTTGTATTTTGAAGAACCTAGGTTGTCTTATCAAGACTCTCATAGGTTGCCTTATATTTTACCAAGTGATTTTGTTTTATAATTAATACTTTATTCTCTGTTTTAAATATTTTAAATTTTTTAAAGATTGAATGTGAATCAATGTAATGAATTAAAATGGGACATGAAGTGGTTTCCTTATTTTTAAAATCCACATGTAAGGGTAGTTTAATCTTCTCTTTGAGTTTCCTCAGAACGGAAACATGAGCATTTTCTGTAGGGTGTTTCCTTTCTAGTAATGGATTAAATGATAGGAGTAAGGCCTAGTGAAATCTATTTGGCATGAACTAGTGATAGGTTTGATGCTTATGTTTCATAAGGGGATAACCCATAGTAGGTATCACCCTTAAAGCTTAAATTCCTGGCTAGATTCCATGAATTTTTTGACATATGGTGCCATTAGGGTTCCATTATCCCCAGTAGTACTCCTAGTTTCTAAATGGAACCCTTGTTCGGATGGGTGGCCATGGTGTCGTTGACCCTTGTTATGGTTGTGATCATTGAGTAATTCTTGGTTTTAGTAGGTTATACATGCCTAGGGAATGGTAAACCACTTAGTAGGTCATGTGGCCCTTTCTTCTTCCTCAGTGATGGACGAATTGGTATGTCATCATCCAGGTTAATGGTTGTATAGGGAAATATGACTTGGGTCTAAATATCTTGTATGATCCACTTAATACTTGAATGTATAGGGCAGAAAACCTATGGAAAGTATTGAGTATGTACCATTTGCTTGTGAAACCTTGAGGTAGTATGCGTTCACGTACATGGTGCTCATCGACTGTTAAATGTTGTAAAGAACCAGTTGAGTTTAGTAGAATCATTTATCCTTGTGATATTGAGTACAATCTTAGGTTATATCTAGAGTAAAGTGACCTAAGTGTTAAAGGAATCAAGTTCATACCAATTCTTGGGATGAAATCCAAGAGGATCGGGTGTTTTGACATGCCAATCAGTTTGGTTTTGGATTTCATGTCAAATGAAAAGTGTGTGAGCGTGAATTAGAGGAGTATCATGCATGCATTTATGGTGAATCTGATCTAGCGCACTTATGAATGGCTAGTCTATCTTATCTTTTGATAGTTAGGACACTCCTAATGTGGGGAGTGTCATGTCAGTTCTGGTGAATGTTACCTTTCAAGTATAAGGAACACACCCAATGAGGACCATTAGAAATGGTCAATTTCACTTGAATACATTCAGGGCTAGTGTTTTTGAAATTGTGTCGGTGCTTGTTTCGAAGAACGACATTGAAATGGTTGGGTATGTATGCAACCATTGAGAAACACCATTGGTCATGAATGGACTTAGCTGGTAATGCTTGCATGATCATGTGATGCCTTGGGTGGTGAAGGAATCATAGTTCAGTTTATGGAAATGCATTGGTAGGTGAAGCTGAGTTTCTTTCAAGGGAAGTTGACCAGTAGTGGTTCAACTGGTCTTCTTAGAAAACCTCGATATCCTCTTAGTGAACTTGTGTTTAGCGATGATCAAGTACCCTATATTGACATCTTCATTGATATACTAAGATAGCTTCGGTGTTATGCCATGATAAATTTCTAAAAGAAGTTGGTATTGTTTGAGTGGTTTTCTCTACATTTCACGCTAGATGCGTGGTTCTTCTAGAGGCATGGTTAGTCTGAAATGATACTTGGGTTCCCATATAGGAATGCCTTGGACAAACTCTTAGACACCAACTATTTCTTCTGACTTGATCACTAGGAATATACCACTATGGGATCAACCAGTGATATGATGTGGACATCTTATATTTCTACCAACACATCACTTGTAAACATGGAGTATAGACTACATTGGGTTATTTCCTTGGACTCCAGGTTGTGAATCTGAGGTTATCCCGAACTTGTTTCGAGCTCAGAAGTGATGTTTAAAGGGTGACGATTCCAGTGGGTTGGATCTGGGTTACACCCTTGTTCATAATGAGGCATAGAAATTTAAATGGTAATGTGATGGTTTGACCTAGGAACTTCACTAGAATTCAGGTATTGGATTTAGTGAAAGTGTTTGTGATAAATGTATAATGAATTGGGAGAAGGCATCATGGTTTAATTTGAAATACGCCAGTCATCTAAGCTGAGAATGTCATGACTTGTCACAGAGAGTCCCATTACATGACTACCCCAAGCCCATCTTTGATAGGCTAGGGGCTGGCAACTAGCACCGAGTAGGTATATCTCACAAATGTGAGGCATTTTCCTAAGTACTTGTATACACACACACACACACACACACATCCAATCCCAAAATGCTGAAATGTAAAAACACTAAGTAAAAAATGCATGCATACACTATGATACCAACCACATAGTACAAAAGTAGGAAACCTAAAAAGTAAATAGGTCTATAATAATAGTCCACCAAAAGAAAAGTCAGCTAAAGTGAATTCACAAGTTCTTGAAACTCATCCATAGAAAACCCTACCAGAAGGGTAGGTGTAGGACAATTTCTTGAAGTAATAGGAGAGAAACACGTTCGTATGATACCTTTAAGCACCACCTAGTCTTGGTCCACATGGAGCTCTGTCAAAGCACTGATCATCTACACAAGACACGAAACCTATGGGAAAATCTTGAATAGGGGTGAGTAAAACAATACTCAGTAGGAGACCCTGAAACCCCAAAGGAAACACATGAAGTACACCATAAAGGAAACACATGAAGTACACCAAAAAGAAAAAAACATGAATTACACCACAAAGGAAACACGTTAAGTACACCACAAAGGAAACAAATTAAGCACATCATAAAGGAAACACACAAAGTACAATCAATATAGTCATCTCACACAGGTATAAGTCTAAAGCACGAAGAGAAGGATTTTCAGTTGTAGTTCACAAATCTTCCAGTTTCCATGACTCATAGAGTGTTGATAGAATACAAATAATTGATGGAATATGGAGCATCAATGGCACATGAAGCATCAATGGAATATGGAGCACCAATGGTGCATGGAGCGTCAATGGCACACATAGAGTCGATGGTGCTCGGGATGTCGATGATGCCCGAAGCGTCGATGGTGCATGAAGCGTCAATGGAACACAAAGAGTTGATGGTGTATGGAGTATCGATGGAACATAGAGTATCTATGGTGCACGAAGCACCGATGGTGCATGGAGCATCGATGAGTCATGCAGCCCCCAAGTCACATAGTCACTAAGATCACATAGTCATAGCCAGCCGCATGATTGTGCTCGTAGCACTCTTATTACAGGAGAAGCTACTCCTCAAGAAAATAATTCATATTCAAAATTTCACAAATACTCACTTAGAGTATCTCAAAAAGTACCTTCTCATTTCAAGAGTCCCAACACCACAAACAGTTTATCAAACGAATAAACAATTTGAAAGATACAACTGTTTTTCTAAAAAGGTCAGACCCGACTTTGGTTTGGGCCTGACCCGACCCGCCGGACCCGACCCACCCTAGTTTGTCCGACCCAACCCAAAACAGCCCAACCTGATTCTACCCGACCCGAACCTACTCAGACCACTGGGCTCAGCCCATTGGGCCGACTCATTGGGCTGGCTGGACCCGGCCCACTGGGTCGTTGGAGCAGCCCGCCTTATCCGGTCCGACCAGCACTGTAGGCCGATTTACTCCGCCAGAAACAGCCCGCCCTGGCCTCACCCCTAGTCTAAGCGGTCTACCCTAACCACATGGCTTCCGCATCTCACCCCACTGGATCAAAACCCCCCATGCACTCATCGCCTCTGCTCTATGCAGCTCCGAGCTGCATCTCGCCACCGCCGCCACGACCTCCTACCGCATCCCCTAGTCGTCGCTTGTGGCCTCTGTCGCTACAGGCTCTCTATAATGCGGTCCTACCTAGACCATGTCCCTCCACCGCCGCCGCTGGCTGCCCCATCCCGCCATGCTCCACCTAGATCATCCTCCCTTGTCAGGCTGGTGTTGTCTCCATTTCCAACCACCCTGCCAATGGCCTTGACCTACCGCGCTCCGCCTGAACCGGCCATAACTGCTGCCTCCGACCCCCATCGTCTTGCGCTACTACCTTGCACTACCTCCTTGTGCTACCGCCTTTCACTGCTACCTTGTGCCGCTGTCACCTTGTGCAACCATCGCACCTCCATAGTTCCGTTGAGAAATTGGTCCTCAATTCGGATTTCCCACATAGGGTTTCAAAGGTGTAGGGAGGAGGCGAATAACATGTGAAGAACACGAGAGGTTAAGGGGATAGAGAAGGCACAAAGAATTCCCGAAGGATGGATCTTGGCCTTATTCATGTTAGCCTTGATCCATTCATGTTATAAGGTTTAACAAAGATAAAGAACATAAAATCACAAAGATTTATTTCCCTTTTTAAACCCCTCAATCCATCCTGCAATAACAGATGAACCGTAGATCAACCTGTTCATGGGTTACTTCGCGTTCTTTATTTTAATCTATGAATGGGGAAGAAAAATCATGAAGAGATTAAATTCCCTACATCATGGTTAGATCTGTCGTTGATTAAGAATAGAGGTTCATGTTGTTGTCGATCCTAGATCTTCCAGCGTTCATCGCCAAGAGAGTTTCCTTCCACGCCTCAGAGGAATTCTAGGGTTATGGTGATAACCCTAAATTCCCAAAAAAGGTTTCTTTAAAAAAAAACTCTGCTGCATCCAATAAAATATTTTTATTAAAATATTTTAATGATGGTTACGTCCAATTTATAACTTTCACAGTCGACCCACGCCGGTTGATGTTATGTAACGACCTAAAATTTTGAATAAATATTGTTTCCTAATTTTGTGTGTTATTTTATTTTATACTCAACAAAACTGTTTCATTTGATAACATGAGTATAATTAAAATGAGACCGTTGGGTTTCAACTGTTATATGACCGTTGGTCAATATGACTGTTGGTCAATATGACCGCTGGAAACTAAACGTTTCGATTATTGTCTCTAAATACAAGTGATCTTGGTTAATTAATATAGAAAGAAGATTCGATGGCCTCACCCAGTAGTCTTGGACTGATCGAAGCCCATCTAACAGAACTTGGGAAGGAGGTAGCACCACTGGGCTTTTCTCTGGACCAAACCCAAACTGAACTTCATCGTGTGGAGCTAGAACTGAATCGCCTTCGCGAGAAGTTCAAACTGGTAGAAATTACTACTCGTGCAATGTTGACCGAGCTGCCCTCAGATTCTCTCACCTTAGCACACCTTACACTTAGGTCCTATGTTGGGGTTATAAGGGGCTATGTAAGGAGACCGTAACTGCCTTGTGTAATACTTTGTTTTAAATAAAAATTTGGATTTCTTCTTATGATGAAGTTTATGAATTTTCAAATGACCGGATAAATATAGTATGCATATTTTTGATGAATTTTAGAAAAAGGATATTTTAAAAATGTTTATGTAAACTTTAAATAATTAAAAATGTGTAATGATTTTCAAAAAATGGCCTTCTACAATTATGTTCAGTACGAAATTTGGAGTCTAATAAGATCAACTTAAATTTTGATGAATAGTAAATTATGAATAGTGATTTTACGCTTAAGATTAGTAATGTGACCAAATGGATTAGTAATCTCACTTAAAGAAAGTTTTAATATAATTTAGACACCTTGATTAAGTAATACGATTCAATAAAATGAGTAAATAACGGTTTCATAAATATTTAGTCAAGTATTAGTTTTTCGGGTGAATAGTGTTTTTTAATTAAAAATTAAATTAAAAATATTTAGAAAATTATTTTTATAAAATGGACTTTATTTTTGAACTTAGAGCATCGATATTATGTTATGGTAATTTTTGGGGATTTTTCTGAAAAAGATGAATTTTCAGTGAATAGTATATTTATTTAAAAATTAAATTAAAAATATTTAGAAAATTATTTTTATAAAATGGAGTTCAAATTTGTAATCAGAGCATCGATATTTGGTTAAGGTGAAATTTTGGGATTTTTCTGAGAAAGATGAATTTTCAGCGAATAGTAAAAATGCAGTTTTAGGGTTTCAGTATGTTTAATGACATCATAACTATGTCATGATGATTTCATGAGATATTTTAAGGGTTGGCCGACCAAATGTGATGAATTATTGTATTGGGGGACCCTTGTGGCCTAACTCCATGGGAAATACCATGGTAGAGCCCATGGTTTTGAGAAAACCACTTGTGAGGTGTCCCTTGAAATTATTAAAGTATCACCTCACCTTCCCTATAAATATCCACCCTTTCCTCCTTTATTTTTCAATACCAAATCTTCCCCAACGAAGCTCTGGTCTCATTACCTCCCAAGGAGTCCTCCCAAGGTTCCCCCAATCCCTCAAGGTCCAAACCTTTGAGTTTTAAGAGTTACGTTTTAAGGTAAGGGATCCTACCTCTCTCTTTCTTTTCAAGTAATCACTTTTATGTCATTTCTTTTATGCTCCATGATATTATGTTATAGGATGTTATTTTATATTCATCTTACTGACATTTTCATGTTCATATTATGAGATACCCCCTATTTCTCTCATCATTTCATTTTAAGAATGTTAATGTGGCGCCGTTAGGCTGCCAAATTTTTAAGAGATTCTTTCACCATTCTCGTTTTCAAGTTCTATTTTCTAGTCAAGTCTTTCAAGTTCCTTTTTATTATGTTGAGGTATGATATACATATCTATCATAATTATCTTTCATGTTCATATGATGAGATACCCTATTTTATCTCTTCAATTCTTTTTTTCAAGTTTTAAGTGACGCCGTTAGGCTGCCGAATTTTCATAAGAGAAATCTTATTTTTTGTCTTCCTTTCATGATCTTCATTTCATATGGTATATCTTTCAAATTTCATTACCATGTTCTTAAATCCCTTATATTCTGTCCCCCTACTATTTTATGGATCCTTTATGAGTGGGTGACCCATGTCCCCTCTCTTTTCAATGTTTTCTAAAACCTCGTAACATAGCTGTTATGCTGCAGAATTTCCATCTCAAAATGCCTCTCTCTTATTCTCAAACTCATTTATTTTATTAAGTTAATACTCAAAGATCTTTCTTATAAAGGGGTATTCACATATATACAAAAATGTTCTATTTTAAATTCTGGGATTTACATATATGAGACTCTCTTTCCTTTTCCGTGGGTTTAAAGTGACTTAAAGATCATGTCTTAAAAGCAGTTTTTAAAAGGTTATGATTATGAAATGAAACCCATTTATTTTATGCTATATGGGTTATTTATGAAATTTTTATGATGATATATGTGACTCACATGATGATAAACACAAATTAAGGGTGCGCCCTGATAGCGCTCCAATGCATTGGGTAAAGACTTAATCTCTAGAGATGACCATTTAGACCGATACCTTGGTGAATAACCTTGGTAATTTTTATTGACACCTTGGGGATGGAACTTGGTGAAATGGAAATGATTGTCTTTGTAAAATGTTGTAACCACATCTTCAAGTTATGAAATACATTATTTTTATTATGATATGCCTCATGATTTCTTTCTCATGCCTTAAAGTTCTTTTTCATGACTTTATTGATGTATCTCATGTTCACATGTTAAATGTTTCCCTTGTTTCCCTTACTGGCCCTTTTGCTCACCCTTTCCTTTGATGTATGCTCCCAGGTTACGAGATGCTGTAATGAACTTAGGATAAACAAATGAAGAAGCCTTTCGGGTGTTTAAGAAGAATGTTTTTTTCCTCATGTAATAAGTTCCTGGTTTCCAAGACACTAAACCTTAAAGATCCTCGGTTTTGTAAAATGTAATGAAAAGTTATGTTATAAAAAGGCAGGATTCTATAGTTGGTATCAAAGGATGGTTTAGTTATTTATGGAAATTAGGATATAAAAACTTTAGGAAGAATCCTATAGAAAATTTTATATATAGGAAATCTTCCTGATATTTTGGTGAGTATTGGGTAAGGGGTTGCCAAGAAAATACATCCCTGTCTGGATACGAGCAAGTAGAGGTGGCTCTGACACATATGTACATAGAGGTAAAATCCAAAAACACCGCTTTGATCTAGACTCAAACGGGAACTGGTACACGAAAACAGACCTTGCTGCACTCTTGGTTATGACACTCCTGGGGGATATTATTTGGTAAATTCATAAGCTTAGTATGAACCATTATTAAAGGAACAAAGATAAAATAAAATAAAGATTTACATAAGAATATATGATCATGGATAACCTAGTTTGGAACCTAGGGGATCACAAGTTAGGGTATACTTTCCTTCTACAAGTTTATCCTTATATGCTTAAAGTTTCCTTTTAATGATTATTGGCTAAGTATTCAAGCCCCTATTATACTTTCTTTTCTTAGTTAATGGCGGGAAATGGAAGAACATGTCCCAACAACCAATGTGATTGTAAATGCGATGATATCCCTATTGATATGACAGAGATGACGAGAGATCAAGTTGAACATATTGTGATTATGCCAAACCAGCTATCAAAAATCACATTTAATAATTGTTACCTAGTTGAATTCCCAAATTCGTCAAGAAAGAAGAAGATGAAGTCTCAGGGAGGTTCATCTGATAATATTGATAAGGGAAAGAAGACCCAATTTCCTTTGTGCAAAAAGTGTGGAAGGGGCACCAAGGAGAATGTCACAAAGGAACCGGGAGATGTTTTAAGTGTGGGAAGATAGGGCATAAAGTAGCCAATTGCTTTAAAAAAATGGATAATGTGATGAATGGAGATAAGGTTCGATCTAATGTACCTTATACATTTCGATGTTGTAAATGTGGAGAAGTTAGACATTATCCAAGGCAATTCTCTCTTGGAATGGGTGAGAAGCAAGATGAGCATCAACAATCTTCGAGGACAAAGGAACAATGCAAGTCCTATGCTGAGATGGTTCATGATGACTGAAGTACATGTAACTTCTTCACAATAATTGTCTATGTCATGTTGTATTTTAGTTCATGATCCATGAGCATATATTTAATGTTTTCTAATAACATCGAGTCACTACCTAAGATGGTTTTATATCATTAAGGAAAACATCTATTGTTATGTACCACATGTTGATGTAGTGAAGATGTTCTTCTTAAAAAAAGGTGATTAGGGGATTAAAAGATGGTTATTATTTTGGAAGACGTTCACTATTTTGGGAACCCTATTTGATCAAGGTAAATAGATTACTACAGTATTTTCTTTGAGGAGTAAAGGTTGACTTATATTTTGAAGAATCAATGAATTTAAGGCGGACTTATAGTAATTTAGGTTACATATGAAAATGATTAACCTATCATGGGGAAAATATGTTTAGGTTAGATACTTTTGTTATAAGATGTTAGGGGTGGTTGATGTTGTTTGGAGATGAAGGATGAAGTTTATTTTGGAAGACTATGTTATCAAATCCTTCTTGTATTTGGGTTTCAATCTTAGTTTGGTTTATTTTGAGGAATTTTAAGGACATTTATTTATGGAATGGTCTATGATGAACTTTGGGTAGTACCATGGAACTTTGAAGATTTAAAAGTAGTTTCCCTTCCTATGGTATTCTTTCTTTTTGAAGAGTTGTTTTATCTTACCCTTTCTATTTTTGTGATAATGTTTAAAGATAGAAGAAATTTATAGTTAATATTTTGTGGATTACGTGACTCTCAAGAAGATGATTCTTGTGTTTTGATGAGACCAAGTGTTTTTGAATGCTCATCGTTTGGAGAAAAGATTAGTTTTGGTAGAAATTTATTAAAGGATGAAACTCTACTTGAAGGTAGGTATATTTCCCTGTGTTTTATTCTAGGTAGTAAATGAATTCCTCAAAACTATGAAAAGGAAAGTAAAACAATTTTTTTTCTATTAACGTTTCCTAATGGGAAATCAAATACTGTTTAACCCCTCATAAGTTGTGATTTTCTTGTTGTTAACTTTCTCCTAATAATGTTTTCTATCACTCTCCCTCAGAACGTGACCCTTTGTTTTCTCCTCCATGTCCATGTTTTCCTACAGGGAATCCTAGTATGGGTTAACGTGGGTGACCTTTTTTACTTCCCTTTCTTTCTTTTAAAGTAATAGTGTTACTGAATCTTTTTCTGATGTGGGACTTTCAATGAAATTTCCAATACCAATTTTAAAAATTGCAAAGATGTAAATTTTTAAGGGTGGAAGAAAGTAACGACCTGAAATTTTGAATAAATCTTGTTTCCTAATTTTGTGTGTTATTTTATTTTATACTCAACAAAACTATTTCATTTGATAACATGAGTATAATTAAAATGAGACCGTTGGGTTTCAACAGTTATATGACCGTTGGTCAATATGACTGTTGGTCAATATGACCGCTGGAAACTAAACGTTTCGATTATTGTCTCTAAATACAAGTGATCTTGGTTAATTAATATAGAAAGAAGATTCGATGGCGTCACCCAGTAGTCTTGGACTGATTGAAGCCCATCTAACAGAACTTGGGAAAGAGGTAGCACCACTGGGCTTTTCTTTGGACCAAACCCAAGATGAACTTCATCGTGTGAAGCTAGAATGGAATCGCCTTCGCGAGATATTCAAACTGATAGAAATTACTACTTGTGCGATGTTGGCCGAGCCGCCCTCAGATTCTCTCACCTTAGCACACCTTACACTTAGGTCCTATGCTGGGGTTATAAGGGTCTATGTAAGGAGACCGTAAGTGCCTTGTGCAATCCTTTGTTTTAAATAAAAATTGGGATTTCTTCTTATGAAGAAGTTTATGAATTTTCAAATGACCGGATAAATATAGTATGCATATTTTTGATGAATTTTAGAAAAATGATATTTTAAAAATGTTTATGTAAACTTTAAATAATTAAAAATGTGTAATGATTTTCAAAAAACAGACTTCTACAATTATGTTCAGTACAAAATTTGGAGTCTAATAAGATCAACTTAAATTTTGATGAATAGTAAATTATGAATAGTAATTTTACGCTTAGGATTAGTAATTTGACCAAATGGATTAGTAATCTCACTTAAAGAAAGTTTTAATATAATTTAGACACCTTGATTAAGTAATGTGATTCAATAAAATAAGTAAATAACGGTTTCATAAATATTTAGTCAAGTATTAGTTTTTCGGGTGAATAGTGTTTTTTAATTAAAAATTAAATTAAAAATATTTAGAAAATTATTTTTATAAAATAGACTTTATTTTTGAACTCAGAGCATCGATATTATGTTATGGTAATTTTTGGGGATTTTTCTGAAAAAGATGAATTTTCGGTGAATAGTATATTTATTTAAAAATTAAATTAAAAATATTTAGAAAATTATTTTTATAAAATGGAGTTCATATTTTTAATCAGAGCATCGATATTTTGTTAAGGTGAAATTTTGAGATTTTTCTGAGAAAGATGAATTTTCAGTGAATAGTAAAAATGCAGTTTTAGGGTTTCAGTATGTTTAATGACATCATAACTGTGTCATGATGATTTCATGAGATATTTTAAGGGTTGGCCGACCAAAGGTGATGAATTATTGTATTGGGGGCCCCATGTGGCCTAACTCCATGGGAAATACCATGGGAGAGCCCATGGTTTTGAGAAAACCACTTGTGAGGTGTCCCTTGAAATTATTAAAGTATCACCTCACCTTCCCTATAAATACCCACCCTTTACTAATTTATTTTTCACTCCCAAATCTTCCCCAATGAATCTCTGGTATCATTACTTCCAAAGGAGTCCTCCCAAGGTGCCCCCAAGCCCTCAAGGTCCAAACCTTTGAGTTTTAAGAGTTACGTTTTTAGGTAAGGGATCCTACCTCTCTCTTTCTTTTCAAGTAATCTCTTTTATGCCATTTCTTTTATGCTCCATGCTATTATGTTGGAGGATGTTCTTTTATATTAATCTTACTTCCATTTTCATGTTCATATGATGAGATACCCCCTCTTTCTCTCATCATTTCATTTTAAGAATGTTAATGTGGCGCCGTTAGGCTACCGAATTTTTTAGAGATTCTTTCACCATTCTCGTTTTCAAGTTCTATTTTCTTGTCAAGTCTTTCAAGTTCCTTTTTATTATGTTGAGGTATGATCTATATATCTATCATACTGATATTTCATGTTCATATGATGAGATACCCTATTTTATCTCTTCAATTCTCTTTTTGAAGTTTTAAGTGACGTCGTTAGGCTGCCGAATTTTCATAAGAGAAATCTTATTTTTTGTCTTAATTTCATGATCTTCATTTCATATGGTATATCTTTAAAATTTCATTACCATGTTCTTAAATCCCTTATATTCTTTCCCCCTACTGTTTTATGGATCATTTATGAGTGGGTGACCCATGTCCCCTCTCTTTTCAATGTTTTCTAAAACCTCGTAACATAGCCGTTATGCTGCAGAATTTCCGTCTCAAAATGTCTCTCTCTTATTCTAAAAATCATTTATTTTATTAAGTGAATACTCAAAGCTCTTTCTTATAAAGGCATATTCAAATATATACAAAAATGTTCTATTTTAAATTCTGGTATTTACGTATATGAGACCCGCTTTCCTTTTCCGTGGGTTTAAAGTGACTTAAAGATCATGTCTTAAAATCAGTTTTTAAAAGGTTATGATTATGAAATGAAACCCATTTATTTTATGCTATATGGGTTAATTATGAAATGTTTATGATGATATATGTGGCTCACATGATGATAAAGACAAATTAAGGGTGCACTCTGATAGCACTTCAATGCATTGGGTAAAGACTTAATCTCTATAGATGACCATTTAGACTGATACCTTGGTGAATAACCATGGTAATTTTTATTGACACCTTGGGGATGGACCTTGGTGAAAGGGAAATTATTGTCTTTGTAAAATTTTGTAGCCACATCTTCAAGTTATGAAATACGTTATTTTTATTATGATATGCCTCATGATTTCTTTCTCATGCCTTAAATTTATTTTTCATGACTTTATTGATGTATCTCATGTTCACATGTTAAATGTTTCCCTTGTTTCCCTTACTGGGCCTTTTTCTCACCCTTTACTTTGATGTATGCTCTCAGGTTACGAGATGTTGTAATGAACTTAGGATAAACAAATGAATAAGCCTTTCAAGTGTTTAAGAAGAATATTTTTTTCTTCAAGTAATAAGTTCCTAGTTTCCAAGACACTAAACCTTAAAGATCCTCGGTTTTGTAAAATGTAATGAAAAGTTATGTTATAAAAAGGCGGGATTCTATAGTTGGTATCAAATTATGGTTTAGTTATTTATGAAAATTAGGATATGAAAACTTTAGGAAGAAGCCTATAGAAAAGTTTATATATAGGAAATCTTCCTGGTATTTTGGTGAGTATTGGGTAAGGGGTTGCCAAGCAAATACATCCCTATCTGGATATGAGCAGGTAGAGGTGGCTCTGGCACAGATGTACATAGGGGTAAAATATGAAAACACCGCTTTGAGCTAGACTCAAACGGGAACTAGTACACGACAATGGGCCTTGCTGCACTCTTGGTTACGACAATCCCGGGGGATATGCTTTGGTAGATTCATAAGCTTAGTATGAACCATTATTAAAGGAACAAAGATAAAATAAAATAAAAATTCATATAAGAATATATGATCATGGATAACCTAGATTGGAACCTAGGGGATCACAATTTAGGGTATACTTTCCTTCTACAAGTTTATCCTTCTATGCTTAAAGTTTCCTTTTAATGATTATTGGCTAAGTATTCAAGCCCCTAATTATACTTTCTTTTCTTAGTTAATGGCGGGAAATGGAAGAACATGTCCCAAAAACCAATGTGATAGGAAATGTGATGATCTCCCTATTTATATGATAGAGATGAAGAGAGATCAAGTTGAACATATTGTGATTATGCCAAACAAGGTATCAAAAATCACAATTAATAATTGGTACCTAGTTGAATGCCCAAATTCGTCAAGAAAGAAGAAGATGAAGTCTTAGGGAGGTTCATTTGATAATGTTGATAAGGGAAAGAAGACCCAATTTCCTTTGTGCAAAAAGTGTGGAAAGGTGCACCAAGGAGAATGTCACAAAGGAACCGAGATATGTTTTAAGTGTGGGAAGATAGGGCATAAAGTAGCAAATTTCTTTAAAAAAATGGACAATGTGATGAATTGAGATAAGGTTCGATCTAATGTACCTTATACATTTCGATGTTGTAAATGTGGAGAAGTTAGAAATTATCCAAGGCAATGATCTCTTGTATATGGTGAGAAGCATGATGAGCATCAACAATCTTTGAGGACAAGGGAACAATGCAAGTCCTATGCTGAGATGGATCATGATGACTGAAGTACATGTAACTTCTTCGCAATAATTGTCTATGTCATGTTGTATTTTAGTTCATGCTCCATGAGAATATCTTTAATGTTTTCTAAGAACATAGAGTCACTACCTAATATGGTTTTATATCATTAAGGAAAACATCTATTGTTATGTACCACATGTTGATGTAGTGAAGCTGTTCTTAAAAAAGGTGATTAGGGGATTAAAAGATGATTATTATTTTGGAAGACGTTCACTATTTTGGGAACCCTATTTGATCGAGGTAAATAGATTACTACGGTATTTTCTTTGAGGAGTAAAGGTTGACTTATATTTTGAAGAATCGATGAATTTAAGGCGGACTTATAGTAATTTAGGTTACATATGGAAATGATTAACCTATCTTGGGTAAAATATGTTTAGGTTAGATACTTTTGTTATAAGATGTTAGGGGTGGTTGATGTTGTTTGGAGATGAACGATGAAGTTTATTTTGGAAGACTATGTTATCAAATCCTTCTTGTATTTGGGTTTCAATCTTAGTTTGGTTTATTTTGAGGAATTTTAAGGGAAATTATTTATGGAATGGTCTATGATGAACTTTGGGTAGTACCATGGAACTTTGAAGATTTAAAAGTAGTTTCCCTTCCTATGGGATTCTTTCTTTTTGAAGAGTTGTTTTATCTTACCCTTTCTGTTTTTGTGATAATGTTTGAAGATAGAAGAAATTAATAGTTAATCTTTTGTGGATTACGTGACTCTCAAGAAGATGATTCTTGTGTTTTGATGAGGCCAAGTGTTTTTGAATGCTCATCGTTTGGAGAAAAGATTAGTTTTGGTAGAAACTTATTAAAGGATGAAACTCTACTTGAAGGTAGGTATATTTCCCTGTGTTTTATTCTAGGTAGTAAATGAATTCCTCAAAACTATGAAAAGGAACGTAAAACAAAATTGTTGTCTGTTAACGTTTCCTACTGGGAAATCAAATACTGTTTAACCCCTCATAAGTTGTGATTTTCTTGTTGTTAACTTTCTCCTAATAATGTTTTCTATCACTCTCCCTCAGAACGTGACCCTTTGTTTTCTCCTCCATGTCCATGTTTTCCTACATGGAATCCTAGTATGGGTTAACGTGGGTGAACTTTTTGCTTCCCTTTCTTTCTTTTAAAGTAATATTGTTACTGAATCTTTTTCCGATGTGAGACTTTCAATGAAATTTCCAATCCCAATTTTAAAAATTGCGAGGACGCAATTTCTTAAGCGGGGAAGAATGTAACGACCCGAAATATTGAATAAATCTTGTTTCCTAATTTTGTGTGTTATTTTATTTTATACTCAAAAAAAATGTTTCATTTAATAACATGAGTATAATTAAAATGAGACCGTTGGGTTTCAACTGTTATATGACCATTGGTCAATATGACCGTTGGTTAATATGACCGTTGGTCAATATGACCGTTGGTCAATATGACCGTTGGTCAATATGACCACTGGAAACTAAACGTTTCGATTATTGTCTCTAAATACAAGCGATCTTGGTTAATTAATATAGAAAGAAGATTCGATGGCCTCACCCAGTAGTATTGGACTGATCGAAGCCCATTTAATAGAACTTGGGAAGGAGGTAGCACCACTGGGATTTGCTCTGGACCAAACCCAAGTTGAAATTTATCATGTGAAGCTAGAACGGAATCGCCTTCGCGAGAAGTTCAAACTGATAGAAATTACTACTCGTGCGATGTTGGCCAAGCTGCCCTCAGATTCTCTCACCTTAGCACACCTTACACTTAGGTCCTATGCTGGTGTTATAAGGGGATATGTAAGGAGACCGTAACTGCCTTGTGTAATCCTTTATTTTAAATAAAAATTGGGATTTTTTCTTATGATGAAGTTTATGAATTTTCAAATGACTGGATAAATATAGTATGCATATTTTTGATGAATTTTAGAAAAATGATATTTTAAAAATGTTTATGTAAACTTTAAATAATTAAAAATGTGTAATGACTTTCAAAAAACGGTCTTCTACAGTTATGTTCAGTACGAAATTTGGAGTCTAATAAGATCAACTTAAATTTTGATGAATAGTAAATTATGAATAGTGATTTTATGCTTAGGATTAGTAATGTGACTAAATGGATTAGTAATCTCACTTAAAGAAAGTTTTAATATAATTTAGACACCTTGATTAAGTAATGTGATTTAATAAAATGGGTAAATAACGGTTTCATAAATATTTAGTCAAGTATTAGTTTTTCAGGTGAAGAGTGTTTTTAATTAAAAATTAAATTAAAAATATTTAGAAAATTATTTTTATAAAATGGACTTTATTTTTGAACTCAGAGCATCGATATTATGTTTTGGTAATTTTTGGGGATTTTTCTGAAAAAGATGAATTTTCGGTGAATAGTATATTTATTTAAAAATTAAATTAAAAATATTTAGAAAATTATTTTTATAAAATGGAGTTCATATTTGTAATCAGAGCATCGATATTTGGTTAAGGTGAAATTTTGGGATTTTTCTGAGAAAGATGAATTTTCAGTGAATAGTAAAAATGCAGTTTTAGGGTTTCAGTATGTTTAATGACATCATAATTGTGTCATGATAATGTCATGAGATATTTTAAGGTTTTTCCAACCAAAGGTGATGAATTATTGTATTGGGGGCCCCATGTGGCCTAACTCCATGGGAAATACCATGGGAGAGCCCATGGTTTTGAGAAAACCACTTGTGAGGTGTCCCTTGAAATTATTAAAGTATCACCTCACCTTTCCAATAAATACCCACCCTTTACTCCTTTATATTTCACTCCCAACTCTTCCAAAACGAATCTCTGGTCTCATTACCTCCCAAGGAGTCCTCCCAAGGTGCCCCCAATCCCTCAAGGTCCAAACCTTTGAGTTTTAAGAGTTACGTTTTAAGGTAAGGGATCCTACCTCTCTCTTTCTTTTCAAGTAATCTCTTTTATGTCATTTCTTTTATGCTCCATGATATTATGTTGGAGGATGTTCTTTTATATTAATCTTAATACCATTTTCATGTTCATATGATGAGAGACCCCCTCTTGCTCTCATCATTTCATTTTAATAATGTTAATGTGGCGCCGTTAGGCTGCCGAATTTTTAAGAGATTCTTTCACTATTCTCATTTTCAAGATCTATTTTCTTGTAAAGTATTTCAAGTTCCTTTTTATTTTGTTGAGGTATGATATATATATCTATCATACTGATCTTTCATGTTCATATGATGAGATACCCTATTTTATCTCTTCAATTATCTTTTTGAAGTTTTAAGTGATGCCGTTAGGCTGCCGAATTTTCATAAGAGAAATCTTATTTTTTGTCTTCCTTTCATGATCTTCATTTCATATTGTATATATTTAAAATTTCATTAATATGTTCTTAAATACCTTATATTCTGTCCCCCTATTGTTTTATGGATCATTTATGAGTGGGTGACCCA
Source organism: Viscum album (assembly GCA_963277665.1). Lineage (NCBI taxonomy): Eukaryota > Viridiplantae > Streptophyta > Magnoliopsida > Santalales > Viscaceae > Viscum > Viscum album. The sequence continues at coordinate 2,040,030,698 of OY728142.1, read as the reverse complement.
TGTCCCCTCTCTTTTCAATGTTTTCTAAAACCTCGTAACATAGCCGTTATGCTGCAGAATTTCCGTCTCAAAATGTCTCTCTCTTATTCTCAAACTCATTTATTTTATTAAGTGAATACTCAAAGCTCTTTCTTTAAATGTGTATTCACATATATACAATAATTTTCTATTTTAAATTCTGGTATTTACATATATGAGACCCGCTTTCCTTTTCCGTGGGTTTAAAGTGACTTAAAGATCATGTCTTAAAAGCAGTTTTTAAAAGGTTATGATTATGAAATGAAACCCATTTATTTTATGCTATATGGTTTATTTATGAAATTTTGATGATGATATATGTGTCTCACATTATGATAAAGACAAATTAAGGGTGCGCCCTGATAGCGCTCCAATGCATTGGGTAAAGACTTAATCTCTAGAGATGACCATTTAGACTGATACCTTGGTGAATAACCTTGGTAATTTTTATTGACACCTTGGGGATGGAACTTGGTGAAACAGAAATGATTGTATTTGTAAAATTTTATAGCCACATATTCATTTTATGAAATACGTTATTTTTATTATGATATGCCTCATGATTTCTTTCTCATTCCTTAAAGTTCTTTTTCAGGACTTTATTGATGTATCTCATGTTCACATGTTAAATGTTTCCCTTGTTTCCCTTACTGGGCCTTTTGATCACCCTTTCCTTTGATTTCTGATCTCAGGTTACGAGATGCTATAATGAACATAGGATAAACAAATGAAGAATCCTTTCGAGTGTTTAAGAAGAATGCTTTTTTTCCTCATGTAATAAGTTCCTGGTTTCCAAGACACTAAACCTTAATGATCCTCAGTTTTGTAAAATGTAATGAAAAGTTATGTTATAAAAAGGTGAGATTCTATATTTGGTATAAAAGTATGGTTTAGTTATTTATGGAAATTAGGATATGAAAACTTTAGGAAGAAGCCTATAGAAAATTTTATATATAGGAAATCTTCCTAGTATTTTGGTGAGTATTGGGTAAGGGGTTGCCAAGAAAATACATCCCTGTCTGGATACGAGCAGGTAGAGGTGGATCTGGCATAGATGTACATAGGGGTAAAATCTGAAAACACCGCTTTGAGCTAGACTCAAACGGGAATTGGTACACGACAACGGACCTTGATGCACTCTTGGTTACGACACTCCCGGGGGATATGCTTTGGTAAATTAATAAGCTTAGTATGAACCATTATTAAAGGAACAAAGATAAAATAAAATAAGGATTCACATAAAAATATATGATCATGGATAACCTAGATTGGAACCTAGGGGATCAAAATTTATGGTATACTTTACTTCTACAAGTTTATCTTTCTATGCTTAAAGGTTCCTTTTAATGATTATTGGCTAAGTATTCAAGCCCCTAATTATACTTTCTTTTCTTAGTTAATGGCGGGAAGTGGAAGAACATGTCCCAACAAACAATGTGATAGGAAATGTGATGATTTATCTATTGATATGACAGAGATGACGAGAGATCAAGTTGAACATATTGTGATTATGTCAAACCAGCTATCAAAAATCACAATTAATAATTGGTACCTAGTTGAATGCCCAAATTCGTCAAGAAAGAAGAAGATAAAGTCTTACGGAGGTTCATCTGATAATTTTGATAAGGTAAAGAAGACCCAATTTACTTTGTGCAAAAAGTGTGGAAAGGGGCACCAAGGAGAATGTCACAAAGGAACCGGGAGATGTTTTAAGTGTGGGAAGATAGGGCATAAAGTAGCCAATTGCTTTAAAAAAATGGATAATGTGATGAATGGAGATAAGGTTCAATCTAATGTACCTTATACATTTCGATGTTGTAAATGTGGAGATGTTAGACATTATCCAAGGCAATTATCTCTTGGAATGGGTGAGAATCATGATGATCATCAACAATCTTCAAGGACAAGGGAACAATGAAAGTCCTATGCTGAGATGGATCATGATGACTGAAGTACATGTAACTTCTTCGCAATAATTGTCTATGTCATATTTTATTTTAGTTCATGCTCCATGAGCATATCTTTAATTTTTTATAAGAACATCGAGTCACTAACTAAGATGGTTTTATATCATTAAGGAAAACATATATTGTTATGTACCACATGTTGATGTAGTGAAGCTGTTCTTCTTAAAAAAAGGTGATTAGGGGATTAAAAGATGATTATTATTTTGGAAGACGTTCACTATTTTGGGAACCCTATTTGATCGAGGTAAATAGATTATTATGGTATTTTCTTTGAGGAGTAAAGGTTGACTTATATTTTGAAGAATTGATGAATTTAAGGCGGACTTATGGTAATTTAGGTTACATATGGAAATTATTAACCTATCTTGGGGAAAATATGTTTAGGTTAGATACTTTTGTTATAAGATGTTAGGGGTGGTTGATGTTGTTTGAAGATGAACGATGAAGTTTATTTTGGAAGACTATTTTATCAAATCCTTCTTGTATTTGGGTTTCAATCTTAGTTTGGTTTATTTTGAGGAATTTTAAGGATAGTTATTTATGGAATGGTCTATGATGAACTTTGGGTAGTACCATGGAACTTTGAAGATTTAAAAGTAGTTTCCCTTCCTATGGGATTCTTTCTTTTTAAAGAGTTGTTTTATCTTACCCTTTCTGTTTTTGTGATAATGTTTAAAGATAGAAAAAATTGATAGTTAATCTTTTGTGGATTACGTGACTCTCAAGAAGATGATTCTTGTGTTTTGATCAGACCAAGTGTTTTTGAATGCTCATCTTTTGGAGAAAAGATTAGTTTTGGTAGAAACTTATTAAAGGATGAAACTTTACTTTAAGGTAGGTATATTTCCCTGTGTTTTATTCTAGGTAGTAAATTAATTCCTCAAAACTATGAAAAGGAACGTAAAAAAAAATGTTGTCTGTTAACGTTTCCTACTGGGAAATCAAATACTGTTTAACCCCTCATATGTTGTGATTTTCTTGTTGTTAACTTTCTCCTAATAATTTTTTCTATCAATTTCCCTCAGAACGTGACCCTTTGTTTTCTTCTCCATGTCCATGTTTTCCTACATGGAATCCTAGTATGGGTTAACACGAGTGACCTTTTTAATTCCCTTTCTTTCTTTTAAAGTAATAGTGTTACTGAATCTTTTTCCGATGTGGGACTTTCAATTAAATTTCCAATCCCAATTTTAAAAATTGCAAGGACACAATTTTTTAAGGGGGGAAGAATGTAACGACCCGAAATTTTGAATAAATCTTGTTTCCTAATTTTTTGTGTTATTTTATTTTATACTCAACAAAAATGTTTCATTTGATAACATGAGTATAATTAAAATGAGACCGTTGGGTTTCAACTGTTATATGACCGTTGGTCAATATGACGGCTGGAAACTAAACGTTTCGATTATTGTCTCTAAATACAAGTGATCTTGGTTAATTAATATAGAAAGAAGATTCGATGGCCTCACCCAGTAGTCTTGGACTAATCGAATCCCAACTAACAGAACTTGGGAAGGAGGTAGCACCACTGGGATTTGCTCTAGACCAAACCCAAGCTGAACTTCATCGTGTGAAGCTAGAACAGAATCAAATTCACGAGAAGTTAAAACTGATAGAAATTACTACTCGTGCGATGTTGGCTGAGCCACCCTCATATTCTCTCATCTTAGCACACCTTACACTTAGGTCCTATGCTGGGGTTATAAGGGGCTATGTAAGGAGACCATAACTGCCTTGTGTAATCCTTTGTTTTAAATAAAAATTGGTATTTCTTCTTATGATGAAGTTTATGAATTTTCAAATGACCAGATAAATATAGTATGCATATTTTTTATTAATTTTAGAAAAAGGATATCTTAAAAATGTTTACATAAACTTTAAATAATTAAAAATATGTAATGATTTTCAAAAAATGGTCTTCTACAATTATGTTCAGAACGAAATTTTGATTCTAATAAGATCAACTTAAATTTTGATGAATAGTAAATTATGAATAGTGATTTTACACTTAGGATTAGTAATGTGACCAAATGGATTAGTAATATCACTTAAAGAAAGTTTTAATATAATTTAGACACCTTGATTAAGTAATGTGATTCAATAAAATGGGTAAATAACAGTTTCATAAATATTTAGTCAAGTATTAGTTTTTCGGGTGAATAGTGTTTTTTAATTAAAAATATTTAGAAAATTATTTTTATAAAATGGACTTTATTTTTGAATTCAGAGCATCGATATTATGTTATGGTAATTTTTGGGGATTTTTCTGAAAAAAGATGAATTTTCGGTGAATAGTATATTTATTTAAAAATTAAATTAAAAATATTTAGAAAATTATTTTTATAAAACGGAGTTCATATTTGTAATCAAAGCATTGATATTTGGTTAAGGTGAAATTTCAGGATTTTTCTGAGAAAGATGAATTTTCAGTGAATAGTAAAAATGCAGTTTTAGGGTTTCAGTATGTTTAATGACATCATAACTGTGTCATGATGATGTCATGAGATATTTTAAGGGTTGGACGACCAAAGGTGATGAATTATTGTATTAGGGGCCCCATTTGGTCTAAATCCATGGGAAATACCATGGGAGATCCCATGGTTTTGAGAAAACCACTTGTGAGGTGTCCCTTGAAATTATTAAAGTATCACCTCACCTTCCCTATAAATACCCACCCTTTCCTCCTTTATTTTTCACTCCCAACTCTTCCCCAACGAAGCTCTGGTATCATTACCTCCCAAGGAGTCCTCCCAAGGTTCCCCCAAGCCCTCAAGGTCCAAACCTTTGAGTTTTAAGAGTTACGCTTTAAGTAAGGGATCCTACCTCTCTCTTTCTTTTCAAGTAATCTCTTTTATGTCATTTATTTTATGATCCATGCTATTATGTTGGATGATGTTCTTTTATATTCATCTTACTGCCATTTTTATGTTCATATGATGAGATAACCCCTCTTTCTCTCATCATTTCGTTTTAAGAATGTTGATGTGGCGCCGTTAGGCTGCCGAATTTTTAAGAGATTCTTTCACCATTCTCGTTTTCAAGTTCTATTTTCTTGTCAAGTCTTTAAAGTTCCTTTTTATTATGTTGAGGCATGATATCTATATCTATCATAATGATATTTCATGTTCATATTATGAGATACTCTATTTTATCTCTTCAATTCTCTTTTTGAAGTTTTAAGTGACACCGTTAGGCTGCCGAATTTTCATGAGAGAAATCTTATTTTTTGTCTTCCTTTCACGATCTTCATTTCATATGGTATATCTTTCAAATTTCATTACCATGTTCTTAAATCCCTTATATTCTGTCCCCCTACTGTTTTATGGATCATTTATGAGTGGGTGACCCATGTCCCCTCTCTTTTCAATGTTTTCTAAAACCTCGTAACATAGCCGTTATGCTGCAGAATTTCCGTCTCAAAATGTCTCTCTCTTATTCTCAAACTCATTTATTTTATTAAGTGAATACTCAAATATCTTTCTTATAAAGTGGTATTCACATATATACAAAAATTTTCTATTTTAAATTCTGGGATTTACATATATGAAACCCGCTTTCCTTTTCCGTGGGTTTAAAGTGACTTAAAGATCATGTCTTAAAAGCAGTTTTTAAAAGGTTATGATTATGAAATGAAACCCATTTATTTTATGCTATATGGGTTATTTATGAAATTTTGATAATGATATATGTGGCTCACATGATTATAAAGACAAATTAAGGGTGCGCCCTGATAGCGCTCCAATGCATTGGGTAAAGACTTAATCTCTAGAGATGACCATTTAGACTGATACCTCGGTGAATAACCTTGGTAATTTTTATTGACACCTTGGGGATGAACCTTGGTGAAATGGAAATGATTGTCTTTGTAAAATGTTGTAGCCACATCTTCAAGTTATGAAATACGTTATTTTTATTATGATATGCCTCATGATTTCTTTCTCATGCCTTAAAGTTATTTTTCATGACTTTATTGATGTATCTCATGTTCACATGTTAAATGTTTCCCTTGTTTCCTTTACTGGGCCTTTTGCTCACCCTTTCCTTTGATGTATGCTCCCAGGTTACGAGATGCTGTAATGAACTTAGGATAAACAAATGAAGAATCCTTTTGAGTTTTTAAGAAGAATTTTTTTCCTCATGTAATAAGTTCCTGGTTTCCAAGATACTAAACCTTAAAGATCCTCGGTTTTGTAAAATGTAATGAAAAGTTATGTTATAAAAAGGAGGGATTCTATATGTTAGGCCTTTCCTAAGGTAAAATCACTGATTTTAATGCAATGGTTCCCTCAGATTTTCGATCTGGGCACCTGTTTAGAAGTGATTTCTGTTTAAAGAAGAAACCACCCACATGATTTATTAAAAACTTAACATTTTTCACCATATCATTCTGGGAACATTGGGCCTTGGAATATCACACCGTCTCAGTTCCTGGTCTCAAAATTTTCACAATTAATTTATAAAAATAAAACTGAAGAAAATATGAGTAATTAAATTCTCCACACATTAGGGCTTTACGTCCATGAAAGAAAAAATAAGGGCTACTCAAAAAAAAGATAAGGGTACTGATCACAAATCTGAGCCTCCCTCTCCTAAGTTCTCTCCTGAAGATTCCCATGCTGCCACAAAATATGCACCAGAGGAATAAATTGACCATAAAGGACCCACTTCTATAGATCCTCAATCTCCACCGGGTACTCTATAAAAGTTTCCCCATCATCAATTTCCAACTCACCCCATTCGATGACGTGTGATGGATCATGCATGTACCTCCTCAGCTGCTACACATGGAAGAAATTATGCACTTGGTGAAACTTCGAAGGTAGATCTAGGCGGTAGACCACCTCACTAACTCTACTCATAATATGAAAAGGGATAATGTATCTTGGAGATAACTTGCCTCCCCATCCAAATCTCCACAATCTCTATCGAGGTGAGACCCTAAGGAACACATGGTATCTCTCCCTAAACTCCATAGGTCTCTGTATCCTTTCAGCATATGACTTCCTCCAGATTTGTGCAGTCCTCATCCATTCTTGTATGATCTACACCATCTCAGTGGTAGCCCGTACCAACTCTGGACCCATGAGTGCTGACTCCCCTGAGTTTGTCCAGCATAGTAGTGACCTACATGGTCACTCGTACAAGGCCTTGAACGGTGCTATACCAATGGTGGAGTGATAAATGTTATTGTATGCAAACTCCACCAGTGGTAAGCGATCCTCCCAACTGTGTCCAAAGTCTAGGAAACAAGCCCGTATCATGTCCTCAAGAACCTGGATGGTCCTCTCTATTTAGACATCCTTCTGGGGATAAAACACCGTGCTCAAGTGCAACTGAGTCCCAAACACCTCCTACAATCCCTTCCACAACCAGGATGTGAAATGCACATCACGATATGAGACGATCATAGATGTAACTATGTGAAGTATAACTATATCCTACATGTATAGGCGTCCCAAGATCTCTACCGAACTCTTCTCATGGATCAGTAGGAAGTGGGTCAACTTGGTGAGTCGGTCAATGATCACCTAGATGGTATCGTTCCCCCTAGATGTCCATGGTAAACCCATCATGAAGTCCATCAATATCCTATCCTACTTCCACTCTGGTACCTCAAGTGGTTGGTTCAATCCCATTAGAACCTGGTGCTTAGCCTTCATTTGCTAGCAAGTGAGGCATCGAGAAACAAGCTCTGCCACCACATTCTTTATCACTGGCCACTAGAACTGACATTGGAGGTACTTATACATCTTTTAAACTCCTGAATGTACCACTAAAGTGGAAGTGTGAAACTCCCTCATGGCCTCCTCCCACAATGTCACTAGTACTACTATGAACACTCTGAGGAGAATGACATAGTCCCCACCTATCGAATATACATTAGGGGAATGCCCCATGGAAAACTAAGCACTTCAGGTCTCACATTCGATATCCCAAAGATATACCTCCCTAACTTGCTATAAGAGTGGAGGGGTGAAAACCATAAAATGGAGGTAAGATTATCTATCTCCATCCACAAAGGATATCTGTAATGTGGAAAACTGCTTCGATGCCTCACTCAGCAACTGCAAGCTATATCTCCTTCTAAGATCATCCGTCACGACATTCCCCTTCCCAGAAGTATATAAAATATCAAAGTCATAGTCCTAGAGGAAGTCTAGACATCATCTCTGTATCAAGTTTAGATCCTTATGAGAGAAGATATACTTGAGACTCTTGTGGTTAGAGTAGATGGTAAACTGATTTCCCATCAGGTAGTGTTTCCACATCTTCAATATGAAGACTACTTCTACTAGCTCAAGATCATGGGTCGCGTAGTTCTGCTCATGATTCATCAAATGGCATGAATCAAAGACAATAATCGATTTCCCCTGTATCAAGACACAACTAAGAATAGTCCCTGATGCATCATAGAACACCATGTACTCAACACCCTCTTCTGGTAATCTCAACATGGGGGTGCTCATCAATCTCTACCTCAACTTCTGAAAGCACTACCAGCACTTCTCTATCCACAAAAAAGGATTCCCCTTTCATTTCAAGTTCATCAAGGGTGATACTACTCTAGAAAATTCAGGTAAAAACCTTTGATAGTACCTATCCAAACCCAAAAAACACCACACCTCGGTAACACTCTTGGGTGGATTCCAAGCAAGAACCACTTCAATCTTCATTGGATCTACTGTAAATCCAAAATCTAAAATGATGTGTCCCAAAAAGCAGACCTCCTGAATCTAGAACTGAAACTTAGAGAGATTCCCATAAATCTAGTTCTCTCAGGGCATGTCCATGACCATCCTCAAGTGTATCGCGTTCTCCTCCTCGGATGCTGAGTACACTAGGATGTCATCAATGAAGACCACAATGAACTAATCTAATTAATGTTGGAAGATCCTATTCATGAGTCCCATGAACACTTCCAGGGTGTTATTCATGCAAAAAAAAAATCACTAAGTACTCTTAGTGGCTGTACCGACATCTGAAGGCTGTCTTCGGTACATCCTCATCCTGTACATGAATCTGATGATAGCCTGTTCTGAGGTCTATCTTTGAGAACCATCTTTCTCCATTTAGCTGATCGAAGAGGTCTTCAATCCTTGGTAGTGGATAATTATTATTCATAGTCACATGGTTTAGATGATGAAAGTCTATACATAATCTCAATCTCCCATTTTCCTTCTTGGCAAACAAAACTGGGGCTACCCAAGGTGAAACACTGGGTCTCACAAAGCCCTTCCTCTACAAGTCCTCTAGCTGTACCCTCAACTCATGAAGATCCATGGGATCCATCCGATATTCAGGTGTAGATATCATTGCTATCCCAGGGTACATGTCAATGCATAAGTCTACCTCCCTATGGGGAGATAATCCAAGGACATACTCAAGAAAGACATCCGCATACTCCAACACTATTGTAGGAAACTGCAGACTCCTATCATCCACTGAACCTAGGGTCAGACTATCCAACTGATGTGTGATCGGCTATACCCTCCTATGTGTGAGTCTTTCCTGCACCACATGTGTTTCATTTTTTCTGATAAAAGAAAACCTGGTCCCATCACTACATACATACCACACTCTGTTCCTAAAATAGTCAATATGGCCATGAACTATGGATAACAATTCCATACTAAGAATGACATCATAAGGCCTTGATGCTTCCACAAAGAGATCCTAACTGAAACTCTTTGCCCCTAGAGTAAGGGAACACTATCATCACCAACGTGTTATCATCGAATCTCCCCACGTAGAAGTCTCTAAGCTAAGGGATCAAGTCAATGGTTCGACTGAAATCTTTGAGTCTCGAACAAGGGTCCGGGAGAGAAAATAGAGACTAGAACCTATTTCTATCAAAAATGAAGCTAGGGTAGAAAAGTCACAAATCATACCTTTAATCATCTCTGGAGCACCATAGTTATAAGCCTCCATCTCCTGAAGCTAGCCTTGTCTCTGTCCACCAGATCCCTGAGCCCGTGGTGGACCACCTGGGGGTGGTGGTGGTAGTACGTCGAACCTCTGCCCACTGCCTGCTATTCTACCTGCTCCTATGCCATGAAATCTACCCTATAGTCCACCTTGATCCTACCTCCTCCTCTACCTCAGCAGTCCCTAGACTGTCTTTTGATCGTCCGAACGACGATTCAGGCAATATCGGGCTAGATGTCCCTAACCGTCACACGAGTAACACAACCTATGATTTAGCTGACCTACTCTACACTGGGAGCCCTGCACCACTAATCTCATATCTCGGGATCATCCACTAGAGTGATTGACCCACTTGGGTCCCTATTTTTGTTTTCAGCTACCTACCATCGAAGAATCAACTGCCCGATGTCTGCTGGTAGCTCCCACTGCTAGTGCCTGCTCTTCCAGAAAGCTCTCCACCAACATGTCTCACTCCAGTACCCTAGCATATATAGGGATGATAAGGGATATCATGGATGAAATGATCTCATGGTGTAGCCTCTGATCAAAGGTCTGTGTCCTGATGAACAAGCCCCACACCATATCTGTAGATTAGCGAGAAATATCCATAAATCACACCGAGTACTCCACTATTGTCTGATTTCCCTACTGCGGATACAGGATATCCTGTATATGCACTGAGCATAACATCACCAGAAAAAACTCCTAACCCAATATATGCTTAAAGTATTCCCAAGATAGAGTCATCTCATCATGCATCTGAATCACTACGCTCCACAATTTCCCCACTGAGCCCTGAATAAGGCTCGCGGCTAGAATTTCCATCTAGTTAGAAGGAATCCTTATAAGGCGGAAGACACATGTAACTGCCTCCAACCAATCCCCATCTACCTGGGAGTCTGTATCACCCATAAACCTAGGATTTATCTACCTATGGAACTCATGAAACGAACTGAGCCTACGTGCATACTCTAATGGAAGTGCTGGTAGTAACTGCTACTATCCAGGTGTCGATATCACTAGTACAACACCTGGAGGTGCTATATCTGGTACTTGTCCCTATACCGACACCTCACCACTAGGCGGATCATCCTTGTGATCATGCATCATAATCTTGGATGGATGTCAGCATGGAGACATCATGAAATTGATCAAGATGTACCACATTCAATATAGTATACCTGGTGAAATGACTCTAGAATGACATAATAACACACTCAAAATCCTATATGATGCATGAAACATTTATTCCTTGCAATTATATTTTTCATGTACCAAGTAGAAAAGAATAATTCAGAGTCCTGGTGTATCGATACGTCGGCCGCCACACCAATACTGGAGTCCCTGGTCTGAAAGCCAAACTCGAAACACTTAACACTATCTCCCCAAACCAATCACATAGACTCTTGGTTCATTAGGTAGAAACAAACTCCTATGATACCACTCTTTCATGACCCTTCATAGAGGGGCCCATGCCATGACTAACACAAGTCCTCCTCTGATAGGCCAGGGGCTGGAAACTAGCACCGAGTAGGCATATCCCACAAATGGGAGGCATTTGCCTAAGTACCTGTAAACATACACACACCTCCAAGAACAAAATTCTAAAATGTAAAAACACTAAGTAAACAATGCATGAATATAATAATATACCAACCATAGAGTATAATAGTAGGAAAATTGGAAAGTAAATAGTACTAGAATACAATCCCACCAAAAGAAAAGTATGCCAAAGTGAATAAAATAGTTACTGAAACTCTTATGCAGAAAACTCTACCTAAAGGGTTGGTGTAAGACAACTACCTGAATTTTTAGGAGAAAATCATGTCTATATAATCCCTCTAAGAATCACCTGGTCTTGGTCCACCTGGATCTCCATCAAAGTGTCAATCATATTCATAAGACACAACACGTGCAGGCAAAGCCCATGCATGGGTGAGTAAAACAATACTTAGTAAGACACCCTGAAACCACAAAGGAAACACATGAAGTACACCACAAAGGAAACAAAATAAGTACACCACAAAGTAAACACAAAAATTATACCATAAAGGAAACACATGAAGTACACCACAAAGGAAACACATGAAGTACATCACAAAAGAAACACACGAAGTACAATCAATACACTCAGCTCACATAGGTATAAGTCTAAAGTAGGAAGAGAATGATTTTTAGTTATATTCCATATATATCCCAGTTTTTATGACTCACATAGTGTTTATGGGGCATGTAGTATTAATGGTGCATGGATCATTGATGGTGCATGGAGCATCAATGGCACACGGAGCGCCGATGGCGCCTGGGATGTCGATGGTGCCCAGAGCGTTGATAGAACATGGAGCATCAATGGAGCATGGGGAGTAAATGGTTCATGAATAGATGATAGAGCATAGATCATCGATTACGCATAGAGCATCTATGGGTTATGTATCCCCCAAGTCACATAATCACCAAGATCACATAGTCACAGTCAGACGTAGGATTCTGCTCATACCGTAATTTTTCTAGGAGAACCTACACTCAATCCAATATTTAATATTAAAAATTTCACAAATAATTAATTATAGTATTTTAGAAAGGACTATCTCTTTTTAAGGGTCCCAACACCACAAAAATCTCATCAAATGGACACACGGTTTGAAATATACAACTATTTTTCTGAATAGGTCCAACCCGGGTCTGGTCTGGGCCCGACCCGACCCGGTTCAATTGACCCAACCCAGCCCAACCCGGTTCGGCCTGGCCCAAACCGGTCCGACCCGATAGGTCTCTAGAGTGTCCCGACTTATCTGGTTCGACCCACGCTACATGCCAATTTACTCCGCTACACGTGGCCCGCCCTGACCGCGCCCCCTGGTCCACATGGTCCACCCTAACTGTGTGGCTTCCACATCGCACCCCACTGGCCCATTCCCCCCCCCCACGCACTCACTGCCTCTGCTCTATGTGACTCCAAGCTATGTCTCACCACCACCACCACAACCTCCTTCCATGGCCCCTGGTCGCCGCCCGTGGCCTCCTCCACTGCAAGCTCCCTCTGATGCAATCCCGTCTGGACCATGTTATGCCGCCACCGCCACCGGTAGCCCATCCATCCATGCTCTGCCTGGACCGACCTCTCTTGCTAGGCTGGTGTAGCCTTTACCACCCCACTGGTGGCCTTTCCCTACTGCGCTCTACCTGAACCGACCTAAGCCACCGCCTCCGACCGCCACCACCTTACGCCACCGCCACGTTGCACCACCTCCACCTTGTGCTACCATCACACCTCTGTGGTGCCATCATGTAGTTGGTCCTTGATTCAGATTGATCATATAGGCTTTCAAAGGAACATGGATAAGGCTAATAACATGTGAAGAATGCGAGAGTTTTAGGGGAGAGAGAAGGCACAAAGAGCACTCAAAGAATATATCTTAGCCTTGTTCATGTCCGCCTTGATTCGGTCATGTTAGAAGGTTTAAAAAATAAAAAGAGAAAAAAATCACAAAGATCTATCTCCCCTTTTAAACCCCGAAATAAATTATCCATCCCATAATAACAGAAGAACTACAGATTAACTTATTTGTGGGTTGGTCTGCATTTCTCATTTGAATATATGAACAGAGAAGAAAAATCATGAAGAGATTAAATGCCCTACCTCATGGTTGGATCTATCATTGACAAACAATGGAGGTTCGTTTCATCATTGATCCTTGATCTACCAGCATTCGTCATTGAGAGAGTTTCCTTCCATGACTCAGAGGAATTCTAGAGTTATGGTGATAACCCTGAATTCATAAAAAAGGTTTCATTAAAAGAAAAACTCTGCTGCATCTAATAAAATATTTTAATGATGGTTACATCCAATTTCTATCTCTCATAGTCGACCCACACCGGTCGATGTTAGGCCCCGCCTAAGGTAAATTTTCTGCTCTAAACGCAACAGTGCTCTCATATTTCCTATCTGAGCACCCATTTAGAAGTTATTCTCATTTAAAGAAGAAACCACCCACATGATTTATTAAAAACTTAACATTTTTCATCGTATCATTTCTGGCACATTGGGCCTCAGAATCTCACACCGTCTGAGTTTATGGTTTTGGAATTTTACCAATTAATTTATAAAAATAAAACTAGATAAAATCAAAGTCATTATAGGGAATTTTTGAGTTGAGTTATCCAAATTGGATTGACTTTTCTTAATCTTTTCAGTCGAATGGAATCATTTTAATCATGTCTCCAAGTTGAGACGAGTGTGGTATAAGGGTCGATAGTGTCTTTAGAGGAAATACTTCATGACCAGTTTCCAGTAAGGTCGATCATAATTTGACCGTTTCTTTTATGTGAGATCTCTGTTATGACCTCAGATGAAATCGAGTTTGACTAGTTAAATAAAACACACAGGAGTGTCGCTAGAATGTTTAGAGGTGGGATTTTTTAGGTAATTACGATGGTGGAAGTTCCATGGTTCAGAATTGTACCCTTTTTAAATGTTAAATCCTATGGTGGGGAGCACCATCATAATGATGTTCAAAGAGATGATGATATGATCATGTATTTAGATAAATGAGCTTGTGTAAGATCCGATTCGATGATCTAGTTGGAAGACGAGTGTTGGTTTGAGTTTTGATAGCTTAAGTACTGTATGATTAAGGAATGCTTGGAGGTGCATTGGAAGTTTGGAAATGAAACATGACCATTTGAATGAGACTTCACAAACCTCATAGGATGGGTGCTGTTTTCATTGTTTTTCCAAGTCTTCTTGTGGACAATAAGTTCTAATGTGGGGAAGTTTTAATGAACCATGTTTTTATCCAAGGTGAAATTCTAAGGGAATTTGAATTTTAGCATTTATTGGATGGTCCTTTATTTGAACCGAGATTTAGAACATAATTCTAAGAGTTGGAGCACTTCAAATATTTGTTTTTAGACTTGGGTGAAGGTCTGAGGGATCCCTAGAGGGTCTCGTTGTGTTTCAAAAGTTTCGAACCTCGAAAATACCAATTTTGAGAGGTCTACACAGGGCACACAGTTTGTCTGAAACTATGCACCCCCCAGTAGTAAACTGTGTAGCATGGTATGAGGAGTAGAAGTTCCCCACATAGGATATGCATGGTTTACCCAAACCATGAGCCTAGCCTGCATGGATACTTCCACTTAGGTAATACCTACTCACTATTCATCACATGGTTGGTGCACGGTTTGGTCAAGCCATGTGGTCAAACCGTGCGATCAAGTTTTTAGGGTAAAATGACTATTTTCCCTCAATGAAACTTTTAACTGTTTTCTTCTTTCTTTCCTCCTCCAGTACCCGTGTGAAGCATCCTCCCTACACAAATGGATCTCCCAAGCTCCTCCTCCTAGGGATGAAGATAAATTCTCCATTCATTATCCAAATACAACTCCTTCAGTCTCTATGGATCCACATCGGTAAGATCTCGATTTATTTTGAATATTTATTCATTTAATCTCCTCTTAATTGAGTTGTCGAGGTGCATGCTCATTTTCCCTATTTTAAGGGTGAACGTCTTTTTATTACAATTCTTACAAAAAAAATCAAATCGGAGCTTAATATTGGATGAGTAGATCATCCTAAGTACAAGGTAGGTGGTCTATGGATTTTTTCTCAAAATTTCCATCATTTTATAAATAGCTTTGTGGTGCCGCACACAGGCCATTGTCACATGTTGCCTTTAAATTGAGTTTTTCATATCAAATTGACCCTTGCACCTCAATACATGCCTATTGAACCTTGTTTAATTATTCATAGGTTGTTGATATCATTTAAAGACACCCATTGGGCATGCCCAGCTAAAATGCCCTTAATGGGTCAGTGGGTATTTGTCTATTTTTCCTCCTAAGTGTTCGTCTTAGGCATTAATGTGAATTATTTGTTGTTATTAAATCAAATGATGTCATCTTCAACCATGGAAACCCCTTGGGTGTGCCAGATTAATTTTACCTTATATAATTAATTTTTTTAAATGCATGGAATGCCTTTTAAGCATTGTTCTTAGATTGATAATGGGATTTCCCCTTGTAGGCAATGACCCAATTGATAATGGAACCAATCAAGTACAATGTTGAGCCTTGTAATTAATTTTACCTATTTGTAATCTTTATAAATGATTATTTTGGTGATTTGAGTTATATTACATGAATCAAATGTTATGTTATGATTAAATTAATTGTTTTATAAAAAATTACATATTTTATAATAAAATCCCTCAAATGTGGTGCGCAGTCTTCAATATTAAAAAGTGGTAATTAGTGAATTGAATCTTTCTTGGATTTATGGATTTTATGGTTTTCCTATTATTTTGTTAAGGTTATACATATGGAATGTTTTTTCTAAGGCCACTTTGGTTATTTTTAAATTGATTTTCCCTCCTTTGATATAAATATTTATCTGAACCAAGGCACCTCTTAAGTTCTTGTCTGAACCCATGAATGGGATTTCCATGTGAGTAATTTCCCTTTTTGAATAAGGAACCTTCTAAGTGTCCCATTGAAACTTGATAAATAAATTGCAATGTTTGTTAATTAAATATAATTATATTAATTCTAATAGATTGATCACGATGGATTGTTATCCTTGATTGTAATAAATGGATGAATTGAAATAGAATTGAATAGGGTTTTAATACCACACCTATTAATATAATTTAATAAGCACAACTTATGTGAATTGAATTAAACATTTTAAATTTAATGATTTTTAAAGGGTGAAAAGGCCACAACATTTATCACATTCTTAAGTACATGCTTAAATTTGAATTATAATAAATGGAACACCCTTGTTTATAATGAGATCTGTAAATGTAAAGCATGGGAGGTAATGCCTAATGTCTGTTATTATAAATATGATTATGACTTGTTATAGGATGTGGAACGATGTTAAGGTTTCTGTTGAGTATGGTGGTATCACACTCCCTTAAATTAGGCGTTGGGCATGACGTATTGCACCAGTGATACTTTGTGGATGGTGGGCACGGTGCACCACGTCCCTTGTGAGTGTTGACATAATGATGAACCCCCTTCTATTTGAGTGTTGACATGATGAAAAACTCACTATATCAAGTTAATATCATGAAGTCTCCCACTCATTATGAAATGTAGGGTAGGAACCCTTTGGATAGAGCTTATATTCTTGTTTAGACTAGTTATGGATGTCTGAGTTACACCTCGGTCCAACCAACACCTAGTATTCCAGGTATATGGGCACTTACTTCCACACGTACTTGGTTCATATAGGTGGATGAAATATATAACTATACTATGTTTATATTATTACTATATACATATGGTTTTGATCAAATACTCATTCTGGACATGGGCTAAAGCAGGTAGAGCCGTCGAGTGTCCTTCTAGAACCAGAATAGGTTGGTATTTATTTCCATAGTATTGTTTATTTATTCTTAATACTTGCACACTGATTTACTTTATATACATGGATGAGATTTAATTATAGACACTGTGGGTGGTAACCTAGTGGTATTTATATCTCACACCCTTCTCGGGCCACCATTACACTAGTGTACCCGAGTAGATCTCATTTTTGCAGGACCATGGACCATTTCTTGTGCTATTTTCTTATACATGGGAGTTAGGAGCACATGACTAAGTAGGATCTTAGGATACTTGAAGAGATCACCCGATGGGATTTTTTTTACCTTCTTTACCCATGGACTATACTACATCATGCTATCTACTTTATGTTTACTATTTCATTTTGTATCATCATCTAGACATGCATGTGTGGTTGTATAATAGCGTTGGCCATCTTGTGTATTCAGTTTACTTTATTCTTCTACGGATCTGTCATTCATTTATTACTGCTCCTACTATTGTTTGTTATTTAGTTTATGATATTCCTCTATGCTACTTTGATCATGAGGGTATAGTCTCCCAGCTATCACCTCCTTGGACCCCTGCTACTAGTCGGTAGCCTATGGTGTACAAAGAGGCATGCTTGAAGCCATGTGACCCACAGTTCTGGCCACTGATGCTTTAAAATATATTATTATTTTTAATATATTAATTCTGGGGTGCTGATACCCCCATACACCACTCCAACCCCAAGAAAAAAATCCAAATATACACATAGAAATATTCAAAGGACTATTCCAACAAAACCAGAATTGTTACATTCTCCCCTCCTTCAAGTATTTTCACCCTAAAAAGAAAAATATATAAAAAAATATGGAGGTATTGAGTCTAGAACAAACTTTCATGCTCCCAGGATCTCTCTTGAACACTCCTGTTCTTCCAAATAACACAAACCAAAAGAATCTTCTATCCATACAGGATCCTATCTTGCTGATCCTAGATTTCCACTAGGTACTCATTAAAGGTGGCTTCATCCTTGATGTTAAAATTAACCAATTCAATAACATGCATAAGGTCATGTACATATCTCCCCATCTTAGACACATGGAAGACATCATGCAATCAATCCAACTGTGGGGGAAATTCCAAGTAGTAAACAACCTCGAAAACCCTCTGCATGATCTTGAATAACCCGATGAATCTCAAGGATAACTTGCTTCCCCGACCAAATATCCACAATCCTCACTATGGGGAGACTCTTAGAAAAACATGGTCTCATTAATTGAAATCCAAATGCCTACGATGTAGATCTGTGTAAGATTTCTGTATGCTTTGGGCTTTTCTCACATGTTCTCAGATCACCTTTACTTTCTCCATCATCACCTACACCATCCTTGTCCCAAAAAGATATGCCTTTCTATAGGTCTAACTCCAAACATCAAACTAAGTATGGACCACCTTTGATACCACTATATCATGACCTAACCCACCAGGGAACACTTGGATAGTGGTAAGCCAAGTGAGAAACCCCAATATTTCCTCTAATAGTATAGGGTCTAGTGCCAAGCACCAAGTAGGTATAATACTAAAATGGGAGGCCTTATCCTAAAGTACCTGTACACACATTAAAAACCAACTCCATGAAATAATTAAATGGTATAATAAAATATTGAAACATATATAGTATAACCTTTCATTCAATATCTTCTAGGGAACACATCAGAGTATGAAAATATAAAGACAAAGCTTAAAGTAAAAAATATAGACCCAACCAGAAATGAAGTCCCAACCTAAATAAAACTGGTAAAAAGGAAAAATGAAAGAGCGAGAATTATGATATCCAAGTTAGACCACCAAATGCGGTCAATGCACCCAAGTACTGCTATAATCCACCAAAGTCACTATCGATCTACCAATCATCTTCATAAGACATGACACATGCGGGTAAAGCCCATGTAGGGGTGACTATATGCATACCCAACAAAACACCCTAAAATCCAAAGAGGGAGCAATAAAAAGATACAATAGTCTGATCAACTCAAAACACATAAATGATCATAAAGAAAACCAATATAGAGAGAAAGGGGATCTCTATATCCATAGATCAACTAAGGATGATGAGTCTACCTGCAACTCCAAAGGTTCAACTCCAATGCCTAGAATCACATGTAACTGCTCAAAAATCTATGTGGAGGACTCACACTTTGCCAATATACTCCACAAAAGGGGTCACAAAGTGGAGGACTCATGCCTTGGTATATCAGGGGTGGGGGGGGGGGGGTGAAGGGTGTTCCACTTGGTTGATAGAGGACCTGCGCCCTTGTGCATTAGGGGGGGGGGGGTACTCAGTAGATAGAGGACCCACACCCTAGTGTGTCAGGGGGTTCTACTTGGCATACAGAGGACCCGTGCCCTAGTGAATTAAGGTGGGTTCACTCGACCCAAGTAAAGAGTATGGGGGACTCGTACCCTGGTGTGATGGGGGGTTTTCAACCCAAAAATCTCTCAGATGACCTTTCCTGATCATTGCCATCACTTAACCATTGCCTGAAGAAGCCTCATAATCAGATCACCTCACATCACATCTCAAATGCCACAATAAAGGTGACCATCGTAATCTACATGGAAAACCACTTAGGATAGACTAACCATGGGCCAAAATCATAGTATTGAAGGAGATATGGAAGATGGAAGAAAGTGAGGAAGATAGATGACATGTACCTAGGGTCACACTATGTGTACCCTCACTAGGACACCTGGTAGTGTCCTTACCTGCACATGGATTGGTCGGTCATGTGGAACTACACGACATGTACATATCACACATGGATAATATTAGATGTTTGAGGCCTTCCCATGTCCATCCAACTTGTTAATATGTACTTTTTTTGTTCCCATCTACATCGTCCATGTTCGAGTGCCCTGGACATGTCTGAGTACACAGTTATTCCCATGTGTCTGTCTGTGTCTGTGCCCATGCACTCCTGGAGTACACATCGAGTGACCAACACCAGGTCACATGAAATGTATTAATAATACATATCATGTGATATTTATCTTCACATAAATCCCTAGATTCTACAGCCAAGGGACTACATGAAGTGTGTTCTTCCATACTATAGGCAGTGTAATTGGGATTTTCACCAGCAGTAAAGCCCGATCTTCGCACGAATTCTCGATATGCCACTTTCACTACAAATATCACCATTTAACCACCCAAAATAAAAGGATATATTGTAAAACATAGATATTATGCCTTTAGTGTTTGAAAATAGGAAATCCGATCACCTTTGCAAAGTCATCACACCACCCATCGCTGCTTCAAATACCAAATCCATGATGCCTTCACCCGTATCCCACATCTAACCTCGATATATCTACAAACAATCGATATATACATCGTTTTTACAAATACCATGAATCTAAGGGTTCAATAAACATAGAAATTACCCTGTTAATGTTGAACCATGACCTCATGGGTCAATAACGAAGAATGTAAAGAACAGTAGGGGAAAATCACAAAAATGAGGTGAGCCACCATTGGCCAATGCAGCCTTGGCCAAAAATCACATAAATAGAAACATGTATGAAGTAAAAGGTATAATGATAATAAAATAGGTTCAATAACACAATTTATGATTGGAATCATGTGAATAAAGGGTAATCATAGATCAATAAGGCAGATAATAAGAATCCATGCTTATCATTTAATCCAAGGGTGGTAAACCACAAATAAAAATCCCTACCTCAATTATGAATCAATCATTGGTGAAGAATACATCCATTAGCGACGAAGAAGAATATCCACTACATTATACATTTGTATGATGATCCACTTTGATCTATTCATCAATTTTCATCTCAGGGTTTTCTAATGCCAACAAAGAACACTCCACCTCCCAAATCCTCCCAGGGTTATGTGGCTAACATCAATGATTTTCCATAACTGGGTATTTATAAGGGGGGATTAAGTTTTGGTTTATTTAATAAAAATAAATAAATAAATAATCTATTTTATTAAATGCACCCACCAACAGTCACCTCACATGAAACATCCAACACTGACCAACTTTAGGCCGCGACTAGGGTAAAACCTGCATTCCAGAATCAACCATGGTCTCAAATGTATCATTCGAGGTCCTAAAAAATTGGAATACCATTTATACTAAAATGAGACATGCATGTGATTTAAAAAATATTATTATTTTTAACATATTAATTTTGGGGTCCCGAGACACCCAAACACCGTGTCGACTCTAAGTAAAAATCCAGATATATATAGAAATATTCAAAGGAATAATCCAATAAAACTAGAGTCATTACATGAACACAATAAATTTTTTATATTTTATAATGACACTTTTAATGGATAAGTGCGAACCTTAACAAAATATCCACCAGATAAAAATTCCTCAAAAAAGTAAACCAACACAACCCACACTTAAAATTCCCAGACGATGCCAGAAGAAAAAGGTTTTAAATTTAAAATACAAAAGGTCATCATTGTCAATCTCGGACCACATTACAACCCATAACATGCCCAAAAAATCCTTTCACATTGCACCAACCACCATCACCATCATCATCAACAGATAAAAAACATCACCATCTTCGATAGGGGAGACCATGAACCAGGGATACACAATAACCAGAATTAAAACCTAAACAAATAAAACCTCATAATTAACCTCCTCAAGCAACCAAACCGATGTGACCATCATCACCATCCCCAATCCATAGAAATACCGCCGAACTCCAGACTCATAATCCATTTAAACCCTCAAACACCATGAGACAATACTCCCAAAACACCTCTGGGAAGAAAACATTCCACAAAAACCAAATCCATCAAAGAAGAAAAATTAAGGAAGAACCTATCCAGATGTCATCCTATCATCGCTTCACCTTCACCACTATCATCCTCATCACATCACAACCTCCACCTTAGGCCGTCACTACATCTCCATACAACTCCATAGTTGAACCAGTGACACATGCCTATCATGGGGTGTTAAAAAAAAATATTACCTAAGTTAAAATGCAGTAAAGTGGGTAACCTAGGTTGTATCTAGAGAGGAGTGCACAAAAATAATGTCTGTCACTTAAATTTGAGAAATAAGAATAGTTCTTTTTTGAATTTTTTTGAGTTCAAAAAAAATTCAAGTAATTGAAAATAAAGTTTGAACACAAGTGGATGAAGAGAGTGATGGGGTTAGGGTAGGATCACCTTATGTAATGCCATCATCATCATCATAAAATCATTCACCCTCTCTTACTATTGAATAATAAATTAAAGACTCATTAATCGATTTATCAATCACCCTTGGTTGAAAAAAGCAATTAAACCTCCTCCCATGTGCATGGAAGTTCATAAAAAATTCCTAAAAAACTAAGGCAAGTCCCGATCAGGAATTGTTGATCCTTAGAAATCTAGAAATGATTCACTTGTTCCACATATGTGAAAATGATAGCTAGACACTCACCACCTAACACAATATGCTTGATCAAGACACATTACACTAGGCAGAGGAAGTTAAAATTTCTTCAACCAAAGCTATAAACAATGAATACACCAAAAACCAAAACATGATCACGTTAAGATAATTGGTAACCAATGTAAATAGAAATAATTTAATAGAAAAAGAGAATTTTACATTTAAATTCAAGACTCTGATATTAAAAAAGTAAAACCCCCCTTCCCCGATCACTCAAAGGCTTTAATAGTCCATGTGAAGGGTAATAGAGTTGAAATGGGAAGAAGAGAGAACACTGAAACTAATAAAATAGAAAATAAAAAATCAAAAACATTTCAAGACTCCAACCCTCCAGCATATCCCCTCTTTCACCTTCTTCAACCCCTTTGAATGGAAGTAAACACTCATATATATAGGGTTGAGGGGTGGAAAATTTTCCCTCTAAATTCACTCATCTGAAAATTTGAATCAATTTTTCATCATAAATGGCTGAATAATGGGTAGGTTACTTTATAAAAGCTGTTGCCCTATCTCTTGCGCATGAACCCACAACCCTAAGTACCTGTACACAAACACACACACAACTCCAAGGCCAAAATTATGAAATGTAAAGAAACTAAGTAAAAAATGAATGAATACGCTAAGATACTAACCACATAGTATGACAGTAGTAAAAATTGAAAGTAAATAGGGGCAGAATACAATCCCATCAAAAGAAAAGTCTTCCAAAGTGAATACACAAGTTCTTGAAAATCATCTGCAGAAAACCCTACCTAAAGGGTAGGTGTATAAAAGTTGCCTAAAGTTATAGGAGCACAAAATGTTTGTATGATCCCTGTAAAAACCACCTGGTCTTGGTCTACCTAGAGCTCTATCAAAGCATAGATTTTCCATACAAGACACGACACATGCGGGCAAATACCGTGCAAGGATGAGTAAAAAAATACTCAGTAGGGCGCCCTGAAACCACAAAGAAAACACATGAAGTACACCATAAAAGAAACACATGAAGTACACCATAAAGGAAACACACCAAGTACACCACAAAGTAAACACATGAAGTACATCACAAAGGAAACACATGAAGTACAGTCAATACAGTCAGCTCACACAGGTATAAGTCTAAAGCATGAAGAAAAGGTTTTTTAGTTTTAGTCCAAAAATCTTTGATTTTCTATGAATAACGGAGTGTTGATGGCACACGGATCATCGATGGTGCACAGAGCATCGATGGCGCACGGAGCATCGATGGTGCACAGAGTGTTGATGGTGATCGGGACATCGATGGCGCCTAGAACGTCAATGGTTCATGGAGCGTCGATGGCGTATGGAGCATTGATGGTGAACAGAGTAATGATGGAGCATGGAGAATCAATGGATAATGGAGTGTTTATGGTTCATGCAGCCCCCAAGTTATGTAATCACCAAGATCACATAGTCACAACCAACCACAGGATTCCGCTTGTAGAGCGATTGTTTCGGGAGAACCTACTACTCAAGATAATAGGACATATTCAAAATTTCAAAAAAACTCAATTATAGTATCTAAAAAAGGTTCGTCTCATCTCAAGGGTCCCAATGCCACAAACAACTCGTCAAATGAACACACAGTTTGAAAGATACAATTGTTTTTCTGAAAAGGTCCGACTCGGGTCCGACCCGACCAGTGGATGACCAGACCCGGTTCAGCTCACACTGCAGGTTGGTTTAATCCACCAGATGAAGCCCACCCTAGCCATGCCCCTGTTCCACATGGTCCACCCATACTTTGTGGATTCTGCATCGCACCCCGTTGGCTTGTGACCCCCATGCGCTCGCAACCTTCGCTCTATGCGGCTCTGAGTCACTTTCCGATGCCACTGCTGTGGCCTCCTTCTATGGCCCCTGGTCTCCACCTATGGACTCCACCACCTACAGCCTCCACCTCCCCACAACCTCTACCATTGAAAGCTCCCTATGACGCGATCCTTCCTGGACCACGTCCCGTTGCCACCGCCACCGGCCGCCCCACCGGTGACCCATCCTACCACGCTCTTCCTGGACTATCCTCCCTTGCTATGCCAGTACTCCCTCTGCTTCTGGCCACCCTGACAGTAACATTTCCCTATTGTGCTTCACCTAAACCAGCTAGAGCTGCTGCCTCCATCCACCATAACCTTGTGCCGCCGCCTCCTTGCGCCGCCACCGCACCTCTACAGTGCCGTTGCGAAATCAGTCCTCAATTCAGATTTCTCACATAGGGTTTGAAAGGTGCAGGGATAAGGTGAAGAACACATGAAGAATGAAGAAGTTTGAGGGTAGAGAGAAGGAACAAGGAATTCCTAAAGAATAGATCTTGGTCTTGTTCTTGTCGGCCTTGATCCTTTCATTTTATAAGGTTTAACAAAGAACAAGAAAAAAAATCACAAAGATCAATCTCCCTTTTTAAACCCCACAACAATTTATCCATCTCATAATAAAGGAAAAACTATAGATAAACCTATTCATGGGTTAGTCCATGTTCATCATTTTAATCTATTAATGAGGAAGAAAAATGAGATTAAACACCCTACCTCATGGTTGGATCAATCATTGATGAAGAATGGAGGTCTGTGTTGTCATCAATGTTCGATTTGTCGATGTTCGTCATCAATAGAGTTTCCTTCCACGCCTCAAAGGAATTCCAGGGTTATGGTGATAATTCTGAATTCTTGAAAAAGGATTCATTAAAAAGAAAAACTCCACTGCATCCAATAAAATATTTTTATTAAAATATTTTAATGATGGTTACATCCAATTTCTAACTTTCACAGTCGACTCACGTTGGTCGATGTTAGGCCCCCCTAAGGAAAATTCATTGCTCTAAACACAACTATGCCCTTTGATTTTCTATCTGGGAACCCATTTATAAGTTATTCCCATTTAAAAAAGAAACCAACCGCGTGCTTTATTAAAAACTTAACATTTTTCATCGTATCATTACAAGCACATCGGGCCTCAAAATCTCACACCATCTCAGTGCCTGGTCTAGGATTTTTCCAAATTAATTTATAAAAATAAAATCAGGGAAAATCCGAGTCATTACAGGGCATTTTTGAGTTAATTTATCCAAAGTGGCTCGAATTTTTTTCCTTTTTTCTTAATCTTCCCAGTTCAATAGAATCATTTTAATAATGTCTTTCAGGTTGAGATGAGTGTGTTGTAAGGGTCAATGGTGTCTTTCGAGAAAATATTTCATGACTGGTTTCCAATAGGGTTGATCATAATTTGATCATTTATTTTCTACGAGTTCTTTTTTATGACCTCAGATGTAATCGAGTTTTCCTAGTTAAATAAAACACACAGGAGTGTCGCTAGAACATTTAGATGTAGAATTTGTAAGGTAATTCTGATGGTGGAGGTACCATGGTTCGTAATTGGTCCCTTTTTAAATGTTAAATCCTATGGTGGTGAGAACCATCAGAATGATGTTCAAAGAGATGATGAAATGATCCCATATCTAGCTAAACAGTCTTGTGTAAGTGCCAATTCAATGTTCTAGTTGGAAGACAAGTGTTGGCTTGAGTTTTGATGGCTTAAGTGCCGTATGATTAAGGAATGATTGGATGTGCGTTGGAAGTTTAGAAATGCAACATGACTATTTGAATGAGACTTCACGACCCTTGTAGGATGGGTGATGTTTTCATTGTTTCCCTAAGGCCTATTAGGGATGAGAAGTTCTAAGGTGGGGAATTTGTAATGAACCATGTTTTGAACCAAGGTCAAATTATAAGGGAATTTGAATTTTAGCATATATTGCATAGTCCTTTATTTAAACCGAGCTTTGGAACATAATTCTGAGAGTTGGAGCACTTAAAATTGTTGTTTTTAGACTTTGGTAAAGGCTTGAGGGGTCCCTCTAGGGTCTCATTAAGTTTCAAAAGTGCTGGACCTTGGAAATCCCAAGTTTGAGAGGTCTGCACTGGGCACATGGTTTTTCTGAAATGGTGCATTCCCCAGTAGAAAACCAACCATCTTGGTTTGAGGAGCATAAGTTCCTCACACAGGATATGCACGGTTTACCCAAACCATGTGCCTAGCCCACATGGGTAATGCCACTTAGGCAGTACCTATGCACTATTCATTGCACGGTTGGTGCATGATTTGGCCAAGCCGTGCTGCCAAACTGTGTGATCAAGTTTTTAGGGTAAAATGACTATTTTTTCCATCAATGAAACTTGTAACTTTTTTCTTTTTTCTTTCCTCCTCTAGCACCCATGTGAAGCCTCCTCCCTATAGAAATGGATCTCCCAAGCTCTTCCTCCTATAGATGAAGACAACTCCACTATTCATTGTCCAAATCGAACACCATTGGTCTCTATGGATCCACATCGGTAATCTCTCAATTTATTTTGAATATTTCTTCATTTAATATCCTCTAAATTGAGTTATTGAGGTGCAAGATCATTTTACCTATTTTTAGGATGAATGTTTTTTTATTATATTTCTTCCAAAACAGATCGAATCAGAGCTTGATATTGGATGAGTAGATAATCCTAAGTATGATGTAGGTGGTATATGGATTTTTCCTCAAAAATTGCATCATTTTATAAATAGATCTGTGGTTCCGCACACATGCCATTATCGCACGTTGCTTTTAAATTGAGTTCTTCATATAAAATTGACCCTTGAACCTCAATACATGACTATTGAACCTTGTTCAATTATTTAGGGGTTGCTGATATCATCTATGGACACCCATTGGGTATGCCAAGCTGAAATTACCTTAATGGGTTAGTGGGTATTTGTCTGTTTTGCCTCCTAAGCATTCAACTTAGGCTTTAAGGTGAATTGTTTGTTGTTATGAAATCAGAGGACATCATACTCGACCATGGACACCCCTTGGGTGTGCCAGCTTAATTTTACCTTATATAATTAATTATTTTAAATGCCTAGAATGCCTTTTAAGCATTTTTCTTAGATTGATAATGGAATTTATCCTTGTAGGCATTGACACAATTGAGAGTGGCACCTCTAAAGTACAATGTTGAGCCTTGTAATTGATTTTCCCTATTTGGTAGCTTTCTAAATGATTATTTTGGTTATTTTAGTTATGTTACATGAATTAAATTCTATGTTATGATTAAATTAATTTTTTGATAAACAATTACACATTTTATAATAAAACCCCTTGAATGAGGTGCACTATCTTCAAAATTAAAAAGTGGTAATTAGTGAATTGCATCTTGTTTGGATTTATAGCATTGATGGTTTTCCTATGATTTTTTTAATATTAGACATATGGAATGTTTTTTATATGGAATCTTTGGTTATTTCTAAATGGAGTTTCCCTCCTTTGATATAAATATTTATCTAAACCAAGGCACCTACTAAGTGCTCTTCCTAACTCATGAATGGGATTTCCATATGGATAATTGCTATTTTTGACCAAGGCACCTTCTAAGTGCCCCATTGAACCTTGATAAATAAATTTCCATGTTTTTTAATTAAATGTAATTGTATTAATTTGAATATATTGTTCATGATGGATTTCTCTCCTTGATTTTAATAAATGTATGAATTGAAATGGAATTGAATAGGGTTGTACGACCACACCTATTACCGTAATTTAATAAGAATGACTTATGTGAATTGAATTAAATATTTTAAATGTAATGAATTGTATAGGGTGGAAAGGCCACAACATTTATCACATGCTTAAGTATATGCTTAAATTCGAATTATAATAAATGGAACACCCTTGTTTATAATGAGATTTGTAAATGTAAAGCATGAGAGGTAATTCCTAATGGCTATTATTATAAATATGATTACACATTATTATAGGATATGAAACGATGTTAAGGTTTCTATTGATTATGACAGTATCATGCTCCATTAAATTAGGTGTTGAGCATGAAGTCTCGCACCAGTGATACTTTTTGGATGGTGGGCATGGCACACCATGTCCCTTGTGAGTGTTAACATGACGATGCACTCGCTTCTATTTGAGTGTTGACATGACGACACACTCACCATATCAAGTGAAGAGCATGAAGTCTCCCAATAATTATGAAATATAGGGTATTCACCCTTTGGATAGAGCTTATATGATTGTTTAGACTAGTTATGGATGTCTGAGTTACACCTCAGTCTAGCCAACACCTAGTATTCTGGGTATATGGACAGTTAGATCCACCACATACTTGGTTCATATATGTGGATGCAATATATAACTATACTATGAATATATTATTACTATATACATATGATTACTAATTAGATACTCATTCTGGACATGGGATGAAGCAGGTAGAGTCGCTGGGTGTCCTTCTGGAACCTGAGTAGGTTGGTATTTATTTCCATAGTATTGTTTATTTATTCTTACTATCTGCACATTGCTTTACTTTATATCCTTAGATGTAATTCAATTATAGAAACTATGGGTGGTAAACTATTGGTATTTATATCTCACACCCTGCTTGGGACACCATTACACTGGAGTACCCAAGTAGATCTCATTTTTGTAGGACCATGGACCATTTCTTGTGGTATTTTTCTTGTACCTGGGAGTTAGGAGCCCATGACTGAGTAGGAGCTTAGGATTCTCATGGATATCACCCAAGGGGATTTTTCTTCCTTTATTTACCTTTTTAATATACTATATCATGCTACCTACTTTATGTTTACTATTTAGTTATGTATCATTATCTAGATATGCATACGTGGTTGTATAATGGCATTGGCCATCTTGTGTATTCAGTTTACATTATTCTTCTACTACTCAGTCATTATTACTATTCCCACTATTGTCTATTATTTAGTTTATGATATTCCACTATTTTAATTTGATCATGAGGTTATAGTCTTCCCTCTATCACTTCCTTAGACCCTTACTAGTAGTTGGAAGCCTCTGGCATACAAGGAGGCATGCTTGAGGTCACGTGACTCACCTTTCTGGCCACTAGGTTAGTGGTGAGTCAGATCGGGACATTACATGCATTTTTTAAAATATATTATTATTTTTAATATTTTAATTATGGGGTGTTGAGACACCCATACACCACTCTGACTCCAAGGAAAAATATATATATACACATAAAAATATTCGAAGGGATATTCCAACAAAACCAGAGTCGTTAAATTATCCCCTCCTTAAAGGATTTTCACCCTAAAAAGAATAATATATTAAAAAATATGGAGTTATTGAGTCCGAAACTAACTTTCATGCTCCCAGGATCTCTCTTACACAATCCCATGCTTCTAAAGTACAAAAACCAAAAGAATGTTCCATCCATGCATGATCCTATCTTTTCGATCCTCAATTTCCACTAGGTACTCATTAAAGGTGGCTTCATCCTTGATTTCCAAATCACCCTAGTCAATAATGTGCATAAGGTCATGCACATATCTCCTCATCTTCAACACATGGAATACATCATTCACTCGATCCAAATGCAGGGGAAAGTCCAAGTAGTAAGAAACCTCAAAAACCCTCCGCATGATCTTGAACGACCCGATGAACCTCAAGGACAACTTGATTCCCTGACCAAATATCTACAATCCTCATCATGGGGAGACTCTCAGGAAAACATGGTTTCCCTACTCAAACTCCAAATTCCTACGATGTAGATCTTTGTAAGATTTCTGTATGCTTTGGGCTGTCCTCATATGTTCGCAGATCACTTGTACTTTCTCTGTCATCCCCGACACCATCCTTGGCCCAAAAAGAGATGCCTTTATATAGGTTTAACTCCAAACATCAACCTAAGGATGAACCACCTTTGATACCACTGTATCATGACCTGACCCACTAGGGAGAACTTGGATAGTGGTAAGCTAAATGAGATACCCCAAGCCTACCTCTAATAGTCTAGGGGATAGCACCAAGCACCAAGTAGGTATAATACTGAAATGGGAGGCCTTATCCTAAAGTAACTATACACACATTCAAAACAAAATCCATGAAATAATGCAAAGGTATAATAAAATAATGCAAAATCTAGAGTATAACCTTTCATTCAATAACCTCTAGGGAATACATCGGAGTATGAAAATATAAAGACAAATATTAAAGGAAAAAATGAACACCCAACTAGAAATGAAGTCCCAACCTAAAGAAAACTAATAAAAAGGAAAACTGAGAGAGACAAAATCATGATATCCAAGTACGAACACCAAACATAGTCAATGAACCCAAGTAATTCTATGGTCCACCAAAGTCACTATCTATCTACCTATCATCTTCATAATACATGACACATGCGGGTAAATCCCATTTAGGGGTGACTATATACATACCCAACAAAACACCCTAAAATCCAAAGAGGGAGAAATAGAAAGATACAATGTCCCCTCAACTCAAAAAACATAAATGATCATAAAGAAACCCAAATTAGTGATAAAGGGGATCTCCTTATCCATAACTTAGTTAAGGATGATGAGTCTACCTATAACTCCAAAGGTCAAACTCCGACACCCAGCATCACATGTAACTGCTCAAAAATCCATGTGTAGGACTCACACCTTTCCACTATACTCCACAAAAGGGGTCACAAAGTGGAGGACCCATGACATGGTACATCAGGGGGGTTCCATTTGGTAGATATAGGACCTGCAACATAGTGTGTTAGGGGGGGATATTCAGTAGATAGAGGACCCACACCCTAGAGCGTCAGGGGGGTGCTACTTGGTAGATAGAGGACCTGTGACCTAGTGTATCAGAGGGTGAACTAAACCTAAGAAAAGAGTATGGGGGAATCATAACTTGGTGTGATATGGGGTTTCCAACCTTGAAATATCTATTATGATCTAGATTGATCACTGCCATCGCCTAACCATTTCCTGAATACGCCTCACATTCAGATCACATCACATCGCACCTCAAATACCACAATGAAGGTGACCATCATACTCTATGTGAAAAACCACTCAGGATAGACTAACTATGGACCAAAATCTGAGTCTTGAATAAGTATATATGGAAGGTGGAAGAAAATAAGGAAGATAAATGACATGTACCTAGGGTCACAATATGTGTACCCTCACTCAGACACTTGGTCGTGTCCTCGCCTGCACATGGATTGGATGGCCATGTGGAACTAAACGACATATACATATAACACATGGAGTTTATTGGCTATTTGCAGCCTTCCAATGTCCATCCAACCTATTCCTGTGTATTTTTCTTGTTCCCATGTACATCGACCATGTCCAAGTACCCTGTCCATGTCTGAGTACATAGTTGTACCCATGTGTCTGTTTGTGTCTATGCCCATGTACTCCCCGAGTACACATTGAGTATCCAACACCAGGTCACATGGAATGTATTAATAATACACAACATGTGAAATTTATCTTCACATAAATCCCTAGATGATATAGTTATAGGGACTACACAAAGTGTGTTCTTCTAGACTATAGGCAATGTAATTGATATTTTCACCAGTAGTAAAGCCCAGTCTTCATGCGGTTTCCCGATCTTCCACTTTTGCTGCAAATATCACTATTTAACCGCCCAACATCAAAGGAGATATTTCCAAACATTGATCTATGGCCTTCAGTGGTTGAAAATTAGAAATCCAACCACCTGTGCGAAGTCCTCACGCCTACCATTACTGCTTCAGATACCAAATCCATGATTCCTTTACCCATATCCCGTATCTAACCTCGATATATCTTCGAACCATCAATCTATAAATTGTTTTCAAAACTACAATGAATCTGAGAGTTTGATCAACCTAGAACCCACCCTATTAATGTCGAACCACAACCTCATGGGACAACAATGAAGAATGTGAATAATAGTGGGGAAAAATCCAAAAAATGAGGTGAAATCACTGTTGGACAATGTGGTATTGGAGAAAAAATCTCATAAACAAAAATATGGGTTAATTCAAAGGTATAATGACAATAAACTAGGTTAAATAACAAAATTTATGATTGGTCTCATGTGAATAAAGGGTAATTGTAGATCAATAAGGCATATAATAAGAATCCATGCTTATCAATTAATCTAAGGGAGGCAAACCACAAATAAAAAGACCCACCTTGATTATGAATCAATCATTGGTGAAGAATACATCCTCTAGATATGAATAAGAAGATCCATTACATTATCCATTCGTATCATGATCCACCTCGATCTATTCATCTATTTGCATCCTCAGGTTTTCTAACACCAACGAAGAACACCCCTCCACCTCCCAAATCCTCCTAATGTTATCAGACTAACCTCAATGATTTTCCTTAATTGGTTATTTATAAGGGGAGATTCAGTTTTGGTTCATTTAATAAAAATAAATAAATAAATTATTTACTTTATTAAATGCACCCACCAATACTCACCTCCCATAGAATGTCCAACACTGACCAACTTTAGGTCATGAATAGGGTACACCCTATATTCTAGAATCAACTGTGGTCTCAAATTTCCCATTTGAGGCCCCAAACAATGGGAATACCATTTATACTAAAATGAAATATGCATGTGCTTTAAAATATATTATTATTTTTAATATATTAATTTTGGGGTCCTGAGATACCCAAACACTATGTCGACTATAAGTAAAAATCCAAATATATATATAGAAATATTAAAAGGACTAATCCAATAAAACTAGAGCCATTACAAGACAAAAATACATTTTTTATATTTTATAATGACACTTTTAATGGATTAGTGTGAACCCTAATAGAATATCCACAAGATAAAATTCCTCGCAAAAGTAAACCAACATAGCCCGCACTTCAAAATTCTCAAACCACACTAGAAGAAAAAGGTTTCAAATTTAAAATTTCAAAAGGTCATCATTGTTGATCTCAGACCACTTTCTAACCCATAACATTCCCACCAAATCTTTTCACATTGCACCAATCACCATCGCCAGATTGAACATCAACACCATCGTCTTTGTTGGAGATAAACCAGCACCATCTCCAATAGGGGAGACCATGAACCAAGGATACATGATAACCAGAATAAAAACCTGAAAAAATAAAACCTTGGAATCAACCTACTCAATAATACACACTGATGCGACCACCATCACCAGACCTAAGCCACATAAACACCGCCGAACTCCAAAATCAGAATCCACCGAAACCCTCCAACGCCGTGAGATGATACTCTCAAAAAACATTTGGGAAGAAAATGTTCCACAAAAACCAGAGCCATAAAATAAGACAAATTGAAGAAGAACCTATCTAGATGTCATCCTGTCATCTCTTCACCTTCACCGCTATCATCCTTGTCACATCACAAACTCGACCCTATGTCGTCACCACATCACCATGCAACTCTATCATTGAACCAGTGACACGTGCCTTTCATGGGGTGTGAAAAAAACAAATATTACCTAAGTTAAAATGTAGTAAAGTGGGTAACCTAGGTTTTATCTAGATAGGAGTGCACAATAATTATTTTTGTCACTTAAATTTGAGAAAGAATAAGAGGTTGTTTTTGAAATTGTTTGAGTTTAAAAAGAAAGCAAGAAATTGAAAATAAAGTTTGAACACACATGGATGAAGAGAGTGATGGGGTTAGGGTAGGATCAACTTTTGAAATGTAATCATATCCATAAAATTATTCACCCTCTCTTCTTATTGAATAATAAATGAAAGACTCCTCAATTGAGTTATCAATCACCCTTGGTTTAATAAAGCAATGGAACCCACTCTTATGTGCATGGAAGTTCATAAACAATTCCTAAAAAACTAAGGTAAGTACCAATAATTAATTGTTGATCCTTATAAATCTAGAAATTATTCACTAGTTCCAAACATGTTCCAATGATCTCTAGACACTCACCACCTAACACAATATGCTCGATCGAGACAAACTGCACTAGGAAAAGGGAGTTAAAAGTTCTTCCACCAAATCTATAAATAACTAATACACCAAAATCCAAAACACAATAGCATTAAGATAATTGGTAACACCACTGAAAATAGAAATAATTTAATATAAAAATAGAGTTTTACATTTAATTTCAAGACTCCAACATTAGAAAAGTGAAACTACCTCTTCCCCAATCACTCAAAGGCTTTACTCCTCCATGTGAAGGGTAATAGAGTTGAAAGGGGAAGGAGAGGGAATAATGAAACTAAGAAAAGAGAAAAGAGAGAAGATAAAATAAAAAATACTTCAATACTCCAATCCTCCATCACAAACCCTCTTTTATCTTCTTCAACCCCTTTGAATGGAAGTAAACACTCATATATATAGGGTTGAGGGGTGGAAAAATTTCCCACTGGATTCACTCCTCTAAAAGTTTGAATCATTGTAGCATCATAAATGTCTGAATAAAAGGTATGTTACTTCATAAAATTTATTCCCATATCTATTTCACATGCACTGACAAAATATTATAATATTTGGACAGGTTTCAGAAATTTTTTCCCTGTATTACTGATGAATACTTTTTCTTCCCGAGGAGACTACTAAACTTTCTCCATTTTGACGCATTAAATGGATGCCTTAATGATATAATTTCTTCTTGAGATTTAATATGGACATTAAAAATAGAGTCTTATTTCTATTATAGTCAGAATAACTTCATTTGGATTTATTAAGGATGATATGTACTTCCATAACTAAGGTGGGGTCCATTCTATCAACCAACAAACTTGTTCCACTTGATTTATTTTTATGGTCCATTGTCTGTTGAATTGGACCTAGGTCCAGGAGACAAAGTTGAATCCAATGAGAAATTAAATCCTAAAAAAGTCACTCAATTTGGATAAAAATTGAAATAGACATGCCTAAAATAATGAAGATCCACAAAACTTCTAAATTTACATAATTAAATTTTTTTATAATTAAGCCCAAAATCCACTAAAAATACTAAAATGATGAAAATAAACTCAAACTGATTAATTTTTAGGGGTTAAATCATTAAAACACACATTAAAAATAATGAAAATACTATCTCTATTAATTCCCCCACACTTAGCACTTGGACTCCCGGACAAGTCAAAATCAAATCAAAGCAAATTCAAAACACATGCCAATGAGATACACCAATTCCATGATAAGAAACAAAAGATATCACGACTCATAAAAAACATCATTTCAAGTTCTCAAAATATAACATTAAATATATTTCCTCTTCATTTATCCTCCCATGCACACAATACACCCACCTCACATGAATTTTCTCTCATATCACAAATTTCAATTTTCAACAAATATTTTCTCATCCAAACCAATGAAGGAGTAACCATAAGATTGATAAATTACTACTTATACACTTTATGTGATTCAACAAAATGTTTTTATCATGAGGACTTTGTAGGGTTATTCTATGACTTTCGGTTGGTAGGATTTTGATGTGAAAAATTCTGAGGCCGAATGAGAAGGGATTGGATCTTTTTGAATCAAAATTTAAAGATTCTAATTTGCAATAAAGTTTGGTCTCCTCCTCACTCAATTTATTAGAAAATAATCTCCATCATCATTAAAACTTAAGGAATGTACACACCATTCAACATTTCAGCAGAAAAATTTCAATTATCTCAAACATGATTTTTTTGAAAGTTTCAGATAGGCACAACTTTCTTTCTATTTAGAAGATCCAGAAAGGCACAACTTATCTTATCATGAAAGCTCTAGAAAAGGAAGATATTTCAATAGAATTATTTTTTTCATTAGAAAACACATATTTTCAATATTTAATTTTCCAACAAAAGTTACACCAAATGATTTAGCACAACACAAGACAGCTCCCCCAATACTTAAGTTCAACTAGATCATGCAATTTCACTTCAAGATCAGGTTGGATATGGAAATTTGGCTTGTAATGTGGATAACCTAATAGGATATTCATGGATTATAAGGGATATAAGGATTAAATGTACAAGTAATTCCATAATGAAAAGGATTATTTGGAAAAGGGGGTTTAAAAACCAATGAAATGCCTCAATCATTTAAAACACAAGTACCTGAAACCCTCAAGTTTTGAAAGGAATAAATCAAATTATGGTTAAATAAAGAATGGTTTGGTTCTATAAATAAGTGAGTTGAATGAAAATAATATGAAAAATGTTTCAGAAGCCTCATGGGAAAGTGATTTAAAAGATAAAGACAGTGAGATGTGGCATGAGATTCAAAAATCAGAGTACTTTTCATGAAATTTACAAAAAATTAAACTTGAAACTTAGTCATTTTCAACATTAATTTAAGCTCAGTTTCATGTAATAAAATGTTTTACTTATTGAAATGGTTTTAAAAAATGGAAATTATAATCATTTCATCTCAAAATTTTCAAAAACACACAAAAACTTAAAAAAAATTACACAAAAATTTGAAAACATATGCATTTTGTTTTGAAAAATAGGAAAACAACAAATGAAAATCCTAAACTAAAAAGGTTTCCTCCCCTAAAATTAAATGATGCAGTGTACTCAATGAATTAAAATGAATGTAATATGTAATAAAATTTTAAAAGGAATAATAACAAATAAGAAAGTATAAAGGAGAGGTATGACATGATGGATTTTATTGATAGACTGGTTGGAGGAGTGCGTTTTCCTCCATAGGATCTAATTGAATAGTCCCATGGAATTTCTTTAGCCTATGTCAATTAACAGTGAATGGATACTTCTCTATAACCCTCACAATATTCACAATACTGAAAGGATATACATGAGTAACTATAAATGGACACTCCCATATGGAATGAAGTTTACCTGGCTTCTTCTTGAGTCTTGAGTTGAATAACAACACTTTATCTCCAGGATGGAAGTATTTCGGCTAGATCATCTTACCATGAGCCACTATTGTTCTCTCTTTGTAAATCTTGGAATTTTAAAATGATTCCCTTCTAATTTCCTCCATCTCTTGAAACATTAATCTTCTCTCTTTCCTATAACTTTCAAGATCCAAATTCATCTTTCTAACAGCCCAATATTCCTTATGCTCCAATTCCATAGGCAAGTGGAAAATTTTCCCATAAATCACCCTATATGGACTCATTTCAATTGGGGTCTTATAGGCTGTCCTGTAAGACTATAAAGTGTCTTCCAACCTTTGGCTCCAATCCTTCCTATTTGGATTAATAGTCTTTTCCTAAATTCCTTTGATTTCCCTATTGGACACTTTAGCTTGACCATTTGTCTATGGGTGATATGGATTTGATGTTTTATAATGCACCTCATACTTCTTCAGCAAATCCTCTATTATTGTATTGTAAAAGTGAGTCTCTTGATCACTGATGATGTCTCTAGGCACTCCAAAACTATAAAATATATTAGCCCTGACAAAATCACAAAAAACTTTAGCATCGTTAGTCCTAGTGTATTTTTCTTCCACCATTTGGAAACATAATCAACCACAATCAATATATAAGAATTTAAAAATGGAATTGGTAAAGTTCCCATAAAATATATCCCCCAAACCTCAAAAATCTCACAAAAATTAAGTGGATGTTGGGGCATTTCTTGTCTCTTTGAAATGTTTCCTAAAAACTGACATTTTTGACACCTTTTGCAAAATTCATGATCATATTTAAAAAGGGTGGACCGATAAATTCTAGATTATAAAACTTTCCTTGCTGTAATTTAAGGTCCAAAGTGGCCTCCACATGCTAAAGTGGGACAAAACTCAAAAACAGAACCAATTTCACTCTTAGTAAAACATATTATTATCACTTGGTCATTGCAAATATTCTAAATAAATGGATCATCCAAAATATAATATCTAGATTCATATTTAAATTTTTAAATTTTTTGAGAATTGAAATGATATGGGACCTGAGATGTTACCAGATAATTGACCATGTCAGCATACCAATAAATTTATCCTTCAACCAAGTACAACTTCTCTCATGGAAGGTGATCATTCAATGGTTCTTTTTCTAGAATTTCAGCTTCAGTAGTGTTGGGCATTCTGCTTAAATGATAAAAAACTTGGTTCTTAGATACCTTCTTTCCCTTGATTTCTATGTTGAACTCCTATAGTAATAACATTCATCTCACTAGCCTCGTTTTATCTTTATACTTCTTCATCAAGTACCTAAGATCCACATGATCAGAAAACACAGTAACTTTAGTTCTAATAAGATATGATCTAAATATTTCTAAAGAAAAAATAACTGCTAAAAAATCCTTTTATATAGTTGTGTAATTGAATTGAGCCACATCCAAGGTTCTTGAGGCATATGAAATTACTTGTGGACTTCCCTTGATTATCTAAGAAAGGAATTATCCAAGTTCTTGGTTGGAAGAATCACAAAGTATCTCGAATGGTTCTTCCCAATTTGGTGGCAGCATCACGTGTGGTGTAATAAATATCCTCTTCAACTCATCAAAGGATTTTATACATGCACCATTGAAATCAAAATCAGAATCTTTCAAAATAAATCTAAAGATAGGGAGATAAATCTTACTAAAATCTTTGATAAACCTCCTGTAGAATCCCGCATGTCCTAAAAATGATCTAACATGCTTCACACAAGTTGGGTAAGGAAAAGAATTTATCACTTAAATTTTTGATTTATCAACTTCAATGACCTTTTTGTAAATGACATGCCCAATGATAATCCTTCTCTGAACCATAAAATTACACTTTTCAAAATTTAAAACAATATTCTTTTTAATGCAGGTTTTCAAAACTTTTTCTAGATTTTTTCAAAAAATGGTCAAAAGAGTTTCCAAAAACAATGAAATCATCCAAGAAGACCTCCAAGAAATCTTCAATGTGATCAAAAAATATAGTTACCTTGAACCTATAAAATTTAACTAGGGCATTAAATAATCTAAATGGTATACTTTTATATAAAAAAGTGCCGAAGGTACATGTAAAGGTTCTCTTCTCTTGATCCTCAGGAGCAATGGGTACATAGAAATAACCTGAAAAGCCATACAAAAAGAAATAACGAGTTCTATTAACAAACATATCTATCATTTGATCAATGAAGGGAATGAAGAAATGATCTTTTTAAGTGACCTGATTCAACTTCCTAAAATCAATGCACACTCTCCATCTATTCTAAATTCTCATAGGGGTTAAATCATTCTTTTCATTCCTCATAGTGGTTAGGATAGTTTTTTGGAACTACATGAATTGGGCTAACCCATTATGAATTTGAGATGGGATAGATGATCCTAGATTCCAACATCTTCTCAATATCCTTCTTCACAACCTCCATCAAGGTGGGATTCAACCTTTTTTGGGGTTGTCTGAAAGGTTTGGAACCTCCCTCAAGAAAAATTATATGTGAGAATATTTTTTGGGTTTATTCTAGGGATATTGTAGCACCCCCTAGTTTGAGGTATTTATCCCTTGTTTATTACTTTTTATGTGTTTAAAGTGCATGAGATGAGTTGGGAAGAGGTTGGGAGAGTTTGGAATGGGTTTGAAGGAGTTTGGGGGCTTTTATTGGGGTGCACGGTTTGAGCATGGTTAGGGGAAACCGTGCGGGTGCTCCAGGAAACCGTGCAGGGGAGGCAGTAGGCTTCGCACATTCTGCACATAGTTTTCCAAACCGTGTGGAATCTTTCTCTCGAGGCAGTAGCGTGCACACAGTTATTGCACTATTTTCCAAACCGTACGGACTAACCGTGAAACCACTTAAAGTTGGGGTTTTAAAGTCTGGGCTCCCTTGGGCTTGACCTAAATCACTCCAATCTTCCTCCCACTTGAGCCTCACTCGGGTTTTTTAGTTCTCAGGGGTTGGAAGGGTTCTCCCACTCAGTTTGGAAGCATTTTGAAGGGGTTTCAAGGTGGATTGAAGGTGGTTTCTCCCGGGTAAGTATCTCCTCTTGGTTTACTTATGTTTTCCTCTAGATCTACATCCCTATCTTTATTGGTTTTGTAGATCTACACTTTTTGTGTGTAGATATAGGGTTTTTGTTTCCTTGGATGATGATTTTAAAGATTATTAATGTTAGGGAAGGGAATCTAGATAGGTTTTGGTGGTGCGTTCGACAGATTTGAGGCGCAGTTGCTCGTGGGTCGATTTCTCTGGAACCCTAAAGGTAGGTGGCTTCTATCTCGATTCCACTTGGTTAGAACTAGCGGTTCTTTGTTACAATTGTGATTTGTTGTGTGAAATTGGTTGGAAATTCCTTTGGTAGTGTTTTGGGGATTTTGTGAAAAGGGGGTTTTATGGTGGAATGCTATTGTTGTGGATTTTAAAATGGAGATTTCAAAATGGGTTGTTGAGATTGATTTTGGGAAAATGGTTGATGAAGAATGGTTTTTAATAAATATGTTGTTTTATTGAAAGTTTGTTTGGCATGGAAAATGATTTTCAATAAATGGGAGATTTATTGAAGTGGATTGACATGCAATGGAATTGGTTGATTTCATGATGTTGTGACCTTGATGGGTTATATTCTTGGATGTGGTTGGTTGAAATGTTGTGTGGAAGTGGGTGGGAAGTATCACTAAAAAAGGTGATGGATAGTGGTCGGAATAACCACCATTTGAGTAGTGGTCGGGAAGTACCGCTAGTTGTGAATGGGTGAACGGGTTGGGCGGAAGTCCCACCGTTTTGGTTGCTTTGGTGTGAATGGGTGAATGGGTTGGGTGGAAGTCCCACTGTTTTGGTTGTTTATTATGCATTGCATTGCAAGATGGAATGGCTGTGCTAATGTGTAAATGATGAAATGGCTTGTGGCTTGTTTTTTTGGATTTCCCTTGGTTGCTTGGTTTGGGTGAGATGGATTGGTAAGGATGTGTTTGGATTATGGTAATGGTTTCACTTGTGATTATTTTATATAAATTGTTTTATATAAATGTGCTAACGGTTTTATCCAAGTGGCGTGTGTAGGGAAGTCATTTGGGGAAAACCTACTGAATTTTAGTATTCACCCCCTACTTTGGAACTTTGGAGTCTTTGCAGATGCTGTGTACCGTGATGTGGGAAAAGGTAAGGCATCACCCTCCTTTAGTGGAGCATTGTGATTTCTTGGTGGACCTTGGAGCTTGGAGCTTGGTGTGGAGCTATGGTGGTGTCATGGATCGTGGGGTTTTGTTATTTAGTTTCCACCTTTTACTATTATGCAGTGTAGAAATGTCTAGTTTTATTGGTTTTGGGATGTATTGTGGAACAACTTGGTTGTCTTTTTGGAATACATG
This sequence comes from Viscum album, assembly GCA_963277665.1. NCBI lineage: Eukaryota > Viridiplantae > Streptophyta > Magnoliopsida > Santalales > Viscaceae > Viscum > Viscum album. The sequence continues at coordinate 2,039,988,963 of OY728142.1, read as the reverse complement.
CTGGAATATTTTATTGACATGCATCATATAGTGGCTGTTAATGGATTGTTTGGTTGGTTTTGTATTAAGGGAAAATCGTTCCCCAACTTGTTCTCGAAGCCCTCGACATTTATTACCAGCCTTTGGCACCTTGGGAACGTCGCTTAAGGACAAGTAACCCTCACTGCCTCCTCAAGACAATGAGGCCAGGGCGGGGTGTTACAAGTGGTATTAGCTTGTTTGGTCCTTTGGAGTTGATTCTCGGATTTGGTGTTGACATTCGTTGTGGTATATTCCTCGGGATGGTAGCAAGGTGTAGGATTGTTGGAAATTGGAATGTATAGTATAAAAGGACATAGCTAACCATTTTATTCTGAACTTCAAGTTACAAGGGAGTTGGGTACATAAGTGTTTTGGAGACACTTATAGGCATTGGATATCTCATTGTCGTGGGTGTAGCCAATGAAATGATCATGGCATGCATTGTAGAAATGAATTCCCACTAGGATTCATATTTCATTGGGGTATAATGATTTATGGTGTGATATGAATGTGTGGATTTTGAAAAATATGAATTGGTTTTCAAAATGGAAGGATTTGAAACATGGAAACTGGTGGTATTTTGAAAATGGTTTGGCTTTAAAAAAAATGGTGAAACATGGGAAATGTGAACTTATGGAAATACTTGTTGTGATAGTACTGTGTAATGTGATTTGAAATGGAAATTCTTGATGTCTACGGAAGTGAGACTCATGGGTGTTTGTTTTCTGTTTATAGAAATGGAAACGGGTAGGTATCGAAGAGACCAATCGGAGGAGGCTGCTGAGAATGAGGTAGCACCTGAGCCTCATGTGAACCAGCAGTTAGTAAAAAGTATAGTGCAAGATTTCCAAGCTATGGAAAGTGTAAATAAAGCGGATGAACCAAGGCATGTGGATCATGCGGTTCAGTTTCAAAATCAGAATCCACCCATCTTTAAGTGTGATTCAGAGCTGGAGAGGGCAGAAGCATGGTTGAATAGAATGAACAATATCTTCGAGTTTTTGGGAATGATGGTAGAATTGAAAGTGAATTTGGCCATGTATATGTTGGAAGATATTTCCCTTCAGTGGTGGGAGTTGGTAGTCCAAGCAGAGATAGACCAGGGTATGATGTGGGAAGGCTTTGAGGAATTGTTTAATAAAAAATTCTACCCACATACGTTCAGAATCCTGTGCACTACTGATTTCTTCAGTTTGAAGCAAGATAATATATTCGTGAAGGAGTATGCAACTAATTTTATGAAATTAGTGCGGTTTTCACCCGAGGTGGTGGGTAGCACGTCGTTGAAGGCAAGGATCTTTGAAGCGGGGTTAAGGCAAGAAATTCGTTCAAAGATAGCGGTTCTGTGTATAAATGATTACACAGAGATGGTGAATAGAGCCTCGGTGGCTAAGCGGGATCTATTGGGAGCTCCGGGAGGATGAAGCATGGTGGTACCCATGGGGAATAGTGGCAACTCTAACGCTGGGTTCAAGCGAAGGAGGGACACTTATTCCCAGGGTGGGAGTATGGCACATAATCTGACGGTAGGATCAGTGAATCTTCCTCCGAAGCCCCAGAACAAACTAGGATGTTTTAGTGTGGTTCTATGAGCCACATCAAATGGTATTTTATGGAACAACCTCGAGCATGTCATAATTGTAAGCAGATGGGGCATCTTCAGTGTTATTGTCATAATTCTCCAACGTCGGGTACACGTGACACTCCTCAGGGATCACAGACATCGTATGCTTCGACGGGACGAGGGAAAAAGTATACCTATTTATAATAGAGTAAAGTGGGTCATAGTGATTCTTGGAATACCACGATGCCTCGGTAGGGAAATAAACAGCAGAGCATGGCAAGCATACATGTCTTTGGAGCTGAGCAGGTTGTGGTGGATGACCAGTCAGGACCATCCATGGTGAGAGGTACTATTCTTTTAAATTCTACCTTTATGTAAGTGCTGTTTGATATGGGTGATTCACACTCTTTTATTGCTGCATGTGTGGTTGATTTGCTGGGTTTAAGGGTATAAATGATGCCCCCAGTTTTGAAACTTCAAAATCCTCTAGGTCGAAGAGAGTGTCGAGCCTTCTATTGTAGATCATGTTGTATCATTGTGGGTGAGTTTGAGATAAAATGAAATTTCTCAGTGCTTGAGATGGATGGGTGTGATTTAATCCTAGGAATGGATTGGATGGTGGTGTTTAAGGCGCACATCGACTGTAATGTGCGAACAGTGGATTTTACGACACACGATGGTGTTAGAAATCTCTTTAGAGTAGAGAGACATGAAAGGCAGGTGCAACGGGTTTGTTGGCATGAGCAGTGGGTACTTTATCGTATCAGTTGGAGGTGTTGTTGTTGGAATCAGTAGAGGGTGTTGAGCAGAGTGTTCTTCCAGTAGTGGTGGATCGGTTCATGGATATTTTTCCCGAATAATTCTCTGGGTTACCTCCCGTAAGAGAAGTGGAGTTTACGATTGATCTCCTTCCGGGGACCAGTCCTATCCCACTTCCATCTTACCGGATGGAACCTACTGAATTGCGGGAATTGAAATTCTAGTTGGAAGATTTAGAGAACAAAGGGTTTATCCAGCCTCACATGTCTCTGTGGGTAGCTCCAGTGTTGTTTGTGAAAAAGGCGGATGGAACTTTTAGGCTCTGTGTTGATTATCGTAGACTTAACCAAGTTAGGATAAAGAACAGATATCCACTTCCATGAATTAATGATTTGTTCGACCAGTTGAGGGGATCCCAGTGGCTCCAAGATCTACTTGAGGTCGAGATATCATCAATTGCGGGTGAGGGAGGATGATATTCCTAAAACAGCTTTCAGCAGTAGATATGGTCATTATGAATATGTGGTTATGCCCTTTGGTATAATGAATTCACTAGCGATGTTTATGGAATTGATGAATCAGGTATTTCAGAGATATCTGGATTTTTTGTGGTGGTGTTTGTAGATGATATTTTGGTGTATTCAAAGACAAGGGTGGAGCATGAGAAACACTTGGAGACAGTGCTAGGGATCTTGAGGGATCATTAGTTGTATGCCAAATTGTCAAAGTGTGACTTTTGGATACAGGAAGTCCGTTTTCTTGGCCATTTAATTTCTAAAGGGATGTTTCAATGGATCTGGAAAAGATAGTGGATGTTACCTCATGGAAACTGCAAAAGAATGTGTTTGAGATATAGAGTTTCATTGGTCTAGCTGGGTATTATCGAAGTTTTGTTCTTGATTTTTCACATTTGGCTTCGCCGATGACAGCTTTGACAAGAAATAATGTTCCATTCCAGTGGAATGAACAGTGTCAGCAGTGTTTTGAAGAGCTAAAGGGTCGCCTTACATTAGCTCCAATCTTTGTTTTTCCAGAACCAGGAAAAGGGTACGTGGTGTATTATGATGCATCGGGATTAGGGTTGGGGTGCGTTCTCATGAAAGGGAATCATGTGGTTGCGTATGGCTCACGACAGTTGGGGGTGCATGAGAAGAACTACCCAACTCATGATTTGGAGTTGGAAGCAGTGGTTTATGCTTTGAAAGTGTGGTGTCATTATCTCTTCGGTGAGAAATTCATAGTATATACAGATCATAAGAGCTTGAAAAACATTTTCTCACAAAGGGATTTGAACTTGAGGCAAAGGAGATGGATGGAATATCTCTATATGTTTGATTTTGACTTGATGTACACACCGGGTAAGGAAAATTTGGTGGCGGATGCATTAAATAGAAAATCATATGCTTAGGTGGTGAAACAGGCATCAGACTAGTGGCAATTGATTTCTGATATAACTGACATGCAGTTAGAATGTGAGGACAAGGGCGATAGAGTGGTCTTCTATCCAGTTTTGTTGATTCCTGACTTGGTTGTCCTGGTTATATAGGCACATATATCTGATTCTGAGTGTGTGACCATGGGGTCGAGACTCAATGGTGGGGAGACCATTGAGGGTTGACAACTAAATGGAGATTCATTTTTGTGTTTTCAAAATCGGATGGTGGTACCAGTTTCTTGTCAGGAGGATCTTCTTAGGGCGTATCATCCTTCCAGATGGGCTGTTCATCTTGGAATTCAGAAAATGTATAAAGCATTGAAAGAACAATGCTGACGAGATAGTATGAAAAGAAGAGCGACTGAGTTTGTTTCGAGATGCTTGACTTTCCAGCAGGTCAAGGCAGAGCATCAGAGGCCAGCGGGAATGCTGTAGTCTTTACAAATCCCTATTTGGAAGTGGGAGTAAATAGCACTAGATTTTGTCATAGGTCTCCCAAGAACAGTCAGAAAGAACAATGCCATTTGTATGATAGTGGATCAACTAATGAAGTCAAACCATTTGATTCCAATTCGTGAATCTCATACGGTGGAGGATCTATCCAAAATCTATATCCGGTAGGTGGTAAAGAGGCATGGTGTTCCAGTTTCGATCGTATCTGATAGAGATATGATATTTAAATCTCGTTTCTAGAAATACTTATAGCTATCCCTTTGAACTAAGTTGACCATGAGTACGACATATCACCCTGAGGCGGATGGTCAATCCGGGAGGATGATAAAAACTTTGAAGGATATGTTACAGGCTTGTGTTATGGATTTTGGTGGCTCGTGGGGGGAGCACTTGTCGTTGGTTGATTTTTCGTACAATAACAATTATCAGGAATCTATACATACAGATCCATTTGAAGCATTTTATGGGCGGCCATGCTCTTCTCCACTATGTTGGGTGGAAACGGGTGAGTCCTCGATAGTTAGACCGAGCCTTGTCCAGGAGACTATGGAGAAGATCAAGTTGATTAGGAAGAGAATTGAGATGGATCAGAGTCATCATAAATTGTATGTGGATCATCGTCTATGGACATTGTCATTCAAGTTGAGTGATCATGTTTTCTTGAGGATCTCTCCTAGGTTGGGACATCGTTGGTTTGGAAAGCAGAGAAAGTTATCTCTGAGGTATATTGAATCTTTTGAGATTCTTGAGGGGGTTGGTGAGGTGGCTTATCATTTGGATTTTCCACCTAGGTTCAGTGCAGTGAACAATGTGTTTCATGCATCGCAGTTGAAAAGTATCAGCTGGATCGTGACCATGTGATTCATTGGGATCATGTTGAGCTAGAACCAGATGCTTCATTGCTGCACGTGCCAGTGCGGGTTGTGGATAGGTAAGAGAAAGTATTGTGTGGTAAAATCATCGGTTTAGTTTGTGTTTTGTGGAAGCATGGTTAGATTCAAGAGGAGACTTGGGAGTGGGAGAAAGAGTTGGCCAAGCAGTGGCCCGAGCTCTTTCGACAAAGGGTGGGTTCACTACTTTCCGAGGATGGAAATTCCAATGGTGGGGAGAATGTAGAACCCCCGGTTTGAGGTATGTAGCCCTTTTTTATGCCTTTTTATGTGTTTAAAGTGCATGAGATGACTTGGGAAGAGGTTGGGAGAGTTTGGAATGGGTTTGAAGGAGTTTGGGGGCTTTTCTTGGGGTGCACGGTTTGAGCATGGTTATGGGAAATCATGCGGGTGCTCCAAGAAACCATGCAGGGGGAGGCAGTAGGCTTCGCATGGCCTGCGAACAGTTTGCAAAATCATGTGAGGCAACCATGTGAAATCTTTCTCTCGAGGTAGTAGCATGCACACGGTTAGCGCACGATTTGCCAAACCATAAGGACTAACCGTGCGACCACTTAAAGTTGGGGTTTTTAAGTTATGGCTCCCTCAGGCTTGACCTAAATCACTCCAATATTCCTCCCACTCGAGCCTCACTCGGGTTTTTCAGTTCTCAGGGGTTGTAAGGGTTCTCCCACTCGGTTTGGAAGCATTTTTAAGGGGGTGTAAAGGTGGATTGAAGGTGGTTTCTCCCTGGTAAGTCTCTCCTCTTGGTTTCCTTGTGTTTTCCTCTAGATCTACATCCCTCCCTTTCTTGGTTTTCTAGATCTACACTTGTTGTGTGTAGATATAGGGTTTTGGTTTCCTTGGATGATTATTTTATGGCTTATGAATGTTAGGGAAGGGGATCTAGAGAGGTTTCGGTAGTGCGTTCTCCGGATTTGAGGCGCGGTTGCTCGTGGGTGGATTTATTGGGAACCCTAAAGGTAGGTGGCTTCTCTATCGACTCCACTTGGTTAGAACTAGTGGTTCTTTGTTACAATTGTGATTTGTTGTGCGAATTTTTTTGGAAATTCCTTTGGTAGTGTTTTGGGGATTTTAGGAAAAATGGGGTTTTATGGTGGAATGCTATTGTTGTGGATTTTAAAATGGCGGTTTTAAAATGGGTTGTTGAGATTGATTTTTGGAAAATAGTTGATGAAAAATGTTTTTCAATAAAGATGTTGTTTTATTGAAAGGTTGTTTGTCATGGAAAATTATTTTCAATAAATGGGTGATTTGTTGAAGTGGATTGACATGCAATGGAATTGGTTGATTTCATGATGTTGTGACCTTGATGGGTTATATGCTTGGTTGTGATTGGTTTAAATGTTGTGTGGAAGTGGGCGGGAAGTATCACTATAAAAGGTGATGGATAGTGGTCATAAGAATCACCATATGAGTAATGGTCTAGAAGTACCGCTAGTTGTGAATGGGTGAACGGGTTGGGCGGAAGTCCCACCTTTTGGTTGCTTTGGTGTGAATGGGTGAACAGGTTGGGCAAAATTCCCACCGTTTTGGTTGTTTGTTGTGCATTGCATTGCAAGATGGAATGGTTGTTCCTATTTGTAAATGATGAAATGTATTGTGGCTTGTTTTTTTGGCTTTCCCTTAGTTGCTTGGTTTGGGTGAGATGGCTTGGTAAGGATGTGTTTGGCTTATGGTAATGGTTGCACTTGTGATTATTTTATATAATTTTTTTATATAAATGTGCTAATGGTTTTATCCTAGTGGCGTGTGTAGGGAAGTCATTTGAATAAAACCTACTGAGTTTTAGTACTCACCCCTTTCTTTGGCACTTTGGTGTCTTTGCAGATGTCATGTACCGTGATGTGGGAAAAGGTAAGGCATCACCCTACTTTATTGGAGCATTGTGATTTCTTGGTGGAGATTGGAGCTTGGAGCTTGGTGTGGAGCTATGGTGGTGTCATGGATCGTGGGGTTTTGTTGTTTAGTTTCCACTTTGTACTCTGATGTAGTGTAGACATGTCTAGTTGTATTGGTTTTGGGATGTATTGTGGAACAACTTGGTTGTATTTCAGGAATACATGCTGGAATATTTTATTGACATGAATCATATAGTGGCTGTTAATGGATTGTTTGGTTGGTTTTGTCATAAGGGAAAATCGTTCCCCAACTTTTTCTCGATGCCCTCGGCATTTATTGCCAGCCTTTGTCACCTTGGGAATGTCACTTAAGGCCAAGTAACCCTCACCTCCTCTTCAAGCCAATAAGGCGAGGGAAGGGTGTTACAAGTGGTATCAGCTTGTTCAATCCTTTGGAGTTGATTCTCGGATTTGGTGTTGACATTCGTTGTGGTATATTACTTGAGTCGGGATGGTATCAAGGCGTAGGATTGTTGGAACTTGGAATGTATAGTATAAAAGGACGTAGCTAACCCTTTTATGATGAAATTAAAGTTACGAGGGAGTTGGGTACATAAGTGTTTTAGAGACACTTATAGGAATTGGATATCTCATTGTCGTGGGTGTAACCAATGAGATGAGCATGACATGCATGGTAGAAATGACTTCCCACTAGGATGCATATTTCGTTGGGGTATAATGATTTATGGTGTGATATGAAAGTGTGGCTTTTGAAAAATCTGAATTGGGTTTCAAAACGGAAGGATTTGAAACATGGAAACTGGTGGTATTTTGAAAATGGTTTGGCTTTCAAAAAAAATGGTGAAACATGGGAAATGTGAACTTGTGGAAAGCTTTGTTGTGATAGTACTGGGTAATGCGATTTGAAATGAGAATTCTTGATGTCTACGGGAGTGAGACTCATGGGTTTTTGTTTTCTATTTATAGAAATGGCACCGGGTAGGCATCTTAGAGACTAACCGGAGGAGGCTGCTAAGAATATGGTAGCTCTTGAGCCTCAGGTGAACCAGTAATTAGTGCAAAGAATAGTGCAAGATTTTCAAGCTGTGGAAAGTGGAAATAAAGTGGATGAACCAAGTCTTGTGGATCATGAGGTTCAGTTTCAAATGCAGAATCCACCCATCTTCAGGGGTGATTCAGAGGCAGATAGGGAAGAAGCATGGTTTAATATAATGAACAAGATCTTAGAGTTCTTGGGAACTCTGGTAGAATTAAAAGTTAAGTTGTCCATGTATATGTTGGAAGATATCTCCCTTTAGTGGTGGGATTTGGTTGTCCAAGTAGGGACGGACCATGGTATGATGTGGGAAGGCTTTTAGGTATTGTTTAATAAGAAATTCTACCCACATACATTCAGAATTCAGTGCATGAATGATTTTTTCGGTTTGAAGCAAGAGCATATGTTCATAATGGAGTATGCAACTAAGTTTATGAACTTAGTGTGGTTTGCAGCTGAGGTGGCAGGTAGCATGTCGTTGAAGGCAAGGATCTTTGAAGTGGGGTTAAGGCAAGAAATTCATTCAAAGATAGAGGTGCTGTGTATAGATGATTACACATAGATGGTGAATAGAGCCTCGGTGGATGAGCAGGATTTTTTGGGTGCTCCGGGCGGAGGAAGCATGGTGGTACCCATGGGGAATAGTGGGAACTCTAACACTGGGTTCAAGCGGAGGATGGAAACTTATTCCCAGGGCGAGAGTATGGAACATAATTTGATGACAAGGTCGGTGAATCTTCCTCTAAAGCCCCAGAACAAACAAGGATGTTTTCAGTGTGGTTATATGAGCCACATCAAAAGGGATTATACGACACAACCTCGATCATTTCATAACCGTAAGTAGATGGGGAATCTGCAGTGTTATTGTCAAAATGCACCAACGTTGGGTGCACGTGACACTCCTCTGGGATCACAGATGTCGTATGCTTCGACGGGATGAGGGCAGGAGTATACCCCTCGGTAGCAGAGTAAAGTGGGTCATGGTGATTCTCGGAATACCACAACACCTCATCATGGAAATAAACAACAGAGCATGGAAAGCAGACATGTCTTTGGAGCTAAGCAGGTTGTGGTGGATGATCATTCAGGACCATCCACGGTGCGAGGTACTATTCTTTTAAATTCTACATTTATGTAAGTGTTGTTTGATATAGGTGCTTCAAACTCTTTTATTTCTACAAGTGTGGTTGATTTTCTGGGTTTAAGGGTAGAAATGATGCCCTCAGTTTTGAAACTTCAAACTTCTTTGGGTCGAAGAGAGTGTCGATCCTTCTTGTGTAGAGCATGTTGTATCGTTGTGGGTGAGGTTGAGATAGCCTGGAATTTCTCAGTGCTTGAGATGTATGGGTATGATGTAATCCTAGGAATGGATTGGCTGGTGGATTTTAAGGAACACAACGACTGTAATGTGTGAACAGTGGATTTTACAACACACAATGGTGTTAGACATCTCTTTAGAGGATAAAGGCATGAAAGGTAGGGTGAAACAGATTTGTTGGAACCAGCAGTGGGTACATTATCATATCAGTTGGAGGTGTTGTCATTGGAATCGGTAGGGGGTGTTCAGTAGAGTGTTCTTCCAGCAGTGGTGGATCAGTTCATGTATGTTTTTCCTGAATAATTCTCTAGGTTACCTCCCGTAAGAGAAGTGGAGTTTACGATTGATCTCATTCTAGGGACCAGTATTATATCACTTCCGTCTTACCGATTGACACCTACTAAATTGCGGGAATTGAAAGTCTAGTTGGAAGAGTTAGAGAATAAAGGGTTTATCTGGCCTAGCACGTCTCTGTGGGTAGCACCGGTGTTGTTTGTGAAAAAGGTGGATGAAACTTTGAGGCTCTGTGTTGATTATCGTAGAATTAACCAAGTTACGATAAAGAACATATATCCACTTCCACAAATTAATGATTTTTTCGACCAGTTGTGGGGATCCTAGTGGTTATCCAAGATCGAACTGAGGTCAGGATATCATCAATTGTGGGCGAGGAAGGATGATATTCCTAAAACAGCTTTCAGAAGTAGATATGGTCATTATGAGTATATGGTTATGCCCTTTTATCTAATGAATGCGCCAGCGGTGTTTATGGCATTGATAAATCAGGTATTTTAGAGATATCTAGATTCTTTTGTGGGGGTGTTTGTAGATGATATTCTGGTGTATTCAAGGACAAGGGTGGAGCATGATCAATACTTGGAGACAGTTCTAGGGATCTTGAGGGATCATCGGTTGTATTCCAAATTGTCAAAGTGTGACTTTTGGATATAGGAATTCTATTTTCTTGGCCTTGTGATTTCTAAAAGGGGTGTTTCAATGGATCTGGAAAAGATAGAGGCTATTACCTCATGGAAACCGCCAAAGAATGTGTTTGAGATACGGAGTTTCATTGTTCTAGTTGGGTATTATCGATATTTTGTTCTTGATTTTTCACATTTGGCTTCGCCGATGACAGCTTTGAAAAGAAATAATGTTCCATTCCAGTGGAATGAACAATGTTAGTAGTGTTTCAAAGAGATAAAGGGTCACCTTACATCAGCACCGATCATGGTTTTTCTAGAACCAGGAAAAGGGTACGTGGTGTTTTATAAAGCATCATGATCAGGGTTGAGGTGCGTTCTCATGCAAGGGAATCATGTGGTTGCATATGGATCACGATAGTTGATGGTACATGAGAAGAACTACCCAACTCATGATTTTGAGTTGGCAGTAGTGGTTCATGATTTGAAAGTGTGGCATCATTATCTCTTCGGTGAAAAATTCACTGTATATATAGATCATAAGAGCTTGAAACACATTTTCTCCCAAAGGGATTTTAACTTGAGGCAAAGGAGATGGATGAAATATCTCCAGATGTTTGATTTTGACTTGATGTACACACCGAGTAAGGGAAATTTGGTGGCAGATGCATTAAGTAGAAAATCATATGCTCAGGTGGTGAAACAGGCATCAGACTAATGGTAGTTGATGTCTGTTATAGCTGACATGCGTTTAGAATGTCAACCCAGTTGAAAAAGTATCAGCTGGACATACACACCGAGTAAGTGAAATTTGGTGGCGGATTCATTAAGTCAAAATCAAACTAGTTCACAATGTGTTTCATGCATCGCATTTGAAAAAGTATCAGTTGGATCATGACCATGTGATTCGTTGGGATCATGTTGAGCTAGAACCGGATGCTTCATTGGTGCACGTGCCAATGCGGGTTATGGATAGGTAAGAGAAATTATTGAATGGTAAAAGCATCAGTTTAGTTTTTGTTTTGTGTCAGCATGGTCAGATTCAAGAGGAGACTTGGGAGTGGGAGAAAGAGATGGTCGAGCAGTGGCCCGAGCTCTTTCGACAAAGGGAAGGTTCACTACTTTCTGTGGACAGAAAGTCCAATGGTGGGGAGAATGTAGCATCCCTGGTTTGAGGTATGTATCCTTTATTTATGCCTTTTTTATTTTTTTAAAGTGCACGAGATGAGTTGGGAAGAGGTTGGGAGATTTTGGAATGGGTTTGAAGGAGTTTGGGGGCTTTTCTTGGGGTGCACCGTTTGAGCATGGTTAGGGGAAATTGTGCGGGTGCTCCAGGAAACCGTACAGGGGGAGGTAGTGGGATCCACATGACCTACACACATTTTTCCAAACTGTGTGAGGAAACCATGCGGAAGCTTGCTGTCGAGGAAGTAGCGTGTGCACGGTTAGCGCACGGTTTTCCAAACCGTGGGGAATAACCGTGCAGCCACCTAAAGTTGGGGTTTTGAAGTCCGAGCTCTCTCAGACTTGACCTAAATCACTCCAATATTCCTCCCACTCGAGCCTCACTTAGGTTTTTTGGTTCTCAGGGGTTGGAAGGGTTCTCCCACTAGGTTTGGAAGCATTTTGAAGGGGTTTCAAGGTGGATTGAAGGTGGTTTCTCCCAGGTAAGTCTCTCCTCTTGTTTTCCTTGCGTTTTCCTGTAGATATACATCCCTCTCTTTCTTGTTTTTATAGATCTACACTTGTTTTGTGTAGATATAGGGTTTTGGTTTCCTTGGATGATGATTTTAAGGCTTATGAATATTAGGGAAGGGGATCTAGAGAGGTTTCAGTGGTGCGTTCACCGGATTTGAGGCGCGGTTTCTCGTGGGTCGATTTCTCAGGAACCCTAAAGGTAGGTGGATTCTCTCTCGACTCCACTTGGTTAAAACTAGTGGTTCTTTGTTACAATTGTGATTTGTTGTGCGAAATTGGTTGGAAATTCCTTTGGTAGTGTTTTGGGGATTTTGGGAAAAAGGGGGTTTTATGGTGGAATACTATTGTTGTGGATTTTAAAATGGGTTGTTGAGATTGATTTTGGGAAAATGGTTGATGAAAAATGATTTTCAATAAAAATTTTGTTTTATTGAATGTTTTTTTGGAATGGAAAATTATTTTCAATAAATGGGTGATTTATTGAAGTGGATTGACATGCAATTGAATTGGTTGATTTCATGATATTGTGACCTTGATGGGTTATATGCTTGGTTGTGATTGGTTGAAATGTTGTGTGGAAGTGGGCGGGAAGTCTCACTATAAAAGGTGATGGATAGTGGTCGGAAGAACCACCATATGAGTAGTGGTCAGGAAGTACCACTAGTTGTGAATGGGTGAACGGGTTGGGCAGAAGTACCACCATTTTCATTGCTTTGGTGTGAATGGGTGAATGGGTTGGGTGGAATTCCCACCATTTTGGTTGTTTGTTGTGCATTGCACTGCAAGATGGAGTGGTTGTTCTAATGTGTAAATGATGAAATGGCTTGTGGTTTGTTTGTTTGGATTTCCCTTGGTTGCTTGGTTTGGGTAAGATGGTTTGGTAAGGATGTGTTTGACATATGGTAATGGTTGCACTTGTGATTATTTTTTATAATCTGTTTTATATAAATGTGCTAACGGTTTTATCCTAGTGGCGTGTGTAGGGAAGTCATTTGGGGAAAACCTACTGAGTTTTAGTACTCACCCATTGATTTGGCACTTTGGTGTCTTTGCAGATGTCATGTATCATGTCGTGGGCAAAGGTAAGGCATCGCCCTCCTTTAGTGGAGCATTGTGATTTCTTTGTGGATCTTGGAGCTTGGTGTGGAACTGTGGTGGTATCATGTCTCTTGGGGTTTTGTTGTTTAGTTTCTGCTTTTTAATCTGATGTGGTGTAGACATGTCTAGTTGTATTGGTTTTGGGATGTATTGTGGAACAACTTGGTTGTCTTTCGGGAATACGTGCTGGAATATTTTATTAATATGCATCATATAGTGGCTGTTAATGGATTGTTTGGTTGTTTTGTCTTAAGGTAAAATTGTTCCCCAACTTGTTCTTGAAGCCCTCGGCATTTATTTCCAGCCTTTGGCGCCTTGGGAACGTCGCTTAAGGCCAAACAACCCTCACTGCCTCCTCAAGCCAATGAGGCCAGGGCATGGTGTTACAGATATCACCTAAGATACACCCTATTGCTTGTATATTTTATCTCAAAAGATCAATCAATGATTTTTCATGGGTTTTATACAGATTATTAGTAATTATCAATGGTAATTTATCTCCCTCCCTAAGGTACATATATTTCAAATTAGTGGGGAGTGGTTTTAATTCAATATCAGGGGGATGCTCAAGAGATGAAACTAAAATCATGTTCCCCACTTCCAATTGTTGGATATCATGCACATAATAAATCATATCATCTTCTTTATCTTTTAATAAATCATAAAGGAAATCAGATATTACCTCTTCCACCCACATGAAATTAGAATATCCATCATTTTGTACATCTACATTTTCAATGATATTTTCAATGGAAGAAGTCCCTACTAAGGATAAGAATTCATGGAACATACCTGATTCTTCAATGGGTTTAGTACCAACTTCATGGGAGAGTGAAAAGAGTGAGTTATCATCTGATGGCTGCCTCATGGATTCAAAAATATTGAAGTGGACAATGATATCTCCAAACTCCATGGTGAGTGTCCCTTTGTGGACATTGATGATGGTTTTGGCCATATTCAAGAAAGTTATTCCTAAAATTATGGGAGAGTGTGAAGGGATCCTATCTTCTTTCATATTCATCACATAAAATTCAACTAGGAACAAGAGATCTTTTACTTTCACAAGGACATCCTCCAAAACTCCTGCTAGGAAGACTGTGGATCTATTTGTAAGATAGAACACCATTCTTATGGGATTAAAGTCTCCCATCTACAAAGAAGTGTATAATGAGTGAGAAAATACATTAATTTAAGCACCTAGATCACAAAAACCATTATATAAATTTAAATAACCAATGGTACATGGAATGGAAAATATCCTTGGATCTTGACATTTAGTTGGATACTATGGTGTGATAAGGGCAGAGACACTTCTTCCCAATTTTATCCTTGAATTCCCTTAAAGTATCCTTTTATTAGAGAAAATATCCTTAAAAAATCTAGCATACTTTGGAATTTGTTTTAGTTCTTCAAGAAGGGTGATATTAATTTCCACTTTCTGAAAGGTGTCTATAATTTCTTTTGGAAGTGATTCTTTTTGAAATATCTTTTTTTCAATCATACTTGATATAAATGGTGGGGGTATGTCTTTATTATCCCTTTTTTTAATTTTCAATGGTGTTTCTGTATCTTCTTCCTCATTATATCCTTCTCCTTATCCTATTTCTTCTCTTCTTCATGGTAAATTTTCATAGAATTTTTAGAATTTTCCACTTCATTATTTCTCCACTCAAGTGGTCTTGTTTTAGGTTCATGGGATGATGGTGGTTAGAGTTATTTTACACTTCTTGTTGTTATCATTATGACATTCTCTTTTGGGTTTGGGATTATTTGGGAAGGGATTTTCCCATGATTTTTGGTTAAGAAGTCCATGAGAATTTCAAACTTGTTGGAAAAATATTTTATGGTGTCTTTAATCCCCTGAATATCAGATATCTATTGTTGGTTCTGAATTATGGGTTGTGCACTAGTAGATGGTTTCTAATAGGGTCTTTGAAAAGTGGGTGGTTGGTGGTAATAAGGAAGGTTATAGGATTTATTTTTTTAAAATGGTGGTGGATTATGGAATTGTTGCAGGAATGGGGGTCTAGATTGATTCTACTGATTTTAGAATACATATTGAACTTGGTTATTCTCTCTCCATCCTTTATTTTGTTGGAACTTCCTCAGTTTAAAGGTTGCCGCACAAGTTTCCATTCCCTATATTTAAGTACATTGGTTAGTGAAATGATTAGGTGATGAGCATAAACCACATACCATATCCAGTGCTTGTTGGTCACCCACTTATTTCAAGGCCACCTATCATACCAAATTGAATATCTCATCAAGCTTAATTTCACACAAAGGTGATGGATAAGAAGTTCTTACCTCATGAATACCTCTTGTGCTAGTATCTCTTGTACCAAACAGTTGTGAGTTCTGGGAAATCTTCTCCATCAATCCCTTAGCTTCTTCTGGTGACTTGTCAATCAACGCACCTCCTGATGATGCATCAAGAAGGTTTATGTAATTTTCCAGAAATTATTGATATAATAAGACAAGAAAGAGATGATACTCAATTTTTTTATGTGGGAAACTAGCACATATCTTTTTAAATATTTCCCAGTACTCATAAAGGGTTTATCCAAATGACTGTCTGATGGAATAGATCTCCTTTATGATAGATTTTCTTCTAAAGGTGGGGAAGAATCACTGTATGAAAAATCTTACCAAGTCATTCAAATCATTCAAATATTTTAGTTTTAAACCATAAAACTATTATTTTGAAGCCCCTTCTAATGAAAATGGGAATTCCTTCAACTTTACTAGTTCCTTAACTACTCCACAGGGTCTGAAAGTTGAGCAAACACGTGTGAACTCTTTAATATATTTGTTTGGATCTTCAACTGCCAAGACATGAAACTTTAGAAGTAATGGAATCATGTTAATTTTCATCTCAAAATCATTTGGGAACACTGGTATGGCAATTTTATTGTTTTTATTAAGGAATTTTGGTGCACAAAGGTCTCTGAGGGTTAGGTTTTTATTTCCATCCATGATAACAGGCTTAGAGTAAAAACTTGAAGTTTCACTCGAGTATTCAAGAGAAATGAACTCAAATTAAGATTGTAAATAAAGGTTTATAAATCTATTCAAAAAGGTTCTTTCAATTTTAGGATCTAGGGTGAAGGGTTCAGTTTTTGAGCTTCTATTCATGCAATCTTGAAGATAAAATAAAGAGAGAAAAAGTAAAAAAATGTTGGCACTACCTACCCAACAACGTCGCTAAGTTGTGACACATGCCTATCGTGGGGTATGAAAAAAAACAAATATGACCTAATTTAAAATGCAATAAAGTGGGTAACCTAGGTTGTATCCAGATAGGAGTGCACAATAATTACATTTTTCACTTAAATTTGAGAAAGAAGAAGAGGTTTTTTTTGAAATCGTTTGAGTTTAAAAATAAAGAAAGCAATTAAAAATAAAATTTGAACACAAGTGGATGAAGGGAGTGATGTGGTTAGGGTAGGATCACCATTTTAAATTTCATAATCATCATAAAATCATTCACCCTCTCTTCTTATGGAATAATAAATGAAAGACTCCTCAATCGAGTTATCAATCACCCTTGGTTTAAGAAAGCAATGGAACCCACTCCTATATACATGGAAGTTCATAAAAATTTCCTAAACAAATAATACAAGTTATGATCAGGATATTTTGATCCTTATAAATCTATAAATTATTCACTAGTTCCAAACATGTTCCAACGATCACTAGACACTCACCACCTAACACAATATGCTCGATCGAGACAAATTGCACTAGGAGGAGGGAGTTAAAAGTTCTTTAACCAAATCTATAAACAATGGATACACAAAAACCCAAAACACGATCACATTAATAGAATTAGTAACCACTAAAAATATAAATCATTTAATATAAAAATATAGTTCTAAATTTATGTTCAAGACTCTGAAATTACAAAAGTGAAACTCCCCCTTCCTCGATCACTCAAAGGCTTTACCCCTCCATGTGAAGGGTAATAGAGTTGAAAGGGGAAGAAGAGAGCATAATGGAACTAATAAAAGAAAAAATAGAAAATAGAAAATACTTAAATAATCCAATACTCCAAAAAATACCCTCTTTCACCTTCTTAAACCCCTTTGAATGGAAGTGAATACTCATATATATAGGGTTGAGGGGTGGAAAATTTTCCCTCCAGATTCAATCCTCCAAAAGTTTGAATAAATTTTGCATCATAAATGGATGAATACGATTTAGATTCAGTAATAAAAGTTGTTCTACTATATCTTTTTCATGAACCCACAAAATATTATCATATTTAGACAAGTTTCAAAAAAGTTACCCCCAAATTACTGATGAGTACTTTTTCTATACGAGGAGACTTCTCAACTACCTCCACTTTGGAGTATTCAATGGATGCCTTAATGATAGAATTTCTTCATGAAATTTAATATGTACATGATCTGTGGAGTCCTATTTCTATTAAAACTATAAGAACTTAATTTTGAGTTATTTAGGATGAGATATACTTCAATAAATGAGGTGGGGTCCATTCCATTGGCCAACAAACTTGTTCCACTTGATTTTTTTTATAGGACACTGTGTGTCGAGTTAGACCTAGTTCTATAAGAAAATGTTAAATCCCATGAGTAATTAAATCCTAAAAAAATAATCAATCGATTTGGATCAAAATTATAAGAGATATGACCAAAATACATAATATCCAAAAAACTACTAAATTTACAGAATTAAATTTTTTTCACAATTAATCCTAAAATACACTAAAAATACTAAAATAATGAAAATAAACTCAAATTGATTAATTGAAAGGAGTTAAATCATTAAAAAACATTAAAAATAATGAAAATATTATCTCTATCAACCAACAACAGAAGAATAGAATAGAATGCCTTTAAAACCCCCCCAAAAAAGACAACCCTAAACCACCGAGAGTGAGGAAGAAGGAATGTGATTGGAACCCTAATAAGAACCAGGGAAAAGAACTTAAAAAGAAAAGTGAAATACAACGTAAAAGAACCACTTTGAGGGGATGAAACCTTAGGAAGAGTCCAGGGGCTGAAATCCTAAATGAAGAAGATAAGAGACACTGAGAGGACCCTCAATCGCCAACTAGATTCATGGCCATTTGTATTCATACCATTAAATAATTAAAAAATAGATATATTTTTTAGTAAATTATGTTCTTTATGAACTACATCTATGATTTCATAACATATATTAAACATGAAATGATTGATTTTATGTGGTCATCAATAAGTCAACATCTCAAGATCAATTAAATCCTAGGTAATTTCTTAGTCAAAACTCAAATA
Source organism: Viscum album (assembly GCA_963277665.1). Taxonomy (NCBI): domain Eukaryota; kingdom Viridiplantae; phylum Streptophyta; class Magnoliopsida; order Santalales; family Viscaceae; genus Viscum; species Viscum album. The sequence goes on along the minus strand of OY728142.1, from coordinate 2,039,970,630 downwards.
ACTTTATGTTTTTAATTAGAATAAAATCATGAAATCAAATATTTAACTCAAAAATCCCTTGAAAAAAATTAAGGATGAAAATTAAGATAGATCCCTAGGGTGTGACCACATTTATCTTATTTTTTAATTATTTTTTATTTTTATTTTATTTTTGACTTTGAATTTGAATATTTAAACCCACATTCTCATATCATATCCTCCATTATATAGTATTTTATCTTTTATAAACTTGATAATATAAAACTTGGGAGATGACCTAAGTAGAATTATATTGTAAATCTTGAAAATTGATATTAATCTCACGAGGTCATGATAACACTATCAATAATTTAGTGACATTTTTTGGGAAACCAATATTTTCATATACTATGAAAAAAATTATTGTGTAATTATATTTATTTTATTTTATTTTATATTTTTAGTAATTTTTAGATATTATACTTTTAGAATTTATTTTTAAGGATTTGGATTGGATTGAGTATTGCGTCTATCCTTATCTTGCTCTAATTAGACCAAAATTTAGTATACAAAGTTTGGGGACATATGGATAAAATCCCATTAGGGTTTTTCTATGATTCAAACCCTATATAGGAAAAATTTCTTCATATTAAAGACTTCAACATTTGAAATATTTTCTTGTATATTTTTTTTTGTTTTTATTATTTTTACAATTTTTTTGGTAATTATTTTTATTTTACAAACTAATAAATTTTATTGTATTTTAAATCCACTAAAAAATTTAAAAAATCCAAATAATAGGTTTGTTTATAGTTTATTGATTTATTTTTTGGTTATAAATTGGTTGGAATATATATATGGAGAATAATTATAAATATATTTTTGCTTTGGTCAAGATGAAATTTACTATTTTGAACACTTTAGAATAGGAAAAATTATCTTTTCTACTATGGTCATCCTCATTTTTATAAAATTTACTTGATTGATGATCCTCAGAAAGTGTATAAGGGTTTGTATAATATAACAATGATAGATCAATGATTCATTCCAATATAGAGAAAATTTTTGTATTACAAGTGTTCTTGGTTGATTTTTATAATAAAAATAATAAAAGAATAAGAGTAAAGATGCGTTAGATAAATGAGTAAGTAGTGTGAAAGTTCCCATCCCAAGAGTAAACAATAAATACATCCATCCTTCAATAGAGTGGATTCCTATTTTATATAATCAATAACCTAACTATTAACTCAACTTGTTAATTAAGCAACCACCAAATTCCCTCAAGGATGCTCTCTCAAGAAACCCCCAAGTATTCCTAATGAAATAAAATATCCTCATAAGGTTTCCTTTCAAGATCCATTTTGGAGAATGAATCTCACTAAATAAATTTCATAATGTGTGGTACCACTATCTAAAAAATTTAGGCATGGTGTGTATGGGTAGTCAGACTATACATGCATGGGTTTTCATACCATGGTACCTTCCCTCAAGTGACAATGTTCAGTATCCAAGTTCCTATTGGAAATGTTCTAAAATGGGTATATTATATTTTATATTATACCCCGAGTCATATCCTATGATATGCATGCAATGTATATTGTATTTGCCTATATCACAGTGCATGATAGGCTGGTTATGGGTAGGAGTTCATGGCCACTACAATATCTTCCATATGGTTATCATTGGTTATGAATCAATGAGTTGATTCATTTACGGGTTTACATATACATTGTGATCATTTAGATGTTCCAAAGTCACGAAAACTCAATGATCATGTGTTATAGGTAATGCATGTTGGCCACCATGTAATGAAATCTAACCCTCATCTCCCTTCATGCATGAAGGGAGTCTATATAAAGGGTAAAAATCATCCATGTTGGGGTGTGTGTATGTATACATGATACTATTTATGCATAACCGTAACTCTCTTCAGACTAGTTCTTAATTTATTATCAAAGCGAAGGTACTAGAAAACCTTTGGATTTTAGGGGTCCTCTCATAGCATATGAGGATTTTATTAGCCAATGTATTACATGTGGAGGAAAGAATAATTCAGTTGTTTCTTGGTGATCTTGATAAAGTGTACTCTATAATGATTTAAAAATATGGATCTTGCTAAAATAGATGAACATTGTCTTATATTTTATGTTATTTACTACATGTTGATTTGGGATGATATATCAGGAAACAAAATGTGTTTTCTTTCGATGTGTTAATCATATGATGATCCTAAAACAACCCTCAATTGAATCATATCCATGATCATAAATGAATCAACATATTTTTATTATATTTTAATGGAGAACATGAATATATTGAAGTATGATTGTCTGTATCATAATGTATGATACGATGCTGATGAATGTCATCTTTCAGATCACTTTCATTCTTAGTCATAGGGTATGTCTGGACCGTATCATAAATTAGGTTAAAAAGTGATCCTATGATTTTTTATGTACTATAAGATATGATATAGGATATATTGTATACTACAATTGAAATTTGGGTTTTGTGAAAACAGATCACTAAGTTGTAACAATGACATAAGTGATATCACTGATTATGACTGAACCTTACATATGAGTCATGTAAGCCACATGTATAGGATTAAATATGTGCTAATTGTTAGCACTTTCCTAATCATCATATATGATATGGATATCACATATGAAAGTTAGGTGATTAACATTAGATTAAACAAAGGTACCTCATTAGGTTAATGAGTCTTCCTTGTTAATCCTTGACTTATAATGGGGAGTTACGTAAGAAACCACATAAGGTTTCAACACCAATGTAAGGATCACCGATAACCCACGTAATATAGTACTAAATTTTAATGTTGTAATATGTCACAACATATGATAGTGGGGCCACTTTTTTAAGGAATACAGGTGACCTGTGTAGGATTAAGTGTTAATCATTAGCGCTAGATACTATGTAAGAATTTGAAGCACTCTATGTAGAGTTTAGCTGTCATCTTGCGGTATTTCATGTATTATGATAGGGACATACATAAGGCATGTAAACACCTGCATAATATATTAAACTGAATCTTATGATAGAATGTATACATAAGGAAGGTTGACACCCATGTAATTTACCTCTATCACAACTTATGATTGACAACCCCTATATCAATCGTTATTTATGATTTAAGTTAAAAATAAGAAAAATTCATTTTTGGAAAAAAATTAAAATATTTTATAAGTTTTTTATAAAAAATAAGTGTTAAGAATTTTAAATAGGATATTTTCATGTCTAAATAAAATATAAAATATTCATATTTAGATATAATGTTTGAAAAATAAATAAAATGTTTATTTATTTGTTTATTAATTTTAAACATTCTTATATAAATTGTTTATGGAATTTGAATATTATGTATGGATTAATAGATAATTTAATAGTTATATATTTTTAATCATGTATAAAAGAATAAAAAATGATACAATAAGGATTACATGATTTGAAATAGTTAATTGTTAATACTTTTCAAATTTTATAGCATGACTTATAATTTAGATATAAATGGTTTACATGGGAATTATAAGGTTATTTATAAAATGTTTATAAATTACAAAATAAGTCTTAAATATAAATGTGTTTATATTTAAAATTATAAAATTTTCATAATTATTTAATTTGAATTTTTCAAATTAATCCCTTATTTGAGAAATTATTTAAATCACATCAAAATGAGTTTTAATGATTAATTTGATCAAGGTTTAAATAATGTTAGATATATGATATTTAGATTATATAAAATGTTTACATAATATAAATTGGATTATAAAATGTTTATAATTCATTAAAATCATATATTTAAATTGAATTCCATATAATGAATAATATGAAAGATTTCATATTATAAAATGAATATAAAGTTTTTGTATTCAAAATTATGGAATGTATATAATTAATAACTAAATTATAAAGTCATTATTTTAGTTTTATTTATAAATTGTTCATAAATGTTTATATCACATTTAAATCTATGAATTTTTCATTTATTTAATTTTATCCCCTGATTTAATCTTAGAAATAATTTTTATATTATCAATTGTAATGTATGATTTAGTTTAAAGGTGTTTTATATTATTCTAAGCTATAATACATGCATCTAAGAAGTTACATGCTAGGTATGATAATAAATTTACTTTTTATCTACCTTGAATTCAGTTTGTAATTAAATCTATTTGTTTTAATTTAGTTGTTGAATATAGTTTATACATATTTAGTGTTAGAGTTATCATGTAATTGATATTACTATTTAGTAAAGTATCCCCGAGTAGAGGAAATTTGGGTCAAACTTCCCACTATCCTGGAGGCTTATACATTTTTCTAGAAAAGTGAGAATGGACTATTTGTGGCTCCATAATTACTCATGTGAGAATTGTAAATTTCATATAATTCTAAACCTTTACAAGAAATTTTTATGTACCTTATTCATGGGATACATTTGGTATGTTTAAATATGTTTGGATTCTATTTTTGAGTAAGTAAAAAAATAGTGAGTTGTTAAAAGAGTTACAAAACAATATATTTTGAACATATTGGTTTGGGGTAAGGAATAATATTTCAAACTAAATCATTAGAAACATACATACATGTAAATAGAATAACATGAGATAATAAGATGATATTAAGTCCCATTTAAAATATTAAGCGTTAGATTCCTTCCAAAGAAAACACATGTTAAGATCTCGATCATTCAATTAGGTAGCTTATACAAAAGTCTTATAAAATAAATGAACACAAAATTTACATACTTATTCATATCCATTTATAACTATTTTTATTCAACTTAGGGCCTTCTTAATCACTTCAAATCATCTCAAAAAATTATTAAAAACCTTGAATCATAAGATTTATTGGATAACTTCTCTCCAATTATAGATAGTCTTTAACATTTTTAATCACTTATCTTTAATATTCCCAAAATATAGATTATTTTCCTCACTTCAAAACTATAGTATACAGTTCTCCTTCAACCATAAACACTTATCTTTAATTATTTACAAAACAACTCATCAATAATTATATTTAAAGATGCTAAATTGAAGCTGTAATTCCAAGATATGAAAGTAGAAATAACACTCCATCATCTACATTTTCTATCAACAATGGAATAAAATTCATCCTCATTTATTGAATTTACATACAAATCATATTTAAAAAAATAAAAAACATCTTTTCAAATCCAACCAGGTACTTCAATCCACCCATTTGGATTTTTTTTCAATACCCAATTTACTTCAAAGTCAATTTTATCTTGTTCCCCTTATTGATAATAAATGAAAAGAAATATAGGGGATTAATCTTAGTATTCTTCAACAATTTGTTATGATTTAAATAAGATCTTCTTCACCCTCTTTTATTCAGAATGTCAGCTTGATATAAGCTATTGAAAGAATGATGGAACCAAAAAACTTCTTAGCAATGATTATATCTAATCAACTCTAAGTTTACATGGGAAAATATAGTGTAGAATATAATAGATATTAACAAAGATCACAAAGAAATCCATAAATATATCTATCATGTGATACCACTTTAATTTTCTTATTTTAGTGTGTGTAAAAATATATTTTATAATAATTTTTAACATGAAATCATAGTAAATAAATTCATTAGAATATTTCAAGTGAAATAAATATTACCCCTTTATGTTAGATTTATCACCAACCAATATCCCCTCTAAATAGTTAGCTTTGATATGAAAAAACCAAGGGAAATGATGTATTTGATAGAACTCAACTTCAACTTATCTTGTGTGTTGTCTAGAATTTGAAATTTTTATGGAAAAATTCATCTTTGATAGCCACCTCTACATGGAAAATCCCCCTTAATGGACACACTCACCTTTTTATCATGGTTTATTTTCTTCAGTAATAAACCATGATGTAATATTATTTTACTATATAGGGTTTAAAACAACTCATCCAACTCCCCCATTATCTTATCCCCTTTAATTACCTGTACATTAGTCTAAAAAAAGGTTAAGGTAATTAGGAGGGGTTTTCCTTGAACCTTAATGAGAGAAAATTTTGAGCGTTTCCACTCAACCAAAGTCATTTTATTCTTCTATCTTTATATATTGAATATCTCCTTATGCCACCATTTATAAATTTTATACTATAATATTTGATGGAGTTTACAATCACTTTCCTCCTTTAAATTTCTACTATTTTTGGAAGATTATTATTTTGATATACAGAAGCACACTCATCTTCACATGCCTAATTCTTTTTCCTTGGCCTTTTAAACCAGATATGATGTAACACCTGAGACTTTTATGTTATATAAATCATCAAAGGAATCTTTTTCTACACAAAACTTGCTTGGATTTCTTTACACGAAATCACGACCTTCCTCGATAGCTTGTGTCGTACGCAATACCGAGTTTCACTAAACAACGATATGCTATTAAAATATTATTAAAACTAGCCGTTATGAACAGTAATAACCACTTTTTGAAATTTTATAAATTTTATTTTTCAAAATGGACTTCATTTTTGGATTCGTAATATCGAAATTAGCCTAGGGTGAAATTTTAGTATTTTTCTGAAAACTTTCAATTTTTGATGAATAGTGAAACCACTAAGTGGTAGTTAAAAAACTGAATTTTTCAAAAAACTTAATTTTACCGCTTCTGTGAGTGGAATTTCAAAAATTCAAGAGACATGGTTGATGTCAGTAAGTAAAATGTGGTTCAATGAGATGAAAATAATTTTTTGGTGAATAGTAACTTTTTACTTTTTTTTACCACGGTAAAAAGTAAATAGGGTAATTAAGGGTGAAGATGATATTATTATTACCCTAAAACATGTCCTAATTCTATTGGATAAGTTTAATTCGACCAAAAACAAACTTAGGAATAAAATATGACCATTTAGGCCCACTTGGATTAGATTAGGACATTTATTATTAATTTATTTAAAGAAGGGTTAAAATAGTTAAAATCAAAGTTTAATAAGTAAATCATTTTTAATACGGGGTTATACATAAGATAAATTCGACTATAAATATTCATTAGAAAGATAAAAATATTTCCTACATAATGGTATTTTATTTGTAATTTTTAGACATTAAATAATTTAAATTATTTATGACACAATGATGATGTAGTAATTATCTTATTAATGAAATATTGACATAATTGATGTTATAAACACCAAAAAAAATGTAATTTGAGACTTTTTATGAATCAAACTAATTTTATAGGTTAATATGACATGTTAGTATTGATTTAATTAACTTGGTTCGAACTAATAATTCTGTTATGTTTTTCACAAAATCAATTACTAAATAGTGTCAAAATTGACATAAAATAGTTTTTAAAACAAATATTATATTGGTAATTGTTATTTTATTCATAAAAATATAAGGTTCGGCCAAATGACTTAGATAAGGTTATATATATTAATAATAAACAACTTGGGGTTATTTTGACTGCTTATAATAAGTTTATTAACCTTATAGTATAAGAACACAAGAAGACACGATAAAAGTAAACTTATTTAACTTAATGTTAAATCTAAATGATAAGGTTAAAATAGGAACCTAAACTTGAATAAATTCTATTGGATGAGATGATTTAGACCCATCCCTACCTTATCTTCGAAATATATCAATTTGGAGCTATTTAAAACCGAACTTGACTTTATAATAAAATAATTGTTTTAGTTATTCCAAAGGTGCCCCTCTCCTCCCTTATAAAAGGACACCTCCTCCCCCTCTTCCTCACACCACTTTGAGCCTTCAAGAACGTCCAAACCCTACCAATTTATCCTCTCCACTACCCTAGAGACATCCTAGAGGTCCTGGTCTTCTTCAAAGACCAATTTTAGTGCCCTAAAAGAAGGTCTCAAAGAAGCACTTCAAAGAAGAGGTAATGTCCGTTACCGATTCTTTCATCTTTATTTCTTCTTCCACTTCTTCTTCTTTAGTTGTTTCATTATGAAGTAATAACATCAGTATCACTAATATAATGATATGTTATTATAAGTATGAAACAACCCTATTTCACCATCTATCCATCCTACAGAAAAAGAAATCACCGCGCGTGCGTACGTACGGAATACCGTCTCCACGCCGTGGTGTAATCTATTTTCCACCACCACCTTACTTTTATGGGTATAATGGTGTAAATAATGACTATATATGACTATTATAAAGTGATATTGGTTCTGAAATAGTATAAATATACTCCAATACAATTCCACGATCATAGGAACGATATCATCACTCATGCGTACGTACGGAATACCGTCTCCACGATGTGATGCGACTCGTTCTACATGATCTTCATTTCATAATGATTATATAAATAAATTGAATGAATGAATATGATATATATGACACTAATACCATTCTGGAAATGAGGTATCTATAACCTAAAGAAAATAATAAGAATTTATTCGACAAAACACGCATAAGAACAAAAAGTTATAAACACCCGAATAACAAGTAGCAATGAAATATTACTACTAAGAAGCTAAGAATATGACCATATATGATATCATAAAAATAAGTATGATTATGGAATAAGTCAATAACATTATTTAAATCATTATACAGGAGTTTCAGACACTTACAAATCAAGTCGGACTTAAGGTAAGGGAAATATCACAATCTCATTTTTATCCGAGATTGTTTATACTTTAGTATTTACTAGGGTGTATTTTATCATCCACATCCATGTTTCCTCAATATGTAATATTATTTCCATCCACCTAAAATTGTTTAAATCCTATTTTACCCTTCGGTGAGTTTTTAGTAAAATATATGAAAGGAATCTTTTGTCGTTTTTCGTACGAGGTACTTTTTTGACTTTTCCGACAAAAGTACGAGAAGAATGTTTTTTTTAACTTATACGCCATGAATGGATTTTTAAAACATTATTTCCAAGAAGCTTCCTTTACAAGTTTTCAAGTTTATTTTTAATCAAATTCTTTAAGTTTAAAATTGTATGACATGTTAAGAAAGGAAAAGTGTTTTTGAAGTAGAAAGGATATTTTCCTCAAGAATGAAGTTCAAGTGTTTTATCAAAATTATTTTCCATCTAAGATGATAAAGGGTTCTGTTTTTATCCCTATTATTACATTGATTTGATTATGTTGTGATGGAATTATTTTTATGAATTCCTTTATCGTATATGAATTGTTTTATGATGTCATGATGTTTAAGATTCCCATTTTTATTACATGGGTTATGCAATGATGTATGGTTTATGATTTTGTGGCACACATAAGAATGGTATCATTATGAGATGGGTGGGACCTATATCTCCCTCCAATGCATTGGGTAAAGATTTTATATCTCATGAGATAGACATGGCTGGAACGGTAGGTTATACCGGTTCAGTAAAACAGGACTGAAACGAGGGTGACTCGGTTCAGAAAGGGACTTTGTCCACTAAGATAGTCTTGGCAATGAGTCTTGACTAACAAGAAATGATTCTCTATGATTATGTGTGTATTCTACAAAGTTTCATGTTTTAAGTTATGATTATTGTGATTACATTTCACTGCCATGATTTATCCCATGTTATGAATTTATGATCTCTTTTGCAGGTTAAGATTTCCAAAAGTTATGTGCTTGTGTATACGATGTGATTGATATTTCTTTTGTTTACTCTTATTGAGCATTTGAGCTCACCCTTTTGTATGTTTTCTTTCCCCAGGTCAGGAATAAGGTTATTAAGTAGGATATGCCAAAAAGGGACTCTAGATATGATGAAATAAGTGGGAGGAAAAGTTGATGCTTTACGAACCAGTTGTTTATGTTTCCCAGTTTCTAAAGACACTATACCTATATGGTCCTTTCATGGTTTTGTTATATGTTGTAATAAGAATGCTTCAATTTTGAAGTATTAACAATGTATGTAAAGTATGGGTCGTTACAGTTGGTATCAGAGGAAAGGTATAGTCAACCTTTGGAAACTAGGATGTAAAAGTCTTAGTAAGAACCCTAAGGATAAGTCTAAGCATAGAACACAATATTAGTGTTTTAGAAATGGCCATGAATAACCTAGGATAAGACCTTAAGTGTGAAATTTTATTCTTAATTATGTGGTTTTCCTATTATAATTAGTGTTTCTCACACCATTCTTCTTGGTTTTAGTCAATGGCTGGAACCTGAAGGAATCGTGTTAATGAGGAATGCGATGGGCAATGCAATGATTGTCCCCCTGAGCAACCAAACGTTATGGGAGCTAGAATGCAAAATATTGTATCCATGCTCACACAAATTTCTCAAGCTATGAATCATGCAGGACTTCCAAACGAGCAAAGGAAGGAGCAACATTCTGTTGAATCCTTCATGAGGCAGCGTCCACCTTCTTTCAGCGGGTCTAATGATCCATTAGTTGCTGAACAATGGATTAGTACTACTGAAAAGATATTTTCAGTTCTTCAATGTTCTGAACATGATAAAGTCATCCTAGCAGTGTATCATTTGGAAGGAGATGCTGATCAATGGTGGAATATTATTAAGAATATGAGGCAAAGGGATGAAATTGAGTCCATGGAATGAGAAGAGTTCAAGAACTTATTTTTCAATAAGTACTTCCCTCGTATTCTCCGAACAAAGATGGAGAAAGAGTTTCTTGAACTGAAGCAAAAGGATGAAGAATCTGTTGGTACCTATGAACCAAATTTTACAAGACTTGCAAGGTACGCTTCTGGTATTATTATTCAACCTAAGAGTAAGATCGATCGATTCTTTAGTGGCTTAAAACCAAGTCTTCGAAGGGCGTTAGCCATAAGAAACTTCAATAGCTACGAGGAAATCGTTCGATGTGCTCTCAAAGTCGAGATGGAGATTGGAGTAACCCATCAGTCATATGGGTTTGATAAGAAGAGGAAAATGGAATTCAAAGGAAAATCTAAAGAGCACACTGAAAAGAAGATGAGCTTTCCCTTATGCTCAAAGTGTGGAAAGAAACATGGAGGGAGTTGTCTTAAAGGGACAAGTAAATGTTTCAAATGTGGAAAGGAAGGTCATCGGGCATTTGAATGCCGCGATGATGGGAAAAAGATGTCTAATGATGCAAACAAAGGAAGGGATACACAGAATGAACCTACTACACTTCAATGTTTCAAGTGCAAGGAGATGGGGAATTATGCCAATAAATTCCCTAATCCAAGGGTTGATGATGATGGTCGATGTCAAAAAACTCTTAAGGCTAAAGACAAAGGAAAGTCACATGCAATTTCTATCAGCAATGTGGAGTACGATAATGATGTGGTGAAAGGTACACTTACCATCCACTCTAAAGTAGCAAATGTTTTATTTGATTCTGGATCCACCCACTCTTTTATTTCTGAAGAATTTTCTAAGGGTATCACCGTATTACCTCAACAATTAGATGTTGAGTTAGCTGTGACAACACCTAATGGCACAACAGTCGCATCAAAAGTTTATAATTCTTCTCCGATCGAAGTTTGTGGGAAAGTGCTTCCTAAAAATCTTGTGATCCTTCCTATAGTGGAATTTGATGTGATTCTTGGCATGGATTGGCTTTATTTATATGGAGCTCATATCAATTTCCAAAGAAGGGAAGTCACATTTCATATTCCAGATCAATCTATGACCGTCTATCAATGCAAGGATGAACATAACATTCCAATGGAAATTTCTTCAATTTTATGGGTATTGATTCCACTAAATGAAGGTTATTTATCTCAAATGGTTTGTGAGAAACTCACGATTAAGAATATGCCCATTGTATGGGAGTTTGATGATGTCTTTCCAGAGGAATTACCGGGTCTTCCACCAAATCGTGAAGTTGAGTTTTCAATAGAACTCGTACCGGGTGCTTTGCCTATTTCAAAGACACCTTATAGAATGACCCCAATTGAGTTGCAGGAATTGAAGAAGAAACTCCAAGAGAATCTTGATAAGGGATTCATACGCCCTAGTGCGTCACCTTGGGGAGCACCTGTTCTATTTGTTAAGAAGAAAGATGGATCAATGAGACTCTGCATTGATTATCGAGAACTTAACAAGATCACTATCAAGAACAAATATCCTCTCCCGCACATTGATGACCTATTTGACCAACTACGTGGAGCTCAATACTTTTCCAAGATTGATCTTCGTTCAGGGTATCATCAATTAAGGGTCAAAAGGGAGGATATACCAAAGACGGCTTTCCGTACAAGGTATGGACACTATGAATTTATAGTGATGCCATTTGGTCTTACTAATTCCCCTGATATCTTCATGGATCTAATGAATAGAGTCTTTAGAGACTATCTTGATCAATTTGTGGTAGTCTTTATAGACGATATTCTTGTCTATTCAAAGAGCAAGGAAGAGCATGAAGATCACTTGAGAATTATATTGAAGACCCTGAGAAAGGAGAAGCTTTATGCCAAATTTACCAAGTGTGAATTTTGGCTTCAAAAAGTTTCATTTTTGGGTCACAAAATCTCAAAAGAGGGGATATCTGTGGATCCAGCAAAAAAAGAGGTTATCGAAAGATGGTCGAGACCAACAACAGTAACTGAGATCTGAAGTTTTCTTGGTTTGGCTGGATATTATTGACGTTTTGTGAAATATTTTTCACGATTATCTAATCCACTCACCAAGTTGACTCGGAAAGGAGTTAAGTTTGTCTGGACGGAAGAATGTGAAGAGAATTTCAAGGAGTTGAAAAGAAGGTTATCCAGTGAACCTGTGCTCACACTGCCTTGTAGTGGAGAAAGTTTTGTGATCTATAGTGATGCATCCAAGAAGGGATTAGGGTGTATTCTTATTCAAAATGATATGGTGATAGCTTATGCCTCATGAAAGTTGAAAATCCATGAGCAAAATTACCCAACACATGATTTGGAGTTAGCTGCGGTAATCTTTGCATTAAAGATTTGGAGGCATTACCTTTATGGTGAAAGGTGTGATATTTATACTGATCATAAAAGTTTAAAGTATATTTTCACACAAAAGGAGCTGAATATGCGTCAAAAAATATGGTTGGAGCTGATTAAGGATTACGACTGCTCAATCCATTACCACCCTGGGAAAGCAAACAAGGTGGCATATGCATTAAGTCGACAAGACCATGCTAGTTTATCCATGATGAGGATCACAAAAGATCCAATATTTATGGATTTACAAAGGATGGATCTTGGAATTATAATGGAAGGGGAAAAATATTATCTTTCTCAAATGAATGTTCAACCATCTATACATGTGAAGATTAAAGAGGCACAGAAAGAAGATGTCGAGTTACAAAAGAAGGTGAGAAATGTTCCTGAGTTCAACCTTGATTGTGATGGGATAATAAAGTTCAAGAATAGGGTTTGTGTTCCTCCCATCCCTGAATTAAAGAAGGAGATGCTGGATGAGGCTCATAGTTCTTCATTCTCTATTCATCCTGGAAGCACGAAGATGTATAGGGACCTGAAAGAGTACTTCTGGTGGGATGGCATGAAAAGAGATGTTGCTGAATATGTCTCTCGATGCTTGGTTTGTCAACAAGTTAAAGCTGAGAGACAGAAGTCTAAGGGGATGTTACAACCATTACCCATACCCGAATGGAAATGGGAAAACATCACTATGGACTTTGTCACAGGACTTCCTAAAACATCCAAAGGCAATAATGCTATCTGGGTCATAGTTGATCGTCTTACAAAGTCTGTACACTTCATTGCTATTAGAGAGGATTTCTCTCTAGATCAGCTTGCCAGGATATATGTAAAGGAAGTGGTATGATTGCATGGAGTACCACTTTCTATTATATCTGATCGGGATCCGAGATTTACCTCGAAGTTCTGGCGAAGTCTTCAGCATACTATGGATATAGAGTTGAGTTTCAGCACTGCTTATCATCCTCAGACAGACGGTCAGTCTGAGAGAACAATTCAAACCCTAGAAGATATGTTGAGAGCTTGCTCTATGGATTTCAAAGGAGGTTGGGATCAACACCTACCTTTGGTGGAATTTTCTTATAATAATAGCTTTCACTCCAGTATTCATATGGCTCCTTATGAAGCTCTCTATGGAAAGAAATGCAGGACTCCAACTTGCTGGGATGAAGTTGGGGAAAGAAATCTATTAGGACCTGATCTCGTTGATGAAATGGAAGAAAAGGTCAGATCTATTCAAAAACACATAAGAGAAGCTCAGAGTCGACAGAAAAGTTATGCCGACAACCGAAGAAAAGACCTAGAGTTTGAAGTGGGTGATAAAGTGTTCTTACGAATATCTCCCTGGAAGAGGGTTATGAGATTTGGAAAGAAGGGAAAGTTGAGCCCTAGATATATCGGTCCTTTCGAAATACTGGATCGTGTTGGGAAGGTAGCTTACCGATTGGCGCTTCCACTGAATCTCTCTCAAGTTCACGATGTGTTTCATGTATCTCTCCTGAGAAAGTACATACCTGATCCTTCACATGTACTCAGCTCAGAAGTTGTACCGCTGGAGTAAGATCTTTCTTATGAAGAACAACCGATAGAGATTCTGGATCGTAGCGAAAAATTCCTACGAAACAAGACCACTCGATTGGTGAAAGTTTTATGGAGGAACCACCAATTAGAAGAAGCTACATGGGAGCTTGAGGATATGATGAGGGAGAGGTATCCACATCTGTTTGTTACAAAGTGACGAATTTCGAGGGCGAAATTCATTTTAAGGGGGGTAGAATGTAACACCCGAGACTTTTATGTTATATAAATCATCAAAGGAATCTTTTTCTACACAACACTTGCTTGGCTTGCTTTACACGAAATTGCGACCTTCCTCGATAGCTTGCGTCGTACGCAATACCGAGTTTCACTAAACAACGATATGCTATTAAAATATTATTAAAACTAGCCGTTATGAATAGTAATAACCACTTTTTGAAATTTTATAAATTTTATTTTTCAAAATGGACTTCATTTTCGGATTTGAAATATCGAAATTAGCCTAGGGTGAAATTTTGGTATTTTTCTGAAAACTTTCAATTTTTGATGAATAGTGAAACCACTAAGTGGTAGTTAAAAAACTGAATTTTTCATAAAACTTAATTTTACCGCTTCTGTGAGTGGAATTTCAAAAATCCAAGAGACATGGTTGATTTCAGTAAGTAAAATGTGGTTCAATGAGATGAAAATAATTTTTTGGTGAATAGTAACTTTTTACTTTTTTTACCACGGTAAAAAGTAAATAGGGTAATTAAGGGTAAAGATGATATTATTATTACCCTAACACATGTCCTAATTCTATTTGATAAGTGTAATTCGACCAAAAACAAACTTAGGAATAAAATATGATCATTTAGGCCCACTTAGATTAGATTAGGACATTTATTATTAATTTATTTAAAGAAGGGTTAAAATAGTTAAAATCAAAGTTTAATAAGTAAAAAATTTTTAATATGGGGTTATACATAAGATAAATTCGACTATAAATATTCATTAGAAATCTAAAAATATTTCCTACATAATGGTATTTTATTTTTAATTTTTAGACATTAAATAATTTAAATTATTTATGACACAATGATGATGAAGTAATTATCTTATTAATAAAATATTGACATAATTGATGTTATAAACACCAAAATAAATGTAATTTGAGACTTTTTATGAATCCCACTAATTTTATAGGTTAATATTACATGTTAGTATTGATTTAATTAACTTGTTTTTAACTAATAATTCTTTTATGTTTTTCACAAAAATCAATTACTAAATAGTGTCAAAATTGACATAAAATAGTTTTTAAAACAAATATTATATTGGTAATTGTTACTTTATTCCTAAAAATCTAAGGTTCATCCAAATGACTTAGATAAGGTTATATATATTAATAATAAACAACTTGGGGTTCGTTTGTTTGCTTATAGTAAGTTTATTAACCTTATAGTATAAGAACACAAGAAGACACGGTAAAAGTAAACTTATTTAACTTAATGTTAAATCTAAATGATAAGGTTAAAATATGAACCTAAACTTGCCTAAATTCTATTGGATGAGAGGATTTCGACCCATCCCCACCTTAGCTTCGAAATATATCAATTTGGAGCTATTTAAAACCGAACTTGACTTTATAATAAAATAATTGTTTTAGTTATTCCAAAGGTGCCCCTCTCCTCCCTTATAAAAGGACACCTCCTCCCCCTCTTCCTCACACCACTTTGAGCCTTCAAGCTCGGCCAACCCCTGCCAATTTATCCTCCCCACTACCCTAGAGACATCCTAGAGGTCCTGGTATTCTTCAAAGACCAATTTTAGTGCCCTAAAATAAGGTCTCAAAGAAGCACTTCAAAGAAGAGGTAATGTCCGTTACCGATTCTTTCATCTTTATTTCTTCTTCCACTTCTTCTTCTTTAGTTGTTTCATTATTAAGTAATAACATAAGTATCACTAATATACTGATATGTTATTATAAGTATGAAACAACCCTATTTCACCATCTATCCATCCTACGGAAAAAGAAATCACCGAGCGTGCGTATGTACGGAATACCGTCTCCACGCCGTGGTGTAATCTATTTTCCACCACCACCTTACTTGTATGGGTATAATGGTGTAAATAATGACTATATATGACTATTATAAAGTGATATTGATTCTGAAATAGTATACATATACTCCAATACAATTCCACGATCATAGGAACGATATCATCACTCGTGCGTACGTACAGAATACCGTCTCCACGATGTGATGCGACTCGTTCTACATGATCTTCATTTCATAATGATTATATAAATAAATTGAATGAATGAATATGATATATATGACACTAATACCATTCTGGAAATGAGTTATCTATAACCTAAAGAAAAGAATAAGAATTTATTCGACAAAACACGCATAAGAACAAAAATTTATAAACACCCGAATAACAAGTAGCAATGAAATATTACTACTAAGAAGCTAGGAATATGACCATATATGATATCATAAAAATAAGTATGATTCTGGAATAAGTCAATAACATTATTTAAATCATTATACAGGAGGTTCGGACACTTACAAAGAAAGTCGGACTTAAGGTAAGGGAAATATCACAATCTCATTTTTATCCGAGATTGTTTATACTTTAGTATTTACTAGGGTGTATTTTATCATCCACATCCATGTTTCCTCAATATGTAATATTATTTCCATCCACATACAATTGTTTAAATCCTATTTTACCCTTCGGTGAGTTTTTAGTAAAAGATATGAAAGGAATCTTTTGTCGTTTTTCGTACGAGGTACTTTTTTGACTTTTCCGACAAAAGTACGAGAAGAATGTTTTTTTAACTTATACGGCATGAATGGATTTTTAAAACATTATTTCCAAGAAGCTTCCTTTACAAGTTTTCAAGTTTATTTTTAATCAACTTCTTTAAGTTTAAAATTGTATTACATGTTAAGAAAGGAAAAGTGTTTTTGAAGTAGAAAGGATATTTTCCTCAAGAATGAAGTTCAAGTGTTTTATCAAAATTATTTTCCATATAAGATGATAAAGGGTTCTGTTTTTATCCCTATTATTACATTTATTTGATTATGTTGTGATGGAATTATTTTTATGAATTCCTTTATCGTATATGAATTTTTTTATGATGTCATGATGTTTAGGATTCCCATTTTTATTACATGGGTTATGCAATGATGTATGGTTTATGATTTTGTGGCACACATAAGAATGGTATCATTATGAGATGGGTGGGACCTATATCTCCCTCCAATGCATTGGGTAAAGATTTTATATCTCATGAGATAGACATGGCTGGAAGGGTAGGTTATACCGGTTCAGTGAAACAGTACTGAAACGAGGGTGACTCGGTTCAGAAAGGGACTTTGTCCACTAAGATAGTCTTGGCAATGAGTTTTGACTAACAAGAAATGATTCTATATGATTATGTGTGTATTCAAAAAAGTTTCATGTTTTAAGTTATGATTATTGTGATTACATTTCACTGCGATGATTTATCCCATGTTATGAATTTATGAGAGTATTGTCAGAAAAAATCATCATTGTGACCTTATTGGTCACATATTCTAAAAATATAATCCAAGTAGTCATATATATTTTGTGTAGACAAACCTGTGGATTTTTCAGTATCAAAATTCTATTTTCTAAGAGTGTTTCTCATTTTAACATATATTATTCTCTCCTCTCCATATTTTATCCCCTTGATTCATTCAAATTTATTATCAATTAAATATTATACCAGTATATGTAGTCCTTATATAAAAATTCCCCCAAACACCATCAATATACTATAAATATCTATCATCCATGATTTTGATAAAACTGTTTGGGGGGAAAACTTCTTTTTTTCCAAATGAACTTAGACCTATAATTTTCTTTTGTCTTAAGAGCCTTTTTTTCTCAAATTATTATCATATATCCTTAATGTAGGAGTGAAATTCTCTTGAATTTCATTAGACCAAACCATTCTAGTTTTTGAAGTTAAACCTGTTCTATAAGATGAAATAGAATGATCATCACTAGAATATTCTAAAATTACTTTTACCTTTTTATTTTAGCTGATATTATATGTATATTTGGATGATTCAACATGAATCACTGGAGCTTTCTCATAATTTTATTTCATAGTTTTTTAGTTATTTTTATCTTTAAGACACTTTGATTATGCCTCATATAACACTTCTTATTTTACAACCAGTTTTTCATTAATATTTTTAAGATACTTATCCTATTCTATAATATCTGCCTTGGAAATTTTGATCTCCTCAATGAGATAACTATACTTCACATACTGATATTTTATCCCTTTTTATCACATTGAATCTATTCTTGAGCTTGTAATTTTTCTCAACATATTCATCAAGTTCATATCTCAGTATGTACTCACTATAGGTTTCTTCCTCCTCTCTATTTCTTAAATTGGCTTCATGATTCTTGATATGAGATATAAAGGTTTTGTGATTTTGATAAGTACATTCATCTTATGACCCACTCCATGATGATGATTCATTATATTCTTCCCAACTAATCATATTTCTTATATATTTTCTAAAGGACTTATTCTTCTCTCTAATATCCCTTTTCCTAATTATTTTAGGTTTTCTTATAGATAAGTCCTCTTCCTCATCATCACTTTTGTCTTTAACATATTTATTATTTTTGTATTCAATTAAAAAATTACAAATGACTCCACAATTAAATCATTTAATAAAAATCATACCTTTGTATTTTTATTTCCCTTTTTGTTGTTACTAGAGATAAAGTCTTAGGATTTATTATGCTCTTCACTTATTTTATAATAAATTTCAAAATATAACTTTGGTTCAACAATTATAACCTTGATATTTTGTTCTTTCTTGGATTTTTATTCCATCTCCTCATTTTTTTTCTTTTTTAAAAAAGGTGTTTTACTCATTTAATAGTTGAGGAGGGTGTTGTGAAACTCATCAAGATTTAATTCTCCTATCTCCTATAAGGTTGATATATTTGGATAGAATCTATCATAGAAATTCACCATCAACTTCTTTAAAATATTTAAATATTCCAGATTATCTCTAAATCCTTTGATATGATTGACTATTTCATTAAAATTGGTAAAATAATCATCTACATCCGCATAATTATCCATTTGGATGTCTTTAAACCTATCCCACCTAATATAAAATTTGGATTTCTTAATTTTCACATTACCTTCAAACATATTTTTAATTTTCTCACATATCTCCTTGGAAATTTTAGGTCCCATTACCTTGGTATAGGCTTTATCATATAAAGATGACATGATATAATTTATATATTTACCATCCCATTCAAGATTTCTTTTGTTAGTATAATTCATGGGGTAATTTCTTATATGTGGAGTAAATCCCATTATTATTGAAGCTTATAGGTGTAGAAGAAGCCTGTTAAGCCTGTTACCAATTTTTTTTTCATTTAATCCAATGAATAAATAAAAATAACATGATGAATAATGACATGTATCATGATTACATCTAAATAACCATAATTAAAGAATGTTATAACTATATAGAGGATCATTCCATGTTAAATTTATAATTAATTTAATAATAATTAATTACCCCAGTCTTGAGTTCTTTCTTTGATGTAGGTGTTGATAGATTAAACATCCATTTTCTTATATCATCATTTACTCAAGATGATCCAAATTAGAATTACTTTAAAGCTGATCCCCACATGATTCTTTGATCTCGAAGCATCACCAATGTTACTTCAGGTGCTAGCATAGTGGTACTAATCATACTACATCACTCACCTTTGATCACAACACAATCCTTCAGGTTTAAAGGATTGATTCCTATTCTATCATTCTTGAAATAGAGGAAGGAGGTGGATGTGATTATCTTGATCTTGATATAAACCCTATATAATTTCTATAGGGATATAATTCTCTAGAGAGGAAGTAATTGTGCACAGAAAAATGACTTCCACACATCCATAGAAATGATATAATTGGGTATATATAATGATACATTTAGAGTATTGATAATTCCATAAAGTTCCTTAACCAATCTCTTAATACTCAGAAAACCCCATGTCTAATAATAATAATAATAATAATAATAATAATAATAATCATAATAATCATAATAATAATATCATTTATTTGACATGTGCATGTCTTACAGATAATATAAATACCAATAAATAAATAAATATTTATTTAAATTATATTTAGTATATAATTTCCATTACCAAATGATTTACTCAATCCATCTAACTTCTTAACGTTTACAAGATCTCGAATAATAAATATCATTCATTCTATAAATAAATAAATAAATACAATATTCTAGTTCTTTTGAATAAATATTTATTTTAGTATCCTAATCACATAAAACAATGACTAAATATAAGTGATCAATAAATCATGAGTAAATATTATTCCTCTGTCTGGATAATAAAATTTATTCTAATAATTAAATTCAAATAGAATTTAATTTAGATCAATATAAACACTAAGTGTGCGACCCTCTAGGACTCTTCCTTAGTAAAATTAGGCGATTTTTATTAAATTCTAATATCAGTGTATAAATACATACAAAGGAACCCATAGTGGAAGAATTTAATACCACAACATCAACAAAAAAATATGAATTATTTCTATGTAATATAATTCCTTTGTCTTGATATATCATTAATTAGGTTGTAGAATAATGTCCTCAACCTATATGATCATTATGTTTTTCTTTGACTATCTGAAAGAACCCATCAATACATTATGGCCATAGAATTTAGTTTTATAGTTACATTCTAATCAAAGGGTCGAGATATAAACTTCTATAAAAATGAAAGAGACAAATTGATCCTCAAATTATTCATTAATAAAATATCATTTGAGATGAACCCAATATACTAAACTTCACCATGAACATATATCTGCATGGTTTAAAATAATAAATATAAGAATAATAATCATGATATATATTAATAATATAACTAAAGTCCAAGGATCATTACACATCTTCACAGATAGGAATATCTAGTGACATGTAAACACATGGGTTTCCTACCGGTGGGTCTGTTCTTATAGTCTCACTGATTAGAGATTACCATGTGAAAACTTCATGAGTTGAAGTCTCATCCACTTATGAGTACTAACACTTGAAATTATGTATTATTTTTGTCCCATCAGATGACATCATATGACCATAAGATATATAGATTGAGAATATCATCACAACACTTCAAGGTTATCATTACATTGGGGAAATACTATGACCTTTTTTGTGTGAAAGATACTCTAGTACATTATCACATTAAATTTATATAAAATAATAATAAATATGTGATAAGGTATTTATTAATATTCAAGTCTATAGATATACAATAAATCTAATGTTTAAAGTAGTTAGTTATAGGGAACCAACTCCAACACACTACCACTTTCACTAGAGCCAACTACTAATTATCTTGTTAGTTCTCACATGTTAAACATGATTCTATTGATAATGGATATAGATTCTTAGAATATCATATTATTCTATGTCTAGGGTTTTTCTTTCCATATGTCTTTATGGTAAAAATACTTACTATGACCTTTAATAAAATCCATCAAGTATTAACATCCCTAAGTATCCACCTTATTGTCCCCTTATCATAATCTTGTATAATAACGTATCCAAATCTTATCATAATAATGATAATACTATTATTATTTGTATAAATAAAAATTTAGAATAGGTCATTACTATAATACTTCTTAAGATGCATTAGAATCCAAAATGTACCCGGTTATTATATATATAGAAACCATAGTCTATAATAAATTTTTTCTTACATATTACCTTGGACTTACTACAATCAAAATAATCTTAAGGAATACTAGTGTTACATCCCATTAAACACTAGTATTATTTTTTCTACATTAATTAATAACTCATCCAATTTTACTTTGCAAGTATCATCAGATAGTTCTAACAAAAAGTATATACAGTTAATATGGTTCTATTTGATATTTTCATATTATTATTCACACATAGTTAGTATAAAACACACATACATATCAATGAATATGAGATATATTAATAGAACTTAAGTTTGTGAAATCTTATTCATAATCTTCTCTTATTACTACACATGTTATTATAGATATATTTCATACCATGTGACATGGGAAACAATTCATTTAAGAATTGTTCTATCTGGTATTTATTCAATACCATATAAACATATGTACTATGGATAGATTTAGTAAATCATAGATCTATATCAATAGATATCATTCCTTATAAATTTGGTTACTATTTTAAGTCATCAATAGAGAAATAAAATCCTTGGTCTTAGTAATAGGTAAGAATAAGTAATAATTTTCCATATGTTATCAACACATCTATCTTAGAAAATAATATCACTCCCACTAATCTCTTGTAGGCATATAGAACTCCTTCATTCCAAATAAATATTCTATGATAAATAATATTTATTCTTTCTATAAATAATTTTTTTAAAATTTCATATCTTATTAGAATTTATTAGCATCACCAATCCTTTGGTTATTTCATATAGACATCTTCCAAAGGATATACATTAAAGAAACTATCCTTGACATTCAATTACCTAATATAATGATCATAAGAAGTAGATTTGAAAAGTAAAATTTAAATATATTTTATCATGATGATTGAATTAAAGGTTTTTTTCATAGGAAATGTCTTAGAAATAATTTTAATAATCAATCATGATTTATTAGAACCTACTTATACCATCCATATACAATTTCTATGGAATACTCAACAACAATATCAAGTCTAGAAACATAAAAAAGACGATGCCCTTAAATTTTGGTACATGGATTCAATTATTTAATTCATATATATTTGTTAATATTAGTATGTTTCTGTTTACTACTTTATTTTATAATTCAGTATTCATATTGAATAATATGTCACTAGTATTGGTGAATATAAATCTACCTTTTGGTTTAACTTCATATATAGTATGTGTATCTTGGAATAACTCCTCCCACTAATCTTAGTGAAGTATATATTCCTATGCCAAATCATATTCATCCAAAGCCTAGAGTTTATAATAGTCTAGTATGCTCCCAATATCTCAAAATGAGAAGTGATTCCATATTATGGAAACATATCCAGTTTGGATTAATAAGGTATGTTAATATCCTTAGTGGCTATAGGATAATTAAAATAGATGCACTTAATGTTTAATTGATGTTCGATTATAGTTAAATCCATATTTTAAAAAATTATTCCCATTAAACACTAGAATATATACTTAATGTATTCCTTATCATATTAATATGATATCCATTAGTTTACATAATTTTCCCTAGTTGGTAATTGTTTTTTAGATTTTTGAAACATGTTTGAGAATAAATTATTGAATATTTTCAATATATATAATATATTTCATTGATCCCCTTTAAACACTATAAAACATTTTATGTATAGGATAATGTGAGTTTGGGATTACCTTCACTACACTTATTAATGATCAATTTATACTTGGTTACAATACATTACAATAAGACATCCGAGAGGATACTGTATCCTTCAACAAGTGTATTTATTTATTAAATGAATATTCCTAAAATATCTTAAATGAGTATCATGAAATATATGAATTTACCTCTAGCTTCACCTTTTAATTTTTCATGCAATTTTACTGAACTAAATCTAGTAGATTTTTGGTATACCTTTATTCCCAAAGGTTTATTTATCAAAAAATTAATAGTGAATTAGTCATTATACCTAGAGACTTATCTAAAAAGAGACTAGAACACCCTTACACATATAAAATTTTCAACTACTATTAGTTTTACTTGACCGAGAATTATCTATCCATAATGAGGTATTCTAATTATTATATTTATATTCATAATTTATTATAGATTTATAATATCTTTCATGAACTAGACCAAATACCCCAGTACCATGATAATATATCCAGATCTAACATAGAAAAAAGAAAATTCCTGATCCCCACAGGTTTGTGACTATCACCTTGTATCATACAAGATAATATTGGGAATGAATTATCCAAAAAACAATGTAAGATAAAAGAAATAAGTTAGTATCATCAAAACTCCAAAATGGAGAAAGTAATAGAAACTAAAAAAGTGTATCATCATCATCATTTATTGAATTTTTATTAAAAATATAAGAAAAAACCCATAATAAAAGAAAGGCCATGGGCAAGGCAAAAAATATAGGCTTAGGGAGGTCTAAAGTAGTGAATACCAAGCTGGTCTCCCCTAATCATATTCACTCCCTATGGTTCCATATGATGGGTATTTGGGAAACGTTTAATGAAAGTACCATGATCTTCCACCACCAAGGATGCAAAATAGTCAGCCACCTTATTATCTTCACACCATGTGTGCACCACTTGGATATTATTGCTTCTGAGGCTAGAATGAAACCTCCCAATGATATAGGATATCATCCAAGGAGGAGATATTTTTCCCTGCATGAAATCATGGATTATCATAGAATCTGTTTCAACCTAATTCATAGAAATCCCCTTCTGAGAAAACAAGCTAAGTCCCAAATACATAGCCCTTTTCTCTGCTTGGATTGAGCTTCCCCTCCCATAATAGGCAGAAAAAACCAACAGAACACTTCCACTATAGTCCCTAACAACTCCACCACCACACATGATACCCTAAATACATGAAACATCAAATTTAAGTTTGAAACCCATAATTGGTAGTAACCAGTGTACCCATTTAACTCTCATCCCCTTCCAAGGCTGTTGCACACCAACTGCATTCACCTGCATGGTTCTCAAAGAGGGATCATTACACCAATTTTTAATACCGATAACAACATAAATTAAGAGAGATTTTGTTTTCATGATAATATAACTCCATGTGGAAGAAACCCCTTCAAATCTAACCTTATTTCTATCCTGACAGATACACCAAAACCTAGAATTTAAAATTACCGATCTTGGCACTTTTGTTTGGGACCATGCAAATTGAAACATGAAACCATTTTTCAAGAAAAGATGCACCATGAAGTTATGAAGATAAAAGACCAGTGAACTCACCAAAGAATCTCCAAACTGCCATATCCCATTCACCTTTAAAGAACATATGATTTGAACTCTCCTCCTTATACACCCTATAAAAATTGCATCTGGATATAATAAAGATACCCATATTCCCCACATTGTCATTTGTGTGTACAACCTAATTTCTTATCCTCCATAAAATTTTTTTTAACTTGTTTGGAATTCTATCACACTATATCAAGTTATTCTAGGCATCCTGTTGTCCTTGAGAAAAAAGAAATTCTGCGAAAATACTTTATAGAAAAATTCCCAGAATTGGAAGCAGTAAATATACATTTATTAGGGTTAGAATTTAAGTCAATGAGATAGAAAACCTCCAGATGATCCTTATCCCAGATGGCGTTGATGAATCTTGGATACTTATTGGCCTTCCTAAAAGATATCGTAGTGACAGGACATTCCGGGAAGCCAATGGTCAAACCAACCCAGTTTTGATGCCAGAAAGAAATATCCCCTTTTCTTATAATCTATCAAGAATGATGCATGATATTTGGTATCATGTCATGTATTAAGGACCGTAATGGAGATCCATGTGTTATAATATTATCAGCAAACCTATCATCTTTCTAAGACATAATTTCCCCCAAAGAGTACATTCCTCCACAACTTCCCATGCCAGCCTTACATGCATGTAGTGAACAATATCTTCCAGACGTCATACATTGATTCCTCCCTCATGAAAAGGTCTCTCCAGTCTAGCCCATGAGGTATAATGATTCTTCCCCTTAGTTTGTGCATCCCAAATAAAGTTTTCCATAATTTTTTCAATTTAAGAGAGAACCCCCTTCGCCACCTTGCATGCTGAGAACACATGGATGGGGATGGCCGATAAAACACTGTTGATTAAAGTTATCTGACCTCCAAATGATAGGAAGCAGTTCTTCAAATTGAGAACATGACTGTAAATATTATTTTCCATACTATCAAAGTCCCAGATCCGGATTCATCTAGGAGTGATAGGAGATCCAAGGTAAACCATTGGAAAAGTTCCTCTCCTCATATCCAAACTATTGCATAAGGACAAATCCTGTATGTCACCACATTTGTTTGAAATATATATATTTATCTTGGATCTATTGATCGAATACCCACTCTATAAACATCATTCATCCAGGATGTTGGATAGCACACCAACCGATCTTCCATTTTCATTCATAAAAATAAGTGTGTCATCCACGAACATTAGATGAGATATCGAAGGCTAGTTCATTTTCCTTTGGTAAGGAAGAAGGTATCCCATTGATATTTTCTTATTAATAAGTAGGCTTAGAGGATCTTTCATGAGGATGAAGATGGTCGGGGATATGGGGTCCCCTTGTCTGAGCTCGTGAGAAGTTTTGAAAAAACCATATGTTTTTCCCATGAAATAAACTTCCATCCAGGAAGAGCTAAAGAATTTAAAAATAATACTTGTATCCCAAGTGGAGAGACCCATACCTTTGATCACCCTATTTATAAAACTCCATTGCATTCGATCATATGATTTATTCATATCCAACTTTAGATCCATGTTAGATCCACATGTTTTGAAGTTAATATCCCAAATAATCTCTTGGGCCAAGCCAACCACTCCCTAAATAGACCGACCTTTAACAAAACCATGTTGCTCAAGGGAAATCCATCGAGGAACATACAGGTACAACCGTGAGTTGACAATGCTCGATAAAACTTGTTAAGGGAAATTACACATGATTACTAGCCTGTATTCATGAATGGAATACATATCTTTGATATTTGTAAGTATGACCATAGTTGTAGAACCCACCACCCTTGGAATTAAACCACCTCAGAAGAAGTATTGAATGGACATACTTATATCATCCTTAATCATATCCCATGACCCTCTGTAGAATGAACCTGGAAATACATCAGGCCCCGAAGCACTTTCCTGGGTTGAGGTTCATCATAGAATCATAAATCTACATCTCATTAGGTATCACTTACAAGAAGGAATTATCATGGTTAGAAATCATGTTATAAATTCCTTCAAAAAGTTCTGAATTCCCACCAGGATAACCATTATCCATACTAGGGTTGGGACCTGTAAGAAAATTTTTGAAAATAGAGAAGGCCAAATTTCCAGCCAAATTTTTTTCATACAAGTATGATCCATATTCAAGAATAATATTTGGTTTAACAAACCTCCTTATTTCTTTAATAAATGTATGGAAACAGGCTGAATTTTTTTCCCCTTCATGAATCCATTTCACCCTTGAACCTTCCCGAACAATGCACTCTTGTTTTAGGATTAAGTCCGCCATCATGTTTTTCTTGATATAAAGATCCTCAAAGACCATGTCATCCTATTCACCTTCATGACTTTGTTCTAGCCACTCAACCTCCAGTTTAATATTAACTACATCTTGATCAATAGGAGGAAGCTTTTAATTTATGTTTGAGCCACATAAACTTTTTTTGATTTTCAATCCAAGAAAAGACCTGAATAGGATCCCTCCAACTATCATCAACAAGTTGATGGTAACCATCCAGACCAACCCAATGAGCATAGAATCAAAAAACGTTCACTGCCTTCATATCAAGGTGATAAAGAAACAAGAAAAGGTGAGTGATCCGAGACTCCATGAATAAGATGATCAACCTTAGCATCAGGGAAATTGGAGATAGAGTGCACATTATCTAGGAACCGGTCCTGTAGACTCCAGAAATGGCAACTAGCTTTTTGGTTGTTTCACCATGTAAAACGATCTCCATAATAACCCATGTCAATGAGACCCTTACCTTCCATGAACTAGAAAAAAATCGCATTGTCCACACATGGAAAAACTCCCCTTCCTTTCTTCTCATCTGGGTTCAAAATGATATTGAAATACCCACCTACAATCCATGGGTATCCCTCTGGATCAAAGTCATTCACATCCTGCCATTGAACTTCTCTCCTTTGTTCATCACAACTTCCATACATGAATGAGATGAAAAGACAATCATTGTATGTATTTAATTTCACCGTAATATATTGGTATCTAGCCTTAACTAGATCCACTGTCATATCCCTTTTCCAGAATATCCATATATGATGGTTTTCTAGATCATCATGAAAACTCGCATGCATTCTAAGTTTCTGGAAAAAATGATTGATCTTTGAATTATGTTGTTTATGTTCTAGCACAGAATTAATACATACCTTATATTTTTTAAGTTCCATAGATAAGAAATATATCTTCACCTGATCTCCTAGTCCTCGATTTTTCCAAATGATGATCGAAATCATTGACACAATGTTGACCTGATTTTGACCCCAAGAACCTTGTTTATATTAGGATGAGAAGATAATAACTCTTGGATGGATCAAAGATTTTATTTAGTACACACTCTATTGGTTGCAGGAAAAATAGAATTTATGGGAGAAGTCGAATATGAACGTATTCTCATAATCCTTCCTTTAATATTACTCTTTAGAGATTGATCACCATTTTTCTTGTGCATTTTTTTATCAAACCCATATTACATGTGATCCCCTAACTTCTCCTGAGATGGACCTTCTTCAATAAGATCAACCATGGAAGAATTTGTGATATTAAAGATATCATGCAAGGATGTAATAACCATTAGACCATTCAAGGATAGAATCCAATTAGACCTTTACCAATAGATCTTGATACCCTGAAAGGTTATATGATTACAAATAAAGGGAACATGTTGTGTCAGAAAAGAGGAATTCCAAGTTCTTTGCACTAGGGCTGAGTAGGAAGAAACACCTAGGATCGTTGGGATATTTGACCCCGCATATTCGTCTCTGAAGGCCTGATCCAAATTCTCACCCAAATATGAATAAACCTGCTTAGTATCATCAAGGATTCCATCGGGACTAGGAATGTCCCTGATGATAGGGCCATTACTAGGGTGACTAAGACCACCACGATGCCTCTTCCTACAAATTTGCACCAAATGGACTTGAAGGGAGTAGCGAGAACAGAACCTTGGAAGCATAGGATATACAATATTTTGGATCCAAGAAAATGACTCCTTAACTCTTAACAAAATCTTTTCCAAAAGAGGCATTGAAAAATCAATCTTTACACAAATCCACACCACCGAAGTATCTACAATGCTACGGTTACTGTAGTCAGAACACAATAATCCCCTGAGAGAGTCTCCTATGGATTTGATAAGGGAACCATTTTGAAATGGTAGCAGTAAACTTGGTAGGGAAATCCACACCACAACATGAGTACTTTCCTTCCCTTTATGAACATCCAAGGACCACCAATCCAAATTTAATCTCCATTGTCCCATAATCCTCAGAGCCTTACACCACACGTGGATAAAATCTACCTCAAATGTAATAATAAAAAAAATGAAATCCTATTAATAGATGTCACCCGATCCATATTAGAAAGACCCCAAGAATCAAAAAACTTATTAAAAGCAGAAAGGGGCGGCTTCGCCAGACCAAATCATGCGATAAGAGTCCACTTGAGGCATTCAACTGCTTCATCATATGCTTTTGACGGAAATATAAACATCCCAAAAGAGTATATAATCAAAGTACTCAGTAGAAATATAAAAATACCAAATGAAACATTACTCTAAGCCCAAAGGTTCAAGAACATAGCTAACCTCAAAGTAGCCCTTTCCCTTTACTCTCACCTAGAAGAAGGAAATCTACAAACACCCAAAGGAAAAGGTAGGGTGTGAGCTACAAAGCCTAGTAGGGTCTCACCAAGTATTCCATAATAAATTCTATAATAATAATCCAAATCATGCTTTCAATTTAAATAAAATAGGGAATGGAAATATATTTTCATATTAAAAAAAACATAATTTCATTTCAAAATGATGGTAGACATTTCAAACATGGATAAAATAAACATTTTATATAAAATAGTTTATTTAAATTAACCAGAATGAAGAAAAAAATTCTATAATCAATGGAATAAATAAACAAAATAATCACAACAAGCACCATAGTCATATACCTTTTGGTACAATAGTTTCTAGTTATAGGATCCTCACACTTTTCATCTTAGTGATCATGGATAATATGTGTACACACATTCCTCTGGCTCAAGGTAAATAGGACTCATCAATATCCCATTGAGGATATGATCTACTGAACTATATTTTGTTAATTTTTTCATCATCAATCAATTTATAGGGAATAATCATCATAGTATGCTTGTCCCAAATACCCCACTAACTAACTAGGCTCTCATGTTCTCAATCAATCAATAGAAAAGGGGGAAATCATTTCATTTCAAATAAAACATAACTTATAATTCAATTGACCAAATTTTGAATTTCAATATGACAATTCAATTTCAAAATCAAAACACTGGGTTTTCATCAATTCATGCCTTTTCAATACAAAACCAATCAAAGGTTTTCATCAATTCAATTTAATCATTTTTCTAAAATCAATTCTAAAATCGCCTCATCAATTCTATCAATTTCAAAATATGGCCTAAATTCAAATTACATTAGAATTGAGGCTTTTCCCAAAATTTCATGCCAATTCAAATCACAATCCCAAAACTATATCAATTCGGGTTTTCATAGATTAATTAAAATATATTTCAAAAAATCAAGAAAATAAAGGTATTAATTATATGGAAAATCTTAAACAGAACCACTTACCTTTAATCATATAAATAACAACTCACAACACCCGCAATGAGATTTTCCAATGAAGAATGAAAGTGAAGGAGATCAAGAAATCAAACAGAGATTCAAGATTTAATTAAAAAGATTTTAGATATATCAAATATGTGTTGATCTATAAAAATCTAAAGGTAAAATAAGTAGATATTGGTAGATATTGAATGGGAGGAGATCCACTTAATAGAGTGGGATTCGATCTTCCACCAGTGCTTCATTTCTTAAAAGAATGGGTTTTGAGAGGCCAAAATTGATTCTTGAGAGCCTAAAAATCCCAATAAATTGAGTATGAAAAAGTGGGGTAGGTTAAGTATCTTAAAAGGGAGTTTCAGATTTTTTTTTGACAATTTTTGTAATTAAAAAATATGCACACACAGTTAGTTGGGTAGGGCTGCACAGTTAGAAAAACTGTGCACCCTAACCGTGCACCACTACAATGGGGTGCATAGTTTATACTAGGTGGGTGAAAATCTTGTCAAAACATGTTTTGACCATGAAAACCATCATTTTTTGGGGTTTCATGGTTTACACTGGGGGGAACATGGTTTTTTAAAACCATTCGCCAACTGTGCACAACCCAAAAAACCTCCAAAAATTTCCAAATTTCACTCAAAGCACCTATAAACATGATACAACCAAAAGGGACACAAAAAATGGTCAAGGAATACATGAAAACTAGTAACAAGATGTTATAATATTTGTGATTCAATAATTATAGACCTATTAGTTGACTATGTAATACCATAACAACATCTATTTAAAATATAAAAAACATCTTGTTATGTCTAATTAGACACTGAGATAAATGTTTTAGTAATAATCAATACAAAACAATAGTTTACTTTAATCCATTGATAAATTTTGAAGTCATTCACTTCTCTATACCGATATAAGAATCAAACTTTTTAGATCCTTAGATAATGAATATTCTTGTAATCTTTATATTCTTACTTGGACCCTGTATTCAAATACATATATAGAAAAAATATAGTATTTTATTTTACAAGAATTAAAAGATAATTATTACTTATAATTATGAATATACCTGAATAAGATGTAACAAATTATTTATTCTTCAATTTATTACATTTTTCTTCTAGTTTCTATTCATACCTCATGGGAAGAAAATAAATTGCTATTTTTATTTTCCCTTGATCTTCCTTCTCTTGGATAGGCTTTTCAAAGAATCCTTAGACTTAATTTCAGTATTATGGATTTTTTATTTTTTCCTTCCTCTTGTTCACTATAAGAACAAAATGTTTTTTATGCTTTGTGTCCTTGTTAATATGGAGAAGAAAAGTAAGGATATCCAATAGATACTTCTCTATGTTGTTCATATTAAAATTCACAAAAAATCCAGAGAAGATCTAAGGAAGTGAGGAAAGAATGAGATCAATGTATAATTAATTCATAAATTTAATCCCTAGAATTTCTAGATGCTCAATGTATCCAATTATCTTGACTATATAAGGTATAGATAGATATACCTCTTTAAGAAGTCATGTAAATAATGCATTGGAGATCTCAAACCACCCTTGTTTAACTCTCTCATGATTACAATTAAGAATATGTTTAAGAATGCTATATACATCCATGTTCTAATGAGATTTCATGAGATCATTAGACATGGATGAATGAATAAAACAACATAACATCATTCAAATATTTTTCATAGACAAAAATATCTTCCTCACTCACCTTCTTAGCAGGTGGATTAAAAAAATAGCAATTCTAGCACATAAAACTTCCATTTAGGGTGTAATATAATTCAAAAGTTCTTGTAGAATTCCTAGAAGTTTCTTCCAGTAATGAGATTTTATTTGTCCAGTATTGATCACATGGATAATGTGGTTGAAAAAACTTCCATTTTACTACAACAATATTAAATTAGAGTATTAGTACTTTATTTTATTACCAACATATATGAGATGAAATAATTTAATTATCCTTTTAGTCTCCCAATATTTTATCAAGTCTTAATGGCCCTCACCATTGGTCTCATAATGTCCTATCACATGGACATTCTAATGAAAAAGATCTATGTTTCCCTTATAATAAACCAAGCAAGGTCCTGGTCAATTACTCAAAGGTATTTAGGTAGGCAGTATTTCCAACTATGGGTTCTCAACTCCTTGATCCATTGAATGAACTCCCTAATCATGAAATTATGGATAAAATTTCCCCAACAATTGTCAGCAAGATACATAAATTATAGAAATTTCCACTCCTCTTGATGTAAGCTTTGTTAATTTAACCTAAAAAAACTTTATAATAACTCTCTAATAAAATTAAATGACTTGAAAAGGGCCATACCAACACTTAGTTCTATGGCTGCATCCTTAGTCATGTTTTGGAAGGAATAAATGAATTAATATTTCCTTGATGGATTTTGTTTATTATGAATAAATTTCCTTATTTTATCTTTTTATTACTTATTAATATTATGTGGGTTATAAAAAAATTAATTAACCTTGTGTTGATAAAATATTTATGCATAATCCATTTATTTTAATTCCATGTTGCATGATTGTTAATTCATTTATTTATGTGATCAAGATAAAAAATCCATAAAAATTAACCATGAAACAAATATAAATAAAATAAATAAAATAAATTGATCATGAGCTTTCTAATTTTTGATTTATTTAGTGGATAATAAATCAACCTATGACCCTAAGGGAATAACTCATAGAGCAAGGTTGGGATCAAGTTTTAATATTCCACCATTGACTTCTGTATCTTCTCAGTTGATTTCATCTTTGCTCAGGTATTGAACCACCTCTTCTCCTTAGACATCCATCCTTTACATATTTTTATACTCACAAAAAGGTGAGGGGGAACCAATGGAATGGTTATGGGGTTTATATAAAATAAACTATAGACATACAAGTCTTACATAATAATGGGGAAGGGATACACATAGACCATAATTTTAATTTAATAATAATAAAAACCATATAATTAAATAAAAATAAATCCAATACATACATTGGTTGTTCGAGATCATGATTAGTCACATATATGCAACAAATATAAATTTAATAAAATATATTTCATTTTAATCATTCTTTATTAAGATAAATTACCCTAATCAATTAATTATCATATTAATTAATTAATTAATTTATCTTATGTCAATCCAAAATTATTCTTGATTACCATCCATTGTAATTTTAAACAAATTAAAAAAAATTATTTAAGATTAATTAAGTACATTGTGTATACTTAGAGGTAACATGGCATGTTCCCATTCAAACTACCTACCATTGTCATCATTATGTACTACGCACTCACACAACATGTATAATACACTAAATTTCATGTAATTACATAATATATATTTTTCAAATAATTACCCATAGACACATGTTAATTTATATAGCGTTCATCTATTTTAATGCACATAGAGTACACAATGTGCAATGATGAATATCCTCGACATATAGTTTTGATTTTACAATGGAAATTAATTAAAAATTTAATATTATTTAAACCTTGTCACATGATGTGTACTTTCAATTTATGAAACATAAAAAATGTGTTAATATGGTTTTATAGTGTAATTATTTTTATTTCTATATAAATTAATCACACATCATACAAACCATCTTGGTGTGTACTCCACATAAACGGGTATAAGACCGTATGCATAATAATTAATTCTACATCACATATGTTTTAATTATACACCACATGTGCATTAATTAATTACACACTGTGTGTATATCAAATACATATCCTATGTGTATTAATTATACACCACATGTTTATTAATTAATTATACATCGCATGTGTATTAATTAATTACACACAAAATGTGTATTAATTAATCACCACATGTGTCTTAATCACACACCGTGTGTGTATTAAGTATACACCATGTGTGTATTAATTAATTACACACTACATGCATATTAATTAAACACTTAATGTGTATTAATTATACACCATGTGTTTATTAATTATACACCATGTTTGTTGACCACACGACCACCGTGTCATGTGTTTTACAAGATGTGTGGTCATGAAAACTATGTACCACCTTTGGATGGTATCCACCTATTTTTTTAATTTTTTATTAGTTATAATAATATGAATGAATAAGATATCTCAAATTTTGGATTAAAGAATGAAAACCAAAATGAAAAACAAATGGGGAATGTTTAAATCGTTCAATAATTAATAAATAATTATAAATTTGAATGTGACTACACTGATACCATTTAAAGGTTTTGAGTTCAGTGAAATATAGTTGATCCTATGCCCAATAATTTTTTTTGAATCCAATGAATAAATAAAAATAACATGATCAATAATGACATATATCATGATTATATCTTAAGAATCATAACAAAAAAATATTGTAACTCTAGTGAGGATCCTTTCATGTTAAATTTATAATTAATTTAATAATATGGTATTAACTTGTTATTTAGTTCTTTATTCAATGTAGGTGTTGATTTATCAAACATTTTTTGGTTGTACTGTCATTTATTCAAGAGGATCCAAAGTGAAATCCCTCTAACAATGATCCACACTTTCTCCTTTGATCTAGAAGTTTTTCTAATGGTACTATGGTTGCTAGTATAGTGGTACCAATCATCTCATGTTGCTCACATTTCATCACAACACTATCCTTTAGGTTTAAAGGATTTATTATTATTCTCCCATTCTTGAGTGGGAGGAGGGATGTGGAAGATATTCTCTCAATCTTGAGAGAAAACCCTAGATATTAAGAGAATTAACTAGATTAAAAATCATTAATCACAACAAAATGATTTCCACATATCCACATAAATGATATAATCATATATATATATATATATATATATATATATATATATATATCTAGGTTTAGAGTATTGGTAATTGCACAAAGTCACTTAACCAATCTCTTAATCAATAAAGAACCCCATATCTAATAATAATAATAATTTTATTATTTTTTTAACACATGCATATCTCATGAATAATATAAACATAAATAAATAAATTAATATTTATTTTTATGTTATTTAGCATATAATTCTCTTTTATGGGCGCCTTAATCTACCCTTACACCTTCTTGACATTTATCTAACCTCAAATAATAAATATTATTCGTTCTATAAATAAATAAATATATATAATATACATGATCTTATGAATAAATATTTGTTTTAATATTCAACTCACATAAAATAGTGACTGAATATAAGTGATCAATAAATCATGAATAAATATTATTCCCCATTCCAGAGAATTATATTTATTCAAATGATTAAATTAAAATAGAATTTATTTAATAACAATGGAAAAACTAAGGGTGTGACCCTATAAGCTTCTTTCTTAGTGGAAATAGGTGAGATTTCATAAATTCCAATATCAATATATACCAACACGTAAAGGCACCCATATAGGAAGAAGTTAATGATACAATGTTGATAAAAACATATGAACACTTATCATGTAATATAAACCCTTTTTATCGATATCTCATCAAGCATCTTGAATACTCATTATCAACCTATATACTCGATATGTCTTTAATTGATTACTGGAAACGAAATTTTCAATACACCATGGAAATGAAATTTAGTTCGAAAGTTCAATTCAAATAAAATAGTTATGATATCAACTTCTATAAATATGGAAGAGACAAATCCTTCCTTAACCTATTCATCAATAACATATCATTCATGACACACCCAACATAATCAACTTCCTGTTGAACATATGAAATCATGGTTTAAAAAAATTCATCTAAGTATGCGACTCATAATATGTATTAATAATGATATTAAAGTTTAAGGATCATTACACACATTCACAGATAGAAATATCCAATGACACATAAACATGTGTATGTTCTATTGGCATGCCTTCCCTAATAATCTCCCACCTTAGAGATTACTACGTGAAAAATTCATGAGATAAAGTATCATATACTTATGAGTACTCTCACATGATAGTCTACATAATCTATGTCCCATAGGATGATGTCATACAATCAAAAGACATATATTTTATGAATACCATCATAGCACTTCAGGGTTCTCATCATGGTGGGGAAGTGCTATGACCTTTTTAGTGTGACTGATACTCTAGGACATTATACATTTAAATTTATATATAAGAACAATCAAAACGTGATAAGGTATTTATTAATATTTAATTTTATAAATATATAAAAAATCTAAAGAACAAATTAATTAGTTCTAGGGTACCAACTCTAATAGTTACAACATCACTCACCTCAAAATATTATGATAGAAAATATGTAAGTATTCAGTTTTTATATCCATGAATTTTTTTTACATAAAAAATAGGTACACCTATATTATTGATATGATTGAAATTCTACATGATCAACCTTTAGTAAATATTTTATATTTTAAAGGGAAGTTGGTTTTCCTTAATACTAATTAAAGATACCAAGTTTAGATAGATCACATAGAGGAGGAGGGGTGAATCAGTGATCCTTTTTCTTTTTATGATTTTTCTATTTTAACCCAAACTATATAACCTATTAGTATATTGATACACTATTCTTGTTTTACTCAAACTAACCTAAATGTTTCAATAAATAAAGGCTTATGACACCATCATTTTAAAAATGTTTGGATTTAATGTGAGGGCCTCATACTTTCTAGGTTTGGGTCAAGTTTTGGGACTTATATTTTTATTATAAATCACTTTTAGTATAAGTAAAAGATATATAATAAAAATATTAATTGATAATCTCCCAAAATTCTTGATCATAGGTGAATATAGTGGATTCCTTTTGATATCTTTGTTATACTGTCTCCCGATAGTTGAAGTTATCTCTTAAAAAACTTCTAAACATCTCCTAATGGGGTCTTTATACTACCTCTATATAGTTCTTAAAAGGTCCTCCAAAAATTCCTTGAACGAGTATCAAAATGCTCCTATATCCTAGTGTATCATGAGTGAAACATTTTTCACCTTTAAGTCCATGCATCCATATAATCAGCATGATCATGTGGCCTTGCTCACAATTCAACACTATAGTTGCAGTGCTGTTCTTCTCATCCACTCACTCTCATTATAAAATACTGTTGTATTATAGAATCATCTTTCTTATTACTTGATATATAAGGATGTACAGGATGTAGTAAGATTCACCTCTTCAATACTAGGAAGTTTCTCTCTCTTTGAAATAAATACAAGGTTCTCTTTTATTAATTATTGATCTTGCTTTTCTTATTCATCTTCTGATATTTTATATTCATAATATTATCTCATGAATATTGTTTCCATATTTTAATATATAAAATCTACTTTATTTTTGGAAATTAAATTCCTTTATTCAAACCTAATTTAATCTAATTCAAGGTCTTTATTCAAATTTACCTAAATACTCAGAACCATTTTCCTATCATGTGATATTTGAATACTATATTTTTTCAACAAAATCTGCACTTTTAATTCTTTGGAAGGATTTATTTATGTGTACATGGACCCATGAATTTATAACGCGGTATAGTTTCTTTTGACATGGAATTGTTCTCAATTTTTTCTCAACTTAAATCACAATTATTCAGCTTAATTGTGACATTTAAATCCATGAATATTAGTGAAAGCATCGATTGAATTAATCACTTTTTCTTTAAAATTATCAATTTTAGAAAGCTCAGTATTTTCATGTCTCAACAATATCATAAATTTGAAAAGAAAATTACTCTTATAAAGTTGAATATACTCTTTAAAAATATAGAATTTTTTTTCCTTTGATAAATTCTAAGACAACCAATGATATCTTGTTAGAATTACTAAGTCTTATGAAGTCTTTGTAATTCCATGCCTTTTAAAATTTTCTATAAACTAAAAAGTATTATGAAGTGGGGAATAAAATCTTACAAACTTAAAGTTTTATGAATTAATTTTCAAAGTATTAATAATTTTATAAAAGTATTAAGAACTTGTATAATTCTTATGAATATAAAGACTTATCCAATTTTTAGTACTCTATCCACCAAAGACTTAATAACTCCCAAAGTCTTATGAAATTTATAAACAAATAATTTATATACTTCTTCATATAGGTTAAGAACTATTTTTATTTAACTCAAGGAATTATCAATCACTTAAACTCATATCAGAAACATCATCAATAAAATTGAATAAGTTAATTCATTGGGTGGTTTCTCCTCAATTACATACACCCTTTAACCCTTTTAATCACTTCTCTTGAATCTTCCCAAAAGTTATATTCTTTTATTCACCTCAAAATTTTAGTAGATAGTGCTCCTTTATCCAATAAAAAATTTCTTTAGTTTATTAATTTTTTTAGAAATAATCATATTTAAGGCTGCTACATTGAAGTTTTAATTCCAATATCTTCAAGTAGCAACAACACTTCATCATGTCCCTTTTACATCCATAATGGTAGAAGATTCATCCTCATATATTGACTTTACACAAAAATAATTTTGAAAAAAATGAAAATCATATTCACAAATCTATATGGGAACATAAAAAACCATCAAAATGAGGTTTTTACCCAAGGTTATTACCTTAGAATAACCAATTACTTCCTTGGAAGGAGGACTTGAAACCAAAGAACCCAAACCATAATCCCTCTCTCCCTAATATGTTTTTTAGGCCCATTTGGAACACCTAGGACTTCCCACTCACCTGAATCACTACCCAATGTCCTAAAAAGTTAGGTAACCATAAACCAACTCATTCAGGCTCAATATAGATACCCTTCATTTCATTACATAACAATTACATCATTTTAAAGATAAATCACATAATAGGGATACAAATCCATGATCAAAAGGTTTAGTTTCTTGGGAAAATTAGGCTCCTATATAAATTGTACATAATAAAACAAAAAAAATTATTTAAATCCTTCATATTTATTCTTAAAATATCATTTTATCCTTAGTACATGTAATCACCTGAGGATATACATCAAATAAAGGGGTGATTTAAAATCAAAGTAAGAGGATGGATAAGGGATATGATTCAATATAACATGGGTGAGCATAATCATCATCATCATATCATAAGAATAATATCATCATCAAAATCATGAGGTAAAAAAGTGATAAAGGCATGGAATGTGGTAATGCATAAAAATGAAACATCATGTCACAATATTCAAATACCACACATAGTTATGAACAAAGCTTGCACCGTGTTCGCGCATAACATATGTGAACAAAGCTAGAATCATGAGCTAGCATAATCATTGCGAACAAATATAGCATCATGTTAAAACATATTAAACATTATATCATGAGATAAATCACATTAATTATTTCATTGGAGGGTTATATAATTCCGGTCCCACCCATCACATCCTAATATTTACATAATCATGCATGTCACATAGAATGTATAACAATCATAGTCATGAAATAACCCATGGAAAGGAATGGTATTCATAAGGATTTAATCAAAAATAATTTCATGAATAAACCTGGGGTTCCCAAATTAATAAGGGAAAACATATTTTGAATAATAATCATCATTCTCGAGTGAAGAAGAAACAACTCATGATGAGTAAAAGATGTGTTTTGGAAATGAATTTTTTTTTGAAAAATCATTATATTTGGATTATAAGTGTTGGTGGAAGAATGTATATCCTTGAAAAGAAAATGAAATAATAGTGAAATGATATTTAAGAAAAAATATTGGAATATACATACCAAAGATGTTGATAAAGTGGAATAACCTAAAGAAAATGAGTTGGGTTTGAGAATCCCCTTACCTTTATTCCCACTTTATTTTGTCACTTTTGCACCTCCTAAATAGAAAACATAGATTTATTAAAACATTGATCCAAAAGTGAATTATTGAAATTTTTAGAAATATTTATCAATTATAGTAATTTTATTTTATTTCTTAATTTCTTTGGTTATAGGGTAGTCATTTTGATATCATGTTTTACTTAAAATTTTTCTATTTTCCCTCGATTTCTCTACTTTGTTCAGTGTAATTTATACATTAGTATAATCAATTACTAAAGATTATAATACATATAATTACATTTTTATATATTATATATATTATATATTTTTTAAATTATACATCCATGATGATGGTTATATGTTTTGACGTGGAAATTTCTCCTCATGTGGTTAACTGACATTTGACGGGACATTGTCGGGAGAGTGGGGAGGGGAAGTATGAAATTTATATATATAGTAAATATGATACTTACAGAAGGTTAAAATAATTAATATAATTTTACCCTACTTTATAATTAATATTATATTTTTTTGTGAAAGGGGTGGTGAAAAAAATAAATATAAGAAGAATAAGAAATAAAAAGAAGAAGAGTTGATCGAAACTTACTTAATCCTCATTGTAGCTTCTCTAGTACGCCACTACAAATCCATTGATGTTTGGAGTTGGTTTACTCCATAAAAACCCTAGGTATTGTAAGGGGGTTTATAGGGGGATTTTGGTAGAGTATTGTCTTTATTAATATAGGTATGAGTGATTTTCCATGGGGAGGGAGTGTGGTTATTTATACTTGAAGAGAGGGGTATTTTTAGAATAAGATATTAAATAAAATAACATATCAAAGGTAAAACTTATAATAGTTAACTTTTGAAAATATAAATCACATATAAATATAATATAATGGTTTTAAGAGTTTAAAAATCTTTATAATTATAATTCAATAGTTTATTAAAAAGATAAGTGGAAAGAAAGAAAAATTGTTATTTTAAGGAATCACTTTTGACTTTAGGTTTTGGAAAATGATTTTTAGGTTTGGATTTTTTAAAATTTTAATAAATAATTTATAAAATTAAATATATAATGTCTGAACATAAATTTATATAACGTATTAGATCATTATCACATCATGAATGATGTAATTTAAGATACTCTAGTTATGTGAAAAACTGTATTTTTACTATTCACCCAAAAATTGAAACATTTCAGAAAATTAACAAAAAATCACCCTTGAAAAATTTGAACATGATGATTTCAAAAATGATATTTATTTTATAAAAATAAATTTCTAAAATTGGTAATTTTAAATTTCAATATAATAATTATGACTTTTATGAAATACTTTAAAATATAGTTTATTAAAAATGTGCTTATATTTTCTTTGAGTTTTTTAATCATGATTTTTATTTTTTTGGAATTATAATATTTATATTTACTTAAATTAATCATGATAAATATTATTTATACCACAATTTATTATTTTAAGGTAAAATTACTATTCCAACAGTCAAGTTACTATTCCCAATA
Organism: Viscum album; assembly: GCA_963277665.1. Lineage (NCBI taxonomy): Eukaryota > Viridiplantae > Streptophyta > Magnoliopsida > Santalales > Viscaceae > Viscum > Viscum album. Next base: position 2,039,928,364 of record OY728142.1, on the reverse strand, counting down.
GTCAGGTTTCTATTACAATGGTCACATTACTATTACCATGGTCACATTACCTCCTATAAATACTTATAATTTCCTTTATTCATTATTCAACTCAATTACTCTCAAGATTTTATATTTCCATTTTCTATAATGTTGATTGATTTTCTAATATTTTGTTTCTTTTATATAGTGCTGGTAGTAAGGGTGATGATTTTAGTAGATTGGGGTGATCAATATTCTCCCATTTTAAATTTTATATTATTTCCCAATTATAATGTTTGGAAATTTAATTGGTTTTGTTGTTGATTAATTTAAAAATATTTATTAATGAAATAAATTTCTGTTAGTTTCTTTATGTGTATAATAGTATATAGTATATTATTACACACATTTATTTCAAGAGAAAAATATCATTTATAAAATATAGGTTGTTACATTCTTCCCCCATTTAAAAATTTCATCCCTGAAATTTCAAGTTTTATTCTCAGTTTAGAATAGGTGAGGGCACTTCTATTTCATTGTTTCCTCTGGTTCCCATGCCACCTCTTCATACTTATGGTTTCTCCACAACACTTTGACAAGGTGTGTTTTCTTATTGCATATAACTTTGTCTCTATGGTCTAATATATTCACCGAATACTTCTCATATGATTCATTTTATAGTTGTACCACCTCTAGATTCAGTACATGTGATAGATCGGGTATGTACTTCCTCAGGAGTGATACCTGGAAAATGTCATGAACTTGATCCATACTTGGTGGAAGTGCAAGTTGATAGGCCATTGGTCCTATGTTATCAAGGATCTAAAAGGGGATAATGTACCTTGGAATAAGCTTTCCTTTCTTTACAAAGTGTACAAATTTCTTCCATGGGGATATTCGAATGATTTTTTTCTCCAACATCAAACTCCAAGTCCCTTCGACGATTATAATCATAGATATTTTTCCAACTGTGAGCAAATTTTATATGTTGTCAGATGGATTGAACCTTCTCTGTCATCTCATTCACAAGGTCAGGTCCAAGTAGATTTTTTTCGCCAACTTCATCCTAATAAGTTTGAGTTCTACATCGCTTCCCATACAGATCTTCATATGGATCCATTTGAATATTCGAGTGAAAGCTATTTTTATATGAAAACTCAATGAACGAGAGACTCTGATCACACCCCCTTTAAATTTCATTGAGTATTATCTTAGCACATCCTCGATCATCTGAATATTCTTTTTAAATTGGCCATCGATTTGGAGGTGACAGGCCGTGCTAAAATTCAATTCAGCACTCAAAGCATGTTGAAGAATTATCCAAAATTTAGATGTGAACCTTGGATTATGATCTGATATGATCTAAAGTGGAACCCCATACAACCTCACCACTTTCTTCACATATATCTTGGAAAATTTTTTAATCTAAAAATATTTCTAAATAGAAATTAAGTGGGTAGTCTTGGTGAGTCGATCCACCACAACCCATATAACATTATTTCCTTTGGATGTCTTTGGGATACCAGTGAAAAAGTTCATAGTGACATTCTTCCATTTCCAAATGGGTATAGGTAATGGTTTTATCATCTCTTTGGAATTATTTCACTCTATTTTAACTTTCCGACATACCAAACACTATAATATATAATCCTCAATCTCCTTCTTCATGTTATCCTACCACAAGTGCTCTCAATGATCATGGTACATCTTGGTATTTATAGGATGGATAGATAAAGGTGAGCTATGTGCATTATCCAATATATCATTCTTTATCTTAGGTGATTAAGGAACATAATGCCTCATTATAAACTGAATCACACCATTATCATCAATGTAGAACTCATATAGATTCCCTTTCTTTAACACTTTCACCTTATTTTGTAGCTATAGATCATCCCTTTGTGCCCCTGGATATTCTCTTGAACAGATGGTTGGGAAATCATTTGGGTAAGGTAGGATTTATTCCATACCATTATTTTTTCAATATCCATAATTTTTATATCCATTAATTTTTGGTCTTTCTCAATCCGCATCATGGATAAAGTAAAAGGTTCTTTTCTACTAAGGGAATTATCTACCGTGTCTACCTTTCCCTGATGATAGTAAATAGAGAAATCATAGTACTTTATTAGATCTAACCATATTATTTAACAAATGTTGATCTACTTTTATGTGAATATATACTTTATATCCATGTGATCAGTATATATATCACAATTTTCACTATATAGGTAGTGGTGCCAAATCTTTAGAGAAAATATCACAATTGCTAACTCTAGATCATGCATCAGGTAGTTTTTCTCATGAATCTTAAAATATTGTGAGTCATAGGCTATCACTTTATCATTATTTATGATTACACAACCAAATAATTTCTTTTAAGTATCATTTTATATCACAAAAACTTTTCCACTTGTTGGTAGTGTGAGTACAAGTGCAGTGATTAGCTTCTTCTTTAGCTCCTTAAATCTTTCCTCACTTTCTTCTGTCTATAAACGCTTTACCCCTTTCCATGTTAACTTAGTTAGTGGGATAGAATATCATGATAAATTACTCAAAAAACATTGGTTTTACCCAGCTAATACAAGAAAACTATGGATTTATATGACACTAGTGGGTCCGGTCCATTCCTCAATTGCCTTTGTCTTTGAAGGGTCAACAGAAATCCCCTCACTTGTGATCACATTCCCCAAGATTGTGACTTGATGCATCCAAAATTTACACTTACTGAACTTATCATACATTTTCTTCTTCCTTAATGTCTCTATCACTATACTTAGATGATATTCATGTTCCTCCTTACTCTTGGAGTAAATGAGAATATCATCAATAAACACTATCATTTTTTTTGAGGTATTCTCTAAAGATTCTATTCTTTAAATCCATGAAGATTATATGGGTATTAGTATGTCTGAAGAGAATAACTATGAATATCTTCCTTATTCACCTTCATTTGATGATATCTAGAATAAATATAAACCTTTGAGAAGTACTGAGCTCCTCATAGTTGATCGAACAAGTCATCGATCCTTGAAAGATGATACTTGTTCTTTATGGTGATCTTGTTGATCTCTTGATAATCAATAAAAAGCTGCATTGATCCATCATTCTTCTTGAAAAAGAGAACTGGCACACCGCAAGGTGACACACTAGGCCGTATGATTCATTTTCCCAAATGCTCTTGTATCTTCTTCTTTAACTCCTCCAGTATGATCAGGGCCATCCTATAAGGGAATTTAGAGATAGGAGTGGCACCAAGTATAAGTTCTATCGAGAAATCTACCTCACAATCTAGATAATTATAGGTAACTCTTTATAAAATACATAGTTCATTACCTAAAAATGATCATTTCCTATAGGTTGATACCTTCATTTAAATCAACCATTTGGGAAAGGTATTCTTTTTCACAGTGTATCAACACCCACGCCATTGATGGAGTTTCCAAAGGAGATTCATGATCTTCCTTGAATTTGTAAATTATCATTGGATGGTTCATAATATAAAAATATATTTCCTTTTCCTGGTAGTTGATGCTTTCTCTATATAATTAAATCCAATCCATGCCTAGTATATCATCTAATTCCACCAAGGGAAGTATTATGAGATTCACTAGAATAATATTCCCACAGACTCTTATAGGAGAAGAGTCCAACAATTGTGTTGAAATTATTTCTACACTAGGTGTTTTTACAGATATATCTACATCAATGTATCAAGGATTAAATTAAATAGTTTTAGAAAACTTAAATGATATAAAGGATTGTGTAGAACTATAATCAAATAAAACTTTTTTCCATTCTTGAGTGAATAGGAAGTGTATCTTGTATGAACTCATTTTCATATTACACTTCAGAATTAGTGATGGAATAAAATTTCCCTTACTCATTTGGATTTGGTTTTTTCTGATGCTAATTACCCTCAAGGACCCATGGTTTAGTTCACTAACTTTCATAGTGATCTTTCTCCCTATAGTTGAAGCATTGAACCATGGGTGGTGCATTAGAATATTCCTTCATTTCCTCCATCATGTTGACCAGATTCTTATTGTCTATTTAATATTCATAATCTTAGCGACCTTCTATCCTACACTTTAATCATTTCCCCATCTCTTTATACAATTCTGATGATGTTTCTTCCCACATTTTTAAAATGTGGGTAGTTCTATACTCTTTTCTCCTTTGTCATTTGACCCACCGGCTTGAAACTCTATTATTCTCTTATTATCCCCATAACCATGTGAATAGTCTCTAAACTCTATCTCTACTTTGAGAGCACATAGAACCACTACTTCATAACTCCCTAAGCCTTAGATAGATAAAGAATTTTGAAGGTGTTGCTTTAAACCACTAAAGAATCTATTTAATTTTCTATCATCATTAATAAAAAAACCCAATGAATATCTTTCAAGACTTGTAAAGTTTTACTAATAACCTAGGATATATTCAACTTTATTATTATTCATATATATAAATTATCTCTCCATATTTGTTTTAAGAGTTCAAGGGAAATACTTGTTAAGAAATATTTTCTTAAAGTCTTCCCACTCCATCTCATCTATTTCATCATTCATCTTGGGGTTCTTAATGAACACACACCATTGATCAACCTATCCATCTAAATGATAGATTTCTAGAGTCAAATTATACTTATTAGAAAAATGAATCATAGGAAATATCTTCTACATTGAGTTAAACCACTATTCCATGACAAGTGGATTAGAAGTTCTACTAAACATCAATGGTTGTTTCCACACAAAGGACTCAATGAATAGTTTCTTTTTCCTAGGTGAGGATAGACATTCCATGTGTTTCAAGTTATTTTTTATAGCTTGAGATAGATGGTAAATTATCAATATAAAGTTTTGAACTCCACCTTCTATGGAATTGGGGATGTTGTTTGGAAAATCATTGCATTGTCCCTCACCTAGGTTGTTGGCCTAGTTTCTCCAAGTTCCCACCATTTTTTAAAATATAAAAGATTTGAACAAAAAATAAGTAAAAAAATAATGAATAAATAATTTATTCTTTTACACAATCAATACTAAAGGAATATCCTATGGGATACCTATGTTTATCCTTTTTCTAAAACAAATGTTATAGGATATTTACATATAATTTGACTTATCCTAGGGTTTTCACTAATGTTCTATAATCCTAATTCCCAAATTAACTAAACCATGCTCTAATAACAAAAATAGTGACCCTGATTTTCATTACATAACTATAACATCATTTTTAAGATAAAAAATATAATAGAGATACAAATCCAGGATCAAAAGTTTTAGTGTCTTAGGAAAAGTATGCTCATACATACTTGTACATAATAAAACATAAACATTTATTTAAAGGCTTCATATTTATCTTTAAAATATTATGTTATCCTTAGTACATGTAACCACCTAAGGATATACATCAAATAAAGGGGTGAGCTAAAATAATAGTACAATGATGAATAGGGGACATGATTCAATATAACATGGGTGAGAATAATAATAATCATTATATCATAAGTATATGATCATAACCAAATTCATGAGGGAAAATGTAATAAAGTCATGGAATGTTTGAATGCATAAAAATGAAACATCATGTCACAGTGGTCAAATACCACACATAGTTGTAAACAAAGATAACATCATGTTCACAAATAACATATGTTCATAATTATAGCATCATCATTGTGAACAAATATATCATCTTGTTCATGCATATTACACATTATATCATGAGATACATCACATTATCAAATGAATTAGAGGGATATATAATTCTGGTCCCACTCATCACATCATAATATTTACATAATCATGCATGATATATATAATGTATAACAATCATAGCCCTGAAATAACCCATAGAAAAGAATGATTTTCATAAGGATTTAATCAAAAATAATTTCATGAATAAACTTGGGGTTCCCAAATGAATAATAAAAATTATATTTGGAATAATCATCATCATTCTTGAGTGAAAAATAAACAACTCAAGAGGAGAAAAATATGTGTTTTGGAAAGGAATTCTTTTTTTAAAATCACTGTATTTGGATTAGAAGTCAATGTGGAAGCATGTATATCCCTAAAAAGAGAAGGGAATAATAGTGAACTTAAATTTAAGGAATAATATAGGAATATTCATATAAAAAATTTAAGAAAGTAGAATAACCCAAAGAAAAGGAGTTGGGTTCGAGAATACCCTTATCTTTATTTTGGCTTTATTTCATCACTTTTTCACCTCCTGAATAATTAAATTAGATTTATTAAAACATTGATCCAGAAGTGAATTATTTTAGTTTTTACCACTATTTATCAATTTTATTCATTTGATTATATTTCTTAATTTCCTTGGTTATAGGGTAGTCATTTTGAAATCATGTTCTACTTAAAAATTACCCATTTTGCCTCGATTTTTCTACCTTGTTCAATGTAATTTATAAATTAGTATAATTAATTCTAGAAAATTATAATACATATTAAATGTTTATATATTATATATAGTTTATAATATACACATGTGATTATGGTTATTTTTGTTGACATGGAAATGTATTTGTAGGTGGTTAACCGACCTTTGATGAAACATTATCGGGAGAGCGGGAAAGGAAAGTTTAAAATTTATATATATAGTAAATATGATATTTACAGTAGGTTAAAATCATTAATATAATGTTAAATTACTACCTAATTAACCTTATATGGTTTGGTTGTGAAGGTAGTGGTGAAAAAAAAAGAAAAATAAGAAAAATAAGAAATAAAAAGAAGAAGAGTTGATAAAAACTTACTTAATCCTTGGTGTATCCTCTCTTGTATGCCACTACAAATCCATTAATTTTTGGAGTTGTTTTACTCTAGAAAATCCATAGTTATTATAAGGGTCTTTATAGGGATGATTTTGGTAGAATATTGGATTTTTTTAAGAGTGGTATGAGTGATTTTATATGGGAAGGGAGTGGGGTTATTTTTACTTGAGGAAAGAGGTATTTTTAGAATAAAATACTAAATAAAAAAAATATATGAAAGGTAAAACTTCTAATAATAAATTTTTGACATTATAAATAATATATAAATATAATATAATTGGTTTTAATACTTTAAACCTCTTTATAATTTGAATTCAATTGTTTATCAAAAAGGAAAGTGGAAAGAATGAAAAAATTTTATTCTAAGGAATAACTTTTGACTTTATGTTTTGGAAAATGGTTTTTTAGGTTTGGAATTTAAGTTTATTTTATTTTAATGAATAATTTATGAAATTAAATATATCATGGTTGAAACTCAAGTTCTATAAAGTATTATGTCATTATTACATCAGGAATGATGTAATTTAAGATAAACCAATTAAGTGAAAAACTATACTTTTACTATTCACCAAAAAATTGAAGTATTTCAGAAAATTAATACAAAATAAAAATTAGAAAATTTCAACATGATGATTTTAAAATTTATATTTATTTTATAGAAATAAATTTCTAAAATAGGTGATTTTAATTTTTAATATAAAAATCATGACTTTTATAAAATACTTTAAAATATAGTTTAATAAAAATGTGCATATATTTTCTTTGAGTTTTTTAATCATAATATTTTTTTTTTGGAATTTTAATATTTATATTTACTTAAATTAATCATGATAAATATTATTTATATCACAATTTATTATTTTGAGGTAAAATTACTATTCCAATAGTCAGGTTACTAGTCCCAATAGTCAGGTTACTATTCCCAACGGCCAAGTTACTATTCCAACAATCACAATACTATTCCAAAGGTCACATTTACTCATATAAATACTTATAATTTACTTTATTAATTATTTAAATCAATCCATCTCAAGGTTATATATTTCTATTTTCTATAATGTTGATTGACTTACTAATATTTTGTTTCTTTTCTATAGTGTTGGCAATAGGGGCAATGATTCTAGTATATTGGGGTGATCCATATTTCCCATTTTATCTTTTCAATTTTATATTTTTTGTCCAATTTTAATGTTTATAATTTTAATTGGTTTTGTTTCTGATTAATGTAACATTATTTATTAATGAAATAAATTTTTATCAGTTTCTTTATGTGTTTAATACTATATAGTATATTATAACACACATTTATTTTAAGATACAAATATAATTTATAAAACCCTGGTTTTTATAGTCAAAATAAGATATTTTTAATTAGTTACATGAATTAAGAATGCTTTAAAGTTTATTAAACTTCACTAGAAGTCATTCCTCTTAGTTTCATAGCCATTGGGTGTCTTTAAAATCTCCAATCCATGCATGACATACCCAAATCACTCATAGGAGGCTTTAACCCAACCCCTCCACAAAATCCCCAAATTTAGACCCCAAGGAATATGCATGAACATCACATACCTATATAAAAGATATGTTGAAATATGAAAGGAACCACTTAACACATTCTTATAGGAGTTAACTCATCTAGTATCATGGATTGATCCAGATATGTTCACCTAAAATAAAGACATTTGAAAAATAGGCCCTAAAATGTGGTATATGCCAAAACAATGTCTAAATAAGAGAAACAACATGAGGGATCCTAAGGATTACCTTAACTTCACCATGATAAGTCTCTTTATTTAGATAATTAATTGATCTAACTAAATACAATGATATAAGTGAGATTTTTATAGATAGGGAGAGGAGGAGAACATGAGAATAGAGGGGGATATGGGCTGGGTTGAGTGACCAAAAAAAGGGTGGAGAGGGGAGGGGTTAATTTAATATTTCTATTTAATTAAATTAACTAAAATTAAAAAAACACCTATTCCGCCACTAGGAACTTGATTGGTGGAAATTGGGTAATCAATGCCCCCTAGGGGATACCTTTCTTCTAGTTTCCACACTGTATACCCAGTGTACCTATACTGGGTACCCGGTGGAGTATAATACTTGAAAATAGTATCCTCTATCCCTATGACCTTCACCCGATACGCTTGAGAATTATTAAAATAGTCAAAGACACATAAAAAAAATTATCAATATGTATCAACCCTTTTAAGCCCAATCCAAATTTAAATTATCTATTACTTTGAATCTCACAATTCAAAAGTCCTATAAAATTATCAAACTATAATGATACAATTCATTAAAAACTCCCAAAATAAGGATTATCATACCCTACAAGCATTAATATGACCCATTAATTATTAATCCACCCACAAAAAATAATTATACCACCATTGGATCCCGATTTTGAACTGGATATGGCTCTATGAAACACACACCCAGTATAGTCAAATTGGATTTTCACTAAAAAATATAGTTTCAATATGCCATATACACCAATAATCATCCAAATGATATACTTTCTTGAAACCCAAGAGACAACATGGGGGGGGGGGGTAATTAGGGTGTTTCCCAACTTCAATTTTTATTTACTTGATAACCTCATTATTAGATCTTATTCTATGGTTAGCATGAGATAGTGTTCAACTCGATGATCATGTCAACTACTCACAAGAATAAAGCATATAAAGAAAGTAAATCAAGTAATAAAAATTATGGTTTTACTTTATTCACCCACACTAGGATACATCCAAGGATCATAAACTCAAAATTATGTTGATGTACCAAAAACACACTATAAACCCATTATTTTTTTGGATACAAGATTTAAGTGAAGTCACTCATCAACAAGGATCAATTCCTATACAATGGTTTAGGGATCATATCAATTATTCCCAAGGGTCACTCCATTATCCTCCTTCAAACACTACTCTATAAGATATTAGTTTATATAATTTTAGGTCTCTTATCAATATATCGACACAAATGTTAACCTGTATCATATTCTATATGTAGTGAAACATTAAACTCTACGAGATTCCTCCTTTCTTTAAGTAAGATATAATTAAATTCATGCAAGAATAGTTGAATCTATGATCTCTAAAAAATATTCATAGAAACACTAAAATCTTCCAAGAAAATAATAACTCCCAGAATATGAGTTATATTTAATAATATTTGTCTTCACATCCAACATCCAGATATATAATTGTTTTTTATTATCCAAATAGTAACAAATCAATATTTATAGAAACCATATATTCAACAAAATACCTTATTAATGTTACCTTTCTTCTACTTCATTCACCCTTATCTGAACTCTCTATTCTTTCTCTCTATATTATGTACTATTTTATATCAAGAATTTTCTCCCATTTTATTCTAGATATCACCCTCTATTTTCTATCAAAAGATTTGAAATTAAAATTCAAGATATTAACTACCTTTAACTTAATCTAGATTCAAATTTATCTCTTGAATCATATTAAAGTACAACTCTACCACTGAACTTTATTTTGGATAATGGAGTTTGTGTCATAATCTCCAAACAATTAAAAAGATCCAACTCATCAATTATACTAGAAAACTATATTATTCCAACCTTCATGAGGTGTCCTATATTAAAAATCTTAATTTCAGGCTCACATTAGGACCTACCAAGGAATTATATGAAAATTACCATGACATAGTAATCCTCCAAGAAAAAATCCTATCGAAATGACTTCCTCCATTCCCAAAATCCCATTTGATATTTCATTCTAGAAATATTAATATCCAAAACACCTTTCTCCACAGTATAGAGACTCTTTAGTTTCTTATTTCAATTATTATTACATGATTCCTCCACCATTTTGATTATCCATACTCACTATTCATATTAGTCTTCAAAACACACATTTTGGGTCTTCCTATTTTCCATAGGGATTTTGTAATCTCAATAAAACTTTCAATATAGAATGGTTCTCATTATCTTCACATTTAAATTAGATCTCCAACCACTATAGTCTTCAAAATTCATTCAATAATATCCAAAAATATATTTCTATATCTTCAAGAATCTATTATTTTTCTAGATACCAAAACACCTTATTACATTGAAACATATTCTATTATTGCTGTTTCATTCTCCAACATCACACTACAATACAACTATCTATAAAAAATGTTCAAATCACTATTTTACTCACCTAAAATTACTTGAACCATGGTTTGGGAATCCTATCTATTTCTAACCAAAATTACTCCATATTTTAATGGATTCAAAAGTCCTCTAAACTCATTCATACTCACCATTTCATGGTTCACCATGGCTCTGCCAGTGTCACCACGATGTAGTGAGTTCATCCTTAACCAAAATTATTCTATTCATCTCCAAACAATTCATTGAAATTTAAAAATATCCCCAAAAACAAATTCTTGAATAATAACATTAATATTCATCAATAATCCATTAAATTAAAATTAAACTTTTCACCTCAATATTGATCTTTCAAATCCATGTACTTGATCTATGAAGATATTAAAGTATATATTTACATATCTACACAAGTGTGTAGCACCACTAGTTTGAAGTATGAAGCATGTTTTAAGCCTTTTTATGTGATTAAAGTGCTTGGGATGAGGTTGAAAGAGTTTGGGAGAGTTTGGAAGGTTTTGGAGGCCTTTTTAGGGCTACACAGTTTGAGCATGGTTAGGGAAAACCATGCAAGAATCCCAGGAAAACTGTGAAACTAGAGGGAGTGGGGTACCACATGATTTTCTCATGGTTTGTCTAACCATGTGGGGAGGATGTGCGAGATGCCTTTGAGGCAGTAGAATCTTCACGGTTAGCACACAGTTTTTTCAAACCGTGAGATCTAACCGTGCGTCCCATTAAAGTTTGATTTTTTTTAAAAATAGGAATGATCGGGATTGACCTAAATCACTTTAAAATTTCTCCCATTCAAGCCTCAATTGGGATTTTCAGTTCTCAATGGTTTTATGGGATCTACCAATCATTTTGGAAGTGGTTTGAAGGGGTTTCAATGTGGTTTGAAGGTGGTTCCTCCCAGGTAAGTCTCTCCTCTTGGATTATTCTTGGTTTCTCTCTAGATCTACTCTTATCCCTTTCTTGGTTTTCTATATTTACATCCATTTCATGTATATATAGGGGTTTTTTATCCTAAAGTGACGATTTTAGGGCTTTTTGATGATAGGGAAGAGGATATAGAGTGGGTTTGGTGGTGTGTTTTCCGGATTTTTGATTCAGTTGCTTGTGGGTTGATTTTTCTGAAACCCTAAAGGTAGGTGGATTATCTCTCGACTCCACTTGGTTAGAACAAGTGAATTTGGTTGCAATTAATTTTTTTTATTGAAATTAATTGTGAATTCGATGTGCGAATCTTGGTGGGAAACGATTGGGTGAAGATTTGGGGATTTTTAAGAGAAATGGGATATTGGTGAAAGAGGGGTTTTGTTATGTGATTTTAAAATGTATATTTTAAAATTTGTTTCTTCGTTTGGATTATGAAAATGGTTTTGGAAAATGTTTTTCAATAAAAATGTGGTTTTATTGGAATGGGATGTTTCATGGAAAATGGTAGAAGGGTGTCTTTAATAAATCAGTGATTTATTGAAGTGAATTGGCATGTGTTGGAAATGGTTGTGTGCTTATTGTCTCGTCTTGGTGCTTTATACTTGTTGGTTGATTAAGTGTTAAGGATTGTGTTGATTGTGTGGAAGTGGGAGGGAATTCTCACTATAAAATGGTGATGGATAGTGGATGGAATATCCACCATTATAGATAGTGGTCGGGAACCACCACTAGTTGGAAATATAGTGAACAGATTGGACGAAAGTTCCACAGTTTTGGTTTCCTTGTTGTGTGTTTATTTACAAGATGTGAGTTGTTGGGCTAGTGTGTTATGGTGCTATGTCTTATAGCATATTTGGGGATTTCCCTTGTTTGACATGGCTTGGTAAGGGTATTTTTGGATTATGGTAATGGTTGCACTATTTAGTTTTCTATATAATCTATTTTATACAAATGTGGTAATGGTTCTTTCCTAGTGGCGTGTGTAGGGAAGTCATTTGGGAAGATCCTACTGAGTATTTTTACTCACCCCTACTTTGGAACTTTTTTGCTTTTGCAGATGTGGTATTCCAAGACATAGGTAAGAGTAAATCATCTCATTTTGCTAGCAGTTCGTCATGATGCTTGGTGATGTTGTGGGGCTTGGAGCATGAAGCTTGGTGTGGAGCTATGGGTGGTGTCATAGTTCTTTGGGGGTCTTGTTATGTAGTATTACTTTTGGTACTATGATATTTGGTTTGGTTGTATTGGAATTTGGGAATTGTTATGGAATAGTTGGTTGTCCTTTGGTAATGTATGGGTTGGGTTGCTATGTGCACATGCATCATATAGTTTTGTTGGTAATGGTGTGTTTGGTTGGATGGTCATATCAAGGGAAAATTATTCCCCAATTTATTATCAAATCCCTTGGAATTTATTTCTAGCCTTTGGCACCTTGGGAACATTGCTTAAGTACTAGTATCACCTCACTGCCTTCTCAAGCCAATGAGGAAGGGGCGAGATGTTACAAAGTGCTTCCATGTGAACCTATTCTTAAGATCTTCCACGATCATTCTAAAACTCCAATTATATATTTTTCAATTTTAATAAATCTCATATCACTATCATTATGTCTTAAATGTATACTCACACTCCATCTATGTCTTCAATAAATATAATATTTAGTTATTTTGAACCAATCCTTCTCATAACCTCTTAACACACAACCTCTTGGTTACAACAATAATCTATCACAACCATATATAATCATTAACCTTGAGTGATTATCAAAAAATCCAACAAAAACACCTGGATGTTGCAATCCCCCCTTTATATTTTTTTTGAAAACACTTCTATAAAATACATAAACCATAATGAGGTGAATATGATCTCTCCACCTTTCTCTTTCAATCCAAGATCTTAAAAGAATATGAATTTTATGGAATTATTCCCCCCTTTTTAAATGAAATGAAAAGGGTTTATCTTTTCTGGATACTTCATTCCCTATCCCCCTTTTTTCCTTAAAAAGGTGCCAAGGTATCATCATTAACAATACCCCCTTTGTCAATACACTTCTTGTGACACATTTTTAAGAGAAATATTCATCTCATCATTACTCCTCGAACCTATGGTTTTAGAGATACCTTTCTCCCCATATTATATTTACTTCATAACTCCATTATACTTTACATTAATGGACTTTGATCTCTTATTACCACTCAAATATGAAATTCATCTCTTGAGATTTATAATTATCCATTTTTGGCATCCCATACCTTCACAACTTTCATCCACTTTATTTCTACTTCAAAACTTTATGCCATTTCAAACAATTTTTTAATTATAGAATCATATCCAACCCACTTTCACCTTCAACTTAATTATTTCCAAAAGTTTCTAGCAATTTAATTTACCAATTGGAAATAAGTCATCAATAAATCCTATAATCCCATTGGGTCATAAATCAGTGTTGGAAACAAGAGTCCAAGTCAAAAAATTTAATTTTATCTATGCCACTCAATTTTTTCCATAAGCTCATACAACTTGATAAATTTTTTTCTATAATATTAATCTTTCTATAATCTCAATCAAACTTACACAAGATCATAAATGTATAATAAATAAAGAAAAATGTATGTGATTCATTCCCCATATTGGACCAATTGATACCACTTATTCATGATAAACTTGTGATACCACTTGATTCCATTATCTTCCTTTCTTTCACATGGATTCTCCTATTTTGGATGAGTTTAATCAGACTTTTAATACTCATCACCAAATACCCTTAATTTTTTCATCTCTTGACACCAAATATTGAGATAATATCTAGCATAAGAATACCACTTATTGATTATAACAACCATTTATTAGTATCTTTTAGTATCCTAGAAAGCAACCCGATGATACCACATTATTAGTTCATAAATTAATAGAAAATAAATTCATCCATGAATATTTCCACTCCTCCATTAATAAATTTGGGAATGAAACCACTTGTCAAAATCCCAATACCAATTTTTTAATTCTAAAATATCCTTGATACCATTTTGAAAACTTAGATATGGTTTTGAAAACTTTTTCAATTTAAATCAAGCCTTGTACCACCTATAATTCATCATATCTGTATGTATAAAAAATTCATCTTTAATTTTTCATGATCACCTATTGATATCACTTATTGACTCAAATTTAGGATTAAAATAATTAGTTCTTAATCTGAAACCACTTATTATAGATATTCCATTTTTGCGTATATATATATGTATCTATTAGGCTTGGTTTGATAAGTTTTTTTGACTAATTACCGAATCTTTCAGAATGAGTAACTTATGGAAATTCATAATGATATATTATTTAAGGTATCTATTGAACCAAAATTCTATAAAGTGTAACAACAGTGATAGTGAATCCAGATTATGCAAGTGATGAAGCTGGATGATGTATTCCAGAAGCTGGAACTGATATACTGTTCACTAAAAGAGCCAGTTGAGGCGGTGGATGTCATTGATCACATAAATATATATTCATGAAGATCAATTACATGTGGTCAAATATCCATAGAATTATATTGGTAGTGTCACTGGGATTACCAGAAGTTAGCTGCTATGATTTTTTATAAGTTAGTGACAGGTTCATTTGTTTGAATAAGGGTTTTTAGATTAAGATTAAGCTTTATTTTCATGTTCTTTAGAGATGATTATTCTATTACAATCTATTGTTTAATATTCTAGTGAATTTATTGTTTATCAGGGATTAGTAATTTTTTTAACCATGTAAAATCCTTACATTACTTCATTATATATTTCACTTCCATTTATTGTTTGTTCTATTTTTAGGTGTTTACTATGAGTACTTGTTGAGTTTTTAGACGATGGATGGTCAAAGTGATTGAATTAATGATTCTAGATACATCGATCTATGGTGTAGAGTATTTATATAACTTACCATAAACTCATTCTTCATTTTAGGTTCCAAAAGTTTGATAGTTCTGGAATTATTGAATTAGACTCAATAAGTTGTATTAGAGCACAACTTAGAGTTTTTAAAGGTATCTTAGACAAAGAATTTCGATAAAATGTGAGTTAATTTCACTTTTCCATTTTATAATTATGTGCAAGAATTATATTTTATATGATTCCATTAGAATAGTGAAATTTAATTCTAGAGAAGTTCAATGTATTAGGCTTTTTTTTCTAGAAGATACATGTGGAGGACTACCTATTTTAGAAGGATCCTAATATTTATTGATAGGAATGAAGGCTAAAGCAATGAATAATACAGAGTGAGAAAGACTTAAAAGGAAGGTGATGTTTTTTTCCAGATGAAATTTTACTGGAGTGTTCCCTTTAACATATGTGAAGTGAATAAAACTACAAAACTAATGGATAAACTTGAGAACATGTATGAGAATCCCTCTATGATAAAAAAGTATTGATGTTGTGATATTTTTTTTAACTTGAAGATGTTTAAAGTAATTTTGATGGATGATAAAATTAATGAGTTTAATGAAATCTAGATTCAACTTGAGTCTATTGGTGTGGTGTTCACTGAAGTTGTGTGGACCTTGATTCTTATATTGTTGCTTTCAGAATCATGAGATGTAATGGTGACTACTGTGAGTAATTCTAGGGGAAAGAATGACTTAGTATTCAATGATATCCATGATCTGATCTTGAATTAAGAGATTTTGATGAAAGAGGTTTTAGGTGCTACCAGAAGTGTGTTTAGTATGGAAGGCATGGGTCGCTCCACTCAAATAAATTATAGGAGAATAGGGTAAAATAAAAGAGATAAGATCCATGAGAAGTCATATTGTTCGGGTGTCTCTGTATATTGGAACCATGGAAATAAGATACATTTATAGAATGATTTAAAAGAGAGGTTTATAAACACTAGAAATTATGCTTCCGTTTCAACTGTAAAGTCCACAGCTGAAGAGGTGGGGTGTGACACTTTGGTTCTAAGTGTCATGAGTTCAATGGAGTCATGGATTCTTGATTACATAGATTTATTTCATTCAACTTATGAAAGAGGATTCATGTGTAATGATGCGTCTAAAAGCCTTAGAAAGGTTCATCTTATAGATAGTGATGAACTTGAGGTTTTTGGAAAAGTATATTTGAGAATTTCAACTAGGAATTTTCTTCCTATATTTATAAGGTGTATAAAATATCCTAGGTTTAATAAAGAACCTAATTTTCATTGGTTATCTTGATGATATTATATTATATACTGGTTTTTGGATAGTGTATGAAAAATCATACAAGGTTTCATGGTAGTTGCATGTGGTGTAAAGGATTGAATATTGTACATAACTGGGGTCCTAGAAGGCATCATGAAAGTTGGAGAAAAAACTTTAGGAACAATTAATTTATGGAATGAATGTCTTGGTCACATTAGTGAGAAAGGTTTACAAACTTTGTATAATAAAGGATTGATAAATCTAGACCACATGGAGTAAAAAAAATATAAAGTTTTCATCCAATGAAAGTAGTGGAAGGTTTCATTAAATATAGATGGAAATACAATAAAGAATTATAATATTAAGTTGGTTCATATGGATGTATGGGGACCGAAACTAGTTTGATCTCATGGGGGAGAACTATATTACATTACCTTCATTAATGATTTCACACGGAAGGCATGGGTGTTTTTAATCAAGAACTAGTCTGTTGTTTCTTGAACTTTGGTCCGATGAAGATCTATAGTGGAAATTAAGACTATAGTGTAGTTGAAATTATTCATTTTAATAATGGAGGTGAGTATTGAGAAAGAGAGTTGTGGATATTTTGTTGGACTAATGGAATCTAGATAGTGAAAACTATTCACATAACATCTAAGTAGAATGGTGTTAAAAATGGATTAGTTGGATGTTGGAAGAGAGATAAAAAATAATGAGGTCAAGTTCTAGTTTTCTAAAGGAATTTTGGTCCGAATTAGTTAACTGTTAGACTTATCTCATGAATTAGATTTCTTAAAAACATTTATAACAACAAATTCTATAGGAACTCTAGTTTTAAAGAAGGTGGACTTTACTTACCTGAAGGTTTTTGGATATATCACATATTCCCATGTCAATTACAAGGTGAAGGATAAGTTGGAATATAAGTATTGAACATGTTTTTTATTTAATATGATGAAAAGAACTTTGGTTTTATACTATAGGATAACAATCAGCGAAATGTTATCAAATTCTAGAAAATATTTTTAAATTGAGAGATCTTATGGAAAAATCAGAACCAAGTAGAAGACACTCTTAAAAACAAGGAACCAATAGAACTAGTTGATGCTAAGATGAACAGAGGCCAGGTGTTACTAGATTGTTTAAAGAGAAAAAAGATTGAGTTTGATAGGCACAACCATTTTCTAGAATCAATATCACTAATCAAAATCTAAAAGAATCATGAGTTGAGGTGGCCTACCTGGGTTTGAAGGCTAGTGTAGAGCTTTGATTTCAAGATACAATATCTACTTCTCATGGATGGTGGGGAAATTTAAATCCTTTGGGAGGTAAGAAATCTGAGCGAATCGTTGTAGTGGGAGTTATCAATGGAGGAAGAGTTAGATTCCAGTCATGTTTCCAATACATGGGATATAATAATTTTTTTGAAGGAAAGTGGAAACTTCAGAATAGATGGGTTCATCATTTGAAGGGAGAAGTATATGGTAGAGTTTGGTTTTAGGAATTAATATTTATAAATGGGTTTGAGAAATTAGGATTATATTTTATTGAAATTTTATATCTTGTTTTAAACACAAAACTATTCAAATAGTGCTTAGCTTTTTTCCCATAGAAGGCATGTTTATTGAATAAATTGATGTCAAGAAGCTTTTCCTTGATGATTACTTAGAGGAAGAAATATTTATAGAGTAATTATAAGGTCTTATTCTACAATATAATGAGTTCTTGATGTGAAATATCAAGTAGAGTATGTATGGGATTAAGTAGACACTAAGGCAATGGAATAAGAATTTTGATAACTTTATAATGGAACCAAATTTCTTCTAGATAAATAAGGATAATTTATATTATCAGAAGGTAAAATAATATGGAAGTTTTATCATTGTTTTCATCTATGTTGATGAATTAATCATATCTAGACATGTGAAGGAGTGGATGAAAGATTTTAAGTGTTAATTGTTCAAAAGTTTCAAAATAAAGGATATTGGTTATGCTAACTGGATGTTTGGAATGAGTATCAAAAGGTACATGATATCTAAAACTTTATTCCTTTCTATTTCTATAGTTATATCACACTCACATGTTTTGAGTCCATGAAATCCTACTTTCCAAAGGTAGAAAATTTATGGGACTTTACCAATAATGATTTGGGTGATGCATTGGTAAATAGGATGGTAGTTCAGGCTTATGTCACCCTTTTGGGGGGAATTATTTCCCACCATGTGACTCTCTTATAGATTTTAGACATATTCATGAATCCTTCCCAATAGTAATGTTACTATTGGTTACCTCTATTCAAGAGATTGATTGAAAATAGTGTTTCAATGATCCCATTCATATATATCAAAGGATCCACATATTTCCTTTATTTTGTGATTGCACTATTTTTAAATCCACAAAACTAGGTTCTATGGAATTTATCTCTATCCAGAGAGGTTATAGGTGTTGTAAAGTTGGGATTGATCCATGAGATTTTTTTCCTATGTATCACTATAAAGGGAATCAAAACCCACATAGTTCTTATTGTGATTATGAAGTCTCTTCAAGAACAATAATAAGTTTACCTAAAGGAGAAACTCTAGTTTACTATTTTTCATTATTAGAGTAGTGAAAAAAGACTTCAGTGGTTGGCATTGAGGTTATTAGAAATTATGAATTTTTAATGGGCATAACACAGTGGTTAGATCATCGGTTATTCAAAATTCATGTTATAGTTATAAAAAAGGAGAAAGTGTATATTTTGGAATCATTCTTTGTATATAATTTGGGGGAAATAGTGAGGTTTAGATAGGACTATTGATTTATCAATGATTAGTGTTGATACTGAGGAATGCAATAAGGAGTCTATAGTAACACATTGGAACTGATGAATTTTTGTAGTTATAGGAATTCAGTGTAACCTGATGATAGGGTGGTATCCTCTATAATAAGTGCGTGGGACCATATTTTTGAGTTTTCATGGAATCATATGAGTTAGCGATCTATATGGCCACCTATCCACAAGTTATTATAACATTTTTAATCTGATAAAATGAATTATTGTGATGATTCTCCCTATGAATGTAGGATGAAAGTCCAAACCATTTAAATATTTTTATATCTTTTACATTTTTTCATTTATATTTTATATTTTCAATTGAATGTTTACATGAGTTGGAGTTAAAAGGTTTGAGTAAGTGCAATTTAGTGAGATGATTAGGGTTAAGGTATTTCTTTCTAGTTCCGATACATTGAATCAATAATGATTATTTTTAGAGATATGTTTTTTATAGTATGATCTTTTTATGATGAACTTATTATGTATAAAGTTTCAATAAATATTCTCAATAATTAATATTAGTAAAATAATAGGTTTTCTCAGAGGCTCATCAGTTTTATTGACAATAGTTTAAGTAAAATTATTAATTACTCAGTTTTTTTTGATTTAGTGTAATTCACTCTATTAAAAGGTGATGGTATCAAAAGATAACATGGTATAGTTTGAAAAATTTTATGGAATAGATTTTAGATTTTGGAGTATGTGTTTGTAATATTACCTCATCCAAAATGACCTAGAAATTCCACTAAAATGGGTTAAGCTAGAGAAAATGGGGAAAAGAGAATGGTAAAGGCTATAAAGAATGTATTTAGGTTTAGTGAGGATATATTTGGCACATAACGTGTCCTTCAACATCCAAGATAAGAATAGTACTAAGTATTTTATTGAAATTTTTTTAGAAATATATAAGAATCCTATGACACTCAATAAAGTGTTCTTAATATGATGACTATTCAGTATGAGGTTATTGGAAGGAAGTTCTACTGCTAATCATATGAATAAGTTTAATATGATTAGAGGCCAACTAAATAATGTGAAGATTAATTTCATGGATTAAGTCTATGAAATATTTTTTTATCTATATTACCAAAATCTTTAGATGTGATGATGAAAGAATTGAGTAAATACAATAAAAAGACTGATTTGATCTTCATGGATGTCCATATTTTTATTCTAAATGAAGATCTCTAGAGGAGGGAGATTCATTTACCTTTTGATGATTCATTTAATTCATATAGAATAGGGTTCTCACCTCATAAAAGAAATTGAATACATTCAAAATAAAATTCAAGAGAGTGGATTAGATGTAAATCTACTGGAATTAGGACAGCCTATTGGAACTATGAAAAAACAGGTTATCTCAAGAAAGACCATCATGAATTAAAGGGGAATTCTGGAATAGAAACTGTAGGATGTTTAAGTTTTGTTGGTAAAATTAGAGAAAGTAGTGAAAATATACTCCCAAGTGTCAAAAACACCACTAGAATATTGGATCATAGATTCTAGTGCATCTTACCACTCTACTAGTGAAAAGGGATGCCCTAAAAATTATGTGACTAAAATATTTATAAGAGTGAATCCAAAGGATGATTAATATCTTGATATTGTGGGGAAGAGAGGTTTCAGAATTCAATTAAATATTGGAAGTTTTCTTAGGTTGAAGTAATTTTGACATATACCAAGACTTCAAAAGAACCTGATATCAGTTGGCGAGTTATATGAAGCTGGATATATAACTACTTTTACTGATGAAGTGTGAAAAATCAATTGGGGATCCTTGGTAATAATTTTAAGTGTAAAGGATGACACACTCTATTTAATAAGAAGGGAAATAAGATCTACACTTTCCAGAATTCAACCATAGAAAATTTATATCTATAGAACTACTATCTTGGGAACCTTAGTGGTAAAGGTATGATGGTTTTAGACAAAAATTAATGTTGAAGATGGATCATTCAAATTTTTTAATTTTTTAGAGTTTCATACTTGAAAAGAAGTGAAAGGAGAGATTTAACTTGAGTGGAAGAACACTGAAATTTCAAAAGCTAGAGCTGGTACATACATATGTTTAGGGAAATTCTCTAGTTAAATATCATAGATCTTTATAATATTTTGTGATGTTAATTGATGAATCCATGAGGAAATAATGGTTATACTTATTGAAACATAATTTTAAATCATTTAAAGTGCTCATGTAATGGAAATATATGATTGAAATGGAAATAAGAAGTAAGATGAAATATTTAAGAATAGAAAATAGAGGTGAGTACACCAAAAGTAATTTGTAGAACTTTGGTAGACACATAATCATTAGGTATGTTTTTTTACTTGGAACACCTAAGAAAAATGGTATAACTTAATGAATGAATTGGAATTTTACGGAAAGGGTGAAAGTATAAAGTTTCATTCAATAATTCCTACAATTTTTAGTCAAAAATGGTAAATAAAAGTGTACTAAATCAATTATATTCCCTTATCACCTAGAGGAAAAAAATTTCTAGAAGCTATGTTGATAGGAAAATCACTATATTTTTCTCACCTTGAGGTCTTTTAAAGTATATCATATGAACATGTGTATTACAAATATATAGATAATCTCAAAGATAAATATCATGATTGTTTATTAATTAGATATTTAGATGATGAGAAGAAAAAAATATTCAGATGTAGAAATGTTCTCTTCAATGAGAAGTTCATATGGAAGGAAAGAAACTTGAATTTGAAATAAGCTAAAGTGAAAGAGTCAACTTCAATTCAAGTTGATATGAATATAGGCATCAAAATTTTACAAATTATGAGGAGTTCATATGGATTTGAGTCTATCAAGATTATGAAAATTTTGGAGGAAATTTTAGAGGACAATACTAAAGTTTTGAGGATGATACTAGTGACATATATACTTTAAAGTTCAATAATTAGTGAGTCATGGTCCAAATTTCCAGGGGATAAAATTCTAGAGGTTTTAGTTTGAGAAAGAGAATAACTATAGGTAGATTTATAGAGATCCACAAGAGTCGTATCTAATACATATGTATGTATTTGACTCAACCTTATTAATTTTAATGGATGGTGGTGACTATAGAGCCTAAAATAAGTGGCTAACCTCAAAGATTTTGACAAGTGTGAGTTGATTATGAAGGATAAGTTGGATTCAATTTATATAAACAATACATGGGAGTTAGAGGAACTACCACCTATAAATAGGGAACTTGAGAACACATGGATTTTTAGTTAAAATATAAAGTTAATGAAATAGAATGAATGAGACAAGGTTGGTGCTCAAAGGGTTTTATAAAAATAAGGGCATTATTTTTTTTGAAATTTTATCTCTAGTAATAAAGCATACTGCTATTCTGACTATGTTAAGTCTTCTTGATTCTGAAGGTTTAAATCTATAACAAATGGATGTAAAGATGAATTTTATTTACAAATATCTTGAAAAATAAATGTATATAAAGAAACCTGTTGGTTTCATGGATCATCAAAATCAGGTATTGGTGTGTAAACATAAGAAAATTATATATGGATTGGAACAAGAACCAAGATAATGGAATAATAGTTATTATTAGGTTAAATTAAAATCTAGGGAAATAACATTAGGAAGTTATGAAGTGGATTCTAATATTTCTTAAAGGAACACAATATAAAACCTTGTGCTTCAAATATTATGATCTACTAGTTGGGTATGTTGATTCAAACTTTGGGGGAGACTCAGATTAAAAAAATACAACATAGTTTTTTTTACTTTTGGTGGATCTATGGTTATCTAGATGTAAAGTTTGAAACTAGTGATTATACTCCCAATAATAGAAGATGAATATGTTAAAGCAATAGAAGAAAGAAACAATGTTCTATGGTTGAACATATTTTTTAGGATATCATATGTATCTAAGGAAGTGGAATACTTTACTATGATAGTCAAACTAAAATCCATTTGTCTAAAAATCCAGTGTTCTATGAAATGAAAAATATTCTTAAACTAAAGTACCAATACATTAGAAAGATTATATAAGATGGAGAGTTAGAGCTATGAAATATTTTTTGGAGGAAAAATGAAGTGGATATGTTCACTAAGGCTTTAGCCTAGGAGATTTTGAGGCAACATTATTCGTTAGTTAGACTTGGGTGAATGAGAAGGAAAATGATGATAATTTCATGCAATAAAAGTTCAAAGGAAGGTTTTCATTTTCCAAAGGGTTGTAAGATGTCATGGGATCCTTGAAATAGTCTTCAAGTTGGATATTTTTAGGATTTTGAAGTCTATTCAAGAACAATATTAAGTTCACTATAAGGATAAAATCTGGATAACTCTTTTTCCTTGTTAGAGCAGTGACATCAGGCTTCAGTGGTTAACAATGAGGTTATCAGACATTATAAATTTCCAATGGATGAAGTATAGTGGTCAAATAAATGATTATTTTGAATTTATTTGGTGGTTAACATAATTATAAAACATATTTGTTGTAATAATTCTTTACATGTATTTTTTTGGAAATATTGAGTCATTAGGAGAACTGTTGATTTACCGGTGATTGGTGGTTAGACTAAAAAATGTAACAAGGAGTTGGAATTTTCACAATACAATAGATAGATGCCCAAAATTGTATAAAGTTGGTGAAACTTGATAACTAGGTGTGAAACTCTATAATAAGGGGGTGGGACCAAATTTCTGAGTTATTTTGGAATCATACGATTTATTTATATATGTGTCTACCTAGACACAAATGATTACAACTTTTCACTTTCAATGAAATGAATGATTATAGAAATTATCCTTATGAATATAGGAATAAATTATGAACCACATACATCTTATTGTTTATTTTAATTTCTTTCATTTCTATATTATATTATAAGTTGAATGTTTGTGTTATTTAGAGTTAACAATATCGGGTAAGTATAATTCAGTGTGATGGTTAGGGTGGAGGTGTTTCTTCCTAGTCATAGTACACTAAATCTGAGAGGATTATTTCAAGAGATATTTTTTGTTTGTGTTATATTTTGGTGATTAATTTTTAGTGTGTAAAGTTTATAGTGGTATTCTTAATAGTTCAGTTCTTCTTAACAGGATACATCATATATTTTAATGTTATTCGAGAAGGACCAATGTAGCGCCTTTTAAGGTCGTGCAACCATGACCAAATTAAGTAACTTTTAAAGTCATACATCTATTACCTATGGTGGATTGTGATTGAAACTCAGAGAGGAATCCCACATATCCTGGTTAATAGGAATCAATGAACATATAGTCATGTTTTCTTAGTTAAATGTCGTGTTACAATACCCATCCATGTGTTTAATATTTTGCGGTAAGGGTATTTGTAATAAAGTTTAAATTCATAAATCTAGGACCACTAGGAAAATAATGCTTAGAAATGGTTGGTGTGTGATTTGTACATGATAATACCTTTCTATTTTATCTCATTTTTTGGCAACTAAACATGAGAGGGTATGGTTATATTCATAGGGAATATGACCCATTGAGGAATGATTTTCTCATAGAGAATATAGCCCACTGAGGAAGGGTGGATCGTAGGGAACATATCCATTTGAAAAATGAGTTAAATAATTGAGAATATATCCCATTAAGGAAGTTTTTATAGGGTATATGACCATATTAGGATGATTTAGGGCATAGGAATTTGTGGAACTTGTGTATATCATTTGTGAATTACACTTAGTTGGAGGCCCCCATCATTATTAGGAATATTAAGGATATTTATGGGGATTACACATATACTTACATGATGTGCCTTCCCTAGTAGGTGAATTAGGTGAAGGTAGGAAGAGTTTAGGATCACACCTAGTAGGATTCCCATGATATATCTCCAGATCATTGAGTGAAACTAAGAGGCCCAATTGGTGATCAGGCTAATCTAATACTAGATATAGGACAACTGAGATGAGTGGCATAAGCCAAGGGAGGTTTCACCAGTATCCTCATGACATAAACTATCATTATCAATGGAATAAATGATCTTTATTACCCTGATGGTTTTATCATTAAAGGAAGAAAACCTGAGAGATGCCCCTTATTAATAAAATACATGATTGATGGGGTGCATGATGATGTTCACACCCCAATCATGTAATTCATTAGGTTGTGGTAAAATACTTTACAAAATGGGATTTTAGGGCTTTAATCTTGGAAGAATGAAGATAATAAGTTAATTTGGATTGAATCAACCTAGGTATATGACCTAAGAAAAATAAAGAATACAAGTTTAACCCAAATGTCCATAATGGGGTTCCTTCATGAAGTAACCATCTCTAGGTTAGATGCTTCACAGTCATATACCATTGAGAATAATCCCATATTTACCTTAGAAAACTTGGTTATCATATAGGTTTGGTGGTTAGTGTCTAATGGTATGGTTCACAAAAAGGCATGACATTCAAGTATTTCTATTTACAAAGGGATTATGTGAATGAACCTCCACAAACAATGTTTGTGGGAGATGATCTATGAAGGATCCATATGAAAATGATATGAAAAGAAGATTCCATTAGGGTTATTCATAAAGGGATTCAAATAATGAGTTCTATGTAACTCTTATATGAGGAAGTAACCATCATAAACAACCTTGTGTGGTAAATTTTCACCTATTTCCTCTTAGGATTTGGCTTAGGAATTACCTACATGATTTATTTGAAGGCTCTCACAAATGGAACACTTTGAGAATGATACAGTTTTCCTCTTTAAGTGAGTGTTAGAGTTAGGGGAAAAGGGGTTCTCTATGTGTATTTCTAAAAGTGTATGATAGATATATATAGGCATTGGTACCCATGTTAGGTGGCCATATAGGAAGAACACAACCACCGAAGGGTACACAACCATGAAGGATTGTCGTCACTCTATCATAAATGAACTATAATTGTAAAGGAACTGTTCAAGCATAAAGGGACCCTGTTAGTCTATTTCAAACAAACTCTATCCATGAAGAGTGCCCATAAATCATCTGTAAATGAAATCCAAGTGTGAAAATTCTATACGATTAAGATGGATTTTCTTTCACAAAATGTGATATTTTTTTGTTATATTTTCCCCTTATTTTTACTTCTAGTATTTATTTAAATTGATCAATAGAATTTTGTGGGCATTAAAAAACGTCCTTTATAGAAATTGGGTTCTATTAACATAAAGATGATCTAATTTTGAGGAAGTAATATAGCTCAAATATATTTTACGCAGAAGTATAAGATTCATCTACCACTATAAATAAGTTGTGGGGACCCATTTTATACTTCATGGAAGCTTATATAGACCATGAGGAAAGAAATTTATGAATGAATCTCTTCATGAACAATGTAATTTTTAGGTGAATCACTTAATTAACTGATTTATTTCATGAAAAAACTATTTTATGAAGGAATTTTAGGTATCCATGTAGATTTCTCCAAAGAACTACTAGAAAATATACCAATACCCATGGTTTTTCTTAGAACCGTGGGCATAGGGGTACCCTATACCCACGGTTTTGGAAAACCATGGGTATAAGACACCTATACGCACTATTTTGGGAGAAACTGTGGGTATAGATTTTTTTTTGATGACCTATACCCATAGTTTTCAAAAACCGTGGAAAGAAACCTATACCCATGATTTGGGTCAAAACCATGGGTACACATGTTTCTTTCAAGGCCTATACGAATGGTTTTACAAAAACCGTGGGTATAGGGTTTTTTTTCGAAGACCTATACCCACGGTTTTGTAAAACCATGGGTATTGCTTAAGCAGGGGAAAAAATACATGGGAAACAAAAAATATTTGGTGGGAAAAACTATACCCATGGTTTTCCCACCTATACCCATGGTTTGAATTAATATATTTAAATAGATAAAAATATTTCGACAAATAAACTGCCTAGGATAGTTGGGGAGGCGGTCTTTGTTACTTTTGGTGGTATGGGGATTGAATCCCACAGACTATTTTTTCTGATACAACAAGATATAATAATATATTAAACTAAATGTAGATTTATTTAAAAGAAATCACTGTATATGGGTTAGTTAGCCATAGTAGAGTTCGAGAGAAAGATTGGAGATCGAAATCCGCAACCATCCTTTTTTCTAATACAGATACAAATTAATATATTTAGAAAAATATTGATATATATAATCATAAGTGCTATAACATAGTGGTGATATGCATCGGCTGAAAAGGGAAGGTCTTGGAGGTTGCGGGTTCAACACTTGTATGTTCCATTTTTGTACAATTAATACCCACAATTTTAAAACTGTGGGTAAATCCTTTGACAACATGGAAATGCTTATGAGGATTTGACAGCATGGAAAAAAACCATACCCATGGTTTTTACAAACTGTGGGTATGGGCTGGGGACCTATCCCAACACCTCAATTGCCCACGGTTCCCAAAACTATTGGTATAGGCTATACCCACGGTTTTGGGGGCTATACCCATGGTTTTAAACTGTGGGTATAGGTTATTTTTCCATTAGTGAAGGAATTGTCTTTGTGAACTTCTTATGTGAGCTTGCCTATTCAAATAAGTTTTGTGCTATCATGTAATTTCCATGTGATGACATACTTATTATGTAAAATTATATCCTTGTTCACTTTTTATATTTTCTTATACTTCCTATCTTTAAGATTTACTATCCCATTTCCTTGTATAAAATGAATCCATAACAAGATTATAGAGTTTTTTATTAGAGGAGAAAAAAATGATTAATGTCATTAAAGTTGTACAAAATCATCATGTCCATCCAATTCATTCTTTAATCTCAAATATGATGGGAGTGTATATACCTTTTATCAAAAAA
Source organism: Viscum album (assembly GCA_963277665.1). NCBI lineage: Eukaryota > Viridiplantae > Streptophyta > Magnoliopsida > Santalales > Viscaceae > Viscum > Viscum album. Next base: position 2,039,899,765 of record OY728142.1, on the reverse strand, counting down.
ATTACTAATAAATGGATCCGAGCTGCTAAGTGATATGCCTATTCCCACATAATGGGCAGGAAATCAACTAATCAACTAGATTAACTATAACCATGAAAAAATATACCATGGATTAAAATTTGGTTTGGGATTCAATATAGTACTTTCAACATAGAGGTGCCTTCAATAAGGTATGGGGTATTCCCTTATGAGTATGATAGAGATGAAAAATGTTTTAACATGATCTCATAGGAGTAGGGTTATATAAAGCTATTTGGATCTCAAAATCCCTATTCTATCACAACATGACTATCATCCCGAAACCAATTAGTATATGGATCCCATACAATTTTTTTTTCATCAGGTGCATAAAGAGGTTAGAATAAGTCCATAGGATGTGTGTATGATAAAAAAAGCTATGATACCAGGGGATATGTATGATGAATGTTTCCCTTTAATCATTGTATGGAATGATGTAGAGAGAAATCCTCTGTTGTAAAGGGGACTACTTTGAATAGTGGGGACCTTATCCCATGGATTGATGTCCCCTTCAGAATTTGGTCCAATCTCTTTGTCATGCTAATGGAAAAAATCCATATAAAATGATACCCATGACCTTCATAACCTGTGAGACTCATAGAATCTAAGATGTGAAATGTATGATGCTGGAGAAAATCTTCTATACTAAGTGGGGTTAGGAGGAAACCCGGTATTTTACTGACTAGTCCTCTTGGTGGCCTTTATTATGATGTTTCTTAGAAGATACCTCCTCCAAGTGCAAGTGCGACACTCTAGAATAAGGTTCATGATGTTCGTGATAGTGGTGAAACTAGACAACAACAAATGGGTTAGCCTAACAATGATGGTATTGGAAAAATTATGTTATATATTAGAAATATCTATAGGGGAAAGGCCCTATCTAGGCTCGTAGGACCAATAAAGGTTTTATGGGGTTATATCACATCCTATATGGGGAGATAAAAGTTCATTAATGACCAAATAATACTTGACACTTAATTCAGAACTTATCTCTAGTTCTTAGAAATATTTAGGCCAATCCCATTAAGAAATCCGGATTAAATAAGTATGATGAACCATAACTACCAATTCATCCTTATTTCATATTCAACCCCAACTAAAATCATCACTAATAATGTGAATAGTATCCACCAAGATATTTCATATTTAATTTCATTAAAATAGGGTGTGTAGGAAAATAGAATTGATATAGAGATAATATGTGATGGATATAAGCCTTGCAAAGTCAATAAAAAGTTTCAATGTTTGTAGAATAAGTGTCTTGCTCCACCTCAGAGTGTGCGAGCTGAACGAAAAACCATGATGACACACCAATTCTGATTGATATTGATGTGGTAAGAAATAGGTATATGAGTTACTCTTCCTATAATCAAAATTTTTAATGGGCTCATGAATGAATATGCCAAGAACTATATTCATTCATATCCTAATGGACATTTGGATGATCAGGTGCCTTAGTTAAAGGGTATACTAGTGACTCAAGGTGAAGAAGAGTGGGAGTAGTGGAAAGAGGTAAAAAATCTAGATAAGAGGCTTGTTATGATAAATCCTCAAGTGAGACAAATTTATAGGATTTTGTGAGGAATTTATATACTCTACCCTTGGTGAGTGGGACAAATTCCCTTCATCTGGTCCCTAATGATGCTCAATTTCATAAGGCTTAGAAGGAGTGGTACTTATAGAGGACCAAGTAATGGAAACTTGTAACCACTCCTATGAGGACCACCCCAATGAAGTGAAATCCTATATTAGAGATCTTAAAGTTTAAATACACTCTTTTAAAAATATATTCTTTTAATTGATCCAAGTATTTAAGCTATTGGGCCTTGTTTCTTATAGTGAAGGGGATGATAATGATCGAAGATCTTCTTAAAAATAGGTAAGATTCATTACCATATTCACTTATCATTCTATCATTGGTTCTACTTTTAACTTCTTCCTTTACCTTTATAAGATTATAAAGGGTATTAGTTTCCTATTGTATATCTAGAATATACTAATGGAGGGACATTGATTATCTTGAGTGCTTATTTGGATACTAGGGTATAAGAGGAAGGTTCTCCTGCCTTGATAGAGAAAAGGCAAGTGGTAGTCTCCAATACCATGGGAGTATTTCTAATGAAACTTCTGGTAGTTCCTCTCACGGAGTTATCTTTTAGGTAAATCTATAGTCTAGAGTAAGAGAGATTACTAACAATCCCTCTTCACACGACACCAAAAAGTAAATGTTATATTTTTATACTCATATTTTTTGTTAATTATATAACTTCATGATGATTTATTAGATTGTTCATACGTTTTTTTGAGCTTCAAGAGTTTAAGGGTATTAGATACTCAGGACCATATAACCCCTATAATCCCATATAGGACACCATTAAGAGTGTTAATTAGTGAATACCAAGAGAGAATGAAACCAAATCTCAACCTGGATGTATTGTCCAACATCCTAGATGATTCAAGACCAATGGATAACCTTATTGAGATTTTGATTCTAGAAAATTATTCTAAATTGGATCTCACTGCACTCAATATATCTCTATATATAGTTGACTTATTTTTATACTTTCACTTCTTCTCATGATTGTGCAAATTAACCCTAGTCTTCATGTGTATCCTTACATTATGTAATTTAAGACGTTCCTGGGTCTAAGATGACCTTTGATATTGTGGCCCCATCAGAGTGTGTAACTCCCCTGGAAGTAGACACAACATCCTATAACCCTATGTGGGGATCACCATGAGAATATCCTCCCATTTCACCTTCCATTGGGGTGGAAATAGTTGAAGGTATTATCATTCTAGTGAGTGAAGGTGAGTATCTACACATCCCATTATATGCATCTTCTCATGTTTACTGACTAACATATTTTGGTTTTCAATTTTAGTATCCCTTCTGTAGACCATAGAGACTCAAGATGTCACTGCTTCAATTTCTCAATCAATATATTTCATAGAAACATAGAATAATTTGGTGCTATATCACCAAAGAGGTTCCAATAATAGACCCTCCTTAAGTGATTTGATCCTAGATTATGTGTTGATTCCTATAATAAACTTATATTTAGTTATGGAGTAGGTCTCAATCCAAAAATGGATGTTATTGTGATTATGGAGGAAGATTTTTGAAACTGGTTCATGAGACCCCTCTTAGAGATTTTAGTGGCTTGATACATCACCTCTAACATATTTTTTTTCACTCTAGGATTTTTTGGGTATCATTACTGAACAGTCTATGCTAATGTGAAGGATATGATCATCACTCAATAGAGAATGAGTGCACTCTAATAACATCTCTCCACTTCATAATTCATAGAATTATTCATCAATATTAGGAACCTAGTACTTAAGGATGTTTTTTCACACACAATGGCTGCATTGTAGTGGAAATATTGGGCCATGGAAATTTGGATCCTCATGGACCAACTCTATAAAGAATTGTCTACTACTGAAAAAGTAGTATAAGAGAAACAATAGTTAGTCGATAACTCTGGAAGGGAAGGAATGAATGCTATTTCAAGGGTAAAGGTGTTGCAACTTGATGTAGAGGCAGAAGACACAACATTATCTAAGCTGTACCAATATATGAATGAAGTAGAGAAAACATTGATCCAACTTTGAGAGTCTATTGAGCATACCATGTAATAACATTCCTATCTAATATTAATTTTTTATATAATGATCATAACTCTAGAATGTATATGTTCTTCTCTTATTCTGATTAATGAATGAAAAAATATGGTTTTCAATCATTGAAAATATCTTGATTTTCCCTATTGTTTGACCATTGGTCTGTGACCAGCTACAAAAATGATAAAAGTATACTATAATAACAATTGAATACACTAAAAAATTGTATAGGAATAGATCAATTGAATCATAATATCCAACTGATTTAGTCAATAATAAAATATGGATCAATATATTATATATTGTACATGTTCCCTTAGATGGATATATGTGGGATGAATATGGAAGCATATGTGTTGAATATGCACTAAAATAGGTATCACCACATTTTAGTGGTGTGTATAGTTTCTATGTTCAAGATCCTCAAAATCACCATTTTTCATGCATGTGATGCATGTTTCTTTCCATGTATCTCCTAAAAAATTCCACATGTTATGAAACAAAGATTTGGTTCATTTTTGGAACACAACATTCATTGAATTGTTCAATTGATGAACACCAAAAAGATGAAATATTCAGATTCCATGTGATGGAACTCGAGTTGATATATATGGCCGATACTCTTCATGTAATGAAGAGTATCAAGGATGGATATATAAGAGGATGTGATACTACCCTATTATGTGTGAGATACTATTGATACATACCCGACACTCTCTTCTTTCTGAAATATTGTTTGTCATATAATGAAGGTGTTATCACCAATTCGGTGTTTGGGAGTCCTCATGAAATGCTCATAGATCCTATGTTTGGTGTTCCCCCTTAAAAGGAACGATACATACATCTAGTGCTCTTAATGATCATTATCAATCATATTCCATAAAAGAAGAAGATGGAGATACTGATATTAGGGTGTTTAAGGTATGTTATTTTACAATATATTTTTCAAATATATTTATACATTTGATTCCTTGGATATAGATCCTTCAATTTTTTAGGTTTTTTCCTCCTACCAAAGATCATATGATGACAAAATTAAACCCAGCAGTAGTATCAGGTAAATTTTCTTCAATTATTAAACATTTTTAATTTATATTTTCAACAAACATCACTATCACCACAATGTATAACTTCCCATAGTGGTTCTTTATTGGGATTCTCTAGGAACCATTTCTAGATCTATGCTATAGAAGTCCCCATGGTCCTTTAAAATGACTACAATATAAGGACCATAGGGTGGATAAATACCTGGTGGCAAGTTTTAGACCTTTACATGAAGGGTTTAAGTAAATATAGTTAAAAAATTACCTTTACATGAAGGTTTCATGTATAGGTAATCTATGAATTACCTTTACATAAAGGCAATTTGTGATTTACATTTATGAGAAATATTCAAAATGACCACCATTTATGGACCACGACATAGTGTAAACTATGGTGGCACTTAAATGGATTTAAAAAATTTATTTTGATAAATTTGAATTACAGTCTCTAAATTATAATTGTTACGATTTTTAAAATGAAATTTTTAATCCTTAGTTAAATATGATGAATTTTATATTTTTTTCATATGTTTTAATAAATAAATAAAATTTTAATTTATTAAGAAAATTCAATTATGAATTTATGCAGATTATTTATAATTTTTTTATAAATAATGGACAAGATATTTTAGAATATTTATAAAAGTGTTTATATGGAACACTCCCAATAATTAGATTAATTATAAATGCTTATAATAACATTTATTTATGAAAAGGTTCATAAATTTTTCTCATGTTTAAATATTGGAAATTTTCATTTATTTAGAAGTTATTACTTTATTTATTAATATATATATATATAAATTTTCTCATTTTATGAATATTTTTTATGATTTATTTATATGATAAATAGATTCTAGGAGATAGAGCCTTGCATTCCATGCTAGGTACAACTTTATAAAATTTAGTTTTCGTTTACCTTGACCTCAATTTTTAATTGATGTTATTAACTTTAATTTGGTTTTTAGGAATAATTCATGCATATTATGTGTTATAGATATCGTGAATTTAATTCTATCTCGAGTAAAGTATCCTTAGGGAAAGGGACTTAGGTTCAGACTACCTACCTGCTTGGAGGCTTATGTATTGTCTAGAAAGGTGAATGAGGTTAGATATCTATCACTCTAGGATTAGTCATATAGATATTATTAATATCATATTACTCCATGAATTTACATGAAAAATCCATATACATTATGCATATGATGCATTCAGATACATATAAATAGGTTTTGGCTTACATTTTTGGGTGAGTAACACATATTGTGTGTTGTGTAATGAGTTACACATTAATGAGTTGTGAACACATTAATTGGTGGTTGTGATAGGGATTATTAAACTAAATCATTATAAGGATACATACATAATGGAATATAAGATGAGACGATAAAGATTGTATGAGATATAATAATTATGAACTTAATATTCATGTGATGTATATTAAATTGGTGTGACTTTAAAATAAAAAACCTTAAAATATTAAGTGTGAGATTCCTTACAAAGTAAAAATTTTATATAACTTGATCATTCAAAAAATTACTATCAATCTTATTAGTATTACCCCTATATTATTTTGTTCAAGACATGAAATCTATATGTGACTTTGGATTATCTTTTTGGGAAAGTTGATCTCAAAACAAGTATCCAATAATAGTCATTTGTTAGATTATTCTTGTAATTTTATTTGTGTGACACATAGCTGGGAAACCCTTAGAAAGAATAATATATAATTGATGTTGAATTTATACATTAGATGGTTTGGGTAAAGAGTTATCCACTCAAATATCCAAGAATCATAATAGTTATGATTAAGATGATACCATAACTAAATAATCATGGCTTATTTATATGAACAAACCAATGTATGTCATGATGAAATATGGATCCTGGATCACTAAATGGGAATAATGTACATGGTCATCAATTTTAATGGGAGAAATATCATTAAAATTACTTAATGAAAAGACATAAAAAATTATTCTCACCCACTGATATATATTTTTTGTACATTATGGAATTATTTATGGAATTTATATTAGAACCATTAATAGGAAAGACATAAAATAGTTAAAATTTGGTATATAGGGTTGAGAAGTGTTATAAAGGAGAAGCATTAAAATTAATTATATGTTAATGTTATAGAAATCAAATTTTATAACTCATGGGTATTAGATACAGGGTGTGAATCACACAATTGTGCTGAAAAACATAGACTCAAAGATAATATGGAATTGGTAAAGGGTAGAGCGATTTTTTTTATAGAAATGGAGAAAAAGTTTCTTCATTAGAATTTGGAAATTACGTTATGGTTTTACCAAGTGTATTATACCTAGAATTGGAAAACCATTATTATTTTCACACCATAAAAAAATTTGATTTTTGTATCTTATTTGGACAAGAAGATATTTTCATTCAGTATTAAGAATAAGAGTTGTTTCATATATAAGAATGATATGTTTTATGGAATTGAGAATATAATGAATAGTTTATACATTCTAGAAATGGATAATACTTTCTATATATTTGATAATAAAAAGTTCAGGGTTGATTCTAATCCCACCTACCTTTTTCATTATCACCTCAGACATATAAATGAGAAACATGTTCAAAGACTCCATAGAGATGGATTTTTGGACTCATTTAATTATGAATCATTTGAGAATTTATAATCCTATTTATTGGGAAATATTAACCTATAAAATTTTAATAGAAAAGGTTAAATGGACATTAGACTATTGGATCTCATATATAGTGATGTATGAGGACCAATGAGCACACAAGAGAGTGATAGTTTTAGGTACATTTTATTTTTACTGATGACTTTATTCAGTATGGTTATGTGTTTATAATGAAAAAAAGTATGAAACTTTTAAAAAATTAAAAGTGTTTCAAAAAAATTACAGAATCAACTAGGTAAGAGTATTAATATTCTTTGATTAAATTGGGGTGGGGAATAATTATTCTAATAATTCATAAATAATTAGAGATATTGTGGAATTGTTTCACAACACACTTCTCCCTTAACTCAAAAATGTAATAGCGTGTTTGAGAGGAAGAATTATATATTACTTGACATGGTTTGATCAATGATAAGTTTATGTGACCTTTACATTTCATTCTGGGGTTATTATTTGGAAACTTATTCATTCATAATTAACCATTTTCCATCTAAAGCTGTTATAAAAACACCATATGAGATATAGGTTGGGAAACAACTTGATATGTATTTTATAAAATTTTTGGGCTATAAAGCATATGTATGAGGTTTTTCTTCAGATAAACTTCACCCTAAATTTTAAAATTTTATATTTTTTTATTATCCTAAAGAAACTGTGGGATACTAATTTTTCATCCCTACTAAACACAAAATGATTGTGGTGCAACATGGTGTTTTCCATGAGAAGGAACTATTAAGTTAAGGAGAAGGTGGGGGATTTCTCATGAAAGATGACAATGAAGTAATATTCATATGAGATTAATAGAATTCCTACACTAAGGAAATCAAGATTTATCAATATGACAAATGGTTAAAAGCCAAGGAATTTAAGATAGACACCATAAACACTGATCAAGTTTGGAACTTTCTTTATGATCCCGAAGGAGTAATACCCATAGGGTGTAAGTGATTTTTTCATAATAAAACTGACATGGATGGTAGAATGTATATCTATAAATAATTCTTAGTGGATAAAAAATTCATGGTATTGACTTTGAATAAACCTTTTCTCTAGTCACGATTATAAATTCCATTTAGATTTTTCTAGCCATAAAAACTCATTATGATTTTGAGATATACTAGATGGATGTCAAAACCACTTTACTTGATGATAATTTAGTTGAGGATGTGTATATAGTAAATACCAGAGGTTTTGAAATTCCAAATAAAACTACTAATGTTTTAAAGATGCAACGATCCATTTATGGATAAAATTAGGATTTTGGGAGTTAGAATATATAGTTTGATGGTTTATCTAAAGAGTTTGGTTTCATCAATAATGTAAATAATTCCTATGTGTATAAGAAAGTTAATGGAAGTATATTAATGTTTTTGATATTTTATATAGATGATATACTGATTATTAGAAATGAAATCACAACACTTTATTCTTTAAAGTTATGGCTGAGTAAATGTTTCTTAGTGAATAAAATGAGTAAAGAAACCAATATAATCAGTATGAAGATATATAAATATATATCTAAGAGGTTTCTTGAAATGATTCAGAGCACATATATTGGTAAACCTATAAAGTTGTTTATCATGGAGAAATATAAGAAGGTTTTTTACTAGTGTTGCATGGAATTAATCTTAAGAAGATTCATGATACTTATAAAGAGTTATAAAGGATAGATATGATTTATTATGCATATTCCATAGGATCTATCATATGTTCCATGTTGTTTTATTGACCCAATGTCTCTTAAGATTTGAGGAAAACTAGTAAATACCAATCTAATCATAGTGAGAGTCACAAGATTACTGTGAGGAACATTCTTAAGAGCTTGAAAAGTAATAATGATATGTTATTACTCTTTGGAGGAGAAGATGAGATCTGTGTAAAAGGTTACATAGATGTGAGTTATAAATATGAGAAATATGATATGAAATATCAATTTAGATTCATGTATTTCTTAAATGGTGGAGCTACCAATTGAAAGAGTTTTAAATAAGACACCATAGAAGACCCAAAAATAGAGGCAAAGTATATCACTATATTAGATTATATAAAGGAAGCAGTTAGGATCAAGAAGTTTATTACTAAACATGGAGTGGTTCCAAGCATTGAGGGAGAAATTGAGCTACGTTGTAACAACAATGGGTCTATTTATTAGTCTATGGAACCCCGATCTCACAAAAGGACCAGAAAAATCCTTTTTGAATACTATAATATATGAGAGATCATTAAGAGGGGTGATATAAAGATAAGTTATATGGAAACACTGGAGAATGTAGCAGATCTATTGACAAAGCCATTACCAAAGTAAAAACATGTGGTTCATATAGAATATCAAGGAATTTGACACATGTGATATTGGTTGAGATGGTTGTAAATTTATCGGGTTATTAGAATAAAGTAAGTTTCAGTTTATCATTCATTCATGAATGGTGTAATTTATTTTATATGAATCAACAAATGATAATGTAACCTCAAAGTATGACTTTGATTTTTTCCTAACCAGTGATTATCATAAAGTATAATAGTTTTTGATGATATGATAAGGTTAGTTTGAATTATAAGGATACTTCCTTAAAGAACCCATAATTACATGATTTATAACAAATGTCCCAATTTCATGCATTTCAAGGATTTTTTTTTTCATTTTAGAATTTCATATAATTAGGTAAAACTCTTACATATCAAACAATTACAATAAAAAGCATAAATTTACATTTAATGTTAAATTTTTCCATAAAAATAGGTTCTTATGTTTATACTTATGTTTCATTCATGAACCTTTTTATTCATTCAATACATGCCACCATTGAACTTGTTATAATCTCTACACTTCCTTAATTCTTATGAAAAACATTTGAAAACATGATATGATCAAAGCAAAGATTAGTAAGGGATATATAAAATAAATTAAACTCATTAATCCATTTGAAATTCATAAAATTCCATAAGGAAATTTTCCCTTTTAACATAATGAACTTTTGATATCAAAATAATCATTTACTTACTCATGAAATAAACCTCAAATCCTAAAGTTTTCATAAAAAATTATATAATCCAGAATAAAGGAAAGATCATAATTCACCAAATATTTACAATAGAAACAAACTTATCTTTTTTATAAGATAACAAAATTTCTTTTAAATCATAAACTCATTATTTTCCTTTTAAAATAAAAATATTTCCATGAAAACCCATTTGAAAGCATAGAGAAACCATGTAAGAATTTTGGGGCATAATATTAAACATAATTTTATTAAGAAATAATATAATTGGATAATTATAATATTATTTTAGGAGTAAATATTATCAGTTTACTTCATCACTTTATAGGAGTAATTAACATCGTACACATTCTCTTAGGAGTAACTTACAATAATTAACTCTATCACTCTTTAGGAGTAATTAAGTTTTTCCACATTCTCTTAGTAGTAAATTATATTATTTAACTCAATCTATTTACCCAATTCAATTGAGATATTTAACAGACCCACCCATAATATAATAGAAATAGTCCCATAAGGGGTTGATTTCACTCCCCATTCTCACTTTTATTAATAGCACCCAAGTGTTGCGTTTTAAAATATTTTTTTAATAAATTCTAATTTTCACCATAAATTTAAATAATTTTTTTTATAAATTTTACTTTTCATCTTAAAAACCATAAAATCAAAATTTCATCCCATAAGAAAAACTACTTTCAGTTATATCATAAATATAAAAAAATATACCTTTCTTTTGAAATCATTTAAAAACTAAAAAATCCTAGAATAATGGGAAAAGTATATTCTTTTAAAAACCATTAAAAATAATGGAGTAATATCTATAATGAATAAAGGATAATACGGTAAGAAAATCCATTCACAATGTATACCTTAAAAACATTATTTTTCACTTTGTTAAAAAGAGACAAAAGTGACCTGTATAGAAAAAATTTAAAATATTAGTTTTAAAAACATTTTTAAAAAGTAAATAATAGTTGAAAATTACCTTTAAAAATATTTTAATTTCAAATAAGAACATTATTTAAACATTTTAAGAACATGTATATAGAAGAGAAATATTTTAAAGAATTTAAAACAATGTTTTAAAGGAAAATCCCTTACGACTTTAGTAAATTTTGAATTAAAAGAACATTGAGGGATATAAATTGATTTTTTAAGCCACTTTAATTTCATTAAATTAATGATAAAATACATTGTTATGGATTTTTATATACTAAAAAAAAGAAAACATGCAGTGAAAATGGTGTAAGTCTCAAAGAAAGTAAGTTGAGATGAGAAATCACTTACCTTGAGCCATGACTCATTTAGTACATTCTATAAATCCTTAATAATAAATATTTATTAGTTTTATACTTTATTAAGAAAATTTTTCATATTAATTAAATTATAATTATTCATTTTATTTAATTTATTACCATGATTTATTTAGTTTCTAAATCAGTTAGGTTTACATTGACCGTTTTTAGGTTGTTTGGTTCGTAACCACAAAATAAATTAGGTGCATTGACCATGGTCAAAGGGATCATTATTACATCATTTAAATAATCTTAAAAATGTTATAATTATCATTTTAATAAATAAAATATAGTTAAAAAAATAGAAAATTAGTATCCTAAATATAGAATCAATTTTATAAGATTAAATTTCTATAATTAGTGTAATTTAATTTTAATATAAGTTCCCAAAATGTAACGAAAAATACTTTTTTTAGAAAAATGCCCATTTTAAGAATAAAAATGATTTTATACCAAAATAAAGTATAATATTGATTTATATGGAATTAATTAGATTATTTTTAATAAAATTAAACCTATTTTATTTTAATTCAAATCCAAAACCAAAGGTAATATTTAAATTACTTCGATTAAAAGACAAGAAACGATAGTATGCGAAAACAAATTTTTTCTTAATATTCACCAAAAAAGAAACCTTTTTAGAAAAATAAAAAATATTTATATTAAGATTATTTTGAAATGATTATTTGAAAAATGATATCCATTTTATAAAATAAAATTCTGAAATTGGTAGAAATTAATCATAATATCCGCACAGAAAATGCAATAAAAACCATTTTTGAAGAAAATTAATTTTTAGAGTATAAAATGAATTTATACTCATTAATTATCTAGTAATATCCATTAGATTAATGTAAATTTATTGTATTAAATATATGATCTATAACTTTTATTAAAATTGTTCATTTATATAGATTAACTTAATTTATTCTGATAAAATTATTTTCCACATATAAATCAGTTTTTTAAAAAATATCTTCTTTAATATTATATGATCTTATTTAAAATTGATTTCTTATTTCTTAGTAATTAATTAGTACATTTTAAAAAAAAAATATATACATATATTTCATAACTAGGTTACTCCTTTTTATACTTTCTAATCCAATGACTAGGTTATAACTATCATATTTAAATAATAACATTTTAATTGCATATAGTAGTTTATTTTGATATTAATATTAAATGTGGAAAAAAATAATCAAAAATGGTATTCATTTTAAAAAATTGGTGGGTTTCATTCTCTCCCTTAAAGAATTTACATCCTCACAATTTTGTATCATGTACGATAAAAAAATATTTAAATCACTTTCAGAATCAATTATGAGGGGTTGAATATATATATATATATGTGTGTGTGTGTGTGTGTAAGTAGCAAGAAATACCTTTTAATACTTATTGATAAAATTACCTTTGAAAATAACTTTAATTTCTAGGTTTAGAATAGGAAATTTATCATTTCCAAAATATTTCTTAAACCATTAATTTACCATAATGATACTTGTTCTAAAGAAAGAGTTTCAAAAATCATACCTTCACAACTAATAAATATTTTCTATATAATTCTCAATAAATTTATCTTCTTCTTGATTAAGTTGTGGAATTATTTTACCATCAAGATAGAGAATAATATAAAATATAATTACTTGATTTCATTCCATACCATACACATAATTTTATCCTTCAACTGCGTTTTAAGTAGTTTTCCATCTTTTCTTTATCTAATACTTTAAATGATAAATAACTATGATGAATTTTTCATACCATAAGTAATAAAATTATGTTTTTATGGATCATAAGATCCAAAAAAGGATTAAAAATTATTTATTATTTTTTATATACATTTACCAAAACAAAAAATGGTTAGCATAAGATAAGATAATATCTAGTATATAGAAATAATACATTAATATCCAAAGCCTCATTAAATAACACACAAAGTTTAAATTAAATCATTACATAAATAACTATCCTTAAAACTCTTAAAAAAATACTAGATTAAAATTAAAACACAAATATTATAATTATTTGATTATATATTCTTCCAATATCGACGTAAAATTCATCTCCAAATAACATAAATCACTCCTAAAGTCTCATACCAAAAATGTATATTCTCTAATCATATAATATCCAAAATATGCTAATATTTTCCATAAATAATCATTTTTTTAAAGTTGAGGGGTAGAACCCCTTATCCTAATTAACCTAAATTACCTAAATATTAAAGAATGTCTTAATCCTAAATGTTATCAATACCTTTATACTTATATATATAAAATAAAAAAGAATTATTTATCAAATATAATTTTCACAAAAACACATACTAAACCCTAGGATTGTATTCACATAAATATCTCCCAAAATATCTTTAATCATATTAAAATCCCATTACATAAAACTATTAATATGAGTGTTTAATTTTTTTCAATGATCTAGTCAATATGTGTTGGTGAATTGGTGATTCTTGTATAATTGTTATGGATAAATTTACTGTAATTGAACACCATTCTTAAGAAAAATTCTCTATCAAATGTGAAATTTTTTGAACTGATCTTAAGTTCCAAGAATTATTTCATTGATGATACTTTTTTTTAATAAAAGATAAATAATAATAAGGACATGCAATTGAAATATTATTGCATAATGATTTTAAGGTTTCCATGAAAAATAAAAGTAATTTCATGAAGGGGAATTATGAAGTCCATGAAAAATATATATATTTTTCATGAATAATATTTAAATAATATTGAGTATTTTGGTTTGTAATTTGTTGATAATTGGATTGATAATAAATATTCTATACATAGAATATAATGTGGGCCTTATACAAAAAATAGACCAACCATTAAAAGCTCTCATGGCCACCCCATTAACCACACTTGGGAGACCTAGGGTCAAGCCCATGGGAGAGCCGACTCAAAGATCCTGCATGGATGTAACATCCTAAAATTTTAAAGATAATAAAAAACCTCATTGATAATAATTTATGGTTATTTTTATGTGAAAGTAAAAATTTTAAATAAAAATCACTTAATAGATGATTTAACGACTTTACATAAGGGTAAAATCCTAGTTAACACCTTGTAATATTCTATCGAATATTTTCAGATTCAGGCACTGAGTTAGTGTGAGATTCTGAGGCTCATAGAGCCTCAACATATGATGAATAAAAATATTATATATATTATATTATACATGCATGGTTTTTTCCAAAATAATTAAATATCTCCCAAACAGTGCATCATATGAGAAATTAGAGACTACCATTAGGTTCAGATTGAGGGGTTCATGCTAGGCACAACATAACATCTATGCATATTTTGTGTTAGGTAATATCCAAGTGAGGATAAATTATTTAATATTTTTATTATATATTTTTCTAATAATAATTGAATATCTCTCAAACAGTGTGTCGTATAAGAAATATGAGACCACCATTAGGTCTGGGATACGATACTTACCCTAGGTAGGGAATAAAATTTGTGTACATTGGAAATTTGGTTAGTTCGCATTTAAGGTTAATTTATTAATATTTAATTTATATTATTTTTATTAAAATAATTATTAAAAATCATTTTATATGTGGTTTTTTCTTCCCCAAACAAAGAAACACCATTGTTGACACCTTAAATTTCTAAAACCTTTGGTTTCAAACTATTTTGACCCATTTCATCTTTCAATGCATTAATGAGGTGAATTGAAACACTATATCGTCATTTTTTGGTTGACTCATGGATTAAATTAGGTGATTTAAAATGGGTATAGAAATGATGTGATTTTGGAGTTTTTGATACAGTCAGTTTATTTCAGGTTCAATGTTAGTCGATGATTTTGAGTCTGGATGATCCTAAGACCCCCTTATACGTAGTTGATGAACCCACTATCGATCGATCCTTGATATTTCCTTAGTTTCCACATGGTTGGTTCTCTTCCTACTCCCCTATGCACAATAGACATGTGAATTATTTTATTTATTTTTATTTATTTTCTCCATTATTCTCAAATTCTACAATAAAAAGAAAATAATTTGTTTTTAAGATAAAAGAATAATGACCTAGTTTTAGTAAATTATAATACACATGATTATAAAAATATGTTTACTACGAAATTATGAGGGATAATTATAAATAATTATCAAATGATAATGATACCGATTTTCTCAAAGATTAAATTATTAAAATTATCAAATGATAATAGCTAGATTATTAATGATAATTATTAAAATTATAAAACTATAATTGTGTGATTATCAATGATAGTTTTTATAATTATAAATTGATAGTTGATAGATTATCAAAGGATGATTTTTAGAATAAAAATTATCAAAGGATAATTTATTATCAAAAGATAAATTATAAAGGATAATCTATGAAAAATTATCAAAAGATAATTATAAAAGGAAAATTTAGGATAAATTATCAAAAGATAATTATAAAGGATAATTTATAA
Organism: Viscum album; assembly: GCA_963277665.1. Taxonomy (NCBI): domain Eukaryota; kingdom Viridiplantae; phylum Streptophyta; class Magnoliopsida; order Santalales; family Viscaceae; genus Viscum; species Viscum album. The sequence continues at coordinate 2,039,883,653 of OY728142.1, read as the reverse complement.
TAAATTATCAAAATATAATTATAAAGGATAATTTAGGATAAATTATCAGAGATAATTATAAATGGATAATTTAGGATAAATTATCAGGAGATAATTATAGAAGGATAATTTATGATAAATTATCAAAATATAATTATAAAAGGATAATTTAGGATAAATTATCAAAGTATAATTATAAAGGATAATTTATAATAAATTATCAAAAGATAATTATAAAGGATAATTATTAATAAATTATTATATGATAATTATAAAGGATAATTTAGGATAAATTATCAGAGATAATTATAAAAGGATAATTTATGATAAATTATCAACAGATATTTATAAAACGATAATTTATGAGAAATTATCAAAATATAATTATTCTTAAGGATAATTTTGTGAGTGCATGCGCTAGCCAAGAATGATAATTCATTAATTATCTAGGAGATATAATGTATCATCACATGTGATATTTTATTTCCTTTTAAAATAAAATATTTTTTTTGGTTCTAGGAACCATTGACAAACCCCAAGGATTGAAATTTCGATGTTTCTGAAAATAAGGCCACAAAGAGGTGTTATTTATTGTTGAGGTTTCTACTCTTGCTACTGAACCACACATAACAGTTTATCCTTGCTTTGAAATCATTGAATTTTGAGGTAGGAAGTTCCTTACTCTTATGCACCTTGTATATATGATGTTATCATGATATGATGTTTATGCTGGACTAACCCATACTTGTTCTGAGATGCATGTGGGTGTGTGAGTAGCCGTGGGATTACTTTTTTATGTGTGATTATCCTGAATTTAATATTGGTGTGGATTATAATTCCTTACTATGACATATATTGTTTGTGTGTTTCATAGCCTATGGAATTGTGCTATAGGTACCAAGATACTCAGGTAGAGCCTTGAGGTTCAGTGTATGTGGCTACCCAACCCGACGTAGTCCAAATGTCCTTAAAGGAGGACTTGGCTACCCTTGTAGAGGGTAAATAATAGTGGCTATCTAGTAGGTACTTAGATATAGAGGTGGATCCTTGAGGTTGGGAGTTATATGGTTCTAACATCCTTAAAGGTGGGCATGGCTACCTCTATAGAGGGGAAAGCATCAGTGGCCAATTACCCAACCCAACATAGTCCTAACATCATTAAATGATGGCATGGGTACCCCTATAGAGGGGAAAGTATAGTGGCATGATGAAAGATACCAAACATTTCTTTCTATGGAATTAGGTCATGGGTGATTAAAAGGTTAAGAGGGATGGGTATCGACCTGATGGAACATGCATCATTCTTGTGAAAAACACTATAAGGGTGGGGTGAGCCTTTGACATAGGGGAACGTGCAACATTCCTATGAAAACCACCAACTAGGTTGGGTGATCTTGGTTACCTTGATAGAGGTATGAGACTTCTCAACATCCTTACTAGAAATGAGCTAAAGTAAGTAGGTCTAGGGTTCTTAGTGACTTGGTCAATGCACAATTACTCAACACATGTTTGTTTAATAAGAATTATTTATGTCATGATATACACTATTATATACATTGTTCACTTATGGTAAGGACCCATTAGTGATTTACTACTGAGTCTTGTACTTACACCCTACTTAGGCATTTCGATGTGCTTGTTGATTTTTGAACCAGAGATCTAGAGAAGGGAAAGAGACCTATGGTGGATGGTTGAGCAGTGGAGAATGGAGCTAGAAAAAACCAATGTAGAAACCAAAGGACCCCAAGATGTTTGTTTATTTACTTTAATTTTATTATCTAATTTTTATACTCTAGAAAAACTTACCACTTTGGGAGCTCTTATATGTATGTCATTTATTCATTTTTCACATTTACTCTAATTACTTACTATTTTTATTGATTATTATCGATCCTATGAAATGATATTCAGGAAATAGTCTCCCCATGAATAGAATTACACCCTTATTGCTAGTCGGAAGCCTCTTGCATATGGGGAGGCACACATGAGGCTATGTGACCTTCTGGCTCAGACATGGTGGTTCAGTTTGGGATGTTACAAAATGGTATCAGAGGATCAGGATTCACTAACTTGTTGTTCAATTTTTTTGGGATGGGATATGATAGATAAGAGATAGGATGGTTGAGACTTGGGTAGGGGAACTATGTTAGTTCCTATACAACACTATATAGTGGACCTTTGAGTTTTCATAAATGGAAAATTATGTTTTTTATTACCATTGATTAAATTCACCTTGGGTGATGCACATGATTTTGATATATGGTTTTGAGTACATACATGCATCGTGATTAGAAAAATAGTCTTACATTCCATATATGTATACCTATTGTTATGATGTATAATATTTTTTAATAAAATTCCTTGATTCATGATATTTGTTTAGGATAGTTTATTTATTTTGTGATATATCTGTGTTGTCATGCCATTGTGATATATTCTTGTAGGTATTAATTAGTTGAATTGAGAAAACTTTTTTTGTTAGTATATATATACGATGACTATGATTAATATGCAGGGATGAATATCAGGGTTAATATTAGGATGGGTATACCTTTAGATGATGGTAGACTCCTAGGAAAACCTTATATGATCCCATAGAATGGCTATAGCTTGTTATGTTCGTAATGTCCATTATGATGTAAATATGCTGCCTCATAGTTGTTTGATAGGACCAATAGCTGAGGAAGCCTGAGATATCCTTATACCATCACCTATAGTGTAGGATGATGCTCCCCAACATGCTCTTGTATCGACATGGATGATCTAGACTATAGGGCCCATTTTGGTGGGACTCTTTCAGATAATTCCCATTCAAGATGGAGTCACTCATAGGACTAAGAATGACCGTGCCCGAGACTTTTAGCCTCACCATCCTCTAACATTCTAGGGTACTAGTGTCCCATATGATGTAGAGGACTTATTGGACTTCATTAAGAGTATCTTTTATCTAGTATAGATTCTTGAGGAAGGACAAGTTATTCTAGTGACCTTCATTTTCCAAGGAATTTATAGGAGATGGTGGAATAACTTGAATCAATATGGGAGATAAGAGGGTCTTACCTGGATGACCTTTAAGGATATTTTTTTTGAGAAGTGATTTCTGGACACAATGAAGCTGGATCATTCCTATGAGTTCATGGTGTTATGAAAATGATATATGATTGTCTCTGCATACACTATGCTCTTTATAGATTTTCTTTTCTTTACTACTTTGTTGGATGAGAATAAGGAATAGAAGGATTGAAAGATTAAAAGTTTGAGATAGGCCTTTAACCAGATATCAGACTTTAGGTTATGGATTTGACCTAATAACATACTCAAAGGTACTTTATATAGCCCTAAACTTTGAGAAGTTGATGGAAGAGGATGAGGTATTAGGATTAATTCCATATCACGTTGGGATAGTGACTGAGTTTTTACTTAACACCATAAGAGTTTCTTCTGATAGTAGGAAGAGAAAGGTGGATCGGGAGCTACAGAGTGACATACAGTCAGTTTAGATAATAACTTCTATAGTACCCTTTATGGTATATAGGTGCTACAACTATGGGATAAGGGTGGATTATAGAAACACCTGATGGAAGCTAGTGGTGGACTACCACTAGTGTGGTTGGGATGGACACCTTCAATGCTTTTAATCGAAGGTCTCCTAAATGAGTTCTATGAGGTTAGGATAGGATGGGTTGGAGGACCCTAGTAGATGATACTGACTCCCCCGATGATGATAGCTCAAGAGATTCATGAACATGGTCGTGGTTATAAGGAAGGTCAAGTCTATGTACTGGATCAAGCTCTAATAGACAGTGATGAGAAACTTGTTACTATATGAGGAACAATCTTGAACATGTATTTTTGAACTTCTGACTTGTATAATATTGGTGTTTTCATTATATCTATGAGTTATGTCAAGACATGAATTACTGGTAGAGTTATGTTTCCCTAAATTAACTTTCTCTGATTCTTCATTTAATGATGACATGAAACCCTAGTATATGAGAGAGTGGTAGTTAGTGCTCCATTAGTGAGATACTAATGAGGGACTCACTCAGAGGAGGATCTAGGAAAGCTATGTATCCAATAGATCGAAAACATGTATGGAGTTACCTAAGGATTATTTTGGATATAGACACACATTTTACATTGTTCTTTTGGAAGCTCTTTCAAAAATACATAGGGACTTAACTAAGATTGAGCATGAAGTACCATCATCAAACCAATGGATTGTCTGAGTGGACTATATACATATTAGAAGATATGATTTGAGATTGAGTGCTAGAATTTGGTAGAGTATGGGATAATAACCTAGCCTCAATTGAGCCAGTATACAATAACAATTACCAAGATTTGATTTAGATGGAACCTTAAGAGGCTCTTTACAGGAGGCCATGTTGTTCACCGCCTTGAGGGAATAAGGTAAGTAAGACAAAAATTGTGTGGCCTAGTTTGGTTTAGGAGACCATTGATAGAGTTCATTTGATTTAGAAGAGGTTTATCATTTCTAAAATCAATCAAAGATCATATACTAGCTGTAAGAGGGGACCTTTATAGTTCAATGTGGGTAATCGAGTTTTTCTTGTAAGTGACTCCTTGATTGGGGAACCAACATATGAGAAAGTAGGGTAATATTGCACCAAGTTTTGTGGGACATTTTTAGATCACTGAATTGGTGGGAATAGTGGAATACCATTTGGAAATTCCTTTATTTTGTTGAGTCATACATTGTGTATTCCACGTTTCTCATCTTCAGAGGTACACACCTGATCCTGTGCATGTTATGGACTGTGAGGAAATTGAGTTGGAACCTGATGCATATTATAAGGAGAATCTAGTGTAGATTATGGACTAGAGTGAGAATGTTCTATGAGGAAAGATGATATTACTATTCTGGATTTTGTGGTAGCATGGATGAATCCAAGAGGAAATGTGAGAGCACAAGTATGCTGTTGGAGATTAGTGGACTAAATTGTTTGAGCAATGCTGCTAGAGATACTTATCAAGGATGATAATTTTATATAGGGGGATAGTTTTAGCATCCTAAATTTTCAAAGACATTAAAAAACCTATTTGATAAAAATTTATGGTTATTTTTATGTGAAAATGTAATTTTTCAATTAAAATCACTTAATAAATGATTTAAAGGATTTGGGTAAGGGTAAAATCCCAACTAACACCTTATAATATTTTACCAAATATTTTCAGAGTCAGACGCTGAGTTAGTGTGAGGTTTTGAGGCCCATAGATCCAAAAAATAGACAAAATAAAATATTAAATATATTATATTACGTGTGCATGTTTTTTACCAAAATAATTAAATATCTCCCATAAGGTGTATCATATGAGAAATAAGAGACCATCGTTATGTCCGGGTTGAGGGTTTTACCCTAGGCATCACATAATATCTATGCACATAGGGAGTTTGGTCAGATCTCACATGAGGATAACTTATTTAATATTTTTATTATATATATATATATTTTAAAATAATTGAATATATCTCAAATGGTGCATCGTATGAGAAATCCTAGACAATAATTAGGTATGGAATGTGGGGTTTACCCTAAGTGGGGCATAAAATCTACACGCGTCAGTCATTTGGTTAGATCGCATGTAAGGTTAATTTATTAATATTTCATTTATATTATTTTTATTAAAATAATTATTAAAAATCATTTTATATGTGGTTTTTTCTTCCCTAAATGAAGAAACACCATTTTTGAAACCTTAAATTTCTAATACCTTCAGTTTCAAACTGTTTGGATATGTTTCATCTTTTAACACATTAATGTGGTGACTTAAAACAGTCAACCATCAATTTTTGGTTGAATCGCGAATTAAATCGGGTGGTTTAAAATGGGGTTATAAATGATATGATTTTGGGGATTTTGATATATTCGAATCATTTTTGTTTCAATTTTGGTCGATTATATTGAGTTTGTATGATCTTGAGACTCCCTTGTGTGTAGTTGATGAACCCTCTATTGATCGATTCGAGAAATTTACTCAGTTTCCATGTGGTTGGTTCTCTTCCTCCCCCCATGCGTAACAAATAGATAAATTGTTCTATTTTTTATTTTATTTTATTTCTCATATTCGATAATAAAAATAAAAGATTTTTTTTAAGATAAAATAACAATGACATAATTTTATTAAATGATAATACATACGATTATCAAAAGATGTTTACTATGAAATTATTAGGGACAATTATAAATAACTATCAAACGATAATGATACCATTTTATTCAAAGATTAAATTATTAAAATTACTAAATAATAATTGTGATATTATCAAAGGTAATTATTAAAATTTTCAAATGATAATTGTGAGATAATGACGGATAATTATTAAAATTTTCAATCGATAGTTTCTATATTATGAAAGGTTAATTTACTATCAAAAGATAATTATAAAGGATAATTTATCATAAATTATCAAAATATAATTATAAAAGGATAATTTAAGATTAATTATAAAAATATAATTACAAATGATAATTTATAATAAATTATCAAAAAATAATTTATAATAAATTATCAAAAAATAATTTATAATAAATTATCAAAAAATAATTATAAAGGATAATTTAGGATAAATTATTCAAGATAATTATAAATGGATAATTTTGGATAAATTATCAAGAGATAATTATAAAATGATAATTTATGATAAATTATGAAAAGATAATTATAAATGTATAATTTAGGATAAATTATCAAAATATAATTATAAAGGATAATTTATAATGTATTATCAAAAGATAATTATAAAGGATATTTTATAATAAATTATCAAAAGATAATTATAAAAGATAATTTAGGATAAATTACTAGTGATAATTATTAAAGGAAAATTTATGATAAATTATCAAGAGATATTTATAAAAGGATAATTTATAAGAAATTATAAAAAATATAATTATTATTAAGCTGAATTTTGTGAGTGGATTCCCTATCCTAGAAAGACAATTTAGAAATTATCCAGGAGAGAGAATGTATCATTATAAGTGATATTTAATTTCTTTTTGAAATAAAATAACTAGTTTTGGATCTAGGAACCCTTGATAAACCTTGAGCTTTGACATATCGACGTTTACAATAATAAGGACATGAAGAGGTGTTATTGACAGTTGTGGTTTCCACTCTAGCTATCGAACCACTTATGGTGGTTTATCCTTTCCTTTAACATCGATGAATTTTGAGGCAGGAAGTTCCTTAACCTTATGAGCCTTGTATATATAATATTGTCACAATATGATTTTTATGCTAGACTAACCCATGTTTATTCTGAGATTCATGTGCGTGTGTGAGTAGCTGTGGGATTACGTGTTTATGTGTGATTATCCTGACTTATATCTTTTTGTGGATTATCATTCCTTGATACAACATATATTGTTTATGTATTTCATAGCCTATGGAATTGTGCTAGAGGTACTGAGATACTCATATAGATCCCTAAGGTTGGGTGTATATAGTTACCCAACCTGACATAGTCCTAAAGTCTTTAAAGGTGGATGTGGATACCCCTATAGAGGGGAAATAATAGTGGATTTTTTATAGGCCCTGAGATACAGAGGTGGATCCTTGAGGTTGGGAGTTATGTAGTTCTAACATTCTTAATGGTTTGCATGGATAATCATGTAGAGGGGAAAGAATAAGTGGCCAGTTACACAACCTAACACAGTCCTAACGTCCTTAAAGGCGAGCATGGCTACCCCCATAGAGGAAAAAACATAGTGGATTTCTAGAATATACTAGACATGGATTCCTAAAGACTTGGATTGTGGGTGATTAAAAGGTTAATTGGGTCAGGTATCAACTTGAAGGAACATGCTGCATTCTTATGACAACCATCAGAAGGGTGGGGTGAGCTTTTGAAATGGATGAACATGCAACATTCCTATGACAACCACTAAATGGGTGGGGGTGAGTTTGTTTACCTTGATAGAGGTACATGACTTCTAAACATCCTTACTAGTAATGATCCAAAGCAGGTGGGGCTAGGGTTCATGGCGACTTGGTCAGTGCTCAATGACTTGACACATGTTTGTTTACTAAGAATTATTTATTTCTTGATATAAATTATTATATGAATTGTTCACTTATGGTAAATATGCATTGGTGGTGTCTTACATAGTCTTTTAATCACACCCTAATTGAACATTTCTATGTGGTTGCAGATTTTAGGACCATCGATTTAATGAAGGGAAAGAGCCCTATGGTGGATAGTTGATCAGTGGAGCATGGGACTGGAATAGACTGAGGCAGACACCAGAGGACCCCTTATATGTTTTTTTATTTACTTGTCATTTTATTATTTACTTCTTATACTTTGAAGAGGTTTACCAATTTGGGAGCTATTTTATGTATGTCATTTCGGTTTCTAAATTTACTTTGATTATTTATTATTTATTATTGATTATTATGTATCCTATGACATGATATTTATGGTATAGTCACCCCATGGATGGACTTAGACCCTCGATGCTAGTCACCAGCCTCTTGCATATGCGGAGGCGTGCATGAGGTTATGTAACCTTCCAGATTGGACCTGGTGGTTCGGGTTGGGATATCATAATGGAGGAAAGGTAAAGTGATCCATGTTTAGGCCCATTGGAGTGAACTCCCATGTGATCATGAATGCATATGGACATTCTAGGCTTCCTAGGTCATAACCCATGTGTGAATAGGTGTATGTGGGTGATGATCCCCCACTATTATGAAACAATAAGAAAGCTATGCATGCTGTATTATAAATGAGCATGAGGATGAATGGAGAAAATGACATGAGATAAGGAGAAACACACATTTTTCATCCACAATTAAAATGTTACATATAAAATGTGGCAATATGATTATATTGATATGATTTTTCCATTCTCTACTGAGGATTATCTTCAACCTCAGCCACCCAAGGGTATTCTGCATGCACTGTGGTGCAATGTCGAATCTCTGATGATCAAACTGAACTAATGTTTTGATGTCATTTGATCATCTTGGATAATCGAATAGGATCAAAGTTTTATGAAATTTAATTTTCATAAATTAAATGAAGAAAATTGATACTGTTTAGGATGATATGAAGAAACAGGCAACCATTCATACAGGTTGAGTTTGATATTTAAAATGAGGAAGCATGTAATCTTATAACATTCATGTGAGGAGTTCACATATAAGTGGAGATACCATTATTTTTGGTGTAACAAAGAAGGAAATCCATGTTCAAAATACCGAGACATGCTGAGATTCTTATCTCAGTGATGAAGCTCCATGGAATAGAATTATTTGCTAAAGAATGATTTGAAATTTTTCACAAAGATAAGGTAGTGGTTACTTACCTATAAAAGGATAATTAACCCTTACAAGAATACTTCTACTAATACTGAAAAGATCTCATTTTTATGGGAAAACACCAAGCATATATGAACACTATTTCATGAGGTTTTTTTTCAAATATTTTTCTAGAGTTAAGAGAGATAAGATTCCATGGTTCTTTTGACTTGTGTATAACACACTCAAAGTATTATCCAAGAACTAGTTCTACAAATCCATTTGAGTTTTAATGAATTATTTGTGACACCACTAACCATTTTTCATAAAATCACAATATTATATGAATAATAAACATGAGATAATCCTCTCCTGCTTATATTTGCTTGAAACTTGTTATGTTCAAGGTGTGAATAAAGGAAGTGAGTGAGAATTGAATGAAGGAGGAGAACACAAGAGAAATAAAAATAGTATAAATACATGACACACATGAATAAAGCCAAAAATTGAAGATACATATAGTGTGTGTGCATATATCAATATGCATGGAGAAACAAAGAAGATAGAGTGCATGTATCTAAGACATATGCATGCATACATGATCTCTTGAGAAAGTAACCAATGGTGAACATTGAAAAATAGATAAAATAATAATAATAATAATATTTTATATTTATTATGGTTTCACCAAAATTATATACCATAAACTTAGTGTAATTAAGTTTAGAATTTTAAGATAAATTATTTTGAGGTTGTGCAAGTTTTTCTTATATAAAATAATATGTGAAGATATTATGTGAATATCTTGCACACATTTAGTGAGGAAAAGACTTCATAATTTATAAGGAATAAATAATATCCTGAGTATAGTTTCATTAAGACAACTGATTAGTTACATGTGATTAAAATATTTTATAAAGACCGTAAAACTCATTTAGTGGATATTGAAGATACTAGAAGGGTGCATGAGAAAGTGTGATTTAGAGAGATCATAGAGGAAGGTCAACAAATAATACTACATTGGATTAAGCCTTCAGAAAAGGTAAAGTATTCTAGTTAGTGTTGGGATTTGGTGAAGTCTTCTGGTTGGAGCCAAGAGAAAAATGAGTCTCTCAGTTGGAGCCGAAATAAAAAGTCTTTAGGTTCAAGTTTAAGGAAAAAGAAGACTCATTTGGATCCAAGGAAAAAGTATTTCATTTGTATATAGAAGAAATATAATTCTATCAATTGGTTTTGGGAGCATTATAATCACTTTTTTAATAGTGAAGAATCTGTAATTGGGGGAAAAATAGTTACAACAAGGAGTAGGCTTTTTCCAAACCATATAAATACTTTGAAATTCTTTATCTTCATTATTACAAAAAAACAAGAGGTGATATTGAGATATAATATTTAGTGGATCGAGAAATTTAAAAAGTTTTATAGGTTGAATTATAAATAAAAGGAATTCTTAAAAATAAACCATTGATTTACCCCTCCCCTTTGAGTGGTCAATCCTACTTGGGGCTCTATAAGTGGTAGTGTAGGATAGTTTCCATCTAAATATCTATGAAAATATTTATTAAGTAAAGATTTTAGGGATTGAGTGAAATACAACAAATTGAGATTTATATTGAGACTTAGAAGAATAGAAAGAAGTGATAGAGAAGTAAGCTGAAGAAGAATGTTATAGTAAAGGCAATGACACTATTAACATAAGGTAATAAAAGTTGTAAATGTTTCAATAAATATATTGATTATAATTATTTTGAATAATATTTCACAAGCTATTATGATGATGTATCATTTAGTTATATTTATTTTTAATTCAATGAACATCTTAAGAAAGTTCCCAAATAAGTGGTAATCTTTATTATTGAAATTTTCAAGGGACTTCAAGATGAAAAGTTATAGACGAAAGAAGTGGTTAATGCTATAGAAGAGGAATTGGCTAAGAAGGTTAACATATCCAACACTATCAAAAAATTATGATAGTAAAGGATGAAACAATTTATATTTTTAATTAAATATATATTAGATATGTTAAAGAAATACAGAGAAATATTTTTGAGAAATATTTCTTTGAGATTATAATTGTGGAATATTTCCATGCATTTTAAAAATTGTACAAAGTTTATGTGGTTGTAAAATCCTATAAAATAAAGGATAAAGATATCAGGGTAAATGAGCTTGAAATTTATTTTCTATAATCAAGAAACATGAATGAAGAAAAAATAAATAATCTAAAGTAGGATTGGGGAAAAAATGAGATCAGTTGAGGATGATAATAAATCCCTCAAAATGAAGTGTTCAGACCTGGAAGTGAGATTGAAAAACAAAGAATCACCACAAACTGGAACTTCCCAAATAACTAAAATAAGAGATGATGACACTCAATTTTTCATTGAGGATCATGATTCCAAAATAAGTATGATATTATCATCCAATCAAATGGCATCATCCTCTAAAAAGAAGGCATCCCATAAACCAAAAAATATCTTATATACTAATGTTTTTTCAAGTGCTGCTACTGGTTTTAAACCAAACTCTAGGAAAGTGTGGATAATAAAAAATAATAATAAACCCACCACATCAAGGGTAAATATTTAAAGAAGTACAAAGATCTATCCCACAATAAGTTTCCCAAAGGGTGGCATTTCTGCTTAAAAGTTGAAAAGGTTCACAATCTATGAAATCTAAAAAAACTACACTATAAAAGAATAAAATAAGGCATATAGGTTATTATTGGTGTCATAGGAAATTTGGGCATAAGTCATTGTAATTTTAGTATAACATAAAAATTTATAAATAAAAAATAACACCTAAACTAGAGAAGAAAAATCCATACAAAATGAAATGATACAAGTTTACCATGGGATATGAAAAAACAATAATACTATTAAACAAACTATTACCAAGAAATACAATTAGATATCCTCTCCTATATGAAAGGGATAAAGAAATATTTCAAGAAGATCACTTCCCCATAGGAAAAATAATTCTTAGTTTGAAGAAGTGAAACAACAACATGTATTTGGATAGAATACATATCAAAGTGAAATATCTGAGTTCAAAGGTTTTTGTTGGTGTAGTGAAAGTTATGGTCACAAAGCCTACTATTTTTGGTATAACATTTCATTTCCAGGAGTTAGATATGAATAAAAGGGGATTCATAGTGAACATATGAAATCAAGTTCTCAAATAAAGAATATTGTGACAAAAAATACATCCAAGATGCTATGAAATAATAGATATAAAGGCTTAAAATAAGTTTGTGGTTGGTGTAATCAAAAGGGTCATAAAGATTAGAAATGAATAGAAAAACTGACAAGAGATATTCCCTATGTTTATAAAGGGAATAGGATTCAGTATAAAAATATTGTAAATTCTTATGAAGATTTTGAGAAGATAAAAAATGTCATAAAAAATGATTAGTTGTTTGGAAAATTCAACTGAAATTGGATAATTAATTAGAGGAAGCTTAAAATCTTATTAAATATTAAGAAAATAAAGTGGCTACAAAAACTAAGGTGGAAAAAGTTATTCCGTATAAAGTTTATGAGAACTTGATTGATATTGGGAGAAACGAATAGCCTAGTTTGAGAGGTGGTTATCATCTTGAAGGTTAATCATGATGAACAAAAAGGCCTATTCTTATTCCCCTTTATGTATATGATTTTTTACTGACATATAAAGAATTAAAGTAGATCGATGCATCCCTTGAGGGGGAATTTTGATGAAATAAATATATCAAATATTCACTAAATAATGGACATGAAACATATGAACAAATTAATAAAATTGGAAGATGAGGTATGCTAATAACACTTTCATCCCTCATTATCAATTATATTAATCATATCAATTAAGGGGGAGTGCTTCGTTGACGACAAGATGAGATAGGGGATATATCTTTTACACTTGAAATTTCTGATGTGCTTTTTGAAGTGTGTATAGAATTTATAATTTTATTGATAACTCTAATTATTTCCATACCATATAAGAGAAATGAGAATTTATGAGCATGATTTCACATTCATGTTTTCTTATGAACAACCCAAACAATCTTGGTTGTATCTTTATTATTTTCTACACTGGTTTACACCACATAAACTTATAGTTGATCAACTAAAGGCTCTTTGCTAAGAGAACCATGTGATATTACCCCTATCTATGAAGTGTTCAATAAATAATATAAAAATGGAGGAGAACATGTTTTTGAGAATAAAGATGATACAAGAAGACACTATATACCCTTTGCATTTGATTTCCAATAAGGGGGAGAAATTTTGAGCATACATATTGATTTTTAATATGTGAGGAGATATTGACACCAAAATACAAAGGGGGATATTATTGGTACCTATATTTAATTTGTTTTCAATGATCCATTAAACATGTGATGGTGAAGTGGCGATTCTTGGAGAATTTTTATAGACACATTTACTGACACTGAATTCCTTGATTAAGAACAATTATCCTTCAAATGTGATGATTTTTTAAGTGTTATTAAGTTACAACACTTGTGTCACTGATGGATTATTTTTACTAAAATATAAATAAGAATAAGGATATGTAATTTAAATATTATTTCATGATGATTTGAAGGTTTCTATGAAAAAAAGTAATTAAATGAAGGGGAATTATAAAGGCCATGAAATATATATATATTTTTTGGATAAAAAATATTTGAAGAATCATGAGTCTTTTGGTTTGGAATTTGACGATAATTGTCTTGATAATATATATTTTATACTTATAATATAATGTGGTCCTTATAAAAAAATGGTCAAAACATTACAAGCCTACATGGAAATCCCATCAACCATACTTGGGGGACATGAGGATCAACCCCATGGGAGATCCGACTAAAGGATACTGCATGGGGGTAGGGATGAGTGGGTTTTGTATCATCCCACAAAAGTATGAGCCTGTGTGTTTGTGCATGCATATGGGATAGCTAGGCTACATGGGCTATGACCCATGTGTGAATAGGTGTATGTAGGTTACAATCCCCTACTTCTATGGCACAACAAAAAAAATGCATGTTTTATTATAAAGGAGTGTGAGGATTAATGGAGAAATTGATGTGGGATGAGGTGAAAATGGTCACTTTTTATCCACCATTAAAAGGTTATAGATAAAACATATCCATTAGATTATGTTGATATGATCCATCCATTTACTAACAAGGATCCTATTTAACCTCATCCACCCAATGTCATTCTACTAGCACCATATTACGATTATAAATATCTAATAATCAATCCATGATACCTTTTTCATGTCATTTGATCATCCTAGAGAATCTAATAGGATCAACGTTTCATAAAACTTTGTTTTCATGAATTAAATGGAGAAAATTGATACCATTGGGGATGATATAAAGAAATATGTGTCTATTAATATACGTTGATTTCAATCTTTAAAATTAGAAACCATGTGATCTTATCACATACACATGAGGAGTTCTCTCATAAGATGAGGGGCCATATTTTCATCATAATAAAAAAGGAAAGATGTGCTAAAAATACTGATACATGTCAAGATTATTATCTCAGTGATGGTGCTCAGTGATGTGAAATTATTTTTAGAAGCTTGAACTAACATTTTTCATGGAGCTAAGATGGTGGGTACTCACTTATAAAAGAAGAATCACCCTGCCCAAGAACAATACAACCAATACTAAAGAGTTTTCATTTTTCAGAGAAAGAAGAGAATATATGATCATTGTTTCATAAAGATTTACATGAATGTTTTTCTTGGGAGAAGGGACAAGATATTCTATAAATATTTTAACTTGTGTCTAACACAATTTAAGGCTTCACAAAAAATAGTTCTATGAATCCCTTCATGTCTATGATAACACTTTGAGACACCACTAACTAGTGTTCATAATATCAATTTATTACATGAAGAAAAAATAATAGATAACCCATAACTACTTATACATACACAAATATTGTTACATGAATGGTGTGTGAGAAGTAAATGTGTGATAATTTCATGAAGGAGAAGAACACATAAAAAATTAAAATAGTATACATGCATGTAACACATTTATAGAACCAAAAATAAGAACTAGATAGTGTGTGTGCATATATCAGTGTGTGTGAAGAGGCAAAGAAGATAGAGTGCATGTATCTAATACATATGAATGAATACATGATATCTTGAGAAATTAACTAAATGTGAATATTTATAAGCACATAAAATAATAATAATAATAATATTTTATATATTCTAAGGTTGAACCAAAATTATACACCATACACTTTGTGTAATTGAGTTCAGAATTTGAAGATGAATTATTTTAGGGTTGTGCAAGATTTTATTTCACAAAATAATATGTAAAGATATTGTGTGAATATATTTCACACATTTAGTGATGCTGAGACTTCATAATTCAGAAATAATAAATAAAAACATGGGCATAGTTGCACTGAGCCAAATGATCAGTTATAAGTGATTAAAATATTTTAGCAAGACTAACAGTCTCATTCAGTGGTTGTTAAAGACACTTGAAGGTTATATGAGAAAGTGTAATTCAATTATCTAATGAAAGAAGATTAAAAGATCATCCTATAGTGTATTTATCCTTAAAAAGGTGAATCCTCCTAGTTGGTTCTAGAGTAGGTGAAGAATTTTGGTTGGAGGCAAGAGAAAAAGGCATCTCTTGATTGGATATGAAGTAAGAAGTCTTTCAGTTGGATCCAAAATAAAAAGGGATCTCTCGGTTGGTGCTAGAGAATAAGACTTTTAGTTGGATCTAAAACAAAGTGAAATCTCTCAGTTAGTTCTGGGATCATTGTAATCACTTGTTTGATAGTGAAGAATATGTAATAGGGGGAGTAAATAGTTATTTCAAGGTGTATTCTTTTATGGAACCTTATAAATAGAACATGCTACTCTCTCTATTATTAAGATTGCACATTAGGAGATATTTAGATATAATATTGAGTGTATCGTGAACCTTAAAAATTTTGAGAGGTTTAATTATAAAGAAAAGTATTTTTTTTAAAACCACTAATTTACCCCTTCACTCTTAGCGGTCAATTCAGCCTGGGGCTCTACAAAAACCTCAAAAGGGGTATATAAGCCTTTAAACTTATGATCAAATTTAGACTTATTAACCCATGATAGTATCTAAAACTCTTTAAATATACTTATCTTAATCATAATAACCTTTAAAGTTATTTAAATCTTTTCTTTATTACCAAATATAAGAACTTGTTCTTTAAACAACCCATAATTACATAATTTATAACAAGGGTTTCAATTTATTTAATTTCAAGTATCTTTTTAATTTTATAGTCTTATAAAATTATTAAATAATATTACATATTAAAACCTTAAAATAAAAATTATACACTTCCATTTAATATCCATTTTCCCATAAAAACATGTTCTTGTGTTTACACTCTTATTTCATTGATGAAACCTTTTCTTTGTTCAAGACATGTCACCATTGACCTTGATATAATCCCTACACACATTTAATCCTTGAGAAAAATATTTATAAATCCAGGATGAGAAAAAAATCTTATTCAGGTATATATAAAAATAAATGAAAATAATTAATTCATTTGAAATTCATGAAACCCATAATAATGTTTTCCCTTTTTACATAATAAAATTTAGATCTCAAAATAATCATTTAAATACTCATGAAATCAAATTCAAATACCAAAGTTTTCATAAAATTTTTCAAGCTATCATAAAGGTAAAATAATAATTCATGAAATCTTTACCATAGAAACAAACCTTTCACCTTTAAATGATCAAAAAATTTCCTTAAAATAAAAAACTCATTGTTTATCTTTTAAAATAAAAATATTTCTATGAAAACCTATTTTAAAGCATAGATAAACCATGAAAAATACTTGGGATATAATATTCATAATACTTTCATTAACGAATCATTTAATAATATAATTCTAATATTCACTTAGGAGTAATTGTTAGCAGTTAACTTCATCACTTTATAGAATTAATTAACTCTATCTAAATTATATTAGGAGTAACTTAAAATAGTTAACTTCATCACTTCATAAGAGTAATTAACTCCACCCACATTTTATTATGATTAACTTACATCAGTTAACTCTATCTCTTTCCCAATTCATTAGAGGGAATTAATGGAGCCACCTGCCATATAATAGACATAGTCCTATAAGGAGTTGGATTCCATCCCCATTCCAATTTTAATTAATAACACTCAAATGTCATGTTTTAAAATCCAAAAATTTAATAACATTCAATTTTAATGACACATTAAAATCAAAACATTTGGTAACTTTCAATTTTCATCATAAAAACCATAAAATTGACATTTCATCCCATATTTAAACTACTTTCAGTTATCTCATAAACATGATAAGAAATATCATTTTATTTTGAAAGCATTTAAAATAAAAACAAATTACCAAAAAATGGGAAACATATCTTCTTTTAAAAACCATGGACTCTTGCAAATGAATCATGATAATGAATAAATGACATGAAAATAGGAAAATAAATTCATTCTGTATATGTAAAAAAAACTCTGTTGAACTTTGTTAAAAAGAGTAAAAAGTGACTTGTATGGAAAACATTCAAAATATTCCTTCTTAAAACTTTTATAATAAGTCAAGTATAGTTGAAAAATTACTTCAAAAATATTTTAATTACAAATAAGAACATTCTTGAAATTTTTTAAAGAGCATGGATATATAATATAAAGATTTTAAAACAATTAAAATGAAGTTTTAACGAAAAATCCCTTACTAAATTAGTAACATTTGAATCAAAAGAAAATTGAGGAATATAACATGAAAATAATTTTTAAACCAATTTAATTTTAGTAAATGAATAATAAAATTCATCCATATATTAGTTCTTACACTACACGAAAGAAAACATGTGGTGAAAATGATTCATGTCTCAAAGAAAGGAAATTGAGATTAGAAATCCATTACCCCATGTCCAGGCTCGTTTCATACATTCTCAAACTCCTGAATAATAAAATTATATTAGATTTATACTTGATTAATAATTTTTTTTCATATTAATTCCATTTTCAATATTAATTTTATCCAATTTATTACCATGACTTATTTAGTTACTATATCAGTTAAGTTTACGTTGGACATTTTGAGGTCGTTTGGTTCATAACCAGAAAATAAATTTGGTGTGTTGATTATGTTCAAAGGGTCATTATTCCATAATCTATAAAATATTAAAATTTTTATAATTAATTTTTTTATACATAAAATATACTTTTATAACCATCCATGTAATGTGTTCATGAAAAATGAATCACATCTGTTCATGGATACGATGGACCGTATGTATGCATGAACAACATTTTTATTTTTCTACAGGGTAAAAAATAAATAAAGTAGATAATATTTTACTTTTAAAGAATCATAAATATTTCATAAATATCATATTTATTCATTTTATACATCATTTTAACCATCCATATGATTTGGTTATGAAAAATGAAACATATCACTTCATGGAGGTTGTAGTCCACACGTACACATGAGTGAAGTGTTCATTTTACATTGGATGGAAAAGGTGATGGAAAAGGGTCTTACCATTAACATAATAAAATTTAATTATAATATATATATTTATGTTATTATATAACAATTTTTATTATAGGTTTGAATAATGTAGAATAAGTAATATTTTTAGAATAAATTGGTTAAGAATTATACCTCCTCTTTTGATACCCTGCTTCTGATTGGGTTTAAGGCCTTTAAAGGAGAAGTTTATGATAACTCCATGGGATTGGGGTCATAGAAATGGAATTATAGATAATTATTTAGGAATATTTTTTTAGATATAACCAAACTTTAGTTATGTTTTGAAATGGTTTAAGTGAGTCCCTTTTTATAGGCAAAAGTCAACAACATTATCACAATTATTCAATCTTTGAGGTCCAAGAAAGTAATTTTAAAAATTAAAAGTGGAGAATTCATAAAAACTTAATTTTAGTCTCTAAAATTTAAAATTAAATTGAGTTAATATATAATTTTTATGATTTTTAATGATTTAAAAATACTTTTTAATAATTAAATATCATTTAATTCCATTTTCAGAACTATTCACAAAATTTGACTTTAAATATATCAATACAATAAAGTGATTCAAATTTCAACACAAATATAATAAATTATCCTTCATAGTTATTTATAAAATTATTTTAATTCCTTAAATCATCTAAAATTTATCATTTTAATGTTTTTAAAATCAATAACTTGATTTTTTTGTCTTGCTTTTTATAAACACAACATTAACGCGACACAAGATTTTTAGAAAATTATAATTTTTTTAAAATTAAAATTAAATTAAAAGAATGAATAAAATTTATTTACCATAATTACAGTCATCTATTTTATTTCATAAAGTATATTTACTCTTATCCTTACCATGAAAACATATTTAAGATATTAAATGAGATTAAGTGACATTTTTGTAAATATAATTTTTTTAATATAAAAAGGGATGTCATATTATTGTCAAGTGGATAGAAAATGGATAAAAAATTACCAAGGATAAGGTATTGTTAAATAAATACTCATCCACTCATTTATAGATATTATTTTGTGATCTTATCACATAGTTTTTACCTTAATTAACCTATTTTACCCATTATAGTGGTAATAAACTATTACCATGGTAACTATTGATTTTGAACAAAAATGAAATTTTACTCATTAAAAAATTAGATAATGATAATACCAAATATTTCATCTATTTTATAATAATAAATTTCCACAATTATTGAAATTTAATTTTAATATAAGTTCCCAAAATGCAATAAAAACGTTTTTTAGAAAAATTACAATTTTAAGCATAAAAATGATTTTATAACAACATCAAGTATAATTTTGATTTAAAGGGAATTAATTAGATTATTTTTATTAAAATAAAACTTATTAATATTTTAATAAAATAAAAAACCAAAAAAAATATTTAAATTACTTTTATTTAAACAAAAAAATGATAGTTTTTTTGGTTAAGAAATCAGTATTGTTTCATTGTTCATCCAAAATTCATCCTTTTCAGAAAAAATTATATTAATATTATTTAGAAATTATAATTTAAAAATTTACATCCATTTTATCAAATATATTTTCTAAAATTGTTATAAATTAATTATAATATCCATGAACAAAATGCAATAAAAACTATTTTTGAAGAAAAATGCATTTTGAAGTATAAAATGAATTTATACTTATTCAAAATCTATTAACCACTATTAGATGTATTTTAATTTAATTTATTTAATAAATAATCTATAAATTTTATTGAAATCATTCATATATATATATATATATTAACTTAATTTATTTTGATAAAAATACTTTGCGCATATAAATTAGTTTTCTAAAAAACAACTCCTTTAATCTTATACGATCTTATTTAAAATTGAGTTCTTATTTCCTTAGAATTAATCAATATATTTATATTAAGTAAAATTTTTCTATATATATATATATTTCATAATGTAGTTAATCCTGTTCATAACCTCCAATCCA
Source organism: Viscum album (assembly GCA_963277665.1). NCBI lineage: Eukaryota > Viridiplantae > Streptophyta > Magnoliopsida > Santalales > Viscaceae > Viscum > Viscum album. Next base: position 2,039,862,897 of record OY728142.1, on the reverse strand, counting down.
ATGTCTAGGTTATAATTGGAACATTTAAATAATAATATTTTAATAGTATATCATAGTTTGTTTTAAGCTTGGTATTATGTGTGATACACAAAATTGGACATAATATTATTTTTAAAATCTCAGGGTGTTACATGAATATATTATTATATTCATTACAAAGGGGTTTATATGATATATGAATAACATATTCATTAGGTAATAAGTAGAGACTTATTATCTGGATGGTTTTTCTAAAGTATATCTCATGAAATGTCATACAATCATCAATATACTTAAGGATGAATGCTTATTATTGATCCATATTACATGAGGTTAGAGATATAACTAGTATGAGAGATTTTATACTTTTATACCCTACCTAAACAAGTTAAAATTGAACTTAACTAATCAAGGTGTGATTGGACATGTTGTTGATCGTGTCGTCGATTAGAGCACAACCAAAATTGGAATTTTCCAATTATATTAAAAGTAATGAAATATATCACTTGATTGAATTAAACTAAGGAAATCCATGGAAATGCTTATGTGAATCATATATAATGTGTTCAAATACTTGTATGATGGGCATGATATGATTTAATCTATTAGATGAATGAAATGTGTTGTATTCGTCAATTTTGTCAATATTTTTATGAGAATAAAGAAAAGATGAGATGTCCTATATTATATTGATGTGTTTCATGTTTAGTGATCAATTTATGTCATAGAAAAAGGGATTATATAGGTTTGAATATTATTTATACAATACATCTTGTGTTGGACATGTTCTTATAGATATATGATTATGTTTTATGGTGATCACATTATACCCCATTGTTAGCTTTAGTAGAACTAATTAATTTCTATATGCCACTATTTTCTTACATATATAAAACCAGGATTTCATATTTGTTTTCAACTCTAATAAGTCTTTATGGATCAAACTATTAGTATTTTGGATAAGGATTAAGTTTTAGACAATGTTTTTTGTTCCAAATTGAATATAGGTTGGATTTATAAAGAGTTGTGAAGTTTTTACATCAATTTATTTTAGAATTTTAGTAAAGGTGTGAGATTTTTGGATATGAACTTAAATTGGTAGCACCAATTTGTAGTAGTGATTGTAGATAAAGTGGTCTATATATTTGACATCACCATTTTTCATGCATGCATCTTGCCAAATCCCTCAAATATATTCCATCATTTATGAACCAAATATTTGGTTCATTTATGGCATATGACATTCATTAAAATCTTTAATGAATGAACACCAACTAGGTGAAACTCTCAAATTCCATGTGATTCCACCTGATCCATTATATATGGTTAAAACTCTTAATTTGATGAAGAGTGTCTAAAATATATATATATAAGAGGATGAAATCTTCTCTTGTTGTGTGTGAGATAATTTTGGGCCATAACTGATAATATTTTTTTTCATGAAAGTCCATTTTTTATAAAGTGAAGGTACTATCACCCCTTCGATGTTAGGGAGTCCTCAGAAAATTTATATTGATCCTTTGTATGGTGTTCCCCTTATTGGAGTCACGATAAATATGTCTATTGATCTTCATGATCATAATCAAGAATAATTAATCAAAGAAGAAGATATAAGATATAGATATTCCGACGTTTGAGGTGCACTATTTTATGATCTATTTTTTGAATATATTTACATGTTTTATTCCTTAGATATATATACTTATATTTTTTGGGTTCACTTATACCTATTATGATGATATAATGATCAAATTAAACCCATCAAAATGTATTATCATTGTAAATTGGGGTGAGTTTTTGAGATAAAGGACCATGAGATTTGGTCTCCTCTTAAGAATGTTCCCTTATTTGAATATAGGTTGGCTAGAAATAGGTACATATACACCATATTTATAATCCATGGTTATATCACTTGGATATTAGATATGGTTTCCTCCTACATGCATGATTCTTGATGGGTATAGGTCGGTCAGATATGGTCGAATATGTACCATCACCATAAGCTAAGGTTATCCCATTTAGATACGGGGAGATGAGTGACTTAACATAATAAAAAATGACAAATTGGGATTTTGGAATGAGGATTCCAATATTCAAGAGGGATTTAATATCCTAAATCATTCCTTTGTGCATTATTCATGAATCATCTGAACCAATATATTGAAAACAGAGGAGTGATCCTACTTTTTTCCTAGGTCAAGGGGCCCAACGAGCATGTTGTGAATTTTTCTAGGGTCATATGTTCGATCCCATAAGCAGTATGTCTTTTTTCCTTTTCTCATAAACATTTCCTAAGCTATGTATTGGTAAATTATTAGTGGTAATAACTCATCTTTTTCTCAATATTCCCTTTATGGTTTTTCAACCTGATAAGCTTTGTGTGTTTTTATTTTCTAAATGCTTATAGTTTTTCTTAGGTGACACAGGGTGCTGACCTAGTGAGTGAAGACTTTAACTTTTACCAGGTAACCATTTAAATGTTTTTAACTTAGAGAGTGTTATATATTTTTCCTTGATAGTTTATATTCATCCAATCTAGACAAATTTAGTTGTCATTTTAGTCCTAACAACTTTAACCAAAAGGTTATGTAGTTTTCATAGTAAAATGGGAAAAGTTAATTCTCTATGAATGAAAACCTAATGTCATTAAGGAATATGACTTTAAGGAATGGTGCACACAATTTAAGGTCATGGTACTTGAAAAAAATATTAATGATGTTCAAGTTCAAACAACTTTGATCATAAAGGGTGATATTGTCTAATTAGTAATGTAAAAAAAACCTAACTTGAATGGAGAGACCAATGCTAGTGTAGACGATCTCATGGATGTGTGCAAACAATTTATGATCATAGTGATAAAAAAAATATGAGGTAGTCTACCTAGTATCAAGGGTGAGGCAAACCCAATGTAAATGAGTGTCCAATACAATCGATATAGATTGAATCGTGAAAAAATGCATGTAGTTTAGGGTTATGATGATTGAACCATCATGTCATGTGGTTTAGGGTCACATAATAAAGACTAGATGAGTCTCAATAAAAGGATGTAATATTCTTGATTCTAATATGGGAATGATGGTTTTTTTTAAATTGAGGGTATTTAAGTCCAATTGAATAGTTAGATTATAGAAAATTTAAATCATAACCTGAGACATTTGAATTGAGAAATTATGGGATGAAACATGTATGCGGTGGATGATTATTGATAAAATTTGAATGATGGGTTCCACTGTGATGTTTTTAGGGGTGTATGAGGTTAGATTTCCTTCTCTATAAGAAAAAATTCCTCTGGTTGGTAGTGAAAAATATTGCGACACAAATATCATTACCAATTGTAGGTGTCCCTTGGACCTAAATTTTATCATTACTGATAGCCATGAAAGGTTTACAGAGATTCAAGCACTTAAGAAATGAATTAGTTTTATGGATAAAAGGAAATCCAAAATTTTTTAGAGAACCCTAAAGGATACAATAACTTGTATTGAACACTTTCTTTGGGTGAAGTGATATAACATGAAATTTCTTGAACATGTTTATAGGAGCTTGAGCCAGAAAATTTGCTTTAACGTTTTCCTAGACCAGTGAGTCTAGAAAGTATATATTGAATTTTTCAAGGGATATATGGTGGGGATTACAATAATTTTACCATATTCTATTTTTTCTCTAAAGTTTACTTATTTAATGAAATGGGATAACTTACCTAACTACAACATGACTTTTTATAGGCTGACATTTGTGATTTTTTAACCTAAAAAGCCTATTTGTATCTTTTATTTGTAGTTTAAGGGTATTTCTATTTGGACCATTTTGCGATAGATTTTAAGCTCATAAAACCTTGAACAAATTTTGTAGGGTTTAAGATTACACAAATTTGACCAAAATATAAGGCGGTCTATTTATCATGGGTAAGGAAATAACCTAATATGGATGGAAAACCCAATTATAATGTAGACCGCCTCATAGAGAGTTGAAAAAATGGGGAAGATATATATAATTACCCAAGATAAACATAACTTTATTTTAAATTTTTTAAATTATTAAAAAAATTACATTTCATACGTAATAATACCCAAAGGACTAATAAGTTTTGTGTCTTTTGAGACTAACTATATAATAAGCTTATTTTACAAAACTAGTGATCATTTCTCCTTAAAGGCACCATATTGGACCATCTTCTAGACATATAATTAGTAAGATCATCCTCAAAACTTTGGGAATGAAATCATAAGAAATGGGTGATCTCAAAGTCTTAGTAAGGAATGAATAAACATTTTATCAAGGATAATCTCATAAGAATAATTAAAAACATGAGTATAAGAGAAATATCATAATATTATGAGACATAATCATAAGACATGAGTGAGCTTAAAATTTCATTTGATAAGAAATCAAATGAAAAAAGATCAATAAGTAAATATAATATCCATAACATGGCTTCAAAAATTTAACATTAACCATGAATCTTTTGATCATAAGATCATAATGAATAACATCCTTTAATAGTGAAAAAACATTAGCATATGGAAATGATAATTTCATGAGCCACACCATTAGTGCCCATGATTATGAGAAAATAAAATGTACTCAAGAATAATTATCTCATGAGATATAAACTCTTAACCAATTCATTTGAGAGTGATATAGGACCCCACATTTTATTCAACCATACTTACACATGCCACTTTAAAAACATTCACTTTCAAATCATAAAGAACCCATAGAAATAAAATGGGTTTTATAAAATATATAAATTAAAATCATTCTATTTTCATAAAGAAACAATTAAAATAAAATGGGTTTGATAAACTATATAAATGGAAATAATTAAATTTTCATAAAGAACCCTTGAAAATAAAATGGGTTTCATAAAACATCTACATGGTATAAAATAACATCATTAATTAGATGATTTGATATTGGATACTTAATCACCCAAAATTATCACAAAATAAAAGAAAATATAGGGTAAAACATGAAACATAACTACAATTTAGATAGATAATTTTTAATATAGAGAGGAAAATTAAAACTAAATCATGAAAATAGTTTTCTTGAAAACACTTTGTATTTATTTATGTAAAATCCATATTTATGAGTCTATTTTCAAAAAGTTACCATTATTTGATTAAAAAAGTGAAAATAAAACACTTCATGGACATTTATTTAAATTAAAAAGAATTTTTAACTAGATATATAATAAATAATATCATTTAAAAAAGAATATCAATGAATGTAGTGAGCATAGGGGAAATAAATTCAAGAAGAAGTCGTATAAATCAAAGGAAGAAGTTTGATTTACTAAATCCCCTACCTTTAGCCTTGATTTCCATGGAATTAATTTAACCCCATGTATCATAATGAAAAACATATTAATTACCTATTTAATAACCTTATTCATATACATTTCCATTTATAATCTTTATTAATAACAATTCTCTTCATGTATTTTATTATTATAATCCCTTTTTAACATCGGGTGTTAGTAATATTGACCTTTTTGAACTTGGTTTATAAAAGCGGTGTCGGTATTCCTTCATATTCCAAGTTTAATCATTTATAAACCATTAATGGCATTGAAATTGATATTTTTAAAGACATATAATGTTATAGTTTCATTACATTGAATTTTTAGTTATGTTTCATGAAGACAAAAATAATGATGAACTAGTTTTAGGTTATTCACCGATACCGATGAATTACTTTATAATGATCATTAATTTTTATGTTTAACATAGAGAAAAATATTAATGATATATATTACTTATATATATCCTATATAATCATCAAATAAAAACTAAAATCATCAATTATAACTGTGATGACCCGGAACTAGGAGCCACTCAAAAGTACCTCAAGCTCGGGGGGGCATATAGCCCCAAGCACATATACCTGAATGTTAGAGGCTTATAACTAGCAACGAGGTCCTATGTTGTGTCTGTGGGGATAATATGACATCATTACTAGAGTGTATCACAATAGATAAATATAATAATAGGTAAATAGTGTAAGCAGTAATAAATAGAATCCATAATAGAAGCAGACTGAAGTAATAAATAACCGAACAACTGATAATTATATACAAAAGCTAAGGGCAATACATGTGATGTCTCTATAAAATTTGAAATATGGATACAATGTAGTAGGAAATACATGTTATAAAAAATAAAAAAAAGGAATCCAAAAACTATCCAAGCCTCCTGAGCTCCAGCTTAATCATCTACTATCCTACTCCATCCTATTGCAAGCAAGTAATGAAATGTCTGAAGCAGGACACTTCCATTTGTCAACACTTGTATACATCTACTCTACCCAAGTGCTAATGTAGGCTCAAATAGTGTGTGAGATAAATCTCATTAGGCCACCACAAAAGGTTTCTATAACATCCAATCCATGGTATATAAAATGAAACAGTGTGCCAGCATGCATATATAAAAGTAAAGCAGTACAGTAATGTAAATACCAAAGCACCTGCCTCAACCTTAGATGGTGTATGAATATGTAACTATTTAATTTATTAATTATGTTCTAGTTTATATAATAAGTAATGTGAGGTATAAACATCACTGACATTAAGTCATGATAGTAATAATAAAGGATCCAAGATATACAAGGCATCCTATAATGATGTTAATAATAAAGAGGATCCAAGGTTGAAACCAAGGAATCTTGTAGTAATAATGATAATTAAGGATACAAGGTAATATCCAAGGAATATTTAACCTCAGGGGTTGAGCGAACTCAGTAATAATATATATCCTAGATATAGGGGTAAGATTGTAATCCAAGGGGAATCACCCAAGACATTCCACAATAATAATTCTCTATGAGTCCAAGGATATCATCCAAGGTAAAATGGGTAAGCAATGACTAGGACTGATGCATGTAACCATGGAACCTCATATCTGTAGACATCATGATAGATCCAAGGATGTATCCAAGGCATCCTATAATAATAATGTAAGGATCCTATGATGTCATACCAAGCATCCACAAGTTGACAAAGACTGGGTTCCAAGGTGGGTCTCACCCTTGGAAACCGATATCCTTGAATCAGAATGGCGTGCATGAGTTCTCAAGCCTTTACCTTGAGATTACAAGGATAGATCAAGTCTAAAAATTCCTATAATAATGTCAAGGTCTATATAAAATATGAAAATTTTATTTAGTTAATTTAATTAATTAGGCCATGTAATAATCATTCTATTTAAATAAGTCAAAGTTGTATTCCATACCTTTCATTACCGTGACAAGGTTAAAGGACATGAAACCATTTATTAATTAGTGTAAGTCATATTTGAATCATTAGGTCACTATGATACCTTCCCTTAATCATGGTAAGGTGTGCTATAGATGTACAACCAAGTCATTCTATTACATTTAATTAGGCCAATTCATATATACAACTATACTTTCCATTTCCATTTAATATCAATTTATCAAGTTGAAACACTTACCTTTGGAGGTCAAGTGATAAGAATACATGTTCTAGTAATTAAAAATTCATTTATTTAATTAACACATACCTTTATCAAGGTTAATTCAAGGTATACCTGAACGATGGCCCAAATAGGCTTAACAAGATACTAAAATCATAATTAAGGGAAAATACCCTGCTTAAGGTGGTTGACTTTGAGGATGTGACCTCAAATGATGGATAACATATATGAAAAGGATCTTTTAATACATTTCTAATGACTATAAAAAAATAACATGAATTTAATAGGCTATGCATGATGAAATCATCACTCACGCATGAAAATTTATAAAATGATGAATCTTGAGGGATGAGTTATAGACCACCTGCCTCATAATTAGACGAATCTCCTCATCCAGTATCAACCTCTAGTTTGGCCTGGATTAGAAGAGATATGAAGAATAGATCAAGGACTTGAAAATAAGGCATATGAGCCTATATATAAATAGTGTCATCGATAGAAATAATAACAACAAATGACTAAAAAGAAATTTAGATCTAACTAATGTGCATCAAACATAAAGAAATAGGATTGAATTGGAGTTTAGATGGTGTTCTGTGCTTAAAATATATAAAACCGATTAAAAGTAGATCAAAGGAGGAGAACGAGCCCTTACTTTCTGTTGGAGAGAAAATGAGAATAATGGTGATGCTTAAACATTTCATTAATAGAAAAAGTTTAAAATCACCTAAAAACCTTGGTCACACGGTTTGGCCGCACAACTGGCCAAACCGTGTACCAAATTTGTACAATCTGCTTTGAAGAGGGGCCCTTCACATGGTTAGGCCACACAATTAGGGAAACTGTGAACCAATTGTGATAAACACCTCTAATAAAATGTCTACAGTTTTTGCATGGGTGTGCTATACCTAGCGCATGGTTAAGAAATAATGTGCACACTAATTCACCCCAATATCTATCCTCACATGGTTAGGGAATATCATGTGGGATGGGTCCCACAATTTTTACTAAATGTGTGGCCTAATGAATTTCTCCATTGGCAAGGGTTCCGAGCACCAAACAAGCCCCAAAACCCCTAAAAGCTTAATAACCTCATTATGCATCCATATTAAGTCCATAATAAAGAATTAGACCAAATTTAAAAGGATCCATTCCTAAGATAAAAACTGGGTTCTTACTGTTTTCCCCCTTTAAAGGAATTCTTCCCCGAGTTCACCTTCCAAGGGTGGAGAAACACTATTTGAGAATAACTCTGGACATTGGGAATGTACATCAGCCTCCTACTCCCAAGACTCATCCTATACATGGTCTTGTTACCATAGAACCTGTACTAGAGGGATAAGCCGACCTCAGAGAGCATTCATGCTCCGATCAATTATACATATAGGATAATTCTCAAATGAAGCATCTACATCTAACTCAACTTCGTTGGGACCCAAAAGTATGGGATGGATCGACATGATAATGGTGAATATTTGAAACGTGGAAGACATCATGTATGTAATGGTACCTATGAGTTAATAACAACTGATAGGCTACCAACCTGACCATATCCAGAATCTCAAATTACCTAATATAATAAGGCGACAACTTCCCTTACCTCTATATCCATCTATGCCCAAGCATGGGTGATACCTGTAAGAAAACATGATCCCCAAATTTGAACTCTAGTGGTATTATATAGAAATTGAAATAGGATTTATATCTAGGTTGAGTAGTATTCATACTCTTTCTAATCATTTTAACCTACTCTTAAGTCTCCTACATGAGATGGGGACTTAGTAGCAATACCTCACCTACCTCTAGCCAGCATTGGGGTAAATGGAATGAACTACCATACAAGGCCTCAAAAGGAGATATCTGAATTGTCTCTTGAAAGATATTATTATAGGAGAACTTTATGAGAGTAATATTCTTCTCCCAAGAACCACTAAAATCAAGGACACATGCATCCTTACTGATTTTTCATTAGTCTTAGGGTGAAATTCTATGCTCAGAAGCATATGTGTACCCATATATTTCTATAACACCTACCAAAACTGTGAGATTAAATGATAATCCATTATCTAAAATGTTATTATGAGGGACCCTATGTAGTAGTATGATCTCATAGAAATATAGTCTTCTTATCTCATCAACTGATAAAGTCTCCTGGATAGAAAGAAAGTGGGATACTTTCATTATTCAGTCAATGAAAACCCATTCAACATTTCTACCTCTAGGATACCCCGGTAAACTGACTACAAAGTCCATGTCAACATCTCCCCATTTCCATTCTGGTTCTAGAAGTGATTATAATAAGCTAGAAGGTCTCTAGTGCTTCACCATTACATGTTGAAAGGTGTAACACCTAGTGGTAAAGCCTACTATATGATGTTTCATCCCAGGACACCAATACTAGCATCACATATCTCGATACATTTTGGAGATGCCTGGATGAACTACCCACTGAGAAGCATGATACTCTCACATCAACTCCTCTCTCATATATGTAGGAACCCAAACATGTCCATGAATACTTAGGATATCATCTCTGTCCATAGATCAATATGAAGGTGGGTTTCCTCCTAAAATACTCTCACGGAGAACCAATCCTTCAGGATCTGAAAATTACCCACTCTTCACCTTATCAAGGAGGGAAGATAAATCTATCAAGGTTGAGAGATAAGACTACTTTTGACTATCATGAAACTTCATATTCAACTTATAAAATAGGTCCATCAATTTACATTCATCATTGTATTCCTATATGTCCCGTGCTGGAGTTTTCTAACTCAGTGCATCAGCAAGTACATTTCTCTCTCTAGGAATATTGGCAAGCTCAAAGTTGACTAAATATACTTGAACAATATTTATTATTTGAGATTAAAGTCATAGTATAAAAATATATAATTGAGGCTATTATGGTCTGTATACACCACAAAGTGCTTACCTAATAGATAATGTCTCTAAAAATGTAAGGCATAGACAACTGCTGCTAGATCAAGGTCATGCGTCATGCAATTTCTCTCATGAGGCCCCAACTCCAGAGATCTGTATGCTGTGAATATATCCTCCTTCATTATAAATTATCCTTTTATGATGCTTTATTCATCATTGAAACATTTTTTAAACTCTTCCAGGCATTGGAAGAGTCCAAATTGGCACTGATACCATCCTCCCTTTTAGCTCCAAAAGGGTTTCTTGCATGATTCTAACCATAGGAACTAAACACCATTATTTGTATGACTAGTAAGAGGTGAAACAAGGAATGAGAAGTCCTGTATGAAATGGTTTTAATATCTTTATAGCCCCAAGAAACTCCATATGTCAAACATGTTCTTGGGATGATCCAAGAAAACCACAACACTCACCTTGTTTGGGTCAATGGAAACTACTAATTCTGAGATAATATGAACCAATAAGTGAACTTTTTCGATCTAGAAAAGGAACTTAAAAATATTGGAATAAATGTGTTTCTCTCTTAGTATACTCAAAACAATATCAAGGTGCTTAGAATGGTTTCTATGAGTGTGAGAATACACCAAGATGTCATCTACAAAGACCACAACAAGAGAATCCAGATAGGGGTGGAAAACCCTATTCAACAAATCCATAAATATTTAGGGTGAATTTTTAAGATCAAAAGACATAACGAGATACTCATAAAAACTATACCTACTATGGAAATATATATGAGTTATTTATAAAGGTCTGAATTGCACATGATAATATTCCAATCTCAGGTCTATCTTCGAAAACACCATAGCTCCACAGAGCTATTCAAAGATATCATCTATTTGATGTAGTGGATATTGGTTATTGACCATAATCTAGTTCAACCATTTGTAATCCATGTATAAATGAAGGGTCCCATCCACCTTATTAGTGAAAATCATGAGTGAACCCCAAGAGGAAGTTCTAGGCCATGTAAAACCTTTAGCCTCTGGATCATCCAACTACCACTTCATCTCCTGGAGATTTTTAGGTGGCATCCTATACAACGGAATGGACACTGGTGCTACTCCTAGAACAAGCTCAATCATAAAATATACCTCTCTATTAGGAGGTAATCCATAAAAATCATCAAGAAAGATGCACCTAAAATGATCTATCACCAAAGGGAATTTAGCCTCATATAAACCTTGATCCTCCATGAAGATTTTTTCAATTTGGGCGATCACTCCACCTATCCCATGATGCTCTAGTCCAACTCTACTAGCTTGGACATACTACTCACCCTTATGTAGATAAATTCTACCCTATTGTGATTTAAAATATACCTTATGGAAAAATAATTCTACAATGTTGTGATTTAGAACAAACCAATCCATCCTGAGAATGAAATTGAAGCAATTCATATCAAGAAAAAAGAGGTCCCAAAAGAAATGGTAACTACCTACCTTAAGGGTACAATCCCTATATTGGAGTATTCCCTCTGACCATAATACCAATGATGTATCTAGGGTCATTACACCTAGTAATACTATATTTCCATCCTGAAACTTTCTATGATAGATAAAGAGTCGAAGGAGTGTGAATCACCTGTATCAAATAAAGAGGATACTATAGTGGAGGACACTAGAATAAGACCTCAAACTATTGATGATCCTTCACTATGATCCTTGGGTATCAGCTATAATAAATTAAATTGACCTAATTTATGGCCCTATACTATAGCTAGACTACCCTGATCAAGATCTATTTTATAGTGTTTTTGAAAATATAAATTCTAGCTACTATGGGAATGACCTCCTCCTCATCCAGTTCTTCCAGTTCTACTCTAACTCCCCTCTTGATGTGGCATAAAAGAACCTTCCCCTAAAGGTAGAGTTGTTGTGTAACCCCTTCCACTAGAAGATGATGGAGAGGTTTAACAAAATCTATAAAGATGCCAGATATGGATGTAAGTCCATCACTCCAGAGGGTATCTATCACACTAAGGTTTTAGATGTCCCTATCATCCATAATGATGGAATACCATAGAGTTACCAGTACAAGTACTCTAGCTACCGCTACCCTGATGAGAAACCTTGAGAGAACATTTCCTACTATCATAATAACTACTGTACTGTCTCAACACTAATCCTCTATTCTCAGTACTATCGCCTTCCCTCAGGATTTTCTCAATGATAAAAGCCCTGTTGACTATTTCATAAAATGTAGGTAGGAGAAAAACATTCACCTGAGTATGGATTGAATACCGGAGACCATCCTCAAAGCGACTGGCATGCGAACACTCATCACTAGCTAAAAGTGATGAAAATAACTATAACATAGTAAAATGTGATGAGTACCCCATGACTAACATCGCACTCTACTCTAGATGCATGAAATCTATGGCTCGATCAACCCTCAGAGTCTGAGGAAATAAGTTGTCATATAAATATGTCTGGAAATCAACCCATACCATGCCCTGATAGTGACCAACCTAGGTAATCACATCCCACTAGCGCTTGGATGAATCAAGAAACATGTAGGTAGGAATATTGAACCTCCACTTTAGAGGCATTTCCAGATTCTCAATAATAGATAGAGTGGCCTTTGGCCAAGACTCTACAGCATGTAGCCCACCATCCCTAGAGAAGGTGGGAGGATTCTGCTACTAGATGTCATGAGTTAGATCAGCCATTGTAGGTGCAGATCATAGAGTATCCAACATAGAAAGTATGAGACATAGGAAACTCTTATGAATCTAAGAGTTAGTCCCTATATCATGCTTACTAGGTGTTGACTCTAGTGGCACTCATGTCGATAAGGCAGGAGGCTCAGAGCCCACCATGTTTGAATTATGGTCTTCCCCACCCTCCTGGAACATGATACAAGGACGTCATGGCGTCATTGGTCTAGAAATGTCAAGAGCATGCCTCAGAACAAGATTTAAACTGATATATACACTAGAGGAAGAACAAAAAGGAAAGGGATCACTACCCATGGTATACTACCCTAACCACCCACTTAGAGGGACAAGTTTTTGTAAGAATTCTTGTTTAATTATATGAGTTCCAGTAGGTGAAAGTTCAATAGTACTTTGCCTCTTCATTTATTGGAAACCATTTGTTTTTATAAGTCTAGTTTCACTTTTTTAGTATTCATTTTCTTATTTCTATATATCAAGGTTAATTTAAAATGGATCGTCATTCCCAGTGAATCAGGTCCCATGTACATTATCACTAAAATCGACACCCAATTGATTTCAATTTAAACATTTCTACATCTTGTATCAGAATGTAACATGTTATATTCAATGGATTGACTTGGTAAAATACCCATTCCAATCCATGAGGATCATGCACCTCATGAATTGAAACTGAAAATCACTAAATCATATCCAAAGAGTGGCATGGGAATATATATAACTACCACAACATCACTCAAAAATCATAGGAAAAACAAGATATGAAAACAATGAAATGAACCTATATGTCATGGAATATATATGGAATGTGAATTCTTGGTGCCTATAATTATGTATGTACCACTGCTACTTTCCCTCATATCATCGGTCCAAGGATGAAATTAAATACTCAATCAGAATAATAATAATAATAATAATCACATAACATGTGTGTCACCCAATAGTGATATGATATCAACCATAATAGGAAAAAGCATAATGTCAATCATAATTTAAGAAACTCTACATTTATCCTGAACCTATGTTAGCTTCACCCAAGAAAAAAATATAACCAAATTCTAAGTGTCCCTAATCTCTAATTTATCATCTCCAAATAAAAAATAAATAAAGGAAATGATTTGATACCACTTTTTTCATCCTAGACCTGGGATCCACTTAAAGGTTCCCCGAGCCCAGTGGGCCACATGGCCTCAAGCGCATCTCCTCAAATGCTAGTGGTTGCTGACTAGAAGAAAGGGCCTAGGGTGTGTTTGTGGGTAGACTATGCCCTCATTACCATAATGTAGAATAATGGATAAATATAATAATAGGTAAATAGTGGAAGTAGTAATAAACATAAGTCACAAAATAATAAGACTTAAGTAAAAAATAACTGAACAATTGATAATCATATACAAAAGATAATGATGATACTTTTCATGTCTCTATAAAACTAGAAACATGGATACAATATAGAAGGAAATACATGATGTATAAAAGAATAAAAATGAATCCAAAAACAATCAAATAATCCCAAGATTCACCTCAGTCATCACTACCCTACATCATCCTAATGTAAGCATACAATCAGGTGTCCAAAGTGGGATTATTCCCTTTATCAACACCGAATACATGTAATATTCCCAGGTACAAATACTGGCTCAGATAGGGTGTGAGATAAATCTTATTAGGACACCACCAATGACATCTATAACATCCAGTTCATGTGATATAAATTTAAATAATGTGAAATCATGCATATATAAAAGTAAAGCATTACAATAATGTAAATACCCAAGTACCTTCTTTAGTCGTAGCTGGTATCTAAACATGTAACCATTTAAGTTATTAATTATTTTCTAGTTTATATAATAAGTCATGTGAGGTATAACCAGTACTGACATCAAGTCATGATTGTAATAATAAAGTATCCAAGATATACAAGGCATCTTGTAATGATGTTAATAATGAAGAGGATACGAGGTGGAAACCAAGGAATCTCATCATAATAATGATAATGAAGGATACAAGGTAATATCTAAGGCATAATTGAACTCAGGGGTCGAGCCAACACAATAATAATATGTATCCTGGCTATAGAGGTAAGAGTGTAATCCAAGGGGAATCACCTAAGACATTCCACAATAATAATTCTATCCGAGTCCAAGGATCTCATCCAAGGTAAAATGGGTAAGAAATGACTGGGTCTACTGGATGTAACCATGGAACCTCATGTCTATAGACATCATGATGGATCCAAGGATGTATCCAAGGAATCCTATAATAATAATGGAGGGATCCTAAGATGTCATACCAAGCATCCACAAGTTGAAAAAGACCGGGTTCCCAAGCGGGTCTCACCCTTAGAAATCGACATCCTTGAATCAGAATGGAGTGCTTGAGTTCCCAAGCCATTCCTATGAGAATACAAGTATAGATCAAGTCTGACCAATCCTATAATAATTGAAAGGTTTGTATATAATAGTAACCTTTTATTTAGTTCATCTAACTAATTAGTCCATGTAATAATCATCCCATTTAAATAATTCAAAGGTTCATTCCATACCTTTTATTAGTGTGACAAGGTTAAAGTACATGAAACCATTTATTAATTTTTATAAGTCATATTCCAATCATTATGTCCCTCTTAAACCTTCCATTAATCATGGTAATGTGTTCTATAGATGTACAACCAAGTCATTCTATTACATTTAATTAGTCCCATTCATATATATAACTATACTTTCCATTTTCATTTAATATCGATTTTTCAAGTTGAAACACTTACCTTTGGAGGTCAAGTGATAAGAATACATGTTATAGAAATTAAAAATTACTTTATTTAATTAACACTTAACTTTATCAAGGTTAATTCAAGGCATACCATAATGGTGGCCCAAATAGGCTTAACAAGATACTAAAATCATAATTAAGGGAAAATACCCTACTTGGGGTGGTTGACTTTGAGGATGTGACCTCCAATGATGGATAAAATATATGACAAGGGTACTTGAATATAGTTCTAATGACTATAATAAAGGAACGTGAATTTAATAGGCCATGCATGATGAAATCATCATCTAGAAATGATAATTTATAAAATGGTGAATCTTGAGGGATGAGTTATAGTCCACCTGCCTCATACTCATACGACTCTCCTCTTACAATATTAGCCTCTAGTTTAGCCTAGATTGGAAGAGATATGAATAATGGATCAATGATTTTAAAATAGGACGTATGAGACTAAATCTAAATAGTGTCTCCAATTGAAAGAAGAATAATGAATGACTAAAATTAAATAAAGATCTAACTGATGCGCATCCGACACGAAGAAATAGTATCAAATAAGAGTTCAGATGGTGAGATGAGATCAAAATATATAAAAGATATTAAAAGGAGATCAAAGGAGGATAAGGATCTCTTGATTTCTATTGGAGAGAAAATGAGAATAAGGGGGATGTTTAAACATTTCATTATGGGTAAAAGGATAAAATCATCCAAAAACCTGGGTCACATAGTTTGGCCATACGGATGGACAAACCGTGTGCTAACTTCTCACCCTACACTATAAAGAGGGGCCCTTCACATCGTTAGGCCACATGGTTAGGGAAACCACACACTAATTGTGAAAAACACCTCTACTAAAATGTCTACAGTTTTTGCATGGGTGTGAAGTACTTGGTGCAAGATTAGGAAACAAAGTTCACTCTACTTCACCCCACAATCTATCCCCACCCGGTTATGAGAGATCATGTAGGATGGGTCACACGGTTTTTACTAACTATGTGGCCTAATTATTTTCTCCACCAACCAGGGTTCTGAGCTCCAAACAATCCCCAAAACCCCTGAAACCATAATAACCTCATTAGGCATCCATATTAAGTCCATAATAAATAATTAGACCAAATTTAAAAGGATCCATACCTAATATAAAAATTGGGTTCTTATAGTCTTCCCCCCTTAAAGGAATTCATCATCGAGTTCACCTTCCAAGGTCAGAGAAACACTATCTGAGAATAACTATGGACATTGGGCATGTACATCAGCCTCCTGCTCCCATGCCACATCCAGTACATGGTCATTCTACCATATTTTCCATACTATAGGGATATATCGACCTCATAGAGCATTCATGTTCTGGTTAATGATGTATATAGGATAATCCTCAAATGAAGCATCTACATATAACTCAACTTCCTTGGGATCAAAAGTATGGGATGGGTCAACATGATAATGGTGAAGTTTTGAAACATGGAAGATCTCATGTATGGAATGCTACCTCTGAGGTAATAAAAATTGATAGGCTACCAGACTGACTATCTCCAGAATCCCAAATGACCATATATAACAAGGTGACAACTTCCCTTTCCTCTATATCCGTCTATGCCCAAGCCTG
This sequence comes from Viscum album, assembly GCA_963277665.1. Lineage (NCBI taxonomy): Eukaryota > Viridiplantae > Streptophyta > Magnoliopsida > Santalales > Viscaceae > Viscum > Viscum album. The sequence continues at coordinate 2,039,845,490 of OY728142.1, read as the reverse complement.
GGTGATACCTGTAGGAAAACACAATCCTTGACCTTAAACTCTAGAGGTCTTATATGGTAATAGAAATATGATTTCTATCTAGGCTTAGTAGTATTCATACTCATTATAATTAGTTTAACATACTACAAAGTCTCCTACATGAGATGAGGACCTAGTAGTACTACCTCACCTAACTCTAGCCAGTACATGGGTAAAAAGAATAAAATACCATACAAGGACTCAAAAGGATACATATGAATTGTCTCTTCAAAGATATTATTATAGGAAAACTCGATGAGAGGGATATGATTCTCCCAAGAACCACTGAAATCAAGAACACATGCCCAGATCATGTCCTCTAACACTTGTATCACCCATTCTGATTTTCCATCGATCTTAGGGTGAAAATATATTCTTAGAAGCACCTATTTAACCATAGATTTCTATAACCCATACTAGAACTATGACATGAAATGAGAATCCATTATCTAAAATTTTAGTATGAGGGATCCCGTGTAGCTATATGATCTCATGAAAATACAGTCTTCCTAGATCATCAACTAAGAAAGTCTTCAGGATAGAAAAGAAGTGGGATACTTTTATTAGTCTATCAATGAAAACCCATTAAATATTGTTACCTCTAAGAGACCCCAATAAAATGATTATAAAGTCCATGGTAACATATTCCAATTTCCATTTTGGTACTGAAAGTGATTATAACAAGCTATAAGGTCTCTGGTGCTTCACCTTTACCTGTTGAAAGGTGTAACACCTAGTGGTAAATCCTACTATATAACATTTCATCACAAGCCACCAATACTGGCATCACATATCTCGATACATCTTGAAGATGCCTAGTTGAACTACCCACTGAAAATCATGGGAATCTCACATCAACTCCTCTCTCATATATGTTGGAACTCAGTCATGTCCATGAATATGTATGACATCATCTCTATCCATAGAAAAATCTAGAGGTGGATCACCTCTTGAAATACTCTCATGGAGAACCAATCCTTTAGGATCTGAAAATTACCCACTCTTCACCTTATCAAGGAGGGAGGAGGCAACTATTAAGACTGAGAGATAAGACTGCTCATGAATATCATGAAACTTCATATGCAACTCAAAAAAGAGGTACATCAATTTAAATTCATCACTGGATTCCTATACGACCCGTGCTTGAGTTTTCTGACCCAACACATCAGCAACTACATTGCCCTCTCCAGGTATATAGGAAATCTCATAATTGATTGAAGATATTCGACCCATATTCATTGTTTTAGATTCAAGTCACACCGTAAAAATATATAATTGAGGCTATTATGGTCTCTATACACCACAAAGTTCTTACCCAATAGATAATGTCTCCAACAACATAAGGCATGTACAATTTCTCCTAGCTCAAGGTCATGCATTAGGTAATTTCTCTCATGAGGCCTCAAATCCATAGATATTTAGGTAGTGAATCTATCACCCCGAATTATAACTACTCCAAGGACGATTCTTAATGCATCATAAAACACTGTATAAGCTCATATAGGATTTGGAAGAATCAGAACATGCACCAAGACAATCCTCCCTTTCAGCTCATAAAAAGATTTCATGCATGATTCTAAACACATGAACTTAACACTATTCTTTGTAAGACTAGTGAGAGGTGAAACAACGCATGATAAGTCATGTTTGAAATTATTGTAATATGAACCAAGAAGTTAATTTTGTTAATCTAGATGTGGAACTTAGAATTATTGTAATAAATTTGATGCTCCCTCATTATACTCAGAATGATATCAAGGTGCTTAAAATGGTTTCTATGAGTGTGAGAATACACCAAGATGTCATCCACAAAGACCACAACAAAAGAATCCATATTGGGGTGGAAAACCCTATTCATCAAATCCATGAATATTTAGGGTGAATTTGTTAGATCAAATGACATAATGAGATACTGATACAGACTATACCTACTATGTAAAGATATATAAGGTATTTATAAAGGTCAGACTCGCCCCTGATGGTATCCTGATCTTATGTTGATCTTAGAAAACACCCTATCTCCACGAAGTTGTTCAAAGAGATCATCTATTTGAGGTAGTGGATACCGGTTCTTGATCCTAAGATAGTTCAACCATCTTTAATCTATGTATAAATGAAGGGACCCATCTACCTTCTTGGTGAAAATAAAGAGTGAACACCAATAGGAAGTTCTATGCCATATAAAACCTTTAGCCTATAGATCCTCCAACTATCACTTGAGATCCTTGAGATTTTTAGGTACCATATTGTAAAAAGGAATGGACATTGGAGCTACTCCAAGAACAAGCTCGATCGTAAACTCTACCTCTCTCTTAAGAGGTAATCTATAAAAATCATCAAGAAAGATGTCCCTAAAATGATCTGTTACTAGAGGGAATTCAACCTGATATAAACCCTCATCCTCCATGAAGATATTTTCAATCTAGGAAGTCACTCCACATATCCCATGATTATCTAGTCTAGATATACTTTCTTGGACATACCAATCACCCTTATGTAGATAAATTCTATCATCTGGTTATGGAAAAGAAACCCTACATCAAAATAAGTCTACAAAGGCATGATACAAGACTAACCAATCCATCCTGAGAATGAAATTGAAGCCAGTCATCTGGAGAAAAAAGAGGTCCCACAATAAATGGTAACTGCCTACCTTAAGAGGGAAGTCCCTTTATTGGCGTATGCCCTCTAGTCATACTTCCAACAATGTATCTGAGGTCATTACACCATAGTAATACTATATTTCCATCCCAATACTTTCTATGATAGATAAATAGATGAAGGATTGTGAAGCAAATGTATCAAATAAAGAGGATACTATAGTGGAGGATACTAGAATAGGACATAAAACTATTGACAATTCTTCACTCTGATCCTTGGGTATCAGCTGTAATTCATAAAACTGAACTGATCCATAGCCATGTGATGTAGCTAGACTACCTCGATCAAGACCTCTTTTAGAGTGTTATTGATAATATAAAGTCTAGATACTATGGACATGACCTCTTCTTTATCTAGTCCTTCCAGTGCTACTATAACTCCCATACTAATGCAGAATAAAAGAACCTTCCCCTGAAGGTAGAGTTGGCATGTAAACTCTTCCACTAGAAGCTAATAGAAATGTTCAACAAAATCTATAAAGATGCTAGATATGTCCGTAATCACAACACTTCAGAGGGTATATATCATAATGAGGTTTTATATTTACCTATCGTACATACTGATGGAATACCATAGAGTTACCAATATAGGTACTCTGGATACCACTGTACTGAAAAGAAACCTCAAGGGAATGTTTCCTACTATCAGAAGAACTACTGGCCTATCTCAGAACTGATCCTCTATGCTCAGTACTATCTCCTTCCCTCAGGTTGTTCTCAGTGATAAAAGCCCGATTGAATATTTCATAAAAGGTAGGTAGGAGAATAACATTCACATGAGTACATATGGAATACTAAAGCCCATCCTCAAAGCGTTTGGCATGCGAACACTCATCACCAGATAAAAGCCATGAAAATAAATGTAACTTAGTAAAACGTGATGAATACCCCATGACTAACATCACACCCTGCTCTAGATTCATGAACTCTCTAGCTCGATCAACCCTCATAGTCTGAGGAAAGAACTTATTATAGAAATTTGTCTAGAAATAAGCCCATACCATGCCCTAATGGTGACCAACCTGGGTAATCACATCCCATTGGCACTTCAATGAATCAAGAAACATGTAGGTGGAAAGTTTGAACCATCATTTTGGAGTCATCTCTAGATTCTCAAAGATAGATAGAGTGGCCTTTGTCCAAGACTCTATAGCATGTGGACCACCATCCCCTAAAGGTGGGAGGATGCTATTGTTGGATCTCATGAGTTAGATTATCCATTGTAGGTACAAATAATAGAACACCCCACATGGGTTATACTATATGTAGGAAACTCTCATAAAGTTGAGTGTTAGTGTCGAGATCAGTTTTACTAGGTAGTGCCTCTAGTGACACTCATGGTGGTAACACATAAAGCTTAGGGACAACCACATCCGGATTATGGTCTTTTCCACCCTCCTGGTGCATGACACAAGGATGTTGTGGCGTCATTGGTCTAAAAATGTAAAGAACATTCCTCAAAACAAGATTTAAGCTGATAAATACACTAGAGGAATAAAAACAAAGGAAAGGGGACCACTACCCATGGTATACTACCCTAACTATCCACTTATAAGGCTAGGTTTTTGTAAGAATTATTGTTTAATTATAGGGGTTCCAATAGGTGAAAGGTCAATAATACTTTGCCTCTTCATTTACTGGAAACCATTTATTTTTATAAGTCAAGTTTCACTTTTTTGGTTTTCATTTGCTTATTTCCATATATCAAGGTTCATTTAAAATGGATCTTCATTCCCAATGAATCAGGGACCATGCAAATTATCACTAAAATCGACACCAAATTGATTTCAATTTAAATTTGTCTATATCTTGTATCAGAATGTAGCATGTTATATTCAATGGCTTGACTTGGTAAACTACCCATTGCAACCCATGAGGGATCATACACCTCATGAATTAAAACTAAAAATCACTAAATTGTATCCAAAGAGTGGCATGGGAATATATATAACTACCATAATATCACTCAATAATCACTAGAAAAACAAGCAATGAAAGCAGTGAAATGAACCTATATGTCCTGGAATATATATGGCATGTGAATTATAGGTGCCTACAATGATGCATGTAACAATGATCCTTTCCTTCATATCATCATTCTAAGGATGAAATTAAATATTCATTCAGAATAATAATAATAATAATCATCACATAACATGTGTTTCAACCAATGGTTAAATGATATCAACTATAGTAGGTAAAAGTAGAAACACAATCATAATTTAAGAAACTTGAAATTTATCCCGAACATGGGTTAGCTTCGCCCAATCAAAAATTATAACCAAGTTACAAGTGTTTTTAATCTCAAATCTATCATCTCTAAATAGTAAATCAATAAAGGAAATGATATGATACCACTTTGTGACATTCTAGACCTGGGATCCACTTAAAGGTTCCTGGAGCCCGGTGAGCCACATGGCCTTAAGTGCACCTCCTTGAATGCCAGAGGCTGCCGACTATAAGAAAGGTCCTAGGGTGTGTCTGTGGGGAGACTATTCCACATTACCATAATGTATCATAATGGGTAAATATAATAACAAATATTAGAAGTAGTAATAAACATAAGTCACAAAAGAAAAATATTGAAGTAATAAATAACTAAATAACTGATAATCATATACAAAAGTTGATGATGATACTTTTCATATATCTATAAAACTAGAAACATGGATACAATATAGAAGGTAATAAATTATATACAAAATAATCAAAAAGGAATCAAAAAACTATAAAATAATTCTAATCTCTAGCTCAGTCATCTGCTACCCTACACCATCCTAATAGAAGCAAGAAATCAAGTGTCCAAAGTGGGATGCTTCCCTTTGTCAACACTGAATACATGTAATCTTCCCAGGTAGCAATGATGGATCAGATAGGGTGTGATATAAATCTTAGTAGGCCACCATCAATAATATATATAACATACAATTCATGTGATATAAACAAAAATAGTGTAAAAGTATGCATATATAAAAGTAAAGAAGACACTAATGTAAATACCCAAGTGCCTACTTCAGTCTTAGCCAGTGTCTAAACATGTAACCATTTCATTTATTAATTATGTTACAGTTTATATAATAATTCATGTGAGGTATAACCAGCACTTTCATCAAGTCATTATAGTAATAATAAAGGATCCAAGATATACAAGGCATTCCGTAATGATGTTAATAATAAAGAGGATCCAAGGTTGAAACCAAGGAATCTTGTAGTAATAATGATAATGAAGGATCCAAGGTAATATCCAAGGCATCCTTAACCTCAGGGGTTGAGCCAACTCAGTAATAATCTGTAGCCTAGATATAGGGGTAAGAGTGTAATCCAAGGGGAATCACCCAAGGCATTCCACAATAATAATTCTACCCATTTCCAAGGATCTCATCCAAGGAAAAACAAGTAAGTAATGACTGGGCCCAATAGATGAAACCATGGAACCTCATGTATGTAAACATTATACTAGATACAAGGTGTGTATTCAAGGCATACTCTAATAATAATAGAGGGATCCTATGGTTTCATACCAGGCATCCACAAGTAAATAAAGATCAAGTTCCAAGGTGGGTCTCACCCTTGGAAATCAAAATCCTTGAATTATAATGGCATCCATGAGTGCTCATGGAATTACCTCAAGAATCCAAGGATAGCTCGAGTCTAACCACTCCTATAATAATTTCAATTTCCATATACAATAGGCACATTTTATTTAGTTTATTTAATTAATTAGTCCATGTAATAATCAGGCCATTTAAATAAGTCAAAGGTTCATTCCATACCTTTAATTAGTGTGACAAGGTTAAAGGACATGAAACCATTTATTAATTAATATAAGTCATATTCCAATAACTAGGTTCAGTCTTCTTCATTCCATTAAACATGGAAAGGCGTGATAAAAATGTGAAATCAAGTCATTTTATTACATTTAATCAGGCCAAGTCATATATATAATTATACTTTCCATTTCCATTTAATATTGATTTATCAATTTTAAGCAATTAGCTTAGGAGGTCAAGTGATAATCATACATGTTCTAGTAATTAACAATTCATTGATTTAATTAACACTTACCTTTTTAGGGTCAAGTTAAGGCACACTCGAATGGTGGCACAGATAGGCTTAACAAGATATTAAAAGAATAATTAAGGAAAAACACCCTATTCGAGGTGGTAGAAATTGAGGATGTAAAATAAAAATATGGATAAAGTATATGAAAAGTGTCCTTGACTATGATTATAATGACTACAATCAAGGTACATGAATTTAATAGGCCACACCTGATGAAATCGGTGCACACACATGACAATTTATAAAATGAATAATCTTGAGGGATGCGTTATAGAATACCTATCTTATACTCGTATGACTATCCACATATAGTATCATCCTATAGTTTTTCTTGGATTGGAATATATCTGAATAATTGATCAATGCCTTGAAAATAGGTCATACGAGTCTGCATCTAAATAGAATCATCGATAGAAAGAAGAGCAATGACTGACTAAAAATAAATAAAGATCCTACTAATGTACATCCAATGTGATGTACAAGGATCTAAATAGAGTTTAGATGGTCAGATGAGATAAAAATCAATAAAAGAGATTCAAAGGAGCTCAAAGTATGAGAATGATCCATTGCTATCCGCTGGAGAGAAAATGAGAGGAAGGAGGATGTTTAAAAATTTATTAAGGGTGAAAGGGTAAAATCACCCAAAAACCTAGGTCACATGGGTTTTACACATGTTTGGATAAACCGTGTGCCAACTATGCACCATATTCTAAGAGTAGGGGCACTTTTAATGGTTAGGATTCACAGGTCGGGAAACCATGCACCAACTATTCAAAACACATATTCTAAAATATCTGCAGTTTTTGCACAAGAGTTTTCACCCTGTCACAAGGTTAGGGAAAACCATGAAACCTGCTTCACCCTACTATATATCCCCAAATGGTTAGGAGATACTGTCTAGGTTGGGGCGCATAATTTCTACTAACAGTGTGGCCTAGTGATTTTCTCCACCGGTCGGGGTTTCGAGCTCTGAACAAGCCACAGACACCCCCGAAACCTTTATAACAACACTAAAAATCAATATTAGGTCCCTAATAAAGAATTATAAAAAATTTAAAAGGATCTATATCTAAGATAAAAAATATTTTCTTACAAGATAAATAGTTAAAAATAGAATTCATTATTTCATGTAGGCAGTAGTTGACACATGTACAAGGATGATTATTTCATTTTTTGAAGGGAGGAAGAAACATGTAACATGGTTTATAATTTCCAAAACTTAAATATAATATATATATATATATATATATCATAAATATTTATTTAATTACCCTTTTAGACCAATTTAGTTTGGTGGTGAAGGAAAACAAAATACATTTCTTCATGGAGTAGGTAGTCCATACATACACATGATTCACATTTTCATTTTTCTTAAAGGAAAAATGAAAAATTAGTTAATGATTATACCATCATAAGAATAAAATAATAGTATACTAATGATACTTATTTTATAATTTTAATATAGTTTAATGGAACTTTAGGTAGAATAATTTTACATAAATAAATAGAAATGAGAAAGGAGGGCTTCAAAATTTATACCTCACTTCTTGGATTATATCCTTTTCAAAGGAACTTATGCCTTCAAGGTATGGTATTTGGATAATAAAAGATCCACTTAAAGGTTTCTAGGAGTGTTGAGGAGGTGTTTGGGCATAGTTTTTTTTTGAAATATTTTGGTTGTGATTTTAGGGGAAGTGATGAGAGGATTTTTTCTTTTATAAGTGAAAAGGGATGAAATTTTCAAAAATACCCAAAATATTTTAATAATAGGAATTTACTCTCAAGGAAAGTGGATAAAAAAATGATAAATAATGGAGATGATAAGTGTTAATATTGACTAATTACACAATCACCCATTCCTACACATTTTTGAAATCCTAAATGTATAATGTATTAAAAATATTTTTTTTGAAAAAAATATAAGTCAAGTTCTAAAATTTTATATATGAGTTTGAAAATTAAAATGATTATTTTTAAAATTATAAATAAAATTTTAAAATACATATTTTTTCTTGGAAAAAGGTTTCATGTATTTTCAATTAATACTTATATACTAATAATTTCATAAAATTCACTTTATTTGTAAAGATGATACTTTACACTCTTCACTTGAAAACCAATATTTTTATAAAAATCCTAAAAGTTAATATGAAGATAATATTTTTATGAGAAGTCCAAAAAATAATTTAATTTTTTAAAATAAAAATTCTAAAAATTGTAAATTTTACAATTAAATAAAATCATAAAATATTGTGAAAAAACTTTTTTTATAGGAAATAATTTTCTTGGTATAATAACTATTCTTATAAAATTGGTTCCAATCATAAATATATAAAACTTTAAAATCATACATTTTATAAAATAATTTAATAATAAAAAATAAATTTCATTATCTTTTTAGCTGCACTTTTTGAAATTGTATTAAAAGGGACCTTTATTTCATAAGTTGGATATAATTATTTGTACCTGCTTATTAAATGACCACCACACATTGATCAATATGTATTTTAATAAAAAGAGTTGTGGTATGTTTGGATTTAGTGCTGTGTGTGGAGAGATCTATAAAACATAGTATTTATTTCAGGGGAAAAATTTCTCTATAACTTTTTCTATTACATTATACCCCTTTAAGATAATTTCATCCTTGAAATTTTATTACATGGAAGAAAACAAGTGAGGCTAATTTTCTATCATCACACCCTGAGGTTCCCATGTATCCTACTCAAACTTATGTTTCCTACATAAGAATTAAACTAGATAAGTGGTATTGTTCCTCAACACCTTGTCTCTATGATCTAGGATCTCCACTGGTTGTTCCTCATAAGAGATATTATGCTCTAAATGCATTACTTATAAGATTAGAACATATAAAGGGTTTGGTATGTAATTTATCAAAAGTGATATGTAGAAAACATAATGAACTTGGGATAGATTTATAAGGTGTGATAAGTGATAATTTATAGACCTAGAATGATCAAGTATTTTAAATGGAAAGATATACTGAGGGCCTAACTTCCCTTTCTTCCCAAATCTCAAAACACACTTCCAAGGAGACATCTGAAGCAACACCTTATAACCAAATTAAAACTATAGATATCATCGAAGGTAATCTTCATAACTCTTCTACTGAATTTTCTCTATTTTCATGAGCCACTTAATTGTTTAAAACTTCTACATTATTTCTTGAACAAGTTCAGGTCTTATCATCTTCCTTTCTCCAACTTCATCCCAATAAGTCAGAGACCTGCATCTCTTCCTATAAAGAGACTCATATGGTTCCATTTGAATGATATAAAGAAATTTTTTTATGATAACTCTACTAGGGATAGGTGTTGATCCCAAAATCCTTGAGACTCCATATAATATGATCTCAATATATTCTAAAGTGTTTGGATGGTATTATCAAATTGACTATTGGTCTAAGGATGATAATTGGTAATAAAACTCACATCTATCTCTAATGCTTTATGAATACTTTTATAGAACCTCAAGGTAAATATTAGATCTTCCTGGTGACACTTGCAACACTAGAATTGAGAGATCAGAGAAATACCGGTGTCTCTTTTTTTTACAATCTGATTTTTTTGAAAGTGGAGGGGGTGAATATCATAAGAGGGGATACCCTTAGTATCCACCATTTTAGACCCCAGTAGGCCCTTCCTTTCTATTGTTTTCCATATGTTGGTTTCATGTTGGACTTTTTCTTCAAGTAAAAATAATAATGATGATGATCTTACATCCTGATCACACACTATATAGAGTGGTACTCAATGCAACCTTACCACTTAACTAATGTATATTATGGTGATTTGGCCAAGTGATAAATATTATTTGATAGAAATAAAATGAAATGAATTCATATAGAGATCAACTATAACCTAAATAGAATTATGGATTTTATATTTCCTGGGGATTCCTATGAAAAAATCTATGGTGATGTTTTCCCATTTCTATACTGAAATGGGTAATGGTTTCATCATACCCTTAGAAATTTTTTTGTTTAACTATAACTTTTTAGTATAATAAGAATCAAGATATGTATTCTATAATTTCTATCTCCATGTTATCCCACCATAATTTTTGTTTTAGGTCTCTATACATCTTCATACTTCTTTGATGAATAGATAAGGATGAACTATGTGAATCATCCAAAAGTTCCATCTTTAGTTATAGTTTTTATGGGACACATATCTGAGTTTGAAACCTTATAACTTCATCTTTATAAAAGTTGAAATCTAGAATATTTTTTACCTTTTTATTTCTCTACATCATATTTTTGAGCTTCTTTTATCTTCACATGAATGGATTGTTGATTATTCACTTAGGAAAGATATTATTTCTAAAATTCCCTTATGACTTCAAGATTCATACTTTAAAAATACATGAATACTGGGTCACTTTCAACCCTCACCATAGATAATGTTTTCATAATCTTTCATTCTCAAAGCATCAGTCACTTTTTTTCCTTCCTCGGTTGGTAATGTATCGAGCAGTCATAATCTTTGACCAGTTCCAACTATCTCTTTTGGTACATATTTAACTCATACTATGTGAATATATATTTCATGCTCTTATGGTTGGTAAAAATATTACACTTCTCACCATATAGATAATGTCTCCAAATTTTAAATTCCAATATCTCCTTCGCTAGCTCCAAATCATGCATCATGTAATTTTTCTCATGAGTTTTTAATTATCACGGGGAATAAGAAATTTGTAGTGACCCTTAACCTAGTAGCTCAAAGCCTGTGTATACTTTATTAAATTGGAATAGGATACAAGAAATCACATCCTAAAAGCCTGAATAGTTTAGTAGTCTTAGTAAACTAGATACATACTTGAAATTCACATTATATTTTAAAACATAAATTACAAAAAATTATTTTCTTTTAAAATTACATTATTACTTTTAGTATATCCCTACATATCAATCAAAAAACACTTCGTAGTATCTTGTGGAAAATAAAACATAATAAAGGGGTGAGCTCAGATGCTCAATAAGGGTAAGTGTACAATGAAATCTATGAATAAATAATCCATAATCAATATGGAAATGTAAATAACTAAAACACATGTCATTTAATCATTAACTTGATCATAATATGGTAGGAATAAATGATGATCAAATAATTCCATATAAACAATCACATGAGCATGAAAATTAACCATGGATATTGTAACTAATCAAATAATCACATGGAATATCAATAACTAAATTCATAATGATGGAATGCATAATGATGGACATATAAAACACACCATCGAGGCCTTGTGGAAAGACATCTAATACCATTGAGTCCTTGTGAAAATACATCTATAAAAATGGGTAAGGACTCAACAAAAACCCAATCTAGTTTGTCATATGAGACTTACTAATGCATCAAGGGGATATAACAGGCCCCACACATCACTTACTAAGTCTAATTCATTCCTCATATGAAAGTGGAGAAACATAATTAATATAAACATTAGTATTTAAACTATCATACAAAATGTAAATACTTTATCTAATAAATAAACATAATTATAAACCGTTTAGAGTAAATTGAATGTTATCAACATAGTATATCCCTAAGAAAAATCATCATAAACTATCCAAGGGAAAATAAATATGATATCAATACAACATATCCCCATTGGAACATATATATAATAAGGTTTGATGTCTTAAATGAATATAATTACCACTAAAATGTCATTAAAAACATTATTGAGGAAAATAACCTTTTTAAAAAAAATGTCATTTTTCTTAAAAAAAATTATTTAAAAAGATCCTTTTAAAACTTGAAAAATAATATTTAAAAAATTTATTGGTCATGTTAGTGGAAAATTATGTTCATGTCATACACATTAAAAAATATATCATTTTTACACTTTTGATAAAAGAAAAATGGGAATTATTTTGAAAATGACATGAATATTCCTTTCAAAACATTTTGAAAAAAGTATAAATGGATAAAAATGACTTTAATAAATAATTTTTAAAAGTTTAAGTAAATTTTTTTTCTATAAACAAGGGTTTCTGAACTAAGATAAAAATAAAGTTGGAATTTATTTAAAAATAAATTAAATACTTTTAAGTATAAAAGAGTGGGAAACTGGTACAATAACTTGAAAAATTTCATGAATAACCCTAGTTAAAGAAAATATATTTATTTTAAGATATAAATATAAAATAATTCTTCCATGGGAGGCATAAACATAAAAATACTGATAATATGGTATGGTTTTATTTTACAGTCTCATCATTATTCAGGATTATTTCTAGTTTTTAATGGTGGTGATGGAAAACAAACTACATCAGTTTGCGAGGTAGTAGTTCACTTAACACACGATTGATGATTTTGTTTCCCATTTGATGAAAGTGGAGATGGATAAATATTATGACATAAATATAATAACATATAATAATATGTGATATAATAGTGTTATTATATTTTAATTTTTACAACATAATTGAATGTGGTAAAAGGAGAAAGAAAATGAAAGAGCTTTGTTAAGATAATTACCTTCTCTACGAGAAACCTCCTTTGGATATCCTCTTAAAGACCTTAGGGTTGGTCTTTTGGGAAGACCAGAAGCACTAAATTATTTATAAGGATGTTTGGGAGAGATTATTTCATGGTTTGGATGATCCGAATTTCTTGGTATGTGTGAATAAGTGAGGGGAGTGAGTTCCCTTTTATAAGTGGGGAAAGGGAACCCTCTTGGAAATTGCTTGGAAATTTCCCAAAATAATCCAAAATGATAAATTGATTCAAATGAAAAATCTTCAAAATGACCATATATTCAAACTTGTTAAGTATAAGATATAAATATGGCTATAAAATAGTATTTAGATATGTTTCCAGTCATTTTTAACCCTTATCTTTTTAGTTTAACCCCCAATAAATCAGTTTTTACCTTAACCATGGTAAATAATTTTTACTATTTTTACTATTAATTATGGAAAATAAATAAGATAAAATTATTAGATAATATAAATTATTCAAATTATAAATTTATAATCCATTTTACCAAGTTCCATTAAAATAATTGGAAAAATTAAATTTATAATTAATCCTACAGACGTGATGATAAAACATGTTTTCAAAGAGAGAATGGTCAAAAGTTTACAAGGTTTTAATATCAAAATTCAATATAAAAATTATTACAAAAAAATAAATAGTATTAATATATATATAATTTATATAATTTTACTTTAAAACCAATTACAAATATAACTTAATATTATAAATAATTAAAAAAGGAAGTTTTAATTAAAATTCAGTATTTTTCAGTATTCCTGAAAAAGTGAAACTTTTTAGAAAAATACAAAAAAATAATCCTAAGATAATTTTGATATAATGATTTAAAAAATTAAGTTAATTTTATAAAATAAAGTTTCTAAAATTTTTAAAAAATAATTTTAAATTATATGCACAAAGCATGACTATTCTACCTTTCAGAAAAATAATGTTTTTTCCTAAAACATTTACTTTTCTTTAAAATTGTTATTATTTTATTTATTATAAATATATAACCATTGAATTTATTTTATACATGTGTAGAGTATATAATTTTCATAATTTAATTATTACTATCCATACTCTCCATTTTAATAGATAGGTTATAATGGTCATGTTTAAATAATAATATTTTAATAGAGTATTACATTTCATTCAAAGCTGGTGTTGCATTAATTAAATGCTATCAAATAGATTGAATTAAAAAGAAACATTTCATAAGTTATTAGGGTGTTATATTTTCTTTTAATCTTAGTGTTGTGTTTCATACATGTTATCGATTATGATGTCCCTATTTTAAAATATCAAGGTTTTACATTCTACCCCCTTAAATAAATTATGTCCTTGTGATTTAATCTTGATTTCGATAATCAAGGGTTTAATATTTGAAAATACCTTTTTTGAAAACCCACATCATAAAATGATTTAATAAAACATCCTCTTAATAATAGAGAAATGGAAGTACAAAGTTCATATGAAATGACACATAATTAGGTTTCTACATGGAAAGTGAAGACTATACATATAAGAAAAGTGTAAATAATTATAGAGAGTGATAGAGGTCATTTATCATAAGATATTTAATGATCAATTAAAAGTTAAGGACCGCAAAACCATAAATATGAGATGATTTAAAAGTTCATTGGTTCAATATAAATGAAGTTATTAGGATATATTTTTAATATATTTTTCCAAGAGTTGAGGAATTACTTTACCATATATATTGAGAATATATGAAAATATAATTACCTGATATATTTCTATTTCATAGGAATAATTTCATCTTTTGGTTGTTCTTTGATCATCTTCCACTTCATTTATTATTTTAAGAAATGAATATCCAAAATTAATTTTTTATACCTGATGCACTATAATTAACTTGTAATGGATCATATGATAAATAAAAGAGTAAAAAGTCCATCCATATCCATTAGTCTCTAAACATAAATATTAAACCACAAAGTTTAACTTAATCCATTCCATATATAGTTAACCTTAATAATTTTCCAAAACATGTCTGACCAAATTAAAATTCCATATTTTTTGAAGTAAGGTATCTAAATCAAAATTATATTCCCCAAACAATATAAAGTTCCCCTTAATGTAACATTAAAAATATGTTAATATCATGATCACCATAAAAAATTAATGAAAACATGCATGATTCCAAATATAAAATCTTAGATTGTGAAATATATTCCATAAATGAATACTTATAGTAAAATATAGCAATGATGACATAAACCATAAAACCTCTAACAAATTTCATGTTCACCAACACTATATCATAAAAATATAATTATTATCTCAATGTTAGAAATATATTAAAGGTTATCCTCCCTTAATAATGAATTTTACAAGAGGTTCAAATTATCACTGAATCACTTTTCTGGATCATCGGTACCATTCAAATTGTGCTCTCAAATCCTTTAAGAAAAAAAATTGTAGTAAAATCCATATATATTTCATAATTCTTATGAATATAATATCAATGAAAACATAATAATATAACATAATTATTTAATCCAAACAAAATAACATTAATCATTCAACTTCTTCTATATTAATAGAATAATCTTGACTATGAACCCTTACCATTTTCTAAGTTATATTCCCTTGAAACTTGGGGAATTGGTTAGAAGTGTTCCCTATCTCATTTTATTTAAAGAATTTTACTTTAAGGGATTCTACCTTTCCCTTTAATTCATGAGTATGATGTCCTTTTTTTTCAAACATGAAGAAAACTTCTTTTCCTTTTAGGGATGTACTAAGGTGCGTATTTACAAAAGTATCACTTGTGGGAAAATCCTTCTTTCCCCTCTTCCCCTTATACATGTTTTGCTCTTACATCCTCTTTTTCTTGGGATTCAATTCAGAGACATAATACTTAGATATTTTTGTCTCTTTCTTGATAACACATTATACTATGTATTCATATAATGATAATGTTTGGGATACTAGTTCCCTTTGAAATATTGACTTAATCCCATCAAATAAATGATCATTCTTACTCTTTGAATTATTTGCATTGATACAGTTTCCATTACATCCACTAGGATCCATTTATAAACACTAGAATACACTATATTAGATCATAACATTATGATACATAATTTATAATCCTAAAAAAAGTGAAAAAATGATATAAATTGATTTTTTTTCATAGATAATCTCATAATCATAATCATGGTTTATTTGGGGATATCTTTATTTTAAACTCCTTCATAGTGGTTTATAATGGAAATGTGATTTATCTTAAGTACACCCCCTATGAGTGTCAAACCAAGTGTGCATTAATTCCCATTGTCATGCACCAGGTGATGATCGAGTTAATCCCAATGCTCCATGTTCAGAGTTATTACCCATAGGTACATCTGTTCCAAAACCAAAACCATTTTTAGTATCCAAACAAGGATTATTTTCTATGAAAAACTAAATATTATCTTCCATACCAAAACATTAGGTTATTATTCTATATATATCCTCAAATTCTATCATAGGGTTATGTTCACTAATCTATGTTTTCCAAAATCTAGTTCTCAAGGTTTCTACTAAACTGCCTCTAATACCAATTATAGAGACCCTAACCCTAGTAACCTGAATCTTATTTCTACTTTATTACATTGGAATAAGATACAAGGAATAACTTTTTGATAGATTTAATAGTTTAGTAGTGATGGTAAACTAGATACATACTTTAAATTTACATTATAGTTTAAAACATAAAATAAAAAAAGAATTTTATTTGAGAATACCATTATTTCTATTAGTATATCCTTGCATATCAATCAAGAAAACTTGATCATATCCTAGGGAAAATAAAACATAAGAAAGGGATGATCTCAGATGCTCAACAAGGGAAAGAATACAGTGTAATATATGAATAAATAAGGCATAATCAATATGTAAAGGTAAATAACTAAAAAACATTCCAATTAATCAATAAATTGATCATAATATGGTAGTAATAAATTATGATCAAATAATTCCATATGAATAATCACATGATCATAAATATTACACATTTATATTATAACTAATAAAATAATCACATGGAACATAAATAACTGAATTCATAATGATGGAATTCATAATGTTTTGCATCTAAAACATACCTTTGAGTCCTTATTCCAAGACATATAATACCATCAAGGTCTTATACCAATAAATCTATATAAATGGGAAATACATCAGCCAAAAACCAATCTAATTTGTCTCATGAGACCTACCGATGCATCTAGGGGATATATAATCCCCCTCCCATCACTTAATAAGTCCAATTAATTCCTCATATGAAAGGGGTGAAACAAAATGCACATAAAATTCCTATTTAAACTAGAACATGAAATGTAAATAGTTTCCCCAATCAATAAACATAATCATAAACCATTCAAAGTAAAGTGAATGGTATCAACATAGTACATACCTAGTAAAACTGATCATAAACCATCCATGGAAAGAATAAATATGATATCAATACAATATATACCTAATGGATCATAAGTACAATAAATGTTTTATGTCACCTATGTATACAAATACAATAAAAATTCCATTAAAAACATTCTTGAGGAAAATAACATTTACACTTTGAAAATTACCTTTTCAAAAAAAGTTCATAGAAAATTTTGAAAATAATTTTATTTGAAATAACCTTTAATTTTTTTTAAAATAATATTCAAAATATTGATTGGTCTTGATGGTAGAAAAATAAATTCATGTCGTACATGTTAAAACAAATATTCATTTTACATTTTCGATAGAATACAAACATAATTTTTTTTAAAACGACATAAATATTCTTTTAAAAATATTTTGAAAATATTAAAAATGGGTAAAAAATTATTTAATAAATCATTTTGAAAAGGTTAAAAATATTTTTGAAAAACATTTTTAGAAAACATGGGTTTTGATGAAAAAGGATTTTCGACCAAAGAGAGAAATAAATTCATATTTTCTTAAAAAAATTCTCAATCATTTTAAGTACCAAGTAGTTGAAAAATGATACAATTACATGAAAAATTTCATGAATCACCATATTTTAAGAAAATAGATTTATTTTAAGATATAAATATCAAATAATTCCCCTAGGGGATATGAAAACAAAAACAATCCTGAATAATGATGAAATTTTGAAATAAACCCTTACCAATTTGGTAACTTCTGAATCGTATGCCCCATAAAAGAAATGACATAAAATAAAATTTTAAATACCATGAATATAAATTTATTCATCAGTGGGTACTGTAGCAGCACTGTTCATCAGTAGGTACTGTAGTGACGACAGGGCACTGTAGCGGCGGCGGTAATGTGCGGGTACTATAACAGGCGGGTTACTATTCACAAAATGTGAATTGGGCCAAAAATTGGGCCTACGGGCTATGTAATGGGATATAAGCCCACTGGGCCTTCGGGCTATGTAATGGGTTTCCCTCTACCCTTTTAAAAGAGGTCTTTGCTTTGATTTAATAATAAAAAATGAGGCTTCGGCCCCAAAATTTTAAAAAAAAATCTATAATATCATATATGATCATATTCTAACATTTTATCACCCATTTGTTAATAATATTTCATTATTTTCATTGTTTCAGGTGTTAATTACCTTGTTTTCTCATGCGCATTTTGTCATGAAAGTTATGGTTATTGTGTATAAGATATATATATATATATATCATATAGATAATTATAATAATTTTATAAATATAATATTTACTCCATAGATACATTTTTATAACCATTTATGTAATTTGTATATGGAAAATGAATCACATTGCTTCGTAGAGACGGTAGGCCGTACGTACACATGAGCGACAATATAATTCCCTTAATTAGTGAAAGGGTAAGGAAGTGGGTAATATATTAATTTTATAGAATAAATATCATTTAATATATATCACATATATTCATTAATTGTTTCCTTATTATATTCCATGTAAAGCATAAATGAAAAATGAATCACATCACTTTGCGAGATGGCAGTCCTCCATACACATGAACGACATTATCATATTTGAAAAGAAATGGAATGTAGAAAGGTATATGTGAAATTAAAATTGTAAAAGTATAATAATATCATAAATATCATATAAATGTGGTAAATCCATCACTATATCCTGTTTTTAATGGTGGAAATGGAAAATGACCTACATTAGTTTGTGAGGCGGTAGTCCGGCGTAAACAGGAACAATGAATTTTTTCCCATTTTATGGGAGTGGATATAGATAGATATTATGACATAAAAATAATAATATCTAATTATATTTTATATATTTGTGTTATTATATTTTAAGCATTAATACATAATTTAAGTTGGAAAAAGGAGAAAGAAAATGAAAGAGCTTTGTTGAGATAATTACCTTCTCTAAGAGAAACCTCCTTTGGATATCTTCTTAAGAAGCACATGGTTAGTGTTTTTGGAATAAAAGAAGCTCTAAAATACGTATATGGAGTTTGGAGAGATATTTTTTCATATTTTTTTCAAGACAAAAATATATGGAGGTGTGAATAAGTGAGGGGAGTGAGTTCCCTTTTATAAGTGGGGAAAGGTAACCCTCTTGGAAATTACTTGGAAATTTACCAAAAGAATCCAAAATCATAAAGTCATTCACATTCAAAAAGCTTCCAAATGATCATAGATTCTAAATTTGGAAGAAAAATATAGAAATATTTCCATCCAATATTATTTATGCATGTGTTGTGTCATTTTTATTCCTTATCTTCTTAGTTTTACCTTAGGTAAATCCATTTTTACATAAACCGTGATAAATAATTTTTACTGCTTTTACTATTTATTATGGTAAAAAATTAAGTTGAACTTATTAGATAATATAAATTATTATGATTAAAAATATGGGATCCAATTTTCTAAATTCCATTCATAGAAGTTAAAAAAAAATTAAATTTAAAATTAATCCCACTGACGTGATGAGAAAGAGTGTTTTCAAAGAGAAAATGTTCAAAAGTTTACAAGGTTTTTATATAAAAATTCAACATTAAAATTATTCCAATGACATAAATTCGATATATATATATATATATATAATTGAACGAATTTTGTTTCAAAAATAACTAAAAATTTAATTTAACATTATAAATAATTTAAATAAAAAGGAGGTTTTCAATTAAAATTCAGTATTTTTCAGTATTCATTAAAAAATGAATTTTTTTTAGAAAATACCAAAAAATTACCAATAATAAAATTTTGATATGTATATTTTAAAAATTAATTTAATTTTATAAAATATTTTTTCTAAAAGTTTCAAAAATTAATTTTAAATTATGTATGCAATGAATGACTATTCCATCTTTCAGAAAAATAAAGTTTTACAGAAAACATTTATTTGTATTTCAAATGGTTCTTATTTTATATCTAATAAATAGATAACCATTGAATTTATTTTATACATGTGTAACACATATAATTTAAATTATTTATTTATTACTATTCATATCCTCCATCTTAACAACTAGGTTATAATGATCATGTTTAAATAATAATATTTTAATAGAGTATCACGTTTCGTTCAAATTTGGTGTTGCGTACATTGGAATTAATCAAAGAGATTGAATTAAAAAAATATTGTAAGGTATCAGGGTGTTATATTATCTTATAATATTGGTGTTGTGTTTCATAAATTCTATAAAATATGATGTTCCTCTTTTAAAATCTTATGATGTTACACAATTACCATTTTATTTAGAATGGGGATACATCCTATGCCCTTCTTTAAGGAATCATTATATATTAAAAGTCGTTACCCACTAAAGGGTAATTTAATTACAGTTGTTGTGATTAATATCTACTTTAGTTACTTAAAACATTCCTAAATTTATTCCATCCAAAGGAAATTCACTCCCTTCCATATTAACTTGGTTAGTGGATTCAATATCCATGATAAATGTCTCACAAAGAATTGATAATATCCAATTAACCCAAGAAAACTATGAATCTAGGTTATTGTGGTTGGTCTAGTAAATTGTTCAATAACTTCTATAATTAAAGGATCTATAGATATTTCCTTTATAGAGATTATGTGACCCAATAATGACGATTTTTGTAGACATAATTCACACTCTCTAAATTTAGCATACAACTTATCCTTTATTAAGGTCATCAACACAATATAAAAATGATATTGTTGCTCTTAATTAATCTAAGAATAAATAATAATATCATCTATAAAGATAACCATAAACTTATTTAGTTAGTCTCTAAAAACTATATGTATTAGATCCATAAATATTTTGGCATAATTAGTCAATCTGAATAGAATCACTATATAACCATAGTGTACATACCTCATTCAGACAACCGTATTTGAAATATCCTTCCTTTTGAGCCTTAACCGATGACATCTAGATCATAATTCAATCTTTGAAAAATATTGAGATCCTCTAATCTGATAAAAAAATTCATCAATAATAGATAAAGGATACATGTTGTTAATCAATATCTTGTTAATTTCATGATTATAGAGACCTATTATTCTCATACATAAATATTACATCTTTTTAGATGAATATTTAATACATTAGACAAACACATTCCCGATGATCATAAAAGTTTAGTGTCTTTGGATATTAGGTACACAATCTTCTAATTTGGTAAAATATCTTCAACATCTCCCATAAAGATCTCCCCCTTTAGTACTCTTCACAAACATACCCTACTTAAAACCTTTTTTCATAACCTAAGGAAAGGAAACATAAGAAATTGTGAGCTCAGATGCTCTGTAAGGTAAATAATGTGAGATATCATTGATCACATAAGCATGAAATCAGCACAAGGGTAAGAGAACATGATCATAACATTTTAAAACCATACCCTTCATATCAAAGATCCTAATATCGAGACATGAAATATAACATGGCAGTTCATAAGACACAAATCATAAATGAATCAAATAATATGAGTCATGAGATCATAAAAATGGAATATGACATGGAATTGTGGAATACACATAATCATTGAAAATAATTTCCATAATAGTCAAGGCTCACTTCCAAGGATATCATAGTGGAATGATTTCACTCCAAAAACCATCATAGTAGTCAAGGTTCACTCCCAATACCATCATAACAGAAAAAGTACCTTACTAAATCAGGTTCACTATCCATTCAGATCCTATATATCTTATGAGATATAAATATTTACCCAATGCATTAGAGGGAGATACAGGTCCCACCTATCACATAATGAAAATAATACACATGTGTTCTAAAATATCATAAAACATTGATCATATAATAACCCATGAAATGAAATGAAATGGGTTTTATAAACATTTCATCATATCATAACCTATGAAAAAGAGATAGGTTTCATAATCCTTTCATTATTTCATCATAGAATAACCCATGTAAAAGGAAGCGCATTTCATAAGCATTTTATCATGGTATATATAGCGACCCTATACTTTTACACATAATATTACATGATTTCAAACATAATTAACTATCAAATTACAATCTAAGAATCGTAAATTCTAGTGTATTTGGATGATTAGGTACATAAAACTGAAAAAATGGGACTAAATAAAACATTTATTTTTTTATCACCCATTATGAGATCCTAACTTCCTTTGAGACCTTACATCTACATAGGATAGCCTAGAGATAACATAAATAAAAGGATGAGATTGAAATCCCAGTAAGGGAATAAATATAAGAATAAAGCACATCACACGGGTTAGAAGTGATAACAAGATGATTTAAAAGGCATGGATATACATAATAAATCATATAATATGTAATCATGATATCATATGAGTTTTTGAAATAATATAAAACATTAAATGAGCATGAGTCAAGGCTCATTTCATATGAAGGAGCATGGGTCAAGGTTAACCACCAAGACCGCTGCACATGGAGCATGAGTCAAGGATAACCACCGAAACCATTGCACATAACATATCATGAGACTAAAAATTACCTAATGTATTGGAGTGATATCTAGGAACACCCATCATAATATGTTCATTAATATGTGTGCAACATGTAGAATCATACATAAGGAATCAAACATAAGGGTTACCCATGGAAATAATTATGTATCAAAATCATGTAAAAAGGATTATCAAAAGAAATATCATAATAATGTACATGAAATAATATGTTTAGATCATAAATGGAAATTTATAAAGGAAAATAGAAATATATCATGACAAAGGATGTCAAAATTAAGCGAAAAGATGTAAAAATAGTGTTTAAGAAACTTTAGAAATAAAACATTTTAGTGTGGTTTATGGAAAATATTCAAGAGAATTTAAAGAAGAAAAAGGAATAATATTTTATATAAAACCATATGTGAACTAATAAAGTTTTCATAATAAAATGAGTGATTTTATAAAAATAAATGTGTATTAAAATAGATTATAGAGTACACTTGATAATGGGTAAGAATTCCAGAAGTTCCCTTTTACCGGTCTTGCTTATCGGAAAGAATTGATGGGTTAAGAGATTCATTAATTAATAATTACATAACCCTTCATACATTTATTTTATTTATTATAATTTATTAATTTCATTTATTTCCTTTTTTATGGGTTAATATATTCAATTTCATCATTTGGGAGTGTTGGTTTCTTTAGTTTTCATGATTGGTTTAGTTGTATACATGTACAGAAGATCGTGTAAAGTGGGGGTAATTATCCATAGTTTAACTTATATGTTATTAATGATATTATAGAGGTTAAATCAGTCTTATATATCATTTTTTACGGCATGAGTAAGAATCATTATATAAATGGTTAATGATAATCATTTGGGTTTATTTTTGCAGTTTTTGATCACAATGAACTCATTTTGTTTTATAATTTAATATCATGTGTATAAAATGATTCTAGAACATTACATAAGATAAAATACATATATTATTGTCTTTTTAAAACATAATAATGGTTTCATGACCATCCTTGAAGATGGTAATGGAAATTGAAAACATCATCATCCTTGAATGTGATAAATTAACACATCACATATGATGTTTTAATTTTTTGTATAAAAGGAGGTAAAAAGAGAGATGATTATGAATTGTTCTACTAGCATAATAAAACTCCATTATATGTAAGTTATTAGGTTTATAATACCGTATGATCTTCAACCATATTCACTAGCACATATTAAGATCCTTTTGTGTGAATATATATTTGAGACTCTTGTGATCAGTATATATTTCAACATCTCCTCATAGAGTTAATGACACCAGATTTTCAATGCAAAGATCACACCCTCCAACTCAAAATCAAGCATAGGATATTTTTTATCATGAAATTTTAACTACCTTGAGGTTTAGTCTACCACTTTTTCATTTTTCATTAGTAAACAACCTAATCCTTTCTTTAAAGCATCATTTTATACCACAAAGAGTTATCCAATTATTGGGAGTGTGATTAATATCATAGTGATAATACTCTTTTTGAGATACTTAAATATTTCCTCAAATTCTTGAGTCTATACAAACTCCAGTCCCTTCCATTTCATCTTGGTTATTGGGTTTGAAAATCGTGAGCAGTTCTTCACAAATCATTGGTAATACCTATCTAGGTGAAAGAAACTATGGATCTTAGTTATAGATGTTGGTTTGGGACACTTTTTGATTGCCTTTGTCTTGTAAGGGTCCATAGATATCCCTTTTTTGGTGATAACATGACTCAAGAATGATACTTCCTCTATCCAAAACTCACATTTTCTGTACTTTTCATATAGATTCTCCCTTTACAAAGTCCTTAGCATAGTATTTAATTGCTCCTCATGTTCCTCCTTGCTCTGGGAGTATATCATAATATCATTGATAAAGACTACAAAAAAAAATTCAAGGTAATATCTAAATACTCAATTCATTAAATCCATGAAAATTTCTAGAGAATTAGTGATCCTAAAAGGCATCACTATGAACTCATAGTGTCCATACCTTGTTCAAAAGGCTATATTGGGAATATCATCCTTCCTAACCTTTAATTGATGATATCCCAACTGAAGGTCCATCTTAAAGAAATAAATGGCCCCACATAGCTGATTGAACAAGTCATCTATCTGAGGTAGGGGATATTTTTTCTTTATCATAATTTTATTGTGCTAAATATAATCAATGTATAGGTTCATTGATCCATCCTTCTTCTTAACGAAGAGAACCGATGCACCCCATGGTGAGGCACTAGGGAATATAAAACCCTTGTCCAGATTCTCTTATAACTACTTATTTATCTCTTATAACTCTACAATGTCCATTCTATAAGGTTTCTTTGATATAGGTAGAGATCCAGGAATAATTTCAATTGAGAACTCAAACTCTTGATCAAGAGGAAGACCATGAAACTCTTTGGGGAACACATTAGTGTATTCTATCACAATGGGAATGTCTTCAAGCATGATTATCTCCTTTGTATTAATCTTTTGAGCTAGATATGCTTTCTCATAAGGCAATAATATCCAAACTTGAGACAATGATTCTGAATGATGTTAATCCTCATCCTTACACTTGTACAGAATTAGAGGATGCTTTGGGATGTGAAGAGTGATCTATATTTCAAAATAATTGATGTTAACTTTATATAAAGATATCCAATTCATGCCCAATATATCATCAAACTCTACCAAAGGTAGTATGACAAGATTTTATGGGAGGTTCAGTCCACAAAAATTAAATGGGGAGGAGTTATAAATTTTGGATGCAATAATTTCCCCATTTTCTATTTTCATAGATAAATAAACTTCTTAATTTTGAGGTGTTGATTTAATTATTATAATAAACTTCAAAGATATGAAATAATATGTAAAACCATAATAAAATAGTATGTTCTCCATTATTGAATGAATAACTAGCATACCTGTCACTACATCATTGTCCAGATCCACTTTAGTGGTAGTGATAAAATGTACCATTCCTTATTGCTTTAGATGTTGTTACTGATTGCCTCCGAAAACCTTGGGATTAGGGAATTGGTTTGAAAAATACCTACATTCCTTATAGTTGAAACACTTCACTACAGGCTGAGTATTTATCTAAACATTCCATTATTCTTATACATTATTGGAATTCTTCATATCCCATTGATAGTTCTTATCCATATGACTCATTCTTCAACATTTGAAGAATTTATTGGTTCCCTTTATATAGTTCCCAAGATTCTTCTTCCCACAATTTTGACACGTGGGGTATTCAGTCTTCTTTCTACCATGTGATTTATTTCTTGATCCACCCATATTAGACTCTATTTTCTACTTTTTCCCAATGGGCCTACGATAACATTGAGAGTATCCAATATCCATTTCAACATTGAGGGAACAATGGACAATATCCTCATAACTTTCAAAGTATTAAATCACCAACACTTTCCATAGACTTGGATTTAGTCCACTAAAGAAGTGATCCACCTTTATTTCAATGTTCATGAAAAAGCTAGAGGTGTATCTTTCAAGCCTTGTAACGTTCTATTTTTATGCCCCAATAGACTCATCTTCCTTATTCTTAAGTCCAAGGAACTCTCTTTCCATCTTGAGATGGAGGGTTTGGGGAAAATATTTATTGAAAAACATTTTCTTGAATTCCTCCCAATCCACAAAATCAATTTCCTCCTTAGAAATCATATTTTTTGATTAGTTTCCACCACTGATCAGCTTCCCCATCAAAACAATAGACCACTAGAACAACTTTATCTTATTCTAAGAACTAGAGGATAAAAAATATCTTTTCAATAGAGTTAATACACTGTTCTGAGAGGAGGAGATAAGAATAAAAACTAAACATGGGAGGCATTTTCTACATGAAGGATTTGATGTCAACTTTATTTTTCTTTGGAGAATGGGGGAGTTCCACAAGATTCAAGTTATTATTCATAACTTAAGCCTGTTGAGAAAGTACTGTCATAAAGTTTTGAGCACCCATTCCCATATTATTTGGCATATAATTAGGGAAATCATCACATTGCCTATCACATTGATTGTTAGAACATGTTCTTCTATTTTCTGCTATTATGTAAGAAAATAAAGTGCAATTAGGGGGCTTTAATACCTAGCTAATAAGAATGTAAATAGAAATTTTGAATATAAAAAGGATAAAATTTTATAGAAAAAGGATATCTTAACTTGTGATTTTTAGGTTTCAATCTAGGTTATCCAAGGATTATTTCCTAATATATAATCTTATGGTATTTTTTTGTTCCCTTAATAATGGTTCATAATGAGCTTATGAGTTTACGAAAGCATATCTCCCGGGAGTGTCAAACCAGGTGCGTAGTAAGGCCCATTGTTATGTACCAAGTTACCCTAATTCAAGACCAAAAATGCCTTTTCATATTTGTTACACCTAGATACATTTGTTCCAAAACCACATCCACTTGTAGTATCCAGACAATGATGTATTTTCTTGATAAACCACTTACTCTATACTTACCAAAATTTAGGAATGTTTTCTTATAATTAGTCTTATCGCTATGATTTTTACTAAAGTCATCTATTCCTAATCTCCATAAACAACTAGGACTTTATCCAATACCAAATATAGTGACCCTATCCTTTTACACATAATATTACATTATTTGAAACATAATTAACTATCAAATTACATGCTAAGGATCATAAATTCTAGTGTATTTGGAAGACTAAGTACAAAAAACAAAAAACATGGGACTAAATAAAACATTAATTTATATATCATCCATTATGATATTATAAATTAATTTGATCCCTTATATCTTTATAGGATAGCCTAGGGATAATATGAATAAAGGGATGGGCTAAAAATCTCAGTAAGAGAATAAACATAAGAATAAAGCATATCACATGGGTTAGAAGGCATAATAAGATGACATAAAAGGAATGGATATACATAAGAAAGAACAAAATATATAATAATGGTATCATATGAGAAGTTGAAATGATATAAAACATGACATAAGCATGAGTCAAGGCTAATTTTACATGAAGTATGATGAGTCAAGGTTAACCATCAAGACCATTGCACGTGAGGAACAGGTCAAGAATAACCACCAAGGTCATTTCACATAAACTCTCATGAGACTAAAAATTACCCAATTAATTAGATAATTGTATGTGAACACCCATCATAACATGTCCATGAATATTTGTGCCACATGAAGAATCATACACAAGGAATCAAACATAAGGGTTACCCATGGAAAGAATTGGGTATCATAATCATGTCAAAAGGATTATCAAAATGAATATCATAATAATGTCAATGAAATAATAGATTTAGATAATACATGGAAATTAATAAGTTAGAATAGGCATGGATCATGATAAATGTTTTCAAACTTAAGTGAAAACATTTAAAAAGAGTGTTTAAGAAACTTTAGAAATAAAACACTTTAGTGCGGTTTATGGAAAATATTAAAGAGAATTTAAATTAGAAAAGGGGATAATATTTTATATAAAAATAGAAGTGAAACAATAAATTTTTTATAATAAAATTAATGATTTTATAAAAATAATGGTGGCTTAAAACAGATTATCAAGTGTGCTTGAAAAATGGGTAAGAATTCATGAAGTTCCCTTTTATCAAGCTTGCTTATCGGAAAGAATTGAGAAGGGAACCTTATTAAAGCATGTATTTCCCCATCAAAGAAGCATGTACTAATTTGGATACATGATTTTTAAACACATACAGAGAATGTATATGAATTATATACAACAAATAATAGTTACATTTGGGTAAATATGGAGAAAGTGCAACCCAAAGGAAAACAATTGGAGGTTCGGGTAGAATCCCTTACCTTATGTCCAAAGGTGTTCTTCACTTGATCTTAATGTCCTATATAATCAAATTATATTCATTAATTAATAATTAAAAAACAATTTCTATATATATTTGATTTATTAAAAATTTATTAAGATCATTTATGGATTTTTTTATGGGTTAAGAGATTCAATTTCATCATTTGGGAGCATTGGTTTTCTTGGTTTTCATGATTATTTTACTTGTATACATGTATAAAAGATTATGTAAAGTGAGGGTAATTATCCTGAATTGAACTTTTATGTTATTAATGATATTAATTATTTTAAATTTTTCTTATATACCATTTGGTTTTATGTCATGAGGATGAATCATTAGACAAATTGTTAATGATAATCATTTGGGTTTATTTCGGCAGTTTTCGATCACGATGAACTCATTTTGTTTTATAAATTAATATCATGTGTATAAAATGATTCTAGAACATTAAATACGATATAATACATATATTATAGTCTTTTTCAACCATAAAAAGGGTTTCATTACCAGCCTTGAATATTATAATGGAAATTTAAAACTGCATCATCCATGAATGCGATAAACTAACACATCACAAACAATGTTTTCATTTTTAGTATAAAAGGAGGGATAAAGAGAGATAAGGATGAATTATTCCATTAGCATACTAAAATAAAAATTTATTTAAGGTACTAGATTTATCATATCATTTTTATTAGTGGAGGTGAGGATAGAAAAATAAAAGAAACTTGAAAAGAAATTAAAAGAAAAGGAAGGGGGTTTACCTCTTGATTCCTTCTTCTTGAGAACCTCTTTAAGGGACTGGTTTTGGTATTTTGTTAAGAAAAAAATATATTGGAAGTGGGGGAGGGGATTGGTTATATATTTTATCATAATTTTAAAAATTCTCAAGGCTTGAGAGGTATGAGGAGAAGAGGTGGTATTTATAGTGGGGGAGGGGGTGTTTTCTCATTATTTTAATCATTAGTTTATTATTTTTGCTCAAGACTATGCATAGTTTGAGAATTATCATAAAAAATATTAAAATAATTAAGGTTATTTCTAGATTATGGTTCTTAAATCAGTTATGACTCAAGGAATAGTGTATTTAACTTATAATGTATAAATATCGTAAATTATTGTATTTCACTATTCACAAAAAATTCAAGTATTTTAGAAAAATCCCAAAAATTCACCCTAACAATTTTTTGACATATAGAATTCCAAAATAAATTACATTTTATGAAAATAATTTTCTAAATATGAGAAATTTAATTTTTTTATTAAAATCATAATTTACTCAAAAAATACATATTTTAAAATTATAACTGATTTTATAAAACTTTGAAAAATTAAATAAGATCTCATTAAATTATTATATAATCATAAGATATAAAAATATTAATTTATAAATAAATTTTATGAAAATAAATTTTATATTAAATTATTAAATTAATCATAATATTGTAATTAAATATTTATGACTTACAAAAATACCAACACTTAATTTATAATTTTTAAAATTTTTATTTACTTATACTATGATATAATTTTATCATATTTTCACTTATAATATGGATAAATTTTATTTATAATTTCATTGGTGAGGTTACTATTCAATTTTCTAGTTTATTATTCATAAGGTTTATGTTACTATTCTAAAGGTCAAGAAACTTTTCCTTCGGTATATGTTTCTTAACTTCTATAAATGCCTTTTATTTCATTAATTATTAATTTATGAAGTTTTTGTTTCATTTTTAATGTGATTTTATATTATTATACTATATGAAATAATTATAATAAGGGAATTTTAATTTATAGAATTTAGGTTCCTTATAGTATAACCCATGGAAGAGAAATAGGTTTCATAAACATCTTGTCAACATAAACCATTCAAAGAAATAATAATAATGGTACCCTTGGATTATATAACTAGTAAAGAATAATTAACATCGAAGGATGTCATATTCGATGAAAAATGATTTTAAAATATCACTTAGAACATTTTTTTAGAAAAATAAATTTTCTTTGAAAATAATTTTTTAAAAATAAGTTTTTTTTGAATTTTTTTTGGAAATCATTTTCTTTAAAAATAACCTTGAAAACATATAAACGAATAATTAAAAATTATTTATCAAATTTCTTGAGTAAAATGTCTTTTCTGATTTAAAAAACACTTTTTAAAACATAAAATAGTTTAGAAACCCGTTTCTTTGAAAATAACCTTTCAAAATTATAAAATATTATTTAAAATATTGAGTGGTCATGATGGAGAAAAATTCCATTAATAAAATACACATTTAAAAAAAAATATTACTTTCAAATTTCTGGTAAAAGAAAAATGGGAATTATTTTGAAAATGACATGAATATTCCTTTAATAATGTTTTGTGAAAATTCAAATATGGTTAAAAATTTCTTTAATTAAAAACATTTTTAGAAAACATGGTTTTTGGAAGAAAGAATAATTTTCAAACGAAGAGAGAAATAAATATTATTTTTCTTAAAAAACTTATTTTAAACTATTGAGTACATAAAGAAAGAAAAATTAAGGGACAACATGTATTCTCATGAAATAACCACAAGAGAATAAAAGTCAAGAGTTAATTGAGAGATGGATCATAATATTTTTTAATCAGAAACATAATCATAAACAATCCTGATAAATGATGATATTGTAACATAAAATATTTACCACTTTGGTAAATTTTAATTGTAAGCCCCGTGAAGGAATAATGTAACATCCCTTGTTTTTATAGGTATGTCCCTCTTTGATTTTTTCATTTTATCCTTGGTGGCCAAGTCTTGTTTACATATGGAGATCCTTTATGGGGGAAAATGGATTAAAGTTTAGAGATGTATGTTAATTTGAATTAATGGAGTTCAGGTGTAAACGAGACAAGTGTTACCATGGGTTATTGGTAATTTGAGAATCCTTAAAGAGGTTTTGGGTATTTTATAAGTAAAATGGGATGAAAAACCATCTTCATAACATTTACACACCATTTAAATGGATTACACATCGTTTAATGCTCAGGTGAATTTAATATTCACCTGAGGTGATGGGTTTTTCGACGTATCCCTCTAACAATAATTATAAGTTGTGTAACTATATTACACACCATGTAATTCCCCGACCTACTATTTTAATGTATGATATACAGTTGAATTTTATTTCTAAATTACCTATAACTTCCTCCTCTCAACCCTAGGTCACATTCTAGGAAATTTTAGAGTGCCTTTCTTGATTCTAGATGCCTCGTATATGCATCTGATCCCTGGTAAGTGGTTTTAGTTGGTTTTCCCTTATCTCACTTTATTCTTTTAATCGTTTCGGTGTAATATCCTGACTGTGTGCATTGTTGGTTTTGATCTTGATTAGTTTAGATATAGTATCCTTCTTGTGATCATCGACACCTTCTTACTCATGAGCATTCACCATTAGAATCATTGTGTTCTTTGTTTGTTAAAGGTAGGGGGTCTAAATCTTAACCCTGTAGTGTAATATTTTTCAAGTATGTGAAATATTGAAATTATTCCAACATATTTTGTTTCGAATAAATTGAATGAGGAAATAGAATATTCTTTGGAGTCCCTTTTGATCTGATTAGTTATTATATTGTGGCTACTATTCAGGTGAGAGAATCCTTAATTATAAATGAATTGTTTAATAGCATAATGTGTGTTTAGCATGACATGGGATTTGTGTGTTTGCTTGATATAGACTCACCATGTATTGGCCTCATTATTGAAATGAATGGAATGCTATTGGTTTAGGACCAAATGATAAATGAAATTTGTAATTGAAAGATAAATGGTAATTTTAATAATTAACTGTTGATGATGTGATATTTTGGTATCCTTATTATTGAGACATGTGTTGTGATAAATGCTGAAAAGATTATATATAGGGACATGCCCATTGACACATGATAAAATTCCTATATACCATTCTTGTCTCTGATAAATGCTGAAATGATAATATGGAGGGCTATTCTTAGTTACACATGTTGAAATGATTATATACCAAGCGTGGCCCTGATAAATTTTGAAATACTTATATAGCATGCTATGCCCAGTGACACATGATGAAACTATTATATACTGGTCTTGGACCTAATAAACACTGAAATTATTATATACCAATCTCAGACTTGATTTAATGGTGAAATTCTTATATAGCGGGTTTTGAATCAAGCTTTTTTGATTTATAACTTGGTTACAAGGGTAGGTTTTTACCATATTTATATGGTTGTGAGACATTCTTAGAGACATTACAGCATGGCATCAAAGTAGGTTATGTAATTCCATGGTTTTATGGTTGTGTATGGCATGGTTGTAAGACAAGCTCAAATATATTCCGACATGGAGTCGATGCAGGTTGATGTGGTATTAATTTAATTTATTAATTAATTAATATGATTTTTTATTACATTATTGCATGAAATTATTATCATATTGGTTATGTTTAGAAATGGTGGTTTCAACTTAATGAGTTATACTCTCACCCTATCCAGACCTATGTTTGGTACCTAAGTAGATTATATGGATGAAAGTTTGGACAAGGGAAAAGGACCTTGTTGTTGATTGTTTGATTGCTGGATGTGATGAAGTTTGGAGATATGACCGATATGGGATTTAGAACCAAGGAATTTTGAGTCTTCTAGTATTTTATTTTTTATTACTTATGTCATTAAATTTAGTTAAATTTTATCATGTCATTACATTATTAATTTATTATTTATTATATTATTCCGTTGGATTTATTTTTTCTTTTCTACTATATTGTATTGTTTCCAATATTTCTACTACTTTGATATTTTCTATTTATTTTAAGCTATGTTATATCTATGAATCTATGGGGAATGGTATCCCCAATATACTTGTAAAACCCCAAGATTTCATAGTAAGTTATTTTCTTTAAAGTAACTCAATAGCTTGCGCTACACGCAACACCAATTTTGAGCGCACCATGACTTATAAAACGAGTCGTTCAAAAAGAGGTTATGAATAGAATTAACTACATTTTGAATTTTATATACTATATATAATTTTAATATACATATTAAGTGTTTCTTAGACATAATATAAGAACAAATTCAAATTTTCAGATAAAATAATTATTTAAAAAAAGTGCAATTTTACAGCCTTTTAATGAAGAACCCTTTTTAAATCCAATATTTGACACTTTTACATATTCAATTTGACAATATAAACTTCTTCTTTAGAAGAGGGACATAAAAATTTAGTTTGGATAATTTTTTGATGCTTTTCTGATAACTTTCATATTTTGATGAATAGTGAAAAAATACTAAATTTTAATTGAAAACAACTTTTTTAATCTAAATAATTTATAGTGTTAAATTAAAAATTTTAATGGTTTTTAAGTATAATTAG
Source organism: Viscum album (assembly GCA_963277665.1). Classification (NCBI taxonomy): domain Eukaryota; kingdom Viridiplantae; phylum Streptophyta; class Magnoliopsida; order Santalales; family Viscaceae; genus Viscum; species Viscum album. The sequence continues at coordinate 2,039,811,133 of OY728142.1, read as the reverse complement.
ATTATATTTTTATCATTTAATCCAATTTTTTCCATTGGAAGTAATTTTACATTTAAATTGGACATAAACACATATCAATCTTCTGATAGTTTTTATTTCTCAAAAACCCGCTTTCTTGTTTTGACAATGGGAATATTTTTTAAATTAATTAATACAACTTATATTTTTTGAATTTGATAAAATATAAATCATTTTTGAATTTGGAATATCAAAATTATCATTGGGTGAATATTTGGTATTTTTCTAAAAACTTTCAATTTTTGATGAATAATGAAAAACATTATGATATTGTTTAAAGCCAAATTTTTATTTAAATAATTATTTTTAATTTAAATTTATTTTAATGTAAAAATAGATACATAATACTTATATTAGTTCAATTTAATTCATTTAAGTCATTTAATAATAAGATTAGATATATAAAATTTTATTGAACTTTTTACCGTCTTTTACCCACCTTCTAGGCACATTTGCAAATTTTCATAAAACATAATTTTACCACATATTTGAATTGAATTTCAAAAATATGAGAGAAACAGTTTACATCAGTAAATAAAATGTGGTTCAATAGGATGAAAATATTTTTTGGTGAATAGTATCTTTTGAATTTTATTTACCACGGTTAAAAGTAAATAGGGTGATTAAAGGTAAAAATGATATTATAATTACCCTAACACATGTACTAATTATATTGGATAAGTGTATTTAGACCAAAATAAACCTCAGTACAAAAATATGATCCTTTTTGATCCACCTGTATTGGATTAGGACAATTATTATAGTTTATTTAAAAAAGAGTTAAAAGTGTTAAATTCAAAGTTTAATAACTCAAACATTTTTAATATAGGGTTATACATAAGATAAATTAGACTATAAATATTAATTATAAATATAAATATATTTCATACATCATGGTATTTTATTTATAATTTTTATACATTAAATAATTAAATTTATTTATGACATAATGATGATGTAGTAATTACCTTATTAATGAAAGACTAAAATAATTAATGTTATAAACATTAAAATAAAATCACATTGAAACATTTTTTTCCATAAAATAATTTTCTAGGTTAATATGACATGTTATGTTTGATTAAATTTATTTTTATAAAATAAGTACGACTTTTATGACTTTCACAAAAACCAAATACTAAATAGTTCCAAAATTGACATAAATGAGTTTTTAAAACAAATACTATTTTATTAAATTATATAACAATCCTAAAAATCTAAAGTTAGTCTAAAGGAATTATATAATGATATATATATATCATTAATAACCACTTTAGGTTCTATTTTTATTTTATAGTAAGTTTATTAACCATGTAATATAAAAATACAAGAAGACATGCTAAATGTTGAACTATTTAACTAAGAGTTAAATCTAAAACATATGGTTAATATAGTGACCTAAACTTGTCTAAAACCTATTGGTTTAGAGGTTTTAAATCCATACCCACCTTATCCTTGAAATAAATCAATTTTTATCCATTATAAACCGAAAATTATTTTATAATAAAATAATATTTCAAGCTTTTCCTAAAGTGACCCTCACCTCTCTTATAAAAGGGTACTTCCCCTTATCTTAATTTCACACCTCCAAAGCCTTTTAGGTTGGTCAAACCCAGATCAAATATCCTCACAATTACCCTCAATTTATCCTATAGGCCTTAGTTTGATCATAAAGATATCCTAAGGATCTTTTTTGATCAAATCAAAAGGAAGAACCCAAAGAAGAGGTAATTATTTCATCACCTCTTTCAAGGTTATTTTCTTTTTACACTTCCTCTTTCTTCGCTGTTTCCATACCAAAATAATAACTTCAGTAACTTATAAATATTTTTATGTTATTATAAATATGGTACAACCATATTCATTATTCTATCCATCCTATGAATGAAAAATTCACCATACGTGCGTACGTATGGCTTATCATCTCCACATCGTGGTGTAGTTTATTATTCAACACTTCATTATTTGGATGGGTATAATAATGAGTATAAATAATGTAAATAATAATTATAACATACCGATTATTCTTTATATATATAATATACCATCCAATTACGTACGATTTCACCATCAATAGAATGATATTGTCGTTCGTGCGTACGTACGACTTACCATCTCCATGACACGATAAGATTTCATTCCCCATCATAACCATTCAAGAATAATTTTCATTTTATGATTAAAAAATAATGTTTAAGAACTTAATATCATTCTATATATGAATAAAATACATCCTATCCATGACAAACATGACTTACGTAACAAAACATATATAGGAAAATGAATCAGTTTAAACCCGAAACAATGATACTACTGAAATATTATTAACAAAACAATATTATAGGATCATATATGATATCATATTTATGTATATGGTTTCTGTATAATTTAATAACAATGATTTAACCATTATAAAATAGGTTAAACTTACCCTCAACTAAAGGAAAGTATAAGGTAAGGGTTTTTCATCTCACTTTTATTCCCATGAGATTCATGTTATATTTCCCACTATTTCCTTTTGTATAGTGTATGAACATGCCATGATTGTATTATTTGTGTAATATAATTTAATTTATAGTTATTTACATCTCATTGTATTATCCTTATTTCATGGGGTGTATGTTTTGTAAGTTTCCAAATCAGTAAAGGAATTTCTAATTTCAATTTCCATTCATTGGGTTTTACGCAAACTTCATTGATTATTTTACTCCAAGATTATGTGTGAAATCACTATTTATTTATTTATGTAGAAATTTCCACTCCATTTTTTGTGGATATAATTTTGATACACATAATCAATCCATTGATAAATTCTCAATTCATTGATATGAACTTGATAAGGGTTATCATAACTCAATTTCCATTCATTGAGTTAAACATCCAAGTCATTGGTGTTGTTTTTACAAGAATATGTGTAAGTGTACTCTGATTTATTTACACTGAATATCCAATCATATTGATTGTATTTATATTTTTCACACATAATTATGTCATTAATTAATCCTTAATCTAAGGATACAGTCTTTATAAGGGATTTCATCTCAATTTACATTTCATTGAGACTTCTTTGTTATTATGTTCCAATTCACTTTTATATAGTGTATATATTGTACTTTGACATAGTATATCATGAATCCATTTATTCTCTTTATATTATAAATTTTTTATAACCTCAATTATTTGTATTCAAGTGTCTCTCATTTGGTCAGGAACTCTAACTAAAATATCATTTTAAATGTCTTAAATATTTATTTATCTAAAATTTTCTTATTAATGTCCATGTTTTAAAAATGGTTTTAAGGATTTATTTATATGGACATGAATGCTTTAAAATTAAAATTACTTTTAAAATTTTCAAATTTCTATGGGAAACTTTGATTCAAAAATATATTTTAAACGACTTCTTGATAAATAGTGATACTTTTATATGTTTCCAAGAAAAAGAGTATATTTCTCTCAAATAGTTTTACTGATTATTTTCATCTATGTCAATACCCTTCATTATTCTTGATTAAAGTTGATTTATTATAATGCAATCTTCCATATTTTATTGAATGAGTTATGTTTGAATTCGGATGTTCTATTTTTATACCATTCATGGTTTGTGGATATTTCGTATGCTAGTTTTAATATGAATGTTTAGATTATGTTTCACCCTTTTCATATGAGGAATGCATTAGACTTAGTAAGTGACGAGTGGGGCCCTCTATATCCCCTCGATGCATCGGTAGGTCTCATGAGACAAACTAGTGTCTTGGCATAAGGCCTTGAAAAAATCATTATTTGTAGTCTTGGAAAGAGGTCTTGACTATGTGGTTATGATGTCTGAAATTATGCATCCATCATTATGAAATTAGATATTGACATTAAATGTGATTATTTGACTAGTATAATATCAATGTGAATAAGTAAATGTAATTATTTGATTTATCATTGCCATATTATTCTGAAGTTTAATTTTAAAAGGATTGTGTTTTAGTCTTATACATTGTCTTAAATGTTTATGTTTTCATATGATAGTTTCCACTATATTGTTTACCTTTATTGAGAATCTGAGATCACCCCTTTATTATGTTATATTTTCTCAGGATGCCAAGAAGTGTATTATATTTTATAACTAGGTTTAATCGAAGAAAATAATGGAATTATCAAAGGATTATCTATGTTGTATTTTAAGTTATAAATTGAAATGTGAAGTTCATGTATGTAATCTATTTTTCAAGAATGCTAAACTGATCGGCCCTTCGGGACTTGATTCCTTGTAATCATGCCAATGTTATGTAATAATTCACTAACTCTAAGTAACTAGGGTTAGTGAATTATAGTTGGTATCAGAGGAAGTTTAGTACAAACCTTGGACACTAGATTTAGAAAAACTCTGATTAGAGAACATTACCCTAAAATAGACTTTGAGGATTAGTATAGAATAACTTCCTAAAATTTTGGTAATTTAGAGATTTTGTAAATTTTCTAAGCAATACATCCCTGTATGGATATGATAAAGTAGAGGCAGATATGGTACATATGTATCTAGGGGTAAAACCCAAAAACACTACTTTGAGCTAGACTAAAACGGGAACTAGTGAACGACAATGGGCCTTGCTGCACTCTTGGTTACAGAACTCCTAGGGGATATGCTTAGGATAATCCACATTTTCTTTACAAACTATTTTGAAGGATTTTAATATAAGATGATAATAAATAACCCTGGTTAATCCTAATGTATTTTAGATTGAAAATAATGTGTCATGATATTCTCTAAATGATTTTATGACTATTGTTACTCACACCATGCTTTCTGGTTTTAGTAAATGGTTGGATTCCAAGGAAGTCATAGTAACATTAAACATGATGTACAAGGTGGGAATGATGGTGGAAATGAGAAAATAAATGGAATATTGATAGGCGTAAAAGATATTGTGTTCATTCCGAAGTAGGTTTCCAAAAATATGATCAACAACATATACATTAACCAACTCCCAAACACAACAAAGAAGAGAAAGGAAGAGAATGATAAGAGCTCCAGCAGTAGAGATCGTGGTGAAAAGAAAGCTCAATTTCCATTATGCAGGAAATGTGGAATGAGAAACCCAAGAAAGTGTCTCAATGGAACAATGAAATACTTTATGTGTGGGAGATAAGGATGTAAAGTAAATAATTGACTAGAAAAAATGAAGAGTAATATGGAAGAAAATAAAAATGATCATAAGAATCCATTTGTAGTCATTTGCTGTAAATGTAGGGGACCTGGGCATTACCCAAGTCAATACCCTATTCTATAGGATAACCACATGGTCAAGAAATAACCTATGTGGAAATAAATGGATGAATAAATGTTTAAAAGTATTAATGCTCTTTGTTTATGGGATTACTTTGGAAGACTTTTCTATTGTATATGTAACCCTGCAGTTTGTTATGTGAACATTCTATTTGAGGAAGAATTATCTTTTCTTCTATGGATATAGTTATAAAGATCTATTTGGGTTTATATGATCCTTGAATTTGAGGCAATTACATGTTATTAATTTTTGGGAAGAAATGTGAGGTATGGGATAACATTTGTGGTAAAATTATGCTATGGTTATTTTGAAGAATTTATCTCATTTTGTAAATTTTATAAAATATAGTTTTTGAAAAAGGACAACACGTAGACTGTGTGACAACCCGCTGCTTCAGACAAAGCTATGGGAATCAAACCCACAACCAAAGTGAGACTGGGATTTATCGCCTACCACTGGACTACGTGAAGTCCTTGGATAGTGTGACTAATTATTTTTAGTTAAATGATTTTATTGATCAATAATAAGTTGATTTGGGATCTTATACTTTATCAAATAGATATCCTTAGTATAGGAAAATGATTTGGTGATTAAGTGATAAATGTTATTTTGGAAGATGTTTGCTCTGTTGGGAACACTATATACCTAAGGAAAATATAATACTATGGTATTTAATTTGAGGAGTAATGGTGGATTTTTATTTTGTAATAATAGACATTTTTATAGAGATTTAGGTTATTATTGGAAATGATTAACCTATCACAGAGAATATGTGATTAGGTTAATTACTTTTAATTATGTGACTTTAAGAGTAGTTGATATTATTTGGAGATAAATGTTAAGATTTATCATGGAAAACTATGTGATAAAATCCTTCTAAATTTTGGGTTTCAATCTTAGTTTGAATTATTTTGAATAATTTTAAGGACAATTGTTTATTGAATGGTATTTTTTGATCTTTGGGTATTGTTTGTTTAATTTTGGAGATTAAGATTAGTATTTCTTTATATAAAGGATTATCCATTTTGGGGGTCATCTGATCTTGTACTAACCATTTTGGTTTTGGTTAATCTCTAAAGACAAGGGAAATATATATTTCATCTTTTTTGGATTATATGATTCTTTAGAAGTTGATTCTAGTACTTTAGGTGTGACCAAGTCATCTTGAATACTCATAGTTTGGAGAAAATATTAGTTAGTGGTAGAAATTTATTAAAGGGTGAAACTCTACTTGAAAAGTAAGTATATCTCTTTATTTTCTTATTCAATCTCATAAATAAATTACTCAACTTTATGAAATGGAACTTAAAACTAAAAAATATTGTTCGTTTACTTTTAAAACTGGGAAACTAATGATTGTATAACCCATCACAAGTTTGTGGTTTTCTTCTAGTTAACTTTCTCCTGATCATGTTTTCTATCACTCTCTATTCGAAATTTACACTTAGTTTATCTTCCATATCCATGTTTTCCTACATGGAATTCTAGTATGGGTTATCTCAGATGACCTTTGTACTTCTCTTTATTTCTTTTAAAGTGATAGTTTTATTAACTATTTTTCTGATGTGGTACTTTCAATGAAGTTCCCAAGACCAATTTTAAAATTTTGAGGATGCAATTTCCAAAAGGATAAAGAATTTAACACCCCAAGATTTCATAGTAAGTAATTTTATTTAAAGTAATTCAATATCTTGTGATACACGCAACACCGAGTTCGAGCGCACCACGACTTACAAAACTAGCCATTCAAAAAGCGGTTATGAATAATATTAACTACATTTTTAATTTCATATAATACATATAATTTTAACATCCATATTAAGTTTTTCTTAGACATAATATAAAAACAAATTCAATTTTTCAGATAAAAGAAGTATTTTTAAAAAAATGCAATTATACCACCTTTTAATGAAAGACCCTTTTTAAATCCAATATTTAATACTTTTAAATATTAAATTTGACAAAATAAACTTATTCTTTAGAAGTGGGACATAAAAATTTAGTTTTGGATAAATTTTTGATGCTTTTCTAATAACTTTCATATTTTGATGAATAGTGAAAAATACCAACTTTTAATTGAAAACAACTTTTTTAATCAAAATAATTTATAGTGTTAAATTATAAATTTGAAAGGTTTTGAAGTATAATTAGATTATATTTTTATAATTTAATCCAATTTTGGTTATTGTAAGTAATTTTACATTTAAATTGGACATAAACACATATCAATCTTTTGATAGTTTTTACTTCTCAAAAACCCGCTTTCTAGTTTTGACAATGGGAATATTTTTTAAAATTAATTAATACAACTACTATGTTTTTGAATTTGGTAAAATATAAATCATTTTTTAATTTGGAATATCAAAATTATCTTTGGGTAAATTTTTGGTATTTTTCTAAAAACTTTTAATTTTCGATGAATAGTGAAAAACACTGCGTTATTGTTTAAAGCTGACTTTTTATTTAAATAATTATTTTAAATTTAAATTTATTTTAAAGTAAAAATAGATAAATACTACCTTTATTATTCCAATGTAACTCATTTGAGTCATTTTATAATAAGATTAGATATATAAAATTTTATTGAACTTTTTACCGTCTTTTACCAACCTTCTAGGCACATTTTCAAATTTGAATAAAACATAATTTTACCACTTTTGTGAATTGAATTTCAAAAATCCAAGAAACATGATTGACATAAATAAGAAAAATGTGGTTCAATAGAATTAAAATAATTTTTGGTGAATAGAAACTTTTGAATTTTATTTACCACAGTTAAAAGTAAATAGGGTAATTAAAGGTAAAAATGATTTTATAATTGTTGACCTCACCTGTTTTGATAATCCCAATTGTGCTTTCACATACTTTGATAATACCAAATAATTTTTATCTATATATTAATTCTTTCAATCTATTACATTCTATTATTAATCTTATAATAGTATTAAAATAATTTTTGAAATATGTTAATCAATGTTTATCTATGTTTATATGAATTTTGAAATAATTCTAACTCAATCAGATATGTTTTGAATAAAGCATATAAGTGTTAAGACACTGATATTCTTATATCTACTGATACATATCTACCAGTACTTAGTCTACTTATAGACATAGTCACCGATAAGCAAAGGTCACCGATACGTAGAGATTTCGGTATGTATAAGTCCACCGGTAAACACATGTCACTGATAGATCAAGTCCACCAATACAGACAGCTACTGATAGAAGCAGAGCTACCAATAGAACAAGTCTACCGATATACACTTAGTCACTAGAACAGAACAAATCTACCGATATAAAAAAGCTACCAATACAAAGTTTACCGATACAAACAGTCACGAATACAAAATGAGCCACCGATACAAATGAGCCACCGATACAAGCGAGCTACCGATAGACCAAGAGCTACCAATAGAAGGAGTCATCGGTACAAAGAGATTATGATACATGGAGTAACTGCTACTGATACAAGGAGCTACTGGTACAAGGACAAAGAGCTGCTGATAGGAGCTCACTGCTATACAAAGTCCACCGTTACATATCTACCGACAGAAATCTACTGATGAAAGACTTACCAGTCACTGATTCCTAAACTCTACATTTTTCAATATTATTTATTTATTAATAAATGGTCATATTTGATGATTTTAATGCAATTAATGTTATTTAATGATAGTTGTTGGTATGTCCGGGAACCGTACCTAGTACCCATGAAAAGGTAATCATTCCCATTGCCGGAGCTGAAAGCTATAAAAGGAAGGACAAATACCGTGAAAAATATACATGAAAGAAAGTGCGCAAAAAGGGAAAAAGAATGTTGTAAAGTGGTGCATACAGAAAGACTACATCCATACTCTAAGAAAAATGGACATACACAAAGCGATCCATACAAGAAGAGAACAAAAAAACCGAACTTCCGTCAAGGAGTGAAGAACTACAACGAGCTACTCATACACTCAAGCTGATCAACCTGAACCTGAAAACCAAGGAAGCAAACGAAACTCTGTTTTACAAACAAAAAACAGAGAAGGACTAAGAAGCATTTATGACAAATCAAAAGGAGTCAAGAGTTGCACTTTAAATCACTAGAGATTTCTAAAATTCATATCTACTTTCTTAGTGATTCTTTGATTTACATTTCGAGCAGTGTGTGTACTCTGTATATTTTATACACACACTGTCACATGTGCTAAACTGGAGGATCTCTAAATCCTCACACAAACCTTCCATAACTCTTTTGTATCCCACTGTGGATAGTGGTAGAGGTCGAGTAATACCTGGACAGCCAGTGTGCTGTTGTTTTTTTTCCCACGTTGAACTATGGTAGAGGTCATAGTACCTGGATAGTCTTTGCACTGTTGTTTACCCCGATCCAGTGTGTGGGTCAAATTTATATAAATTTTTTGAGAGGACTAAGTCTCAGCTTGAGACTGAACCTATTGGTTATATATTCTGTGCATCATAGATTAAGTTTAAAGTATATTACATACTTTATTTTCCACTGCTAATTACTTTGAAATTCAATTTGTTTTAAAGTTACTTTGATAGTTAATCTAGAAAGTGTTTGTAACTATTGTAAATCAGTAGGTTAGTTTCAAAAGCTAATTTAGTATTTTTATTAAATTAACTGAGACCTAATCAATCTTTTGAGAACCTAATCGAACCATTACAGTTTTACAAATTCACCACAGTTTAACTTAGTTTTTAAATTAGGGGATTTTAAGAGAAATATTTTTAACATAAATTTTAATTGGAACTCAATTCCCCCCCCCCCTCTTGAGTATCTACTCCGAACAACATTTGGTATCAGAGTTTGTTTATTATTATAGGTTTTCAGAACACTCTGTTTTTCAACTGTGATTTTAGTTGTATCTTAAATATCTTAAATTTCTATTAGTTCTAAATTTTATCTCTTTAATATATTCGCTAAAATATTATTATGGATAACAAACTTTAAGGTGATGCTACCAACATGCCACCTTTCTTTAATGGGACAAATTATGCCTAGTGGAAGCTTAAAATGAAAATTTATTTGGAGAGTATGGGATTTGACATCTGGACTGCTATAGAAACTCAATATAAGATTCCAGAAACTGAACGAAATACTTGGGATGAACCTACTAAGATAGATTAAAATAATAATTGTAAAGAAATGAATGCCCTATATTGTGCTTTAGGAGATGAAGAATTTAATCACATATCTTCTTGTAAATCTGCTTATGAAATTTGGGACACTTTGGGTATTTCCCATGAGGGAATAAACAATGTTAAGGAAATGAGACTGAACACATACACTATTAAATATGATAATTTTAACATAAATCCTGATGAACCCATCTCTGACATGTATCTCAGGTTCAATGAGATTGTCAACACTATGAGTTCTCTTGGTAAAGTTGTTCCTGCAAAAGAACATATCATGAGGATATTAAGATGTCTGCCAGAAAGATGGATAGGCACATCTGTTTCTATTAGAGAATCGTGCGACATCAGCAAACTGCCTGTTAAAGAATTAATTGGTAAGATTATGATGTATGAGGAAGAGCTGAAGGTCAAAAAAGAAGAAGATGATGAACCAAGGAAGAAGTCAGTAGCCTTCAAGACATCTTCTTCAAAGAGTAAATACAAAGGACAAAATTCAAAGTGAAAGTGATAGTTCAAGAAGTAATGAGAGTTCATTTGACAGTGATGATGAGATGGCTCAGATAGCCAGAAGATTCAAGAAGTTCTACAAGAAGAAGAAATTATTCAGAAAATAAAATTACAAAGGAAAATATGATAACAACAGTTATTGGAAGAAGGACTGAAAGAATCCTGATAAACGTGATGAAATTGTCTACTATGAATGTAAAATGAAAGGACATGTAAAAGATGACTATCCAAAATTTTAGTTTAAAAATAAATATGACTACAAGGAAAAAAAGTATAAGAAAGATATGAAAGAAACTTGGTGTGCTTTAGAGGCCAGTTCAACTAATTCTGATTCTACTCAGGATAAAAACCCTCAAAAAGCTAATATGTGTTTCATGACAAACACATCTGAGGTAACATTGGATACTCCTGCTTTAAATTCATATTATTATGGAGTTGATTCTTATTCTGAATCTGAAAATATATCTATTGAGGAATTATTTAAATACTGTAATATGCTAGAAGAAACCTGCAATGAGCTTAAGGACAAGTATAAAACCATAAAGAAACAGCATGCTCTAACCAGCTCTATAAAATCTGCACTTAATGTAGAGAAGGAAAAGAATGCTCAATTACTTAAGGAAAATACTGAACTTAAAATGTATAATGAGAAACTGAGGAAGGACTTAGAAAAATTCAAAAATGGAAAAGATACTCTTACACAAATGTTAAGAAAACAAGTGGCACCAAAATATACCACTGGTATAGGCTATCATCCTGGAAAGAGACAGATTACTAAAACTAGATTTATTCCAAAATCTGGACAGAATTTTGCTAGTTCTAGTTCTGGAAATTCATATGCTTCAACTAGATATTCATATGGTTATAGATCAAATAAAGTTTATTTTTTAAAAACTATTGATTTTGTAGATTATATGAGACCCATGAGACAAATCTGGGTACCTAAGGCTTTTCTTGCTAACCTATCTAGACCCAAGAAAATCTGGGTACCAAAATCATTTTCTGTTTAAATATGCTTTATAGGAGACTTTCTTGAAGAGTTCTCATAAGAAGGTATGGTACTTGGACAGTGGATTTTCAAGACACATGACTGGAGACTACTCATTCTTTAAAAACTTAATCAAAGTTGATGGAGGCCATGTCACCTTTGGTGATAACTCTAAAGGAAAGATCACCAGCCTAGGCCAAGTTGGTAACACTAATTTAGTTTTAATTTCCAAAGTTTTATTTGTTGATGGACTTAAATATAATCTGTTGAGTATTTCTCAGTTATGTGATGATGGTTTCAATGTTAAATTTGAAAATGATTCTTGTAATGTTTTTAATTATAATTTTTTTAGTATTTTCTTCTTTGAGAAATGAAAATGTTTATGCTGTTGATTTGAATTATTTATCTAAACAAAACATTACTTTCTTAAATTATTTTCATATAGAGTCATGGATATGGCATAGAAGATTAGGACAATGTAATGTTTATTCACTTGGAAAACTGACTAGAAAAAACATAGTTAGAGACCTACCTAAACTTGAATTCCCAGCTGATAAAGTTTGTAATCCCTTTCAAAAGGTAAAGCAACATAAAGTTTCTTTTAAATCAAAGAAAGAAGTTTCAACTTCTCAACCACTCGAGTTGGTTCACATGGACTTGTTTGGACCTTCTAGAGTTTCTAGTTTAAATGGGAAGCACTATGTCTATGTCTTAGTAGATGAAATTTCTAGATATACTTGGGTATACTTCTTAGCTCACAAAAGTGAAGCTTGTTCTTACATTATTAAATACTCCAAGTCTGTAGAAAACCTTAGTGGACTTAAGATTAAGACCCCGAGAAGTGACCATGGTCGTGAGTTTGAAGATCATGAGTTTGAATCTTATTGCTCAAACAATGTCTATAGTCACAATTTATCTTCCCCTAGAACAACTCAACAGAATGGTGTAGTAGAAATAAGAAATAGAACCCTTAAAGAAATTGCAAGAACTATGCTTAATGAGTATGAACTGCCTGTTTACTTTTGGGCTGAAGCTGTAAATACAATTTGTTATATTATCAATAGAGTCTTGATTAGACTCATTCTCAAGAAGAACCCTTATGATTTGTGGAAGAATAGGAAACCTAAGGTTAATTAATTTAGAGTTTTTGTTTGCAAAGTCTTTATTCTCAATACAAAGGATAATCTTGACAAGTTTGCATCCAAAAGTGATGAAGGAATTTTTCTTGGTTATTCTTTATCTAGAAAAGCCTATAGAGTCTTTAAAAAAAGAACCAAATGTGTGGAAGAATATGTTCATATCAAGTTTGATGAAACTGATCCACATGAAACTAAGTCCAATCTTGAAAATATTGAAGAAGATCTGTCTGTTCTGGACCTTAATGATAAAACCAAAGAACCTGCAGTAAAGACAACCAGTTCTGGAAACATTATAGAATCTACTCTTGGTGAACCCGAACCTAGAGAAGAACCTGAAATTTCTAGTCCTACCTTTACTAGATCAACTAGAATTCTAAAAAACCATTCTTTAGATGTTGTTGTTGGTAATATTGATAGAGGGACATAGACTAGAGCTTCTCTAAGAAATCAGGTTGAACATCAAGCCTTTATTTCACAGTTAGAACCTAAAAATATCAGTGATACAATCAATGATGAATTTTGGGTAATGGCTATGCAAGAAGAACTAAATAAATTTGATAGAAAAAAAGTCTGGGAATTGGTTGAAAGACCTAAGAACACTTTGACCATAGGCACTAAATGGGTTTTTAGAAACAAAGTTGATGAATTAGGAAATATAGTTAGAAACAAAGCTAGGTTAGTTTCATAAGGGTATAGTCAAGAGGAAGGAATAGACTATGATGAAACCGTTTCCCCTGTATCTAGATTAGAAGCTATTAGAATTCTACTTGCCTATGCTACTCATATTAATTTCAAGCTATGTCAAATGGATGTTAAAAGTGATTTTCTAAATGGTTTTATAATTAAAGATGTTTTTGTTGAACAACAACCTAGATTTACTAATCCTCATTTTCCAAATCAAGTTTTCAAACTATCTAAAGCTTTATATGGTTTAAAACAAGATCCACAAGCTTGGTATGATAGACTTAGATATTTTATTATTTCAAAAGGTTTTACTAAAGGGATTGCTGATCCAACTCTTTTTATTAAAAAAAATTTCTAAAGATGTTCTATTAGTACAAATATATGTTGATGATATTATTTTTGGATCTTCTAAACATTATTTATGTACTGATTTTTCAAAGAGTATGCAAAATGAATTTGAAATGATTTTAATGGGAGAACTCAAATATTTTCTTGGATTTCAATTTTTTCAAAATGAAAATGGTATTATTTTGAATCAAAGTAAATATACAAAGTATCTTTTAAAACGTTTTGGTTTGGATAGTATTAAGGAAAGTAATACACCTATGAGTACTGTTTGTAAATTGGACATTGATGAAACTGGGAAACCATTGGATAAAATAAGTTACAGAGGTATGATTGGAAGATTAATTTACCTTACTACTAGTCAACCAAATATTATGTTTAGTGTGTGTATGTGTGCAAGATTTCAAGCTAATTCTAAAGAATCACATTTTCTTACTGTTAAAATAATTTTTAAGTATCTTAAACATACTGCAAATTTGGGTTTGTTTTATCCGAAAGGACAATATTTTGAATTAATGAGTTATTCAAATGCTGACTTTTCTGGTTGCAAGTTGGATAGAAAAAGCATATCTGGAACATGTCATTTATTGGGAAAATCCTTAGTATCTTGGTGTAGTAAGAAATAGAATTCAGTTTCTTTGTCCACTACTGAAGTAGAGTATATAGCTACTGGTAGTTGCTGTGCACAAATTCTATGGATGAAACACACTCTTTTGGACTATGGATATGATTTTAAACATGTTTCAATAAACTGTGATAACACTAGTGCAATTAATATTTCAAATAACCCTGTATCTCACTCTAGGACCAAACATATTGATGTAAGGCACCATTTCTTGAGAGATCACTACCAAAAAGGTGATATTACTCTTGAATTTATTGGTACTAAACATCAATTAGCTGACATTTTCACCAAACCTTTAAGTTCGGATAGGTTAAGTTACATTAGACATGAGTTAGGAATGATAGATCACTGTTATACCTCACCAGTATGAAACCTCACTGTTATACCTCACCGGTATGAAACCTCACTGTCATACCTCACCGGTATGAAACCTCACCGGTATGGACCTCACCGTTAGGAATTCTCATCGGTATACCCTACCGTTAAGTATGCGTTGTTTTAAAACTTCTATCTAGCCGCCAGAATCTGTATCATTTATACTTTACTTATTATATTTTAATTATTTATTTTACGATTCCTAAATTATAAAACACAAGTATTAACTTATCTCAATCCACCTTGAGCCCCTTACCTTCAAAACTCTCTCAAACCTTCGAATCCTAAGCCTATTGATTCAATGGAAAGAGTAAAGAGACCATCAATCAGTAGAAACGGAGATGAACCGAGTGCTAAGAGACTCAAAGGCAAGTCTAGCAGTGGAAGTGAAGTGAAGAAACCCATGAATCCACATCTTGTTGAAAGGAAGATAGTAGTTGAAAGGGATCTGTATGCAGAATGGATAATGTCAAGTGAATCGTTAGTTCTAGAAGTTCTGGAAGATCAGAAATGGATAGAATGATACTCAAACAACAATGGCCCCTACTATCCGAAGCTGGTAAATGATTTCTATGAGTATGTTCAATTTGAGAAATCCTATATCGAGAATAGTATGGTATATTTTGTGAATGGAAATGAGAAAACTTTTTATTCTATTGAGTGGGTTGAATGCCAGAAGGTTCCACACAAAGGTGTTTTTGGATATTTCTCAAAATCAGCACCTCCTACCAGTAATATCTTTAAGTATGCAACTGCCTTGGAAGAGCTAACAGGAGATGTCACCCCTAGAAAAGTAGTTGCTGCAGAAATGAGTGGAGAGAACCGACTTCAGTTTAAGTTCATTCATCATGTTTTAATTCCAAGGAGAGGGGATTTTGGAAATCTTAAATACCAGGATATTTAATTGATTCATCTTTTGAGACATGGTGTTAAGATAAATTTTTGCAGGATGTTAATGGTTTAGATTGAGGATATGACAAGGCCAAAGTCAAAAACCAATGCCTTATTTTTTGCCAAGTTTATCTCAGTGATGATCAAAGTGAAAGGAGTAGCTGAGTCTCAAGATGAGACAGTGGTGTTAAAGAACAACTTCTGTATCACAAGAACAATATGCAAATACATGAAGATCAATTGGAATCCATGGAAGAGAGAATGGGTTAGTGATGATGATAAGCTGTATGATAAGTATAATCCTGTGGATCATCCTTCTAGGCATAAGGATGTGAGGGATCCAGGTCTGGGACCTGATAAAGAAGAGCCACAATATAGTGATGATTCAGAAGAGGAAGATTCATCTACACCAGCTGGAGGAGATCCTGACCTGCCTCCTAGCCCAACTCTTGAAAGTGTGTCACAATAAAAGGAAGTTCAGCAGAAATTAGATCAGGAAGAGGTTGCTCTTGAAAATAAATAAGAATTTAATGAATAAGAAGAACCTGTTGATGAGAAGGACAAACCTACCCTAGAGACTGAAGAAGTAGAAGAATCTGAAGCTAGAGCATCTTCTTCTATTTTCTCAAGACTAAGTCTATTGATTCGAATCTCAGTTGTACCTGTTGAGATTGTTTTGGCTGAAAAAGAAGGACCTGTACCTATTCTTGAGGAACCTCCTTCTATTGAATAATTGGAAATGGTTGTGAAGGATTATGATGAGGAAGACCAAGAAACTGAGGGTACTGTTGCTGTACAAGAGAATGCACCAGTTGAGGTGAAACATCCAACCAATTTTGGAAATGTTTCAGTGGCTGCTGAGTTTGAAGACTGGGAAGAGGACCCAGGGTTTTTAGTTTGTGGATTAGATTATCCAAATTCTGATAATGATACATCCCTTCAGAGACCAAAAATCAATTATAATATTTAGTCTGAGATATTACCTGAAGATTTGTTTAGAACACATGATCTGGATAAGCTCAAGTCTGATCTCAAAATCAGTTTTGTGGAAGAAATAAGGAAAATGGAAGCTTCACTGGTGTCATCTATTCAATCGATTATGAATGATTCTGTGGCCAGTATAGTGTCTAAAAGAACACCTGTTGTGGTTTCACCTGCTAATATGATCATCAGGGATGACTTAGCATCCTTAATGGATGATTTGAAAGAGTCTTTGAGTGCTTCTGTTGCTGAGTTAAAGAATCACTTTGCTGAAGAGTTGAGCAATTTGGAAAATTCCTTCGAACTCTCTCTTGGTTGTAATGTATCAAACTTTGTGGCAGAGATAGTGGATGAAGTTACAGCTTTCCAGACTCAAGTATCTATACAGGCAGAGACTGTTGAAATTCTAAAGAAATCAGTTATCTCTCTGGAATCCTATATGAGTTCAAAATATCAAGCAGAAAAGGATTTGGCTTATGTTAAGAGTGTAGTTAGACAAATGGTCTCAGTTTTTGAGGAGTTTAAGCATTGCATAACAAAGCATGTTAGCACCCAATATTCTGTAGTGAAAAATACTATTAGTGGGATAACTAATAGTTTCAAGGAAACTGTGACCTTCTCTATTGGTTCTCTTGCTTCCAGACCTTCAGTGGATTTGGATTAGATTAGAGCTTTGATGAAGGAGGAGCTTGGTTCAGCATCAACCAGTGGCTTTGTGGACTCATCTGATCTAACCAAAGTAGTGACTTCTACTAGAGATACCATTAGAGATATCATGAAGATTGTTCAAGACTATATGAGAGAAGCTTCTGTTTCTAAAAAAGAGGTGAAAAATAATGTAGATTATTATTTCCAAAGGGTTTATACTAAGAATCAGCTCAACAACCATTTCAAACTTCTGTTAGAAAACATGAAGCTACCACCAGTCAATCAAGCCTTCATTGAACAAGTCAGCAAGCTCAGAGAGTTGACACCTGTACTGGAAAAATTCATAGAAAACAAGGACGATTCCATTTCTGCCATGGAAAGAGGAGGAGGAATCATTATGGATTTCAGAAACCTCTTGTTTCCCTTCCTGCATGTTGATGCTCGACCAGTAATTGTACCTTCAGCTTTACCTGCATCTACCTCTGATACTTCTCCTGCCCAGATGACTCCATCCCAAGATATCTGAAGCCTTACTCCTATGATCACTCAGAGAACTACACAGTACATGCCAGAAATAGTTTCAGTAGCTCAGCCTCCTCTGGTCATCTCTAGTGTTCCTAAGCCTCCACCTGCATCCACCGCACTTGAATCCTCTTCTGATCCCAAGGGGAAATCTCATTCTAAGGATATGGATGGATCAGTGGCTAGTATTTTTGATGGGAATCACCTATATTTCGTTTTGTTTTATTTATGTATTTCTTTGTATCTGTTTTCTCCAAGAAATATATATGATCTTACTTTATTTTACCCTATTTTACTTCTCTTCTCTTGTATTTCCTTCTTTTCCCACTTTTTGATTATCACAAAGGGGGAAAAATACTATCTATGGGAAACATATCTGCGGGAGAACTAATATATTTTATGACAAAGGGGGAGTAATACCATCTTTTATGAGCTTAATTCATTATCCTCTAGTACATTTGTTTTATATTTTATCTTTTCTATATATGTTTTATAATACATTGTTTTCTCTAATACAATTTGATCTAATGAAATATCCTATGATACATTACTAATTATTTTGGGCTTATAATATCATAAGTTGTGATTATCAAAAAGGGAGAGATTGTTGACCTCACCTATTTTGATAATCCCAATTATGCTTTCACATACTTTGATAATACCAAATAATGTTTATCTATATATTAATTCTTTCAATATATGAAATTCTATTATCAAGATGATAATAATATTAAAATAATATTTGAAATATGTTAATCAATGTTTATCTATGTTTATATGAATTTTGAAATAATTCTAACTCAATCGGATATGTTTTTCATAAAGCAGATAAGTGTTAAGTCGCTGATATGCTTATAGATACTGATACAGATCTACCAGTACTTAGTCTACCGATAAAAATAGTCACCAATAAGCAAAGGTCACCAATACATAGAGCTACCGGTATGTATAATTCCACCGGTAAGCACATGTCATTGATAGATCAAGTCCACCGATACAGACAACTATCGATAGAAGTAGAGCTACTGATAGAACAAGTCTATCGATAAACACTTAGTAACTGGTACAGAATGAATCTACCGATATGCACAAGCTACCGATACAAAGTTTACCTATACAGATAGTCGCGAATACAAAACGAGCCACCGATACAAATGAGACACCGATACAAGTGAGCTACTGATAGACCAAGAGCTACTGATAGAAGGAGTCACCGGTACAAAGAGCTATTGATACACGGAGTAACTGCTAATGATACAAGGAGCTACTGGTACAAGGACAAAGAGCTACCGATAGGAGCTCACTGCTATACAAAGTCCACCGTTACATATCTACTGACAGGAAGATACTGATGAAAGACTTACCAGTCACTGATTCCTAAACTCTACTTTTGTCAATATTATTTATTTATTAAGCAATAGTCATATTTGATGATTTTAATGAAATTAATGTTATTTAATGATAGTTGTTGGCATGTCAGGGAACCGTACCTAGTACCCATGAAAAGGTAATCATTCCCATTTTCGGAGCTGAAAGCTATAAAAGGAAGGACAAATTCCATGCAAAATATACATGAAATAAAGTGCGCAAAAAGGGAAAAAGAATGTTGTAAAGTGGTTCATACAGAAAGGCTACATCCATACTCAAAGGAAAATGGACATACACAAAGTGATCCATACAAGAAGAGAACACAAAAACCAAACTTCAGTCAAGGAGTGAAGAACTACAATGAGCTACTCATACACTCAAGCTGATCAAGCTGAACCTGAAAACCAAAGAAGCAAACGACACTCTTTTTTCCAAAAAAAAATCAGAGAAGGACTCTGAAGCATTTCTGACAAATCAAAAGGAGTCAAGAGATGCACTTCAAATCACTAGAGCTTTTTAAAATTCATATCTACTTTCTTAGTGATTATTTTTTTTACATTTCGAGCAGTGTGTGTACTCTGTATATTTTATACACACACTGCCTCCTATGCTAAACTGGAGGATCTCTAAATCCTCACACAAAACTTTCATAACTTTTTATATCCCACTATGGATAGTGGTAGAGGTCAAGTAAGACCTAGAAAACTAGTGTGATGTGGTTTTGTTTTCCCACATAGAACTGTGGTAGAGGTCTTAGTACCTGGACAGTCTTTGCACTATTGTTTACCCCGATCCAGGGTGTGGATCAAATTTATATAAATTGTTTGAGAGGACTAAGTCTCAGCTTGAGACTGAACCTCTTGGTTATATCTGTTGTGCATCTTAGATTAAGTCTAAATTATATTACATACTTTATTTTCCGCTGCTAATTACTTTGAAATTCAATTTGTTTTAAAGTTACTTTGATAGTTAATCTAGCAAGTGTTTGTAACTATTGTAAATCAGTAGGCTAATTTTAAAATCCAATTTAGTCTTTTGATTAAATTAACTAGGTCCTAATCAATATTTTGAGAACCTAATCGAACCATTATAGTTTTACAAATTCACTACAGTTTAACTTAGTTTTTAAATTAGGGTATTTTAAGAGAAATCTTTTTAATAGAAATTTTCATAGGAACTCAGTCCCCCCCCTCTTGAGTATCCACTTCGACCAACACTAATTACCCTAAAACATGTCTTAATTCAAATGGATAAGTGTGTTTCAACCAAAATCAACCTTAGGAAAAAAATATGATACTTTTTGATCCACTTGGATTAGATTAGGACATTTATTATATTTTATTTATAGAAGAGTTAAAAGTGTTAAATTCAAAGTTTAATAACTAAAACATATTTAATACAGGTTTATACACAAGATAAATTCAACTATAAATATTCATTAGAAATATAAAGATATTTCATAAATCATTGTATTTTATTTATAATTTTTAGACATTAAATAATTAAATTTATATATGACACAATGATGATGCGTTAATTAACTTATTAATGAAAGACTAAAATAATTGATGTTATAAATATTAAAATAAATATAAATTTTAAATTTTGATTCCATACACGAATTTTATAGGTTAATATGACATGTTATGTTTTATTAAATGTATTTTTTTCCAGTAAATAATATTTTTATGACTTTCACTAAAACCAAATACTAAATAGTGTCAAAATTGACATAAATGAGTTTTAAAAAAATACTAATTTTTACAATTATATAATAATCCTAAAAATCTATGGTTCATACAGAATACTTATATAATGATATATATGTAATTAATGAACCAATTGAGGTTATCTCGTCATTTTATAGTAAGTTTATTAACCATGTAATATAAAAATACAAGAAGACGCGTTAAATGTTAAACTATTTAACTAAGAGTTAAATAAAAAAAATATAAGGTTAATATGGTGACATAAACTTGTCTAAAACCTATTTGTTGAGAGTTTTTCAACCCATACCCACCTTATCCTCGAAATAAATCTATTTGGAGCCATTATAAACCGAAAATTATTTTATAATAAAATAATGTTTCAAGCTTTTCCTAAAGTGACCATCACCTCTCTTATAAAAGGGAACTTCTCCTTCTCTTAATTTCACACCTCCAAAGCCTTTTGGCTTGGCCAACCCATACTCAAATATCCTCCCAAATACCCTAAATTAAACCTATAGGCCTTACTTTGATCAGAAATCCAACCTAATGAGCCCTTTTGATCAAATCAAAAGGAATCACCCAAAGAAGAGGTAATTATTTCATCACCTCTTTCAAGATTATTTTCTTCTTTCACTTCCTCTTTCTTTGTTGTTTCCATACCAAAATAATAAATCTAGTACCTTAGAAATACTATGATGTTATTATAAATATGGTACAACCATATTCTTTTTTGTATCCATCCTATGAATGACAAAGTCACCATATGTGCGTACATACGGCTTACCGTCTCCACGTCATGGTGTAATTTGTTATTCTACACTTCATTATTTAGATTGGTATAATAATGAGTATAACTGATGTAAATAATAAATATAAACTTTAAATTATTCTGTACATATATAATATACCATCCAATTACATACAATTTCACCATCAATATAATGATATTGTTTCCCGTGCGTATGTACGGCTTACCATGTCCACGACCCGATGGGATTTCATTCCCCATCATAACCATTCAAGAATAATTTTCATTTTATGATTAAAAAAATAATGTTTAAGAACTTAATATAATTTTTTATATTAATAAAATACATCCTATACATGACAAACATGACTTACGTAACAAAACATATAAAGGAAAATGAATCAGTGTATACCCAAAACAATGATACTACTGAAATATTATTAACAAAACAATATTAGGGGATCATATATAATATCATATTTATGTATATAGTTCTTTTATAATTTAATAACAATTATTTAACCATTATACAAGAGGTTAAACTTACCCTCGACTAAAGGAAAGTCTAAGGTCAGGGGTTTTCATCTCACTTTTTATTCCCGTGAGATTCGTGTTATATTTACCACTATTTACTTTTGTGTGGTGTATGTATAGCCCATGATTGTATTCTTTGTGTAATATACTTTAATTTATGGGTATTTACATCTTCATTTTATTATACTTCTTTCATGGGGTGTATGTTTTGTAAGTTACCAAGTCGGTAAGGGAATTTCTAATTTCAATTTCCACTCATTGGGTTTATGCAAACTTCATTGATTATTTTACTCTAAGAGTATGTGTTAAATCACTATTTATTTATTTATGTAGAAATTTACACCACACTTTTTTGGATATAATTTTTATACACATAATCACTCTATTTATAAATTCTCAATTCATTGATATGAACTTGATAAGAGTAATCTTAACTCAATTTCCATTCATTGAGTTAAACATCCAAGTAATTGGCGTTGTTTCTACAAGAATATGTGGGATTTTCATATGATTTATTTACACTTAATATCCAATAATATTGAGTGTATTTATATTTATCACACATAATTATGTCATTGATTTATTCTTAATCTAAGGATACATTCTTTATAAGGTATTTCATCTCAATTTACATTCCATTGAGACTTCTTTGTTGTTATGCGCCAATTCAATTTTATATGGTGTATATACTGTATTTTGACATAGTATATCATGAATCCCTTTATTATCAGGATATTTTAATGTTTTGATTACCTCAATTATTTGTATTCAATAATCTCTTAGCTGGTTAGGAACTCTAACTAAAATATCATTTTAAATGTTTTAAAGATTTATTCATATAAATTTTTCTCATTAATGTCCATGTTTTAAAAATGGTTTAAAGTTTTATTTATATGTACATGAATATTTAAAATTAAAATTCCTTTTAAAAGTTTCAAAGTGGTATGAGACACTTTGATTCAAAAATCTCTTTTAAACAGCTTCTTGATAAATAGTGAGACTTTTAAATGTTTCCAAGAAAAACGGGATATTTCTATCAAATAGTTTTACTGATTATTTTCATCTATGTCAATATCCTTCATTATTGTTGATTAAGGTTGATTTATTATAATAAAATCTTCTATATTGTATTTAATGAGTTATGTTTGACTTTGGATGTTCTATTTTTATACCATTCATGGTTTGTGGAAATTTCGTATGCTAGTTTTAATATGAATGTTTAGATTATGTTTCACCCTTTTCATATGAGGAATGCATTGGACTTAGTAAGTGATGGGTGTGGCCTACTATATCCCCTCGATGCATCGGTAGGTCTCATGAGACAAACTAGTGTATTGGTACAAGGTCTTTACAAAATCTTTATTTGTAGTCTTGGCACTAGGCCTTGACTATGTGGTTATGATGTTCAGCATTATGCATTCCATCATTATGAAATTAGCTATTGATATTACATGTGATTATTAAACTATTAGAATATACATGTGAATAATTAAATGGAATTATTTGATTTATCATTGTTATATTATGCTGAAGTTTAAGTTTAAAATCATTGTGTTTTAGTCTTATACACTACCATAAATTTTTATGTTTTCTTATGATAGTTTCCGCTATATTGTTTATCCTTACTAAGCATCTGAGCTCACCTATTTCTTATTTTTTATTTTCTCATGAATCTAAGAAGTGTATTATGTTTTATATGTAGGTTTAATCTAGGAGAATAATGGAATTATCAAAGGATTATCTATGTTGTATTTTAAGTTAGAATTTAAAATGTGAAGTTCTTGTATGTAATCTATTTTCCAAGACTACTAAACTGATTGGCCCATCAGAACTTGATTCCTTGGAATCATGCCAATGTTATGTAATAATGAATTTAATCTAGGTAACTAGGGTTGAGTCTTTACAATACTTATCACACCCCCAATGCTATTCAATAGACTTTGGCATATGGGGAGGCACACTGGAGGTCTTATAACTAACCATTTCTGGCCATGTGAGAGAGTTCCAGATCAGGGGATGTTACAAAGTGGTATCAAAGCACACTAGGTTTCTTTTCTATTTCATTAATATTCATGAAAGGATATTATAATAGGATGTGTCAGTACTTGGTAATGAGCTTGTATATGGGAGTAGCTAACCCATGTATGGGGGAAAATCTAAGTGCCCACGGATGGAATTTTTTTATGCTCTTTGCTTATTACTGTTGGTGTTATTTCACCCTGATTGATTCACATGTTGTGTGAAGTTATAATTTTATGATGTTATTTATTCTTGAGGTTATACTCATGGATTAATATGGGATGATATGTGTATTAATTCATTATACTAGGCACATAGGGATATATATTGACATGCATTGTTCATGATAGGGGCATATTTATTTCATGTGATGTATACTTTCTTATTAAACTGTGATATGATATAATTTTTATATATGTTAAATGAAATGAAATAATTTAATCGTTATGTTATTCTAAAAAATTTGTAATCCATGTTTATAGATACCAATAGTTAGTGGTTCCCTATTGTTGTTTCATGTTGAGGTTGTATTTATTATTATATCCATGTTCTATGGAGTGTGTTTATCTTGTAGAGAAAATGCATCCTCATCATATTTGAGTTGTGTGTTAGGAGAGTGAAAATCAGAATGATCCTAACACAACTAAACCAAAAATTCATATAGTTACTGAGGATCATATGGGTGTTCAACTCTAAGATAGATTCTTGGGGGTCATGAGATCCATATAAAGATAAACTATTTGCACCATGCCTTTAGTGTCTGAGTTCATGATAGAGTTTCAGCTGCAGCTTCTTCCTACATTAATTAGGGAGGGAGGCCCCCAGGTAGTTGAGTTCTAGATTGAGTTAGTCCAGATGATATTAAATCATATTAAGACACCCGTACATAAGAGGATGAACCTTTTCTAAATATATGCTTCATGGACCATCCAAGCATTCGTGGAACATTTTGGAGCAGGTAGGGAGACAAGAGGGGATATCTTAGAAGGGCTTCAAGATGAAGTTACAGATCCATTTCTATCCTGATATGTTGAGGGATTAAAAGGCCCATGATTTCATGAACTTGACATAGAAGGGCATGTCAATGATGGACTATAATGAATGTTTCACCGAACTGAAGTACTTTGCACCATCTTTGGGAACTGATGATATCTCTAGGGAATGAAATTTTTAGGATGGTATTTTCTATGAGATTAGGTCGTAGGTGAACGTGTTCTATCTGAGAAATTTTTTAGATTTCATGAATCATAAAATCATCATGGAAGGGAATCTAATAGAGGCCCCAAGCAGTGGCTAGACTATTTCAATAGAAAAAACTATGAACTCTTCTTATAGTAAAAAGAAGTGTCTCTATGACAGTTTTTTCCAAGGTAAAAATGGTCAGATCAATTATGGTAGTGGGTAGAAATATTAGGATTGTGTTTTTTTGCAGTGATATCAGTGTAGAAAGATGGGTGTGAAACAACCTCAGTGTTCATATCCCTCTTTGGAGTGTCATGCTTGTAGAATCTTAGGCCACCTAAAGAGGTTTTGTAGGGGAATGCAATAATAGAGTAGTGGAAATGGAACATGATAGGTACTGAAGTGTGGAAATGAATCATATACTCCTCAAATTGTAGGTAGATAGAGTTATATAGGAAATTTTGGTTGAGGTAGTGGATGTGGTACCCTAGTATATGAATGATAATACTGGGTAGAGGGTTTATCTCAGGGGATTTAGGTTGGATCCTAGAGTAGAGGGGCTGGTCAGCTACACATTATGAAAACTACTCTAACTATTGTGGATGCAGGAACATCTACTGTCAGAGGTACGATTCTTGTATCATCTAACATTTATTGTGTTTTTTTATATAGGATCATCACATTCCTTTTTATCTTCTATTTTTGTGAAAGGTTTTGGATTGGATGTGGAGATCTTATATTTTGTTTTAACCATCAACAAACCATTGGGAGTGCAGTCAGAGAATATCAAACATTTCAAGGTGTGTTCTCTAGATATTGGTGGTTACTATTACTTTTGGGAACTGTTTGTGATGGAAATGATAGGCTTAAATTTTATTATTGGTATGGATTGGTTAGTTCTATACTAGGATCATATAAAATATTACTAGAGAAGATTTACCTTTCTATCTCTAGAAGGAGGTAGCTTTTCTCATCAGAGTGAGTGGGATCTTCCAGTTGGTCATGTAGGACCAATTCATTGAAGATTTTATTGTATCATGGCTCCAACAGTTAGTATTTCTATAGATGATGGTGGAATAAAGTAGGATTATTTTCCTCCATTGGTAGACCGTTTTTAGTACATATTTTATAATGAGTTCTGCAACTTACCACCTGACTGAGAGGTCAAGTTCATGATCAAGTTAGTTCCAGAAGCAGAGATAGTTTCTATCCCACCTTACAGAATAGCACCAAAAAATATTCAAGTGTTAAAATTTCAGTTGGAAGATATTGAAAAAAAGGTTTCATATGACCTAGTACATCTCCTTGGGGTTCTCAAATTATCTTCTCTAAGAAGGATGATGAGACTTTGTGCTTATTAGTGGATTATTAGAGATTGAATCATATGACTGTCAATAACCAACATCCTCTTCAACACATCAATGATCTCTTCGATCAGGTGAGAGGTGTTAAGTATTCTATAAGATTTATTTGAGGTCTGGATACCATCAATTGAGGGTGATACCGTAGTGCAAACCTCAGAATAATCTTAGGAGTAGGTATGGATTGTATGGGTTTTTAGTAATGTTTTTTGGTTTGACCAATATACCGAAGGTATTCATGGACTTGATGAATAAGATCTTTCATCCTTTTCTGGACTAGTTTTTGGTGGTTTTTGTTGAAAAAATATTTGTGTATTCTAAGTTGGAAGAAAATCATGACCAAAATCATGATATCATCCTGACTACATAGAGAGATCATTGCCTTTATACCAAGATAAACAAATATAGTTTTTGGATTGATAAAGTGCACTTATTGGGCCATGTCATCTCAAAGGTAGGAGTGTTAGTGGACATAGAGAATGTTGTAGCCATGGTATCTTGGGAGTAGCCTAAGAATGTCTTTGAGATTCATATATTTCTAGGTTTATTAGGTTATTATCAGTACTTTATCCTAGAGTTCTCCCACCTGGAAGCACCAATGTCAGGGAAGAAAAAATGGGAGGGAAGTTTGTTTGGTTAGATGATTGTGAGAATGATTTTTAGGAGATAAAATGTAGGCTAACCTCAAAACTTATTCTCACTTTATCTGTGATGGGTAAGGAATATAACATGTACTATGACACATTTGGAGTTGAAATTAGAGCAGTCTTGATATAGGTGGATTGAGTGTTTTCTTATGACTCCAATTAGCTGATACCGCATGAGAGGAATTATTCTCATGACACGGAGTTAGTATTGGTACATGCTCTGAGATGCTAGAGAAATTATCTCATGGGTGAGAGGGTTGTAGTATACATGGACCAAAATATCATCAAGTATATATTTTCTTAGTGGGAAATAAACCTTTGGATGAAGAGTTGGGTTGAGTATCTATAGTATTTTGACTTTTAGTTAACTTATACACCAGGAAAGGGAAACATTGTTGCCAATGCATTAAACCAAAAGATACATATAGAAGTAGTACAAGATTCTTGTGATGAGTGGAAGATAATGGATTTCTTTAAATATGTCCAGGAGTCTTAGGGATGAGTAGCTATAAATTCGACATCATTTATACCCATGCTTTTGGATTAGATCAATACTGACTAGTTATATGATCCAGAGGGCTTAGTTCTGAGATACATCTTATATAGTGGGGAGAAACAATTGGGATGGTCTCTTGGAAATGGAAATTCTATTCTTTTTTTGTGGCTGAGTATTTGTTCATAATGGATTTCATGAGAAGCTAATGAGAGAGTTTCATGCTTCTAGATGGGTGGTGCATCCTGGTTTGACAAAGATGTATTGTGATCTTCGTAGAAAATTCTAGTGGTCAGGAACGAAGAAGAAGGTGGTAGATTTTGTGGTGATATTTTTCACTTTTCAATAGGTGGAAGCCAAGAATTAGAGGCTATCTAGTCTTTTACAACCTTTTCCCATTACAGATTGAAAATAGGATGCTTTAAAGATGGATTTTGTGATAGGATTACCCATGACAACCCATATGAACAATGTGGTATGGGTGATTGTGGATCGATTGATAAAGGAATCCCACTTCTTTTCTATTAGGGATACATTCACAACTAATGATCTAGGCAGTCTTTACATGTGTGAGGTGGTTCAGATGCATGGTGTTCCATGAAGTATCATTTCTAATAGAGATCCACATTTCACATAATGCTTCTGTAAGGGACTTTAGAAGGATCTAGGATCACAAGTTCTTTTGAGTACAACCTATCATCTAGATAATTATGGTCAATATGAGAGGACTATTTAGGTTTTGGAGGATATGTTATGAGCTTGTGTTTTTGATTTTGGTGGTTCACAGTAGTAGTATATGGCACTCGTGGAGTTTTTATATAATAGTAGCTTCAAGGAATCGATCCAAATGGAACCTTTTGAGGCTTTGTATGGAAGGTTGTTTTGTTCACCTCTTTGTTGGCTGGATATTGGTGAGTTAGTGCTTGTTGGTCCTAGTCTCATGAAGGAGATATCTAACCAGGTTTAGTTGATCAAACATAGTTTGGTTGTCACGACCCGACCCTACCCGGGCTCGAGCCGTAACTGCCCCAAGCCCGCCTCCATAGGTCAGGGGCTGGCGACCAGCGCCGAAGGCACAATAATTCAGGGAGGCCTTTGCCTATGTACCTGTACACACACACGCAGCACACTCAATGCAAAAGTGCAGAGTAAAGTAAAAGACAAGCAGAGTAAAAGAGAAACTGCTATATATATACCACAAATGTGCATCAACATCTAAACAGTACAAGTAAAGTGCTGAAAAAGAAAAAGGGGGAAAACGCGCGCCCAACCAGAAAAGTGCCACAACCCGGCAACAGGTAAACAAAACAAATAGCTGACGGGTCTCCCACCTGGAACCCAGCTACGACCACCGTACGCGGTCCAAGATCTCGAACTCCTATGCTCCACTAAATTCATGACCAACCTGTTCTTCGTCTGCAAGGGCACACCAAGTGCGGGCAAAGCCCAAGCAGGGGTGAGTATAAAAATAATCAGTAGGATACCCCGAAGGCTCGAGGGAGCAAAAAAGAAGGTACCAAAGGGTGAGCAGTAGAGCGAACAGGGAGAAGTAAAGGAGTACAACCGAGGGTGCGGTAAAAGAGTAACAACACAACAGAGAGTCCAGCTCAACCCAACAAAAGGAAAGAAGGTAGACTCGTCCAGACACAAGGAGATGGAAACAGTGAGAAGATGAACTTCTCGTCGAGTCTTCGATACCTCTATCAGGAGAGTAGACTCATCCAACCACGAGAAGCTAAACACGTAAAGCACGTGGCATACCCCACGCGTCTTCACCTCTCCTGGAAGGATAGTAGCCAAAACCCAAGGAGTGGGTACTCGTACGAGGTATATACATATATATGCTCTGCCAAGAAGCCCGAAAAAACTCGTAAGGGGATCTCCGTCCCGTAGCTCAGCCCAAGAAAAGAGTAGCCAACAGTCCCAGGAGTAAACTCCATTGATGCCCAGCATCCTGCACGTCTGCCCCGAACCCCAAGCCAAGGGGCTCAATCACCGCACCTCGACACTATCCTCTTTGGGCGGAACTGACTCGCCCGCACGGTTTTAGATCGCGTCAGAAGGATGCGTCTCGGTGGGGGAAAGCGCCCCTCGTACTTGAGAGTTCTAGGGAAATTCAAACCACACCTCGTCACTGCCCTGCATTCGATAGGTCTCATAGTCGAAGCCCGTCACAACACTGACCCATATAACCAAGGGTCCCGCTCCGGTAATCACAAAGGAAATCCACAGAATAGCCTAGTAGAAAGGACTGAGCCTGGAATGCCAATGGGTGTCCCACTACCCAGCCCTGCTAGAGGGTAATTCGTAATATGATATCAGGTGACCCACTGCCCAGCCCTGCTGGAGGGTAAACCCTAATACATCATCAGGAGACCCACTACCCAGCCCTTTTGGAGGGTAGACCTTAATACTTCATCAGGCAACCCACTGCCCAACCCCGCTGGAGGGTAGACCTGGAATAAGTCGACAGGCGACCCACTGCCCAACCTTGCTGGAGGGTAGACCTAGAACGAGACGACGGGTGACCCACTGCCCAGCCCTGCTGGAGGGTAGACCCTAAGAGTGTCATCGGGTGACCCACTGCCCAGTCTCTGCTGGAGGGTAGACTCTAAGAGTGTCATCGGGTGACCCACTGCCCAGTCTCTGCTGAAGGGTAGACCCTAAGAGTGTCGTCGGGTGACCCACTGCCCAGTCTCTACTGGAGGGTAGACCCTAAGAGTGTCGGGTGACCCACTGCCCAGTCTCTACTGGAGGGTAAACCCTAAAAAGTCGATGAGTAACCCACTGCCCAGCCTCGTTGGAGGGTAAAAATCACGACTGCTCTGGCCATCTCTATCGGAGGGTACACCACTGGCCAACCAGACACGGAATGGGTATCGCGCAACCACCCAACTCCAGAACATATCTCCCAAAAGAGTTTCAGTGCCTGTTCCATCACTAGGTGTCACTAACACCGCTACCGGCCGATCCATCGAAAACGAAACCAGGGGGTGACCACTCAACCCTACTGGTCAACCAACGAGCACAGATCTAGGGGAAAACTCCACCCTGCTGGTCAAACAAACACACAGAGGAACCCTCTACTCCGTAAGAGTTCCAAGTACGCAAAGTAGATCACGAAACGCACGTGGGGCCCACATGACATGTGGCCCCATCTCAGCCCCAACCAAGCGCACAAACATTCTTAGGTACAAACAACCACACGTACCTCCAAGTGCTCCCGTATACTCCCAGAGTATACCTCGTTCTAGCCCATAGGCTATCGTGCACACGACACCCAATGTCAACGTGAAGGAGTGATGTAACATCTCCAACCTGCCACCTCATCGGTTGAGGCACAACCAACCACGTCTCAAGCATTTACATCACTCACACGGGAGTGCACGTGATTACTTGCCAAAGGTCTGCTAAAAACATGGTAGAAGGACCGCCACCAGGGCACCTCCACATTTCCACATTTAACAAGATCATGCAAGAGGCTCTGCACAACCAAACAGATCGCACCATTTTAATCCTCGTGGAAAAACATGCGATATCGACTACTTACTCGCCTCCAACGGACATCCGACAGAAAAGTCACCAACACCGCCTCACGCCCGAACGGCGCCCCGTGATCCCGAGCCTCGGCCCCGAGAACATTTGGGCGCATCGCACCAATGCGACCCCCTCGGGAAAACATGTCAAAAGCACTACTCACTTGAGTACAACGGATATCCGGAGAAAAAGATGCATTCTGGCATATCGCACACGAGCGGTGCCACGTGGGACCTGCATCCCAATCCCAAAACACAACGAATGGATCGCACCACTGCGATCCTCTCGAAAAAGCACACAAGATGGACTATTCACTTGTCCAAAACGGCCGCCCGGTGATAAAGATGGAAAATCACTGTCGACGCCCAAACAACCCTCGTGGGCCCCGCACCATCATGCCGAATTAGAGCAGGTGGATTGCACCATTGCGATCTCCTCAAAAAAAACATCCAGAAACGATTGCTCGCACGCCCCGAACAGACGTCTGATGAAAAAGTCGTGAAACGCTGCACACAGCTCGGAAGACGGGTCATGGGGCCCACACCTCAAACCCAGTCTCAACGCCCGAAACTGCCCTAGAAACCTTCGCCCCTGCACCAGGGTCCCAACGCAACTGACGGCACTCAAAGCGGACGTCGCATGCATCCGCGCCGTCCAAAACAAGAAACTCAGGGAATACGCTCGCCCACTTAAGGGCACGTCGCGCCTCTGTGGCCCCTCGTTTCGGGAATTAAAAATTCCTGAAACTAGCTCTAAACATTTCCCACGATGCAAGGTCCGCGGTTCCGCTGACGGCACACAAAACGGACGCCCGTAACGAAAGTTATGGGCGTCGGAAATTCAAAGGGGCACTCCCTTGGGCCAGACCAGCCCGGACCGGCCGGTCCGCCCACAACCGGCCCGTGGCCCGGCCTCGGGTCCGGTTCAAGCCGCCGCAGCCAGGTGGCCACGGCCTATCTCCACTGACCGGCCGTCAAGGCTGGTCTCCCCATTTCCGCAGCGACCCGCGACACGCGGGTCGCAGTCGCGCCGCACGAGGTCGCGCACCCCGTGCCCCTCCTCCTTCGCGCTACGCCGGCGCCGCTCGTTTGAAGCCCGCCGCCACGGACCGGCCTGCCGCCGTGTCGCCCGCCTGAAGCCACCCACGCCGCCGGGGCTACCGCCTGAAGCCGATGAGCCCGAGTCGCGCCACCCGCCTGAGGACGCCGCCCGCCGCCAGCCGAAGCCCCTGCCGCCGCCGGAACCCGCCGGAAAACACCCCAAAACCCCCTAATTCTCACAACCTTCGGCGAACCCCTGAGGGCTTCTCCGAACTCGGATTTCAAATCCGAGACAAGCGTTGGAAAGGGTATAAAATCTACTACGTGTTCATTGGATTCTCTCGATGTTTAAGCAGCAATTAGACGCATCAAATTGGAATCAAAGTAGGTTTGGGGATTAAAACGAAAGGTTAAACAAGATCCTACCTGCAGGGGCGTTGCCCGAATCTTCACGGGCGATCCGCCGCCGCGCCGTCACCTTGCCGGAGCTGCCTCTAAGGAGGAGGAGGAGGAGAGGGAGGAGATCCTCCTTTCTGCTGTCCAGGTGAGGGAGAGGAAGAGGGTTTGGGTGACTTAAGCGTTTAAATAGAAACGCTTAACCACCCGCCCGTCGGCCCGAACCCGAACCCTTAGCAGGGTCGAGGTTAAGCCTCCCCTAGGCTAAGAACCACGCTCTGAGCGCAATGGAGGTCTCGGAATTTTATTTCGAGACCACGTTAAAAAGTTATTAAACTTAGCGCCCGAGGCCGCCAAATTACGAAAACGCCCCTGGGGCCATTTTTCACAGACGGGCCGCGCCCGCAAAACTGACACCCCTCCTAGGGTAAACGGCACGCTCCAAACTCAACGGTGCCCTAGGTTTTCCAATCCGATCCACCGTTTAAGAGATACTCGAGTTTATCCATTAAACGAATAAATTAATTAATTGATTTATCCGTTTAACGTTCCGAAAGCGAGCGAGGGGTCCAAACATCCCGCACTGACAATTTTTATGTCATTCCTAGGGTAAAAACCCCATTCCGGGCCCATCCGTACACTCAAATCTCTGATCCAGAACTTCGTTTAGGAGTTATCTCATTTATTTAGCATTTTCAGTATGAATGCCTTGAAAATTTAATTTCGGCCACTCCGGGGCTCGGAATCGCACGCCGTCTGAAGGCACTACTCTGGAATATTATCAAAAATATTCTAAAGTCTTTCATAGCAAAAAAAAAACTGGGTTCTTACATCATTCCCTCCTTTAAGCTTTTCGTCCTCGAAAAGCAAAACTAGGGAGCAACACAGGGTACTAAGACAACACCTGGCTTTCCCATGCCCAGAAGAACCCACACACAACTCTGCGTCACTGCACACAGACCAAAGGATTGATCTGTTCATGCTATGTTGGACCTTGCCAATGTCGTGCACCCACTCAAGACTTTGGGGTTAGGGTAAGGTGGTAGGGCACCTCGCCATCCCTTTGCATGGTCTCAACAACCCGAAGGCTCTCGGGGGTAGCTCGCCTCCCCGAACGAACCTCGACGTCGCACGCCGCGACTGGAATCACCGCCTGCACCTGAAACAAGGCACAATGATTCCCTCCTTCAGAATATCCATATGGTGAAACACCCAAGGATATCTGGTCACGCAAGATTTCACAGTCGATGTCTCTCAACCAAGACTCTCTTACATGCTCAGAAGCGATGGAGCCAACACCATCGACTAAAGGAAAAGGTCTCACACCTTTTCCTTACCAACACAGGGTTACACCCGATGCCCTGCGTCACCCTGGTAACACCTCAAACAAGGAGCAGGGAGAAAATACTTTCACACGCAGAGCCTAAAAATTCTACTGCAAGAAGTAGAAGAGTCGCAAGGGGTACCTCTCACCATCCCATGCTCTGCAGGATCGTAGACATCCAAAGCTCGCGGCTACCCGCGGTCCCAACCGTCAGCTCCCGGAGCCTGACTTGGACCGCCTAGTGGTGATGGGGAGATCTCATAATGTCATCCCCCACCTCCAGCTCCTCCTGCTCCTCTGCTAGCACCACCTCTCTAGCCACTACTCTGATCACGGCGCCGCCTCTGCCGTGGTGGTGCGCCTGCTGCCTGCCCGAAGCTCTCAGTAACTCGAGTCGGGCAGTCTCATGCCAAGTGTCCTTGCCTGTCACAAGCATAGCACCGGCGCTCTCTGGGCTGTCCTGGTGCCCTCCGGTGCCACTGTGGTGTACGACCACGGCCCGAGATCCACTCACGGAAGGGCATACGCGGCTGAGGCCCTGCGCCTTTTCGCCATAGTGGTATACGACCACGTCTCTGAAACCGGCAGCGGGAAGGCCACCTGCATCGAGGTCCAGTCCTCCGGCACCTACTAGCTACCGCAGACGTCCCGGCTCCGTTGCGTCCACTGCCACTACCTACCGCAAAACATGACAGGAATCCCTCTGTCACCAGCGCCTGCTCTAGCACCCCGACATACGTGGAAATGCCCAAGGGTACTATGACATCACAAATCTTTCGGCGGAGACCCTGCTCAAACTTCCACTCTCGGATGTCGTCGTCACGGACCAAGTCCGGGTAAAAGCATGCACGGTCTGCAAAACTAGATGTGTACTCGGCCACCGTCATCCCTCCCTTCTGAAACTGCAGGAGCTCCTGAATCCGAATGGAGCGCAAGCAGGAGGGGCCAAAACTCCTCACAGAGCAACAACTGAAAGTCGCCCCATAAAAGCGACGACTCGTCAAGAAACTGAGTCACCAGACTCCACCAACGCCAAGACGATCCACAAAAAGGGGTGGCTACCAAAGCCACTCTCTGATATGTCAGCGTCTTCACAAGCCTGAAGAGACTAACCACTGTCTTGAGCCAAACCTCTGCTGCCTGAGGGTCTGGCTCACCACTGAACCTCAGCGGTCCCTACCGCTGGAACTCACAGAGCGTGCTCAACCTGTGCTCAATCTCAGCTTGCTCTGCTGAAACTGCCTACTGCTCAACAGGTGGGGGTGCTGCTACCGGCCCACCTGGAGAAAGGGCTCGCATGATGGGTCCGGACTGTGGCCTCGTAGCTCATAGGGTCGTCGTCACGCACCCAAAGCTGGTATCCTGGATGGTTGTCTTTGCGGAGACATCCTGAATATTATCAAGGAGTGTCGCGGTCAGATGAGCATATATGTATATACCAACAACAACAACGATGGGGAGCTGACTCAAGAAGGACAGTCAAGACTCAGTCATATGTGATGCACAAGCAAATTTTCCCTGCAACAAGTGTCTCAGCATGCCGAGTTGACAAGCGGGTTATCAAGGTCCTGGTGAATGGATATGTCGGCCGCCACACCATCACTGGACTCCCTGGCCTGAGAGCCACTCTTGAGACACGTTAACACTATTTCCATAAATCCCAACCAATTCCTCTTTTAGGGACGTCCGCACAACGTCCCAAGGAACAAACCACCTTTGATACCACTTTGTCACGACCCGACCCTACCCGGGCTCGAGCCGCAACTACCCCAAGCCCGCCTCCATAGGCCAGGGGCTGGAGACCAGCGCCGAAGGCACAATAACTCGGGGAGGCCTTTTCCTAAGTACCTGTACACACACACGCAGCACACTCAATGAAAAAGTGCAGAGTAAAGGAAAAGACAAGTAGAGTAAAAGAGAAACTGCTATATATATACCACAAATGTGAATCGACATCTAAACAGTACAAGTAAGGCGCTGAAAAAGAAAAAGGGGGAAAACACGCGCCCAACCAGAAAAGTGCCACAACCCGGCAACAGGTAAACAAAACAAACAGCTGACGGGTCTCCCACCTGGAACCCGGCTACGACCACTGCACGCGGTCCAAGCTCCCAAACTCCTATGCTCCACTGAAGTCACGACCAACCTTTCTGTCATCTGCAAGGGCACACCAAGTTCGGGCAAAGCCCAAGAAGGGGTGAGTATAAAAATACTCAGTAGGATACCCCGAAGGCTCGAGGGAGCAACAAAAGAGGTACCAAAGGGTGAGCAGTAGAGTGAACAGGGAGAAGTAAAGGAGTACAACCGAGGGTGCGGTAAAGAGTAACAGCACAGTAGAGAGTCCAGCTCAACCCAACAAAAGGAAAGAAGGTAGACTCGTCCAGACACAAGGAGCTGGAAACGGTGAGAAGATGAACTTCTCGTCGAGTCTTCGCTACCTCTAGCAGGAGAGTAGACTCATCCATCCACGAGAAGCTAAACACGGAAAGCACGTGGCATACCCCACACGTCTTCGCCTCTCCTGGAAGGAGAGTATCCAAAACCCAAGCAGTGGGTACTCGTACGAGGTATATACATATATATGCTCTGCCAAGAAGCCCAAACAAACTCGTAAGGGGATCTCTGTCCCGTAGCTCAGCCCAAGAAAAGAGTAGCCAATAGTCCCAGGAGTAAACTCTATCGATGCCCATTATCCCGCACGTCTGCCCCGAACCCCAAGCCAAGGGGCTCAATCACCGCACCTCGACACTATCCGCTTTGGGCGGCACTAACTCGCCCGCACGGTTTTAGATCGCGTCATAAGGACGCGTCTCGGTGGGGGAAAGTGCCCCTAGTACTTGAGAGTTCTAGGGAAAGTCAAACCACACCTCATCACTACCCTGCAGTCGAGAGGTCTCATAGTCGAAGCCCGTCACAATACTGACCCATATAACCAAGGGTCCCACTCCGGTAATCACGAAAGAAATCCACAGACTAGCCTAGTAGAAAGGACTGATCCTAGAATGCCAACGGGTGCCCCACTACCCAGCCCTGCTGGAGGGTAATTTGTAATATGATATCGGGTGATCCACTGCCCAACCCTACTGGAGGGTAAACCCTAATACATCATTAGGCGACCCACTGCCTAGCCCTGTTGGAGGGTAGACCTTAATACTTCATTAGGCGACCCACTGCCCAACCCCGTTGGAGGGTAGACCTGGAATAAGTCGACAGGCGACCCACTGCCCAGCCTTGTTGGAGGGATGACCTGGAACGAGACGACGGGTGACCCACTGCCTAGCCCTGCTGAAACTGCCCAGTCTCTTCTGGAGGGTAGACGCTAAGAGTGTCATCGGGTGACCCACTGCCCAGTCTCTGCTGAAGGGTAAACCCTAAGAGTGTCGTCGGGTGACCCACTGCCCAGTCTCTGCTGGAGGGTAGACCCTAAGAGTGTCGGGTGACCCACTGCCCAGTCTTTGCTGGAGGTTAGACCATAAGAGTGTCAGGTGACCCACTGCCCAGTCTCTACTGGAGGGTAAACCCTAAAAAGTCGATGAGTAACCCACTGCCCAGCCTCGCTGGAGGGTAAAACTCATGACTGCTCTGGCCATCTCTACCGGAGGGTACACCACTGGCCAACCAGACACGGAATGAGTATCGCGCAACCACCCAACTCCAGAACAACTCTCCCAAAAGAGTTTCAGCGCATGTTCCATCACTAGGTGTCACTAACACTGCTATCGGCCGATCCATCGAGAACAAAACTAGGGGGAGACCACTCAAACCTACTGGTCAACCAACGAGCACAGAGCCAGGGGAAAACTCCACCATACTGGTCAAACAAACACACAGAGGGACCCTCTACACCGCGAGAGTTCCAAGTACGCAAAGCAGATCACGACACGCACGTGGGGCCCACACGACGTGTGGCCCCATCTCAGCCCCAACCAAGCGCACAAACATTCTTAGGTACAAACAACCACATGTACCTCTAAGCGCTCCCGTATACTCCCAAAGTCTACCTCGTTCCAGCCCATAGGCTATCGTGCACACGACACCCAACGTCAACGCGAAGGCATGATGTAACAACTCCAACCTGCCACCTCATCGGTTGAGGCACATCCAACCACATCTCAAGCATTTACATCACTCACACGGGAGTGCACGTGATCACTCGCCTAAGGTGCGCTACAAACATGGTAGAAGGACCGCCACCGGGGCACCTCCACATTTCCACATTTAACAAGATCGTGCAAGAGGCTTCACACAACCAAACAGATCGCTCCATTGTAATCCTTGCGAAAAAACATGCGAGATCGACTACTTACTTGCCTCCAACGGACATCCGACAGAAAAGTCACCAACACCGCCTCATGCCCGAACGACACCCCATGATCCCGAGCCTCGGCCCCGAGAACAGTCGGGCGCATCTCACCAATGCGACCCCCTTGGGAAAACACGTCAAAAGCACTTCTCACTTGAGTGCAACAGATATCCGGAGAAAAGGATGCATTCTAGCGCATCGCACATGAGCGATGCCACGTGGGACCCGCATCCCAGTCCATAAACACAACGAACGGATCGCACCACTGCGATCCTCTCGAAAAAGCACACAAGATGGACTATTCACTTGTCCAAAACGGTCGCCCGGTGATAAAGATGTAAAATCACCGTCGACGCCCAAACGGACCTCATGGGCCCCGCACCATCATGCCTAATTAGAGCGGGCGGATTGCACCGTTGCAATCCCCTCGGAAAAACATCCAGAAACGACTGCTCGCACGCCCTGAACGGACGTTTGATGAAAAAGTCGTGAAATGCTACACGCAGCTCGGAAGACTGGTCATGGGGACCACGCCTCAAACCCAGTCTCAACGCCCGAAACTGCCCTGGAAACCTTTGCCTCTGCGCCAGGGTCCCAATGCAACTGACGACACTCAAAGCGGACGTCGCATGCGTCCGTGCCGTCCAAAACAAGAAACTCGGGGAATACGCTCGCCCACTTAAGGGCACGTCGCGCCTCCGCGGCCCCTTGTTTCGAAAATTAAAAATTCCCAAAACTAGCTCTAAACATTCCCCACGACACAAGGTCTGCACTTCCACTGACGGCACGCAAAACGGACGCCCGTAACGAAAGTTACGGGTGTTGGAAATTTAAAGGGGCACTCCCTTGGGCCGGACCGGCCTGGACCGGCCGGTCCGCCCACAACCGGCCTGCGGCCCGACCGCGGGTCCTGTTCAAGCCGCCGCGGCCAGGTGGCCACGGCCTGTCACCACCGACTAGCCATCAAGGCCGGTCTCCCCCTTTCCGCAGCGACCCGCGACACGCGGGTCGCGGTCGTGCTGCACGGGGTCGCGCACCCCGTGCCCCTCCTTATTCGCGCTACGCCGACGCCGCTTGTCCGAAGCCCGCCGCCACGGACCGGCCTGCCGCCGCGTCGCCTTCCTGAAGCCGCCCGCTCCGCCGAGGCTACCGCCTAAATCCGATGAGCTCGAGCCGCGCCACCCGCCTGAGGACGCCGCCTGCTGCCAGCCGAAGCCCCTGCCGCCGCCGGAACCCGCCGGAAAACACCCCAAAAACCCCTAATTCCCGCAACCTTCGGCGAACCCCTGCGGGCTTCTCCGAACTCGGATTTCAAATCCGAGACAAGCGTTGGAAAGGGTATAAAATATACTATGTGTTCATTGGATTCTCTCGACGTTTAAGAAGAAATTCTATGCATCAAATTGGAATCAAAGTAGGTTCGGGGATTAAAACGAAAGGTTAAACAAGATCCTACCTGCAGGGGCGTTGGCCGAAGCTTCACGGGCGATCCGCCACCGCGCCGTCACCTTGCCAGAGCTGCCTTGCCAGAGGAGGAGGAGGAGAGGGAGGAGCTTCTCCTTGCTGCTGTCCAGGTGAGGGAGAGGAAGAGGGTGTGGGTGACTTAAGCGTTTAAATAGAAACGCTTAACCACGCACCCGTCAGCCCGAACCCGAACCCTTAGCAGGGTCGAGGTTAAGCCTCCCCTAGGCTAAGAACCACACTCTGAGCGCAATGGAGGTCTTGGAATTTTATTTCGATACCCCATTAAAAAGTTATTAAACTTAGCGCCCGAGGATGCCAAATTACGAAAACGCCCCTGGGGCCATTTTTCACAGACGGGCCGCACCCGCAAAACTGACACCCCTCCTAGGGTAAACGGCATGCTCCAAACTCAATGGTGCCCTCAGTTTTTCAATCTGAGCCACTGTTTAAGAGATACTTGAGTTTATCCATTAAACGAATAAATTAATTGATTGATTTATCCGTTTAACGTTTCGAAAGCGAGCGAGGGGTCCAAACATCCCGTGCCGACAATTTTTATGTCATTATTAGGGTAAAAACCCCATTCCGAACCCATCCGTACACTCGGATCTCTGATCTGGAACTCCGTTTAGGAGTTATCTCATTTATTTAGTATTTCCAGTGTGAACGCATTGAAAATTTAATTCCAGCTACTCCGGGGCTCGGAATCGCACACCGTCTGAAGGCGCTGCTCTGGAATATTATCAAGAATATTCCAAAGTCTTTCATAGCAAAAAAAACCGGGTTCTTACATTGGTGACCATGAAAATTAGTCATAAATCATATAGTTTCCATCAATGATGACCTATGTATTTAGAGGTTAGTCATCGTGTTTTCCTTTGGGTGTCATATAGGCTGGGGAAACATCACATCAGAAAAAAGTGAAAGATAAGCCCTAGGTTATTTAGACCTTTTGAGATAGTGGATAGGGTTTGTCCAGTGGAATATTTATTAGCCCTTCCAAAATTCTATAACACCATACATGACGTGTTCCATGTGTCACAGCTTTAAAGATATTGTTTCGACCCTTCTCGCTTGATAGATGTTGCATATGTTGAGCTTAGTGATGATGTGTACTTTGAGTAGAATATGATGCAGACTATGGATCATAGTGAGAATTATCTTTTGGGTAGGTTGATTCCTTTGGTTAGAGTGAAGTGGAAGCATGGGAAAGTTCAAGAGGAGACATGGGAGAGTGAGTCTGATATATGAGAACACTGGCTAGACTTGTTCATCAAGAACCCATAGTGATTGTTGTAACATCTTAGGGATGAGATGCTATATGACAAATAGTCTGTAAGATCACGTATTTTTACAAGTATGTCTATCATTGAGGGTTTCATTTAAGCATTGGTGGTCGAGTCTTGTTCAGAGATGGAGAACCTTTTTTCTGGAAAATGTATTAAAGTTCAAGGATGCATGCTTATTTGAATTAATGGATTATGGGTATAAATGTGTCTAGTGTTACCATGGGTTCTTGGTAAGTTGAGAATATTTAAAGGGGGTTCAGGTCTTTTATAAGGAAAATGGGCTGAAAAACCATTTTTAGAATATTTACACATCATGTAAATGGATTACACAACATGTAATGTTCAGGTGAGTTTAATATTCACCTGAGGTGGTGAATTTTTCAGTACATCCCTCTAAAAAGAATTACCTGACGTGTAAATATATTACATGCCATGTAATTCCTTGACCTGTTGGTTTAAAGTATGTCATGTGGTTGAATTTTATTTCTAACTCACCTGCAGATTCCTCCTCCCCACCCTGGGAACCTTCTAGGTGATTTTAGAGCACCTTCCTTGATTTCAGACATCTTGTTTATGCATTTGATCCCTAGTAAGTAGTTTAGGTTAGGTTTTCCATTATATACCTTTTTTTTGACCGTTGTGGTACAATATATTGATCGTGTGTGTTGTTGGTTTTTATCCTGATCTTTTTAATCTAGTATCCTTCTTGTGATCATCCACACCTTCTTCCTCATGGGCTTTCTCCCATAGAAGCATTGCATTCTTCATCTATTAAAGGTAGGGGATCTAAACATTGACCATGTGGTTTGATATTTGTAAAGTATGTGCAATATTTCAATTACACCAACATATCACGAAATGAATAAATTGAATGATGAATTGGAATATTATTTTGAGTCCCTTTGGATCCAGTTTGTTATTGACCTAGCTTGTGGATATCGTTCAAGTGAGTGAACCCTTGATTGTAAATTAATTGTTTAATGTATTTAATTGTGTTATTATGACATGGTATTTGGGTGTTTTATTGATATTGAATCACCTTGGATTGTCTTGATTATTAAAATTAGTGTCATGATATTGGTTTAGGACTAAATGATAATTAAAATTTATAATTGAATGATAAATGGAAATTTTTATAATTAACCATTGATGATGTGATATTTTTGTATCCTTATTATTGAGACATGTGTTGTGATAAATGTTGAAATGATTATATAATGGGTTATTCCCAATGAAACATGCTAAAATTCTTATATACCGGGATTAGACATGATAAATGATTAAATGATTATATAGTGGGATATGCCCAGTGACATATACTGTAATGCTTATATACCAGGATTGGCCTTGATAAATGATGAAATGCTTATATAGAGAGCCTTGCCCAGTGAGACATGATGAAATTATTATATACCGA
The DNA here is from genome assembly GCA_963277665.1 of Viscum album. Lineage (NCBI taxonomy): Eukaryota > Viridiplantae > Streptophyta > Magnoliopsida > Santalales > Viscaceae > Viscum > Viscum album. The sequence goes on along the minus strand of OY728142.1, from coordinate 2,039,768,152 downwards.
TATTGGCCCTGATAAACACTGAAATGATTATATATCGGGCTCAATCTTGATTTAATTCCAAAATTCTTATATATAAGGTTTTGAACTAGGCTTGTGTGATTTGTACCTTGGTTATAAGGTTATATTTTTACCATGTTTATATTATTATCTTGGAATGGTTTTGATACATCCTCAGAGACATTCCATCATGGCACCAAGGTAGGTTATGTTATTCCATGGTTTTATGGTTTTGGTTGGCATGGTCATAATACATGCTCAGATATATTCTAGAACGGAGTCGAAGTAGGTTGATGTGATATTAATTTAATTTCTTAATTAATTAATACACTTGTTTATTGCATTATTTCATGCACTTATTATCAGACTGATTATGCTTAGATAAGGTGGTGTCAACCTAGTGAGTTATACTTACACCCAATTCAGACAGCCGTTTTGTAGTCGATAATATTATATGGATGCAGGTTTGGACAAGGGAAAATAACATTACTATTGATTGTTTACTTTATGTATGTGTTGGAGTTTGGAGATAAGACTGATATCAGATTCAGGACCAGGGTCTTTTGAGTCTGTTAGTATTTTATATTACTTCTATATTGACATTTAGTCACATTACAACATGCCATTACATTATTACTTTATAATTTATTAGATTATTCAGTTGGATTTATTGTTGGTTTTCTGCAATATCTTATTGTTTCTATTATTTCATATACTCTGATATTTATTCTTTATTTTTTCTATGGTATAACTCTGAATATAGGGGGTATAATATCCCCACAATACTTATCAAACCCCCGATACTATTTGAAATCCTCTGGCATATGGGGAGGTTCTCTTGAGATCTCATAACCAACCCTTTATTTCCATGTGAGAGAGTGACAGATCGAGGGACGTTACAAATAAAATTAAATAAACCTATAATATTGTAACGTCCCAGTTTCGGAAGCCACCCTGAGGCGCCCCATACCCAGTTGGTCACATGACCTCAAGTGCATTTCCTCAAATGCCAGAGGCTATCGACTAGCAGTGAGGACCTTGGGTGTGATAGTGGGGAAACTATTCCCTCATTGGCAGAGTAACACAGCAGAAGTAAAACAGATAGTAAGAGTGGAAGCAGTAAAACATGTAATAAGTAAACAATGGAGGTAATAAACAATTGGAGCACACATATATAAATTATTCATGATACATATGTCTAGAAAATCATCCAAACAAATCACAATGCTGGAATACAGTACTAAACCCAAGTACAAAAGAAAATAAAGTAAACAGCTCCATAGCATCGTAAGCCTCAGCTTGGTCCCATGCTCCCCAACTTCGCAACAATCAAGTACCTGAAGTATAAGGGCACTTGCACTTATCTAGACCTACAAAAATATAATCTGTTTGGGCCCAAAAGCATAACCCAAATAGGGTGTGCGACTAAATACCCGTAGGAAACCACCCAAAGATCTGTTCCTAATAGTTAGTGAATATATATGGTAGGCTATAATCAAAATGAAGTAGTAGACAAGGAAGTACTCAAAGTAAACAATCCTACAGATTCAATTGCATTCAATTATCAGATATCAAGTAAGCATCTAATCATAAAAAGAGAACCCTCTACGAAGTACTCATAGCCTAACCCCTCTAGTCCAACCAAAACAAACACAAGAAACCCTCTGGTAAGTACATACAGTCTAACCCCTCTGGTTCAGCTTTTGCACAGACTCTCTGAGGAAGCACTCACTGTCAATTCCCCATATACTCTCATATCTGTAACTAAAAGGCACTCTGGAGAAGCACTCAGCGTCCAATTCCCCCTATAGACCACATCGAGGAACTAAAGACACTATGAGGAAGCACTTATGTCCATTCCTCCTATAGTCTCGCATCGTAACAGTAAACAGACACTCTGGAGAAGCCCTTAATGTCTATTCTATCTATGGTCTACTACATCAGGTTCTCATGGCCCTGTGTAAGTCAAACGAGCACAGTGATATATAACGGCCAAATTATACCTCAAGAACTACTTGGATAAATAGTCTACAATATAACAGCATGTTAGATAAAAAGACCACTCCATCCTATCAGCATTAGGAATGGAAAGCACAACAACCTAATAGGCTAAGCAAGACCAAACAGTCATTAACAAAACATGCATGGACAAACACTTCCAAATCATAGAAATTAAGCCTATTCACATTCAATTGACCTCTACTCAATCATATAAATCATAGTAGGCAATAGCAGGGTTAAAACTGTAAAAACACAATACCCCGTTCTAGGGTATTGGGAACTTTTGCACATAAAACTCAAAGACTATCTACAGAAAGGCACAAACCTCCTACCTCAGTGTTGTATGATTGATATACTTCGGAGTTGGCCCTTGGATTGACCTAGAACGTGGTAGATCTACAAGAATGTCTAAAACTTTCAACCAAGGATAACTCATGAGATAATAGAAAATAGGAAATGAGGTTCAAGAAGAAGAGAGAACTCACATATGCGATTCAAATTAAACTGAAAGAGTTTGATTCGGAGAACAGATGCTCGATCGGCGGCTCGAGGAAGGATCAACATCGTACGGACACTCTCAGTCGAAGAAGGAGAAGAAGGAGACACTTCTTCCAATTAGACGCGACCCCGATTCATTTAATGAAAAAAAAGTACACTGCGTGTACTTTCCCTTACCATCCCCCGCATTAGGCGGTCTCTAGGTCACTACACACTGTGTACTCAGTCATTACACGGCAAACACACGGTTACGTGCGACACAAGAGTACATGACATGTACATATAAGTACATGGCGTGTACTTCAAAAATTTCCAGAAACTCCTCTTTTTCTCAAAAACAAGATAAAAAGGAAAACATACCTAAAAAAAGATCCAGGTTCTTACAAACTTCCCCCCTTAAAGAAATACGTCCCTAAATTTCCCTTTCAATGAGGCATAGGGGAAGAATCCTCGAGAAGCTTTGGCCACTGTGATCATACATCGGCCTCCCTCTCCCAAGTCTCATCCTATACTCGCACGTGCTGTCATAGCACTCATACCAAAGGAACATAACGGCCACAGAGAACCTTCTCACTTCGATCAACAATCCACATAGGATGTTTCTCGAAAGATGCATCCACCTCTAACTTAACCTCCTCGGGTTGAAAAACATGAGATATGTCTGAGAAGTAACGTCAGAGTTGAGAAATTTGAAAAACATCATGCATAGCCCTGTACCTCTTCAATAAATGCAACTGATAGGCAATCGTCTCGACTCTCTCAAAAACTTAAAATGTCCCAATGTACCTTGGGGAAAGATTACCCTGTCTCCTAATCCTCCTGTGTCCCAACCTCAGTGTGACATGCAGGAAAACTTGATCCCCAACCTTGAACTTCTGGGGTCATCTTCGTCAATCATCATAAGACTTCTATCGAGACTGTGTAGTAGACATCCTATTCCAAATCAAATCTATCTGTTCTATGGTCTCCTGGACAAGAAGAGGTTTCAGCATAGCTGCCTCTCCTGCCTCTATACAACATAAGGGTGATTGTCATGACCTACTGTACAAAGACTCATAAGGTTCCATGTGAATGGTTTCTTGAAAACTATTACTGTAGGAAAACTCCACAAGAGGTGTGTGATTCTCCCAACAACCTCCAAAATGTAGGATGCATGCTCGAAGAATTTCCTCAAGCACCTAAATCATATGCTCATACTGGCCATCTGTCTGGGGATGGTAAGTTGTACTCAGAAGTACCTGTGTACCCAAAGCCCTTTAAAGTCCCTGCCAGACCTGAGAAGTAAAACACACATCCCTCTCTAAAACAATGGAGTGTGGAACCCCATGTAGACTTAAAATCTCTCGAATGTACAACCTTCCATGCTCATTAACACTGAAGGTCACCTTGATTGGAAAGAAGTGAGAAACCTTTGTGAGTATGTCAATGATAACCCAAACTGTATTATTCCCTCAAGGATACCTCGACAAACCTGTCACGAAGTCCATCAGGACATCGTTACATTTCTACTTGGGAATGGGTAACTACTGCAAAAGACCTGCTGGTCGCTGATGTTCCACCTTCACCTATTGACTGGTGGAACATCTCATGACAAACCCAGAAACATCTCTCTTCATACCTGGCCACCAAAACTGATGGTGTAGATCATGATACATATTCATGACACCAGGATGAACTACCCAAACTGAGGAATGAAAGTATCAAATCAACTCCTTGTGTATGTCTGTTGGAACCCACACATGTCTATGAAAACTCAAGATCTCATCCTCACATATTGTTCATCCAGGAATAGGGTCCTCTCCTGACACACTCTCCCGTAGGACTAGGCCTTCTGAAACTAATAGCTGCCTCACTCACACTCGATAAAGAAGAGTAGAAGTAACAACTATAGAAGATAGAAACTTCTATCCTAGTCTGTCGTGCATCTCCAAATGCATCTCAGAGAATAGATCCATAAGCTAACACTCACTGCTAGCCTCCTGAACTGCTTGTATCTGAGTCCTCCTGATCAACGCATCAGCTATAACATTTCCTTTCCTAGGTGTATAGGCAAGCTCAAAGTCAAAGGATTGAAGGTACTCAACCCACCTTTACTGTATCAAATTTAGGTCGCACTGAGTAAAGATATACTTGAGACTTTTGTGGTCAGTGAAAACCAAAAAATTCTCTCCCAAAAGATAATGTCTCCAAAAATGTAAATCATGAACAATTGCAGCCATCTTGAGATCGTGCGTCAGGTAGTTCCTCTCATGTGGCCTCAACTGTCGAGACCCATACACAACGACTCCTTCCCCCTATATAAGCACAACTCCTAGTCTGATACCTGATGCATCATAGTACATAGTATATATCTTTCCAGGCTCTGAAAATACTAGTATTGGTGCTGAAGTCAACATTCCCTTTAGCCCTTGAAATCCTAACTCACAAGAATCTAACCACAAGAACTTTGCACCTTTCTTAGTCAGGCCTGTCAGTGGCACTGCTAAGTGTGAAAATTCCTGTATGAAATGTCTATAGTAACCAGCCATCCCAAGAAAACTTCGTACCTCAAAGATGTTCTTCGGATGCTCCCAGAAAACTACTGCTATCACTTTCTCTAGGTCTACTGATACACCTGTCTCTGAGATAACATGACCCAAGAAGTGAATTTGGTCCATCCAAAAGTGGAATTTTGAGAGCTTAGCATATAACTAATGATCTCTCAATGTACTAAAAAGGATCTCAAGATGTGTGTCATGGCCATGTCGAGTGTGAGAGTACATCAAGATATCATCCATGAAAACTACCACAAAATAATCTAAGTATGGTTGGAACACTCGGTTCAACAGTGCCATGAAAACTGCAGGTGCATTCATGAGACCGAACGAAATAACCACATACTCGTATAGACCATACCTACTCTGAACGGATATAAGAGGTATATCTGATGGTCTAATGCACAACTGATGGTAACCGGATCTCAATTCAATCTTCAAGAACACACAGGCCCCTTGAAGCTAATCAAAGAGATCATCAATCCTTGGTAAGGGATATTGGTTCTTGACCGTCAACTGGTTCAACTTCCAATAATCCACACAAAGACTGATATTACTGTCTTCCATCTTCGCAAATAAGATGGGCGAACCCCAAGGAGAAGTACTGGGTTAGATAAAACCCTTTGCCTGAAACTCCTCCAATTTCTTCTTGTGCTCCTGCAACTCTGGTGTAGCCATCCTATAAGGAGGAATGGACACTGGTACTGATCTTGGCACAAGATCAATAGAAAAGTACAACTCTCGCTCTGGAGGCAAACCTGAAAATTCCTCTGAAAAGATATCCCTGAAATGATCCACCACTGGAGGAAAGTCCATCTGTGAAGTCCCTTGGTCATCTATATATAGACTAGCAATCTGGGCTGTAACTCCTCCCAACCCATGATGCTTGGGTCCCGCTCTACTCTCATGGACATCCCATTCTCCCTTATGAAGAAATGATCTTCCCTCTGGTGATGTAAAACTCACCCTATGAGAATAAAAATCGACCACTACCTAGAAGGGAACTAACCAATCCATTCCGAGAATGACATCATATCTCGTCATATTTAAGACATATAGGTCCCACAAGAAGGGAAACCCACCAACATCTAGAGGTAACTCCTTACACTATCATACACTGGTCATTATTGCACCCAATGGTGTGTCTAGTATCAAGATATCATCAAAAGAAAAGATACAAAGCTCAAGGCTCTCCACAACAGTAACAAATATAAATCTATGGGAAGCCCCTGTATCGAAAAGAGCAGAAGCTAAAACTGAGGAAACTAGGATCGTACCTCAAACTATAGAGGGTCCGAGATCCTACTCCTACTGGGTATGCTCCACTACAAAAGTCTGACATGCACTGCGACCTTGTGACCCTACCTAATCACTCTGAGCTGATCCACCCTGTTGTCACTGAAAGCCTGGATAATGGCTACCACTACCATGACCTCCACCTCAACCTGAATGGATGGAAGAACTATACTTCTTAGACTAGTGGGAAACTGGTGGTGCTGCTCCTGAATGAGGAGTCATAGAACAACATCTGTCACCAGCTACTGGTGAGAAGAACTGACAGAAGTGATCAAGATGGACCATCTTTCCACATGATCGGCACTCCACTGGGTCTCTCGAGAAATGTGGCATAATATTCCTACTCTTCCCACAATGGTAGCACACCACCTGGCTACTAGAAGAAGTCTCCCGTCTCCTTGAATCTCTATGTGAAGACTCCCTGTGGTGATTCCTGCTATCAGTAGGAGGGATACCAACCCCAGATGTTGAGCCACCCTAGCTCACAACTCTATAATCCCTCAGATTGTGCTCCGTGATCAGTGCCTATTTGACTATAGAAGTGATGGAAGTCAACCTAAAGATGTTCACCTGAGATCGGATGTCGTTCCTAAGACCATCCTAAAACTTCCTTACCAGGAATAACTCATCACCTAATGGGATGGGTGTGAAGCACTACAGCTCTATGAAGTGACAAGAATAATCCATTATAGAAAGAGTACCCTACTACAGACTCATGAACTCTTGGGTTCAATTGGCCCTCAAAGTCTCTGGGTAGAAGTAGTCATAGAAGGCACACTAGAGCTCATCCCAAGCCATAACCTGACAGCCTCCCACCTATGAGATCACATCCCACCATCTCTTGGAAGAGTCCCGAAGCATATACGTATCAAGCTTCACACTCCTCTCCAGAGGCATCTCCAAATGATTGATGATAGATAGTATGGATTCTAACCATGACTCTGCAGCTTGAGGTCCTCATTCCCCTATGAAGGTGGGAGGATGTTGCTGCTGAAAGAACCGCGTCAAATCTTCCATAGAAGGGGAAGGATGTGGTACTCCTCAGAAGGTCTGTATAAACCTCATAAATCCTTCTCGGAACAGTGCATCGACACTTGTATCTAGGATAACGGCTGGTGCCAAGACTGGCACAACTGGAGGATATATTGGTAGTCCCTGATCAGCCATATCTTGTGTCTGATCACTACCTTGTAACTGGTGGAAAGTCAGAGGACATCTTGGTGGCATGAATCTGCAAGGTCAAGCACACACCTTAGATCAAGATTAGCAAGGTCTAAAAATTATAAGTGTGATAAGGGAACAAGAGAAAGAAAGTATTCAAGGTTTTTTTTCAAAAAATGGATACACGACATGTATAATGACTACACATTGTGTTCCCTTAAGCCTTCACATGGGCATGTACGTCTGCCAAAACTAGTTGTGTAACACCACATACATACAGTGTGTTGTCCTAACACACGGCGTGTACTTGAATCCTCTTTCCCTGCTCGAGTTCTCTTACACGGCTAAACCACACGGTTCTCCTAGAACAATACTACACTATGTGTTTATTCCATACATGGTGTGTACTAGACGAACTTCACCTGCCCGTGTTGTTAGTCACACAGCCGGTTACATAGCTCACTCTATACGGTGTGTTCCAGATGGACATGGCGTGTACTTAAAGGATTTAACTGACCCGTGTTGTTCGATACATGACCAGATACTCAGGTTACACTACACAACGTGTTCAAACTTGACATGACGTGTATAATCTAAGATTTATCCATCCATTTAATTAGTCACATGGGTAGACACATGGTCTACACCACACGACATCTACATCTGGCACACAAAGAGTTCTACCAAGATTTCCCAACCCCATGTTTCTGCCCACATAGCCAGTAACATGGTTCGAGACTACATGGCATGTACATATAGTACATGACTTGTACTTAAGAAAAACAGTTTCTTCCTGAACAAAAGAACACACAGCATGTGTGTCCAACATTACACGTTGTGTATTCTAGGTTTTTTCAGATATTAAGACTCAGAAACTACTCCATAACCCAGAAAAACACTGAAACAAACATTAAAGTTATAAATTCTGATCCATGAGGGCCCATACTCCCAACGAATCAAATCTTGGCATCTTATACATGTCATATAGAAGGAAAAAAAGGTAATAATACACCAAATTCCGATCCATGAGGGCCCATAACACCTCAATAATCGAAGTTTGGAATTCATTCAAACAAAACCTTTCACAATTTAATACCCTATCAAACAGCAGGTATTATTATCAAAGAATCTACTACAACAACATGCATATCTAGCACAAAACCTATCACAATAACATGAAATCACTAATTCACCCTAAATGGCATGGAAAGAATGCATGACATGTGATATCTAGCAAGTGCCTATACGATGCATGAGATGGAATACCCTCATCTCATCGTGTTTAAATATAAATATAACCTCAATTACATCAATGATAACAGCACAAAACATGTGAATCACCCAACGGTGAAATCAAATCAGCTGTAAAATTGAAAAACTAGAAAAATTGCAATAAACAAGGTAGATTGGCTTTTCCCTGAACACGGGTTAGCTACTCCCGAGCACAACTTATTACAAAGTACCTATTCCTTTTTTTATCCCAGACTAGAGGCTCCAAATAGTAAGTCAAGAAGAAAAGAATTCCTCTGATACCACTTTGTAACATCCAGGTTCTGGAAGCCACCCAGAGGCTCCCCGTACCCGGTTGGTCACTTGGCCTCAAGTGCATTTACCCAAACGCCAGAGGCTTCCAACTACCAGCAAGGGCCTTAGGTGTGATAGTGGGGAAACTATTCCCTCATTGGTAGAGTAACACAGTAGAAGTAAAACAGATAACAATAGTGGAAGCAGTAAAACATGTAATAAATAAATAGTAGAGGTAATAAACAACTGGAGCACACATATATAAATGATGCATGATACATATGTCTAGGAAATTAGCCAAACAAATCACAATGTTGTAATAAATTACTAAACGCAAGTACAAAAGAAAATCAAGTAAACATCTCCACAACATCGCAAGCCTCAGCTTGGTCCCATGCTCCCCAGCTCCGCAACGATCAAGTACCTGAAGTAGAAGGGTGCTTACCCTTATCTAGACTTACAACAATATAATCTATTTGGGCCCAAAAGCATGACCCAAACAGGGTATGAGACTAAATCCCAGTAGGAAACCACACAAAGATCTGTGCCTAATAGTCAGTGAATATATATGGAAGGCTATAATAAAAATGAAGTAGTAAACAAGGAAGTACTCAATGTAAACAATCATATAGTTTCAATTGAATTCAATTATCAGATATCAAGTAAGCAACTAATCATAAGCAGAGAACCCTCTGGGAAGTACTCACAGCCTAACCCCTCTGATCCAACCAAAACAAACACAAGCAACCCTATGGGAAGTACACAGTCTAACCCCTCTGATTCAGCTTTTGCATAGAATCTTTGAGGAATCAGTCATTGTCAATTCCCCATATAGTCTCGTATTGGTAACTAAAAGGTACTTTGGGAAAGCAATCAATGCCCAATTCCCCATGTGGCCCGCATCGAGGAACTACAGACACTATGAGGAAGCACTTACATCCAATCCCCCTATGGTCTTGCATCGTAATAGTAAACAGACACTCTGGAGAAGCCCTATCACACCCTGACATCCTAATTTAATTTAATTTTATTAGTTTATTATTTTTGGGCTCCACATTCTTGCGCCAAGGTCCAGGATGGGTCCTGACTTAAATTTTTTCTGTCGCTTAAATTTTTTAGTGGGTTTCGGACCTGTGCACGGTCACTGCATGGTGAGCGGTAGCTATGCAGTCAGCCCGGGTGCCCGTGTAAATGCCTGTCGTATAGAATAAATAAATATTTATGTAGATAAGATGAGTTGAATTTTTAATGTGTGATAATAATAGTGTTATTGTGTAATTAATAATAATATTATTAATGAGGTGTTTATTATTATTATTATTATTATTATTATTATTTATTCTTATTATTATTATTTTCATAATTATTATTCTTGTTAATAAATTGTTGTAATATTATCTTTACTATTGTTATTATTATTATTATTATTATTTTTGGTATTATTATCATTATTATTATTATTGTTATCATTTATATAATTATTATTAATATTAATTTTATTAATATAATAAAATGGATAAAAAAAAGAAAACCAAACAAACCTAACCCTAACACCCGGCCAACCCCCCTTCCCTTTCACCCTCCTGCGCTGCGGCGCTACCAGCACCCCGCAGGCCCTCCCTCGCCGCTGCCACAATACACCACCTCCCGCTTCACCCCCGTGACACCTTTGGCACCGCCGCTCCCCACTCCCACACTCACGAGGCCTGACTGCCCCAGCTCTGCCTCACCCATTCTCCTCTCGACCCCCCCCCGGCTCCACCTCGCCCTGCTCCGCACGACCCTCGCAGCGCCCAACACCCCCATCACCGGAAAGCACCTCCGGTGAGCCCCTGCTCCGGCCAGCGGCTTCCGCCCACCCTTTCCGGAAACCCAGCCCCCTCCAGCGACCTCTGGCATGCCCCGGCTCCAGCCAGCAGCCCTCCGGCCACCATTATGGCATCCCGGCCCCCTCCGGCGACCTCTGGTTGAGCTCCATCAAGCATCCCTTCAGCCGCCGTTCCAGCATCCCGGGCACTCCCGACATTTTTCCTGGTGCTCTAACGCGCCCTTCAGCTCTCCTTTCGGCATTCTGGCTTCCTCCGGCGTGCTTGTGCTGCGTTTCCTGACCGTCACACCTTCTGTCGGTCGCTTTCCGGCCTTCCACGATCCGTCCAACCACCTCCTCCTTGCACCGGCTAGCGGCGCACCTGATGGTCGGCGCGCGACCCCCAAAGGTCTCTTTGCCTGAGCGTGCTGCCCCTTCTGACTGGCGCGCGACCCCGTGGGTCAAGCGCGTCTCTGCGCCAAGGTATTTTTTTTACGACGTGAATCTGTTTGAGTTTATTTTATATTAGTGTTTTGGATGTTTGGGTTGTTTTGGTTTTTATTGCATCATGTTGGAGGAATAATTCTGCAACACAGAAGTCTTCGGCTTGCGCGTGCGTACGCGCTTGCGTGAGGTGTGTTGTGTCGTCGAGTTCGGTTGGCGAGTCGAGGTAGGTCTCCCACTGCACTTTCCTTTAAATTTAGAATTTATTTATTCCTTGTCTTTTCATTTATTTTTAGTAAATTTAAAGTAGTATTAAATATTTATTTTTAGTGTGGTAACCTGCTGAAAATAGAAGCTAATTATCTCTTGCATTGCACTGGAAGTATTGTTCTTGGATTCTGATTCTGTGTTTTTCTTGTGATATTGCTGAATGAGTTCTTTATGAAATGTGAAAGTCATGTTGAAGTGTGTTTTGAAATGGTTTTGGTGTGTGTAAAAATGGAAGGTGTATTGTTTATGGAAAATGGTGTTCTCATAAAACCATGAATAGAGAAAATGCCCGTTTGGCCTTTAAACTTGATTTTGGAAACATTACGTGTGGTTCTTGTTTGATGGAAAAAAAAATTTCCTTTGGAATATGAATAAATGATTGGATTTCATTTGAGAAATAACGTTCCTTCAAAAAGTTATAAAAGGCCCGTTTGGCTCTTGATGAAAGTGGGTGCGTTTGGATATTGGAAAATGGTTTTACTTGTGACACCAATGTGTTTCAGTTTTAAAATGCTGACTTGAGTTTCTTAAATGAGGTTCTAAGTGTGTTTCTGCTTTTCAATGTGATGGTGTGTGTTGCGTCTTTTAGAAATGTTTTTGTATTAAATGGTTGTTGAGGCCCAATTGGCACTTTAAATAAAAAAAATGGTTTCATTGGAAAACCATCCTTGGAATGGGTCCTCACCTTATTGGTTGATGAAAGATGGGGGTTACCTTAGCTTGGGGCTTCCCTTGTGTGATAATGGTTTAAAATCGAGGGTCTTGTTCTTTGGGGTACTCGGGGGTGTTTTTGTTGTGTGCGTGTTGATGGTGTAAGATGATAATGCATTTGTTGAATTGCTTGACTAGTATTTGTTGACTCACCCCCTTTTTATTGTTTGTGCTGACGTGGGAACCTGGCATAGTGAGTGAATCTTCTGAGAATGATTGTCGCACTAGTTTAGATTACGCACTGGCTAGTGGCCCCATAGTAGGGGAATACTGAGATATCGCTACTATGGGGATTGGGCCCCTTAGTTAGGCTAGGTAGGGCTATAACGGGCGTTAGGATGTTATGAAGTCATCAAGAGTAGGCATGCCTTCAGGATGAGTCACATGTATGGTATGTTCTAGATTTTTCACGAGCTCCTAGGTTTGACCCATGTCTTTTGGATTTCTTTTGTTAGTAGCGATCAGTGTAGTGTTTGTTTTTATACCTGCATTTCCCCTTATTGTGTGGTTTCTACTGTTCTTTTTGGTACTTTGTTCTTTTGTGAAAATGGTTTCAAAGGAAAAATGTTTTATTCTCTTTGTGTAAAATCTGAAATGTAACATTATTCTCCATTTGAGAATGTTATTGGCTCTAATGAAGGAATCTAACTTTTGGAAAATGAATCAGGGAAATGATTCGTGTTTTTTTTTCAAGTGAAATATTTATAAAAGCATACTTTTATACATTGTAGTTCAAACCTGGATTTGTAAATTCTTCATTTATTGGAAGTGCTTTGGGATTTGATGTTGGTCTCACCTACTGAGTATTTTTTTGTACTCATGCATATCTTTTACCATTTCAGTTGCAGGTTCCTTTGTTCAGGTCCTCTTGGTTTGTTCCACTCAGTGTTGGAGTGAGGTTAGTCCTTTGTTTGGGTGGTGACCTGTGAGGTCACGTGGAGGTACGTTGGTCGCGTGGCTTTTATTTTATTTCTGTTATTAGTGTTTGTCGATTTTGTTTTGTTTCTATTCTGTTTTGATCCTGGTTGTGTTTGGGCTAAAATCATTCCCAACGATTAAATATTGATGCCCAGCACTAGTTGCCAGCCCGTGGGGATCAGGAACGCCCCTCGAGCCATGTCGCGGGCCTGCTCGGGTGACCGGTTCAGGGTCGACCTGAGTTGGTTCATGACAAAATGGTATCAGAGGAGGCCCTTGTTATTTGGGGTGTTTGGTATATGGAGATTAGGATTGTCGGGACTCGAGAGGTAGGTACGAGAAGGACATCATGAACCCTCACCTGTTCCGCACCTCGAGTCACCAGGGATAGTCTGGGAATTGAGTATTTTTTTGTTCTTGTTTGATTTGGATTGGGGGATGAGAACGGAGGTAAACCGATGATACATCGTGATCTCACGTGGAGTAGTGACCCATGTGGAGTCCGGGTACACGGTTTGAATTTCTCCTAGTTATTGACGCTTACTTGGGGAATGGTCCACTACCATGTCTCCAGGTTAAGTGTGACCACTAGTCCCTCACTCCGGTGGTTTGATGCAAGTTGAGTGTCATTTTATTTCTGGTTGGTGTAAGGGAGTTTTTGAAAAAAAGGTTTTTGAAAATGGGACTGATTTCTTTTAAATGAATTTAAATTTATGAAATGGGTTTTAAAACTAAAAGCCTTTGGTTTGGAAAACTGGTGTTTTCTTGGAAATTGGTCGAGAATGGTTTGGGGTGAAACCTCAGGTACTCCTTATGAATGTTTTCACATGTGAGAGGATGCGTGGAAAGTGTGTGTTGGTGTGTCTGAATGAAAGTGGATGAGGACATGTGCAACGGTTCATGGGATTACCTGGGTGTGTTTGAAATTAAAGGCTTGACCTTGTTTTCTAAATTGGGGTTTAAAGAGGAAAATGGTTTTGGAAAGTGATTTCGGTTTGAAAAGTGGTTTTGGTATTTGGAAAGTGGTCTTGAAAGAAAGCGGTTTTGAAATAAAAAAGGGGGTGATTTTGGAATCTGAAATGGAACAGGAATTTTGGACAGGGAATTTTGGGTTGTGTTTGTGGTTGTTTGGTTTTTTTTGAGATGGTTGTTTTTGTATGAGGGTGATTGGTTGATGTTTCTTCGATTGATATCATTTTCAGCTTGGTTTTATATATGTTGTTTAGAAATTCCGCCCATAAAGGTCCCCATAGTTTTGATGAGTCATGCCCAGCTTTTGGTCTTTCTCGGACGTTGTCTGTCCTTTATGGTGATTTGAGTCTGTTAGAGACAATGGAGTGACTTGAAGAGGTCGAGCATGTCTTCAGGGTATTGGGAACTCCCAAAGTTGTCAGAGTGTGTGCTGTTTTGGGTCTGTTTTAAGGTCCGACTCTGGACGAATGAGAGTTGTCCCCCCCCCCCCGCCATCACTGCAAGTTGAGATGACATGGGATGCTTTTAAATCTATCTTCATTCTATGGTTTATACCTGAAGAGGTGAAGACGAAGAAAGAGGGAAGAGATCACGCCTATTCAACAAGGTCGATAGATAGTGAAATCATATGTTAACCATTTCAAGGATCTTGTGTCTCTTTTTTGGGGGGTAGTGTCATAGGACTGGATGAAGACTTCTCCCTCCATCAGGGGTCTTCATCTAGAGATCAAGGAGTGAGTCCTCCCTTTTTGGGAGCATCACTTTTGAGAAGTTGGTGCATGATGTGTTCTTAGATGAGTTAGTCTCTGGAGTGCAAATGTTTGGCAATCCACCATATCCAGTTGCTCGTGAAGGTTCCCCATCTGACGAGAAGAGTGTGTCAGGTAAATTTGTTTCTAAAGATTTCTTTGCAGTGGCTCTAACTTCCAGTTTGTTGGACTGTCTAATGGTGTACCGTCAGTATGGACGTTTAGGGCATACGATCCGTCATGTCACACCCCTCCAAAGACGTGCCATCATTATAGGTGTCTGGATCATATACAGAAGCTTTTCAGGAAGAGACTCGTGAGGAAGACACTGTGACAAGAAGATTCCAGTTCCTGACTATGAGGTAGGAGATGCTTCAACCATCAGAGCCCCAACCACATGTCTTGGGGTGAAGCTCATGCGCAGTCAGGAGTTGTCAGGGGTGTGAAGCCACAGTTCGGGTTTTGGTGTTCCATGTTGCCAATGAAACATTTAAAGTCCTTCTATTCTCATTCTTCCACTGTTAAAGTTTTGTCATTGTTGTAGGTCCATTGTTTCATCATGAAGTTGGGATGGACGTGTTCGTTGTAATCCAAACAGTCTTGTTTTTCTAAATTATGATTCTCTGAATCGTACATTTTTCTGAAAAAGTGTGTTTGAACCTTGTATGGGTTAATCTTAGTTTGACTGTGTTCATTTGGAGATGTAAGTGTCTATGGAAGGATCGACGTTTGTGGTAATGCTTGAGTTTACTTCTTGGGTTAAGTTTTGTTCGGAGGTTTTTCTCTAGTGTTTGGGATTTCTTTGGTCTGAGTCGAGAGTTCCAAGTTTTGGTGGAGGTGTTGTTTCACTCATGGTATGGAGGTTAGTCTGGATTGGTTGGGAGTTCACGTGTCACCCCCCCTTCCCGTGGTGGTATGTTTAGGAGTTAAATTCCCATGAAAGTTGAATTCTTATGGTGGGGAGAACCCTCTCGAGTTCTCCCATTCTCTTGTGGTGTGGTTCCTTTCATTTTCAATTGGAAATGAATTATTGTTTGGTCCATCGTTCAGCTGAGTGACTTTCTGGGGGTAGAAAGTGTCTGTGGTGGGAAGAATTGTCACACCCCGACTTCCTAATTTAATTTAATTTTATTAGTTTATTATTTCTGGGCTCCGCATTCTTGCTCCAAGGTCGGGGCTGGGTCCCAACTTAAATTTTTTCTATCGCTTAACATTTTTAGTGGGTTTCGAACCCATGCACGGTCACCGCACAGTGAGCGGTAGCTATGTAGTCAGCCCGGGTGCCCGTAGAAATGCATGTCGTATAGAATAAATAAATATTTATGTAGATAAGATGAGTTGATTGTTTAATTTGTGATAATAATAGTGTTATTATGTAATTAATAATAATATTATTAATGAGGTGTTTATTATTATTATTATTATTATTATTTTATTATTATTATTATTATTTTCATAATTATTATTCTTGTTAATAAATTGTTTTAATATTATCTTTAATATTGTTATTTTTATTATTATTATTTTTAGTAGTATTATTATTATTATTATCATTTATATTATTACTATTAATATTACTTTTATTAATATAATAAAATGGAGAAAAAAGGGAAAACAAACTGACTTAACCCTAATACCCGGCCACCCCCCTCCCTTTCACCCTCCTGTGATGCGGTGCTACCTGCACCCCGCAGGCCCTCCCTCACCGCTGCTGCACTACACCACCTCCCTCTTCACCCCCGTGCCACCTCCGGCACCGCCTCTCCCCGCTCCCGCACTCATGCGGCCCGACCACCCCACCTCCGCCTCGCCCATGCTCTACTAGACCCCCCTAGCTCCGCCTCGCCCTGCTCCGTGCGACCCCCGCAGCGCCCAGCACCCCCGTCACTAGCTAGCACCTCCGACGAGCCCCCGCTCCGGCCAGCAGCTTCCGTCTGCCCTTTCCGGCATCCCGGCCCCTTCCAGCGACCTCCGGTGTGCCCCGTCTCCAGCCATCAGCCCTCCGGCCGCCGTTCCGGCATCTCGTCCCCCTGCGGAGACCTCCGGACAAGCTCCGGCGAGCCTCGCCTCTGGCCATCATCCCTCTGGTCGCCATTCCAGCATCCCAGACACTCCTGACCTTTTTCTCGGCGCTCCGGCGCGCCCTCCGGCTCTCCTTCCAGCATTCTGGCTTCCTCTAGCGCGCCTGCGCTGCATTTCCCGATCGCTGCACCTTCGTCTAGTTGCATTCCGACCTTCCGCGATCTAGCCAACCACTGCCGCCTTGTGCCGGCCAGCGGCGCACCTGACGGTCAGCGCGCAACCCCCAGCGGTCTCCGTTCCTGAGCGCGCCGCCCCTTCTGACTGGCGCCCGACCCCGTGGGTCGAGCGCGTCTCTATGATAAGGTATTTTTTTTGTGACATGAATCTATTTGAGTTTATTTTATATCAGTGTTTTGGATGTTTGGGTTGTTTTGGTGTTTGTTGCAGCGCGTTGGCAGAATAATTCCGCAAAGCAGCGGTCTTCAGCTTGCGCGTGCGTAAGTGCCTGCGTGAGGTGTGTTGCATCGTCGAGTTCAGTTGGTGAGTCGAGGTAGGTCTCCCACTGCACTTTCCTTTAAATTTAGAATTTATTTATTCCTTGTCTTTTCATTGATTTTTAGTAAATTTAAAGTAGTATTAAATAGTTATTTTTAGTGTGGTAACCTGCTGAAAATGGAAGCTGGTTATCTCTTGCATTGCACTGGAAGTATTGTTCTTGGATTTTGATTCTGTGTTTTTCTTGTGATATTGTTGAATGAGTTCTTTATGAAATGTTCAAGTCATGTTGAAGTTCGTTTTGAAATGGTTTTGGTGTGTGTAAAACTGGCAGGTGTATTGTTTATGGAAAATGGTGTTCTCATAAAACCTTGAATAGAGAAAATGTCGTTTGGCCTTTAAACTTGATTTTGGGAACTTTAAGTGTGGTTCTTGTTTGATGAAAAAAATGTTTTCCTTTGGTGCGTGAATAAATGTTTGGATTTAATTTGAGAAATACCGTTCCTTAAAAAATATATAAAAGTCCTGTTTGGCTCTTGATGAAAGTGGGTGCGTTTGGATATTGGAAAACAGTTTTACTTGTGACACCAATGTGTTTCAGTTTTAAAATGATGACTTGAGTTTCTTAAATGAGGTTCTAAGTGTGTTTCTGGTTTTCAACGTGATGGTGTGTGTTGCTTCTTTTGGAAGAGTTTTGGTATTAAATGGTTGTTGAGGCCCGGTTGGATCTTTAAATAAAAAAATAGTTTCATCGGAAAACCCTCCTTGGAATGGGTCCTCGCCTTATTGGTTGATGAAAGATGGGGTTACCTTGACTTGGGGATTCCCTTGTGTGATAACAGTTTAAAGGTGAGGGTCTTGTTCCTTGGGGTACTCAGGGGTGTTTTTGTTGTGTGCGTGTTGATGGTGTAAGATGATAATTCATTTGTTGAATTGCTTGACTAGTATTTTTTGACTCACCCCCTTTTTTATTGTTTGTGTTGATGTGGGAACCTGGCATAGTGAGTGAATATTCTGAGAACGATTGTCGCACTAGTTTATATTACGCACTGGCTAGTGGCCCCATAGAAGGGGAATACTGAGTTATTGCTGCTATGGGGATTGGGACCATAGGTTAGGCCAGGTAGGGCTATTCCGGGCATTAGGGAAATATGACATCATCGAGAGTAGGCATGCCTTCAGGATGAGTCACATGTATGGTATGTTATGGATTGTTCACGAGCTCCTAGGTTTGACCCATGTATTTTGGATTTCTATTGTTATTAGTGATCAGTTTAGTGTTTGTTTTTATACCCGTATTGCCCCTTATTGTGTGGTTTCTACTGTTCCTTTTGGTACTTTGTTCTTTTTGTGAAAATGGTTTTAAAGGAAAAATGTTTTATTCTCTTTGTGTAAACTCTAAAATGTAACATTATTCTCCATTTGAGAATTCTATTGGCTCTAATGAAAGGAATCTGACTTTGAGAAAATGAATAAGGGCAATGATTCGTGTTTTGTTTTCAAGTGAAATATTTATAAAAGCATTCTTTTATACATTATAGTTCAGACCTGGATTTGTTAATTCTTTATTTATTGGTAGTGCTTTGGGATTTTTTGTTGGGCTCACCTACTGAGTATTTTTTTGTACTCACGCCGATCTTTTACCATTTCAGTTGAAGGTTCCGTTTTTTAGGTTCTCTTGGTTTGTACCGCTCAGTGTTGGAGCGAGGTTGGTCCTTTTTTTGGGTGGTGGCCTACGAGGTCAGGTGGATGTACGTTGGTCGCGTGGATTTTATTTTATTTCTGTTGTTAGTGTTTGTCTGTTTTGTTTAGTTTCTATTCTGTTTTTATCTTGGTTTTGTTTAGGCTAAAATCTTTCCCAGCGATTAAATCTTGATGCCCGGAACTAGTTGCCAGCCTGTGGGGATTAGGAACTCCCCTTGGGCCATATCGCGGGCCAGCTCGGGTGACCGGTTCAAGGTCGAACCGGGTTGGTTCGTGAGAAGCCCTCAATGTCCATTCTCTCTATGGTCTACTACACCAGGTTCTCATGGCCCTGTGTAAGTCAAACGAGCACAGTGATATATAACAACCATATTATACCTCAAAAACTACTTGGATAAATATTCTACAACATAATAGCATGTCAGATAAAAAGATCACTCTATCCTATCAGCACTAGGAATGGAAAGCACAGTAGCCTAACAGGCTAAACGAGACCAAACGGTCAAAAACAAAACATTAATGGGAAAACACTTCCAAATCATAGCAATTAATCCTATTCACATTCAATTTACCTCTAATCAAGAATATAAATCATAGTAGTAAATATCAGGGTTAAAACCATAAACACGCAATACCCCGTTCTAGGGTATTGGGCACTTTTGCACATAAAACTCAAAGACTATCTATGAAAAGTCACAAACCACATACCTCAACATTGTATGATCGATATAATCTGGCATTGGCCCTTGGATCAACCTATAATATGGTAGATCTACAAAAACATCTAAAACATTCAACCGAGGATAACTCACGAGAGAAGAGAAAATAGGAAATGAGGTTTAAGAAGAAGAGATAACTCACCGATGCGATTCAAACGCAACCAAAAAATTTTGATTCGGAGAATGGATGCTCAATCATAGGCTCGGAGAAGGATCGGAATCATATAGATTCTCTCAATCGAAGAAGGTGAAGAAGGAGAAACTTCTACCAATTAGACGCGACCCCAGTTCGTTTAATGAAAAACACTACATGGTGTGTACTTTATAAGTACACGACATGTACTTTCCCTTACCATCCCCCGCATTAGGCGGTCTCTAGGTCACCACACACGGCTATGTGCTCAGTCATTACACGACCAACACACGGCTACGTGCGGTAAAAGAGTACACGACGTGTACTTCAAAAATTTCCAGAAACTCCTCTTTTTCTCAAAAACAAGAGAAAAAGGAAAACATACCTGAAAAGAAGATCTAGGTTCTTAAAAATATAATAAGAATAAATAAATTCATGATATTACGTGTTAAATGAGCTATATATTCACCTCATAAAATAATATAGTCACATAACATAACATATGTCTCAAAGAAGGAAAATTGAGACAAAAATCCCTTATCACTTTGGTATGTTCTGAACTATAAACCCCATGAAAGTGAAATCCTAAAATAGATATATAAATCACAATAATTTCTAGGATTATAATCATAAAATACATTCATGTATAGTATATATACCATATAAAATAAATAGGTGGTGAATATTGCATGTGTCTCATAGAAGTAAAAAAGTGATAAAAAAATACCTTATCGTTGTAGTAATATTTTGAATCGTAAGACAAATTAAAGAATAAAATAAAAAGAAATTTTAAATGTCTTGAAAAGAATTATATTCATGATATAACATGTCAAAGGGGTAATATATACACCACACAAAATAAATGAGTGGTGAATTTTTATATGTATCCTAGAAATAAAATAGAGACTAGAAATATCTTACCTTAATTATTAATGTAAGACACTGAGATTTCCTTTGAGGAGAATATATTTTTAATTTTCGTTTAACTCCTTGGTTTTGACCTAGTGTGAGTTTCTAATGATATCACAATAGTTTCAAGGGTTTCTGCAGAATTTTCTTAGCTTGGAGGCCTGGTTTTTGGAAAAGGGAGTTGGGCTACATGGTTATTAGAAACCGTGTACCCCAAGAAATATGGTTTAAGGAAACCATGTGGGGTTAGATAGAGGGTAGAAGGAGGCTACATGGTTTGAGAAAACCTTGTATCCATGGGTGCATGCTTGTGAGAGGTCTATTTAAGTTTTAATAGAGGTGTGAAACATAGTTTTCACATGGTTTCCAAACTGTGCACATAAACTATGTGAGGTCCCTCTTGAGGTAGAGAAGGGTGCACAATTGATTCATAGTTTGGCCAACCATGAATCCAAAGCGTGTGACCTAGTGTTTTTGTGTAAAATGAAATAATTCCCTTAAAAGTCATTATAACATAAATAATTTTTTTGTTTTTCTTCCTCTAGTGGAAAAACCCCTCACATTGGGACCTCCTTTGAAGTTAAATTCACAGAATATTCTCCCAATTCTCCATCTAGAATCAGATTCGAACATCATTTGTCTCATTGGATCCATGTTGATAAGTTATTCTTACATATTGTATTGTTCTTTATTTTTATTCGTATCGAAGGAGTTATTTAGGTGAAATCTAATATTACCTATTTCCAGGATTTTCATCCTTTCTTAGTTTTTGTCCCGATTTGGACTAAATCAGAGGTTGATACTAGATGAGTGTTCTACCATTGACATATGATAGATGGTTTATTCTTTTTATGTTATGGTTTTTTGTTTTATAAGACATGCTTTCATTGTGCCGCTTGTTGGAGTTTCTAGTGTTTCCCTAAAATTACATAAACATATTGGTATAATTGTTTGGAACCTATTTGGTTTCCCACCTAGTACCTTTGTGATCATTGAAGGTTGTTAGCATTAACCTAGGACACCCATGGGGTGTTCCCTTGTATTTTCCCTATGTTATACCACCCTGTTGGTGGTGTGTGAGCTTTCCAATTTTAGAGTGATCCTAAATGAGAATTAAATGAATTTTTTGATGTTTTTAGAACTTGTTTTAATTTTCATTTTAAATCAAAGGAATGATTTTAATTGAATTAATAGAAGATGGTTGTTTCCTCCTTTTCATGTGATTTAATATGATTAAAATATTTAAATGATTTATATAGAAAATTGTGAATATCTTGGAAAAACTTAGTGGCTGTGAATTATAATGATTGATGAATTGAAATGGTAGTGGGTGCCTTAGATGATCTCCTTGTATCCTAATTCCATTAGATTCCAATGATATTTCTACTTCATGGATACTGGTTATGTTAGTGGATTCCTTGGACCTATTTACTCCTTGGATCCTAATTCTATAGGATTCCATGGGCCTTGCTACCCCTTGGATCTAGCTTTCCTAGACTCGCATTGGACATGCTCTTTTGACATTCTCCTTGGACTCCACCCAAGTATTTATTGAGTTTCCATCGAGATGAAACAAGGATTCAATGAGGATTTCTTGGTCTTTTATACCTTAGATACGACCCGTCAAGGTCTGACACTAGATTACATGGTTTGGCCATTGTGGATTTAATTTTTGAATGTATGGAGCGACCATTGTGGATGTTATAAATTTGATTACATGGCAAGGCTGATGTGGATATTTTTATATCTTGTACAGATAGCACTGGTATGGGTATTATTTTACATTTTTTATACTAGAAAAAATCACATTTATTTACTTATTCTTTACAAATACCCTTGTTTATGGAATCTTGATTATTGTTTTATAGGGATCCTTGTTGGGATGGACATGATAACATTGCATTTGAAACTTTACTTTTATTACTGTTATACATATGATATATTACACACTACTAATATTTATATTTCATATAATGGACTTATTATGTAGATAATTGGTGATGGACTACCGAGTGTTATCTCACACACTATTCAATCCACTGTTGGTTATATGGATAGACTTCATAGATGCAGGTAGGGACTGGGGAAACCGACCACTATATGATGCTTGATCTGATCGTTTCTTAAGAGTAGTAGAGTATATGAATGAGCTATGATTGTGATTATATATGGTATTGTTCCTTTTTTGGTATTTTTTTACATTTGATACATCTATAGCACTATATTCCTATATACCTATTTTTTTGTTTCATAGAGACATGACATGATCATCATATTATATATGATTACTTTTGGATTATTTATTATTACAGTCTTGTGGATGATTTATCTTCTATTATTGATTTATATTATGCTCCCTCTATTGAATAATATGTTTATATCACTATGTTAAAATTTTACATGATCACATAATATCCCCATAGACACACCCTATAACCTTACTGCTAGTCAGAAGCCTATGGAATATGGGGAGGTGCACTTGAGGCCATGTGACCCAATGTCTTGGGGAACCGTTTAGTGGAACCTTGGTTAGGACATTACAAAGTGGTTTCAAAGTTATTTTATTTTATAGATTTGATATTCTGAGATAATATATAGAAGATTATAAAGGTATTGGAATTTGTTAATGAGTTGTGTTTGGGAGTATCTAACCCACATATAGGAAAAATCCAAATTACCTAGAATGAAACTTGTTTTTCTAGATTTTTCCTTTTATAGTTATTTTGATTCCACCATTGGGTGACACACTTGAGGTTTGATGTTTATTATGATTATATATTTTATACCTTTCCTGATGAGATGAGGGTATTCCATCTCATGCATCATTTTAGGCACCTGTTAGAATTCACATACCATGAATTATTCCATTCCATCCAGGATGAATCACTTTACTGCATGAAATTTTTATATGTTCCTTGATTGATATACCTATTGTTTGATAAATGATTTGTGCAGGGAATTGCGAAACATGATTGGTACTTAGAGTGAATGTTGTAACCTAAACAATTTTTCTTTCATAGGCTACAGTAAAAACCCTAATCACCCAATTATTGAATTTTGAGTCATGAAACATTGGTCACGTGAGCTGAAACATGTTATTGTTTGGATTAATATGACATCATAATTTAGTACATGAGGTTTATTGGCCCTTATGGATCGAAAATAATGAATCATTTGTTTTAATAATTTAAAGAGAATTTTTAAACAAATATTAATTCAAAATTAATTGAAATTTTGAAAATAGAGAACTTGTCCTAGACCAATCTTTAGAGTGGGTAGTAGGCAGTGTCTCTGGTGATTTTTTATGGTTGTTTCTTTTTACCCAGTCATGGATTTAGGAGTAGGAGGAGGGGTGTGGCTTGTTTATAGGAAGGATTTGACCTATCCTATGTTTTATATCCATGGATTGGTTGTTATAGATCTTTTCTAAGGAATGTGTTTGGAAATTTAGAGACATGACACCATGATGACCTCTAGTTGTATGCTAGGAGGGTGGAGACAACCATACTCTAAAGGTGGTGGGCCATGGAATACTAGTAGATCCTCCTATAGTGATAGATATAGCATCAGTATAGGTACCAACTATGGGTACTAAAGCATAGTTCCTTAAGAGATTTATGAGGTTCATGCAGACTATTCAGGGAGCCTTATAGCCTGCCTCATCTATGGAAGAGCTAACATGTGTGTTCCAGTAGTAGTATCCACCCACATTTTTAGGGGATGTAAGTCCATAGGCTGATGAGATGTGGTTTGATACTACCTTATCAATTTTTGAGCATAAAGTGACACCACATGAGAGGAGAGTAAATCTCATGATATATATGCTTTAGGGAGGATTTAAGCGCTGGTGGGATGTCTTGAACCAAGATGATGCACTTTGAGATATAGTTTGGAGGGATTTATAATATACGTTATACTATTACTTATTTCCTAAGTCTATGAGAGATGAAATAGCTAGTGAGTTTATTCATCTAAAGTAGGACACTATGACTGTTATGGAGTATTCAACACTCTTTATAGAGATTCAGTGTTTTTCATCGATTTATCTTGTTGAAGATCCATTGAGGGAGATACACTTAGAGGAAGGTCTCAAGAATACCATTTAGTCATAGGTAAATGTGTTTTGTTTGACTAGTATTATATAGATAGTGAATCAAGCACTTATTACTAAATGGAACCTGAAGGAATCTTGGGGTGTAGAGCTGGGCATTTTAGCCTCTTGACCCATGGTTCAACAAATTTAGGTAGGAAGTGTCATTTTGAAACTTCTCATGAGAGGAGTTCCAACTAGGTTGTTAGTGCTAGTAGTTCTATCTTCTACCACCATTGTATAAGGAGGGGACATATGAGGAATTAATGGGATTGAGAACTAGTCAAGCGCCAAGCATGTGGCAGGATGGGACACATATGATATTTCTATAGGAACTTCCCTCTAATAGTCAGTGGAAGGGGATCAATTTTGAATCCAAATTTAAGAGCAGGATTTGTAGCTCCATGTCAGGCTAGAAGCTGGAGTAGTTTATATTGTTTAGGCTGAGGCAGTGGTCATGGACAAGGCATCCATGGACTAGTTGTACCAAGACAGTAGAGTGGGACTATTCTGAGTTATGAGGTTATTTAACAAGGCTATGTTTTAGGTTAGATATATTCTATACAGTCTACACCTAAGGAGTATAGAGATAATCCATTTATAGTGAGAGGTATGATCTTAGTAGCCTCACCAGAGGGTGGAGTTTTTATTCAAAAAGGTTAATTGGATGTCCTGGTGAGCCGAGATGGACTAGAACATAATGGGATGGGTGGGATGATAGCCTCAATTTCTATTTTATATGAGGATGATCAGAGAACATGTCAGGTGGAATTTACTCTAGTGGATTATTATTTCAGATATGTTTTCCCAGATAACTTTTCCAGTTTACCTCCTGAGATAGAGGTTTAGTTCTCTATCGAGCTAGTCCCAGGATCTACTCCGATATCTATTCCTCCTTACAGGATGGCTACTACGGACTTGTAGGAGCTCAAGAGGTAGCTAGAGGACTTAGAGACAAAGGGTTTTATATGACCCAATACTTCCTCTAGGGGGTTCGACAATCCTTTTTGTGAAAAAGGCAGAAAAAAACCTCAAGTGATGTGTGGATTATCAAAAATTGAACTAGTTGATGGTTAAGAACCGGTATCCCTTTCTAAATATATATGAACTTTTTGAACAACTCTAAGGAACTCGGGGTTTCTCAAAGATTAATTTAAGGTTAGGTTATCACCAGGTACATGTTACACTTTCAAACATACCTAATATAAATTTTTGTAGAAGTTATGGTCTATATGAGTATCTGGTTATGCTGATCAGTCTCAGAAATGCGCCATTAGTTGTAATGAAATTGGTGAACAAAGTTTTCTATTCTTATATAGATTTTTTCGTGGTGGTATTTGTGGATGATTTATTGGTTTATTATCACAATCAACATGACCATGACAAACATCTTGATATCATTTTGGATACACTGAGATAGAGTGAGTTATATGATAATATCACAAATTGCTAATTCTGGATAGATAAGACTCACTTCCAGGGTCATATTATCTTAGAGACAAGAGTCTCAATTTACCTATAGATGGTGATAATTGTAGTTTAAAAGGAATATCCAAAGAAAATATTTGACATACAAAGTTTATTGGGGATAGATAGATATTACAATCATTTTATACATGAATTATCATGCATATAATCACTTATTACGGACTTGAATAATAATTATATGAAGTTTGTATGGTCATATACCATTGAGACAACCTTTCAGAAGATGAAAGGGAGACTGAATTCAGTTTCGGTCTTGATTCTGCTAGATCTTGGAATAAGTTACATCATGTATTATGATGCATCATGTATCAGGCTAGGAGAAGTTATGATATAGAAGGAGAGAGTTTTGGCATACATGTATCATCAGTTAAGGGTGCACAAGAGTAAATACCTGACACACAATCTCAAGTTATCCACTGTTTCACATTCCTTTCATTATTTAAGGTATTATTTACTAAGAGGGTGTTTTGTGGTGTACACGTACCACAAAAGCCTCAAGTATGTATTTTCATACCGTGGCTTGAATTTGAGGCAATGAAGGTGGGTTAAGTACCTACAATATTTTGACTTATATCTTTCTTATATGCTCGAGAAGGGAAATACAATGGTCGATGCACTGAGCAGGAAGACTCATATATGGATAGTTAAGGAAATCAGTAGGGAGTGGTAGCTTATGGCCTTGTTTTCTAAGATGCACTTGGAGGTGCAGAATGGACAAGAGAATAATTTTCTCTCATTCTTAGTAGTTTCATCCACTCTTTTGGATAGAGTGAGGATGAAATGGTTATATTATGATTGTAACACCCCAAGATTCCATGGTACACTTCCCTTTGAATAATACAGTAGTGTGTGTTGTATGCAACTTCGAGTTCTAACACACACCACAACCAATCAAACTAGCCATTATGAATAGTAATACCCACTTTTTGAAATTTTATAAATTTTATCTCTCAAAATTGACTTCATTTTTGGATTCGGGATATCGAAATTAGCCTAGGGTGAATTTTTGGTATTTTTCTGAAAACTTTCAATTTTTGATGAATAGTGAAAAACACTGAGTTATTGGTTAAAACCGAATTATTATTTAAATAATTATTTATTTTATTTAAATTTACTTTAGGTCAAAATAGATACGTAATACCTATATAAGTTCAATATAATTAATTGGAGTCAGTTTATAATAATTTTAGACATATAAAAATTTTATTGAACTTTTCACCGTATTTTACCCACCTCCTAGGAGAATTTGCAAATTCACATAAAACTTAATTTTACCCAATACATAAACTCTTAAATTAGTCTACCTAATCCTTAAGACATTAACTAGGATTTATCATCTTATTCCTTATCACTCTTTCCTATAATATGAAATAAAAATCATTTATTAACATTAATAAACCTCAATTTAATCATGCTTCTCATGTTTAACATAAACAATACTATTTGAACAACCCATACCTTTCATATGTTGTTCATGGTATTTTCATCATTAGCTCTAACCATTACTCATACCACTATACTGATTATCTTAATGAGATTTCCCCTTAAGACATCGATTTTCAAAATTCCTATACTTTCCACATTTAAAAAATTCAACCATTGATAATCCCTTGGAGAGACCATTATTTTCATCCATTTCATTAACTGAACCTGTAATTTTTCCTTAGTAATTACTTTCTTGTTGTCCTTATATTCCACACATGAAACATCTTCCCGTTCCTCTGAGACATTCACTTGTGTGCTTCTTCCCACATTCTTGATATATAGGAAACTAAATCTTCTTTCCAATATGGCATGTACCACCTGAACTCTCAACAAACTCTATCATTATCTTCCTTGGTGAGTCCTAGAGTGGGTTAAGGTGTAATTTGTTAATAATATATTATGATAACTGATTAGACATAATCACAATATCCTTACCTCCATTCATCATCCCATTTGGTTTCTCATCAAAACATTGTCTATCATAATCAATGTTTATCTTGTTCATTTTTGTTCCCTCCATTAACTAAAATAAAAAAGCATAGTGTGAGTAACAATATTCATAGTGGGAAACTGTATAATCATGAAAAATAACTTATAGTTTTTCTAAATCATTACACATTATTTTAAATATATGACACCTTAGGCTTAACCTAGGTCATTCATAGTCATTATTTAAATCCTTCATGATGTCTTGTAAAGAGTATTTGAATTTCCAAAGCATATCACCTAGGAGTGTCAAACCAGGTGTGTAGAAATACCCTTTATCATGAACCAGGTGATGACTGAGTCTATCTCAATGTAATCATTTCAAATTTATTACACCAAGGTACCTATGTACTCGAGTTACATCCACTTGTAGTATCTATAAATGGATGTAATTTCTTGGAAACCACTTGCTCTATCCTTAACCAAAATTCCAAGACATTTTACTTTGTCTCATCCTTATACTTATCCTTAGATACATCCCTAGAAATATCCTTACAAATATCCATAGGGATTTCATTGAATTTTTATCATCATAAATTCCAAAGGTTAACTAAACCTGTCCTCTAATACCAACCATATTGACCTATACTTCTCAAACATAGATATTACATCTTTTTTAGATGAATATTCAATAAATTACACAAACACATGCCTGCATATCATAATATTTTGGAGTATTTGGATACTAGGTACATAATATTCTAATTTGGTGAAAGATCTTCAACATCTATCATAAAGAACTTCCCCTTTAATAATCTTCACAAACATACCCTACTTAAAACCATTCTTCATAACTTTGGGAAAGGAAACATAAGAAAGGGTGAACTCATATGCCTAGTAAGGGTAAGAAAGTGAGATATTGATGATCACATAAGCATGAAATTAGAATAAGGGTATGAGAACATGATATTAACATTTGAAAACCACAATATGTATATCAAATATCATGATCTTGAGACCTAGAATAAAGCTTGGTAGTTCATAAGACATGAATCATAAAGGATTCAAAGAACATGAGTCATTAGAGCATAATAATGGAATAAGACATGAAATTGTGGAATACACATAATAATAGAAAATCATATACATAGTATTCAAGGATCACTTCCAATGATATCATAGAGGAATAGGTTCACTCCCCAACCCATCATAGTAGTCAAGGTTCACTCCCAATACCATTATAGTAGAAAAAGTTCCTTATTGAACCGGGTTCGCTCCCCTTTATAATCCTATCTATATTTTGAAATATAAATCTTTACCCAATGCATTAGAGGGAGATATAGGACCCCCCCATAAAATAATGAAAATTACACCCATGTTTTCCACAAGATCACAAAACATTCATCATATCATAACCCATGAAATGAAATGGGTTTCATAAACATTTCATCATATCATAACCTATGGAAAATAGACTAGTTTCATAACCATTTCATCATAGCATGACTGATGGTAAAAGAAGCGGGTTTCATAAAAATCTTATCATGATATAACCCATGGGAGAAAAATGGGATTCATAAAAATCTTGTCAAAATAAACCATTTAGATAAATAATGAGAATGGTACCCTTGGATTATATCCCTAACAATTCATAAGTAACATCAAAGGATGTTATCTCAGATGGAAAATGATTTTGAAATATCACTTGGAAAATTTCTTGAGGAAAATAACTTTTCTTTGAAGATTATTTTTTAAAAAAAAACTGGTAAAATAGTTTGGAAATCCTTTTATTTGAAAATAAGCTTGAAACATAAAAATGAATATTTAAAAATCATTTAAAACATTTCTTGAGGAAAATATTCTTCTTGGTTTGAAAAATATTTTTAAAACATTGAACATTTTGAAAATAATTTTCTTTGAAAATAACCTTGTAAACTTATAAAATAATCTTTAAAACATTGAGTGACCATGAAGGTATAAAATTTCATTCATTTTGTACATGTTTGAAACAAATATTCCTTCCATATTTTTGGTAAATGATAAACATGAATTTTTTGGAAAATGACATGAAAATTAATTTTAATGTTTAAAAAAAATAAAATATGGGTAAAAATGTATTTAATAAATCATTTGTATAATATTAAAAACTTTTTTGAAAAAATCTTTAGAAAAAATGTTTTATGAAGAAAAAATTATTTTTGACCGAAAGGAGAAATAGTTTTTTTTCTTAAAAACATTATTTTGAAATATTGAGTACATAAAGAGAGGAAAATTAAGGAAAAACATGTATTCTAATGAAATAACCAGAAGATAATAAAATTCATGAATTTATTGAGATATTTGTCATAATATTTCATTATCAGAAACATAATCATAAAAAATCCCAATAAATAATGAGATTGTAACATAAAATATTTACCACTTTGGTAAATTTGAATTGTAAAAAAAATGAAGGAATAAAATTAAATTAAACTTATAATATCATGAAAATAAGTAAATTATTTACATTAAAGGTACTTTATATTCACCTAATAAAATAAGAGTTGTATAACATAACATATGTGTTAAAGAAGGAAAATTGAGACACAAATCCCTTACCGCTTTGGTAACTTTTGAACCATAAACCCCATAAAATATAAATACTCAAATGGATATGTAAATATAAATAATTTTCAGAATAAGAATCATAAAATACATTCATGGAAAGTATATACATGACATAAAATAAATAGGTGGTGAATATGACATGTGTCTCACATAAGTAAAAAGTGAGATAGAAATCCCTTACCTCTATAGTCATCTTTTGAATTGTAAGAACAATGAAATAATAACATAAAAATAAAATTAAATATAATTACAATAAGTAGATTCTTGATATAACATGTCAAATGGGAAGTATTTACACCACCCAATGGAAATGAGTGGTGAATTTTCCTGTCTCCTAGAAATAAAAGAGAGACTGGAAATCCCTTACTTTAATTCTTGACTTGATTTTTACACATTAAAAACTCCCATAAAATAAATATAAGTTTATTATACATATATTACAAAACCAAATATATGTAAATATAATTAAATATATTATTTACTTATTACCTTTTATTACTCTTTTATTTGTTAAATTCGCATTTCAGATAATAACTGGTTTGTTTTTCATGTATGTTTTGATTTGGTATTTTGGGTACTCTTACTTTAATCATGGTTCCATTATCTCCAAAATTTTAACCATGATAAAAATATAATATATATTAATTATATATATATATATATTTAGTAATCCATAAAATTTAGAGATAGAAAATTAAATGCACCATTCATGGAGATGGTAGATCATACGTACGCATGAACATTGTTTCCATTTTCTTAATGGATAAAAAGAAATAAAGTTAAATAATATATTACCATGAAAAAATAATTTTTATATAATATATATATATATTCCATATTTATATTTAAACCAATCCTTATTACCTTCCATATAAAGTGTACGTAAAGAATGAATCACATCGCTTTGTGAGGCGATAGTCCACCGTGCACACGAGCAACATTATCATATTATCAAAGAATGGAAATTAAGAAGGTATAGTTGATAAAATAATTATAAAAGTATAATAATATCATAAATATCATATATACACATTTAATATATCATTATATCCATCCGTTAGAGGTGTTAATGAAAAAAAAACAACTTCGGTTCATAAGGCGATAGTCTGTCGTATACACGAATGATGATTTTGTATCCCATTTGATGGAAGTGGAGATGGATATAGGTTATTTCATAAAAATATCATTATATATGATATACTAGTTTTATTATATTGTAAGTTTTAATACAAAATTTATGGTTTAAAATAAATAAATAAAAATAAAGTGCTTAGTGAAGATAATTACCTTCTCTTAGAAGCACCTCCTTTGGATCTCTTATTAAGGACCCCAGTGTTGGTATTTTGGGAGGGATAATAGCTCTAGAAAATGTATAAGTATGTTATAGAGATAATTTGGTAGGTTTTGGTAGATAAATATGGCATTATATGTGTGAATAAGTGAAGGGTGTTGATGGCCTTTTATAAGTGGGGGAAAGGAACCCACTTGGAAACTACTTGGAAATTTCCCAAAGGAATCCAAAATGATAAATTTATTCACATGAAAAAACTTAAAATTGACCGTATGTTATAAATTGGTAAGTATTACATTTAAATATGGCCATAAAATTGGAATTTTAATAGTAATATAGTCATTTTAACCCTTATCTTCTTAGTTTAACCCCTTGATAAACTCATTTTACCTTAACTACAGTAATTTATTTTTTACTGATTTCAATATTTATTGTGGAAAAAAATTAATCTGAACTTATTATATAATATAAATTATTATGATTCTAAATATGGAATATTTTTTTATAAATTCCATTCACATAATTTAAAAATTTTAATTTAAAATTAATCCCATAGATGCGATGAGAAAGCAGGTTTTCAAAGATAAAATACTCAAAAGTTTAAAATGTTTTTATATAAAAATTCAATATAAAAATGATTAAAATTAAATAAATTGGATTAATAGATATAAAATTTAACTTATTTTTATTTTAATACCATCTTAATACAATTTTTAATTTTCTAAAATCTTTAAAAGAAATGAAAATTCTTAATAAAAACCAGTATTTTTCACATTCATTAAAAAATTAATCTTCTCAGAAAATTATAAAAAATTCACCCTAAGATAATTTAGACCTGATGATTTAAAAAATTAATTTCATTTTTTAAAATAAAATTTATGAAATATTCAAATATTAATTTTAAAAATAAGTACGCAAAATGTAACAAAGCTGCTTTTTAGAAAAATGAAATTTTAAGCATAAAATTGGTTTTATTCTTATCTCTAGTCTATAAAACACATAAGATGAATGATAAAAATTTTATTTAATATATAATACAAAATTTTCATTAAAAAATCGCCAAAAGGTATTTTTTAAATTTATTTAGCTAGAACACGTTTGTGTGCATATTTTCTTAGAAAATGGTTTCCTTTATTTTCAAAGTTTTTTATTTTCATTTCTAATTAATTGGTCACAAAAGAATTCATTATATATACATGAATAAAACATATATTTTTTGTAATTTAGTTAATCCTATTGATACCCACTATTCCAGTATCAAGGTGATAAATATCATATTAAATAATAATATTTTAATAGTATTTCACATTTTATTTAAACTCGGTGTTGTGTATAATACAGGTTAAACTCAATGTTGCATGTAACGTAGGCTAAAATCAGTGTTGTTTGTAATAAAATATAAACATGTTGTTACATGTGATGAAAAATATAAAAAATATTCAGTTTATTTGAAAATATAATTCACAAAATCTCACGGTGTTACAATGATAGTCAATACAAAAGTAAATTGTTTCATCCTTTTTGAAAAAAAGGACTAGCGCACCCTATGGTGAAGAACTAGGGTGGATAAAAACCCTTTTATATATTTTCTTGTAACTAATTCTTTAATTCCTCTAATTCAACGAGATCTATTCTATATAGACTCATTGAGATAGGAATAGAGTTTTATTTAATAATCAACCACATACTCTCGGGGAATACTCAGAAGTTTGTCTAGGAATACATTAGTATATTCCTGTATAATAGGTATTTCATCAATATCAAATCCCTCTATGATCATTTTATTTAAAAAATCATCATTACTGGGTAATAGAATCCATATTATAGAATTTTATTCCAAGGGGAGATCATCCTTATATTGATACTTGAGAATAGATGACTTGGGATATGAAATGAGATATCCTTGTCTCAAAAATTGATATGGAATCTATGTATGGGTGGATAATCCATACCCAATACTATGTAAAATTCAACAAAAGGAAGAATAATTGGTTTTTAAGAAGAATCCAACCACAATTATCAATCAGATAGGATTTATATATCTTAGAAGTGATCATTATACACCAGGTGATTTCACATATAGTTTGGTATCCATCACCTAAGGTAGTGATTAAACATTCTTAGTAAACTTGTCTAATATGGAAGAATGTGATGAACCAGAATAAAATAAGGTATATACATATCTATAATAAAGAGTAATTGTACCCCACACCACCTCATTATCATGATTGACCTCAACAATAGTGATCGTGAATACCCTTTCTTATTCCCTTAGTTTTGGAGGCTGATGGGGCCTATTTTCTTCATTACCCCAAAGGTTAAGACATTGATTCACATAATATCCAAAATCATTACACTCGAAGCATTTTATTGTGGGTATATCATTAACTGGGACCTTTTTCTTCTCTATTCACTACTAAAAATACCCCTTTTATCAGTGCTAGAAAAGCACTGTTAAAGCCGGTGAAGATAAAGGGGGGGGGTCCCCTTTATCAGTGATCCAAAAATCACTGATAAAGACACATTTTATCAGCGCTAAAAAAAGTGCTGATAAAAGGGGTCATTTATCAGCGCTAAAACAAAGTGCTGATAAAAGGGTCATTTATCAGCGCTTTGTTTTAGAGCTGATAAAAGGGTCCTATATCAGCGGTTTATTTTTAGCGCTGATAAAAGACCCCTTTTATCAGCACTTTTTTAAAAGGGCTGATAATTGTTAAAAAAATTAAAAAAATTAAAAAAAATAAAAAAAATTCTGCCAATTGGGGGGCTTTTATAGCACTTGAGCCCTCCCTTTTACAGCACTTTTCCACCCCCCCCCCCTCTATCTCCCCCACGTACCCCCTCCACCCTTTATCAGCGCTAGCTCCCATATTCCCCCATGAGTGTACGCCTCTGCCTCCACCAGGTTCTGAACTCGAGACCTCCCCCCTGCACGCCTAAGCCCTTACCACTCCTCTATTTTTATTTTTTTTCCATTTCATGATCTCTCTCTCTCTCTCTATATATATATATAGTTATATTTATTCGTATATTAATATATATTTATATTTATTTATATATATAGTTATATTTATTCGTATAGTAATATATATTTATATTAATATATATATAGTTATATTAATATATATATATAGTTATATTAATATATATATTTATAGTAATATTAAAATATATATGTAGTTATATTAATATATATATATAGTTAGATTAATATATAGGTATATAAATATTCATATATTTGTATTTTAAATAAAATGGATATTAGTTTTTATTTAGATAAAGCTAATATATTTTATATGTAAATATATTTTATTATTTATATTTATAATTAAATTTTTATGTGTGAATATATAAAAAATATGTATATATTGTTATATATTTGATTATAAATAGCAGTGCATTATAAAAATGATAAAATTTCAAAGAAATAATATCAATATGAATGTAATACCTTGGAATAAATTCAGTCCCCACAAAAAAAGTCAATAATACCCCCCTTAAACGAGGATGAAAATCCAAAAAATGTTAAAAAATCGGGGTACCCCGACTAAAAACTCAATTTTGGAGGCCTTCTGGGCCTTTTTGGCCTCGAAAAAACCTTAACCAAGGCCTCCCCAACCACAATGATGTAGATCTCATCGCAGGCTTCGATTTTATATGTGGTAGATCTCAAACGAACACCCGGATCAAAAGTTATGGCTGTTTGAAGTTCGAGTTGCGTTTTCAACATATTTTGGATATTTTTTAATGTTTTTTAATTTTTTTTAGTCTTCAAATTGTTATTAAATGACTATTACTCCATAATAATTAGCAAATTATTAATTAAAAATATTTTTTTTAAATTTTTTATTTGCCATTTTCACTAAATATCTTATATATTAAGTGTAACTGTATATTTATACTTATCTAAAATATATTAAAAATTATATTTAAAAAATATATATTATATTTATATCAATATAACTATATCTATATATTTAAATATTAATATATATTTTTAATGAATTCTTTTTGGAAGTATACCCTTTATCAGTGCTTTTAAAAAAAGCGCTGATAAAGACCCCCCTTTATCAGCACGAACAAAAAAGTGCTGATAAAGGGGGGTACCTTTAACAGCACTAAAAAAGCGCTATTAAAGGGGTTACCTTTATCAGCGCTAAAAAAAGCGCTGATAAAGGGGTAATTTTATCAGTGCTTTTTTAGGGCTGATAAAGGTACCCCCCCCCCTTTATCAGCACTTTTTCATTAGCGCTGATAAAGGTGTGGTGTTGGCCTTGCCCCGTTTTGTGGTAGTTATTATGTTAATCAATACCTTTTCCTTACTTTGACAGTTGTGGGTTTGGTGATCTACCTTACCATAATTAAAAAAATTCCTTAATCTATTAAGGCAATTACCTCGGTTCTTTCTCCCACATTTTTGAAAAGTAAGAGGTTGAAATTAATTCCCCCCATGTGACTTACTAGTGAGGTTTCATTGGTATTTTTCATTCATTTTCCCTCTCTAAAGTACTAAGAGACCCCATATTTCATATCCACCTTTAGTTCAAATCAAATAATCTATTCATAGCGTCAAAGTCTCTTATGTACAAAGCCTTTAAAATACTATGTTTCAGTCCATTGAATAAATGATCAATTTTTGTTTTTGGGTCAAAGATAAAACCATAGGAATATATTGGAAGCCTCATGTAGTTTTATTCATATGTTCCAATATATTCATCCTCATTTTGTTTAAACTCTAAGAATTCCCTCTCTATCTTCATGAAAAGAGTCGGAGGAAAATTCACGGTAAAGAAAACTTTTTTAAACGTTTCCCATTCCATGGAGTCTACTTCTTATTTATTTATTGTATTCTTAATGAGAGTACACCTTTGGTCATTATTTCCTTCCAAATGGTAAATATCAAGAACAAACTTGTCATGTTTTGAGAACTGGTGAATGGAAAATATATTTTCCTTTATATTGATCCATTTCTCAATGATAAGTGGATTCAAAGAGACACTAAAAGAGGGTGGATGATTCCACATGAAAGACTCAATAACAATATTCTCTTTGGTGAATTAAAAAGATCAACATTGTTTTTTTTATTATTTATAGTTTGTGAAAATTGAGTGAGAATTTTTTTAGTTATTTTACTACATCTCTAATTCCATTAGTTTGTTCATTGGGGAAACTATTGAATTTTCCCTCACACCCATTGTAATTCGATTATTTTGGTTATAGACATTACTAAAACCAAAAATTAGTTACCATGAGTAAAGAAAAATTAATATAATAAGGTAAAAATATCATGAAAGAAATTAAAATGGATTACTCTTTGACACAATCATGATATTCTATAATTCTTTTAGTTTAACCAAAATCATTCATGGTTCAACTTTAGGTTGGGTTTTATCATAAATAATAACCTAATATCTCAAAGTAACCTATAATTAAGTTCTTTATAATGGTTTACAAATATCATGTGATCAACCAAAGAATCTTGAGAGTGTCAAACTAGGTGTGAAGTTAGACCTTTTTTCATGCAAAATGTAATGATTGAGTTAATACCCAATTCAACCTTTTTTGGCTTATTACCCTTAGGTATATATGTGATATATATTGTATCAAATTATAGTATTTAGATAAGGATTTAATTTCTATTATAACCACATACTCAATACTTCACAAAAATTTCAAGATACCATCCTATACTCAGAATCATATTTAGGGTTTTCACTGAGGTTTTCTAATAAAATTTCTAAAAAATAGCTTCTCTAATCTCCAAAAAT
The DNA here is from genome assembly GCA_963277665.1 of Viscum album. Taxonomy (NCBI): domain Eukaryota; kingdom Viridiplantae; phylum Streptophyta; class Magnoliopsida; order Santalales; family Viscaceae; genus Viscum; species Viscum album. Next base: position 2,039,730,133 of record OY728142.1, on the reverse strand, counting down.
AACTAAAAATTCCATCTGATACCAACTATAGAGACCTAATATAAACTTGACTTTATTTTATATCTTTTTCATGGGTTAAAACATTTCATTTCATAAATAATAATATTCCAAGGATCAATAGGATTGGTTCCTTTAGAGAGTAGCTACATAAAATGCTTATTTTATAAAACTCATGATTATTTCTCCTTAAAGGAACCATACTAGACCATATTCTAGAGGTATCATTAGTAATAATCATCCTCAAAACTTGGGGAATATGAAAATAATAAAGGGTAAGGGATGAATAAAAATTTCATCAAGGATGAGTTCATAAGAATAAGTAAAAACATGAGCATAAGAGAAATATCATAACATCATGAGAGATAATAATAAGACATAAGTGTGATTCAAAGGAAATGGAATAATAATTAAAATCCAAAAATATCAATAAGGGAACATAATATCCATAACATGTATTAAAACATTTCACGTCCACATTGAATCATGAGATCATAAGGTCACAATGAATAATATCCTTTAACTGCGGCATAAACATTATCCTTGGGAAAAGTTACTTTCATGAGGCATACCATCAGTGACCATTATTATAAGAAACTAAAATGTACTTTTGAATACTTATCTAATGAGATATAAACTCTTAATCAATGCATTGGAGGGTGATATAGGACCCCACCCATCATTAAACCATACTTACTTATGCCACTTATAAATCATTCGATTTTCACATCATAAATAACCCATGGAAATAAAATGAGTTTCATTAAATATCCAAACTTAAATCATTCATTTTTCATAAATAAACCATGAAAATAAATTAGGTTTCATAAAACATCTAAATGGTATAAAATAACATCATGAATTTTATCTTTTGATACTAAAAACTTGATCACCCAAAATAATCACATAATAAAAGAAAATATAGGGTGAAATATGAAACACAACTCCATTGGAGATAGATAATTTTTAATATAGAGTGTAAAATGAAAAAAAAATCATGAAAATTTCTTTAATGAAAACATTTTGTATTCATTGATGTAAAATCTATAGTTATGAGTCTCTTTTGAAAAAGTATCCTTTGTTTTATTAAACACAATTAAAAATAAAACACTTCATTTAAGTGGATTTTAATTAATTTTCCCCCTAGTGATATAATAGATAACATAATTTTAAAATTAAAATGAATTAATGTTGTGAATATAGGTGAAATAAATTCAAGAAGAAGTTTTATAACTCAAAGTAAGAAGTTTGAGTTAGAAAATCCCTTACCTTTACCCTTGATTTTCACAGAAGTGCTTTAAAATTCAATATAAAAAAGATAAAAATCTTAATTACATATTTAAAAACATTATTAATTTTTATTTCCATTTATAATCTATATTAATAATAATTATCTTCATATATTAGATTTTATAATCTCTTTTTAACATCAGGTGTTAATAATCTTGACCGTTTTGAACTAGGTTCATAAAAGCGGTGTCAACATTCCTTCTTCTCTAAAATTTCATAATTTAAAAACCATAAAAGGTACTATAATTTATTTTTTTATAAAAACATATAATGTTATAATTCCATTACATGGGATTTTTAGTCGCGTTTCATGAAGACAAAAACTGTGATGAACTAGTTTTGAGTTATTATCCGATATCGATGGATTAACTTATAACGAGCATTATTTTTTGTGTTATCCATAAATAACCATATTAATGATATATATTAGTTATATATATATATATATATCAAAAATAATCATAAAATTTAAACTATATCCATCCATGATAGTAGTATTGAAAAACAAAATGCATCGTTCCATGGAGGCGGTAGTTCGCATGTGTGTATGGATAATGATTTCATTTTTAGATGGGAGGAAGAAAAAAGTAACATGATTTATCATTTTAGAAACTTAAATATGATATTATATATATATATATCATAAATATGTATTTAATTTTTCTTTTTTAATATCTAGGTTAGGTGTTGAAGGAAAATGAAACGCTTTTCTTCATAGAGGTGGTAGTCTACACATACGCACGATTCACATTTTCATTTTTATTAAAGGAAAAGGGAAATATGGTTAATGATTCTACCATAATAATAATAGCATACTAAAATAATAATGATACCAATATTATAATTTTAATACAGTGTAATTTAATATTAGGTTGAATATTTTCACATAAAGAAATAGAAATTAGAAAAGTGATTTTAGAAATTTATACCTCACTTCTTGGATTATCTTGTTTTAAAATGGGGATAATCCTTTAAGGGATAGTATTTTGAGAATAAAAAAACATATTTAATGTGGATAATATTGTTTAGGAGTGTTTTTGTTTGATTTTTTTCTTGAACAAAGCGGGTTTTAGTGTGAGGGGAAGTAAGGAGACGAGTTCCACTTTTACAAGCGAAAATGGGCGACATTTTTTTGTAAATACCAAACAAAATTTAATAATGGGATATGAGTATCAAGGATTTTGGCTCCAAAATTTGGAAATAAAGGATATGGAAAAAGATAATGTAGATAAAGTTCTAAAAAATCCATTCACACACACATTTTAAACATTTTTATGGTCTTTACCTCTTGGTTAAACCCTTTTTAAAACTTTTGATTTTTACCGAGGTAACCAGTTTTTACCAAAGTAATTTATCCTTTATGTTTGAAAATAAAATGGTCTTTATTAAATAACTTGAACATAATAATTCCAAATTTGAAATAAATTTTATTATATTAATTTTCTAAAAGCGATAAAAATTTAATTTTAAAGTACTAAATGTATAATGTATTAAAAATAATTGTTTTTGAAAAAAATACAACTTAATTACTAAAATGTCAAATATGAATTTGTAAATTAAAAAAAAATTAAAATTATAAAGTCACTTATAAAATATATATATTATCTTAGAAAAATGTATCATGGATTTCTAATTTTTACTTATTTACTACCAATTTCATAAAAGTAATATTATTTGTAAAACAATATTTTACACTATTAACCAAAAAATATTCCTTTTAGAAATATAATAAATTTATATTAATTTAATAATTTTATGATAGGTAAAAAAATTAATTTCATTTTTTATAATTCTAATTCTAAAATTTATAAATTTAACTTTTAAATAAAATCATAAAATATTATGAAAAAATAATTTTTATAGTAAAACATTTTTTGGTTTATTAACTATTATTCTAAAATTAGTTCTAATCATAAATATATTAAACTTGAAAAATATCCTTTTTATGAAACACATTTGAATCATAAAAAAATATTTTCCTATCTTCTTATATGCACTTTTTATAATAGTTTTAATAGGGACCTTTATTTCCTAAGTTGGTTATAACATTGTGCACCTGTTTATTCAATGGACACTATACAATGTTCAATATCGTTTTTTATAGAAATATTTGTGGTATTTTATGGTTTGGTGTTTCATGTGGTAAAATATAACAATAAACTTATTTATTTAAGTTGGAATATTTTACTAAAACTCAGGTCATTACAATGTGACAACCCAATGGGGATCAACAGTTAGGAGTTCCTTAACTCATTTGAATAAGAAATGAAAATGAAATTACTCATAGTTATTTGAATCAGAAAGTGATTATATGGGAAAAGTATTCCTCATATGACTACCAAAAAATATTCAAATGATGGGTTCCTCAAAAAATTTTTCAAGGGAACATGAGTTTATAATACCTTCTCCTTAGGACAAAAACATTCCTCTAGTTGTCAGTGCCGAATATGGTGGCATGAATATCATTACTAAGAAGAGGTGTCCCCTATAGCCAAATGTGCTCATTAAAAGTATCATTTGAAGTCTTTTAATGATTCAAAAAAACTCTAGGCATGAATTGTGGGTTTTATATGGTGAAATTCAAAAATTATTGGGGAAATTACAATCCTGAATTAACCATGGTTGGGTTTTAATGGTCCTTTTAAAAAGTAATAGAAATGGATGATAATCTTCAGTTGGGTCTGAAATATATGGTTCAAACATCACCACTTCTATTTAAATAATATGAATCAAGCCACATTTATCTCTTATAAGGTCCTTTCATAGATCTATCTTGTATGTAGGATGGGAATTTTCTTATTTGGTTGAATTGGAACTAGGATAATCTCTATGGATTATACCTAGGATAAAAGATCAAGGTTTACTTAGGAGTGAGGTATTTTATCTGAGCATTAGTCAATGTAAATAATAAATATTCTAGGTACCCTTACATAGATTTTTATATCATTTAGAGAATTTAGATTATACAGGACATACCACTCTAAGAAGTTTAAGGACATGTAGGGTGGACCATATATCATGTAGTTTAACTTCATGCATCAAGGAATCAGATGCCATGTAGTTTAGATACATATGATAATGAATTTTAAATTGAGAAATTTTCACATATTTGGATCATGGAAAGATGATATAACTCTTTCTTAGTTCCTAATAAGGATAGAAAATCCGACATTAATGAATGAAGTCTTAAGCACTAAGATGAAGTGGGGGTTTGATTGGAATTTGTGACTAGGACCAATATAAGTGATCTGGGTGTTACTATATATCTTGAAAGAATAGTAATAATGTTATACATAGCTCTTAAAAGTACTTGGTATGGATCTATATCATGTAAAAAAGAATAAGGGAGAAATTTATGGGTTCTCAAATAATAGAATGAATATTGAACCCTAATGTGAATCAGTAAAGGTCTCATCATTGGGGAAAAATTTGGAATGTAAATAGAATCTATGGTTGAGTATTGAAGGGGATTGAGGAATCAATATGTATCCTAAATTAATAGTAATCAAGACACACATAGTTTTGATATATATAGTAGAATTATTTTGGTTATAGGTTAGGTGATCCATGACACCAGGATATACAAATTTAACCATAACCATAACATCTCTAAAGAAAGAGATCTCTCAAATGGGATGATATATTTAATATGGGGGGATTTTATGATAACATAGACCAAGATATTATTTAAGGGTATATTTAATAACTTAGGATCACATAGGATATACCACTCTAAGTAGTTCAAGGTTATACAAGATTAACCTTATGCCGCACAATTTAACATCATGCAGCAAGGATGTTGGACATGTAGTTTTAATTTCATGCTACTAAGATGGTGGTATTATGAAGTTTAAGGACTTGTAATGAATATTGGGTCCAAGTAGTTTAGAGTCATATAGATTGGACTATATTCTATGCAGTTTAAAGTCTTTCAACTAGGACTAGGTAAACCCCAAATGTAATTATGAAAAGTATTTCTCAAGGAACCTTGTATTGGTTGATAGTGAGATATTATCTCCATACATCATGATCAAGGAATAATATCCATTGAAGTATAACTTATATAATATGTAAGTTACCTACCACATTGATCCCAGTTTTTAGGCTTCTTTCCAGGTATCATCAGATTTCTAATACCTAGAACCAATTCTCATTGGAGAAATGATCATAGGTAATATTTATTATTGAGTGCTCATGACTCATAGTTTTTATGGATATCAAGGTTGTGTAGTGTTCATAACCTTTTATAATTGACCCATTCCAATTTATAAAGTTATATTTGATATTGTTTATCTTTTGATAGTTGATTTTAGAGGGAGATGTGAAGTGAGGTCAACTGGACCTCGATGGACAGGATTAACTATGTCTCGTATACAAGTGAATCTGGGGTTGATTGTGTGGAAGTGAGGGTCATGGTGTGATAATATCATAAATCATGCATGAATTTATCAGGATAATACCTCATATATCTATCTATCATCTTATTAAGGATATTAAATATGGTTTTATTGAAATACTATATATGTCTATTCACCGCTACAAGATAATATGAAGAATGGTTATATTAGATATTATACTACTGATACATCATCTTCAATTTATAATCATATAAATTGGTATCATTTTACATTAGTATTGTATCTGGGGGTTATTGACCCATGAAATATGTTCCCAAAATAAAAAATGACTAAGTGTATTTGGCAGTGTGTAATAATTATGGTGTCTGATGGATGAAGTTGGAATGTAACATAAAATAATGGCATTTCTTTATGAACTTCATGAATTCTTTCATCATTGATTTCCATAGGTAAACATATATATTGATTAATGAAAGATATTAGATCTTGATTGATGGGCACTATAGGCACTGACATGGACCTCCAGTATAACGGTGAGGGTCTCTCCCCCTTCAATGAATTTTAGGAGGACCCCCTCAAATCCTATCTTTTTGAGAAACTTATAGGAATTTGGGATGTCATAAAGGATGATATTTGTTTCCCACCATCAGATACTCTCTTTATTGGCTTGATCATGTGCCATAATTCCATTTTGGAGGTAGTCTATTATAGGATACATACATCCAATTGTGGTATCAATCATAGATGATAAGGATTCACCTTGAACAGTGATGGTATCAACTTCATTTTTCTCTTCCATGTATTTTTTTATCACCCCTAGTTTCAATAAATTAACCTTTTATTTATTTATTCTAAGTATGTAAAGTTTTTGGGTGATGTTTGGGAGATTTTGGAGGAATTTTGGTTTTTTTTGGGGATTTCAGGAGGTGCATAGTTTGATCATGGTTAATAGAAACCATGAAAATCCTATAGAAAATCGTGAAAAGTGAGGTAGTGGGCCCTAAGTAAGTGCATGGTTTTTCCAAACTATGTGGCCACCTAGGAGAAACCATGATTTGGGGATAGAGTCATGTGAACTATTAGTACACAGTTTGCCTAACCAAGTACCCTAACCATGCATGGTAAAAAATTAGATCAAAAAATTGTGGATTTGATTCAAATTTTACCTATAAACCCCCTTTTCCCCCTAAGTTAGCCCAAACACATTTTTCTATCTTCCTAAAGGCTGTGGAGACCCTTACCCTTGATCTGAATCAATCTGTTGGGGTTTTTTATTGCATTGAAACCCATATTCCTTAGTAAGTCTTCTTTCTTGGTGGTTTTTCTTAGATCTCTTCTTATTCCCTCTCTTGGAATCATATCTAGTACATTGTGGACAGATCTATGATATTTTGTGCCAATCATGATGATATTTGTCCATGTTGATGATAGCTAATGAGATCTAAGGAGAATTGTTGGAATTATAATCCAGTTTTATTGAATAATTCTGTCATTTTTTATTTTTTCCATAGTTTCTCAGGTAGGTGGCTTCACTCTCGACTCCACTAATTATAACTTGAAGTATTGGTTTCAAATTATTTAAATTTATTGAATTTTATTTTGAAATTGTTGTGAAATTGTCGTTCAAAACATTCTTGAGTGATTGTTTGTGAAATTATGTACTTGTTTTGTAAAGTGATTTGTTAAATGATTTTAAAATATTGATTTTAAAATGGTTGTTTAGTTTGATTCATGGAAAAGGTTTTTTGGAAAGGTTTTAAAATAAAATATTTTTTTATTGTAATGGTTTAGAACAATTGGTTTCATATGGTTTTGGAATAACTTGTTGGCGTGTGTTCATTATCATTGACGTGACCCTATGTTAGGGGAATGTACCATTGGGGAATTAGCATATGGTTACCTTGTGACAACTTGGTAGATTAAAGAAAGACCACTCATGAGTATGGAAGTATCACTTAGGCATGTATGTGTGGATGTTTGTATTGGTATGGGTTATGCCAAATGTATTTGTAAAATGGTTTGAAGGACTTGTTTGGTAGTTTTCCATGGAAACTATTTTGTCGAGAAAATGATTGGATTTGATTTAAACTATTAAAATGGTTTTAAAGTTAATTATACAAATTGTTTTATATAAATGTGATAACATGTTCTATCCTAGTGGTGTGAGTAGGGAATTCATTTGGGGAAAACCTATTGAGTTTCATTACTCACCCCCTGCTTTAACACCTTGGTGATTTTGAAGATTTTGTTTATCAGGACACAAGTAAAGGAAAAGTATCCCATTTATTTAGTGATGCATCATGATACTTGGGGTCATATTTTGGAGTTGTAACTTGGATCATATTTGGAGTTGTGAAGTTTTTTTCTTTGGAGTATTTGAGATTTGTGGTTTTTTATTCCTCTTTTTACTTTGATGTCGGTAGCCTTCCTCTTTATTACTCTTCTATAGTTTCGTTTTGGTATTATTTGGTATTACTTTGAGTTGTATTACTCTGGTTTCATGAATCATTTAGAGGATTTTTTGTTATGGTATGTTAGTTATGGTTGTTTTATTTTTAAAAAGGGAAAATCATCCCCTAATTGTATTGAAGCCCTTGGAATTTATTGTTAGCCTTTGGCATTTGGACATGTCACCTATAGCCAAGTAGTAATTTTACCTCATCTCAAGATAATGAGGAGGGGAGGGATGTTAAATTATTGATGAACAGAGATACCACCCTATGATGTATGATGTGAATGACTGTCTCATATTGGTTTGTATCATAAAGAGTTGTGGTTGCATTGAATAGTGCATATAATTAGGTTTTCTAAAAATGTGAGATACAAGTCAACATTGGATCTTAGAGGAATCAATCAATCAAACCTTATACATAATTAAGAAAGGGAATCATATCTTCCTTCTTTTTGGAATATTCTCAATTTATTTTCTAATTACCAAATTGGAATTACCCTTCAGATTTAATCAAGCCACTAGTATTTTTAAGGCCAGTTCCAATCCTGTAATGAGGGTTTGTTATTTTTCCCCATTTTTGGTGAATACTTTTATAGAAATTAGTAAATTAGAACTTCCCTTGTTGGATAGACATAAAAAATCCCTAAGATGGCCTAGTTATTCTTAGGTTTTCCTTACTTATTCCTATTGGGCTCCTAGAATCAGCATCAAAGTAAATATCCCATGCTTATGGAGTGTTAGTGATATAAAGAATTATTTATCAAGGTGTTCTATTCTCAATAAAGACATCTTTGGTATGGGATGTACTATAAGGAAATATACTAACATTTAACCTTTAAACTATTTCTAAGACATGGCCTAGATGCCCACCTACTATATAATGAATTCCCTCCATGATATAAGCCTAGTTAATAATAGACAACCAAAGATATATTTTATTGGGTCAACATGAGAATCAAGGTGGAATTCATCATGATGTAGGTAGTGTGTCAATTTCTATACTTTAAAGATTAATATGAAGTAGTTCTTATAGATATTAGAATATTGAGCCTTAATATCCAACATTTTTCTCTAGAGACCATTATATTGACCATCATAATTATTCTAAGATAATAGGGTATTGAGTATTCACTCTAGGGTTTTCACATAGAGGGAAAGAGGCTTTCCTTCTACCATCTAAATTAACAGTAGTGGGAATAGGATATACTTCTTGATATTTTTAAGTTTCTTCGACAATATTCATCTCACAGATATGTGACTCCCATATTTATCAACTTTTTAAAGGGAATGGACTTGCTATGAGGTTTTCTATGAAGTGCCTGATATAATCAATACATGTTAGTAGTTATCTCAACTATTTGAGGTTTTGAGGATATTAAATATTAAGTATCAACTTGGTATTTTTGGGGTCAACTACAATACCTTAGTTGCATACCATGAAGCTAAGAAATTTCCATAATGTTACATTATAAGCACATTTAAGGGGATTCATCTTCAATATATGTTGCTACAATCTATCAAAAACTATCTCATGATTGTAAATATGATCATAACACTATTTATATTTGACCACCAGATCATATACATAACACTCTAAGGTCCTCCTTATAATGGGATTGCATATATGGTGCATGGCACATTGATATGCAGATCCAAAATTCTTCAATCCAAAGGGATGTACTTGATATAAATATACCTCTTGATGTCCCATAAATTTATTAGACTCTTTATCTTTAGGGTCTATCTATATTTGGTTATAAAATGAATATCTATCCATCCAGTAATCACATAAATCGCCAGTTCCATGATCAAAACTGGCAAATAAACATTTGAGAAGTGATAGTTAAGATCCCTAAAATTGATACATACTCTAATTTTATCATTATTTTTATTTAAAGTCATAATTTTAGTGAGATAATTTGGGTATTGGACTACCCAAATAATGTTTAATTTTCTAAGATTATCAAATTCAGTTTCCCCTTTTGCAGTATAGGTTAGATGAATTCTACTTTTCACCTATTTATAACCTCTATGATCATCCAGAAGACCCAAATGGTGGGTATACACATCAAGATTAAATATAGGAAATTATATATATTTCTAAGAAAATATATATAATTTTTTAGGAATGAGATATATAACCCCTATTCTTTAGGGACCATGGAAGAACTAATTGATGTAGGGCGTGGATCTTCCTATGAACCCAGATTCACCTACTAGAGTTCATCAATGATGCTAGAGAACCCTTCCTCAAATGTTGGAGGATAATCCTTGAGATATTATTCTTCCTCTTATTCTATTTCTTTATTGTCAGAATCAGATGATGGATGGGAATTTTAAGATCTTGGAAATAAAATGAGGGCATCATTATGACATCCTTCCTCTAAATAATCAGGTTTATATATCACAATCGATACCATGATAATAACAATGAATATTCCCAAACATAAAACTATTCTTCTTATTATGAGATTCATATCCCATTGGTTGAAGATTTTCAGCCATGTTGATCAAAGATCAGTTAGTCCCACACTGTGATAAATATGTCAGGGGGATAAGTTGACACACATGGACTACATAATGATATTTTATTTCTTTAATGGAAATTTCTCCATGGTAACATCTAATTAACTAATACATGAATGAAAATTTAAGGGATGCTTTGATTTATTATCCAATGACACCCATGTGACTTGATGGATCCTTAGACTAAGATTATTTTCCTCAATTCAGTTGATGGGTAACATGTTATGCTCACCTATTTCAATACATAGATTGACATGAACAGTTTCTAGGCCATTGGGGGAATTTATCTGGATGAATTCATCTATCTTGAAATGTTTAAACTTCATTTTATAGAACTCTGTGTCTATATATTGAGATTTTTAGGACTCAATGGGGGTATTATCACTATAAGGTACCCCAAATAACCCATTAACTGAGTTTTTGAGGTATTGATAGTATGATGATGGCACTGCCATATGTATTCCTTGTCATGACCTGAACTGATGGGGCTTTCCACACAACTACCCCAAGCCTACCTCAAATAGGCTAGGGGTTAGTGACCAGTGCCAAGAAGGCATATCACACACATGGGAGACATTTTCTTTAGGTACTTGTTCATACACACACATCTCTAAACCCATATAGTGCTTAAATGTAAAACAACTAAAAAATTCATGAATACATCTACAATCCCACAAACAGAGTATGAAAAATTATTTTAAAGCATAAAAAGGGGCCAAATAAAAGTGTAATAAAAAAATGGAAAGTAAAGTCCCACCTACTCAAACAGAGGGGACTACTATCAAATGAAACACTGATATAAAAAGCAACACCAAACTAGATCCACCTACTTCTAGTCCACCAAGGACTCTACAAAAATTTCCATCATATTCATAAGACATGACATGTGTGGGAAAAGACCATGTAGGGGTGAGTATAACAATACCCAGTAGGGCAACCCAAAATAACCAATCACAAAGCATCAAGTGTTTCAGTCAGATCTTCAGATGTATATTTCTATACCACATACAACAAGAATACATAGATAAACTCAACAAAGACACACAGTCTCAAGGTAATATCACAACTACAAAGCTAGCCTAGTATTCCTGCTCTAAGTTTCTATACAATTATTGTCTGGGAGAACACACTCCATGAGCTACACTGACACTGACAAAACTCATCCTAGAGGTTACACTCATCATGTCTCAAAACAAAGGAAAATAATATGTTTCGTTCGATATACACACTTGGTTGAACTACACCACATCAGAAAGATCAGATCTCGATACCCAGATAGGGGGTCAATGTACAGGGCACACTTGCGGGACACTAAACCCAACTAAAAAAATCCTCATAGATAAGAGATCGGTGCCTGTGTAAATATTGGTCATGCCAATTCCAACAACCCCATATAAGGAAATACTAAGGATATGAGGATCACTCCATGCCTATCATAGGGATACCTGCTCCAAGACACAGAGTTATTAGTCGAAAGGGTCTGATTTAACTCACTCAAGATTAAGGGAACTCTCCCACACTACACTAAATAGTGGAAGTTGAAATGGGATCACCCTCTATGATGGGAACATGATTCCACACCAAACCCTCATAATAAAAGACCAAGGGAACACACTCAACTGATATTGGTTCAAGGAATCTCACACAAGCTCTTAAAGAATCTGAGCTAAGGAGAAAGAGGAATCCAACTTATCCTCAAAGGAGTACACGGTGTGTCCCTATGGGTATATGGCATGACTCATTAAGTCTGTTACTAACCATATCTAGGTATAGCAAAATCCTAACAAACATGCATGAATTTTCATTGTCCCAAAGGGATAGAAATATAAAGCCATTGATATTCTTCCAAAAATATACATGAATTACTAAACAGATCATGATGTTGTGATCCTTGTGGGAATTTTCTCAAGATAGACTATTTACTTTCCCCAAATGAACACTCAGTTAAAAAGATACAATTCACCACATCACGCATGAATAGTGCATTATGGGTCCCAACTAAGAGTATAAATTAAGAACCTGATATTAGTCTCAAAAAATCTTCCTCGATATTAGGGTCGTGATACTGCAAACAGTTCATCAATCCAACTTTGTATTAAGAAAAAATGTTAAATACAAGATTCAAAAACAACATTATTATTATTATTATTATTATTATTATTATTATTATTATTATTATTATTGGGTGCTTCATGGACATGATCCATGAGCTTGAATTAAATATAAAAAACTGGTTTTGAAATGATTGTCTCAAGGTCAGGGTCACGATACCGCTAATGGCTCATCAATCTCACGTCACATAAAGAAGTTAAATTTAATAATAATAGTAATAACAATAACAATAATATTATTATTATAATTATAATAATGTAACATATAAGATAAGGTTCACATTGTACCTTCTTTACCCCATTCATGCCCATATCATGCCTTAAGGGATCCCTCCATTCTAATTTCTTTTCTTCTTTTATTACTTATTTTTGTTTATATTTTAATATCACCTTTAATACTTTGAGTATTCTCCTTCCTCAGTTATGTGGGTATCATTATAAACCCAAATCATGTGGAATCTAGGATGAACCACTTATAGATATTGTGACCTACTCCTACGGGATACCTACCCATGCTGACCATCATCTCACTCACCACCATCACACCACATAATTACACACAACCAAATAGCTAGTCCACTATACCACCTTTTGGGATCCTCTGACTCATACTACATCCCATGATTTGTTCGAGCACCACATAATGCCTGACATTCTTGAGACCTATACACCACTACACCAGATACCACTTCCTCACTACTTTCACTAACTATATCTGGGGAGGTCTACTCTTATTTTCATGTGAGAAAGAAATGGAGATGAGGGAATCATGAGTGCGGAGAGATAGAGAGAGATAAATTTATCACTTTGTATTTATTCAATTGTGGTGAAGATCACATAGTCACTATAAAATTTATTTAGGGATAACCAATCCTATGATTGAAATCAAAGATGCACAGGATAAAGGAACCATTAAAAAATAGTAGATTATCAACAAAAAAGAATCAATTCATAAAAAATTAAACTAATTCTCACAAAATGATCAACCCATGAATCAATATTTTGGTGGATTAAATTCATGTTCATCATGAGATAATCAAAGGGGAAAATAAACTACAAAAAAAAACATCCTACCTCAATTTGGATCAACTGCTGATAAATAATGATCACACATCATTATGGTTGATGAGATCCACAATCAATGTTGTCCTTGGTGTTCCTTATGGTACTCTGATCGTTGATCCACAATCCTGATGTCTTCTAACATTCTCACCACTCAATTCTTAGGGTTATGAGGATAACCCTAAAAAATGGTTATAACTACGTGTTTATAGAGGGAAAAAGGTCATTTCACCAATGGAATAAAATAAATAAATTATTTTATTTTATTTTATTAATTATGGTCACAATGAATTTTTCATAAACACCTCATCACAACAAATTTTATTTCATTCCTAGGGTAAAACCCATCTTTTGAACTCAATGGTGCCCTCAAATTTATGATACGGGCTTTATTTTAATTGTTATTACACTTTTTTAGGAAAAATTCATGTGTATGATATTTAATATATTTAATATATTTCAAAAACTAATTTTGGGCATACCGGTCCTCAAAATCTCACACCATATCAGTACTTGGCTACAAAAATATTCATAGAAATATTCATAGAAATATTACAAATCCTTACATGGAAAAAATGGGATATTAAATTATTCCCTCCTTCAAACCATTTCATCCCTGGAAAGCACAACTAAATAAAAGGTAAGGATACAGAGCCCAGAACTGGTTCCCCCGATCCCATGAGCTCTCTCAAATATTTCCTATGATATAAAAAACATGAACCCAAAAAATAAATTTACCACAAAGGATATTTCTCATATTGTTTCACAAAGTTACCATCTCCTTGAAAAGGAAACTCCACTCCCACATGCAAGCTCACCCAGGTCGGTACCACACAAAAATTCATGCATATATCTCCTACGTTGTTACATGTGGAGAACACTAAATAACCAAAACTACTATGGGAATGGAGTTAAGTGGTACACCACCTCACTAATCCAACACAGTAGTAGGAAAAGAAAGGGACTATGATTCCTAGAGATAACCTACCACCCTGGATAAAACTCTATAACTCTCCAACTTCAAAGGCCTTCAACTTCAGTCCACTGAGGAATCCTGATGTTTACTGGATATTCCTCATCCTCCCTTAGATGAACTGAACCCTTTTATAACCAACACTAGAACCAAAACTAGGACCCAAGGGTTGTTACCTACTAGCTCCAACCAGTATAACAGTGTTCTGTAAGTTCCCTCACACATGAACTCAAAAAGGTTCAACCCTGGTGGTGGATTGGTAATCATCATGATATACAAACACCAGCGATGGTAGATGATCCTCCCAACTGTGGTTCAAAACTGACAGGAAAACCTGAAGCATGTTTACCAAAACGTGAATGGTTCTGGATGGGGTAAAGCACTATGCCCAATAGTAACTGAGCCCCCAAAGGCTTCTCGCATCCTCTCCCTAATCATGTTGTGAAGTAAGTATCATAGTTTGCAATGATCATTGGGGTAATTTCAAAAATATGGACTACCTCCTAAATGCACAAGTGTCATTATCTCCCCACAAATATTTGTTATATATCACCCATAGATAACTGAAACAACAAGAGTTTAACTCAGAAACACATTGCAACTCCCTTGGCTACCCTACCAATGCTAGGAGATCCTGATTCATCCTCAACTCCACTAGATGTACTGCTAAGGGAAAACAACCTCCTTATTACCTATTCTCACATCGTGATTAGAATCACCATATATTACTATAAAAATTATGACATGATTACATCCTTCACGGAATTTTCATCAGAAATGTATCAAGTGGATACTTTATTACACAAGATCTCCTAGTTAATATTCTAAATTCATGCCTCCCTAACTCACTAAAGAAGAAAAGGGGTATCAACCATCAACTGGAGGTACACTACACCATACTAACCCCAAAAAGGGTAAACTGCAAATACGTCAATTGATCTGTCACCTCACTCAACAAAAGTGGATGGGAAACCTCATAGTGAGCATATGATACAATGGCCACACCCTATGTGGCTCTCAAGATCATGCTACCTTATCCTCTGTAGGGTCCCATGTCACTCCCATGTATGAGAATACATATTCTTAGGACAATATCCACGAGAGCTTCCATACAACTAGCATTCCCAAAGAATGTCTAGAAGCATCTTCCTATGTCTTATGTGCTACCACTCTAACAATGAGAACACGAGGGTACTATCCTAGAAGATATCCACAATCTGATCCAAGAAAGGTTAAGGATCTATCTTGTATTTCTCATGAACTCCTACCACATGGAACTCATTATTTCTCTATACCACCAATTTACCACAACCAGAGATTTATATGACACTCTAATGCATCAACAACCTAAACCACACAAGCTAGAGAAACTCATCACCAAAACAAGGCTCTATTGATGTCGTACATCACGCTATAGAAGACTCACCTCCTGGACAACCATCAGGGAGCGGTATCATTCAAGTGGTACATTCACAAAACATGCTCATGTCGATCCTCCACTAGCTGAGAAGGGAGTCATGCCAACTATGTAACCTGGGTTATCTCTAACTTCGGAACTCATGATTCACAATCTGCATAGGTGATTCTTCTATCAGTACCACTGTAGACAATTGTTGCTCCACAGAGAAAACAATCACAAGAAAAACCATATGATCAGTCAGGATCCACACACACTAGAAACCCGAACCAATGCCTCGAGTCAAACCTCTACCGCCTGAGGTTCTATATCATCATAAAACCTCAACAACCCCTATTGTAGGAAGTCACGTAAAATTATAATCCTACACGTACCATCATCTTATCCTACCATATCCATCATCTAATCAACACATGGATGATCATCTTCTTGATCCACCAAAGGATCCATGTGCTACTCAACAGGGGGTAACACTGTTTGGTACCCACTTGGAGAAAAACACCTCATGAGTGGGTCTCTAAACTGACAACACATCACTCATTTGGTCATAAACACAACACTATTTCAGAATCCAAGATGGTTGTCATTACAGAGGAATCTTGAAAGTTATCAAGATGTACCACAGTCAATGAGTATATCTGGAGATCTACTCAAGATGGACTTGGAAACCACAACTCATTCCTATATGATGCATGTACTAATTTTTTCCCTACAACTAGTGTCTACATATACCAATTCAATAAATAGGTTATCATGATCCTATTGAATGGATATATTGGTCGCTACACCAACACTGAACACCCCAGCCTGAGATCCAAACTTGCAACACTTTAACAATTTTTCCCTAGTTCCCAAACCAAAACCTCATATTTAGGCAAAAGAAACTCTAAACTCCATTCCTAAACCTAGAAAGTTTCATAAATATTCAAGTTGCGTACTGCTCTGATATCATTCACTCATGAATAGATCCAACGGGGCTCGATAATCAACTACCTCAAGACCACCTCCAATAGGTCAGGGGCTAGTGACCAATGCTAAGAAGGCATATCACACAAATGGGAGAAATTTTCCTTAGGTACCTACACACACACATCTCTAAACCTATACAATGATGAAATGTAAAACTAAAAAAATGCATGAATACATCTATAATACCATAACCAGAGTATGAAAAAAGTAATGTAAAGTGAAAAGGAGGCCAAATACAAGCCCAACCAAATATAAGCCCAACCAAAAAACAGAAACTAAAATACCACCTGATCAAATATAGGGGACTATTTTAAAATAAAACATAAGTATACACCTTGACCTATCTAGCCCAAACTAGATCCACCTACTCCTATTCTACCAAGGACTCCACAAAAACATATGGTGTCTTCATAAGACACAACATGTGTTGGAAAATCCCATGCAAGGGTGATTATAAAAATACCCAATAGGATATCCCAAAATAACCAAGAACAAAGAATCAAGAGTAACAGTAAACTCTACATAGGTATATGTCTACAACACATATAATAAGAACACCTAGATATACTCAAAAAAGACACCAGTCTCAAGGTAAGATCGCAACTATAAATCCATCCTTGGATTCATGTTCAAATTTTCCACACAATGCTCGTTCGGGAGAACACACACCATGAGCTATACTGACACTGATGACACTCATCCTAGAGGTCACGCTTGTCAAGTATCGACACAAAGGTAACTGATATGGTTCATCCAATATAAACACTCGATCAAACTACACCTCATTAGAAAGATCATATCTCAATACAAAGATTGGGTTCAACACCCAGGGCTTATTGGGGGGACACCAGACCCTACTGGAAACATCCTCTTAGATAGGGGATTGGTGCCTATGTAAATATTGGTCATGCCAATTCCAACAAATCTATCTAAGAAAACACTAAGGATATGAGGATTTCTTCATGCCTCTCAGAGGTATACAAGATCCAAGCCACTGAGTGAGTAGTTGAAGTGGTCCGATTCAAATCACTCTAGAATAAGGGAACTCACACACACTATACTAAACAAAAGAAGATGTGGTTGGATCCCCATCTATGATAAGAACATGATTCTACATCTAACCCTTATAGGAATAGACCAAGGTAACACACTCAATTGATACTGGTTCAAGGAATCTCACACAATCTCTCAATAAAGCTGAGCTAATGAGAAAGAGAAATCTAACCTATTCTCAAAGGAGTACATGGTGTGTCTCTGTGGGTACATGGTGTGTCTCACTAAGTTTGGTATTGACCGTGTCTAGGTTTGGAAAATCCTAAAGAATGTGAATGAATCACCGTTGGTATGAAGGGATAGAAACATAAATACATCTATATTCCACAAAAATGTCCATGAATGATTAAACGGATCACACTATTATGATCCTTGTGAAAAATGATCAATATAGACTACTTACTTACACCAAATAGAAACCTGGTGAAAAAGATGCATTTCACAATATCACACATGAATGGTGCATCATGGGACTAACCCATGAGTCTGAATTAAAAACCTGATATTAGTGTCAAAATTTCCACCTTAATATCATGGTCATCATACTGTAGAAAATTTATCAATCCGACTCTGTATGAAGATGATACGTCAGATACAAGATTCCATAACAACAACAAAAACAACAACAATATTATTATTATTATTATTATTATTATTATTATTATTATTATTGTTATTATTATTATTATTATTATTATTATTATTATTATTGGGTCCTTTATGGACCCAAGCCATGATACTAAATAAAATACCCAACATTGTTTTTGAAATGACAGCCACATCTTCAGGGTCATGATGCTACTGGGGACTCATTAATCTAATGCCGCATATGATAATAATAATAATAATAATAATAATAATAATAATAATAATAATAATAATATAACATATGAGAGAAGGGGGATGTTGGAACTCATTAACCCCATTCATGCCCAGTTTCCACCTTAAGGTCTCCCTCCATTTGAATTTCTTTTCTTCTTTTATTATTTCTTTTTTTTTATTTTAATATCCCCTTTGATACTTTTAGTCTTCACCTTCATTAATTATGTGGGTCTCCTTGTAAACCCTAACTACAAGGAAGCTATGATAAACTACTTCTAGATCTTATGAACTGCTTGTGCCAGAAAACTCCCCATGCTAACCATCATCTCGCTCATCACTATCATGCCACACAATTATACACCAAAAATCTAGTGAGACACCCCCCCTCTTGGTCTCCTCCAACTCATGTTGCATCCTACACTTCATTTGATCACCACAGGTCACCTAAAATTCTTATGACCTCTCTGCTGCTACACTGGCTACCACTACCTCTCTATATCCACCGACCATGTAAGGGGTAGGATTCTCTTATTTTCACTTGAGAAAGAAGTGGAGATGAGGGTATCATGAGTGCAGAGAGAGAGAGATAAATTTATCACTTTGGATTTAGTTGATTGTGGTGAGGATCACATAGTCACTATAATTTTTTGAGGGATAACCAATTCTCTAAGGGAAATAAAAGACTCACAAGATCAAGGAACCATAAAAAATGGTAGATTATAAACCAATAAGAATAAATTCATAAAAAATTAAACCAATTCTTTCCAAATGATTGAACCATGAATCATTCTATTGGTGGATTCGATTCATATTATTTATGGGATAATGAATGGGGAAAATAAACTACAAAAAAACATCCTAACTTGATTTAGATCAATCACCGAGGAATAATGATCACACGTTTTTTTCATTGATGAGATCCAAAATCATCATTGTCATTGGTATTATTTATGGTACACTTATCATTGATCCATAATCCTGATGTCCTACAGTGTTCTCACAACTCAATTCTTATGGTTATAAGGATAACCCTATAAATTGGTTTTAATGACATACTTATCAAGGGAAAAAGTTCATTGTGGAAATGGAATAAAATAAATAAATAATTTATTTTATTTTAATAAATGTGGCCATAATTAATTTTTCACAAATGCATCATAATAAAAAAAATTATTTCTCACATAGGATAAAAACCATTTTCTAAACTCAATGGTGCCCTAATATTTCTAATTCAATCCAACATTTAAGAGTTATTCCACTTTTTCAAGAAAAATGCATGCATGTAATATTTAATATATTTAATATATTTCAAAAATTAATTTTAGGCACACCGGGCCTTGAATCTTACATCATCTCAGTTCCTCACTCTAAAAATATTCATAGAAATATTATAAAGTCTTACATAGAAAAACTGGGATATTTCATTTGGATCCACAACCTTCCCAATAAGGCATTGTAGGTTATAACGTAGTTGAAAAATAATGAATTTTAATTCATAACTACTTTTTCATCTAATTTATTTATATAGTTATATTGTATTTTAATTTGGTTTTCAAGTGTAATTAGATCAATTTTACATTAATTAAACTAATTTAGGACATTGAAAACAAATTCACATTGAAATTGGATATAAAAACATTTCAATATTTTTAAAATTTTCACTTTAAAAACTCTCTTTCACGACACATCTATGGGATTAATTTTAAATTAATTTCTACAAATTTTATGTTTAGAATTTTGAAAAATGGATTAAATATTTAGAATAAGATTAATTTATTATTTATATTAAGGTTAACATATTTTTTTGCCATAAATATTAGTGAATTTAATTAAAAATAATTTCAGCAATTAAGGAAAAAAATAGTTTACTTAATGGTTAAACTTTAATCTTAAGGGGAAACATGACCTATAAACTTGTTCAAAATCCATTTACTACCCATATTTAGACCATATCCCCTCTTGTTTTTAATTTTATGAGTTATTCTAACACTATTTCATGAATTTGACCTATATAATAAGTTAAGTAAGGAGAAAGACAAAAATGGAACCTTCCTTAACTTTAACATTTATAAAGCCTTGTGATATGAAAAAAACCATGTTAGTTTAGCTGTACACATTATTTGAAATTTAAATGATTTTTTTCATCATATTAATTTATATTTAATTATTATAGATGAATTATTTATATTAACTACTAAAGGAATGCCAAATGTTGAAATTTTTAAGTTAATAATTAACTAATATAAATGATAATAAAAATATTAAAAGTATGGTAAATTTATTGAATTATTATATTTAATTTTTTTAGATGAATATATCATGTTAAATAGGTGTGAAATTAATAGATTCAAATTACATCTTTTTCATTATATTTCTTGAATTTATATTTAGTAAATAATGTCAAAATTGACATTAATTTTATTTTATAATAAATGACATTTAATTAAAAGATTTAAATTTTACTAAAAAACTTTATTATATAAAATGATTTTTAAATGTTAATAAATAAAAAATGTGGCATATTCATGTAACAATTGATCTTTTATAATGAATATTTTGATATTTAAATAGAAAAAACATTATTATCACAATTCGGGTTAAAGTTGTGTTTTTGCACGTTACATGAACTTATTTTAAAATTAATTTACTACACACGTGGTATTTATTTTATTTATTTTTTTTAAATTATATATAATTTTTATAATGAACTGGGTATATATTGTCTAAAAATATAACTTTAATTTATTCTTAATGGTTAAATTACTTAGGATAGAAAACTAGATACTTCGATAAAAACCAAAATGATAAAAGTGGGGGAACTTAGAAGTTAAAGAACAAAATTACAAAAAAGTGACTTATTTTTTTGTTTTGGAAGCTTTTATCAACCATAATTACCCTTTAATATATTATTTGTCCATTTTGGAAGCACACAAGTTAAGGGAGACCTCCCAATAGTGTTTACCTTTTGGTATTTACAAGAATGCCACCCCTCCTCTATAAAAAAGAATTCATTATTCCCCTTCATCACACCCCTAAATCCACTTTGGCTCATCAAAAACCTACCAGAATAATATCTCAACATATATACCTTCATCATAGAGGCATAAATTTTTTCATAAATCCAACCAAATAAGCCCTTTAGAGCAAACCAAAAGGAGTTACCCAAAGAAGAGGTAATATCCTTCAAAAAGAACTTTTGTTTTATTTTTTTCTCCACCCCATAAATTTTTCTTATTACATCATTATATAATAACATAATTATCCTCAATATAATGATATTTTTTTATTCTACGGGTTATACCTACACCTACACACACTTCCATAAAATGGGTAACGAACTTACTGTTTGTGTATACGGCGGACTACCGCCTTGCGAAATGATGTCGTTCATTTTTTCCTTTACCACCTATCATGGTTGGGAATAATGATTAATATAATAATTTTATATGATATATATATGATATTTATGATGTCTTTATACTTCTTTAATTATTATATAAAACATAATTTCATGCTTTCCATTTTGTGTAAATACGATAACATTGTTTGTGGATATGTAGAATACCGCCTCCTCAAAGCGATGTGATCCGTTCACACATTGCAGAGGATGTATTAAAGATGGGTTTATTAAATTTGTAGTATATGTATGGAATAATGATTATAAATTAATAATATATATATATTTCATTTAATTTCTTTCTTTTAATATGATAAGAAAACATAAACATCATTCAAGGATATGTACGACATACCTCTTCCATGAACAGTGTATTCCATTTCATATTTCTATATTTTATAGATTATTATAAATATTTACATACTGAATATATATATAATTTTTTTTAATTTATTTAAATTATTAAATCATGGTCTAAGTAATAGGATTAATCATAACAAGTCAAAACATATATTAAAAACAAAGTGTATATTACCCGGAACATAACATTATCATGGAACTGTTAATAAAAAGGTAATATAAAGTCATAATAAAATAATATATGGTATCATTTATAAAAAATATGGTTATTCGGTAGATTTATAATAAAGTTATATTTATTATATAGTATGTTTGAACATGTACAAAGAAATTCAATACTTAAGGTAAGGGTTTTCTCATCTCACTTTTATTTCTGTGAGATGTATGGTATATTCAATACTTATTCTTATTGTGTGGTGTATATAATGACATATTAAAATTTATATAATTAATTTAATTTATTTCATGAGAATAAAAGTTTTAATTTATGTTTTTTTTCATGGGGATAATTATTTTAAAGTTACTCATGTAATAAGGTGATTTATAGTCTCACTTTTATTTCTAAGATACTCATGCCATATTCACCACTTGTTTATTTTGTGTGGTGTATATAATACCCATGAATATATTTTATGAATTTTATTATTAATTTTATGGGTATTTAAATATCAATTTGATTATCTATCTTTCATGGGATTCTACAGTTTATAAATTTATCAGATCAGTAATGCAATTTTGTCTCAATTTTCCTTCTTTTATACACATGGTATGTTATGCACCTGTATTATTTTAAGATGTGCATAAACTTCCATTTGACATTTTTTATAGTTAATATTATTAATTTAATTATATTTTAAGCTTCATGTAATGTTATTCATTAATGGGTATTTTCATTAAAAGTTACGGAAGTGGT
Source organism: Viscum album (assembly GCA_963277665.1). Taxonomy (NCBI): domain Eukaryota; kingdom Viridiplantae; phylum Streptophyta; class Magnoliopsida; order Santalales; family Viscaceae; genus Viscum; species Viscum album. The sequence goes on along the minus strand of OY728142.1, from coordinate 2,039,706,433 downwards.
AAGAGTTCATTGCTACCACCTCGTCGTTTATCGACATTGTTTATGATTATGATTCCATTGATGAAATATTATGATCCATATCCCAATAATTATCATGGATTTTCTTATAATATGTTTATTCATGATATCATCCGGTAATGGTACCATTTTTATTCTCTTTTGTACTTAATATAATTAAGGAAACGTTTTAAATAAAATCCAATTTTATTTATCTTTTTTGTCAGAAATCTTTGTTCTTTCAAACACATGTTTTTGAAAAACAAATTAGGTTTAAAAATTGTTTTTAATGATTTTTAAATCCTAATTTATATTTTTTAAAATGGTTATATTCAAATAAAAGGATCTCAATGATTTTAATTATTCTTTTATAAGTTTTCAACATTGTTTTTAAAGAAAATGGTTTTCAATTTTTTCTATGTTTTAAAAAGTGTTTTTCAAAGTAGAAAGGATATTTTACTCAAGAAATATTTTAAAAGATTTTAAAACTTACTTCATAAGTTTTCAAAGTGGTTTTCAAATGAAATGATTTTGAAAATATTTTATATTTTAAAAAATGATTTTTAAAGAAAGGTTATTTCCCTTAAGAAATGATCCAAGTGATCTTTCAAAATAATCCTACATCTAAGATGACATCCTATGATATAATTTATTATTTATTGGGGATATTATCCAAGGAAACCATTATTATTATTTCTTTGAATGGATTATTTTTATGATAATAAGTTTCTTATGAAATCTTTTTCACTTCCACAGGTTATACTATGATAAAATGATTATGAAACTCCCTTCCTTTCATGAGTTTTTCTATTATTAAATTATTATGAAACCTTTCATTTTTTCATACGTTATGATAGGTTGAAGTGTTTATAACACCCATTTAATTTCATGGGTTTTGATATTATGAATTTTTGTGATCTTTTGGCACACATATGTATGATTTCATTATGTGATGGGTGAGACCTTTATCTCCCCTCAATATATTGGGTAAGGATGGATGAATCATGAGTATATATTTTATGAATGAACCTGAATACATGTTGAAAATGTTATGAGTGAACCTTATTACATGTTCAAAATGTTATTTATGAACCAGATTACATGTTCACAATGTTATTCATGGACCTGGTTTCACGTCCATATGTATATAAGTGAACCTGATTACATGTTTGTAATGTATCGGAATTTCCATAGATTTTTTTATTTATATAGAATTATTTTGAGACCATAAAATCTAACAGCACGTGATTATGAGGCCCAAAGATCCTGGAATGATCTTTCGAAAAAGTGTTAAGCTTAAAATAACACGGGTGGGTATTTTTCCTAAAAAATTGGAATAATTCTTAAACGGGTTTCTGGATCATAAATCTGAGGGAACCATTTTGTTCAAGATAGCAGGTTTACCCTAGGTGTGGCTTAATTTTAGTCGGCGCATGCCTCTAGTGAGAAAACTCGAAAATGGCATAACTGTAAATAAAATAAATAAATAAAATTGTTTTATTTTTCAAATGCTTATAAATTAAAAATGATGACTCAGATTAAAAATCTGAGACCACCACTGAACTCATGAGTGTATGCTTTCCTTAGGTAGATACTAACATTGGCAGGCACGAGTTTCCAGTGGAAGTTAGTTTTTGACCGTAAATAAAATAATTAAGTAACAATTATTTTATTGTAAAATCCTTAACTTCTAAAAAACAACTCAGATTGAAAATATGAGATCACCAATGAGCTCGTGTGTTCGTATTCCCCTTAGGCTGAGCCTAACCTCAACCAGCGTAGGTCGAGGATGAATGTTAATAATTTTTGAACTTTTTTAAGGTACATTCAGTAAACGTGTATGTGATATTTTCAATCTTTTGAATCGTTACTCGAATCAAAAATCTGAGGGAACCATTGAATTAAGAACATCTAGATTCTCCTAGGAATGACTTAACTTCAGCCAAAAAATTCCAAGCAAAAAAGATATTTTTTGGACTTTTTGAGAAAAATAATAAAATTATTTTCTTTTCTTTCTCACCTTGGAGTGGTGGATGGCGACGCTATGGGGAAGAAACAAGGCGTTGATGATGCGCATTAATGAGACTCATCAATAGCCCATTATCTTACAGTGTAACGATGCTTTAATGGTACGTAACAACAAAGTTGTTTCTTAAATAAAATAGTGTAACGATGTGGCGTCACACCATAATGGGAAGGCTGCGATGTGATCCTATTTATAGTTCGACACATTGGGGAAATATGGATTAGAAATTTGGATAATTCTCTGGAGAAGCTCTGACAGACTTCCACCCCAGAAAATAATGAAGAATGCTAGTGGAACTTCTCCTTCTTCGATGCCTTTTGAATATCGGAACCGAGAAGCGACACCCACAACTTAACCCCTCGAGGGAAAATGTGCGGAAACAAACTTCAAGAAGTAGGGGTTGTTTGATTTTAAATTTTCCACATTCTTATTTCAAAATGATGAACACGAATTAACCTGCGAACAGGTTAATATACAGACCGTGCCTTCTTGCGGGAGGGTGAATTTGTTTGGGGTTTATTTATCCCGGATATAATTATCTTTGTTGTTCAAATTAAAATCCTGGACCTCCCTTGTTTTGTAAACTTCTAACACAGAGGGCCCGGGCCGACACGAATAAAGCCTAAGACCCTCTTCCATGGGTGTTCTTTGTGTCTAAACTTTCAAATCGACGACAAGGCTATTTTAAGACTGTCACGGTGGAGAGGACGATCCCCGGATAATGCAAGCGCAATTGGCACGAAGAACAGACCACTGGTGCGGACCCAGTGGTCCATGAAAGAATCCACTGGCATGCCGGTGTGGGCGATGGCCTGTGTTGGAGGCCGCGGGTGGGAGGCAACATGCCACGATGGCGTGCCGAATGAAGGGTTGTGGCCGGACCGAGCCGCGGTGCAGTAGGAGGAGTCGCCAACCGAGCCAGTGGCTGGAGGGGGCGGAAGCGGTCGCTCGACCGCGTCGGAGACCAGCAGACACAACACGGAGCCGTGTGCCAGCGGTGGCCCACGATCACTTGACCGTGGAAAAGGAGGCTTCCTGCAGGGCGAAGGAGGCAGACGGATGTGGCTCTTGGCTGCGTCCAATGAAGTAGATCGATCCGCCTCTTGCGGACCGGGCGAGGCGTGAAGCACCCAACGGGTCGGACCCACCACACGGGCCGGACCCGCAGCTCACCGGGCCGGGATGGGACTGCCTCCTAGCGGGCCGGAACCGAGACCGGTGGTCCAGACCATACCGGTGGGATGAACCCACACCCAGCAGGTCGGACCCGCGCCGGCAGGCCAAAACTGCACCCTCTTCGGGCCGGGCCTGACAAGACTAAATCGCCAGGTGACTCGGTGGGCTGGACCCTTGTCCAACTGGGCCAGGTCCAACGAGGCCTATTAAGCCTAGCCCACTGGCCAGGCCGGACCAGACCAACCTTGACCCACACAAGGTTGGGTTGAGTCTGTCTTAATGAACCAGGGTATGTGGAACCCCCAGGCTGGGTTGGTCAGGTCAGTTCGACCGGGTCGGACTGGGCCCCTTTGCAACCGGTCCCCTGGTTACTGAAACATCCGTATCTTGCAAACCGTACATCCGTTTGGCACACCATTAGTGGAGTTGGGACCCCTTTTGGGAAGCGGTCCTTTTTTCATATTCCGGTGGGCCCAATTGAGCTGGGCTAGACCGAGGTGTGATCACCCCGTTTCACAAAAGGGGTTGTAACTAACAGACCGGGCGTCTGATCGATGCGTTGTCTATGGAATAAGGACCCTTGTGACAAGGCGGTCCTTTGGAGATACTCTAATTGATTTTTGAATGAGTTTGACGTGTAACCTGGGTTGGATCAGACTTGAATCCAATTGGGACCTTCTTACAAAAGTGCCCATATCTCACAGAACGAGCGTCCGATCGACGCATCTTCTGTCGCGTTGGGACCCCTATGACGGGGTGGTCCTTTAGTTATGATTTTTGCAACAATTAGTATCAGTTGATATATGACCTATGGCTTGAGGAGCAGATTCTTCTGGAGATTAGGCATGCTTCGTGTGGGAATCCAGTGGCTGGCTGTGACATGAAGAAGAAGAGCGACCAATACGGGTCAGCATCAGTAACTCCAGAGTGTGATGATCTAGTTGTACAACTAATCATCCTTACCTCTGTACCAGCAACCAATACAGGTCAGCACCAGCGACCAATATGGGTTAGCACCAACGACCAATATGGGTCAGCATCCAACGACCAATACGGGTTAGTACCAGCGTCCAATACGGGTCAGCACCAGCGACCAATACGGGTCAACACTAGCGACCAATACGGGTCATCACCAGTGACCAATACGAGTCAACATCAGTGACCATTACGGGTCATCATATAGTGACCAATATAGGTTAGCATACAGTGACCTTACGGGTCAGCAGTATAGTTACTACGGATAGGATGATCTGGCTTTACGACTATTCATCCCTATCCCAGTAACCTTGAAGTTATACCGTTAGAGTGATCTATCTCTTTTTCTTTGTGCTTCATGATTTAGATCATGCTTGTGATATTACCTATGTGGTATTTCTTGTGATGTTTTCCTTTGTGGATTAATGAGAGACCTTCAGGGGTCTTGGGGTCCCCTACTAAGTTGTTATACTCACCCCTATAGGGATCCTCCCACACGTGTGTGTCTGGTGTATACTACTGACACTCTGAGGAAGACTATGGAGGTTCAGGATTTGGTGGAGATTGGTGCAATGCAAGAAGTTTAGATCCTATTATATGGCTTCGGAATTACAGCTACTACCCTCCAGGTGGAGCTCCAGGGAAGATACGACAGTTGTTTACTTTATTTTCAGTTACTAGGGATTGTATTCTGGCCCACTATTTTCAATTAACAGTTGTACTTATGGTTGTACTTTACCCTCGTGGTTATACCTTAATTTTGTTGATTTTTTACTTCAGTTACCCTTTTTGAGTATGTATAGAACTCTAAGGCAATGCCTTCCCTGTTTGGGAAAAGCCTTCAGGTGCTAGTCACCAACCCCTGGCCTATGGAAGGTGGGCTTGGGGTAGTCATGTTCGGGCCCCGTGGAATGGGTCATGACAAAGTGGTATCAGAGGGCGGTTGGTTCTACTAGGATAACTAATAGTCTAATTTTAATGATGCAATGTTGTAAAGTGTCTTGAGTTCAGTTTTCAGTACATGGAGTCTAGTATTAATGTGGTGGTCGATGTATCGATACACCAGGACCCTGAATTCTGTTTTTCGACTCGATACATGAAAACACCAGTTGCTAGTGTTTTGAAAAGTTTTCTTGATATTTCTTGAGTTAGCTCACTATGTATAACGTATTGACCATGGAAAATCTATTTCTTACAGGATGCCTCCATGAAGACAGCTATCCAGGATTCTGGTTAGAGATCATGATAGTGGCCCACCGAGCAATGAGGTGTCGATACAAGGACCACTCATAGTGATGGCACCTTCAGGTGGTGTACCCGCAGCACCACAACCTGTTGAGTAGAAAATTCCACCAGTGGATCATGCACGTCGGCTAAGCATGTTGCATGAGTTCCAAATATAGAGGCCTCCAAGGTTTTGAGGCGAGATGGACCCCCAGGCAGCAAAGGACTATCTTGAGGTTGTTTCGCGGGTCTTTATCATAGCAGAGACACCCGCCGAGAAGATGTTGATCTTGGCCGCTAGCCTTCTTCAGTGCTGGACAGAATGATAGTGGGGCTCGATGCTTTAGGTGCATGAGGAGATGACCCTCACCTGGCTGGAATTTGAGAGTCTTTTCATGGAGGAGTTTATGCCAGTGACACTATGCTCTATGCGTATTTAGGAGCTGTTGTATCTACAAAAGGGAAACCAAAATGTGGCTCAGTACTCAGAAAGATTTACTGACCTCTCCTGATACTCCACCGACATGCTACGAGACCCTTAATTCAGGGCCCAAACCATTGAGAAGGGGCTCTGATGAGAGATCAGAGCTACGCCAGTTTCTCTCAGCATCCCGACACAGGATGGGGTGCTAGAGTGAGATTTTATAATGGAGAGATTCCTTGCTGAGTAGGCACCGATAGTTAGAGTCCCTACCATATGAAAGGAAGAAAATTCATCTATAGCTGGTAGTAAACAGACAACATAGAAGACAAAGCGGGCTAGACCTTCTAGAGGGCGACTCGGTGATGCAGGGTCAAAGTTTCGAGGCTCGAGAGGATGAGGGAGCCACCGAAGTGGCATGATCTATTTTTCCTGTAGGGAATAAGGTCACAGAGCTCGTGACTACTTGAATCCCTGCACAGATGATCTGAAGATGATGGAGGGGCCACTGAGGCATCGATAGAGGGAGGAGCATGAGTGTTAGCCAGGCAGCAGACGAGGCTAGGGAGCAGGATGAGCAGTGGGAGGTGGTCAAGGTCACCAGGCACTACCACCACCACCCCAGGTGGTCCACCACGAGCTCAGGGAGCAGGTGGATGGGGACATACCTAGCTATATACAGTAGAGGCTCATGATCCTGATGTCCCTAAGATGATATGGGGTACGATCTATATCTTCCCTACTTTAGCAGCAGTGCCTATTGACACAGGTTCTAGCAATTATTTCTTTGCTACGGAATTAGTTTGGGACTCTGAGATTCTGACTGATCTTTTAGCTCGACCTTTTCATTTGGATACTCTTATGGGAGGAGATTCAACGGTCACACACTGGTTCCAACAGTGTGATCTTACTCTCAAAGGAGATAGTTTCAGATGGGATATTCTAGTAGCGGCGTTGAAGCCCTACGACGTCATTCTAGGCATGGAATGTCTATCAGTAGTTCATGCACAGATTTAATGCTTGAGACATACATTGAGATGTAAGCACAAAGATGGAGGCGAATTTTCCTTTGTTGGTGAGAAGGAAAACAGAGTACCACAAGATGGAATTGTGCTCATGTGGGTGCAACCAATTACATATCAGCTGACTTGCATGACCTTTAACACGGTGGATGAGACGAGTCCACAGTTCCCAATGGTGGTGGACGAGTATGAAGAAGTTTTTCTAGAAGATGTCCCAAGACTACCTCCTTATAGAGAGGTAGAATTTTCCATTGACTTGTACCCAGGAACATCACTGATATCTACACTAGCATATCGGATGGTCCCTGTGGAGCTTCGGGAGATGAGGGTATAGTTGGAGGACTTATAGAGAAAGGGATTCGTAAGGCCCATTGTTTCTCCATGAGCATCCCCGATGTTGTTTTCCAAGAAGGCAGATGGAAGTTTGAGGCTATGCGAGAACTTTCAGCACCTAAATCAAGTGACCGTGAAGAATAAGTATCCTCTACCAAGGGTTGATGATCTGTTTGATCGGTTGAAAGGAGTGAAGTGCTTCTCGAAGTTAGACCTTAGATCAGGCTATCACTAACTTCGTGTGCGGGATATGGACATCCTAAAGACGGACTTCAGATGTCTTTATGGACATTATGAATACCTAGTGATGTCATTCATCGTGATAACACCCCTGAAGTGTTCATGGGTCTCATGAATGGGATCTTCTAGACCTGCTTAGACTGGTTTTCAGTGGTCTTCATTGACGACATCTTGGTGTAATCAGCGTTTGAGGAAGAGAACGTTGTACACTTGAGGATAGTTCTTGGCACACTACGAGAGCACCAGTTATATGGGAAGCTCTCTAAGTGTGAGTTATAGATATGGAAGGTCTACTTCTTGGGACACATCATCTCAGAGGCTGGAGTTGCAGTGGATCCAGCTAAGATCGAGACAGTACTTGCTTGGGAGCCACCCAAGAGTGTTATTGAGGTGTGGAGATTCCTTGGATTAGCAGGCTACTATCTAAGGTTCATTCCTAATTTCTCTATATTAGGAGAACCTATGACTGCCTTGACAAAGAAGCACAAGAACCTTTGTTGGACCCAGTTTCTATGGCATAAAAGCAGCGCAAGAACCTTTTTTGGACCCAGTTTCTTCCTGTGAATTTGGGCCTTGGATTTTTTAGGAAGAAAAGTCTGAAGGTGGGTAGAATGTAACATCTTTGAATTTCCATGTAATTTTTTTTATTTATATATAATTATTTCCAGACCGCAAAATCTGACGGCACGTGATTTCGAGGCCCGGAGTGCCCAGAATGATCCGTCGAAAAAGTGTTAAGCTTAAAATAGCACATGTGAGTAGTTTTCCTTAAAAAGTAGAATAACTCTTAAACGGTTTCCTGGATTAGAAATCTGAGGGTACCTTTGTGTTCAAGATGATAGGTTTACCCTAGGAACGACTTAAGTTTAGTCTGCGTAGGCCTCTAGTGAGAAAACCCAAAAATGGAATAGCCGTAAATAAAATAATTAAATAAAATTATTTTATTTTTCAAATGATTATAACTCAAAAATGGTGACTAAGATTAAAAATATAAGACCACCGCTAAACTTGTGGGTGTATACTTTCCTTAGACAGATACTAACATTGGCCGGTGCGAGCCACCAGTGGAAGTTAGTTTTTGTCCGTAAATAAAATAATTAAGTAACAATTATTTTATTGTAAAATCCTTAACTTCTAAACAAAAACTTAGATTGAAAATCAGAGAGTGCCATTGAGCTTGTGAGGTCATGTTCCCCTTAGGTGGAGCCTAAAATTGACCGACATGGGTCAAGGGTGACTGTTAATAATTTTTGAACTTTTTTTAAGGTACGTTCAATAAACGTGCATTCAGGATTTTTTTATCTTTTGAACTATTTCTTGGATCAAAAACATGAGGGCACCATTGAATTCAGAACGTCGGGATTCATCTAGAAATTAGTTAACTTCAGCTGACAAGGGATGAGCGGAAAAGTTATTTTTCGGACTTTTCGAGAAAAATAATAAAATAATTTAAATAAATTATTTTATTTTCTTTATCACCTTGGAGTGGAGAACAATGACATTGTGGGGAAGCGACAAGGCGGTGATGATGCGCATCAATGAGACTCATCAATGGATTGTTATTTTATAGTGTAACTATGCTTTAATGGTGTATAACAGCGACGTTTTTTCTTAAATAAAACAGTGTAATGACGCAGTGTCGCACCATAATGGGAATGCTGTGATGTGATTCTATTTATAGTTCGACACGTTGAGGAAATATGGATTAGAAATTTGGAGGATTCTCTGGTGAACATCGGATGGACGTCCACCCCAACAAAGAATGAAGAACGTTGGTGGAACATCTCCTACTTTGATGCCTTTCGAATATATGAACCGAGAAGCGACACTGGCATCTTAACCCCTCGAGGATGAATGTGCAGAAACAAACTTCAAGAGGTAGGGGTTGTTTGATTTTAAATTTTCCCCATTCTTATTTCAAAAGGACGAATGCAGATTAACACATGAAAAGGTTAATCTACAGACCATGAATTCTTGCGGGAGGGTGAATTTTTTTGGGGGTTTCTTTATCTGGGATTTAATTATCTTTTTTGTTCAAATTAAAATCCCCTGACCTCCCTTGTTTTGTAAACTTCTAATGTGGAGGGCTTGGGCCGACACGAACAAGGCCTGAGCCCCTCCGCCATGGGTGTTCTTCATGGCCAAAATTTTGAATCGATAGAAAGGCAGTTTTGAGACTGTCGTAGTGAAGAAGACGATCCCTGGATAACACAAGCACAAGCGGCATGAAGAACGAACCACCGGTGCAGACTTGACGGTCCGCGGAAGAATCCACCAGCGGCCGCAGGTGGGAGGCAGTGCGCCGGCACTGGCGGTGGCCCATGGCGGCGACCACGGGTGGGAGGTGGCGCGCCATGATAGCGCGCTGAAGGAAGGGCCGTGATCGGACCAGTCTGTGACGTAGCAGGAGGATCGACCGGTCGAGCTGACAGTTGGAGGCAGCGAACGCTGTTGCTCAACCGCGTCGGAGAACATCAGATACGACACCTATCTACGTCCCAACGGTGGCCCGCGATCGCTTGACTGTGGCAGAGGAGGCGCCCCACGACAACCCGTGGGGCGAAGGCGACGGACGGACGCGGCTCCCGACTGCATCCAGCAAAGCAGACCGGTCTGCCTCTTGCAGACCGGGTAGGGGCGTGAAGCACCCAGCGGGTGGGACCCGCACCACGGGCTAGACCTATAGTGCACCGGGCTAGGCCGGACCTGCTGCCTAGCGGGTCGGACCCGAGACCGGTGGGCTGGACTATACCAGTGGTCCAGACCCACACCTAGTGAGCCGAACCCACACCGACAGGCTGAAACCATGCCCTCTTCGGGCCGGGCCTAACAAGACCAAGTCACTGGGCGACTCGGCGGGCTGGACCCTCGACCAACCGGGTCGGGTCCAGTGAGGCCTATTGGGTCAGCCCCACTGGTCAGGCCGGACCAGACCAACCTTAACCCACACAAGGTTGGTTTGAGTCCGTCTTAATGAACCAGGGTATGTGGAACCCTAGGGCCTGTTTGGTCGGGTCGATTCGACCAGGTCGGACCGGGCCCCGTTGCAACCGGTCCCCTAGTTACTAAAACGTACGTATCTTGCAAACTGTATGTCCATTTGACACACTATTAGTGGCATTGGGACCCCTTTTGGGAAGTGGTCTCTTTTTCATATTCCAGCTGCCCTGAACGAGTTAGGCCGGACCGCGGTGCGACCACCCCTATTTCACGAAAAGGGGTGTAACTAACAGACCGGTCGTCCAATCGACGCACCGTCTGTGGAATAAGGACCCTAGTGACTAGGCAGTACTTTGGAGATACTCTAAGTGAGTTTTGACAGAGTTTTACATGAGACTTGGGTTGGATCAAACATGAATCCAACTGGGCCCTTTTTACGAAAGTGCCCATATCTCACAGACTGGGCGTCCGATCGACGCACTGTCTGTCACATTGGGACCCCTATGACATGGTTTCCCCTTGGGTATTCTTTTTTCAAGACTTCATACTAGTTGAAATATGACCGATGTATTGAGGAGTAGAGTCTTTTGGATATCATACATGCTTTGTGTGGGAATCAAGCGGCTAGCTGTGACATGAAGAAAAAGAGCGACCAATACGAGTCAGCATTAGAAACTCCAGAGTGGGATGATCTAGATGTACGATTAATCATCCCTACCTATGTACCAACAACTAATACGACTCAGCACCAGTGAACAATACGGGTCAGCACTAGCGACCAGTACTGGTCAGCACTAGCAACCAGTACGGGTCAGCATCAAGCGACCAATACAGGTCAGCATCCAGCAACCAATACGAGTCAGCACCAATGACCAATAAAGGTCAGAAACAAAGACCAATACGAGTGAGAACCGGCGACCAATACGGGTCATCACCAAGGACCAATATGGTTCAGCATCTAGCATTCAATATGGGCCAGTATACAGTGACCTTACAGGTCAGAAGTAGAGTTACTACAGATAGGATGATCTGGATTTACGACTAGGAATCCATATCCCAGTAACATTGAAGTTATACTATTAGAGTGAGATATCTCTTTTTCTTTGTGCTTCATGATTTATATCATTATTATTATATTAAATTTGTGGTATTTCTTATGATGTTTTCCTTTGTGGATTACTGAGAGACCTTCGGGGGTCACAGGGTCCCCTACTGAGTTATTATACTCACCCCTACACAGTCTCTACCTGCACATGTGTGTCTGGTGTAGACTACTGACACTCTGAGGCATACTTTAGAGGTTTGGGACTTAGTGGAGCTTGGTGCGATGAGAGCAGTCGAGATCCTCCTATACGACTTCAGAATTACAGCTACTACCCTCCAGGGGGAGCTCCAGAGTATATGCGACAACTATTTACTTTCTTTTTCAGTTTCAAGGGCTTGTATTCCTGCCCACTATTTTCAGTTTACAGTTTTACTTATGGTTGTACTTTACTCTCATGGTTATACCTTAATTTTGTGGGGTTTTTACTTCAGTTTCCCTTTTTGAACGTGTATAGATCTCTATGGAAATGCCTTCCCTATTCAAGAAAAACCTTCAGGTTCTATTCACCAACCCTTGGACTATGGAAGGCGAGCTTGGGGTATTCATGCTCGGGCCTTGTGGGATGGGTCATGACAATGTTCACAATGTTATGTGTGAACCAAATTACATGTTCACAGTGTTATGAATGGACCTAGTTTTATTTACATATATTTATTTGTGAACCTAATTACATATCCACAATGTTATGTGTGAACTTCATTACATGTTCACAATGTTATGCATGGACTTGGTTGCAAGTCCAAATGTTTATTCATGAACCTGGTACATATTCACAATGTTATGCATGGACTTGATTACATGTTCACAATTTTTTGCATGAACCTGATAACATGTTCACAATGTTATGTGTGGACCGAGTTGCATGTCCATAAGTATATTTGAGGGCCTGATTTTATGCCCGAGAGCTAATGAGTGAACCTATTTCTATTTACACATGTTCACAATTTTATAAGTTGATGTGTATGACACAATTATATGTCTTATGCTAATTCTATTCTCTCATGACTCATGTTCTTTGATTTTTTTATGATTCATATCTTATGAACTACTAATCTTTATTCCATGATTCATATTTATATTCTTCGATATAAAGAGTGTGATTTTCCAATGTTATGACCTTGTTCTCATACCCTTATGCTTATGTTATGCTTTCATATCTCTTTTATTTTCCCTTACTGAGAATCTGAGTTCACCCATTCTTATGTTTCCTTTCCCCAGGCTATGAAGAAAGGTTTTAAGAAGGAATACTAGATGGGAAGATCTTTGTGGGAAACATTTAAGATCTTTCACCAAACTAGAATATTGTGTTTCAAGTTTCCAAAGACACTAAACTATTATAGTCCTCAGGCATATAATTTTGTAATATTCTAAATATTCATCTAAAATGATGCAATATCCATGTATATTAATCCTGGGTCACTATAGTTGGTATCAAAGTAAATGTTTAGTAAACCTTTGGAAACTAGGATGAGAAAAAATTAGTGATACCGCAAGGGATATTTCAAAGGATATATCTAGGGATGCCTCCAAGGATAATATTAAGATGTCATAGATCAAAAATAAGGTGTATTGATTTAGACATCCTATAAGTATTTTTTCATAATTATGTGTTTTTTTCTATGATAAGTTTTACTTAAACTATGCATTATAGTCTTATTCAATACCGGTAAGTAGAATTAACCGGGTTAACACTAAATGTTTCATATGTGGAAATAATGGTTATTATGTAAATCTATGTCCTAAGTAGAAATATCAAGAAGAGAATCAGAAAGGTGGAATGGGTATTGGTTATACTGCTGAATATAAATATACCGTGGATGATATGTGAAATTTATGGGATGTTTTAATAGTATTTTTTTCATTAAATGTAAGAATCGTGATTAAATTGATGTTGAGTAACCTTAAGACATGATTTATATTTCATATTATGGGAAAGGGATATTAAGGAATAAGATGATGAATCTTGAATAATGGATTAAGAATAAAGTTAAATGATTCAAGTGTATATGTATTGGAATTCAAGAATTATATTATATGAATAATGAAGTATATGTTCTTTATTAAGGATTTAAAAGGATATGTTTAATGGTTCTAATGGCATAGAAAAGTGATTTAATGGAAAAGTGATATTATGATCAAGGATAGGTAACCCTTAACATGTTTATAAGGATGAGAGAATGATATTTAGTATGGATAAAGAGATGATTATTGGATAAATTAAATTAGATAGTATTTATGACCTCATAACTGATAAAGGATTTGATGATGAAGTGGTTTACACTATCATTGATGAAGTTTACAATATTTTTTTTGGATTTGAGGAATATATTAAATAAATTTTGGAATAATTAAACATGAATGTTTTAAATAAGTATTAATGGTAATTTAGGTTATTAACATGTTTTAAGATAATACATGCTGAAGGTATTCACAAGTTTAGTATGTGACAAATAGGATATAATTTATGATATACTGGGGATCAATGCTAATTGGTTTTTGAGAAATTTAGTAACCTTATCTATAATGTTTTGGACTTTCATCTTTCAGAAGGGTTATAAGGTTAATTATTTATGGAATGGTTTATGTTAATATTTGTATGAGGTTATAGAGATTAAATTATTATCTCACCATATAAGGATTTATGCATATTGGATAACTTGTGCTAACATTTTTGTTGTGATAAAGATAGATGGAATAACCTATCATTCTATCTATGGATCTCAGGATCTACTAATGCTTCAGGAATGAAAAATCCACCTTTATTTTTTAGAGTAAGATATGAAGTGGAATTCGAGAAATAAACAACCAATGGTTGATATTGTTTATATCAAATGGAATAAAATTAAGTATATTTACTTATGTACTTAGACAGTAAAATAATTCCTCACCTCTATGAAAGTGATATTGAAAAATATTTATCTTTATATCACCGTTTCTGTTAAATTTATGGTATTATAAATCACCAAAGATTTATGATTTTGAGTCCCTTATCTTCCCATTGATCATTCAAATGCTTAAGATCAATGATCTTTATCATTATATAGAGTTATTTATTCTTTTCTTCCATGTCCAATTTTCACTCCCTACCTATATTCTCCTACATGGAAACCTAGTTATGAGTTACTTTTAGTAACTGTTATGGTTCTAAATTTTTTTTAAAGGATGTTTTAGTATTAATTTTCACAACTTGGGTTTCTATGAAAATAAATTTCAAGTAATAAACCTTTGATAACTCAGGTGAATTTCAAGGTCGAAATTCATTTTAAGGGAGTAGAATTTAACACCTCGAGTGTTTATGAACCTTTTTTCGAAATAAATTAATTTTATTTGATATATTTCATTGCATGATACAAAAATTTAAGCTTTATTTATATGATACACTAAGATAAGCTTGCACTCCATGCAACACCAGTTTGGCTTTCATTACACACAACACTAAGTTTCTATAAAACATCATTTTATTATTATAAATATTTAAAAGAGATAGTCATAACATAACTGTTAAACTTAGTAATATGAATTGTAATAACTAATTTTTAAATATTATTTATAATGTTTTTATATAAATAAAACATATTGATAAATTACATATAATTTTTGGTAAAGTTTCTATATGTTTGAAAATGTTATTTTCTCAAATGAACTACTTTTTATGTCCTTATGTGAATAACAATAAAATTAATTTTATAAAATTTTATAAATTTTATATTAAAAAATAAAATTAATTTTTGAATTATTAATTTAAAAATTATCTTAGGGTTAATTTTTTGGGTTTTTCTGAAAAACTTCATTTTTTTATTAATAGTTAAAAATATTGAATTTTAATTCAAAACAGCTTTTTCATCTAATTTATTTATATAGTTAAATTATATATTAATTTGGTTTTAAAGTATAATTAGAAAAAAAATTACATAAATTAATCCAATTAAGGTCATTTTAAATAATTTCACATTTAAATTAGATAAAAAATATTTTAATCTTTTGAACTTTTCACTTTAAAAACTCATTTTCACGTCACGTCTGCGAGATTAATTTTAAATTAATTTTTGTCACTTTTATGTTTATAATTTGGAATAATTGATTTAATATTTGGAATCATCATAATTTATAATTTCTAGTAAGCACTAAATAGTTTTTTACCAAAAATATTAATGAAATTAATTAAAATTAATTACAATGATTAAGGGAAAAAATTAGTTTACTTAGTGGTTAAACTTTTTATTAAGGGAAAAATACCTAGAGAATTGTCCAAAAGACATTGTATTCAAATATTTAGACCATATAACATATTTTTTTATTTTTATTAGTTAGTATGAAACTATTCCATGAAAGAGACCTATATAATAAGTTAAGTAAGGAAAAATACAAAAAAAAAACTTTCTTTACCATTAACATTTATAAAGCCTTGTGATATGGAAAAAAAATTAGTTAGTTGTGCACAATATTTTTAAATTTAAAGTAGTTTTTTCATCATATTAATTTATATTTACTTTTTAGAGATGAATTTTTTAGATTAACTACTTAAGGAATTCCAAATGTGGTAATTATTTAGTCAATAATTAACTAAAATAAATGATATTAAAAATATTAAAAGTAAAGTAAATTGATTGAAATATTAACTTTAATTTTTTTAGATTAATATATCATGTTACATAGGAGTGAAATTAATAAATTCAAATTATATATTTTTATTTATATTTTTAAAATTTAAATTAAGTAAATAATGTCAAAATTGACATTAATTTTATTTTATAATAAATGATATTTTATTAAAATATTTAAAATTTACAAAAAATCATATATTCTTCCAAATGACTAGTAAATGTTAATAAATATCAAATATTATCTATTAATATACCAGTTTTATAATGAACATGTTTACCTTTAAATAGTAAAAATATTGTTGGCATCATTCATGTTAAAGTAGTGTTTTTGCGTGTTACATGCGCTTGTTTTAAAATTAATTTCCAACACAAATGAGATTTGTTTTTTTGTAAATTAGATATCATAATTAGAATTAAGTGGGTATATATTTTATAATAAATATAACTTTAATTTTTTAACATTCTAATTTTTTAAAAAATAAATAATATGTTCGATAACGTAAATGATACACCACATCGAGCTTAACCAAACAAATAAATATTATTATTTAAATGTTATCACTGTAACCTTGCAATTATAATGGTGATTATGAACAAGGTTAACTGAATTATTAAAATATGGTTTATACATTTATATATAACTCTTCAGCCAATTAATTATAAATTAATGTAAAACCCTTTTTAAAATAAAAGGAAATGGTTCTCTAAAAAAACTATTTAAATATGCACAAATGTGTTTTATACCAATAAATAAAAAATCAATTTTATGGATTTTATTAATGATATATATTTAATATTAAATATAACTACAAAAATTCATCTTATGTATTTTTTATACATTATATAAGAACAAATCCAAATTTACCCATAAATTTTTTTTCTAAAAAGGAAATTTTTTATCCCTTTGATGGCACACTTGTTTTAAATATAGTTTTTAAAAATTTTATAAATTTTTTCCTAAAAAATAAAATTCTTATTTTATATAGGAATATAAAAATTTACTTTCATTAATTTTTTGGGATTTTTTCTGATTAGTTTCATGTTTCAATGAATATTGAAAAATATTGTATTTCAATTGAAAACAGCTTTTTCATCTAAATAATTTGTAGTGTTAAATTATATTATTTATTTATTTTAAAGTATAATTAGATAAATTTTATATAATTTAATCCAAATTAGGTCATTATAATCAATTTCACATTTAATTTGGAAATAAAAAACATTTTAATCTTTTGAATGTTTTAACTTTAATAACTTGTTTCCTCACCCTATCAACGAGATTAAATTTAAATTAATTTTAGCCACTTATATGTTTTTAATTTTCAAAAATGGATTCCATATTTTTAATAATAAGGTAAAAATTTAGTAATTATGTCTCTTTTATTTTGGGATAATATAAATAATAACTTTAGTAATCTTGATTACCACGGTTAATGGTAAATCAGGTAAGTACGGGTAAAAATAATATTATAAATATTATAAAATTACCATAAAACTTGTCATAATTTTATTGAATGACTGATTTTAGGCCAAAATATTCCTTGGGACTATTTTATGAGCTATTTGTGCCACTTAGATGACATTAATCCATTTATAGTATTTTATTCAAAGAAAAGTCAATTTTGTCATACTTTTGTTTTTAAAAAGTAAAATATTTTTAATATGGAGTTATATAAATAATATATTTGACTATAAATATTATTTTGGAATATAAAATGTTTATCTTAATCATGGTAATTTGTTTTTTGTTTTTAGGATAGAAATATTTAAATTAAAGGATTGCACAATGATGATGCAGTAATTGTTTAATTAATGGAAATATAAAATAAATGTTATTAAAAATATTAATATAAATATAATTTGATATAATTAATTTCATAAACAAAATTATATGACTTTTATATGTTACTGAAAATTCAAATGAGTTTGTTGAAAGATATCATGTTTCTATGATATTTTTAAAAAGTCAAGAAATGAATAGTGTAAAAATTGACGTTAATGATATTTTAAGATAATTAATATTTTATTAAATGATATAAAATTAATAAAGATCTAAAATTCATCCAAATTTTTAAGAACCAGGATCTTCGTTTCAGGTATGTGTTCCCTTTTTCTGGAGTTTTTGAGAAAAGAGGAGTTTCTGGAAAATTTTGAACTACACGCCATGTACTCCCTTGCTGTGCCAGGACGTGTGTTGGTCGTGTCCAGGACACACACACGGTGTGTAGGGATGAAGTGGAGGCTGCTTAAAGTGGAGTACGGAAAAGTAGAGTACACGTCGTGTACTCAAGAAGTACATGCTGTGTATTTTCTTTTTTTCATTAAACGGACAGGGGTCGCGCCTAATCAACATAATCATCTTCTTCTAGGTCCCATTCAACCGAGAGACGCCATACATCCACAAATCTTCTCTGAATCCCTGAGCCTTCATCCGTTCTCTGAATCGACCACCGTAGATTGTGTTGGAAATACAGTAATGAGTTCTTCCTTCTCCTAGAGCTTGGTTTTCCAATTCCTCCTCTTTCTTAAGTTATCGTGGGTTGAACTTTTTGTGCGTTTTTGTAGATCTACACTTTTTTGAGGATAATAAAGCCTTGTGGTTCAATTATATAGATCTCCTAAGATCGAGGTAGGTGGTTTGGGACTTACCTTTCTATATCTTTGAGTTTTATGGGCAAATTCCACCAATACCTGTGAACGGGGTATTGCGTGTTTACCTTTTTTCCCTTGTGGTTATTCCTGCCTTGCTTGCATGCTTGTGTAGAGTTAAATTGATCATGCTTGTGGATAATTTTCATGCTTGGATGTTTTTCTCATGCTTTGTTCTTCTTGCAACCTTTGGGTCTCTTTAGACTTTGGTCGTTGTACTTGTTTCCATGCCTTGTGATCATAGGACGGAATGATGTTGTTAACATTATTATTGCTCTGTAGACTATTTAGCCAAGTAGATCTATAGGTGTACTTTGGTTAGCCAAGTAGCTCTATAGGTGTACTCTGGCCTTATAGCATTAATATGCACTGACTTCCACGAGACCGTGAGAACCCGATGCTATAGACTATAAGGGATAGACCGAGTGAGATTCCCAGGAAGTATTAGATATTATAGACTATATGGGGATAGACCAAGTGACCTTCCTCAGAGAGTCTTGGACATTATAGACTACAGGGAATAGATCGAGTGAGCTTCCCAGAGAGTCTTAGTTATTATAGACTACAGGAGGGTAGACTGAGTGAGCTTCCTTAGAGAGTCTTCACATTGTTTGAATGTCTTTAAAACCTTCCCAGGCTAGAGGAGGATTTGACCGAGTGAGCTTCCTCAGAGAGTCTATGGTACACCTGAGGCTATATGAGGATTTACCGAGTGAGATTCCTCAGAGAGTATCTAAACCTTGGGCTAAGAGGGTTAGAACATGTGATCTACCTCTGAGAGTCCCTGACTACCCTAGACTATAAGGGGAATTGACCGATTGAGCTTCCCCAGAGAGTCTTATAAATTCGTATGACCAAACCAGAGGGGTTAGGCTGAGTGCAGTGCCTATAGGGTTGTGGTACTTCTTGGATAGGACCAGAGGGGATGGATGTGAGTACTTCCCAGAGGGTTTGCTGCTTATGTTAGCTGTTTCTTCACTTATGCTTATTATTATGTGAACTGATCACTATTGTGTATCATCTTGTTTACTGCTTACTGATTTCTGCCTGTTGTTGCTTCTACGGTTTTCTACTTATTGTACTATTACCTGCCATATACTCACTGACTTTTAGGCATAGATCTTCGGGTGGTTGCCTACTGGGATTTAGTCTCACACCCTATTTGGGTCATGCTTTTGGGCCCAAACAGACTATGTCGTTATAGGTATAGACAAGGGCAAGCGCCCTTAGACTTCTAGTACTTGATTGCTTGGAGCAGGAGAGCATGGGACCAAACTTTGGCTTGCGATGCTGAGGAGCTGTTTACTTTCTTTTGTACTTGTTTTGGCACTATTTTATTTTTCATCATTGTGACTTGTTTGGCTGCTTTCCTAGATATGTAACATGCATCATTTCATATATATATACATATGTTCTCCTGTTTTTTGCTGATTTAGTTTTTCACTATTTATTATTGTTGGTTATTTACTGCTTCCGCTCTTGCATGTTTATTTACTTCCGATGTGTATTATGCCAATGAAGGCATAGTTTCCCCACTATCACACCCAAGGCCCTTACTGCTAGTCGATAGCCTTTAGCATTTGGGGAAATGCGCTTGAGGCCATGTGACCAATCGGGTACAGGGCGCCTCTGGGTGGCTTCCAGAACTGGGACGTTACAAAGTGGTATCAGAGGAATTCTTTTCTCTTGATTTACTGTTTGGAGCCTTTATCCAAGGGTAGGACGGATTCGGTACTTGGTATTAATCTCTACCCAGGAGTAGCTAACCCGTGTACAGGGAAAAGCCATACTACCTCGTTTATTGCAATTTTCTGGTTTTGAGATTTGACGGTTGAATTGATTTCACCTAGAGTGATTCACATGATTTATGTTGTTATTATTGTTTCTATTATGGTTCTATTTCTGTCGCAACCCGATGAGATGAGGGTATGCCATCTCATGCATCATATTGGCACTTGTTAGAAATCACATGCCATTCATTCTTTCCATGCCATCTAGGGTGTATTAGCAATTGCATGTCGTTGTGATAGACTTTGTGTAGATTATGTATGTTGTTGTGATAGATGCTTTGATTGAATCCATGTTGTTGATAGAGTACTATTTGTATTGTACTTTGCTTAAATGAACGCAAAATTTTGGTTCTTGAGGTGTTATGGGCCATATTGAATAGAAAATTGGTAAATCTTTGACCTGTTTTTTCTTATATGTGACTGTATTGGATGCCAAGATTTTATTCTTGGGGAGTATGGGCCCTCAAGGATCGGAATTTGGCACCTTCATGCCATGTTTTCTGTGTTTCTGGGCTTCGGTGTAGTTTCTGAGCTATTTCCTGGAAAAATCCAGAATACACGGCATGTACTTTATGACTACACACCATATAGTTTGAAACCGTGTCACTGACTGTGTGATCAGGAACACGGTGTTGAGGAAATGTCTTTAGGAACACGCTTTGTACGTTAGGTGCACGCCGTGTAGTATAGAGTTGTGTACCCAGCCGTTTCACAAACAGCACGGGCTGAGGAAGCTCGAGTGGAATACGCCGTGTTGGTAAAGAACACGTTGTGTAGTCTTGTTCTAGGTACCTGGACATTTCGTGAACAACACGGGTCAGTGTTATCTTCTCTTATACACGCCGTGTTTGTCAGGAACACGCCGTGTAAGGGTCATCCATGTAGTCGACTGTGTAACTAACAACACGGGATGCTGAAACCTTATCTAGTACACGACGTGTCCTTAGTGAACACGCCATGTATTCTAGGGTTAAGAAGACCGTGTGGGTTATCCGTTTAAAGAGACTCAGGTAGGGGAATATAGTTCAAGTACACACCGTGTGTGGGGACAACACGCCGTGTAGTTTTTGGTGTTACAAGACCAGAGGTGGAAAGAGTACACGCGCATGTCTTTGGTTTAAAGGAACATGCCGTGTAGTTTTTATACATGCCGTGAAGTCGTGTTTTGTAAACTTGAATGTTTCCTCATCCTATTACCATTTTGTACTCTTGTGTTCTTAGTCTTTGATAATCCTGATCTAAGGCGTGCTTTTGATCTTTCAGAACTATGCCTCTGAGACGTCCTCCGGTTGTATGTCAGCTTCCAGACGGTGATCAGACACCAGATACGGTTGACCAGGGACCTCCTACAGATCCTCTTGATGTTCCATCCTTGGTACTAGTAGTTATAACCGTCGCAGGTGCCGATGCGCAGTTCAGGGAGGATTTCCTTAGGATGATGCATACTTTTCAGGGAGCCCCGACTCCTGCCCCGTCGATGGCCGAATTGACGTGGGTCTTTCATCAGTAGAATCCTCCTAATTTCTCAGGGGATGGAGGACCCCAGGCTGTAGAGTCTTGGTTAGAGGCCACACTGTCGATCTTTGAACATCTAAAGATACCCCCGGAGAAAAGGGTAAAGCTGGATACTTATGCTCTGAGACACCGCCAATAGGTAGTGGGAGGTGATCTCATAGTCAGGGCGCTAGCAGAGTATGTCTTGGGATGAGTTTCTCCGCACCTTCTACGACTAATTTTACCCAGATACCTTGAGGGCCGACTGAGCCTGGGAGTTAATGAGTCTACAGCAGGGTACTCTTTTCGTTATGGGGTACTCGTCCCGCTTTGTTGAGCTGCAGCATTTCATGCCGATTCCCGCAGGCGATGAGTTGTTCCTTGCTAGGAAGTTAGAGGACGGTCTCAGGTAGGAGATCCATTCCTAGGTGAATATCTTCAAGTTGACTTTGATATCCTCTATCGTTAACCAGGCGTTGATCACTGAGCGCAACCTGAGGGATTCTGGAGCAGTGAGCCAGTGCGGTTCGACATCTAGAGCTAGTGTTCCTACTACGGATAGTAGGAAGAACCGCAGAGTCTTCTCGTGGAGATCAGAGAAGGTGGGATGTATCTTCTGGAAGCCAGGTTGTATGCTACCAGTGCGGTAGGAGTGGACATACTAGGCCTCAGTGTCAGAGAGATCCAATGGAGTGTCGATCTTTCGGCAAGATGGGCCATCTTCAGCGTTTTTATCAGATATTATCACCTTCAGCTGGTGGTAGGGGTTCATCTATGACCCCACGTTCAGGAGATGCTTCTCCAGTTTCTCACCAGTCTGAGAACTAGAGTTCTTCCGACCGTTCGGGCCAAGGTGGAGGTCGCGGCCGTGGTGGTCAGTCACCAGGTTACCAGTGATAGTGGAGTGGGTTAGCTCAAAGTTGTCAGCCAGGGGCACAGGGCTGCGGTACAGGCCAGACCTTCGCCATAGAGAAGACCTACCAGAAGCAGGATCCCGAACCTTCTACAGTTCGAGGTACGAGCTTAGTATCCTCAGTTTTATCTTCAGCACTTTTCGATACTGGTTCTTCGCATAGTTTTATCTCTGTTGCTCTTGTGTAGAGCCTTGGGCTCTGTATATTTTTGTATACTGACTTGTTGACTCTTGACACGCCATTGGGAATGAGGAAATCTAGCGTATGTCAGTGCAGAGAGTGCCCTCTTGAGGTTGCAGGGTGTCATTTCTTATGGGACCTCTATGTCCTAGAGATGACGGGCTATGACGTCATTCTCAGTATGGACTGGTTAGTTCCCTTCCAGGAAGTTGTCGATTTCTATTATCATAGGGTGAGTTTCTTATCACCAGAGGGAGGATCTTTCCTTCATAGAGGCGAGTGGGATGTCCAGGTGGGTAGAGCTAGACCAGAGCATCATGGTCTAGGAGGATTTATAGCCCAGTTTTCCAGTATTTATCTGGATGACCAGGGTACTTCACAGTTAGACTTTCCTCTAGTGGTGGATCGTTTCAGGGATGTCTTTCCAGAGGAATTTTCAAGTTTTCCTCTGAAGCGTGAGGTAGACTTCTTAATTGAGCTCGTGCCAGGAGTGACACCGGTGTCCATTCCTCCTTATAGAATAGCTACACCTGAGTTGCAGGATCTCAAGAAGTAGTTGGATGAGTTACAGTCAAAAGGTTTCATCCAACCTAGTACCTCTCCTTGGGGTTCTCCTATTCTGTTTGCGAAGAAAGCAGATGGAACCCTTTGGCTTTGTGTGTATTATCGGAAGCTGAACAAGTTGATGGTTAAGAACCGATATCCCTTGCCGAGGATCGATGACCTCTTTGATTAGCTTCGAGGATCTCGGGTGTTCTCGAAGATCAATTTGAGGTCTGGTTATCATCATTTGCGCGTTAGAACATCAGATATACCTCTTACAGCTTTCAATAGAAGGTATGGTCTATATGAGTATATAGTCATGCCGTTCGGTCTCACGAATGTGCCAGCAGTTTTTATGGAACTGATGAACCGACTGTTCCATTCGTACTTAGATTCCTTTGTGGTGGTTTTCGTGGATGACATCTTGGTATACTCTCACACTCGACACGACCATGCCACACATATTGAGATCTTTCTGAGTACACTGAGAGAGCATCAGTTATATTCTAAGATCTCGAAATGCCACTTTTGGATGGATCAGATTCACTTCTTGGGTCATGTCATCTCAGAGACAAGAGTGTCAGTGGACCCAGAGAAAGTGAGAGCTGCAGTTTCCTGGGAGCAGCCGAAGAATTTCTTTGAGGTTCGGAGTTTTATAGTGCTGGTTGGATACTAAAGGCATTTCATATAGTACTTTTCAGGCCTAACATCACCGCTGACAGGTCTGACCAAGAGGGAGGAGAAGTTTTTATGGTCAGATTCCTGTGAGTCAGCCTTTCAGGAGCTGAAGGGGAGGTTGACGCCAGCATCGATACTGGTCTTGCCAGAGCCAGGAAAGGGCTATACTGTTTACTGTGATGCTTCAGGTATCGGGCTGGGAGATGTTCTTATACAGGGAGATGGGGTCGTTGCTTACGGGTCTAGGTAGTTGAGGCAACACGAGAAAAACTATCTGACACACGATCTGGAGTTGGAAGCTATTGTTCATGCCTTACGCTGTTGGAGGAAATACCTTCTAGGAGAGCACTTTGTGGTTTTCACCGACCACAAGAGTCTCAAGTATATCTTCACTCAGCGTGATCTGAATCTGAGACAGCGCAGGTGGGTCGAGTATCTTCAATCTTTCAACTTCGATCTTGCCTATACGCTGGGAAAGGGAAACATAGTGGCTAATGCGTTAATCAGGAGAACTCATATCTAGGCAGTTTAGGAGGCCTATAGTGAGTGGAATCTTATGTCTCTATTATCTGAGATTCACTTGGAGGTGCACTACAGACAGGAAAAGACTTAACTATCTTCTGTAGTTGTTACCTCTATACTTATTGATTGGGTAAGGATGAGGCAGCTATCAGACTCAGAAGGCTTAGTCATGTGGGAGAGTGTGTCAGGAGAGAATCCTCTTCCTAGATGGAAAGTGGGAGAGGATGAGATCTTGTGTTTCCAGGGACGCGTTTGGGTGCCAGCAGACATACACGAGGAGCTGATGTGGGATTTTCATTCCTCAATTTGGGTAATTCATCCTGGCATCGCCAAGATGTATCGTGATCTACACTGCCAGTACTGGTGTCCAGGTATGAAGAGAGATGTTTCTTGTTTTTTCATGAGATATTCTACTTGTCAGCAGGTGAAAGTGGAGCATCAGTGACCGACAGGGCTGTAACAGCAGTTACCCTTTCCCGAGTGTAAGTGGAATGATGTTGCGATGGACTTTGTGACCGGGTTACCGAGGTCACCTCAAGGGAGTGATGCTGTTTGGGTTTTCGTCGACAGGATTACAAAGGTTTCTCACTTCTTGCTGATCAAGTAGACCTTCAGTGTTGATGAGCTGGGATGGTTGTACATCCGAGAGATTGTACATCTACATGGAGTTCCACACTTCAATTTTTCAGACAGGGATGCACGCTTAACTTCTTGGTTTTGGCAGGGACTTCAGAAGGCTTTGGGTACATAGGTACTTTTGAGTACATCATATCACCCCCAGACTGATGGTCAGTCTGATCATACGATCCAGGTGCTTTAGGATATGATCCAACCTTGCATTCTAGAATTTGGAGGTTCTTGGGAGAAGCATATACCTCTTGTGGAGTTTTCCTATAACAACAGTTTCCAGGCGACTATTCAGATGGCACCTTACGAGGCTTTGTACGGTAGGCCATGCCGATCACCCTTATGCTGGCTGGAGACAGGAGAGTCAGCTTTGTTGGGACCTCATCTTATTCAGGAGACCTCAGAGCCGATAGAGTTGATTCGGAAGATGATGGATATAGCACAGTCTCAGCAGAAGTCTTATGCTGATCAGCAGAGACGACCTCTCGGGTTCGAGGTTGGGGATCAGGTTTTCCTGTGTGTCGCACCGAGGTTGGGACACAAGAGGATTCGTAGATAGGGTAAGCTTTCACCATGGTACGTCGGTCCATTTAAGGTGTTGGAGAGAGTTGGGCCGGTTGCCTATCGGTTCCAGTTACCTCAGAGGTACCGGGCTATGCACGACGTCTTCCACGTTTCTCATCTCCGACATTACCTTTTAGGCCTGTCTCATATCTTTCAACCTGAGGAGGTTGAGCATGAAGTGGATGCATCGTTTGATGAGCATCCCATCCGGATTTTCGATCGTAGTACGAAGGTTCTCCGTGGCTGGTCTGTTTCTCTAGTACAGGTGCTATGGCAGCACGGGAGAGTACAGGACGAGACTTCAGAGAGGGAGGACAATGTGTGATCGTCGTGGCCAGAGCTGTTCGAGGTTTCTTCTTCTACGCCTCACTAGGGAAATTCGGGGATGAATTTATTTAATGGGGGAAGTTTGTAAGAACCTGGATCTTCGTTTAAGGTATGTCTTCCCTTTTATATAATTTTTGAGAAAAGAGGAGTTTTTGGAAAATTTTGAAGTACACGTCGTGTACTTTATAAGTACACTGCATGTACTCCCTTTCTGCACCAGGACATGTGCTGGCCATTTCCGGGCCACACACACGGTGTGTAGAGGTGAAGTGGAGGTTGCTTAAAGCGAAGTACAGAAAAGTATAGTACACACCATGTACTCAATAAGTACATGCTGTGTATTTTCTTTTTTTTCATTAAACGGACCAGGGTCGCACCTAATTGATAGAATCGTCTTCTTCTAGGTCTCTTTCGATCGAGAGACAATGTACGGACATGAATCTTCTCCAAATCTCTGAGCGTTCATCCGTTCTCCGAACGACCATTGTCGATTGTGTTAGAACCGCAGCAGTGAGTTCTTCCTTCTCCTAGAGCTTTGTTTTTCAATTGCTTCTCTTTATTAAGTTATCGTGGATTTAATGTTTTGTGAATTTTCATAGATCTGCACCGTTTTAAGGAGAATCAAGCCTTGGGGTTAAATTATATCGATCTCCTAGGATCGAGGTAGGTGGTTTGTGCCTTACCTTTCAATGTCTTTGAGTTTTATGTGCAAATTCCACCAATACCCATGAACGAGGTATTGCATGTTTACCTTTTTTCCCTTGGGGTTATTCCTGACTTGCTTTCATGCTTGTGTAGAGGTAAATTCATCATTCTTGTGGATAATTTTCATTCTTGGATTTTTTTCCCATGCTTTGTTCTTGTTGCAACCTTTGGGTCTCTTTAGCCTTTGGCCGTTGTACTTGTTTCCATGCCTTGTGATCATAGGACGGAATGATGTTGTAAACATGCTTGTTGCTCTGTAGACTATTTATCCAAGTATCTCTATAGGTGTACTTTGGTTAGCCAAGTAGCTCTATAGGTGTACTCTAGCCTTATAGCATTAATATGCACTGACTGGAATGGGACCGTGAGAACCCGGTGCTATAGAATATAAGGGATAGACCGAGTGAGATTCCCAGGAAGTCTTAGATATTATAGACTATACAGGGATAGACCGAGTAAGCTTCCTCAGAGAGTCTTGGACATTATAGACTACAGGGGATAGACCGATTGAGATTCCTAGAGATTCTTATTTATTATAGACTACAGGAGGGTAGACTGAGTGAGCTTCCTCAGAGAGTCTTCACCTTGTTTGAATGTCTTTAAAACCTTCCCAGGCTAGAGGACGAATTGACCGAGTGAGCTTCCTCGGAGAGTCTGTGGTATACCTGAGGCTATAGGAGGATTGACCAAGTGAGATTCCTCAGAGAGTCTCTAGACCTTGGGCCAGGAGGGTTATACCATGTGATCTCCCTCCGAGAGTCCCTGACTACCCTAGACTATAAGGGGAATTGATCGAGTGAGCTTCCCCAGAGAGTCTTATAAATTTGTATGACCAAACCAGAGGGGTTAGGCTGAGTGCACTACCCAGAGGGTTGTGGTACTTCTTTGATAGGACCAGAGGGGGTGGCTGTGAGTACATTCCAAAGGGTTTCCTGCTTGTGTTAGCTATTGCTTCACCGATGCTTGTTGTTCTGTGAACTGATCACTGTTGTGTATCATCCTGTTTACTGCTTACTAATTTTTGCATGTTGTTGATGCTACTATTTACTGCTTATTGTACTATTACCTGTCATATACTCACTGACTGTTAGGCACAGATCTTCGGGTGGTTTCCTACTGGGATTTAGTCTCACACCCTGTTTGGGTCATGCTCTTGGGCCCAAACAGACTATGTCATTGCAAGTATAGATAAGGGCAAGTGCCCTTCAACTTCTGGTACTCGATTGCTTGGATCAGGAGAGCATGGCACCAAGATTTGTCTTGCGATGATGAGGAGTTGTTTTCTTTCTTTTGTACTTGTTTTGCCACTATTTTATTTTTCAGCATTGGGACTTTTTTGGC
Organism: Viscum album; assembly: GCA_963277665.1. Lineage (NCBI taxonomy): Eukaryota > Viridiplantae > Streptophyta > Magnoliopsida > Santalales > Viscaceae > Viscum > Viscum album. Next base: position 2,039,678,036 of record OY728142.1, on the reverse strand, counting down.
TTCTTTCCAAGATATGTAACATGCATCATTTCATATATATATATATATACATATGTGCTTCAGTTGTTTGCTGATTTAGTTTTCCACTGTTTATTATTGTTGGTTATTTATTGCTTCCTCTCTTTCATGTTTATTTACTTCTATTGTGTACTCTACCAATGAGGGTATAATTTCCCCACTATCACACACAATTCCCTCACTGCTAGTCGGCAGCCTCTAGCGTTTGGGGAAATGAGTTTGAGGCCATGTGACCAACCGGGTACGGGGTGCCTCTGGGTGGATTCCGGAACCGGGAAGTTACAAAATTATTTGTATAAGTTTTAAAATTTCATCAATAATCCTTTTATCGTTCTTTTGGAATTTTATAGTAATAATATTAACCCTCAAAGTGCAAATTATATGATATCACAGTAAAAGTTAAAAGGGTTAAATAAGGGTTAAAAAGATAAGGATTGAAAAATAATAAAAATTTATATAATTTTTATTTATGAATTTATTTCTATATATGATCGTCCTATATTATAAATAAATCAGTTTAGATCCATTTAAAAGATAAAATTAATTTAAATAACTTTAATAATTTGAAGAATTCCAGAGTGCCCCTCCCCTCTCTTATAAAAGGAAACCCATTATTTTCTTTTAGTAACACTTATAAACTTATTTTTTGGACAATATCTGCCGAAATACATTACTATAATCCCTTACCAAATTCTAGATCTCTTATTTTATGCATAATACCACCCTTAGTGGTCTTAATGTGTTAAGAAAATGAGGTGATATGAAGAAAATGAATCATTTTTAATTAAGTGTTTCTATTTTATTTCTTCTTCCACTTCATTCAAATATTACTCAATCATGATGAAGTAATAACAAAATTATCCTAAATATACTTATATTTTATTATGTTAATATTATCACATAAATATATATTCACTTATATCAAATGGGAAAATAATTAATCGTTTATGTGTACGGCAGACTACCAGCTTGCGAATCGATATAATTCATTTTTAATCACCATTTCTCAAGACTGGTTATAATTATGGAATTAATGTTTATATAAGATATTAATGAGATATATTTCATTATGAAAAAATAATATATCATTTATGTTCTTACCTTTCCATGCACATAAAAATGATAATATCGTTCATGCGTACATGTGAACTATCACCTCCATGAAGCGATGCGATTCATTTTCATCACCACATCACATGAATGATATATATAAGTATATTTAAACTATTAATATTATATTAAATATATTATTATAATTCCATAAATATAAAATAATACTTACCTTCATTCCATAATTATCATTGAAAATGGAAACATTAATCGTGCATACATACAGCTTACCATCTCCATGATTGTAACATAGCTCATTCTTATTATATATATGTAATGGATGGATTTAAAAGTATAATTTATGTATAAAAGTGATTATTATTTCATTAATATTATTATGGATATCATGGAATAAGGACCACTTTGGCTAATGACATCATACCAAAGTCATTTTGGACTCAAGTACCAAATATCGACAAAATGTCCGACATTAACTTAAATAATTAAGTAATTGTTATAACATGAAAATAAGTGATATAAAAGGAATAATAAATATTGAAAAATTCTCAATAAAGTTAATAATTAACTTAATTTTATTATTCAGGAAGATATATATTGTATGTGATGAGTCAGACTCAGGGTAAGGGACTTTTTAACTAAATAAACCTTATTTTGAACGTTTTAATGATTTATTACTCTAAATCATTATAATTTATGTCCATGTATTCAAAATGGGTTTTATAAGTGTATTTATATGTACGTTAATATTTTAAAATTGTAAATTTCTAATTTTTCTCAAATTTATTTAAAAATGAATCTTTTTAAGGTTTTATGTAAGGGACTTTCTTTTAAAATTTTCAACTCTTTTTACAAATGTCAGAGGTAATATTTTTTTAACTTATATAGAATGAGTGGTTTCTCCCAATTTCATGACTCATTAATAATTTAATTTTTTATTTATAATTTTTCATATTTATTTTTGAATAAAATTAATTCATTATTATGTGCATGGTTTTTATATTTTAAAAACGATTTTTACAAGAAAAATGGTATTTTGATATCTGAAAGTGTTTTTATCATGTGTTTAAAAGATTTTTCAAGGTTTTTATTCATTATGTGTTCCTTATAAATGGTTTATTGTGGTTTTATACCATTAAAAAACAATATATGATGGGTTTATCCCCATTATAGCTCAAGATATGACAGTTGGAGCCCCATTATAGCTCAATATATGATGGGGTATCCCCATTATAGCTCCCCAATGCATTGGATACTCCAAAGATAGAAGTTAACCATAATGTTATTCCATTTTCAAGGGTGAATGTAAGAGTGATATGATAATGATGTCCCAAGTAACCTTCATGATTTTTTATACATGCTAATGAGTTTTTATGAAATGGGTTTTAATGTGTTTTCATATTTTCACTCGACTAACAATTTTCTTTCTTGATGTCTCTTACAGAGATTTTGTGCTCTAACCAGGTTTTAAAATGTTTTTCATATGGTTTAGGGAAGAGTTAGGACAAGGATCAGATTAAGGGAAAATTTCGAAGAAATATTAGTATAAGAAATCATATTTTATTTTAAATATTGTTTTATGGAAAAAAATGGATACTGGGTATGAGTTTCCACTTATAATGTATGGGTTTACTATGTAAGATTTTCTCTTAATTCTATAAAACATTAAAACCAAAATATATTATGGAAAAGAATGTTATTTATTTATAATAACTATAATATGTGATGCTTAAGGCCGAGTCCTTACAGTTGCAACCAGAGTAGGGTTTATACAACTTTGTAGATTAGGATGTTTTCTTAAGAGTTAGTGATATCATAACGAGTTTATAATTTTTAGGTCAATAATAAGTTTAATGTCTTAGAAACCCTATTGAGTCTTTAAGTTATGAAATTTTAAGTTGAATAACTGTATTTTTTGAGACATTTATTTTTTAGGTAGTTGTGGGTTATTACTTTTTTGGGATGCAAAATGAAAGGTGTGAGATAAAATTTGAGGTTAAAACATATTAAGGTTATGTTGAAGATATTTATCACATTTTTTTAATTTTATAAGGATTATATTAATATAGTTATATAAAAATGACAATCTTTATGATGAGTGACAACCTTTCGCATCCGGAAAGGCTGTGGGAATCAAACCCACAAACGAAGAGAGGTAAGGGTTCATCGCCTACCACTGGCCTATGTAATGTCTCGAGTAGTATGAATTTTTATTTTTAGTTAAATAATTTTATGGATGAAGAATAATTTGATTTTGGGAACATATATTTTATCTAATAGATAGCCATGGGATTGGAAAATGATTTGGTGATTAAGTGATTAATGTTATTTTGGATGACATTCACTATTTTGGGAACCCTATATGATCAAGGTAAACTGAATACTCTTGGATTTTATTTGAGAAGTAAAGGTTGAATTATATTTTAGAATAATATATTATTTTATTATGGAATTATAGTTATTTGTCTTATTTTTTTAAATTATTAGCATATCTTGAAGATTTTTTGATTTAGGAAATTACTTTTTTGGTATGATACATTAAGAGTGATTGATGTTATTTGGAGATAAATGTTAAAATTAATATTAGAATACTATGTTATCAAATACTTATGAATTTTTGGTTTCAATCTTAGTTTGGATTATTTTGAGTAATTTTAAGGGCGGTAATTTTTTGAATAGTCTATGTTGAACTTTGGGTATTACTATTTGATATTCAAGATTAAAGTAATTTTTCTTTATATAAGGTATATTATTATTGGGGAATTATCTTATCTTGTACTAACCATTTTGGTTTTGGTTAATGTCTAATGACAAGATAAAAAATATTTAATATTTTTTGTATTATGTGATTCTCTAGAAGTTTATTCTAGTGCTTCAGATGTGAAAAATTCATCTTAAATACTCATTATTTGGAGAAGAAGATGAGTTTGTGGTGGAAATTGATTAAGAGATGAAACTATAATTTTAAAGTAATTATGTTTCCTTTTTTATTATTCTAAGTATTAAAATAATTATTCAACTCTATGAAAAGGATCTTAAAACAAAAATGTTATCCATTTTCTTTTCTTACTAAAAAATCCATAAATGTTTAACCCATCACAGATTTATGGTTTTGTGATTGTTAACTTTCTCATGACCAAGTTCTCTATCACTCTCCATCAGAAATGATTGTTAATTTTACCTTATATGTCCATGTTTTATAATATGGAACCCAAGTACGTGTTATCTTAGGTGAACTTCATACCTTCTTTTTCTCTTATTAAGTGGATGTTTTATTAATCCTTTTTCTGATTTGGGATTTCAATAAAGGTATTTTGAAAAGTAAAACCTTAGTTACTGAGTCCAAATTCAAAATCTTGAGGATGAAATTTCCAAAGGTGGGAAGAATTTAACATCCCGAGTTCTTAAAAAAGTAATACCATGTTTCAATAGAGTACATTATACGCCATATCATTATTAAACAAACAAAAACATATTATTATTTAAATGTTATCATTATAACCTAGCTGTTAGAATAGCGGGTATGAATAGGGTTAACTGAATTATTAAAATATAGGTCACACATTTATATATAATTCTTTGACCAATTAATTATAAATGAATGTAAAACCCTTTTTAAAATAAAAATGAAATGTTTTTCTGAAAAACTATTTAAATGTGCACAAGTGTGTTTTATAGCAATAAATAAAAAATCACTATTGTGGGATTTTATTAATTATATATATAATATATTAAATATAATGTTAAAAATTCATATTATGTGTTTTCTATATATGATATAAGAATAAATCCAATTTTATGCATAAAAGAAGTATTTTTCTAAAAAGTCAGTTTTTCCACCTTTTGATAGTGCACTTGTTTTAAATCTTACTTTTGACACTTTTATAAATTATATTTGACAAAATAAGATTATTATTTGAAATATAAATATCAAAATTTACTTTGGTTGAATATTTGGTATTTTTCTGATAAGTTTCATGTTTTGATGAATAATAAAAAATACTGCATTTTAATTGAAAATAGCTTTTTCGTCTAAATAATTTGTAGTGATAAATTATATTATTGATTGGTTTTAAAGTATAATTAGATCTAATTTATATTATTTAATCCAATTCAGGTCATTGGAATCAATTTTACATTTAATTTGGATATTAAAACATTTCAATCTTTTGAATGTTTTAACGTTAATAACATGTTTTCTCACCCCATCAACAAGATTAATTTTAAATTAATTTTAGAAACTTATGTGTTTTTAATTATAAAAAATGGATTAAATATTTTGAATCATAAGGTTAAAATTTATTAAATAGTTCCCTTTTATTTTTGGACAACATGAAAAATAACTTTAGTACTTTTTATTGCCACAGTTAAGGGTAAATCAGGTAATTACACGTAAAAATATTATTATAAATATTATAAAATTACCCCCAAAATTGTAATAACTTATTTTATGACTTATTATATACCAAAATTATCCTTGGAACAATTTTATGAGCTCCTGGTTCCACTTGGATGACTATAAGCCATTTATAGTATTCTATTCAAAGAGAAATCAATTTTGTCATACTTTTGTTTTTAACAAGTAAAATATTTTTAATATGAGGTTATATAAGAAATGTGTTTGAATATAAATATTATTTTGAAATATAAAATTTTTATATTCACTATGGTAAAAAAAATTTAGGATAGAAATAATTAAATTAAATTCTTTCACAATGATGATGCAATAATTATTTAATTAATGGAAATATCAAATAAATGTTTTTAAAAATATCAAAATAAATATAATTTAATATAATTAATTTCATAAAAAACTTTTTTATTTTAATTTTACATGTTATTTATGAGTTAAAATATTTGGTTTGAAGATATCATGTTATGATATTTTTAAAAAGTCAAGAAATGAATAGTGTCAAAACTCACATTAATGATATTTTAAAATATTTTTTATTTTTTTAAATGATATAAAATTAATAAAGATCTAACATTAGGCCAAATTATTTTATTAGATTTAAAATTTCATCAATGATCCATTTTGGGTTATTTTTTTATTTTATAGTAACACTATTAACCCTAAAAGTGTAAATTACATTATATCAAGGTAATTGTTAAAAGGGTTAAATAAGGTTTTAAAAAAAGGATAAGGATTAAAAAATAAAAAAAATAGTATAATTTTTATGGGATAAATTTACTAGATTCCCTCCCAACATTCTAGTGATCTTATTTTAATCAAAACACCACCCTTAGTGGTCTTAAGGTATCAAGCAAAGGAGGTGGTTCGAAGAAAATGTATCGTTTTTAATTAAGTGTTTCTATTTTATTTCTTCTTCCACTTCCTTTGAATCTTATTCAACCATGATGAAATAATAAATAAATTATAATAAATATAATTATATGTTATTATGTTAATACCATCACCTCAACCTATCTCCACTTCCATAAAATGGGAAAATAATTAATCGTTCGAGTGTACGACATACTACCACCTCACGAACTAATATAATTCATTTTCCATCACCTTCTCTCAAGGATAGTTATAATTATTAAATTAATTTTAATATAAGATATTATTGAAATATAAATCATTATTAAATAATAATACATCATTTATGGTTTTACCTTTCCATGCATATAAAAATGATAACGTCATTCGTGTGTACGTGTGAACTATCACCTCCTTGAAGCGATGTGATTTGTTTTCATCACCACATAACATTATTGATATATATAAGTATATTTAAATTATTAATATTATATTAATTATAATATTATTATTATATAAATAAAAAATAATACTTACCTTCATTCTATAATGATCATTGAAAAATGGAAATGTTGCCCATGCGTACGTACGGCTTACTGTCTCCATGATTGTAACATAGTTCATTTTTTATCCATATGTAATGGATGGATTTAAAAGTATAATTGATGTATAAAAGTGATTATTATTTCATTAATATTATTCTGGATATGATGGAAAAATTACCACTTTGACTATTGACATCATACCAAAGTCATTTTGGACCCAAGTACCAAATATCGATAAAAAGTTTGGAATTAACATAAATAATTAAGTAATTTTTATAACATGATAATAAGTGATATAAGAGGAATAATAAAAATTTAAATGTTCTAAATAAAGTTATTAATTAACATAATATTATTATTTATAAATATATATATATTGTACGTGACGAGCCAGACTCAGGGTAAGGGACTTTTTAACTACATAAACCTTAATTTAAATATTTTAATGATTTTTTTCTTATAAATCATTATATTTTATGTAAATGTATTAAAAATTATTTTTAAGAATGTATTTTTATGAAAATGAATATTTTAAAAAGGTAAATTTCTAATTTCACCCAATTGTTTTCAAAAATTAATCTTTTTAAGGTTTTATGTAAGGGACATTCTTATAAAAACCCTCTTTTAAAGTTAATTTTTCAACTCATTTTAAAAATTTCAAAGGTGATGTTTTTTAACTTATATAGAATGATTGGTTTATCCCAATTTCAGGAATCGTTATTACTTTAATGTTTTCTTTATAAGTTTTCATATTTATTTTTGAATAAAATGATTTCATTATTATGTGCGTGTTTTTTATATTTTAAATTAATTTTTATAATAAATGGGTATTTTAATATCTGAAAGTATTTTTATCATGTGTTTAAAAGAGTTTTCATGAATTTTTTTCATGATTTGTTCCTTGGACATCATTTATTAGCAGTTGATCCCATTAAAGCTCAATATATGATGGGATGAGTCCCATTATAGCTCAAGATATGACAGGTTGAGCCCCATTATTGCTCAATATATGATGGGGGAGACCCATTATATCTCTCCAATGTATTGGGTACTCCGGAGATGGAATTTGACCATAATGTTATTATATTTGTAAGGGATAATTTAAGAGTGATATGGTAACAATATCTCAAGGAATCTACATGATTTTTCTATGCATGCTAGTGGGATTTAGGGAAATGGATTTTAATTTCTTTTTATGTTTTCATTGAACTAATGATTTTCTTTCTTTATGTCCCTTAGTGAGATTTTGTTATCATCCCAAGTTTTAAAAAAATTCGTAGGGTTTAAGGAATATTTGAGATAAATATGAGATCAAGGGAAAATTTTGAATATATTTTAGCATATGAAATCATGTTTTATTTTAATTATTTTTGTTTTATAGAAAAAGTGGATATTGAGTATGAGTTCCCACTTGTAATGTGCGGGTTTACTATGTATTATTTTTTCCTAATTCACTAAAAATATAAACCTAAAATATATTTGGGAAATTAATGTGGTTTTTAGTTTTAAAATAACTTGAATATGTAATATTTAAGGTCGAGTCCTAAAAAAATTATTCATAATGGTTAAATTACTTATATTATAAAACTAATTACCTTAATAAAAAACAAAAAATGATAAAAGTGGGGAAAATTATAATTTAAGGAAAAAATTATAACAAAATCACTTATTTTTATGTGTTGGAGGTTTGGAGTGGCCATACTTACCCTTTAATATATTATTTTCCTATTCTGTAATAACATGAGGTAAGGGAGACCTTCCAATAGTGTTTACCTTTTGGTATTTACAAGCATGTTACCCCTCCTCCTCTATAAAAAGGAATTCACTCTTCCCCTTCCTCACACCCCTAAATCCACTTTATATCATAAAAATACTACCAAAATAATCTATCAATTTATCTCCCTTTATCTTAGAGGACAAAATTTGTGTATAAATCCAACCAAGGAAGCACTTTGGGGCAAACCAAAAGGAGTTACCCAAATAATTTGTAACATCCTTCAATAAGAACTTTTATTTTATTTTTTTATCCAACCCTAAATTATTATTATTCCATGATATATAATAACATAAATATAATTAATATACTGATATGTTTTTATTTTGAGGTTTTTACCTAAACCTAAACACACTTCCGTCAAATGGGTAATGAACTTACCGTTCATCTGTACAACGGACTACTGCCTCACGAAACAATGTTGTTAGTTTTTCCTTTAACACCTCTCATGGTTATGAATTATGATGGAAATAATATTTATATATAATATATATGATGTATTCATGCTTCTGAAATTATTATATAAAATACACCTTCATGCTTTCCATTTTTTTTAAATATGATAACTTCATTTGAGGATGTGTGGACTACCGCCTCCTCAAAGCAATGTGATTCGTTCACACTTTTCATGGAATATATTAAGTTTGGGAATAGTAAATGTATATGATATTTGTTGAATAATAATTATAATATAATGATAATATATATATGTATACATATAATTCATTTTCCTTCTTTCTTTTAATATGACATGAAAATGAAAATAATGTTCATGCGTACGTACGACCTATCGTCTCCATGAACAGTGTGTTCCATTTCATATTTCTATATTTTAATGATTACTATAAATATTTATTTACTATATATATATATATTTATATTTATATCATGTTTTAAATTCTTTAAATAAGTAAATCATGATCTAAGTAAGAGGATTAAGAATAAAAAGTCAAAACATATACAAAAAACAAAGCAGATATTACCCGAAAGTTAACATTAACATGGAATTGTTAATGAATGGTTAATATAAATTCATAATAAAAAAATATATGGTATTATATATAATAATATGGTTCTTATTTATATTTATAATAAACTTATATTTATTATACAGGAGTTTTGAACGTGCGCAAAGAAAGTCAAGATTTAAGGTTAGGGTTTTCTTGTCTCACTTTTATTTTTGTGAGATATATGTTATATTCACCACTTATCATTATTGTGTGGTGTATATACTGACCTAAGATATTTTATATCATAAATTTATTTTATTTTATGATATTAAAAGTTTTAATTTATGTTATTATTTCATGGGGATCACAATTCAAAAATTACTCATATAGTAAGGGGATTTCTAGTCTCCCTTTTATTTTTATGAGACTCATGAAATATTCACCACTCGTTTCTTTTTTGTGGTGTATATACTTAAAATTAATGTGTTCTATGAATAGTATCCTTAATGTTATGGTTATTTACATATCCATTTGATTATATCTCTTTGATGGGGTTTTACGGTTCAAAAGTTATCAGATCGTAATGTAATTTTGTCTCAATTTTCCTTATTTGAGACGCATATTATGTTATGTGCATATATTCTTTTATGAGGTTCATATAATTCCCTTTGAATTTTTTTATAATGAATATTTTTATTTTAATGATATTTTATTCTTCATTTAATGTTATTAATTCATGGGGATTTTGATTCAATGTTACCAAAGTGGTAAGAGTTTATTGTTACAATCTCATCATTTATCGGGATTGTTTATAATTATTCTTAAATTGATGAAATCCTATGATCCATCTCTGAATAATTATCATGAATTTTCTTATCCTATTATTATTCATGATATCTTCATGTATTGGTACCATTCTCAACTCTAGGTTACATAAGATAATTAAGGAAACATTTTAAAAAATTCCAACTTTATATATCTTTTTTGTCAGAAATATGTGTTTTCCAAAACCATGTTTTATAAAAATGATTTATGTTTAAAATTTGTTTTAAATGATTTTAAAATCTTTATTTATATTTTTTCAAAAGGGAATTTTCAAAGAAAAGGATTTCAATGATTTTAAATCTTCTTTTATAAGTTTTTAAAGTTGTTCTCAAAGAAAATGGTTTTCAAAATGTTTGATGTTTTAAATAGTGTTCCTCAAAGAAGAAGGGATATTTTCCTAAAGAAATATTTTAAATTATTTTATATGATTAATTTATAAGATTTCAAAGTGGTTTTCAAAGTAATTTATTTTCAAAATATTTTAGGTTTTAAAATTTTATTTTTAAAGAAATGTTATTTCCCTTAAAAAATCTCCAAGTGATCTTTTAAAATACTCCTCCATCTAAGATGAAATCCTTTGATATAGTTTATGATTAATTAGGGATATGATTCAAGGAAACCATTATTATTCTTTATTTTAATGGTTTATGTTTATGATGAAAATTTTCTTATGAAACCCATTTCTATTGCATGGGTTATACCATGATAAAATGATTATGAAACTCACTTCCTTTCATGAGTTATTATATGACTAAATGATTATGAAACCTTCCTATTTTTCATAGGTTGTGATATGATAAATTGTTTATAATACCCATTTCATTTCATGGGTTATGATATTATGAATGTTTATGATCTTTGGGAACATATATGTATGATTTCATTATGTGACACGTAAGACCTATATCTCCCTCAAATACATTGGGTAATGAAAGATAACTCATGATTATATATGTTATTCATGAACCTGGTTACATATTCACAATGTTATGAGTGATTCTTATTAAATGTTCACAATGTTATGCATGAACCTGATTACATTTTCACAATGTTATTCATGGACCTAATTGCATATCTATATTTTTATGCGTAAACCTGATTACATGATCACAATGTTATGCATGAACCTGATTACATGTTCACAATATTATGCATGGACTTGGTTTCATGTCCATATGTTTAAGTGTGAGCCTAATTATATGTCCAAAATATTATGTGTGAACCTAATTACATGTACAAAGTGTTATGAATGGACCTGGTTTCATGTCCATATATTTATATGGGGACCTAATTACTTGTTCACAATGTTATACATGAACCACATTACATGTTTACAATGTTATGCATAGACTTGGTTTCACATCCATAAGTTTCTCTGTGAACCTGATTACATGATCAAAATGTTATGCATGAACCTGACTACATGTTCACAATGTTATACGTGGACCTTGTCGCATGTCCATAAGTATATGTGAGGGTCTGATTTCATGTCCTAAACTTAATGAGTGAACCTATTTCTATTTACACATATTCACAATGTTACAAGTTGTGTGTATGCCACAAGTATATGTCTTATTCCAATGTTATTCTCTCATGACTCATGTTTTTTGATTTCCTTATGATTCATGTATTATGAACTGTGAATCTTTATGCCATGATCCTTTTTTATGTTCTTCGATATGCAGGGTATGATTTTACAATATTATGCCCATGTTCTTGTACCCTTATTATTATATTATTCTTACTTGTATACTTTATTTACCCTTACTGGGTATCTGTTCTCACCCATTCTTATGTTTCCTTTACCTAAGTTATGAGGAAAGGTTTTAAGTTGGAATAATACATGGGAAGATATTTGTGGGAAACATTGAAGATCACTCACTAGACTAGAATATTATGCTCAAAGTTTCCAAAGAAACGAAACTATTATAGTTCTTAGGCATGTACTTTTGTAATGTGATGAATATTCATATAAAATGATGTAATATCCATGTATGGTAAGCCTGAGTTGTTATAGTTGATATTAAAGGAAAGTTTTAGTCAGCCTTTGGGAACTAGGATGAGACAACTTTAGTGAGATCCCTTGGGATATTTCTAATGATATATCTAGGGATATCTCTAGGTATAGTACCAAGGTTTCATAGATAAAAAAGAAGGTGTATTTATTTAGACATCATATAAGTATTTTTTCATGATTATGTGGTTTTCTAATATGATAAGTGTTTCTCACAATATGCTTTCTAGTATTAGTAAATACAGGTAACTAGAAGTAAATGGGTTAACATTAAATATTTCAGATTTGGAAAGAATGGTCATTATGAAAATGAATGTCCTAAGCGTAAATCTTAATAAGATAATTAGGAAGGTGGCATGAGTATTGGTTATACTACTGAAGATAAAGATAACTTGAATGTCATGTGAAAGGTATGGGATTCTCTAATATTATTTTTTACATTAAACATAAGAATCATGATTAAATTGAGGTTTATTAACCTTAAGACATGATTCATATTTCATATTCTAGGAAAGGGGTATTGAGGAATAAGATGATGAATCTTGAAAAATGGATTAAGAATAATGTTGAATTATTGAAGTGTATATTTATTAAAATTCAAGAATTATATTATATAAATAATGAAGTATATGTTTTTCATTAATTATTGAAAAGGATATGTTGAATTGTGTTAATGATAGAAAAGTGATTTAATGGAAAAGTAATATTGTGATCAAGGAAAGGTAACCCTTAACATGTTCCTACGAATGAAAAAATGATATTTATTTTGGATAAAGAGATGAAGATATGGATAAATTAAATTTATTATTATTTATAACCTAATAACTAATAAAGTATTTGATGAAAATGTGGTTTATTCTATCGTTGATTAAGTTTAAATCTTATTTTAGATTTAAGTAATATATCCAATAAACTTCAGAATACGGAAACATGCTTGTTTTCAATAAGGATTTATGGTAATTAAAGTTATTAACATGTTTCAATAGAATACATGATGATGTTATTCACATTTTTGGTATGTGAAAAATAGTAGCTACTTTATGATATATAGGGGATCAATGCTAAGCTGTTTTTGAGAAATTTAGTGACCTTATTTCTAATATTTTGGAATTTCATCTTTCTGAAGGGTTATAAGGTTTACCATTTATGGAATGGTTTATGTTAAACTTCAAATAAGGTTTTATAGATTAAAGTATTATCTCACCATATGAGGATTTATTCATATTGGATAACTTGTACTAACCTTTTGGTTATGATAAAGATAGATGGAGTTAACTATTATTATAGTTATAAATCTCATGATCCTCTAATGCTTTAGGAATGAAAAATTCAACTTTATTTCTTAGAGTAAGATATGAAGTGGAATTTGAGAAAGGAATAACCAAAGGGTGAGATTTTACATATGAAATAAAATAAAATCAAGTAACTAGATTTCTTTATATACATATACATTAAAATAATTCCTCAACCCTATGAAAATGATATTGAAAAATATTTATCCAAATACCTTTATTTATATTGAACTGGTTTTCTTATAAATCATCATAGATTTTTGGTTTGGAGTTCCTTAACTTTCCATTGATCATTCACTTACAGATGCTCAATGATCTTTATCACTCTCTACAGTTATTTCCTCTTTTCTTCCATGTCTAATATTCACTTTTTACCTATGTTCTCCTATGTGGAAACATAGTTATAGGTTACTTTGGGTAACCATTTTGGATACAACATTATTTTTCTAAAGGAATTTTTAGTATTCATTTTTACTATGTGGGTTTCTATGAAAGTAACTTTTAAGTATTAAACCTTTGATAACCTAGGTGAATTTTTAGGGATAAATTAAATTTAAGGGGGGTAAAATGTAACACCCTGAGTTTTTATGAATATTTTTTTTGAATAAATTAATTCTATTTTATTTCTTTCATTTCATTCTACACCATGTTAAGATTTATTTATATGTTATGTGAAGATAATCTTGTGCTACACGCAACACCGACTTGGCTTGTGTTACACCTAACACTGAGTTTCTACAAAACAACATTTTATTGTTATAATAATTTGAAAGTGATAGTTATAACATAGACATTAAACTTAGTAATATTAATAAAAATAATTAAATTTTAAAAATTATTTATAATTTTTTATATAAATAAAACATATTTATGAAAAAACATATAATTTTTGGTAAAGTCTTTATATGTTTGAAAATGATATTTTCTCAAATGAACTTCTTTTTATGTCCTTATATGAACAATAATAAAATTAATTTTAGAAAATTTTAAAATTTTAATTTGTAAAATAAGGTTAATTTTTTAATTCAGAATGTAAAAATTATCTTAGGGTGAATTTTTGGTATTTTTCTAAAAAACTTCATTTTTGATGAATATTGAAAAATACAGAATTTTATTTCAAAATTGTTTTTTAGTTTAATTTATTTATATAGTTAAATTATATTTTAATTTGGTTTTAAAGTTTAATTATATCAATTTTACATAAATTAATCCAATTTAGGTCATTGGAACCAATTTCACATTGAAATTAGATATAAAAACATTTTTAACTTTTGAACTTTTTCACTTTAAAAACCTATTTTCATGACACATCTGCAGGATTAATTTTAAATTAGTTTCTGTCACTTATGTGTTTATAATTTGAAAAAATGGGTTCTATATTTCGAATCATCATAAATTATAATTTATATTAAGGTAAAATTAGTTTTTGACCAAAAATATTAGTGAAAATAATTAAAATTAATTGCAAAGGTTAAGGAAAAAATTAGTTTACTTAGTAGTTAAAGTTTAATACTAAGGGAAAAATGACCTATAAACTTATCCAAAGACCATTGGTTGTACATATTTTAACCATATACCATATTGGATCTAATTTTATGAGTTATTGTGACACTGTTCTATGAAGGTGACCTATATGATAAGTTAAGTAAGGAAAAATATAAAAAAGAACCTTCCTTGCCTATGACATTTATAAATCCTTTTGATATGGAAAAAAATTCACATTCGTTCGGTTATAAAAATTATTTTGAAATTTAAATGAGTTTTTTCATAATATTAATTTATATTTAATTTTTAGAGATGAATTATATATATTAAGTTCTCAAGTAATTCCAAATGTAGTAATTATTTTGTTAACAATTAACTAAAATAAATGATACTAAAAATATTAAAATTAAATTAAATTGATTGAATTATTATATTTATTTTTTTAGATGAATATATCATATTAAATTGGTTTGAAATTAATATATTAAAATTCCATATTTGGATTGATATTTTTAAAATTTTAATTTAGTATATAATGTCAAAATTGGCATTAATGTTATTTTATAATAACTGATATTTTATTAAAAGATTTAGAATTTAAAAAAATCCTATATTCTAAAAAATTATTTGTAAATTTTAAAAAATATAAAATATGGTTTATTAATGGACCCATTTATCTTTTATAATGAACATATTTACCTTTAAATAGTAAAAACATTATGAGCATGGTTCGGGTTAAAGTAGTGTTTTTGCGCATTACATGAGTTTGTTTTAAAATTAATTTCCAACACACATGGGATTTATTTTTTTGTAAATTATATATCATACTTAGAATTAATTGGGTACATATTTTCTAATAAATATAAATTTAATTTATTCTTAGTGGTTAAATTAATTAATTTAGAAAACTATTTACCTTAATAAAAAACCAAAATGATAAAAATGGGAAAAACTTAGAAGTTAAGGAATAAAATTATAAAAATTAATTTATTTTTGTGTGGTAGAGGTTTTTATCAATCATAAATACACTTTAATCCATTATTTTTCTATTTTGGAAGCACATGAGGTAAGGGATACCTACCAATAGTATTTACCTTTTGGTATTTACAAGAATGCCACCCCTCATCCTCTATAAAAAGGTATTCACACTTTCCCTTCCTCACACCACTCAAGACACTTTGGATCATCCAAAACCTACCAACATAATATTAAAACTTCTCTAAAATCATCCTAGAGGCATAAAGTTTGGTAAAAATCCAACCAAGGAAGACCTTTGGTGCAAACCAAAAGGAGTTACCCAACGAAGAGGTAACATCCTTCAACAAACACTTTTGCTATATTTTTTTCTTCACCCCATCAATTCATCTTATTAAATTATTTTATAATAACCCTAGTATCCTAAATATAATTATATGTTATTATTATAATTTTTAAACCTATACCTACACACACTTCCATCAAATGGGTAATGAACTTATCATTCTTGTGTACGCGGACTACCGCCTCATGAAACAATGTCATTCTTTTTTTCCTTTACCAACTATCATGGTTGGTAATTATGATGGAAATACTATTTTTATATTATATATATTATATATTTATGAATATTTAATTATTATATAAAACATACCTTTATTCTTTCCATTTTTTTAATATTATAACTTCGTTTGTGGTCGTGTGGACTACTGCTTCATCAAAGTGATGTCATTCGTTCACATTTTGTATGGAATGTATTAAATATGAGATTAATAAATGTATATAATATTTATGTAATAATAATTATACTTTAATTATAATATATATATACATACATATATTTCATTTTATTTCTTTCTTTCAATACGATAATAAAATGGAAACAACATCCATTCATGCACACGACCTACCATCTCCATGAACGGTGTATTCCATTTCATATTTCTATCCTTTATTGATTACTATAAATATTTATATACTATATATATATATATATATAATTTTTTACATTATTTAAACAATTAAATCATGATCTATATAAGAGGATTAAGAATAACAAGTCAAAACATATATGAAAAACAAAATAGATATTATCTGAAACATAACGTTAACATGGAATTTTTAATAAACAGGTAATATAGAGTCATAATAAAATCACATATGGTATTATATATAATAATATTTTTCTTAAGTATATTTATAATAAACTTATATTTATTATACAATAGGTTTGAATATGCACAAATAAATTCAATACTTAAGGTAAGGGTTTTCTAATCTCACTTTTATTTCTGTGAGATATATGCTATATTCACCACTTATTCTTATTATGTTGTGTATATACTGAACTAAGAGATTTATATCATGAATTTAATTTATTTAATTATATTAAAAGTTTTAATTTATATTATTCTTTCATGGGGATCATGATTCAAAAGTTACTCATGTAGTAAGGGGATTTCTAGTCTCACTTTTATTTCTCTGAGACTCATGCCATATTCACCACTAATTTATTTTTTTTGGTGTATATAATTAATATGAATGTATTGTATGAATATTATATGTAATATTATATGTATTTTAATATCCATTTTAAGATATCTCTTTCATGGGGTTTTATGGTTCAAAATTTATCTAATCGTTGATGTAATTTTGTCTTAGTTTTCCTTTTTTGAGACACGTGTTATGTTATGTACCTATATTATTTTACGAGGTGAATATAATTTCATTTGAAATTTTTTATCATTAATATATTTATTATAATGAAATTTTAATCTTCATGTAATGTTATTCATTCATGGGGATTTTTTATTCAAAGTTACCAAAAAGGAAAGAGATTATTGCTACAATCTCATCATTTATCGGGATTGTTTATGATTATGCTTCCATTGATAAATATTACAATATATATCCCTATAATTATCTATAATTTTCTTCTAATATGGTTATTCGTTATATCTTCAAGTAATGGTACCATTTTTTCACTCTTTCGTACTCAAGATAATTAAGGAAATATTTTTAAGAAAATGTTACTATATTTCTCTTTTTGGTTAGAAATCTATGTTCTTCCAAAAAAATGTTTTCTAAAAATGTTTTATTTTCAAAATTTGTTTTAAAATATTCCTTTATATGTTTTCAAAATATTATTTTAAAAGAAAAGTATTTCAATGATTTCATATCTTATTTTATAAGTTTTCAAAGTTTTTTTTCAAATAAAATGGTTTTCAAAATGTTTTAGGTTTTAAAATGTGTTTTTCAAAGAGGAAAGTATAATTTAATCAAAAAAAAATTAAATGAGTTTTAACTTTATAATTTTTTAAAGTGGGTTTAAAAGGAAATTATTTTGAAAATATTTTAGGTTTAAGAAATTTATTTTTAAAGAAAGGTTATTTTCATTAAGAAATTCTCTAAGTGATCTTTCAAAATCCTCCTCAATATAAGATTGCATCCTTTGATATAGTTTATTATTTATTAGGGATATGAACCAAGGACACCATTATTATTATTTCTTTAAATTTTTTATGTTTATAATGAAAATTTGTTTATGAAACCTGTTTCTCTCCCACGGGTTATACCATGATAAAATTATTATGAAATTCACTTCCTTTTATGGGTTATTCTATGCTTGAATGATTATGAAACTTGTCTATTTTCCATAGGTTATGATAGGATGAAGTTATTATAATACCTATTTCATTTCATGGGTTATGATATTATGAATGTTTGTGATCTTTTGGAACACATATGTATGATTTAATTATGTAACAATTGGGACCTATATCTCCATCCAATGCATTGGGTAAAGATAGATGAATCATGAGTATATATGTTATACGTAAACCCGATGAAATGTTCAAAATGTTTTGATTGAACCTTATTACATGTTCACAATATTATTCATGAATCTGATTTCATGTTCATAATTTTATGCATGGACCTGGTTGCATGCCCATATGTTTATACATGGATCTAATTACATGTTCACAATGTTATGCATGAACCTGATTACATGTACACAATGTTATTAATATACCTGGTTTCATGACATTATATTTATGTGTGAACTTGATTACATGTACACAATTTTATGAATGAACCTAATTACATGTTCATAATGTTATTCATAGAACTAGTTTCATGTCCATATGTTTATGCATGAACCTGATTACATGTTCAAAATTTTATGTGTGAACCTGATTACATGTTCACAATGTTATGCATGGACTTGATTTCATGTCTATAAGTTTATGTGTGAACCTGATTTCATGTTCAAAATGTTATGTGTGAACCTGATTACATGTTCAAAATGTTATGTGTGGACCTGGTTACATGTCTATAAGTATGTGTGAGGGCTCAATTTCATGTCATAAACCTAATGAGTAAACCTGTTTCTATTTACACATGTTCGCATTGTTATAAATTGATGTTCATGATACAATTCTATGTATTATTTAAATATTATTCTCTCATGACTCATGTTCGTTTATTGGCTTATGATTCATGTCTTATGAACTACCAATATTTGTGACATGATTCATGTTTATGTTCTTTGATATAAAGGTTATGATTTTACAATTTTATACCCATGTTCTCATACCCATATGTTTATGTTATGATTACGTATCTCCTTTATTTACCCTTACTATGCATCTAATATCACCCCTTCTTATGTTTCCTTTCCCTGGGTTATGAATAAAGGTTTTAAAAAGGAATAATAAATGGGAAGATCATTGTGGGAAACATTAAAGATCTTTCACCAGACTAGAATATTGTGTTCCAAGTTTCCAAAGACACAAACTATTATTATAACGACCCAAAGTTTTTCAATGGAAATTCCCTTCTTATAAATATGTCATAAAATCACATGAAAACACAACATAATGAACTACTAAGTGTTATGTGACCTTTAAATATAAGTTTGTCACTTCTGTATTGGGAATTTTGAAAATCTGACAAACACGGTTGTGTTCAAGATGATTTTTAGAGTCTAATAAAACAAAAATATTTTTTGGTGAATAGTAACATACCCTTATAAATAGTAACATACCCTTATGAATATTGATATGCCCTAATGAATAGTAACATTACCTATGATAGTATAAAAATAATATTCAATTGAAAGTATGATGTACCTATATTTTAGAATAAGAAAATGAATGTTTTAAAACTGGTTTTTTAATAATAAATTATGGTTTTAATTAAATATTAAATTAATCATATTTAGAAAATTATTTTTGAAAAATGGAATTCACTTTTAGATTCTACACATTGAAAAATGGTTGGGGTAAATTTTTTGGGATTTTTCTGAAATGCTTGATTTTTTTGTGAATAGTAAAATACATTAATTTACCGTATAAATACATTATAATTTAAACTCACTATTCCGGACATCACAAGTGATGTAAGAACCCAAATCTTGAACTCACATTCCCTATTTAATATTCTTGGTCATTTAAGAATCACTATTCCTTGTCTTAGGGGAAATTAATAAACTAATGAATTTTATATTAAGGAAATTCATCTCCCCTCCACTATAAATACCACCCTTCACACCCTCATTTCCTCACACCTCTCAATATTGAAGCCTCATATAAACTCTGCCCAAACAACTTCCCTATCCCCTACCCCACGTCTAAGAGCTACTGGTCTCATCAAAAGAGAAATATTAGGCCCCTTAAGGAGGATCTCAAGAGGAGGATTCAAGAGGTAATTTCTCTCCCTCTTCTCCTTTAATTCCCTTTCATTTTCAAGTTATTTTCTTATTCTCTCCCACCATATCTTTGTAAAAATAGTATGGTAACTCCAGTAAAATAAATATACTGGAATTTTATGATACTAATGGGATATTATATCATCCAACCCCCTTTCTCCTCTTCTTTCTATTTTATTAAAGAGAATGTTGTTTATGAGGTGTTAATTTATCACCTTCAAGAATGACATGTCTTATTCTTCCATTTCTACCTTCATATCTGGTCATGAAAAAAAATTTATGGTTAAACCTGAATATGTTATATGTATTATTTCCTATTTAAAGTTCTTTAACTAACTTATGTACATATTACTAAGTGATAAATTAAAACAAGTTCTTTGTGATCAAAAAACCGCCCAAATTAACCCAAACAATCATCATTTAATTTTTATCTAATGATTCATCCACATGGTATATAATATAATTAATTATAAGATAATTTTATATTATTTAATTTCATTAATAACATGTAATATCATTTTTTTATGTTTACCCATGTTCTACCCGAACTGTCATTTAAAAATACGAGTTAACCACTCAAGAAGACCATAAAAATGAACGTTCCCGAACAAAGTTTTTAAACCCTATAACTCATCAAAAGGCACATAAAATGACATAATGAAACCCAAATGAACCCTATTAATGTATAAAAGGTTTTTTAATTTCTAATTAATAAATATAATGTCATTATACATGAAATTAAAGAGAAGGAAGTGTTCGGATACAAGGTGAGGGGAAATTCTCGAACCCAAATTTCATCCTTCGGGTTCTCCCTCTTTCACTCCATTTTTGATATGGTTACTCCTAAAAAATTATTTGTTCATCATTTTCTTTCATTTTCTGGGATATACATGTTTACCACTACTGTTTATGTCAAACAAAATTTTTTCCAAAAGAACTCTTCTTTTAAGAACCCACCTTTTACTTCTCATTCAAGGTTGATGGTTCTTGTATCAAGTATGTTATTCCCTCTTTGTTTTGGGAACCCAAAGTTTATGAATGTGTTCTTATGAGATAAACCCATTCCATTCCATGGGTTAGTTATGTTCATTATTGATATATGTTCTATGTGGCATGCATGATAATGATAATATTATTATGTGACGGGTGCGCCCGGAATTATATAGCGCAATATGAATGTTTGAATGGGACGGGTGCGCCCGGAATTATACAGTACTCCAATGCATTGGGTAAAGTGATGAATCTCATGATTAACTGTGAAATTATATGGAAAAGATGATATATTTGTTCAAAATTATGTGTGGTAGTTAACCACTAAGACATGATGTTTCATTTTTATGCATTGCCACACTTCTAGTCTTTTATTTATGATTCCTCTCATGTTTATGATCTTTTTCTCATGTTATGATTATGCTCACCCCATGCTGTATTTTTCTTATCTATCCTCTTACTGGGATTTTAGCTCACCCCTTTTGATGTATATCCTCAGGTGGAAACATGTACTAAGGAGAGGTCAAGTGACAATAAGAAGCTATAGTAGAAGAAATTAAATAAATTTTTATGCTTGATGATGTAATTGCTATTTATGGTCCTAATTTTCCCAAGACACTAAACCTTTGGATTCTCTATTGGTAATACTATTATGTTTTTTATCTTAAAATAATGTAATATTAATGTAAGAAAAGGTTGGGTCGCTATAATTATGGTCCTCAGGCATGTAATTTTTTAATATGATGAATATTCATTTAAAATGATATAATATCCATATATGTTAAGTCGGGGTCACTATAATCTCATTCTATCTAACTCAACTTCATATTGAGCTAGCTTATCCTTGAAATAAAGGGGTTCAATTTATTTGTGTATTGGGTGGTATATGCACCCTTTTACTTTATATTTGGCTGAATGTTACCAATTATATGGTAGATTAATGTTCAAAATAGGTCCCAAGTCTTGATTATATCTTCGATATTGGGAACACACACATTCTTTATGGACTTCAGTGTAGACCAAATTTCTAGTGGATGTCTCTTCTTCACATTCTTTCATGTTAGGGTCATGATCTATGTTCTGTGATGCGTATGCTAATTAATTTTAATGATGTGAAAGGTTTAGTTGGAATTATATCATAATTAGATTTGTATGGTGATTTATTGTCTTTTGAATATCTATCAAGTGATAAATTATAATCATCCTTGATATTTTCCTTGATAGAAAATTGTTATTGTTTACAGACCCTATATTGATTCACCTTATTTTTTCAATATAAAGTGATCCTAAGAGAGTATCTGATAGTTTTCACTAAATACATCCTTGATGAGAAGGATGGATCGAATATTGGAAGAAACTATAAGGGTCGTTCTTGAGAATTCAATCCTAATATAGAGAAGACTAATTTAATTAGAGGATGAAGGGTTAATAAATTCCCCATCCCTATTAGATAGGGTTTTCTTGTCTCTAAAACCATCATATATTGGAGCTTCTATAGATTTTTTGAAGGACCCTAGGTCACCCTGAGAGGGGGGGTAAATCAAGGGGTTAATGTTTTCTCCCATTTATTAGATCTTGTTCCCACGTTGGTAGGAACTTAATTAAACCTGTATTATGGATATGTGAAATAATTAAAACATTCACATGTAGAAGGAAAACACATCACTTTTACTTGGTTAACCACTAAGGGATACATCCAAGGTGCATACGCCGACAAATTGTGGGTCGTACTAATTCCACTATTCTTAACTAAATTTGGATTGCAAGGTTCAGGTACAGTCACTCTATCCCAAGCACACTTTCTTTACAGAAGTTTAGGGATAGCTCATTTCTTCCCTCAAACCACTTCTGTTGACTCCCCCTATATCACTACCTTAGAGAGGTCACACTCAGTTTATAGATGTGAAGGTCCCTTCAATGGATAGGCATGGAAGACTTTGTCTCCTATTCAGCATGAGACTTTGCTTGCATCGAGGTCCATATTTGATGCTCTTTAACATTCAATATTATTCTATAGTGAAACAACCAGATTTATTAAGGCTTCTTATTCTTCTTCTCCAGAATCACAAATTATTTTGTGATTATTCAAACACTGAAAAAAAACTCACTAGGTATAATCAGAATCATCCCTTCTTCTTCCATGTATTCATGTAACCATGCATGTGACAATTTATATATGCTCTTCCTTTATGATTCTTTACACACGTGCACCCTCGGTTTAGAAATCCTCTCTTCAAATTATTCACGTATGCATTTTCATGCATGAATGCATGCACTTCCTCCTCTACTTTCTTGTGTGAAGGCCCAAATGGATATGGTTCCTTTAATAACACACGCGTCCTCCTTTCTCCTTTGATTAGAACTTGATTCTAATATTCTTGGACTTTAATTGTGTTCTTCTTCAAATCACACATATGAATACATGCACTCACTTCCCATAACCATGCACATTATTTTCTTCTCCCCTTTTCAACACACACTGTTCACTTTGATTTTTTTATAGTTATGAGAATATGATTTTATTCAAACTTCAATGTGTGTATTCGGTATGGCATGGTGTTTTTGTTCTCTTTTTACAAACCCAGGGTATAGATCCCTGTTGTGCACAATTGTTCTTGTCTTGTCCCTGAACCAGGATGATTTATGGCCCCTCGTTTCTCAAGGGATGCATGGGATTCCTTCGCACATGAATTGTGGACCTCCTTCGTGTACCAAGTGGTACACGGTTCTGTTGGTTCATGAGAACTCTCCTCCTTTGCAGAACCAAAATGATACGCAGTACCATTTCCTCACAAACATAGAATTGTTCGCGGGAACTCCCTTCGTGAACCAAGAATAGTTCATGGCTCTCCTGCCTCGCGTACTAAAGAAATATACGGTTCCTTACTTCTCAAACTGGTGAGGTACATGGAACTCCTTCTCTTCATAGAACCATAGTGATTCGCAGTTTACTCTTCACGAACCCAGAACAGTTCGTGGTTCTTGCTTGCCCCTTGAAAACTAGAAGATCGGAGAGACTCTGTTTCTCAAAATAGGAGCCCTCAAACCCTTGGAAGTAGCAACTCTTTCTTGAATTGATGGGTATCTTTTAGTAGGTGTAGATCATATATTTTCCACATTTAAAATCTGCACGATACTCTCTTCAAGATTATTCCTTGAATAAATGAGATCTTCAGTTCTTTAATACCTTCAAACCCATATAGAGATATGCTGCATATCTTGGATGTTTCCTTTTTCAAACTCACAGCCTTCTCGTTGATCACTCATACATTCAAGATGGCATGTATCACTTTTTTAATAGTTGCTCAAATCCATGTAGACTTGGAAACTTCATTTGCCTCGGCCATTCACTCATTCTTCATTTTATTCTCATGCATGAAAATTTAATTTCATTCACATGATTGTAGAATCCATACAATCACTGTGGGCTTGAAATGAGAACAATTGATGATCGGAGTGGTGAGATCATTTTTCAACTCGAGCACTGCTTTTCGAGTGCATGTGGGTGTTTGGAGGTTGAAGAAAAACTCGGTAGAGAGATCAGACGGTGCTAATTGATTCCCGAACCATGCGATTATATGGAAAGACTTGATTATAATTCAAGACGCATGATGGAGCGTGCGGCTAAGATCAGTTGTGAGATCAGATGGACAGCATAGATCACGTCCGTTTTTTTTAAATTTCGTCCTACATCAAAACTCCACGTTTTTTTCTCTCGTTTTATCAATCAATTCATAGAAGCAGAAGCTCATAATTTTCCTCCTCCCTCCACGGTATTGCCCCGTACCATGTTCACCATGTGGGCACCCTCTTACTGCCCACTCTGTTCCTCAGGTGTGCTCCTAGCACCCACGCTACACAGGTTCACCACCGTGTGGCACCTGCAGGATTATACACGGCCTTCACACACCCTTCTACATACAGGGATGGCCTTGAGGGATTCCCTCGAGCACGGTTGACCCCTTGGGTCTCGCATGTTCATGAGGTGAGGACCTTGGCTGGCCTCCATGGATGGCCCCTTTCTTTTGGGTAAAGTCATAAAATAACTACTTAGCGTAAAACTAAGTGTTTACAAATATAAAATGTCAAACCACCATTCCAAAACTCCTCCACAACCTCTTCTTCTCCTTCTCTTTTACTCCTTCCAAAGAACACTCCAACCATCCATAATTGTTGTATACAATGTATCACTCCTGATACACATATATGAAACTTAGGATCAAGCTAAACCAACATCTGGTTTCCATTCTCCCTTTTACTTGGGAGAGTTCCTTCCTTCATTTTGATCATCATTGAAATCAATTGACACTCATTGAAAACAAATACAATATTCGCATGCTAATTGGTCCCAAAATTTTATGATCTTAGGTATATTAGTGGTGGTAAAAATACCCTTGGCCCAATAGGCTAGGGGTTTTCCTAAAATGTTATCATAGAGACTGCTATCATATATTTCTTAGTGTTTTGGTAACATATTGAGTCATGAGTTAGATGTAATTTATTTTTAGGAAAATATCTACATGATTTTTAGGGATTATTTGTGATTGTAAGTTTTATTTTCCTTAGATAGGAGGACTCTTTAACTTTCTTGGTAGTTGTATACAAGATTCTATCAATGGATCACTCCCACCGAGTATGCCACTTTTGGGATTTAGGATTAGTGATATTTTTTATACGGATCAACTTGCATATTCCAAACTAGTTCTCGAGACATGGCCTGATGTAATGAAATTTCTCGATGCTTTCCTTGATGGGCCCTGTTGGATGGTGAGAAATTTGATGTGTAAAGATCTATATTCATCCCATTCTCTGATACAAACATTAGTTAGGGTATCCATGACTATGTTTTGGAGCATATTTATGCTACTAAGGAAGTTTTGTTAGAGGCATTCACATTTCTTCACTACCTTATGGTTCTAGGATACTGAGAATGTGGTTAGGTCAACTTGATAGCACATTTTTCTCAGTTTCTTGAGGTGTTCTACATACTTATTATAATAAAAACACTTTTACTTTAGATTATGGATAGTATCCCATAAATTTAGACACATATAAGGGATATAATCCTCCTTTAATTCCCTTATAATGTCATATTCAGGGTGGTAATGAGACAAAACATGACCAGTATTCCACCTTTAGCAAATTATTTCTACATGCTCACATAATTTTCCTTATCTTCATATAGGGGTTCCTCAACCTAATATAACTATAGATTTTTATTCCCCACTACTTTATCAAGTAGATTTATACCATTAAAAATATGTTCTATTATTTAAAATTATATATGTGTTGGGGGAGGTATAGATGATGACTATCACCCAAAATCGCCCACTAATAAGGGGAAACACTACAAATTAATGAAAAGGCACTGGGTGTGGCCGACCTTAACTTCTAAATTGTATCTTGGTATGAGGTAATCCTTGGAATAATCTTGACCCATGGAGTACCTTGATGCTTAGGAAATACATCATTATTGGGAGGACCTTTTCAATGAGAACTATAGAGAGGACCTATATAGTTATCTTCAAATTCACTAGCATGGTAAATACCACTACTTAGGACTAATTCTTAGCCACAAGGTAAATTTTTATAAAATCTACCATGGAGAGGACCTCTGGGTTTATTGTTCCATCTTCTATGGGGATGACCATCATATTTAACAATATATGATGAGTTGGAAATAGGAGGAACTCCCCACTGGTGGATCTTAAAGTTATGAGGAGTAACTTCATAACTGGTTCTATAAGGGGGACCTTCATAAATGATCTTCATATTAGCATAGGGATGATCTCCATAGATATAGATTTCTTATCCCATTGGTGAATTGTTTGCATATTCTTGAGACACTTTTGGAAGATGTTGAAGGGGTTCAAGAATATCAATATTCATTGGGGCATGGGACAACACCTAAATTATATGATGCCCTTGATGATAAATTATGGATATTCTTTCTTAGGTTATTGGGGATAGAACCTCAATCATGATTCGATTCATGTAGTGTGGGAAATAATCCTCATGCATATTATCCCTCCCAGATGACCACTTGCATGCCTCACAATATGTCATCAACTTCCATGGATGTGTATCATAATATGAGAATGTGATTCATAAGTATTAGTTATAATGAGAACATGAGCCCACTTTTTTTCTTCATCCAATATTAGAATATGCTGATGAGATTCCTGGTCAAGGATAGGAATATGGGCATACTCCTCAATGGGTTCCACAAGGATACACTGATGGGATTCATACATATGGGAAGGAATATAAACTCAATCCTATGTTGTCCCCATTGCATTTTTTATATTCTCTAGTGGGAGAAAAGATATGAGCCTATACCTGAGTGATTATACAGATATATTTTCGATCCATGTAGTAAAGTTAGGGATATGAGCCCACCCCTGAGTGACTGTTAGGATATACTAATAGACTCTAGTAGGAATAAGGATATAATCCCTACCCCATTCATCATTCTTTTCTAGGATATGCATTTGATCCTCCTGAATGGGAGTTGTAATATGGACCCACTTCTAATTATCCATTAAGGTATGCCTATGGGAACCCTTGATGTTGGTAGGAATATGAATATGGGCCTACCTCATGGTGGGTACTAGAATATGTATGTGTGTGTCTTTTGTCACTACCAAGATATGCTAGTAGGACAAGAAGTCGTGATATGATACATGGGAATGTTGCATAACTATCACTAAGATATAAAAATGGGATTCTTTGATGAGTATATAAATATGGGCCTATTTCATTATTTCAATGGTATTCCACACTTGTAAAGAACTTCTTCTAGGTACCTTGGCTTGAGAAACTGAGGCCGAGATTTATTGGGTAGATACCCCAACATATTTCTTAAGAGATAGGGTTATACCATTATAATTGTGGTGATATCAATCAAGATACCTCTTAGGTGGCTCCTAGATAGTTTTAGGGATATATTTTATATCCTACTATATCTCTATAAGATAAGGTCAGTATGTTTTATCACACACTAAGGATAAGATTTTGAATAGATTTGATGTGGTGACAGACACAACTAGCTCTGTCATGGTCCTCCATTTATGAGATGATCTATGTAGATTAATATATAAGAGTCTCTCATGTGCTACCTATAAGGTTTTAATAACAGCATTCATATGGTACTCCTTCACTATTTAATTCACCACATGGATCTGAAGATTTTGTGTTGGTAACAACATCTTATTAGCTTACAGGGGCAAAACTTTTATTATGGATGAGGCATATGTCGAGCACCTTAGTCGATTATGAGATATAGCCTAAGGAGATCTATGATGGTTAATATTATATCCCATTACTTTGATATGTTATTTTATACTAGATAATTCCTTATTTAGATTGAATTAAGGTCTAAAAGGGTTCTTGTAGTGGAAAACCACAAACAAAAAACCTGTCAGCGTAGTATCTCAAGAAAAGGTGCATAGTCATTTGATCTCTTTCACGTGTAAAGTATTAAAATTGGTTTCAAAATTATATTTTCAATATTCCTCCATATTAATGCATCTTTTAGTCTATTATTACCTAATTTTCTAAATTTAGGAAATTACTAGGAATTTACCAGTGATTCTATGAGTTTCACATGGGTCAAGAGGATGTTATTTCTAGATCATCTCACCCTTTTGGGAGGAATTATTGTCCACTTTGAGACTATATTATAGATTTAGGACATATTAATTAATACTTCTCAATAATAATGTTATCATTGTATACTTATATGTAATTGATCAATTAAAAATTGTTCATTGATGAGACCATCATTATATATTAGAGTTTCCTTGTATTTCCTTTACTTTATGATTATACTATGTTCAAATCCATACAGCTAGGTACTATGGAATTTAACTCCATCCAGGGATGTGATAGGTGTTTTATAGTTGGTATCAATCCCATTATATGGGTTTTCTATGTATAACTATGAAGGGAATCATAACCCATGTAGTTCAGTTCCACTTAACATGACACATCATAATTTTTAAGGTTATTTGATAAGGACTAATGTTGTGCCTTTTAAGGTCATACATCCCTGAACAAGTGAAGTTCATTTAAAGTTTATGAATCCAATACCTATGAGGGATTAATATTGTACCTAAAATAGGCAACCAATGTATCCTATTAATAATAATTAAATACCACATATATTAGGTTACACAATTTAAGGTTGTGTGATGGGACCATTCCATGCAGTTTAACATTATATGGTTATGAAATCTTGTATGAAATTTAAATCATGAAAATCGTACTACTGGATGAGGATGTATATTATTGTTTTGTGTGATACTGATGAATCATATTCCCTTTCTGGTTTATCCTATTTTTTTGTGACTAAATAGGATAAGGTATGGTTAGATTTACAGGTAATATGAACCATTGCAGAATGATTTTCTCATTTGGAATATAACTCATTAAGTAAGGGTGACTCATAGGTAACATGGACCTTTTAATAATGAGTTCACTCTTCATTAATATATCCCAATTATGGAAAGTTTCTCAGGGGATAGGACCCTGTGAGTATGAGTTGGGGCTCAGTCATGAGAGAACCTTGTGTCGATTAGTTTTGGTTTACACCTAGTAGGAGGCCCTTATCCTGCTCAATAATAGGAAGGATAACTATTTGGATTATTAATATGTTTCCTATATGTTATTTACTTAGTATATGACTTAGGTAAAGGTAGTAATAGTTGGTTATTACACCTAGTTAAAGGCATATGATATATATCTGGCTCGTTGAGTAGAAAAAAAGACTTCCACTAGGTGCTTGGGATGATAAAACATTAGATAAGGATGAACCAAGATGAGTATCATGTTTCAATTTAGGTTTCACTAATATCCTCAATACAATAACCCACTGAAAGGTTCTATCATGGGAGCTTTCAAATGATGTGTAATTGTTTACTTCTTAGGTGCAGTAGAGTGGATGATGAAGGTTATCTTTCAAAGGAGGAAGTAAATTTAACAACATATTAAAGGTATTTTGAAAATAAAATAAAAGGTAAGAAACACACTAATAAAAATTAGGGGGGGTTTCCATTTATATATATATAAGAAGTATTATATAATAATATTTTATTTTATTCTTTTTCTTTTTGAAATGTGATTGAGAAAACACAATGAAAAGCTGTATTTTTTAGAAAACAAATTAATTAGAATAATTGATCTAACTATACCTATTTGCCTAATTATTAATAATTACCATTTAAATTAATATATACATAATTATTATCCCCTAATTTATTATCCTCCAAACCCTATGATAATTAATTTAACCACCAAGTTGAAATTAATTAAACCTTGGGATAACTTTGGAACATGCAATCGCAGTACCCTTCTTTGATTGATGTTCTATGAATATATTATGGTTAGTGGTAAATTAGGGCACATATCCACTTTATAAATGAGTATTAATTGAGTTTAGGGGTTATATTTGAACTCTACAAATTGATCATGTGTGGTTTTGTAGTACATATTTAGATTGCACTCTCAAAATTTATACAAATCTCTGCTTCCCTTGTTTTTGTGTTAATTTTTCAATTGATTTATATTTTATTTTAAATAATAAACTAAATTCATAGATCATATTAATTAAATTAAATTATCTCATTTATTCAAAATAAATGGATGGATAAGGTAATAGGTAGATCGATTACTAAAATGTACTACAATTCCATGGGTAGTGTACTCATTATAGAAACGTTTTTCATGTACAAAGGTCATGGAAAGGGTATAACCCAATAATGTTTCTAATATTCATTTACACCCCAAAGAGTATGATTATATAAGAATAAAACATAATAAAACAGAAAAAAATAGAAGAAATAGAATAGGAACTAAGAAGTTTATTACGCAAACACAAGCAATATAACAAGAGAAGGAGAAGAAGGCTTCAATAAAGGGATCCTTGCTTCAAGAGATCTCTCTATGAGTATATAGAGTTCCATAACCTTCAATGTGATGAGAATAATCCTATGGAACACAAAAAATTCAGTGCTTTACTCTTTTTTTGAACTCCAAAATGAGGTTCCCATGGTTCCCTTTAATAGAAAAAATGTAAGTGGTTTTGGGAACCCATATTTCAAGATACCACTTGAGTCTCAATTTTGGGTTTGTAAATGGAATTATATAAACTTAGGAAAATTATAAAAGTTTTTTTAGTAATATTGGCTATCACCATGTCAACTTTGGTGGCCATTGGACATCTTTAAGGGGATATATTGTCAAAATACCGAACCTAAATTGACTTCATGCAGATTTAGTTCTTTAGATATATCAATTAGGTTGGGCCACCAGATGGACGAATTGGGCTTGATTTTTTTTATATGAGTTGTATCCCACTAATTTATGGATTTGTTTAAAAACTTTCCAGCCATTTGGATGCATTAATTTTTTGTAACATTCAAAATAGTGGACATATGTCCTTGGGATTCCATGCAGTTTGGCCCATTTTACTTCTACATCATCTCTGACCCTCCAAATAACCTCCTCCTTAAATGAAATAACCAAAAAAAGTATAATTTAACTTTTTAAGAGTGATATAAATTGAATAATTTAATCAAATAGAATTATAATTTGTTATTATATTTGTAATTTTTAATATAAAACTAGTTTAAAATAGTGATGTAAGGGTGAAATAAAGAAGTGAATCATGGTACAATCACCCACATTATCAAGGGAATATGTGATATTTATTACCCTATGCGTCCTTTAATCCTATGTGGAAAACTCAGGAGAGACCTATTATCAAGTTAATTCATGATTTGTGAGTTGTATGTAGATGTTCTCAACCTAGACATGAACTTTAGGAGGTTTTGATAGAGGCCTTACTAGAATGGGATTTTCAGGGATTTGACCATGGAATAAAGAATTCAGTAAGGTTATTTGGATAGATTCATCTTAAGGAGATTACATGAGTAAAATAAAGGATTAAAAAGATACCCAATTTTCTATAATAAGGTTCCTTAATGAAGCTACCATCCTTGAGTAATACACTTCATGCCCAGGGACCATTGAGAACAATATCCTATTTACTTTAGAGAGATTGGTTATCAAATAGGATTGTAATTATACATGAATTGGTATGGTTTAGGAAAAGGGATGTAATTCAAGTCTACTTGTTTCATTAAGGGAACATGTTAAGGACTCTCCATGAGTGGTTTTCATTGGAAATTCTCTATGAAGGAGATCTGTGAAAATGCTCCAAAAAGGAGCTTCTATGGGTGTGTTTCATGAAGGGGTTCACTTGGAGAGTTCTATGAAAAAATTATATGAGGAAGTAAATATCATGAAAAACACTTTATAATACCTTTTAACTTATTTATTCTCTAGTAATTACCTGTTGGGATTCTCTAAAGGATCTCACAAATGAAACACTTTTGGAATTCTAAGGTTCTCCTCTCAAAGGGAGTGCTCAAAGTCAAGGAAAAAAAGGGTCTCTCTATTTCTTTTTTAAAGTGTGTTCTGTATATTTATAGGCACTTCTCTTAGATTTAGGTGGTTTCATAAGAATCATGTGACTCCTGAAGGGTATGTGACTGTGAATGGTTAGCATCGCTATATCTAAAATGAACCACAACCTTAAAAAAACCAAGTGACCACAAAGGTACCCCATTAGACCACCACAAATAAACTTAGGCCATGAAGAAACTACATGAGAATGAAGGGACCCCATAAATACACCATAAATTAAATACAACCAACAAAATTATATAAAATCTTGAAGTATTTATTTTTTAAAATGAACCCTTTATAGTGAGATTTTATTTTCCATATTTTTCTCCTTAATTTTGAATTCTAACACTTATTTAAATTGATCATTGGAATTTTTGGGTGTTAAAATTTTATCTTCCATAATACATCTGGAAAGTACTAGAATGTTTTTGAATGATTTAGTCACTACCCATGAGTACTCCCCTAGATAAACTTTTTAAACATTCAAAAAATAAGATACTTAAAACAAATAAAGAGAATAAGTAAATATTAAATGTTCTATATGAATATACTATGGGAATTATAATTTATTCTATGGTTTGTAAAATCTTGTAAATCACTCAAGTGGTAGGTTTGGTTAAAAAATTTATTTAAAATATAGGTAAGAAACACTAAGGGTCTCTCAAGTGGATCATTCAGTATCTCAAAGTTTTATTAGATACAGTACTTGATTTTGAAATAGATGATCCATTAAAAGGGTTTGTGAATTCTAAATTTAATGGAGATATAGATTCATAGAAGAGAATGAATACTTTTTCATTTATTTTTAGAGTCACTTCCATTAGCTAGATATTCTTATTGCAACTGGTAGCTGCATTATTGACCACAGAAGATGAGTACATTTCAATTTTGGAATCAAGATAGTAATTGATGTGGTTAAAGAGTATACTAGAGGAAATTATAATCAATAAATAGATCAATTTTTTTATTATGATAGTTAAATCATGATTCAATTGGATAATAATCTAATATTTCACCACCAAATAAAGCATATTCAACTGAAATATCACTTTATCTAGAAGATTTTGGAAGATGGGGTATTGGAATTATTTAAGGTTGAATGGAATAAAAATCTAATTGATATATTGACTAAAGTTATTTCATGTGAAATTATGGAGTGTATTTTCAATTTATTAAGTCTTATATAACTTGGAGGTCATAATATCTCAAAAGATATGATAGAATAGAAGAAGTAAATTGAAGAATAGAGTTACAGAACACTCTACTTGTGACTTAGAGGACTTATTTATGAATCTTGTAAATTATTCTCAAGTGATATATTGTTAGGATTGGTGTGAGATTCTGTTTTCCACTGAAATGATTAACCTTATATAAGGATTAACTTTTGTAACCTCATACTAATAGTAGATAAAAAGATAATGTTAAACCAAAAGTTCAGAAGCGACAACAGCAGTGATGGTGAATTTGGATTATGCAAGTTTTGAATATAGAGGATGTGTTCTGGAAGCTATAAATGATTAACAATTCAGAAAAATATCCAGTTGAGGTGGTGGATATCTAATACCAATTAAAGGGATTTCTTTGATTATTAGATACAAGTGGTAAACTATCCACAAACTTCTATTGGTGGTGGAACTGAGATTACCAAAATTAAGCTAATATAATTTCCTATAAGTTGGTGTTGGGACCATTTTTATGAATAATGGTTTTTATATTAAGCCTAAGATTTTATTAGCTTGTTCTTTGGAGTTTATTTTTTCATTTTAATCTCTTGTTTAATCTTATAGGGAAGTTTTTATTTCCCATGGATTAGTAATGGTTCAAAACCATATAAAATCCATGAATTTATTCATTGTATGATTCACTTCCAAGTGTTTATTTTTCTATTTTTGGGTGTTTACTATGAGTGTTTATTTTATTTTCGGATAGTTCATGGTTTAGTTAAAAGTCTTCTCAATTAAAGTTATTAAAATCCATGACTTTAAGTATTTCCAAAATTTCTAGTAACCTTGTTACAAATTTGAAGTTTCAGAAGTTGGATGGTTCCAAAACTACTTCATCTAACATAATAATATCTCATTTTCGTAAGTACACCCCATAGATCTTATCTCCCCATTAATCTTTAATCACTCCAATAATTAGATATTAAAACAAAGTATGTGAGGATAGGGGTACTTCTTTGACATCCTTATTTGAGGAATGTGGCTGCCCCTAGTAAACCTACCATTTTCTTCTAACTTTATTCTAAGAATTTATAGTCATTCTCCTTTGATTAGAAGTAATAATGAAATCCTCATTATAGATTTTTTACTTTTAAGTTGTCATTTTTTGTTTTGGTATCTAAATATATTATGAGACTAATCTCACTTGTGCATGTTTATTCCTTTGATATATTGTCATGCTATCCTTCATCATGCTTCATCCTCCATAGGAGGGCCCTTACACCAACATTAACCTATTTCATTATATTATAATTTATGATACCACTTAGACATTCCTCATTCTTATCCTATTTAATATCTATTAATATTTTCTTGGATTTTTTTATCATTAGTGAGCCTTTATTCAAGTGCACATCCTCCTTTCTCACATATGGAGAAAATTATTTATTTCTATTACATATTTTCTTTAGTTCCTTACATGAAGGTTATTATGAATAAATAATTATTAGTTCTTGGTATACCTTCCATTGATCTTTAAAATTATTTCCCTCTAATGTGGTAAATCTATTTTCTAGGACAACATATCTTCTCTCGATGCAAAATTTCTTCCAGTTTGTCATAGGAATGTGGGATTTCTTTATAAATCCTTTAGCTCGTCTCTTGATATAACTTTTTACTATATTTACATGATTAGATCATATAAAATATTTTTTTTTAAACATTCCACTTATAGTCATGCCTTAGTTGAGATATTTTTGAATCATATTTTCTTCCACCATTCATCCCTTAGGCTTTTAGACAAACATCCAAGACATATCTTATGATTCAAAAAATAACACTTTATAGCTACCTTATTTTTAGAGTCTTCACTTAAAATTTTTGAAAGAGTCTTCTTTTTTTACTTTCTAATTATAGATTTGGAACTTTTTAACTCCACTTGTCAAGACTTCCATGGAAGTTTCTTCCTCCCCATTTCCTTTTAATGATTTTAACATTGATTCAAGCTCCCTGATCTTCTCATCCTTACCCATTAATTGAGAAACCATATTCTACAGCCTTGATATAATGTATTTTCCATATTTTATCCTATCCTCAAGTTAATTTTTGATAGAGATAATGATATCTTTCATCTATTTCTCTGTGTCCATTTATTATCCTATCTCATGTAATTTTTTTCCAAGTAAGTCACTTTAGACCTTAATTTTCTAACCCATTTTCATAATATCTTCATTAAAGGACATATAAACTTCAGTAAATATTTTATTCTCCAAAAATAAATCTTCTATAAATATATAATCAAATATTTGAATGATTTCTAATTAACCCACATTATCATGTAATGTTTTGATCTCTCTTGATCGCTACTTTAATAATCTTTGAATTGAGAACATGGTATTGTTGTCACATCATCACTAGAACACATACTTATTTAAATATCTATTAGAGAATCCATATATCTTGATATGAAATAATATTTCACAACAACATGATCGTTAGATAATGTAATAAAATATGAACCAAACACCTTAAGTGGAGTCTCTATCTTTGCATGATACATATGCTTGTTATTTTTATTTTCCCCAGATTTAAGCACAAGGAATTATTATCCAAATGATTCATGTATTACACTAATTAAGATAAACCAATTCACTTATTTTGGAATATTTACCCTTCTATATATCTCTTCCAACTTCATACACATTTTCTTATAAGTATTCTAGTTAGATATCTCTTTGAATACACTCTCTTATAAAGAATCCTTTAAGGCCTTATTAGAACAATCATCAATCTAAAAATTTCTTTGATCCATATTTAATATAATTCAAAATAGAATTTTCAAAAAAATATAATTAACAATATTTCATGAGTGATTCCAAAATGTACTTCTAAGTATTACATGAACTCCATCTTCCACCTAAAAAATGACTTCCATGAAATACCATATCTTTCATTATAGAAGTCACCTCATGCATAGTATTATAATATTCACAAAAATAATATGTTAAGTTGAATCCATAAAATAAACTAATGGTTTTGATACCACTTTTTTTAACTCGATATACCCTCTAAGAGATGGGAGGGGGTGAATCAGGGTGCTTCAAAAAATAATGTTTTTCATTACTCGATAGCCTCATTATTAGATCTTGTACTCTTATTAGTAGAAACTAGTGTTCAACCTGATGATCATATAAACTACTCCCGATAATAAATCATATAATGAAAGTAAATCATGTAATTGACATAGTGGTTTTACTTGGTTGACCCACAATATAAAATACCCAAGGAGCATACACTTAATGTTGTGCCATTGTACAAAAAATAGTTTATAAACTCACTATTTAAATGGATACAAGATTTAATTGAAGTCACTACTCACCAAGGATCACTACTTATATAAATGTTTAAATGAATATATTGTTGCCTCACAAGGGTCTCTCCAACCACCTCCTACACACACTACTCCAAAAGATATCAGTTTATATACTTGTTGGTATCTTCTCAGTATATAAAAAAAATGTCACTACAAGATTAGAATGTATAAAAGATGTAAACTATATCATAATTCAATATATGATAAAACCTAAAACCTTATGATATACATCATTGTTTCACATTAGATATAATCAAATTCATGTAATAAGAGTTGGATCTTTAATCTCCAAAAAAATATTAAAAACAACAATAAACCCTTCCTAAAAAAGAATAGCTCCCTAAATATAATTTATCCTTAATAAGATTAATATTAACTTCCCAAAAGAGGATATATCACTAATAATCCATCGTCATATATCCTATTTATTAACCTAATACATTAGAGATAATTTATCTTAAATTCTTCCTCCTCCTTATCTCTCTTAGAATATCTGATCTCAAAATAAACTCACTTATATTTTGTTTTTTCCTTCTCTAAACAACAAAAATTTGATCTTAATAGAAATTAGATGTTAAAAAAATACGTTATTGATATTTACTTTATTCCTTTTCAATCTCTCTTCTCTAAACTCTATGTTCATTCTCTCTATATTATATGCTCCTTTCTATAAATAATTTCTACCTCTTTTTCTCAAACTGTATCCCTCTATTTTTTATTAATATTCAAATTAAAATTTAAGATACTAACTACCTTAAACTTAATCTTCTTAATATTTATACCTTTTATCATATTCAAGTATATATACACCACAAAAATTCATTTATGATGATGAATTTCATATCATAGCCATAAAACATTTAAGAAGTTCCAACTCATTAATTATGGATGAAGCCTAAAGTTTTATAACCTTCATGACATGGCCACTATTTGTGATAATTATTTTAGAATTAAATCTGTATAAACCATGGAATGATACAATAATTACCATAGAATAATACTCCTCTAGTAAAAACTCTTGTCAAAATGACTTCCTCCAAGTTGAGCTTCTTGTTTCCTATTTAGTTCAAAGAAATCCCAATATACAAAATTCATTGATCCTTGATGTGGATAATCTCTAGTTTCTCATTTAAGTTATTCTAATGTGTCACCTCAACCATTTTTTCTATAATTACACACCAATCATAACAACCTTCAAAACACTCATTTTTTGTCTTTCCATTTTTTATAGGGATTTTTTAATCTCAAAACAGATTCTAATATAACATGGTCCTCATTGTCTTCCTATTTCAATTCAGTTTTCAACCATTACAGTATTCATAATGCCTTGTATAATGGGAAACAATCTATTTCTACATCTTCAGGTCTCTAATATATTCCTATATAATGAAACATATTATTCCATTAAAAAAATTCTATCATGGCTATTTCATTCTCCATTTTTACACCATATCACAATTATCTATAAAAAATATCCATCTTTCTATTTTACTCCTCTAAAATGACTTTGACTATGATGTATATAGATTGAATATTTCGAACCCAAAATCCTATGGATTATAATGGACTTCAAAACTCCTATAAATGTAATGACTTAGTTATTTTCTTTTAAATATTTTTAATATTTTAAGAAATATTTTTGGATCTTGACACTGAGTTAGCATGGGATTATAGGGCATGGGGAGGATCGGTATTGATATAATAAAAATAATAAATATATTATATCACACACATGTATTTTTTATGCAATAATGGAATAAATCCCGAAGAGAGTCTCATATTAGAAATATGAGACATCCATTAAATTTGGAATGTGGGTTTTACCCTAGGCATGACATAATCTTTGTGTGCATCGAGTGTTTGTCTTGAGCATCAACATGGGCGGAATAATAATTAAAGAAATTATTTATTTTATTTATTTTTTTAAGCATAAACCTAAAAATCCTCTATTTAAACATGATTATTCTAAATCTATAGGTTTATCTTCATAACCCTAGGGATTTGATAGATAGATCGTGGAGGAGATTCTTGGCAGACAACATCAGGATTGAGGATCAAAGGCCGATTAGACAAGGATTGTATATCCCAACAGAGTTCATGGATCTCTCTAATAAAAAAATCAACCATTATTTATTATAAATCATTATAAACTCAAAGTATGGATTTTTTGATGGTTTAATCCCCATTTTTTTATTCTAGGATGAATAAAAATATATTCCGCTAATAGATTGCTCTACAGGTAAATCATGCTTTTTGGGTGTGGTTTTATCTTCCTAGGATTTGGGAACTAGTATTATTTGATAATTTTTTATTTTTTCATCATTTTAATAGTAATGGATTGTGGCCAACCCAAACAATGGCTGAGTTCTATTCCTATTATTCTGTTTTGTTCATTTCCTCCTCTGTTCTTCATACGTTCATCATCAGTATTTTCTTTGGTCAGTGATTCAAAAAATACCTATTAATAAATCATTGAAAACCCATTATTTGGAATAATAAATCAATACCATGGTAATATGTATGATATATACGACAAAATTTTAGTAGGGGTGATGATAGATGTTTGGGATCAGATCGGGCGATGTACATTCATGGGTTTTAAATTTCGGCAATGTGGTGAGACAGTGGGTGATTCCTGAGTAGTTGATGTGGATAGAATATGTCCATCAGTGAAGATTAAAGTTTGGTAAAATCCAATCCAAGTTTTATGGAAAGTTTCATAGCGTGTTTAGTGATTACGGGGGTGTGAGAAGAAGATGCAAGGAGTTTCTGGATTTTTGAAAAATCACGCATTATAAAAAATTTATTTTGAAGAACACAGAATGTGTGGACCTTGGTTATAGTGGCTAGGGTTTACACATAAATAAAAATATTAAATTCATTATGGGACCCAAAACATTCCATGTGACCCAATCCTGGTAGATCGGCATGTACACTAAGGGTACATGGGCATAACCATAGCTAGGTACATATGCACGACTATAGTACAATGGCATATCCCAAAGTATAAGGGCATGGGATGAAGTACACATGTAGGATTGGGGTAAAGAAGACACGTTGTGTACTCCATATACACTCCATGTACTTTATCCAAGGTATCTTCAGGCCCTCATTCTCATTAGTATGGACCTATTTTTATAGGGTATGTTCCCTTATTCCATCTGTATAAGGGTATAGTGAGGCATCATGTCTTGAGCATAGGATGTGATACCCTCTATGGTATTATTCTCAGATAGAGTTTTAAGAATCCCTCAGTGTGTTTGGGGTGGTATCTTTTATCATTTCTTCCTTTTTCCTAGGAGGTATTTAAGTAATCGTTACGACCAACATAAATGGGCATGTGGTCACCTACTAAGAAGGTAATTCCATGTAGGGCCTGATATACCCCAGAGGCCCTAGGTGGGATCCTCTATATGTGAATCAAGATCATTTATGTTCCAGTAAGTAATTCTTCATGTAAAGGCCTAATGATCAAGACTTCTCAGATGATCCATGTCAGTGTTATTAGGCTCACTGGGTGAGGTCTTCCAGATGATCGTTATCTTGAAGTCTTAAGAAGAATCAAATGGATTTCTATATGGTTGGGATCTTACCCTAAGACTTGGTATCTATATTTAGTATATCTGGGTTATTCTTTTTATTTATCATCTTTTTATTAACATTCCTTTGTGATGATGATCTAATTACTCAATTGATGCTTTATGTTTATTGATTTTGCAGTGTCCTAATAGATACTATTATACTCACCACTACATGGGATTTTACCATACATGTTGTGTCTTATGAAGATAATAGGCCTTTTTATGGAGTCCTAGGTGGACCAAAAGAAAGTGGATCATAGTGATCTAGATAGATCATGGTTCATACCAAGTGTTGCATTTTCTAGAAGTCCCCTCCTTTCTTAGCAGGATGGGATCTTTTATAGTTTTGGTGTGCTTGTATTTAGACCTTTATGATTTTTAGTATTTTTTTTTACTTTGATTATGGGAAAAAGTTTTATGAATGAATTTGGGTATCGATTTTTTCATCTTTTATCATGGTGTTGGTGGATTGGAGATGTGGGAATGCATACAGGAACCTTAGCCTAATGCCTATAATTTGTGTGATATTCCTACTTAGCACTTATCGTCTACCCCTAGACTCTTAGAGGTCGGTCTGGGGTGTCACTTTAGGCTTATTGCTAGATAGCTGGGCCGCAATGGGTCAGGTCATGATAGAGTGGTATTAGAGGAGGTTTCATCTTAAGACCATATTTTGGATATTTTTTATATATGAGGTTTGGTTTGGGAACTACGGAAACAATGTTAAAGTGTTTTGAGTTCGAATATCATGATATGGAACCTAGTGTTAGTGCAACGGCTGAGGTATCCATTCATTAGGACTCTGATAACCTGCTTGTTGACTTGGACCATATAGTCAATGGTAGTAGGGAAAACTTAGGTACATTCATCATATAGGAATGGTTTGTGGTTTTCATGTACTTTTGGAGTCAAATCCCTAGATATAATCTTTGACCGTGATACATCTTGATTATTTTAGGATTCCTATAAGATAATAGAAAACTTGGATTTTACATTGGGATCTTAATGATGATCCACTTAGTGATGAGGCATTAGTGTAGGGACCTGTGCAGGAGGTGGTACTTCCTGGTGGTTTTCTAGTTTTACTACCACCCATTGAGTAGCAGTTTGCACCAATAGTGCTATATTAGGATATGCATAGGTTGATTGTTCTCTGAGTTTTAGAGGTTTTTATCACTTAGGTTTCAAGTAAATCCACACCCCCAGGTAGCTGGGGACTGTATTGAGGTAGTTATGAGACTTTTCCACCTTGTCAGGACACCTCCTAATTAGATGGTGGTCTTAGAAGAGAATCTTATTCATGGATCCACTATGTGATTTTGAATTCTAGTGACTCAAAAAGATGATAATATGAACCCTATTGTAAAGTGTTTGTGCATATTTTCAAAGAGTTCTACCCAACTAAGTTGTGAGTGGTGCATATCCAGGAGACTCTATAGCTTCAGTAGGG
This sequence comes from Viscum album, assembly GCA_963277665.1. Lineage (NCBI taxonomy): Eukaryota > Viridiplantae > Streptophyta > Magnoliopsida > Santalales > Viscaceae > Viscum > Viscum album. Next base: position 2,039,635,093 of record OY728142.1, on the reverse strand, counting down.
CAACATGTCTATGGAGGAGTATTTATTGAGGTTCACTAACCTCTCATGATACTCCATGGATACGGTTTGTGATCCATTATTCTAAGCATGGAATCTATATAAGGTTCTATGATTAGATATCATGTCTAGTGTGATATCTCTATATATTCCTACCTATGTTGGTGTGTTTGAGAGAGGTTTAGTGGTGGAGAGCTTTCTAGCAGAGCAGATGCCAAAATTGGTACTGGAAATGGAAACATAGAAGATGATACTTTGGTAGTGAGAACCTGATGGTTGGAATAGGGAATCTGTCATGTGAGAAACTTTAATAGATTTATTAGGATATAGGTTCTATAGTTTAGGGATCTCAGGACAGACCAAGTCAGTTGAGAGAGAGCCGGTGTTTCTCTTATGATAGTCAGGGACATATCACATGGGATTTTATAACTATCATGAAGGTAAGAGAGTGAAATTAAATGAACCACACATTAAGATATAGTGGCCAGCATAGGGAGGCTCACAAGGTGGAAGATCTGGAAGATGAGTGGGGAGAGCAGCAGGAGGTGGCTGATGATTTTATTTGTTTCCACCACCACCCCCAGGTGGTTTAAACTAGGCTTAGGGAACTTGTGGTTAGGTATGAGGATTACTATAGGAAGTAAAGGCCTATAACCCAAATTATTAATGGGTTATTAAAGGTATGATCTTTTTATTCTCTAATTTATCTATATTACTGATATAAATAGGTGTGAGCCACTATTTTATTTTAACTTCCCCTATTAGAGACCTAGAGATTCTAGTGGAGCCTTTGGCTTAACATTTTCCAAAATCCATTTTTTCATTTTCTAAAAATCCAATTTATAGGTTACAAGTAACCATACAAACAAAGATCCAACATCATCAACGGCGGTCATGGAACCCGCAAATAGTGTAACCTGACTTTATTAGGAGATATTTTCCTATAGAATCTATTTGTAGGAGTCATGAGGCCTTATGACATCATCTTAGGTATCAATTTGATGCTCTCAATTCATTTCTAGATCGACTATTTTAGGTGGATAATGTGGTGTTTCCACATAGATAGGATGATTTTTTCCTTCTTTAGGGATAAATAATACCAGGAAAAGAAATATGGGCTCATATGCAAGAGGATACAATCGATTAATCACCTATTATCTGGTATAACCCTTAGAGTAGTAGATTCTATGGGATATCACTTTCCTACAATGGTGGTAGAGTATGAGGAAATCTTTCTTGAGGATGTTACAAACTTACCTCCCCAAGAAGATACATACTTATACATAGAATTAAAACTAGTGAATTCCATGATATTTGTGCCAGCATATTGAATGGATCATGTATAGCTTCATGATTTGAAGGTGTGCTTGGAGGATTTTTAGAGGAAGGGATTTTCCAAAACTAGTGTGTCACCCTATACAACCCTAGTTGTGTTCATGAAGAAGGAGGACATGGTCTTGAGGTTGTGTGTTTAATATAATCTCTTGAACCAAGTGTCTGTGAATAGTACTTATCAAATACCAAGGATCTACAACCTATTTGACTAGCTAAAGGGATTGAAATTGATCTCAGAGATTGACATCAGATCAGTCTATTGCCAACACCGAGTTTGGGATGAGGATATACTGAAGATGGAACTTTGATTTCTCTATGGTCACTATGAGTACTTAGTGATTTATTTGGTGTGATAAAAACCCCTTTATAATTCATGGGACTCTTGAAATGGATCTTATGGCCCTTCTTAGATCTATTTATGGTATTCTTCATTAATAACATCCTAGTGTACTTGGTGTTAGATGAAGAGCATGCAAGACATTTGAGGATGGTCCCTGACATAATTAGAGAGAATCAAATTTATTAGAATCTCTCAAAGTTTCAATTTTGGATTTAAGAGGTACACTTCCTGGGACATGTCATCTTATAAGAGGGAGTGGTGGTGGACCTGATCAAGATTGAGGTAGTTATAGCTTAGGATCCACCCAAAATAATGAACAAGGTATGAATATTCCTCTGGTTGGCTAAATACTATTAAATATTTTTACCCAATTTCTCAAGGATATTGTAACCCTCAAATTCTTTAAATTTGAAGTGGAATCCTTTCATTTAGTCTGAGAGGTTCCATCAATATTTTTAGGAGTTGTGGTAGAGGTTGATGAGTACCCCCATCTTGAGGCGTCTAGAAGAGGATGTTAAGTACATTGTGTTCTACGATACCTTAGATATTGGGCTTGGATGTGTTCTGATGAAGAGTTTTGAATTTATTACTTATGGGTTCTAATAGTTGATACCCCATGAGAAGAACTACATGATTCATGATCTAGAGATAGAAATAGTGGTCCTCGCCCTGAAGATGTGGTGACACTACTTTATGGGTGAGTGATTTATCATCTATTCATCCCACAAGAGTCTCAAGTATATATTTTCACAAAAGGATATTAACTTGATAAATTTTAGATGGATAGAGTACATTTAGGATTATTAATACAAGGTAGTCTATACTTCTAAGAAGGTAACATGGTGGAAGTTTCTGTCAGTATGAGATCCTATTTACATTTGTTGAGTGAGGATTTAGAGTAGTTGGCCTTATTATAAAGTTACTTGGTGAAAGATTCTAGTGTAGTATATCTTCAACCAATGGCTTTTAACCCTTTTCTTCTACATCATGTTAGGGTGGATCAACTTGAAGATATTGACTGTGAGACATTGCATGTTCAAAAACTCACTGGACATGCTCTTGATGGATTTTCTAAAGGTGGGGAGCATGTAATATTTTTACAAGGATGGACCATGGTACTAGTGACTCCACGATAGGAGGTTTTGAGGGAGTTTCATACACCCCCATTAGTGGAAAATATATGTGTGGTGAAAATTTCCTTAGACCTTCAGCTTCAATTTGGTGTCTAAGGATAAAGAAGTGTGTAGTATAGTTTGACTCTCGATGCCTCACTTTTCAGTATGTGAAGGGTGTGCAATAGGTTCTAGTAGGTTTGGATCAACCCCTTGAGGTTCTATATTGGAAGTAGGATGGTATCTCTATATAATTTTTGATGGTTCTCCCATGATCTTCTTGAGTATAAAATTCAATCTAGGTGATCAGAGACCAACTCAAAAAGTCAGACCACTTCCTAGACATCCGAGAGTACACTACTAGGAAACTGAGCTATAGTCATGCCTATAAAGCCATGGATTAAAAAATATATGGCTACACCCCCACAATTAGCCATGTCTCCATGGATGAATACCCCAAACTGTTCATTTATTCTTCCTTCCGCTCGATCCATCCTCCACAAAACCCCTCAACAGCCCGATGCCTCCTCACCGTGACCCTCCTCGTTCAGAGAAGTTGCTCCGAGTAGCCTCCCCACCTCCTCTCTTCCTTTCTAACGCCTCCCCAACACCTCCTCACCAACAACCCTCAATACCCACGATGCCTCCTCACCGTGACCCTCCTCCCCACGATCCTCCTCCTCCAACAAAGATGCTCTGAGTGGCCTCCCCACCTCCTCCCTTCCTTCCCGATGGCTCTCCCCCACAACCCTCAACACCCCGGATGTTGAGGTCGACACCCCCATGCCCTATCATCAAGGTATTTGAAAATTTCTTTGATTTATTTTGTTATTTCTTGAATCTGAAACTAATACCGGATGTGGAGTGAACTACGAAGCTATGGTAGATAGTCTTGTTATTTTTCAATTAATTACATGATTTTATACTATGTGTTGTCATTATAAACACCATAATTTCTATGTGATGCAACCAAAATTCCAAAATAATCAGATGAATTGTTATCACCTTGCTTAAGGTAGTCCTGGAAACCTAAATTTGTCATCCTAGACTGTTTAACTCGATTTGAGCCACCCCTTAGGGTGAATCACATTTAATGTGCCATAAGACATATAATTGAATTTAAATTGAGCCTCCAATTGAGTTCTGTTTAGTTGGACCCTATTATTGAATTTTAGTGTGAATCTAAAAAAGTTAAAATGGTAAGCCTATGTTCGTAGGCCCCTGTTCATATTTTTTATAGATTTAATTTTCATTATAAATTAAATTCCCAAATAGAATCAAGTTAATTTTAAAATAGTATGACTTCCACTATCCATAACCATCCAACATGACATGGAAAGGCTGATACAAGTGTTCTGACATGAAACATTATTTATGCGATCACCGATCTTTTGAAATAAAATGAATTATAAATGGAATTTCATTACGTTGTAGGCGAAATATGAATTCATAGGTAAAATGAATTAGATGATATCACCTAGAGAGTGGTCTTAAATTATGCCGCACGTGACACTTGGGTTCCCTATATAGAATATCGAGGATGGTCTCATAGGTAAGTGTGTTACATTATGCATTGAGTGACACTTGGGTTCCCTATATGGACTACCAAAGATAGGCTTAGGATGTGATGAAATTATACCATGAATTGAAGATACTTGAATTCCTTTGAGGATTAAAATAGATGGACATGTAGGGGGATGGGTTTATAGTGAAATAAATAAATATTGTGGTTACCTAAGTTAAATACCTTGGATTAGACAAAATTTAAAATTAAATTAATTTGACTACGTGTATTCTAGTTTAAAGGACATACTTGGATTTGGTCAATGATTCACATTCATGGAGAAATTTCTTATTTACTTCATTCAGTTCTAAATTCCATGGTTGTTATTCATCCCTTATATATGTATTACAATATATGAGCCCAGTTTCTGAGACAATATTACAATTTTATAATAATTAATAAATTTTTAGACATATTCCGGTATAGGATGAAGTGGGTTTTTTTAGATGGATGTTCTATGGGGAACCATGAATGACATGGTTTATTTCTTTATCTCCTTTATCATTTTAATTTTACACCGCTCATTGTATATTCACATATTATATTTTCCTAGACACCATTGTTAGGATAGTGTTTTAAGGATCATTAGTTCCCCACAAAAGAGTTAATCAAGGTTTGGTTCTTGGTGTTATGTTTATTAATTAGAGAATATTGTGGTCCTCAAGTTGTGGTAGGAGACTTGTTAGCTTTCTCCAGGTTTAAAGTGAAAGTGTGAAATTATCATGATTTAATCCTTTGGGTAATAGTGTAATTAACCTAATGAAGATAAGAACATGGGAATCTGAAGGAAGAATGAAGTTGTTTTTTGGGCCTCTAATCACTTTTGGTTTTATACCTGTTAATGCCTTGTGTTTTTCTATGAAAGCATGTTATCTTTTTTTATAGCAGTTGTTGTGCTATCCTATTTGTTTTTATATAAATTTGATAAACAATGTATTTATGGAAATGTTAATGACTTTATTAAATAAAGATGCATGTAATATGATATCTTCCCTTCCTTATTTCTCATATAATATGAAATTCATGTTAACACTAGTTTAAGTTATTTCAAATCTATTAATAGATGATAAGTTATATGTTACCTATTTCTGAAAATATGTGCATAATAAATTTTCTAATTCAAGAATGGAATTAAAATATTTTCCTGCAAGATATAAATACATTGGGGAGGATCAATCCCATTCTTATATATAAGAAGTTGGTATATCTCATTTTTTTCTCACTATTTTCTTATAGTGGTTTCTTATGATGAGGTTGGTTCTATCCACCACCATCCAAGATAGTGAGTTCAACATCGGATTTGGGTAAGGTTTATTCCGTTTTTATTCTTTGGCCCAATTTTAATTAGGGATTTTTTGATTTTTGGGTTCCTTATATTTTTGTAGTGTGTTTTGGATTTCGTTGAAGTGGATTTGAGTTTCCATTGATGAAGGCTTACATGTGTATGCATAGGTAGGAATATACATATATAAGTCCCCCCTTTATATATATTAACTCATGGAAGTATGAATATATATATTGGGTCTAGGTGTGCTTATATATAGATATGAAAAATTCATACATGTGTAATTGTAAAGGGGTATATGCAAGTATAAACATATATCTAAGGACCCCCTTGTGCATATTTGGCCATGAAAATATGTACATAGAGGCTAGGTGTCCTTATATATGTGTGAAGTTTCATATGTGTGCAAGCATAAAAAAGGAATATTCGAGTTGTCATTGTCAAAAGAAACACGTCTTGAGGTTGAGGTAGGTTCCCTCTGCCTAAACCTTTAATTTGAATTCTATAATTGCCTGATTTTTTTAAAGACTTGTTTCCATAATTGCTTTATTGTTTTAAAAAATGGTTTTCTAATAACCACTAGCTTTGTCAAGGAAGAATATGAATATAGCTATTGATCATGTGCACATATATGTTGTAGGGAACCTAAAAATAATTATTAATAAATTTATTATACTTATATTAATGATTCATGGGATTATACAGATAAATATTTAAGAACCAAGGAGCACTGCCCCTCATAATTAGATCCCTTCAAGATGAAAAGATTTTAATTTTGAATAGAATATTGTTTGAGTATGAATATAGATCAATGAAGTGTGAGTACCCATGTTTTAGGAATCTGAATCTTTGGTTAAAACATGGGAAATAATTCTCTTAAAGTCATGGGCATCCATTTTACTGGTGATGTGATCTTATACTTATAGAGATGTCAGTACATGAATTATTGAAAAGTATAAGATTTATTATGTGATAATAATAATATGATTCACCTTTCCTAATTCATCCTAATCCCATCCTTACTCATGTTATGAGCATGGAATTCCTTGGGTGATGAGCCTCGAGTTCATTAGGTGATGAGCCTAAAATACCTCAGGTGACTAGCCTATAGAGGATGAGTATCATTGGGAATCAACTTCTGGGATTGGTGAACCTGTTAATAATTCTGTATCCTTAAAAATGATATAATGAGTAACATAGGGCATATTAGTCATAATAATCATAAAAAATACTCAAATTTTGATTCAAATTATCTTATGGAATTCCAAGCAATAGATTTGATAGGTGAGGTTCCCCAACCATTGCTAATAGGTGTAGGGGTAGAATAAGTTCCCATGATTCTACTAAAATCCATGATCAACCAAACATGGAAATTTCATACCTCTATTCTGATGAAATGATTGCTATCTCCCTCACATACTTTCCCTTATAGAGATCATGCAATGGAGGGTTATCAATACAGTAGTCAACCACTATGAGTAGAAATAAATCATAACCACTAGGAAAATGGCCAGGGATAATCTAGAATCAATGGTTCCACATTAAAATAACCAATAGAAAAGACCATACATGGGGGGACTGGCAGGGGGAGGGGGTGTCTAAGAGGGTCTGAAGGGGGGAAAGGGGTCTATAGGGGGGTTGTGCAGGGGGAGGGGAAGGGGGTCTGAGTAGGATAAAACCTCATGTGGTTATTGATCCTCCTTCAGCTTCTTCCTACAAATCAATTCCATAGCCTCCCTATCCTCATAAAAATATATGTTCACTATATAAGGGAGATCAAAGTCCCCTTATATTTCCAAACCTTCTCTCCCCCTTGACAAAAACATGCCTAATGAATTAATAGATTCACCTATGGTACACCCATCCATCCATTTATTTTTGCGTATTGAATTTGCACCTTGTATACTGAATACTTTTAGTCATTTTTTGAACCTGTTCTTTTTAGGTATTTGAGTATGGCTATAGGTCACAATTAAGAATAATAATCCTTGATGAAATTGAGAGGTAATGACAATCAATTTCAACACAATACTACTTTTGGTCCTTTCATTCAATAACCACTACGTTGTTATTTTTAGTACAGGATTTTAGAGTACATTTCCATTGGAGATCATTTTTCCAATATTATTTCTCAAACACTAATGGTAATTTTGAAATGGATTCCTCCTCATGCATTCTTCTCATCCCTTTTATTATTATAACTAATTCCAAATATATCTTTATGGGGTTTTATTTTTCTTAATGTCTTCACAAGAACTGTATTTCTTGTGTGTATGCTTTCGCATGATAGGTGATGTTTGTGGATAGGGATTCATGCTATGCAGATAACCAGCAACAAAACATAGCCCATGCTGTGAGCATATATATAAGGATACTCTTGTGCGTGGATTGACACATTTGAGGTAGAGTCCCTCTCCCAGCCTCTTTAATTCAAGAATTTTTTAAATTTCATTTAATTTCCTTCTTGATTCCTGCTTGTTTATATTAAATTTTAATTCTTGATCAAGTGTTAGTTAAAATAATTTTTTCGTTTTATAAATAATTCATGGTTTTGTAATAAAACCCCTCCAATAGAGGTGCGCTATCTGCGAAAACTCAAAGTGGTATTTCATGCTTATATAGCTTGTTTTACATTATTGCATTTATGTTTTCCATTTTAATCCTTACTCTTCTCGTTTGAGACACCACGAGCATCTCCAAATATTTTTTTTGACTCACAGGGGGTGTGCAGGCTAGGGGGATGGTGCATGATAGGGGGTGGTGCAGGGGGGGCTGGTGTAGGCTAGGGGGTTGGGGGTGCAGGGGGGCTGTGCAGGCTAGGGGGAGGGGTGGAGGGGGGGAGGGGGTAGGGGTAGGGGTGAGGGGGTAGGGTGGAGGGGGAAGGGGCAGGGGGTAGTGGTCAGGGTGGAGGGGGCATTGGGAAGGGGGAAGGAGGAAGGGGGAGGTCTGCAGGGTAGGGGAGGGGGGAGGGTGGAGGGGGCAGGGGGCAGGGTGGAGGGGGGAGGGTGGAGGGGGCACGAGGCATGAGGCAGGGGGGAGGTCTGTAGAGTAGGGGGCAGGGGCAGGGGGTAGGGTGTGGGTGGAGGGAGCAGGGGCAGGGGCAGGGTGGAGGGGGGGAATGGGGTAGGGGGCAGGGTGGAGGGGGGGCAGGGGCAGGGGCAGGGGGCAGGGTGGAGGGGGGGCAGGGGGCAGGGGGCAGGGGAAGGGTGGAGGGGGGTGGGGGCAGGGGGCAGGGGGGATGTCTGCAGGGTAGGGGGGAGGTCTGCAGGGCAGGGAGGTAGGGGGGAGGTCTATAGGTCAGGGGGTAGGGGGTGGTTAGCAGGGGGGGTCTACAGGGCAGGGGGAGGGGGGAGGGGTGCAAGGGGGTGGGGCAGTGGGGAAGTGGGGAAATGGGGCAAGGGGGTGGGGCAGGGGGTGTAGTTAGTCTCTATAGTTTTCTTTAATCTCAGATAAGGTTGAATAACCATTACAATCCATCTCTAACTCCCCCATTTCTTCATGATTAGGTTTCTCCAAATATGCCCTCTTATTTACAACAGATTGATTTCACTAAATCATGGCTTGATATTAGTTGCAACAAATCAGATTTTGTATGATACCACTAGTTGTTATTGGTATGTATTTAAAACCTTTTCTTTTAAAAATCCAGGCCATTATGTCCACTTTTTTTAATTATATCTTATAAAGATAGATTTGGATCCTTCAATCTGTCCTCCTTTTGGTGGGTTGATTCCACTACCACATTACAAGAATTTACCTGTACATAGTTAGATTCAATATGATATTTTAAATTACATTAGATATATCCAAATACACCACATTTCATCAAGACTCTGTAAATAGATATTTCTTTTTTCTACATTTAGGTAAACTCTGAACAATAAACAACCACTTTTGTGATTCTTATTTTACTAAAAATAACACGATATCATGTTTTAAATGTAGTAAAAACTTCCAAGAGATCATATTGATCATGAGAAGTGTGTCACATATTACAGTATATTTCAAAATTCAATGCTCTTAATTTCTTTTGTTATACAATAACTTTAATTTATTTCCAGATTTATGTTTCGGTTGTTCTATATGGTTGTCGATGTATCAACTAAGTCTTTTTGTGCTAGGCAAGGATAACAGGGGGTGTCCAGCAGGGGTGGTGTGCAAGAGGGGTCTACAGGGAGGAGGGGGAAAGGGGGGTGGGGGGAAAGGGGTCCAAGGGGGTCCAGAAGGGGGTGTTCAGCAGGGGTGGTGCAAGGGGGTCCAGTAGGGGGGAAAGGGGTGTTCAAGGGATGTGGGGGGGGGATGTTGTCCAGTAGGGGGCTATCCATGGGGGTCCAGAAGGGGGGGATTTTGTCTAAGGGGTCCAGCAGGGGGGCTACAGTCCCAGGTGGTCCAACAGGGGAGGGGGGGCTGCTGTCCAGGGGGCTGGGGCTGCTGTCTAGGGGGTCCAGTAGGGGGGGTGTTGTCCAGGGGGGTCTAGTAGGGGGTAAGGGGTGTGCAAGGGGTGAAAGGGATGTGGGGGGGTGTTGTCCAGGGGGTGAAAGGGGGGTGTCCAGCAGGGGTGGTGCAAGCGAGGTCCATCCGGGGGGGCTGCTGTCTAGGGGGTCCAGCAGGGAGGGGGCTACTGTCTAGGGGGTTCAGCAGTGGGGGGATTCTGTCCAGGGGGGTCCAGCAGGGGGGTTGCTGTCTAGGGGGTCCAGCAGGGGGTTTTTGCTATCCAGGGGGTCCAGCAGGGGGCTGCTGCTGTCCAGGGGGGATCCAGTATGGGGGATGTTGTCTAGGGGGTTCAGCAGGGGGGGCTGCTGTCTAGGGGGGTCCAGTATAGGGGGATGGGGCTGTTGTCTAGGGGGTCCAACAGGGTGGTGGGGGCTGCTATCCAAGGGGGCCCACTAGGGGGTGGGGGGCTACTGTCCAAGGGGGTCCAGTAGAGAGGGAAAGGGGTGTGCAAGGGGGGTGCAAGGGGGTGCAAGGGTTGAAAGGGATTTGGGGGGGGGCTGCTGTCTAGGGGGGCTATTTTTTTTTATGAAATGAGAAGTTTTTTAGCCATGGTTCATTGAACCGTGGCTGGTATTGTCGTGGCTATAGGGCCAAACCTATATCCACGGTTTGAAACTATGGCTATAGGGCTATAGCCACTGTTTGAAACTATGGCTATAGGTCTATATCCATGGTTGGAACCGTGGCTATAGGTTTGGCCCTATATCCATGGCAATACCAACCCCAGTTTTTGGTCTTATATCCACGATTCCAAACCGTGGTTATAGCCTAATTTTCTAGTAGGGGTAGTGTTCAATTGAGATATTTTCTAACCTTTACATACAAGAGATAGTATAGCTTCATTGAGTTCCCTCAACTATCATTTCATACCATGATTCTTGCTTCACATCACAATTATGGAGTGGATTGCAGGAGGCCTTTAGGACTCAGTTTCATTTGAGCATAGCATTTCACCCCTAGATTGATGGCCAAACATAGTGAACCATTCAGGTTCTAGAGGAAATGCTTTGGTATTTCATGTTAGACTTTGGACATAGTTTATAGGATCATCTAACCTTAGTGGAGTTTGTATATAAAAATAGTTACCAATCTACCATTGTATGAAACCATTCAATACCTTATATGGGAGACCTTGTTGGTCACCACTATGATAGATTGGTCCGAGGGAGTTTATGCTTATAGGCCTAGAGTGGGAACAAGAAATAACAGAGAAGGTTCATATCATTCGGAAGTGGATGAAGACTACCCAAATTCATTATAAGTCTAATGTGGACAAATGATAAAGTCCTTTGGAGTTCAATGATGGATACCATGTGTTCCTAAAGGTCTCTCATCAATGAGGATTATAGAGATATAGTCAGGGAAACAAGTTATCTTTGAGTTTCATCGAACCTTTTGAGATATTGTGTAGGGTTTTCGAGGTGGTGTACCTCTTAGCACTACTATCATAGTTAGAAAGTGTACACGATTTCTTCTATAAGTCGCATTTGAGGGGGTATGTGCATGACCCAACACATGTTATTGACTGAGGTGAGTAGTAAATTGAGGATGGATATAAATTTTAACAGTACCTAGTATAGATCATGAATTAGTAAAATAATATCCTTTATAGACAAGTGATTCCCTTGGTGCATGTCTTGTGGCTACACTGGAGTCTTTAAGAGAGTACCTGGCAGAGAGAGAATCAGATACGAGCCCAATACCCTCATCTTTTTTAGTATCCTTTTTTTTTATTTTTAGGATTACAAGATATGAGGTGGGGAGAATTTAATGAATCTATTTTTTTCTTATAAATATTTGGTATATTTTAATTAATATTTTTAGAGTTAGGTATTGAGTTAGTGTTGGATTTTGGGGCCCGGGGAGGCTTGGTATTGATATAATAAAAATAATAAAAATATTAGATCATGCATAATTTTTTTCGAAAATAATGGAATAACTCTCGAGTAGAGTCTCAGGTCAAAAATTGGATAGTACCATTAAATTAAAAATATGGGATTTACCTTAGGCATGGTATAATATTTGTGCATGTCTGGTGTTAATCTTGAGCACAATGGTGGGTAGAATAATAATTAAATAAATTATTTAATTTATTTATTTGTTATTAAAGCAAAAACCTAAACCTAATCTATTTAGAAATGATTATTCCAAATACCTAGGGTTATCTTCATGAACCTCGGGATTCGATAGAGAGATTTTGGAGGAGAGCATTCACGGATGACATTTGTATTAGGGATCAAAAATAGATTTGGTAAGGATTATCTAGGCCAACAGAGTTCATGGAACTCACCAATGACAAAATCAACCATTATTTGTTAGTGATCAATCTAAACATGAGGTAGGGTGTTTTTTTGGTTTAATCCTTGTTAGTTTATTATATGATGAATATGAATCAATTCTACTAACAGAATTATTCACTAGTTGATCATGTTTTTTGGGTGTAGATTTATCTTCTTAGGATTTGGGAACTGATATTATTTTATTTTATTCATTCATAATTTTAAATGAAATATATTGAAACTAAAACAAACAATGTTCATTTGAGTGGATATTTTTCATTATCATCTTTATTTAGTTTTGATAATTACATCAACTCATCATTTTCTATTTTCTAATAAATTTTTTAAGTGCTCTAGATTTAGTATGTCATAGTATTTATTTTATATCTAAAGAAATAGTGATCAGATTATTGCATAGTTTATGCCATTGGAAATATAAGAATATTATCTTAATTTTATTTGTTAATGTCGAAATCCAATTCATTTGTTCCAATGGTGAGAAAATTTATTGAATTTTTCATAAGTTTTTTAAGTGACATTGTAGTTTTGAGCTTAAATTCACATTTGAATTATGATGATATCTCAAGTTACATTGAACAAATTCACATTATCATTGTACTTTTGGATAGATAAGGGATTTATCTAAACTTCATTGGTTTATAAAGAAGTTTGAAAAGTAATTTTTGGTACTCTAAAAAATCACCGAAGTTGATACAGTGGTTTAGAAACTCTGTAGGGAACAAATTTTAAAAGCTATAGATTTTAATTTACTTAAAGTTCTAAAGATATCAGAATCACTCAAAAATTAGTGATATTGAAATCCTATGTTTATATTGATTTTATAATTTTATATTGAATTCTAAAAAGGTCGTTTGGATAGCTAATAAATTATATGAAGTTCTAGAATCCTATTTTCTTAGCTGTAGTTTTTCTAGATCATATGGCTTCTATTTTTCAAATATATCAGGATCTATAGAAGTTCTATTTATCCTCTTATTAAAATGTTGTAAAGATCATGAGATTCAATAAAAATAATTCTTATAGGATGAAGGTTGAATATAATGTTAAAGGGATTCAAAATTTCAGTGACATCTGAAGTTAAGATGTTCACATTTTTAGAAAGTTTTGTACCCTATGTTTGTGAGTGTAATGTATGGTTTGAGAACCCTACGTTTTGAATAAAATGTATGGATTATGTACTATATGCTATTGAAAATTTATATATTATCCACCCTATGTTTGGATGGAATCCTAAATTTTAGGAACAAAAAGTATTTTTTATCAACCCTACATTTGTGAACAACCATAAATTGTCAACCTTACGTTTAGATTTAGTCATCATGTAAAGAAAACCTACATTTGGATTTTATCATTATGAGAAGGAACCCTATGTTTGAATATTAAAAAATGGAGTTTTAAATTAAATATATTTTCTGTGATTTCTACATGGTTCCCAATGAAAGTTAATATCATTCTAAATATGTTTTTGGATCGATTCAAAGTCCCACATTCAACGGAATAAATCATTTCTATTCTTATGAAAAGTTACGATTATCTTGAATGATTATAAATTCAAATATTCATGATTTTTTATGCTATTAGTTTTTAGGAATTATTTTGACTATGTTTAAAGAAGTTTGAATGGATTTAAATGGAAGACTTAAATCATTTAATGCAACTATTATTAAGGATATATTATTGGAGGAGTAATTCAAATTATTTTGAATTCATTTATTAGATATTTATTCTATAGGAAGAATACAAAGATGTTATGCTATTCTCGAGATATTTATGAAGGATGTTGAATCAACTTATTTTTAATATCCAAATAAAGAGAATTGTTGAAACTACTGGATATTTATTCTATATATATATCTCTCTTGAAGTAAAAAAAATATACAAAGAAGGGCGGAGATGAAAAAACAATGAAAAAAATAAATTACTAAAATATTTTTATTTTAGTGCTCATAATTTTTAAGAATAGATAAATATTATTTGATATCATTATTCCCTCATGGTGTAAAGAATAAGGAAGCATGCAAAATATTGTCTACTCTATTTTCTATTATTTAAAGAAGAAGAAGCCTACATGACATTGAATACTATTTTACTACTACTATGAATTATTGAAGATCATCTATATCTGTCATTTTTTGTTGCAACTATGATCTAAACCTATTTCATAAAAAACATTGTCTCATCTATTTTAGTTAGATTATCATATTCTTGGACTCAATCATGGTAGAGTGTTAGCTTCTCAAACTAAGCTAAGGATATTTTGGTTCCTTATAAAAGAACCATAAGGATCTTTAAAATCCTTGTAAGGTGTCAACTACCTATAATCAGTTGTAGAGGTTTCCGGATAAGAATACCTATTATTGAAAATCACCAATCTCATAGATTATAACGTGGGTGGAGTGGACTAGGGGATTTTTTTCCCCAAACCACTATACATCATTGTGTTCTTTTCCTTTATTTATTTCTACTTCTCACTCAACTTTAAGAGATAAGGAAAGGATCACCCCATTTCAAGAGGGGAATTTTGATTTTTTTCAAGATTTTTAAAAGGAAACAATTAACCCCTCTTGTTTCTTCATCATATCCATTTGACACAACATGAATTAGGTTCATTCTTGTTGTGTTTTGTAATTTACTCCCCAATTCTAAAAATTTCCATCACTAATATTTTCGTTATCCAGTGGTTTGAAAAATATGTGGTAATCGATTATTGTGAAACCATTATTTAGTGAAATTGATAGATACCATAGGTTTTGGTTCCTAATTGATGATGAGATTTCAGTGTGTGATGATGGAAGATGTTTGGAATTAGATCAGAAGATGTACATTCATGGGTTTTGGAATTCTAGAAAGGTGGTGTGATGATTGGTGATTCCTGAGTGAAGGGTGTATTTGAAATCTATTCATCTATGAAGATTTAAGTTCAGTAAACTTTAAATTAGATTCCATAATTATTTTCATAGAGGTTTCAATGACGACAAAGGTGTGAGTAGAATACGTGTGATATTTTTTGATTTCTAGAAAATGTCGCATGACATAGTTTGTAGTCTAAAGAACACACATTTTTTGGAACCGGATAGTGGTGGTTAGGGATTACATGTAAAGAAAAATATTTCATGTTGTTTGTGACCCACCACATTCTATGTTACCTGGTGCTGGTGGCTCGGCATGTACCCCAAGGGTAAATAGGAACATACAAGGCCAGGTACAAGGTTACAACCATAGTATATGGGCACAAACCAAAATACAAAAGAATGGGACAAAGTATATAGGAAGTCCCAATGTAGAGAAGACATGTTGTGTACTTCCAGTACACTTTGTGTATTTTCTCTTAGGTATTTTGAGGTCCTCATTTTCTTTAGTATGGACCTATTTTTCTAGGGTGTGTTCTCTTAGTCTGTCCCCATGTGGTTATAATGAGGGATCATATCCTGAGAATAGGATGTGATCCCCTTTGTAGGATTAGTCTCAGATAGAGTTTTAGGAAACCCATAGTGTGTCTAGGGTGGTATCCTCTATCATTTATTCTTCTTCCCTAGGTGGGGTTTGAGGAATCATCATGACCAACATACACAATCATACAATCCTCTACTTATCAAGTTATTATAGGTATCGTACAATATACCCTAGAGGTCCTAGGTGAGATTCCATATCTATGTATCAATATATTTTAATTTCTAGTGAGTACTTCTTCATGCTAAGGCTTGATGAGAAGAACTTCTCAGATGATAACTATCAGTTTTATCATGCTTATGGAGTGATTTCTTCTGGATGAGAGTTACATTAAATACTCATGAAAAATCCTATGACTAGTTGTATATTTGGGATATTACCCTGATACTTGGTGCCTATATTGAGTATATATAGGTTATTCTTGTTATCTCTCATCTTCTAATTGATATGTATTGTTTATTATGGGATTACTAATCTCTTGATGCTTTATGTTTGGTGATTTTAGGGTGTCCTACTGGGTATTATTATACTCAACCTTATATGGTATTTTCCCACACATGTCATGAATTATGAATAAAACATGCCTTTTGATAGATTCCTAGGTAGGCCAGGAATAGGTGAAGCATAGTGAGACAGAAAGATCATGATTAATACAAGGTGTTTCATTTGGAATTAGTCCCCTCATTTATTAGTAGGTTGGAATCTTTTACAATTTTGGTGGGCTTGTATTTAGCCCTTTATTCTTTCCAGCACCTTTTTCATACTTTGATTGTGAGATATAGATGTATGCATGAATTTTAGTATCATTTTTATTTCATCTTTTAGCATGGTGTTGATAGATTTTAGATGTGTACATGCATGAAGTTACTATAGGATAAGGCCTCTCATGCGTGTGATATGACTTCTTGATGCTTGTCACTAGACCATGGCCTATTAGAGGAGGGATTCAGGTGTTAATATCATCTTATCGCTGGACAAGTGGGCCCTGATGGGTTGATTGATGACAAGAAACACCTTCATACTCACCATTTCATGGTTCACCATGACATAACTGGTCTCACCATGGTGTGGTGAGTCCATCCTTCACCAAAATTCTTCTATTCATATCTAAATAATTCCTTGTAATATATAAGTCTTTCTTAATCCAAAATATAACTAAATAATTACATTAATATTTATAAAACATCCATTAAAGTCAAATTTTACATTGCATAAAAATATTTATCTTCTAAAGCCATGTCCTTGATATATAGATATATTAAGGTGTCTATTTTCATCACTCAATAAGTACTTCCATGTGAACCTATTCTCTATATCTTCCATGATCATTATTAAAATACAATGAAATATATATAAATGTTAATAATTATTATAAAACCATCACCATGTCTTCAATATATACTCATAATCTATCATTGTCTTCAACAAATCCAACCTTCATTTATTTTCAGCAATCCTTCTGAGAACCTCTTAAAAACAAAAAACCTCAAAATTTATTAATTTTCAACAAATAATTCTCATAAAATCTTGGTTATGATAATTATATATCACAACTATCCATAATCATCAACCTTTAATGATTGAAAATAAATCAAAAACATAACCTCCTAGTTGAAAGATATTTGATGTTGAAATCGCCTTCATATACCAAATAATGTTTAAAAGCTCTCAATAGATCTTCTATGCACTAACTTACACAAAACCAACACCAACCCACCATGATTCAAACTCTTGATCCACAAAATGATGACTCAACCCAAATAATATCATGAAATCACACAATCTCTACCTAGCTCATTCATCGAAACACACTTTCTGTCAACTACCGAACTTGATAATTGTACCCACCACTACAGGTGAATCCTAAAATATGGTATGGTCCTAGAAACAAATATGAATCATCACAAATCTATCCAAAAGAAAAAATAAATTTATCCACCCACCTTATACACTTGAAATTTCCCAACTCAAATACCACCCACAGCCCATCAGACGTGAGGGTCACTCTCCAACGGATCGATATGGTGCTCCCCACCATAGGATTATCTATACCCTTATACCACCAAGACCAACTTTCCTAAAAACCATTATCCCACTTGAATAACTATATACAATACCTAATCATTAAACCCATCAATCTTGACATATGATTCCTACTACTATGTCCTGTAATATTAAACTACCCCAAATAGCCCTCTCTAGATCCGACCAACTTTCAGTCATCGTTTCCAATCACTAACATGTGATAGAACTTAAGGGTATGACTAAATTAATCCATGGGACCAATAAAAACTTATATCAGTGGTCCTAAACCATTATTTATTCATTCTCTAAGTATACCCAGTGAGACACCACATTTCTCCCACAAAGATCCTAGCAAGCTTTACCATTGTTCCATATTTCCTTTCCCAATACATTCCCTTTATTCATTTCAAATTGGTGACACTTCATGTATAGAAATATCAATTATTTTTTTCTAAACAACCCCTATAAACATATATTTCAAATTTAATCAACATACCCCACTATGTATCTAGCCCCCAATCTATCACAAGAATCCTGAAAACCCCCTAATAACCTGGTATGATTTTTATGGGCACTCAAATAATCCACTTCCATCACTCTATTCATGAATCCACCATCAATATATTTTAAGATTTATGACACCACATTTTCCTAGTTAGTTTCATTGGAAATTTCCAATTATAGATTTTACTTAAGCAAACCTGATGTTATAGGATAAATTTACTACTAATAATTTTTCAGAAATGCAAATCCTTTCAACTTATGGTCATTTTCGAACAAACCATCCATCTCTCCGTAGAAACAAGAACATAAAAAAACAAATTTTCCTTGAACCCTTGATACCAAACCCAAATTTATTTCTAAAAAATTATTTTCCAATTATGTTACCACATATAATTCCTTAACCCACCATGTATCACATATATTTTTTGGGATTCAGAACCAATAATCATTGAAAGAAACCCTCAAAAATTTTAACTATGGAACAAATTATGGAACTTCTATAACCATATGAATACTGAAAAACCAATTTAATAGTGCATGGAAGATAAACCACACCCCATTCACCTCACTGGATTGAAACCCTTACTTGCTTAAGAAAAAAAATCTCTTAGAAACTAACACACAAAAAATAAAAAAATAAAACAAGGAACAATAATAAGATATTTTATGTAGTTTGGGATTTTTTCTCATATACATAGGATAACAATATTGAATCCTTTTATTCCATGGAAGGATAAAATATTAAAATCACAATCTATAAAGTTAACTGATATTAGATAAATACTATTCACACATACAAGTGGTCCCACCCCACTTAATTAAGTGGGGTTTGGCTAGTCAAACAATTCAACCACCTTTAGAAATTCATGAGGGACCCACCATTGTTCTTGGATAGTTTTGATTTCCTATAGGTCTCTCTACCTCAACCACTATTTCTTGATGATTAGTGTAATTCATTAACACATTTCTCTCTGATGATTCATACATATCCTTTGAAAAACCTCTAGTTACTCTGACATGACCACAGAGAACACTCAAAGTAACTTCATTAGAGTGATTCATATGAGATTTAAAGCTTATGAAATCCCATTATCTATATGTTACAACTGGAAATTATGTTTCCAGAACATGTCATCTGAACCAACCTCCATTCCAAACATGTTATACAAACCAACCTTCTTCCTTTCGGTATCCTTCTTCCATGAGCCTTTATTAGTCTGAGTCCCTTGTTCTAGAGTCACTCCTTCTGGACATCAAAATAAAACGTTAAAGTAGACTTCAAAAATCCTAAAATTCTATTACTTGTAGGCTTCTTTAAAAGATTAAATCTCCCTTCAACACTTAAAAGAATTATGATCATTCCAACTTCTACAACATCATTCGTGTCTCTGTTCTGCCTTTCAGTCACCTAAGCCACTTAAAGGCGCAATGATACCCTAAAATTTCCAATACTAAGACCTTGATAAACATGTCATCAAGATTCTAACTTCATCTATTCTTTCATAGCTCTATCACCCCATCCTAAAACATCTTTCAAATGAAATGGTACTTCTAATAATATTTATTTTCTATTAGTGAAACACCATATTTGTACCCAAATAAATTATGTTATGACTGTCACAAAACAAAAACACACATTATTATCTCCTTACAAGTTCCTATAACAAAAACTTTAGATATATTAATTACTTATTTACTTCCATGATGACCATATACTTATTTTCTATTGTGAATAGTGATATAATTTTCTGCAACCTTGACATCTAACTTATGGCCATCCCTCTAAAGGTAAAAACAAATCATATTGTACTCTTATAGGCATAAATATTCCCTCCAAACTCTATATCAAAAAAACCCTACAGTAGATCATCCACTATAAAAAACAAGTTTATGTCTTCTAAATGTTTCAGATATTATAAAATACACTTCATAGAATCCCAATGCTCCTTTCTTGGATTTTCTATAAACTAGATGACCACTCCCACTGCATGTGAAATGTCCATACTTATACAAACCATGGAATATATTAAGATACAGACCAAATGTGAGAATAGACCTTTCTCTATATACTTAGTCTCATATTCCATTCTTGGGGTTTTCTCTTCGGATAACATGAAATGTTTAACCAATGGGGTTGACATAGGTTCACATCTGGTCATTCAAGACCTTTCAATGATTATGGATATATTTCCTCTGAGAAAAAAAACATAGTTAATATCTTATTATCAATTTAGATTTACATCCCCAAGATATTATTAGGTCCCTTGAGATCCTTCATCTCAAACCTTTCAAATAAAACTATTTTCACCTCCTGAATTTGTTTCATGTATATAACTTCCTAGAGCATGTCTTCCATAAATAAGGAAAGGATGATGTAACTCTTATCCTTAAACACCTTATAGTGGAAAAAATCCATGTTTCTTTAGAAAAATCCCTTCTTATCAATAATGGTGATTTTTTTATTTCATTTCATTGGTTCTTGCTTCAAACCATAAAGGCTTCTATTCATCTTGCAAATGAATCCCTCGTTCCATTTTCCAAGAATCCCTTTAGTTGCTTCATAAATATTTCCTCCTCTAAATCACTATGGAGGAATGAATTATTCACATCCATATATTATAGATGCATACTTTAAAATCAACTAGACTTAGCACTATCTGAATGGTTGTGTGTTTGAAAATGAGTGAGAAAATTTTGAAGAAATACACTCTTTTGTTTTTATAAAACCCCTTAACATCTAACTTGTAACTTTACCTATTTTCACCATATGTTTCTTCCTTTAACTGAAAAATAAATTTATTTTATAATTATTTCTTCCCCTTGGGTATTTTTTTGATATCCCAAGTTTTTTTTTCATTCAATCAATCTATTTCACCTTTCATTGATAACTCTAACATCCCATAATCACAGATACTCACCACTACTTTTGATATTTTAGGATCTTCTCTATCTATAAGATACAATTAGTATATATTTTTTATAAACCTTTGAACTGGTAATATGATCCTAGTAGACCTATACAACTAAACTAGTGGTTATTCTCCTTTTAGAACCACTAATTCCAAAAATTTCACATTCTAGATATTTTCATTTATCTTTTACACTTTTGAGATTTCCAAAACATCATTTATCCCTGATAATTCCTATGGAATTTTTGTGCTATATAAACTTTCTACAAATTTTGATCTTTTGGAACTTTTGTTCATATCAAATTCTATGTGGTTAGTTAATTATTTCTTCTCAACTCCATCTTTTACCAAGTTTTAATCTTTCCACAAGATCTTCTCATTGAAGAGAACATTTCAGCATATAATGATCTTTCAATTATTATTATCCCAAATAAAAAACCAAAAATTTTCATTTTCATACCCCAAAAAGAAATACTTTTGGGAATTTTATTCAATATTTTACCAATACTTGGAATCATCATGGATTTATGTCAGAATTTTGAAAACATTCAGGTGGTAAAATTCCATATATTTTCTAAACCACAAATGTTCTAAAATCTCATACTCTAATAATGTGTAAGGAAATATATTCATAAGATAAGTTACATAATAGACTACTTCCACCCAAAACTCTTTTGTAATGAATTATATTTTTCTTAGTTAAAATTAGCTCCATTTTTGAATTTTTAGAGTCTCGAGACCTCTTCAGGGGTACACCAGTAAATTTAAAATAGCATATGATTAGAGAAAAATTTTATGATGATTCTATTGGTGTCAGAGCATAATATTTACCCTCAGGTTGAACTGGTGTGGAAAGGGTTATTTATATCCTAAAAATAATATAATAAAAATATTATATCATTTATAGTTCGTGCAAGAGCATTTTTGATGAAATTATTATATCACTTAAATGAAAACTTGGTTGAAAAAAAATGTGATTGTGTTTGAGTCCATAAGGAAATATTTACCATATAAATGATATATGTTTTGTTCATATTAAGACCTATAATAGTACATAGTCACAGGTAGGGTAGAGAAATAAATTGAATAATTAGTTAATTAATTTAGTTAATTTTTTGACCTAGAAAATTCATCTATTTAAACACATTTTTAGACTCTCTCTGTCACACCCTGATATTTTAATTTATTTTTATTTTGTTATTTCGGGTCTTTGGTTAACCTCGTTGAGGTGTGGGTTGAGCGCAGGTCAAAAATTGTTGACGTTTAATGTTTTTAGTGGGTCTCGGACCCGTGTGCGGTCACCGCACGGTTGGCGGTAGCCACGCAGTCGGCCCAAGTGTCGTGCAATTTCTCATTATTTTATTATAGTTATTGTTATTTTTTTTAATAAAAATGATTAAAAATTTTATTAAAATTTTTATTATTGTATTAAAGGTATTATTATTATTTACTTATCGTCATTGTTATTTTTATTATTATTGATATAATTATTATTTTTGTTGTTGTTAATTTATATTATCATTATCCTTATCATTGTTATTTTTATTAATTTTATTTTGGGTTTTATTATTATTATTATTATTATTATTATTATTATTATTATTATTATATAATGATAAAAAATGAATAAATAAATACCCTAACCCGAATCACCTGGCAGCGCCCCCTTTCCTCCCTCTCTTCATTGTTGTTCACGCATTAGGACCAGCGAGGCACCGTCCCTACTTTCCCCTTCTGCGTTGCACCTCCTCCCTCCCTGCTTGCCCTTCCGCACTCGCCCGAAACCCCACACCTTCCCTGCACAGTACCGCTCCATCCCTCCACCTCACTGTACTGCTACCAACCAGCTCCAGCTTTTCACTCGCCTCACCCTCATGCACCCACTACCTATGGCCCTCTCTGCACCCACCGCCTCTGGCCCTCCATCTCCCCCCCCCCCCCCCATCCCTTTGCATGCGACTGCCGAGGCATGCGGCCTCCCCAATCTCTCACCCGCAGGTCCCCGTGCCCATCATCCTCAGCCCGAGCGATGATAGCAAGGCCCATGATAGTCCTTTGAGAAACTGTGTCGTGCCTGTCAACCTCACGGCCCAGTCGTAGGTCCCTGCATGTGCCCTACCTCTCACCCTTGTAGGACCCTCAGCCATCACTTCTCCCCAGCTCCCAGCCAGGCCCCCTTCGACCCTAGCTTCGTGTGGAATTCCTGCCTCTATCCGCCCTCGCCTCGAGATCTCTCCGCATCCAGGCCTCCGCCTTCATCCCTCGCGCCTCCGGCATGCCAGCGAAGCCCTACCTCCTTCCGGTCTCCCTTCTACCTGCCGACCCTATGCTACGCCTCTAGCCAGTAGACCCCACACCCCCTACCCAAGGCCTTCACCTACCGACTGTCGCGCCTAGGTCCTGACCTTCACGCTTTCCCCTACTCAACGCACCTCTAGCCAGCTTGGGTTGCCTGACCTACGACACCCCCTATTCCCGCTTTCTAGTGCGACGCCCTAACCCATGGTCGACCACCACTTTTCGTCCGGTCCACTATCACTGGAAAACCATGACCTCTCCTCCTCAAGCCGCACGTCTCACCGGCAGCTCCTTCCGATGGAGCTCTCTATTCCAGGGTCCTTCTTTGGTGGTTTTCTATTTTGGATAAACTCTAAACCTTAGGGTTCATTTTCTTGGGTTTCTCTCTCAAATTGTGCATTTAAGCTTGTTTTGTTAGGTTGATTATGGCTTCCTGCAGGTGCGGTTGCATTGCGAACAAGGTTTCATAGTGGCTTCAGGAGGTCCATCCGCAGTCGAGGTAGGATCCTTTACTTTGACCCTTAAATTTAGGAAACCTGATGATTACTTTAATTATTATTTGTTTTAATTTAATTTTTATTAATAATTATTTTTGACTTCTAGAATAATTTTTCTGGGTGAAATTATTTTGTTATGGTGGGATAACTTTGTTTGGATAATTATTTTTCCAGCTTAGTTGATCTAATATGTTTTTTGATTGATTAGTTTGGTGTGAAGTTTAGTTTTTAAATGAACTTGGTTGCATTTTATATTTGGTAGCATGCTTATGTGAAATAGGGTGTGTTTTGCTGGAAAACCAGTTTTTATGATGTTTAATATCTTTTCATGGGAATGTGTATTTAGTTTTTGTCTATGCATGTCATGTGTTTTCTATTATATTATGTTAGGGTGTGCGTTTGATCAAAAATGTGTTCTTTGGATGAGTTTTGTGTGCATCGGTTGTGGGTTACTCTTTGGAAATCATTTTATAAATTCTAAAGTTGTTTATTAAATGGTACAAATGATGCGAGTTATGTTTTGAAAGTAGGTCGAGGTGGTTCTTTTAAACTGTTTTTTCATTTGGATTGTTCAAGTCTGTGTTTATT
Source organism: Viscum album (assembly GCA_963277665.1). Lineage (NCBI taxonomy): Eukaryota > Viridiplantae > Streptophyta > Magnoliopsida > Santalales > Viscaceae > Viscum > Viscum album. The sequence goes on along the minus strand of OY728142.1, from coordinate 2,039,610,395 downwards.
TATTTTAGTTATCTTTGCACTTGCAGCACGTTGACAAGGTTTTTCCATGATATTGCAGTCATCAACAGGTTGTGTGTACTTGTGCATGAGTGTGAGACGTGCCGCATCTTCGTAACCGAGCTGTAGGTCGAGGTAGGTCCCCCACTGTACTCACCTTTAAATCCAGAATTTATTAATTGCTTGATATTTTATTAATTTTAATAAATGGGAAATAATATAAGATAATTAATTTTTAAATGATTATTTGGTGTAAAAAGAGTTGTTTATTTTATACACGATACTTGAAATATTTTCCTGATTAATGGACACCAAGTAGTGAAAGAGTGCATGTTTGGCCTTTAAACATAATTCACAGAATTTCAAATATAGTTCTGGTTTATTGATAAATGGTTTCTTTTGAAGCGTGAACAAATGTTTTGGTTCTCTTGAGAAATGAGGATTTTCTTTAAAAATGGTGAAGGCCCGTGTGTTACTTTAATAAAATAAATTATTTTTGAAAACTCTCTTTGGGGTGACTCAGTGGTGATCTTTGGTGTACGTTGACTGCATGAGTTATGTGTGATGTTTGTGCTAATTGATTGAGTTTTTTGACTCACCCCTTTCCTTTTTATTATACGTGTTGACATGGGAACCTTCCATAGAAAGTGAATCTTCTGAAAATGATTTCTTCACTAGTTTAGATTACGCACTGGCTAGTGGCCCTTAGTACGGATTACACACTTCTAGGAGATTGGGCCCCCCGGTTAGGCCATGTAGGGAAACACTGAGCGTTAGGGCGTTGTGATGTCATCGAGAGTAGGCATTCCTTCAGGATGAGTCACATGTATGGTACATTCTGGATTGTTCACGATCTCCTAGGTTCGACCCATGTTCTTTTTAGTATTTAGTTGTATGTGGTGGATGATTGAGAGGTCTAGTTCGGTTGATGGTCCCTGTGTGACACTTTTTCTATTTCACTTAGTGTGTGTTGCATGTTGTGTGTGGTTTTCCTTTTTACTAACAACTAAAATTTGGATTTCTTAATTGTTTGCAAAAATGTTTTAAAATGAAATGCACCGGTTCCTTTCAAACATTAAACTTTTTTTTAATTTAAAAAGAGAAATGGACTGTTACTTGTTTTAGAAATGAAAGTGTATGTGGAAACCCATATTTTATATAATTTAGTTCAAACTTGGAATTAGTAAATTCTTTATTTAAAGGTAGTGCGTTGGGAATAGTTTGTTGGGAACCCCTACTGAGTTTTAATACTCACACCTATAGTGTTTTCCTATTTTTAGTTATGTTGCAGGTTTGACTCGAGCTTTCTCGTTGTGGGAAAGAGTTGGTTGTGGACTAGTGAGCGACTCTCGGAGTCACAAGGAGTTTTGTTCATGGTCATGTTAGTTGGTTGTTGTTGACCGTTCTTTATTTTTGTTTTGTTTATTTAATTTGCGTTATTCTACTTTTTCCGATGATTTATTTTTTTTTACTGGGAAAAATCGTTCCCAATTGTACTCTATTATTTCCCTGGCACTTTTCGCTATCCCGGTAGGATCAAGAACACCTCTCGGTCCATGTCGCGGACCGGCTCGGGTGACCAATTCAGGGTCGACCCGGGTTAGTTCGTGACAAAATGGTATCAGAGGAGACCTTATTATTTGGGGTGTCTGGTAGATGGTGATTAGGATTATCGGGACTCGAGAGGTAGATACGGGAAGGACTTCATGATCCCTCACCCGTTCCGAACCTCGAGTCGCTAGGGGTAGTTCGGGAATTGAGTCCTTGTTTCATTCTAGTTTGTTTTTTATTGAGGGGTTACAACAGAGGAAAGTCGATGTCACATCATGATTTCACATGGATTAGTGACCCATGTGGAGTCTGAGTACATGGTTTAAGTTCCTCCTAGTTGTTAGCGCTTACTTGGGGCATGGCCCACTACCATGTCGCTAGGTTAAACATGACTACTAGTCCCTCGCTTCGGTAATTTGATGAAATTTGTGTGTTGTCTTGGTTCTTGTGAGTGTAAGTGCACTTTTTAAAATGAAAAAGGGGTTTTTAAATGAGAATGATTTCTTTTAAATGGATTTAAATTTGTGAAAGAGATTTTTTAAAACTGAAAGCTCTTGGTCTAAAAATCTGGTGGTCACTTGGAACTGGTAGAGATATGGTTTGGGTACAACCTCAGGTATTCTTTATGAACGTTTTCACATGTGAGGGAATGCATGGGAAGTGCGTGTTGGTGTGTATGGATGAAAGTGAATGAAGACATGTGTAAGGGTTCATGGGATTACTGGGGTGTTCACTTGGAATTAAAGTCTTGACCTTGTTTTTCTAAAGCGATTTTAAAAAGGGAAATGATTTTTGGAAATTGAAAATTGTTTGAAAAGTGGGTTTGGTATTTGGAAAATGTCTTTGAAAGAAGGCGGTTTTGATATATAAAATAAAAAGGGGGTTTTAAAAAAAAAGGAATTTTGGGTTGTGTTTGTATTTTCTTGTTTATTTTGAGTTAGTTGTTTTGGATGAAGGCATTTTCTTTGATGTTGCTTCGGCTTGATATCAGTTTTGTCTCTATGTTTTATATATTGTTCAGAAAATGCCTCCCAGAAAGGTCGTTAAGGTTTCTGATAAGTCATGCCCAGTTTTTGGTCCTTCTCGGACATTGCCTATACTTAATGGTGATTGTAGTCCATTAAAGGTAGTTATGTGGTTTGAAGAGGTCGAGTGTGCTTTTAGGATGTTGGGAACTCTAGATTGTTAGAGTTCGAGTTGTCCTGGGATTATTTGAGTGTTCGACTTTGGAAGAATGGGAGTTGCTTTCCCCATCATCAATGCAAGTTGGGATGACGTGGGATGTCTTTAAATTCGTCTTCGTCTGATGGTTTATGCCTGAATAAGTGAAGACGAAGAAAATGTAAGAGCTTAGGCATTTTCAACAAGGCCAATGGACGGTGAAGGCATATATTGATCATTTCAAGGAGCTTGTGTCATTTTCTCCAGAAGTAGCGTCGCTGGGATCAATAAATACTTCCCTCCTCATCAAGGGTATTCGCCCAGAGATCAAGGAGCAGGTCCCCCCTTCTAGGGACCATTGTTTTGAGAAGTTGGTAGATGATGCGTTTTTAGCTAAGTTGGTCTCTGGAGAACATATGGTTGTAAATAAAATGTATCCATTTGCTCATGAAGGTTCCCTATCTGGTGAGAAAGGTGTGCCAGAGGGACATGTTTCTAAAGAGTCCTCTGTAGTGGTTCTGACTTCCAGTTCATCGAACCATTCAGTGGTGTGCCACCAGTGAGGCTGGTTTGGGCACGTGAATCTGTCATGTCGCATCCCTCTGAAGACATGTCATTATTGCGGGTGTTTGGGTCATCTAGAGAAGTTCTATAGGAAGCGTCGTCTAAAGAAGACGCTATGACAGGAGGAATTCCAGCATATGACTATGAGGCAGGAGATGCTTCAGCCATCAGATCCCCAACCACAGATCTTGGGGTGAAACTTGCGCACAGTAAGGAGTTTCCAGGGGTGTGAATCCTTAGTCCGAGTTTTGTGTTCTATGTTGGTGGTGGAACATTTAAAGTCTTTCTGTTCTTGTTTTTATATTATTAAAGTTTTGAAGTTGTCGTAAGTTCATTGTTTTATCGTGGAGTTATGATGGACATGTTCTATTGTAATCCAAATAGTTTTGTTTGTCTGATCATGGTTTTTTAAATCGTGCGCTTTTCTTAAAAGTGTGTTAGGCCCTTGTCTGGATTGATTTTTGGTTTAGTTGTGTTCGTTTGGAGATGTAAGTGCCTATGAATGAGCTGATTTTGTGGTTATGTTCGAGTACACTTCTTGGGGTAATTTTTTCTCAAAGGTTTTCCCCTAGTGTTGGGAGTGTTTGGTATGGGCCGAGAGTTACAAGTTTCAGTGGAGGTGTTGTTCGCTCGTGCTATAGAACTTAGTTCGGATCATTTGGAAGTTCCCACGTCACCCCCTTTCCATAGTGAGGTTTGGGTGTTAACTTTTTGCGCTAGAAGAGTTCTTGTGGTGGGGAGAATCCTCTCATGTCCTCCTGTTCTCTTGTGTTGTGGTTTCTTTCAGTGTCAATTGGGCAAGGATTCTTGTTTTATCTATTGTTCGGCTGTGTAACTTTCTGGTGGCAGAAAGTTTCTATGGTGGGGAGAATTGTCACACCCCAATGTTTTAATTTTTTTTATTTTTTTATTTTGGGTTTTGGTTAACCTCATTGAGGTGTGGGTTGAGCGTAGGTCAAAAATTGTTGACGTTTAATGTTTTTAGTGGGTCTCGAACCCATGTGCGGTCACCGCACGGTTGGCGGTAGCCACGCAGCTGGCTCAAGTGTCATGCAATTGCTCATTATTTTATTATTATTATTGTTTTTGTTTTTTAATAAAAATAATTAATATTATTATTATTATTATTATTATTATTATTATATTAAAGGTATTATTATTATTATTATTATTATATTAAAGGTATTATTATTATTTCCTTATCATCATTGTTATTTTTATTATTATTGATATAATTATTATTATTTTTGTTGTTAATTTATATTATCATTATCCATATCATTGTTATTTTTATTAATTTTATTATGGGTTTTATTATTATTATTATTATTATTATTATTATTATTATATAATGATAAAAAATGATTAAATAAATACCCTTACCCTAATCCCCTGGAGGTACCCCCTTTCTCCCCTCTCTTCATTCCTGTTCACGCATCAGGACCAGCGAGCTGCCATCCCTACTTTCCCCTTCCTCGCCACACCTCCTCCTTCCCTGCATGCCCCTTCGCACTTGCCCAGAACCCCACACCTTCCTTGCACAGTGCCGCTCCAGCCCACCGCCTCACCGCACTGCTGCCGACCAACTCTAGCTTTGTGTTCGCCTCACCCTCACGCACCCACCGCCTCTGGTCCTCTCCGCAACCACCACCTCTGGCCCTCCGTCTCCCCCTCATCCCTTTGTGTGCAACCACCTAGGCATGAGACCTCCCTAATCTCTCATCTGTAGGTCCCCGTGCCCGTCATCCTCAACCCGAGCAATGATAGCAATGCCCATGACAATCCTTTGAGAAACTGTGACATGCCTGTCAGCCTCATGCCCCATCCGCAGGTCCCCGCTTGCACCCTACCTCTCACCCTTGTAGGACCCTCATCCATCGCTTCTCCCCAGATCTCGGCCAGGCCCCCTTCGACCCCAGCGTCGTGCGGCAGTCCCGCCTCTATCCGCCCTCGGCTCAAGATCTCTCCACGCTCAGGACTCCGCCTTCGTCCCTCGTGCCTCTGGTATGCCAGCGAAGCCCTGCCTCCTTCCGGTCTCCCTTCCACCTGTCGACCCTGCATCGTGCCTCTATCCAGCAGACCCTACACCCCCTACCCAAGGCCTTAACCTCCTGATCGTCGCACCTAGGTCTCGGGCCTTCACGCTCATCCCTAATCAGCGTGCCTCCGGTCAGCTTGTGGTCGCCCGACCTGTGACACCCCCCCCCTATTCCCACTGTTTGGTGCGACACCCTAACCCACAGTCGACCGCCACTTTTTGGCCGGTCTACTATCACTGGAAAACCGTGACATATCCTCCTCAATCCACATGTATCGTCGGCAGCTCCTTCCAGTGAGAGCTCTGCATTCCAGGGTCCTTATTTGGTGGTTTCCTGTTTTGGATAAACTCTAAACCTTAGGGTTTATTTTCTTGAGTTTTTCTCTCAAATTGTGTATTTAATCTTGTTTTATTAGGTTTATTATGGATTCCTGCAGGTGCGTTTGGGGTGTGAACAAGGTTTCACACCGTCTTTGGGAGGTCCATCCGCAGTCGAGGTAGGATCCTTTGCTTTGACCCTTAAATTTATGAATCCTCATGATTACTTGAATTATTATTTGTTTTAATTTCATTGGTATTAATAATTATTTTTGACTTCTAGAATAATTTTTTTGGGTGAAATTATTTTGTTATGGTATGATAACTTTGTTTGGATAATTATTTTTCCAGCTTAGTTAATCTGATATGTTTTGTGATTGATTAGTTTGGTGTGAAGTTTAGTTTTTAAATGAACTTGGTTTGCATTTTATATTTGGTAGCATGCTTATGTGAAATAGGGTGCGCTTTTCTGGAAAACCAGTTTTTATGATGTTTAATATCTTTTCATGGGAATGTGTATTTAGTTTTTGTCTATGCATGTCATGTGTTTTCTATTCTAGTATGTTGGGGTGTGTGTTTGATCAAAAATGTGTTCTTTGGATGAGTTTTGGGTGCGTGGGCTATGGGTTACTCTTTGGAAATCATTTTATAAATTTTAAAGTGGCTTATTGAATAGTACAAACAATACGAGTTATGTTTTGAAAGTAGGTCAAGGTGGTTCGTTTGCGATGTTTGTTCATTTGGATTGTTCAAGTCTATGTTTATGTATTTTAGTTATCTTTTCAGTTGCAGCGAGTTGAAAAGGTTTTTCCATAATATTGCAGTCATCAGCAGGTTGCGTGTACTTGTGTGTGAGTGTGAGATGTGTCGCATCTTTGTAAACGAGCAGCAAGTCGAGGTAGGTCCCCCACTGCACTCGCCTTTAAATCCAGAATTTATTAATTTCTTGATATTTTATTAATTTTAATAAATGGGAAATAATATAAGATAAATAATTTTTAAATTATTATTTGGTGTAAAAAGATCAGTTTAGTTTATACATGGCACTTGAAATATTTTCCTGATGAACGGACACCTAGTAGTGAAAGAGTGCCCGTTTGGCCTTTAAACATAATTCACAGAATTTCAAATGTAGTTCTGGTTTATTGATAAATTATTTCTTTTGAAGCATGAACAAATTTTTTGGTTCTCTTGAGAAATGAGGATTTTCTTTAAAATTGGTGAAGGCCCGTTTGGTACTTTAATAAAATAAATTATTTTGGAAAACTCTCTTTTGGGTGACTCAGGGGTGATCTTTGGTGTATGTAGAATGCATGAGTTGTGTGTGATGTTTCTTCTACTTGATTGACTTTTTTGAATCACCCCTTTCATTTTTATTATACGTGTCGACATGGGAACCTGGCATAGTAAGTGAATCTTTTGAGAATGATTGTTTCACTAGTTTAGATTACGCACTCACTAGTGGCCCTTAGTACGGATTATACTCTGCTAGGGGATTGGGCCCATCGGTTAGGCCATGTAGGGAAACACCAGGCGTTAGGGAATTGTGACTTCATCGAGAGTAGGCATGTATTCAGGATGAGTCACATGTATGGTACGTTCTGGATTGTTCACGAGCTCCTAGGTTCGACCCTTGTTCTTTTTAGTATTTAGTTGTATGTGGTGGATAATTGAGAGGTCTAGTTTGGTTGTTGGACCCTGTGTGCCAATTTTTCCATTTCCCTTAGTTTGTGTTGTGTGTTTTGTGTGATTTTTCTTTTTACTAACAACTAAAATTTGGATTTCTAAATTTTTCGCAAAAATGTTTTAAAATGAAATGCACCTGTTCCTTTCAAAAATTAAACTTGTTTTTAATTTTAAAAGGGAATTTATTATTACTTGTTTTAGAAATGAAAGTGTGTGTGTTAACCCATATTTTATATAATTTAGTTCAAACCTAGAATTAGTAAATTCTGTATTTAAAGTTAGTGCATTTGGAATAGTTTGTTGGGCACCCCTACTGAGTTTTAATACTCACGCCTATAGTGTTTTCCTGTTTTTAGTTTTGTTGCGGGTTTGAGTCAAGCTTTCTCGCTGTGGACGAGAGTTGGTTGTGGACTGGTGAGTGGATCTCATATTCGTGAGGGGTTTTGGTCGTGGTCAGTTTAGTTGGTTGTTGTTAATCATTCTTTCTTTTCATTTTGTTTATTTACTTTGCATTATTCTACTTTTTCTGCTGCTTTATTTTTTTTCACTGGGTGAAATCGTTCTCAATTGTCCTCTATTGTTTCCCTGGTGCTTGTTGCCAGCCCTGGAGGATTGGGAATACCTCTCGAGCCATGTCGTGGACCGGCTCAGATGACCAGTTCAGGGTCGACCCAGGTTGGTTCGTGACACTCTCTATAGTTAACCACATTACTTTTCAAAAACACAGCTTGAGAATAGTTGTTTTGGACATTGGAAACTACAACATCAAATTGAATAATGAGATTGGATCACATAAAGATGATGTAATGCCTTGAAATTAATAACTGGGTCTGAGTTGGATATTCACATGACCTCATTTATGACTCCATATATACAAGAGGCTACCAACTAGTAGTAAGGTTCTAATCACCATTTTTGGGAATGCTATACCATCAATATCATATCCTTGCACAGGTAATATAGATATAACAACAATATAGAAATAATTATATCAACCAAAAAACTAAATATAAAATATTGTAATTGATGGAACACATGTCATAAAAATAAATAAATGGGATCTCAAAGTGGAAAGACAAACCAAATTATAAGTGTACTAAAAAAGTAAATAAAACCATGGTATCTTCCAGAGTCTATCATATTCCCACCACAAGTTCCATGCTTCATGGATAAACCATCTTATAGAGGCACCTTTCCCTTGTTTGGGCCCCACTATATGAATTATATACACGAATTGAAATGTCTATGTAGGGTGTCTATAATAAAACCCATCCTGACACCACCAATGGGTTCTTAACAAGTGTTCACATGTATACCTGGTGTATGAAATGATAATAATAAATTTTAAAGTAATCATAAACAATAACATACTGAGAACCCATATGATAACCAAGACACAATGATCCCTAGATGAACCTTCTTCATCTCCATACTGGAAAGAATATCAATATATCAGAAGTAATCAATAACTAGACACATGGATAAAAAATATATTGCTTGGAATCTTAAGAAATCATGTAAAAATGATACTCAACATCCTCTAGGAATCGAGTGAACCATGCTACATTACATTCACTAGGCATTTAGTGATTGTACTACTCGAAGTCCACTAGGATTTGATAAAATAGGATACTTGGAATCTACTAGGAATTTAGTGAATCACATGGAATCCATGAGGCATCATTGTATCCCTACTCTATACCCAGGTCCATTATCACTATCATCTCAAGTCGTGTGCACTATCCATCTAAGGTATAACCATGTCATAATGGTCTACATATTTTTAGCACGAAGAATAATACCTCTAAGTCATGGTAACACACATAATAGGGTAAAACATACAAAGTAAATCATAAAATACCATCATGCATGAATAGTAACACCATACCATTCATGTGATCAAAATCAAAAATGAATAAACAAGCTACAAACATACTCATGGAAACAAGTATTATAAACGGGCCTTACAGATACACACACACACACATGATCACAATCAAGCATGGTAATCAAATATGATGACACAAGAATCATATTAAAGACACATGTATATATAAGAGTCCCAAATAGTAAGTATTTACTTCCAATAAGTTGTAAATGTCAACATCAAGTCTCATCAAAGGTGTCATCTCTCAACTATGTTCACACAACAATAAGAATAATATCTATCTCTAAGAACTCCTTTAACCGATTTCACATAAAATAAAATGGTTTCAAGAATAATACACAAGGAAGGAAAGGTTAATAACACTTAACCAAATTAAAAATTACTAAAGAAATGGTAATTTTTAAATCTGGTTGAAGGAATAAGAAATACCTTGCTTTTGTATAGTGATAAGAGAAGATATGTAAAGCTCTTATGGGTATGAATAAATGATAAAAACCTCTATCTTCTCAGGTTTGATCTTATAGAAAGGTTAATAAAAGAGAAACTAGGAGAAAGAATCACCCAAGGTTATAACTTCAGCAAGGAAACTCATTAGAAGATTTTCCCTAAAACACTTAGAAGTTTGTCTAGAATTTGTATTGTTTGAAGGAAACAACAAGAGGGTGGGATAAATGGATTAATAAAGTTTGAAATTGATTAAAAACCACATTAATGAACCCACATTTAATACAAGTGTGTTTTCCACTTTGAATCAGTAAAGATATGAGAATAGAGTTGAGCTTTTCAGAAATTTCAAGACAACCTGACCATCACCACGCCCTCAACCACAGCCTGGCCTTAGCCGAGGTGTTATTAAATATGTAAAGAGAAATGACCTAGATTATAAAATGGTGACAATATTTTGGATTTTTTCCCTCACCACACTCTCCAAAATAGGAAGGGTGAGTATTCCTAGGTTGTGGTCCACCGAGGGATCTATAGCACTCCACACCTAGGTTGTGGTCTACTGAGGGATATACTAGCCTCTCCCATCATGCCCCACCACATATTGATGGGCCTATGTAGCATGAATTCTACCAACTTCAGCTTCCTTTCTTCAGTTGTATCTCTTTGCATCCTATAACCCTCTAGTGCCTTGAAATAATGGTGGATAATAGAGTTAGAAGTCTCTAGAATAGTCTACCATAGACCTTGATGCCCCTCTACCCTAGTAAGGAACAAGTAGAAGGACTCCTAGCTGAGGTGGGACCACTGCCTTCACAACTAAAATAGGTTTGGGAACATGCTTTGTTGAACCCTCCTTCACAATAGGTGGTGGAATGGGGGCATCATTATAGCAAGAGTATCTCAACCTACATCAGCTAGTGGTCCCATCAGTCTCCTTCATAGAGGCGTATTCTATAATATGGATGAAATATTAAAACATATAATCCATTAAGGTAGATCCTAATTAGTCATTGAGATCAAGAAAAGGATTTCCTAGGAGGCTACCAAAAAACTAGGTATATCCCTCCTAGAACTAACCAAGGTTATTAATCCCTACATGTTAGTCACAGCCATATATATACAAACATAAAAACATGATCATGTTTTACTAACTAATGAAATCATAGATATATCTTAATTTCATGGAAAACAGATATATCATTCAATTGAGAACATCAGTCTATCTTGAACAAATAGAAAAATTCAAGGAATTTAATTAAATAACTAGTATGAAACAAAAAAATAGGTGTGTGTGTATATATAGTATATGATCCTACATGGATAATCATGATGCCTTAATTCTCCCAAAAATCCCATAAAACTGTAAAAACAATCCCATAAATGGTAACTCAAATGTTCATTACATATGAGCTAGACAAGCACATGGAAAAATCCCTAGCCAAGTTCTAAATAGCCTATCTCCTTTTTACCACATCCCAAGTTAGATAAATAAAAGAATAAAACCATCCTATAATACCTTTTTGTAATGCCCTGACTCAAACCACCAAGTCTAAGCTGAAGATTTAAATAACCTCATGAATTCCTCACCATATGCAAGAGGTTGTTGTTTAGTAGTGAGGGTCTGAACACTATAAGTTGGAAGTCTATACCATTGATATCATGTCATTACCAAAGTAATATAAATATATATATATGAAAAATATTTCAATTAAAATATCATTCAGAATACTAAATATAAAATGTAGTAATGGATTAAACACATGTCATGCAAATAAATAAATGGTCTCCCTAATTGTAAATCCAAACAGGAGTATAAGTATAAAATATATGTAAATAAAACTATGGTATCCTCTAGAGTCTATCTCGATCCTATCACTATCTTTATGCTCCACAGCTCAAAAATGTTCTATAGGCCCCTTTTTATTGTTTAAATCCCTATACATAAATTCTTCATGTGCATAAAGATACTTATATAGGGTGCGAGTAATAAATTCCAATAGGGAACCACTAATGGTTCCTTAATAAGTGTGCACAGGTATAACAGTTGTATAACATGATAATAATAAATTTTCTTGAAATAATAAACAATTACATACCAAGCATCCATGTTCTAACCAAGACACCACAAGACTCAACCACACCTACTTCAGATCCATGATATAAGTAATATCAAGATATAAAAAGTAATCAAGAACTAACCCCAAGGTTGGTAAACATACTACTCAACATATCAAGGCATCGTGTAGACATGTTAATCAACATCCACTAGGCATCAAGTGAACCATGCTACCCAACATCCCCTTGGCATTGAGTGATCATGTTATTCATCATCCACTAATAATTGAGCATGCTAATTGACATCCACTAGGCATCGAGTGAATTATACAACATCCATGTGGTATCTTCATATCCCAACCCTTTACTTAGGTCCATCGTCTCCATCGTCACAAAATTTTTACACTCTCCCTCTAAGGGATAACCATGTCATGATGGTCCACCTATTTTGAGCATCATGAACAATACCTCCAATACATGGTAACACACAAAATATGGTAGAACATATAAATAATATTCTAACAACTCAAAATCAGAAAATAATAGTAATATACAACACATGTGATCATTATCAAACATGAATAAAAAAGTTACAAGCATACTCATGGAAAAAATTATCATACACGTGTTTCATGACTATGCACACACCCACAAGAAATCACAATCAATAATGATCATAAAATTATTCCAACACAAAACAATATCACTCGAAAAGAACTCTTAGATATGGTTTCACATGAAATAAAATAGTTTCTAGAGCAAGACACATGAAAAAAAATCCAAGAGGGTATGTTTATAACACTTACCCAAATGGAAAATTACCGAAAATAGATATTTTTAAATCTGGTTGAGGGAAGGAGAAATCCTTCACTCTTGGATAATGAAAAGAGAAGAGATGTGAGGATACTATGGGTTTGAATAAATGAGAAAAGCCTCCATATTTCAAGGTTCAATATTCCAACAAGGTTAAGAAAATAAAAACAAGGAGAAAGAATCAAAAAATTCCATAACTTCAATAAGGAAATTCATTTGAATATTTTCCCTAAAAACACTCATAATTTCATCTAAAATTCATCCTATTTAAAAGAAACAATAAGGAGGAGGTAAAATGGATTAATAAATGTTGGAATCGATTAAAAAATAAATTAAATACCCCAAATTTAATTCATACATGTTTTCCTTTTTGAATTGTTCAAGATTTGAGAAGAGAGTCAGCCATTTCAACTATTTCAAGACAACCTAACCATTAACACACCCTCCATCACAACCTAGACTTGGTTATGGTGTTCTTGAACACACAGAAAAAAAAACCTATCCCATGTAATGATTCTTAGATTCATGTCATTTTACCACAACAAGCCCTCAAAAATGTGTATGGTGAGATTTCTTAGGTTATGGTTCACCAAGGGACCTGTAGTGTGACACCTTCACTACCACAAAACTGGGCAAGGCAAGCGCCACCCCTTTATCAGTGCTAACTAAAAAACACTGATAAAGGGGGGCGCCTTTATCAGCGCTCAAAAAAGGTCTGATAAACGTACCCCTTTATCAGCACTTTTTTTGAGCGCTGATAAAGGCCCCTCCTTTATTAGCACTTTTTTTAGCACTGATAAAGGGACCCCCTTTATTAGTGCTTCTTTTAGTAGCACTGATAAAGGGGGGGCCTTTATGAGCGCTTTTTTTAAAAGCGCTGATAAAGGGTTCGAATTCAAAAAAATTAATTAAAAATATTATATTAATATATAAATATATCAATATAGTTATATAGATATAAATATAATGTATAATTTTTAAATATATTTTAGATAAGTATAAATATACATTTACACTTATTATACTTAATATATAAAATATTTAGTGAAAATGGCTTATAAAAAAATTTAAAAAATATTTTTAATTAATAATTTGCTAATTATTATGGATTAATTGTAATTTAATAACAATTTGAAGACTAAAAAATAAAATAAAAATTAAAAAAGATCCAAAATATGTTGAAAACGCAACTCAAACTTCAAACAGCCATAACTTTTGATCCGGGTGTCCGTTTGAGCTCTACCACATATCAAATTGAAGCCTGCAACGAGATCTGCGTCGCAATTACCTAGGGGGTGCCTTGGTCAAGGTTTTTTAGAGGCCAAAAGAGGACTAGAATGCCTCCAAAACTAAGTTTTTAGTCGGGGTACCCATATTATTTAACATTTTGTGGATTTTCAGCCTCGTTTAAGGGGGTATTATTGGCTTTTTTTGGTGGGGAATGAATTTATTCCAAGGTATTACATTCATATTGATATTATGTCTTTGAAATTTTATCGTTTTTTATAATTCACTATTATTTATAATCAAATATATAACTATATGTACATATTTTTTATATATTCACACCTAAAAATTAAATTTTTTAAATAATTAATTAAACATATTTACATATAAAATATATTAGCTTTATCTAAATAATAACTAATATCCATTTTATTTAAAATACCAATATATGAATATTTATATAAATACTATATATTAATATAACTATATATATTAATATAACTATATATATTAATATAACTATATATATTAATATAAATATATATTACTATACGAATAAATATAACTAAATATATATATATATATAAATAAATAGATATATCATAAATAAAAGAACAAATCAATATAGGGGAGTGGAAAAGGCTTTAGGTGCGTAGGGGGGAGGTCTCGAGATCAAATCTGGGTGGAGGCAGGGGCGCGCGCGCAAGGGTGATTTAGATGGCTAGCACTGATAAAGGGTGTAGGTGGTGCGGGCGGGTGATGGAGGTGCGGGAAAGCGCTGATAAAGGGGGATCAAGGGCTATAAAAATCCCCCCCAAGATTGGCAGTATTTTTTAAATTTTTTAAATTTTTTTTAATTTTTATCAGCGCTAAAAAGAAAGCGCTGATAAAAGGGGTCTTTTATCAGGGCTAAAAATAAAGCAATGATAAAAGGGGTCTTTTATCAGCACTAAAAAGAAAGTGCTGATAAAATACCCTTTTATCAGCGCTTCGTTTTAGTGCTGATAAAAGACCCCTTTTATCAGTGCTTTTTTTGGCGCTGATAAAGGGGACCCCCCTTTATCTTCGCCAGAATTAATAGCACTTTTTCTAGTGCTGTTAGAGGCCATTTTTAGCGCTGATAAAAGACATATTTGTAGTAGTGTTTATAGCCACACCCTATCCATCTCATTTCCCTTGGTCATTTTAACACATAGGGACCACCATGACGATGGTGTTTCCCATTTTGGACATAAAAACCTCAAAAACACCTCGGAGCCACTAAAAATTTCAATTAATTACACCCAAGCATGGTTCAACCCAAAAATTAATGAAACAAATAGGGAACATTACTTTTCATATAAAATAAACAAATAAATGAGGTAATTATAGATGATAAGTGAATTTTTGGCTTTGTCAATGGATACAATCATTCTTCACCAATTATGAAACCATTTTTAACGTTGGATATCTTGATTTCCTATTCCTCTTAATTATTGATTTTCCATTTGATATATCTATAGAACTGGGATCTTCCTCTATTCATTATAGATTATTTTAAAATTGACGAATTTAAATCAACCTTTCTTCATGAATAATTGGTGTGGTTATTATTTTGATAATGGTGAATAATAATTAAATCAAATATCAAAATAAATATAATTAGCATTAATAATTCTGTTTGGGAAATATGTTTTTATGGATGGATTATAAATATTTTAATTTTAATATTTGATAAATATATGTACAGTTATTATACTGGATATTTCTATTGGATTAAGAGAAATATTTCTTTTCTAACTTTGTTTATTTCAGAATTAGTTATTTTAGTGATGATATTGTTAATGATCGATAAATAATGTGGTCAAAAAATTTCATCCTCCCCTGTTTTCTTTTCTATCTTTTCTCTCTCAACATTATCATGATACCCCTATTTTAATCTTACCCACATATGAGTGAAGGTTCGTCAGCCAAGCCATGGTTGGCGGTAGCGTTGAGGTGCAGTGGTCCGAGGTAAGCCTTGGTGGTCTGCATGATCTAGTGGGTGGCCACTATGGGTGATGCGTTGTAAGGGTTAGTGCATGGTATAAATCACTTGTAATAGTGAAGGGTGTATTTTTAGGAATGAAAAGCGCATCTCCAAAGTAGTATTAAAATGAAAATAAATATAAACTATAAAATTATATTAAGTGAGAGAGGGGGATGATAAGGGTGGAGTTAGTGTTTCATGTGGAGTGTTATCATCTGTAGTCATGTTTTTAATTGGAATTATAGTACATTTTTTGTATGTTTACATGTTTCTAGTTTTATAGTAAACTATTTGATTGATTGTTTAGAGAATGATGGATATTTGATGTTGGAGATGAGTTTTTCCATTTTGGAGTAGAAGCCCTAAGATGGTACGATTATTCTCTATGGAGGCTTTGTGGATTTTAGTGACTCTGGTGATTCTTAAATTGCTAATATGAAGGGATATATTCTTATTAGGTAATATTAATTCTAAATTTCACTAGACTTGAAAACAAGAGGGTTTTATTCCTCTCTGTAGTAATTGAAATGATCCGGTACTGTGTAATGAAGGAACTGTCATGTTTCCCACAATCCTTGTCCAATGAAAGGGTGTGATTCATCTTCACTGAGAAATGTGATGATTCTAGTGATTCTTAGTATCATTAAATTATGTTGTATTATTATATAAAAGAGGCACCAATCACAGAATAAGGTTTCTTATCTATTTGAAGTGAATTTTTTACTATAATTACATTTGAAATTTGTACTCTCCTTATCAGTTTAAAATGTTGTCTCATTGGAATCTATAAAAAAAATCCAGGGAGTATATTCATAGAATAATATAGTTCAAATATCATTTAAATTCTACACATTTCATTAAAATTTATACTACCTTGAGAGTGGGTATTTCTCAGTTGTCTCCCCATTGTAAGTGCAATGAATTTCTACTAAAATTCTCACTAAAATTTACTTTAAATGTTCCGCTGCAACTTCCATTTAAATTTTCACATAAACTTCTACTAAAATACTCTATAAGTTCCACTGGAAGCTATACTAAATCTTCCACTAAAACTTAAACTAGAAGTTTATTTGTTCATGTGATATCTTTACATGGAATTTACTATGTTTGATATATTCAAATCTATGAAAACTATTGATTTGAGGATATTAATGTGTATTTAAATGGGGGAAATTTTAATTTTATGGAATTAATGAACAATATGTTATATATTTAACTTTTATTTAAAATTTACAAGGAACATTTTTATACTATTTTCTTACTCACAAAGAAACTCTGTTTCTTTTATCATAAAAAATAAATCACTTAAATTACTTTAATAATATTTTTTAAAATATTATGGATAAATTATAATTTTTCATTTTTCCCATTTCTTTCTTACTAGATACCAATTTGGATGAAAATTTTTAAATAGTATTTTCTAATATGCTGAAAAATCTATTTTCCATTTAGGAAAAACTAAATATTGTTTTCTTACATTTCCTTTTTTTAATATATATATTTTATATGTAGTTTTATTTCAATGTTATATGTGTATATTATTCCAATTATAAAATTATCTATTTAGTTATATAATCTATTATTCCATGTGAGAACACATGGTAAAAAATATGATTTTAATATTTTACTTATGAAAGATCCATTAGAAGTTTTACTAAAACTTTTTATGAAAATTCTACTGGAAGTTACACTAAAACTTCGAGTCAAAATTCCAATGGAACATCTACTAGAACATCCATTGGAACTTCCTCTGGAATATCTACTAAAACTTCTAATAAAACTTCAATTATAGATTCCACTAGAACTTCTAGTCAAATTATAGGAATTTACTATCCAAAGTTACCTTATATTTTGATTGAAACCTATACTGTAATTTATGGAATCCCCCAAAAACATGTTTTCTATATTGAATTGGGATTTAGGAAGTAATAATTCAATTGTTTCAACACTTGTAAATCCAATGGATATTTAAGTGGATATTCTAGTAGAACTTTAATTGGAGATTCCACACTAACTTCCACTAGAAATTCAACTGGAACTTCAAGTGAATATTCAACTAGAAATTCAATTAGATATTCCACTTAAAGTTACTTTGGAACTTACACCTGAACTTCTAGTCATATTCTTGGAAATTATAGTCCAAATATACGTTAATTTTTTATTGAAACGCGTACCATATAATCCCCAAAAAGACATGTTTTCTATATTTCATAGGGATTGAAGAAGGAATTGTTACATTGTTTCCCCACTATAAATTCTTCTAGAACTTCAAGTGGGTTTTCTACTAGAACTTCAAGTGTAGCTTTCCCTAGAACTTCATGTAAAAATTTCACTAGATTTTCCATTATAAATTTTAGTGGATATTCCACTATAACTTCAAGTAGATATTTCACTCTAACTTCTAGTCCTAATATATGAAATTTCATTCCAAAGATAGATTGTGTTTTGAATAAAACATATACTATAATTTGTGGAATCCCTCTAAAAATCATGTTTTCTATATTAAATTGTGATTAAGGATTTTTTTTGTTTCCATGCTATAATTTATATTGTATCTTCGTGTAGTGATTCCACTAGAACTTCAAGTGGAAATTCCATTAGATCTTACACTTGAACTTGAAGTGGAAATTCTACTATAAATTCCAGTAGAGATTCCACTAAAACTTCCAATGGAACTTATAATCTTATTATAGAAAATTATAGTCCAAAAATACCCTAATTTATGACTAAAACCTATACTATAATTTATAGAATCTCCTAAAACATGTTTTCCATATTACACTATGATTGAGGAAGGAATTTTTTGTTGTTTCACCACTAAAAATTCCACTATAACTTCCACTAGAACTTCAATTGGAGACTCCACTAGAACATCAAGTAGATATTCTACTAGAACTTCCATTGGATGATCAAATGGAACTTCTATTTGAACCTACACTAGAGATTAAAGTGGATAATACATGATAAATTCAAGCGGAGATTCCACTAGAACTTCCACTGAAACTTCTAGTCTTATTATAGGAAATTATAGTCCAAAGATACCTAATGTTTTGTTTGAAACTTGTAATGTAATTTTTATAATACCAAAAAAATATTATCTATATTGAGTTGGAATTTTTTTAGGATTCAGGAGGGAATTGTTATGTTGCTTCCCTACTAAAAATTATAGTAAATATTCTTTTGAAACTTCTAGTAGATATTCTACTAGAACTTCTGTTGGAACTTACATTAATATTCTAGGAAAGTAAAGTCCAAATATAACTTAATTTTTCTATATTGTACTAAACTTTTTCGGGAATGAGAATGGAATTTCTCTGTTGTTTTCCCACTATAAATTCTAGTGAAACTTCCATCCTTTTTCTATGTTTAATGTTTCCCACTGATATTTTTTACTTTTAATTTTTATATTTTCATTTTAAATCAAATATGACATCCTTACAACAAGTTTTCCAGGACATCAAACTCGATTTAAAATATGGTTATACAAATGAAATGTAGGACACTCCATTTTTGAATATGTTTTTTGCTTTTCTATTCAACAGTGTCTCAGCATTGGATTTAATGGAATCGGACAACTCAATTTTCTATACCCTTGATAGATTTTATTCTCAAACAAATAAATTTAAAATTGGAGGTGTGCAAACATAATTTTGTGAAGGCAATGTAAAAAGGATATTTGAGATAAGTGAAGGAGAAACCAAAATGGAATAATTCTATTCTTTCAAACCAACCAATTCACCCTTATATATATATGAATATTTGGAAAAATTATTAGACTAATCACATAAAAGGAAATAAAAATAACACTTTTTGAAGTTTTTATGGGAAAAGAAGTAGGGGACTATGTTAGCACAACAACATTCCTATATTTTAAACATGTTCCATTGTTTTTACCTACTATTAGTGCTTACTTTCTTTGGGGTTTCATCACACGTGTGGATAGTTTGATAGATATGAGAAAAATAAAGTGGTCTCATGCCATCCCCCAACTGTTGATGAATTCTATCAATGAATTTCATAGGCACCAATAAAATATTTCAATGTATTTTGTGTCATTACTGGTGTGTATTGAACTTTATTTTCACTTTTATATATAATTAGTCTTAATACCTTTTTAATTCTTGTATTATTGGTATTATTAAGTAATAAAACTAGTAAAATGAAATTAAAAAGGTGGAAATACACCTTTTACAAAATAGATCTTGTTAGATTTTGATGAAACTGTCAAGAAACAACTAAAGATTCAACAAGTTAAATCTAGTGGAATAAATATTCCAATTACATTATTATTTTAATAATTCTCTCAAAAACAAGGTTATGTAAATTGAAATATTATAGACTAGAAAAAATGAATAAGTTTCTTAGTGGAAAACATCCACTAAGAAATGTGGCATTATACTACAACAGATTGTGGATGATAAGGTCAAATTACAAGGTCTTTAAGAATAAAATGAAAAATTGAAAATAAAACTATAGATTATGAAATCCAAAGTCAGGAAAAAAAGGTAAAAATTAAAAATCTGCAGTAGTTGATACTTTATAACAATAAGTAAGAGGCAAGGACATTAAGTGTAGAAGAAGACATGGATAAATGTCAAACTCTCATAGTGAGCCTTTTTATGATGGAACTAAACCTACCAAAAGATCCCAGTGTAACTATGATCAAGTAGAAGGTGGTGGGTAATTTAAGTGTAGATGGTTTGCTCACCTTCTATATACCCAATGCAACAATAGAACCCTAGAAAGAAGCTATTAAAAAATGTACACCTCTCATAGATAGAAGCTCCGCTGAAAATCCTGAATCAGATAGTCACTGTACCTGATCACTAATTAGACATGTTAAATCTATAAATAGAAACAAAAAGAATCTAGACTTAAAATATATTTATAAAACCAAAATAAGAAGATTAATAATAGATACATGTAATGGTAGTCTCTGTTTGAAGTTCAAATTCATTGTGTGTGATCAGATCGAGGTCTTGATGGTTTCCATTTTATTTTGAATTTTCTTTTTGAAGATTGAAATTTTTATTTTCAAGTTTGAAATTTATGTATGGTTCCCACTTATAATTAAAATGTATTTTTAAAAAATAAAAAAAATGTGTTTTCAAAAAAATATTAGAAACAACCAAGACATAAAAAAACATTGACATTCCTACTATATTAGTAGAATCAGAAAATAAAGGGCTATATCATGTTAGTTTTTCATACCAAAATGATTGAGCTAAAGTAAACAGTTTAGAAAATTAGACTATGATAATATTTATAAGATTTCTGAGTAAGATCATGACTGGTATGTTGTTAAAGAGACTTAATTGAAAATTTTCTATTAAACTTCCCATAATAGTACATGTTTTGGTATAATTCATTGTTCTTACTATGTATTGAATATATATATCAATTTGATACTGACCTATATTTAGTTTCAATTGATGAAATTTTCAATCTTTTGAAAAAAATATGGACATGCATCAAGTTGAGTATCTTATCTAACAAAGCTTCTTTTCAAATAAGTTTCACTTAATATTACATTCTTCACTTATTTTCAATGATATAAGGTAATCTGCATATTCACAAATAATAAAGAACTAGTTTAAAATGAAAAGAATGGTTAGAATTTTTACTAATTATTCAACATTTATTACTAGTGATACTATGGTCAGTATACATTCATTTACTTACAAATGTAATGATTCAATGTTTATATATCCTTGTTACTTTTTACACAAAATAATTCCATATAAAAATCAAAACATGGTACAAATATTGATTGGAAAACTAATTAAGGAAACACTTCTATTGAATGAAAATATATTCATCTCAATCAACACCATAAATTTACATTAGAAACTACTTGTTTTTAATATTGAAATAAAATATTTCAAACACTAAAACTAGATACCCCTTTCTTTGGTGGTGGTGGGTGTGATATATATCAAAAGGCTACATTGTCTATGGTTTATTTTTCACTCTTTTATATGAAATGTATTTTTAAATTAAGAAACTATAAAGGGTTGCTTAAATTTATGTTTTTTTCATACTTTTAGAAATAATTTAATGAATAAATCATTATATTCTGGATTACATAGAAAATAAAGATCCCATGTTGATTTTTGAAGAAAACCCTCAAATATCTATTATAATATTAGATTTTGGAGTCATAGTTTGTTACCATATGGAAAACATAGAAAAAATTTAAGCATATAACATTAATCTAGCCCATAATGAAGTAGATGATATGTGGATTAATATGGTAAACTACTTTCTTGATGAACCTATGAACAGCTGGTCGGAAAGTTATTTTAGAAGCAGGAGGTACCTATTGGATTCAGTACCACCACCATCTTCATAAGAAATCAAACAATACTTATCTATAGTTTTGGGTTTAAAGTGGACTATAAAATGGTATCATGTTTTGTTAATTATGATTTAACATTTTTGAAACATTTTCCATAACTGGAGTAACATGATGCCTGTAGTGCTTCTAAAAATAATAAAGCATCCCTTGCATAGAATGAAAATGATTTGGAGGATATTGTAATTATTTTCCTATAGTGTTGAAACATTTTTAGAACATTTTGTGGGAATTACCTACTTCCATCAGTGCCTATAGAAACTATCAAACCACCCTTTTGATGGATGAAAATTCCATGGAAGATGTTGTCATGATTTTTCAATAATGTTGAAAAAATTTAGAAATTTTTAATTAGTAGTTTTCAAAGTATATTTACTAGAGTTTTACTTTTTTTAACATCGCATTGAATTGAACATGTTACATATATATGTTGTATGAAAAGTGATTTTTGAATTTATTACAATTCAAAGTTATCAATCATGAATAAAAATTTCAGTTCAATAATATGGTTTCATGAATACAAACTACAATTTCTAAAAAATCTTTTTTGGATGATTTACATCTGAAAAAAGCCTATAATCATTTCAGATACCTCAAAATTCAACAAAAAATAACAAAAATGTCATCCAATATGTAGACTACCCAACCTCTCTTTAAATTATACAGTAGTATACCTCAAAAGGTAAAGTTCCAAAAACTTTTAGGGGTCTTTCTATAATAGATAAATAAAACAATTAAAAAAATTAAATAATTTGATGATGATGTTAATGATATTACATTCAAATGTGTTTCTATGCTAGGAAAAAATGTTTTTTTAGCTGCAATTCCCTGCATTCAAATAAAATAATTTTCCTATACCACTTCACTAAAAACACTACTCTTAAAAAGTAAATAAAACATTATAATTAAACATAAATTCAATATATCAGTAGATTTCATATTCTTTTTACTCAATTGTTTCTGTTTTCACCCTCCAATTTTTAAGAAAATTTTCAACCTATCACCCTCTCTCTTATTTTGTTTTCTTTTGAAGGCAGCCTTTCATAAAACCATGTCATAAGTGTGATGAAAAATATATATATTCATTTACGTATTTATGTTACTCAACTCTTTTTTAAAATTACTAAAACTTTAAAAGTCATTATCATACCCCACATCTGTCTAATAAGTGATGGTTGTCAACTTTATTCCCATATATTTTAATTATTTGTAACATTTTTCTATAATTATCTTTCTATCAGATTCTATATTAATAAAATCTACTTTAATAATTAAAATATATCTATCTATTTGGGTCCACCTCTTCAAAATATATTCTTTAAATAGTTATCTCAAATCAATTGAATCAAAAAAATTAAAACATGGTAATAAAAATACCCAACCGACTCAAATTT
Source organism: Viscum album (assembly GCA_963277665.1). Classification (NCBI taxonomy): domain Eukaryota; kingdom Viridiplantae; phylum Streptophyta; class Magnoliopsida; order Santalales; family Viscaceae; genus Viscum; species Viscum album. The sequence goes on along the minus strand of OY728142.1, from coordinate 2,039,586,893 downwards.
TTGACAATAACATTGAAAAAATACTTTAGAAACATCATATGAAACACCAAAATGATATTCAAATCCAACCATTTCAATATCATAACTAATTAGAACCTCAATTTCATTATATGATATCAAAAAAACATGCACCAATCATTTGATATTCATGTTGAAATTGATCAAATATCTTAGGTGTGTACCTTATAGAAACATGGAACATCAATTTATAGTAAGGATAAATATTATAACTAAACTTATCCCACATCTCATATCTATCCTTTGTTTCTTGATAATTATTTTTATCCAATAATCTCTCTAAATTCTTAAATAAATCTAAAACACTTAACCTATAATTAAAATAATCTTTAATAATTTTAGTAAAATTTTCACTTAACTGGGTGTTGTGAATACCCAATGTTAAAGAATCTTTAAAAAGCAATATGACCATTTATCTCACAATAGAAAGACATTATATAACCACTTTGATTTTCTATCCCAATAATCTTATCTAATGGAATCCTACTTCTAATTAAACTATTGTGGATTATGGTACTAGAATATACACTTCCTAAATCTAGTTAGAAAACTATATCTATATTTCATCTAATTACCTAAATGTTTAATGCCATTTTGTGTCAAATTCCAAGTACAAAGACCATGTCAAGTTTCAATTATAAATTCATAAATTTCTATCACCATTATTTCATCATGATCAGTAAATATTTTTTGAGGTAGATTCATGTGATTCACTTATAATTTTTTCTGAAACAACCAACAAAAGAAATTTTCATTGTCATCATATAATAAAGATACCCCAAAAACTACAATATAATGAAAATGATTGAATCCAACAAAGATGAATAAGGTCTTGATCTCTTTATTAGTACTGAACATGGTATCAAATATGACAATATCTCTACATAATTCATAATTTTTCTTCATTTTTGGATCAACCCAAAAAATATTTTTAATTTTTTCATACAAATCAAAATTTATAGTATAAAAATGATGGATTGTCATAAATTTATCTTTATAGGTACTCTAATATGAAACTTGCATCCCTATAAACCAATTAAATTTATCATTTGGACCACAAAAAATTCTAATGATCTATATGTGTGTACCCAATAACATCTCAACATCCCACAATAGTTGTCTCCAATGATAATGAATCATTCACTTTAATACCTACTACATCATTCACATGTAATTTAGAGACTTTTTCTTTTATTATTTTTCTTTGTGATCTTATCATATTAATTGATTTAATATTGTGCAAAGGCTGATTATTCTCTTCCAAAAATAAATTACAATCATATTTCCCAGAAGACATGTAAGGACCCGGCCCCAGAATACCCAGAGCCAGTGCTTGAGGACATGATGTTCAATTTATTACAAAAATCATGCACTGATATTTTACACATCATGTCCCATACAGAGGATCATTTCAGTTCAAGTTCTGGGAAACCAGAAAGTTTTGACATACTTCTTCGGTTAAAACTGATACATAAAAAAATTTATTCAAAAACATAGGGTGATCATAAAAATGCCCAGTAATGGGTTTTAAAAATAACTTATAATACCAATAATAACCTTTTGAAAACATTCCTTCATAATTTTCCAAAAAACGTTTTCTTAAGAAATGTTGTAACACATGTATCATAACATAACAATTGTATAAGAATTAAAAGTGCACAATTAAAAGAATACCAACAGAATTAAAAGGTAACATGATTCAATTACAGGCATTCTCATTTAGAGTAATAAGTAAAAGTCACTTTAAACAGGTATGACATATGAATATGAAAGTAAAAATTTAAAACTAAGAGTATCACATGATCATAGTTGCACATAAAATAATAACTTTAATTTCATCCTTTACTACTGTGAAACATACACTGGACATTAAATATCTGAATATTTCATAAATAATAATCCATAACATTTACTTCTTCTGATTCTCATAATCAAAATCTCTTTAACCAAGAATACTCTACTAGTCTAATATTCTTCTGGGTAATTAAATTACTTAGTCATAATGAGGAAAGTGCATATGTCGTACATCATAACCATACCGTTCAGGCCTCATTCTAGGACCATAAATAATCATTTTGTCAAGGCATTGTGTTAAGACCATAGTTTGTCTCATGAGACCTACCGATGCATCGAGGGGCTATAGAGGTCCTCATCTGTCACATACTAAGTCCAATGCATTCCTCATATCTCTAAATCAAAGTGCACATACCACTTTGATTTATTAAATTACTTATCACATATCAATCCAAGTGTCACATTTTACTTGGTTACTTACTTCACATTATTCAAAGTGTCTCATACCACCTTGAATAATTTAAGTTCTCATTTCACATTATTCAAAGTGTCTCATACCACTTTGGATAATTAAATTCTTATTTCATAAATTATCATAAGTGATAAATAAATAATAAATTGTTTGATTTATCACATAAATTAAAAACTTTACAACTCTTCCATAAACTTTAAATGCATTAGAATACATGCTTATGACTTTAGGATAGATATTATTAATGCTCAATTCATGAGCTGATAAATGGAAATTACAATGGACTAAATCATAATATGTCAGTTATTATTTAGATAATAATTTTCCTAGTGACATGCATAAACTAGTAAATGTTCTTTGCACTGGTGATATTGATTTAAAACACAAAAAGTAATGAATGGATGGGGTTGTAACAAAATATATTAGTTTCTTAATTTTCAAAATCCATGATTCATGGAAATGGATTCCTTAATATAAATGTGTTCTATTTAATACACTGATAAAATTAGAAGAGAACATGCTAGTAGATTATTTTATATGCTGATAAATGGAAACTCTAATAGAAAAATAATGTCAAATTAAAATAAATGTGGTTGTTTAATATAATCTTCATTTGAAAAATAAATTAAAAGTTCTTAAAATAATAAACAAAATTTTGAAGCATAATTAAAATACTAAAATGAAATTCAAGAAATTAATTCAATATAACCCTTATAGAATATTCTCCAAAATACAACATAAATTATAAACAAAAACCCTTGCATGGAACTAGAAAATGGAGTATAATAAAAACCGTGAAAATAAATATTAATTCTCTTACACCAAACTGGATAAAAATAGTTTTGATAAAGTAAATATAATATTGAAAGATTTAATTGAAGAAGTTTCTTACTAATTAAAAATGGAAATTTTCATGCATAGTAATTGAAATATAATATTACCTTAGTAAAACCAAAAAAAATAAAATTATAACATTGAGATAAATAAACGAAGTTCTATCCAGAAATTTATGAAGAGCATCAAACATAAAATAAATCAAAAATAATCCCTTACAAAACATAAGATTGTAAAATGAATAAATGTTCAAAACAAATATTTAACCCTTACAACTTAAGGATGAGGTGGATTTGAGGTGAGCTTTATTAGAGGCTTCAGAGGAAGAAAATTGGAGAGGTTAAGGGTGTGAAGTTCACATTTTCACTTTCAATTAAGGATTTTTATAACCAAAATACCCATTGTATAAACAATGTCACAAAACAAGATTGTTATGCAAGCTCAAATGCAGAGCCCGCCATTGAAATAATAGAAACAAACTAAAATGGACAGAAATAATATAGAATTACTACAACAAGATCAACCCAAATGTCAATTGCGGACAAACATAAGAGTGTTTTGCAAGTTGTGTGAGTTGATGCAGACTAAAAAATATAATATATGAATTATATAATCAAAACTTGGTTAAAGATATTTGTTTCAAGAATTGAAACAATACATATAAAACCCTCAAAATAATACCTACCTACGGATTGAGAAAACTGAGAAGAGGAGAAATAAAAAACTTTAATCCGAAAGAGATTTAGAGAGAAGACCTACTCTTTTAGGTATAGAAAAATGAAACCCTCAACACCTAGAACACTCTTAGCAGCTTCAGTTGAACCCTCATCTGAGCTAAACACAATGTCACCGACCAATGGCCTTGTCCCTAACCACACCAGACAAAAACCTCTCAGCTGCTTCGGCCTTATCTGCACCTCGACTCAACTGAACCTGGACAACGCACCACGAAACAAAGGTTTAGACTCCCTTGAGGTCCTCCCGGGCGGCATGACCCCTGACTCGCCCGACCTGCTCGAGATCCCTGGTGTCAGACCACTAAAACCCTAAACCGCCATGCTAGAAGTCTGGACCCCCTCCAGCGTGATACCTCACTCACAGACTCTCCAAGCTATTACGAGATTCACTTTCTTTATTTTTTCCGATTTTATCCTCTATTATTATTATAACTTTATCTTTATTTATTTAATAAAATATCATATTATTATAAAATTAAAAAGTCTAATAAAGTTATTTATCTATTAAGCTTATTTTATCAATACTTTTAAAAAGTAAAAGTTATTATTAATAAATTATTTTATAAAACATAAATTTATATTTTTCATATTATATACTTATTAAATTAATAATTGAAAATGTATTATAAACATAATAATTATCATAATTTGTACAAAATATTTGTAATTTTGAAACTTTTAAAACAAATTTTAATATGATATGATTCAAATCAACAATAATTTTTGTTAAAAGCTCATATGTACAATTTTAATCAATCTATTAATATATTTGTAATTTTATTAAAAAAAATTAAAAATGTTAATTTATAATCTAACAATTATTACTTTATATATATTCATGTGTATATATTATATTTTCAAACTCATATAATAGATCAGATAATTGTCTACATAATTAAAATAGTGCACTTTTACAAAAAACATATCATTAAAATACATTAAAACAATAATTTAAAATATCATTTATAACCTCAATATAAAATTATAATTTCATAATGGAATTGGTTTTATATCATAATTTCATATAATTAAAATCTAGTATACATATGTATATATGTATATATGTATATATACATATCACATTTTTGAACTAAACAATAAATTAGCTATATTTAAATATTAGTATTATTATATTAAATAATTATTTGATAAGAATAAATTATGTTGATAAAAATAGTTATTTTTAAATTATTCTTTAAACAAAGTGAGATAATATTTACTTTGAAATTTTTACTTATAATAAAACAATATTAATTTTCAATTATTATTTTAAACAAAATCATTTTAAAAAAATATTTGAATTAAAAATATATTTGCTTAATAAAACACTAATGGTCATCTGATTTTAAACTATGACAGTTAAAACAACAGTCACATGTCTTTATTAGATAAGATATGCCTTGTTTTTATTTTCCAAGTTTGTTCTAGATAGCATGAAAATTAAACAGAATAAAACCATAATATTATTATTACATGAGAAATAAGTTTTGGGGCATCAAAATATCCCTCCTTCAAAGAATTGTGCCCTCGCAATTCTAAAATATTCGTACACATCCCACTAGAAAAAGCTGACACACGTCACTCCCAAGGTCCCTTTACCAGGAACAGCATCGATGGTAGGTTGTTGACGACCTCGGGTGGATTCCTAAGGTAGTATTTAGCTACTCAATTTCCTTGGCCTAGACACACTGTGAACAGTTAGGGTTGAACCTATGTCTAAAGCACTCAGCCTTCCAAAAAGAGTCACAAGAAGTGTGAAGGTTGGAACTTTCAGAGTGTACTAAATCCCTATAATTCCCATGCACCACATCGTGCTTGAAAATATTGATGTCATAGAGTTCCCTGTACATACTAAAACTCAGGACCTGGAATAGGTAGGCCGCTTGATGGCCACCATCCAAAGAAGCTTCTAGAAATTTACCTACATCTCGGTAGTTATCATCCAAAGTGAAACATAGAAAAGGAGCTTCATGAAACTTCCCTCTTTGACTATATGATGAAAATTGTGCAATTGCAACACGATAAAAGAAAAGATTGATTCCTTGGTAATAATGGAGAAATTTTGGGTGGTTCTACACCCGATGGAGTTTTTTACAAGTCAGACATAAGTTGGCATAGGGCTGGTACTCCTTGGAGCATGTCTTGATGATTATAATCTCTAACAGTTTGGTAGGAAGATATAAAATATTGGTTGGTAAACTCATGTCCTCTATCTAAAAATTTTAAGAAGTCATCCTTCAGTATAGAAAATCTATTTTAAACAGAGTCATTTTTTTATATAAAAAAGCATATGAAAACGGAGAAAACAACATCATCCATTTAGACATGATTTATAAAACTCAATAAATTACATGATCTCTTGCTCCCTCTCACAAAACAATAGTATAGATTTCAGGACATCCTCTAATATGCCTCCTCCTAGATTCCACTGATGTTGGGGATTTCCCCAGTTCTCAGACAAACGGATTCTCAAATTGGTTCTAAATTCCTCTATCTCCTTGGTCCAGATGTAGCGTGTGCAACTAGGATCAACCGCATGTGGACATCTAGAATTCAGATTGAGAGAATCATGTCTGGTATCAAGTTGAGTGACATCAGTATGAACTTGATATAGATAATGAAAATGAGTAGGCTCATCCTTAAAAACTTCAAAGTTTGTCACTTGACCACAGAGACCATAGGTCAAAATTTGACATAGATATGCTGCCTGGAGGTCACCCCCTTGTGCATCCTCCTCAAAGTCCTCAAGAGAAAAGAAATTATTGGATAGGGTAAAACATTTAAAGATACCCTCAAATTATTTCCCTTGTCATGCATAGAATGATAATTGAGTGTTTATCAAGATATAATAGATGAAGCCTGCTCCTCGGTGTAGTTGGAGTACATGAGGAGAATTAGATACACGGTAGAGGGTTTTGCATGATAAACAAATATTTTCAAAAGTCTCGAAGCTTTCTACGCATTATTTTCCGACTATGGTCTCTAATACATCTGTTGGAAGAGATATAAGACTAGTATTTTAGTTTTCCATCTTAAAATTAAGAAAACATCATTCTTAGTAATGCTTATGTAAAATTTTTTGTTCAAATCTGGTTTTACAGATTTATCTGAACCGAACCTCTGATGCCAACTGTGAGGACCCGACCCTAGAATAACCAGAGCTGGTTCCTGAGGACGTGATGTGCAATTTATTACAAAAATCATGCACTAATATTTTACACATCATGTCCCATACAAAGGATCTTTGTAGTTCAGGTTCTGTGAAACCAGCTACTTCTGACATACTTCTTCAGTTAAAACTGATACCTAAAAAAATTATTCAAAAACGTAAGGTGAACATACGAATACCCAGTAAGGGGTTTTAAAAATAACTTATAATACCAATAATAACCTTTTTAAAACATTCCTTCATAATTTTATAGATAACATTTTCTTAAGAAATGTTGTAACACATGTATCATAACATAACAATTGTCTAAGAATTAAAAGTGCGCAATTAAAAGCATACCAACAGAATTACAAGGTAACATGATTCAATTATAGGCATGATCAATTATATTAATAAGTAAAAGACACTTTAAACAGGTGTGACAAATGAATATGCAAGTAAAAATTTAAAACTAAGAGTATCACATGATCAGAGTTGCGCATAAAATAATAACTTCAATTTCATCCTTTACTACTGTGAAACATACGCTGGCCATTAAATCTCTAAATATTGAATAAATAATATGTAAGAACCCGGTTTTTTCTACGAAATACTTCGGAATATTCTTGATGATATTCCAGAGCAGCGCCTTCAGACGGCGTGCGATTCTGAGCCCCAGAGTGGCCGAAATTAAATTTCTAATGCGTTCACACTGGAAATGCTAAATAAATGAGATAACTCCTTAACGGAGTTCTAGATCAGAGATCCGAGTGTACGGATGGGTCCTAAATGAGGTGTTTACCCTAGGAACGACATAAAACATATCGGCGTGGGATGTTTGGACCCCTCGCTCGCTTTCAGAAGGTTAAACAGATAAATTAATTAATTTATTCGTTTAATGGAGACACGCTAGTATATCTTAAACGGTGGATCGGATTGGAAAAATAAGGGCTCCATTGAGTTCAGATCATGCCGTTTACCCTATGAGGGGTGTAAGTTTTGCGGGCGCGGCCCGTTTGTGAAAAATGGCCCCAGGGGCATTTTCGTAATTTGGCGGCTTTGGGCGTTCAGCTTTATAACTTTTGAATGGGGTCTCGGAATAAAATTCCAAGACCTCCATTGTGCTCAGATTGTGGTTCTTAGCCTAGGGGAGGCTAAATCCCAACCCCATCGGGAGTTCGGGTACGGGGCCCACGGGCGGGGGTTTAAGTGTTTTGTTTTTTTTAAACACTTCTCCCCCCACCTCTTGGTTGTTCTCCCTGGCGTGGCAGCCCCTCCTCTCTCTCTCCTCCTCCACCTCTGGCGAGGTGGCTCTGGCGAGGCGGCTCCAGCGAGGCCGCTCCGGCGAGGCGGCGGTTCGGCGGCGAAGCTCCAGGCAACGCCCACGAGGTAGGGTTATGCGTTTTGCGTTTTAATTTCTGAACCCCCCCCCCTTTGAGTTCGATTTTATGTGTCTATTTGATAGTAAACCTTCAAATAAATTCCATAGATGCGTAGTATACATTTTTTCCTTTCCAACGCATATTTAGGAATCAAAATCTGAGCTCGGAGGAGTCTGGGGTTGATCGTCAAAGGTTGCGGGAATTTTGGGTTGTCCCGGCGATTTCCGGCGGTCCGGCGGGCTTAGGCGGCGGCGCGGCACCTGCAGGCGGCGGCAGTCCGTGGTTGAGGCTGCGGCGGCGGCGGATCCCTGGGTGGCGCGGAGGCCCGGCCTGGCGTGGTGGCGGCGCAGCATCTCGGCGACGAGGCGGGTCTCGGGCGGCGCCGGCGTAGCGCGAAGAGGGAGCGCCGTGGGGTGCGCAACCCCGCATGCGGCGACCGCGACCCGCGTAACGCGGGTCGCTGCGGGAGAAAGGGACCGGCCGTCAAGGCCGGTCGGTGGCGACAGGCCGGGGCAGACCGAACCGGATCCGCGGCCGGGCCGCGGGCCGGCTGTGGGCTGACCGGCCGGACCGGGCCGGTCCGGCCCAAGGGAGTTTCCCCTTTGGAATTTCCGACGCCCGTAGCTTTCGCTACGGGTGTCCGTTTTCTGCACCGCAAGTGGCAGTGCGGACCTGGCGTCGAGGGGAACGTTTTGAGATGGTTTTGGGAATTTTTAATTCCCGAAACGAGGGGCCGCGGAGGCGCGACATGTCTTTAAGTGGACAAGCGTTTTTTCGGGAATATTGTTTTGGACGGCGCGGACGCGTCCGACGTCTGAATTAAGCGCCGTCAGTGGCGTTGGAACCCTGGCACCGAGGCGGAGCATTCTAGGGTGGTTTCAGGTGTTGAGTCCGAAGTTGAGGCGCGGGCCCCACGGCCCGTCTTTTGAGCTGCGGGCAGCGTTTCACGACTTTTTTATCGGACGTCCGTTCGGGGTGTGCGAGCAGTCGTTTCTGGATGTTTTTCTGAGGGGATTTCAGTGGTGCAATCCGCCCGCCCAAATTCGGCATGATGGTGCAGGGCCCACGAGGGTCGTTTGGGCGTCGACAGTGATTTTCCATCTTTATCATCGGGCGACCGTTTTGGAAAAGTGAGTAGTCCATCTTGTGTGCTTTTTCGAGAGGTTCACAACGGTGCGATCCGTTCGTTGAGTTTCAGGACCGGGTTGCGGGTTCCACGTGGCACCGCTCATGTGCGGTGCGCCGGAATGCATCTTTTTCTCCGGATGTCTGTTGCACTCATGTGAGTAGTGCTTTTGACGTGTTTTCCCAAGGGGATTGCAATGGTGCGATGTGCCCGACTGTTTTCGGGGCCGAGGTTCGGGATCACGGGACGTCGTTCGGGTGTGAGGCGATGTTGGTGACCTTTTCTGTCAGATATCCATTGGAGATGAGTAAGTAGTCGATCTCGCGTGCTTTTCCGCGAGGATTACAACAGTGTGATCTGTTTGGTTGTGCGGAGCCTCTTGCGTGATCTTGTTAAAAGTGGAAGCATGGAAGGTGCTCCAGTGGTGGTTAGCCCTACCTTGTTTGTGGCGGACCCTTGGCGTGTGATCGCGCACTCTTGGGAGAGTGATGTAATTGGTCCACGAGACGTGGTTGGTCGTGCCTGGGCCTTCGAGGTAGAGTTGTTACATCACGCCTTCGCATTAACGTTGGGTGCCATGTGCACGATAGCCCTTGGGCTGGAGATGTGGTATACTCTGGGAGTATACGAGAGTGCTTGGAGGTACGTGTGGTTCGTACCTGAGACGTTCGTGCGCTTGGTTGGGGTTGACTTGGGGCCACACGTCGTGTGGGCCCCACATGCGTGCCGTGTTCTGCTTTGCATACTTGGACCTCTCGCGGCGTAGAGGGTCCCTTTGTGCTCGTTTGTTTGGTTAGCAGGGTGGAGTGTATTTCCCCTGGCTTTGTGCTCGTTTGTTTGACCAGCAGGGTTGAGTGGTCTCCCCTGGTTTCATTCTCGATGGATTGGCCAGTAGTGGTGCTAGTGACACCCAGTGTTGGAGCAGACGTTGCACCTCTTTTGGGTGAGTTGTTCTGGAGTTGGGAGGTTGCGCGATACCCACTTCGTGTTCGGTTGGCCATTTTTGTACCCTCCTGTGGATATGGCCAGAGCATTTCTGAGTTTTAACCTCCAGCGGGGCTGGGCAGTGGGTTACTCATCGGCTTCTTAGGGTCTACCCTCCAGCAGAGACTGGGCAGTGGGTCACCCGACGCACTTAGGGTCTACCCTCCAACAGAGACTAGGCAGTGGGTCACCCGACGACCTCTTAGGGTCTACCCTCCAGCAGGGCTGGGTAGTGGGTCGCCCGTCGTCTAGTTCCAGGTCTACCCTCCAGTAAGGCTGGGCAGTGGGTCGCCTGTCGACTTATTCTAGGTTTACCCTCCAGCGGGGCTGGGCAGTGGGTTGACTGATGATGTATTATGGTCTACCCTCCAGCACGGCTGGGCAGTGGTTCGCCTGTCGACTTATTCTAGGTCTACCCTCCAGTAGGGCTGGGCATTGGGTCGCCTGATGATGTAATAAGGGTTTACCCTCCAGCGAGGTTGGGCAGCGGGTCGCCTGATGATGTATTAGGGTTTACCCTACAGCAGGGCTGGGCAGGGGGTCGCCCGATATCTGGTTATGAATTACCCTCCAGCAGGGCTGGGCAGTGGGACTCCCATTGGTATTCCAGGCTCAGTCCTTTCTATTAGGCTATTCTGAGGCTTTCCTCCGTGGTTACCGGAGCGAGACCCTTGGTTATACGGGTCAGTGTTGTGACGGCTCTGACTTTGAGGAGACCTCTCGACTGCGGGGCAGTGACGAGGCGTGGTTTGACTTTCCCTAGAACTCTCAAGTACGAGGGACTCTTTCCCCACCGAGACGCGTTCTTGTGACACGATCTAAAACCGTGGGAGCGAGTCAGTGTCGCCCAAAGAGGGTAGTGCCAAGGTGCGGTGATTGAGCCCCTTGGCTTGCGGTTCAGGGCAGACGTGTGGGATGTTGGGCATCGATGATGGTGTTTCTTTTGGGACTGTTGGAGAATCATTTTTCTTGGGCTGAGCTACGGGATGGAGATCCCCTTACGGTCTTGTTCGGGCTTCTTGGCAGAGCATATATATGTATATACCTCGTACGAGTACCCACTCCTTGGGTTTTGGCTACTCTCCTTCCAGGAGAGGCGAAGACGCGCGGGGTATGCCACGTGCTTTCCGTGTCTAGCTTCTCGTGGTGGGATGAGTCTACTCTCTTGCTATAGGTAGCGAAGACTCGACGAGAAGTTCATCTTCTCACCATTTCCAGCTCCTTGTGTCTGGGTGAGTCTACCTTCTTTCCTCTTGTTGGGTTGAGCTGGACTCTCTGCTGTTACTCTTTACTGCACGCTCGGTTGGACTCCTTTACTTTCCCTGTTCGCTCTACTGCTCACCCTTCGGTACCTCCTTTGTTGCTCCCTCGAGCCTTCGGGGTATCCTACTGAGTATTTTTATACTCACCCCTGCTTGGGCTTTGCCCGCACTTGGTGTGCCCTTGCAGATGACAGACAGGTGGAGTGTGGCTTCATTGGAGTGTAGGATCTTGGGAGCTTGGACCGCGTGCGGTGGTCGTGGTCGGGTTCCAGGTGGGAGACCCGTCAGCTGTTTCTTTTTGTTTACCTATTGTCGGGTTGTGGCACTTTTTGGTTGGGCGTGTGTTTTTCCCCTTTTCTTTTCAGCTTGTACTTTGTACTGTTTAGAGGTCGAGACACATCTGTGGTTTATACATATAGAAGTTTTCCTTTTTACTCTTCTTTTTCTTCCTTTTACTCTGCACTTTTGCATTGAGTTTGCTACGTGTATGTGTACAGGTGCTTAGACAAAGGCCTCCCCGAGTTATTGTGCCTTCAGCGCTGGTCGCCAGCCCCTGGCCTATGGAGGCGGGCTTGGGGTAGTTGCGGCTCGAGCCCGGGTAGGGTCGGGTCATGACAAAGTGGTATCAAAGGTGGTTCGTTCCTTGGGGATCTGTTCGGACGTCCCTAAAATAAAAGGAACTGGTTGGGATTTAGGGAAACAATGTTAACGTGTCTCGAGAGTATCTCTCAGGCCAGGGAGTCCAGTGATGGTGCGGTGGTCGGCGTATCCATTCACCAAGACCTTGATAACCCTCTTGTCGACTCGGCATGCTGAGACACTTGTTTCAGGGAAAATTTGTTTGTGCATCACATAGGATTGGGTCTTTGACTGTCCTTCTTGAGTCATCTCCCCATTGATGTTGTTATTGGTATATACACATATGCTCATCTGACCGTGGTACTCCTTGATAATTTTCAGGATGTCTCCACGAGGACAGCCAACCAGGATACCAGCTTTGGTTCTTGACGACGACCATGTGATCTACGAGGCCACAGTCCAGGACCCATCATGCAAGCCCTTTCTCCGAGTGGTCCGGTAGCAGCACCCCCACTTGTTGAGCAGTAGGTAGTTTCAGCGGAGCAGGCTGAGCTTGAGCGCAGGTTGAGCGTGCTCCGTGAGTTCCAGCGGCAGAGACCGCTGAGGTTCAGTGGTGAGCCAGACCCTCAGGCAGTAGAGGTTTGGCTCGAGGCGGTGGTTAGTCTTTTCAGGCTTGTGCAGACGCCGATAGATCAGAGAATGGCTTTGGCAGCCGCCCTTTTTCGTGGAGCAGCTTGGAGTTGGTGGAGTCTGGTGACTCATCTTCTTGACGAGTCTTCGCTTTCGTGGTATGACTTTCTGTTGTCATTTCGTGAGGAGTTTTCCCCTCCTGCTTGTGCTCCGTTCGAATTCAGGAGTTCCTACAGTTTCATCAGGGAGGGATGATGTTGGTCGAGTACACGGCTAGTTTTGCAGACCGTGCACGCTTTTACCTGGACTTGGTCCATGACGACAACATCCGATCACGGAAGTTTGAGCAGGGTCTCCGCCGAGAGATTTGTGCTGTCGTAGTACCCTTTGGAATTTCCACATATGTCGGGGTGCCAGAGCAGGCGCTAGTGACAGAAGGCTTCCTGTCATGTTTTGCGGTCGGTAGTGGCAGTGGGCACGACGGAGTCGGGACATCTGTCGTAGCTAGCAGGCGCCGGAGGACAGGACCTCGATGCAGGTGGCCTTCCCACTGCCGGTTTCGGAGACGTGGTCGTATACCACTGTGGCGGAAAGGAGCAGGGCCTCAGCCGCAGATTCCCTTCTGTGAGTGGATCCTGGGCTGTGGTCGTACACCACAGTGGCGCCGGAGGTCACCAGGGCAGCCCAGAGAGCGCCGGTGCTATGCTTGTGATGGGCAAGGTCACTTGGCATGAGACTGCCCGACCCAAGTTGCTGAGAGCTTCGGGCAGGCAGCAGGCGCACCACCACGGCAGAGGTAGCACCGTGATCGGAGTAGTGGCCAGAGAGGTGGTGATAGCATAGGAGTGGGAGGAGATGGAGGTGGGGAACGACGTTACAAGATCTCCCCAACACCACTAGGTGGTCCACATCAGGCTCCGGGAGCTGACGGTTGGGACCGCGGGTAGCCGCGAGCTTTGGATGTCTACGATCCTACAGAGCATGGGATGGTGAGAGGTACCCCTTGCGACTCTTCTACTTTTTGCAGTAGAATTGTTAGGCTCTGTGTGTGAAAGTCTTTTCTCCATGCTCCTTGTTTGAGGTGTTACCAGGGTGACACAGGGCGTCGGTTGTAACCCTGTGTTGGTAAGGTAAAAGGCGTGAGACCTTTTTCTCTAGTCGATGGTGTCGACTCCTTCAACTTTTGATCTTGTCAGAAAGCCTCGGTTGTGGAATCTTGTGTGACCAGATATCCTTGGGTGCTTCACCATATGGATATTCTGAAGTAGGGAATCACCGGGCCTTGTTCCAGGTGCGGGCAGTGATTCCAGTCGCGACGTGTGACGTAGAGGTTTGATCGGGGAGGTGAGCTACCCCCGAGAGCCTTCGAGCTGTTTGAGACCGTGCAAAGGGATGGCGAGGTACCCTACCGCCTTGACCTAACCCCAAAGTCTGGAGTGGGTGCACGACGTCGGAAAGGGCTGAACTCGCATGAACGGATCAATCCTTTGGTCCGTGTGCGATGACGCAGAGCTGTGTGTGGGTTCTTCCGGGTATGGGAAAGCCAGGTGTGGGCTTAGTACCCTGTGTTGCTCCCTAGTTTTGCATTTAGGGGACGAAAATCTTGAAGTAGGGAATGATGTAAGAACCCGGTTTTTTCTACGAAAGACTTTGGAATATTCTTGATGATATTCCAGAGCAGCGCCTTCAGACGGTGTGCGATTCTGAGCCCCGGAGTGGCCGGAATTAAATTTTCAGTGCGTTCACACTGGAAATGCTAAATAAATGAGATAACTCCTAAACAGAGTTCCGGATCAGAGATCCGAGTGTATGGATGGGTCCGGAATGTGGTTTTTACCCTAGGAACGACATAAAACTTATCGGCGCGGGATGTTTGGACCCCTCGCTCGCTTTCGGAAGGTTAAATGAATAAATTAATTAATTTATTAATTCGTTTAATGGCGACACACTAGTATCTCTTAAACGGTGGCTAGGATTGGAAAAATGAGGGAGCCTTTGAGTTCGGAGTGTGCCATTTACCCTAGGAGGGGTGTAAGTTTTGCGGGCGCGGCCCGTTTGTGAAAAATGGCCCCAGGGGCATTTTCGTAATTTGGAGGCTTTGGGCGTTCAACTTTATAACTTTTGAATGGGATATCGGAATAAAATTATGAGACCTCCATTGTTCTCATAGCGTGGTTCTTAGCCTAGGGGAGGCTAAATCCCGACCCCGTCGGGAGTTCGGGTACGGGGCCCACGGGCGGGGGTTTAAGTGTTTTGTTTTTTTAAACACTTCCCCCCCCCCCCCTCTTGGTTGTTCTCCCTGGCATGGCAGCCCCTCCTCTCTCTCTCCACCTCCACATCCGGCAAGGCGGCTCCGGCGAGGCGGCTCTAGCGAGGCCACTCCGGCGAGGCGGCGGTTTGGCGGCGAAGCTCCGGGAAACGCCCACGAGGTAGGGTTATTTGTTTTGCGTTTTAATTTCTGAACCCCCCTTTGAGTTAGATTTTATGTGTCTATTTGATGTTAAACCTTAAAATAAATTCCATAGATGCGTATTATACATTTTTATCTTTCCAACGCATATTTCGGAATCAAAATACGAGCTCAGAGGAGTCCGGGGTTGATCGTCGAAGGTTGCGGGAATTTTGGGTTGTCCCGGCAATTTTCGGCGGTCAGGCGGGCTTAGGCGGTGGCGCGGCACCTGCAGGTGGCGGCGGTCTGTGGTTGAGGCTGCGGCGGCGGTGGCTCCCCGGGTGGCGCGGCGACCCGGCCTGGCGTGGTGGCGGCACGCATCTCAGCGGCGAGGTGGGTCTCGGGCGGCGTCGGCGTACCGCGAAGAGGGAGGGCCGCGGGGTGCGCGACCCCGCTTGCGGCGACCGCGACCCGCGTAACGCGGGTCGCTGCGGGAGAAAGGGACCAGCCGTCAAGGCCGGTCGGTGGCGATAGGCCGCGGTCAGCTGGTCGCGGCGGACCGAACCGGACCCGCGGCCGGGCCGCGGGCCGGCTGTGGGCGGACCGGCCGGACCGGGCCGGGGGAGTTTCCCCTTTGGAATTTCCGACGCTCGTAGCTTTCTCTACGGGCGTCTGTTTTGTGCGTCTTCAGCGGCAGTACGGACCTGGAGTCGAGGGGAACGTTTTGAGATGGTTTTGGGAATTTTTAATTCTCGAAACGAGGGGTCGCGGAGGCGCGACATGTCTTTAAGTGGACGAGGGTTTTTCTGGGAATTTTGTTTCGGACGGCACGGACGCGTCCGACGTCCGAATTAATCGCCGTCAGTGGTGTTGGAACCCTGGCACCGAGGCGGAGCATTCCAGGGTAGTTTCAATCGTTGAGTCCAAAGTTGAGCCACGGGCCCCACGGCCCGTCTTTTGAGCTGCGGGCAGAGTTTCACGAATTTTTCACCAGACGTCCGTTCGGGGCGTGCGAGCAGTCGTTTCTGGATGTTTTTCCGAGGGGATTTCAGTGGTGCAATCCGCCCGCCCAAATTCGGCATGATGGTGAGGGGCCCACGAGGGTCGTTTGGGTGTCGATGGTGATTTTCCATCTTTATCACCGGGTGAGCATTTTGGACAAGTGAGTAGTCCATCTTGTGTGCTTTTTCGAGAGGCTCGCAATGGTGCGATCCGTTCGTTGAGTTTCAGGACCGGGTTGCGGGTCCCACGTGGCACCTCTCCTGTGCGGTGCGCCGGAATGCACCTTTTTCTCCGGATGTCTGTTGCACTCATGTGAGTAGTGCTTTTGACGTGTTTTCCCGAGGGGATCGCAATGGTGCGATGTGCCCGACTGTTTTCAGGGCCGAGGCTCGGGATCACGGGACGTTGTTCGGGCGTGAGGCGGTGTTGGTGACCTTTTTCGTCGAATATCCGTTGGAGGTGAGTAAGTAGTCGATCTCGCATGTTTTTTCACGAGGATTACAACGGTGTGATCCGTTTGGTTGTGCGGAGCCTCTTGCTCAATCTTTTTAAAAGTGGAAGCATGGAAGGTGCTCTAGTAGTGGTTCGCCCTACCTTGTTTCTGGCGGACCCTTGGCGTGTGATCGCGCACTCTTGGGAGAGTGATGTAATTGGTCCATGAGACGTGGTTGGCCGTGCCTGGGCCTTCAAGGTAGAGTTGTTACGTCACGTCTTCGCATTGACATTGGGTTCCATGTGCACGATAGCCCTTGGGCTGGAGACGTGGTATACTCCGGGAGTATACAAGATTACTTGGAGGTACGTGTGGTTCGTACCTAAGACGTTCATGCGCTTGGTTGGGGTTGACTTGGGGCCACACGTCGTGTGGGCCCCATGTGCGTGTCGTGTTCTCCTTTTCATACTTGTACCTCTCGCGGCGTAGAGGGTCCCTTTGTGCTCGTTTGTTTGGTTAGCATGGTGGAGTGTATTTCCCCTGGATTTGTGCTCGTTTGTTTGACCATCAGGGTTGAGTGGTCTCCCCCTGGTTTCGTTCTCGATGGATTGGCCAGTAGCGGTGCTAGTGACACCCAGTGCTGGAGTAGATGCTGTACCTCTTTTGGGTGAGTTGTTCTGGAGTTGGGAGGTTGCGCGATACCCACTTCGTGTTTGGTTGGCCATTGTTGTACCCTCCAGGGGATATGGCCAGAGCAGTTTTGAGTTTTACCCTCTAGCGGGGCTGGGAAGTGGGTTACTCATTGACTTCTTAGGGTCTACCCTCCAGCAGAGATTGGGCAGTGGGTCACCCGACACAGTTAGGGTCTACCCTCCAGCATAGATTGGGCAGTGGGTCACCCAACGACCTCTTAGGGTCTACCCTCCGGCAGGGCTGGGCAGTGGGTCACCCGTCGTCTAGTTCCAGGTCTACCCTCCAGCAAGGCTGGGCAGTGGGTCGTCTATCGGATTATTCTAGGTTTACCCTCCGGCGGGGCTGGGCAGTGGGTTGCCTGATGATGTATTATGGTCTACCCTCCAGCACGGCTGGGTAGTGGGTCGCCTGTCGACTTATTCCTGGTCTACCCTTTAGCAGGGCTGGGCAGTGGGTCGCCTGATGATGTAATAAGGGTTTACCCTCCAGTGAGGCTAGGTAGTGGGTCGCCTGATGATGTATTAGGGTTTACCCTCCAGCGAGGCTGGGCAGGGGGTTGCCCGATATCTGGTTATGAATTACCCTCCAGCAGGGCTAGGCAGTGGGACACCCGTGGGTATTCCAAGCTCAGTCCTTTCTATTAGGCTAGTCTGAGGCTTTCCTCCATGGTTACCGGAGCGGGACCCTTGGTTATACGGGTCAGTGCTGTGACGGCTCTGACTTTGAGGAGACCTCTCGACTGCGGGGTAGTGACGAGGCATGGTTTGAATTTCCCTAGAACTCTCAAGTACGAGGGATGCTTTCCCCACCGAGACGCGTTCCTGTGACGTGATCTAAAACTGTGCGGGCGATTCAGTGCCGCCCAAAGCGTATAGTGTCAAGGTGCGGTGATTGAGCCCCTTGGCTTTCGTTTCAGGGAAGATGTGCGGGATGCTGGGCATCGATGATGGTGTTTCTTTTGGGACTGTTGGAGACTCATTTTTCTTGGGCTGAGCTACGGGATGGAGATCCCCTTACGGTCTTGTTCGGGCTTCTTGGCAGAGCATATATATGTATATACCTCGTACGAGTACCCACTCCTTGGGTTTTGGCTACTCTCCTTCCAGGAGAGGCGAAGATGTGCGAGGTATGCCACGTGCTTTCCGTTTCTAGCTTCTCGTGGTTGGATGAGTCTACTCTCCTACTATAGGTAGCGAAGACTCGACGAGAAGTTCATCTTCTCACTGTTTCCAGCTCCTTGTATCTGGGCGAGTCTACCTTCTTTTCTCTTGTTGGGTTGAGCTGGACTCTCTGTTGTTACTCTTTACTGCACCCTCGGTTGGACTCCTTTATTTTCCTTGTTCTCTCTACTTCTCACCCTTTGGTACCTCCTTTGTTGCTCCCTCGAGCCTTTGGGGTATCCTACTGAGTATTTTTCTACTCACCCCTGCTTGGGCTTTGCGCGCACTTGGTGTGCCCTTGCAGACGACAGACAAGTGGAGCATGGCTTCAGTGGAGCGTAGGAGCTTGGGATCTTGGACCACGTGCGGTGGTCTTGGCCGGGTTCCAGGTGGGAGACCCTTCAGCTGTTTCTTTTTGTTTACCTGTTGCCGGGTTGTGGCACTTTTTGGTTGGGCACGTGTTTTTTCCCTTTTCTTTTCAGCTTGTACTTTGTACTGTTTAGAGGTCGATGCACATCTGTGGTTTATACATATAGCAGTTGTCCCTTTTACTCTGCTTGTTCTTCCTTTTACTCTGCACTTTTGCATTGAGTTTGCTGCGTGTGTGTATACAGGTGCTTAGGCAAAGGCCTCCCCAAGTTATTGTGCCTTCGGCGCTGGTCGCTAGCCCCTGGCCTATGGAGGCGGGCTTGGGGTAGTTGCGGCTCGAGCCCGGGTAGGGTCGGGTCGTGACATAATAATCCATAACTTAGTCATAATAATAATATCTTTAACTAAGAATATTCTACTAGTTGAATATTCTAATAGTCGAATATTCTACTAGTCGAATATTCTTCTGGTTAATTAAATTACTTAGTCATAATGAGGAAAGCGCATATGTTGGACATCATAACCATATCATCTATGCCTCGTTCTAGGACCATATATAGTCAATTGGTCAAGGCCTTGTGCCAAGACAGTAGTTTGTCTCATGAGACCTACCGATGCATAGAGAGGCAATAACGGGCCCCACCCATCACATACTAAGTCCAATGCATTCCTCATATCTATAAATCAAAGTGCACAAACCACTTTGATTTATTAAATTACTTATCACATATCAATCTAAGTGACACATTTTACTTGGTTACTTACTTCACATTATTCAAAGTGTCTCATACCACCTTGAATAATTTAAGTTCTCATTTCACATTATTCAAAGTATCCCAAACCACTTTAGATAATAAAATTATTATTTCATAAATCATCATAAGTGATAAATAAATAATAAATTGTTTGATTTATCACATAAATTAATAACTTTACAAATCTTCTATAAAATTTCAACGCATTATAATACAAGCTTACGACTTCAGGATAGATATTATTCATGCTCAATTCATGCGCTGATAAATGGAAATGAAAATGGACTAAATCATAATATGTCAGTTATTATTAGGTAATAATTTTCCCAGCAACATGCATAAACTAGTAAACGTTCTTTGCACATGTGATATTTATTTAAAACACACAAGTAATGAATGGATGGGGTTATCACATAAAATGTTAGTTCCTTAATTTTCAAAATCCTTGATTCATGGAAATGGATTACTTAATATAAATGTGTTCCATTTAATACACTAATAAAATTAGAAGTGAACGCGCTAGTATATTAGTTCATATGCTCATAAATGGAAACTCTAATGGAAAAATAATGTCAAATTATAAGAAATGTGGTTGTTTAATATAATATTCATTTGAAAAATAAACTAAAAGTTTTTAAAATAATAAAAAAATGTTTGAAGAATAATTAAAACACTAAAATGAAGTTCAAGAAATAAAATCAATATAACCCTTATAGCAGATTCTCTAAAACACAATGTAAATTATAAACAAAAACCCTTGTGTGGAACCAGAAAATGGAGTATAATAAAAACCATGAAAATAAATATTGATTCCCATACACCAAATTGGATTAAAATAGTTTTGATAAAGTAAATATAATATTGAAAGATTTAATTGAAGAAGTTTCTTACAAATTTAAAATGGAAATTTTCATGGATAGTAATTGAAAGATAATATTCCCTTAGTAAAACCAGAAAAATAAAATTATAACTTTGAGACAAAAAAACGAAGTTCTTTCCAGAAATTTATGAAGAGCATAATACATAAAATAAATCATAAATAATCCTTTACAAAACATAAGATTGTAAAATAAATAAATGTTCGAAACAAATATTTAACCCTTACAGCTTAAGGATGAGGTGGAGTTGTGGTGAGCTTTGCAGGAGGCTTGAGAGGAAGAAAATCAGAGAGGTTAAGGGTGAAAAGTTTACATTTTCACTTTCAATTAAGGATTTTTATAACCAAAATACCCATTGTATAAACAGTGGCACAAAACAAGCTTGCTATGCAAGATCAAATTCACAGCCTTCTATCAAAAGAATAGAAACAAAATAAAATAGACAGAAATAATATAGAATGACTACAATAAGATCAACCCAAAAGTCAATTGCAGACAAACATTAGCGTGCTTTGCAAGCTGTGTTAGTTGATACAAACTAAAAAATAGAATATATAAATTATATAATCAAAACTATGTTAAAGATATTTGTTTCAAGCATTGAATTATTACATATAAAACACTCAAAAGAATACCTACCTACGGATTGAAAAAACTGAGAATAGGAGAAATACCAAACTTAAATCCGAAAGAGATTCAGAGAGAAGACCTACCCTATAAGGTCTGAAAAAATGAAACCCTCACCTCCTAGAACACCCTTAGCAGCTTCGTTCGGACCCACATCTGAGCTCGACAAGACGTCACCGACCAATGGCCTTGTTCCTGACCTCATCGGACAAAAACCTCTCAGCAGCTCTGGTGTCATCTGCGCCTCGACTCAACTAAACCTGGATAGTGCCCCATGAAACTGAGGTCAAGAGTCCCTTGAGGTCCTCCTTGGCGGCACGACCCCTAACTTTCCCGGCCTGCTTGAGATCCCTGGTGTCGGACCGTTGAAACCCTAAACTGCCAAGCCAGAAGTCCAGACCCCCTGTGGCGCGACACCTTACTCACGGACTCTCCAAGCTATTACGAGATTCAATTTCTTTCTTTTGTCTGATTTTCTCCTCTATTATTATTATAAATTTATCTTTATTTATTTAATCAAATATCATATTATTAAAAAATTAAAAAGTCTAATAAAGTTATTTATCTATTAAGCTTATTTTATCAATACTTTTAAAAAGTAAAAGTTATTATTAATAAATTATTTTATAAAACATAAATTTATATTTTTCATATTATATACCTATTAAATTAATAATTGAAAATGTATTATCAACATAATAATTATCATAATTTGTACAAAATATTTATAATTTTGAAACTTTTAAAACAAATGTTAATATGATATGATTCAAATCAACAATAATTTTTGTTAAAAGTTCATATGTACAATTTTAATCATACTATTAATATATTTGTAATTTTATTAAAAAAATCAAAATATTAATTTATAATCTAAAAATTATTACTTTATATATATAGACATGTGTATATATTATATTTTAAAACACATATAATAGATCAAATAATTGTCTGTATAATTAAAATAGTGCACTTTTACAAAATAATATCATTAAAATAATTTAAAACAATAATTTTCAATATCATTTATAACCTCAATATAAAATTATAATTTCATAATTGTATTGGTTTTATATCATAATTTCATATAATTCAAATCTAGTATACATATGTATATATACATATCACATTTTGGAACTAAACAATAAATTAGCTATATTTATATATTAGTATTATTATATTAGATAATTATTTGATAAAAATAAATTATGTTGATAAAAATAGTTATTTTTAAATTATTCTTTAAACAAAGTGAGATAATATTTACTTTGAATTTTGTACTTATAATAAAACAATATTAATTTTTTATTATTATTTTAAAGATAATAATTTTAAAAAAATTGAATTAAAAATATATCTATTTCATAAAACTCTAATGGTCATCTAATTTTAAACTCTGATGGCTAAAACAATAGTCACATATCTTTATTAGATAAGATATGCTTTGTTTTTATTTTTCATGTTTTTTCTGGATAGCATAAAAATTAAACATAATAAAACCATAATATTATTATTACATGAGAAATAAGTTTTGGGGTGTCACAATATCCCCCCCTTCAAATAATTGTGCCCTCGCAATTCTAAAATATTCGTACACATCCCACTAGTAAAACCTGACACACGTCACTCCTGAGGTCCCTTTACCGGAAACACCACCAATGGTAGGGTGCTGAAGACCTCATGTGGATTCCTAAGGTAGTATTCAGCTACTTGATTTCCTTGGCCCAGACACACTATGAACAGCTAGGGTCGAACATGTGCCTAAAGCACTCAGCCTTCCATAAAGAGGCACAATAAGTGTGAAGGTTGGAAATTTCAAACTAAATCCCTATAAGTCCCACGCACCACATCATTCTTGAAAATATTGATGTCGTAGTGTTCCCTGTACATACTAAAACTCAGGACCTGGAATAGGTAAGTCACTCTATGGTCACCATCCAAAGTAGCTTCTAGAAATTTACCTATAACTTGGTAGTTATTAGCCAAAGTGAAACATAGAAAAAGATCTTCATGAAGCTTTTATATTTTCGTATATGATGCAAATTGTGCAATTGCAACACAATAAAAGACAAGATTGCTTCCTTGGTAATAATGGAGAATGTTTGGGTGGTTCGACACCCGATGGAGTTGTTTACAAGTCAGACGTAAGTTGGCATAGGGATAGTACTCCTCGGAGCATGTCTTGATGATTATAATCTTTAACAGTTCGGTAGGAAGAGATAAAATATTGGTTGGTGAACTCATGTCCTCTGTCTGAAATTTTTAGGAAGTCAAACTTCAATATAGAAAATCTATTTTAAACAGAGTTATTGTTTTATATAAAAATCCAATCAAAACAGATAATACAACATCATCCATTTAGACATGATTTATAAAACTCAAGAAATTACATAATCTCTTGATCCCTCTCACAAAACACTATTATGGATTTCAGGACATCCTCTAAGATGCCTGCTTATAGATTCCACCGATGTTGGAGATTTCCCCAGTTCTCAGACAAACGTATTCCCAAAGCAGTTATAAATTCCTCTATCTCCTTGGTCCAGATGAAATGTGTGCAATTAGGATCAACCACATGTGGACATCTAGAATTAATATTGAGAGAAGAATGTCGAGTATCAATTTGAGCAATATCAGTATGAACTTGATACCGATAATGCAAATGAGTAGGATCATCCTTAAAAACTACAAAGTCCGTCACTTGACCACGGAGACTCTAGGTCAAAATTTGACATAGATATGCTGCCTGGAGGTCACCCCCTTATGCAGCCTCCTCAAAGTCCTCAAAAATGAAAGAAATTATTGTCTATGGTAAAACATTTAAATATACCCTCAAACTATTTCCCTTATCATGCATAGAATGAGAATTGAGCATTCATCATGAGATACTAGACGAAGCCTTCTCCTCGGTGTAGTTGGAGTACATGAGGAGAATTAGATACATGGTAGAGGGGTTTGTATGATAAACGAATATTTTCAAAAGTCTCGAAGTTTTCTACATATGATTTCTCCACTATGGTCTCTAAAACTTATGTTTGAAGAGATATAAGACAAGTATTTTCGTTTTCCATCTGAAAATTAAGAAAACGTCATTCTTAGTAATGCTTATGTAAAAAAAATTTCAGTTCTGGTTTTCCAGAGTTATCGGAACCAAACCTCTGATACCAACTGTGAGGACCCGGCCCCAGAATACCCAGAGCCAGTGCCTAAAGATGTGATTTGAAATTTATTACAAAAATCATGCACTAATATTTTACACATCATGTCTCATATAGAGGATCATTGTGGTTCAGGTTCTGAGAAACCAGTTACTTCGGACATACTTCTTCGGTTAAAATTGATACCTAAAAAAATTTATTCAAAAATGTAGGGTGAGCATACGAATGCCCAGTAAGGGGTTTTAAATATAACTTATAATACCAATAATAACCTTTTGAAAATATTCCTTCATAATTTTCTAGCAAAAAATTTCTTAAGAAATGTTGTAACACATTTATCATAACATAACAATTGTCTAAGAATTAAAAGTGCACAATTAAAAGTATACCAATATAATTTCAAGGTAACATGATTCAATTACAGGCATGCTCATTTAGAGTAATAAGTAAAATACACTTTAAATAGGTATGAAATATGAATATACAAGTAAAAATTTAAAACTAAGAGTATCACATGATCAGAGTTTCACATAAAATAATAACTTCAATTTCATCCTTTGATACTACGAAACATACAATCACCATTAAATATCTAAATATTTCATAAATAATAATAGATAACTTTAACTTATTTTAACTCTCATAATAATAATCACTTTAACCAATAACATTCTACCAGTCGAATATTCTTATGGTTAATTAAATTACTTAGTCATAATGAGGAAAGTGCATATGCCGGACATCATAACCATACCATCCAGGCCTCATGCTAAGACTATAAATAATCATTTTGTCAAGGCCTTGTGTCAAGACCATAGTTTGTCTCATAAGACCTACTGATGCATTGAGAGGCTATAGCGGGCCCCACCAATCACATACTAAGTCCAATGCATTCCTCATATCTCTAAATCAAAGTGCACATACCACTTTGATTTATTAAATTACTTATCACATATCAATCCAAGTGTCACATTTTACTTGGTTACTTACATCATATTATTCAAAGTTTCCCATACCACCTTGAATAATTTAAGTTCTCATTTCACATTATTCAAAGTATCTCATACTACTTTGGATAATTAAATTATTATTTCATAAATTAACATAAGTGATAAATAAATAATAAATTGTTTGATTTATCACATAAATTAATAACTTTACAACTCTTCCATAAACTTTCAATGCATTAGAATACATGCTTATGACTTCAGGATAGATATTATTCATGCTCAATTCACGCACTAATAAATGAAAATGACAATGGACTAAATCATAATATGTTAGTTATTATTTAGATAATAATTTTCCTAGTGACATGCATAAACTAGTAAGCATTCTTTGTACATGTGATATTGATTTAAAACATACAAGTAATGAATGGATGGGGTTGTCACATAAAATGTCAGTTTCTTAATTTTAAAAATCCTTGATTCATGGAAATTGATTACTTAATAGAAATGTGTGCCAATTAATACACAGAAAAAATTATAAGTGAACACACTAGTAGATTAGTTCATATGCTAATAAATGGAAACTCTAACGGAAAAATAATGTCAAATTAAAAGAAATGTGGTTTTTTAATATAATCTTCATTTGAAAAATAAATTAAAAGTTCTTAAAATAATAAAATAATGTTTGAATTATAATTAAAAGTCTAAAATGAAGTTCAAGAAATAAAATAAATATAACCCTTATTGCAGACTCTCCAAAACACAACGTAAATTATAAACAAAAACCTTTGCGTGGAACTAGAAAATAGAGTATAATAAAAACCATAAAAATAAATATTAATTCCCTTACACCAAACTGGATAAAAATAGTTTTGATAAAGTAAATATAATCTTGAAATATTTAATTGAATAAGTTTCTTACTAATTAAAAATGGAAATTTCTATGGATAGTAATTGAACGATAATATTCCCTTAGTAAAACCAGAAAAATAAAATTATAACTTTGAGATATATAAATGAAGTTCCTTATAGAAATTTATGAAGAGAATAAGACATAAACTAAATCACAAATAATCCCTTAAAAACATAAGATAGTAAAATAAATAAATGTTCGAAACAAATATTTAACCCTTACATATTAAGGATGAGGTGGAGTTGAGGGGAGCTTTGCTGGAGACTTGAGAGAAAGAAAATCAGAGAGGTTAAGTGTGCCAAGTTCACATTTTCACTTTCATTTAATGATTTTTATAACAAAAATACCCATTGTATAAACTGTGGCACAAAAAAAGCTTTTCGTGCAATCTCAAATGCACATCCCACCATCAAAATAATAGAAACAAAATAAAATGGACAGAAATAATATAGACTAAATACAATAAGATCAACCCAAAAGTCAATTACGGACAAACATAAGCATGCTTTGCAAGCTATGTGAGTTGATGCTGACTAAAAAATAGAATATATAAATTCTATAATCAAAACTTTTTTAAAGAGATTTGTTTCAAGCATTGAAAGATTACATATAAAACCCTAAAAAGAATACCTAACTACAGATTGAAAAAAATAATAACAAGATAAGTACAAAACTTAAATCCGAAAGAGATTCGGAGAGAAGACCTACCCTGCTAGGTCTAGAAAAACGAAACCATCACCACCTAGAACACCCTTAGTAGCTTTGGTCAGACCCTCATCCAAGCTCGGTGTAATGTCATCGACCAAGGGCCTTGTCCCCGACCTCACCGGACAAAAACCTCTCGGCAACTCCGGCCTCATCTGCGCCTCGACTTGATTAAACCTGGACAGAAACCCATGAAACTGAGGCTGAGACTCCCTCGAGGTCCTCCTTGGAGATAAAACCCCTAACTGGTCCGACCTACTCGAGATCCCCAGTGTCGAACTGTTAAAACCCTAAACTACCAAGCCAGAAGTCTGGACCCCCTGCGGCGCGACACCTCACTCACGGACTCTCCAAGCTATTACGGGATTCAATTTCTTTCTTTTTTCTGATTTTCTCCTCTATTATTATTATAACTATCTTTATTTATTTAATCAAATATCATATTATTAAATAATTCAAAATACTAATAAATTTATTTATCTATTAATCTTATTTTATCAATACTTTTATAAAGTAAAAGTTATTATTAATAAATTATTTTATAAAACATAAATTTGTATTTTTCATATTATACACTTATAAAATTAATAATTGAAAATGTATTATCAAAATAATAATTATCATAATTTGTACAAAATATTTGTAATTTTGAAACTTTTAAAACAAATGTTAATATGATATGATTCAAATCAACAATAATTTTTGTTAAAAGTTCATATGTACAATTTTAATCATTCTATTAATATATTTGTAATTTTATTAAACAAAATTCAAAATATTAATTTATATTCAAATAATTATTACTTTATATATATATACATGTGTATATATATTATTTTCAAACTCATATAATAGATCAAATAATTGTCCACATAATTAAAATAGTGCACTTTTACAAAATAATATCGTTAAAATACGTTAAAAAAATAATTTTCAATATCATTTATAACCTCAATATAAAATTATAATTTCATAATGGAATTGGTTTTATATCATAATTTCATATAATTAAAATCTAGTATACATATGTATATATGTATATATGTATATATACATATCACATTTTGGAACTAAATAATAAATTAGCTATATTTATATATTAATATTATTATATTAAATAATTATTTGATAAGAATAAATTAATTTGACAAAAATAGTTATTTTTAAATTATTCTTTAAACAAAGTGAGATAATATTTACTTTGAAATTTGTACTTATAATAAAACAATATTAATTTTCGATTATTATTTTAAAGAAAATCATTTTAAAAAATGTTTGAATTAAAAATATATCTATTTAATTAAACACTGACGGTCATCTAATTTTAAACTCTGATAGATAAAACAATAGTCACATGTATTTATTAAATAATATATTCCTTGTTTTTATTTTGCATGTTTGTTCGGGATAGCATGAAATTTAAATATAATAAAACCATAATATTATTATTACATGAGAAATAAGTTTTGGGGTGTCAGAAGACAACAAAAAAACCCTCATTCAAGCACAACATCCTCTACATGTCTCAGCATGAGGAAATTTCACCTTGATATCATTCTGGTCAATATTTTGATGATCTTATTTTTTATATGCATAAATTATTGATTTGAAAACTAATTTATCCTTTCTCCTCTTATCTGATTAATGTTGGCGTACACTGCATCCATTTATTCCTCCATATGTAACATTGAATCAATATGAATCCTCAAGTGATTTTAAATTCATACTAACACATGGTTTAATAGATGATAGTGAAGCATTGACATAACTAGCATTAGAAAATACAAAATAGAAACATCGTTTCTACAAAAACATAAAATCTAAGTTCCACTAGAAGTTCCACTGAAAGGTTTATAATTAAATTTTTAACAATGAAAATTATTTAGAAAATAAATATATTAATAATTATAAAAAATAAAAATATATTCATACATTTTTAAATGTAAAAAAAATTCATAATATATTTACATAAATTTAGTAATATTTATAAATGTGTAAATATATTATCATTTTATATAACTATATATATGTTTATTTTTCTATAGAATTATTTTTTTATACACTAAAAGTTCCACTAAAAGGTTTATAATTTAAATTTTTACCAAAAAGAAATTAATTATTTAGAAAATAAATATCTTCGTAATTATTATTTATAAATGTAATTAAATTCATGATATATTTACATAAATATAGTTATATTTATAAATGTATAAATATATTTTTATTTTATATAATTATAAATATATTTATTTTTATAAATAATTGTTTTTTTATTCGATAAAATTTCCACTAGAAATCCCACTATAACTTCATATGGGAGTTACACTGGAAGTTTTTCTAGAAGCTCCACTAGAAATTCTACTAAAACTTCCATTGGAAGTTCCAATGGAAGGTTTATAATTCAATTTTTGACCAAAAAAATAATTATTTATAAAATAATATTTTCATAATAATAGAAAATAAAAATAAATTCATACATTTTAAATATAACTATTGTCATAATATATTTACCATGGTAAATTTTATTGAAATTTTCAGTGAAAGTTTTATTACCAGCATTAGTGGTTTCAAAGGAACTTGTAGTGGATGTTTTGAAAAGTTTCAACAAAACATTCAGTGAAACTTACACTAAAAGTAATAATAGAAACTATCATTGAAAATTAATAAACTCTTCAAAAATTATACCAATAGTCAATGCAAAAACTATAACTGAAAATCAACAACTTCAATTTTTCAGTACAAAGTTTTATGGAAATTCAACAGATTATATTAGGTAGAAAATATTTCAAGTTTGATGATATAAATTGATGTAAATATCATGAAAATCAAGTAAAAATATGAATTTCCTTCATTTTTTTAAAGGTTGGGGTTGAAGACTCGTTTTATTATTAAAGAAAAGAAAATACCTATTTTTAACTGGGTAGAGGGAGACCCATTGCATAGCCTAAAGGCCCGGTGGGCATGTATCCCATTATATAGCCCATAGGCCCAATTTTTTGGACCAACTCATATGCTTTGAATATTACTTATATAGTACTTTCTTTCTATAGTATCCATACATTACTCTCCACTTCTACAGTATCTTGTCACCACTACAGTGTCTTACCGCCGCTACAGTGTTATGCCACCGCTGCAGTATCACCGCTGCTACAGTACCTTCACCCAATGGGTTTTGAACCCCCATTTTTCAAGTAGTATTACAGGGTGCTTACCACTAAGCCAAACCTCAACTACATTAATTTCCTTCATTAATTTCCAATAGAATAAAAGAAATTGTGCTACGCACAATAACAACATGTTGTACACAAATCCTGGAAAAACACCAGGAAGCTCGAGAAAACAAAACATTCAATGATTCCCTTTCACACACACATCCATTATCGGAAATACTAACATGATGTGTGTCTGAGTCAAAATACCACCACACCTAAGAAAACATCACAATTTTTTTGAATCATGAATTTTTTTTATAATTGATAGTATCCCCATAATAGAAAATCACTGCACTTTTTTGATAGCATGCATCAAAATTTGTAAAAAAATTTGCTGAATTTTTTCATAATCACCACATGCTAAAATCTCACTCTTTCATCTATAAGTGTGATCATGAAGAACATTTAATTGTAAAATTGACAAAAATTTCTTTTAGTAGTGTGATCTTTCCATATGTAAAAATACCAACATATCAACATTAATATGGATAACCAAACATTCATGTAAAAAATGAACTGGAGATGATAAAAAAGTGGTTGTGTGTGCTCTACTTGAGGAAGATGAAACCCAAATTTAAAGTGAAATCAAAGTAGATACATTAAATAGTGTTAATAATAAATGAATAATATTTATTTTTTGGAGAGAGATAGAGCTTGTGTTTCATGAAAAGAAATGGGGGGAATATTCCCTACAGTATACATGAGAATGGGGTTGGGGGTAGTGAGTATCCCCACTATTTTCTATATCATTTATTTTTTTATTTATTCTCAATAATAATAATAATAATAATAATAATATACTATTTTTTTTGTATTTTTCACATTACAACATGCACATAATGTCCGGGATTTGATCATGTGACCTCACCCTACACCCCACCCCCCCCCCTCTACCACACCAACTGCCTAGAGGGGTAAATAATAATAATAATAATAATAAGGAGGAGGAGGAGGAGAATAATAAGAAGAAGAACAAAAAAAACAACAGAAACAACAAAAACAACAACAATAATAGAAACAACAACAATAATAATATTGCTGCTAAGGATTCTCATTTATGATGTTACTTTTTACTAA
This sequence comes from Viscum album, assembly GCA_963277665.1. NCBI lineage: Eukaryota > Viridiplantae > Streptophyta > Magnoliopsida > Santalales > Viscaceae > Viscum > Viscum album. The sequence continues at coordinate 2,039,555,606 of OY728142.1, read as the reverse complement.
TACATTAGATTTATGATCCATATATGGCATCACAAGCCATAAATTGGGATAAAAAATTCAATACCAATATTGGTCACATAATTATGACTCATCACTTGGGCCTAGGGTCTCATCAGGTAGTGACTTTCATATGTGATATGATGAAATTCTTCATTTTCACCAGGAATCCATTTTGGGGAAGTAAATTGACTATATTGATTATTTTTACATATATATTGAAATAAAGCAATCCATTTGGTGATATGAAAGAATAAGGGTTACATGGAATTTAATCTAATAGAACACTCTATATACATTTCTAACCTATATGGATCTCTGTATCTTTTTTCTCGAGATTTGGATTTGGACTTGTGAATATTCTATCTTGTGTATTTATTCGAATAAAACATGTTGGTGGATTTTTTTTATGTATGAAGAGTATTACATGGTGGTGTAAATAACCATTAAAACTATAGATAGTAGGGAGATGATTTGGTGTTCTCATAGGGTTTATACAAGGTTTTCTATATTTTAACTGCACCCCTAGGGCATGAGATCCTCTATCTCAAACTAGAGATAGGGTTTTTGATATCTCCTCCACATACTCAAGGTGTGAGATCTTCTATACTAACCTTCAGGTGGGGTTTTCATCCAAACCCATGTGTCTAAGTGAGTGATTTCCCCTATCCTCAGGGTGTTCCCATGGTAATGTTTTTGGTATCTCTCTCAGTTTCCAAGGCATGATACCCTCTATCTTGAATTGTGGTAGGGTTAGGTATTATGATGTCCCAGACCCATATGCTACTTAACGGGTGCCCTGAGCCCAGTGGGCCACATAGTCTCAAGTGCATCTCCCTAAATTCCAAAGGCTACCGACTAGCAGCGAGGGCCTAGAGTGTGTCTGTGGGGAGACTATGCCCTCATTACCAAAGTGTAGCGCAGAAGATGAATATAAATAGAGTTACATAGTGGAAGCAATATAAGTAAATAGAATGAATAATATAAAATAGAGACACTAATAAAAATAATTATAATAACATTCAACAATTGATAATGATATTTCATGTTACTAGAGAACTAGAAAACATGGATACAAGACATAAGGCATAACATGTTCCAAAAAAGTATAAATGAAATCAAAAGACTATCCAAAGAATCCCAAGTTCCAAATCAATCCTCTTTTATCAAGATCTATACTAAACAATAAGTAATCAAGTGTTCGAAGTCATATGATTACATTTTTCAACACCTTCAACCATGTAATCTACTTTGCGTACCAAACGGTGCCTAGATAGGGTGTGAGAAAAATCTCAGTGGGCCACAACCAATGGTGTCTATAAAATTCATCCCATGTAATGGAATTGTAACAGTGTGCAGGCATGCATATATAAAGTAAATAAATACAATGTAACTAAATACCCAAGTACCTACTTCATCCCTCTTCTAGTGTCTAAACATGTAACCAATTCATTATTTTATTGTTTCCATATTATAACATATCACATGTTTCGAATAGTGAAGGTTCCAAGTTATAACAAGTCAACTTGTAATGATATTTAATAGTGAAGTCCTGTGATAATAACCAAGGTGACGTAGACCTCAAGGGTCACCAACTATATAATAACTGTATCCTGGCATGGGGTAATAGTGTAATCTAAGGAGCATAGTCCAAGGAATTATACAATGAGATGCCTACCGAGTCCAAGGAGTTCATCCAAGGTAAAACGGGGCTAAGCAATGACTGGGCCCGATGGGCTTTAACCATGGCACATACTTGTGAATGCTGGATCCAAGGAGTGTATCCAAGGCATCCTATGATAATATGCAAGGGATACTATGGTGTTATTCTAGAAATCCAAATAATATACAAGGATCGAGATCTAGGTGGGTCTCAACCAATGCAAGTCATATCCTTGAACTAGAATGGGGTTCCCGAGTGCTCATTGAATTCTCCGATCAGATTCCAAGGCAATTTTGAGTTAGGACACTTCTACTTGATATTTAAGTCATGTAATATTTCATTTGGTTCAATACATTACTTTCATTAGTTTTATAAGTACAACTATCATAAAACATTTTAATCAAGTCATTTGGTTCAAGCTTTTCCCTACATTAGTGTGACATGGTCAAGTAACATGAAACCTTTATTAATCAAGTCATAATTTATCTATAAGTCTTTGTGGTATAAGCCTTACCTCTCATTAGTGTGACAAGTCCAAGTAGCATGAAACCTTTATTAATTCTATTAAAATAATATTCAATAATTAAGTTTCATTCCACTACCTTCCATTAATGTGGTAAGGGGTGCTACAAACATGAAACCTATCAATCATTCAAAATGAATCTAGTCAAGCCATATACTTGGTATACTTTCCAATTTCCATTTCACATTTAATTATCAATTAAAGAACTTAACTTATGTGGGTCAAATGGTGAGCATAAATGGTACTTTCTATTATTAAATTCTTATTACAAACAATACATTTAATATAGAAACACTTACCCTTAGTAAGGTCAATCCAAGGCACACCCGAACGATGGCTCAAATGTATCAAAACATTAAAACGACAATTATAGAATAACATCCTAAAAGGGATGAATAGATTTGTGGGTGTAACCACCAAAAATTAATCACATATTTGGAAATATAATAACCATAAATTTCTAATGATTATTATCATGGCATAAAAATTTGATAAATGACACCCGATGAAATCGGTGTGCCCCACACAACAATTCCAAAATCAAAAAACTTGTGCAATGAGTTATAGACCACCTACCTTAGGCTTGTACAAATCTCCTCCTCTGGTATTGGCCCTTGATTTGGCTCATATTAGAGTAGATATAAGAAAAGAGTAAAAATGATCATACCCCAATAAGAGAGAAGAGGAAAGTCTTAAACAGACTCGAGTACTTACCCTTGCACATCTAATGTGATGAACAAAAGCTCAATCGGACCCCGGATGAAGGAGATATCTTGATACCTTTTTTAGGTCCTAAAAAATCTAAAAAATGAGAGAAATTAAGGCTAATATCTCTGGTTTATGGATTAGGGAAGGAGAGGGATAATTAGTTCATTAAGGAAAAAAAGGGCAATTTACCCATAAAATGGCATGTGCACGGTTTGTCCGAACGATTTGAAAAACAGTGTGCAAACCATACTCAGTTACCTAGGAAGAAGGGGAAATTGCACAGTTAGGCTGCATAGATGTGATCCAAGTTTTCAAGGTGGTTCTATCCGGAAAAATATAATCCACACGGTTTTCTAAATTGTGCGGAATTCCTACAATGTTTACTCTAAAATGTGTGTTGAGCCAGTTTTTTTTCAAAAAGATGTGTTTTGGGCTTTGAACAAGCCCCTCACACCCCTAAAACCTCTGTTAACCCATTAAGAATCCATATTAGGTCCAAAGTATAGATTTATACCAAAATTTAAAGGATACATACCTGAGTGAAAAACTGGGTTCTTACAGTCTTCCCCCCTTAAAATAATTCATCCCTGAGTTCACCTTCCAAGGGTGGTGAAACACTGTCTTAGAAAAATTCTATAAAATTAACAAAAATACCGGCTTCCCTCTCCCAAATCTTGTCTTGTACCGACCATTATACCATGTCACCCATACTAGAGGGACAAACCAGCCTTAGAGAGCCTTTGGGATCCTGTCAATGATGCGTACTAGATACTCCTCAAAGGCAGCATCAACATATAACTAAAATTCATTAGGATCAAAGGTATGAGACGTTTTGGCATGATACTGGTGAAGCTTTGAAACTTGGAATACATCATTCATGGCATGGTACCTCTAAGGTAGTAGCAACCGATAGGCTATCGGCCCAAATCTCTCTAGAATTTCAAACAACCCTATATAATGAGGTGACAAAATTCCCTGATTTCACAACCATCTATGATCTATTCTGGGTGATACCTAAAGAAAAACATGATCCCCAGACTCAAACTCAAGAGGTCGTCAATGGCGATCAGCATAATATTTCTATCTAGACTAAGAAGTAGTCATACACCTTCTGATTAGTCAAAGTTTCTCTGAAGTCTCCTAAACAAGATGAGAAACTATTAGGGATTCCTCACCTGCCTCTATCCAACATAGGGGTGAATGGAATGGCCTACCATATAAGGCCTCAAAAGGATCCATCTAAATTTTTATCTGAATGTTTTTATTGTAGGAAAACTCAACAAGAGGGATATGCTTCTCCCATGAACCTCTAAAATCAAGGGCACATTCTTAGAGCATATCCTCTAGAACCTGTATCATTTTTTATGATTTTACATTAGTCTAAGGTTGAAAATATTTTCTTATAAGCACATGTGTTCCCATAACCTTTTTCATACCCTACCAGAACTATGACATGAAACAAGTATCCCTATTTGAAATGATAGCATGAGGGACCCCATGGAATTGTATGATCTCACAAACATACAGTCTTCCCAGCTCATAAACTGAGAAAGTTTCCCGAATAGGTATAAAGTGGTATGATTTCATTATTTAGTCGATGACTATGCATATAGCATTTCTTCTCCTCACCAACCTAGGAAAGATGACTATGAAATCCATGTAAACTTATTTCCATTTATATTTTGGGACTAGAAGTGGATGTAACAAGACTATAGGTATCTAGTGCTCCACCTTTACCTACTGATAGGTGGAACACCTAATGATAAATCCTAATAACTAACACTTCATCCCAGGCCCCCAATACTAGAGTCACATGTATTGATACATCTTTGAGATGCCTGGATGAAATGCTCACTGAGAAGTGTGGGACTCTTTCATCAAATCCTCTCTCATGTCTATAGGAACCAAGATAGGTCCACGTAGATGCAGGTCATCATCTCTATTCATAGACCAACCTAGAGGCGGGTTATCTTCTAATATACTCTCATGGAGAACCAAGCCTCTAGAATCTGAAAACTACCTACTATTCACCTTCTCAAGGAGGGAATAGGTAACAGTTAAGGATGAGATGTAAGACTTCTTGTTACTATTATGAAACTCTAGATGTAGCTCAGAGAAGAGGTCCATTAACTTCCAATCATTACTGTCTTCCCATATAGTCTATGTTTGAGTTTTCCGACTCAGCGCATCTACAACTACATTTCCCTTCCCAGTCGTATAGGCAAGCTCAAAATCAAAGTATTGTAGATACTCAACCCATATTCGCTATCTGAGATTCAAGTCACATTGTGGAAAGATATATTTGAGGCTCTTTTGATCCATATACACCAAAAATTACTCACCCAATAGATAACGTCTCCAGCAATGTAAGGCATGTAAAACTACTTTTATCTCAAGATCATGCGTTAGGTAATTTCTCTCATGCGGCCTCAACTGCTGAGATCCGTACACAACGACTTTATCCTCCTTCATCATCACTCCTCCTAGGTCGATGCCTAATGCACCATAGAATATGGTATAACCTATACCTGACTCTAGAAGAGTCAGAATAGGTGCTGATACAATCCTCCATTTTAGCTCCTGAAAGTATTTCTCACATGCTTCTAACCATAGAAACTTGAAACCCTTCTTTGTAAGACCAGTGATAGGAGAAGCAAGGTGAGAAAATTCATGTATGAAACACTTGTAATATACATCCATCCCCAAGAAACTTTGTATATCAAACACATTCTTGGGATTCTCCTAGGAAACTACAACACTAACCTTTTCTAGGTCAATAGATACTCTTGATTCTAATATTATATGACCCAAGAAGTGAAATTTATCAATACAGAAGTGGAACTGACCAAGCTTATCATAAAACTAATTCTTTCTTAGTGTACTCAAAATTATATCAAGATATTTGACATGGTATCTATGATTGTGAAAATACACCAAGATTTCTTCTACAAATACTAGGAAAAAAGAGTCCAAATAGGGGTGTAACACCCTATTCATCATAGCAATGAAAATAATGGGCACATTCGTAAGACCGAATGACATAACAAGGTACTCATACAGACCATACATGATTCAAAAAGCTGTGAGAGGTATGTCTGATGGTCTAACTCATACTTGATGATAACCTAATCTCAGTAAAATCTTAGATAAGACCTTTGATACTTGCAGCTGGTCAAAGAGATCATCTATTTTAGGAAGTGGATATCGTTTCTTGACCATAAGTTGGTTCAACCGTATTTAATCCATGCATAGACGTAAGGTTCCATACACCTTCTTAGAAAAAAGCATGGTCAAACCCCAAGAGGATGTATTGGGCTGTATGAAACCTTTGGCCTCTAAATCCTCTAACTTCCATTTGAGATATTGAAGCTCTGAAGGTTCCATCCTATATGGAGGAATGGACACTGGAGATACCCCCAGAACAAGCTTGATTGTAAACTCTACCTCTATCTTAGAAGGTAATCCAGAAAAATCATCTGGAAATACATCCCTAAAATAATCCACTACTGGAGAGAAAACAACATGTCATAAACCCTGATCCACCCTGAAGAGATTTTGGATTTGGGTGGTCAATATACCAATCCCATGATGCTCTAGTCCAGATCTATCACCATTGACATCCCACTCACCCTTATGTAGATAAATTCTACCCTTTGATGATGTAAATGATACCTTGTGGCGATATCAGTCTAATAAAGCATGATAGTGAACCAACTAGTCCATTCTGAGAATGAAATAGAAGCCCTTAATCTCATGAACAAAGAGGTTCTAGAAGAAAGGGTAACTTCCTACCTCAAGAGAACAGTCTCTACACTGGTGTATACCATCTGTTTGTACCCCTAATGGCATATCTAGAGTCATTACACCATAGTAATATTGTATCTCTTGTCTGAGACTTTCCAAGATAGATATGGTGATAAAAGAGTTCAAAGCACCTGTATCAAATAAACAGATACTATATTGGGTGACACGACAATATTACCTCGTACTGTAAATGGTCCTGCAACCTGATCCTCGATTATTTCCTGTAGTGAATTCAATTGACTTGATCCATGGCTATGTGCAATAGATGGACTAACATGATCATAACTACTCTTTTGGTGCTTCTAGTGGTCAGGGGTCTGGATACCATGGCCACAAACTCCTCATCTAGACCTAATAGTTTTATTCCAACTCCCCACTTGACGTGGTGTAAAATAAAACGCTCCTGAAGGTGGATATGGTGTGGATCCTTTTCCACTTGAGACTGGTGGAAAGGTCCTACAAAAATGCTGAAGATGACGCATACATCCACAAGACCAGCACTCTAGTGGGTCTTTAACACACTAAGGCTTCAAATTCCCCTATCATCCACACTAATGACACACTTTAGAGCTATCAAAATGGGCACTCTGGTTGTCACTGCCCTAATTAAAAACCTCGAGAGAACACTTCCTGCCACTGGAATAACTACTGGCCTAATGCGTCACTAATCCATTAAACCTAGTACTATTTCCATCCCTCAGGTTACACTCAGTGATAAGAGCATGTTTGACTATCTTAGAAAAATTAGGTAGGTGAAAGACATTCACCTACATAAGGATGGTGTACTAGAGCCCATCATCAAAGATTTTATCACATGAAATCTCATCACCATCTATAAGTGGTGCAAATCACTAAAACTCTGTGAAATGCACTGAGTATTACATAACTGACATAAAACCCTACTCAAGATGTATGAAATCTATGGCTCTATCAACTCTCTATATCTAAGGAAAGAACTAATCATATAAGGTAGTCTATAAATCAACCCATAACATACCCTGATGATGACCAGCCTGAGAAATCACTTCCCACCAATGCTTAGATGAATCTCAAATCATATACATGGAAAGATTGATCCTCTGCTCTGGAGGAATCTCCAGATTCTCAAAGATATATAGGATATCCTCTAGAAAAGACTCAACAGCCTACAAACCATCATCCCCAAAAAAGGTAGGAGGATACTATTGTTGTAACTCATGAGTCAGATCATTCATTATAGGTGCAAGTCTTGGAGCACCATGGATGGACTGTATTATATGTAGAAAACTATCACAAACTTGGGAATCAGTTCCCAGATTAGGTACAACAAGTGGTTCCTTGAGTGGCACTCTTGGAGGTAAGACTGGAAGCTCAAGGCCCACCATGTCTGGAGCATGGTCGTCACTACCCTCATGGAGTATGAAAAGAGTACATCTTGGCAACATTGGACTACAAATTCCAAGAACATGCCTCAAGACAATCTTAAATAGAAAGATAGAATCACTATAAGAAGTTGAACATAATAAAACTCACTACCAAGGCATACTACCCAAACTAATCACTTAGACGTCCAAGTATTGGTAAGTTCTCAAGTATCAATTTCATTTCATTGTACATTTAATTATGAGGTTCACTCCTTTACCTTTCATAAACATGACAAGGTGGGATAAGGATGTGCAGCCAATTAATTTTAGATGTCATGATTCACTTTATAATGGAAATCCATTTCTGTTGAATTAGTGTCCATACACCTTATCACTAGAAATGACACCCATTTATTTATAAAATAATTGCTCGGCTCGATAAATTACTCATCCCAACCCATGAGGACCTATACACCTCATGAATTGAGATAGGTAATCACTCAATCACAACCAAAATTAATACATGTACAAGCTAACTATCACAACATCACTCAACAATCATAGGCATATCAAGCAATGAAAAGTAGTAAAATGCACCTATATAGCATGGAAATATCCATGACATATGAAATATAGATGCCTATAATGATTCATGTGACAATTCTCCTTACCCTCATATCATTGGGCTAAATATGAAAGAAAATAATAAAATAGAGTAATAATCAATAACACCACACAACATGTACATCACCCAACAGTGAAATAATATAAAATATAATAGGAAAAAGCATAAAAAAAATAGAGACAGGGTTTTTGATATCCCCCCTACATACTCAACGTGTGAGATCTTCTATATGAACCTTCAGGTAGGGTTTTCATCCAACCCCATGTGGCCAAGAGAGTGAGTTACCCTATCCTTAGGGTGTTACCATGGTGAGGTTTTTGGTATCTCCCTCACTTTACAAGGCATGAGACCCTCTATCTTGACTTGTGGTAGGTTTTGGTATTGTGACGTCTCAGACCTAGATTCCACTTAATAGGTGCCCTGAGCCTAGTGGGCCACCGGGCCTCAAGCGCATCTCCCCGAACACTAGAGGTTGTTGACTATAAGCGAGGGCCTAGGGTGTGTCCTTGGGGATACTATTCCCTCATTACCAAAGTGTAGCATAGCGGATGAATTGAAACGAAGGTAAATAGAATAAGCAATATAAGTAAATAGAAGGTGAAATAGAAAATAGAGACAAAAATAAAAATAACTGAAATAACTATAATAACATTCAATAGCTAATGATGATATGTCATGTCACTAGAGAACTAGAAAACATGGATATAAGAAAAAATGCATAACATGTTCCAAAAAAGAATAAATGAAATCAAAATACTATCCCAAGCATCCCGAGTTCCAACTCAGTCCTCTTCTATCAAGATATATACTAAACAGCAAGAAATCAAGTGTTTGAATCCATATTCTTCCCTTTGTTGACACATGTTACCATGTAATCTACTTCAGGTACCAAACGAAACCCAAAGAGAGTGTGAGAAAAATCTCAGTGGGCCACAACCAATGGTGTCTATAACATTTGGCCCATGTAATGGAAATGTAACAGTGTAAAGGCATGCATATATAAAGTAAAGTAGTATAATGTAACTAAATACCCAAGTACCTACTTCATCCCTTTGCTGGTGTCTAAACATGTAACCAATTCATTATTTTATTGTTACCAGTTTATAACATATCACATGTTAGGAATAGTGAAGGTTCCAAGTTATAACAAGTCAACCTATAATGATATTTAATAGTGAAGTCCCAAGGTAATAAACAAGGTGACATAGACCTCAAGGGTTTACAACTCAGTAATAACTCTAGCCTAGCATGGGGTAAGAGTGTAATTCAAGGAGCATAGTCTAAGCCATTCCACAATGAGAAGCCCATCGAGTCCAAGGAGTTCATCCAAGGTAAAATGGGTCTAAGCAAAGACTGGACCTGATAGGCTTTAACCATGGAACCTACTTATTAATGTTGAATCAAAGGAGTGTATCTGAGGTATCCTATGATAATATGTAAGGGATCCTACAGTGTCATGCCAAGCATCCAAAGAATAGACAAGGATCAGGATATTGGTGGGTCTAAACCTATGCAATCCATATCCTTGAATTGGAATGGGGTTCCCGAGAGCTCATGACATTCTTCGATTGGAATCCAAGGTGAGATCGAGTCAGGCCAATCCTATTTGATATTTAAATCATGTAATATTTAATTTGGTTCAATCCTTGCCTTTAATTAGTGTGATAAGGTCAAGTATCATGAAAACTTTTAATCAAGTCATTTGGTTCAAGATTGGCCTTTCATTAGTGTGACAAGGTCAAGTAGCATGAAACCTTTATTAATCAAGTCATAATTTATCAATAAGTCCATTTGGTCCAAGCCTTGCCTTTCATTAGTGTGACATGGCCAAGTAGAATGAAACCTTTATTAATTCCATTCAAAACATATTCAATAATTAAGGTTCATTCCACTATCTTCCATTAATGTGGTAAGGGGTTCTCGTACATGAAACTTATTATTCATTCACAACTAATCTAGTCAAGTCATATACTTGGTATACTTTCCAATTTCCATTTCACATTTAATTATCAATTTAATCACTTAACTTAGGTTGTTAAAGTGTTAAGCATACATTGTACATTCCATTATGAAATTCTCATTACAAACAATCCATTTAATAGAGAAATGCTTACCCTAAGTAAGGTCAAGATAAGGCACACCCAAATGGTGTCTCAAATGTGTCAAAACACTAAAATGACAATTATGGAATAAAATCCTACATGGGATGAATAGAGTTGTGGGTGTAACCACCAAAAATTAATAAAATATTTGGAAAGATCATAACCATATGGTTCTAATGATTGTAATCATGACATACAAATTCTATAAATGACACATGATGAAATTGGTGGGCCCCACATGACAATTCCAAAATCAAAGAACTTGAGGGATGAGTTATAAATCACCCACCTTAGGATTTTATGAATCTCTAACTCCAGTATTGGCCCTTAATTTGGCTCGAATGGGAGTATATCTAAGAAAATAGGAAAAACGGTCATACCCTGATAAATTGATCGAGAGAAATAGAGAAGAGGAAAGACTTAAATGGACTCAATTACTTACCGTTACACATCCAACATGATAAACAGAAGCTCGATCAGACCCTAGATGAATGATATCACTTGATCCCTTGTTTGGGTCTTCAAAAAGCTCCAAAATGAGAGTAATGGGGGATAATATTGTTGGTTTACAGATTAGGGAAGAAGGAGGGGATAATTATATCATTAAGGTAAAAAAGGACAATTTACCAAAACAATGTTCTGGGCATGGTTTGAAAAACCATGCGCAAACCATGCATGGTTACCTGGGAAGAAGGGAAAATCACATGATTTAGTTGCACGACTGTGTGCCAACTGTGCGAGGTGTATCTTTCCAGAAAAATACAATCTGCATGGTTTACCAAACCATGTGGCATTCCTGCACGGTTTACTCTAAACTGTGTACCAATCTTCTTTTTCAAAAATATGTGTTTCAGGATCCAAACAATCCTTATACACCCCTAAAACCTCTGCTAACCCATTAAGAATCCATATTAGTTCCAAATTAATGATTTAGACTGAAAGTTAAAGGATCCATTCCTGAGTGGAAAACTAGTTTCTTACAAGTATCCCCCTCATTTGATGAGGAGAGATCCTCTATCTAAAGGTGTACTTAGCAGATGAAGTTTTTTATAGTGGGGAACAAGATCCTCCATAGTTTTATTAAAGAGGATTTGATAGTTGTTAGACTTGGATGGGAATATGGGATTCCCTATAGAATTCTTTTCAAATGAGTGTGAGGTGTGATACTTCCTCCTTTTAGTTGGGTTTGGATGTGTGGTATTTGTGATGTTATATAGGGTTGGTACTCCCATGGTAGCATGTTATGTCAAGGCATGGGTTCCCCACATCTTATGGAATAGAATATGCAACACTTCCTCAATAAGAGGTCTCTTCCACATGATTTCATATAGTGAGGTGGCAGAAAGAGATGGGGAATAGTACACGATTATTTGAGACTTATTACTCCCCATAAACTCATAGTTTTCCCTTGTGATATTGTTGTCGCTGACTATCAACTTCATACCTTCAAGACTCTTTGGAATTATAATCACATCTAGTCACTCGTGTGGAGTGGATTTCGATCATTAGAGATGATATATTGGTACTTCCTTGTGTCCCTGTGTCATCCTTCTTTTGATGCATATCTAGATTCCTATATATATTCTTGGGTTAAACTCATTCACACCTAGTGATCGATATTCCATGTTTGATTGTATTTCACTATTTTTTCTGGGTTTCATACTGGGTATGTTTATACTCACCCATCCACAGACCTAGATCCCACATGTGTTGTGTCTATATAGATGATGCATAGATTTAGAGATGATCTAGGTGGATGTAGAGTTCATGTGGCTTATTTAAAGTTGATGCATAATGATACTTGGAGATACATGATGATTTGAGGTGGATATTGGTGGTTCATGATAGTAAATGATGTATCTAGAGTGTGATCCAAGAGTATGTGAAGCGTGTATGAGCTTTCCAGTTCCTTGTGATTTAGAGGAATGTCAGATGGTTTTGGTCTCCCTTATATGTCATTTTTAGGATGTATTTTCATTTACTATCTCATGAATTTTATATTATTTAGTTAATTATCTATTTATATTTTCTAATTTTTTAGTAATATTTTTTTCTTTGGATATGTGTATATTGTAGGTTGTATTAGGCTATGACCTCCTGTTTTGTGAGATATGACTACCAAATTCTAGCCACCTACCTCTGGCCTATTGAAGGTGGGTTTGGGGTGTCACTCTTGGCTTACTATCAGCCCTGGCAGGGTATTGATAATTTGGGTCATGTCATACTGGTATCAAATTGATTTTTCCTAAGGATAAAGTTTATAGTTAGTAGTTCTATGAAAAGTGGTTTGGGAACTTAGGATAATGATGTTGATGGGTATTGAGTTTGGTTATCAGAATAGGGAGACCAGTAAAGGTGTGAAGACCAACATATCCTTTCTCCAAGATTCTGATAACTTTTTAGTTAGACTAGAGATCAATGATATCATTTTGGGAACCAACTAAGAATGGTACATGCTTCATATTGCAGTCATTTATGACTTTATAGGTTCTATCAACATCATCTTATCCAGATATGCTATAGTCTTTGTGGGTTTTTCCTTTAAGATGAAGTATAAAACCCTTTGATAGCCAAATTATTTGAAAAGGAAGGTCCATGGTGAACTTATTCCTATACTTTCACCTTTCTAATTCCATTTTTATATTTATGAGGTGCTTCTTTAGAAATTAGATTAAGAGATAGCATTACATGTGATATGAGGCATCATTTCTTTCCTTCATGATTAGTGAAATCTTCTTATGGTGCATATGATTGTTTCTTCCAAGTGATAGGATATATTAGTGATTTGACATGGTGTGTGTTCCAATGTATGAGGCGATCTTTATCTTCATGTGATATGAGATTAGTTGGAGTCAGGGACTTTTTTGTTTCTATATTTTTTAACTATATATTGACCATGTGATGTTTTTTCCTTTAAACTCCCCATACAATATTGTGATCTATTAGGGAGGGATGGTGATTCTTTTCTCACATTCATTATGATATTTCTATACTATGGTTGGGGTTTGAAACTTTTTCTAGGAGTTAGAGATTCTAGTGAAAACTATTTCTATAACCTGGTTAGCTAGAGAACTCCCATGAAAATGAACAGTATTCACTCATCCTCCAAGTAGAGTGAGATTAACCCAAATGAATAAAGTTTCATTTTCATAAAATGCATTCATGATAGAAAATAGGTATAGTGGTAACCACCTCACTATGAATTAGTTTCACACTATAGGTATCATGAGGTGTTGATGGTTGTGTAAATGATGTGGTTTTATTTTTAGTAGTGAGTATAACCCTTATATATAGAAACTGAGGATGACATTCCCTTTTTCACATGTTAAGTTAGTATTCCTTTAATTGGTGAGATTGGATTCCTATACTATGTGCATGGAGAATAGATTTTTTCCTATGAATGCCAAGGAGTGAATGGATGCTTTAAAAAGGGTGACCCATGGTTGACCCTTGATGAGAATTTAGTGTATGAATTAGCCTAAATTCCTAATATGATGAGTGCCTTTGTATAGTTTTTGTGTATTGGATTGAATCTCTCCTTAAGTGGATTCATGGAAAGGGACTCTTTGTTCGAGAAATGGTTCTTTAGGAAATTGATTCTCTTTGGAAAGTGGAAATATTTCTTGTCTTCAATCAACAATGGTGTCCTCACACTTTTCCCTTATGTGAAGGATGATATGGTGGTGATGTCAACTTAGTTATCATGTTAAACTAGATGTTTCCGGGAAGTGGAATCATAATTTCCCTCCTAAAGGTGGGGAGTATGTCCTACACTTCCCCAAGAGGATAGTGGTTTCCCCCTAATTATCATATTGAACATTGTGATAGTCTTTTTGGATGAATAATGCTCTATTAATACATATTTATCAATATGGAATGCTCAGTGGATTTATGTGGGTATACCCATCTCATGAGAAATCTTATTATACAATGTAGGAAGATTTTTTCTCATGAATTTTTGGATGTTGGTTTATTGGGAAGGTTCTTTATTAGGGTTGGGAGTTGATAGAGCAGGGTCATATGAATATTTAGGTTCCATATACTTCAGACTGTGGTATATTGGCCCACTTAAGGGGTAATAATGTGACATTAAGTTTCTATTTGAGGATGGATCTAAGTCTGATGTTCTTGTAGATAGCTTTTGGAAATGAGTGACAATAACTCAACCCGGATATCTTCGACAGTGGGTGTGAATCTATTTGATATTTTTGTGTGAATGGGAAATTCTCATAGAAATTTGTGTTGAGGTTTGGGGGGAAATATCATGTTTATATTGTGACATAAGCTAGTGATAGTGGATTTTGTTCCTTATTGGTAGGTGATGATATAGGGGCTGATGAAATCTACAAAAAACATATAGCCTTACAAATTTTTTGGTATTAACATCGAAATCTAGTTAAGTTCCCAGTATGGAAGTGTGATATAGATGGATTACTCTCATATGAAAATTATATAGAATACTTATTAAAGGTGGGGAGTAGGGAACTCCCGCTAGATTTGGCCTTGTCGATGAATCGTTTTTTAAAGAAAAGTCATATGTTTGTGGATTTATCTTATCCAAGGAATTTGGATGACTCTTGAATAGATATAGGCTAGATTTGGTATATTTATTAACGAAAGAATATATTATTATTCTTAGAAAGTGGTGTATTGAGTTCACTTATAGCTCACACCTTGAAGCTGAAGGAAGTGCACACATTTGCATATTGTTCTCCATGTGAGTTTGTTGGGTAAGCTTTATTGTGGGGTTTTTTCAGTTGTTTTCTTTTCAAGGATGAAAATGGTTTAAGTAAAGAAGAGTGTATTATCCTAACCTCGTTGTACTTATCTTCATTTTTGATTTTTTGGACTTCTATAACAACTCCAGGGGTAAATCGGTAAATTTAACCTAATAAAAGACCACATAAATTTTTTTGATGGTTCTACTGGTTCTATAGCATAGATTTACTTCCATGTTGAGCTAACATGGAAAAAGGAGTATGAAAGAGACTTAGAAATAATATAATAAACATATTATATCATTTTTAGTCTATGCATGAGCATTTTTTACAAAATTATTATATATATTAAATGAGAACTTGGATCGAAAAACCAAAACCATAGTTGAGTATGGAATATCTGATTAAATATAGGGATAATGTAAATTCCATTCACATCAGGTCCCATAATAGTATGTCGTCATGGGTATAGTAAGAGGAATAAATTAAACAATTAATTAATTTGTGTAATTAATTGTTTTACCTAGAAAATTCTTCTATTTAAACCCCCTTTTAGGATCTCTCTAGGGTTAACAACAACACTTGGAAAAACCTATATTGATAAGATATAGTTTTTACATTGGTGACTATGACATCAAATCGAAGAATGAGATCGGTTCACATGAGGATGATGAGTGTGATCTTGGATTCATCAATGGATGTGAGCATTCTCCACCAATGATCGATCCATTTTAGAGGTTGGACTTCATGAATAATTATGCATTGTCCTTCATGTAACTTACATTTGATATATCTATAGAATTGGGATCTTCATCTATTTATCATAGGTTTCCTGAAAATGGATAAATTGAAATCCACCTTTCTTCATGGATAGTTGGTGTTGTTAGTATTTTGATAATGTTGAATAATAATTAAATAAAATATCAAAATGAATCAAATTAAAATTAATAAAAATATGTTTGCATGGATTGATTATAAATTATTTAATTTTAATTATTTGATAAATATATGTACCTATATTATAGTGGATGATGTTATTGTATTAATATAATTATTTATTCTCTAACTTCATTTCTTATGGAATATATGGATTTAGACGGATAAAGAATTTGGTGATTGAATTTAATATTCCAATATTTTATTTTCTCTATATTATCTATTTACACTATCATGATTCCCTCTATATTCCTCTTACTCATAGATGAGTGAAGGGCCTCCAATCAACCCATGACTAGTGACAACATCGAGGTGCGGTGGCCCAAGGCGAACAGTAGTGGCTGGTGTGATCTGGGAAATGGATGCTATAGGTGATGTTGTGTAGAGGCGATGGCGCAGTGTAGTGTGGGGTGATGGTTTAGGGGTGAATAGTGCTCAACTAATATGAAAAGTAGTATTAAATAGAAAATAAATATAAACTATAAAATTATATTAAGTGAGAGAGAGAGGGATGGCAGTGGTCGAGTTGGCAATTCATGTCTGCTTCTTGAGGAAGATGAAACCATAATTTGAAGTGTGGTCAAAGGAAATAAATTAACGAATGATAATAATAAAAGAATAATAGTTATTTTATGGATATAGAGAGAGTTGAAAGGGAATGTGTGGGAAAATGGAAAGAATTACCACCTATATATGTCAGAAGGGGGTTGGGGGCAGTGAGTATCCCCTCTATTTTCCATAGTGGCCTTTCCTCGGTTGACGGTAAGTTGAGAGTTCCAACCCAAGCTCTCCTATGATAGGCCATGGGCTGGTGGCTAGAACTTTCACTACCACAGATCCGAGCAAAGGATACACCAACTTTTATAGCGCTGAGTAGAAATTGGTGATAAAAGTCACACCTTTATGAGAACTAGCTAAAAGTGTTGATAAAGGTAATGTTTATCAATGCTAAAAAAACACCGATAAAGTGTATTCTTTATCAACATTTTTTTAGTGCTGATAAAGGATATATTTATCACCACTATTCTTAACGCTGATAAAAGTTTTCAATAAAAATATTATTAATATATATATACTTATTATATATATATTCAAAAATAATGTTTATTTATATAAATTAATTAAAAAATTCATGTTTATAATTATTATATATTTTTAATAATTCAAATTTCTATATAATTTTTATAAAAAAGTAATTATAATATTATAAATAAATATATATTTTTAAATAATTATAAAATTATAATAATTTTTTTAATAATAAATATATTTATTATATTTATAATTATATATTTATAATTATGTATAAATATGTTTTAAATATATTTATTTATAATTATAATTATATAAATAAATATATGTCTGATGAATTTGGTCAATATATATATATATATATCAAGAGATAATGATGATATTCATGGACATGATTGGCATTATTTATGTTCATACATTGATGTGTGAGTATGTATAACTGACATTATATGATCAAAAGTTTATTTGTGAACATGATTATGGGTTGTTATGTTCCAAATGTTAATATTACTTATATTATGATGACACATACATATGTTATGTATTCATGACTCATGAATGTTCATTTATACATTGACACCCTTATTAATCATGTTTTCCATATATATTTGATGACTAATTTTTTATAATCTAAAACTTATTAGGTATGATTCATTCATGTTAAACCAATTAACTTATTATGTTCCATAAATATTTATAAAATAATAACAAATATATTCAAATAATTAATACATTTTTTATAAATATATATAATAATATAAATAAAGTATTAAAATTATATCATTATTAGCACTTTTTTATCATCAATAAAGGGTTATCTTTATCAGTGCAAAAAAGTGATGATAAAGAGTAATTTTATCGGTTTTTTCTATATGAGAACTGATAAAACTACTCTTTATCAGTGATTTTTTGAAAGCACTGACAAAAATTTTATGTATTATTATAAAAAAACCCCTAATAGGTTGCAATATTCCTTGCACCTTCAAAATTTCATGGAAACGCAGTGCTTCCACCACCACTCACCTTCTCCTTCACCTTCACCTTTGCATTCATCGCTGCTCACCTTCACTATCACTCGCCTTCGCCACCGCTTACCTTCACCGTCACTTACCTTTACCACCACTTGAATTTGACTTTGCTGCTCGCCTTCTCCACTCATCATCACTACTCACCTTCTCCATCACCGCTCACCTTCATCATCACCGTAGATCCATATCTTCGTCACTCCCAACCAAACATGTGTCGCTCTTCATCAACAAATCATCATCGCTCTAAGTTATGAGATTATTGCTTATCTATTTTGTAGATTCATTTATTTTTTGTAGTCCTGTTATTTCTGGTTTTTGAGTATTTAAAAATCTTCTGGTTGGATTATTGATTAGCTGTGTGTATTGAGGCTCAATCAAGGTGTTAGGGGTGACATTATAGTCTAGGAATTGAGTCTCAAGAGTGGATTGATTTTGAGGTTGATTTTTTTATAATTTTTCAGTATTTGGCATGTTTATAAAAAGTGTATATGTGTTGAAAAGGGTTTGGAAATTTTTTGGGGTGAATTTGGTCATATTTTTAAGTTATAGTAGCTTTATGAAAATATGGATTAGTCAAAAACCTTTCATATGAAAAAAATATAATATATATTTGGTCTTAATGTTATAATTTTCATAATGTCTAGTTGTCTAAAGACATTTTTCCAATTAATTATTGGAACTACCAGAAGTAGAGAATTTATAATTTATCTTCTTATTCTAGATGATGATGATGGAGTGGCGTAGCTAATTCCCATATATAAGGGTCACATATATAAGTGTCCCTATACATAAGAGACCCATTTTTTTCTAAAAATTTAGTGTGAAAAGTTTGGTTTTGGTTTTCTAAAATATAGATAAAATGTTTACTAGAAATATAAAGAGGTTTTATGCCATTTTTTCCAGAATATAGTGAGCATGCCTTAAATTGTTCTCTCATTCCTATTTTTATCTCTAATTGATATATTCATCAAATATTTTTAGATCTCTATATCATTTATTTCAAGTAAAAACCATGGGTCAGACTAGCATTCCTTGAGCATCTATTCCATGATTTCTTTGATTGTTTTTTATATTTAGGAAAATTAAACCAATTTGTGCCTATTTTAAATATTTTCTCTATTTTTCTTGATTTCAGTCATGTGTGACCAAATAAACCAATTATATTCAATGAGAATCACCCAACATGCATAAATTGGGTGGTCCCTATGTTATCCTTTAAGTCTACTCTTGTTCTATGTGCGTATGATGTGTGTTCGTGTCTACATAATGTGTGTTAGACTTAAAAATTAAATAAATTGTATATATATTAGTTTCACGAAGAAATTTTTTTATTTAGGTTATGAGGGGTCCACTAATAAAATTAAATCTTAGATCATTGGACACTAAGAAAGTTATTCCTTGGACTAATGAGAAAATAATTATAAGAGGCAACTTGAAGGGTGATATAAGTGAATTTATTACCATGTAATCCAAATATAGATACCCTATGATAATCCCAAAGATAAGAACATGTGGTAAAATGGGTAATAAAGGTGGTAACCCTAGTTGAATATGGATATAGAACTTTGGTTGGGAAAGTTACAACCTATTGAATTGAATATTTATATTTTAAGTTTAGATGTAATTGTGACCTGTTTATAACTTTGTTATATTTAATTTTGAAATATGATTGTGATCTCAAATTTTCTTATGCTTACTTAACATCTTTTTGGGAATTTTAGATTGGGAACTAATCCACTGTGAGATTTTGAGGATGGTTCTAGGGTGGGGTTTTATTCCCTCTGGATGATAAGAAAACGACATAGTAAGATGGTTCTGGGGTGGGTATCTCGTCCCCTAGAGGGTGATGATATGAGATGGTTCAGGAGTGGGGCTCTCAAATCCAAGGGATTTTTGAAAAATACCTTTTCATCCTAAGTTTTTTCATAAAAACGCCCTTCCTTGTGATTTTTAGTAAATTAAACCCATTTAAAATTCTCAATTTATATCCCAAAATTTCAAAAATAAAATATTTCACTAGATTTATTTAAAACCATAAAATTCAAATTTATCTTCCTAAAATAGTTAGAGAAGTATTTATATCCATTTAAAATTCTAGTTAAAACCCCTTCTTAAATTAAAAATTCTAGTTTATACCCAACATTTTAAATCTATTCACTTTTCCCTTTAAAAAACATTTAATCACATCACTGTATTAAATCCTTTGGGTCTCATGTAATGACCCAGATTTTCTCAAAGGTATAGATTGTTGTTTTAAAAAATAAAATAATTTCTTTTTTTATTTTTGAAACCATTATTATATTCAATAGTCTTATTTTCTATTACAAAAAGGGTTTTCAAATAATATATCTTTTATTTTTTTATATTTCTTTTATTACATTCAATAGCTATATTTATAAATTTCCGTCAATAATTTTTTTTGTTTGATCATGTGGGATGATAAAACGTTTTTCAATATTTCCATTATCTTTAAAGAATTTCATGAGATCCTCCTTCAATTGAACATATTTTGTGTATTTATTTTGTTAAATATTAATATTACCAAATAAAATAGGATAGATATGAATAAATAATGTATGTATGAAAATCGTATGACAAAAGAGTATGAAGATGGGGTGAAAGAGTTCATCAAGTTTGAAAAAGATCATGCATATGACCCTTATCAAATCCTTTGTTTGTGTTTACATTGTTGTTATTAAAGAATAATTAGTCCAGAGGAGTTAGTTGGAATAACACTTTATCTGACATGGAATTGATCAAAGTTATAAATGTTTTAATATACATGGGGAAAATGAGAATGTAGCTAGTGACTGGGATAAACTACATTTTATAGATCATCTGATATGATTACAAGTGTAGACAATAAAGAAGACCGTATCGAGGATGTGATTATAGATGTGAATTATGATAAAGATCATATTGAGGAAATTCCAATGATAGTTGAAGATGAACTTCGTGATTATCCAAAATTGTTTGAGAAGTAAAAGAGTTGTGAAAAGATGCCATTACATACTGGTTTCACTAAATATACAACATTGTTAGTCGTACTGAAGCTGTATAATTTGAAAGTAGGAAATGGATGGAGTGAAAACATTTTTACTAAATAACTTTCTCACTTGAATGATATGATCCTAGAAGATAATGAGCTCCCCATCTGAATGTACGATGCTAAATGAATGTTACGTTCATTGGGTAAGATCTTTGAAAAAATAAAGGCATGCCCAAATGACTGTATAATATTTCACAAGGACCAAAAATCACTTAAGAATGACCAAAGTGTGGAGCTTCACGATACAAGAAAGATGAACTAGGTCTTATGAACGTTGTATGGTAGTTTATAGTAATTCTGAGGATTAGGTCTCTATATGAAAGTGGGGAAGCTGCAAGGAAATCTATGTAGCACACAGATATATGAAATAAATATGGGAAACTTAATCACTCAGTAGAATCTCCTCAGTGAAAGATAATTGATCATAAGTATTCTGAATTTAGAAATGAGCCGAGAAACCTTCTTCTTGCATTATCTATAGATGGAGTGAATCCTTTTGGTTTTCAAACCAACACTCACAATACATGGTCAGTTATGTTGGTAAATTATAACTTTCCACCATGGTTATGCATGAAAGGAAAATACATCATGTTATATATGCATATATCAGGACCAAAACAACTGGGTAATGATATTGATTTTTATTTGGCTCTATTGATCGAAGATTTGAAAATTTTATGGGATTTGGGTGTTACATTGTATTATGATTATAGAAATGAAGATTTCAAATTAAGATCCATTTTATACAGGATAATAAATGGATTTCTTGATTTTGGAAATTTATCAGGATATATCATTAAAGGAACTCAAGGGTGTCCCATTTGTGGATAAGGTACACGCTCAATTAGGTTGAAACATTCATCGAAGACTATGTTTCTATGACATTATAAATTTCTACCCTGATGACATAAGTATTGATCTTGGATGACATCATTTGATGGAAGTTACGAAGAATATAAAACACCATCTCCACTATTAGGTGATCAAATATTTGAGAAAGTAAAATATGTGGAAACTACTGTTGGTAAACCATTTCCAAAAACCTTACAAAAATTGATTGAAAAAAGAGATTAGTTTTTTTTAATTACCATACTGGAATTGTCTGTATGTTATAAATTTTCTTGATGTTCTGAATATTCAAAAAAATGTATGTGATAGTGTCATTGACACGTTACTAAATGAACCTCAAAAAAAAGTATGTAATTAAGGCTAGGTTTGACATGGTTGACATGGGAATATGGGATGATTTGGTGATAGTGAAGAGTGAAAATGAATTTTCTTCCTCTATTATCTTACACTCTTTCCAGGAAAGAGAGGTATCTATTTTTCAACTTATTGAATGACATAAAGGTTCCATGGGGGTATTCATCAAATATCAAGAATATCATGTTTATGACTAATTAATTGTTAAATGGCATGAAATAACATGAATTTCATATTTTGATACAAGATATTATTCCTATATATTTATGTTGCATTTTACCCAAGAATTTCCATCACACATTAACCAAGATCTGTTTCTTTTTCAAATATATATGAAAAAAAAGTTATAGACCTGGTGAAATTGCCAACTATGGAAAATTAAAATTCCTTTATATTATGTGAATTCGAAACATTCTTCCCTCCAGAATTCTTTGATATGATGGTTCACTTGATGGTTCACTTGGTAAGAGATTTATGTAGTTATGTATACTATAGATAGTTGTACCCCATTGAACGGTATATGAATATTTTGAAAGGGTGTGTCTGAAATTGAAGTTATCCAGAGGGTTATATGGAAGAGGGATATATTATTGAGGAAACTATAGAATTCTATAACAACTACCAATCTGGTGTGGAAAGCATTGATCTACTGAAATCTCATCACAATGGGTGGCTTGTGGGTGAATAAATTTCTGGAAGAGATATTGCCACAATCAATATTACAAATTGTGAGCAGAACCACCTTTAAGTTTTTTATAATAGTTTTGAGTTTTCCCCGTATTTTAAAACCCAGAAAGAAATTATTAGGCATTTGAATCCATCAAGGGCTGAAAGATGGATATCAAATACACATAATCAATAGTTTATAGGATGTTTTTGGGGCCATATTTTTTGGGATTCAGATGAAAATATGAATTAAATTTTAGAACGACTTCGATGATTAGAAATAGGATCAATTGTGTATGTATTATCTTACAATGGTTATGTAATTAATGGTTATAAGTTCCATAAAAATGAACATGATGAAGGCGGTACCATGAGAAATAGTAGAGTTACACTTGTGGATGAAGTGATTCATGTTTCTGGTACTAAGGACATAAAAACCAATTTACACAAATATTTCATACTTTGTTATCATCAAAAAAATATGGGAGTTGTATTTTACAACATTCCAAGTGCCTATTTTTTAATGCAAGTGGGTTGATAACATGAGTGTTATTAAAATAGATGAATTGGGATTTGTAGAAGTGGATTTCAGTAAGGAATGGTACAAAGAAGAACTGATTATAATAGAATCATAGGTAGTACAAGTATTTTATGTTCTTTATACCCTAAACCGAAAGTGTTTAATTATTCTATTATCAATCAAAACCATTGAAGGGTCAGATGGAAATTCAACTGAGGATGAACCTTTCATCGGGACATCATATTCATTTGACAATGGTCCCAATGTAGATGGGATTTTGTGTGTCAAAGTAGACCATAATAAAGGTATTTGGATACTTGATATAGGGGTTAGTTCTATTCAACCTTTTAAAAAAGAGTTCAACAATGAGTTTTTTTTGAAATATACATTTCATTACCTCATTTTATTATTTGTTCACTGCTACATTTATGTAATCTAAATTAAATGTTAAACCAATTCTGTAGATAATGACTTATGAATGTTTTGATGCTCTCACTCCTAAGGAATAGAAAATTTCTCAACCTTATGCTACTCCTAGTAGAGAGGAACAACAAGTTTCCTAATCTGTTGTTTCTCCCAGTGTAGAGGAACAATGACCTTCCACACATGCTGATGCAACCAATATAGAGGAAGAACATATTGATGATGTTGAATATGAGGAAATGGTAGGCAACAAATAACTGATGTTGCTAATAAAATAGGAGCGTTGTAGTGTGATGATTTTATAAAAAATTATTAATGTGAAAATAAAAGCATCAAATATGAGGTTGGATGGAATGAACACAACCAGCATGTTAACCCCAACAAGTCCATGTTCAATAGTTAAATTGGCCTCATCACTCAAAAAAACATTTCGATTGATGTAGATTAATGGAATCATGTTGTGCCTAAGATTAAGGTACTTATTTGGGAATAGAGTACAGTAACATTATGATATCATTTCTTTATTTTACTAAAAACTAAAATAATGAAACATTAACTTACTCTTTGTCATCCCTTTCAGAGTGCATTTATAGCAGATGACTCCCATAAGAAATATATATTAATACTTACTAGAAGCATTAAAAGAATATTTCATATAATTCTAATAATATTTCATCTTAAAGATGTTTAAGGGAAAAAAACTACACCCACCACCTATGTATGCACACCTGATAAGCCAAGACGCATGGGATACATTTTCTGGTGGTCGTGTGGATATGTCTTTTCAAGTACATTGTGGTTGGTAAAACATTGTTTGAAAATATATGTATTCATTACTTTGATGGAGAATTTTTTATTTATGAAACAAAAACTCCATGTTAAAAATAAGGACCGAGCAAAAAAACAAACATACCCTTACTGTTAAGAAAGGATGGGGTATGATTTAATTGAAAAAAAACAATACATATTTTAAATCTACCGTAATATTTTTATGTGACATGAAACAACAATAGAATTATGTTCCTATATTTATATGTTGATAAATGAATCCAAATCCAAATCAACTTCTATCCCATTTCATGTGCTATAGAAGTAGGCACATGTAAATAAATATGGGATACTAATAATGAAAACACACAAAGTGTGGGAAACATGTGTAAGTATGACATAATAATTTTTTCCTCCTTAAATTTCTATTACATAATAATGATCACTTATTTTCCTATATTTTCTATCTGAAATAGTCACAAGAATCATCAACACATGTACCAGATGAACACCTTCTATCAGTGGCCTTAAAGTGGCCTAAACAGTATGGCTGCATCTGAGGTGTGGGTTTTGGGGTGACACCCCAAACATATTTTGAGAAAAACAATGATAGGATAAAGATAAATAAATGGAAGAGATAAAATCAAGATTATCTACTCTTGAAGAATAATTTAAATGGTATAATAACTTTTTAGAAAATACTATGGGGGTAAGAAAAGAGAAGAAACAACTCGATAACAACCATTGAGTGAAGATCCTAACCCACCCCCACCATCTTTGAGGTGAGTCACTCCCCATAAAGAACTATCTTAGTTGAGGTAATTAGTATTCTAATAATTGTGTCTGTGAAATAAAAATAAGATAGACATTGATACCTTTAATATAATGATATTCATTAGGATGAAAATGATTGTGAGTTATATCTATCAACACCCACCCATAACCTTGTAGCAAGGGATACGGTGTTTAATATCCAAAATGTTTGTATACACAACAGAACACTTCCAATAGGTCATGTGAGAGTGGAAATTAGTGTAGATCATGAGCCAAGCACCGAGATACTTGTTTCATACTTAATGATGAAGTTATTCATACAGTTATTCAAGTTGTTGGAATATATTCATCACATAGCTGTTAAATCCTGTAAAACACATGTTGACAAGGATTTATTCATTTCCAATTTACTTTTCATGTTAAAAATTTAAAAATTAATGAAAAAAATATCTGAACTGATGAATTTTATTACATATAGAAAAAGGGAAGAGGTGAAATGAATGTTCAACTCAAAACCATATAAAGAATCAACCAACCGATTGAAAAAATATTCTAAAAGAACCTTTTCCCTGCTTGTTAAATATCAAAATTTACTAACATTGATGGTTCATTGGGATAAAATTTACGAAATGGTAGTAGTCACATAGTTTATTTTGAAGAAAAAATGTGTAAAGAGGAAGTTACATACTAAATTACTTTTGATAATGTAAATGAAATCTTCAACTATGAATGGCTAGGATCCTCAGTTGTAAATGTATACATGGGGTGTGTTTTCAGGATTTATTTTTTCAAAAGTTGATATACTATTTTAATTACGATTGAATACATTTTATATTTTTTTCATACGTATATATCAATACCAATTGAATATATTAATGAAGAACCCTAGACCACCCTGAGAGGGGGGTGAATCAGGGTGTCAACATTTTCTGTTCTTTACTGGATCTTGTTCCCATGTTGGTAGGAACTTATTTAAACCTATATGATGGATATGTGAAGTAATTAAAACATTCACATGCAGAAGGAAAGAAATCACTTTTACTTGTTTCACCACTAAGGGCTACATCCAAGGAGCATACATTGACAAGTTTTCAGTCATACCTAATTCCATTAATATTCATAGTTGTGGATTACAAAGGTTCAGGAACAGTCACTCTATCCCAGGCACACTGCCTTTACAAAAGTTCAAGGATATTTCACTACTTCCCTGGGATAACTTCCGTTGATTCCACCTAAATCACTATCTTTGGAAAAGTATCACTTAGTTTATCGACTTAAAGGTATCTTCAACAGATTGATATGGAAGTCTTTGTCTCTGTTCAGCACGAGACACTACTTTCATCGATGTCCTGAATTGATGCTCTTTTATATTCAGTATTATCCTTTAGTATAATAATCAAATGAACTAAAAATTATTCTTATTTTTGGCTAGAATCACAAGTACCTACATGATTGTTCAATAAATGAAGACCAGCATATCTTAGCATCATCATAGTTAATATGAATATTTTCTCTTTCGAAAACTGTCCCTAATTCTATGGGTTGTTTCCACTTCCATGAACCATCCTTGATTCTATGGACTGTCTCTGATCTGCGTATCACACCTACTCTGTATATTGTGCCTGATTTGTGTATCACGCCTGCTCGACGTACTGTTCCTGCTCGGATTACCGCGCCTGCTCGGCGTAGCGCCCCTGCTCGGCGTAGTGCGCATGCTCGGTGTACTGCATCTGGTCCTCATACCGCTCATGCTCTGCGTACCGCTCCTGCTCTGCGTACCGTGCCTGCTCTGCATACCACGCCTGCTCTATATACCATGCCAGCTCCGTGTATCGTTCCTGCTCCGTGTACCACGCCTCCTCTTCATATTGTGCATGCTCCGCATACTACGCCTGCACCACGTATCGCAACTGCTCCATGTACCATGTCTCCTCCATGTACAGTTCTTTCTCTGCTTATCATCTCTATGTACCACCTCCGCGTACCATTGCGGCTTACAGCTTTTACTTCTACGGAATTTCTTTTTATGTGGATTGTTACTTCCTATTTCACAAACCTTTTCTTCCTTCCGCAGACTTCTTCTTAAAGTTTTTGTGAAATATTTTGTCTCCCACGTACCACTTTTTCCTACACAAAATATCTTCTACAGAATTCTCCTTCTAATTCCTCAAAAAATTTTGTCTTCTATGTACCACTTTTTCCTACATGGAATTTCACTCGCGTACCACTTCCCTTAGTAGAATTATTCATGCGAGAATACTTTTGAACCTAACCAAGTTCTTCCATAGAGTTGATCTTTTGTTATCAAATCCTCTCCTATTTAATGATGGGAATGACACTCCTTATATAGAAAAATAACTCTGCAAATTTCTCTAATTCAATTTACCCAAATTTTCAATGTAGGACAATCTTCACCGCATACTGAACTCCATCCGCATACTATAAGCCTCCACTGCGTAATGCGAACCTTTATCGTGTATCGTTAACCTTATTCATATCATAATCTGATCAGTCCACGTATTGTATCTCTTCTTCCAATGATGATCCATCTCATGTACCGTAACTCCTTCCACTGTGAACCATTTTCGGTATCGCGACCTATTATGCATACTATCTTGAGTACCTTTCCCACTATATGGTACGTGGTCGTGAACCATTCCTGGACATGGTATGCGGCCCATATTCTAAGGTATGTGGTTTTCTTCCTTTTCTGATATCCTTCTCTATTCCACATCTCATTTAATCCTATGCATAAATCCTTCCATTACCAAAAAAATCCCGATTTGGAAGTCCAAAAATTTGGTAAACATTGGGAAACGTCACCACCTTAAATATCTGCTTCGGCAAGAACACCCATGCTTATTCACTATCATCTTTATTATTAAAAAATCAGTTTCTATCATCACAAACCTTATCTTTCATGATATATAGTCTTTGATCGATCACCTTTAGCATCATTAGAGTTACAAAGGAAATTATCACAATTTCACTATCTTCTGACAACCTCATTCTTTCCGATCAGAACTGAGTATAATTAATATCACCTTTTCTCCCCCTTTCCTTCATAAGGCTTGCATCATAAGTTCTAAAAACTTATGATATTTTGGAAATATAAATCAGAAGAGTATCATCTGATTTACCACTCTCAATAACTTTGGAGTTGTTCTTTATCTCCTTATTCATTTTGATATTTATTGACAACTATTGACAAAAAATATAACCTTATGCACAAATTGATCCAAAAAATCTCTGCCTTTGTATTTTTTTGTCAATACCTTAATGTTATCCTCAAATGAATGTGTCAATATCAAAATGAGAATCTTCTCTCTCCCCTTAATTTCATTTCACTTTTATCCCCCCTTACATTCATTTCACTTCTCTCCCCCTTATTGACAAGAAATACAAATTTCATGGGAAAAGGGTATCAATCCATACTTAATCAATGTGCCATCAATCATTTCACTCTAAGTATAATTGAGCAATGCTCAGGTGTAGAAAACAAGAGGATTTGATTTAGACAACAAGCATGTCCATTATTCACTAATCATGATACCACATGAGATGAGAATTCATGTACTTTGTCTTCAAGTGTCATGACCTGTCCCTCATGGCCCATGTCATGAAATACCCCAAGCCCCCCTCCCAAAGGCTAGGGGTTAGTGACTAGTTCCAAAGGTTTCAACCTACAAGTGGGATGCATTTTCCTAAGTACTTGTATTCATGCACCCACAACCACGTACCAAAGCTAGAAAATTAAACATTCATACGCTAAACAACCACTGATTAAAAGTACAAACTGTAGGTCAAATGGGCCAGAATACAAACCCAACAAGAGATAAACTGAAAATAGGAAAAAAATGAAAACTCTGAAAGTCGTCCACTAGAAACCCCACCGGATTTTTAAGTGTAAAGTAGCTTCTGGAAGCCATATAAGTACATCTTTCATGTATTGTCTCACTAAAAACCACCGGTTCTTGGGCCACTAAGTCCTCCGTCAAGGCGGAAATCATCTGCACCAGACACAACACGTACGGACGAATCCCATGTAGGGGTGATTAACAATATACTTAGTAGGGACCCCAAAACACAAAGGAAAGACCACAAACAATCCACAACCAAACCATGAAGCATGATCACAAATCATGATAACAAAGAAATACATCTCACACCAGGTATATTCTAGAGTATTGAAAGTAGAATCATAAGTCATATCATCTAACGCCTTGGATGCTGGAGAACTCCTCCTTAATGAGTATAGTGGGCCTACCAGGTCACACATAAGCTGCTTCCCACTAACCTTGGATTTCTTTGGTACTCATCCCTGATGAGTATTGTGGGTATGCTGAGTCACACAGAGTCACTCCCCACCATGGGAATGCCAGGTCACACAGAGTTGCATCCCACCTTAGTCATACTGAGGCACTCCTCCCCATCGTGTATTGTGGGTCTGTCAAGTCACACATAGACGCTCCTCACTATGGTCCTACCAGGTAATATAGAGTTGCATCCCACTGGGCCATCATAGCTGATCCACATAGGGTTGCTTGTCAGCAGTCTTCAGGTCTCATTCAACTGCAGGGTTTCTACACGTAGCACACCTGATCTTGGGAGAACTGCTACCCAAGCCATTTTTCATATTTCAACTTCCATTAAATACTCCATAGAGTATTCCAAAATATTCACCTCATCCTTAGGGTTCCAACTCTGCAAAATTCTCATCAATCGAATGACCAGTTTAAAAGATATTGGCATTTTAAAAAAAAGGGGTCGGTTGGGTCTGGGTCCGGGTTGACCCGATCAGGCCAACCCAACCCAAACTGACCTAGACCCATCCCAGACTGGGTCTATCCCAGTCCGGCCCATTGGCCATGGGCCCGACTCATCTATGGGTTTGGCCTAGCCCGATGGGGCGGCTCGCTCCCTACTCGATCCACCTAGCTGGGACGTGGCTGGAAGCCACATTCGGCTCCCCTTTACACTGTGGGTCGCCCGCGGGGCCAGTGCCTCTACTGCGGTTAGTTGACCATGGCCTTCAGCATGTGACATGGCATGGTGGAACATCTGTGGTGCATTGACGTGGCTAGGTGGTCGCTTCCACCTTCCACTAGTCATCGGCATGAAGGTCGGTGCCTACTGCCGCTCCACCACGGCCCGAGTCGGCTGCAGTAGTTCCTTCCAGCATGCCACCCATGGCCTCTGCCCATGGCCGCCACCAGCGAGTTCTTCCATGGACCACTGAGTCTATTCTGGTGGTCTGTTCTTTGCACTTCCTGCACCTACAGCCTCCTTGGGACGTCGTTTTCCCTACAAAGGCCTTGAATTTTCCTTGTCGCTAATTTGAATGCTCTCCCATGAAGAACACACAAAGCGAAGGGGCTCGGGCCTTATTCATGTCAACATGTTCCCTTTTATTTAGAAGATTAAAAACAAGGTAGGGTTGGGATCAGAGTTCCATTGGATAATCATCAATCCCAGTGCAAAAACCCCAAGGAAACACCCTCCTGTAAGAACACACGATCCATGGAGCAACCTGTTCATGGGTTGATCCATGTTTGTTGTTCTAGAATAAGGATAAGGAAAACTTAAAACAATAAACCCCTAATTTGAATTAGTTCGATTTTGAAGCAGTACGCCTATGAAGATTTAAGAGGTCGAAGGCGTTTTTCACTCATCGGTCCCATTATTCGAGATGAGTCGAAGTCGTTGACGATCTGTCGGCATTCGTTGTTTGTTGTTGGAGAGAGTTCTCATCGTCGGTTCATTAGAGAATTTCCACCATTTTTTTCTAAACTCTCCAACGCGTTAACCCATTAAAATAAAAAATGTCACAACATTTCTGTTATGTTGAAAGGTCGCATCATTTTTGTTACACTGCGATTTCACGTCGTTATGCTATTTCATTTATGAAACAGTGTATTTTTTACGCTTCAATTAATGCATCATTACACTGTAAAAAAAATGAGCCATTAATGGGATCTATTTAATGCACCTCATCACCACACCATAGCACCATCGTTCACTGCTCATTGGTGAGGGAAGAAAATAAAATAACTTTTTTATGTTATTTTATTATTTTCCAAAATGTCTGAAAACTATTTTTTCCGATCGACCCTCATCGTTCGAAGTTAGGTTCTTTCTAGGTGAATCCTGGCATTCTGAGTTCAACAGTGACCTTATATTTTTAATCTAAGCACCAATTTAAAAGTTAGAAAAACATGCTCGCACGTTTACTTAAACAAACTTATAAAAGTTAAAAATTACATTCTAAGCTCACTGGGCCTCAGAATCATGTGTCGTCAAAGCATCTTGTCTCAAAATAACTCCATACAATAAAAAGATTATATGAAAATTTAAGGACATTACATTCTCATCACCTTAAGGTTTTACATCCCCAAAAGCCAAAACAAGTTCTAATCAAACAAATGGGGGTACTAAGCACAAATCAGACCCACCCACTCCCATGTGCTCTCCTAAAAATTATCGTGCTGCTATTGAATGTGCACTAAAGGAATTGACCGTCCACAAAGGACCTACTCATGTCGGACCTCTATCTCCACTAGGAACTCCACAAATTTCGCCCCATCATCAATGTACAACTCGCCTAAGTAGATGAAGTGTGATGGATTATGCAAGTACCTCTTCATCTACAACACGTGGAAAAAATCATGCACTTGGTGCATCTGCGGTGGACGATCTAGGTGGTACACCACCTCACCAAATTTGCTAAGAATCTGAAAAGGTCTGATGAACCTCGAAGATAACTTTCTGACTTGGCCAAATCTTTGCAAACCCCATAGGGGTGAGACATAAAGGAACACATGGTATCCCTCCTCAAACTCCAAGGGTCTCTGTATCCTATCATCATATGATTTCTACCTACTATGTGCATTCCTCATCCACTCCTAGATGATCTACTCCTTCTCAGTGGTAGCCCATACCAACTCTGGACCCATGAGTGCTGACTCCACTAGGTCTGTCCAGCATATACATGGTTTTCATGGCTACCCGTACAAGCCCTAAAATAGTGTCATGCCAATGGTGTAGTGATAGCTATTGTTGTATGAAAATTCCACTAGTGGAAGGTGGTCCTCCCAACTGTGACCCAAGTCAAGGACGCATGCACGAAGCATGTCCTCTGAGTCCTATATGGTCTTCTCCATATGACCATCTATCTGATGATGAAAAGTTATGCTCAACCGCATCTGAGTCTCAAATGCCTCATTTATTCTCTTCCACAATTGGGATGTCAAGCATGCATCATGGTACAAGATGATAGTTGAAGGCACCCTGTGAAGTCGCACTATCTCCTAGACATGGAGGCGTCTCAAGCCCTCTACCAATCCCTACATCTGGATGGGTAGGATGTGAGCTGACTTGGTGAGTCATTCAATCATCACCCAGATAGAATTATGGCCCCTAAAAGAATTTGGTAAACCCATCATGAAGTCCATCAAGATACCATACCATTTCCACTCCATTACCTCAAGTGGATGGGCCAAGCCTACTGGAACCTGATGATCAGTCTTCACTTGCTGACAAGTGAGGCACTGTGAAACGAACTTTTACACTGCTTTCTTCATCCTTGGCCTCCTGTAATAACATCGGAGGTACTAGTGCATCTTTTCCACTCTTAGATGTACTGAAAAATTGGATGTATGGAACTCCCTCAACACCTCCTCCTGAAACGTCACTGGTACTATGGTGAACCCTCAAAAGAGAATGATGTGCTCCCCACCTATCAAAAATCTATCAGGAGCCTATCTTGAGAATAACTGAGCATGTCGGGCCTTGCAGTCAACATCCCCAAGTTGTGCCTCCCAAACTCACTATAAGAGTGGAGGAGTGATAGTCATTGAATGAAGGTAAGCTACACCATTATCATCCATGAAGGATATCTACATTGTGACTAGCTGCTTTGTCACCTCACTCAGTAGTTTTAAACCAGACCTCCTACTAAGTGTGTATGCCACCATATTCCCCTTCCCAGAAGTATAGACTATATCAAAGTCATAGTCTTAAAGGAACTCAAACCATCATTTCTATCTCAAGTTCAGATCCTTCTATGAGAAGATATACCTAAGACTATTATGGTTGGAGTAGACGGTAAACCGTTCACCCATCAAGTAGTGCCATCACATCTTCAAGGAAAATACCACAGCTACTAACTCCAGGTCATGGGTTGCATAGTTCTTCTCATGCTACCTCAGCTGTTGTGAGCCATAGGTGATCATAGCTTTCTCCTGCATTAAGACACAACCCAGTCCGGTCCCTAAAGAATCACAAAAAAACTACATACCCAATGCCCTCTTCTAGTAGACTCAATATGGGGCACTCGTTAGTATTTGCCTTAGCTTCTGGAAACTCTGATGTCACTTCTCTGTCCACACTAAGGGATTTACCTTTCATTTTAAGGCTAATAAGGGTTCTTCTACATTGGAAAAGTTAGGTACAAACCTATGGTGGTATCCATCCAACCGTAAGAAACTCTACACCTCAGCTACACTCTTGGGTGGTTCCCAAGAAAGCACTGACTCTATCTTCTCCGGATCCACTATAACTCTAGCCTCTGAGATGACATGTCCTAGAAAGTGGACCTCCCAAATCCAAAATTGGCACTTTGAGAGCTTACCATAAAGATGGTGCTCTCTAACTGTATCCAAGACTATTCACAGGTGTGTATCATGCTCCTCCTCCGACGCCGAGTACACCATGATGTCATCAATGAATATCACCAAAAAACGATCGAGGTAAGGCTGTAAGATCCTATTAATTAGTCCCATGAACACTTCTGGGGAATTGGTCATGCTGAAAGGCATCACCAAAAACTCATAGTGTCCATACCAACATCTAAAGGTTGTCTTCGGTACGTCCTCATCCCATACCTGAAGCTGATGATAGACTGATCTGAGGTCGATCTTCAAGAACCACATCACTTCCTTCAACTAATTAAAGAGGTCAGCAATCCTCATCCATGGATACTTGTTCTTCACGATCACCTGGTTCAGGCTCCGAAATTCCACGCACAACCTCAAAATCCCATCTGCCTTCTTGGAAAACAACATTGGGGATGCACATGGAGAAAGGTTGGGCCTCACGAAGCCCTTCCCATGAAATTCCTCCAACTATACCCTTAATTGAAGAAGCTCCATGGGAGATATATGTTATTCTGGTGTGGATATTGGTGTCATACTGGGGTACAGTATGATGACGAAGTCTACCTCCCTGTGAGTAGGTAGTTCTGGAACATCCTTAGGGAAGACATCCTCATACTCATCCACCACTATAGAAAGTCTTGGAATCATCTTTTCCACTGCACCGAGGGTGAGGCTATCCAACTGGTGAGTAATTTTCTGCACCCTCCTCTGAGAAAGTTTGTCTTGTGCTGAAAAAGTTCCCTTCTCGCCGGTGAAGGAAAACCTGGTCCCATCCTCACAAACACACCGCACTTTGAGCCTAAAACAATCAATCTAGGCATGGAATGTAGATAGTCATTCCATACCCAAGATGACATCATAAGGCCTCGAAACCACTACCAGGAGATCCCAAATGAAGCTCTCACCTCCTAGAGTAATCTCACACTGCTGGCACCAGTGTTTAATCACTGAATCCCCTCCCATATGAATCTCTAATTGTAAGGATTGATCAAATGGCTCTACTAGATTCTATAATCCCTGAACGATGTCTATAGAAAGGAAATATTGACTGACACTTATGTCTATAAGAACTATAGATAAGATGGAGAATAAATAGATTATACCTCTAATAATCTATGGAGTGTCATGGTCGTAGGTCTCCATCGCCTAAATCTGGCCTCACCCCTGTCCACCGGCTCCCTGAGCCCGTGGTAGACCACCTGGGGGTGGTGGTGGTAGCACCTTAAACTATCATCCACCGCCTGCCGCTTGGCCTACTCCCCTGCCATGTCTGCCACCCTATGGACCTCCTCACTCGAACCTCTACCTCAGCCTTGGCGGTCCCAAAATCATCTACTGATTGTCTGTGTAGTGGGTTGGGCAGTCACGATCCATGTGTCCCTGCCCTCCGCACGTGTAGTAAAGCCTGACTCCCTCTGGTCTGGGATCCCCGCATAGCTGAACCTGAGTACTGGGGTCACCCCCTAAAAGACTTGGCCCGTTTGGGCCCCTGTGTCTACTGTTTGCTACTCATCACTGAAGGCTCTGCTGTCTGAGGTATGTTGATGGCTTTAGTTGTTGTGGCCTGCTCTACTAGGAAGATCTCTATAAGAAGGGCTCGCTCCAGCACCCCAGCATAAGTAGGGATGCTGAGAGACACCATCGACGCCCTGATCTCTCATTCGGGTCCCTACTCAAAGGTTTGATCCCTGAAGAAAGGGTCTCACACCATATCTGTAGAGTAGTGAGAAAGCTTAGTAAACCTCACTAAGTACTCAACCACCATCATGTTACCCTATTGTAGGTGAAGAGTCCTGAATGCGCCTAGAGCACAAAATTGTAGGGGGGAAATCCTCTTGGAAATGCCTCTCAAAGTCTGTCTAGGTGAGGGTCATCTCATCATGTTCCTGGATGGTCAAGTTTCACCATCTCCCTGCTGAGCCCTACCGAAGTCTCGTGGTCAAGATCACCTTCTGGTCAACTGGTGTCCTTACTAAGTGGAAGACCCGCATCACTACCTCCAACCAGTCCTTAGCGACCTCAAGATCTATCTATCCCATGAACCTAGGAGGTCTATATCTCTGAAACTTGTGCAAGGCATTGAGTCTTCATACTCTCTATTGGTAATTTCAGTAGTAAATATTGATCAACGGGTGGTGGAAACACCAGTGAACCACCCGGCGGGGTCGTCTCTAGCACTAGTCCTTGAACCGATGCCTCATCGCTAGGCGGGATGTCCACACGATCATGTATTGGAAGTCTAGATGGTTGTCTACATGGAGGAATCCTGAAATATATCAATATGTACCGCAGTCATAAGATTATACCTAGTGAGAGGACTCTAATTCAAGAAGAATATAAGGAGACACTTATGAAACCATTTTTTTATGTATAGAGCTGAAAAGCAGAATTCAGGGTACTGGTTTATGGATATGTTGAAAGTTGCACCAGCACCGGACTTCCCGAATCTGAAATTTGAACTCAAAACATTTAACATTGATTCCCAAACACAAAACAATATACTCCTGGTGTTTGAGGTAGTACTGACCACCTTTGATACCACTTTGTCATAACCCGTCCCCCGGGACCCGTGTCATGACATACCACAAGCTTGCCTCCTGAAGTCCAGGGGTTGGCGACTAGCACGGATGGAATCAACTTGTGATTGGGAGGCATTTTCCTGAGTACTTTTACGCAAAAACCCACAACCATGTCCCAAATCTAGAAAATTAAACATGCTTACACTAAATAACCACCAAGTAAAAGTACAAATTGTTGGTCAAATGGGCCAGAATACAAACCCAACAAGAGATAAACTAAAAATAGGAAAGGAAAGGGAAACTCTAAAAGTTTTCTGCTGAAAACTCCACCTAATGGGTTAGTTTAGAGTAGCTGGTGGAAGCCGTAGAAGTATGTCCTTCATACCTGGTCTCACTGGGAACCACCGGGTCATGGGCCACCAAGTCCTCTATCAAGGCGGTGATCGTCTGCACCAAACACAACACGTGCAGGCAAAGCCTATGTAGGGGTGAGTAACAATATACTTATTAGAGACCCCAAAACACAAAGTAAAGACCACAAATAAATCCAAAACTAAACCACAAATCATGATCACGAAGCATGATCACGAAAAAAGACAACTCACACCAGGTATATTCTAGAGTATGGAAAGTAGAATCATCAGTCATATCATCGAACACCTCAGCTACTGGAGAAATCCTCTTCATTGAGTATAGTGGGCCTACTGGGTCAAACAAAATCCTCTCCCCACTAACCTTGGACTATTTTGGTACTCATCCCTGATGAGTACCATGGGTATGTTGAGTCACACAGATTCGCTCAACACCAGGGTCCTTCTGGGTCATACAAAGCTGCTTCCCACCTTCGACATACTAAGGTAATCCTCCTCATCATGTACCATGGTTCTACCGAGTTACACAGAGTTTATCCCCATCATGGTACTACCAGGTCATACAGAGCCACTTCCCACTGAGTTATCATAGCTGATCCACATAGGGTCGCTTGTCAGTAGTCTTCAGGTCTCAGCCAACCGTAGGGTTTCCGCACATGGCACACTTGATATCGGGATAACTACTCCCCAATCCATTCATAAAATTTAAACTTACATGAAATACTTTATAGATTATTTCAATATATCTGCCTTGTGACAAGGGTTCCAATGCCACAAACGTCTCATCAATCGGATGCCTGGTTTGAAAGATATTGGTGTTTTTTCAAAAAAGAGGTAGGTTGGGTTTGGGGTTGGTCCAACCCGACCCGACCCAGCCCGGGGTCCACCGACTCGACCTGAAACTAGCCTAGCCTGGGTCCGGCCTATCCCGTTGGAGCGGACCGGTTCCACTTAGCCGGGATGCGGCTGGAAGCCGCGTCCGGCTCCCCTTCACCTCGCGAGTTGTCCACGGGGCCAGGGCCTCCACCGCGGTCAGTTGACTATGGAATTCCACGTACGACGCGGCGCAGTGCCGCATCTGCGGTGCACCAATGCGGCCAGGTGGCCGAATCCACCCTCCGCCAGCTGGTGGATACTACTGCTCCACCACGGCCCGAGCCAACCACGGCAGTTCCTTCCAGCCCGTAACCACCTGCCCGTGGCTGCCACTGCAGGTGTCAACGTGTTGGTGGGTTCTTCTACAAACCACTGAGTCTGCTCCAGTGGTCTATTATTCACACCACCTGAGCCACCATCCTCTGTGGGATGTCTCCTTCCCTATTAAGGCCTCGAATTTTCCTTTGCACCAATTTGAATGCTTGACCACGAAGAATGCACAAAGAGGAGGGGTTTGGGCCTTGTTCATGTCGGCCTACGCTCTTTGCATTAGAAGTTTAAAAATAGGGGAGGCTTGGGATCACAGTTCTATCAGATAATCATCAATACAAGTGCAAAAACCGCCAAGGAAACACCCTCCCACAAGAACGCACGATCCGCAGATCAACCTATTCCTAGGTTGATCTGCGTTTGTTGTTTTAGAATAATGACAGGGAAATCTTAAAACAATAAACCCCTAC
This sequence comes from Viscum album, assembly GCA_963277665.1. NCBI lineage: Eukaryota > Viridiplantae > Streptophyta > Magnoliopsida > Santalales > Viscaceae > Viscum > Viscum album. The sequence continues at coordinate 2,039,516,564 of OY728142.1, read as the reverse complement.
CTTGAAGCACTTAAACATTGAAGTGGTCCACCCATGAAGATTTAAGAGGTCGAAGGTGTTCGTCACTCACCATTCCCATTCTTTGAGATGGGTCGAAGTCGTTAATGATCAGTTGGTGTTCATCATTCATCATTGGAGAGAGTTCTCACCATCAGCTCATCATATAATTTCCACCCTTTGATTCTCAACTCTCTAATGCGTTAACCCATTAAAAGAAAACATGTCGCAACATTTCTGTTATGCTTCGACATCGTGTCATTACGCTTCAATTAATGCGTCATTACAGTGCACAAAAACAATACATTAATGAGCTTAATTTAATGTTCCTCATCGCCACACCGCAGTGTCATCGTCCGCTTCTTATTTGTGATGGAAGAAAATAAAATAATTTTTTTAAGTCATTTTATTATTTTCTAAAATTTCCTAAAACTATATTTTCTGGTTTACCCTCACCGAACAAAGTTAGTTCCTTTCTAGGTGAATCTTGGCATTCTAAGTTCAATGGTGCCCTCATATTTTTGATCTGAGCAAAGGTTTAAAAGTTATAAAAACCCACTCACATGTTTACTTAAATGAACTTTAAAAAAAGTTAAAAATTCCATTGTGGGATCACCAGGACTCGAAATCACGTGTAGTCAAAGCTTTTTGTCTCAAAATAATTCCATTAAATAAAAAATTAAACAGAAATTATGGGACATTACATTAAGGGTTTTCCACTTTCATTCCAGGTTGAATAAATTGAATGTGATAGGGAATAATCAACCTGAAACTCCTTCACTCATTTCAACAAACAGATCAAAAACATTCAAGTGAAAATGGCAGTATAAGTGGCCTTAGGGAACTTCCATTCTTCTTATGTCACTAATTAATTCAGTTAATCCCCCTTTTTAAAATGATCTTCATTCTGAGTAACTAAGGATAAGAAATTGATAAATGACATACCTTTTACAATTACATGTTCTTCAATCAATTTCCATAGTAATTGAATTTAATACCAACTGAATTTGATACTAATTGAAATAATAATTATGGAAGATTCTTCATTTGTCTCCCACTCAAGGGAAACACCCCTCGTCATCGTCATAAAGGGTGATCCATCATCATTTTAATCTTTGAATGTCAATTGAAGAGTCTTATAAGGATGGAAACTTTTTTAGCTTTACTATCAAGAGTTGATAGCATTCACTACTTCTTAGGTTCTCCCCCTGAGATCTTGTTTCACCTTCAATTCCCTATATTAAAAATCACAAATAAGAAAAAAAGGATATTTAAGGGGATGAGGTTGATCATCCTTACTTCATCGATATGAACTACATGGTTGAGATGTTTTTCTCAACCATGTTTCTCCATTTATTTCAGTCTTCATGCTCGCACATCTGAACATATTTTTTGATCTGTGATGATGTGCCATGGATCTCTTCAAATTATCTTCTACTTTTCATAGAGAAGTGTTCTTCTTAACATCCATCATGGATGATACATTCTTAATCATATTAAGGACTTCTTCTTGCTCTATTATTATGGTTAGACAACATTTTTCATTGTGACCAAATTTCATACATCTCTCACATAGAACTTATTTAACACATGTGTTTCTTTTAGTTTTCACTCTCTCATGCACTTTATCTTCATCACATGAATGTTTTCATTTTCCTTTATCACCAGCCTTGGCCTTTTTATCGTCAAGTTTCTTCATTCTTTTCAAATATTCTGGCCAGATGTCCAACATGTCATTTGAAACTATTGCAGTAGGTTTGGATCTTCAACACGGGTTCATCTGAGTGACATCCCTCTTAGTTTCTCTTTTGGATGAATTTCCATTCAATTTCATGGATCTAAAATCTAGGGTCTTCTCATCTTCCCTACTTGATATCTTCTTGGAGAAATTTTTTTTCACAATATTCTTCTGATTTCTTCCCAAGGTAGTTGCTTCATACTTAGTCGGCATCAGAGCTCTTATTTTCTTATCAATGATGAATGCATGTTGAGTTGGGCATGTACCTACCTTGTGACCACTTCCATCGAATACATCACATATGTTATCAAGTATTCCAAATCTGTTTGTGGTAAACAGATGCTTCTATACTTATAGATGTTTCTTCTTTTTCTCTGGATTTCTCCCCCATGATGTAGGATTCCTTTGTGATTTTACATTACGAGGATTATTCCAACAGTTTAATTCATAGTTCCCAAATCTGTTATAGCACCAACATTGACCCAAAAGTCTTGATTTATTTGTATTTTGTTGATGTTACTTCTTCTTTACTTGTTATGCTCTTCGTGGAGAACCACCTTCTACATTATTCTTCCTATTCACTCTAGATATGGTGATAGGTAAATCCTCACCTTTCCTCATCCATAATTGTTTTGAATTTCTCTTCCAACCTGCACTACTTGTGGAAACATATTTAGAAACATGAGTACAAGATGGTTTGGATGGTACCTTATTCATCTCAGCTTCTTATGGTATATCATCAAAAGATATCATGATCTTATTATCACATGTTGGAGGTCTTTAAACTTTAAGTTCATCCAGTGAGCATTGAGTAGCAACAAACATTGTTTCTTTAGATAGATCATCAACAGATGTCATGATCTTCTTATCCCATGTTGAAGGTCTTTCAGCTTTAGAATACTCCAGTGGACACTGAGTACCAGTAGAAACTATTTCTTTCTTTTGTAAAGGCTCAATGTGTGTATTATCAAGATTGGTCAACTGAGCTTCCAATTTTAGACTTTCCATATTGAGGATGATCTTATGATCTTCAATCATGATCATATTCTCTTCAAAAGTCTTCTTTAATCTTTTAACCACATCTTCATGCATATTAACTTTTTTTTGCAATGAATATTAAAGTTCCTTCATCTTTATGGAAGCTTATTTAAAATATAAACCTTTGCCTTCATTGCTCTTCTTCATCTCATCTTCAAGCGCATGGATCTTTTCTTAAAGATCCTTATTGACTCTTCTTTTTTCTTCAACTTCTTTGATCTATTTTGAGGTATTTATTTCATGTTTACTCCTTGTTTATTCAAAGGCTTCAATATATCTAGAGATATTTAAACATTAAATAAATTTTACTTCCAAGCCCTTTTCCATATTGTCTTCTTCTCTTTCCAACTAGGTGATCTCAGCCTATATACATTGAAATATTATACTAACAAAGGTAGTTCTTTATTCAGGAACATCATGCATATAATTTATTTTTTTTCTCAATTACCAGTTCATGTGAATTAAAAGATTGATCAATATAGCCACTTGTGTTAGAAACCTTATTTTTGGTGGAAACCTGAGCCACCTTCTATTTAATTTACAAGCCTGATATTTCTTCATTATTGGAAAGGCATAGAGAACAAAAAAGTTCATATTTTTTAGAAATGAGGAACATCTTCAACTCTCTCTTATCTTTCTTTTTCCTGTTTGTCATGGTCTTACTGGATATAGATGTATTCTCAAGAATAACTGAATATTCATTAACACAGCACTTCATTGTTGACTTAGGAAAGAAAACTAAAATCTTCTTCTCAATAAAATTACTGTAGAGTATCCAACATATGTGAAACTTTTTCCTCTGATACCAATTGAAGGACCCTAGAACACCCTGAGGGGGTGAATTAGGGTGTCAACATTTTCTCTTCTTTACTGGATATTGTTACCATGTTGGTAGGAACTTTTTTAAACCTATATGATGGATATGTGTAGTAATTAAAACAATCACATATAGAAGGACAAAACAACAATTTTACTTGGTTCACCATTAAGGGATATGTCCAAGGACCGATAGGTTTCCAGTCCTACCTAATTCCACTAATCTTCACTAGTTGTGGATTACAAAAGTTCAGGAACAGTCACTCTACCCCAGGCACACTTCCTTTATAAAGGATCAAGGATAGCTCACTGCTTCCCTTAGATCACTTTTGTTGACTCCCCCTAGATCATTGACTTTGGAGACGTCTCACTCAGTTTATCAACATAAAGGTATCTTCAACAGATTGGAATGAAAGTATTTGTCTCTGTTCAGTACAAGAAACTTCTTGTATCATAGTCCCAAATTGATTCCCTTTTATATTCAATATTCTCATTTAGTGTAATAACTGAATGCACTAAAACTTCTTATTTTTTGCCAGAATCACAAGTACCTATGTGATTGTTCAAGCAATGAAGACTAGCTCAACATAGCATCATCATAGTTAATATGACCGTTTTTGCTTCAGAAAACTGTCCCTAATTTTGTGGGTTATTTCCTCTTTTGTGAACCATCCCTAATCCTACGGACTGTTTATGATATGTATACCACACATACTCTGCATACCGCACTGGCTCTACATACGGTGCCTGATCTTTGTATCATGCCTGCTCGGCATACGGTTCCTATTCCGCGTACCATGCCTGCTCCGCGTACAGAACATGCTCCGCGTATAGTGTGTGCTCCATGTACAGCTCCTGCTCCATGTACCGTGCATGCTCTGGGTATCGCGCCTGCTCCGCGTACCGCACCTGCTCCGCGTACCGCGCCTGCTCCGCGTACCACGCCTGCTCCGCGTACCGCGCCTGCTCCACGTACCGTGCCTGCTCTGCGTACTGCGCGTGATTCGTGTACCGGGCATGCTCCACGTACCGCGCATGCTCCGCGTACCGTGCATGCTCCGCGTACAGCGCCTGCTCTGCGTACCGTGCCTGCTCCGCGTACCGCGCCTGCTCCGTGTACCGCGCCTGCTCCGCGCACCGCGGATCGCGCTTGCTCTGCATACTGTTCATGCTCCGCCTACCGCGCCTACTCCACGTACTGTGCATGCTACGCATATTGTGTCTTCACTGCATACCGTGCCTGCTCTACGTACTGTGCCTGCTTAGCATATCGCATATGTGTACCACCTCTGCATATTGTTTCTTCTTACAACTTCAACTTCTACAGAATTTCTTCTTCTGTGGACTGTTGATTCCTATTCCGCAAATCATTTCTTCCTTTTGCAAGCTTCTTCCTCAAATTATACAAATCATTTCATCTCCCATGTACCACTTTTTCCTATGTAGAATCCCTTCTATGGACTCCTCCTTCCAATTCTGCAAACTGTTTCGTCTTTCGCGTACAACTTCGTCCTACGCGGAATCTCTACTGCATAGCACTTCCCTTCACATAATTCTTCCTATGAGAACACTTTCGAACCTAGCTGAGTTCTTTCACAGTGATGATCTTTTCTTATTGAATTTGTTCTCCTCTTTAATGATGGGATTAACACTCATTATATAGGAAAATAACTCTAAAAATTTTGCTAACCTGATTTACCCAAATTTTCAATATGGGACAATCTTCACCGCATATTAAAATTCATCTACATACTGTAAGCCTCCACTACATAATAGTAACCTTTACCACGTACCGTTAACATTATGCGTACTGTAACCCTACTGGTCCATGTACTATATCTCTTCCGCCAACAATGAGCCATCCTGTGTACAACAACTTCTTCTACCGCAAACCATTTTTTGGTACCGCAATCTGTTTCGAGAACCATCTCGTGTACCTTTCATGGTACATGGTACATGTCCATGAACCATTCCCAGACATGGTATGTGGTCCATGTTCTGAGGTACGTGGTTTTATTCCTTTGCTGATTTCCTTCGCCATTCCGCATCTCATTCATTACTATGAAAAAATCCTTCCATTACCCAAAAAAATCCTTATTTAGAGGTCCAAAAATTGGACAAACACTGGGAAACATCACCACCTTAAATATCTTATTTGGAAAGAACTCTCATGCTTCTTCACTATCTTCTTTCTTCTTCAATAATTAGTTGTTGTCATCATGAACTGTATCTATTGTGATATATAGTCATTGATTGATCACCTTTAGCATCATCAGAGTTGCAAAGGAAAGTATTGAAACTTTATTATCTTCCAGCAACCTCATTCTTTCTAATAATAACCGAATATGATTGTAATTACCTTTTCTCCCCCATTCCTTCATAAGGCTTGCATCACAAGTTCTCCAAACCTATGATATTCGGGAAATATAAATTAGCAGAGCATCTTCTGATTTACCACTCTCAATAAAGTTTGAGTTCTTCTTCATCTCCTTCTTCATTTTGATCTTTATTAACAACTGTTGACAACAAATACAACCTTATACACAAATTGGTCCCAACAATTTCCCCATGAAAATAAATTTGGACTCATTAGTCCTCATGTCACTTCTACATAAAAAACAACAGTAGATTCAAAAAATAGATGAAATAGTTACAGACCTAGCCAAATTGTTTAAAATAAAACTTACAAATGATAGACTCTTCTTAATACAAATGATATAGTGGTAAAACTCTACAATTTAATAATATAAAATATATTTTCATGTCTTTCATTACTTATTCCTTTTTGTTTTTTAGGAAACATTAGGTAATTATTGCAGTCAATTAGGATACTTCAAAGATTTATTTACTGGATTCACTACATGAATACTCAACAAACCAATAAACCTACCACAAATGATGTGGTTTTTCAATTTTTAATAAAATAAATCCAAAATTTTAGAACTAAACTTAAAGTTATATATTTTATATTATGTTTTAATGAAAATTCTGTTATGATAGGGTAGTGTTTAAATATCATGAAAATCATGGCATGAAGATAGTCCATCCACATAGGGAGCCTGAAAATTTCTACCACTAGACAAGTATCATGGTATATATAATAATATTTCATGATCCAAACACATATCAAAACAAATTAATTATTTTTCTCAATGTTTTTGTAGTGTACGAAACAAAAAAATGGAAAAGATTTTGGTTATTATGTTTATAAATTTATGAGAGAGATCATATTCCATCACCAAAATAACATCACTGAGGAGGTATTTTTGAAGATAATTACTATTTCATTAAAAATATTTATCAATCCTTTCTGTATTTATATTTTTCCAATACTGCTATGACTACTGAAAATACTCATATTCATAAGACGACATAGATTTTCTTAGAAACTAATGGGCAGCATACCTGATAATAGAATGTACAAAAATGGCATGAATATTTAACTTCCATAGAAGTAATGGATTGTTTCATATTTATGTTTAATTTATATCTTTTTATTATTACTCATGTAATAAGTGTTTTCTTATATAGGTGGATTCCTTTATTAGAGTTGGGGTGGTTTTTTCGAAGTTTCTCATGCTCGTGAGAGATTGGAGTTCGAGGCTACAACAGAGATAATGTGTCAAAAATGTATACAATAAAAAGGTGAATTACTACTAATTATTTAATTAATTTTTTCATTATTTTATCTACTAATTTTAACTTATTTTCCTTGTTATTTTTCTCTAATACTTATTTAGTTTTTTCACAGATCTTTTGGGAAGTCATGTTTTTCTTTGAAATATCTATAACAAGCCACAAAAGAGATAACATGTTCCTTTCTGCCAATGTTACCATGATTTACATTTCTTTTCTCTGTTGAGCTACCAACACTTCATATTGAGTCAATGTTCTTAGTCGAAAAACCTTTTTTTTGTTGAAAACTAGAAGAGTATAGGAAGGTCTTTCAGCTAAGAACATCAACTCAATATACAGTGTTAGTAGTTAGACAAAGAAATACAAAGTAAATCATGGTAATATTAGAATTTAAGATTGTTTTTATACTTGAATACAATAATCTAGAAGTCATTTGAGATCTGTAGGAATTAACAGGACCACAATTTGACACACGGTGTGACCTGTATGACTCCTGGTGCGTCTTTTTATTTAAAATTGACATTAATTTTAGTAAAAAAGACAAATAGAATACTAAAAATAGAACAAAAGAAACTGTATTGTTTTTTTACTTTATAAAAACTATCTATAAGTCATTTAGGATGTGTAGGAATTAGTTGCACATCAATATGATGCACGGTGTGACCGGTATGACTCCACGTGCATTTTTTATTTAAAATTGACATTAATTTTTATTAAAAAAGCCAACTCACATACTCAAAACCTAGAAAATGAATTTTTATTGTTTTTATACTTTAATAAAATTATCCATAAGTAATTTTTGACGTGTAATAATCACCATCACCTCAATATTATACATGATGTGCCCGATATGACTCAGAGTTTTTGTTATCAGTTTAAAATTGATATTTTAGATCAAAAAGTTTCACTCACTGAAAACTGAGAAAACATGCTCAGATTGTCTTTATAATTTATGAATACGATTCGTAAGTCATTTTTTATATATAGGAACAAGTCTCAAATCAAACCAACACATGATGTTATCAATATGACTCAAAGTGCATGTTTCCAGTTTAAAATGACATTTTAGTAAAAAAGATAAGTGATGTACTAAAAATGATCAAACACAATCATATTGTTTTGATACTTTATGAAAATGATCAATAAGTCATTTAAGATGTGTAGGAATTAGCCTCACCTTAATCCAATGCATGGTGTGACTGATATGACTCCAAGTACATCTTTTTATTTAAAATTGACATTAGTTTTAGTAAAAAAAAGTCAACTGACGTACTCAAAACCAAGAAAAGACATTCATATTGTTTTTATACTTAAGGAAAATGATCCATAAGTAATTTGTGACATGTATGAATAAGCCTCACCTCTATCTGATAAATGATGTGTTTGTTATGACTCAAAGTGCCCGTTATGAGTTTAAAATTGATTTTTTAGTTCAAAAAGTGTCACTCACTTAAAACCAAGAAAATTTGCTCACATTGTTTTGATAATTCAGTACAATGATTCATAATTCATTTTTGACATGTAGGAATTAGTCTCATTTCAAACTGACACATGATGTGACCAGAATGGCTCAAAGTGTGTGTTTTCAGTTTAAAATAACATTTTAGTAAAAAAGATAATCGACATACTCAAAACCAAGAAAACAAATTCATATTTTTTTTATACTTTAATAAAATGATTCATAAGTCATTTAGTACATAAAGGAATCAGTCTCACCTCACCTCGATGCATGGTGTGACTAGTATGACTCCAAGTGCATCTTTTTATTTAAAATTGACAATAATTTTAGTAAAAAAGACAACTGACATACTCAAAACTGAGAAAACACATTCATATCATTTTGATATTTTAGGAAAACGATCCATATGTCATTTGTGACATGTAGAAATCAGCCAGACCTCAATCTGATACATGATGTTCCCAATATGACTCAAAGTGTTCGTTATCAGTTTAAAATTGATATTTTAGTTCAAAAAGTGTCATTCACTAAAAACCAAGAAAACACACTCATATTTTCTTGATAATTTAGAAAAAATTATTCATAAGTCATTTTTGTTGTGTATGAAGAAGTCTCATGTCAAACCAAAACACTATGTGACTAGTATGACTCAAAGTGCATGTTTCTAGTTTCAAATGACATTTTATTAAAAAACACACAAGTCACATACTAAAAACCATGAAAACACATTCAGGTTGTTTTTATAGTTCAGAAAAATTGTCCATAAGTCATTTTTTTATGTGTAAGAATCATCTAAATCTCAATCCAAATCACAGTGCAATCGTTATAATTCTAGGTGTGTCCATTTATTTAAAATTTACATTAATTATAGTAAAAATAATTAGTGACATATTGAAAACTGAAAAACAACTATCATATTTTTTTTATAATTTAGTAAAACGATTCATAATTCATTTATAATGTGTAGGAATCAACCCCACATAAATCTAACATATGGTGTGATCGATATAACTCTAAGTATGTATTTTCATTTTAAATTGACAATAATTTTATTAAAAAGAACAAGTGACATACTGAAAACCGAGAAAACACATTAGGATTATTTTGATACTTTAAGACAATGATCTATAGGTCATTTTTGATGTGTAGGAATCACCCTTACCTCAATATAATGCATGATGTGATCGGTATGACTCCAATTGTGTCTTTTTATTTAAAATTGACATTAATTTTAGTAAAAAGAAGAAGTGACATACTGAAAACCAAGAAAATTAATTCATATTTTTTTGATACATTTGGAAAATGATCCATGAGTCATTTGTGACATGTAGGAATCAACCACACCTCAAACTGACACATGGTTTAACCAATATGACTCCATGTGTATCTTTTTATTTAAAATTGAAATTAATTTTAGGAAAAATAACAAGTGACATACTAAAAACTAATAAAATCCATTCACATTGTTTGTATACTTTAAGAAAATGATACATGAGTCATTTTTATGTGTAGGAGTCAACTTCACCTCAATCCGATTCAAGGTGTGACCAATATGACTCCAAGTGTGTCTTTTTATTTTAAATTGGAATTAATTTTAGAAAAAAGAATAGGTGGACTACTAAAAACTAAGAAAACACATTTGGATTGTTTTGATACTTTATTACAGAAATACATGAGTCATTTTTGATGTGTAGGAATCACTTGTACCTCAATTTGATTCACGGTGTGATCGGTATGACTCAAAGTGTCTGTTATTAGTTTAAAATTAGCATTTTAGTTCAAAACATGAGTCACTCATTAAAAACCAAAAAAATGCACTCCAATTATCTTGATAATTTAAGAAAGCAATTCATAATTCATTTTTGAAGTGTAGGAAGAAGTATCATATCAAAATGACACACAATGTAACCGGTAAGACTCAAAGTGCATGTATCTAGTTTGAAATGGAATTTTAGTTAAAAACACAAGTGACATACTAAAAACTGATCAAATGGATTCAGATTGTTTTGATACTTTAAGAAAACAATCCATAAGTAATTTATGACATGTAGGAATCACCCACACCTTAATACTATGCATGGGGTGACCGGTATATCTCCAAGTATTTCTTTGTTTAAAATTGACATTAATTTCTTTAAAAAGAGCAATTAACATACTCAAAATTGAGAAAATAAATTCGGATTGTTTGATACTTTAGGAAAATTATCCATAACTCATTTGTGATGTGTTGGAATCAACCGAACCTCATTAAGATGCATAGTGTAACCAGTATAACTCCAAGAGTATTTTTATTTAAAGTTGAAATTTTTATTAGTGTATTCTTTCATATTAATTTTTTATTTATTTCTTTATAATATTATTAACATAATATTTTTTTTATTATATAGGTGGATTTTTTTGCTCGAGTTGAGGTGATTTGTTCAGAAACTGATACCATGGGATGAATTTTTTGAGAGGGGATCACGGGTGTTAAAGATGATGAAACATTAATGTTTTTAAATGTTTGTGGATAGTAATTGTAAATATAATTATAAAAAACATTTTTTGAAATGTATATATTAGTGTTTTTATTGTATTTGTGATGTAAAATTTATTTCATTTAAATTATATTATCATGACCCTTCCTAGTTGGGATCATGTTGTAACTTCCCAAGCCCACCTCCAATAGGTCAGGGGTTGGCGACTAATGCTAAGTGGGCATATCACTGACATGTGAGTCCTTATCCTAAGTACATGTACCAATGTACACATCTCTAAGCCTGTACAATAATGAAATGTAAATAAAATTAAACAACCATGCATGCATACATCTAAATCCCACAAATAGATTTTTATAGGAAGTAAAGGAAGGTAAACATGGAAAAATACAATCCCATGACATAGAGTTTGAAAAAACAAGTCCAAACTAAAAGTAATGGGACTATTATTTGAATATTGTAGTAACACACCCCGGTATGTCCGGTCTCACTAAGCACTATCTGGTCCTGGTCCGTCAAGGACTCCGTCAAAAGGTCAGTCATCTTCCAAGACACAACATGTGTGGGAAAATATTGTATGGGGGTGAGTATAAAAATACCCAGTAGGACACCCCGAAACAACAAAGAATATAAAAAACAAGAATAGTCATATCTACACAGGTATATTTCTATATCACATAAAATAAGAATATCTAGATATACTCAACAAAGAAACATAGTCTAATGGTAAGTCACAACTGTAGTATACCATCCTATGATTCCAGCTCGAAGATCCTATAAAAAACTCATATGGGAGAACTCACTCCTGAGTCTGATGGAACTGACGACGTATGTCCAAGAGGTTCTACTTGTTCAGTCTCATCATTAGAAATAACACGCTAAAGGTCTAAAGTGATATGATACATAGATGAGGATCACTCCCAAGGCCATGGGGTGATACCAACAACTCCATATAAATTAACTCGCTAAGTAGAGGATTGATGCCAGTATACTATTGGTCATGAAGATACCAAGAACTCCACTTAGGGAATGAAGATGAATAGAGGATATCACTCTAGTACTCATATAGGGATTCAAATGAATCTATCCAAAAAAGTTTTGCTGAAGGGACTATAGTCCTAGGAGTATGAGACAATACCATACTAACCCTCAGGGAAAATAAAATGGAAACACGCCATAATGAAACTTGTCTAAGATACAGAGGAAAAGATCTACAATCCATGTATAAAATAGTACACAACATGTATTAGGGGTCATACACTGTGTCCCTTGACCCCAGGTCCAACCTGTGTAAACAGCCCATGTCTCAATCCATGTTCATGTGGGTGTACATGGAATCTAGGATGCCCATGTAATCCACCCCGTGTCTGTGTACCCTATGAGGTATATGTCAAGTCTAATGGGATGGGTCACATGTCATGTGATATGTTCACACACTGTGTGATTCTTAACTCCTAACAAAAACCCTAGCCACCACAAAGGGGGGCCCATATGCCATGTAATCCCGGATTACACGCCGTGTGGATCAGAATTTTCTAGAAATCCCATTCTTCCTTCTGTACATGACCATGCCACTTTTTCCATGAAATATGACTTCGATCATGCCATAAAACATTGATATACCCCGGTCGGACCTCTCCATAGCCATTTACCGATTTAGACCTTTGAATTCATTTGAAAAACAAATTTTGTTCATCCCAGTCATCATTCTCTCATCCCACTGGAATTAGAGGTTTCCAAACCAGTCTAATCTGCTCACTGATACCATCATCGTACCTCCATTGCATCATTCTCAGTTCGGATCTACAATATCAGATCATTAAACTAAGAGATAGGTGCATAAAAATTGATTCATTGGTATTCCACAAACCAAAGGCCAAACAAAGAATGTCTGCAGTGAATGAAGAAAAAGGGGGAGAAAGGTACAAGAATGATCAAGAGTAATAGACCTCAATTGATGTTCATGTCAATCTCGGTTCATTATCATTAGAACGAAAATTGAAGCATAAAACATCATAATAATTTCTCTCATTAAATCCCTATAGAATAAACCCATCCCTCATAACTATCAAACTGCAAATCAATCTATTCATTTATTGATTCGTGTTTATTGTAAAAATCAAGAACATGAAAGAATAAAATAAAAACACAAGCCCTACCAAAATTTAGATCAATTTCTAGTAAAGAAATAAGTTTTTTCGCATTCGTTGGTGAGATCCTTTGTTCCTGTTGCATTTCTATCTACGATCCATGATCCGATCATCGTTCGCCAATGGTATTTCCTCCAATGGATCCAATGGATCTCCAATGATTTATAGGGTTATGTGGATAACCCTAAAAAATTGCAATAAGCATATATTTAAGGAATAAACTAGGTCATTACATCAATGAATAAATAAATAAATAAATTTATTTTATTTTATTCATTTGACACCCATGATGACTTTTTTATGTCACCTCATTCCAACCAAGATTAAGTCACACCTAAGGTAAAACATACATTCTGAACTCAACGGTGCCCTCAAATTTCTTAACTAAGAACCTATTTAGATTTTATTACACTTTTTTCTAAAAACTATGCACATGTTCTATTTAATATATTTAATATATTTCAAAAATTTATTACAGGTGCACCAGGCCTCAGAATCAAACTCCTTCTCTATGCTTGTTCTCAAAAATAATCCACAAAATATCCAAAAATAATACATGAATAATCCAAGTCATTAAATTCTCCCCACTTTGGGGTTTTATGTCCTTAAAAATCCAAAACAAGGGCTACTCAAATAGATGTGGGTACTAAGCATGAATCTGAGTCTCCTGCTCCCAATTTATATCCTGAAGATTCTCATGTTATCACCAGACACATAATAAAGGAATCAATCACCCAAGAAGGATCCTCTCTTACTGATTCTAGATCTCTATTGTGTACTCAGTAAAGGTAGCTTCATCCTCAATATCCAGCTCATCCTAGTTGATAATGTGTGATGATTCATGCATGTACCTTCTCATCTATGACACATGGAAGAATTTTTGTACCTGGTCTAACTATGGAGGTATAACTAAGTGGTATGCCACTTTGTCAACTCTACACAGTATCTGAAAAGGTCCCATGAATCTCGGAGATAACTTTCCACCCTAGCCGAAATCTCCATAATCTACATTGAGTTGAAACTCATAGGAACACTTTTTCTCCTTCCTTGAACTACAAAGACCTCCATTATCTGTAAATATAAGACTTTTAATGGCTTTGTGCAGTCTTCATCTACTCCTAGATGATTTATACCTTATCGGTTTGCTCGCACTAACTCTAGGCCCATGAATACTGACTCTCCTAGTTTAGTACATCAAAGTGGTGACCTACATGGTCAACCATTAAAATACTCTAATGGTGACATACTTATGGTGGAATGGTGATTTTTTTTTATGAAAAATCAATAAGTGGTAGGTGATACTCTCAACTAAAACTAAAGTCCAACATGCAAGCTCACAGCATGTCCTCCAGAATATGAATGGTATGTTCAGTCTGGCCATCAGTTTTGGGGTGAAATACTATGATCAATAATAAATGAGTCCCAAACACCCCCCTATAGTCCATTTCCACTAATAGGATATGAAGTGATCATCACTTTTAAAAACTATCATCGATGGAGCTCTATGGAGTCAAACGATCTATTGCATGTAGAGGCCTCCCAAGATCACTACAAAACTTTGTTCCTGAATTTCTAAGAAGTGGGATGACTTTTTGAGTTGGTCTATGATCACCCAGATCAAATCATGTACCCTAAGAGTATGTGATAAGTCTATCAATAATTCCATGGATATCCAATCCCACTTCCACTTTGTCACCATAGTTTGTCACGACCTGTCCCCCGGGACTAAAAAGGCTAATAACTAACAGACCGGGCATCCGATTGACGTGCCGTCTATTACGTTGAGACACCTATGACATGGCGGACCTTTTTGATACTTCTTCATGGTACTTCATGATAGTTGGAGTATTGACCAGTAGCTTGTGGAGTGGATCCTCTCGGAGACAAGCGAGCATAGTGTGGAGACCTAGTAGCTGGCTGAGACCTGATGACTGCTGACAATTTTGACTCAGAGTGACTCTACTAACCCAGTGGGGAGCACCTTGGTGTCGCGGAAGACCCAAAGAGGGGAGCGCCTTGGTGTCATGGAAGACCCACGGTACTCAACAGGAGGATTACCTCATTAGGCTACGAGGGGAAGCGTGCTTGGTGACGTGGCAGACCCACGGTGGGGAGCATGCTTGGTGACGCGGCAGATCCACGGTACTCGATAGGAGGAGTACCTCAGTAGTACGAGGTTAGTGGGAAGTGTGCTTGGTGTCATTTCAGGCCCACTGTACTCGATATAGGAGGGGTTCTCCATTAGATGAGGTTTCAACAATGTAACTGGGGATGTTACTTGATACTACCCCTAGAATAAAATCTTGGTTGAGCTGAGTCAGTTTTTATGTGTTTTCCTCATGATTGAGATGGATCACTTGATAACTTAGGTATATGTATGGGAATATACCTAAGTGAGGTTATCTGTTGATTTCATAATTTTTGGTTTATCCTTATTGGATTTTTTTAGACCTTAAGGGTCTTTGGGTCCCTACTGAGTATCATTATACTCACCCCTGCACGGGCTATGCCCGCACCTTTTTGTGTTGGTTGCAGACAACGGACAGTGCTGATTGAGGATGAGAGTACCAAGATTGGACAGTGCTCAGAGGTGGACCATATGGTGTGTCGGTACATGGAGGAGACAAACGAACACAGAGTATTGAGGAGGCTATCTATACCTACCCTTCAGGTAGGAATCCCAGAGGACGACCCAATAGCTATTTTTCTTTCTTTTTCTTCAGTTGTACTATTTTCAGTTGTACTTGTACCTTTAATGTTGGTCATGTATTCCAACCCCCTTTTACTTTCATTAATCTTTTAGTTATAAAGATTACTAGTGTTTATATCTTGTTGTGTGTGTTTACAGGTTATAAAGGAAATACCTTCCCAATTTTAGGTAATTATGCCTTTGGTGCTAGTCGCCAGCCCTTGGCCTATGGAAGGCAGGCTTGGTGTAGTCATGACATGGGCCCCGGGGGATGGGTCATGAAAAATTGGTATCAGAGGAGTCGGTTATACTCTAGAACTTAGGACTTTGATCTTTATTTTCTATGAAGTAATAATGTTAAGGGTAATGAGTGCGGTTTTCAGTTCAGGGAGTCCAGTGTTGGTGCGGCGGCCGACGTATCCATACACCAAGACCCTGACATCTGATTTCTGACTCAATACACAAAAACACTGATTGTGTGTGTGTTTTCAAGAGTTTTCTTTAAGTCATATCACTAGGTCAGCTCACCAGGTATAAATTTTAATCTTAGCGCATCTGTTTCTTTTCAGGATACCTCCACATAGACAGCCGGCTAGGGTTCCCAGAGTTGTACGCACTAATATCCCACTGAGTGATGAGGCCTCGGTGTAGGGCCCTTTTCCAGCGGATGCACCAGTGATACCTTTCCCCATTGGGCCATCGAGTCCACCAGCCCCAGCATCAAATGGTGCACACTGCTTGAGCGTTTTGCATGAGTTCCATCGCTAGAGGCCACCCAGGTTCAGGGGATAGACAAACCCGCAGGCAGTTGAGAATTGGCTGGAGGCCTTGGTGAGAGTTTTCCGATTGGTAGGGACACCAGCTGATCTCATGTTGATCCTTGCTTCCATCCTTTTACAAGCATTAGTAGTCAGATGGTGGAGCATGATACTCCAGGTCCACTATGAGTTGACGCTTCTCTGGGCAGACTTCGAGAGCTTGTTTCAGGGAGATTTTGTCCTAGAAACTCTTCACGCAGTGCGCGTATAGGAGCTACTTCATCTGCAGCGGGGCAGCATGACTGTAGTTCAGTAATCAGCGAGGTTCACTAACCTCTCACACTACTCCACAGATATGGTGTGGGACCCATTCTTCAGGGCCCGGACCTTCGAGCAGGGACTCAGGTGGGAGATCAGGGCTTCGGTGATCTCACTTAGCATCCCGACGTAGGTAGGGGTGTTAGAGTTAGCCATCTTGGTGAAGAGTTTCCTCATTGAGAAGTCAATAGCAGCGAGACCCACTACCATTCATCAGGAAGTGGAGTCTTCTGTAGCTAGAAGAAGACAGACGCCATAGAGGTCCAAGAGGACCAGACCTACAGGTGGATGACCGCATGACTCAGGATAGATTGTGCGGGGCACCCAAAGCAGAGACATCCATGCCAGGAGCGGGCAGTGTTTCACATGCGGCGGGCAGGGTCACATGGTTTGTGACTATCTGACCCATAATTCGAATGATCAGTAGACGGTAGAAGGATCGCCCAGGCAGAGATAGAGATTCGATCGAGGTGGTCCGCAGGGAGCAGACGAATGTGGCAGAGGAGCTGGTCGTGCAGCTGGCAGTGGGCAACGATTCGAGATATCACCACCACAACCACCATGAGGCCCACCCTGACCACAGGGAGCAGGTGGATAGGGTATAGCTCAGCTCGAGGCCGCTGAGGCTTATGATCATGTCACTCCGAAGATGATTCGAGGTACGATCTGTGTCTACTTCACCATAGTTGTAGTACTTATAGACACAGGTGCTGGTCATTTTTTTATTTCCACTACCCTCATTCAGAGCTCGGAGATTCTGACGGAGCTGTTGGTTTGATCCTTATGGATAGAGACTCCTACAGGAGAATATTCAACGATTACACACTAGTTTCAGCGGTGTGAGCTTACTATAGGAGGCGAGAGCTTCAGCTGGGATCTCCTAGTAGCGGCGTCGAGGCCTTATGATGTCATCTTGGGTATGGACTGGTTATCTACCGTCCATGCACAGATTGATTGTATTAGGCACAAAGTGCGGTGTGTCCGCACAGATGGGACCAAGTTTACCTTCACCAGCGAGAAGGGAGCCTTTGAAGCACGGGATGGACTTTCTCGGAGGAGAGTGCAGTTGATCACTCATCACTTGGCTAGCCTTACCCTCGAAGCTGTTGATGTGGAGAGTCTGAGCTATCCTGTAATGGTGGACCAATATGCCGATGTTTTCCCTGATGATGTCCCAGGTCTACCCACTCGTAGAGAGGTAGACTTTTACATTGACTTGTACCCCAAGACGGCACTGATATCTACACCATCATATTAGATGGCTCCCGTGGAGCTTCGTGAGCTGCGAGTGTAGCTGGAGGACTTGCAGGGGAAGGGATTCATTCGGCCCAGTGTTTCTCCCTGGGCAGCCCTGATTCTGTTCGCCAAGAAGGCAGATGGGAGCTTGAGGATTTCTTTTGACTATCGATGCCTGAACCAGGTGACCATTAAGAACAAGTACCCACTCCCAAGGATTGAATACCTCTTTGATCAGCTGAAGGGAGCACGGTGGTTCTCGAAGATAGACCTCAGATCAGGCTATCACCAGCTTAGATTATGATATGAGGATGTGCAAAAGATAGCCTTCAGGTGTTGGTATGGCCATTATGAGTTATTGGTTATGCCATTAGGTGTAACCAATTCTCCAGTAGTGTTCATAGGGCTCATGAAAAGGATCTTTCATCCATACCTCGATTGCTTTGTCGTATTCTTCATCGACGGCATTATAATCTACTCGACTACTGAGGAGGAGCATTCCTATCATTTGCAGATAGTACTAGTCACGCTCTGAGAGAACCAGCTTTATGGTAAGCTCTTGAAGTTCCAGTTCTGGATCCGAGAGGTTCACTTCCTTGGACATGTCATATCGGAGGCTGGAGTTGCAGTGGATCCAGTGAATATTGAGGCAGTACTTTATTGAGATCCACCTAGAAGTGTGACGAAGGTACATAGTTTCCTGGGTTTGGCTGGTTACTAATGAAGATTTGTACCAGATTTCTCCAGAGTTGCAGCACCACTATCATCCTTGATGAATAAGGGGCAACCCTTCGTGTGGTCGGAGATATGCCAGCAGAGTTTTCAGGATCTGAGGCAGAGGATGACTAGTACCCCCATCTTGAGGCTTCCAGAGGAGGGCATAGGGTACATAGTTTACTACGATGCATCAACGACCAGGCTCAGATGTGTTCTGATGCAGTAGCGAGCAGTGATCACATATGGTTCTCGATAGCTGAGACAGCATGAGCAGAACTATGCTACCCATGACCTGGAGTTAGCAGCAGTGGTCTTCGCCTTGACGATGTGGCAACACTATATTATGGGTGAACGTTTTACAATGTACTTTGATCACAAGAGTCTCAGGTATATCTTCTCCCAGAAGGACCTGAACCTGAGACAGTGATGTTGTCTTGAGTTCCTCTAGGACTATGACTTCGAGATAGTCTATACTTCTGGGAAAGGGAATTTTGTAGCAGATGCACTCAGCAAGATATCTGGTATACAACTTCTAGGTGAGGTGATATATCAGCTGTCCGCTTTGAAGATATCCTTTATAGATTGGGATGGAGCATCTTTTCTTCAGTCTCTTACAGTCATTCCCCCACTTATTCAGCGATTCAAGGAGGCACTGCGTGGGGACATTGACTGCGGGACATGACGTGCTCAGATATCGACAGGGTAGGCACCTGATAGATTTTATGAAGGTGGGGAGCATGTCATCTTCTTCAGAGGATGTATCATGGTACCAGTGTCACTTCAGGAGGAAGTGTTGAGGGAGTTCCACACATCCCATCTAGCGGTACATCCAGGAGTTGTGAAGATGTACCAGGATCTCCAACGACAGCACTGGTGGCCGGGAATGAAGAAGGCAGTAGTAGAGTTTGTTTCTTGGTGCCTCACTTGTCAAAAAGTGAAGGCGGAGAATCAGGAACCAGCAGGCTTGGTTCATCCTTTAGAGGTCCCAAAGTGTAAGTGGTATGGGATATCCATGGACTTCGTGAAAGGACTTCCATGTACATCCCAGGGACATGACTCGGCCTGGGTGATCGTCGACCGACTCACCAAGTCGGCCCACTTCCTACCGATCAGAGAGCAGGGTTTAGTAGAGATCTTGGGATGCCTCTATGTGCAGGAGATTGTGCGGATATATGTAGTAACTTCAATGATTATCTCCGATCGTGATGCACGTTTTAATTCCCAGCTTTGGAAGGGGTTTGATGAGGATTTCGGGACACAACTTTGTTTGAGTACCACCTTTCATCCTCCGATGGATGGACAGACTGAGCGGACCATTCAAACTCTCAAGGACATGTTGTGTGCTTGTTTCCTCGACTTCGGTTGCAGCTGGGAGGATCAATTACCTTTGGTGGAGTTTTCATACAACAACAGTTATCACTCCACCATTGGGTTGTCACCTTTTGAGGGGTTGTACGACCGACCTTACAGATCACCTTTGTGCTAGACTGACCCAGGGGAGTCAGCACTAGTGGGACCAGAGATGGTATGGACTACCACAGAGAAGATTTAGATCATCCAGGAGTAGATGAAGACTGCACAGAGTAGGAAAAAATCATATACCGATAGGAGACGGAGACCTCTGGAGTTCGAGGATGGTGACCACTTCTTTCTACAGGTCTCACCCTGATGAGGTCTATGAAGATTTGTCCAAGGCGTCAAGTTATCTCTGAGGTTCATCGGACCTTTTCAGGTCCTCAACAGAGTTGGAAAGGTGGCTTACCGCTTAGCTCTTCCACCTCAGTTGCACTGGGTGTACGACATCTTCCACATATCCCAGTAGAGGAGATACCTGCATGACCCTTCTCACATCATCGATCATGGTGAGCTTGATGTCGATGATGGGGTGAATTTTATGGAGGTTCTAGTAGAGATTGAGGATCAACAGGATTGGGTCCTTCATAGATGGTCAATACCTCTGGTGCACGTTTTCTGGTATCACGGGAACCTCTAAGAGAGCACATGGGAGTGGGAGGATCATATGCGTGCTTAGTACCCTCATTTGTTCCCTTAGTTTTGAGTTGTGTCTTACAGGGACATAAATCCCTGAGGTGGGAAGAAGGTTAAGAATTGATATTTCCATGTAATTTTTTTTAAAATATATGGGAATTTTACGAGTCCGCAAAAATTGACGGCGCGTGATTTCGAGGCCCAGAGTGCCCGGAATGAATTTCTAAAGTTTATTTCGGGTATGTTCAGTAAACGTGCGATCGGGTTGTTCTAACTTTTGAACTAGTGCTCAGAATTGAAATCTAAGGGAACCTTTGAACTCGTAACGCTGGTATTCACTTAAGGAGACTTTCACCTCGACGACAGATAGTCGAGGGTGAAAGTTAGTTTTTGGGTTTTTCGTGGAAATAATAAATAAAATAAACACATGATTTATTTTATTTTTATTGTAACCACCCTCCATGTGGATGTTCAGGGGTGGGGTTCACCAAAACTAAACCTCCTCTTCATGTTTAATTGTGGTGGGGACCACCTGAGTTTTCAATAACCTACCAATTTGAATTTAGGGGTGGGGACCACCCGACCCCTATTAATGGGGGGATAAGAAACCACACAACCCCCCCCCCCCTCTTTAATGTGGAGGAGCCTCTTGAGCTTCCTCCACATTAATTATGCCAACCCACCTTAATTAAATGTGCCAACCTAGGTGTTTATTTAGGCTATTTTGAAATTGTGCCAACGATTAAAGTTGGGGGAAACGTATCAGTTGTCCATTTTCTTTTTGGTGGAGCCTTGGGAGAAAAGCTCTCCAACGAAGAACTATTTCTACGAACAAAGAACACGTTCTTCCAATGAATAACTCTGATGAAGAATGCCGACCCTGAATTCAACCTTCTTCCTCGATACTTCCTCTGACATAGGACGTCTTCAACTATAATGAATTGACGCACAAACCGACGATCAAAGAAAACACCGAAGACACTGATGTCCATATTTTTTCCAACAATCCGTCTTCTTCCTCACAACTTCATCGACTTATCAACCCGAGGTAGGGGCTTAATGCGATTTGTTTATCACTTTCCAGCTACTCCCTTTTTCTCTTGTGCGGGATTGGGAATGATTAAATTACAGAAGATCATGGTTGATGTTCTTTGCTTCGTTCTTGTGAACCATATGCTACCACTCTAAACGTGGAGGGTGCGAGCCAAACTAACATGGCCCGACCCCCCTCTGTCGTTCTTCTTTGTGGTGTTCTTCAGAATGAAGGAAGGTGATGAAGGAAACGGTGTCGCCGCCCGCGGTCACCATGACCCGCGCCGCCCCCATGGTGCTCTGGCCTCCCGGCCAAACCGTCCCCGCGCCCACTGGCCGAGCCACCCCGGTCGCGCCGTCCACCGACCGAGCCACCCCAGCTGCGCCACCCGCCGGCCGAGCCACCCTGGTTGCGCCGCCCGCCACCTACACCACCCGCTGGCCATGCCACCCACCGGCTGCGCCACCCACTGACTGCACCACCCCGGTTGTGCCATCTATTGGCTGAGCCGCCCCAGCTCACGCCGCCCACCAGCCTCCTGAAATGGCCCGCACCCCTCACGGCGCCCCAGATGAACCAGACCGCGCCCCTCGTGGTGCCCCGACTGAGCTGGCCCACACCCCTCGTGGTGCCCCAGCCGAACCGGCCTTGCGCCCTCATGGCACCCTTGTGGCCGAGCCGCCCCACAGCACCCGCGGGATCCGCGGCCCCTCATGGCCCTCGTGGCCTACTGGACCTCCCAGCGGTCCGGGCCGCATTATGGATCGGGCCTGACCCTACGGGTTGGGTCGGGTCGACACAAACTGGGTCGACCCATGCTAGGTCGGGCCGGGTCGATCCGACCGGGTTGGACTAGACCAGGGCCCACTACGACCCGTATACTTCTTTTGTCCATAACTTTGGCACCGGACGTCCGTTTGAGGAACCATCAATGGTGTTGGGAACCTTGGAGCGATTCGGTCCCTTTGAGTGATACCCCACTGAGTTTTGGATTGACATGGGGTATGGTCAAGTTGGGTCGAGCACGAATCCAACCGGGCCCCCAGGACTAAAAAGGCTAGTAACTAATAGACCGAGCCTCCGATTTACGCGTTGTCTGTTACGTTGATACCCCTATGACGTAGAGGATCTTTGTGATAATTCTTTGTGGGACTTTGTGACAGTAGGAGTATCAACCAATATCTTGTGGAGCGGATCCTCTAGGATATGAACGAGCATAGTTTGGAGACCTAGTAGCTGGCTGAGACCTGATGACTACTAACCATTTTGACTTGGAGTGACTCTACTAGCCCAGTGGGGAGTGCCTTGGTGTCATGGTAGACCCACAGTGGGGATTGACTTGGTGTCGCGGTAGACCCACAGTACTCTACAGGAGGATTACCTCAGTAGGCTACGAGGGGGAGCACACTTGGTGATGCGACAGACCCACGGTGGGGAGTGCGCTTGGTGACATGGCAGATCCACGGTACTCGACAGGAGGAGTACCTCAGCAATCCAAGGTTAGTGGGAAGCACACTTGGTGTCGTGGCAGGCCCACAGTACTCGATAGAGGAGGAGTTCTCCAGTAGCTGAGGTTTCGACAATGTGACTGGGGATGTTACTTAATACTACCCCTAGAATAAAATCCTGGTTTAACTGAGTCAGTTTTTCTGTGTTTTCCTCATGATTGAGATGGATCACTTGATAAATTAGGTATATTTATGGTAATATACCTTAATTAAGTTTATCTGTTGATTTCATACTTTGTGGTTTATCCTTGTTGGGTTTTGTGAGACCTTGAGGGTCTCGGGGTCCCTACTAAGTATCGTTATACTCACCCCTACATGGGTTATGATCGCACTTTGTTGTGTTGGTTGCAGATGACAGACAACGCTGACTAAGGTTGAGAGTTCCAGGACTGGACGGTGCCTGGAGGTGGACCATACAACGTGTCGGTACGTGGAGGAGACGTACAGACGAGGAGTGCTGAGGAGCCTATCTGTACCTACCCTTCAGGTAGAAATCCCGGTGGATGACCCAGTAGCTTCTTTTATTTCTTTTTCTTTAGTTGTATTGTTTTCAGTTATACTTGTACCTTTACTATTGGGCTTTTATTCCGTACCCCTTTTACATTCATCACTCTTTTGGTTATACAGTTTACTCGTGTTCGTATCTTGTTGTGTGTGTTTACAGGTTATAAAGGCAATGTCTTCCCAGTTTTAGGGAATTATTCCTTTGGTGGTAGTCGTCATCCCCTAGCCTATGGAAGGCAGGTGTGGGGTAGTCAAAGAATGGGCCCTAGGGGATGGTTCGTGACAAATAATTCCATGGATATTCAATCCCACTTCCACTTTGTAACCTCAATTGTTTGAGCTAAAACCACTAGAACTTGGTGCTCATCCTTCAATTACTGAAAAGTAAAGCTTCGAGAGACAAACTTTGTAACTCTCTTTTTCATCCCTAGACACCAAAACTAACATCAGAGGTCCTAGTACATATTTTCCACACCTGGATGTACCACCAAATGAGATTTATGAAACTATCTCATAACCTCCTCCCACAACATCACTAGCACCAAGGCGTGTCCTATGAAAATAATGACATGCTCCCCACATTTAGAAAATTCATCAGGAGTATGTCCACTGAATATATGAGTATGTAGGGTATCAATTTTTATATCCTCAAGCTAAGCCACCCTAAATAAATACAGAAGAGGATGGGTAACAACCATCGACTAGAGGTAAGATGCTCTATCTCCATCCAAAAAGGATAACTTCAACGAGACCAACTGCTCTGACACCTCGTTCAGAAACTATGAACAAGATCTCCTAATGAGAGCATCTTTCACCATGTTCCCCTTCCCAAGAGTATAGAAAATTTCAAAGTCATAATCCTAGAGTAACTATAGACACTGTCTCTGTCTTAAGTTAAGATCCTTCTGAGAGAAGATGTACTTGAGACTCTTTTGATTATAATAGATGATAAACTGATCACCAATAAGGTAGTGTCGCCACATATTTACTATGAAGAATACCACTAAAAACTAAAGATCATGGGTCATGTAGTTCTACTCATGTGGTCTCATCTAATGTGAACCATAGTTAATCATCACCTTCCTCTACATCATAACAGAACCAAAATCAGTTTCTGATGCATCGCAGAACACTACATACTTGACACCCTCCTTCAAAAATCTCAATATGGTAGTGCTCATCAAACTCTACCTAAACTACTGAAAATCCTACTGGAACCTCTCTTTCCACATGAAAGGCTGGACCTTTAAATTCAAAGCTTTCATGGGTGATGATATCCTGGAGAAATCAGGTATGAACCTCCGGTAGTAGCCTTCCAACCCAAGGAAGCTATGCACCTCTATCGCACTCTTAGGTGGATCCCAAGATAACATTGTATTGACCTTTTTTGGGTCCACTGCCACTCCATCTTATGAGATAACATGTACTACAAAGTGGAATGACTAAATCCGTAATTGGCACTTCAAGAGATTTTTGTAAAGTTGGTGCTCTTAGAGTGCGTCCAGAACCATCCTCAATTGTCTCGTGTGTTCCTCCTCGAACGCTGAGTACATAAGTATATATTCAATGAAGACTACCATGAACCGGTATAAGAAAGGCTAAAATATACGGTTCATGAGTCCCATGATCACTGCTAGGGATTTCATCACACCAAAAGGCATCACCATGTACTCATAGTGACTATAGTGACATCTGAATGTTGCCTTCGATATATCACCATCTCGTACTCACAACTGGCGATAGCCTAACATGAGGAAAACCTTAGAGAACCATCATGCCCCTGTCAACTGATCAAAGAGTTCATTGATCCTCAGTAGTGGATACTTGTTCTTCACGTTCACCTGCTTCAAGTGCTGGTATTCCACACACAATCTCAAGATCCCATAGGACTTCTTAGATAATAAAACTAGGGCTAACCAGGGTGAAACATTGGTTCTAACAAATCCCTTCCTCTATAAGTCCTCCAACTACACCGTTAACCCACAAAACTATGTGGTATTCATCCAATATGCTTGAGAAGATATTGGAGTCATCTTGTGTAACATCCTGACCTTAATTAGGTACGAGCTGTTTTTAATTTATTGTAGTCTAATAAATTAAGTGACCCGGGGCGGGCTCCTGCGCACCTCATTGCGGGTCCCAGGCAGCTCTTTAATTTATTTTAATTAATTGTGGTAGTTTTATAAAAAAAATATCACGTCATGCTTGGGCGTGGTTTTTAGGTTTTAAATAATTGATTAAAGGTTGAAAATAATAATAAGATATTTAAAGATGATTTAAAAGAATGAAATAAAGGATGAAAAAAAATTGAAATAAAATAGAATGGGGGCTATGGGGAAAATAAAAATAATAAAAATGGGGGATTTCCATTTTTAATTATTTTTATCTTTTTTTTCCTTTCATCCTTTTATTTTATTTTATTCTTTTATTTTATTCTTTTATTTTATTTCCTTTTTTCCTTATCTTTTATTTTTTTCTTGTTTTTTCTTTCTCTTCTTTTTCTTCATTTTCTTTCTTTTTTCTCCTCTCCTATCTCCCTCTCCCCTCATTCACGTCGCACCCCTCTTCCCCCTAGGTGGCGCACCAACCAGGAGCCCCTTTGGAAGGTTACTGCTCCTCCATCCGATATCTTATTCCTTTGTCTTCGGGTGTGCAGTAAACCTTAAGGAAAGGCTAACGTTTTTCATTTGAAATCATGTGTTTTCATTGAGTAACCTGCGCGTAGTTCGTCGTGGAATATTTTTATCCTATTTTGGGGTTTTTCTAAAATCCTTCATTTTCATCCATTTTAGGTCAAATCGAAGCCTACCATGGATCTTAGAGTCATTTATGACTACAAGGTAGGGTTCCTACTCGCTTTCCCTCCGTTTCGTTGAGGTTTATAAAAATGCACCATTGTGCCGTTAGTCGGTGCCTACCGGCTTCGTGCAATTTTACCCAATTTAATTACCTTAATTGTTTTTCCAAATATTTGTAACCTTAATCACCTTAGATTAATTTGTTTGAATTGTTTCAACAAGGTCAGACACCCCTTTGGGTGTGCCGACATTGTCGGTGTATTTTTTCGTTAGTTGGGTTATTAATTTAATTCACTGCAGGTATAGTGCAGCCCCTTTTTATTGTTTTTAAATTAAATAAATAGTTGTTTGAATTATTGTAACAAATAAGAACACCCCTTTGGGTGTGCTGACATGGTCCGTGTAATCTTCTGTTAGCTTTATTTATTGTTTAATTAATTTCATGTGTTGCGAAGCCCTTTTTATTGTAATTAAATTTAATAAATAGTTTCTTTGAACGTGAACTTGAATTGTTGGATCATTGGAACTTATTATGATGAAATGATTATTATTTAAATGTGAATTATCTGCTGAGGTTGATATGATATGTATATTTCCTTGCAAGTTGTTATGTTGTACTGTTAGATTTATGCCTTGTGATGCACGGGTGTATCTGGTTAGTCTTCAAGCTGTGCCTTTATATGTTGTTTATGTTATATCTTATACTATGAAAACTTTAATTAAATTCAGGGTGGGGAAAGGAGGCAGGTCCTGTATTAAGGGACGCACTTAGATCCTCTGTTCCTGAAGGGTTACCTCTATGTGCTGGGGGCGGTGTCGTTGGCTTTGCCGGACTGAGACTTCCCCGGACTTTCTAATACTTTTGAGTGATACCGGTTCCAAAAGGGTCCATTGGGATGGATCCATTGGAAATGTGGCTAAGCCAGCCTCGGATGACACTCGACCCCTTTTTGTGAGATCGGGATGGACTCAGGATAAAGCCATGCCTCGGGCGATACTTTGTCTTTCGAAATATTGCCTTGGATGGACTCGGTGGCATTGGATAAATTGACGGATGTTCCGTAGTGATACCTTCAGGATGGGCTCAGACTCCAACTCTCAACTTGAACCTTAAATAATGATGCACTTAAGGTTTATGTTATTGCTAATTGACCCTCTTGATAATTGAGATATTTTCCCTGATATGTGGAAGTGCACCTGGTTGACACTAGACTTGGACCCCAAGTTAAAGCACAAGCTTGGGGTATACTTTTTCCTAGTTTTACCTTGCTTTCTGGGTTTTATATATATATGTGTGTGTGTGTGTGTGTTCTTGAATTTCTGCTGACAGGTACCCTTTCAGACTACCAACTTAGGATGAAGTAATTGACTAGGCACGGGTGTCATTGGGGACCCGGGCCGACTTAATTATTTCATTTCACTTAAATTTATTTATTTGAAATGGTTATGTATTGGCACACTGCATTTTATTTTTGCACGAAATGGAAAGGTTTAGACACCATGGGTGCCAGCCTACTGGTATTTTATCTCACACCCTGCTCAAGCATCATTGACACTCGAGTAGATTACATGCTCGCAGGTATTGACAAAGGGAAGTGTGCTAATTCTAATGCTTGACTGTTCATTACTGCTTTGGATGGAGAATGGGGCAGAGGACTGGGCCTTGCTCGCGATGCAGTTGCTACTTGTTTCTTTTCTTTTAGTTGACTATGTGTTTGAGTTCTGTTTTCCGTACCTTCAGTTTAGACTCATACCATGGCATGACATTATTTTATGAGCTTCCTCACTTGGTTTTTATCTTTTAGTTGGATTTATTAATATTCCTTCTGCTGTAGTTTATTCATTTACATGCTTCCGCTATTGATTATTGTTGTTGGTTACTTCCGTTGTGATATTATTTATTACCTATGAGGGCATAGTCTCCCCCAGAGACACAAAAGAGCCCTTGTGGCTAGTCGGAAACCTCTAGCATTTGGGTAGATGTGCTTGAGGTTATGTAACCCACCGGTCTGGCCACCATCTTAGAGGTGAGCCGGGTCGGGATGTTACAAAGTGATATTAGAGGAGTTTTTTTTCTTTTGTCTTACTATTTGGGTTAGACAGGAGACTAGTATATAGGGATTTGGGATGTACTTTGTGCTTGGATGTAGCTAACCCATGTATAGGGGAAAACTCAAATTCCTGGGTTGGGGTTGCTGTTATTGATTATGCTGGTTACTGTTGATATGATTTCACCTTGGGTGACTCACTTGTATTGTGTTGTTATTGAGATGGTATGATTAAAATAATGGGTTACTATTGCAGCCTGATGAGATGAGGGAAAAACATCCCATGCATCATAATAGGCACTATAGGACTTAAATGTCATGCATATTGTCATGCCATATCTACTTTCAGCATGCATTTACCTGTTTGCATGTGAGTGTTGTTATACCTCGTGGTAAAATTTTGAATTGATGGTTTATTGAATATAAGGTTATGTAAATATTTTATATGTTAGCCTAACTCAACCTAGGAGTGGACTGTAGAACTTGTTTAGAAATCCCTTTTTAGTTGTCTCTTCTATATCGAAACCCATCTCTTGAGGCGGGTTGTCTGTTGCTTAGTACTCAGAGGCAGGCTATGTACCTAACCTCTTTTTACGCCATACTTTTTTTTCTCACCTTCTTTACTCCATGTATAAAGGTGTGTGTTTGGATGTTGTAGACAAATGTTGTCATGATGTCATCGTATCATGCCTCAGGAGGGTGGAAATGAGCACATTCCATAGGTGGTGGGTCCTGAACCACCAGTGGTGCCTCTCGTAGATCCTCCTATGGCACTACCTCCTATCGATCTTCCGAGGGACCCTGACACTCAGTTCAAGGATAGTCTCCTTATGTTTATGCAGTCAGTTCAGAATATCCCCAGACCTACCCCATTTATGGCAGACCTTACGTGGGACTTTCTAAAGAAGCACCCTCCCACCTTCTCGGGGAGTGGGGGCCCTCATGTTGTAGAGTCATGGATAGAAGTTGAACGGTCTATCTTCGACCACCTTGAGACGCCTCCAGAGAAAAGGGTCAATCTTGTAGTCTACATGCTTCGTGACACCACCAAACACTGGTGGGACATTGTTTCTCAGGATGAGCAGGCCAATGACATGGCTTGGGCCGATTTCCAAGCAGCCTTCTACAATCACTTTTTCCCACAGACTCTGAGAGATGATAATGTGTGGGAGTTACTACATCTTCAGAAGGGCTCTATGACTGTTTTAGAATATTCTACTCATTTCATAGAACTTCATCATTTTTCCCATCTCTGACTGGCAACGCGTAGACTACTGCAAGGGGTTTTGAGGACGGACTTGAGTATACTATCCGCTCACAGGTGAATGTCTTCCATTTGACCACTATTACAGAGACCGTGAACCAGGATCTAATCTCGAAGCAAAATGTCAGGGAAGATAAACCAGTGATCCAGGGCGGTTCAGTTCTGAGACAGGGTGATAGCTCTTCTGGAAGTATTAAACGCCATTTTGAAAGTGCACGTGGGGGAAATCCTAGCCAAACAGCACGTCTCGATAGCTCTGTCACTTGTTATCAGTGTGGTAGGGATGGTCACAAGAAGCCGCAGTGCACAAGGGATCCTAAGGAGTACCGAGCTTGCAGCAGGATGGGTCACCTTCAGCGTTTCTACCATTCCTTCTCTTCAGCTTCCAGTGGTAGAGGATTTGCACCTGCACCTCCTTTATGTATGGGATCTATGACTCCATAGCAGGATAGAAGTTCTTTTTCCACCGATCGATCAGGACGAGGTAATGGTGGAGGTCGTGGTCAAGGAAATCAAGTCCTAGATTATCAGCATTAGTAGAGTGGACCTACTCAGGCCAACTAGGCAGTGTATCAGGGTTGTGGCTCAGGTCCCATGTACGTAGTGCAATCCGCACCAGAAGAGCAGAGTGCAGGACCATCTACAGTGAGAGGTACTACCTAGTAGCCTCTACTTTAGTTTCTGCTCTTTTTGATACTGGTGCATCATGCTCCTTTATATCTACTACTGTTGTTGAGAGTATTGGTTTTCTAATTGAGTATCATTGTGGAATTATGTCTCTCAACACTCCACTTGGGGTCAGGGAAGAGGGTATACACCAGTGCCAAGAGTGCCCCCTCGAGATAGGTGGGTACCATTTTTTTGGAATTTCTATATCCTTGATATGTCTGGCATCGAAGTCATTCTTTATATGAACTGGCTCGCTCTTTATCATGCTCAAGTAGATTTCTATCACCATCGGGTCTCCTTCACATCCCCTGAGGGAAACACATATCTTCATAAGGGATAATGGGATATGCAGGTAGATCGAGCTAAGCCGAAATATGCAGGGTTGGGTAGAGTGACCGCTCAGTTGGAAAGTCTCTTCATGAGTGACTAGGGAATGCAACTAGTTGAATTCCCTCCAGTGGTGGATCTTTTCAGGGATGTCTTCCCTGATGATTTCTCTGTCTTACCTCCTATGAGAGATGTGGAGTTCAATATCGAGCTCATTCCAGGTGTGGCACCAGTGTCTATTCCTTCTTATAGGATGGCACCAACAGAGCTTCAGGAACTCAAAAAGCATCTTTAAGATCTCAAGGATAAGGGTTTCATTAGACCTAGCACATCGCCATGGGGTTCACCTGTCCTTTTTTCCAAGAAGGCAGACGGTACCCTAAGGTTATGTGTGGATTATCGTCGACTCAACCAGCTCACGGTAAATAATCGATATCCATTACCCCATATAGATGATCTCTTTGACCAGATCTGGGGAGCAACTGTTTTCTCCAAGATTGATATAAGTTTGGGATATCACCAGGTGCGTGTGCGATCATCTGACATACCACGTATGACTTTTCAAAGTAGGTGCGGCTTGTATGAGTATTTGGTTATGCCATTCGGCCTCACGAATGTGTCTATAGTCTTCATGGCCCTGATGAATCGGGTTTTAATTCGTATCTTAATTCCTTTGTGGTAGTATTCATGGAATACATTTTAGTGTATTCGCGTTCCAGACACGACCATGAAACCCATAGTGAGATCATGCTGAGTACACTAAGAGAGCACCAGCTATACGCTAATCTCAATAAATTACACTTCTGTATTGATAAAGTACACTTCTTGTGTCATATTATATCTAAATTAGGGGTATCGGTTGACCTAGAAAAAGTGAACACCGTGGTTTCATGGGAGCATCCCAAGAGTGTCTTCAACATTCACAGTTTCTTGGGACTTTCTGGCTATTATAGGTGATTCATCTAGGATTTCTCCCTCTTAGCAGTGCTTCTTACGGCCCTGACTAAGAAAGGTGTATAGTTCATCTGTTTAGAAGCTTGTGAAAAGTATTTTCAGGAATTAAAAGGAAGACTAACATCAGCCTCAATCCTGATTCTACCTAAACCTAGTAAGACCTGTACAATATTTTGTGGTGCTTTAGGAATTGGACTGGGTGTAGTTTGGATGCAGGGTGATCGAGTCGTGGCTTAGGGATCCCGACAGCTAAGACCTCACGAGTGGAACCATCCTACCCATGACCTTAAGTTGGTAGTTGTGGTTCATGTTCTATACTATTGGAGACACTATTTGTTGGGTGAGAGATTCATTGTTTACACAGATCATAAAATCTTGAAATATAACTCCACTCAACAAGACTTGAACTAAAGGCAACGAAGGTGGGTCAAATACTTTCAGTCATTCAACTTTGAGCTTGCTTATACCCCTGGTAAGGGTAATGCTGTGGTGGATGATTTAAGCCTCAAGACACAAACACAGGCCATGCAGGTAGCCAGTAGTGAGTGGTAGATGATGGCTTTGTTTTCAGTGATGAATCTAGAGGTTCAGGAGTAGAGTGGACAATCGGTTCTAGCAGCTCTTACAGTGACGTCCTCTCTTTTGGAGGAAGTATTCAGGAAACAGTTGATTGATCCTAAGGGGATTGTTTGGAGGGAAAGTGTTACAGGAGGGAACCCGCCTCCTGGTTGGGTTGTTGATGGCAGTAGAACCCTCCTTTACCGTGGCCGTGTATGGGTACCTTCAGGTATACGTGAAGAGCTGATGAAGGAATCTCACACCTATGTTTGGGAAGTTCATCATGGGATGACCAAGATGTATAGAGACATGTGTCGATAATATTGGTGGCCTGGTATGAAAAATCAGATGGCAGGTTTCATCACTCGGTGCTCCACCTGCCAACAGGTGAAGGCAGAGCACCAGTGACTTGCGGGACTCTTACATCCTCTATCCATTCCTAAATGGAAGTGGAGTGACATCACCATGTGTTTCATTATAGGATTTACAAGATCTCCTCGAAGCAGCGATGCAGTATGGGTGGTTGTTGATAGGTTGACCAAGGTTTCTCACTTCTTGCCTATCTGAGAGACCCTTACTATTGATGAGTTGGGAAGGCTATATATTCAGGATATTGTGTGACTTCATGGTGTACCACGTTCTATTGTATCATATAGGGACATTCGATTTAATTCAGGGTTTTTGAAAGGTTTGCAAAAGGTACTAAGCTCACAGGTACTTTTGAGTACTGCAAATCACCCTCAGACCGATGGGCAGTCTGAGAGAAATATATGAGCGTTAGAGGATATGTTATGGGCATGTATCATTGATTTTGGAGGTTACTGGGAGAATAATTTACCTTTTGTTGATTTTACCTATAATAATAGCTTCCATGCGACAATTCAAATGGATTTGTATGAGGCTCTCTATGGTAGACCTTTTCATTCTCCTTTATGCTGGCTCGAAGTAGGTGAGGCGGCTCTATTGGGTCCTCATCTCGTTTAGGAGACTTCTGAGAAAGTTCAGCTAATTCAAAAGCATATGACTACAGCTCAGTCCAGGAAAAAATCTTATATCAATCTTCGCCGCAGGCCTCTGGAGTTTGAGGTGGGACATCGAGTCTTTCTGTGTGTTTCTCCGAGTTTGGGTCATAGGAGTATCAGGAGGCAGGGGAAGTTATCACCGAGATACATTGGGAAATTCAAGATAGTGGAGGGCGTTGGGCCGGTAGCCTATCGATTAATGCTACCTCATAGGTATTGTTCCATGCATGATGTTTTCCATGTATCTCAGCTCCGACAATATCATCCAGACCTGTCTCATTCTTTTGACCCTGAAGACATCGAGCTTGACGCTGATGCATCCTTTGTAGAGCATCTGATCCGTATCATCGACCGTAGCATGAAAGTCCTATGAGGAAAGTCAGTCCCACTGTTCCGGGTGTTGTGGCAACACGGACATGTTCAGGACAAGACCTGGGAGTGAGAGATGGATATACGTGCACAGTGGCCGGAACATTTCTCTTTCGACATTCCACCACCCTCGGAAGGGCAACTCGGGGATGAGTTGCCTAAGGAGGGGAGGTTGTAACGTCCAGTCCTTAATCAGGTACGAGCCATTTTTAATTTATTACAGTCTAATAAATTAAGCGACCCGAGGCACGCGCCTCTACACCTCGTTGTGGGTCCCAGGCAGCGTTTTAATTTATTTTAATTAACTGCAGTCGTTATATAAAAATATATATATCTCGTCGCGCTTGGGCGCCGTGTTTGGGTTTTAAATAATTGATTAAAGGTTGAAAAGAATAATAAGATATTTAAAGATTATTTAAAAGAAAGCAATAAAGGATGAAAATAAATTTTCAAATAAAATAGAAAGGGGGCTATGGGAAAAATAAAAATAATAAAAATGGGGGATTCCCATTTTTAATTATTTTTATCTTTTTTTTCCTTCCATCCATTTATTTTATTTTATTATTTTCTTTTATTTACTTTTTCCCTTATATTTTATTTTTTCTTATTTTTTATTTCTTTTCTTTTTCTTCCTTTTCTTTCTTTTTTCTCCTCTCCTTTCTCCCTCTCCCCTCATTCATATCGCACCCCTCTTCCCCCTAGGTGGCACACCAACTAGCAGCCCCTTCGGAATGCCGCTTCTCCTCTGTCCTACATATGATTCCTTTTCCGTTATATGCGCATTAAACCTTAGGGAAAGGCTAACTTTGCGCATTTGGAATCGTGTGTTTTCGTTCAGTAACTTGCGCGCAGTTCGTCACGAAAGATTTTTACCCTATTTTGGGGCTTTTCTAAAATACTTATTTTTCATCTGTTTTAGATCAAATCGAAGCCTACCGCGAATCTTAGAGTCATCTATGACTACAAGGTAGGGTGCCTACTTGCTTTCCCTTTGTTTCGTTGCAGTTTATAAAAACACATCGTTGTGTTGTTGGTCGGTGCCTATCGGCTTCGTGCAATTTTACCCAATTTAATTACCTTAATTATTTTATAAAATTGTTGCAGCCTTAATCAACTTAAATTAATTTTTTTGAATTTTTTCAACAAGTTCGGAAACCCCTTTGGGCGTGCTGACATTGTCGGTGTATTTTTCCGTTAGTCGGGTTATTAATTTAATTAACTGCAGGTATAGCACAGCCCCTTTTTATTGTTTTTAAAATAAATAAATAGTTGTTTGAATTGTTACAAAAAATTTGGACACCCCTTTGGGTGTGCGAACATGGTCGGTGTAATCTTCTGTTAGCTGGATTTCTTGTTTAATTAATTACATGTGTTGCGAAGCCCTTTTTATTGTTATTAAATTTAATAAATAGTTTCATTAAACATGAACTTGAATTATAGGATAATTGGAACTTGTTATGTAGAACTTCTTATTATTTAAATGTTCATTATCCACTAAGGTTGATATGATATGTATATTTCCTTACAAGTTGTTATGTTGTACTCTTAGATTTATGCCTTGTGATGCACAGGTGTATCTGGTTAGTTTTCAAGTTGCGACTTTATATGTTGTTTATGTCATATCTGCTGCTATGAAAACTTTAATTAAATTTAGGGCGGGGAAAAAAGGTGGGTCCCATATTAAGGTTCATGCTTATATCCTCTGTTCCTAACGGGTTACCTCTATGTGTCGGGGGGCGGTGTCATTGGATTTGTCGGACCGAGACTTCCCCAGACTTTCTAATACTTTTGGGTGATACTGGTTCCAAAAGGGCCCATTGGGACGGATCCATTGGCAATGTGGCTAAGCTAGCCTTGGATGATTCTCGACCCCTTTTTGCAATATTGGGATGAACTCAGGGTAAATCCATGCCTCGGGCGATACTTGGTCTTTCTAAATATTACCTTGGACGGGCTCAGTGGCATTGGATAAATTGACGGATGTTCTATAGCAATACCTTCGGGACGGGCTCAGACTCCAACTCTCAACTTGAACCTTAAATAATGATGCACTTAAGGTTTATGTTATTTCTAATTGAACCTCTTGAGAATTGATATATTTTCCCTGATATGTGGAAGTACACCTGGTTGACACTAGACTTGGACCCCAAGTTAAAGCACGAGCTTGGGGTATACTTTTTCTTGGTTTTAACTTGCTTTCTGGGTTTTATATATATGTGTGTGTGTGTGTGTCCATGCATTTATACTGACAGGTACCCTTTTAGACTACCATCTTTAGCTGAATCAGGTGACTAGGCACAGGTTCCGTTGGGGACCTGGGCCGACTTAATTATTTCATTGCACTTAAATTTATTTATTTGAAATTGTTATGTATTGGCACGCTGTATTTTATTTTTTCACAAAATGGAAAGGTTTAGACACCATGGGTACCAGCCTACTGGGATTTTATCTCACACCTAAGTATATTACATGCTCACAGGTATTGAAAAAGGGAAGTGTGCTGCTTCCGATGCTTAACTATTCATTACTGCTTAGGATGGAGACCGGGGTAGAGGACCAGGCCTTGCTCATGATGCAGTTGCTACTTGTGTCTTTTCTTTTAGTTGACTGTGTGTTTGAGTTTTGTTTTCTCTACCTTTAGTTTAGACTCATACCATGGCATGAAATTCTTTTGTGAGCTTCCGCACTTGGTTTTTATCTTTCAGTTGGATTTATTTATATTGCTTCTGCTATAGTTTATTCATTTACATGCTTCTGCTATTGATTATTATTGCTGGTTACTTCCGTTGTGATATTATTTATTACTTATGAGGGAATAGTCTCCCCCATAGACACAAAAGATCCCTCGCTGCTAGTCGGAAGCCTCTGGTGTTCTGGGAGATGTGCTTTAGGTTATGTAACACACCGGTCTGGCCACCGTCTTAGAGGTGAGCTGGGTCGGAACGTTACATCCTGGGGTGTAGATAAATATATAAGTCTATCTCTCGATATGGAGGTGAACCTGGAACATCCTTATGGAATATTTCCTCATACTCTGCCCAAACTATAGGAAATTGGAAACTCATAATATCCAATGCACCAAGGGTTAGTCTAGCCAACTAATGTGTAATCGGTTTCACTCACCTATCCATGAGTCCATATTGTGCTTCCTGGGTTTCATTTTCACCAAAAAAGTAGAACCCAGTTCCATCACGGAAAACACACCGCACCCTTCACCTAAAATAGTCAATCTGGTCATGAACTGTAGATAACCAATCCATACCAAGGATGATGTCATAATGCCTCGCCACTTCTACTAATATATTCCAATAGAAACTCTCACATCCAAGGGTTAATTCACACTATCAGCACTAGTGTGTGATTATTGAATCATATCCAGTAGGATTCTCCAAGAATAAGGGTTGATCTAGTGGCTCAACTAGAATCTCTAAGTTTCAAAAAAGATACGTGGAGAGAAAGGAATGACTAGCACATATGTCTATCAATATTTCATATAAGTTATAACAGACAAAATTCGTACCTCAAATCATTAATGGAGCCTCTAGGTTGTCAGCTTCGACCGCATGCAGTTGTCCCCTCTGTTCTCCATCTCCCAGATCCTAACGTCGATCACCTGGGGGTGGTAGTGGTAATAGGTCAAAGTTCCAACCACCTCCTACTGCTCTCCCATATCTTCTTCCACATCCACAGCCCTATGGACCTACATGATCATACTACTACCTCTTCCTTAGTTTCCCATCTAAAAAACTACTATAAAACCAGCCTATAATAGTAATGAAATTTATCAGCGCTCGAAAAAATCACTGATAAAGTCAATCTTTATCAGCGCTAATAAAATGAACCCTTTATCAGTGCTTTATTTTAGCACTGATAAAGATCCAGAATAAAATGAAAATTTAAACAAATAAAAAATGAGTAAATTAAGAAAAATATGAAACATGTTATTAATTAAATAATTATTGATAAAAAAGAATAAATTTAGTATACAACTATATAGATTATAAATATTAATAAATAGTATATATTAAATATAGATATATAAAATGAATAAGTATAATATATATATATATAATGTTAATTAAAGACATATTAATGTCTTATTCATTTTTAATGTTGTTTGATTTTCAATTTAACCTATATTAAAAGTCATGTGTTGCATTTATTTCACACACACACACACACAAATATATATATATATGTGTGTGTGTGTGTGTTAATGCATTTTTATATACAAACCCGCACACAAATATACTATGAAATATATAGAAACAAATACACCTAATATTTATATAATTTATTCAAATTTTAGTATATTTTAGAATTTAATTATAACATGATACATTTAATATAAATTATGTTCTTAATCGGTCGATTTTATTTATTTGTTTTTAATATACTACAGTTAGGGTATTCATTTTTAATGTTTTTTATTTTTTATTTTATTTTTCAATTTGATCATTTTTTATTATTTATTTATATATATTTATTTACGATGTTTTAGTATCTTCAATGTGTATTCATCCACTTCAATATATATATATATATATATATCCATATTTTTTTAATAAATTATATTTAATTAATAAAACTTATCCATTTTTTCAATATTTTTAAAGTGTACTCATTTTAAATTATTCAATTTGACTCATTTTTAAAATTCATGTATTTAAGATTATATATCCATTAATAATGTTAAAATCATATTTGTAAATAAATATTTATAAATAAATATATCTATAAATGTATATTTACTATATTGATAATTATTATAAATAAATAATTATTATAAATAAATAATTATTATTTTTAAATAAGTATTTATATAATTATAAATAAATAATTATATATATTTCAATAAGTATAAAATTATAATAAAGTTATTTAAATAATTATAATTATAAAAATTTTAACAACACTTTTGTAGCCCTGATAAAGATCAATCTTTATCAGCGGTTTATTAGCACTATTAAAAGACATATTTATCATTGCTAAAACATTAGCACTGATAAATATGTCTTTTATCAGCTCCTTTTTAGCATTGATAAATACTCCTTTTATCAGTGCTTATAAATTTAGTGCTGATTAAAGGGATATTTATTAGTGCTTTTCTAAGAGCGTTGTTAAAAGTGTCCCCGATCTATTTAAAAAAAACCCTGACCATGGCTCAGTCACTCGCAATTCTCAAGATCTCACAGAACTCGTCTGATGCCTGTGCCTCTACATTTCCTCTGATTAATCAAGGCTATAATTCATTATATTTTATTTTCTACTCTTCCTCTATCATTGTTTGATGTTTTGGATTCCTCGTTTTGTGTTTTTGCATTGTTCTTAAACATGATGAACCCTACATATCTTCTCATTGCTACTGAAAGGCAATGAGTGTGGTTTTATTTTTTCTTCTCCTTTCATATGTATTTGAGTTTCCAACCCATTTGTCCCTAGAGACACACATGGATGGTTTACTCTACTCTTGACATTAATAAGTAGAAATCTCAGCCCCCCTCGATTCTCTCTTCATTTAAATAATATAGGGTTCCAAAATCTAGGTAGTTTCTCAAATTTAATTCATCTTATATAATAGATTATAGATTCAAATGGATTAATTATGAGGGATTTTAAGGATTAGGGGATACCAAGTTGTGGCCCTAATTTATGGGTGAATAACATATAGGAACCAAGGTAAGTGTAAAAATCATTAAAACATGTTTTGTGGATTTTTGTTATTCATGTAAATTGTTAAAACGTGAAATGAGTTATTTAGATTTATTATTTTTATGAATAGTTTTTTATTGAATTCAAAAAAAATATTGAATTAATTATTCATGTTCCAAAAATTATTTTAGTGATGCATGTTGTGAGAGTTTTGTTTTTTTAATTAATTCAAGATTATTATTAAACTTTAACTAGTCACATCGTATGATTAAATTTTCATCGTAGAATATGATTGAGTTGTAGGGATACCTCTCTCCAACATTATATTTTACAAATGATAATATCATTATCAGTCATAAAGTAAGAAGTTCTTAGAGGTAATTTTAGATCTACTTTAATCTATGTGGTATATGTTTCAATGATGGGAAGTATCTATGGTTCCTCTCTAATATTTTATGGTAATATATCATAATAATAAATTTAGGATTATATTGAATATATTCATTTCATATATAAGAGTAAAAAAATTCTATATCAATAATAAGCATAAGTTGAAAAATTCACCCTTTAAAGGGATAAATGTTATTGGAGGGGTCTTATGGTGGATTAAAAATATATCCAAAATTGGAAGGTGAGGAATCCTTGAGTAGACAAAAGTGATGTCCAATTTAGGTGGGGTGAGATTCATTTATGCAAGACCATTATAGTGGAGGTATTCTAATTACTCTTCAATTTAGAAGACTTTTTGAGTGATTCCATTAGTATAGGTTTCTAGAACATTTTAATCCATAGACGCTTGATTGTCTTCCATCTCTTGATGATGGATTAGACTCCCTCTTTTAAACTAGATTTCCTCCCATCATTGTGGTTCCAAAGTTCATTGATGAAATACCTCCCAAATAGTGATGGAAGGAAGGCTAGTTTGAAAGAGGGAATGTGTAGCCTCAAATCAATCATCAAGAGATGGAAGAAAATAAAGCATTTGAAGAAATATTAAATAAAGGTAGTGAAGGTTATCTATATAGTAGTATTGAAGTATTATATATATGTTCAAGATAGTAACAATTTTCATGAAAGATGGATTCAGTTGTGGAATTTTATGCATAGAGTGTATTGCGTTGTTGTTGTTCAAGAGAAATTAAATTTTTGGCTACTCATGCAGACAAAGTCTTCTGAACATGATGATGTTGCTAATACCGAGCAAGAAAAAACTGTTGATGATGAAACTGTGGAATTATTAGGGGATTAACAACATGTTGATGAAAAAAAGAAAAAAACAAGAATGATGTAGCAGTTCTGAATAAAATTATCAAGGAAAGAAGTTAGGGTATAAAATATGAGGTTGGTTGGAATCAACGCGGTCAACCTATTAACCCCAACAATTCAACATTCATTAGTTATTTTGGGGTCACAATGAGGATAAATGTTCCAATTTATATTGAATCATCATGCTGCATTCATCCTGTAATGAAGTAAATCCTTTGGAAAGATATAATGGTAATGTTACAATATACTTTATATATTTTACTAAAAAAATATATAATGAAACA
Organism: Viscum album; assembly: GCA_963277665.1. NCBI lineage: Eukaryota > Viridiplantae > Streptophyta > Magnoliopsida > Santalales > Viscaceae > Viscum > Viscum album. Next base: position 2,039,475,290 of record OY728142.1, on the reverse strand, counting down.
TTGATTTAGTTTTCATTATTCCTTACAAAAATTTTTATTTTAGAATATTACCATAAGAAAGTTTTCTTAATGGCCATTGGAAAATCCCATAGTGGCTTCTGGACTCTTCTAATGAAATTATATCTTAGGGATGTTAAGGGGAAAATAAATCCCCACCCACCACTTTGTTATGCACACATTATAAATCATGAAACATGGTCTGCTTTTAGCAATCTTAGTAATGAGGAATCATTTCAGGTGTATTGAGATTTATAATATATTATTTGAAATTATTTATTGTATCCAACTTGATTCAAAATTTTTAATTTATGAAACAGAAAAAGTGTTCTTAAAATAAATAGCATGCATCAAAACCAGTGTACCCCTATCGCAAAGGAAGGATGTGGTGCACTTCATTAGAGAAGAAATTGGTATGTATTTTAAATTCACAATAAAAGTTTAATTATGTGATATGAAACAATATATGTTCCATTGTTTATATGTAGATTGATGAATCAAAATCTGAATCCACTTCCATCCCACATCATGTGCTATGGAAGGAGGCTCGTATAAATAAGGATGGTATATTAGTTGATGAAAACAAAAAAGGAGTATAGGAAGCATGTTTAAGTATGACATAATTTTAATTTATTATTATTTATAACAATATTACATAAAATACATATGTTCATATTTTTTATATGGTTTAGACATAAGAATCAACAACGATTATGCCAGAAGAAAAGTGACTTTTAGTATCATTGAAGCGGCCTGAACAATATGGTTACGTTAGAGGATTAGGTTTTGGAGTCTCTCCTCAAACATATTTCGAGAAGATAAAACCACATGAAGATACATATAATATAATGATATGAATGCAGACACAAATAGACTCACTGCAAGATATTATTTTGCAGCCTGGTTTGGCAAACCAATGTATAAGAAAAGATCAAAGCGAACCAGCGGTGGACCAAAGATCCACAGATGATCCAAATGATCCCACTATCTTTAAGACTAGTCATTCCCCCCCAAAATTTACCTAGGGTAATAAATTTTTTCATTACTCTTTCTCCTAAATGTGAATCAAACAACTTCTGATAACTTTATATGACTAAAATTTTGTAGGGTGTAGTTATATGTGATTTTCATCTGTCAACACCCACGTACCATTGTGTTGCAAGGGGTATAATGTATAATATCCCAACATACCAGCTACACAATAAACCCCACCCAAAATATCACATGATGGTAGGGATTGAGGTAGCTTATGAGATGATCGTTGAGTTGCTTGTTCCACTTGATACAGATATTACAATGGTCCAAGATGCTATTAGAGATTTCATAACATTGTCGTATAATCTTATAAAGATACATGAGGTACATATTTAACAAATTTTTTCATATGAAAAAAATGTAACAATTGATGATAAAAGGTCTGAAGTGAGGTATGATATTACAGATGGATAAAGTAATAGATAAACGAAAGGTCAAATCAAGAAAATATGCTGAATCTGTCAAGAAAACAAAATGAATTTCTGAGAGTACCTTCTCTCTACCAGTTCTAGAGAAACATTTATTAACATCACAAATTCATGCAGATACCACATTTAAATATACAAATATGTCTTACATTTACTATAAAGAAGAAATATTTGGAGTTTCCATTATGGACATAATTAGTCTCGAGATTCTAAATGATATTCTCATGCATGAATGGCTGGGTGTCTCAGTTGTGAATACACACATAAGGTACATTTTCATAATACATTTGTCCAAAGAGTGAGCTAAATATGTTTATTAAAGTTAATAACTATTCATATTTTGTATAGGCATTTATATTACAACTATATAAAGGGAAGATTTCATGAAACATGATTTGGATTCATTAATCCCAATATCATTTCTACAATAAAAATTGCTTTGGATAAGAAAGAAATAGATAAGAAAAGAGATGAGTTACTCCAAGCATTTAATAAAAACATATCAGACGACATACTCTTTTTTATTCCTACAATTCAAGGGTAAAACTATATGATCTAATCACATCAAATAAATTTTTTATTTTTGAATTACTTAATTGTTTTTGTTTTTTTAGGAAGCATTGGATGTTGATAGCAGTCAACATAGACACCCTGATTATTTATTTTTTAGGTTCAATGCATGGACTTCCAACCAACTTACCACACATGATGTGTATTGTGAATATGTAATACCCTAAAATCAATATTTTATAGATAAACTTTTAATTACATGTTCAGTCTATGTTTTAACAAGAATTTATTTATGATAGGGAGGTCTCTAAATAAAGGCTAAATTAGGGAATGTGTGCAATGTATGAAAATCTAAAGCCTATGGATTACTACAAATAGAAAAAAATTAAGTTATATATGGAAATATTTAACTATCAAAACATTTAAAAAAATTACTTATTTTGTTTAATTTTTTTGTAGTGTCTGAAACAAGATAATGAAATCGATTATGGATATTATGTTTGAAAATTTATGAAGGAAATCATACAACATGAAAAAACCAGCATCCCCCTACTGGTAATTTCTAAAGATAATTATAATTTCATTAAATATATTTCATAATCATTTGTTTGTTTATATTTTCTCGGTACTATCAATATTGCTGACAAAAGAGTTATTAAAAATAATAAATAAATTTGTTTAGAGACGAGTGGGAAACATAATTTTTTTCAGAATGTATGAAGACAACAAATTTAGGTGATTACATGCTATGTTTTTTATCTAGTATAAGTTATGACCATCAAAAAATATTTGGGGTGTGAAGCATTAGTGTCAGAATGCTTATATATTATTCTTAATATCTTTCTCAAGGAGAAGATTAATAGCGGAAATAAATTTGATTAGAAGCACTTATCTTTAAAAAAATAAAATTGTTGTGAAAATGCAGAGGTGGAGGTTGAGGCAGAGGAAAAGTCATAGGCAGAGTTAGAGGCAAAGGCGGAGGCAAAGTTAGAGTCAAAGACTAACATAGAGGAGGAGGAAAAGGCAAAGACTGAGGTGGAGACCAAGGTGGGGGAGGATAAGAAGCACTATATTACAAATAATAAAATTGTTGGGAAATTAAGTAGAATAAGGATAATACCATGATTGTGTTTGAGAAAAAAATTTAAAATAGCACACAACACTTGTCACTTAAGATAAGAGCCATTGTGTGTCTTTCTAGTTTAAAATGGAATTTTAGTAAAAAACATGTGTGGAAAACTCAAAACTGAGAAAACTTATTCTTATTATTTTTATACTTTAGGAAAACAATCCTTTAGTCACTTGGTATGTGTGTAATTCATCCACACCTCAATTATATTCACATTGTGACTCGTATGACTCAAAGTTCATCTTTTTTATTCAAAAGTGACATTAATTTTAATCAAAAAAACAACTGACATACTCAAAACTGAGAAAATTAATTTTTATTATTTTTATACTTTAAGAAAATGATCCATGAGTCATTTGGGATGTGTAGCATTCAGTCGCACCTCAATATAACACACAGTGTGAATGGTATGACTCCAAGTGCATCTTTTTTATTCAAAATTGGCATTCATTTTAATAAAAAAAACTGACATACTCAAAACTAAGAAAATGCATTCATATTGTTTTGGTACTTTAATAAAATGATCTATATGTCATTTGTGATATGTAGGGATCACACCTCAATCTGACGCATGGTGTGACTGGTATGACCCAAAGTGCATCTTTTTTATTCAAAAGTGACATTCATTTTAATCAAAAAAACAATTAACATACTCAAAACTGAGAAAATTCATTATGATTGTTTTGATACTTTAGGAAAATGATCCATGAGTCATTTGGGATGTGTATCATTCAACCTCACCTCAATTAGATGCACAGTGTGACCAGTATGACTCCAAGTGCATCTTTTTTATTCAAAATTGACATTCATTTTAATAAAAAAACTGACATACTCAAAACCAAGAAAATGAATTTATAATTTTTTATTACTTTAGGAAAACGATAAATAAATCATTTGTGACATGTGGGGATCAATCACACCTCAATATGATGCATGATGTGACCCGTATGACTTCAAGCGTGCCTTTTTATTCAAAACTGACATTAATTTTAATCAAAAAAATAGCTAACATGCTCAAAACCATGAAAACAAATTCCGATTGTTTTGATACTTTATGGAAACAATGCATGATTCATTTTGGACATGTAAAATTCAGCCACACCTCAATCAAATGAACAGTATGACCAGTATGACTCTAAGTGCATCTTTTTTATTCAAAACTGACATTAATGTTAATAAAAAAACAACTGACATTCTCAAAACTTTGAAAACGCATTCAGATTATTTTGGTTCTTTAGTAAAAATATCCATAAATCATTTCTGATGTGTAGGGATTATCCACACCTCAATATGACACAAAGTGTTATCGGTATGACTCCAAGTGCATCTTTTTATTCAAAACTAACATTAATTTTAATCAAAAAAACAACTGACAAACTCAAAAATGAGAAAACACATTCTAATTGTTTTGATACTTTAGTAGAATGATGCATGAGTTAATTGGGATGTGTAGCATTTAGTCGCACATCAATCTGATGCACGGTGTCACTGGTATGACTCCAAGTGCATATTTTTTATTCAAAACTAACATTAATGTTAATAAAACAACAACTGACATACTCAAAATTGAGAAAGCGCATTCATATTGTTTTGGTACTTTAGGAAAACAATCCACATGTCATTTTTGACGTGTAGGGATCAACCACACCTTAATCAGATGCATGGTGTGACCGATATGACTCCAAGTGCATCTTTTTTATTTAAAAGTGACATTCATTTTAATCAAAAAACAAATGAAATACTCTATAATAGTGTTTTATTTTTATTATATTTTTCTTAGAAATTTTATTTCATTTAAATTCAATATTTGTATCTTATTTTGGTAATTTTTTTTGTTGTTTTTGCTGATGCAGTGTGTTGTTGCATCACACTGCACCTGTTTCTGGTGATGCAATGTGCTACTACGTCACATTGTAGTTTTCACCTTTATCAGTGCTATTAACTACACTGATAAATCTTTCCTTTATCAGAACTTTTATAAGCACTTATAAATGAATCCTTTATCGGTGCATATAAATGTGATGATAAAGTCTATCTATATTAGTGCATTAAAAAGAATTGATAAATCATACTTTTATCATCACTAATAAATGAGGTATTTTATCAATGTCTTTATATGCACTGCTAAATCTCCCCTTTATCAATGCTTTTTTAGCGCTGATAAAAGTCATGGAATTTTAACCGCACTAAGGTCATCAGTGATTCTCTAGCACTAATAAAATCTAATTCTAGCACTGTTAAAATTTTGTTTTATAGTAGTGATGGTCTCTCTATCTGCTATACTACGGGGAAAACAATTTTGTGTAATATTCCTCCTATTATCACATGAGTATCACTGCCTATCTCTGGGCTGAATGGACCCACCGTGTGAGCCCTGAGCCACAGATCCTCCATCCCGGGACCTCCTCCTGAAACATCTCACACACCCAGGTCCCTGATACTATCATTGGATCCCTGATTCTAAGGTTTCTACTCCTATATAACCTCCACTAGCAACCACTGGTGGTATATTCTCATACAAGAAACTCTCAACCACAAAATCTCACTCTATATCCCCAACAAAGGTCAAAATTCATAGAGGGGTAATATGGGATTGGATTTCTCTTCACAAACCTTTCTTTAAGGTCTGATCCTTAAATAACTGGTCATGAACCATATTTATCGAGTACCTGAATAGGTTGGTAAAACTTGATGAATACTTAGCTACTATCGCACAACTCTTCTAGAGATATAGAAGCTCCTAGATATGTACAACCATCATCATATCTATATATAAATCCTCTCCGAATAGATGATCAAATTGTGACCATAGTAGAATCTCCTCGCCATAAGACTGGGTCACTAAACCCCACCAAAACCCTACTGATCCATGAATAAGGCTTGCTTCCAAGACCATTTTCTGCTCTGATGGTGTCTTGACTAGGCGTAAAACTTGGGTCACCGCCTCAAGCCAGTCCTCAATCAGCTTTGGGTTGGGCCCACCTTGGAACACAAGGGATCTCTATCTCTGAAACTCATAAAGTGTGCTCAACCTGTGCACGCCATCCGTTGATACTGTGGGTACCTCGTTCTGCTCTAAAGGTGGTGGTATAGCTAGTGCACCACCAGGAGGTAACATCTCAAAAACTGGTCCCTATATCGACGCATCATCACTAAGGGGATCATCCTTATGATCATCATGCTAAATCCTTGATGACATATGTCATGAATTCATCCTAAAACAAACAATATATACCACATTCAATGAGTATATCTAGAGATCTGACTCAATAAGGACATGAAAAGCAAAACTCATTCATATATGATGCATGTACCATTGTTTGTCATACAACCAGTGTTATCATGTATGAAGTTGAAAAGAAGGTGATCAGATTCCTAGTGTATGGATATGTTAGTCATTGTACCAACACTGGAGTCCTTGGACTGAAAGACGAACTCAAAACACTTGTGTTTATTACCCCAAACCAATATTACCAACTGTCAGTACTAAGATAGAATCGACTACTCTGATACCACTCTATCACAAGCCATCCTAGTGGGTCCCGTTCTGTGAATCCCCAAGACCACCTCCAATAGTCGAGGGATTGGAGACTAGCACCGAGTTGGCATATCACTGGCATAGGAGGCATTATCCTAAGTACCTGTACACACACACACACATCTCCAAGCCTATACAATACTAAATTCTAAAAAAAAACAACCATGCATGCATACATATAAATCCCACAAACAGAGTATGACAAGAAGTAAAGTAAACAGGGTCAAATATAAGTCCACCAAAAAGATTCTAAAAACACAAGTCTAACCTGAAAGTAAAGGGACTGTTATCTAAATACCATTGGAACACACCCCGATCTGTCTAGTGTCACTATGAACTATCTGGTCCTGGTCCATCAAGGACTCTGTTAAAAGGATAGTTGTCTTCACATAACATGACACGTGCAGGAACAGATCGTGCATGGGTGAGTATAACAATACCCAATAGGACACCCCAAAACCACAAAGTTTACAACAAAAGAATAAAAGTTATATATACACATGAATATGTCCACAACACATATAACAGGAATATCCAGATATACTCAATAAAGACACACAGTCTAAAGGAAGGTCACAACCATAGTATACCAACCCAAGTTTCCAGCTCGAAGATCCCATAAAGAACCCGTTCAGGAGAACACACTCCTGAGTCTGATGACACTGATGACAACTATTCGAGATGTGTTGCTCATCAGGTCCCATCATTAGAAAGAACACACTAAATATCTGAAGAGATATGATACACAGATGAGGATCACTCCCAATGCCATGAAGTGATACTAGAAACTCCATTTGGATTAACATGCTAAGTATAGGATCGATGCCCACGTACTGTTGGTCATGATGATACCATGAACTCCACCTACGGCGTAGGGATGAATAGGGGATCTCACTCTGGGCCTCATAGAGAGATTCCAATGACTGTATTCAAGAAGTACTAGTGAAGGGATCATAGTCCAAAGAGTAGGATATGGAACCATACTAACCCTCAGGGAAGGATTAGGGGAAGACACCCTAAATAAAATTTTCCAAGATATAGAGGATAATTTCTTCAATCCATGTATAAAATAGTACATGACATGTAGTAGGGGTCACAAATTTTGTCCCTTGACCTTGGGCCCTACCCATGTAAACGGCTCGTGTCTCAAGTCATGTCTGTGTAGGGGGTGATAGAGAAAATATTTTCAATAATTTTATATCAAATTTCAATGTTTTAAATCCCACCAAAGTGTTAGCCTCATTAATTTTCAAAAACCTATATTGAGAAGAGACAGTATAGATATTTATGATTATAACATTAACTATAAGAACAAGAATAGATCACATGATGATGATAAGTGAAATCTTATATTCATTAATGAATGCAAGAATTCCTCACAAAAAATTGATCCATCACTGCTACACATATTACCTTTAACAGTACAGAAAATGGCTATTAATCACAGCAATGATAAAGAGGGTCCTTTATCTGGGCTAAAAAAAGTGTTGATAAAGGACCCCCTTTATCATTGCTATTTTAGCACTGATAAAGGGCACCATTTATGAGTTCTTTTTTAGCCCTGATAAAGGACCCCTTTATCGGTGATTTAAATATCACTGATAAAGGAGGTCCTTTATCAGTGTTCAAAATAGCACCGATAAAGGCCTTTCTGGCTACAATGTGCTATTAATATAACTACACACCCAACAAAAACCTGTAAATTTCAAACAATGCTATATGAATTTAATGTGACACCAGGAATACAAAAATTTCAACCATGGTATATACAAAAAACACTTCTATATAAATTTCAAACAATGTTTTATATAATTACATATACAATTATCCAACAAACATTTTAAAATAATAATGTTTCATCTTTTTATGCTTGTGATCCCCTCTCAAAAATGTCCTCACATGGTATCAATTTCCGAACAAATCATCTCAACCTGAGAAAAATATTCTTCCTATATAAGAAGACAAATATTGTGTTAGTAATACTATAAAGAAATAAATTAACCATTAATATGAAAGAATACATTAATAAAATGTCAATATTTAATAAAAAAGACACATTTGGAGTTATACCAGTCACATTGTGCGTCTTATTGAGGTGGGTTTGATTCCTACACATCACAAATGAGTTTTGGATCATTGTCCTAAAATATTAAAACATTCCTAATGTGTTTTGTTAGTTTTGAGTATGTCACTTATTCTTTTACTAAAATTAATTTCAATTTTAAATAATAAAACATTTGGAGTTATACCAACCACACCACACATCATATTGAGGTGCAGATGATTCCTACATGTAAAAATGACTTGAAGATCATTTTCCTAGAGTATTAAAATAATCCAAATATGTTTTCTCAGTTCTCAGTATTCCATTTGTGTTTTTTTTTCTAAAATTTCATTTCAAACTGGAAACACGTATTATGAGTCATATCGGTTGCATTGTGAATCATTTTGATGTGAGAGTGCTTCATAAACATGAAAAATGACATATGAATCATTGTCTTAAATTATCAAAATAATCATAGTGCATTTTCTTGGTTTTTAGTGAGTAACACATTTTGAACTAAAATGTCAATTTTAAACTGATAACAAACACTTTTAGTAATACCGGTCACACCGTGGTTTGGATTGATGTGGGTTTGATTCATACATGTCAAAAATGACACATGGATCATTTTCCTAAAGTATCAAAACAATACAAATGTGTTTACTCAGTTTTCAGTATGTCACTTGTTGTTTTTACTTAAATTAATGTTGATTTTAAATAAAAAGAGACGCATTGAGTGATACCAGACACATTGTGCATTTTATTGAGGTGAAGATAATTTATACACATCAAAAATGACTTATATATCATTTTCTTAAAATATAAAAACAATCTGAATGTGTTTTATTAGTTTTCAGTATGTCACTTATTGTTTTTACTTAAATTAATGTTGATTTTAAATAAAAAGAGACGCTTTGAGTTATATCGGCCACACCGTGAATCATATTGAGGTGTGTATAATTCCCACACACCAAAAATTACTTATAGATTATTTTTATAAAGTATCAAAACAATCTAAATGTGCTTTCTTAGTTTTCAGTATGCCAGTTGTGTTTTTTTTTCTAAAATGTCATTTCAAATTGGAAACATGAATTATAAGTCATACCAGTCACATAATGAATTTGTTTGATATTATAACGCTTCATAAAAATCAAAAATTACTTATTAATTATTGTCCTAAATTATCAATACAATCAGAGCACGTTTTCTTGGTTTTCAGTGAGTGACACGTTTTGAACTAAAATGTTGATTTTAAATTGAAAACGGACAATTTTATTCATACTGATCACACTGTGTGTTGGATTGAGGTGTGGTTGATTAATATATGTTGAAAATTAATCATTAATCATTTCCCTAAATTATCAAAACAATATGAATTCATTTTCTTAGTTTTCAGTATGTCCATTGTTCTTTTTACTTAAATTAATGTCAAGTTTAAATAAAAAGACACACTTTGAGTCATACCAGTAACATTGTGCATATTATTGAGGTGAAGTTAAATAATAAAAATCCAAAATTACTCATGGATAATTTTCCTAAAATGTAAAAATAATCCAAATGTGTTTGGTCGATTTTCAGTATGTCACTTGTTGTTTTTACTTAAATTGATGTCAATTTTAAATAAAAAGAGACACTTTGAATTATATCATCCATAATGTGTGTCTTATTGAGGTTATTTTTATTCCTATATGTCAAAAATGACTTATATATCATTTTCTTAGAGTATAAAAACAATCTGAATATGTTTTCCTCGTTTCAGTATTTCAGTTGTGTTTTTTTACTAAAACGTCATTTCAAACTATAAACATGCATTATGAGTCATACCGATCGCATTATTCATTAGTTTTACATGAGAATGATTCATAAATGTAAAAAATGACTTATGAATATATTTCCTAAATTATTAATATAGTTAGAGTATGCTTTCTTGGTTTTTAGTGAGTGACGTATTTTAAACTAAAATGTCAATTTTAAACTAGTAATGGACACTTTTAGTCATAATGGTCACACCGTGCATCTTATTGTGTGTGGTTCATTCCTAAATGTCACAAATGACTCAAGTATTGTTTTCATAAAGTATCAAAACAATATTAATTTGTTTGATCAGTTTTCATTATGTCACTCTTTCTTTTAAGTTAAATTAATGTTAATTTTAAATAAAAATACACACTTGGAGTAATACCGATCACACCGTGCATTGTATTGAGGTAAGGTTGACTTATACACATCAAAAATGAATCATGGATCATTTTAATAAAATATAAAAACAATAAGAATTATTTTTCTTGGATTTCATTATGTCACTTGTTCTTTTTACTTAAATTAATGTCAATTTTAAATAAAAAGACACACTTGGAGTCATACCAGTCACATAATGCATCGTATTGAGGTGAGGTTTACTCATAAACATAAAAAAATGACCCATGTATCATTATCCTAAAATATAAAAACAATATTAATACATTTTTTTGGATTTTAGTATGTTACTTTTTGTTTTTACTTAAATTAATGTCAATTTTAAATAAAAAGAGACACTTTGAGTTATACCAGCCACACTATGCATCATATTGAGGTTTGGTTGATTCCTACATGTCAAAAATGACTTATAGATAATTTTACTAAAGTATAAAAACAATACAAATGTGTTTTCTTGGTTTTCAGTATGCTAGTTGTGTTTTTGTACTAAAATATCATTCCAAACTAGAAACACGCATTTTGAGTCATACTGATCGCATCATGCGTTGGTTTGATGTGAGACTGCTTCATAAACATAAAAAATTACTTATGAATCTCTATAATAAATTATTAATACAATCAGAGTATGTTTATTGGTTTTCAGTGAGTGATATTTTTTGAACTAGAATGTCAATTTTAAAATGATAACAAACACTTTTGGTCATACTGGTCACATCGTGTGTTGGAATGAGGTTTTTTTGAGTCTTATACATCAAAAATGACTCATAGATCATTTTACTAAAGTATAAAAATAATATTAATGTGTTTTTTTTAGTTTTAATTATGTCACTTGTTCTTTTTGATGAATTTAATGTCAATTTAATATAAAAATACACACTTAAAGTCATACTGGCCACACCGTGCATCATATTGAGTTGTGGTTGATTCCTACACATCAAAAATGACTTATGGATACTTTTTATAAAGTATAAAAACAATATGAATGCATTTTATTTGTTTTCAGTATCTCAATTGTTCTTTTTATTAAAAGTAATGTCAATTTTAAATAAAAAGAGACACTTGAGTGATACCGGCCACACCGTGCGTCGTATTGAGGTGTGGTTGATTCCTACATGTAAAAAATGAATTATAGATAATTATCATAAAGTATCAAAACAATATGACTATGTTTTCTAAGTTTTCAGTATGATAGTTTTGTTTTTTACTAAAATGTCATTTCAAACTAGAAACATGAATTTTGAGTCATACTGATTGCATTGTGCATCAGTTTGATGTGAAACTACTTCATACATGTCACAAATGACTTATGAATATCTATACTAAATTATTAATACAATTGGAATGATTTTTTCTTAGATTTCAATGAGTGACACATTTTGAACTAAAATGTCAATTTTAAACTAATAACAAACACTTTTAGTCATACTGGTCACACCGTGCGTTGGATTGAGGTGTGGTTTATTCCTATAAGTAGAAAATGTCTCATGGATCCTTTTCTGAAAGTATCAAAACAATATGAATGATTTTCTCAGTTTTTAGTATGTCAACTGTTCCTTTTTTTAAATTTAATGTCAATTTAATATAAAAATACACACTTAAAGTCATATCGGTCACACCATGCATCAGATTGAGGTGAGGATGACTTCTACACATCACAAATGACTTATGGATTGTTTTTATAAAGTATAAAATCAATATGAATACATTTTATCAATTTTCAATATGTCACATGTTCTTTTTACTAAAAGTAATATCAATTTTAAATAAAAAGAGGCACTTTGAGTGATACTGATCACTTGTTATTTTTGCTTGATTTTGAGTAGTTCATTTGTTGTGATACCAAATATATTGACCTATAAATTTAATACATATACAACACATCTTAGTAGATCAATATTCCTTACATAACATAATGATTTGTTCCATAATAGTTTAGGTCTAGTGCTTTTGGAAACATGGAAACGGAAAGAACTAGTTCATAAGAGTCTCTCATTAAGTTATAATTTATAGAAACCTTCTTATACATATCATTTATAAAACCATTATTAATAACCTAAGGATATTAAACATAATAATGGGTGATCATAGATTATCAATAAGTGTAAACAAGGGAGATATCAATGATCATATAAGGATAACATGAGCATAAAGATGTTAGAAGGTGATATTAACATTAGAAATTCATACCCAACATATCATAGATCATAATCATGGGTCATAGATCAAAGAATGGTTGTTCATAACACATGAATATTAAAGTATCAAAGAATATTATAAACAAAAAACATACACTTTGAGTCATACCAAGCACATTGTGTATTATATTGAGGTGCGAATGATTGATCTGTGGCTAATTTATTTGTGGATGATTGCTAAACTGTTCAAGAAAATGTCCATGAAATATATTTTGGGAAGTCATACTTTGTATTCATATACTAATAAATACATTGGTAGATTAAACCTTATGATTCACTTCACATTTCATGCAACATGGGGTTTCCTCTTCCACCCGAAAGGAACATATTCTCTCTTTTTTGGCTTGTTGTAGATAGTTGAAAGGAAAATATGACTTCACAAAATGCAATGACCCAGAATTCCATGTAATTTTTTTAAAATTAAATGGGATTATTTTGAGACCAGGCACTAAGATGGCATGTGATTCCAAGGCCTAGAGTGTCTGGAATGGTCCGTCGAAAAATGTTAAGTCTTAAATAGCACACGTGAGCGGTTTTCCTAAAAAAATGGAATAACTCTTAAAAGAGTTCCTAGATCAGAAATATAAGGGTGTTATTGTATTCAGAGTAGTGGGTTTACCCTATGTGCGACTTAAGTTTAGTCGGTGCAGTCCTCCAGTGAGAAAACCTAAAAATGGAATAAACGTAAAAAAAATTAAATAAAAAAATATATTTTTCAAATGATTATATCTCACGAATGGTGACTCATATTGAAAATCCAAGACCACCATTAAAATATTGAGGGTATTCTTTCCTTATCCATATCCTAACATTGGTTGACATAGGCCAATAGTAAAAGTTAGTTTTTGGCCATAAATAAAATAATTAAGTAACAATTATTTTATTTTCAAATACTTATGACTCCTAAATGGTAACTTGGATTGAAAATATGATAATACTATTGAGATTGTAAGAAAATGTTTCTCTTAGGTGGAGCTTAACCTTAACCGGCATGGGTCAAGGGTGAAAGATAGTTTTTAGACCTTTTTCTTAAACAAATTAAAATGGAACGCATGCGTGGTTTTGGAAACTGGTAAACGGGTGCCCGGATTGAAAATATGAGGGCACTGTTACATTTGGAATGGAAACATGACCTAATAATAGACTTAACCTTTATTGGAGCGGGTCAAGGGAAAAAGTTAATTTTCATCCGTTTTAAGAAAAATAAAATAACCTTAAAAAGTTCATTTTATTCAAAAAATTGTTTCGCTATAAAGCAGTGATTAGCCGACTTTTTCATTCCATAAATGAAACAGCACAACAAATATTTAACGGAAGTGTAAAAGAAATGTTTTTTCATAAATATGCAGCGTAACCATGTGACGACGCAGCATAAAAAAATGATGCGATGCGTTTCTCTTTTAATGGATTAACAGGTTGAGAAACAGAGGGAAATATGGAAATTCCTCTAACGAATCGACGGTGAGGAATCCTTTACAATGAAAAATTCTGGAGAATACCTAGCAACAACGATGCCCTAAATGAATGGGTCTAGGACCAAATATTGACGAATGTCGAACCTCATGGATGGATCACCATCGGAAATGAGCTTACCTCCAATCGAACCTTCTCTGGGTAGGGGTTATTTTTTTGTTTGAGTTCCCCACTCTTCATTATAAAACAAAAAATGTGGATCAACCCAAAAATAGATTGATTTTTGGATCACTTATTCTTGTGGGAGGGTTCTCATTCTTGGGGTTTTTCATCGGGGTTAATTTTGATATAATTGTAATCTTATACCCCCATATGTTTTAAAAACTCTAATGCGGAGGGTGCGGGCCAACATGAACAAGGCATGATCCCCTCCATATTTGTGAAATATTGTGTGTTCTTTGTGGCCACAACTCTGTATTGACGACAAATAATTTTCAAGGCTATAAAAGGGAGGATGGATCCCCATAGAGGTCGAAGGCACAGACGGCTTGAGGAACGGACCACCAGAGCGGAACTGGTGGTCTGTGAAAAATTATGCCGGTGCACCGGCGGTGGCGGCCCATAGCTTCAGCCTCATGGGCCTAGCCCAATAGCCAGTCCAGATAGGGCCAGACCAGACCCAAACTAGGATGGATTAGATCGTTCAAACTAGGCCGAGGCATGTGGGGCCCCTGGGCTTGGTTGGTCAGGTTGGTCGGGTCGGGTCAGACCAGGCTTAGACAAGACCCACCCCCGGTTACTAAAACGCCAATATATTTTAGACCATGCTTCTAATTGATGATCCATTTATGGTGTTGGAACCCTTGTGATGAGGTAGTTCTTTTGGAATACTCTTATGAGGTTTTAATGGAATTTGAAATGTGAAAAATGGATTGAGAAGTGGTTTCTCTTAGAATCAAGCGCATTACGTGCAGGAATCTTGCAGCTGACTGAGACCTGAAGACTGCTGACAAGAGACCCTGTGTGGATTAGCTACAAGTAACCCTGTGTAGATCAGATACGATGGCCCAGTGGGAGGTGAATTTTTGTGACCCGGCAGACCCACGGTACTCATTAGGGATGAGTAACTCAGTACGATGGCCAAGGTGGGAAGTGGCTCTATGTGACCTGGAAGGCCCATTGTGGGGAGCAACTCTGTGTGACTCAGCATACCCACGGTACTCATTTGGGATGAGTGCCCCAGTAGTCCAAGGTGTTCAGTGTTATGACTGATAGTCCTTCTTTCTATACATTATATTATACCTGCGTGAGATAATAATACCTTTTTCATACCTTAGTGGTTCTACATACGATCGAACCTCATGGGTTTAGCAAACGAGCGGACCTCAGTGGTACAACAGATGAGCAGACCTCAGTGGCTCATCTAGGATGAGTCCCTTAGCAGTACAAGATGATTCAACTCTACGAATGATAAATATTACTTTATATATTTTGAGTTACACCTGGTGTGATCTGTCTTTTATTTTTGGTATTTCCTTTGTGGTTTGGGGTCCCTAATGATTATTGCATTACTCACCCCTGCACGAGCTTCACCCACATGTGTCGTGTCCCGTGCAGGTGATCGACGCTTTGACAGAGACCTTGGTGGTTTAGGACTAGGTGGTGCTTAGTGAGATGGTATGGATAGACGCTTCGACGAAGACCATAGTGGTCCAGTTCTAGGTGGTGCTCAGTGATATGAGACAGACGGTCATACTTCTACAGCTACAAGAAGCTACCCTTCACCTACCCTTCAGGTGGGGTCTCAAGCAGATGGACTGTGGAATTTTTACTTTCCTTTGTGGTTTTGGGCTTGTATTTTGGCCCCTTCATACTTTCAGTTTGTACTATACTATCATTAGTTGTCTCAGTGACAGTTATGGTTAAATTTTGTTTACTTTCCACAGTTTGAGCTTTGTGTGTGTGTATAGGTTTAAAGGAAAATTCCTTCCCTTTGGGGATATGCCTATTCGGTTCTAGTTGCTAGCCCCTAGCCTATGGAAGACGGGCTTGGGGTAGTCATGGCACAGACCCTGGGTTATGGGTCATGAAAAATTGGTTTCAGAGCAGGTCGGTTCTACCAAAAGAACTAAGAGTCTATAAATTTTGATTGGGCAACAATGTTAAGTGTTTCGAGTTCGGCTTTCAGTCCAAGGAGTCTAGTATTGGTACGGCGGCCAACATATCCATACACCAGGACCCTGAATTCAGTTTTCCAAACCGATACATGAAAAAAGTGGTTGCATGCGTCTTTGAGTGTTTTCCTAGGACCATTTTGAGTTAGATTCAGCTCAGTAGGTATAATAAATTGATCGTGGTTCGTCTTGATTCTCTTTCAAGATGCCTCCATGCAGCCAGCCAGCTAGGACTCCATTGTGTGACCATGAGGATGGTCCAAAGAGCGATGAGGCTTCATTACAAGGATTTTTTCCTGATATGGAACCTCTGAGCAGTGCCCCAGCGATACCATCACCTATTGGTCAGAAGTTACTATTGGTGCTACCAGTAGAGGACGCATGTAGGCTCAGTGCCTTGCATGAGTTTCAGTGAAAGAGACCCTTCAAGTTCCAAGGAGAACCCAACTCATAGGCAGATAAGAACTGGTTTAAGGTGGTTATCGAGTTTTTCTTCTATTTAGGGCACCATTAGATCAGATGGTAGTCCTAGCAGTGATCCTTCTATGTGGCTCAGTAGGGTAATGACGGGGTTTAGATTACCCGATCTTAGGATGAGGTGACTTTTCGTGGTCCGAGCTTAAGAACCATTCTCCAATAAGGGGTTCTTGACATAAAATCTAAGGGTTATGCATGACCAATAGCTTTTAAAGCTTCAATAGGACAACATGTCAGTAGAAGAGTATTCATCGAGGTGTACCGACTTTTCCAGGTACTCGATAAATATGGCACAACTAATGCTTCAGGGCTTAGACCTCTGAGTGAGATGTGTTAAGGGAAATCTAATCTAGCACTATTCCATTATGAATTCCTACTTATTATAGGGTGATAGAGAGAATCTTTGTGGTTTAAAGTTTTTTGGATGAGCAGATAAATCTAGTGGATGTTAGTAGTGGGAAAGTAGGAAACCGATGTCAGCCTCAGATACTTGGACAAGTATGAGGACATCCTTCTAGAGGATGTCCCAAGGCTTCCTCCTCATAGAGAGGTATATTTATGAATTGATATGTACCTTGATATGGCACTAATATCTACACCTGAATATTATATGACTCATGTAGAGCTCTGGAAGATGAGGGTACAGTTGGAGGACTTGCAGAGAAAGGGGTTCGTGAGGCCTGGTGTTTCACCATGGGTAGCTCTAGTGTTGTTTTCTAAGAAGGAAGATGGAATCTTGAGGTTATGAGTGGATTTCTGGCACCTGAACTAGGTGACCGTGAAGAACAAGTATCCTCTATTGAGGATTGATTACCTCTTTAATCATCTGAAGGGAACGATATGGTTCTCGAAGATATACCTTAGATTAGCCTATCACCAGCTTCAAGTATGAGATGAGGACTTCTCGAAGACAGCTTTTAGATGTTGCAATGGCCACTACGAGTACTTAGTGATGTCGTTTGGCATAACGAAAACCCTAGAAGTGTTCATGGGACTCACAAATAGGATATTCCAGTCGTACTTAGACCGGTTTGTAGCGATATTCATTGATGGCATCTTAGTGTATTCAGCATCTGAGGAGGAGCACACGATACGCTTGGGGATGGTTCTGGACACACTCCAAGAGCACCATATTTACTTAAATCTCTCAAAGAGTGAGTCATGGATATGAAAGGTCCATTTCCTAGGACATTTCATCTCAGGGGCTGGATTTGTGGTGGATCCAGTGAAGATCGAGGTGGTTCTTGATTGGGAACCACCCAAGAGCATTACTGAGGTGCGGAGTTTCCTTGGGTTGGCTGGGTAATATCAGAGTTGTACTCAACTTATTCAGAGTGTAAGCAACCATGAAAGCATTGAAAAAGAAGATAAATCCTTCATGTGGGAAGAAGGATGCCAGTAGAGCTTTCAGAAGCTGAGGTAGAGCATGATGAGTGCTTCTATCTTGAGGTTTCCATAGGAGGGCACTGACTATGTGGTGAACTGTGATTCATTAAGAACCAATCTTGGTTGTGTACTGATGTAGTAAAAATCAGTGATTTCTTATGGATCATAACAGTTGAGATCTCATGAGCAGAACTATTGGACTCATGATCTTGAGTTGTCAGTGGTAGTCTTCACAATGAATATGTAGCAACACTAACTTATGGGTGAACGATTCATCATCTACTCTGACCATAAGAGTCTCAAGTTTATCTTTTCTCAAAAGGATCTGAATCTGAGATAATGATGTTGGATAGAGTTCATCCAGGACTATGACTTCGAGATAGTCTATACTCTGAGGAAGGGGAAGGTGGTGGAAGATGATCTCAGTAGGATATTGAGTTCACAACTAATGAACGAGGCCTCAGAGCAGTTGGCCTCACTTTAGATATCCTTTATTGATAGAGATGAGGCAGCTTTTCTTCAATTGATGGTAGTTTCTCCTCCACTCTTATAGTGAGTCAGGGAGGCGCAACTCAGAGATGCCATCTACAAGACTACACGAGCCCATGGCATGCCCCTGATGGATATTCAAAAATGTGGAGATCACATCATCATTTTCAGGGGATGCACCATAGTACCAGTGGTTTTGAGGAAGGAGGTGTTGAAGGAGTTATATACATCCCCTTTTTTACGTTACATCCAGGTGTGGCGAAGATGTACTAGGACCTCCCACGTTAGTACTAGTGGTCGGGGATGATTAAGGTAGTGGCAGAGTTTGTCTCAAAATGCCTTGTTAGCAAGTGAAGGTTAAGCACTAGGTTCTAGTAGGTTTGACATAGACCCTCGAGGTACTAGAGTGGAACTGGGGTAGGATATCGATAGACTTCGTGATGGGATTACCACATATATCTAGGGGACATGATACTATGTGGGTGATCATTGACTGACTCACCAATTCAGATCACTTCCTACCCATTGAGGAGTAGGGATTAGTAAATGGCTTGGGATGCCTCTACATCCAAGAGATAGTTCGACTCCATGGAGTCCTATCTACGATAGTCTCAGATCATGATGCACACTTTACATCCCAGTTGTAAAAGGGATTACAGGAGGTGTTTGGGACTCAGCCATGCTTGAGCACAACATTTCACCCACAGAAGGATAGTCAGACGGAGCGGGCCATATAGACCTTGGAAGACATGCTTTGTGCTTTCATTCTTGATTTTGGTCACAGTTGGGAGGAGCACCTACCACTGGTGGAGTTTGCGTACAAAAATAGCTACCACTCCAACATCAGTATGGAACTATTTGAGGCACTGTATGGATGACCATGTAGGTCACCGTTATGCTGGAAAAACCCAGGGGAGTTAGCACTCAGGGGTCAGAAGATGGTACATGTTACCATTAAGAAGGTTCAGGTCATTTGAGAGCAGATGAAGTCTATACAGAGCTGACAAAAGTTCTATACTAGTGGGATATGGAGACCCTTGGTGTTCGAAGAGGGGGACCACATATTCCTAAAGGCCTCTCCTTAATGAGGGATATAGATATTTGTCCAGGGAGGCAAGTTATCTATGAGGTCTATCAGACCTTTCCTGATACTATGTAGAGTGGGAGAGGTGACATACTACTTGGCTCTACTTCTGCAGTTAGAGAGGGTGAATGACGTCTTCCACGTATCCCAGTTGAGGAGATACATGCATGAACCTTCTCACGTCATCGACCATAGTAAGATGGAGATTGATGATGGGGTGACATTCGTGAGTACCCAGTGGAGATAGAGGATCGACAGGAGCGGGTCCTTCGGGAGTGGTTGATTCCTCTAGTACACATTTGGTGGAAGTAGGGGAATCTCCAGGAGAGCACATGAGAGCGGTAGGCTCAGATTCATACTCAGTACCCTCTTTTGTTTGTTTAGACCTTGTTTTGGCATATGATAATGTAAATCCCTAAAGGTGGGGGTAATGTAATGTCCCATAATTCCATGTATTTTTTTTAAATTAAATGGGATTATTTCGAGACCAGGCACTGAGATGGTGTGCGATTCTGAGGCCCAGAATGCCCGGAATAGTCTTTCAAAAAATGTTATGTTTTAAATAGCACGGGTGAGAGGTTTCCCTGAAAAATTTGAATAATGCTTAAACGGTTGCCCGAATTAGAAATCCAAGGTAACCATTGAGTTCAGAGTAGTGGGTTTACCCTATCTGCAACTTAAGTTTAGTCAGTACATTCCTCCAGTGAGAAAACCCAAAAATGGCATAACCATAAAAAAAATTATTAAATAAAATTATTTTATTTTTAAAATTCTTATAACTCACGAATGGTGACTCGGATTGAAAATCTGATACCACCATTGATCTCATGAGGGTATTATTTCCTTAGGAAGAGCCTAAAATTGGCCAATGCAGACCAATAATGAAAGTTAGTTTTTGGTTGTAAATAAAATAATTAAGTAACAATTATTTTATTTTCAAATCCTTGTAACTCCTAAATAGTAACTCAGATTGGAAATCTAATAATACTGTTGATCTCATAAGGGTATGTTTCCCTTAGGTAGAGTTTAACCTCAACCAGAGCAGGTCAAGGGTGAAAGATATTTTTTGGACCTTTTTCTTAAACAAATTTAAATGGAATGCGTGTGTGGTTTTGGAAATTTCTAAACGGGTGCCTGCATTGAAAATAAGAGGGCACTGTTGCATCTGGAATAATGAAATTACTTAAGAATGGACATAAACTCAACTAGTGCAGGTCGAGGAAAAAAGTTAATTTTCATTCATTTTAAGAAAAATAAAATAAACTTAAAAGGTTTACTTTATTCAAAAAAATTTGTTTTGATTCAATGCATCAATGGGATGATTGTTTCATTCCATAAATGAAACAGCTAAAAGACTCTTTAATGGAAGCATAATAGAAACGTTGATTCATAAATATAAAGTGTAACAAACCAACAACGCAGCGTAAAAAAAATGATGCAATGCATTTCTCTTTTAATGGAATAATGGGTTGAGAAACAGAGGGAAATATAGAAATTCCTCTGATGAATCGACAAAAAGGAATCCTTTCCAATGATGAATTCCAGTGAATCACTAGAGACAACGACGTCCTCAATGAATGGGTTCAAGACTGGAGAGTGATAAATGCCAACCCCTATGGACAGATTGCAATCGACAACGAGCTTCCCTCTAATTGAACCTTCTCCATGTAGGGTTTTTTTTTAGTTTCCTTGTTCTTCATTTTAAAAAAATGAACATGGATCAACCCATGAACATGTTGATCTGTAGATCACTAGTTCTTGTGGGATTGTGCTCATTCTTGAGGTTTTTCATCGGGATTAATTTTGATGGAATCGTAATCTTATCCCCCCATGTTTTAAAAACTCTAATACGGAGGGTGCGGGCCGACAAGAACAAGGCCCGAGCCCCTCCACCTTTGTGTGTTCTTGTGCGTTCTTCATGGCTGCAACTCCAGATTGAAGTCAAAAAAATTGAGGTTATAGCAGGGAGGATGACACCCCATGGAGGCCGGAGGTGCATATGGCTCGAGGAACGGACCACCGGAGTGGACTTGGTGGTCTGTGGAAAATTTTCTGGTGGCGACTGGAAACAGTGGTCATGGGCGGGTGGGGGCGTGCCATGACGACGAGCTGCAGCAGACAGGGCTACGGTCGTCTTGGGCTGCAGCGATGCAGTAGGGGGCCACCGACAGTGGGTCGGTGGCCATCAAAGGTGGATGTGGCTACCCAGCCATATTGGTGGAGTGGCCTATGCCATGAGGGACACAACACATTGGCACGTGTTCCAGTGGGTATCACGTGTGGGGGAAAGGGAAGATGGCTTTACCGGCTATGGAATGCCACAAACTGAATGCCCTCCTGGCATCCTGACTGGAAAGAACTGGCCCACCATGCGGGCCAAACCGGGGGGCGTGAACCAGGCTGATGGGAGGCCTAGGCTAGAACAAGCCATACCGCTTTTTTGGGCCGGTCCAATGGAGTAAAATTAGGTCGTTGGGTGCCTCGGGCTGGCAAGAAATTGGCCCGCCTGTTGCGGGTCGGGCTGAATGTAATCGGGTCGTTGGGTGACCCGGTAGGCTGAACCAACGACAGAACTGGGTTGGGTCCAGCAAGTCTCAATGGGCCTAGCCCAGTGTCCATGCCAAATCAGTCCAGCCTAGACCCGAACAAAGGTTGGCTCAGATTAGTCAAATCAGGATAGGGCATACAAGGCCACCGGGTCGGGTTGGTCGGGTCGGTCCGACTGGGTCGGTCCGACTCGGTCGGACCAGACCCAAACATGACCGACCCCCAGTTAATAAAACACCAATATCTTTCAGACCAAACATTTTATTGATGAGCTATTTGCAGTGTTGGATCCCTTGCAATGAAGCGGTTCTTTTATCACACTCTTAGGAGGTTTTCATGGAAGTTGAAATGCAACTAATGGATTGAGTAGAGGTTTATCCTGGAATCAAGCGCACTACGTGTGGGAATCCTATGGCTGACTGAGACCCAAATATTGGTGATAAGAGACCCTATGTGGATCAGCTACAAGAAACACTATGTGAATCAAATACAATGGCCCAGTGGGAAGTGGCTTCATGTGACCCTGTAGGCCCACATTGGAGAGTGGCTCTGTGTGACCCGATAGACCCATGGAACTCATCAGGGATGAGTACCTCAATATGATGGCCAAGGTGGGAAGAGGCTTTGTGTGACCCAGAAGTCCCACGTTGGAGAGTGGCTCTGTGTGACCCAGTATACCCACGGTACTCATCAGGAATGAGTACCCCAACATTCCAAGGTGTTAAGTGTTACGACTGATAGTCTTGCTTTCTATATTTTAGATTATACTTGCGTGAGCTAATAGTAACTTTTGCATACCTTAGTGGTTCTGTATACGAGCGAACCTTAGGGGTTCAGTAAATGAGAAGACCTCATTGGTCCAGTAGATGAGCAGACCTCAGTGGCTCATTGGGGATGAGTCCCTCAGTATTACAAGATGATTCAGCTCTATGACTGATAAATCTTACTTTCTATATTTTGAGTTACACCTGGTGTGAGTTTTCCTTGCTTTTTAGTTTATCCTTTGTGGTTTGGGATCCCTAATAATTATTGTGTTACTCACCCCTACATGGGCTTCACCCACACGTGTTGTGTCCCGTACATGTGATCGATGCTTTGACAGAGACCTTGGTGGTCTGGGACCAAGTGGTGCTCAGTGAGAGAGGATAGACGGATGCTTAGACGGAGACCTTGGTGGTCCGAGTCCAGGTGGTCATTAGTGATATGGTATAGACGAGCGTACTTCTATAGCTATAGAAATCTACCCTTCACCTACCCTTTAGGTGGGGTCTTTAGCAGATGGACCATGGAAGTTGTACTTTCCTTTGTGGTTTTGGGCTTGTATTTTGGCCCCTTTGTACTTTCAGTTTGTATTGTACTCTTAGTATTTGTATCAGTGACAGTTGTGGTTCACTTTGTGTTTACTTTTTGTAGTTTTAACTTTGTGCGTGTGTATGGGTTTAAAGTAAAATGCCTTCCCTTTTTGGGATATACCTATTCAGTGATAGTTTCTAGCCCCTAGCCTATGGAAGGAGGTCTTGGGGTAGTCACAGAACAAGCCCTAGGGGACGGGTCATGACACAAAATATTTTTATAAAAAACTAAATAAGTATTTGATAAAAATTATAAGGAAAATAACTTACAAATAGTATATAAAATGATAAAAAAAATAATTAATTACATAAAAAGACACACTTTGATTCATATCGGCCACATCATGTGTTATCATGCTTTTCCATTATCATTATTTGTTAAAATGGAAATACTACATTATTAAAATTTATCACTTTCCTTCAAGTTCCCTCCACTACCTTTTAAGGAAAGTGATAAATGCCAATAATGTAGGGGTGGAAAGGTTTTGAGGGAGAATAAGTTTGTGGAAGACATTATTTGCATGAGTGGTCAAACATTCAATTTAGATTATGTTAATGTAGTATAGAATAGATAATATTATGAGGAAAAACATTGTATATTAAAAAACTTTACATTCTCATTGAATTCTGAGTTGTGTCCTCAAAGTCCAATCTCTCACGAGCATGATCAGTTTCGAACGAACTACCCTAACTCCAAAAAAGGAATCCACCTGTATAACTAAACAATTCTTATGTGAGTAATACTAAAAATAAGAAAATTAAACATAAATATGAAACAATCCACTGCTTCTATGGAAGCCACATATTCATGTTATTTGTGTACATTCTTCCATCAAGTATGATATCCATTAATTTATAAGCACATATATATCATTTTGTGAATATGAATATTTTTGAAAGTCATAGTAGTACTAAAAAAATATAAATACACAAAGTATTAATAAATATTTTAAATTAAATAGTAATTATCTTTTAAAACACCTCTTTAGGAATGCTAGTTTGTTCATGGAATATGATCTCTCTCATAAATTTACAAACATAATAACCACAATATTTTCCTTTGGTTTGTTTCAGACACTATAGAAACATTGAGGAGAATAAGTAATTTGTTTTGATATGTGTTTGGATAGTAAAATATTATTATATATACCCTTATACTTGTCCAGTCATAGAAATTTTCTTCTTTCTTGTCCTTAGCCCCTGCCTCATTACTTGTTTTTCACGATATTGATGCACCACCCTATCATAATAAAATCCTAATTAAAAGATAATATAAATTATATAACTTTATATTTAGTTCTAAAATGTAAGATGTAGTATATTAAAAATTTAAAAATTCCATCATGTGTGGATGGTTTGTTGAATATCCATGCATTGAATCCAAGAAATAAATATTTTGAGTATCCAAATTTACTACAATGAGCATCCAATGCTGCCTAAAAACACAAAAAGGAATAAGTAATGAAAGAAATGAAAATATATTTGATATGATTAAATTGTATAGTTTTACCCCTGCATCGTTGGTATTAAATAGAGTCTGTCATCTGAAATTTTTCTTTCAAGTGATTTGATTAGACCTTCCACTATTTCAGCCTTTTTGTATATATTTTTAGTTGTTTTGTAGAGGTGTTGTGAGGACTAATGAGTCCAAGTTATTTTCATGGGAAAATACATTATTTTTTTCATATATACTCCTACCAAAAATATGAAATGTATATATTCATAATTAACATAGTATATCAACTTTTGGAAAATAAAATCATGAAAACATACCTCATGTATACATTTAAAACTGAGTCATCTAGACAATCATAGTCTAGGACTTCACTTGCACTCTCAACACCAATAAAGTCTTGATATTTCTCTCTATACATATTTTATTAAAAATGAAATATGTGATTATGACCATATTTTAAATTTTTATCCACATGAACCTTCAATGATAGTAAATATGGATATAGATTGGGTGGGATAATGGTGCTTTTGGTATATCTTTTTGATCAATTGGTCAATCCTTTAGATGGTTTTGAGTCATTCTTTCATTTTATCCCCTTAACTTTGTCTTTATGTAATAACATTCAACAGTTTAGACCTTTTTTCATTAATTGTTAAAGGTTTAGCTTGAAAAATAAATTTTAAATGAATACCTCTTTGTTGACATGTTTTTTTAAAAGATGTGACGTTTATGTGATGAATGTTCCAATAGTTTTTTTGATCATATGAATATCTTTCTCATGAATTGGAACGGGTAGCTCAACACTTGTCTCATGGGCTACACTAATCAACACTCGCATATAACCTGTTGGAAGTAGTCTGTTGTGTAGCATGTTGTTTTGGATATTGAACATCATAGACCTTGTTGTAAGGAGATGGGTGGGTGTTGATAGATATAAATCACAGTCATTATCACCTTATAGAATATCAATACAGGAAAGGCATCAGTGTCTGTCTGATTCACATTTCATAAAAAAATTTATTAGAACATTTATTACCTTAGCTAAGATATTTCTTTGAGGGGAATGACTTGCCTCATATCTGGTTGGGGTGGAGAAGGATCTCTTCACGGTGTTTATTCTTGAGTTGCATCTTCTCTTTTCCTCCCCCCTATAAAAGTTGTCATCATCTTTCTCTACCATTGGAATTCTTCTTCAAGGGTATATATTCTTTATTTCATCTATTTTATTAATCAACTTTGATCCTCCTCTTGTTTGTTTTCTAAAAATATGTTTAGGGTGTCACCCCAAAACCCTCACCTCTGATGCACCCATACTAATCTATCCACTTCAAGGCCACCGATTATATGTGTTCATCTGGTATAGGTGATTATGATTCCTATGACTATTTCAGATATAAAATATAGGAAAATAAGTTATCATTTTTATATAATAATTATTTAATGAAAAAAATATTATGTAATACTTGCACATTTTTCCCACACTTTTTGTGTTTTTTAATCTATTAGTACCCTATATTTATTTACACATGCCTCCTTCCATATCACATGGCATGGGATGGAAGTGGAATTGTATTTGGATTAATCAATATTTATATAAATATGGGAACATAATTATGATGTTGTTTCATGTCACATAAAAGCATTACGATAGATTAAAAATACATACCATTTTTTTTTCAAGTGAAGAATGCCCCATACTTACTTTATGGTTATGGTACAATGGTTTTTCTGCTCGTTCCTTATTTCCATCACTCAGTTGTTGTTCCATAAATAAAAAATTATCAATAAAAGTGATGAATATATGTATCATCAAACAACGTATTACTAGCCACAACGTACCTAAAAAGACACATCATCATGATGGCTAGTAAACACATCCCATGATTCTTAGGTTATTAGGTGTGCATAGATAAGTGGTGGGTGTAGGTTTATTTTCCCTTTAGTATATTTAAGATGATGTCTTGTTAAAATTGTGTGAAATCCTCTGTGAATCCTTCCATAATGAATTAATATACATTTCTTATGGGATTCATATATTGTAAATTCACTCTACAATTGATGATGAAGAGTAAGTTAATGTTTTATTATTTTATTTTTTAGTAAAATAAAGAAATGATATCAAAATTTTACCGTAATATCTTCCCACATCAGTGTCCTAAGCCCGGGCATAACATGGTGCCACGAATATATATAAATTGGCATGTGTTTTTGAGTGATGATTCCAATGTAACTACTAAACATGTACTTTTTGGGGTTAACATGTTGTCCCCAATCATTCCATCCAACTTCATATTTGATGCCTATGACTTTCACCTTAATTTTTTTTTTCTAACACTATCAAATTGTGGTGCTCCTGTTTTTTCTGTATCTTCGGTCCTTCATTGCCTACCATTTCCCCCTAATCAAAAAAGTAAATATTTTCCTCTAGAGTGGTAGCATTATCATGTGCTGAAGGTCATTTTACCTCTGCACTATGAGTAACAGCAGGCTGAGAGACCTATTGTGCCTCGGGATTGGGAGCACTAACACATATAGAAGGTCATTGTTCCTCTACACTACGAGTAGTAGCAGGTTGAGAGACATGTTGTTCCTTAGGATTGGGAGCACCATCATGTGATAAAGTCATTATCTATATAAGTGGTTTAACATTTAATTTATAGTACATAAATGTAGAAACAAACGGATAATAACATGAGGTAACACGATGTATGTTACAAAAAAAACATGATTATTAAACTTGATTCTTTTAAAGGATGGAGGGATTTTACCCCTCAATCAACTATCCAAATCCCTTCATTATGGTCGCCTCTGACATAAAAAACGATGTCTACATTGGGACTACTTTGAAATGATTGTGATGTCCCAATGAAAGGGTCATCCTCAGTTGAATTTTTATCTGACCCTTCAGTTTTTTTGGTCGATAATAGAAAAATTGGCCACATTCAGTTTGAAGGGTCTAGAATATAAAATTATTGTTCTTCCTGTGATTACATTATAAATGGTTCATATTTTTACCCTTATTTACTAAAATCAACTTTCACGAATCTCAATTCATCTATTTTAACAACACTCCTATTATCAACCCACTTGCATTTTAAAATCTTCACTTGGAATGTTATATAATCCAACTCCCATTTTTTTGATGATGCCAAATTATGAAATATTCGCATAAATTGGATTTCTGTCCTTAGTATTAGAAACATGCATCACTTCAGCCATAAGTGTAACTACACTATTTTTCATGGTACTGTCTTCATCATGCTCATTTGTATAGAAGATATAACCATAAATTACATAGCAATTTTAAGATAATACATACACACTTGGTCCTGTGGATATCCATTGAAGTCATTCAAAAATTGAACTCGGTTTTTCATCTGAATCCTTAAAAATGTGGTTCTAAAACCATCCTATAAACTATTGATTATGTGTATTTGATATCCATCATTCAGGCCTTGATGTATTCAAATTCCTAATAATTTCTTTTTGGGTTTCAACATATGGGGAAACCTCCAAAATGTTATGCAAAATGTAAAGGTGGGCCTACTCTCGATATGTAATATTGATTGTGACTACATCTCTTCCAAAAATTCCTTCGCCTGCAATCCGCCCAGTGTGACAAGATTTTGGTAAACCGATGATTTTCAAACCATACATGTATTTGGTATATAATTCAATGGCTTCCTCAGTAATATATCGCTCCATAATACAACCCTCTGGATGAATTTGATTTTTGACATACACTTTCAAAATTTTCATATACCATTCAATGGGGTACAAAAATCTATAGTATATAGGACCAAAAAGTCAAATATCTCTCCCCAAATGAACCATCATATTAAAGAATGTTAGAGGGAAGAAAATTTTCAATTCACAAAATATGACAGAAATTTATATTTTAGTAGTTGGAAATTTTGTTGGGTCTATAACTTTGATGCATATAGATTTAAAGAAGAAACAGATCTTGGTTAATGTATGATGTAAATTCTTGGAAAAAAATTAACGTAAAACTATAGGAATTATATCTTATATAAAAACATGGTAGTGATGTGATTTTATACCCTTTAACTTTAAATTGGTTATTAACACAATGTTCTTGATATTTTATGAATACTCCTATTGAACCTTTACGTCATTCAAGAAGTTGAAAAACTGATGTCTCTCCTTCCTGGACAGAGTGTAAGCAACTAGATGAAGAAAAGTTTGTTTTTCACTCTTTAATGATTCCAAATATTCTCATATTCCCACAGAAACCATGTCTAACCTAGCCTTAATTTCATCCTTTGTTTTTTTAGGTGAATTTAGCAACATTCCAATGACACTATCACATATATTTTTTTCAACATGCAAAAAATCATGAAAATGTCTGACGTATAGATAATTCCAGTATGGTAATTCAAAAAAAATGATCTCTTTTTCCAACAAAATTTTATAAGGTTTTTCAAAAAAGGTATACTAAAAGCAGTGTCCACATATTTTAATTTATCAAATAGTTTATCACCTGTTAGTGGATACAGTGTTGTACGTTCTTATGAACTTTCATCAAATGATATCATCCAAGATTGGTACTTATGCCACCTGGGTAGAAATCTGTGATGTCCTAGAAATAGAGTTTTCGATGAATGTTTCAACCTAATTGACTATGTACCTTGTTCACAAATGGGAAACCCTTGAGTTCCTTTAATGTTATATCCTAAAAAATTTGCATAAGTAGGAAAGTAATTTATCATCCCATACAACTTGTCTCTCAACATGAATTATTCATTTCTGTAAGCATGATACAACGTAACACCTAAATCCCACAATAATTTTAAATCCTTGATCAATGAAGCCAAATAAACATCAATATCAATACCTGGTTGTTTTGGTCCTGATATAAGAATAGATAACATGGTGTATTTTCATTTCATGCATAACCATGGTGAAAATTTATAATTTACCAACATAATCGGCTATTTACTGTGAGCGCTTCTTTGAAAACCAAAAGGATTCACTCCATATGTAGATAATGCAAGACAAAGATTTCTTGGCTCATTTCTAAATTCAGGATACTCATGATAAATTCTCTTACATCAAGGAGAGTCTACTAAGTGATGTTGTTTCCCATATTTAATTCTTTTATTTGTGTTCCACGTCAATTGCTATGTTGTCTCCTCACTTCCATATAGGCGCATAAACCTTAGAATGGTTGTAAAGTACAATAAAACTTTTGTAGGACCAGATTCATCTTTCTTGTATCAAGATATGCCATACTTTGGGCATTCTGTAAGTGATTTTTGGTCCTTTTGAAATAGTATACAATCTTTCGTGAAGGCGTGTATTCTTTCAAAGATCATACCCATCAATCGTATCATTCATTTGGCATTGTATGTTAGGATCGGGAGATCATTATCTTCTAGGGGAATGTCATTCAAGAGAGAAAGCAGTTATGTAAAACTGGCATCACTCCATCCATTTCCTTCTATAAATTATACAACATCAGTATGGATGAAAATGTTTTATATTTAGTGCAACAAATATACAATGGCGTCTTTGCACAAATCTTTAACTTCTCAAACAATTTTGGGCAATCACAAAGTTCATCTTCAACTATCCTTATCATTTCCTCAATACAATCTTCAACATCATTAACATGTGTAATCACATCCTTGATATGGTCTTCTTCATTGTACACACTTGTAATCATATCGGATGATCCATAAAATGAAATTTTATCATAGCTACTAGCTACATTTTCTTTTCTGCCATGTTTATCCCAACATTTATAACTTAGATCTATTCTGTGATAGATCAAGTTTTCTTCTAACTCCTCTAGACTAATCTTTCTTGAATAAAAATAGTGTAAACATAGGAAAAAGATTTGAGAAGGGTCATATGTGTGATCTTTTTCAAACTTGATGAACTCTTTTGCTCCATATTCATACTCTTTTTTTAGACAATTGGCATCCATCTATTATTTATTCATATCCATCATATTTGATTCATCAAAATTAATATTTAAAAAATAAACACACAAAACACTGATATAAAAATTAACCAAGGCAAAAAAAATTATAGAATTTAAGTCTCTTTAAATATTTATCCCTAATATCCACTTTCTAGAACCAAGTTCCTTCATTTGGAATCTTCTAGATAAATCAATCTTCATCTCTTTTGACTTTTCCTTCATTGGTCCAACTAAGAGAAATTTATCCACATAAAGAAGTAAAATGACAAAACTCCCATCATAATACACCTTCATATAGTATAAATTATTTACATTACACTACATGAACATTAATTATAACATGAAATCATTAAAATTCCAATTATACTATCTTGGTGCCTACTTAAGCCCATAAAAACTCTATTTGAGATTGGAACCGAACCTTCTATTACATTTAGCATTAAACCTTCCAATTAATCTATATATATCTCTTCCTTTGAATCTCCATGAAGGAATATAATCATGGAATCCATTTGTTCTAGAAATAAACCTTCAATTGAAACCATGTTGAGAAACATATGAATTATTATACGCTTTACAACATGAGATAAAATCTAACAGAACTCTAATCCTTCTAATTATTGAAATACATTTACAACTAGATACACCTTTCACTATTTCATATCATCTATTTTCTCCTTTATATGATAAGTCTAATTGTTTTATAGATCCCTCTTTCCTATTTCCTATTATATTATCTAAAATGTATCAAAATCATATAGGGAATTCAATTAATCCTTCATTATGTACTCACACTACAATAATGCCAATAGTCGACCTATGTTGAATCCTAAAAAAATAGAAAATCCACTTGAATTAACCACACATTCCTCATTAGGAACACTCCTATAGACTAATAAAACCATACAACTAGGGAAAACAAGCTAGTGTGTGAGCTAACTGGTGTAGTATAAATCTGGACCTATTTCTTAATTCATAGGTTTCCTATGCAGCCAAACAAGTGGAAGTGAGAAACAACAAGTCAATGATCATCACGTGAATAAATATAATATAATTAGCAAATCACATGTCAAATCTAACACCCTCACAAGAAAGAGAACATTTTCACATCCATGAATAAGCATCAATCATTTCATATTAATAATCAATTTCATCCCTCTGAGGGAAAAGTCCTAAATAGACATATCAAACAAGCATCCCCTAATTTAATCCATATAAGTGATGCTGGATGCAAAGTAGGTTTATGAGTTGTAATGGGGTTAAATATTAATTCACCTTTTGTGGGAGTGAGGTCATGATGGATATCCTATGGGTTGGATAGAGTTAGTGGCATACCCTTTCTATGGTGTTATTATTAATATATTTGTCTTCCCTATATAATGTATTGGTTTTCCCGATTCTATAGAAAAATAAACTTAAAATATTATGGAAAAAATACATTCCAGATGTCCTTTGAAAACTATTTTTAAAATCACATTTGAAATTCCATTAAAATAACCAACCATTTACACAAATCCTTCTTTAAAATAACACACCTTTTTTAAAATAAACCAATAAATTATAATCACTCTTTCACAAAACCACATTCTTTTTTATGAATTAAAGGTAACTTCATGAACCAATAGTATTAAACATTTAAAATGAACAAAAACCCTCTATATTTTACAAATTTTCATTTAAAACTCCACACAGCCCTTGTTAAAGACAATGTTTATAGTGATTCTAAAGGAAACACGAGTCCCTCGGTTTGTGGTGAAATCTAAATAAACCACTATGGGAAGACTCTCAGGTTCTTCTATGGTAGTTTTGGAGTCTTATCATCCTTGGAATCCTAAATTATGGGAGTGATTTATGTTATTTCTTTTGCGAAGCAACTTGTCCGGAATAATATCTGGATCGAATGCGATTAGACGACCATTGTGAAAGCTCTTTGGAATGTCATATTTCACCTTACATGGCCACATGATTCACGTTGGATGGACTATATGAAATATCTTATGAATATCAGCTATATTTTCACTCATACCTTTCGTGAAGCAAACAAGGTTGCAGATGGCCTTGCTAATATGGGTTTCAATCATGACATAACCTAGTTAAACGAACTCCCAATTGATTTAATTTCTATTTATGATAGGTATTGTAAAAAAATTACATCTTTCAGACTCATGTAATCCTTTTATTTAATAAATTTAGTGTTTTGGTCATTGACCAAAACACCACTTAAAAAACATCCCTTTATAAAAGATAATTAGGTGAGTTGAAAAATAGCTGGCATGCAACCAAAGTCCATGCCAAGTGTTTAAATCATTTTAAAGCTATTTAAAACCAAAAAAGTGTATGTTGAACACATATAAATTTTTAAAAAACATTTCAAAACACTTGAATCGTTTTAAAAGAGGCACTTGGGCATTTTCACAAAGACACAAATTCCAAGAGAGGCACTTTATAAAAGATACATGAATAAAAAATTACCAAAATTTTATAAAATATAAATCTATAAGACAAACCAAAAAAATCTATTTTTAGGGAAAATAAACATTTTTTCATATATTAATATCAAATGAAACATAGAACATGTAGAATTCCTATTAGTGGATCTTTCCTTGAGACCATTCTTCTCAGAGATCACCAAGTGTGAACTTCACAAGAAGATGTATCAATTTCATATGAGACTCCATCACCTAATAGTCAACCATCATCCATGTCATTTAAGATAGAAGTATCTAGAATATATGATATATTTATTTAATAATATCTTTATGGAATATCTATGTTCTCATTATAGTGGGAAACTATTATAACCTATTAATGTGAATTATATTCCAAGGAAATTAAAAAATTATTATTAAATAGAATAATAATCACTATGTGATATAAATATATATATATATTTTGAAAATTAAAAGTACAATTTCAGTTAGATATATAGATAAGCATGTAAGTTATTATATATATTATGCTTTTGAGAAAAACCCCAATTAATCAATATTAATTGATGGGATACAAAAATTTATTTTGAAAAATGACATTACTCCCAATTACATTGAACTGGTATTTAATATTTAATGGGGATAAAATCCCCTTATAATTCCATATCAATGTATAGGTCATCAAGATGACATACACTACAAGAAAAAGCCATTTCCCGGTGGTTTTTTTTGGAAATGGCAGCGGTTTAAACCATCGCCATATGGTTCTGCGGCAGTTTTTTGAAACTACCGCTAAAGTGTGTTTCGGCATACAATACATGGCAGTTTCCTTAATTTAGCAGCGGTTTATGGTAACCATCATAGTGGGTGTATTTAACCACTACGAAAAAAACCAGTTTCGCTAGGTGAAACTGCCGCTAAAACCATTAAAACCACCACGATATAATAAAGGAATATGAAAATTGTTTAGTGGCAGTTAAAACCATCACTAAAAAATATCAGTTTATCTAGGGAAAACAGCTGCTAAAACCATTAAAATAGCCATGACATAGTAAAAGATTATGAAAACTGTTTAACAGCGGTTAAAATCGCCACTAAATTATTGTCCGTAGAGGTGGTTTTAACCGCTAAGGATAGAAAAATACCATAATTGTAGTAGTAGTTAAAACTACTTCTAAATATATTATATTTATTTTGCAGTAGTTAAAACTGCTGCTAAAGCCAGATTTACAAAAAAAATGCAGCTGATACTGCAGACCCATTACCAATGCCCTGAAAAAAAAACCATTCCAATAGATATAACATATAACACATCATAACCAAAATGCATCGCAACCACCTATCATCACAACCACCCCACATCACCACCATCACACATCATAACCACTACACATCACAACCACCATGCATAATTTAGTTTCAATAAGGATTTTTATCATAATTACTAAATTATTATAAAGGGTATTCACACAAAAATACAATATTTCATGGGAAACCAATTTAATAGTTTGATATATATTCTTAGTCATTTTTATATGTGGTTAGGTTATACAAACATACATAGAAATTTTTATAAAAACCAAAACAACACACTATCTCAAAATAAGTCATAATTGGAAAACCAAGTTAGTGAGGCCATGTAAGAATAAATAACAAGAATAAGTAAAAACCACCCAAATGTATATATAAATAAGGGGAGATGAAGGATCCCCAACCTTGACTGTATCTTCAAGGAGAAATGAACAAGAACCAAGGATAAACCACCACTGATCTCAAGTGAATCACTATTGAATCCAATGAATAATAATACTCCATCAAAAACCACCCAAAAAAGAGGAGAATTACCACCATAATGAACTCTTGAATATAATATAAAGATAATAAAAAAGTAATGGGGAAATATAGGGATACCATGAATCAAATTATTTCAATCTAAATGATATAATATGATCCAAGTGGTTTTGAACACCAAGGGAGGTGACTGGGGAAGGGGAAGATGAGTAAGGGTCAACCAAGAATTGAGGGGAAGTCTAAAATTAAAAACAAGGAGGTAATAAAACTCCTATTTATAAGTTAATCACACTGGACTCTACCAAAATATGGTTAATATCCAAAACTCATGTGGTGGGTTTAGTAAAAGTGTGATCTAGAACCCTCATTGTCATTTTATCTTTTTTCCATTTTAAAATGGAATTTGGACTCCCACAAATCTTATAACATGGAGTGGTCTAAGACACATTGGTTCTTCTATATTCTTCCATTTATAGAATCCATGGCCTAGTTCCCATTTTCCAACCATTTTACCCTCACCATACCCAAGGCTACAATGTGGTGAGATTGGGTTTTCTATTTTGGACAGCTGGTCCTTTGATATTCCATGCCCACCCATGGGCATTTCAAAATTCTCATGGTGCATAGGAAAACCACTAGGAAAAAATGCATAACACCATGTCATCCCCAAGTCATAGTTATATATCCCATTTTACACAAGAGCATGCCCAACATAAAACTACCTCCTTCATATCTATAAAAGTCATTGCACAAGCCGCGGTGGCCTTAAAAAGGCTAAAACACTACCTCAAACCTCAAAATCACCACAAAACTTTCCCTAAACATCCCAAGACTTGATAATGCACAAAGGGAAGTTCATAAAGGGTATGTACCATTACACTCATTCTATTTATTTTTTTTCCCTATTATTTCTCAATTTTAAGTCAAGGTGATCATATTTTCCTCAAAATTATAAGAACTATGTGTGGATTGATTCCTATTTTCATGGGATACATAGTGATTCCTAGATCTCCTATCTCAAACCCAACCAAAAAACCAATATCAAATCCCCCGCTTTATCTTAGTGATTGGGTTTCTTCATTCACATTGGTTTTCCATCCATAGGGTTGGCATAAAGATAAGTTCATTTTATTTTAAACATCAGTTTAAACTACATTAAACCTCATATAATAAGGTATTTTTCATATGATCTTAAACTATAGATTATGTTAGTCATTTTCACATGATGTTAAACTATGTGATTCATGGTCCATCTTGTAAGACTTGAAACTTCTTATAGAAATATACCTAGTAAGATATGTCTTCCTCTACATATTATACAAATCTACATAAGGATCCTTAGCATGTGGTTATTTATCCATAAAACTATGTTATGAAAAAAATGACTCTTACCCTAGGAAAAATCCTAATATGCATAGGGGTATTATATAAAAACTATATGTGGATCGATTCATGATGTTTCAATATATGTAATGATGTTGGGATCTCCTATAATAGGCCTTGGTGAAAATTATAATCACACTGGTTATACCCTAAAGGCGAGACCCTTCCTCATTCACATCAATTTGTTTATTTCTTTCTCACATAATGGTTCCCATACATCTCATACTTCTCCTCCTATACACGAGACAAATTTTTATAGAGGACCTTTTCCAAGAACTATGAATGGATCGATTCCTGTTATTATAAGATATGTTTTTGATCATTCATCCTTGGGTAATAAACCTAATAAATTTAGGAAAAATGAATCATAAAACATGATTCATGACAAAAAAGAATCAACATATATAGTGCATACCACACTCGAGAAATCAAGACATAAAAGGAAACATCAGAAATCAATAAAATACATAAAAGGAAACATGAGAAATCAAGAAAATGTTAAGTCATGAAAATGTTTGGTGTCAACTATGTTCCACACATGATACATATAAAAACCAACTGTTACCATATTTTTCCAACATATCAACAAAACAACTAATCATGGTCTGATGATGAACAAATCTTGTCACCCTCTCCACCTCCATCTCTACTTCCTTCTACCACCTGAAAGAACATTATATTAAAAATTAAATAATGTTGTGTATTTATATTAAACTTAAAACCAATAAAAGTTTGCAAACTAAATGATTTTGATTTTTTGTGATTTACCTGCTCATCACAAGTCGATGCAATACCACTGGGGGTAGATCTGGTCATCTTCTGATATAAATCAATCAACGCTTTCTACAAAGCGGATATCTGAGCCCCCTAGTCGTGAACTGTGTTTCGTAGAGAAACAATCTCTCTCTGAGTATCTCGGGGTATGGACTGACTACAATCAATAGTAGATGTAGATGCAATCCTTGGTGGCATTCCAAAGACCTCAGATGGTATAGGTACCAAACCCATCCTGCGCACTCTACTAGGATGCTCCTTCCTAAGGACTTTAGCAACCGGGTCATCCTGGGAGACTGAGTAGGACTGTACAGGATTGGCATCCCATAGTTCTTTAATGTTTACCTATAAATCAGATAGCAGTCATATTAGAAGAAATATATATTAACATAATAATAACTGATAATAAGTTATTATATTGAAAAATGAGTTCATACCCCAACTTCTTTGACAGGCTCATTAACAAAACTTCCATCAGATTTTTGGTGAACATTTAACCACACTTCTGTTCGGGATGCTTTGTTCCCTAAACTCTGTGACTACATTAAACAAAACTAAATCAACAATTTAATATATTAAAAAAATAATATTGTCTTATAAATATTAAAACTAATGAAAAGATTATCAGAGCAGATCGGCTTCTAGAAAAACTCTTTGACCCCGCAATGTGAGGGATGACCTGCTTAGTCCAGATTGATGCATTCTTTCTTGAAAGATCCTGAAATAAATGAGATTCAATTTAATAGTAATGTATTAAATGTCATATCCTCTTCATATACATGTATAAATGTAAAATGAGATTATTATAATAATATATATTTAAATACCATCTACTTCTCATCACGATGTTTGTTAACAAAAACTTTCTATTGCTCTTTGGGTACCCCATCG
The DNA here is from genome assembly GCA_963277665.1 of Viscum album. Classification (NCBI taxonomy): domain Eukaryota; kingdom Viridiplantae; phylum Streptophyta; class Magnoliopsida; order Santalales; family Viscaceae; genus Viscum; species Viscum album. The sequence goes on along the minus strand of OY728142.1, from coordinate 2,039,436,625 downwards.
GGTAGCTTGTCATACATTTGTTGGGTGATCAATAAAGTGTCGTTGACATCACCCCACAATATCCATTTAAAGTCTTTCCATTTTTTGCCAAGATTTTTCAATGTCCACTTTCATGCTATCATATCAGCAACTGTAAAGTGGAAAAACATATGTACACAGAAATTCATTTTGAAAATATTAATAACATGACATTAAATTACACCATAATGTATTAAAATTAAATTTATTTGGGAATAAAAAACTTCATTTTTCCAACTTACAGGAATATGTATCTAATCATCATATGAAATAGGAAGGGAAACGGGATCCAAAGCCAGCTGCCCTAAAATCTGGCCAAGTAATCCTACGGCGTCATCTGTAGGGACCCCATATGAATCAAATGGGACAACTATCTTCTCTGCAGTCAGATTCCATACATTTGAACTTTTTATATTTTTCTCCATAGTTTCATTGTTTCCATCTTTAATGAACAAATATTTAGTATAAAAAAAGTGCAATAAATTTATTCATATTAAAATTTGTACCTATAACAGTCACCCTCCAGTATCCCCATGAAGAACTAGAAGTGGTGCGCTGCTCCCCCACTACTGAGGCTCCTGAAGTAGGAGGCGACGACTGAGCTACTGAAGGTATGCTCACATAGGGTGTGAGAGATGGTGCAGGGGGCAGGCGGATGGTGGCTCAGATGTCATATAGAGGGAGACAGATGGATCGTCATCTGCCACAGTGGTCGATGAAATAGTATATCACTTCCTCCTTGGAATTCCTGTCATTTAATCAAATAAAATTAATTTTAGAACATATATTTCAAAAAAAAATTGCATAAAAAAAATTAAAAAAGATAAGAGATGCACAGTACTAACAAACAAAATATACATAACAATGATAATGAATTATTGCACAAATGAAATAAGTTGTTGCTAAATGAATGCATAACTGTACATACAATCATTTTATCTTTCAATCATGTCGGTTTCCTAATCCATTACTTCATCCAATTCATTCATCCTTTCTAGACTAATATTTTCAATATCATGGTGGAAAAATAATTCTGATTATTTTTGTTGATGAGATTCAATGTTAGAGGTCAAATCTTCCACTTGATCACCCATATCATATAAATCTCTTTGTTTTACATGAGAAACTACACTCCACCCTTCATCCACAACATCATTCACATAATATACCATTTTTTCTTATGATGATAAGATATATGGATCATGCAGTTCACAATCACCAACATCCATCAAGCGAGATAAGTTCACAGAAGTAAATTGTGAAGAATCTCTTTTAACACATCTAATAATATCGACCCAATTGTATTTCAATAAAACAATTGAAAAATGCATGTTTTAGTTTAATTAAATAATATCGGTCATCTTTCCATAGTATCCTACTTCATAAAATGTAAATATACCACTATTATGTGTTTTGAAACCCTCTTCTCGATCGACTGTATGAAATCTAAATTCATTCACGTTGTAAGCATCAAACTTTCTAACTTGTTTTAGAGGACCTCGAGCAAGAAACTTCAAATATTATGAAAAAACTGCTCGAGTATTAGTATGCATGATTTGGAAAAATAAATATAGTTTATTAGAATTACAAAATATATGTTTCAACCTAATATTTGTATTTATTGCAATATTTATGAACTTACAGATTGTGAAAATAATTCTACAAGCTCTTTATTAACAACTTTCATTATATTTTTCTCATTTCATGTTCGGACCCTAATTAGTCTCTTTTTTTGTATCATCAACTCTTCAATAAATGGATCTATAATTTCACTATTTAGTAGCACATATCTATGTGCCTGTAATAATTCCATTTCTGTCAGTGTAATATTTGAGGTCTTCCCAACTGATTGGCCAATAGCAGGAAATATTTTTGATTTCCCATGTATTTGATATTGATTCGATGTGTCTTCAACACGTCCAACTCGATTAAATCTTGTCTCAATATCATCCAAGTATCTAGAACAAAAGGTAAGACACTCTTCTGCCAAATAGCCTTCAGTAATAGAGCCTTCTGGTTGAGATTTATTTCTCACGTATGATTTCAAATGCCCAAGATATCTGTGAAATAAAAAAACATAATTATTCATTTAATTAGGTGCCAAAAATTGTTTAATTAACTGAAAAATATATAAATAAAGTACCTCTCAATTGGATACATTCATTGATAATGAATGGGGCCTATTAATTTAGCTTTCTCAACCAAATACACAGTTAAATGCATCATGAAAGTAAAAAACGATGGATGAAAGATCATATCCATTGCACAAAGTATCAATACAAACCTCTCCTGAAGGTTGTCAAGCTCAAATGGATGTAAAGATTTATCACATAGTTTCCTGAAAAATGTGCAGAATTGGAGTACAACAGCAGTAACTTTTTTAGGTAATAATGTACGTAATGCCAATGGTAGTAACTGCTGTAACAAAACATGTGAATCATGATTTTTCAATCCATGTAACTTACGATTCTTTAAGTCAACACACCTCAAGATGTTACTTGAATACCCATCAGATACTTTCACATGCTTTAAAATTCTAAGGAATGTATTTTTATTCCTATTTTTCATTGCAAAAATTGTTAGAGCATACTTTTCATTCTCATCTGGCCAGAGATCATGTTTTATGTTCATTACTTATAAGTATTTGCAAGCATTGAGATGATCCTTTAACTTTCCATGTTCATTAAGCAATGTTAAAATCAAATTTTCATATAAATTCTTCTCAATATGCATCACATCAATATTATACTGCAACAAATTAAATTCTCAATACAGAAGTTTGAAGAATATGTTTTTTTTCCATTGTTGCGTTCTGATTTCACTTAAAGATGCACTTCAAACTCATTTCCCACTATCATTCAAATGATAAACCTTCCCAAATTTTGTTTCAAGTTTTTCAATTTGTGTCAATATTTTAGAACTAGTTAACAACTTTGGAGGTGGTCTAAAATCAATGAAACCATTAAATTTTTATATGTTCTTCCGAAATCTATGAGATGCATCGAGAAATCTTCGATGGTACAAGAAGTACCATTTTATATTGTGAGGTAACCATTTGAGATCAAAATAAAAGTTACAAACAGGACAAGCCAAACCCATGTAAGTGTTCCAACTAGATAAATTCGCATGCCCAGCTAAGTCACTAATGGTCCACATTAAAGCAGCATGCATTTTGAAAATTGTTTTAGAAGAAGCATCAAATGTCTCAACATCGTTTCTCCATAACTCCTATAATTCTTCAATTAAAGGCTGTAAGTATACATCAATATCATTTCCAAGAATTTTTTTTCCAGTAATAATCATTGAAATGATAAAAGACGCTTGTTGCATACACATCCACAGAGGTATATTATAAGAGATCAAAACAAATGGCTAAATGCTATAATTGGTACTCAAAGTCCCAAATGGGTTGAATCTGTCAGCAGTCAATCCCAATCGAACATTCCTAGGATCAGCTGAGAAATATGGTTGTAATGAATCAAATGTATTCCACGATTGTGAATCTCGTGGATGTCGTATTAACCCATCATTTTTATTATCTACAGAATGCCACTTCATGTGTTCGGCAGTTTTTGATGACATAAATAATCTTTTCAATTGAGGCTTTAAAATAAAGTAATGAAAAACCATCGCAGGTGTGTTCCTTTTCTTCTTCTTCATGGTAGTATGTTGATTTATACTTCCAATATCACCCATTGACTGACATCTAGAAGAAGAACATTTTTTGCAATCCTGTCTACTTGAATCCTCTCTCCAATAAAGCATACAATTGTTGGGACACACATATATTTTTGTATAATTCAAACCAAGTCTGTTAACAACTTTTTTTATATCATAAAAAGACTCAGGTATTTTTGCTTTAGTAAATGCATCATGCAAAAATTCCAATATCATGGACATTGCCTTAATTGTAATTCCACATAGGCATTTGATATAGTACAACTTCATCAAAAAAGAAAGTTTTGAATATTTCAAACATCCACTATACAACTCTTGATTTCCATCATCAACTAAATCATGAAATGTATTTTCCTCAGTGAAGCTTTATCTTACATTAGTCTCCACATAATCAAGAGGAGGATCCACTGATATGTTACAATCTTCATCTGGTTGTCCTAAAGTCTCAAAAACATCACTTGTCATGTTGTTATTTGTAGCACCCTCATCTAGTTGTTTTGATATGTTTTTATGTTGATTGTGGTGTCTTGAAGTGTCAAATGCACCATTTATAAGGTTTTTCATTTCATTTCCCATTGTTGATGAAGTTGGGATCTCATTCTGTGGATTGACATCAGTGCTCAACCTTTCTGTAACGTTCGATTCTCTGTGCCAAATCCAACACAAATATTGACTAGAGAATTGATTCAATATTAAATGTTCATAAACTTCATCTCTCTTAAACCATATTCTAAATTTACTTTAGGACATGGACATCTTATTCTCCCTTCAATGGATCGATTGGAAATTGAAAAATCTAAAAACTCTTCCAAACCCTTAACATACTGAGGTGTGTTCCTCGGTAATGTGATCCAACTTTTATCCATGTATATCACAATGTGCCTACACAATATTAAAAAAATTAAAACACATAACTATTAATAAATAGGGAAATATATTCATATATACTAGTTGAAAAAATATATAAATATGTTAAAGATTTGGAAAAATTCTAGGATTAGATCAAAAAAATCCTCAAAGAAACTTTTTCCCAATAGCCCATGGTAGTTATCAGGTATAAATAATCAGATAGAGGAATAGAACATCTAATAAAATTAAAATATCCAAAAAAACACATCATAATAAATGATTGGAAAGCTCTATAAAATCTATGATATATAATGGATATAAATTTGTATGATGAACTTCATCCTGTATTGTGGAAATCTCCATATCCTATTGAATAGAGGTTTGTCTGATAATTGCCTATGCTGAGTCTATGCACTGGAACTAAGAAGTGATATCACCAAATTACTACAAAAAACTCTATTAACACACTTCACACAAAATAAAACCAAATAGAAAATAAATATTTATGTGGTTCGGATAATTCCATACATCTACGGGAGAATACTAAAAACATTTTCATTGTAAAAGATACAAGAGAATACAAAACTCATCGCTCACATCCAATCTATTATAAAGTCTCAAAAAATTAATCTAGAAACTTACAGTATTCAGAAAAATCTTACATACAGACTAATTTGGACGGAGAAATTTAATAAACTATTTTGGATGGGAAAATAACCACAAATAGGACTGTCGATATTTAAATCCTTTATATCAACAATTTAAATTAAAAAACCATAATTAATTACTATAAATGGTTGATATGGAGTAAGTGGTAAGGATCTTAAACCAAGGGATATAAGAGATAAAGGTACAAGTAGAAAAAATCACCTCCATGATTTAAGATCTTATGTAAGAAAAAAAGTGCATGTGGTGTAGTGATGGTGACCGAGATACCTAAATAGTACTAGGATAGAGCACTACATGACCTCATTTTTACCTCTCGATCACCAAAGGTTGGATAATAGCATCGGGGTCCTAAGAAGACCGGTGGGATTTGGTTTATCCAATTTTATTAATAAACTAAAATACAAGAAAACTAACATGATCCAAATAGAGTGAATTCCATATGATAAATATTTACAAATCATATAAAGGTCAATAAAATGATCCCTAAAACCTAAGGCTAAATGAAAAAATCAATCTCCCATATCCATTTACAACACTAAATGGAACACGAGTCATACAAAAATCAACCATGATTAGAAAAACCAATTCATCCAAACATGTACTTGTACCTATAGGTACCTGAAAAATAGACCATGAAATTTCATGTCCCCCCTAAGTGTATATGTTGGGTGTGAGCATATAATACCCAGTAATAAACCACCTAGTTTCTAACTTATATGGAATATAATTACATATGTTCCTTATATCAATATAAGCATTTATATACATTTATATAAAAATGACTTTACAAATGGTTATCAATAAAAACATGGAAGCATCAGATAATGGAAAACTTCATAAAATAGAATCAATTATAAACAATAAATCCCTATAATGGGAGGGTCTATACCTAACATAATTTATTTGATCCTAGACTTGGATATAAGACATCAAGTCAAGGAATCCATGATGCCATTCCCATCGAACTATTATCATAGCAATACTTCTCAAGGTTGAGTCGTGGGAAAATCCTTGTATTTTTGAAAGAGAAAGGTGTATACAAGAATCAAGGAACTATCATCACATGAATTTAGGGATAGGTGAAAGGGGTATACAAAAGTCAAGTCATTATGATCCCATCCCATTCATAAATCTCCATATATTTCATACCAACACACAAGTTATACAATAGAAAAATACCCCTTCTAACATACTCATTATTTATCAAAACAATATCCATGGTCAATGTAGCATTATTATTTATAATAATCAACATGTTGTTGGAACCATGGTCATATATGCATGAAGTGGAGTATGGTTTGTGTTTGTTGACAATCTTCAGTGGAAGTTCAAAATGTGAACCAGCAAAGTGATCCTACAGTTCAAGCAGACAACAATATTGAAGGTGGCGTCGTTTCCCAGTGTTTGCCAAATTTGTGGGCCTGAAAATCGACAAATGGAGAAAAGTGTTTTTGGAAAATATACTTGCGCGTCGTGTACATGAAAAAGAGGAAACTTGTGCGCCATATGTTTTTCAAGATCAGAACATGGAAAAATGGCAAAGGGATAAAGGTCGCGCAAGTTTTGGGCTGGTCGCGCAAGTGACTTGCGCACTGAGAAAGGAGTTGCACGCTGATGCCTGGGTGGATTGGAAAGTTTCATGTCTATTGTTCTTTATGACTAGAACTTCAAAATATGGCAAAGGGAAGAGGGTCACGCAAGTATTTTTTTGGTCGCGCAAGTGAGTTATGTGACAGAGGCTAGGGTAGTTGGAGCTGTGTGCCGAGACTTGCACGCCATGAGGACACTTGCGCGCCACCACGCAGGGGGTCCAGTTTGCCTATAAATAGAGGACCCCCTCCTCATTTGTAACAAAGTTCAAGACTTAGATATTTTTCGAGCTCTCGTCGCGCAATTGGTTGAGTCACACAAGTGGTTGTTGGGTCGCGCAAGTAGAGGTTGCGCGCCGGTTGTTGGCTGCGCGTCCAAAGTGGTTTGGGATTTAGAGGCGCTGAGTCGTGCAAGTTTGGAGTTCAAAGAGGCAGTGTCGCGAAAGTGGTTTGGATTCACCTGCGCGCCGAGTTTGTACCACGCAAGTGACTTGCACGCCATTCTTGAAACTTGCGCGTCGGTCTTGGAGAAGTGCACCAGGGTTGTTAAAGTACATATGTCCTTTTAAAGCTACATGAAAGCTGTAAGATTTACCAGTACCCTCAGTGCAAAGTGAGATTCGTCTTCTGGTGAGAGTTGGACTTCAACAGAGCATCTACATACAACAGAGGATGCATTCTTATGCAATGATGAAGAGACCTTCACGTCTATAAACTGAGTGGGACTTTATCAAAGGCTGTGAGCCAGGGGGAGTCAACGGGAGTGACCCAAGGGACGCAGTGAGTTATCCCTAAACAATTGTAAAGGCAGTGAGCCTGGGATAGAGTGACTGTTCCCGAACCATTGTAATCCACATATTGTGAAGTTTAGTGGAATTAGGTACGACTGACAACCTGTCAGCGTATGCTCCTTGGACATAGCCCTTAGTGGTGAACCAAGTGAAAAGTGTTGCGTCTTCTCTGTGTATGTGAATGTTTTCTTTCTGATCATATTAATCATACAGGTTCAATAATTTCCTACCAACGTGGGAACAAGATCCATCACATTAAAAGAAAAATTTGTCACCCTGATTCACCCCTCCCCTCTCAGGGTGTCCCGGGTCCTTCAAGTGGTATCAGAGGGAGGTTACAGGTGTTGAATCTGTCCTTTGTCGTCATGGAGAATGAAGTCAATGTCAGGGGAGTCCCTCACTTCAATGGAAGTAATTTCCAAATCTGTAAGAACATAATGAGATCTCATCTAAGATCTCTTTGAATGGAAGTTCTATTCTCTACTATGCAAGGAATATAAGTCACTGATCCAACAGGGCTGGCTATGACTGACACAGGCAGGAAAATTCTTGATGCAGATGCTAAAACACAAAATGCACTCACCGCAGCCCTTTCTGATCAGATCTACCTAAAGGTGATGAATTTCAACTTAGAAAACTCCATGTGGGATAAACTCGAGAATATCTATGAAGGATATAGCAAAGTGAATGAGGCGAAACTACAAGTGTTGCACAATAGGTTCGATGATTTGAAAATGCATCCTGATGAGAATGAAGACTCCTTCTTTAATCGAATCACTGAAGTAGTTGGAGAAATTGGGGGCCTAGGAGAAGAAATAAAAGATGTTGACATTGTGAAGAAAATTCTGAGAACACTTCCACCCCTATACAATGCAAAGGTATCAGCCCTTGAGGAAAGATATCTTTCAAAACTTTCTCTGGATGACCTCCTAAGTAGCTTGGTAGCATATGAAATGAGAATCAAACCAGAAGATGCCATGACTCGTGTGAGCAAGGAAATGGAATTTAAGGCCATAGATAAACTAAAAATTTCAAAAGATAATAGTGGTGAAGATGAAAAAGAAAAAGAAATTATTTCTCTCATTGCAAAGAAGTTCCAGAAGGGAAAAGGGAAATTCAAAGGGAAGTTACCTCTCGCATGTTTTCGTTGTGGAAAAGTTGGGCACATTGCCTCTCAGTGCCTAAGAAAGATCAGTAATGAAGATAGTGAAGATGAAATCTTAAAGAAGCCTCGAAGAAGGTTTTTCAAAAAGGGAGACTTTAAATCTGGAAAGAAAATGCAAAGGAAGGGTTTTGTCTATGAAGAAGAAGATGATGATAATGAATTTTGTGATGAAGAACCAGAATTCAAAACTGGGAACCATGCTTCCATGATGACCACTATTGAAAAGTCAGAAGATACTGGTGGAGAAAAATAGTTGAAAACTTGTGTAGATCCCGAGATGAAACTTAAGCATGCTGTTAGTAAGCTTAAGACTAAATGTAAGAGTTGCAATAAGTGGAAATCAATTGTAGAAGAATCAAGTGAATATGTTGATCAACTTGAAGCTGAAATTGAACGATTGGAAGAATTTGTGAAGGTAAAGTCTAAATTAATTGAAAGCAATGAGGATATAGTGGATTTGAAGCTGAGAATTGAAGAGCAGTCAAAGGTCATCAATGACCTCACCTCCAGACTAGAAGAAAAATACAAGACTGCTGAGGGTCTTGAGGAGGAAGTTGTTACTCTTAGGAGTAAACTTGATGCTGAATCAATTCCAAAAGAATCAAGAAAGAAAATATAGTTTGGAAGATTCTTTGATGCAGAATTACTGGTAAGAGACAAGTGTGGTTCAGATGGGGTTGGAAAAATCTCGAGTGATCAAATACCCGCTTGCATAGAAAAGAGTGGAATTGGCTGTGAAGATGAGACATCAACTGCTGGAAGTGAAAAGATCCAAAAGAAAGATAAGATGAAAGTTGAACATGTTTAAACGTTACCTAAAGTGCTGAAAAATGAACCATCAATCCAAACTAAAAGGAGAACTGAAAATTATCCTCAAAAATTCAGAAATGACAGGCAGTCTAACTATTCTCCCATGGAAGAAGGTATGAGGAGAAATTCAAGTGAGAAGACATTTCCTCTCATGAAGTGTCATTTATGTGGCTATCTGGTCCATACCATGTCTTATTGCAAAGAGGCAAGAAGCTATCTGAATGGAGAAGATATAGGAGTTCAACAAAGGAGAACAAATTCATATCCTAATTCTTATAGAATAAACAATTTCTATGGATATTGTTTTCGTTGTTCTAACTTTGGTCATAAGGCTGCTAATTGCAGGCAGAGAAGGTACATGGACACCTCATACCGAAGTTCAAGACAAGTCAAGTCACGTCAGCAAGATAGTGTTGCTATTTCAAACATGTTTTCTCCTCTCACAGAAGATTTCGACTATGAAGAACCTGGGTATGCAGAAGAAATAATTGAAAGGACATCAGTACTCTATACTCAATCCAGTGTCTCATGGAAGGAAAGGAAGAAGATTGAGAAATCCAACCTTGCAGAGGTGGCCCTCAAAGCTACAAAGAACAACAATACCTGGATTCTGGATAGCGGTTGTTCATCTCATATGATAGGTAATGCCGAACTATTAACGGATATCAAAAGGAAGGTTGATGGTACAGTACGATTTGGTAATGATGGAGCTCTGAAAATCAAAGGGAGTGGAAGTACCAAATTAGCTAATAAAGAATTAAAGAAGACTGAATTCCTTTACGTTGATGGTCTATGTCATAATCTACTCAGTGTGAGTCAACTCTGTGACTCGGGACTTATAGTTACTTTTAATTAGAAAGGCTGCACTATCAAGGGAAAGACAGGCAATTCACTTATGAAGGGATGCAGAACAGAAGGCAACTTGTATCAGGTTGATAGTGAAGAAAATGTCTATTACATGATTGTTGAAGAAGAAAAAAATTTGTGGCATCGGAGACTGGGACACATCAATCAATAAGACATGGAGAAAATATCAAAATTGAGGATTGTCATGGACATTCCCAACCTGAAGTGTGAGCGTGAAAAGTCTTGTGATGCTTTCATCCATGGGAAGCTGGTCTGCAGTTCATATTGGCCAAAGAAGAAAAGGGCATCTCACCTTCTTGATCTGATTCATACAGATGTATATGGGCCGATAAATGTTGCTGGAACTCATGGAGAAAGGTACTTTGTACTTTTCATATATGATTATAGTAGAATGGCATGTGTGATGTTCAATCACAGGAAACGACAAGTCCTTGACTGCATGAAAACATATTGGCGAATCGCCGAGAATGATACCGGATGAACAATCAAAGTGTTGTGATCTGACAATGGAGGAGAATACACGTCCATTGAATTTGAAAATTATCTGGAGAAGCATGTGATACAACATGAGGTAGATTCTATGAGAACTCCACAACAAAATGGAGTTGTTGAATGTAGGAATCGATAGGTGAACAACATGGCGTGAACTATGCTGATTGAGATTCGTATTCCATAGCATTACTGGAAAGAGGTTGTTCAAGCTGTAGTGTATATTCAGAATCGAACAGGAATTTATATGGGCGAGGCGAAGACACCATATGAATTGTGGCATGGAAGGAATCCCTCTTTAAAATACTTTCGTGTTTTTGGAAGTAAATGCTTCATCAGGAATAAAGAAGGAAATTAAGGGAAGTATGGCGACAATGCAGATGAAGGAATTTTCCTCGGTTACTCAATGAACAAAAAAGCCTACAAATGTTTCAACAAGCATTTAGGAAGGATTGTGGAAAGTAGTGATGTTAAGATAATTGAAGAGAAAACCACAAATGCTTCAAGGACGTCATATGTTGATGTGATAGAAAGTGAGGAAGAAATGGAACGTGCAGAAAATACAAATACAGAAATAGAGGAAGTTGTACAAAACACTCAGAAGTCACATCATGATGTTGACTCAGAAGAAGAATCTGAAGAAGAAACTGTGGCTGAAAAGAGTGCAACTGAACCTCGCAGAAAAAATCATAGATCTGAGATTGATCTATCCAACATAATTGGGGACAAGAGTTCACCCACTCAAACAAGAAGGATGAGGAATAACACACAATATGCATTTTTGTCGGTTGTGGATCCATACTCATTCGAAGAAGCTGCAAAGGATGAATCTTGGGTGAAAGCCATGAATGAAGAATTAGATCAGATTGACAAGAATCAGACCTGGGATCTTGTCCAGAGACCCAAAGGTCACAATGTGATTGGTACCAAATGGATCTTCAAAAATAAGTTTGATGAGCATGGAAGTGTCATCATAAATAAGGCACGACTGGTATGTAAAGTATACTCCCAGATTGAAGGCATTGATGTTGAAGAAACCTTTTCTCCAGTGGCTAGACTGGAATCAATCAGGATTTTCCTTTCCATGGAACTCTAAAGAGGATATAAAGTTTATCAAATGGATATCAAGACAGCATTCTTGAATGGTATAATAGAAGAAGAATTCTACATTGAACAACCAGTGGGTTTTGTTCTAGGTACTGATGAAACAAAGGTCTGCAAATTGAATAAAGCCCTATATGGTTTGAAGCAGGCACCACAGGCATGGTACTCGCGGATGGATTCGTATCTCAAGAAGCTGGAATTCAAAAGAGGAGGAGTTGATCACAATCTCTATGTGAAGAATTCTCCAAAAGATCAATTCATGGTTCTAGTCTACGTTGATGATATAATTTTTGGCGGTAGCAGAGAGAAATCAGTGGAGGAATTTTCCAATCACATGAAATCAGAATTTGAAATGTCTATGATTGGGGAGCTCACATATTTCTTGGGGCTGCAGGTGATTCAAAAGAAGGAATACACTTGCATTTCTCAGGAAAAGTATGCAAGAGAGCTGCTGAAAAAGTTTAATATGCAAGACTCTAAACCAATGTCAACTCCAATTGCAGTTGGAACTAAACTTGGAAAGCATGAAGATGGGGCATCTGTAGATCCCACTATGTATAGGAGGATCATTAGGAGCCTACTGTACCTGACAGTGACACGACCAGATATTATCTTTGCCACATGTCTTGCAGCCCGCTTTCAGAGTAATCCAAAATAGGAACATATGGCAGCCGTAAAAAGAATCATGAGATATATTAAAGGTACTCACAATTGTGGGTTATATTTTGCTGCAGGAAGGATAGTGAATTATCAGCTTTTTCTGATGTTGACTGGGCTGGCGACGTTGTGGATAGAAAATCCACCAGCGGTGGTGCTTTCTATATTTGGAATAAGTGTGTCGGATGGTTGATCAAGAAACAAGAAAGTACTTATCTTAGTACTGCTGAAGCTAAGTATATCTCTGCCACAAAGGCATGAACTCAACTACTATGGATGAAACAACAACTAGCAGATATTGGTGATGAGATAAAGCAACCAATGGTCATTTACTGTGATAACAAGAGCGCAATTGATCTTACGAAGAATCATGTTCAACATTCTCGTACAAAGAATATTGAAATCAGGTATCACTTTATCAAAGAAAAGGTTGAGAAAAGAGTGATTAGAATGGATCATGTGGGAACTGATGATCAAGTGGTGGATATTCTGACCAAGCCAATGTCAATGGTTGTGTTTGAAAAGCATCGGTTGAACCTCGGTGTTCAGCCACCTCCCAGTGCATAAGGAGGTTACGCAATACCCCCCCCCCCCCCCATTTTTGTTAACTATTTTTATCTGTTTATGGATGTGATGCAGGTTTGTGGGGGAGATACTATCTAGGGGGAGTATGGTTTGAGCTGAATAATGAACACATTACTGGTCTTTGGGTTTCTTGTCAATGGGGGAGAAAGGAATAAATTCAGCGTCAGAGGATGAGAAGGAACTCAGCGAAGCGAACAAGGCATCATTGAGAATTCCAAAACACTGGAACCCAATTCAATCTTCCTCTCTTGTTTTCTACACCGAGCATTGCTCACGTAGACTTAGAGTGTTGGCTGAGTTGATTCTTGCATTTTTGGTTTGCACATGGATGGGGATCTATTGAATTTATTTTCTGATTGCCAAAAAACCCAAAGGGGGAGATTGTTGGAACCATGTTCATCTATGAATGAAGTGGAGTATGGTTTGTGTTTGTTGACAATCTTCAGTGGAATTTCAGAATGTTAACCAGCAAAGTGATCCTACAGTTCAAGAAGACAACAGTATTGAAGGTGGCGCCGTTTCCCAGTGTTTGCCAAATTTGTGGGCCTGAAAATCGACAAATGGAGAAAAGTGTTTTTGGAAAAGAGACTTGCGCTTCATGTACATTAAGGAGAGGAAACTTTTGTGCCATATGTTTTTTAAGATCAGAACATGGAAAAATGGAAAAGGGATAAAGGTCGCGCAAGTTTTGGGCTGGTCGCGCAAGTGACTTGCGCGCTGAGAAAGGATTTGTGCGCCAATGCCTAGGTGGATTGGAAAGTTGTGCGCATATTGTTCTTTATGACCAAAACTTCAAAATATGGCAAAGGGAAGAGGGTCGTGAAAGTATTGGTTTGGTCGCGCAAGTGAGTTACGTGACAGAGGCTAGGGCAGTTGGAGCTGCGCACCGAGACTTGCGCGTCGTGAGGACACTTGCGTGCCACTGTGTAGGGGGTACAGTTTGCCTATAAATAGAGGACCCCTCTCCTCATTTGTAACAAAGTTCAAGACTTAGATATTTTTCAAGCTCTCATCGCGCAAGTGGTTGAGTCGCGCAAGTGGTTGTTGGGTCACGCAAGTAGAGGCTGTGCGCCGGTTGTTGGTTGCGCGTCCAAAGTGGTTTGGGATTTAGAGGCGTTGAGTCGTGCAAGTTTGGAGTTCAAAGAGGCAGTGTTGCGAAATGGGTTTGGAGTCACCTGCGCGTCGAGTTTGTACCGCGCAAGTGACTTGTGCGCCATTCTTGAAACTTGCGCGCCGGGATTGGAGAAGCGCGCCAGGGTTGTTAAAGTACATCTGTCCTTTTGAAGCTACACGAAAGCTGGAAGATTTCCCAGTACCCTCAATGCAAAGTGAGATTCGTCTTCTGGTGAGAGTTGAACTTCAACAGAGCATCTACATACAACAGAGGATGCATTCTTATGCAATGATGAAGAGACCTTCACGTCTATAAACTGAGTGGGACTTCACCAAAGGCTGTGAGCCAGGGGGAGTCAACGGGAGTGACCTGAGGGACGCAGTGAGCTATCCCTAAACAATTGTAAAGGCAGTGAGCCTGGGACAGAGTGACTGTTCCCGAACCATTGTAATCCACATCTTGTGAAGTTTAGTAGAATTAGGTACGACCGACAACCTATCGGTGTATGCTCCTTGGACGTAGCCCTTAGTGGTGAACCAAGTAAAAAGTGTTGTGTCTTCTCTGTGTATGTGAATGTTTGCTTTCTGATCATATTCATCATTCAGGTTCAATAATGTATTACCAACGTGGGAACAAGATCCATCACATTAAAAGAAAAATTTGTCACTCTGATTCACCCCTCCCCTCTCAGGGTGTCCTGGGGTCCTTCACATGCTTGGTATAAAAAAGTAAAAACAAGCTCAACATATCAAAGTAATAGTCATGCTTAAGAAATAATTCCATTATAATGAATCTAATGCTCAACAAAACAAAAGGTAAATATGCTTGAATATGATACATTAACTATAATATCAATAAAACATAATTTCATGTCACACATGATCACAACATAAAACATGAATAAATAATGAATATTATATTATGGAATCCAAACAGGTATAAAAATATCCAGACAAACATAAATCAGGTTATTAGGAAAAATTCTCTTCATGCTACTCTAAATACCAATTATACTAGTTATAAATTATTGGATGAGGAGAAATTCATGGTTCACTAAAATATATCCAAAAAAGGATCTAGCTTTATCATGGGAAGTAACAAGTGTGCACTAGTAAAATACTACCTAAGATCAAATATGGTATTTGTCATAACCAATTTGATAAACTACCTCTAAAATGGGCAAGGCGGCGAGGCGCGGAGAGGCGGCTAGGCGGTGAGGCGGCGAGGGGCGAGGCCGCGAGGGTTTTGGGGGTCGCAGTGGGGAGGAAGTGTCAGGGGTGAAAAAAAAAGTTTTAGCAGCGGTTTATAAAAAACTATCGCTAAATCATTAATAAAAAATTTAGCGGTGGTTTAGTAAACCACCGCAAACATCTATTAATGTTGTAGTGATAGTGGAGTCATGGGTACTTGAAACAAAATTATGATGGATATCAGTATTTATTTTTTAATTATGCATTGATCGAGTGATCATACATCATGGATTATGGGAAAAAAGAATTATTTTTCTTCTTATTATTTCATTTATTAAGAAGTTAAGGGTGATTGTCGGCAACAAATTCATGAAGGATAATGTGTTGGGTAATTCGACTGACTGAACAATCTGATCATGAGGAGAATCCAAGTCCAATGGAGGACACACATAAGAGGGTGGGACCTAATGAACATGGTTATTAGAATTTTTATATGTAAATATAGGAATTAGATTACTACCATAAAAAAGATAAGTAACAAATGAAATTTGGATAAATCCAGGGAAACTAATCCAAAGAATAGGGGAATTACAATTTAACAATAGAATCTGAATCCAAGAGGGAAGAAGTAAGTGAAGCAATGATGTTGATCATTAAAGGTGGATGTGCAGTAGAGGGAGGGATCAGGGAGTATGATTCCTACATAGTCAAAGGAGGCACCACCTCTGAAATATGGTCTACATCTGGAAAGTGGATTTTTTGGCATATAAAAAAGTCCAAACGCATTCCAAATTGATTAAAGAATATAAGGATTATAATACAGGTGAGGGAGCTTAGGAAGATGGACTCTTAATTCTTCCAGAGATGAATATTTACCTTGTTGAGAATATAAGGTCCCTCAAAGAAGGATAAATCTATCACAACTGCAACTATGACCATCCTAAAAAGGTCCAGATGAAATCCATCTATAAGAAAAGACGTTTGAAAAATGATTTCTTGTTCATGATTGAAGTTGTATTCATACCATAGAGGTCAAACGAGTTGGTTACAATGGAGAATATCTTTAATGAATTATGATCATACCCAAACATCAAAATCCGAGATGAACATTGAATGTGAGAAGACTATAAATGTTAACCCTCCATAATAGATAAGGATAGAGATCCATCTATCGAATTCTACTCCATTGATTCCATGAAATCATTTCAACAAAAATATATCTATATATTAGGAATTCATAATAATGTGGAAAAATGGCATACCCACGGAAACATTAGGGTCTGGTAAAGGCGGAGTTAGGGCAGGTGGTGGAGGCAATAGCGGCAGAGGCCGCAGAGGGGTTCGCAGCGGAGGTGGGTTCGTGACGAAGGAGGGTCTGTAGGAGAGTTGGGGTTCGGCGCACATCGGAGGTGGATTCATGGTGGAGGAGGGTCTGTGGAAGAGGTGGGTTTGTGGCAAGGGAGGGGCACGACGGAGGAGGGGTCGCAGCGGAGGAGTGTTTACGGCGAAGGATCGTTCGCGACAGAGGAGGATTCGCGGCGGAGGGGTTGGCGATGGCAGAGATGAGGTCGGGGAAAAGGAGGGGTTGGCGATGCAGGGGTCGGCTTTCGTGAGAGTTTGAGGTGTGCGAAGGAAGGAGGGAACTATTAGGGTTCATTTATAAAATCGGGCGAAACTTTTATTAGCGCTAGTTAAAAAACACAGATAAAGGTTTGTTTTATCAGCGCTAAAATAGAAAGTGATGATAAAACATGCCTTCATCAATGCTTTTTTAGCGCTGATAAAGATACAATGTTAATAATTTATTTATATTATTATATATATATTTATAAAATTATATATATAATAAATATATATATTTTTATTTATAACTATAACTATAAATAAATATATTTATATTTATATTTATAATAAATATATTTATAAATATTATAAATAAATAAATATTTATTTATAATTATAAAATTGTAAGAAATATATTAATTATATATATTTATAAAATTATAAATATAATAAATATATTTGTTATCATTTTACAATTATTTAAATAAATACAATATTTATTTATTTATAGTTATAATGACAAATATATATATATATATATATATATTTATTTATTTGTTTATTTTAACTATATATAATTATAAAATCATAACAAATATATTTATTATATTTATAATTTTACCGAAACAGGTTGGAGACGAGCCCCTTTAATAAAAAAGAAAAATAAAAACAACAATCCCTTTTGGTATGGGTTGACGGAGTACCCATTAAATGCTCGAAGGCTAGAAGACACACAACCTAAGAAAAAAGAGGCTTAATGGCCCAAAGATGACAACAAACGCATCAATCCATCACCGAAATGTCCAAGCAAAGAAACCCTAAATAGGCAAACACCGCCGCCGCCACCCAAAGTCACGACCGAACATCATCAACAATTGGATCAATCGAAGAAACATCATCAAAGCACAAGACATCCAACACGACAAACCACCACACCAGACGCCAACACTAGCCGCCGTCGCAGCCAGGAGCAAAATATCTGTATATATTTATAATATAATTATTTAATTATATTTTTTATAACATTATAAGAATAATAAATATTTTTAATAATTTTATAATTATTTAAATAAATATATATTTATTTAAAATTGTAACTATAAATAAATAAATATTTATTTGTAATTAAAAATTATAACAAATATATATTTATTTATAGTTATAAAGATATATATATATATATATATATATATATATATATATATATATATATAATTACAAAATTATAAAAAATATATTTATAATTTTATAAATATATAGAATTAATATATTAATTTTAATTTTAATTTTTTTTAATATATCTATATTTAATTACAATTATAATTATAACTATTTGTATTTATTTATAAATATTTGTATATAAATATATATAATTAATATATTAAATATAATTTTTTAATTTTTTAAATATATTCATATTTATTTAGAATTATAATTATAACTATTAGTATTTATTTATAAATATTTGTATATATTTACAAATATAGTTACTTAATTATATATATTTATAACTTATTGAAAAGATGAGGCTTGGAGGAGAGCTCCCATGGCGATTCGGCGGAGGCTTGGAGGAGAGCTCCCATGGCGATTCGGCGGAGGCTTGGAGGAGAGCTCCCATGGCGATTCGGCGGTGATTCGCTAATTGCAATCCAAGGTTGGCTGGCGAGGAAGAAGGATGACGAAGATCTGGTCACAGGGCCTCTGGTTTGGCAGTTGCGATTTGCGTCGCTCGTCAGATTTGGCTTATGTTCGGCGTTCGGCAGTTCGATTTCTGGCCACGACTTCTGTTAATGTTTTGGCGGTTCGCATTCATCAGATCCGGGCACGGATTCTATTCGGAGTTGGACTGGTCATGCCTGTCTGTTTGGTGTTGCGAGCCAGACTATCAGCGATCACAGGGCTTCTATTAGGGTTTCGGCGGTTCGTGTGATCTGGGCGCGGCTTCTGTTTTTCCTTCTGGAATTCGGATGCTCAGGCTTCATTAATCACGGGGCTTCCCACGGGGTTTCGGTGGACTCGACGACTTTCTGTGTCTCGGATATCAGTGATCTATGGGGTTTCTTCTCGACGGTGGTGTGTTTGTTCCCTCCGGCTGCCGATCTCTTCTTGGATCCGAAGCCTGCCCCCATGGTTTTCGTTCTCCCTGTTATTCCACCGTAGAAGGCCGTCGTGGCGCCGGCAGCGGCCCCTGTGGTTCGATTGGATGGCCTTAGCGCATCTGGGTTGAATGCTCTTGCTTCCACCGGCATTGATGCAAATCCATAGAAGGCTTCTGTCCCGATTTTGAATGGTGATTATTTTTGAGGTCGTTCCTTTTCTATCTTCAAGGGATCCACTAATTTCTGTTTTGGTAGATACTTAATGGCTGATCCGATTGCGGTCTCTCATCGGTTGTAATTAGGTGAGTTCTCTATCATTGTTTGATTTTTCCACGAGGTTCAAAGCCATGAAAAATTATGGATCTTGAAAAACGCATCTCAAATATTTGGGGTTTTTCTAATTGGAAGTGTGTATCATTGGGTTGTGGGTATTACCATTTCCTTTTCTCCTCCGATGAAATGAAGACGAAGGCTTGGGGTTTTGGCTCCATCTCCCTCAATCCTGAACTGATTCACATACATGAATGGGACAGATATTTCAATCATTTAGAGGTAGGTAATGCTTTTGCACAGCTTTGGATCAAAGTTTCTGGTTTAAATTGTCTTCTTTGGCATCCTAAAATACTATATGATATTGCTTTGACGCGTGGGATTCCTATTAAAATGGACCGTGAGACTGAATTGGCTAGATTTGGACATTTTGCAAGATTTTTGGTTGAATTGGATCATTGTTCTCCATTGGTGGAGATGGTTGTTCTTTCAAGAGAAGATGAGGATCTCAATCTTAAAATTGAGTATGAAAATGTTCCTTGATTTTTCTCAATCCGCAAAATCATTTTTCAAGTTGTAGGATATCGAGCATATATTCGTTCTGTCACAATCGCGAACATGAGGAAAAAATGCGTTTCAAAAAATTGAAGCAAAGAAAACCCACTGCTCAGGTGGATTGGATATTGCTTTGGGTTCAGCTGGTGATACTCTGATGGAAGGTATTACTGATAAATAGAATGTAAATGGCGGTAACTATGCGCAGCTGACGGGGACTCCTGGTAGTAGTGGGGTTGGACATCCAGTCTCTGGATAGTCAGTGAGTGACCCTTTTGATATTTTTACAGGGCATGTTAATGCTCAACTAGATTCTTCTATCTTGAAAGCAAAAGTTGATATGTAAAGACCCAGAATTTCCATGTAATTTATTTAAAATAAATGAGAATTTTACGAGTTCGTGAAAATTGACGGCACGTGATTTCGAGACCCAGAGTGCCCAGAATGAATTTCTGAATTTTTTTTTCGGGTATATTCAGTAAACATGCGAACGAGTTTTTCTAACTTTTAAGGCGGTGCTCGGAATTGAAATCTGAGGGCACCGTTGAACCCACAACGCCGATTTTCGTTTGATGAGACTTTCACCTCGACGACAGTTGGTTGGGGATGAAAGTTAATTTTTGGGTTTTTCGTGAAAGAATAAAAATAAAATAAGTGTGCAAACTTTTTATTTTTATTTGCAACACCTATGTGGGTGTTGAGAGGTGGGGTCCACTGGAACTAAACCTCCAAGTGAAAGTTGAGAAGTGAGGACCACCCGAACCTAACCTCCCATGAGAGGTTATGGTGATATGGACCACCCGAGGCCTAAACCCCTTGAAACCCCCCTTTAATTGGGAGAAAAACCTCAACTCCCTCATAAATGTAGGGAAACCTCTTCAACTCCCTCATTAATGTGGAGGAGCCTCTTGAGCTTCCTCCACATTAATTGTGTCAACCCTCGCCCACTTAATTATGCCAATGGACCACTTAATTGAGCCAATTTAATTAATCCAATTTGAATTGTGCCAACGATTAAATTGGGGAAACACTTTTTATTATATTGGATACCTCTTTTATTTTGGTGGGTTCTTCTTTTGAGAACATTCGTTGCCAAAGGAGAGAGAGCTCTTGGTGGGAGAAAACTCTCCAATGAAGAACGCATTCTTCCACGAAGAACGCTTCGCCGACGAAGAACGCCGACCTCGACTTCGAGCTTCTTCCTCGGGACTTCTTCCGACATGGGACGTCCTCATATACGGCGAATCGACGAACGTACTACCTTCTTGCGCCAACGATATCAAGCGAACGAGGTAGAAGTTTATTTGCGTGATAATTCTTTCCATGTACTCCCTTCTTTTCTTATGCGGGTTGGGAACAAACTTTGCGGAAGACTATGGTTTAACGTTCATGCTTGTTCTTTGTGAACTACTTGCTACCTCTCTAAACGCGGAGGGTGTGGGCCAAACAAATACGGCCCGACCCCTCCGTCGTTCTTCTTTGGTGTATTCTTCGAAATGGAGGAAGACGACGAAAACGACGGAGGCAACGACACCGCCACCCGCGACCTCACCGCGCCACCCCGGCCGACCCGCCGTCCGAGCCGAGCCGCGCCGCCGTCCGAGCCGAGGAGAGCCGCTCCGCCCTCCTGACCGAACCGCCGCCGAACCGCGGCCGGTCCGCCGACCTACGGCCGGACCGCCGACCTGCGGCCGACCCACGCCCCGGGCTGCCGGTCCGCGCCCCTCGCGGCCGGTTCGCGCCCCTCGCGGTCGGTCCGCGCCCCTCGCGGCCGGTCCGTGCCCCTCGAGGTCGGTCCGTGCCCTCGTGGGACCCCTCGGCCGAGCCGCCCTCGCGGCACCCTCGCGGGCCGGGCCAGGTCGACCTGGGTCGGTCCGACCGGGTCAGACCAGACCCGGGCCCACTACGGCCCAATTACTTTCTTTTGGCCATAACTTTGGCACCGGACGTCCGTTTGACGAACCGTCAGCGGTGCTGGAAATCTTGGAGCGAGATGATCCCTTTGAGTGATACCCCACTGAGTTTTGGATTGAGATGGGGAACAATCAGGTTGGGTCGAGCACGAATCCAACCGGGCCCCCAGGACAAAAAGGCTAATAACTCACAGACCGGGCGTCTGATTGACGTGTCGTCTGTTACGTTGAGACCCCTATGACGTGATGGACTTTTGATATACTTCTTTGTGGGACTTCATGGCAGTTGGAGTATCGACCAGTAACTTGTGGAGCAGATCCTCCCGGAGACGAGCGAGCATAGTGCAGAGACCTAGTGGCTGGCTGAGACTTGACGACTGCTGACCGTTTCGACTCGGAGTGACTCGACAGGCCCAATGGGGAGCGCCTTGGTGACGCGGCAGACCCACGGTGGGGAGCACCTTGGTGACGCATTAGACCCACGGTACTCGACGCGTCACATAGAGGCGCTCCCCACCGTGGGTCTGCCGCGTCACACAGAGGCGCTCCCCCTCAAGAGGAGTACCTCAGCAGTTCAAGGTTAGTGGGAAGCGCCTCTGTGTGACGCGACAAACCCACTATACTCTATAGATGAGAAGTTCTCCAGCAGCCGAGGTGTTCGACGTTGTGTTCGAAATGTTACTTGTTGCTACCCCTAGAATTAATCCTGGTTTGAGCTAAGTCAGGACCTCTGTGTTTTTCTCATGATTGAGATGAATTACTTAATAACTTAAGTATATGTATGAGCATATACTTAAGTAAGGTTATCTGTTGATTTCATACCTTTGTGTATTATCCTTGTTGGATTTCGTGAGACCTAGAGGGTCTCGGGGACCCTACTGAGTATCGTTATACTCACCCTTACACGGGCTATGCCTGCACCTTGTGTTGGATGTAGACGACAGACAACGCTGACTGAGGCCGAGAGTACCAGGATTGGACGGTACCTGGAGGTGGACCTTACGACGAGTCGGTACACGGAGGAGACAGACAGACGTGGAGTGCTGAGGAGGTGATCTGTACATACCCTTCAGGTAGGAACCTCGGAGGACGACCCAGTTTCTATTTTCCTTTTTCTTCAGTTGTACTTGTACTTTACTGTTGGACTTGTATTCCGCCCCCCGTTTACTTTCAGCACTCTTTTGTTATACAATTTTACTTTGTATTTCGTATCCAGCTGTGTGCTTGCTTGTGTGTGTGTTTATAGATTATAAAGGCAATGTCTTCTCAGTTTTAGGGAATTACGCCTTTGGTGCTAGTCGTCAGCCTCTGGGCTATGGAAGGCGGGCTTGGGGTAGTCACGGCACGGGCCTCGGGGGACGGGTCCTGACAAATTGGTATCAGAGGAGTCGGTTCTACTGCAGAACTTTGACTATGATCTTTTTTGTGAAGCAATAGTGTTAAGGGTAATGAGTGCGGTTTTCAGTTCAGGTAGTCTAGTGTTGGTGCGGCGGTCGATGTATCCATACACCAGGACCCTGACTTCTGATTTCTGATTCAGTGCACGAAAACACTGATTGCGTGTGTGTTTTCAAGAGTTTTCTTTGTGATCTTTTGAGTCAGCTCACCATGTATAACATTCAGCTCACCAGGTATAAATTTTGACCGTGACACACCTATTTCTTTTCAGGATGTCTCCACGCAGACAACCAGCTAGAGTTCCAAGAGTTGTACGCACTGATAGCCCACCGAGCGACGAGGCCTCGGTGCATGACCATTTTCTAGTGGAGGCACCGGCGGTACCACTCCCCGTTGGGCCACCGATACCACCAGCCCCAGCAGCAGACGGTGCACGTCGCTTGAGCGCGTTGCACGAGTTCCAGCGCCAGAGGCCACCCAGGTTCAGGGGAGAGAGGGACCCGTAGGCGGTTGAGGATTGGATGTAGGCTTTGGTGGGAGTCTTTCGACTCATAGGGACACCAATCGATCTCATGGTGATCCTTGTCGCCAACCTTCTACAGGCAGCAGCAGACAGATGGTGGAGCTTGATGCTCCAGGTTCACGACGAGGTGACGCTTCTCTGGGCAGACTTCGAGAGCCTGTTTCTGGCAAAATTTGTCCCAGCGACTCTTTGCGCAGTGCGCATATAGGAGCTTCTTCATCTGCAGCAGGGCAACATGACTGTAGCTCAATATTCAGCGGGGTTCACTGACCTCTCACGCTACTCCACAGATATGGTGCGAGACCCTTTCTTCAGGGCCCGAACCTTTGAACATGGACTCAGGCAGGAGATCAGGGCTTCAGTGATCTCACTCAGCATCCCGACGCGGGGGTGTTAGAGAGGGCCCTCTTGGTGGAGAGTTTCCTTGCTGAGCAGTCACCAGCAGCGAGACCCACCACCAGTCGTCACGTAGCGGAGTCTTCTGCAGTTAGCAGCAGACAGACGTCACAGAGGTCCAAGAGGACCATACCTACAGGTGGACGACCACATGACTCAGGATCGGTTGTGTGGGGCACCCGAAGCAGAGCTAGTCATGCCAGGAGTGAGCAGTGTTATGCATGCGGCGGACAGAGTCACATGACTCGTGACTGTTCGAACCGTCGTACGATTGATCAACAGACGATCGAAGGACCGCCCATGCAGCGACAGAGGTTCGACCGGGGAGGTCCGTTGGGAGCAGGCGGACGTGGCATAGGAGCTGGTTGTGCAGCTGGCGGTGAGTGACGATTCGAGGTGTTACCGACACCACCACCAGGAGGTTCATCCCGACCACAGGGAGCAGGTGGACAAGGGAGAGCTCAGCTCCAGGCAGCTGAGGCCTACAATCACGGTGCTACGGAGATGATACGAGGTACGATCTGGGTCTACTCCACCTTAGCTGCAGTTTTTATAGACGCAGGTGTCAATCATTCTTTTATTGCCACTGCCCTCATTCGGAGCTCGGAGATTCTGACGGAGCCGTTGGCTCGATCCTTATGGTTAGAGACTCCTACGGGAGCGGATTCAACGATTACGCACTGGTGCCGGCAGTGTGAGTTTACTCTAGGAGGCGAGAGCTTCGGCTGAGATCTCCTAGTAGCGACGTCGAGACCTTACGACGTCATCTTGGGTATGGACTTGTTATCTACATTCCATGCTCAGATTGACTATATTAGGCGCAAGTTGCGGTGTGTTCGCATGGATGAGACCAGGTTTACCTTCACCGACGAGAAGGGAGCCTTTGCAGCGTAGGATGGACTTATCTGGAGGAGAGTGCAGCCGATCACTCATCAGTTGGCTAGCCTTACCCTCACAACTGTTGATGTGGAGAGTCCGAGCTATCTTGTAGTGGCGGATCAATACGCGGATGTTTTCCCTGATGATGTTTCGGGTCTACCACCTCACAGAGAGGTGGACTTTTACATTGACTTGTACCCCGAGACGACACTGATATCTACACCAGCGTATCAGATGGCTCCTGTGGAGCTTCGTGAGTTGCGGGTACAACTAGAGGACTTGAAGGGGAAGGGATTCATCCGGCCTAGTGTTTCTCCTTGGGCAACCCTGATTCTATTCGCCAAGAAGGCGGATGAGAGCTTGAGGCTTTGTGTTGACTATCAGCGCCTGAACCAGGTGACCGTGAAGAACAAGTACTCACTCCCGAGGATTGACGACCTCATTGATCAACTGAAGGGAGCACGATGGTTCTCAAAGATAGACCTCAGATCAGGCTATCACCAACTCAGAGTACGAGACAAAGATGTGCAGAAGACGACCTTCAAGTGTCGGTATGACCATTACGAGTTTTTGGTTATGCCATTCGGCGTGACCAACGCTCCAGCAGTGTTCATGAGACTCGTGAACATGATCTTTCAGCCGTACCTTAATCGCTTTGTAGTGGCCTTCATTGACGACATTCTGATCTACTCGACTACTGAGGAGGAGCATGCTTATAATTTATGGGTAGTACTGGATACACTCTGAGAGCATAAGATTTATGGTAAGCTCTCGAAGTGCCAGTTTTGGATTCGAGAGGTTCACTTTTTGGGGCATGTCATATCGGAGGCTGGAGTTGCAGTGGATCCAACGAAGATTGAGGCAGTACTTGCTTGAGAGCCACCCAGGAGTGTGACGGAGGTACATAGTTTCCTGGGTCTGGCTGGATATTACTGGAGGTTTGTGCCAGATTTCTCCAGAGTTGCAGCACCACTATCAGCCTTGACGAAGAAGGGGTAACCCTTCGTGTGGTCGAAGAAATGTCAGCAGAGTTTTCTGGAGTTGAGGCAGAGGCTGACTAGTGCCCCCATCTTGAGGCTTCCAGAGGAGGGCGTAGGGTACGTAGTATACTGCGACGCATCAGGGACCGGGCTCAGATGTGTCCTGATGCAAGAGCGAGCAGTGATCGCATATGGTTATCGACAGCTGAACCAACATGAGCAAAACTACGCTACCCATGACCTGGAGTTAGCAGCAGTGGTCTTCGCATTGAAGATGTGGCGACACTATCTGATGGGCGAGCATTTTATAGTGTACTCTGATCACAAGAGTCCCAAGTATATCTTATCTCAGAAGGACTTGAACCTGAGACAACGACGTTGGCTTGAGTTCCTCTAGGACTATGACTTTGAGATAGTCTATACTCCTGGGAAGGGGAACGTTGTAGCAGATGCACTCAGCAGGAGGTCTGGTATACAGCTGCTAGGTGAGGTGACAGAGCAGCTGGCCGCTTTGCAGATATCCTTCATGGAACGTGATGGAGCAGCTTTTCTTCAGTCTCTTACAGTTACTCCCCCACTTCTTCAGCGAGTCAGGGAGGCGCAGCGTGAGCACGCTAACTGCGAGGCTCGACGTGCTCAGATATCCACAGGGCAAGCACTTGATGGATTTTCTGAAGGTGGGGAGCACACCATCCTCTTCAGAGGGCATGCCATGGTACCAGTCACTTCAGGAGGAAGTGTTGAGGGAGTTCCACACATCCCCTCTAGCGGTACATCCAGGTGTGGCAAAGATGTACCAGGATCTCCGACGGCAGCACTGGTGGCCGAGAATGAAGAAAGCAGTAGCAGAGTTTGTCTCTCGGTGCCTCACTTGTTAGCAAGTGAAGGTGGAGCATCAGGTACCACCAGACTTGATTCAGCCTTTAGAGGTCCCATAGTGGAAGTGAGATGAGATATCCATGGACTTCGTGACAGGACTTCCACGTACATCCAGAGGTCATGACTCGATTTGGGTGATCGTCGACCGACTCACCAAGTCGGCCCACTTTTTATCGATCAGAGAGCAGGGTTCAGTAGAGAGCTTATGGCGCCTCTATGTGCAGGAGATTGTACGGCTACATGGAGTACCCTCGACGATTGTCTCCGATCGTGATGCGTGTTTTACTTCTCGATTATGGAAGGGGTTGCAGGAGGCTTTCGGGACGCAGCTTCGTTTGAGCACCGCCTTCCATCCTCAGACGGATGGCCAGACTGAGTGGACCATTTAGACCCTCAAGGACATGCTGCATGGTTGTGTCCTCGACTTCTGTCGCAGCTGGGAGGATCACTTACCGTTGGTGGAGTTTGCATACAACAACAATTATCACTCCACCATTGGGATGACACCTTTCGAGGCGTTGTATGGGCGACCTTGCAGATCACCTTTGTGTTGGACTGACCCAGGTGAGTCAGCACTAGTGGGACCAAAGATGGTACAGGCTACCACAGAGAAGGTGTAGATCTTCCAGGAGCGGATAAAGACTGCACAGAGCAGGCATAATTCATATGCCGACAGGAGACGGAGACCTCTGGAGTTCAAGGATGGCGACCTCGTCTTTCTACGGGTCTCACCCCGATGAGGTCTACGTAGATTTGGTCGAGGCGACAAGTTATCTCTGAGGTTCATCGGACCTTTTCAGGTCCTCAGCAGAGTTGGCGAGGTGACATACTGCTTAGCTCTTCCACTTCAGTTGCACCGGGTGCATGACGTCTTCCACGTATCCCAGCTGAGGAGATACGTGCACGACCCTTCTCACACATCATCGACCGTGGCGAGCTCGACGTCGACGATGAGGCGACTTTTACAGAGGTTCCAGTAGAGATTGAGGATCGACAGGAGCGCGTCCTTCGTGGACGATCGATACCTCTGGTGCGCGTTCGCTGGCAGCACAGGAACCTCCAGGAGATCACATGAGAGCGGGAGGCTCAGATGCGTGCTCAGTACCCCCACTTGTTTACCTAGTTTGAGTTGTGGCTTACGGGGACGTAAAGCCCTGAGGTGGGGAGAATTTAAAAACTTGGAATTTCCATGTATTTTTTTTAAATAAATGGAAATTTTACGAGTCCGCGAAAATTGACGACACGTGATTCCGAGGCCCGGAGTGTCCGGAATGAATTTCTGAACTTTTTTTTCGGGTACGTTCAGTAAATGTGCGAGGAGGTTTTTCTAACTTTTAAACCGGTGCTCGAAATTGAAATCTGAGGGCACCGTTGAACTCGCAGCGCCGTTTTTTGCTTAAGGAGACTTTCACCTCGACGACAGTTGGTCGAAGGTGAAAGTTAGTTTTTGGGTTTTTTGTGAAGGAATAAAAATAAAAATAAATTTGTGCAAACATTTTATTTTTATTTGCAACACCCATGTGGGAGTTGGGAGGTGGGGTCCACCGGAACTAAACCTCCAAGTGGAAGTTGAGAAGTGGGGACCACCCGAACCTAACCTCCCATGAGAGGTTATGGTGGTGGGGACCACCCGAGGCCTAAACCCCTTGAAACCACCCCCTTTAATTGGGAGAAAAACCTCACTCCCTCATAAATGTAGGGAAACCTCTTCAACTCCCTCATTAATGTGGAGGAGCCTCTTGAGCTTCCTCCACATTAATTGTGCCAACCCTCCCCCACTTAATTATGCCAGCACACCACTTAATTGAGCCAATTTAATTAATCCAATTTGAAATGTGCCAACGATTAAATTGGGGAAACACTTTTTATTACATTGGATACCTCTTTTATTTTGGTGGGTTCTTCTTTTGAGAACATTCGTTGGCAAAGGAGAGAGAGCTCTTGGTGGGAGAAAACTCTCCAACGAAGAACGCATTCTTCCACGAAGAACGCTTCGCCGATGAAGAACGCCGACCTCGACTTCGAGCTTCTTCCTCGAGACTTCTTCCGATGTGGGACGTCATCATCTACGGTGAATCGACGACCGTACTACCTTCTTGCACCAACGAAATCAAGCGAACGAGGTAGGGGTTTATTTGCGTGATAATTTTTGCATGTACTCCCTTCTTTTCTTATACGGGTTGCGAACAAACTTTGCGAAAGATTATTGTTTCACGTTCATGTTTGTTCTTTGTAAACCACTTGCTACCTCTCTAAACGCGGAGGGTGCGGGCCAAACAAACACGACCCGACCCCTCTGCCGTTATTCTTTGGTGTATTCTTCGAAATGGAGGAAGGCGACGAAGACGACGGAGGCAACGACGCCGCCACCCGCGGCCTTGCCGCGCCACCCCGGCCGACCCGCTGTCCGAGCCGAGCCGCGCCACCGTCCGCCGAGCCACGCCGTCGTCCGACGAGCCACACCGCCGTCCGCCGAGCCGCACCGCCGTCCGAGTCAAGTCGCGCCGCCATCCGCTGAGCCACACCGCCGTCCGAGCCGAGCCGCACCGCCGAGCTGAGCTGCTCCGCCCTCCTGACTGAACCGCCGCCGAACCGCAGCCAGTCCGCTGACCCGCGGCCGGACCGTCGACCCGCGGCTGGTCGGCGCCCCTCGCAGCCGGTCCGCGCCCCTCGCGGCTGGTCCTCACCGCTCGCAGATGGTCCGCGCCCCTCGCGGTTGGTCCGCACCCCTCGCGACCGGTCCGCGCCCCTCGAGACCGGTCCACGCCCCTCGCGGCCGGTCCACGCCCTCGCGGTACCCCTCGGCCGAGCCGCCCTCGTGGGCCGGGCCGGGTCGACCCGGGTCGGGCCGGGTCGACCTGGGTCGGACCGGGTCGACCCGGGTCAGACCAGACCATGACCCACTACGACCTAGTTACTTTTTTTGGCCATAACTTTGGCATCAGACGTTCGTTTGACGAACCATCAGCGGTGCTGGAAATCTTGGAGTAAGATGATCCCTTTGAGTGATACCCCACTGAGTTTTGGATTGAGATGGGGAACGGTCAGGTTGGGTCGAGCACGATTCCAACCGGGCCCCCGGGACAAAAATACTAATAACTCACAGTCCGGGCATCCGATCGACACACCGTCTGTTACATTGAGACCCCTATGACGTGACAGACCTTTGTGATACTTTTTCGTGAGTATTCGTGGTAGTTGGAGTATCAACCAGTAGATTGTGGAGCAGATCCTCCTGGAGACGAGCGATCATAGTGCGGAGACCTAGTGGCTGGCTGAGACTTGACGACTGTTGACCGTTTCGACTCGGAGTGACTCGACAGGCCCAGTGGGGAGTGCCTTGGTGACGCGACAGACCCACGATACTCGACAGGAGGGGTACCTCAGCAGATCCTGAGGGGGAGCGCCTTTGTGTGACGCGGCAGACCCATAGTGGGGAGCGCCTCTGTGTGACGCGGCAAACCCACGATACTCGACAGAAGGAGTACCTCAGTAGTCCAAGTTTAGTGGGAAGCGTCTCCGTGTGACGCGACAAGCCCACACTGTACTCGATAGATGAGGAGTTCTCCAGCAGCCAAGGTGTTTGACGTTGTGTTCAAAATGTTACTTGTTGTTACCCCTAGAATAAATTCTGGTTTGAGCTAAGTCAGAACCTCTGTGTTTTCCTCATGATTGAGATGAATTACTTAATAACTTAGGTATATGTATGAGCATATACCTAAGTAAGGTTATCTGTTGATTTCATACCTTTGTGTTTTATCCTTGTTGGATTTTGTGAGATCTAGAGGGTCTCGGGGTCCCTAATGAGTATCGTTATACTCACCCCTGCACAGGCTATGCCCGCACCTTGTTGTGTTGGATGCAGACGACGGACAACACTGACTGAGGCCGAGAGTACCAGGACTGGACGGTACCTGGAGGTGGACCTTACGAAGAGTCGGTACACGGAGGAGACAAACAGACGTGGAGTGCTGAGGAGCCGATCTGTACCTACCCTTCAGGTAGGAACCTCAGAGGACGACCCAGTTGTTGTTTTCTTTTTTCTTCATTTGCACTAGTACTTTCAGTTTCTTGTACTTTACTGTTGGGCTTGTATCCCCCCCTTTTACTTTCAGCACTCTTTTGTTATACAATTTTACTTGGTGTTTCGTATCCAGCTGTGTGCTTGCTTGTGTGTGTGTTTACAGATTATAAAGGCAATGTCTTCGCAATTTTAGAGAATTATGCCTTTGATGCTAGTTGTCAGCCCCTGACCTATGGAAGGCGGGCTTGGGGTAATCACGGCACGAGCCCCAAGAGACGGGTCGTGACATGATAGTTCAAAGAAGTTGGATAACAATACTGTTGTAGGGAATGAGCCTGCATCTTATGCTTTGTATGAGCATATTGTGCAATCTAAAGGTGATGGTGATTTACCTACTTTGCGAGTAGAGGAAGGGGTGGAAAACCATTTACAGTGCACTGGTAAAAAGAAACTATGATCAAATGTTGTTGCTACTGAGCAGAATGTAGGGGAAGGCAGTCAAGTTACTAAAAAACTCACGATTAATAATCCATCACATGTCATGGATAGAATGGAGCTGATTGAACATGATAAAGGAGTGCAAGATGCAACAAATTATACTTCAAGAGTCATTAATGACTCTATGGAGAAGTCTCCCATTCCTTCTGAGAGGGATGAACCAGCATGGAGTTGATAGCAACCAAAGACATGGAAGTGAGGTCGACATCCAAAAAACTGTGGATGAGGATGTGGTAGAGATGACTGGATTAGACGTGGTCGGTCTACCAAGTCTTCTCCCAAGGAACTCACTCTGGATCATGTTAAACTCAAGGATAAGTAATCTATGCTTTTCAATCATAAGAATTAACAGTCAGGATGAGAATTTGATGATGATAACTTTGATGATTATGGGTATGATCCTGGTTCTACACATTTGTAGTTTTTTATTCTGGATGAGGACTTGTCCTTTGTTTTTTCTGTCCTTTCTCTTTTTCATGTATTGTCTTTTATTTTCCAATAAATTTTGGTAGGAACAGGTTCATCTGGCTCCTGAACTTCTTTGGTATATTTATAAGTTTATAAGTATAATAAATATATTTATTATAATTTTATAATTATTTACACACACATATATATATTTATAATCATAACTATAAATAAATATATTTATTGTAATTTTATAATTATTAGTTATAATTATAATTACAAATAAATATATTTAAAATTTAGTTATATATAATTAAAATTTTATAATTTTAAATATAATGAATATATTTATTATTTAAATATATTTATTGAATTTTATAAATAATTTTGAGAAGATGATAGATTCATGGGTATACCATGAATGAATCATATACCTAGTAAAGTATAGATAATAAAAAACAAGTCATCAATGTATTAATGAATATTCATGATGAATACATAACATATTTGTACGTCAATTATACTCACGCATCGATATATTTATTGACCAAAGAAAACATATATTTATTTAAATATATATTTATTTCTTTATAATTATGATTATATATATATTTAAAAAGTATTTATATATATTTATAAATATATTAAATATAATAAATATTAGAAATATGTTTATTATTTAATAATTTATTATAATATTATAATTATTTAAATATATATTTATTTAATTATAATCTTATAAATATTTCTTTAAACATTACATATATTTGAATTATTAAAAAAATATATTAATTATAAACATGCATTTTTTATTTAATGTATACAAATAAACATTATTTTTGAATATAAATATAATAATTTTATATAAATTAATAATATTTTTATTAAAAACTTTTATCGGCACTAATAATAGCGCTGATAAAAGGTAGATTTATCAGTGCTTTTAGCTAGCGTTGATAAAGACCCCCCTGCGTAGTGATGATAAAACCCGACGCATCCCTTGCTCAGATCTGTGGTAGTGTTACAAGTTATGACATCTTGATTTCTTGTGCTCGATACTTCATGTAATTTCCATTCGATATATCTATAGAATTAAGATCTTCCTCTATTCATTATGGGTTGTTTGGAAATTGATGAATTGAAATCGACCGTTTTTCAAGGATAATTGGTGTGGTTATTATAACGAAAATGGAAAATAATAATTATAATAAAATATTGAAACAAATCTAATTGACATCAACAATTCAATTGGGGAAATATGTTTGCATGGACTGATTATATATAATTTAATTTGAATACTTGATAAATATGTGTACTGGTATTTATTGGATTATGAGAATTATTTATTGGGAGAGTGACATTTAGGGATTAAAACTGAACATTTATTTCAGTCAAGGTCCGCTGAAGTTGTTTGGTACTCATATGTCATTCTCCCTTATTTATTCTCTAAATTTGTTTCCTATGAATCAATGGTTTTAGTGATGACATTGTCAGCAATCGATAAAGAACGTGGTGAATTTCATCTTCAACTCTTTAAATTTCTCTCTTTATCTCTCTAAACTATCAAAATACCCACTTTTCCTCTTACTCATGAACGAGCGAAGGGCCATCAACCAAGCCATGACTGATAGTTGCGTCGAGGTGCAATGGTCTAGGGTGAGCAGTGGTGGGTGGCACGATCTGTGATACAATTTATATGAGAGTCTTGGTGTAGGGGTGAGGGAAAGGTGCAAGGAACCCGACATTGTGTGGGGTGAAAGTTCACGCATGACTGGGTCAAGATTATTCTGAAAATCGGTTTTAAAAAATAAAAGAAATATAAACTATAAAATTATATTAAGTGGGGGGGTGGGGTGGGGGGGGGGGGTGGGGGGATGATGATAATGATCATAAGAAAATTAGATTATGAGTATGAGGGAGGATGGGGTGTGTGATTTGGAGATTCTTCAGTGATTCTAGGGAGATTTTGTTTCTTTGATCCTTGGTAGATCTTGACTACTATTTCGATCCTAAGGATTCCTTTGTTCTTTTTGTGATGGCTGCGGTGAGGGTTGATAGTGAGGCTTAGGTGCACAATGACTTAGCCGGGATCAAATCGGGTAGTGAGCTGAATCTGATGAGACTATCTGATTCCCTAAAGTCAGGTCTCATTCAATAGGTTCTTCTAAGATTCTCAGGATGCTCTAGCATCATTGAATAAAAGGATCTCAAGAAATGGGTCCATAACCATCATGGAAGCGAACCTCAAATTATTTGAAGACCACCTTGTGGAATGTTTCTTTTCTCTTCTTTCTAGAGTCTCGGTTCCTCAGAAGTCTACACCATGGAGACTTGAAGATTTAAAGATTTTCCTTCAAAAGCATTGGGGATTTGATGATTAGTGCTTAATCTCAATTGGTAAGGGCCACTAACACATTGTCTTTCCTTAAGAAGATAAGAAAATTTCTTGCTTTGGGTTTTGATCCAATTCCTCTTAAGCCTAGATTTCTCACCCTACAAGAATGGGATCCTCTTTTTGATCCACACTCATCTAAGAACACTACTACTCAAGCTTGGATTTGTATTAGAGGTTTGAACTGGTTCTTTTGGCACCCTTTAATTTTGTGGGATGTAGCTAATGTAGTGGAAAAATCGATCAAATTAGATAAGGAGACCGAGAGAGCTCAGTATGGTCATTTCGCTAGAGCTTTAGTTGAAATTGATTTGTCCTATGATCTAATTGAAACTGTCTTCTTAACTTCTGGTGAGTTCAAGATGGAACTCTCAATTCAATTTGAATGGCTTCTAGATTTCTGTGGATTTTGTTTTCAAATTGGACATCCTTTTGAATACCGTCACAAGAACATGCAATGCACCAATTGTTTGAAATATGGTCATGTGTCTACTAATTGTAGACACAATCAACCTGTTGGTGTGAATCAAACGAGGGGTCTTCATGGACCCATGACGTGAAAGGATGAAGTTGTTCCTGCTGTTAAGACCCAAAATGATGGGTTTGTTTCCTTTGCTGGTATAGTCAAGCAGGGGGCTGGGAGAGGGTCTACTCTTGAGTTTGGATGTCTAATCCGTGTATAATCTCTTCCCATTCAAATGGGACTCGACAATCAAAATATCTTGATACTGACACTACTCAGAAAATGTGTGGGCAAGACTCTGATAATAGGATCTATTGTGTGCCTATGGATAAACAGGATAAGGCTGCAGAAGGTGCTCAATCTTTGGATCCAATTTCATGGGCAGACATTACTTTGGATGAAGATAAGAAATAATCTAATTTATAGGATGAATTTCAAGAAGTGGATTGTGAAATGAGGTAGGAACTCACTATCATTTCTAAAAGAAAAGACAAGGCCAAGGTGGTTGATAGCGAAGGCTTTCAGATGATTACAAGGAAGTCCAACGCCATCAACCGGGATGTATTTGCTGACAAGATGGCTACTCACCCTGACTTCAGAGCTGCTTCGAGTATTCCAGGTGGGGTTGCTGTTGTTGGTGATTCCAGCAAAATGGTGGTTGGCCGTATCTCTCTCCACCTGAAAACATCTGGTTTTGATGTGTTCCATGATTTACTGAGCATTAATTGTTCTGATCACCATAAATATATGGCACATCCCCATCATGAGTCAGATGAATAGGTGGTTTATAAAGCTGAAGATTTTAACAGCCATCTGGTTGAGCAGAAATTTTCCACTTGCATTGAGGAACATGCAACCTCAAATCAAAATGAACCTAGATCCTCCTCCCCAATGAAGGAGGATGTTTCAACTCATGTCTCTCAGGACACTTTGGGCACTTCTCAAATTGACTCACCAAATCCTTTTGGTGTGCTTGTTTTCCTTCAAGATAATCACGATGCTAGTGAGGATGCCCAAGAAGCAAGTTATCTCCTGTGGAGAAAAGCAATGATACTTTGGTGGTCAAGGAGGATATTGAAAATAAAGTGAATACTTGTAGGAAAATATCTCTGATTTAGAAAACGAAGGACCAGAAGATACTTGGTAACAAACTAAAACCTAGAATTAGGGTCAATGTCCATAGAGTCGTGGTTGAGGACATGGACGTGCTGATTGGATTGCTAATATGGAAGACTCACAACCAATGGTTGATTTTGACTACGATGACACTGAAATTGAAAGCCTTCTATAAAAAGTGAAAATATTGGAAGAGAGTTATTCTAGAGGTTGTGGCCGAGGTATAAATTGGAACGTCGTTCAAGAAGAAGAGAAAAAGATTGGAATTAATATTAGGAAAAATCTTGGACTTTGATTTTTTTCGACGAGGGCAATGATGGTCTGTCTGACCCCATACTCTCTTTCCTATGTTTGATTTTCTTTCATTTCAATTTAAGGGGATTTGTACCTAACTTTTAAATAATAATAATAATAATAATAATAATAATAATAATAATAATAATAATACTTAGAAAGGTCTAGGAGCAAGGAGAACCCTCTCTTACCAAAATTTATTAAAAAATAAAAGACAATACATGAAAAGGATAATGGACGGGTTCAAATAAGGGCAAGCCCTCATCCAGAATAGGAACTGCAAATGAGAAGATACATGATCATCCCCATAATCATGATCTATAATAATAATAATAACAACAACAAAAACAACAACAATTAGAAAGGTTCAGGTGCTGAGTATTCTCAAACCCATGTGGGAGAAGCCTCCAAGGAAAATTTCTATATCTGCAAGTGAATGTCATTAATTACCTGAAGTCATTCAATTCAATGTGGGAGAAACCTCCAATGGAAATTTCTTTATATGCAAGTGAATGCCATTGATTACCTGAAGACATGAAATCTAATGTGGTAGAAGCCTCTTAAGGAAAATTTCTCGATATGAAAGTGAATGTCATTGATTACCTGAAGACATTCAATCCAATGTGGGAGAAGCCTCCAAGGAAAATTTCTCGATCTGGTTCTCATGGAATCCACCAATGTAGTTGAGTTAGATTCACACCATATAAATATCCACCCAAATTGAATGGCATAGTTGACTACATATATCATTTCCCATAGCCCTGTTTTGTATGCATGTCATTTCCTAAGAAGTAAAAGCAACAACCTTTAACAAAGCTTCGGCGGGTGCGAAACACCCCTCCACATTCTAAAATACCCAGTGAAACTAAAGTAGCCCCATAAACTTGGTAGTATAACTTCATTAAATTTATGAAGATGTTTTATGCTAAGGCCACTTATATGAGTGGGATTTGTGCAATTTCTCCAAGAAAAAAAATGATAATATTCTTTTCATGAATTCTCCCAGCCCAAATGAAATTTATATTCATGTTGTGAAGCTTCTTAATAAGAGAACAAGGCCATTTGTATATGGATAAACCATAAAAAAATATAGAGGTAATAACAATATTGACCATAAAAATTCTTTCGGCTTTGGACATGCTTTTCCCTTTCCATTTGGATAATTGTGAAATCATTCTAGAGTAGATGATATTAAGGTGACAACTCTTTATTTTTTTCCTAGAATAAAGGTACACCAATGTAATCAAATTAAAGTGATCCTTTCTTCACTCCCATATCTTTGGAAATCTTATTCCGCTTTGAGGTTAGGATTCCTTATCCAAATACAATGAACGGTTTATTCCAGCTAATAGCTTGGCCAAAACCATTTTCATAGTGATTGAAAATGGTTTTAACAACTTTAATTGTCCTCTTAGAGGCTTCCCCAAAAAATATAATTTCATCCACATATAAGAGATGTGACGGGGTAAGGAGAATCCTTCCGAACTTTTTATGCTTGAATTTTCCAACATGTGAAAGATCAGCAAGGAACCTACTTAGGTAATCCTCAACAATGAAAAAAGGAGTCCAAAGAGAGGATATCCTTGCCTGACATCTCTAGAGCATCTAAAGTACCCTTTTGGGATCCCATTATTAAGAACAGAGAGTCTAGAACTTTTAAGGACAACATTAATTAATTTGATAAAAGCACTAGAAAAGCCATACTTTTCAAGGATGGACATGATGAAGCTCTAACTAATGGTATCAAAAGCCTCAGAGATGTCAATATTAATCACAAAATTCACATATTTATCCTTCTTTATTAATATATTGGTGAATTACAATACTCTAAAGAGGAAATTCTGAATGTTCCTTCCAGGAACAAATCTAAACTAAGTGGGAGAGTTTAATTACACAATTATCTTTCCAAGCCTCAAGGCCAGAATCATACTAATGAGATTTGGCATAGTATTTCCAATTTAAAATGACCTGAAATCCTTGATATCAATTGCATTCTCTTTCTTTAGAATAAGGGAAATGAAGTGTGATTTGATCCCATGAAGTATTGAAGTAGCTAAAATTAATTCCCCCACAAAATTGGTGAGTTCCACATATATGGTGTCCTAATAGAACATAAAGAACTTGTTAGAGAAACCATTAGGTCCATGTGCACTATGTAAATTTAAGGAGAAAAGTGCAGCATTGATCTTATTATCAAGAGGAACCACAATGAGAGATTGGTTGTGATGGTCTTTAAAATAGGTTTGAATGTTATCAAGCAAAATATGTTTTCTTCCATACCCATCATTAGGGTACATATTTTGAATGTACTCGATAACATCTTTTGAAATTTCATTGACAGAGGTATGTAGAATGCCATTGATTTGTATGGAATTTATCCCTTTCGTAGCCTTTTTTTCATCGTGTAAACACTGGAAAAATATGGAGTTTTTGTCACCATCTTGTATCCATTTTACTTTATACTATTTTTTAACAAGATTCTCTTTAAGGGTGAGAAGACCATCCAATTTAGAGTGCAGCATAATTTCTTCAGGATATGGAGTCATGAATTTGGTTAGCATTCTGAAAACTATCCAAGGATACTTCAACATATTTAATATCATCATAAAGCCTTAAGAACCATGAATTACTCAATTATCTTAATAGATACTTAACTTTCTTGAGTTTTCTAGCAATAATTAGAAGGGGACTACCCTCACATTCATCTTTCCAGCCAGAGGTTACATTTTCCTTGCATCTAGGAATTGTTAGCCATGAATTATTGAATTTAAAAGTCAAGGGATATGTCCTCAGGGAACTTAATCAAGCATTCATCATAATAGGATCATAATCAGACTTGAATATAGGGAGAGTAAAATTATTAATCTCAACAAGAGTGTTCCTATCATCCAAGTGTAGAAATCATTTGTCAAGCTTTCTAGATTTCTTCCCATTGATTGTGTATCAATCCCATATAAAATCAGTGCCTACAATTGGTAACTCAATGAGATTGCAACAGTAAATCCAAGAACTAAATTCATCATCCGTTTTTTGATGAAATTGGACCCAATATTTTCCTCAAGTCTCACTACAACATTGAAGTCACCGATCAAAATCAAATTTTGATTTAGGTAATTAGACATATCAGTTAGCTACCTTCAAAGAGACCTTAT
This sequence comes from Viscum album, assembly GCA_963277665.1. Lineage (NCBI taxonomy): Eukaryota > Viridiplantae > Streptophyta > Magnoliopsida > Santalales > Viscaceae > Viscum > Viscum album. Next base: position 2,039,397,248 of record OY728142.1, on the reverse strand, counting down.
CTTTATGTATGAGGTGTAGGCATATATAAAGGAGATGATAATTGATAGGAATATGTATGCTGGTGTTGAGTATTATTACAAAGGGGTCTAGCAGTAGGCCCTACTGTTTGTGTATGGGTGAAGCATAGGGTAGGAAAGGGGAGTGTTTAATAACCATCCAGAGGCAGTTTTGTATTTTTCTATTAGTAGTTGGATATGTCAGAAGTGGTTGGAGTTGTTAGTAGTTTGTTGTTAGGATATTGTTAGTGGTTAGTGGGGCAATTTTTTTAGTTGACAGAAAATAGGTTTCTAGCTATTGGGAGGGGGGTTGTCTAGAAGGTTCTAGTAAAACCTTTAAATAAGGGGAGCAGTAGGCTATGTGAGGGGAGTGGATTTGAAAAATGGATTCTAGTGGAAGCAGTGAGGGGTTAGGCTTCAACCTGGTGGTGCAACGACTCCACAAGATTCTTCTTCTCTTCTATTTCTTCTACCTTTCTCATACTCTTCTTCTTCTTTCCTATTTCTACTATAAATTCTACTTGTTATTTTGAAGAAATCCACATAAACTCTTGGTTTTCCTCTTTCTATAACTTGAAGACGTATCAATTGGTGCTTTCATTGAGAGAGTTTTATAGAGAGAAATTAGATAGATATTCTTACTAGATATTTCTGTAAATTTCTGGACTATCTGAACTAAAACATAGATGATTGTTTTCTTAACACGACGACACAATAGGAAGACTGAAGTGGATGACACTATAGAAGAGGAATCACAGTAGTAAAGAAATAGTGGAACGCGATGCGTAGTAGAGGAAAACAAATGATAGGTTGTGGAGCATAAAAAATGCCACACAGAAGTGGAAGGTGACTTGCATATGAAGATGCAATAGGTATTTTATTTGGAGTTTTGAAGGCGTTCTACTGACAACATGTGGATGAAACATCGAAACAACTTCAGAGATTCTAGAATGGACATAGCTAGAGGAGTTGAGCTAACACAACTGAAGGAAACACCACACGTAGCATATTTTGAATGTTCTCGATCATTCTTGAACTTTGGAGAGTGTTTTGGATGGAGACGATAATATATTTGATGGAAAAAATGAGTACTGGACTTGTTAAGATGCGGTAGGAGAATGCGATGACATCGGAACAGAGTGCAGTGATGATGGAAGGGAAATGTGAGATGCAGTTTGTGGTGAAGAGTTTCTCATACCAAGTTTAGCAGTGTGAGTCCTTAAATCAAGATGAATTGGAGATTGAGATGGAATAGACATTAGCAGGCAGTACAGTGCTAGTTCAACATGCTAAGTAGATCGTTCTACTGACGTGATCAATACGAATCTGTTAGAGTTGAACAAGAAGCAACTAATTGTTGCAAAGGAGGAGACCATGAATTTTATAAAAAAGTGAAGGTTCAAGTAGAGGTCCCATTCTTTTGAGTCTTAAATGTGTTTTGAGTCTGAAATGTGAGGTGACTCGATTGAGGCTATAATCCGAGAAGAAAACTAAGAAGCAAGACAAAAAAATGAGTGGTGTGGACAAGAGTCGAGAAAACATAATGATCACCCGATGAATCATGCCAAAGATTCAAAATGAGCTTCCAGTCTTTATCCACTGCAACGAGTGAAGAAAAAAATAGGAGTATTACCGGTGCAAGTATAGAAAGTGTAGGACATTGCGGTAAGCCAGATGTTTTTCTAGACTGTTCATGTTCAAAGCTGTGAGAACAGAAGTTGTAGGTATCCTGAATTTTTGAAATTTGAGTTTGAGGGGGCTAGATTGAAGCAATGATGTGAGTCTCCACTTGTGATACTATTTCAAATGGAAGCATTCATGTAGTACAATTTAGGAATAACTGATTTTGTGGAAGAAAGAACGTGGAAATGAGCGTAAATAGAGGTTGCACAAGAGAGCTAAAAATAATTGTTTAAAGGCCTCCACCATAGCCTCCACCATAGCGACTTTTGCGGGGTTGTTCCATCCCTATTTTCGAAAAATTCATCAAGATTTCCCACCTTGAGGACAAGGTGGTATTTCAAGATGGTGGGAAATATGAATATGCATGTTGGTGCTGGGTGTTCTTACAAAGGGATCTAACAGTAGGACCTACTATTTTTGTAAGGGTGAAGCATAGGGTAGGTAAGGGGAGTGTTTAATAAACATCAAAGGGTAATTTTTTACTCTTTTATTAGTAGTTGTAACTTTTAGAAGTGGTGGTATTTATTAGTGTTTAGTTGTTTGGATGTTGTTAGTGGTTAGTTGGGTTATTTTTTTTAATTTATAGCAAATAGGTTTCTAGCTATTAGGCGACGGTGGGTGGGGGGGGGGTCAAGAAGGTTCTAGTACAACCTTTAAATAAGGGGATTAGTGGGAAACATGATGGGAATAGATTTAGGAACTAGCTTCTAGTGGAAGCAATAGTGGGTTAGTCCTCGACCCAGTGGTGCAGCGACTCCATGAGATTCTTCTCCTCTTTTATGTAGTCTATCTTTCTCCCACTATTATTCTTCTTTCAGATTTCTACTATAAATTCTCCCCATTTTTTAGTATAATTCAAAAGAAACTCTTGGTTTTCCTCTCTATCTAACTTTAACACCTATCAGTAGCGGTAACACTATCCATGATGACTGAAATGGAGATGTACTTAAAGCTTACAATGCAAGAAACAACCTGTAAACTAGAATGATTTAGAACCCCTAAAGTTTCCACTACACTACTGTTTAATTTTTTAGAGAGAAATTAGTATCCAAGGTTATCCTAATTAAAGTCCTTCCATCTTTCAAAATTCATCATTGGATCAGAAATTCCAATCAAAAGTGGATTATTTGAGTCAAAAAAATTTTTAAAGGGCTTTAACAATGGGAAAATTCATGATCCTTTGAAAATTAAAGAAAAGAACACTCATTATGAATGAGATTTATCCCTAGTATGGGGACATTTTTCTTGCACCACCTCATAGGATTTCTTTTTTCCCTAAAATTTACCCTCCCTCCACTTTTTAGGGCTATATAGGGAAACTGTGGTATATTATCAAGTCACTTTGTTAGAACAAATATAACACTATCACTCACATGGGACAGGGTATGCTTTTCAACCTCATCATCATAAAAGTGGCCACTAATTGGTGAAAATTTGTTTTTGGAAGTTATCCTATCTGAAGAGGTATCTTTAGTAGTACTTCTCCTAGTAGAATTTTCCAAGGGAACCAGAGTGAAAGTCTCATCATCTTCATTAACAGTAGGAGATCTAACCTCTAGGAGATAGAAGACCTGATGGTAGAGTGATATTCCACCATAACACAACTTGTGTGTTAGATGTAGGAACATGCACCAGTAATGAAATGATAAGAAAGTTCGCAGAAAGATTGGGAGCCTTAGAGATGTGGTCCATATGAGAAGATGAAATGATGGGAGATATCTCCTTATATGGAACAATTCGATCTTGAGGAGGTTGTCGAGAGAGGCCATCCATCTCAACAGGAAGGAATCCAACATTAGTGGGAGACACCTCTTTAGATGAAGTATTGATAATATAGACTGTTTGCAGTACTATCCTATCACCATTCATCCTAGTAGGAATATTCTCAAGGGATCCATACTTGATAGGGCCTCCCTCAGTGGCAGGCTTTACCCCAAAGGGTATAATAGTAGAGACAATGGATTTATCTTTGGAAATGATTGGGGCCTTGAATTTCACTTTTGATATAGCTTTCATCCTTCTACATTCAGTCTTTGCATGTCACATGATATTGAAAATAATATAGGTGACCTTAGTCCTCCAACAATCACTAGCCACATCTCAAATGATTTTGTAGTCAACACAGAAAGGAGGGAACCTCGCATAAAAAATCTTGTGGTTAATGCTATCTTCCATTTTTTTTTTCAGAATAACCTCCTCAATCATAGTGGTAGAGAGGTCCACCTCTATCAGTATGTATAAATAATGGGAATAAATAGTTTTACCAATATCGTTGTCTAGCCTAATTGAAGTTCCCACTGATGAGGTAATATCCCCAAGAATCTTCTGGTGCTAATAAAACCAACTAAGACCATGTACACATATCCAAACCCAAGAATGAGTATTGGATATATTTACAAGATCAAAATTAATATCCCACCCTTAGATATTTAGAATTATAAGACTTAATCCCTATTCTTTCCTTTTCAGATAATCTAAGGGGAAGACCATGCAAAAATATCTACACCCCAACATAATCATTCTCTAGTTAGTGAACCCCCAGATAGCCTCAATACACTCGACCAAGTATGGGAGCTTCCACAGATCCTCACCCTTTGACAAAATCAGTCAATACACAATAGAGAACTTACATAACTCTATTCGTTCCGTGATTATATCTAGGTTGGTTTCAATATGTCCAACTAAATCCTTCTAGATGATCCTTCCAGTCGGTAATTGCATATTTATGAAATAATTCCTAAAATTTGGGATCAACAATGATACGAGTTCACTATGGTTAATATGCCTCAACTTCCTATCAAGATGATTTATAGAGGGATTTTAAGGATTGTTCATCCTTACTGGTCCTCTTTGTAGGATCAAATTGAATAAATTCAAGTTCAGACTTAATGGGTGATGATGATCATAATAATAATAACTATAATAATAGTAATAATAATAGTAATAATAATAAGATTAATAATAATATTGATAGTAATATTATTAATAGTAAGAATACTAACAGTAGTAGTAGTAGTAGTAACAATAACAACAACAACAATAATAACACTAATAATAATCTGGGTGGTAGAGAATTTCCACAGGCACTACGTCACCACCTGCCCGTCTTGCCTGCGTCACTGTCCCCTTGATGGCTCGATGGCCTAGTGGCTCGAAATCCCAATGGCGGGCCTATGGGACATGTAATGGTCTTCATGCCCACTAGTCCTTCAGGATAAAAATATATAATGTAATAATGTAATTGGTTGGGTGGGTTATCCCTTGGGGGGCTATGACTTGCCTTTCAGGTCTGTGTGTGTAGTGTGTGTGTGTTTGAATGTAATTGTACCCCCAAACACCTAATATATATAGTAGTAGTAATAATAATAATAGTACTAAAAATAGTACAAATAATAGTATCAATAATAGTAGAAATAATAATAATAATAATAATAATAATAAGTAGTAGTAGTAGTCAGGGTTTGGATTAGTGGTAATCATAATCATAATAATAATAATCATCATCATCATAATCATCATAATAATAATCATGATAATAATAATAATAATAATAATAATAATAATAATAATCATAATCATAATCATAATCATCATCATAATAATAATCATAATAATAATGGGCCTATAAGAACATGAACTATTCATCTGTTTGGGCCTTCGAGCCACCAGTTTGGGCCTAAGGGCCATAAGGCCTTTGAGACACCTAAAACCATGGAGCAGCTTTGGAAGACCACATAGAGCAGGTCCCATAAGAGGATTCAGATAAAGTAGTATCCACTAGAGCAGAGCTAATCAGATTGGAAGAACGAGAGGGTATGACAATTGTCATCGGTACCATGCATCATGCAGTTATGCATGGGAAAATGCTATCTGATCAGCAATGCAAGGTGGGGAGCTAGGAGACTTCAATGATGTAGATACTGGGGAGGGGAAATTCTTGTGTAGTTTGGTTGGACATTCAGGTCATGTAATGAGCATTATGCCTCTGGGCCTTCGGGACATGCATTGGGCCTTATTACACTAGGCCAATGAGTCATGTAAGGGTTCCCTCTCAACCCACTTAAAAAGGGGATTATCCAAACATAACTAAAAATTAAATGACTTCAGGACATTCAGGCATAATATTAATCATAATAATAATAATAATAATCATCATCATAATAATCATAATCATAATCATAATAATCATAGTTTTCATTTCAATAAAGGGGCTTTGTCCCTACCCTTCCAATAATAATAATAATAATCATCATCATCATCTTCATAATCATAATCATAATCATAATCATAATCATAATTTTCATCATCACCATAATAATAATTAAAATAATAATACTTATAATAATCCTAATAATCATAATCACAATCATAATAATAATAATGATCATAATAATAATAATCATAATCATATTCATCATAATAATTATAATCATAAAAATCATAATAATACTCCAAAATCCTAAAGACCTTAGATTTTTATTGATTTTTTGGATAATATCCCTTTTAAGGGTTGAATAGGAACCCTTTACATGACCCATAGGCCCAGAGGCCCAAGACCCAGTACATGACCATTGAAGGCCCAAGACCTACCTACACTTTTTAATTGCCCCTCCCCAACATTTGTATCTTTAAAGGAACCTATCTCTCCACCTCGCATGACTGATCTCCTAGCATTTCCCAATGCAGAGCTGTACGGTTCCTAGAACCAATGGAAAGTGTCATACCCTCAAGTTCTTCTAATCCGGTTAGTTCTGCAATGGTGGATGCTACTTTCTCTGAATCCTCTTCTAGGGTCTGCTATTGTGTGGTCTGCCTGGGCTGCTTCTTGTTCCATTGTGGCCTAGAGACCTAGTGACTCAAAGGCCTTTGGTGGCCCAATGTCCCTGTGTCCTGAAGGCCATTTGGTGGCTGTAAAACCATATGGCCCGAAGGCCTAGCCCGAAGACCCTGAGACTCGTAGGCCCAAATCGGTGGTCCGAAGACCCAAATCAAATGAATAATAATAATAATAATAATAATTTTAATAATAATAATAATGATCATAATAACAATGATAATATATAATAATGATAATAATAATAATGATAATGATAATAATATAATAATAATATAATAATAATGATAATAATAATGATAATAATAATAATAATAATCATAATAATAATAAAGATAATAATAATAATAATAATAATCATGATAATGATAATGATAATGATAATGATTTTTTTAAAGGACGAGGCTCAGAGGCCCCTTTTATTGAAAAAATAAAAGTAAAAAAAGGAGGGTGGGGGATCTTACAAGACAAATTAGTTCCAAAAAATAAAAAACACAAAATGACATCAATGCACCTGAGAGCAAGTACTCATACTATGATGAGAGAGTTGACCACCCCTACTACGTGGATGTCTCCCCCTCCTCTAAGTCTTTCCCTGCATCCATAGACCACCATCATCATCCAAGATCTCATCATTCTCATCATATTTCATACTTTTAGCTCTAGGACAATCATAATTTTATTGCCCATCTTCATTCCTGCTGGGAGATGTAAGTGATTCAAACGAATTATGAGTACTCGCCTTTCTAATGACCTTATGGCTCTAAGCCTAAGGTGAGACGTAACTTGGTTGAACACAAGGTGACCCAACCATTTTAACATTTATTATTCCATCAGTACTCAAAAAATCATCTTGTGATTCGAGTGTAGTGGTGAATTGGATAGATTTTTATTTTTTGGCCTTCATAGTGTTCTGTACGACAACCTCTTTGAGTGAGGAAGAGGCTATTGTGTGCATAATTGAATCTATGGATTTTTTTTAATGTAGAAAAATAGGACTCAAATCCGCATGTGAATCTTGTTCGGTTGTAGTGTCAGGGTTGGTTTGAGTTGTGTGCATTCATATTGGCATGTAAAACAACCTCTTTGGGAGATAAAGAGGCTACTTCAAGCATGTTTGTATCCCTGCTTTCTTTGGCATGCATCAATTCAGGGGAGATAACATTGAAAGTAGGAGATCCAACTTTAATAGGAAAATCATGCATCAAAGAAGATATAGTATGTGTATTAATGGTACCTTTTAATGGGGTATTCCTATTATTGGTGGAGGAGGAAGTAGAAAAATCAGAAATTACTTCCTAGTCCACTGAAAAAAATTGTAAGAAACATCCATTAAAGGAAAAGTGTGACAGAGAGGCCACACCTTTTCTTTTTCTTCCACTGTTGTAGAGTTGTAAGAGTTTCTATCTCTAGATTTATTTGATATGGAAACATACATCTTATCCTTTCCTTTCATAATTTTTGTGTTGACCAAAATTTATTCTTTCCATAGGCAAGAATCAGTATCTTACTAAGAAGAGCGTTCTAAGATGTCAAGGCTATCAACTGATTCATCATCATCTTCATCTTATAATCCAATTGACAACACATCTTTAAAAAAGGTTCCATTTATAGCATCCTTATCAAAAATACCATCAGTAGGTAAGTGAGTATCTTTAGCAAGATCTTCCCAAGATATAAGTTCTTTATCATCTTTTTTGTCAGAGAAATAGACTTAGAAACTTCAATTTCAATACATCCATTTCTAACAGAGGTCTCCTCATCATGGATCCTTTGGTATTTTTTAGCAGCCTCTACAAAATTTTCTTGGATTTATCCTAAATTTGATAGGCCATTTTCATTTTAAGAAGCATTTTTGTTCTGCTCAATGTTTTGTGCCATCACCTGATTAGGTGCCTTCAGACAATGATGCAAATCACACCCTTTAATCTGACAGTTGGAACAAATAATCTCTCTTCTACAAGTAGATTTTGAGTGCCCAATAATTTTATAAGAAACACAAAATGGAGGAGTTCTTTGAAACTCAATTCTAAGACAAATGTCATCATTTAGAGTGGATAAAATCACCCTATCTATTAGAGTAGCACTTAAATCTACCTCTACTAGAACATGTGAAAAGTGACCATAGCTTACTGCACTAGTGCAGAAATCGTTTTTTACGTCACCATTTTTTACGTCGGTTATATATAACCGACGTAACAATGCGGCGAGTAGCTTTTTCACGATGGTTATTTTAATAACCGACGTTACAAATCGCGCCTGTTGGGTTTTTACGTCGGTTATCAAATAACCGACGTAAAAAACCAATGCGCGGGGGGTTTTTTACGTCGGTTATTTTGTAACCGACGTAAAAAACCCGATATCGACGCGTTTTTTACGTCGTTTATCAAATAACCGACGTAAAAAACCAAAGCGCGGTGTGTTTTATGTCGGTTATGTTATAACCGACGTAAAAAACGCGTAGATATCGGGTTTTTTTACGTCGGTTATTTGGAAACCGACGTAAAAAACCCCCCGTGCATTGGTTTTTTACGTCGTTTATCTTATAACCGACGTAAAAAACCAAAGCCCCGAGGGGTTTTTTACGTCGGTTTCCAAATAACCGACGTAAAAAAACCCGATATCTACGCGTTTTTTACGTCGGTTATTTGATAACCGACGTAAAAAACCAAAGCCCCCGGGGGGTTTTTACGTCGGTTTTAAGATAACCGACGTAAAAAAGCTAAAAAATAGTTTATAACGTCGGTTATATAATAACCGACGTTATAAAGCATTTAAAAAAATTAAAGCCCGTCTTCTGTCATTTACGATTTTTTCGATTGACAGTCGCCGGCTCGTCTCTCTCTCGCACGATAAACCCTAATCGGCTCGTCGATCACCTTTATTACACTCATTTTGGTTTCATTGTTTCTCTTCTTCACTGCTCTCGGATCTATCATCTCAACTCGCGACATTCAAGTAAGCCTTCCACGAATTTATTTCGTTCGTTTTTGTTTCGATTTTTGATGTGCTTTTCGTTCGTTTTTGAATCTCGTGGAATTTTTTTTATTGAAAATGGTTATTATGTTCATTCAACTCGCAACATTAAACTCGCAAATGGTTATTAAAACATTGTGGATTAGCTTCAGCAAAATCTGAAAAATAATGGGTGGTACTGTAACGTTCCATTCTTCCAACAACATTATTATTTCCTACTTAGCTAGAATGTGTCTTTCTGTATGAAGATTGGTAGTACTTATTTTCTTAAAATCATATTTTCAATATTATTGTCCAGAAAATTATTTTCATGAATGAAATTGGACCAGGTACAATCGGTAATACCTATCCTTAAAATTTCATTCAACATTCTTTCATCATAATATTTTTTCAAAAAATTATGATTTTTAGAACTCCTAGATCAGAAAACCATCATCTGTTTTCATCTGAATTCATAAAAATATCAATTCATACCTATTACAATCAAATATTTCATTCTGGACTCATGGTGAGTCTGATAATACATTTCTTCTTTCAGTCATCTCCTAAAAATGATGGACCTTTTCATGCAAAGTGTATCTGATTTCTTGAATACGATGGTATGTCCGATTTTCAACAAAACCAAGTGAGGTGATTTCTTTTATTATTAATAATTCATAAAAAAATTATAATACCTAAATATTATTATCATCCTTTTCAGATTTTTCATTATAAAAAAGGTAAAGGATACTTTCTTTTCATTCTCAAGTTAAATTATATTTTTTATAAAGGTCTTTTCTATCTAGGTAGAAATAATTTAATGATAATTAGATTGAATTAGGTATATTATCTTATCTTACCATCCAAACACATTTTTATGTATTAATAATTATTATGTTTTGTAAAAACAATTATGACCCCAATTTCATTTTTGTTAGTTAATTGATCTACGAAAGTGTTATAAATGATTTGATGATCACGATTCACCCATATATATGGTTAGTCATTATGTGACATTTGGGTCCATAATATCCTTCTAATGCATTCGACAATGCATTATATATCATAGATCAATATGGGATACAGATGGTTATACCATGTCCAATGTGTTATGTGATGTGCCTGGTAAGAAATATTATAATAAATTACAGGAAAGCTGATTAACATATCCCAATATGAGGTGAATGAAACTATGTTTTCCCTTGACATATGTTATGACTTATATGATTATGTTTGTGCCACACTCTTATGTTATTCCACATACCAATGTTGTGATCTTGTGAATAATGTTTTTTAAATAATGTTCCCACTATCATATAAATCATGTCTTATGTTATGCTAAAATTGTTATACTTGGACTCAGGTTTTATGATCTATGATTATATAGAACTGTTTCACTTATCTTTTTGATCATGTGCTTTGTGTATGCTCTTATACCCCCATGGATATATTTTTATGATATTAGATATTATATTTATATATATCATGTTTACCCATAATGAGTATCATAAATCAAAACTTTTATTATTTTCATTCCCTAAGTTATAAAAATAAGTATTATGTAGGATGATTCAAAAATTTAATCTGTGAGATGAGTTGTTTTATGTGTGAAACCCAGGCCAAACACATATGTATTTTTTTATTGGTATTACATATATATAGTTTGACATATACTTTTTTTTACATTACCATGATATTAACATTACTTTTTCTAAAGAAATATTAATGTCCTTAGATTATATATCGGATCAAAAGGATATAGTAATTCTAATATATAATCAGAATGATCAGGTAATATGACAATATTATTAAACATAAAACAAATGGTCTATATTCATATTTTTAACATGACACTTATGATGTATAGCTATTTGGTGTTGGGTACTTATGAAAACTACTACTACTTTCAAGATTTGTTTTATATTTTAAATTGTTTTACATTCAAATTTTGATTTTTTTCATATAAACATGTTTTGTCTTATCTTAAAAAAATATATTTTTTGTTGATATTTGTTATAGGTAATAATGAGTCGAAGTTGGATTACGGCACATCGAATGAGCAATGAATTTGAGGAAGGTGTTGATGCCTTTTTGGAATTTTCAAAATGAAATGTTCCAAGTAGTGACATTTTTTTCTGTCCATGCCTGAAATGTTTGAATATGAAGAAGTTGAAAAGTAGAGAGATAAAAGATCATCTGATATGTCATGGTTTTAATCCGAGTTACAGCCCTTGGATTTGGCATGGTGAAACTGGACGGAATGTCACTGATGATGATGATTCGCAAGATGGTAACTCCGATGGAATTGAAGAAATGATTCGCGATATTGTAGCAGAACAAATTGAGATAGAACCGACAGTTGCACGTCTATATGGTGATGCTGAAAAACCATTATATCCCGGTTGTAAAGATTTTACGGTTCTTTCGGCGGTGTTAAGATTGATTAACCTAAAGGCGAAGCATGGATGGAGTGACAGAAGTTTTACAGAGCTGCTACAATTGATGAAAGACATTCTTCCAAAAGATAACGATCTTCCAGATTCACATTACAAAGCCAAGAAAATATTATGCCCGATGGGATTGGGATACAAGAAAATACATGCCTGTCCGAATGACTGCATTATATATAGGAAGGAATATGAATTTCTGTCAGAGTGTCCAAAATGCGGGACATCACGGTATAAGGTGAAAGAAAAATCACAGGGTGATGTAGAGATTACAAAGCTCCCTTCAAAGGTATTTTGGTATCTTCCTATAATTAATCGTTTCAAACGTTTATTTGCTAATTCACATGATGCAAAAAGGTTAAGATGGCATGCTGAAGAGCGAGTATGTGATGGAAAAATACGTCATCCAGCTGATTGTCCACAATGGAAGAAAATTGATGCGCAGTATTCTACATTTGGAAATGAAATAAGAAATCTCAGACTAGGGTTGTGCACAGATGGAATGAATCCATACCGAACACTCAGTAGCACACATAGTTCATGGCCTGTTTTATTGGTAATTTACAACCTCTCTCCTGAAGTTTGTATGAAGCGCAAATATGTCATGTTGAGTACAATGATCTCTGGTCCAAAGCAACCCGGTAATGATATTGATGTTTACTTGTCACCGTTGATTGATGATTTGAAACTTTTATGGGCTGATGGTATTAGGGTGTATGATTATTATAAAATGGAATATTTTCAACTGCATGCAGTGCTTCTGTTCACTATAAATGACTTCCCAGCATATGGAAATTTGTCTGGATACAATGTTAAAGGGCATAAAGCATGTCCAATTTGCGAACAACAGACGTCCTATTGTCAATTGCATCATGGGAGGAAAACAGTGTACATGGGTCATCGAAAGTTTTTGCCTATGGAACACCCTTATAGAAGACTAAAAAAGGAATTTAATGGCTCACAAGAATTTGATACTGCTCCAAAACCTTTATCCCATGATATGTATTTTGAGAGGGTGACAAACCTTGACGTGACATTGGGAAAGACACAGAAATCTGGTAATGATAGACATATTTGGAAGAAAAGGTCAATATTTTTTGAGCTACCATATTGGAGGTATCATGAAGTTAAACATAATATTGATGTCATGCACGTGGAGAAGAATATCTGTGATTCTTTGATTGGAACATTGTTAGATATTAAAGGAAAGACTAAAGATGGGTTGAATGCAAGATTAGACTTACTATCAATGGGAATACGTTTGGAGTTAGCTCCCACTCCTAAAGGAAGACGAACATTTCTTCCCCCGGCTTGTCATACATTATCGAAGAGGGAGAAAATTAGCTTCTGTCAGTGTCTTCATGATACCAAAGTGCCTCAAGGTTATTCTTCTAATGTAAAAAATTTTGTCTCATTGAAGGACTTGAAGTTGATAGGTATGAAATCACATGATTGTCACGTCATGATGCAACAAATTCTACCAGTTGCATTGCGTGGAATATTTCCCATTCGTGTCAGAAAGACTACAATGAAGTTGTGTTATTTTTTCAATTCAATTTGTAACAAGGAGATTGATGTGAATGCTTTGAACATTTTGGAAAAGGATGCAATTTTAATACTTTGTCAATTGGAAATGTATTTTCCTCCAACTTTTTTTGATATAATGGTGCATTTAATGATTCATCTGGTTCGAGAAATAAAGCTTTGTGGACCTGTATATCTTCGTTGGATGTATCCTTTTGAAAGGTATATGAAAATATTAAAGGGGTATGTTAAAAATCTATATCGACCTGAAGCCTACATTATTGAAAAGTATATTTCTGAGGAGGTAACAGAGTTTTGTACGAGCTACTTGGATGCGGCGCAACACATAGGTTTGCCTCCATCTCGCCATGAACGAGTTAATAATGAGGGAAAGGGGATTCACGGCTTGAAAGTCAAATCATTTTCAGCTGAACAGATGAAGAAGTTAGAATCATACATCTTGAAGAACATAGCTGATGCTCAACCATATATCACATTGCATATTAATGAGTTGAAACAATGTCATCCAAAGAAGAAAGAAATGTGGATTTTTAATGAGCACAACAAAACTTTTTTGTCATGGATTAAAAAGACTTTTCTTGGTAGATCAGATGTATCAGAGACATTAAAATGGATAGTGGGTGGTCCATGTTTAAATGTGATAACATGGTCTGGTTATGACATTAATGGTTATACATTTCATACAAAAGATCAGGACAACAGAAGTGCAGTTCAGAATAGTGGTGTATTGGTGTTTGCAGAAGCAATGCATTTTTCGAGTGCTAAGGACAAAAACCCAATTTCTGCATCAAATGCATATTATGGAGTGATTGAAGACATATGGGAGGTTGACTACTTTAAAATTAAAGTTCCCATTTTTAACTGTAAATGGTTTAACGGTAACAACAGTGTCAGACACGATGAATTTGGAATGACACTTGTTAATCTAAATAGATTGGAAGACACAGCTGATTCTTTTATAATGGCAACACATGCAAAACAAATTTTTTATGTAGTAGATCAATCAGATATGCAGTGGGCTGTTGTTTTACAAGGGAAAAAACAATATGTTGGTGAGGATGAACTTGATGAATATGCTGATTTATGTGAGATCCCTACTTCAATGGAAATATTAACAGAACATAATGACGACCATGTTGAAGACATAGTTTGTGCCATAAGGAACGATCACGACGAAGGAATTTGGGAAAACAATCCATCTGTACATTCCTAAAATTATAGGTAACATATGTTTATTTCTTGTTTACATTTATTTTTTCCATAAATGTTAGATATTGTAAGTTTTTTATTTATTAAAACATGTTTTAAAATAAAATAAGTATATGTTAATGTTTGTTTTAAGTTTGTTTAGTTTACTTTATCATGTTTATTGTTGTACCCCTCTCTCTGGGTTCCACCGGTTGGCCGGTGGTCATCCACCGGTTGGCCGGTGTCACCAGGCAGTGGGCAAGCCTACTGCCTGGGTCCTCCGGCTGGCCGGTGGCCAAGAACCGGTTGGCCGGTGCCCATACCGGCTGGCCGGTGCCGATATGGGCACCGACCAACCGGTTCTTGCCCACCGGCCAGCCGGAGGACCCAGGCAGTAGGCTTGCCCAGTGCCTGGTGACACCGGCCAACCGGTGGATGACCACCGGCCAGCCGGTGGAACCCAGACAGAAAGCCTACTGTCTGGACCACCGGCCAGTCGGGAGCTCAGCACCGGCCAGCCGGTGGACCACCAGCCAGCTGGTGAGACACCACCGGCCCACCGGTGTGCCCAGTCAAACTAGCCATTGGGCTTTGATAATTGTTTTAAAATATTTGAATTTGTATATTTGTTCACTGACAATTACTTTACCATGTTTACAATGTTTACCAAGATTACCATTTTTTCCATTTTTTACCATCTTGACCATCTTGACCATTTTGACCATCTTTGCCATCTTTACCATTGTTTAACATGCTTACCATATTACCAATGTTTACTATTATGTAACCTAGTACACTTTTCTATTTTCTGATTACAGTAGTATTAAAATATTTGAATTTGTATATTTGTGAACTAACGTTTGTTTTTTTGATTTGAAGGATAATGACAGATCATTCAGATGATCAACCACATGATTCTGGGGAGGAGCATATTGCTGTTCATACCTCTGGGGATGAACATTCACATGCTCCTATTACGACAAAGAGTTCGAAGGTTGGTAAACGTGGTTGCACACGTTTACCAAAATTATCACTTGCCCGTACGCAGGATCAGAGGATAGTAGTTGAGTTTGATGATGATGATATTCCTAGAGGTCCGAATGCCAAAGATTTTAAGAGTTTTGTTGCAACTCAGGCTAAGACCAAAGTAAGCATTCTGTATGATGATTGGAGAGGTGTGGATAAAGCGATTATCTCTCAGTTGTGGGAGACGATTTTGGTAAGATCTTTTGTCATTGTTTGACCATTCATTTAATGTTTCTGGTATATATAATATGTTTAACCTCTTCTTTATCAGATGAAATTTGATATTCCTGAAACTGGAGGAGTCAGGAAGAAATTCTTATCGTTGGCTGCCAGGAGATGGAGGGATTTCAAATCAACCCTCACATCTGATTTCATTTATAGTCATAGGAGTCATGACAATCCATGTCGTATATATCCTTTTATAGATGAAGACACATGGAGACATTTTTTTGAAAGTAGAAAAAAAAGAGTCATTTCTGGTAAGGGCAATGTAAACTTTTATATACTTTCTTATATAAATGATTTTATTAATGTTTTGTTAATGATTTATTATTCTTAAATTATAGAAAACAAGGAAAGCTCATCAGGAGATCCAATCTAAAAATGTATACCCTCATAGTTTATCTCGGGGAGGGTATACATTATTGGAAGAAAAAATGATAGCGGAAAAATTTCAACAACTAAGAGCTGAGTCTTCAAGCTCTGGAGAGGTGGACCCTCCATCCCCTCCATCTAGACATGAAAAATGGAAGAGAGCTCGGAAGGGAAAAAAAGGGCAATATCTTTCGGAAGAATCGAGAATCGTAGCTGAGAGGATTGTAAGATATCTATTTAATTTATTTAAGTTAACTTTTTTCTTCATATAAGTTTCAATCATTACAGAAATGTTCAATTAATTAATACAGGACTCTCTTGAGGAGAAAAGTTCAGAGGGGATATTTACAGCTACTGGGAGGGAAGATATTTTATTTGCAGCATTGGGAAGGCCCGAACATCCTGGTCGTGTAAGAGGATATCCGACAGGTGTATCGGTAAGAAAAGTGTTTCCACGTTCTTCAACTTCTAACATTGAGGGGGTTTATAAAAAAAAAATAGAATCCTTGGAGGCTGAAGTTCAAAATATTAATGCGACGATGGAAGAAAAGATTAGAGATTCGGTGCAGTCTATGTTTGCAGAAATGCAAAGACAATTTCAGACTGCAGCTCCCACTCCTCCACCTCCCCCTGCAGACCCCATTATTTATCCTCCACCTCCGCTAGTAGCTCCCACTCCCCCACCTCAGCCTGCGGACCCCATTTTTTATCCTACGCCTCCGCCGCAGCTTCCTACATATTGCGAGTTGTATGTTGATGATTCTCAACATCATATAGTAGCATACGGGTTGGTATATTGTATAGGAGATACAGTTCATCATCAACAATTAGAGGTAGAGAATCAGAGGGTCACTGTACAGGATGTTATAGATAGATCATCTAGGGTACCAATACCTACAGATGAGGTGGCGACAGTTGGACAGAGTATCGGCCATTTTTTAGTTTGGCCATCCAGACTTCTTCGACTCATTACCATAGAGGTATGAATGTTATATCTTTTATTTTATTTTTTTTATTAAAATTGTTTTATCATTTTAAAACTACTATAATTCTCAATTTTTTTTTTCACAGGAATACTTCAAAGGTAAAGAAATACTGTATAGACAACAACAAAGACAACAAGCTATGACATCAGATACAGATTCCAGTGGTCTTGACAGATTGTCAAGATATTCACATTTGTTGTTGGGTTTTTATGAGTTTCCAATGGAATCTCATGTTTGTGGATGTGAAATAAGTGTGGGGATTAAAAAATCTGATATCATGGAGCTTGTTACTGGAGATAAGTTGGGCATCAACGTGGTGCAAATTTTTTCCATGTAAGTCTTAACACCTTTTCCCTGCGTTATATTTATTAAAAATGTATACTTATATATGTTTTGTATTAGGTATCTTTATAAAATTTGTGAGAGGAATGAACTGACAAAAGTATATGGATTTATGGACCCGCAATTGATTTCCCCTGAAGCATGTGCATTGACTGAGGAACAAATAATGGTTTATATTGCTGAAAGATTTGAAAAGAATATAATCCAACAATGTTGGATGATGCCTTTTTGTGAGAGGTATGAAACACATTTCTCTCAAATAGTTAATTATCTTTTAACATAAAAAACCACTAACATTAAATTTCCTTTTATCAGTGATCATTGGATGTTAGGGATTTTTTTCCCAAGGGAGAAAGCTCTTTATTGGATATGCTCTGTTCATGGTGATGTGCGGGAAAGTTTTAAGAATATATTGGAAAAGTAAGTTTCAATTTCTCAATAGTTTTATATATTATAATGAATTTTAAATTTACCCCATTCGTATTATTTTCTAACAGTGCATGGGTCTACTTTCGAAAAAACACAAAGAAAAGAAATACAAAGATCAAATATGTAAATGCGAAGGTAAATTTCCATTTATAATTTGTACTTTTTGATTTATTACATAAAAATAATATATTGAATTTACACTCATTCAAAACAGAATTGTCATGAACAACAAGGCCTCATCGAATGCGGATATTATATGTTAAGATTTATGTATGAAATAATAACAACTGGGACAGTTGTGAATTTTGACCTGGTACGATTTCCTCTTAAACTTTGCCATCATATTTCAATTTGATTTATTCATTATACACGTTAACTATATTCTTTTTCATTTGTAGCTTTTTGATGACCCACAACCCTATACTGCTGAAGACATCAAACACGTACAAGTGGAGTGGTCAAATTATTTTACAGGTTTGATTGAATTTTAGTTGTTTGTAATGTAAAATGTAATTTTGAATATTGTCATTTTAATTGTGTATTTGGTAGTTGTTTAGGTTTGATTTAGTTTTTTTTGAATTTGACAATGTAAGTTTTGAATGTTATATAAGTGAATGTTTAATTTTGCTCGACTTCTTGTTTTGGTCTACTTTTGATGGTTCTTCTGGTATGGATTTGGGTCTGTGGGGGAGGGGTTCCAAGGGTGTGGGGGTGTGTTCAGTGGGGTTGGGGGTGTCCAGCGGTCCGAGAGGGCTGTCTGATGGAGTGGGGGGACAGTCCTGGGGGGTGGCAGGGATGTCCAGGGGTGTGGGAAGCCGGTCCAGGGGTGTGGGAGTGCTGTCCAGGGGTGGGGGGTTGTCCAGGGGTGTTTGGGGCTGTCCAGGGGTGTGGTGGGGGCTGTCAAGTGGGGTGAGGGGGTGAGGATGTGCTGTTCAGGCGGGTGGGGGGTTGTCGAGGGGTGTTTGTGGGTGTCAGGGGGTCGGGGGCAGTCCAGGAGTGTGGTGGGGGCTCCAATGGGGTGGGGGAGGGTTGTCCAAGGGGTATACATGAGGGTGGGAGCTCCAACGGGGTGGGGGAGGGCTGTCCAGGGGGTATACATGAGGGTGAGGGCTCCAACGGGGTGGGGGAGGGCTGTCCATGGGGTATAAATGAGGGTGGATACTGTCTAGTGGGTAAGTTTTATATGTTATCTATGTACATGCTTAATTTTGATGTACTTCTGTTTATGTGGTACGATTTCTTGAT
Organism: Viscum album; assembly: GCA_963277665.1. Classification (NCBI taxonomy): domain Eukaryota; kingdom Viridiplantae; phylum Streptophyta; class Magnoliopsida; order Santalales; family Viscaceae; genus Viscum; species Viscum album. Next base: position 2,039,377,977 of record OY728142.1, on the reverse strand, counting down.
TTGTTTTCTGGTTGATTCTGGTGGAGAGAAGATCACTGCATTCTGTTTAAAAAAAAATTGGGTCTATCACGTCGGTTATTTAATAACCGACGTGATAAAAGGTCTACAGAATGGTTTATCACATCGGTTATTTAATAACCAACGTGATAAAAGGCCTGGAGAATGGTTTATCACGTCGGTTATTTAATAATCGACATGATAAACGACCTGGAGAATGGTTTATCACGTCGGTTATTGAATAACCGACGTGCTAAACGGCCCGGACAATGGTTTATCACGTCGGTTATTGAATAACCGACGTGATAAATGACCTCCCTTTGGTTTATCATAGCGGTTATATAATAACCGATGTGATAAAACCCCCTCCCCCAGTTTTTCACGTCGGTTTTACATGAACCGACGTGATAAACCACGCTCAGCCCGGTTTATCACGTCGGTTCTTATAGAACGGACGTGATAAACCACCCTCACCCCAGTTTATCACGTCGGTTCTATATGAACCGACGTGATAAACCCCCTCACCCCCTGTTTATCACGTCGTTTGTTTAAGAACGGATGTGATAAACCATTGTCCAGACCGTTTATCACGTCGGTTCTTAGATAACCGACGTGATAAACCATTCTCCAGGCCTTTTATCACGTCAGTTCTAAAATAACCGACGTGATAAACCATTCTCCGGGACCTTTATCACGTCGGTTCTAAAATAACCAACGTGATAAACATCGTGATTTTATGCTTTTTGACGTCGGTTTTTAAATAACTGACGTCAAAAACCTTATTTATAACGTCGCACGTATTAACGTCGGCTAGAAACCGACGTAAAAAATTAAAAATAACCGACGTAAAAAACGTTTTCTGCACTAGTGCTTCTTTATTAGCATGATCCATTCTAATTGGAACGCCTATTGAAGATGCTATATCATATTATATCTCAACATGCCACAATACCCAGCTCAAATCATGTATTTTTATCCATACTTGAGCACATGTATCCTTGAAATCATGCAAATTGAAGTTCAATTTCCATTCATGAAGTCGAAGTGTACCTGGACTAATATTGATGGATACAATACTTTAAGATTTCCCTTTGAGCTCTGTCAAAGGAAACAAGATGTGAAAAAGTCCATGGTCGAGGGACACACACTTGAAATCAGTGAATCCCCAAATATCAATCAACTGAGAAATAAGGTCTGAAATTTTCCAGGGTTTTATACCTTTCATTAAGGAAATGTGAGCGATAATCGAGTGTTTGAAAAGATCAATCCTATCTGATATTGCATCCTCATAGGCCGATATGTGCATAGTTGACCCCTTCTGAATAATTCTATGGGGAGCACGATTCGCTAGAGGGATGAACGACCCTCCAGAGAAAACTTCAAAGGTAGTTAGATATTTCAGAGCTTCAAAATCCTTATTCTTTTCTGTTGGAGACGATATATTCCAATCAACATGGTAATTCGTATCAAACGAGTGTATATTAACACTGCATTGGTGAGTTAGGGAAACCGAACCATTGGGGGGCGGTGGAGGTTTCCGCTCCAGCTCCTCCATATTCCCTTCATAATGATAATGATATTGACATTGATGATGATGATGATGAAGAAGAAGATGATGATGATCATGATGATCATGATAATAATAATAATAATAATAATAATAATAATAATAATGCCAACGAGCCTGTAACTGAGTGGTAGAGGTTCCTTCTTGGCATCTGAAAGACCTATGATCAAATCCGGGTGGGGGTGAATTTTCGGGTCACTGTAGTAGTACTGTAGTAAGTACTATGTGGAAATGATGGAGAGGTTATCTCTCATCAATGGAGAGGTTCTCTCTCTTAACTTTAGGGATCTCTTCAGCGATCTGATCCTAATAGAAAAAGTTGAATATGAAATTGTTGGTCATTTTGATATGTTTGCGGCATGCAGTGTTGCACATAGCTAGTCTCAACCCACTAATAGATCTGTTCCTAAAAGATATCATATTGTTTTGATGCAAGATATCAGACATTGTGGGAAGGGTCTCCCCATTGAAGGGGTCCTTGTCGGTAATGCACGAAGGGGTGCTAGTGTCCCACTTCGTTGAAGTGACTTTGGGGATGATGTTGTGCCAGTGACTATTTTTTTGCAGGAGTGGGAGTTGACCTCAGATCGGTTGAAGACACTGAAGGACGAGCGGTGCGGGTTGATCTATGACCCATGATCGAGTGGTGAGGAACTGTTTAGGCATGAACTCTGAAGGTAGTTTTTTTTGTGGTCATTTGGAGTAGATAACCGGTCAATAGGAGATGGGGGTTGGTGACGACATTGTTGATTATGGTGGAGGTGACAATGGTGGTGTGAGGTAGATCTGGTTTCCTGATAGCTTCGACTGGTGCGATTGTGGGGTCTTGGAGGAACCTACTGGAAGGAGTCTGCAGCTTCGTGTGGGATCCTGGTGGATTTGGGCATCTCAAAGGGGAGAAAAATAGGTGGTGGCACATAGCTGTGTGCCAGTGAAATCAACAACCGCAAGATGACCTCAGGATGTGATTGTTATCGGGATGCGGTCCTTGGGTCACGTTTCTAGGGCTGGTTGCAGACAGCTGGTTCACGTGATTGATGATGGCATGTTCTTGCAGGTGTCTTTTTTGACCTCAGAATGGGGGTGTTGGAAATAATTGGATGTAGGAGGTTAATGGGAGGTCCTTTGATCAATGGGATGATTTTTTGGGATTATGGGCCTTTTATCTTGGGTCATGCACTTTTGGGGTCTTTGGCCACATTTCATCTATATTCATGGAGTCTTTTTTAATTTTTTTTAGTTTGGGTGGTGCTTTTTTCCACTTTTATTTGGTGGTTCTTTATTTGCTGCATGTATTGTGTTGTTGTGTTGTACTTCATTTTTCTTAATACATTTTTAGGATCGAGCACCATCTCAAATATTGAATCTTTCGGGTAGTAGGTACTGTGCGGTACTGTAGTAGTTGAAACTATTTATCTAATTTGGGAATTCAGGACACAAGGTCTTCGGGCCACCATGGGACTTCAGGCCACTATGGGACTTCGGGCCATAGGGCTTTCAGGCCACCAATGGACTTCAGGTGACAATGACCAAGAAGCAACCTATGAAGACCACACAATAGCATACCTAGAAGAGGATTCAAAGCATGTAGAAACCACCAGATAAATCTAACCATATTGGAAGAATGAGAGGGTATGAAAATTTCCATCAGTACCAGGAACCATGCAACTCTGCACGGGGAAATGCTAGCTGACCAACCATGTGAGGTGGGGAGCCATGCACCTTCAAAGATGAAGATATTGGGGAGGGCTTGTTTCAAGTGTGGCCAGGTCTTAGGACTTCAAGTTCATGTATTGGGCCTTATGCCTTAGGGACTTCAGGTTATGTATGGGCCTTGTGCCTTGGGCCTACAGGTCATGTAAGGGTTCCCCCTCAACCCTTAAAAAGGGGGATTATCCAAAAAATAAATAAAAAATCTAAGAACTTCAGGATTTCAGAGTAAATAATAATAATAATAATAATAATAATAATAATTATTATTATTATTATTATGATAATAATAATAATAATAATGATAATGATAATGATAATGATAAGGATAATGATAGGCCAACGAGCCTATACCTGAGTGGTGGAGGTTCCTACTTGACATCCATATGACTCAGGATCAAATCTAGGTGGGGGTGAATTTTCAGGTTACTGTTGTAAGAACCCAGATCTTCTTTTTTAGGTATGTCATTCTTTTCTGGTCGTTTTTGAGGAAAATATGTTTTTCTGGAAATGTTTTTGAAGTACACACAGTGTACTTTAAGAGTACACGTCATGTACTTGGTTGCCACAGGTAGTCATGCGCTGGCCGTGTAATGGCCACACACACGGTAGTGTGTGGTGACATGGAGACTGCCTAAAGTGGAGTTCGGGAATGGAAAGTACACGTCGTGTACTTCTAAAGTACACAATGTGTATTTTATTTTTTTTATTAAACGTACCGGGGTCATGACTAATCACCAGAACGCCCTACTTCTAGGTCTGGTTCGTCCGAGGGAGCCCGTACGACCACGAATCTTCTCTGAGCACCCGAGAAAGCGTCTGTTCTCCAAATCGACCACCGTCGATTGCGTTGGGATCACTTCGGTAATCTCTTCATTCTCCTAGAGCTTCGTTTCCTAATTCATATTCCAAGAAATATCATCAGTTTAACGTTTTTGACGTTTTTGTAGATCTACGGTGTTCTTGGGAAATTCAAGGCTTGAGGTTTATATATTGCAATCTCCCAACACCGAGGTAGGTGATTTGTGCCTTTCTATTGAGATTCTTTGAGTTATTTGTGAAAATTTGTCCAACACACTTGAACAGGGTATTGCATGTTGACCGTTTTAAACCTGAAATTTGCCTACTATGCTTGTATGTTTGCATAGATGTTAATTGAATGTGAATATGGTGAATTTCTATGCTTTGGAAGTGTTTTCCCATGCATGTTTCTTATTTTGACCATTGGTTTAGATTGCCTGTTAGGCTGCTATTTAATTTCCATGCCTAGTATTTGTAGGATGGAGTGATGTTTATCTGACATGTTGTTATGCTGTAAACTATTTAGCCAAGTAGTTCTTGAGGTTTACTTGGGCCGTGTTGCATTGCTATGCTCGTTTGACTTACACAGGGCCGTGAGAACCCGGTGTAGTAGACTATAAGGGGAATTGACTGTGTGAGATTCCTCATAAAGTCTTTAACCGCTTTAGACTATAAGAGGAATTGACCGTGTGATCTTCCTCAGAGATTCTTTAACCGATTTAGAGTATAAGGGGAATTGACCATGTGAGATTCCTTAGAGAGTCTTTAACTACTTAAGACTATTAGGTGAATTGACCATGTGAGCTTTCTCAGAGAGTCTTTAACCGCTTTATACTATAAGGGGAATTGACCATGTGAGCTTCCTCAAAGAGTCTTTAATCACTTTTGACTATAAGGGGAATTGACTGTGAGTGCTTCCTCAGAGAGTCCTTGTTATATTCTTATGATTGAACCAGAGGGCTACCTACTTGATTAGCTGCTTACTTGATTATGTGGCATTTAATGTTTTGAAACTGTAGGAATGTTTATTGTCGAGTACTTCTTTCACGACCCCCTCCCCACAAAGTGTTCCCCTCCTGGGCTGGCAATGTGAAAAGGGATATAATGACCCCCAAGTCTCGCCTCCATTAGGCCCTGGGTTGGCGACTAGCACCGAGGGTATAATAAACACACAAATGGGAGGCATTACCCTCTAAGAGAACACATGCAGAAGAGAGAGATAAGATAGACACAAATAAACTACAACTTAGAACTGGAAATATAAAAGAAACCCAAGTACACAAATGGAATGTCATGCAAAAGTACTACAACTATAAGGGGAAAAACTGCAAGTACCAAAAAAAAAGTAAAAACAGCAGTAACCACAAGCCCGAACAACTCTTGCAACCCCAAGCTAGTATAAACCAGCTTGATCTCCAACCTGATCCAAGTGACCTGAAAACAATTTATATATATGTAGGGTGAGTATAACAGTATACTTGGTAGGATCCTCCCTGAAGCCTCTCGTGAAAAAGTAAAGAAAGCATGATAAAGCACAGTGAACAACAAGTGAAACTGACTCGTCACCTAAACAGGTATACTAAGTTCCCAACCTCACCATGGATACTCTCACCAAGTAAAGCATACAAGAATATATCATATAGTAAAGAGTATCAAGGGTACCCCGCTACTACTTCCCCACTAGTTTGCCGCTTTTCCCCAACGTCGCACGTCCTAAGCATCTCTCTTTAAAAAGGCTTGCCCACAGACACCTGGGCGAAGCACCACAATATGCACCTCGTGCACCACAAAGGCTTTCCCACAGACACCTGGGCAAAGCACCACACCATCCTCACAATCAAAAGTAACCAGGTAGTTTCCAGGAGCCACCAAAGCTCTCATAACGTGTATCATATGTCGGGTATTATACCTCAAGCCATTATAACCCATACACCGAGTAAGGATCCTCAAGAGAACACATCCTATACAGATTACACCTATAGTAGTCCATATGATACTATATCCAGAATATATGTGTGTGAATAACCACAATCCATTAAATCCCCCTACACACATATATGGGGAAAACTAACCGCTGTGCCTAACAACACAAGTATCTACCAAGAGAAGAGAGTGGAGCCAAAGGGGGTAGTCAGCCATTCATCCTCTCACCGGAATGTTGGGGAAAACACCCCCCAGGGCTCAGAATCCCCAGGGTGCCAGTTTCCCTTACTGACAGGGTGGAGTATCATATAGAAACACAAAAAGTAAAAAATATACTATATCTCACAACCACACTATGGGAATAACCTAGTCTTAGACACAACTACAGCTAACGTCTCTTGGACTCCGGGCTGCCACTTCTAAGACTAGGTATCCTATAAGCACACAACCATTTAAGGAACTTTATTAGATTACTTTATTCCCTTTTTATCAGTTTCAGTTTATGTTAATTAATTCATTAAACATTAATTAACCCTGAACAATTCCACATTAAGTTTCATTAGCATCACACCCAAAGTCAATGGTACCTTCAAAAGATTACAACCTCATCATTATGTTCCAGCAACTCCATCCCCATGGGTTAACACCATTTATTCAAACATTCATTACAGAAACACTTTCCCATATTCCCAGTCATTCTAGAAAAGCATTATATGCTTCTAACACAAGGGGCTCAACACTGTGATTAGATGTACTACCCGTTGAGTCTTTACCGCCTATAGCAAGAGCGTAGATCCATCCTCCCTGGAGAATCTAAACACGAAAAGAACGTGGCATACCCCACGCGTCTTCACCTCTTTCGAAAGAAGGGTAAGCAAGACCAGCTACCTTGAGCAGTGGGTAAAAGTAAAGAAGACAATCAACCAAAAGAAACAGCAAGAATCCAACAATCACATCCATCCCATTCCATCATCCCCAGTGTCCTCCCCAACACCCACATGCATAAAATGATGCGTCTCACCACTCTAGGTGTTATCCTCTACCATGAACAAAGGGCCTCTATGCCCCCACATATCACAACAACCATCCAGGATCACATCATAGCACAAGTAGTAGGAAAGAAAACATCACATCAATTGGGATTTTGGCCCTTTAACAATCAAGAGGGTAACTCAGAACCCTTCAAGGAATTAACAAACAATCAAATTATTTAACCCATCTCGAATTAACAGATTTAATTTGTAGGTTCCAAATTTTGGAAACCCAATCAGTAAGCCATCACAAAATATTAAACAGGCTTACTACACCAATTTGATTATCATAAAATTGCAACAAGAACCAGATTCGTTTTCAAGACTCTTTATCTTTAGCCAAACAATTATCAATTAATCCTGGTTTATGTTCTTTAACAATTTTTGTCAGGAACAAACAGTTAAGCAAAGAAAGCATAGATATCACACTATTTAGAAAAACAAGAGGCAATAACATACGATCGGTAAGAATTTATTTATCCGGTTAAAATATTTATTATGTCAAATCCATTTGTCATCCAGTGGGATTAAACATGCTAACAATATAGTTTCACGTGAAAGAAAGAGAAGCAATGAATCCCCTACCTCAAGGGTTTTTGACGAAAACCCCAAAAAATGAAGAATGCATAAGAAAGATGGGTTGATTCTCCAAAATCCTCCTTAGATATATTCTCCTAGAAATATCAAGACAAAAAATCATCATATTTGGCATCCACACACTTAGACCTACCCATAAGGGGCATAGAACTAAGAAAATGATAGAAGAGGAGAAGTATATCTAAGTAGATATAAGAAACCAAACAAGAACGATCACATACCTCAAGAAACCGGCTTCAATTATCCAAGAGAAGCCTTCAGATCGCCTCCAAAACTCTTGGGAGAGGTTCTCCTACCTTCAAGGGAGGGTAATTCCAAGTTATGGATTCTTAGGAGCTTAAACGAGTAAGTTAGAGGCAAAATGGTTGAGATCCACAATTTTAGGATCTAATTTAAGTGCCCTCATGATTTGCTTGCACGGTTAGACAAACTGTGCGGTCGCTACTGCCTCGTCAAAAAATCCTCGCATGGTTAGACCGCGCGGTTAGAAAAATCACGCACTAACCGTGCGTTACCCACTGTCACCAAGACCAACCATGCACGGTTTGGCCGCACAGTTTAGACAAATCGTGCGCCGTCCGTGCCAAAGTTATTTCCCTTTAGTCTTCCTTAAAAGATTCATCCAAGGCAACCCAAGTCACATTAACCTCCCAAAACACCTATAACACCACATTTTCACAAAGTAATGGACTGGAGAGGTCCGGGCCATTACATCAGATACCTCTCAAAACATTCTCATCCTTGAGAATCCAAAACCCACCTAAAGTGAAAACAAAACAGGGTCTGAACAGCCACTCATCGAGATACCTCTCAAAAGAGAGCAAGACACAAAAGAAACAAAGGGATCCATCTCATAAACATGAAAGTTTCATAACCACAAAAGTTACAACGATACATTAAAAGAGTTAAACATCAAACAACTATGGGTACTGAGCACATATATGTGACTCACGTTCCCAGGTACTCTCCTCCAAGCCACCGTGTCACCACTAGACACGAACTAAAGGAATAGAATGCCTTCACAACACCTTCTCCTTGAGTTCTTAGATCTCCACAGGGCGCTCCTCAAAGTTTGCATCATCATCAACATCAATATCTCCCTAATTGATGATGTGAGAGTCATCATGAAGATAACAATGGAGCTGTGATACATGGAAAACATCATGTATCTGACTCATCTGAGGGAGAAGTGCTACTCATACACCACATCTCCAACACGAGCTAACACCTCGAAAGGCCCAAAGAACCAGGGAGAAATCTTACTTCCAGGACCAAACCTTTACTGCCCACGATGGGGAGTCACCTTCATAAACACATGATCCCCAACATTAAACTATAAGGGTCTCATTCTTTGATTGACATATGATTTCTGACGATCTTGTGCTGTCTTCATCCTCCCATGAATCAGTTGAACCATCTCTGTTATATTATGCACTAGTTCCGGTCCGAGAATTGCTAACTCTCTGACCCCATTCCAGCACAACGGAGAACCGTAAGGCCGTCCATACAAGGCTTCAAACGGCGCCATACTGATGGTGGAGTGAAAACTATTATTGTAAGAAAACTCCACTAAGGTTAATTGTCTCATCCATGAACCTCAGAAATCAAGAACACAAGAACGTAACATGTATTCAAGAGTTTGGATGGTTCGCTCTGTCTGACCATCCATTTGAGGATGAAAAGCAGTGATAAGGTATAGTTGAAAACCTAAAGCATGTTGGAGACCTCTCCACACTCTAGAGGTAAAATGAGGATCTCTATCAGAAATTATTATCCAAGGGACTCCATGAAGTCTCACCACCTCCTTTAGATACTGCCTCGACAAAACTTCCACCAAGCTTGACTCCTTGATTGCTATAAAGTGGGACGATTTTGTTAAACGATCCACTACCACCCAAATAGCATCATGTACTCCCGGAGCTCGAGGTAAACCAGTAACAAAGTCCATTGAGATGTCCTCCCACTTCCACTGAGGAATATCTAATGGCTAGAGAAGACCACCTGGAACACGGTGTTCGGCCTTCACCTTCTGGCATACTAAACATTGAGACACAAACTCCACAACCGCCCGCTTCAGCCCAGGCCACCAAAAATGACTCCTCAAGGATCAGTACATCTTTTTCATGATAGGATGTAATGCTAAAGGTGAACTATGGAACTCTCTGAGGAACATATTGCGCATCATTAAAGGAACAAAAATCCTTCTGTGATACAACACTCTGTGTTGTTCATATTCAGACCAACCATTAGGGGCCTCACCATAAACAACTCAGTCTCTCCATACCTCCACCTCAAGATCCCCCAACTGGGACTCTTCCAACTTCTGCACCAGGGATGAATATACCGTCATCCGAAAAATACAACCTCTACCCCCAACTTCTCCCATATCAAGATGTAATACTGACAGTTATTCCATTACTCTCCAGGAATCACCAGATTCACGCACAACATCACTACGTGACTTTCGACTCATCACATCATCTACAACATTCCCCTTTCTAAGTGTATATGATATTTTGAAGTCGTATTCCTGCAAGAACTCCATCCACCGATGCTGTCATAAGTTCAAGTCACACTGGGAGAAAACATACCTCAAAATCTTATGATCAGTGAAAACCACAAAGCGCTCACCAATGAGGTAATGTCTCCACAAATTCAGGGTAAACACCACAACTACCAAATCAAGATCATGGGTGGCATAGTTGCGTTCATGGGGACGTAACTGCCGAGACCCATAAGAAACAACTAACCTCTACTGCATGAGAACATAGCCTAACCCCAGATGCAAAGCATCATAGAAAACATCAAACTGAACTCCTTCGGCTGGAAGACAAAGGGCTGAAACACTTACTAACTTCTACTTTAGATACTCAAAATCTGCCTGGAACTGATCAATTCATATGAATGCCTGATCCTTCCTGGTCAAAGCTGTCAGAGGATTTTCAACTCGTGAGAAATTGGCTACGAACCTCCTGTAGTAGCCTGCGAGACCAAGGAAACTTCACACCTCTAACATTGTCTTGGGGGATTCCCAAGACACAACTGCTTCAATCTTCGATGGATCCACAGCTACTCCCTATTGGGACACAACATGCCCTAATAAACGGAATTCTTGAGTCCAAAACTCACACTTCGAAAACTTCCCAAATAGCCTTTGTTGATGAAGAAGTCCCAAAATAGCTTGTAGATGCTGCACATGCTCCTCTTCAGATTTGGAGTACATAAGGATGTCATCGATGAAAACTACCATGAACTTGTCCAGGAACTCATGGAACATAGCATTCATCAATCCCATGAATACAACTAGAGCATTCGTCATGCCAAACGGCATTACAACAAACTCACAATGCCCATGACGACAACAAAAAGCAGTCTTCGGAATATCCTCATCCTACACACGCATCTGATGATATCCTGACCGCAAGTCAATATTTGAGAACCAACTTGCACCCTTCAGTTGATCGAATAAATCATCAATCTGTGGAAGAGGATATAAATTCTTTATTGTCACTTTGTTTAAGAGAAGATAATCAACACACAACCGCAAACTGCCGTCGGCCTTCTTCACGAACAAAATTGGTGCACCCCATGGTGACACACTTGGACGAAAAAAACTGCACTGTAACAAACCATCAAGATGTATACGTAGCTCTCGTAACTCATAAGGGGCCATCCAATATGGAGACATAGAGATAGGAGACGTTCCTGGCTGTAGATCGATCCCAAACTCGATCTCTCGTTGAGGGGGTAATGTTACAACCTCTTTTGGAAAGACATCAGGGTACTCCTCTACGACCCTAGGAAATGCCAACTGCTAAACCTCTGATGAACTCAGCATTATCTCAGCCATCATGTACGATAAGGATGGGATGCGCCTATGACCCATCTGATGATCTCTCTCACCAACAAACACCACTTTTTCTCCATCTGCACCAAAGAAAATGACCTTCTTCCTAAAGCAATCCATGATAGCTTGCACCGAATACAACCAATCCATGCCGAGGATGACATCATATGGTCATATTCGTAAACATAGGAAATCTCCCCAAGAGCGGTGTTTCCCCGACACTAGCTCACAGTATCTACATATTTCAAATAAGTCAGATTGACCTCCAACTGGCGTAGTCAACACCAAAGGTACTGAAAGCCTCTCTACCTCAAGTCCCAAAGCATGGAAAAGGGTAGGTGATATGAAGGAGTGTGTCACTCCTGAATCAAATAAGGTATAAACCAAGGTAGAAAACAACAAAAGGGTACCTCGAACGAAATCTGGCTCACCTAGTGCTGGCAACGCTAGGGCATGAAGTTGACCACGACCTCCTCCACGGCCTCTCTAACCCTGATGACGACCACCACCATGGTCGCACTCTGCTCTATGAGGATGGGGAGCTTCATGGGGATATCCTCTACCTTCCCCATCTACCCTCTACTGATCTAAAGCTGGTGAAACAGGCTGCTTCTGCCTTAGCTGGAACTGCCTCAACGGAGGAACCTGAAGTGTAGCACCCGGTGCACAATGACCACTTTGAAAGGTTGGGCACTCCCACTGCTGATGGCCATGACCACCACAATAAAAACAAGTGCCTGACCCCTTGGCATAGTCCTGAGAGTTGCTGCCTCTAGAGAAATGAGATGTGAAGGGATGAGACCTACCCCCGGCTGAACGGAAACTCTTCTGCCCTGAAAACCGGGAACCCCAGACCACAACTCTACTTTACGAGGGATCATGAAGATCCCCCTCTCGTGATGATCCGGTCCTGGCCAAAGTCCTCTTGACAACCTCTACCCTCGCCAGCACCTCAAGATATGTCTTCAGCATAAATGGGGTGACCTGGCGTTAGATCTCTGGACACAAAGCCTCCTCAAAATGCCTCACCCTGGCCTCCTCATCTGGTAACAGGTCTGAAGCATATCATAAAAGGTTCCTGAAATGGATTACAAACTCTCAAATAGTAGAGCTCCCCTATCTAAGGGTAAGAAGCTCCTGGTGACTGGACGCCTTCATAGTCGAAGAAAGGAACTAGACTCTAAACTTGTCTCGGAACTCCTCCCATGAGATCGCTGACTCATCATGGTCTCTGAGGTACAAGAACCACCACTTCCTTGCTGCTCCACACAGTATCATCACAGCTAAGGACACCCAGTGCTCCTTCTGACCACGGATCGAACTGAAGTCTATCTCAACCTCCTACAACCAGTCTTCCATGACTACATCTGAAACAGATCCCTCGTACTTCTACAGACTCTGGAGTTGAAACTCTCAGAGTATCTTCCTCCAAGTTTCATCGTCGTCAACCTCTACCCTGTGGCGATCTGCTGGAACAGTATGCTGGACATTTTCTGTGAAAACCTGACAAGGACATCGACCTGGAGCCATACCTATAAAATAACAAACGTTAGAGTTCCTAAACCTGGAATATGGAAGACTCAACATTAATTAGTTAATTTTTTTCTTTTATTCATTTCAGGTTAACCTATCCCAAGTTCTACCCATTCAAATACAAGAACAAAGAAGAATGATGCATGATCCTTTCCTAGGTCTCTACCCTGCAACCAGTATCACCTTGTTTAGGAGCCATTGTAAACTTAAAGGTCCGTGCATCAGATCACAGGGGGACCTAAACGCCTATGTCTTAGCCGGTATCCAGTGTTAACCTCACTTGCTAAACAAGAATGACACAGTTTCCCTACCAACCCATGCAACCTCACCTGTGCCTAACTCCAAACTCCATCCTATCCCTCAACCAAACCTCTAATACCACTCTGTCATGACCCCATCCCCACAACGTGTACCCCTCTTGGGCCAACAATGTGAAAAGGGAGATAATGACCCCCCCGAGTCCTGCCTCTAATAGGCCCGGGGTTGGCGACTAGCACTGAGGGTATAATAAACACACAAATGGGAGGCATTAACCTTTAAGAGAACACATGCAGAAGAGAGGGATAAGATAGATACCAATCAACTCCAATTCAGAACTATAAGGGGAAAAGTACTACAAGGGGAAAAACGACAACCCAAAAAAAAGTAAAAACAACAACAACCACAAGCCTGAACAACTCTTGAAACCCCAAGATAGTAGAAACCAGCTTGATCTACAACCTGCTCCAAGTGACCTGAAAAATAGTTTATATATACGCAGGGTGAGTATAACGGTTTACTCGATAGGATCCTCCCCGAAGCCTCTCGTGCAAAAGTAAAGAAAGCCTGCTAAAGCACAGTGAACAACAAGTGAAAATAACTCGTCACCTAAACAGGTATACTAAGTTCCCAACCTCACCATGGCTAATCTCACCAAGTAACGCATACAAGAATATAACATATAGTAAAGAATATCAAGGGTACCCTGCTACTAATTCCCCACTGGTTTTCCGCTTTGCCCTAACGTCGCACGTCCTAAGCATCTCTCTCCAAAAAGGCTTGCCCGCAGACACCTAGGCGAAGCACCACAATATGCACCTCTTGCACCACAAAGGCTTGCCCGCAGACACCTGGGCAAAGCACCACATCATCCTCACAACCAAAAGTAACCAGGTTGTTTCCAGGATCCACCACAGCTCGCATAACGTGTATCATACGTCGGGTATTATACCTCAAGCCATTACAGCCCATACACCGAGTAAGGATCCTCAAGCCATCACAAACTATACACATTACACCTATAGTAGTCCATAGGACACTATATCCAGAATATATGTGTGTGAATAACCACAAGCCATTACAGCCCTCTACACACATATATGGGGAAAACTAACCGCTGTGCATAATGGAACAAGTATCTACCAAGAGAAGAGAGAGGGGACAAATGGGGTAGTCATCCATTCATCCTCCCACCAGAATGTTGGGGAAAACACCCCCCTAGGGCTCAGAATCCTCAGGGTGTCAGTTGCCCTTACCGACAGGGTGAAGTAGTGTATAGAAACACAAAAAGTATAAAACATACTATATCTCACAACCACACTATGGGCATAACCTAGTCTTAGACACAACTGCAGCTAATGTCTCTTGGACTTCAGGCTGCCACTTCTAAGACTAGGTATCCTATAAGCACACAACCATTTAAGGAACTTTATTAGAATACTTCATTCCCTTTTTATCAGTTTCACTTTATGTTAATTAATTCATTAAACATTAATTAACCCTGAACAATTCCACATTAAGTTTCATTAGAATCACACCCAAAGTCAACAGTTCCTTCAAAAGATTACAACCCCATCATTATGTTCCAACAACTCCATCCCCATGGGTTAACACCATTTATTCAAAAATTCATTACAGAAATACTTTCCCATATTCCCAATCATTCTATAAAAGCATTCTATGCTTCTAACACAAGGGGATCAACATGGTGAGTAGATGTTCTACCCGTCGAGTATTTTCCACCTATAGCAAGAGCGTAAACCCATCCTCCCTGGAGAAGATAAACACAGAAAGCACGTGGCATACCCCACGCGTCTTCGCCTCTTTTGGAAGAAGGGTAAGCAAGACCAGCTACCTTGAGCAGTGGGGAAAAGTAAAGCAGTCAATCAACCAAAAGAAATAGAAAGCATCCAATAATTACATCCATCTCATTCCATCATCCTTGGTGTCCTCCCCGACACCCACTTGCATAAACCAATGCATCTCGCCACTCTAGGCGTCATCCGCTGCCACAACCAAAAGGCCTCTATGCCCCTACATATCACAACAACCATCCAGGATCACATCACAACACAAGTAGTAGGAAAGCAAACATCACATCAATTGGGCATTTGGCCCTTTAACAATCAAGAGGGTAACTCAAAACCCTTCAAGGAATTAACAAATAATCAAATTATTTAACCCATCTTGAATTAACAGATTTAATTTGTAGGTTCCAAATTTCAGAAACCCAATCAGTAAGCCATTACAAAAGATTAAACATGCTTACTACGCCAATTTGATTATCATCAAATTGCAACAAGAACCGGATTCGTTTTCCAGACTCTTTATCTTTAGCCAAAAAATTATCAATTAATCCCGGTTTACGTTCTTTACCGATTTTCGTCAGGAACAAACAGCTAAGCAAAACAAGCATATATATCACACTATCTAGAAAAACAAGAGGCAATAACATACGATTGGTAAAAATTTCTTTATCTGGTTAAAATATTTATTATGTCAATTCCATTTTTCATTCAGTGGGATTAAACATGCTAACAATACAGTTGCATGTGAAAGAAAGAGAAGCAACGAATCCCCTACCTCAAGGGTTTTTGATGAAAACCCCAACAAACGAAGAACACACAAGAAAGTCGGGTTGATTCTCCATAATCCTCCTTAGATCTCTTCTCCTAGTAAGATCAAGACCAAAACTCATCATATTTGGTATCCACACACTTAGACCTACCCATAACGGGTTTAGATATAATAAACCGAGAGAAGAGGAGAAGTAGATCTAAGTAGATCTAAGAAACCAAACAAGAATGATCACATACCTCAAGAAACCGGATTCGATTCTCCAAGAGAAGACTTTGGATCGCCTACAAAATGCTTGGGAGAGGTTCTCCTACCTTCAAGGGAGGGTAATCCCAAGTTATGGCCGCTTAGGAGCTTAAACGAGCAAGTTAGAGGCAAAACAGTTGAGATCCACAATTTTAGGATCTAATTTAAGTGCCCGCATGGTTTTCTCGCATTGTTAGACAAACCGTACGGTCTCTACTGCCTCATAAAACACTCCTCGCATGGTTAGACCACACGGTTAGACAAACCGTGCGCTAACCGTGCGTTATCCACTGTCTCCAAGACCAACCTCACATGGTTTGGATGCACGGTTTAGACAAACCGTGCGCCACCCGTGCGAAAGCTATTTCCCTTTAGTCTTCCTTAAAAGATTCACCCAACGCACCCCCAAGTCACCTTTACCTCACAGAACACCTATAACACTGCATTTTCACAAAGTAATGGACTGGAGAGGTCCGGGCCATTACAACTTCCTTGTTTACTGCTGCTTTGCTTTTACCTGCTATATATATTCACTGACTGTTAGGCATAGATCTCGTGGTGTTTGACTACTGGGATTTAGTCTCACACCATGTTTGGGTCATGCTTTTGGGTCCAAATAGATTATATTATTGCAGTTATAGATAAGGGCAAGTACCCTTCTACTTTAGGTACTTGATTTCTGTGGAGCAGGAGAGCATGGGACCAAGCTATGGCTTGCGATGCTGAGGAGTTATTTTCTTGATTTATTTTGTACTTTGGTTTAGTACCATTGTATTCCAGAATTGTGATTTGTTTGTCTGTTTTCCTAGACATATGTATCATGCATCATTCATATATATGTGTGTGTGCTCCATTTTATTATTTCTAGTCTTCCACGGTTTACTTTTGTATGTATTATTACTGCTTCCGCTATTGTATATCTGTTTTACTTCCACTATGTTACTCTGCCACTGAGGGCATAGTTTCCCCATTATCACACCCAATACCCTCACTGCTAGTCGGCAGCCTCTGGCGTTAGGGGAAATGTGCTTGAGTCCATGTGACCAAATGGGTACGGGACGCCTCGGGGCGGCTTCTGGAACCGGGACATTACAACTGTAGTAGTATTGTAGCAGTTACTATAGCATGTATTGCATGGTACTGTAGCGGCATGAACTATTCATTCGATTTGGGCCTACGGGTATTAGGTCCTTTAAGAGGACAAGACCTTCGGCCCATAGGACTTTCGGGCCACCAAAATGGCCTTCGAGCCACCATAGGCCATTGGGTCACTGGGCTACAAAGGACCAAGAAGCAGCCTGGGCAGACCACACAGGAGAAGACCCCAAAAGAGGATTAAGAGAAAAGTAACATCCACCAAAGAAGAACTAACTAGATTGGAAGAACGAGAGGTTATGAAACTTTCCATCGGTACTAGGCACCGTTCATCTCTGCACGGGGCAATGCTAACTGATCAGCCAGTCGAGGTGGGGAGATAGGTGCCTTCAAATTTGAAATATGACGGGGAGGGGCAGTTCAAAAAAGTGTAGTCAAGTCTTGGGCCTTAAAAGGTAAATTACTAGGCCTTGTGCCTCTTGGCCTTCAGGCCATGCATGGTCCTTTTTCCTCTGAGCCTACATGTCATGTTAGGGTTCCCCCTCAACCCTTAATATGGGAATTATCCAAAAATCAATAAAAAATCTAAGGCCTTCAGGATTTCAAAGAATAATGATAATGCTAATGATAACGATGATAACAATGATAATAATAATAATAATAATCATCATAATGATAATCATAATGATAATCATAATGATAATAGTAATATTAATAATAATAACAATAAAAATAACAACATTAATAATAATAATAATAAGAAGAAGAATAAAAATAATAAGAATATCAATAAGAATAACGACAACAACAATAACAATAAAAAAACAACAACAAAAATAATAATATTGAAAATGGTTCAGCCATGGATTTGAAACCCATGACTCCAAAATTTATTAGAAAATTAGAATCAACCAAGCAAGAAGTGGAACAAGTCAAACATGACATAGAGAAACCACATCCATATGAAATAATCTAAAATAAATCCAAGAAATCTAACTCATTCTAGATCCCAAGTTCTTCAAGTGTCTTCCTCAGCCTTTTGGAAGTTGACCTCATCGTCAAGTCTTGGACCTTTTGGGGGCCTCACATTCATCGTCTGATGACTCAGATGATCCCAATAGAGTGGAAAAGATCATAAATATCTAGGAAAAATTCCTACAATCCATATTTGGGTTAGCATGTAGTCCATATTCAAGATTAATGGATAACATCTTTTTCACTGCTACATAATCATTAAAGTCAAATACGTTTAGTTCCATCATAGAAAATGTAGCATCATGTTGCAAAAAATACCATTCTGCTACCTCCTCATTCGTCTAGTGATGGGTCTTTATATTCCCACCTCCTTCGAAGGAATAATACCAGAATTAGTTGCACATGTCGTGACAAATTCCTCTTGAGAAGCCCTGCCAAAAGCAACCTATACATTTTTTATAAAATAAGTAAAATGAGGCAGATCTGACCACTTACCATCCTCAAAGCTAACATTGATCCTATTAGTTTCATCTCACATTTTAGTCATAGAGTCCACAACCTGTACAACCTACAATTGTGTATCATGAGGTTTATATTTTTGAAGGATAACTATTTGGAATCCTTCTTATCCACCACTATATTATTTTGCTTGGAAGAGTATCCCTGCATCATGGGAGTGTGATCCACATAACCTCCCTATACATCATTTTGACCATGGATATTATCCTCTTGGGAAGAATGAAC
This sequence comes from Viscum album, assembly GCA_963277665.1. Taxonomy (NCBI): domain Eukaryota; kingdom Viridiplantae; phylum Streptophyta; class Magnoliopsida; order Santalales; family Viscaceae; genus Viscum; species Viscum album. The sequence goes on along the minus strand of OY728142.1, from coordinate 2,039,359,076 downwards.
CACTTTTCCTAGAGGAACTGATGGAAAACCCTTACCCAGTTCACCACTAGCTTCCAACATAGGCACATGAACTTCTTTCACATGTTTAATCATCCTAGAAGATTCAACGATCATATTTCTATTACCTATTTGATCCCTAACATCATTGTAATGCTCTTCCATAATCATTTGATCAACAAAGTTCTGAATGGAAGCTTCATCAAGAGATTGATTTACCATTGATTTATCAATTATTCCAGCATCTGTATCCAATGTTCTACTTACAGGATGGAAAGAATTAGTAAAAAAAGTTTTAGTCTCCTCCAAAACTTTGATGGGGGACCCAATAGGTGGAGCGACCATGTATTTATATAAGGGTATGCACCCAATCATGGATATATCCAAATTCCCAACATTAGTAGGAGGAATAACTTCCTCATTAGAGTGTTTAGATGCTTCCTCATCAATTTCAGACCACGTTATACCCTTTGGTTGCTCATTTGGACCCAAAGTAGCGGTTCCTTTATCATTAGAAACCAAGGCATCTTTACCCATCACATTATCATTCATTTTAAGACAACAATTCCTCCCTACATTTCCCTCAAAAGAAGAAGGGTTTGTCATAGCCTACCTGCTATCCCTTGCAGCCTTCTTTCTCCTACAGTCCGACACAAAATGCACTTTAAAGTTACAAAATACACAATAAGACTCATGCCTGCATCTATCCATGGAATGACCAATGGATCTGCAGCTACTACATAAAATGGTTCATTTCTCATATTGAATGGCTAATTAAAAATTATAAACAATATTTGATAGAATAATAGTTTTAGTTGGGGTTGTGTTAATGTCAATTTATACCATGAAGTGTGCAAAGATTCCACACCTTACTTCCTCTCTATCATGATCCAATCTAATTAGAGTGTTGATTGATGAGGAAATATCTAATAAGATGCAAGGATGCCACCAGAACCAGCTAAGACCATAAATCCAAACCCGAACTTGATTCCTTGTGCTTCGAGGTGTAGATGGATTAAAGTTAGGAAGAAAGTTCTGAAGTAAAATCATAGATGGCCTAAGGAAGATCGACATGAACCCCCAAGCTTTATGCTTCAAGTCTTCTAACACAAATAGGATGTGGAAATATCTATTCCTGACATGAATACACTTCCAATAATGGAATCCCTACACAACAGATAACCTTATAATTACATATTCAATTTTCCATGATTTTTGATGCGACAAAAGAACTATTTTAGTGATAATAGAAAACTCACTCATATTGAATGGATTGATAATCAAATATGATTATCATGGATGATGGCCGAATTTCTATGCTTTAAGATTCTTTTTTAAGCCCTATCATTTCTAGAAACAAAAAACCTGGTTGGCATTGCGTGATATAGGACCATGCGAAGCAGATGAGAAACCTACTTTAAAAGTCCTCGAGTGATGATTCAGGTGAGACAAAGCCAAAACTCCATCTTCTATAGATTTATACAAATCAAAACACCCTTGTACAAGACACCATTCAGTCATTAAGTCATGATCCAGGCATGACACTAGAATAAAACCCTAGACTCCATTGAGATCTCGAGAGGCAGACTCCCATAGACTCATCCTCTCCATAATAATAATAACAACAACAACAACAACAACAACAACAAAAATAAAAAAAACAAAAACAAAAACAACAACAACAACAATATATTACTAGGAACTTAGGGGTATAATTATACTCAAATATCAAACACAACACACTCACAACCCAAAAGGGTATGTCATATCCCCCCAAGGGATAACCTACCCCATACAATGACCCATCGGTCCCTATTATTTCTGACCCATGAGGGATTAAGTATTATTGAACCATAGGTCCAATCCCTAAGACATCGCCGATGTGTCTGATGCATCTGGAATCACTTGAGGATCACCAGCAATGGGCCTCCCCTGCAAACTATGATGGAAGACAACCAATCTATCCATCATCTCACTGGATGCCATGCCTATGAAAAATATGTCCACTGGACCACCACCCCCACCATTGAGTGGGGGTTCACCAATATCATTGTTGATAACCACGCTAGGTCCATCCATGCCATCACTGCCTAGACACTATCGCACCCATAGTTCTTTTCCCCCTCAAGAAACACTGATTCCATCGTGAAACCCTACGTCACCACCGTAATGTTCACCATCACCAAGCATCACCACTTCTAGAACTCGTAGATCCTCATATTAAACACTTCCCTTGTTGTCACCGTCAAAAAACTGGCACCAACCATTCCATAGCAGGCCGTTCATACCTCTATGATGAACAACATCAATTCACCGTCAACCCTTCCATAGAAATCCATTCCCCCAAACAGTGTAACACCAGCGCTGAATAATAATAATAATAATAATAATAATAATGATAATGATAATAATAATAATAATAATAATATGAACTGTTTTAGATAATAATAATAATAATAATCATAAAAATAATCATAATAATAATCATAATAATAATCATAATAATAATTATAATAATAATAATCATAATAATAATCATAATACCAGGAATGTTCAGGTACCAAGCATGTACGATCCTAAAAATTTATTGAATAAAATAAAAGTACAGTAAAGACAAAGTGTGTCACACATGATAATAATAATAATAATAATAATAATCATAATAATAACCATAATAATAGTAATAATAGTAATAATAATAATAATAATAATAATAATAATAATCAAAATAATTCCAGGAATGTTCATGTACCGAGTGTACCTAACCCTAAAAATTTATTAAATAAAATAAAAGTACAACAAGTATATGGAACGCGACACATGAAATGTCACCAAAACATGAAAGTGGACCACTAACCACTCAAAAGAAAAAAAATATTCCTATGACCCATATAAAATCCACAAAGACCCACATCAAATGGCCCAAAGTCCCATAAACACCATCACTATCAGAAGTAGCCATGATCTGGCTGACAATTGACAACCTAAAAAATCTCGCACACTCAACTACATCAATGGGTCTCACCAACAAAACTCCACCTGAGGTCATCATCTTGGATACCGAATCGTTAGCGCTGAGGACATTACTACCCCCATCCACACTATCACTCCCGCGATTGAGGTCATCCTCGATGCCCATCGCCAGAGGTGTCAGCATCAACACATCATCAGCGGGAGATGCTCACTGTCAGTGTCCTATACCATAAAAAACTCATGGTACCTAATATCATCACCCCAACAATGTCCCACACCACTATAGGTCCCCCTACAGCTACCTGCCCATAAAAAACACCAGAAAAATGGCTCACAAAAACAATCCCAAAGGCCATGTGTTAAAAATCATCCTATTCTGATAGTTTCCCCAATCAATTAGTGACCCATGCTACATCCCATAATTCACCTACTAGGGTAATGAATGTCCTACTACATTCCAATGTTGGTTGACACCCACTACCCAAGGTCTTCATGGGTCCTTCTCCTAAGGTCACCCTTGACCCCCTCCGCACCATTGCTGATAACCAAGAGTGCTCTATGAGACTCCATTGGAAGACCAACAACATCGCTGACTACAACATCCCCCATTATATCCATCTACCATCCGTGGATGACTCCAACTGAAAAATTCACCGGCTTCCCGCAACATCATCGGCTACCCGCGACATCATCGGATTTCCTCTGACCTTCTAAGAAAAAATATCCAACATTAGAGGGAAATACCAGACATCCCATAGATTTGTTACACCATCAAGGTGTGGCCCATCCAGTATCACCACCAAGATCCCAACATCATGGCCCTCCACTAGTATCCCAAGTCCAATACTACATCCCGATTTCAATCAGCCGATTCAGTTGATTCAGCCAACCAACCATTATCGTCAATGAACCAAGTTGACAGATCTTTACCATACCAGCCAACATTAAGAATCTAAGTGGGTATTCATCACCATGGGGCAATTCCCACATCAATGGTTTTTCACCTAAAATTCCATCGCCAGAATCACCACTTCTGGCTACATCCACACTATCCCCACCAATGTGCGGAGTAAAAATCCAAATTCATCATAAGATAGGTCGACAACATCAATGGGTCACATCACCACGAACCTCCATTGACCTCCACTGGAAAACCTTGATTCCTCTAGAACCCTCCACACATCTGAGGGTATTTCATCACTTTCCTCCCCAATTCGACCATAAATGGTTTGAAAATATGATTTTCCACACACAACAAACATATGATAATGGCTAAGAATCTCATAATATCCACTTGGGGAGATTGGTGCCAGAATTTGGCCACTAGATCAAAGAGAGAGAGGTTCTCTATCCTTGAGAGAGAATATATCCATAATAATAATAATAATAATAATAATAATAATAACAATAACAATAATAATAATAATTATTATCATCATAACGATAACGATAATGATCATGATAATGATAATGATAATGATAATGATAATGATAATGATGATGATGATAATAATAATAATAATAATCATAATCATAATGATGATGATGATGATGATGATGATAATGATGATAATGGAGATGGGGTTTGCTATGAGAGCTTCTCTCTATAGTTCTCATCACTGACTAGGGTTTCTTTCATTCAAATCCTGCTATGCTTCATTCATGGATGAATGCTTCCTCATGCAGGGGATATTTGACTCTCACATCCCTCTGGTGTCAAATTGGAATATAAAAATACTATTTGTGGTAAAGAAATAATGGTTGAAGAAAGTGTGGCTAAACACTCTTTCTCTCTTAAAGTTATTGGCTATGCCTACAATTCGTCATAAAGGAAATGTGGCACATGTTAAGGTAGACTCGATTTTAGTCTCAGAACACTTCAAAATAGGTGAACACTCTATTATTGTCACCTAGTTCCACATAGAGGTTTTAATCCACTAAATATTGAGATGACTGAGTGACTATCGACTATATGGGGTTTTGCAACTTGGAAAGGACTGACTGAAAATTATATTTTTATTTTATTTTCAAAATCTTCTTTATGGGTGAACGGGAACCATATAATTCCAGATAGCTGATTCAAAAGCACCACAAAATACTTCAACAAAGTCATATGATTGACGGGAAAACCAGATTCAAAATTCAAATGTAGAGAAATGCCATAGCCTCGGGACACAAATTTCCACGAGCTGCAAACCATGTTGCACCCACGAACCTAGAACCACCATCATCAGATGATCGAGAAACGTCCATCAGAGCCATCCTCCTCATCACCAGAACCGCCACATCAAACTCACAAAAAAATACCACTATCTTCGCAGATTCCAACATCAACCAACACAAACCGAATCAAATAAACCGAAAACACTTCACCATCATCATCACCATCAACATAGACTCCAATTTCGTACCAAAAACAGAATTACTCAAAAAGAAAAACTTCACCAAGCGAGCACAAATCTCGCACAGCAGTTCAACCAAAATGAGAACATGATTCAGAAATCTAGGGAGCAAAAAACATTACTAGAATGAAAGCCACCCGAAAGCCAGAACATGCCTGATGAAAGGAAACGTCACAAGCCAGATACCCAATCCCATCGCTGCCTTCAATACCAACCTCGAAAACCACAGAGAACCTCCAAACTCTCCCACAGCCGGCACAGAAACTAGGCTACACCTCTCAGACCACAGAACTGGGACTCGACCACGGACTCACTGCACCGTCGTAAGAAACCCTAGCCAGATGATGGGGCATGATGTGGGCCAAAAACGATGATAATCACCAAGAGTCAAGCCCACAGAGCCGCAGAAAGATCACCACACACTAAGACCGCACCAAGCAGAGGAGTGGAAGAGAGGAGTCGTCATCGCCCTGAGCTGGAGAAGAGAAAGCGACAACATGGAGAAACCCTAGATATGCGGTGCCCCTTACGGGCTCATCCAACCTCAACTTGGAAAGGAATTTCACTGGCTTGCGACTTATATGATGTGATCTTTCCTTTAAAGGAATTTAAGATATAGGCATAGAGATTCCAATTTATTTTTATTAATCCAATTATTATTCATATCAGAGAATGGGATAAGAAATTTAATCTTTTAGAAGTTAGAAAGTCTTCTGTTCAACTTTGAGTGAGGCTATAAAATTTTAACTGGATTCTATGGTGCCCTAAAATACTTTATGATATTCCATTGTTAATTGGAGTTCCAATAAAAATTGATAAAAAAACAGAAACAAAAACATTTGGAAATTTTTCTAGATTTATGGTTGAAGTAGATCTGGACTCTACCTTATTGGATCATGTTTCGTTGTCTACTGATGATGATGAGCTTGATTTAAGAATTATGTATGACAGAACTCCCAAATTCTATATAGAATAGAAGGTAATTGGACATGAAATTTCTAATTGAAGGATATATGTGGTTTTTGACTACTATTCTATATGTGGGAATGGTGTTAATGTATTCCTTAAGAATAATAGAAAGAATGTTCACAATTCTTATAATGAAATTAATCAGGTAGAACCTCATCTTGGAAGATAAGAGGGCCAAAAGATCGGAAATAATGAGAATATATCTAATTATACTAATGATGGTGATTATGGACATATCAATCATTATCTTTGTGGGAAGTTAAGTATTGGGGAATTTTGTTCCTATGATGATGCTAATGTACAGATTGATACAACAATACAAGTGGTTGCTACTCCTGATAAAGAAAGAGAAAAAATATTTATAGCTTCTTATTCCATAAAAAAACATGATATTATAGTGATATATGGTTTTGGAGTTTTGGTGTTATAGGATTATAATCATACTTCTGAATGTAAGAAGAAAATATGGGTTGATATCTTGGTTGAAGAGGATAATGTGCAATATTCCGGTGTCACTTCAAATGGTGTGTCTTCTGATGATATACAGGAGCAAGTGGTGGTTTCTAATTTGGGCAATGATAAGGATTTTCTTGATGGGAAAGTTATTCAAGAGGTAAATGATAAACAATTTATGCATGAATAGGCGATTTCTTCAAGAAATCACAAAGGTAAGAAAAAATGGATGTTGATTCTCCTGTGATTCTTAAAAATAAAAAATAAAATCAACCTAATGATGGAAAATACAGTGCTTTGGATTTTAAACCGTTAGAGTATAGAAAAAAACAGATAGTGGAGGCTTGGTCTCTTATAGAAATTTGAATGAAGTTCATGTGACAACCTCAAATTCTTATGAGGTTCTTTAAGCACCAATGAAATTTCATGGTAAGAAGAGGGGGATTATGATGATATTGGCCCTCCTCGTGTGGTTAGTTCACAGTTGGATTCCTTTCCAGAGAATGTCCATATAGTAAAGAAGTCACAACCTACTTCTTTCACTCAGGAACTGACAAAAGAGGGAGAAAACAACGAAAAGATGATTTCTAATTCTATTTCTCCTGTAGGAAAAAATAAATACTGGTGTTTTTTCCTAAATAGTCAATATGGATCCCATAAATAAGGAGTTTAAACTAATAGATAAGATCAAATATTAAGTGGAATAAGATGATCTATAAGGGACTTGGTAGTAGGTAAAGCCATGGAAATATGGTCGTCGCCTAAAAATTCATGGAAGAGGATGTAGCCGTGCTGATTGGGTTGCTAAGAAGAAGGATATGCAACCAGACAATCCTGATTCAGATGACACTAACATTAAAAGACTACTCCATCAAGTGAAAGGATTAAAAGATAATTATTACAGGGGTCATGGCCATGGATGAGGGTGAGGAATTGATTGGAATTCCTGGTGGGGGGAAGAACACAGAATTGGGACAAATGTTATGAAAAAACTTAGTCTTCAACTTTTTGATGAGGGTAATGATGCTTTGTTAGACCCCACCTTCCAATTTATATGTTTTATTGTTTAGTATTTCAATAAAAGGTGATTTTTTCATACCTTATTTATAATAATAATAATAATAATAATCATCATCATAATGATAATGATAATGATAATGATAATGATAATGATAATGCTAATGATAATGATAATGATAATAATAATAATAATAATAATAATCATCATCATAATGATAATAATAATAATAATAATAATAATAATAATAATGGCAATCACCCCATAATACTACATCATAGATGGGGGTTCAAAACCAATTGGGCGTAGGTTACTATAGTAGCACTGTAGCAGCGGTGGAACTATAGCACCTACGTCATTGTAGCTATGAAAATATTGTAGATCTCAATGAAATATTCAATCTAATCATCTAATGGATGAAGGGTTACATCCTGTGTACCCTAATAAAACATTCCATGTACTTTCCCATCCTATCTATATCCTCATATTTATTTGATTGGTATTCATATTTGGACTTTTAAATAGTATATTTTGAGTATTTATTTATGTAAAATTCCATGGTGTATTTTACATCGATGTCTAAAGAGAGTTTCATGGTGATGCAAGCAATCGTTCTCACTAGCACTAGTGGAGAGATGACAGGTCAATCTCACAAGGCCTAGATAGGGTTTGTGGTATCTCCCTTACATCCTCACAGCATGGGATCCTCTATCTCAAGCTACATATATGGTTTTTAATATAAACCCTACATATCTAGGGTGTGAGATCCACTATATTAACTTTTAGGTAGGGTTTTCATCCAACCCTCTGTGGCTAAGGGGCATAGGTCCCCTTCCACAAAATGTTCTCATGATAGGGTTTTCAGTATCTCCCTCACTTTTTGAGGGATGAGATAGATTATCTTGAATTGTTGTAGGGTCAGGTATCCCCCTCATTCATTTAGGGGAGATACTCTATTTGAATGTAAACTTGGTAGTTGAGGTGTATTCCAGGGGAGTGAGAGATCCTATATGGTGTTCTTGAAGAGGTTGTAATGGTTTTTAGACTTGGATTCGAATCCAAGATTCCCTATAGAATTAATTTCATCCGACCATGAGGGATGATAATTCCTCCTTTAAATTGGGTTCAAATGCATATTATTTGTATTTTTATGTGGGGTTATTACTTACTTGGAAGCATGATGTGTTAGGTTATAGAACTAGTGCAGAAAACATTTTTTACGTCACCATTTTTTACGTCGGTTATATATAACCGACGTAAAAATGCGGCGAGTAGATTTTTAACGTCGGTTATTTTAATAACCGACGTTACAAATCACGCCTGTTTGGTTTTTACATTGGTTATCTTATAACCAACGTAAAAAACCAATTTGCGGGGGGTTTTTTACGTCGGTTATTTGGAAACCGACGTAAACCCCCCCCCCCCCCCGTGCTTTGGTTTTTTACGTCGGTTATTTGATAACCGACGTAAAAAACGCGTAGATATCGGGTTTTTTACGTCGGTTTCCAAATAACCGACGTTATAAAATTAAAAAATAGTTTATAAGGTCGGTTATATAATAACCGACGTTATAAAACTTTTAATGAAATTAAAGCCCCGTGGACTGTCATTTACGATTTTTCGATTGACAGTCCGCCGGCTCGTCTCTCTCGCGTGGTAAACCCTAATCGGCTCGTCGATCGACCTGCGTTAAACTCATTTTGGCTTCATTGTTTATCTTCTTCACTCCTCTCGGATCTATCATCTCAACTCACAACATTCAAGTAAGCCTTCCACGAATTTATTTCGTTCGTTTTTTTTCACAGATATTCTATAATTATGTTTTGCGATTTTTGTACATTTAATGTAAACAAGATGTAGTGGTTTCCAAGTATGCACCTCATTACTATTTTGATAAGATGGTGATGAGATAATCTAAGATACATATGATTCATTGATGGAAGTGATACAATTTCACATGGTGTAGGATGATTTATGGGCGGGGTGAGACCATGACATTAGCATTGGGGTGTGAGAGGAAAACTAGTGGAGAAGTGGTATCCGAGAACCTTAATTTTAATATATATATATATATATATATAATTTTTTATACGAAATTTTTTATTTATATGAATTATTTTGTGAGTGATCCATAGTGAGTATATGAAACTATTTTTCCTTGTTTAGGTGATGATTTGGATTCCGTTTTTCATAGGGCTTTAGTGTGCTTCCTCAACATTTTCATGAGATGTTTTAGGGAGGATCTTACTATGTATACATGTTATGCCCACCATACATAAATATAAACAATTTTTTTGGTTTTTAAAATCAATTTTTAGTTTTTTATAGATGTTAGTAGCATGGAAGTGTTGTGGAGTAGCACATTGGGGTGTGAGAGGAAAACTAGTGGAGAAGTGGTATCCGAGAACCTTAATTTTAATATATATATATATATATATAATTTTTTATACAAAAAGGCTTATTTATATGAATTATTTTGTGAGTGATCCATAGTGAGTATATGAAACTATTTTTCCTTGTTTAGGTGATGATTTAGATTCCTTTTTTCATAGGGCTTTAGTGTGCTTCCTCAACATTTTCATGAGATGTTTTAGGGAGGATCTTACTATGCATACATGTTATGCCCACCATACATAAATATAAACAATTTTTTTGGTTTTTAAAAGTAATTTGTAGTTTTTTATATATGTTAGTAGCATGGAAGTGTTGTGGAGTAGCTTTCATGAGTATATAGAGTTTATTGTTTCTTCCTAGTTTTACTTTTAGTACTAATAATCTTCTTTTTGGTTTATGTACAACAATACATGTATGAATTCATGCATAATTATCTAAATTTATTCATTTCGAACTGAGGAGGGTTACTTTTGGTGGGAGCAGATCCTAAATGATATGGTATGAATTCATTATATCATAACCATAAATAAAATATAGTTGTATTTTATTTATCATATACATCAACTTATAATCTTCTTTTTCATCACAAACCCTTTGAGAATAAAAAACCAAACTAAGGGATTTGGTATCCACATTGCCTTTTGTTATAGAATATGGGACATCAAAATCAAATGATTGAACATATTCCTCCCAAAAACACTTCCATTGATTTTTATAATTGTGTGAAAATATTTACCAAATGGATTTAGGGTCTACAGAAACCATTAATAACATGTTAAATAGGTAGTTTATCTAATATATTAAAAAATCAAAACCGCAATCAATATTAAACTATGTAGGCGTCATGGTTTTCTTTGATTAAATGAAATTTAAAACTGTTATATCTAACTATATTTTGTTTTAAAAATAATATTCAAGCATATTTTTTTAAATACCTATAGATTTGTTTTATATTTTAAATTGTTTTACATTCAAATTATGATTTTTTTCATATAAACATATATTTGTCTTATCTTAAAAATATATATTTTTTGTTGATATTTGTTATAGGTAATAATGAGTCGAAGTTGGATTACGACACATCGAATGAGTAATGAATTTGAGGAAGGTGTTGATGACTTTTTGGAATTTTCAAAACGAAATGTTCCAAGTAGTGACATTTTTTTCTGTCCATGCCTGAAATGTTTGAATATGAAGAATTTGAAAAGTAGAGAGATAAAAGATCATCTGATTTGTCATGGTTTTAATCCGAGTTACAGCCCTTGGATTTGGCATGGTGAAACTGGACGGAATGTCACTGATGATGATGATTCGCAAGATGGTAACTCTGATGGAATTGAAGAAATGATTCACGATATTGTAGCAGAACAAATTGAGATAGAACTCACAGTTGCGCGTCTATATGGTGATGCTGAAAAACCATTATATCCTGGTTGTACAGATTTTACGGTTTTTTCGGCGGTGTTAAGATTGATTAACCTGAAGGAGAAGCATGTATGGAGTGACAGAAGTTTTACAGAGCTGCTACAATTAATGAAAGACATTCTTCCAAAAGATAACGATCTTCCAGATTCACATTACAAAGCCAAGAAAATATTATGCCCGATGGGATTGGGATACAAGAAAATACATGCCTGTCCGAATGACTGCATTATATATAGGAAGGAATATGAATTTCTGTCAGAGTGTCCTAAATGTGGGACATCACGGTATAAGGTGAAAGAAAAATCACAGGCTGATGTAGAGATTACAAATCTCTCTTCAAAGGTATTTTGGTATCTTCCTATAATTAATCATTTCAAACGTTTATTTTCTAATTCACATGATGCAAAAAAGTTAAGATGGCATGCTGAAGAGTGGGTATGTGATGGAAAAATACGTCATCCAGCTGATTGTACACAATGGAAGAAAATTAATGCACAGTATTCTACATTTGGAAATGAAATTAGAAATCTCAGACTAGGGTTGTGCACAGATGGAATGAATCCATACCGAACACTCAGTAGCACACATAGTTCATGGCCTATTTTATTGGTAATTTACAACCTCTCTCCTGATGTTTGTATGAAGCGCAAATATGTAATGTTGAGTACAATGATCTCTGGTCCAAAGAAACCCGGTAATGATATTGATGTTTACTTGTCACCGTTGATTGATGATTTGAAACTGTTATGGGCTGATGATATTAGGGTGTATGATTCTTATAAAATGGAATATTTTAAACTGCATGCAGTGCTTCTTTTCAATATAAATGACTTCCCAGCGTATGGAAATTTGTCTGGATACAGTGTTAAAGGGCATAAAGCATATCCAATTTGCGAACAACAGACGTCATATTGTCAATTGCATCATGGGAGGAAAACAGTGTACATGGGTCATCGAAAGTTTTTACCTATGGAACACGCTTATAGAAGACTAAAAAAGTCATTCAATGGCTCACAAGAATTTGATACTGCTCCAAAACCTTTATCCCCTGATCTGTATTTTGAGAGGGTGAAAAACCTTGACGTGACATTGGGAAAGACACAGAAATCTGGTAATGATAGACATATTTGGAAGAAAAGGTCAATTTTTTTTGAGCTACCATATTGGAGGTATCATGAAGGTAAACATAATATTGATGTCATGCATGTGGAGAATAATATCTGTGATTCTTTGATTGGAACATTGTTAGATATTAAAGGAAAGAATAAATATGGGTTGAATGCAAGATTAGACTTATTATCAATGGGAATACGTTTGGAGTTAGCTCCCACTCCTAAAGGAAGATGAACATTTCTTCCCCCGACTTGTCATACATTATCAAAGAGGGAGAAAATTAGCTTCTTTCAGTGTCTTCATGATACCAAAGTGCCACAAGGTTATTCTTCTAATGTAAATTTTTTTGTCTCATTGAAGGACTTGAAGTTGATAGGTATGAAATCACATGATTGTCACGTCATGATGCAACAAATTCTACCAGTTGCATTGTGTGGAATATTTCCCATTCGTGTTAGAAAGACTATAATGAAGTTGTGTTATTTTTTCAATTCAATTTGTAACAAGGTGATTGATGTGAATGATTTGAACATTTTGGAAAAGGATGCAATTTTTATACTTTGTCAATTGGAAATGTATTTTCCTCCAACTTTTTTTTATATAATGGTGCATTTAATGATTCATCTGGTTCGAGAAATAAAGCTTTGTGGACCTGTATATCTTTGTTGGATGTATCCTTTTGAAAGGTATATGAAAATATTAAAGGGGTATGTTAAAAATCTATATCGACCTGAAGCCTCCATTATTGAAAAGTATATTTCTGAGGAGGTAGAAGAGTTTTTTACGAGCTACTTGGCTACGGCGCAACACATAGGTTTGCCTCCATCTCACTATGTACGAGTTAATAATGAGGGAAAGGGGATTCACGGCTTGAAAGTCAAATCATTGTCAGCTGAACAGATGAAGAAGTTAGAATCATACATCTTGAATAACATAGCTGATGCTCAACCGTATATCACATTGCATATTAATGAGTTGAAACAATGTCATCCAAAGAAGAAAGAAATGTGGATTTTGAATGAGCACAACAAAACTTTTTTGTCATGGATTAAAAAGACTTTGCTTGGTAGATCAGATGTATCAGAGACATTAAAATGGATAGTGGGTGGTCCATGTTTAAATGTGATAACATGGTCCGGTTATGACATTAATGGTTATACATTTCATACAAAAGCTCAGGACAACAGAAGTGCAGTTCAGAATAGTGGTGTATTGGTGTTTGCAGAAGCAATGCATTTTTCGAGTGCAAAGGACAAAAACCCAATTTCTACATTAAGTGCATATTATGGAGTGATTGAAGACATATGGGAGGTTGATTACTTTAAAATTAAAGTTCCTGTTTTTAACTGTAAATGGTTTAATGGTAACAACAGTGTCAGACACGATGAATTTGGAATGACCCTTGTTAATCTGAATAGATTGGAAGACACAGCTGATTCTTTTATAATGGCAACACATGAAAAACAAATTTTCTATGTAGTAGATCAATCAGATATGCAGTGGGCTGTTGTTTTACAAGGGAAAAAACAATATGTTGGTGAGGATGAACTTGATGAATATGCTGATTTATGTGAGATCCCTACTTCCATGGAAATATTAACAGAACATAATTATGATCATGTTGAAGACATAGTTTGTTCCATAAGGAATGATCACGACGAAGGAATTTGGGAAAACAATCCATTTGTACATTCCTAAAATTACAGGTAACATATGTTTATTTCTTGTTTACATTTATTTTTTCCATAAATGTTAGATATTTTAAGTTTTTTATTTATTAAAACATGTTTTAAAATAAAATAAGTATATGTTTTTGTTTGTTTTAAGTTTGTTTAGTTTACTTTATCATGTTTATAACCATTACATGAATTTTAAAATGCTTATTTTTGTTCACTGACGATTACTTTACCATGTTTACCAGGTTTACCATTTTTACCATTTTTACCATCTTGACCATCTTGACCATCTTTTCCATCTTTACCATTGTTTAACATGCTTACCATATTACCAATGTTTACTATTATGTAACTTAGTAAACTTTTCTATTTTCTGATTACAGTAGTATTAAAATATTTGAATTTGTATATTTGTGAACTGACGTTTGTTTTTTTGATTTGAAGGATAATGACATATCATTCAGATGATCAACCACATGATTCTGGAGAGGAGCATATTGCTGGTCATACCTATGGGGATGAACATTAACATGCTCCTATTACGACAAAGAGTTCAAAGGTTGGTAAATGTGGGTGCACACATTTACCAAAATTATCACTTGCCCGTACGCATGATCAGAGGATAGTCGTTGAGTTTGATGATGATGATATTCCTAGAGGTCCGAATGCCAAAGAATTTAAGAGTTTTGTTGAAACTCAGGATAAGACCAAAGTAAACATTCTGTATGATAATTGGAGAGGTGTGGATAAAGCGATTATCTCTCAGTTGTGGGAGATGATTTTGGTAAGATCTTTTGTCATTGTTTGACCATTCTTTTAATGTTTCTAGTATATATAATATGTTTAACCTCTTCTTTGTCAGATGACATTTGATATTCCTGACACTGGAGGAGTCAGGAAGAAATGCTTATCGTTGGCTGCCAGGAGATGGAGGGATTTCAAATCAACTCTCTCATATGATTTCATTTATGGTCATAGGAGTCACGAAAATCCATGTCGTATATATCCTTTTATAGATGAAGACACATGGAGACAATTTTTTGAAAGTATAAAAAAGAGTCATTTTTGGTAAGGGAAATGTAAACTTTTACAAACGTTCTTATATAAATGATTTTATTAATGTTTTGTTAATGATTTCTTATTCTTAAATTACAGCAAACAAGGAAAGCTCATCAGGAGATCCAATCTAAAAATGTATACCCTCATAGTTTATCTCGGGGAGGGTATGCATTATTGGAAGAACAAATGATGGTGGAAAAATTTCAACAACTAAGAGCTGAGTCTTCAAGCTCTGGAGAGGTGGCCCCTCTATCCCCTCCATCTAGACATGAAAAATGGAAGAGAGCTCGGAAGGGAAAAAAGGGAAATATCTTTCGGAATAATCGAGAATCGTAGCTGAGAGGATTGTAAGATATATATTTAATTTATTTAAGTTAACTTTTTTCTTCATATAAGTTTCAATCATTATAGAAATGTTCAATTAATTAATACAGGATTCTCTTGAGGAGCAGAGTTCAGAGGGGAAATTTATAGCTACTGGGAGGGAAGATATTTTATTTGCAGCATTGGGAAGGCCCGAACATCCTGGTCATGTAAGAGGATATCCGGCAGGTGTATCGGTAAGAAAAGTGTTTCCACGTTCTTCAACTTCTAACATTGAGGGGGTTTATAAAAAAAATAGAATCCTTGGAGGCTGAAGTTCAAAATATTAATGTGACGATGGAGGAAAAGATTAGAGAGTCGGTGGAGTCTATGTTTGCAGAAATGAAAAGACAATTTCAGATTGCAGCTCCCACTCCTCCACCTCCCCCTGCAGACCCCATTATTTATCCTCCACCTCCGCCAGTAGCTCTCACTCCCCCACCTCAGCCTGCGGACCCCATTTTTTATCCTACACCTCCTCCACAGCTTCCTACATATTGCGAGTTGTATGTTGATGATTCTCAACATCATATAGTAGCATACGGGTTGGTATATTGTATAAAAGATACAGTTCATCATCAACAATTAGAGGTAGAGAATCAGAGGGTCACTGTACATGATATTATAGATAGATCAGCTAGGGTACCAATACCTACAGATGAGGTGGCGACAATTGGACAGAGTATCAGCCATTTTTTAGTTTGGCTATCCAGACTTCTTCGACTCATTACCATAGAGGTATGAATGTTATATCTTTTATTTTATTTTTTTATTAAATTTGTTTTATCATTTGAAAACTAATATATTTTTTAATTTTTTTTCACAGGAATACTTCAAAGGTAAAGAAATATTGTATAGACAACAACAAAGACAACATGCTATGACATCAGATACAGATTCCAGTGGTCTTGACAGATTGTCAAGATATTCACATTTGTTGTTGGGTTTTTATGAGTTTCCAATGGAATATCATGTTTGTGGATGTGAAATAAGTGTGGGGATTACAAAAACTGATATCATGGAGCTTGTTACTGGAGATAAGTTGGGCATCATCGTGGTGAAATTTTTTTCCATGTAAGTCTTAACACCTTTTCCCTGCGTTATATTTATTAAAAATGTATACTTATGTATGTTTTGTATTAGGTATCTTTATAAAATTTGTGAGAGGAATGAGCTGAAAGAATTATATGGATTCATGGACCCACAATTGATTTCCCCTAAATCATGTGCATTGAATGAGGAACAAAGAATGGTTTATATTGCTGAAAGATTTGAAAAGAATATAATCACACAATGTTGGATGATGCATTTTTTTGAGAGGTATGAAACACATTTCTCTCAAAGAGTTAATTATCTTTTAACATAAAAAACCACTAACATTAAATTTCCTTTTATCAGTGATCATTGGATGTTATGGATTTTTTGCCCAAGGGAGAAATCTCTTTATTGGATATGCTCTGTTCATGGTGATGTGCGGGAAAGTTTTAAGAATATATTAGAAAATTAAGTTTCAATTTCTCAATAGTTTTATATATTATAATGAATTTTAAATTTACCCCATTCGTATTATTTTCTAACAGTGCATGGGTCTACTTTCGAAAAAACACAAAGAAAAGAAATTCAAAGATCAAATATGTAAATGCGAAGGTAAATTTCCATTTATAATTTGTACTTTTTGATTTATTACATAAAAATAATATATTGAATTTACACTCATTCAAACAGAATTGTCATGAACAACAAGGAATCATCTAATGCGGATATTATATGTTAAGATTTATGTATGAAATAATAACAACTGGGACACTTGTGAATTTTGACCTGGTACGATTTCCTCTTAAACTTTGCCATAATATTTCAATTTGATTTATTCATTATACACGTTAACTATCTTCTTTTTCATTTGTAGCTTTTTGATGACCCTCAACCCTATACCGTTGAAGACATCAAACACATACAAGTGGAGTGGTCAAATTATTTTACAGGTTTGATTGAATTTTAGTTGTTTGTAATGTAAAATGTAATTTTGAATATTGTCGTTTTAATTGTGTATTTGGTAGTTGTTTAGGTTGGATTTAGTTTTTTTTGAAGTTGACAGTGTAAGTTTTGAATGTTATATAAGTGAATGTTTAATTTTGCTCTACTTCTTGTTTTGGTCTACTTTTGATGGTTTTTCTGGTATGGATTTGGGTCTATGGGGGAGGGGTTCCAAGGGTGTGGGGGTGTGTTCAGTGGGGTTGGGGGGTGTCCAGCGGTCTGGGAGGGTTGTCCGGTGGGGTGGGGGGACAGTCCTGGGGGGTGGAAGGGATGTCCATGGGTGTGGGAAGGCAGTCCAGGGGTGTGGGAGTGCTGTCCAGGGGTGGGGTGGGGGGGGGGGGGTTGTCCAGGGGTGTTTGGGGCTATCCAGGGGTGTGGTGGGGGCTGTCAAGTGGGGTGAGGGGGTGCTGTTCAGGCGGGTGGGGGGTTTTCGAGGGGTGTTTGGGGGTGTCCGGGGGCAGTCCAAGAGTGTGGTGGGGGCTCCAATGGGGTGGGGGAGGGTTGTCCAAGGGGTATACATGAGGTTGGGATCTCCAATGGGGTGGGGGAGGGCTGTCCAGGGGGTATACATGAGGGTGAGGGCTCCAACGGGGTGGGGGAGGGCTGTCCATGGGGTATAAATGAGGGTGGGGGCTATCTAGGGGGTAAGTTTTATATGTTATCTATGTACATGCTTAATTTTGATTTACTTCTGTTTTTGTGGTACGATTTGTTGATTTTTTTTTCTGGTTTATTCTGGTGGAGAGAAGATGACTGCATTCTGTTTTAAAAAAAAAATTGGGTTTATCACGTTGGTTATTAAATAACCGACGTTATAAAATGCCTAGAAAATAGTTTATCACGTTGGTTATTTAATAACCGACATGATAAAAGTCCTGGAGAATGGTTTATCACGTCGGTTATTAAATAACTGATGTGATAAAAGGCCTGGAGAATGGTTTATCACGTCAGTTATTTAATAACCGACGTGATAAAAGTCCTGGAGAATGGTTTATCACGTCAGTTATTTAATAACCGACGTGATAAAAGGCCTGGACAATGGTTTATCACGTTGGTTATTGAATAACCGACGTGATAAATGGCCTGGACAATGGTTTATCATGTCAGTTATTGAATAACCGACGTGATAAACCGCCGCCCGCCGGTTTATCACGGCAGTTATAGAATAAACGACGTGATAAACCCCCCTCCCCCGGTTTTTCATGTCGGTTTTATAAGAACCGACGTGCTAAACCCCCCTCGCCCCTGTTTATCACGTCGGTTGTTTAATAACCGACGTGATAAACCATTTTCCAGGCCTTTTATCACGTCAGTTGTTAAATAACCGACGTGATAAACCCTTCCCATTTTCTTTATCATGTCGGTTCTAAAATAACCGACGTGATAAACATCGCGATTTTATGTTTTTGACGTCGATTTTTAAATAACCGACGTCAAAAACCTTATTTATAACGTTTCACGTATTAATGTCGGCTAGAAACCGACGTAAAAAATGAAAAATAACCGACGTAAAAAACGTTTTCTGCACTAGTGTAGGTTCCCCTCATATTATGGTCTAGAGGATGAACCACTTCCTCAGTGAGCAGGATATTCCTTGTGATTTCTAACAGTGAGGTGGTGAAAGGAGAGTTGGAATGGTGCATTATTCTTCGAGACTTGTGATGTCATCAACATTCTTTATTTATTGAAGAATAAGGGAGACAAAGCAGGGAAGACAACAAAGAAGGAAGGCCTAAGGGGGCCTGAAATAATTAAGACCAAGGGAATCCTCTCTAATAAGAAAAGCACCCTCAGGGTTCAACTGAAGGGGGTTGTAAAAGGAGGTGGTGCCCGAACCTTGCACCGCAATCTTGGATAAGTGGTCCACCACCTTGTTTCCCTCACGCCATGTGTGCCTCAGTCGAGTGTTGCTAGAGAGGAGGGCGCGAAACTTCCTAATGGGGTCAAGACTTGTGATGTCACAACCCAACCCACTAGGGATCACTTGGATGGAAATTATCTGAGTATGATAACCCCAAACTCACCTCAAGTAAGCCAGAGTCTGGTGACAAGTGTCGAGCATGCAAAAATAAAATGGGAGGCCTTAGCCTAAGTATCTATACACATTCACACCACAGGCTCTATGAAACATTATAGAGATAAATGGATAAAATGAACATATATAGTATAATAAATTCATGAAAAAACCTCTAGAAAATCATTGAAGTACAACAACATAGTACGAAATTATAAAGGGGAAAATACATGCCCAAACAGAAATGAGTCCCAACTTCAAAAATGGAAAAAGGGATATTGAAGAGTCCCCGAATTGAAATCTCCAAGCCCGATCACAAAACATGGTTAGATATACTAGGTACAACTATGCTCCTTCAAACCCTAGTCTACCATGTTCACCACCGATATGTCTGTCATCTGGATAAGACACAACATGTGTGAGAAAAGCCTATGTAGGGGTTTGTATATACATACCCAGTAGGATGCCCTGAAAACCAATTGAGAGTGATAGAATGATATAACAGAAGTCATTTCAACCCATAAGAAAGAGGGAAATAAAAAACCCAAAATATATTCTCATAAAGAAACTCAAGTGAGGGAGAAGGTGAATCTCCCTCTCCACATCCTAGATAATAACGAAGAGTTAGCCTACAACTCAAAAATTCCATCTTTGATGCCCAACATCATGAAAAATCATACAAGAATCCATTTTTATGGCCTGATCCTTTCTACTACACTCCACAACTGAGGGGGAACAATCTATAGTGGAGGAACCTCTCCCTATCAGACCTCAAAGATAGGGGTGCTACTCAGTCGATAGAGGACCCAAAACCTATGTAGTAAGGAGGGTTTACAATTCTACCTATATGATTATAGGGGAATCGTTCCCTAGTGAAATATGGGGTTTTAGAACCCCTATAACACTTCGATGATCACACCCAATCCCTACCATCATCCAAGTATCACTGAAGGAAGATTCATGATCATATCACCTCATGTCATATCTCTGATTTGAAACTGACGACCAAAATCATGTTCAAAACAGAAAAATACTTAGGATAAGGTACCCGTGGGCCCAAATATAAGTCTATAAGAAGAAGATATACAATATGGAAGGTTCATAGGGAGGTATATGACATGCACCTAGGGTCACACGACATGTGACCTCACCCAGACACATAGATATTTCATCACCTACAAATGGATTGGATGATCATGTGGAACTATAGAACATGTACATGCGATGCACAACGTGTCTTATCATATTATTGTTTTCCCATGTCATCATGGCCTATGTCCATGTACTTCAGTCCATGCCTGTATACTCTAGCCTTGTCCGTGTACACTAGACATACCCATGTAATTGGGAATGCCCATGACCATGTACCACTAGGGTACATGTCATGGTGTTGGTACTAGGTCAGATGACATGTATGGTTCATACACAATGTGTGATATTTAACTTTTCCCAAAACCCTATCCATCGCAGCCAGGGGACTAAATGGAATGTGTTCCTAGACTACACACTGTGTTTATGGGGATTTTCCAGAAAGTGAAGAAACCTTCTTGTTTCTTGCCAGCACTACCACAAATTCCACCATCAATCATGTCATTGATCCTAGATCTAGGGCTGAATGTGCTTGACTTTTCACTGATGGATGGATTCTAACCACCCAGTCCATCATTGATTGGATCCCTCCACACCACTCCTATACTCACCAAAACCAATGAATGAAGGGTCTCAAACCACATTTGATCCATCTATGACCATCCACAATCATTATCAAACCTTAACCATTCCATGAAACACTGATCCCATGTCATTATCATAACCATTAAGAGTATGGGGTTTGAACATGCTCGAATGCAGCCCAATAATGTTGAACTGTAACCTCATGGGCCAATGATGAATAACATAAATAATGGAGGGGGAAAAGAACAAGAACTAAGTGAATAAAAACATTGGATGGTGAGGTTACATAAAAGGATTACATGGATCGTAGGACCATTTTTTTTGGCCTAAAGAGGTCTTTGATTTTCTTTAATAATAAATAAGGCTTCAAACCCAACCTTTAAAAAAACAATCACTGGAAAAAATAGAATATAAAAAATCCATGGTTTTTAAAATAAATTAAAAGAGGAAAACCATTAAATAATTAGGTCTACCTTGATTTTGGATCAATAATTATTAAAGAACGTGTATGATAGAGATAAATATGATTATCCCTATATGTTCACCATCTGCCTCATGATCCACCTCAATCCATTCACCATCGATCCTCAATCCGCCAATGACAATGATGAAAGATCCCTCTTCATTTTTAATCTCCCAAGGTTATGAGGATATACCTAGATATTTTCCATAATAGTTCATTTATAAAAGTTTATTAGGTTTTTGTGTATTAAATAAATTTATTTAATTTAATTAATTAATTACTTACCACACCCACCAATGATTGCCTCTATCTAAATGCTCAACACTGACCAACTTTATGTCATTCCTAGGGTAAACCACACATCCTGAAATCAATAGTGATCTCAAATTTCCTATCTTAGGTCCCAAACAACAAGAAAACCATTTATACCAAAAATTTGTGTGTTTGTACTTTAAAATATATTAATAATTTTAATATATATTAATTATGGGGTCTCGTGACTCCAAAACACATCACTGACTCTGAGGAAAAATCAAGATATATATATATATATATATAAGTTCAAAGGAATTAAATAATTAAATAGGAGTTGGTACATTATCCCCTCAATCAAGTATTTTTTGTAACACCACAAGCTTCCACAGTACGCTTCTCTTTGAATAATATAGTAGCGTGTGTTGTACGCAACTTTGAGTTCTAACACACACCACAACCAATAAAACTAACCGTTATGAATAGTAATACCCACTTTTTGAAATTTTATACATTTTATCTTTCACAATGGACTTAATTTTTGGATTCAGAATATTGAAATTAACTTAGGGTGAATTTTTGGTACTTTTCTGATAACTTTCATATTTTGATGAATAGTGAAAATTACTAAATTTTAATTAAAAACAACTTTTTAAATCAAAATAATTAATAGTGATAAATTATGAATTTGAGTGATTTTAAAGTATAATTAGATTATATTTTTAACATTTAATTCAATGTTGGTCATTGGACATAATTTCACATTTAAACTGGACATAAGAAAGTGCCAATCTTTTGATAGTTATTATTTCTTAAAAACACGCTTTTTGTTTTGACAATGAGAATTAATTTTAAATTAATTTCTACCAATTATGTGTTTTGAATTTAGAAAAATTGATTCCATATTTATAATCAGGAGGTAAACATTGTGTAAATTGGTAAGTTTTATTTTTAGACATTTTGAATAATAATTACTTCGGTAAATATTTTATTTACCATGGTTAAAGGGTAAATCTGGTAAATAAGGGTAAAATAATAATACTATAATAATATTAAATTACCCTAAAACGTGTACTAACCCTATTTTTTGATACATGTATGACCATGGTCATCTTTGGGTTGATTTTGGGACCCCATGGAGCCACTTGTAAGTGATAATGTCACTTTATATTAATTAAGTTAAAGAAAATACAAAAATGACATAAGCATATATCTTTTAAAAAAACAATTTTTACATAGGGTTATATATGTTATATTTTCGACTATAAATATTAATTAGAAAGATAAAAATATTTCCTACATAATGGTATTTTATTTATAATTTTTAGACATTGAGTAATAAAATTTATTTATGACACAATAATGATGCAGTATTTTCCTTATTAATGAAATAATCAAATAATTGGTATTATAAATGTAAAAATAAATATAATTTGAAAGTTTTGATGACATACATGAATTTTATTGGTTAATATGACATGTTAGGGTTTCTTAAATGAATTTTATTCGAATTAATAAAGTTTTTAAGACTTTAACAAAAATCAATTATTAAATAGTGTCAAAATTGACATGAATGAGTTTTTTTAAAACATATATTATATTATAAATTGATATAATATTCATAAAAATATAAGGTTCATCCAAAAGACTTATATAATGATAGGTGAATCATTAATTAACTACTTGGGGGTCTCTTGAAAGTTTATAGTAAGTTTATTAACCATATAATATAAAAATACAAAGAGACATGGTAAATGTCAAACTAATTAACTAAGGGTTAAAACTAAAATATAAGGTTAATAAAGTGACCCAAACCTGTATAAAACCTATTAGTTGAGTTATTTTCGACCCATACCCACCTTATCCTAGAAATAAATCAGTTTGGAGCCATTAGAAACTGAATATGAATTTATTATAAAATAATATTTCTATCTTTTCCTAAGGTGCCCCTCACCCCTCTTATAAAAGGTCACTCCCCCTTCTCTCTAATTACACCTTCAGAGCCATTTGTCTCGGCCAAAACCAACCCAAATATTCTCTCAAATTTCCTCACTTTAACCTAGAGGCCTTATTTTGATCAGAAATCCAACCTATGGAGCCCTTTTGATCAAATCAAAAGGAAGAACCTGAAGAAGAGGTAATGTTTTCACCACCCTCTTTCAAGTTACTTTCTTCTTCCACTTATTATTTCTTTGTTATTTCTATTATAAAATAATAAATCCAGTATCTTATATATACTATTATGTTATTATAAATATGGTACAACCATATTCAGTATTATATCTATCCTTTGAAGGACATGTCACCATACGTGCGTACGTACGGCTTACCGTCTCCACGTCGTGGTGTAATTGTTATTCAAAACATTATTATTTGGATGGGTATGATAATGATGTGTAATTGAAGTAAATAATAAATATAACATTATAATTATTCTTTATATATGATATACCATCCAATTATATATTATTTTAATATCAAAAGAATGATATTGTCGCTTGTGCGTACGTACGGACTATTGTCTCCACGAACGCGATAAGATTCATTCCCCATCGTATCCATTCAAGTATAATTCTCATTTTATGATTAAAAATAATTTTTAAGGACTTTATATCATTCTGGATATGAATAATATACAACCTATCCATAACAAACACGGCTTATGTAACAAAACATATAAAAGAAAACGATTAAGTTAACACCCGAAACGACGATAATACTAAGATATTATTAACAAAGCAATGTTAAAAGATCATATATGATATCATATTAATGTATATGATTCTTGTATAATTTAATAAAAATTATTTTACCATTATATAGGAGGTTAAAATACCCTCGACCAAGGAAAATTACAAGGTAAGGGTTTATTTTACAATCTCTTCATTATCCGAGGTTGTTTATACGTAATTATCTACTAGGACTTCTTTATCATCCACGTCCATGTTTCTTAAAAAAGTATTTCAAATCATTCTTAATATTTTACAGACTATGGGTTAAAGTCAGTTAAAGCCTTGTTTGACTTTTTATAAGATGTTTACAAAGGAATCTTTCTGTCGTTTTCCAAACAAGGTCCCTTTTAACCTTTTCAACAGAATTAAGGTAAGAATGTATTTTTTTAACTTATACAGTGGGTGTGGCTATTTTCCGCCGTTATAAAATTATCTAAGCTTCCATTAAAAGCTTATAAGAATATTTTCAAAGTAAATGTTTTATTTTATAATTATGCGACTTTTAAATGATTTCAAAAAAAGAGATATTTCTCTCAAATAGTTTCGATTTCATCTATGTCAACATCCTTTGATGGATTTTAAGCTTATTTGAAGTTGATTTATTATGATACAAAACTTCCGTATAGTATTGAAGGTTTTGTGATATGTTTGACTGTGGATGTGTTATTTTTATACCATTCATGGTTTATGGATAAAGTATTGACATTTCATATGCTAGTTTTAATACGAATGTTTATGTTATGTTTAAACCTATTCATATAAGGAATGCATTGGACTTAATAAGTGACGGGTGGAGCCTGCTATAACTCCTCGATGCATTGATAGGTCTCATAATAAAAACTAGTGTCTTGGCACAATCCCTTGACAAAATCTTATTTGTAGTCTTGGCATAAGGCCTTGACTATGTGGTTATGATAGTCTGACATTATGCATTCCATCATTATGAAAGTGGTTATTGATATTGCATGTGATTATTCTACTAGTAGAATATCCATGTGAATAAGTAAATGGAATTATTTCATTTTATTTCTACTATATTATGCTGAAGTTCAAGTTTAAAAGGCTTTTGTTTTAATTATACATTGCCTTAAATGTTTATTCTTATTTATGAAAGTTTCCTCTATATTGTTATCCATACTGGGAATCTGAGCTCACCCCTTTCTATGTTTTATTTTTCCCAGGATGTGAAGAAGTATTTTATGAATGACCTGCAGGGATAGTATGAGGGGATATGAGTGTGGTCTATGGAGACAATATGTTGTTTTAGTTTTTCACTTTATGATGTAATGTAAACTTTATGAATGTATCTAGTGATTCCAAGGCTACTAAACTAATCGGTCTTTCGAGACTTGATCTTTTGTGATCGTGACAATGTTATGTAATAATGCACCAACTCTAAGTAACTGGGGTTAAGGCATTACAGTTGGTATCAGAGGAAGTTTAGTACAAACCTTGGAAGCTATATTTAGATAAACTCTGATTAGAACACATAGACCTAAGATGGACTTTGAGGATTAGTATAGAAGAAATTCTTAGAATTTTGGTATTGTAGAGATTTTGTGATTTTTCTGAGCAATACACCCCTTTCTAGATACGAGCAGGTAGAGGCGGCTCTGGTACAGATGTACCTAGGGGTAAAACCTGAAAACACCTCTTTGAGCTAGACTCGAACGAGAACTGGTGCACGAAAACGGGCCTTTCTTCACTCTTGGTTACGACACTCCCAGGGGATATGATTAGGATAATTCTCATTTTATTTACAAACCATTATGAAGGGTTTATGAGTATATACTTCCTCAAAGAAAACATTTTTATGATTATGGATTAAATCCATAAACTGTTCAATTTATGTTAAGTGTTTTACAAGTTTGTATTTATGTATTGCGATTCATAAGCTAATCTAGTGTATGCCATTGTTTAGAAATGGCACCTAGTGGAAGGAATGGAAACTGTATCAATGCACCCACTCCATCTAGGGATTTCCCTCCTACTCAAGATAATTATAGTGGAGCTGGTGATACAACTGGTGCTGATCAGCTTATCACCATACTGGGACAACTCACTCCGGTTATGAATAATAACTTTACCCATATGAAGTTCCCAGATCCACAGAGTGGAGGATCAATGTTAGATCGCTTCATGAGGCAACAACAACCAACATTAAATGGGAGTACAAATCCATTAGTAGCTGAGAAATGGATAAATTCATTAGAGAAAATATTCCATGCCTTGGGGAGTAGTGAAAGGGAAAAAGTTATCATGGCAGTTTACTGCCTCACTGAAGATGTTGATCAATGATGGTAATTGATTCAAAACATGAAGGAAGATGATGAAGTATAAAATATGGAATGGAGGGAATTTAAAGATATTTTCTTAGAAAAATACTTTCCTCGTGACCATCGAGCAGATATGGAAAGACAATTTCTGAGTCTGAGACAAAAAGAGGATGCGAATGTCGTAAAGTATGAGGCTAACTTTACAAGGTTAGCGAGGTATACTACAGATTATATACGTAACCCAAGAAGTAAGATTGATCATTTATTTGATGGGTTAAAACTGTTTCTCCGGTGAGTATTAGTCTTACAATCCTTCTCGTCGTACGAAGATATTGTTTAATGTGCTATCAAGACAGAAAAATAATTCTCTAAGTCTTACGACTTTAAAGCAAAGAAAGAAAAGAAGAGATCTGCTGATCACTCTAGAAATGTAAATAAGGGGAAGAAGGGAAAATTTTATTATCCATACTGTAGTAAATGTGGAAAGAAACACCCCAGTACTTGTTTGAAAGGAATGAGAGTCTGTTACAAGTGTGGTGAAAAAGGCCACCAAGCACGTGATTGCGAGGGGAAGAAAGAAATTACCGATGTTCAATGCTACAATTGCATGGAGATGGGACATTATGCAATTGAATGTCTTAAGCGTCAGGGGAACTTACCTCAGAAAAGGCCAAGGGATCAAGTCCAAGATTATGCTATCACTACTACTGAGGTTAAAGCCCCAAAAGACATAGTGGAAGGTAATTTAATGGTTTCCTCAAGTTTAGAAAATGCTTTATTTGATTCTAGATCATCACATTGTTTCATATCTTCCCAGTTTTCTAAGAAAATTAGATATTTCCAATTTTATTTAACAAGGGAGTTTTCAGTCAAAACTCCTAAGGGAAGTATCATTGCAATAAAGTTTTGTGAATCAGTACCCATTAGAACACATAAATGTTCTTTATCTTCTGATCTCATCGTCTTACCCATGATTGAATTTGATATAATCCTCGGTATGGATTAGATTTCAGACCATGATGCAAAGATTTATTGTAAGAAGAAGGAGGTTATGATTTTTGATGATGATGATAAAGAACACCTTATCTTTAAAGAAGAATCATCACCACCTGATTCTCATCTAGATCCACCCCCAGTAGCTCAACTAAATTCAATTATCGGAGAGGAAGAGAATGAAATAAATGTGGGTGAGTAAATGAATGTTCAAATAGAGGATGTACCTATTGTGAAAGAATATATAGATGTGTTTCTGGAAGATTTACCTGGACATCCTCCAGAACAAGAAATTGAGTTTTCTATTGATTTAATTCCTGGTTCAAGGCCTGTATCGAAGACCCCTTATAGAATGGCCACTGTGGAATTAGTTGAACTAAAGAAACAACTAGAGGAATTGAGTAATAAGGGATTTATTCTCCCTAGTGTTTCTCTATGGGGATCCCCTGTCCTTTTTGTTAAGAAGAAAGATGGATCTATGAGGTTATTTATCGACTACAGTGAAATCAATGCTATAACAATAAAGAAAAAGTATCCCCTACCTCACATTGATGATTTATTTTACCAACTGCATGGAGCTCAATACTTTTCAAAGATTGACCTTCGATCTGGATACCATCAGTTGTGTGTGAAGAAGGAAGACATTCCAAAGACAACATTTCGAACCAGGTACGAGCATTACAAGTTAATAGTAATGCCTTTTGGATTGACTAATGCACCCTATGTATTCATGGATCTAATGAATTTTTTTTTCAAGGAATATCTCAATGATTTTGTAGTGGTATTTATTTATGATATCTTGGTATACTCCAAAAGCTACTAAGATCATGAAAATCACTTGCGCATTATCCTGAAGGCTCTTAGAAGACAGGAATTATATGGGAATTTTAACAAGTGTGAATTCTAGCTTCAAGAGATTTATTTTCTTGGACATATTGTCTATAAGGATGGAATTTACATTGACCCTTCTAAGACCAAGGCAATCCAAGAATGGCCAGCACCGACAAGTATTACTGAGGTACGCAGTTTTATTGGTTTAGTAGGTTATTATCGGTGTTTCATCCAGAATTTTGCCTGATTGGCTAACCCGTTAACAAATCTCACATGTAATGGGGTTAAATTTATTTTTACAAAAGAGAGTGAAGAATGTTTTGAAGAAATGAAGAGAAGATTAGTCAATGATCCTATATTGACTCTACCATCGGGGAATGATGGGTTTGTTATTTATAGTGATGCTTCAAAGAAAGGACTTGGTTGTGTCCTTATGCAGAATGATAGGGTTATTTCCTATGCATCACAACAGCTAAAAATTCATGAGCAAAACTATCCTACTCATGATCTTGAGTTAGCTGCTGTAATCTTTTCTTTGAAGATATGGAGACATTATCTCTATTGTGAAAAATGTGAGATATATACCGATCACAAGAGTTTGAAGTATATTTTCTCACAGAAAGAACTCAACATGAGGCAAAGGAGATGGCTTGAACTACTCAAGGATTATGATTGAACTATACACTACCACCTAGGGAAGTCAAATAAGGTGGAAGATGCTTTGAGCAGAAAGGATCATGGAGTTTTGAACAAGATGAGAGTAGAAAGGGATCCTATTTTCATGGATCTAGTAAATATGGTTATGGGAATCACTATGGAAGGTGAAACATTAATAATTTTTCAAATGGTTTCCAAACCATCTTTACTAGAAAGGATAGAGTTCTCATACCGATGATGAAGAGTTTAAAAAGAAGATTAAAGCTGTGAATGATGGGAGATTGAGTGACTTTGTGTATGAAGATGAAATTTTGAAATTTGGGAAGAGACTTTGTGTTCCCGATATACCTGATCTAAAAAAGGAATTGTTGGACGATGATCACAGTTCCAATTTCTCTATACACCCTAGGAGCACTAAAATGTATAGAGATTTGAAGGAACATTTTTTGTGGGAAAACATGAAGAGGGAGATTGATAATTTTGTGTCAAGATGTATGATTTTTGAACAAGTTAAAGATTGAAGGCAACATCCTAGAGGAGTTATGAAACCTCTTCCCATACCTGAGTGGAAATGGGATAATATCACGATGAACTTTGTCATGGGACTACCAAAGACTCTTAGAAGTAATGATGCAAAATGGTTCATTATTGATCTTCTTACCAAGTCAGCATATTTTCTTGATATAAGAGAAGATCTACAACTTGAATTTCTAGAAATACTATATACTAATGAAGTTGTGAGACTTCTTGGAGTACCCATATCGATTGTTTCTGATTGTGATGCACGTTTTACATCAAGATTCTGGAAAAGTATTCAGAAATCCTTGGATACTGAACTTCATTTGAGCACTGCCTACCACCCCCAAACTAATGGACAATCAGAACGAACTATTAAAACCTTAGAAGACATGTTGAGATCATGATCACTTGACTTTCAAGGTATGTGGGATTAATATTTACCTCTGGTAGAATTTTCCTATAATAATAGCTTCCATTCAAGTATTCGGATGACACCATATGAAGCGTTATACAGAAAGAGATGTCGCACACCAACCTGTTGGGATGATGTTGGTGAAAGAAAACTCATAGGCCCAGAACTGGTGGAGGAAATGATGGAAAAGGTTAAGGTAATCCAAAACTACATCAAAGTAGCTCAAAGTAGGCAGAAGAGCTATGCTGACAACCGAAGGAAGGATTTGGAATTTCAGGTAGGAGATCATGTTTTCTTGAAGGTATCTCCATGGGAGGGAGTTATACATTTTGGTAAGAAAGGTAAATTGATTCCCAGGTACATCAGACCTTTCAAAATTCTAGAACAAATTGGGGCTGTAGCATATCGTTTGGCAATGCCGCCAAGTCTCTCCAAAGTTCACGATGTGTTCCACGTATCACTGTTGAGAAAATACATGCCTGACCCAACGCATGTACACACCTATGAGGAATTAGAAATGAAACCTGATCTGTCTTATTGCGAAGATCCTATAAAGATTCTTGATACAATAGAACAAGTGCTGAGAAACTGGATGACTCTTCTGGTAAAAGTTCTATGGAGAAACCATAAGATGGAAGACGCAACGTGGGAACCCGAGGAACTTATGATGAAGAAACACCTGAGTCTGTTTATGCATTAATATTATAGAAATTTCAAGGATGAAATTATTTGAAGGAGGGGAGAATGTAACACCCCAAGCTTTCACGGTACACTTCTCTTTGAATAATACAGTAGCCTGTGTTGAACGCAAATTCAAGTTCTAACACACACCACAACCAATCAAACTAGCCGTTATGAATAGTAATGCCCACTTTTTGAAATTTTATACATTTTATATTTTAAAATGGACTTCATTTTTGGATTCATAATATCGAAATTATCTTATGGTGAATTTTTGGTACTTTTCTGATAACTTTCATATTTTGATAAATAGGGAAAATTACTAAAATTTAATTAAAACAACTTTTTTAATCGAAATAATTAATAGTGATAAATTATAAATTTGAGTGATTTTAAAGTATAATTAGATTATATTTTTACCATTTAATCCAATTTTTTTCATTGGACATAATTTCACATTTAAATTGGATATAAGCAAGTGCTAATCTTTTGATAGTTATTATTTCTTAAAAACACGCTTTTTGTTTTGACAACGGGAATTAATTTTAAATTAATTTATGCCACTTCTGTGTTTTGAATTTAGAAAAATGGATTCCATATTTAGAATCAGGAGGTCCAAATTGTGTAATTAGGAAACTTTTATTTTTATACATTTTGAATAATTACTTCGGTAAATATTTTATTTACCATGGTTAAAGGGTAAATCCGGTAAATAAGGGTAAAAAAATAATATTATAATAATATTAAATTACCCTAAAATGTGTCCTAACCCTATTTGTTGATACATGTCCAAACATTAGAATCTTTGGGTTGATTTTAGGACCCCATAGAGCCACTTGTAAGTGATAATGACACTTTATATTAATTAAGTTAAAGTAAATACAAAAATGACACAAGCATATATCTTTTAGAAAAACATTTTTTACATAGGGTTATATATGTTATATTTTCGACTATAAATATTCATTAGAAATATAAAAATATTTCCTACATAATGGTATTTTATTTATAATTTTTATACATTTAATAATTAAATTTATTTATGACACAATAATGATGTAGTATTTTCCTTATTAATGAAAGAATCAAATAATTGGTATTATAAATGTTAAAATAAATATAATTTAAAAGTTTTGATAACATAAAAGAATTTTATTGGTTAATATGACATTTTAGGGTTACTTAAATGAATTTGTTTTGAATTAATAAAGTTGTTAAGACTTTAAAAAATATATTAAATAGTGTCAAAATTGACATAAAAGAGTTTTTTAAAACAAATATTATATTATAAATTGATATAATATTCCTAAAAATATAAGGATCAGAAAAAGGACTTATATAATTATATTTTTATCATTAATGAACCACTTGGAGGTCACTTGGAAGTTTATATTATGTTTATTAACCATATAATATAAAAATACAAAGAGACATGGTAAATGTTAAACTAATTAACTAAAGAGTTAAAACTAAAAGATAAGGTTAATAAAGTGACCCAAACCTATCTAAAACATATTTTTTGAGTTGTTTTAGACCTATACTCACCATACACTCTAAATAAATTTGTTTGTATCCATTAGAAACAGAATATGAATTTATTATAAAATAATATTTCTATCTTTTCCTAAGGTGCCCTCACCCCTCTTATAAAAGGGAACCCCCCCTTCTCTCTAATTCACTACCTAAAAGCCATTTTGATTGGACAAACCCTGCCCAAATATTCTCTAAACTTCCCTCAATTCAACCTAGAGGCCTTATTTTGATTAGAAATCCAACCTAAGGATCCCTTTTGATCAAATCAAAAGGAAGAACCCGAAGAAGAGGTAATGTTTTCACCATCCTCTTTCAAGTTCCTTTCTTCTTACACTTCTTCTTTCTTTGTTATTTCCATTCTAAAATAATAAATCCAGTATATTCTATATACTGTGATGTTATTATAAATATGGTACAACCATATTCAGTATTTTATCCATCCTTTTAATGACATGTCACCATACGTGCGTACATACGGCTTACCGTCTCCACGTCATGGTGTAATTGTTATTCAAAACATTATTATTTGGATGGGTATGATAATGATGTGTAATTGAAGTAAATAATAAATATAAAATTATAATGATTCTGTATATGTGATATACCATCCAATTATATATTATTTTAATATCAAAAGAATGATATTGTCGCTCGTGCGTACGTACAGACTACCGTCTCCACGAACGCGTTGAGATTCATTCCTCATCGTATCCATTAAAGTATAATTCTCATTTGATGATTAAAAATAAGGTTTAAGGACTTGATATCATTCTGTATATGAATAAGATACAACCTATCCAAAACAAACACGACTTATTTTACAAAACATATAAAAGAAAACGAGTAAGTTAACACCTGAAACGACGATAATACTAAGATATTATTAACAAAGCCATGTAAAAAGATCATATATGATATCATGTTAATGTATATGATTATTGTATAATTTAATAACAATTATTTCACCATTATACAGGAGGTTAAACTACCCTCTACCAAGTAAAATTACAAGGTAAGGTTTTATTTCACAATCTCTTCATTATCTGAGGTTGTTTATACGTAATTATCTATTGGGACCTCTTTATCATCCACATCCATTTTTCTTAAAAATGTATTTCAAATCATTCTTACTATTTTACAGACTATGGTTTAAAGTCATTTATACCCTTTTTTGACTTTTTATAAGATGTTTACAAAGGAATCTTTCCGTCGTTTTCCAAACAAGGTCATTTTTAACCTTTTAGACAGAATTAAAGTAAGAATGTCTTTTTTTAACTTATACGGCGGGTGCGGCTATTTTCCACCATTATAAAATCATCGAAGCTTCCCTTAAAATATTATACGAATATTTTCAAAGTAAATGTTTTATTTTATAATTATGTGACTTTTAAATTATTTCAAAAAAATATATATTTCTCTCAAATAGTTTTGATTTCATCTATGTCAACATCCTATGATGGATTTTAAGCTTATTTGAAGTTGACTTATTATGATACAAAAATTCCATATAGTATTGAATGTTTTGTGATATGTTTGACTATGGATGTGTTATTTTTATACCATTAATGGTTTATGGATAAATTTTTGACATTTTGTATGCTAGTTTTAATACGAATATTTATGTTATGTTTAAACCTATTCATATGAGGAATGCATTGGACTTAATAAGTGACGGGTGGAGCCCAATATAGATCCTCGATGCATCGGTAAGTCTCATAAGACAAACTAGTGTCTTGGAAAAGGCCTTGAAAAAATCTTATTTGTAGTCTTGGCACAAGGCCATGACTATGTGGTTATGATAGTCTGGCATTATGCATTCCATCATTATGAAAGTGGTTATTGATATTGCATGTGATTAGTCGACTAGTAGAATATCCATGTGAATAAGTAAATGGAATTATTTCATTTTATTTCTGCCATATTATGCTGATTTTCAAGTTTAAAAGGCTTTTATTTTAGTTATACATTGCCTTAAATGTTTATGCTTATTTATGAAAGTTTTCGCTATATTATTATCCTTACTGGGAATCTGATCTCACCCCTTTATATGTTTTATTTTTCCCAGATGTGAAGAAGTATTTTATGAATGACCTGTAGGGATAGTATGAGGGGATATGAGTGTGGTCTATGGAGACAAGATGTTGTTGTAGTTTTTCACTTTATGATGTAATGTAAACTTTATGAATGTGTCTAGTGATTCCAATGATACTAAACTAATAGGTCTTTTGATACTTGATATTTTGTGATCATGAAAATGTTATGTAATAATGAACTGACTCTATGTAACTGGGGTTGGGGCGTTACAATTTTCATCCTTAAAGGAACAAGCTATAAAAAAGTTGGGGTACTGATTCTGTATCTAACTCTTATACTCCCAAGATATCTCTTACACACTCCCATGTTGTCAAATAACTTAAACCAAAGGGATGGTTCATCCATGTAGGGTCCTATCCCATAGGTCCTTGATCACCAATGAGGTGGATCCATCTTTGATGTCTAGATCACCCCATTCAATAACATGTGTCAGGTTGTGCATGTATCACCTCATATGCGACACATGGAAGGTGTAATGAATTTAGTCCAGTTATGGAGGAAAAGAAAAGTGGTAAGAAACCTTTCAAACCCTTCACAGAATATTAAACAACTTGGTGAACCTAAGGGATAACTTGCTTCATCGGCCAAATATTCACAATCCTCACTGTGGGGAGACTCTGAGGAAAACATAGTTCTCGAACTCAAAGGGCCTATGAAGTCGATCCACATAATATTTTATTCAATTTTGGTCTATCCTCATAGACTTTTGGATTACTTGAACCTTCTCTATCACTACTTTCACTATCTTTGATCTAATTATATATATCTCACTAATCTAAGTTCACCATAAGGGTGACCTACAGGGTATCTCACAAAAGGAATCATAAAATTCCATGTTTATATTAGTGTGATAAATATTGTTATGATATAACTCTACCAATAATAGGTGACCCTATTAGATTCAGCCTAAGTCCAATACATATTCTCTCAGTATATCCTCCGACACCTGGTTAGTTTTCTTGATATGACTATCCTTCCAGTGGTTAAACATTATACTCATCTATAACTAGGCCCCAACATATTCCTATATCCCCCTCCATAACCATTATGTAAACTAAGAATCAAATTTGGATATGATATTTTTGGGTACCCCATGATGCTGGATAATCTTCCACATGTACAATTGTACTAAAATATCTACTAATATCTACTCTCTGATGGAAGGAAAGTGCGATGACTTGGTAAGAAATTCAATAATAAACCATATAGCATCATTTACTCTCACTATACAAAAAATAATCATAAAAAATACATTGATATTCCATCCCACTTGCATTCTAGTATTTTTAGAGGTTGAGTCAAACCTGATAGAACCTAATGTTCAGCCTTCACCTACTGACATGTGAGACACTGAGAGACAAAATCAGTGATTCTCTACCTAATTATAGCCCAAAAAACTACCAATGAAGGTACTTTTAAATATTTTACACACTTGTATATACAATTAATGGGTAATTATAAAAATACCTCAACACCTACTATCACAATGAAAACTGAACTACTATCCGTCCCAAAAAAATGACGATGTGCTCCCCTCTTTCAGAAAATTAATCTAGTGTGTCTCCTAAGGATATACAGTCATGTATAAAATCATAGTCAATGTTTCCCAATTTATCCTCTCTCACACATTAAATAAGTAGAGGAGTCACTACCATCGAATAAAGATAAAATTCACCCCTCTACTCTGCCAGGTTCAGCTACAACGAATCCAACTATTCAGATGCCTCCACCACCAATCAAGAATGGGATTTACTGCTAAGGGAATATGCTACCATATTAACCTTCTCTAGAGTATATAATATCTTTAAGTCATAGTCCTATAGTAATTACAACCAATTAATTTTTCTCAGGTTCATATCTCTCTAAGTGAATATATACCTCAGACTCTAGTGGTTTGAGTAAATAAAAAGAAAGCTCACCCAGAAGATAGTGCCTGCACATCTTTAGAGTGAAGACTAGCACTGCCAACTCTAAGTCATGGGTTGTGCAATCCTACTCATGGGTAATCAACTACCTAAACCCATAAGTGATCACTTATATCCTCTATATAAACACGCAACTGAGCCCATATCCAGAGGCATCACAAAACACTACATACTCAACTCACTCCTCTCGTAGTCTCAAAATAAGAGAACTGATCAACCTCAACTCCTCAAAGGCTCTATGAAATTTCCTAGTCTAGGTAAACAACTTCTATTTCCATGTCATGGAACTCAAATGTATTCCTACCCTAAAAAATTCTACTAATAACCTCTTGTAGTATCCCACCAAACTAAGGTAACTATAAACCTCTAACACACTCTTGGTTGGATCCCAAGAAAGAACCACATCAATATTCACTGGATTCATAGATAAACCATTCTCATAGATGACATACCCCAAAAATTACACCTCATGAGTCCAAAATAGGCACTTTAAGATCTTATCATAAAATTGGTACTCCTATATTAAGTCTAGGACCATCCTAAAATGATATGTATGCTCCTCCTCTGATGTAGAGTAAATGAGTATGTCATTGATGGAGATGAAATGAATCAGTACAATCATGTCTAGAAGATATGATTCATAAGATACATGAATAGAATAATTAAATTCATCACACTGAAAGGAATCACTAGTAACTCATAGTGTCCATAGTGACATCAAAATTCCATCTTTGGAATATCATCCCTGTGAACCCTTAATATGTGGTAGCTAGACCTAAGATTGATCTTTTAGAACCTACTCACACTTATCAACTAGTCAAAGAGGTCATCAGTCTAAGGTAAGGGGTATTTTTTCTTTATCATCACCTAATTCAGGTGACAATAGTTATCACAATGCCTCAATATCCCATCTATCTTTTTCATGAACAAAACTGGAGCTGCCCATGGAGACACACTGGGTCTAATAAAAACTTTATCTTGAAGGTATTCCAACTACACCCTCATCACTCATAGATCAGTATGGTCCATCTGATATATCATATATGATATCAATGTGGTCCTGGAGTGAAAGTCAAAATAGAAGTCTATATCCCACCTTAGAGGTTTTCCTGGAACATCCTTGATGAATATGTATATATAACCCTACACTATTGATAGAATCCATATATATGAAGGTACTCTACACCATGGGATAAGATTTACAACTGATGGGTGAGGGGTTGCAGTTTCCTACCCATGATCCCCACTTTCTATTCCATGAGATCTCTCTCACCCATAAGGGAGAACCTCATCCCATCTTTACGAATACATATAAATCTCTTGTGATGATAGTCTATCTAGGCATGCACAGTGGACAACTATTTCACCCCCTAAATGATTTCATAAGGTTTCATTGTGATGACTAAAAGGTCCCACAAGAAACTCTCTCCACCAAATTCTAACTTTCACTACCGATAGATGTATGATATGGAAGAATCACTCCTAGGAGGAACCTCTAGCCATTTTTTGCTGGGATAAAGTCTTAACCAAAATCTATAGAAATGGAATGAGGTATATATAGATAAATGAATGACTTATGAATGTGTCCAAAAGTGCTAGGTAAATATTATAAAATACATAGATCTTACCTTGAATCATCTTGTGAGTAGACTATTCATATCCTTCCATAGCCTATAGTTTCCATGGCCTCAACTACCATCCCTCTGAGCCTAGAATGGGCCACCTACCAGTGGTAGTGGAATTATCTCATATCATCTCCCTCCACCAGTGGATCTTCCATATAGAGATCTAACTATTCCTCTATCAACACTGAATCCTTGGGGGTTCCCTAACCATGTCTGGGAGACTGATCATGATGCAATCTCTATCAAGGTGGTCTATCCACCATTTCCAACACTCCTCAATATGTTAGGTCAAGAAATAATAAGCTATGTAACCTCACCTATCACAATCATAACATTGAAACTCTCATGGCTGACTGGATCCTCTTCATTGACCCTACACTATAAATCCACGTGTTTGAATCTACCCATTTAGAGGAAAACTACATCGAGATCCTGATAACTAACACTTTCTTACTGTTGTAGACAAATCTACCCTAGGATGACCACTTCCAACTCCAACTACCTGGTATCCCTATTCCAGGAATCTTTCTATAACTATATACTTCTACAGAACTCTAGTATTAGTAGTAATACATAATGATACTATGCTGACATGGCTATCTCTGTAAATACCCTACCCAAACTTCCAGACTCAGAAGAAACCATCACACATCATATCGAGGGAGTAATGCAAGAGATCAGTAAACCTTGAAACATAATTATAAAATATCATATCACCCTATTGTAGATCAATAATATTCTGAATCCTCATAGATCTCAAGAAAAAAGGTTAATACCCATCATGGATCATTTACTAGAATTCTGTCCATGTGAGCATCATATCATCATGATTCTATGTGATTAGAATCCACTAACACCACATTTATCCATAAATAAAAATGGTCATAAGTGCAACATATAATAAAATAGGTTCCAAACAAGACTAAAGACTTGGATCATGGACACAAAAAAATCCTATGATTCCTAAGGGTTTTGGATTTCCATGAAAACTTAGCGTTATCTCCTATTGGAACTTGCATAACACACCAAGACTACATGAATTTTTATCCTGCACCATTGAAGCTATCAACTATCCCACATGCAGTCAATCCTCATCCTAGGCCACTCTAGGAAACACCTCATGAGAAGGTCACTAAATTCAGGCCTCATCACTCAACTAATCATTATCATGATCTTGTATCGACATCCTAGTTTTCTATCATTGTGGAGGAATACTAAAATTTATTAAGATGTACCATAGTCAGATGATAATATATGGGGAGATAACTTAATAAGTACATGAAACCCAAAAGACCCAATCCTATATGATCCATGTACTATTGGTTCCCTACAACCAATATCTTGGCATGTTGAGTCGAAAAGCATGTAGTCAGAGTCCTGGTGAATGGATACGTCGGATACCACACCAACACTAGGTTCCCTATCATGAAATCCACACTCGAGACACTTCGACACCATTTTAATAAGTTCTAAACCAATACTTAAAATAAGTTCAAACTCTAAACATTTAATTGGGGAAAATCCATCTTTTATACCACTCTCTCACAACCCGACCCACCAGGGCCCTCTTGGTCGGCGATAAGCTAAGTGTGACAACCCCAAACCCACCTCCAATAGGCTAGAAGTTGGTGAAAAGCAATGAGTAAAAAATAATGAAATGGGAGGCCTTAAATTTACACACACACCACAATCTCCATAAAACAATGCATAGATAAAGGGATAACTAGATATATTTAGTGTAAACCATGCATGCAACAATTTTAAGGAAAGCATCAAAGTTAAAAGTCATAGTATGAAAGTATAAAGGGGAAAATAAATGCCCAAACAAAAAATATTCCTTACCTGCAAAATGAAAAAAGGGAGACTAGAGAGGATGAATTACAATCTCCAAGTTTGTCCACTAAATAGGGTTAGATCTTCTAGGTACAACTATGCTCCTCGAAACCCTGGTCCACTAAGGTCACCACAAATCTTTTTGTTATCTATATAAGACAAAAAAATGCAAGAAAATCTCATACAAGGGTGAGTATATGAATACCCAATAGAATGACCTAAAAACAAAAGGTGAGTGATAGAAAGATACAACAATAGTCAGCTCAACCCATAAGTAAGAAGGAAAAAAACCCAATATATATGCTCATCAAGAAACCGAAGTGAGATAGAAGGTGAATCTCCATCTACACAACCAATCTAATAATAAAGAGTCATCTTATAGCTCCAAAAGTCTTTCTAAAATTCCTAACATCACATGAAACTTCATAATAATCCTTGTAGAGGGTCTACTCATCACCACTACACTCTATAGCCAAGGATCCACAATCTCCAATGGAGGACCATGTCCCCGTAGGAGCTTAAGATGAGGGGGTTCCACTATAAAGATAGAGTACCCATGAATTATGTAGTAAGGGGGCTTATAAATCTACTATATGAGTATGGGGGACCTACACCCTAGTTCTATAGGTGGGATTCCAACTGCAGTAACATTGTGATGATCACACATGATCAATACCATAAACCAAGAACCTTTAAAGGAAGTGTATTTCTCATATCACCTCATTACATATCTATGATGCTAAAATGAAGACCACCATCACATTATACATGGAAATTTTTTCATGATAGGCTACCAATGGGACCAAATCCAAGTCCAGAAGAAGGATAAAAACAAGGTGTAAGGTTATGAGAGAGGTATACGACATGTTCCTGGGGTCACATGGTGTGTGACCTCATCAAGACACCTATACATGTCCTTTACTACAAACTATTTGGATATAAATGTGGAACTAAATGATGTGTACATGTATCACACAATGTGTATTGTCCACTCATGGTCTCCCCATATCCTCACGACCTATGCCCGTGCACTTTGGTTTATGCCTGGGTACTCCATCATGCCCATATACACTGGTCGTGATCATGTACTTGGGCGCATTTGTACCCATGTACCCATATGGTATATGTTGAGATGATAATACCATGTCACAAGAGGTGTATGTTTCATACATGACATTGATATTTAACTCTACCTAAAATCCAAGCTATTTCAGTAAGGGGAATACACAATGTGTGTTCCTGGACTACACACCGTGTATTTCTAGATTTTCCAAAAAGTGAAGATAACTTTAAGCATATAACCCACAACATCATTTATAATAATTCATCCATAAATATAATCATTGATCCTAGATCTGGGACTAACCATTCCCGACTCATCACTGGTGGCCAGATTCCAGCCACCCAATCCATCGCCTATTAGATCCTATCACGCCTCTCATCCGCTCACCGAAACCCATGAAAAATGGTTCCTAAACCAACTTTAATCTATCTAAAATAATCCATGATAATTTTCACACCTCGACTGTGTTATGAAACACTAATCCCATGTCATCCATGTAACCACTATGAGTTCGGGGGTTCGATCATGCTCGAATCCAACCCGACAATGCCGAACCACAACCCCACTAGCCAATGATGAATATAACAAATAACAGCGGGGTAAAAGCATAAGAATGAAGTGAAATACCAATTTTAGACAATATTATTACATTTAATGATTAAATAATACAGATATTAGGGTGAAAATAGAGGTTCAAAAAATTAAATTGAAGAGAAGAATGAAAATCACCAATAACAAACAAAGATAAATAATTTATTATTTTTCAAATAAATAAAGGGTGAAAAACAATTAGATAACAAGTCCTAACTCAATTTTGGATTAATAATTAGTGAATAACACATCCTCTATAGATGAATACGATGGTACCTCTACGTTCATCGTCCTTCTCATGATCTACTTTGATCCATTTATTGTCGATCCTCAATATGTTAACGAAAAAAAGAAAGATTCCTCATACTTTATAATCTCTTAGGGTTATGCAGGTAACCCTAAAGATTTTCCATCACATAATATTTATTAAATAGGATTTTGTTTTTGGGAAATAAATAAATAAATAAATAAATAAATTAATGTACTTACCGACGATCACATCTTTCCAAATTCCCAACGTCGACCAACTTTATATCGCACCTTGGGTAAAGCCAATTTTATAAATTAACCATAGTCTCATATTTCCCATATTAGGTCCCTAAAAATAGGAAAAACATTTATACAAAAAATATGCACACATGTTCTTTAAAATATATTAATATTTTTAATATATATTAATTCTTGG
The DNA here is from genome assembly GCA_963277665.1 of Viscum album. Taxonomy (NCBI): domain Eukaryota; kingdom Viridiplantae; phylum Streptophyta; class Magnoliopsida; order Santalales; family Viscaceae; genus Viscum; species Viscum album. The sequence goes on along the minus strand of OY728142.1, from coordinate 2,039,316,344 downwards.
GTCTTGCGACACCCAAACACAGTGTCGACTCTGAGGAAAATACAGATATATATATATATATATATATATAAATATTCAATGTACTAAAAAAACTATAGTCATTCCATTTAACTCCCTGGGCATCCATGGGTTACCATTATGATATGGTTGTGGCAAGCTATAGAATTTAGACCTTGAAGAGTCTTAGGTATTATGAGAACCTTTAGTTTCTTGTGTGTAGTTTATTTATAGATTTGAGGCCAAGATGTTGGTACTTACTTGTGTATCTATGTCATCTTTGTTTTAGATAATATTTAGGTTCTTTTCCATCTTCTCAAGTTAGCCTCATTCGTACTCAGGGACTGATCTAATTTGTTCGGTTGTATTTTTCTATTGTTTTTAGGGAATCATATTGGGTATATTTATACCAACCTCTGCATGGACCTTGTTCCCACACATGTTGTGTCTATGTAGTTGATGTATTAGTTTAGAGATTATTTGGGGGGATGTATAGTTGGAATGGATTTTTTAGAGCTAAATCATGGTAAAATTTTGAGACACATGATGGTGTGTGTAAGATCTTGGTGGTTTGTGATGATGAAACCTATAGTTAGAGGTTGATCTAGGAGTATGCATAGTGTGGAGGATCTTTCCAGTAATTTGTGATTCAGAGGTCTATCAAATGTTTTTGTTCTCCCTTTTATTCCTTTTAAGGGATATATTTTCATTTATCATCTCATTCATTGTATATTATTCAGTTGATTATCTATTTATATTATTCTAGTGTTTTGGAATTTTTTTCTTTAGAGATGTGTATGTTATGGTCTCATTAAACTAATAACTTCCATGTTGTGAGATATTCCTACTTTGTGCTTGTCATATTCCCCCAAACCATTGGAGGTGGGATTGGGGTGTCACTCTCGATTTAATTCCAGCCCATGTGGGGCCTTGGCAAGTTGGGTGTTATCATCCTTGGGAATTCTGGAATGTAGTCACATGCTCTGAGCCTTCCTAATCAACATTATGTTTATTTTCTCTACTACACTATTATGTTCCAATTTTCTAGGAAAATTCTTCTAAAAAATATTTTCTTTTCTATATAAAAACATCCAAAATTATTTGTTACCATATTCTCCATTGTTATAAGAACTTAAACACTTAATCTTTTTTCTGAATTTTTTTCCACTATGGACCTCCATCAAATAAACACCTCAAACTCCTTAGATTTGTGCTTATGGAAATAAACCCATATTTTCCTTGTTAAATCATTTATAAAGGTAATAAAGTATAATGAACCACTAGGATAATTTAATGGTGTAGGCCTCAAAACATATACATGCATGAGATCTATTTTTTGATAATTAGTTATCCTTTCATTTTTGATAAACAACAACTTTCTCTACTTTCTATGTCTATAAATCTCACAAGATCTGAAATTCATTTGGTCAAGATTCAATATACCTTTATCTGATAAGACTTTCATATTCTTCTCAATTTTATTCCTAACAATTCCACAACTTTAAAATTTCATAAGTTTTCATTTTGGGTATAGATGTATACCCACAGTTTACAAATCCATGGGTATACATTTTTACAGCACAAATTATATACCCACAGTTAAGTAAACTGTGGGTATAGATAGTTTTCTTCACAAAAATCATACCCACGATTCAACGAACCATGGGTATAGATCATTTTGAAGTAACATGTATACCCACAGTTTAAAGAATCGCGGGTATAGATGGTTTTCCCAGAAATAGTAGCAGCCCAACTTGGTTTCACCTTGATTCTGAAAACCAGAATGTAAACCATTGTGAAATAATGGAAAACTTATTATTAGAAATAATGAAACCACTTTGAAACCACAATCCTCCCCTTGAAAACCCTCTACTCTCCTCCTGGACAAAACCCATTTTCACCCCCTGGACACCCCTCCCCCTAGACAACCCCCCTAGACACCCCTTGCTGGACACCCCCACTCCCCCTACAGCCCCTCCATTCCCCCATGTACAGACCCCCCCCCCCCCCAGCACACCACCTCCCCCTTACACACCCCCACTCTCCCCCTAGACAGAACCCCTTGCACCCCTGTTGGACCCCCCTCCCTCCTAGACACCCCTTGGACCCCCTGGATAATGCCTCCCTCCCTCGAAACCCCCCTGGACACCCCCCACTGGAAACCACACACTGGACACCCCCCACTGGACACCCCCACTAGACACCCCCCACTGGACAACCCCTGGACACCCCCCACTGGACCCCCCCTAGGAAACCCCCCCTGGACACCCCCCACTGACCCCCCTAGACACCCCTGGACACCCCCAGACACCCCTATGGACACCCCCTAGACCCCCCTAGACACCCCCTAGACACCCCCTTGGAAACCCCCTGGACACCCCTCCCCCTAGACACCCCTCCCCCCTGGACCCCTTGGGCACCCCCCTGGGCACCCCCTGGACACCCCCTCCTTCTAGACACCCCCCTGGACACCCCCACTGGACCCCATAGACACCCCCTAGACACCCCCTAGACACCCCCTGTACACCCCTCCCCCTAAACACCCCATGGACACCCCCTAGACACCCCTCCCCCTAGACACCCCCAAGACACCCCCCCCATAGAAACCCCCCTGGACACCCCCCTGGACACCCCCACTGGACCCCCCTGGACACCCCCTGGACACCCCCTCCCCCTTAAACACCACCTGGAAACCCTCTATACACCCCCATGCATGCATATACATGCAAACATTCATATTAAGAAAAAGAAAGAATAAAAAGGGAAAAGGAAAACTGTAAACTGAGAGAATTTATAAAATATTTTTTATAAAAAAATATAAAGGTATAGGATTCAAAAGTGCATACTTGGGGATCAACTATCCAACCATGATACATAGAAATGTCCAAAAGATCAAATATTTCACACTCAGGAGTAAACTCAAAATCATCAATTCTGCAATCATGGTGTATGCCAAGTCAATTTGATTAAAAACACAAAAAATGGTTACTAATGTCTTACAAAAAAATGGTATAAAATAACCATTACCTCCTAAATTTTATATTCACGTCAATATCGATTGAAATTCATGGAAGAAAATAAATTGCATCAGCTATGTTTGTTGCTGGTTCTCTACATATCATGCATACCTATCCTGCATACCAATACAAGTCATCAAAATTAACAAATGATCGAAAAGGAAAAGACATAAGGAATCCAAAAATAGGAAACCAAACTCTATTTTGAGCTCTTTTACCTGCATATATTCACAGCCCCCCTGACCCCCTCCTGGAAATCCCCCTTCCCCTCCCTACCCCCTACACACTGCCCCCAGCTCCCTTCACCCTCCTTAGACACCCCCCTCCTGGACAACCCCCCTCCCCCTGCACCCCTGCACCCCTTTCCCCCTCCCTGCCCTCCTGGACACCCCCCTGCACAACCCCCCAACCCCTCTTAGACAACCCCTTCCCCCTGAACCCCTGCCCCCACCTTTCCCCCTACACACTGCCCCCTAGCCCCCTTCACCCCTCCTGGACAGCTCCCCCTGCACCCCACACCCCTACCCCCTACCCTCATGGATACCCCTTGGATAACCCCCCCAACCCCCTCCTGGAAAACCCCCTCCCCCTGCACCTCCCCTACCCCCAACCCCATCCCTCTACACCTCCTCCCTGCCCCCAACCCCTTCACCCCCACTCCCTCTTGGACACCCCCTCTTGGAAACCCCCCTCCTAGACACCCCCTCCCCCACACCCCTGCCCCCTTCACCCCCACTACCCCAGTCCCCTTCACCCCAACTTCCCCCAACCTTCACCCCCACTCCCCCACCTGCACCCCCACTACAAGAGTGTTTGATAAAGAGTGAACCGAGGCCATATTAGAATTACCTCCCTGTACATAACAACTTTCCATCATAGATACTGATTGAACACTACAAACAACAACTACAGGAGGTTGAGATTCACCAACTATCTTATTAGAATCCTTAGCAGCCAATGCAATACCAGAAAAGGATTTTCCCAAATTAGGGGTAGAGGAGTGAGAAACTAAGTTGCAAGGTTTTCTCTTTGATTTCCCTGAAGTGGCAGCCACTATCTTTGACTTACCTTTACATTTCTTTGAAGAAATCATTCATTTATCATTCCAGTAATTGGAATCTACCTCATCCTGTGCATAATATTCCATTTCATCTTTACTATAATAAGATGCTTCTCCAATCTATTCATCAGAGATTAACCTTGATAAAGAATATTTAAAAGAAATTACCTCATATAATGGATGATACTCCTCTATTATATCATCACATAAGATAATATTTTTCACCTTATCTTGAATAGGAGGAATAGGATCACTAAACTCTCTGTAGAGGAAACTAATTCAAGAACATGATCATCCAAAGGGGGGGATTATTGCAACCAAGGCTTGATTGGTTGGATTTTTGGAAAATATATGAGTTATGAATGAGGTATGTTTGATTAAAGAGGCATGGGATTTGTCAAGAATAATGGAATAAAGATCTATTTCATGAAGATGTGTTGAATATATATATATATATATATGAAGAGTGCATTTGATGTGTTAACATAAAGAAGATGTCTTGGAAGAGGACTGAGGGTAAAGGTATGCATGGAAGAATTTCATAATGAAATGACATTCATGATTTGGAGATATTTATATGTGTCTAGAGCATGGATGAAAGTTGATACAAGTTGGAAATTAGATGTGGATCATGTTCACTAGTTGAATTAAATAGGTGGATGATATGTTAATGCTAGAATTGATCTTAATATCTGAAATCTAGAACTGATTTAAAATACATGAATGCCGGAGGAATTTTTTACTGGTTTAGTAGGCTGAGGTTACACAACATTTCAATGTCCTACATAAATATTATTTCATAGGGAGTCAGAATATTAAATGAAGCTATTATAAAATGGGGACTATGGTTGTAGGTGTAGACAAGTAGGCTAATAGGTAGTGTTCATGAGGAAAAACATGAAGCATGTGAATGAAACTCTTTCATGGTTCATATGGTTGCGTGAATCAAGTTTTTGGGTCTCATGCTAGTGATGTTTTGAAAAAATATATTTTTTAATATAGATTCCATAGTATTCAGAGTCTTAAATGAAGAACACAGTGTTGCAATATTTGAGATTTGATTTTAAGGAAATTTTTTAATGAAGACTCAGAAGAACGAGTTCTTAAATGAATATTTTTAAATAAATATTCAAATTTCAAGATTCTTAGGAGTTCTAAAGGAGAGTTTGAATGTAGATATTCATAGATTTCATTAGATCACATATTTTACCAAAGTGAAGGTTTTCAATCCTATAAAACCAGATTATGAAGAAGAAAAATAGGAAACTATCTTTTATATGTGTTATGTAGCACTCCCTTTGGTGTCTCAGACAAGGGATTAATCACTCTTATTCTGGGTATGATATTTTTGAAAGTTGAAAGTCTTACAAGGGTCATTTAGTTTTTTCCTGCAGAAATTGAAAAGTAAATCCAGAGAACCCAATTATGATGAGGCATTTAAAGGTCCTTTACAAATGAGTGGAATTCCCTAGAAAGACAAAACTGTGTGGGGAGGCTCTAAGAATGATCAAAATCTTCATAGAAGAACCGGCGGGAAGATTCACCATGTTCCTGACATTGTATCAGAGAATGAAGGTAGCTTCAGACAACCTCAGGTATTTCTTTTAGGGATATTATTGTATTTAGGGTTGTGTGGCACTCCACTCAGGGTATGTGATAAGAGAAAACTTCCTTTCCCCCGGTTTCAATCTTCTAACAAGTCCTAAGCCCTACCATGAGGTCAATGAAGGTTTTATTGTGAATTTCAAACCAAAATATCTAGTGTATGATAGAGTATTTTTGGCACCAAGGTATTTCTGTAGTTTCATTGGGATGGAGTCTAATCATCAACTCCAACAATTTAAAGTATCCCATGATCTGATATTACATTATCAAATTGGTTATGAATGTGAATTTCCATTTTTTAGTCCCAACACATTATCATTTGACCACCTTTTATACCCATAGCATTTTCAGAATCAATATATATTGCATAGTCTTCCATATCTTCTCATTATAAATCCCAATTTCCTTTATCCTTATTCATGGGAATTCACAATTCATTCCTAGAAATTCTCAATCCCTCCCTAATTATCCTTGTTTCCTAGGCCTTCCCATGGTTCAAACATATACTCTGATATAGGAATACTAGTATGGACTAAGGTGGATGGGATACACCCACAGGAAGGAACAAGTGTCTGGGCATCAAGGAATAACAACTCATGAATGATTTCACCCACAAACAATTAATTAAAACAACAGAAAAAAATAAATAAAATTTCGGCATAACCCATCTGTATGTTGGAGGTCCACACCAAAGGAAAAGAAAAAAAAAAGAAAAAAAGTACAAAGGTAGAAAAAAATGAAACACACTAATTAATCCCTCCACTACCCCGATCTCCCTCCCCTACAAAGAAAACTGCAATAGCCGCCTTCAGTGCCATTTTGGCCCCATTTATAGAATATAACTACCCTCTGTCTGTAGAAATAAATAAAAGGCCTAAGTGGCTGATGCGATAATGAAAATAAAATAAAAACTAAACTAGAACATACCTGTCTTTTGTGACTATACAAGTAACTGCTCTAATATAAGAACCACAATACCCCATGGGTCAAAAAATGTTCCTACAAGTAAGGAGGAAACATATTATATTGGAAGGACTGTTTAGAAGAAAAAAATTCACATCATACCACTAACATGAGATTGTAGACATCCTCTATAAAATAGTGTAAATTTCTAGTGGCATCAAGAATAAATTCCCTAGAAGAAATAGAAAACATTATATAAGTAAATAAAAAAAGGAATACACTTCCTCTAGCAACCAATCAGTGGATGAATCACCAGAGAAAATCACCAATTTCATTGAATATGTGTAATTTCAACAAAACAAACTTAAATACTCAATAAAATTAGTGAACATTTTTTCCTTTAAATTAGAGTCTTAAATGAAAAAATAATACACCATTATTCTAAGAGTTTCTAGAAAAGATCTTGAAAATAACATGGAAATAAATTTGTAGGTTTCTATGACCTAGAAAAAATATTCCCAGGAATCCATAACTAGTACCTTGTGGTGGTGCTACTAAGATGGTAGTGTCTTCCAGTTTGCAGTATAAGTGTTCATCTATTAAAGGAGTTAATGTTAGGTCCACAGGGTTAGATACCCTAAGGGGGGGGGGGTGGTGAATCAGGGTATGATAGACTAAAACAACTCTCCCTATTGATCTAGTTTCTCTGTTAAGAAAAACATTCTTCTCTCTCTTTCCTATAGAAAAGTATAAACATATACTAAATCATGAACAATACACGATGGTTTTTACTTGGTTCGCCCTCACCGGGCTACATAAAAGGAGCATACACCGGCGATGTGCCGATGTACCAAATCCACTAAAAGCACACTACAGTTTACAAAGTTTGGGATAGATCACTTCTATGCCCAGCCTCACTGCCTTTACAAAGTTTAGGGTTAGCTCACAGCTTTCCCAAGGGTCACTTCATATTTCTCTCTCTTTGGATCACTACCAGTGGAGAGGATCACCTTCTTCCTCTTTTTTTTCTCACTGCTCTGGAAAGGATCCACTCACAATTTATAGACTTGTAGGTCTCTTTATTATCTCTAATGAAATCTGCATCTTTAACTGTTGATAGATGCTCTGTTGACATCCAACTTTTACCCGCATATGAATCTCACTTTGCACCAGGTGTACCGGGCAACCCCAATTTTTATGCGTAGCATCTACACTGCCTTGCGTGTAATTTTCTACTTTTGTGTGAAATTCACTTTTTTTGCAACGGAACTTTTATGCACAACCAATTCTTTTACACATAGACGTTTCTTTCCATGAAAACACTTATTTTACACGCAACCGTTTTCTTTTACATGAAACCTTTTATTTGTGCGCAAACAATTCTTTTACACACAAACTTGTCGTTTTCGCGCAACTCCCTTGTGCCCTCCGATTTCACGCGCCAGAGCTTGGATACTCTCTAAGTATTTAGATACTTCGAATGAGGGGGTCACTTCATATTTATAGGAAAAATTGACCCCTGCACAAAAAACCTTCCTTGAGCATGTAATTCACTTTGAGCGAGAAAAACTCATTTTCCTCGCAACATCGTTTTTCACACACTGCTCCAATATTTCGCGCACCTCATGCCTTTGCCAATTTTCGAGCTTCTGATCTCGAAAAACCTCTTGCATGAAAAAAAATCCTCTATTTCATTCACCACGCTAATATTTCACACACCACTTTCCTTTTTCAAACACCATGAAAATATTTCACGCACCACTTTCCTTTTTTGTGAACCTCCCTTTTCCAAAAACACATATCTCCATTTTCCGATTCTCAGGCCCAAAAATTTGGCAAACACTGGAAAACGGTTCCACCTTGTATCTGCTCTTTTTGTACCTCCTCTAGATCATCTGTCCCTTAGTCGAGGTTCTTCTATCAAACATGGATAGCCAACAACATCTCTTGAACCCGACAAATCACCATCTAAACCCCCTTTGTCAACAAATTATACATCGTGGTCTGCTTTGTGAACAAAAAAACATTGAGGCCCACTTTTTCAAAAAAAAAAATCACCTAAAAAATGCTTCAATGATGCCTTGAGGGATTTTTTCCCAACAGTTAAGTATTCACATTATGAAGTAGCTATTATTTCATTTTGAGGCATTACCCAGAATAATAGCATCAAATTTCATTATTAATGTGATTAGGACTAAGAATATTCTATAAAGAAAGTATAGAAAACGTAAAAATACATGGATAAAAAAATTGGAGTACATGTGACATTATGGACATGAAAGAACAAAATATATGGCCTTAAGGCACAAACATTCAAGAATTTCATTGATATTTATTGTGTGATTCTAAGGATTGATGACATCGTGAGAGGAATAATGAAGAAGTAAGCCCTAGTAAAGTCCCAACCTTCCCAAAACCTCATGTTGAGCAGAAAGTGAAGGCTATCAGTGAACAGTTTCTCCCAAACCAAAAATTTAATTGATTTTGATGGTTTTTTGTTTTAGAAAAAATTCAGAATGCCTTTTTAGTGGAATGAGTTGCAGAAAATTTCACACAAAGGGGATAAATCTTCATTTTTTTAAAAACATGGGAACATTCAATGAACAATAAATGAACATACCAATATACAAGCTGAATTGTTTCTCACCCCAAATAAAATTTTCACAACCTCCATTATTGGCCTGATACAATATCAATGCACAATAAGAGAAATGGAATACATTCAATGAATTTAACTGAGAACAAAAAATAATTATAGATAATAGTAAGCGAAATTAACTAGGGAAAATAAAACCAAATTTAAAATAATAACCCCCAAAATATATATAAATTATCAAGTATAAAAATATATGTAATGGATTTATAGTAAAAAATGAGCATAGTTAAAATAACATGCTTCTCGATCACTTTGAACTTCATCTGAGTAGAAATTTTCATATTACACCATCGATTTGTAGTGAGAAAGTGAGTAATATGATAAAATAATTATATGTTGCTTTTAATTCATAAGGAAAAGATACATCATCTTAAAATGAACTTAATACCACCCATTCAAACTATATTGAAATGCCTCATCATTAATTCCTTAATCCAAGAATTAATGATGAAACACTCTCTCTAATTCAAACTAATGATAACCTATAATCCAAGTGAAATCCACTAAATAGTCTACCAATTATCCATGGAGAATGATTAATTCACCTTAATAAGTTTCAATAATCATGAAATATTTCATTCAACACTACTTAAACCCCAAAAATGAATCACATCCTAAAGAATCCAATCACATCTCAACATTTTTGCACAATATTTCTTTACTTAAAGGTTCATTAATATGAAATTTGACAATGATTGATCAATTATGTGAGGTAGTATTGTTATGTAATGGTTGGACCTCCAGTGGAATAGAATTTCATATGGTTGGAAACACGTCCACCCACAAGATCATGACAAGGAAGGTACCCATAATATCATGACAAGGAAGGCTATGATATATCCACTTCATCTTATACATAGGAGAAACTATATATAGGGTTAAATATAGCCTCAATATAACATTCATAAATATAGGGACATATGATCACTATTGTATAGTAGGAGGGGTCCCCAGAATAGTGTTCCAACATCTATGACTCTTCTTCCTAGTAATGAATAGAGTATCATGAAATAATAATAAAAAGGTACATATAAGAAGCCATAATTATAGAAGGGAATAACATAGAAACCCCACCAAACTATTTTTAATGGATATCAAATATCATGAATCAAGCACTCTGAATCACCCTTCAAGGATCTCATCTTTCCTAGAAAGACTAGGAACTCACAACTATCATCTGACAAGTGATATAGTAACCTATCTCCCGACTTATCAATTTTGTGTCTTAAGGTCACAATGTAAACCCAAATCCTGGCCAACATTATGATCACATATCCATGGTAAGTTATCTTTCACAAACATTAGAGACCACCCTTAGTCTCAACAAGCAATCAACAATCATTTTACAAGTCATCATTCAATGTTGACATAACCCTTACAAATCATTTCTCTCATTTATATACTTGAGGCCCCATAAGAAAAACATACATTGGTGAGTACCAAATAAATATAGCCTCAGTGTATTCTCACCCATAGATACATAATACCACATAGGTCCTTATATAGGAATCTCATTCTATGCTCATAATTCATCACTCCTGAAGAACTTATTTTTTCAAGAACGCTAATCTTAAACCACCCTATAACTCATATGGATCACTACTCTTCATGAGGATCAAAATCCTCAAATTATACCATACAACTTCTCCCTAGTCTTAACTTGTCAGCAGACACCCTTCATGGGTCTATATTTTAATTTTTGATAATGCCCTTACATTGAATTAATCATTAGAAACCTCTAAACCCAAGGCTCCTCATGTGTAGAATATCTGTCATGGTTCTAATAAGATATACACACTAAAGTTATTGGATCAATTTTCATTCCATCATACCCACTTACTCAAAGTACACAATTATACATCACATGTAAACACATATAAAATGAGATAAACTACTAGGAACCACCTACCTCATGACCATAGGGTTTTCCCCACCTTTTATTATAGTATGATTTATCCTTGTTCACTTAAAATCAAAGAAATGAAAAAAATAACACAAATTAAGAATTTATGGAAAATCACTAAGAATAATAGAGGAAAACCAATAATAAAACATTGCATATTATAAAAACTACTCAGAGAAAATCAATACCATATATTTTTCACCAATTGTAAAGTGATAGAGGAGAAAAATCTTGGAGAGTACAAGGTAGGAGAGGGGATAATAAAAGGTGACTCCTTAAAACATGTAAAAAATTGCGGGATAAATTAGTGGGGATAAATTTTATAAAATTTATCATGGAGTGAACAAAATGCCCCTACATGAATTAAGGGGTTAGGGGCACCACCAGAATTCTGGTGGCCCTCACTGGAGTTCTATTAGACCAAAAGATCTTTAATTCCAACCATCAGGCTCTCAAAGGTGGGTGTTTGACCCATTTAATAGATGTTGAAACTCGTGCGGGCTCTACCCAAGGTTGTGATGGCTTATACTAAAGAAAACAAAATAGGTTTTAATTTCCCAACACCCAAAACTTTGATTCAAGTATTTTTCATTGGTCCCTTCAGCTATGAAACATCACTTTTAACACTCCAAAACATCTTAATTATCCTTCTCATGGATCCATATTCTAAATTTCAAAACTACTTGAGCTCTACTCCATCGATATTTAACATTTTCACCAACTCCACTAACACACGACATTGCAGGTCATTGAAATTTTTTTGTATAATTTTGGAAACTATCGTTTTTATGTTGATAACCTTACCTATGGACCAAAAAAGAGGAATTCAAAGGTATTTAACATTAATCACTCTTTATTTTAGCATTGAGTTATTTGATAAATTTATTTTTCATTCAAATAAAATGTATTTGTTAAAGTAGATAAAATATTTATTCTATGCTATGGAATGCCATAAACACACTCACTTTGCATAAAGAAGTATTTTTTTTGTTTCAAGTGTATGTTTATCCCCTTGAAAGAAAATCAATAGGTAATCAATATAAAATAGGTTCAATGGTGAAAGTAAGTACCTTGAAGCCTAGATAGGTGTAAAAATCACAATTTAGGTATCCTTTCACAAGAATCATCTTAGGTAATCTTCTGTAAGTTTAAAAAACAATGTAAATAGGGGTTCACCATTCCTTACAACCCTTTAGCATTTAAAATACCCCATTGGGGGGGGGGGTCCATTATTAGGCATAAAAAATATGCTATTATTTTAAGTTACAACAACCAATTTACTATAATCTTTTGAAAAAATATAAGAATATATAAAATAAAATCCCAATGAATGGTATAAAAATATTTATAAATGTTACACTTTAAAGTTAAATTTATATGCATGGATTTCTTTTGAATAATATTAGTACATTTAGAAGTAGTAAAAATCAGTATTCAATTGTTCTTTTAGTAATGAACCCATGTTGATTATATGATATCATTTTAAAGACAAGGTAACCAAATCATAAAATCATTATCTTTAATGTGGTAACAGTAATTATAATGATCAATGTATTCTTTTAAAGTGTCTCAATAACTTAGATCCCTTCCTTTTAAATTCAAGTGATCATAATTGTAATCAAATTCATAAATTTTAGGAAACTATATCATTCACTAAGAGTATTTCAAGGAAAAATCTATGATATATGATTAAATAAATGAAATTAATCAGGATTAAAAAATCTTCAAACCCAGATTTGAGTACCTTCAAATGATAGCCTCCTTTTTTAACCCTATATTATCGATAGATCCTCTCTTTACGTACAATTGAAGGCACTTGGTGATCAAATCTCCTTTTTGGAACCCCATGCCGCGGATTGGGAGGGGACTTCATTGGAGGTGAGGGAGACAAGAGGGGAGATGGGGGACATCTCTGGAGGAGAGGGAAACGAGAGGGTTTGGGGTAGGGAGGTAGAGGCTGTGACATTGAGGTAGAGGCAGAGGCCTAGAATTTGAGGTGGAGGTGGAGGCCAAGACGTTATAGCGGAGGTGGAGGCCAGGACGTTGAGATGGAGGTGGAGGTCGGGACATTGAGTTAGAGGAATAGGCTGGGAGATCGATGTCGGGGATGGGAGGAGAGGGCTGGGAGGTGGAGGTCGGGGAGGGGAGGAGAGGGTTCATGCAGGAGAGCCCGATGGAAATGTGAAATCCAGAGGGGAAGCCCGATGGTATCGTGAAATTGGAGAATTGTATACCCATTGTTTTTCTAAACCATGGGTATAGGTGCATGGGGATAAACATATTTTCTAGTAGTGTACACTATATTAAAAACCCTTACTGAGCATCTGATTTGACCCCTTTTTTATGTTTTATTTTTCCCTAGGATGTGAAGATGAATATTATAAATTACTTTCATGGATAATATTGTAGTTTTTGATGTTTCCAATGGAATTACTATATTGTTTTTCCTTTCAAGTTGTAGTGTAACATATTTGTTTTCATCTTGTTTCCAAAACTACTAAACTATTAGTTCCTTTGGGATATGACTTCCTTGTTTATATTCCAATGTAATAAAATAAGGCATTGAATCTAGAAAATAGAGGTTGGGTTGTTATATCAACAGATAAAAATGTGGAAAAATTATATAGGGAAAGAGTTTTGTATGAGAACTACTCATCTAAACACTTCATGGATGGTTATTAAAATTTATTATTATTTTATACCTACTATGACAATTTTTTTACTTCTATAGTGAAAATAATTTTTTTATCATCAACAATAAATTATAATGATTAAAATTTATATTTTCCATATTAACTACTTCGAAAATAAAGATTTAAATATTAAAATAATTTCATAAAAAAATTATGTTTTTGAAAATTTTATTTCATAATTAATGCACATGATAAGTAAAAGTATTTTTCAGAAACATGTTTTTTAATATTAAAAATTATGTGTATGTTATAATTATTGATGTTCTAAATTTTCATAACATAATTTTATTTATTATCCGAAAATAATTTTTTACTGTCTTTCATATCCATAAAAAATATAATTTTACTATAAAAATGTCTAATTGAAAGAATTTTTTGAACACTATTTTTAAATTGTAATAAAATGTTACTTATGCTCTAAAAATGAAACATAACTGCTATAAGTTAATAATAAAATAAAAAATGAGTAACTATAATCCTTAATTATATATTTGTTTAATTAAAATGTTCAATAAATATCTATGGATTTATTATAGAATTTTAAAGTCATAAAATTTACTATTTTTTGAAAATATTATTTTTCACTATTTATATAACAATACACAATTTCCAAGTAATACAAAAAATAATCCTAATATAATTTTTAAATAATTAATTTATAAATAAAATTCATTATAAAAAATTAATATTATGAATTTTATAAATTTATAATTTATAGAAAAATATATTTTATAAAGAAAAACATCTTTTACAGAAAAAACACCTTTGAAAACCTAAAGTTTCTTAATCATATTTTGTATGTATTTATAATTGATCATAATATCGTTATTTACAAGAAGATTTATTTTTATGAAATTTTCATAAAAATATTCATATAATATTTCATAGATCATTTTATTTTTTTGTTTCATATGAAAAAATATGTTGACACGATATATTAATTTAGTGATATTATATAATTTGAAATTTCATAGTGTTGAAAAAACACACTATCTTCACAAAAATATTGAGTAATTGTCCACATTTGTTAATTAAAAAAATGATAATTTCATTTAAAGTCACATGATAGAATTATTATCTCACTCTATTATCCCATAATAGAAAAAAATCATTCTACTAATTAATTATTTTGTGTCAAACATGGAATGAAAATTACCCTAGGGTAGTGAGGGTTCTTTCTCCAAATCATTAATGTTGATAGAGATGGTTCAACTTTGAGAGACAAATGATGCTTATTGGAATATTATTTAGACTATTCCCTTAACAACTAGACATTGAGTATATATATATTATAATATTTGGTATCATATCAAAAGATTAATAATGAAAAAGTGATATTGAATCATGGAAATCATTTTCCATGTATGATGGAATCATAATTTTCTAATATTTTTACCACTCAAGTTAACAAAAATGATTAATATAACATAATTTAATTCAAATATAATAACATTAAGTTTTTGATTCATCCATAATAGTTTCATATAACCATTAGTATCTAAAAGGTATTCATATATAGTTATGATCAATGAAATATAATATTTATACTTTTATGTCCAATTAATACATAAATTTCCAAGATAAAATAAACCACGTAATGTAGACATTATATCATCTATTGAATAAACCCAATAGGTATTACTCTATCCCAAAAACTTATAAATTGTGATGGTTTTATAAATCCATTAAAATTATATAAATCAGATATATTGATTTAGGGTTTTCATTGTTATCATGTGTGTTCATTTGGAACAACTTTAAAACCACCCTTATTTACTTGTAGAAAATACAATATATATTCTTGAAGTTGTTAAGTTTATTTATATTCCTTTGATTTTACCATACTCTATGACATTGAATTATTTTAAATTTTTATATACTTGAAACATAATCTAGTAACTAGCAGATATTTTCACTACATTTCTATCTTTCATGATAAAATATTTTATATCCTCTATGGTTTAGTTGGATTATGAAATAAAAGTTCCAATTTTTCCTTATATCAGTTAAAATTAAAATAAAAAATTGAATTCCCATATGAAGAATAATTTAAAATCACTTTCCATGAATTATAAAAAATTATTTGAATGAGCTTCAAATAATAATTAAATTTTATGTCATCTATATGTACAACAAGTATTATCTTCTAATCTACATACTTCATGAAATATATATTATGATAAACTTCAAAACAATATAATCCATGGTTTTTAATATGGTGATCAAAAATTGAATACCAATATCTTGGTGCATGATTTATCCCATAGATTGTCTTGTTCAAATGGTACACATTGAAAACATCTTCATGATAAATAAAACTATCTTGATATTCTATATATATATTTTTATTTAAGAACTATATATATATAAATGTTTATTTGGATCAAATTTTGAATACATTGATTTTTTTTTCATTAAGAGGGAAAATAAAACTTGTATCATTTTCAATGTAATCACTAGATAAAATGTCACATCTATATCAATTGAATTTGAAAAAATACTTTTCCTACTAGGAAAGCATTATTTTGAATAATAGTGCCTTAGTTATAAAAACTTTATCTAGAAAAAACATTTTATTATAATTACATTCATATTGTACAGACATAAAAAATCTCCCAATTATATCTCTTCTCATTTTTATCCAGACCTTCATATTTATACGTGACCCAACTATCATTATTAATAGATTAAAAAAATAGTTTATGCTCTACTTGTGACAAATGTGATGTTTTATGTAGTGTCTTAATTCAATTTTTTTAATGGAGTTATCCTATAAAAACGATTTCCTATTCATAAATCCCACACATGATATATGAATTTCTACAAATTCAAGTTCATTTTATGTATCATCATCATCCATATTTTGTTTAGAATCTACACTAACCCTTTATTCTCCCATGGTTTTCTTGACACATAAAATATTTCTTCTAGATATTCTAATCAATTTTTTAAATAATCTTCTATTTATTCAAAATAATGATATATTTTCTATAAAAAAATCCTATAATTTGGATAAAGAATATATATTTTATTATCTTTTATAAATATCTATGAAAAATTCATTATCTTCATGAGATTAAATGTTTTATATTATCGTCTGTCAGTTAGAAATAGAATATTTATTTTTAAAGAAATGATAATGTTCTAATTTCATAGTTATTTTATACCAAAACAAATATGGGTTCTTTTCATCATCGATAAGTTTAACGATATATTATTAATGTATCTTATTTAAAGTCCACTTATTTCTATATATTCTCAGATAGGCCTTCTTTAATAAGGATCACTTGATTCATTTTATTGAAAATATGGATTCTAATATCAACTATATTAGTATTTTGAGGAGTTTTCACTATTTAAAAATGATTCATTATTCCTTGTTTTTTATGTAATCCAATTCATGGCTATTAATAGTTGTCATGTCATTTTTATTTTAAAAATTTAAAATTTTCATTCCATGAAGCTTCTCTACTAATATCTTTCTATGTGTTGTGATATTATAATATTATTTTTTTTGTGAATGATCCCCATAAACAATGAAATTAAACTATTTATAAAAAGAAAGGGCACATTATGCATATATTAATATATTTATCTTGTTAATATCAATATAAGAAATTCAATATGGACCAATTCAAACAATGTTTCAACCTCATGTATTTTGTATTATATGTCTTCTGAATGAAAATTAACTTTTATAAAACATATTAATTTTGGGTATGATCATATGTATTTTCCTGAACCAAACTAGAGTTCCATCTAACTCAAAACTCGACCTGGTCTGTGGCATGACCTGAAGGGAATTTACAATCCCCACAGCTGGAAACTAGTGCTCAAGTATCATCAAAATTCCTTGGAAATGGTGTATCCCAATTTTCAAATCATAATCAACCAAAAATAATAAAATAAACATAACTAAATAACCAAAAATAACTAGTCTAAAACAATTTTTCAGAATCATGGTTTTACAACTTTAACCAAAAACTAAAATACTACAATGGAAGGGAAATAATAAACATTCTAGAAACCTCTGTGTTACATAAGGAACATCACCCTTAAGAAACCATCACTATCACCTGCAAAATGAATAACACTAGAAACCTGAACCATCGAAATCTCCACAACTCATCTTGCCTTTACTAGCACCATACATAACAAAGTCTATATACACCCAAGGGTTTATGTAGGGAGTGAGCTAAAGACATGTATAATTCCACCCTAAAAAAGGATTCCATGTATAACATTAATAGATAAATTAACATGCACATATATACTAAGATTTTGAATCATTTTTATGAAATAATTTAAATGAAAATAATTTTTAATAAACCATTTTCAAAAGTTAACTTTTAAAGGAAACACTTCAAGGAAACCCATTTCTTAGTAATATTTCTTAAAAATAAAATACACTCAAGGTCCACCATATACCGATGGATGGGACCACATCACATAAGTATCATGTCACATTAGATCACCATGGGTAAATCCCTTAGGGTAATCTTTCTCATGTGAGACACTATAACCTTATACCTCGATGAAAAGTGGTATTGTAACCACAAAAATAATATTTCACATTCAGTAGTCACTAGGAGGGGAAAACCCATGGGCCAATTCTCTCCAATCACATTATAATTTATTTAGTGTTGTAATCGTCAATCCAACTAAGTGAAATATGCACTTTACACTTTCGTATCAACTAGTTTCAATCCACTATAAGAATCTGGTACATGCCACTTTAATATAAATAGAGTACTAGATCAATTCATCCCACCTAGATACCAAGATTCCTATTGTTCTCAATCCCTCATTTAACATTTTACATGAATCACCATCTTCAGTTATCATCAGATGGAAACCACCATTTTCTATAAACAAACAACATTTCATTTAACACATAGAAAAACCATTTGAAAACATTTTTTTCACACAACATGGATAGTCCATTAAACCCATTTGGAAATATTACAAGAAAAAACATAACTAACAGAACAATTTTTATGGGCCAATACCCTTTTTAAATTAACTCAAAATCCAAGCTCTCTTTTTTAAACATGATTCTCATCATTCGCACAATTTCCAAAATAAATTTAAATGTTCACAACAAAATACGACAAACCTAAGCTATTAATTTTCCATTAAAAACACATTTTTAATACACTCTCACCTCAATTTCCCTTGAAAACACAATTTAAACCGTCAAACAATTCATAAACACTCCCAAGAAGCACCAGAACAAGGCACATATGAATTTGTATCCATTCTATTTTTAAAATCCAAATTCATCATATATTCATGTGAAAATATTTCAAAAAAATATTTTTCAACATTACAAAAAATCATTAAAAATATTTAGATACTCAGGGAAGAAATATAAAATCATCTAGAAATTCTAAAACATAGAACCACCTAACTCAAGTATAGAAACTTCTAGAAAATGGTGTAAAATTGAAACTGCACCTCCGTAAGACCTTATAAAAAAACATTCAACAGAAACCATCATTATTGAACCCTAAATAATAAGATTAAACCCTAAAAAAGACAAACCAACACATTAGAGATGTGAAACCCCATGAGAGAAGTAGATAATCCATATAAATGTGGAGAAATCGATGAGGAGAACATATTTCTTGAAGATGTAATGGGGTTTCCATGAAAAATTGACTACAAAAATGGAGATCCAAAGGAGAAATTACTAGATAGGAGGAATCTAGGGCTAGAGATATCTAATCGGGGAGAGAGGGGTGGATTTGGGACTAAATACTAAGAGTCAATATAAGGGAAATTCCAAATTTTTAATGACATGGACATCACACATGGTTTTCCAACAAGGTTTTCCAAACCGTGCGGAAACTATTCACAACTCTCTATCCAAGAGGAACCTTCCACATGATTATCCCACATATCCCAACATGCCGTGTGCAAGTAATGTGGGATATACTTCCCAAAAACCTCCACCCACTCTATTGTTACCTGGGAAGGGGCACATAGTTTTCCCTAACTATGAGCTAACCATGCGCCACATAAAGTAAGACCCAAATTTTATCAATTTTCTCAATAAACACAAATAAAAAACTTGGTAAAAAACCTAGAAAAAGATTAGAAACATTACATCAAACATTTAGACCCATCATACCCAGTTCTTGAGAGGAAAACCGAAACCCATAAATGAATCTGATCCAAGGATGAAAAATACTTGGGTGTGAAAATTCTCCCCACCATAACGCTTTCTGCCCCTAAAAATCCACAGCATGGATTGATCGCAAAACAAAAACTGATAATTCTCTATATCTCAATGATATTTCAAGAAAAAATCATATGAGAATAAAGAATGAACACCATGGATGGAAATATAGATTCCCAATATTTAACTTGGGTGGCCAAAATTGACTCCCCCATATGCCTTCTACCCACAAAAAGAAACAAAACCTCTATTTTATTGATCAAAAGGAAAGGAATCATCATAATGGAATAATACAACCTATTAAGATAATAACAATTTAGTAATAATCAAATGAAACTCATACCATTTACCCAAAATGAACAAATGAACTCAAACCACTTCTCAATAAACACCACCACAACCTTGCTTCAACAAACATAGGGGTGAAATCCAAACCCAATGTTTACTCAGGGGAGGAACTCGGTATTAGATAGCACCAAATGAGGTTACCCACTTCCAAAACAGAACTAGAGACTAAACCATATTATCAATATGGGGAGGTCCGAACAAACTCCCAACATTAGAAAAAACTTTAACTACTTTACACTGATGAAATTTCAACGAGAACCACGGTGTGTCACCCCACCATAAAAACCGACCAACATAACCAACCAGCATAGACTAACTTGGACACCTGACATGGGATAATATTAGAACTTCCTGTGCAGAACAAATCCCCACTTTAAAAGGCCCGATGAAGGAAACTCAACACCAAATTGAAAAAACTATATAATTACCCATTCCCATGAGACGTGACCATTACCAGATGAGCACAACCAAAATCAAAACTGATTTACAAGGATGACCACAAAAGGATAACCACACAGATATTTACATACAAAAAGGTACCCCAATAGAGATCAAGAAAATGTGACAACCATGCCTCCTTATTGTTGGAGTTTGTGCCCTATAACCAACTTCTTTTTTAATTTATGGTAAACATGTATTCAGTTTTTTGAATATTAATAAACTACTTATCACATCATGATTTTTCTTTTGTGTGACATAGTATGTGATAATTTCCTAAGATTAGCTATCGCACTAATAGTTCATAGTAGTTCCTACTATGATGAGAACCCATAAGTTCTATGAAACCAATCTTGAATAAATGTTTTATAGTCAGGTGATATCATTTGAGGGAGAAAAATGATACAAGTTATCAACGGTGGAGTTTCATACGACTTTAAGGACCTTTATCATGGTGTACTCCCTTGGAAATATCTAGTAGGATATTATGATAATGAGACCTACTATTAGGAAATCCAAATTTATATGTGCCATTGGATGTTCCTATCTACAAACCTGGGTATTGGTCCTTAGAATTTAATTTTATTATTAATGAGTATTATGAGTCACACAATTAGATGTATTAACGAAAACCATGATGACATATGCTCATGGTGAAGTAGGATATTTTGGGTGCATCATGAGTAATATTACATTAATAAATCATGTGAGAAAGGATTTATCCATTCTATTCTTTAACATAAGTTAATATCTTAGGCCCTTTGATGGAAATGACATAGCCTAAATAAATTCATGGACATGGTCTTAAATATGAAAGTTTTATTTATGGATTGTCAAAGAAATAGATAATTGAGCATATAGGATGATGGAACTGGCATGCAAACTGATTGATTCAACGTATTGTGATAAAGGGGTTATAATACACAATAAGCATCCATATAATGTGACATGTCATTACGACATTAACTTATTTCTCTATAGGTTCCTTGGTGTGTTGCTATATGATAACCTTGGAATTTAGGCTGCTTCGCCAAAGGACACTAAGAAAGTTTCCTAGAGGGTCACACACTAAGGGTATCTAGAATCTCAGTTAAATAATATATATATATATACACACACACATATCATTATTTATTATTTAACAGGTTTAATACATTTTATTCTCATACATGGTTTAATAATTATTCATGTATGCTTGATCACATATAAATATTTATTTTAAATTTAGAAAATAATATATTTATTTATATATTGCTGAATAATGTAGTCATATTTATTTAATAAATAAATATTCATTATTCAAGGTATGATAAATATTATATAGTAATGTCATAATGAGTTTTTAGGTACGACAAGAAATAATAAATATATAATATTATTTGATTAAATAATATTTAATTATAATTAGAAAGTTAAGACAATGTTGAGAAATAATGATATTATTATTATTATTTGACATGGGGTTTCTCCAATATTAAATAAATAATTAAGGGAACTTGTGAAATTATTGTCTTTTAACCCTAGAAATATATAAACCTAGTTATTTTATTTTCTCATTTAGCCAATTCATCTTTCTTGGTTGTGTACAATGGATTTGTATAATCCTCTAAATACTAGAGAGATCCTTTCTCCAAGAATTATCCCATGAATATAGAGAAATCCCCTCCACCATATCAAGGAGAACTCTTTATAAGTGATTCTCTAAGTGATCAAAGGCAGACGATGCAAGCACAGACATATTGTAACCAAGAATGTTCTTTGGTAAAAATGGAGTATGATTTGTGTTTGTTGTCAATACACATTGGGTTGATCAAGGGGATTTCTAGTCAAGTGATCATATAGTACATGCTAAAGTTGGTGTTTAAGGTGTTGTAATTTCCTAGTGTTTACCAAATTATTTGGTCCTCAAAATCGATAGTTAATTATTTTGTAAAAGGAAGGTTTTTATGAAAATGATTCTTCCAGGCTTGGAATAAGGACAACAAAGGATAGTTCCCAGACCACATAGGAGGTACGCGGTTCGACAAAGAAAAATAGAAAAGGTAGGATTTCCGCATAGTGGTGCTACACATTCGCGAAGGGTGGTACGTAGATCGTGAACAAAAAACAGTTTATGGGACGTATATGGTTCGTAGGAGGGTTCAAAGTACATGGAAGGAAAATGGGTCATATAAGGCTTGAGGTACACAGGATGGATTGTTGTTTATAAATACAAGGTGGTGATTTGAGAAGTCATGAAGGGAGTTGCTGGAAAAAATAGATGGTGATTTGGTCTGCTGTGAAGAAATAATGGAAGTATGTAGACCACATAGGGAAACGGTTCATGGAAGACGCATGGTACGTGGTATAAGTGGTTCCGTATCGAAGATTTGGTAAATCTCAGTTTAACAGATTATGTAGACCTATTTTACTATATAAGGAGTAGTAATCCCTTAATTAAGACACAACACTAAGACTACAAATCTAGGATAAATTTAGTGAAGCCTAAAGTGGTTTTTTGGTAGACAACCCCATAAAGGAGACTTGATTAGAAATCCACAAGGAATTTGGTGAGGACCGAAACAGTTCATGTAATATGGTTGACAGAAGATGGTACATAGAAGATGGTTTTCGAAAGATGGTTCCCCAAATATAGTTTGTGAATGAGGAGTTTGTTTTCATAGAATAAGTAGTATGCAGATACGGAGATACGGGTTGAAAAGGTAGTACATGGTCATGGTTTACGGAGTCAATACTCAGATGTGGTACCCAAAGAAATGCAGTTCATGGAGGAATGCTAAACGAACTAATAGTGTGTAGAAAAGTGGATTAGATCTTTGGGTAAAAATAAGACTTCAATAGAGAATCTTTATATAGTTGAGGAAGCATGATTTAATGCCAACCCATTGAAGTGACCTTCAAGTCGATAAACTGAGTTTTGATTCTTCTCAATGAATTATGCAAGGGGGAGTTAATGGAAGTGATCTAAGGGATGTAGTGTTCTATCCCTATAACCTTGTAAAGGTAGAGTTCCTGGAACATGGTGAGTGTGCTAAACTTTTTTAATCCAAAACTATTGAATATTAGTGGAATTTGGTACGACCAAAAACCTGTCAGTGTATGCTCCTTGGATTATCCATTAGTAGTGAAC
This sequence comes from Viscum album, assembly GCA_963277665.1. Lineage (NCBI taxonomy): Eukaryota > Viridiplantae > Streptophyta > Magnoliopsida > Santalales > Viscaceae > Viscum > Viscum album. The sequence continues at coordinate 2,039,292,413 of OY728142.1, read as the reverse complement.
CAAGTAAAATTGTGGATTGGTACATTCTACTTTTTAATGTTTAAATTACTAAACATTACTAGAAGACATATTGAATAATTTCTTACAAACATGGGAATAAGATCCATCACTTTAAAAGAACAAGTATACACCCTCACTCACCCCTCCCCTCTCAGTGTGTTCCGGGATCCTTCTAGTGGTATCAGTGGGTAAAGGTTTATGGTGTTAAATCTTCCCTTCATTTATATCATAGAATATGATGAGATCTCATCTAAGATATGTTAGAATGGAAGTCTTGTTTTCCACTTCAAAAATGATTGTAATGGGATATCTATGACTAATATAGATAGGAAAATTAATGACATAGTTTCGATAGAATAGAATTCCTTCACTATAGATCTTTCTGGTCATATATATCTAAAGGTGATGAGTTGTATATCAGAAAAGCTTATGTGGAAAAAATGAGAATATTTATGAAGGTGACAACAAAGTGATGGAGGAGAAACTGCATGTTTTTTCATAATAGGATTGATGATATGAAGATTCAACCTAACAAAAATGCAGATACCATTATCAATCAAATTATTTAAGTTGTTGGATCAATACGAGGACTTGGTGAAGAAATCAAAGACATTGATATTGTAAAGAAAATATTGAGAAGACTTTGATCTCTTTAAAATTAAAAGCTTTCATCCCTTTAGGAAAGGGATCTTTCCAAACATTCTCTATATGATCTATTGAGTAGCCTGGTGGCATATGATATGAGATTCAAACCATAAGATGAAATTACTTGAGTTAGAAAAGAAATGGCATCCAAAGACATGAAAAAACATGATATTTTAAAAGATAGTATTAATGAAGATAATGAGTAAAAATAACATCTCTCTATTATTTCAATGAAATTCAAGAAGGGAAAATTAAAATTTGAAGGAAATTTACCTTTGCCTTTTTTTCATTGTGGTAGAGTTGGGCACATTGCCTCTCAGTGCACAATAAAGTTTAATGAAAAATAAAGTGAAGTTAGAGACACACAGAAGCCTCGAAAAAGGTTTTTCAAAAAGAGAGACTTCAATTATGGTAATAAATTATAGAGAAATAGTTTTTTCTAAAAATAAGAAGATGAAGATAGTAAATTTTTTAAGTAAGAAGAACTTGAATTTAAATATGGAACCCATGCGTCAATGATGGATACCATTGAAAAGTCAGAACCATCAGAAGATAAATCTAGATATAATTAGTTGACCACTGATTTTGGTCTCAAGTTGAAACTTAAGGATGATTTTGATCAGATTGAGAATCAATGAAAGAGATAGAAAAAGTGGAGAGAAATTGAGGAAGTGTCATCATAATATGATGATATACTGGGAGCTAAAATTGATTAAATTGAGTAAGTATTAAAGAAACATTCAATATATTTTAAAAGATCAGAATATATAGTTGAACTAAATCTCATAATTGAAGAACAGGAAACGTTCATTAATGATCTTACATCTAGATTGGATTAGAAGTACAAAACTATTGAGGAACTTGAAGAATAAGTTGTTACTCTAAGGAGTAAACTTGAATGTGAATCAAGTGAAAAATAAAAAGATAAGAAAATTCAGATTGGAAAATTATCAGATGATGAGTTGTTATAGAGAGCTAAACATGGTTATGATGAAGTTTAAGAGGTTATAAATGATCAAATTCCCTCATGCATTGGATACATATGAAGTGGTTGTTATTATGAAACATCGAATGCTTGAATTTAAATGGGTCAAAATAAATGAAAGCTAAAAGTCAGACATATCACAAAGACACCTAAATTCCAAAAAAAAAGTCACAAATCAGACTAAAAGGATCACTAAGAACTATCCTTGAGTTTCTTGAGACGATATATAGTCAAAATATTCTCTTAAGGAAGTTATCATGAAAATAAATATAATTGAAACGACATATCCACTTATGAAATGTCAATTCTATGCCTATCATGGACATACCATGCCATACTATGAAGATGCAATGATCTATTTGAATGGGGAATAGTGAGAAAGTCATAAAAGGATAAGGAATTCATATCCTCATTCTTATAGACTAAACTATTTCTGTAGATATTTTTTCATTATTATATCTTTTGATATAAAGCTATTGATTGCCGGTAGAGGAATGACATGAACAATTCATAAAGAATATAGAGATGAGTAGATACTTTCCTACCAGATGGTGTTGTTCTCACAAACTAGTCCTCTACTATAGAAGAAGAGTGTGAGTATGATGAACCTATGAACATGGAAAATATATTTTAAAATTAATATTTATCCTTAATTCAAAATAATATTTCATGGAAGGAAAAGAAGAAAATTGAAAAATCCAAACATGTAGAAGTGGCTCTCAAAGATATGAAGAACTAAAACACTTGGATTCTTGATATTGGATGCTCATAACATATGGTGGGAAATGTAGGACTATTAATGAATATTAATAAAAAGGTCGATGGAATAATGAGATTTTGTAATGATGGTTCTTTTAATATCAAAGGTAGTGGAAGTACTAAACTAGCTAATATCGAGATAAAGAAGACCAAAGTTCTGTATGTGGATGGGTTGCATCACAATCTCCTGAGTGTGAGACATCTCTATGACTCAGGACATATAATGAAATTCATTCAAAAGAGATGCACTATAAAAGGAAGAATATGGAATTCTCTAATGAAAGCATGCAAAATAGATTGTAACATATATCAAGTTGATAGTAAAGAGAACACTTGATACATGACTATTGAAAAAGAAACCAACTTATGGCACCAGATATTAGGTCACATTAATAAAAAATATAAAGAAAAGATATCCAAGATGAATATTTTTGTTGATATCCCAAATCAGATGCACGGATAGAAGAATCCTTGTGATTCCTGAAAGTGAGTAAATATGGTGTGTAGTTTATATCGTCCAAAGAAGAAAAGAGCATCAAATCTTCTTGATCTCATTCATATAGACATATGTGGTCCAAAAAATGTTTTTGGAACTCAGAGAGAAATGCACTTCATATTTTTTATTTATGAATATAGTATAATGGCTTGTATAATGGTTGTACATAGGAAATGACAAGTTCTTGATTGCATTAACACTTATCACTGAATTGCTAAGAATGATACTGGATAGACAATCAATGTTTCTCAATCTGACAATGGAGGGGAATAAAAATCCATTGAGTTTGAAAATTACCTAGAGAAGTATGGAATACAATATGAGGTGGATGCTATGATAACCCCACAAAAAAATGGAGTTGTTGAGCGCATGAATCGACAGGTGAACAATATGGCTATAACTATGCTGGTTGAGAGTCGTATACCTCAACATTATTGGAAAGAGGTTGTTCAAGATGTGGTGTATATTTTAAAAAAATAGGGATTTATATGGGTAAAATAATGACACCATATGAGTTGTGTAATGGTAGGAAGACATCTTTGAATTATTTTCTTATTTTTGGAAGTAAATGTTTTATCTGAAAAAAAGAAGGAAATCAAGGAAAGTATGGTGATGATATAGGTTAAGAAATATTCCTTGTATTTTCAATGAATAGAAAAGACTAAAAATTCTTCAATAAACTTTGTGGAAAAATTGTGGAAAGTTGTGATGTGAATATATTTGATGATAAAACCAAAAATTCCTCAAGGAATTTGTATTCTCAAGTGATAGAGGATGAGGAATAATGTGGACATAGAATATATCCAAATACAAAATCAAATAAAGGTGTGAAAAACACTTAGGAATCACATCATGTTGTTGCATCAGAAGAAGAATTAAAAGAGGATACCATGGATGAAGAAATTTTTTATTAACCTCACAGGAGAAATGGAAGAGTATAAATTGATTAACCTAACATTATTGTGGATTGGAATGATCCCATGTAGATAAGCAGAATGTGGAATAATACACAATATGAATTCCTTTTAGTTGTAGAACCATCCTCATTTGAAGAAGTTACAAAGGATGAATCATGGGTTAAATCCATGAATGAAGAGATGGATCATATTGATAAGAACCAAACATGGGATCTAGTTAGGATACCCAAAAACCACAATTTTATTATAACAAAGTGGATATTCAAAATTTTTTTTGATGAACATGGATGTGTGATTAGGAATAAGGCACCACTGGTTTGTAAAATCTATTCAGAGATTGAGGGTGTTGATGTGGGAAAAACAGTTCTGCAGTGGCTAGACTAGAGTTAATTAGATGGTTTCTTTCCATGGTGATTCAAATAAGATACCAAGTGTATTGAATGGATGTCAAGAAATATTTCTTAAATGGTGTTCTTGAAGAAGAAGTCTATATTGGACAACCAGTGGGTTTTCTTCTTAGTAATGATGAAATAATGGTTTACATATTAAAGAAGGATCTATATGGTTTGAAACATGCACCATAGTCATGGTACTCTAGTATGGATTCTTATCTAAATAATCTTTAAAATAAAATAGGAGGATTTGATCACAATTTTTATGTGAAGAATTCTCAGAAAGATCAGTTCACGGTTCTAGTGTACGTAGATGATATTATATTTTGTGGAAGTAGGTAGGGATCAATGGATTAATTCTTTGATCACATAAAATCATAATTTGAAATGTCTATGATTGGTGAACTCACACACTTCTTAGGGCATCAAGTGATTCAAAGGAATGACAACAATTTCATTTCTTAGGTAAAGTAGGCAAGAGTATTTTTGATGAAATTAAATATGTATGAATCCTAACCAATGTCGACTTCGATTACGGTTGGAACTAAACATGGAAATAATGAGGATGAGACTTCTGTATATCCCACCATGTACATGAGAATAATAGGAATCATATTGTACTTAACTACACCATGACCATATATTGTCTTTCCAACATTCTTAGCATCCCTCTTTAAAATCAATCTGAAGGAAGACCATATAAAAGTTGTTAAATGAATCATGAGGTATATTAAATGTAATCACATGTATGGATTATACTTTTCTGTAGGAAAATATAACGAACTATCATCATTTTATGATGCTGACTGGGATAGAGATGTGGTGGATAAAAAATATACTATTGGTGATTGGCATTAAATGTGTGGTAATGTTGAGTAAGAAACATGAAATCACTTCTCTAAATACTACTGAAGCTGAGTATATCTCCACTACAAAGGCTTTCACTCAACTACATTCAAGGAAGCAACAACAAAATGATATTTTTGATAATGTGAAATAGCCAATGATGATTAAATATGACAACAAAACTTAAATTTATCTTACAAAGAATATTGTTCTTCATTACCATATGATACACATTGAAATTAGATATCACTTCATTAAGGAAAAGGTGGAACAATGAATGATTAAAATAGATCATATTGGAATTGATGACCAAGTGGTAGACATACTGACTAATCCATTGTTAGCACATGTGTTTGAGAAACATTAGTTGAACCTCAGTGTTCAACCGCCTCCTAGTGCATGATGAGATTCTAGTTGGTCCCCTCTCCCCAATTATGCAAACTTTTTAAATCTAATTGCTAACATATTGAAGGTTTATAAGGGATATACGATCTAGGGGGAGTGTTCTTTGAGCTATATATGTCAAAATTTTATTCCTTGGGTTTATTTACAATGGTGGAGAATAGATAAATTCAATGTTTTATGGTTTAAACTAATTCAATGTTTTTTGGTTCAAACAAGGAGGATGAAATATGACATCTTTTTCTGGTGACATGATGATGGAGAATAGAGGAATTCAAAAATGTTATAATAGGGGATAAAAATGAATTATATAGGGAAAAATGTGGATAAAGTGAGAATATAGAAAAAAATTCAGTTATTATTATCAAGAGAACCCAATTCATGCTTCCTATCTTGTTTTCCACACCGAGAATTTCTCACATATACTCAGAGAGTTGGCTAAGTTTTTTCTCATTTTTCAGGGTTTGGCTAGTGCCTCATTGAATTTACCTGTGGATTGCCAAAAAACCTGAAGGTGTATATTATTTGAAACATGGTTGTTCATTTCTAGAAATGGAGTATGTTTTGTGTTTGTTGTCAATCCACATTGGGTTAATCAAAGGGTTTTCAAGTCAATTGAACTTACAATACATGCCAGGATTGCTTCATGAACTGCAAATGATAATTCCCAGACTGCATAGAAGGTACATGGGTTGGAAAAACTGCAAAGGTAGGATTTCCACTTAGCGGCACTACACAGATGTAAAGACAAGTATGCAGATCGTTAATGAAAAATAGTTCGTGGGATTGATATGGTACATGGGAAGGTTCGTAGTACACAAAAGGAAAATGGTTCATAGAATTATGGAGGTATGTGGAATGACTTGTAATTCAAAGAAACAATGCCCTAATTTGAGAATCCATGAAGAGAATCATTGGAAAAAATGAGATGGTGATTTGGGCCACTACGAATGAAGAAAGTCAGTATGCAGTCTGCGTAGGGAAACAATTCATGGAAGATGAAAGGTATGTGGTACATGTAGTGTCTTATGGAAGATTTGGTAAATCTCAGTTTATCATATTATACAGATCTATTTTCCTATTTAAGGAGCAATAATCCCTTCATTAAGGCGGGACATTATGATTAAAAGTTCTAGATAAATTTAGTGAATTCTAGAGTAGTTAATGGGAAGATAACCCCATAAAAGAAAACTTGATTAGAGATCTGGAAGGAATTCACTAAAGACCATAACAGTTCATGGAAGATGGTTCATAAAAGATGGTATGTAGAATAAGGTTCATGGAAGAAGGTTTGCAAAAGATGGTTTGAGGAAGATAGTTTATGAAGTAGGAGTTGGTCTATAGAGAAGAAGGAGTATGCAAACATGGTTTGCAAAGGTAGTACATTTTCATGGTTTGTAGAGTTAGTACATGGAGGTGGTACGTGGAGCATTGCAGTTTGCAGAGGAATGGTTCACGAACTAATAGAGTAAAAAAAGTGGATTAGATCTTCTGCTAAAAACAAGACTACAAAATAGCATCTATTTATAGATGAGTATGAATGATTTAATGTCATCCCAATTAAGTTACCTTTTAGTCGATAAGCTGAGTTCAAATTATTCCCAATGCATTGAGAAAGGGGGATTTAAGGGATGTGACCTAAGAGATGTAGTGTAATATCCCTAAAAACTGTTAAAGGTAGTGTGCCTGAAACAGAGTGATTGTGCTAAAAAAATTTAATACACAGATAGTGATGATTATTAAACTTTGGTATGACTGAAAACCTGTCAGCGTATGCACCTTGGAAAAGCCCTTAGTGGTGAACCAAGTAATATTGTTGTGTCTTCCTTCTTCTTGTGAATGTTTAAATTATTACACCTTACCAACAAAAAGATTTAACAAGTTTCTACCAACATGGGAACAAGATCCATCACATTAAAATAAAATGTTGCCACCATGAATCACCAATCCCCTCTCTGGGTGTTCTGAGGTCCTTCAAAGAATCTGTCATGATAGAACCCGAATATTCCTTTGTTGATGTCTAGAGATTATAGAAACATTTTTAGACCATTGATAGATGAAATATACACTTTTCTTATTCAATAAAATAATGCTAGACCACAAATATTTCACTTAATTCCTCAATGAAGAAAGAATTACAAAAAATGTAATTCTTTATTTAATTAAATTAATTATAAATAATATGTGATGATACTATTTTTCAGTTTTGGTATAATTATTCATTGTCTATTTATTTGAATCAATTTCATGGATCATTGATTTCATCACCGAAGATACATCAGATTGATCTTCAATTTTGAAAAATTAAAATGTGTGCACTGCCCATCACACACTTCAGTTGCACCCAGAACCTACAAGTGGTATTAGAAAAAATCAAATAATTATTTATAATTATTTAAGATTTTTGGTGATTTATGAATTTTAATCAAGTTTTTTTTTTCAATTCATGTTTAAATGTTCTTTTAATCTGAATTGTGAGATCTATTTCTTCCTCCTTCGTTTCTTGTAGATCTAATCAAGATATTTAATTTTATGATTAAAAAGATTGAGGAACTCATCCTAAGGTGCCAAGATTTCTAGCCAGACAACACTATACTACACACCATGTAACCAGAGTTACATGATGTGTAGTACCATTAAACGCATCTGAATTGATTTAGAAATGAATTCAAGATTATGCATTGATTATTTCATTAATTACACACTTAATTCACTATGTGTTAACCAAAATTTAATGGCACATGTTCAATCAGAGTACATGTCGTGTAGCCCATGTACTTGGTGTGTAGTCCCTTTGAGTAACAGACAAACCGTGTATTCCACTTATGGACTTTTTGACTGGTGACTATGTAACTCGGAGTTCACATGACATGTGTCCCATTGGAAATTCCATGTACTCCAATTTTTCCAATGTACAGACTAGACACCGAGTACCCAAGCATGTGTCTTGGATAAATGGTGAGAGGGGTACACACTGTGTAGATCAGATCTACATGCCGTGTACTTATACCAAGTTACACATATTTAAAACTTGTTTATTTAATTTGAAAACCATGATACATGTACTTGAGTGTGGTTGTAAAAATATGACACACCATGTTATAGGTTTTAATATACACAAATATTTAAATGTTTAATTAATATCTATGTAATGTTCAAATTGACATATCATGTTAGAGTTGTATTACTAGTTGTTAATCTACATTCATTTAAGCATAACACATGGCATAAAAATCATGTAATTAGTGTAACCATCCATGATTTACACATTACGAAATTAGATGACAATCCGTGTATTCTATATATCACAAAGAATAAACAAGTATATGTGTATAATACATATTGGGTAAATTAGGACATGTATTCACTGTATTTCCTCCAAGGTACATTTATGTACACAATTAATTTTAAATGAATTTACTTAATTTTTTTAAAGTAATAATGGATGGTAATATCAAGGAAATTTTAATGAGAATTAATATAAAATAATTGATTAATTAAAGATGGAAATTAATTGATTCAATCACAATTTCCTTAAATAATAACGATTAATAATTGAATGCTAGTTTTATTAAATACTTAATTCATTTCATGCATGTGGATGATCATGAGTTAGACCCGAATTTTCTTATGTTATTGGTTTCATTGAATTTATTATTAAATTAAATTTTTGGCCTATGTGGCTTCTCTCATATCACTCTATAGGGAATGCGTGCCCATGGTTTCTTTTATTTAAACTCCTTTTCCCCTCACCTATGTGTGAGTAAAAGGCATATGTAATGAATGGAGCTCCAAATGTAGTGGAGGTGATTCATGTTCAGATCTGAGGTGAAACCAATCCAAGGAAATACATAGGTGGATAGGTGGAAAGCTGTAACATGAACCTTAATTGGTTTAAGGTTTTTTTCAACTCAGTAAACTGTTAGATTATCAAACTATAGATAAACTAACCACTTGTAAGACCTCATGATCATACCGCTTCATTATTTTATTTCAATCAGTTTCATGGTTATTTCATTATGTATTTCTTTTCGCGATCGCGTAAGTAATCAATTAATGATCATGCAAGACCGAACTAAAATAAATCGGCTTATACGTAAATATTGTCTATGACATATTTAATCTCTTAAGAAATCAAACTTAATATTAACAAGCATGATATAAAGATAATAATTATAATTTTATGCATAAAAGGATAAAATCCATCAATAAAATACTAAGTCAGTATATCCTTTCATTGAATCGATTAAAATTGAACCATAGTTCAAAGTGCTTGAGAAGCCAAAGTGGGGGTGATTTCATTTATCAGGGAATTCTAAAATGAAATTTTGGGTTGAATTAACTTGGTTTTCACCAATGGTTGACTAAAAACGTAGGACATGGTGAAAGTGAGAGGAAAATTTTGAGGAAATCTAAAATTAATTATTCCATTATTGGAGAGTCCACTCAGAAGATCAAAGAAATGTGAGTTAATGCAGTTAGAATTTGGAATGCTAATCTAAAACCATTCTATTTTCTTGACCAACCAATGTTGTGGTAATGAGAAGGGAAATATAGATCCTTGGAACAATAATATCCAAGAAAAATGATATTCTTATGCTAATGGTGAGGGCTATTGGGTTTTGATAAAATATTGGGAGACTAATAAATATAATATTTATTCATTTGTCTAAATTTTTTCAGATAATATACTAAAATTATTCTTATCTTATTTTTTAGAAACAACAATAAAATTACATAAAAAATATTATTGCGATTCATACATGGAAAGTAAAAACTTCTCACTAGAAGAAATTTACAAGAGTGGAAAAGGAACCTATGTGTCATCCTTCACCATGAAATGAAATTGAATGTGTTGGAAGAAGATATACTATTTGTGCCTAGAAATGAGGCAAGTGATGAAGAAATATATCTCTATGCGAAACATATAAATGATTTTACAGATGTTCAATTATTTATTCTATTATCCATGTCCAATGATCATTTGAAGAAATATAAGGATATGGATGCATATAACATAATGTCTCACCAATGAGATCTCTATTAAGAGAAGGAAAGACAAGAGTGGTACGAGATATATGATGCTTTTTTAACAAATAATCTTGGATATTATATGCCATGTGGGCATCATTTAGTCAAGATTATTGGATATATTGAATGCCTAGATATATTTGGGATTAAATTACTAGATGAGTTGCGTACAGATCTCAAACATCAATCACTACCCATGAACTTCTCCATCATTATTGTGAATTATAATATGAGAAATACTGAGAAGAGTCTTTTAGAACATATGACCTTGATTCTCTAAGTGGATAAGGAAATGGGGTGTGAGAAACCCTCGGTCCTTATAGTGAAAAACAAAAGGAAAACAAGGAAAAGGGGCCCAAGAACTATAAATAGTCTAAAGATACCAAGAACCATACTTTCAAGAAGAAGAAGATCCAAAGGTTAAGCAAATAGAAAGAGGTAGTTTGTTTTGCATGTGGCAAGCCATGACACTAGAAGAAGAACTGTAACCAAAATGAAGTGGAATTTAAAGGTGAATTTGTTATCGAGGTAAATCATCCCATTTCTACACATTGGTTATTAGATACAGCTTATGGTGCTCACATTTGTATACAAATACAGGAATCAAATACATTACAGAAGATAAATAGAGGAGGTGTGGATCTGTAAGAGGCCAATGGTTCGAGGATGGATGATCAAGACATTGGTGACAAAAACCTTTCATGGCCAAAAAAAATCATTTTTTATGATATTTTTATTATTTACCTATAGTTACCAAGAACATAATTTCTATGTCATGTTTAGTTACAAATGGGTTTATTTTCAAATTTGGAAATAAAATTTGTTTCTTCAATAAGGACAATATATCTTATGGTAAGGTTTATTTAAATAATTTTCTATAGGTATTAAATTACAAAATCCAAGTGTTGGAAATCAATAACAAATCGTGCTCACATGACTCATATAACACCCATATGTGGAATCACCATTTTGGTAATGTAAACAAGAATAATTCATAATAATATATCTATATAGTTATTTAGACTCTTATGAGATAAATCCACTTGATATATGCCATCCTTGGTTACAAGGGAAAATGACTAAACCACAATTTGATGGACATGGTGAAAGGTCCACATAACTTATAGGATTTTTAAACATTGATATGTGTGGACCATTTATAGTAGAAACTAGAGGTGAATATTCTTAATTCATAAATTTTAATAACGACTTTAGTAGATATGGATATATCTACTTGATGAGGTATAAGTCAGAGTCCTTTGATAAATTAAAGTAATAAGAGAATGAAGCAGAATTAGTATAGTAAGAAGATAAAGAAGATTAGATCAGATCGAGGTGGGGACTATCATAACCAAGAGTTCATCAACTTTCTAAGAGAGTTTGTTATTCTATCTAAACTCACTCCACCATATACATGACAAAAGAAGTGTGTTTGTGAAAAGAGAAACCATACCTTTTTAGACTTGGTAAGGTCAATGAGGATTAATAAAGATATTCCATTATCATGTTTGGGATATTAATTAAAAACTAAAATATACACATTAAACTAAGTACCAACTAAAGTGTAAAATGATATTACCTTCGAGATATAGAGTGAAGATATAACCATTTTATCACATACATGTGCATGGGGTTGTAATTTGTTTTTTATGGCCTTCTCGGGCAACAAACTAGCACCCCGAGACATGACATGTTTCTTTATTGGGTATCCCATGGAAATAAAGGCATAAAACCTATAAAGCCCCTTATAGAAGAAAGTGACTATCACCAGAAAATCTTTCTTTATTGATAGGGAGCACATCCTGAGAAAGGATAGTGGGATCATGATTGAATTTGATGAATATTATACTCAAGATACAAAAGATTTGGTATAGGAACATATTTCACAAGTACCCATGGAAGTAGTACCTAAAACAAAATTACTTCATAGGAGTGCAAGATAGGTAAGAGAATTGGGAAGATATGTTTTTTCTAGTCATTGAGGATGGTTACTCATTATTGGTTGACAATGATGAACCTCTATCCTACATGAAGGATGTAAAGATCTCAGAAGATGCAAGATGGAAAGTATCCCTGAATTCTAAAATGGATTCCATGTATCCAAACAATTTTTAGGTTCTGGTTGATGCACCAGTTGATGTAAAGCCTGTTTTTTTCAAATGGGCATTCAAGAGGAAAATGTACATTAAAGGTAAAGTAAATAACTATAAATTAGGGCTATTGGATAAATAGTTTAAACAAATTCAAGGAATTGACAATAATGAAACCTTTTCACTAGTTTCCTAGTTTAAATGCATTAGAACTCTACTTTATATTTCAACTTACCATGATTATGAGATTTGAAAGATGGATGCCAAAACTGCATTCCTTAACCAGAACAATCATGAATATATCTATATGAAACAAAAAAAAAAGGGTTTGTGACATCATGTGATTCTGAAATAATTTTCAATTTGCATAGATCCATTTATGGATTGAAGAAATCATCTAGGTCATGGATAATTTTATTCAATTAATCCAGCAAAGAATTTGGTTTTATAAAGAACAAATGGGATTCAAGTTTTTACAAGAGGTTTAGTGGGAATGCAATCATTATCCAATTTGTATATGTTGATTACATATTACTTATTGGAAATGACATACTATTATTAAAATCTATTAAGGAATAGTTAAACAAGTGTATCTCCACGAAGGAATTAGGGAGAGAATCCTATATTCTATGGATAAACATCATTTATGATAGCTCCAAGAGACTACTTAGACTAAGTCAAAGAACATATGCTGATGAAATACAAAAGAAATTTAGTATGGAATAAACTAAGAGAGAATTAGTTCTAGTATAACATGGTTTACATCTTTCTAAGAAATTATGTCTTCAGAAACAACATGATAAAGACATAATGAGTAAGATCACATACAATTTAATGATAGGATCAATCATGAATGTCATGTTATGTACTATAATAGATATTTCCTATACATTGAGCATGGTAAAACGATATTAAGTAGATCTAGGAGAACAACATTGGACTATAGTTAAGGATATCCTTAAGTATATAAGAAGAACTAAGGATATATTCCTGGTGTATGGAGGAGATGAGGATAAATTCATAAAAGGTTATATTTATTCTAGTTTTAAGATATATCATAATGATCTAAAGTCACAACCAAGTTATTTTTTCTATCTCAATAGGGGAGATGCGAGTGGGAAGAGTTTAAAGAAGCAGGTTTTCATTGACTCTAAAATGGAATTCGAGTATATAGAGACTTCTAATGAAGCCATGGAATCTATTTCAATTCATAATTTTTTCTAGGATCTTTATGTGGAAGTTATAAGTAAAGAACCTATTACATTGTATTCTGATAATACTACAGTGATAGATATAGTAAAATATCTAAGGTCACACCAACAGATAAATTATATACTCTGGAAGTATCATCACATGAGGAATTTCTATAAAAGGGGTGAATTTACAGTTAATACAGTTCCTATGAAAGAGAACGTGGAGGACCCCTTGACTAAAGTCATATGTGATGATAATAATGTTTATCATGTGAGTGCTAGTGCACTGATGGTTATTAGTAGTTGTCTAAAGTGAAAGTGAGAGTCTGTTGGAGTTGGTTCCTTAGAACCAAATTATTTGTACTTTATCATTAACATGTATTAATTATTTTTAATATTAATAAAATACTTATCACATCACGGTTGTTCTTTTACGTGACATAGTTTGTGATAATTTTCTAAGAGTAGCGGTCGTACTAAAAGGTAATTCCAGTTCTCTTCTATGATAAGAACCCATAAGTTCTACAAGACTATTCTTGAATAAATTTTATATATCTAGATGATATAATTTGAGGGAGACAAATGATATAGGATATATGGTGAGGAGTCTCATAGGACATTAAAGAACCTTTTCATGGTGTACACCCTTGGTAATATCCAGTAGGATATTATAAGAATGAGACTTTCTAGTACAAAATCCACATTTATATGTGTCATTGGATATTCCTATCTGTGGATGTGTTTATTGGTCCTTAGAATTTAAGATTATTATTAATGAGTATTATGAGTGATGCACTTAGATGTATTAATGAAAACTATGATGATAGATGTACACAGAAATGTAGGATATATTGGGTTCATTACAAGTAATATTGCATTAATGAATAATCTAAGAAAGTATTTATCCCTTAAATTATTTAAAGAAAGTTAATATCTCTATCCCTTTTATATAAATGATATATCCTAAATAAACACGTGGCCATGGTGCCCTATAGGGAAGTTCTATTTCCAAAAAATCAAATAAAGTGAGAATTGAGTATATAGGTTGATTTCACTGGCATTCAACCTATTCGATTTTCAATATTGTGATAAAGGGTTTATATTACCCAGCAAGTGTCCATATGATTTGACATGTCGTTGCATCATTAACTTCTTTCTATATAGGCACCTTGGAGTGTTTTTAGATTCTAACCTTGGACTTTAGTCTGCTTCGCCTAATTTCACTGAGAAAGGGGCCTAGAGGGTCACACACTAAGTGTATCCATAATCTTAATTAAATAATATATATATATATCATTATTTATTACATAAAAAGTTGACTAAATATTATTCCCATACACTATTTAATAATTATTCATGCATGCTTGATTGTATATAAATATTTATATTCTATTTATTAAATAAATATTAATTTATTTATTGGTTAATAATGGTGTGATATTTATTTAATAAATAAATAGTAATTATTCATGGTTTGATAAATATTATGGAGGAATGACATATTAAGTTTTTAGGTCCACTTAGAAATAATAAATAATTAATATTATTTTATTAAATAATATTTAATTATAATTCACAAGATAATCGCATGTCGAGAAGTAATGATATTATTATTATTATTTGACATGGGTTTTTGGTAGGATTAAATAAATAATTAATGGAACATGTGAAATTATTTTATTTTAACCCTATAAATATATAAACCCAGATATGTTATTTTCTTATTAAGCCAATTCATTTTTCTTAGTTGTGTACAACAGATTTGGAGAATCCTCTCAAGCTTGGGGAGCTCCCTTCTCCAAGAAGGCTCTTATGAACAGAGAGAAATCTCCTCCACCGGATCAAGGAGAACTCTTTGGAAGTGGTTCTTGAAGTGATCAATGGTGGATGATTCAAACACAAGTATCTATCAGGCTAGCACCCAGAGATTCTTTTAACAATGTCTAGAGATTCAAGGAACAAGTGTAGATCTTCACTAAAGGAAATATAAACTTCATTTCTACAATGCAATGATGGTGGAACATAGATCTGTCACCAGAATCATCAATGAAGAAATAATTTCAACAAAGGTTATTCTCTATTAAATTAAATTAATTGTAGATAATATCTGATGATCCAATTTCTTGGTTTCAATATAATTATTCCTTGTTTATTTATTTGACTAAATGTAGTGAATCATGTCATTCATAGTCATATAGATATCGTATTGATCCTGATTATGGAAAAATAAAATTTGGTAACTTCCCATCGCACACTTACACTGCGGTAAGAACCTACACTTATAACCAAGAAGAAAATATTTCACCCACATTGGTCGAAATGAATAATGAGGCCTTCTCACTACTACCCAAAAATATGACCTTTCTAAATCAAATGAGTTACAACATAGAATATTGAAAAATCCCCATCCAACACTGGAGACCAATCTGGAATAAGGTCCCTCACACCCCATGCGATTCCTGACAGCGTGCGAGCTTCACCCTGGGGCCTATGGATGTAGACCTACTATTTGAAGCATATCCTACCTCATAGCTATAAGGTGACAATCCATGACTGAAACACCTTATTTTTTAACATGAGTAACCACATATCATTCCAGTGAGAACCAAAATAACACCACATACCATGGGAATCACTTCACCTTAGAATGGAACTTCATCGTGATAAGGAATTTGAAGATCCACATGCATCATACCTTTTCTCCTCGAATGAGAAATAATGAAACAAAAGACCACATAGAAGACACATAAATCTAAACAGGAGAAATTCAGATTTCCTAAAAGAAAAAAAACTCTTCTGTTAAAACAAAAATTCTCAAATGATTCCCCAAAATTCAATTTTTCATTTAAAAGAAAACACGATACCACAAAACACCACTGAACACAACCTTAGAAATTTACATAGGCATCCATAGACAGGACAGGTCTTCGAAGAATTTATACATGAGGAATTCTTATGACTATACTTTCCACACTAATGGAACAACATGATCCTACTCTATAATGAAGCTGAAGAAATATGTAAGGGCCTTTTAACACCATGTCTAGGAGAAACAACTTTATGCCACTTTCCATTACTAGAATTTCAATTCACTACCCTAGTCTGGACCTTTAAACACAAAGGTGGAAATCATAACCTTTGGTGACTTAAGAAACGGAAGAAAACTAATGTTTCTTTCAATTTTCCACATCCACTCTTCTTCTACGAGAGTATCATCTTGAAAAAAGGGAGATGTGGATTCAATCTCTGAAACTCGTGATTAATGTCTATGGGTTGATTAATAGGAGGGTCTGTCAATGGTGAACCACCCATGGACACACTTCTTGTGGGGGAATACACTTAGCCAATAAGGAAATTGAGAACCCAATAAAACTGATCCATCGACCAAAAAATACCATAAAAACATTGAACACACAGGGAAAAACTCAAAATATTCCAAAAAAATTTCTCAAAAGGTCCTAAGAACCATTATCTTAGTACCAAATCATAGACAAGACCCCATACATGAAACCCAATTATAAAATGAAGAGTTATCAAACTAAAAATTCCTCAAAGAAAACATTCCAAAATCCTATGGAGACACACCATATGACCACTGGTTATCAAAACATCACACAATATTTTGAAAGAAATTTTGAAATAATAAAATATTGTTGGGTTTCACACTCACCAATGGTATTCCATGGAGCCTCAAACATGCATATATTCTAGTGAAAAACTAGGAAAACATCACCTCATGTCATCAACCATTCACATTCCTATATATGTCCATGCATGTGGTTACTCATTGGAACAAAAAAGGTTAAATAAAAACATCTCCACATTCCAAAACAAAATATTCAACCCACACATTCAATTTTTCAATCCACATTTGAATTTCAAAAATCCATAAAACTTTTTAAAATTTCACTAACCACTAAGTCAGAAACCATTTTCAGACTCCAAAAGTCAATCCAAAACATTTCATCCCAATAATTTTTTTTAATATCTCAACAAACTACACATAAAACAGGTTTTCCAAAACCCTCCATGACATAGTTCATGTTTTCCAAAAAAAAAGATAAACCACAAGTTTCAATTATGAAATTACAATTATTGTTAAACTCATCCCTATATATTCAAAAATAATTTTATAAAAATTCACATTCCTAAATATTCCTTTAATATTATTCTGAAAATTCATTTTCTGTATTCTTGAAAACGAACCATTTCCTCTTTAAATTATATTTTTAACAATTTCCAAAATCGGGGTCTTCCAAAAAAAATAAGAACCCAATAAGATGGAAGTCAATTCTTAAGATAAAACAAATGTTAATGGGAGACTTGATCATATTATTAGTAGCCACAAACCAATCACACCACTTTCACAGAGAGTATTCTAGGATCATCTCCCCAGCTCCCCATGTCTTTCCAAGACCTGTGATCTCAATGATACCATTATCCCAACTCTTTTAATTTCTAAACACAAAACAACCCTCAAGAACAAATGTAAGAAAAGGAAACCTGACATCCCATGGAAAATAGAATCTTGTCATGCGGTGTGCTATACCTTCCACCTACTCTTAACTAGAACATAAAGTCATGAAAAATCCTAACATTGGTCTATCCAGACTCTTCCTCAAATAACATGACCCTAAAAGAGCATAAATTGCTATAATACATTTTTTTCACAAACCAAACTATAGTTCCGTCTAACATGACACCAAACCCAGTCTGTGGCATGACCTTAAGGGCATTGTTGATCCCTATGGGATGGAAACTAGTTCCCTAGTATCAAAAAAATACCTTAGGAACGATTTAACCAGATATTAAAATAATAATCAACCAAAATTAACAAACAAACCATAACTAAATAACCAAAACCAAAAAGTGTAAAACGATTTTTTAGAATCTTGGTTTTACAACTTTAACAGAAAACCTAAACACTATAATGGAAGTGAAACTAAAAACCTCCATTTTAAATGTGGAACATTACCCTCAGTCTACCATCACCATCAACATGAAGAACACTATAAATCCAAATCACCAACATCTCCATGAATCATCTTGTCTTTAACTGGGTCATACATAACATGTCCTATATACACCCAAGGGTGTATATAGGGTGTGATACAAATCCCAGTAGGATTCCACCCCAAATAAAAGGATTACATGATATAATAGTAATAGATAAATTAACATTCACTTCCATACCAAGCTTATGAATCATTTTTAATAATGCATTTTAAGGAAAACCATTTTTAAGGAAATATTTTTGAAAATAAACTTTTAGAGGAAACACTTCAATGAAATCCATTTATCAACAATTTTTATTAAAAATAAAATACACTCAACATCCCCTATATACCAACATATGGAACCGCATCACATAATTCTCATGTCACATTAGATAACCCTGAGTCAATCCCTATGGGTAATCTAGCTTGATTTAGACACTAGAACCTTGTAATTTAGTGAAAGGTGGTATACTAACCAAAAACATCATATTTCTCATGCATGATACACTAGGAGGGGACATCCCATGATCCTAGTGGTCTCTAATAATCATTATAATTTAATCAGTGTTGTAATCATCAATCCAACTAATTGAATCCAAGACTTTCCACTTTCTTATTAACTAGTTTCAATCCACTAAAAGAAATCAGGACTTTCCACTTCTTTATCAATATAATAATAGATATATTCATCCAACCTAGATACCCATGATTACCTTTCTACTCAATCACTCATTTCACATGTTACGAGAATCACCATATTCAACTATTATCACGTGGAAAACACCATTTTCCATAAAACAACCAAATTCCATTTTACAGACACAAAAACCATTTGAAAACACTTGTTTCACACTAATTTCACAGTCTATGAAACCAAATTGGAAACATTCTATGAAAAAAATAATAATTAACATAACCATTTTCATGGGTGAATCCCCTTTTTAAATAAACACCAAATCTAAGTTATCTTTTTAAAATATGCTTCTCATCATTCACACAACTTTCCCAGTACATTTAATAGTGAATAAACAAATTTAAGAAACTAAAGAAATTTATTTTCCTTTAAAACCCATTTTCAAAACACTCACACCTCAATTTACCTTGAAAACATATTTTACATCCATAAAAAATTCATAAACACTTCTTAAAAGCACTAAAACAAGGAAAACATGAAGACATAACCATTCCATTTAGAAAATTCACTTTCATCATATATTATTGTCAAAATATTTCCCAAAAATATTTCACACCATAAAAAAATCATAGAACATATTTATAAACTAAAGAAATAAATCTAAAATCATATTGAAATGCTAAATCATGGAACCACCAAACTCAAGTGTAAAAACTTCCTCAAAATGGTGCAAAACAGTAACAGAACAACTAAAAGACCCTATAAAGGAAATATTTAACAAAAACCATCAATATTAAAAAAAAAATATTCAACCCTAAAAATAAAACCCAACCCTCTGGAGATGTGAAGTCTCACGAGAGAAGAAGAGAAACCCTTGAAAAGAGGAGAAATCAAGGAGGAGAACCACTTAATTGAATATTTATTAGAGTTTCCATGTGATATCTACAAAAAAAATGGAGATAAAAGGGGGAAATTAGAGTTGAAGGAGGTGATTAGGGATGGAGATTCTGAATGTAGGAGAGAGGGGTGGATTTGGGTATATATATCAAGAGGAAACAAAGAGAATCTCCATTTTTTAAATTTCATAAGACATCACACATGGTTTTCTTACATGGTTTTCCAAACCATGAAACAATCATGTGCCCCTATCAATCAAAGAGGAACCTACCACATAGTTATCCCACATGGCATAACATACCATGTTCAAGCCATGTAGTAGCTACTTCCAAAAAAACAACCACACACCACACCATTACCTGGATAGGGGCACATGATTTTCCTTAAACGTGTGACACTTGGTGTATGCCCCATTTTTTCTGATTTTTATCAAAAAAAACACATGGGAAATAATCTAGACAAAAACTACAGAGAAAATTACCTAAAAAATGAAGACCATCACACCCAGTTCCTAAGTAAATAACAAAGTCCCATAAATAAACCAGATCCAAGGATAAAAACATAATCCTTGGTGTGAAATTTAATATTATAGATATCATAAGTACCATTATATTTAACCAAATATCCATCTAATTTCATGTTTAATATTCTATATTTTTTAAGATAAAAACTTATCATTATCATCATTTTAAACAAAGAAGATATACTTCTATCTACTAATATTGTAGATATTTCCCATTATGTATTTACCTTGAAACATAATTACTCCACCCTTTCACTTAATTGTTAAATTCATATTTTTTAAGTATATGAAATTATTCAAGTAAAAAATTTGAAATTCATTATGGAAACTATTACCATGAATATCAAAAATAGGATATATGTTCTTTAAATATATTTTCATTCATTTTTAGTCTTCTTAGAGAGAATATTATTCATACCATCATCATTATTGAAACATAATAATATTAGTTTCCCAAATACATTCTCATTGAAATATATTTATTTCCTATTATATGGGATGCTCATATACTTTTAGGAATCCACATTTTAGAATAGAAGATTGGTTTTAATAAAATATTTGTCTATTTTCTTCTTGATCCAAGCATCATTCCTAACATTATTTTTTTATTGAGACACACATTCCTCCTCTAGATATAGTGATGAATAAATTGTTAAGGGATAAAAGTTTTGAAATATATAGTAAATGTGAGTTCTGGATGGAGGGAGAATCTTTCTTTCAGCAATGTTATCACATTTAAAGGAATATTTTTAGACCCTTCCATGAAAAGGGAAATAGAGTAGTGTCCCAAAAAAACATCTGTCATTGGGATCCATAGTTTCCTTGGTCTATATAGATAATACTAAAGCTTTGTTAGGAACATATCATGATTTTAAAACCCAATAACCAAGATGAATCATATGGGAGTGATGTTTATTTAGAGTAGTCAATGTGAAGACTGCTTCAAAGAGTTGAAAAAGAGCCTTATCACTGCACCAGTGATCATAATACCAACAAGTGGGTAACTCGTTGTGGTGTAAAAAAATTCTTAAAAGAACGGATTAGTCTGTGTACTAATGAAAAATTATAAAATGATAGCATACACCTCAAGGAAGCTAAAAATTCATGATCCAAATTATCCCTTGCATGATTCAGAGTTAGAAGATATGATCTTTATGTTGATAATCTGGAGACATTATCTATATCGAGAGAAGTGTGAGATGTATATTGATCATAGGTGACTCAATTATATATTCACACAGAAGGATATTAATATACTCTCATGAAGATGGTTATAGATCATCAAAGACTTTGAATTCTCAATTAACCACCATCCTGGTAAAGTAAATAAGTTGGAAGATGCTCTAAGTAGAAATGATCTTACATCATTATAAATTATGATAATTTACAAGGATACAATATTCTTCTAACTATAAAGGATGTACATGGGAATAATTAAGGAAGGAACAACATCAAACATTTATCAAATTATTGATCAACCATCCATTATAGAGAAAATAAAGTACAATCATAGAAATAATGAGGGAATTCAGATAAATGTGCAAGCTATCAGAAATGGGAAATCCTTAGAGTTTAAAATGGATGAGAAAAGAGTTGTAAGATTTGGGTCATGACTATGTGTACTATCCAATCGATAGATAAATAATAAGATTATAAATGATGTACATAGCTTAACCTTCTCTATTCATCTAGGGAGAACAAAGATGTTTTGAGATCTCTAAGATAACTATATGTCGGAAAATATGAAAAAGGAGATCCATGAATATACATCAAAGTGCCTGGTATGTCAGAAAGTGAAGGATTAAAAGAAAAAGTCAAAGGGGATGATGAAACCATTACCCATAGAAACATGGAAATGTGAAAAGATCACCATATAATTTGTCACTGGACATCCAACGACATCCTGAGGAAATAATGCTATATGGGTTGTAGTGGATCATCTTACAAAGATATCTCACTTTATCACAATTCAAGAGGACTTATCACTAGATCAACTTTCTTGAATATACATAAGAGAAGAGGTAAGGCTTCATGGAGTACCAATATCGATTATATTTTATTAAGATCCCATATTCACCTCCAAGTTCTAGAAAAGTATCTGACATTCTCTAAACAATGAATAGAGAATCATCACATCCTATCATCCTCAAAATGATGCCCAATATGAATAGACTATTAAAACATTGTAAAACATGTTGAGATAATGTTATATTGACATCAAAGGAGTATGGTACCAACATCTACCTCTGTTCGAGATATCTTTCAAAAAAAGATTCCACTCAACCATCAAAATGGATCCATATATATCCCTTTATGGGAAAATATGTAGAACATCGACATTCAGAGATAAATTCTATGAATATAGTCTTCTAGGACATGAAATGGTAAATGAAATGGTGGAGAAGGTGAAAAACATTCTACAACACATCAAGGTATCCCAAAGATAACAAATGATCTATGTTGATGATCATTAATGATATTTATAGTTTAAGTTTGGAGACATTTTATTCCTCCACATATCTCCATGGATGAGTATCTTGAGATTTGAGAATAGAGGAAAGATCATTCCCAAGTACATCAACCCTTCAAGATTATTGATAGTATTAGAGTTGTGGCCTATAGAACATCACCTCAACCAACCACTTCTCAAGTACACGATGTATTCCATGTATCCTTATTGAAGAAGTACATACATGATCTGTCACATTTACTGAATCAGAGGTGGTATTGTTGCAAAATGATATCTCTTATGAGAAGCAGATAGTGAGGACCATTGATCGTAGAGATAAAGTTCTACACAAAAAAGACTAATCACATAGTAAATGTACTATAGAGGAACCATAAGTATGAAGAGTAAACATGGGAATCAGAGGAGGCAATGGAGGATAAGTAACCTCACTCTTTTCACCATAGTTTGTAAAATGAAATTTCAAGGCTGAAATTTTATAAGGTGGCAATAATATAACAACCCATAATTATATTAGTGGAAATTACCTTATTATAATTTTTCAATACAGTATAAATCAAATAAAATAACATAGATAACACAATAAAAATTTTATAGATGAAGAATTAATGGAATAAGATGTTTTTATAGAAGTTAAATAACTTATACCAATGGAATGGTAACACAATGTTTGGAATAGTAATATGACCATTAAGAATAGTAATTCAGCCTATATAACAGTAACATCACCCAAGAAAGTATAAATAAAATTTATTCCTCTTATAAATGGTAATATTATATAATTATATCATAGTATAAGTAAATAATTTTTTATAGATTATTAATTAATTTTTGATATTTTTATAAAAGAGAAATGATTATTTTCAATTTTATAATCACTATAATTATTTAATAGAAAATTTGGTTCCATAAAATGAATTAATAAATTAATATTTTGTTTTTTGTAATTATAATATATTTTTATGATAGTTTAATTAATTTTTCAAAATTTTATAAAATGAGTTATAATTAAAAAATTGGTATTTTCCAAGTAAATGATGATTTTAATAAAAATTTAAATTCCTCATATTTAGAAAATTATTTTCATAATACGAAGTTCATTTTTTAATTCTAAACATCTATAATTGGTTAGGGGGATTTTTTG
Organism: Viscum album; assembly: GCA_963277665.1. Classification (NCBI taxonomy): domain Eukaryota; kingdom Viridiplantae; phylum Streptophyta; class Magnoliopsida; order Santalales; family Viscaceae; genus Viscum; species Viscum album. The sequence goes on along the minus strand of OY728142.1, from coordinate 2,039,267,995 downwards.
GGATTTTTCTAAAATAGTTGATTTTTTGGTGAACAGTGAAATACCTTAATTTACGGTATATAATAGTATAAATTAATTTCAATATTTCTTGATTTATTACTGATATAAGAAAAATAATATTTAATCCTACTTTATTTTAATATAATAGTGATAAGGATTAAACTATTCATATTCTTGAGCTAAATTAATAAACAAATGAATAAAATAATAAAAAAACACCCCTCTCCTCCCCTATAAATACCACCACTCACCACCTCTTCTCCTCACACCTTCCAAGCCTTGAATATTATCTAAGTTCTGACCAATTCTATTCCCAATACCATACCCAATTTCTATTATCACCTAGAATAATAAAAAACTAAACCCTTTTCCTTAAGGAGGTTCTCACATAGTAGAATTCAAGAGGTTGAAATCCTCATTCATTTTATTTTAATTTCTTATCAATTTAATTTATTTTCTTATTATCTCCTAACCTATCATTATACAAGTTGCATTATAACTATATAATATTATATATAATGTAATTTTATTATGTTAATGTAATAATTCATCATCAACCCTCTTCTCCTCTCCCTTTTATTCTAAAAATCAAATCATTGTCTGTGATGTGTCGATTTACCGCCATCGTGGATGATGAAATTTCATTTTCCTATATCACCATAAAGGATGGTAATAAAACCATTATAATTGTTGAAACAGATTATGAAATTTATTTTAAGACATTTTAATCTTTTGGAACTAAATTATAAACATAATATTAAATAATAAAATAAACCAGATTTGTTGTGATCGAAAACCGCCAAAATTAATCTAAATGGTTATCATTAACAATATATCCAATGATTAATCCTCATATCTAGAAAAAACAATATATAAAAACATTTAAATTTCTATAAGATCATTAATAAAAATATATTTTTAATTATGGAGAATTATCTTCATTTTACATGATCATCCATACATGTATACAAGTGAACCGATCATGAAAACCATGAAAAACAACACTCATGAATGTTGAAATTTTATCATATAAATCATAAAAAATACCATAAATGAGCTTAATTTAATTAAATAAATCAAATAAATGTATAAAAGTTTATGTATTAATTAATTAATGTATTTAATTTTCTTATTCGGGACATTAAGATCAAGTGCAGGACACTTTCGAACATAAGAAAAGAGATTTTTTCCAATCCTCCATTTTTTCCTTCAGGTTATGATTTAACTCCCTTTAAATTTTGTGTTTATATTCCAAAAATATTTTATTATCCTTATAATTAGTTAATTTATTGGGAAATACATATTTTATAAATGTTCCCTTCCCAAATTTCCTCGATAAGCTAGTCCGATTAAAGGGAACTTTCTGATTTCTTACCAATTTTCAAGTGCACTCCATAATCTATTTTAGGCCAAAATTATTTCTCTAAAACACTCATTTTATCATGAAAAACTATTTTGGTTGATTTCTAGTTTTAAGAAAACAAATATTTGTTTTCCTCTTTAAACCCTCTTCAATATTTTCCTTAAACCGCACTAAAATGTTTCATTTCTAATTACTCTTAAACAATATTTGTACATGTTTTCAATTCAGTTAAACATCACATATCATGATATATGACAATTTTACCTTATTAGTGTCCATTTATGATTTAAATTCATTCATTCATGGACACCGTTTTGATATTTCCTTTTTTTATGTCTTATGAGATGATTATGATAGGCAATTCTTTCCATGGGTAACCCTTATGCCTGATTCTTCATGTGGAACACATATGCATGATCATGTTATGATGGGTTCACCCAGATAGAGATCCAATGAATTCAGTAATTTTTAGTCTCATGAGACATCATTTTGGGATAGGGAGTGAACGTGATTCCTTTATGGGACTTTTTCCACCATGTGAAATGGCCTTGACAGTTATCCTTGACTCATGCTTATGTCATGTTGTGTGTTTCTGCCACATTACTATGATTACATGATTACATGTCCCCATTTTCTACATTTTATATATCCTTATATTTATTCATAATCCATTCCTTTTTATGTCATCATATTATTCTTTCTAAACCATGTTCATTGCTTTATTCCTATGTTTATACCCCTATTGGGTTTTTTAGCCCATCCCTTTTGTTAATGTATTCCCCAGGTTATCCTATGAAGATATTGGAGAAAAATAGGAGTTACAAGCTCATTATGGTGTTTAACTAAAAGTTTTTTTCATTTAGGTTTCATTTTCCTATTTTATGTACCTAATCATCCCACGAAACTAGACTTTATGATCATTGTCTTGTAATTTTATGGTCAATTATTGATAAAATCATGTAATAATATGTGTAAAGGGCTAGGTTTGGTATAATAAGAATCATGAAACATGTAAGGATTTTGTAAATTTTATAAGTATATATGTCTTCATATTATATTAACATAAGGTTTACGAATACCATCATGGTTTTATGGTTAATCATAAGTTCAAAGTCTTAGACATGATTTTTAGGTTTTATGTGATGGGATTTTAATGTGATTAATTATATTTTAGGGAAAAATTTTATAGGGTTAAGATATGTATAACCTTTAGTTTTAACATAAAGTATTATTTGGAATGAATGATACTATGTTTTTGGAGATGTACATTGAAGGGTACGATATATCATTTGAGTTTAAAACCTTCTTTCATATTGATTTTATTAAGGTTATTTGGGATATTGGGTGATTTATTTAAGGAATTATCTTTTTTAAAGCTTTTGTTTTGTTGGTGAATTTTGGATATTAATATATTTATATTAATTTAGGGAATTATCATAATTTTTTATATGTTTTCAATAAATATATGTGGAATATATTTCTATAGTTTTATGGGTCTTATAATATGTTAAAAGTTAATTTTAATGCTTTAGAAAAAAATCATCTTGAGTACTCATCATTTGGAGAAAAAATGAGATTGTAGTGAATAATTAATAAAGGATAAAATTATAATTTTCAAGTATGTGTATTTTCTATGTACTTACTCTAGATTTTAAATGGATCCCTAAAATCTAGGAAAAGGGTCTTGAAATAAAAATGTTATCTTATTAAATTTATATATGATGAATCAATGGTCTTTAAACTCATCACATATTTATGGTTTTGTGGTTTTTAACATTCTCCTGAACATTCACTTTATTTTGATCAATGATAACTATCGTTCTCCATAATTATATGATTTTTTATACCATATACATGATTTCACATCCCATATATTTTCACTTACTTCCAAACATATTCATGTGTTATTCTATATGACCATCACATTGCACTTTCCCACTTTTAAGGAGAATATTTATGAACCCTTTTTATAATGTGTGTTTTCCACAAAGGAATTTTTGAATATGAAACCATTAATTTATATGAAAAATTTTAAATTTCAAGGATGAAATTTATTTAAGGGGGTAGAATGCAGCACCCCGATATTTTAAAATAACAATATGATCAATAGTGTATTCAATAGGAAACATAGAGATTGAATGAACCGCAACATAATATTAAAATATTATTATTTAAGCGTTATTGTTATAACCTAGCCATTAAGATGGTTTATATAAATAGTATTAACTAATTTGTGAAATATATAAAAATTTACTAATAAATATAAATTTATTGATAAATTATTAATATATATGAACTCAACTTTAATATAGATATTTTATTGTACAACAAATAAGTATTTTTAAAAAATGATTTGTATTAATTTTGTGAGAAAATATGATAATTAATTCTTATAATTTTTGATATTTTATTTTATAAAATTAACATAATTTTTTAAATAATCATATTAATATTAAATTTGGGTTAAATTTTTGGATCTTTTAAAAAAATGAAAATTTCAGTGAATTGTGAAAAATACAAATATTTATAAAAATGTCATTTGTTTTAATAAATTAATTAATTTAAATTTACCATTATTATTTTATCTTAATTAAAAATTAACATATGAATATTTTATTTAAATTTAATTCAATTAATTACTTTCAAATCATATTTATACAGTATTTTAGTATAAGTTTATTCTTAGGCTAAAAAAACCCATTGTTTTGAAAACATATTTAATGTGCATAATGTTTCTCCATTAAAATTAATTAAAACAAACCATAATGATTAATTATTTGAATAAAATTTATATATTATATATTTATATTTTTTATTTTGAATTCATAAAATTATTATTTTTGTTCGTACATTTAATATAAGATCACCCTTTCCAGGAAAAAATACATTTTTCCAAAAACAACTTTTTCACCGTGCCTGTGAGTTTTATTTTTATATTAAATTCTACCTTTTTTGGGAATTGAATTTGATAAAATGGATTAATTATTTTAATTTCTCATAAGTTATATTATACAATAATTCCAACATAATTTTAGGTTATAATGAATAGTAAGAACAATAAAAAGATAGTTATCATAGTAAAAAAATTAAAAGGGTTAAAATGAGTAACATTAGTGGTAAAGTGAATAACATGTTTAAAACATGTTTCTATTTAAATTTATATGTTTATATCAACCTTATATTTCCTCTAATACTTTATTTTATAATTTTTTAAGCACTTAGATTGAGAGTGACTTCCCATTATAGAATATTTTTGGGTATTTACAAGAATTCCACTCCTCCTCCCTTATAAAATGTCACCACCTATCCTCACCTCTTCACTCTACCAAAGCCTTTTGGTTTAGAAAATCCCTACCAAAATTATTTATTTAATTCCCTAAAAACATCTTATATTCCTTTACTTGATTTTAAATCCATCCTAGTAAGGCTTGTGGTGAAAACTTAAAGAATTTGTCCAAATAAGAGGTATTGTTCTTCATTGAGCATTTTGTTTTATTTCTTCTTAAACCACCTTAAAATTTTATTAAACCATAATAATATAATAAAATTATTATATTATATATAATTATATGTTTTTATATTAATTTCATAACCTAAATCCATATCCACTTTCATAAATGGGAAACGGAACCGTCATTCATGTGTATAGTGGACTACTGCCTTGTGAATCGATATAATTCATTTTTCATCATCACTTATCATAAATATTAATTATAATGGATTTAATTTCAATTATATGATATTAATTAAATATTAATAATTCTATAAATTTAATAGTTAATATACTTTCATACCATACCATCCATTTGAAATGATAACATCTTTCGTGTGTACGACGGACTACCACCTCGTGAGTCGATGTAATTTTTTTATTACTTCATCACATGGATGGTATATATAAGTGTATTCAAAGAAATAAAATTATATTTATGATATAATTATAATTATTTAAAGCTAAAATAACACTTCAATTCTTTCTACCATGGTCGTTCAAAAATGGAAACCTTACTCATGCGTATGTACGACTTACTGTCTACATGATTTTAACATTGTTTTTTTCATAACCATCCACCATCACTAGTATTAAAAAGTACAATCAATTTATAAAAAATATAATTATTTCATTATTATTATTATTTAGATTATATAACAGTGATTTTAACATTATTTTCCTCATCATTGGCTTAAGAAGGTGTTCGAATGTTATTTGACCTTAAGCAACTTTCCTAAGATGCCAAAGGATGGAAATAAACGCTGAGGGCTTCATTAACAGATGGGGGTGATTTTACAATTGAAAATAAAAAAATCCAAAAAAACATTACATAACCAAATAAATACTACATGTGGAATGATAAAAATTTAAAACAACCCAACATAATACTATTGATATCAAAACAAAACTACAATAGAGTACCACATCAGAATACTACTAACCTCAAAGTACAAAGTGGAAGATAGAACCAGAAAAACCCAAAGACTATAATGACATAAATCCATAACTAAAAAAATTCTCCATAATTCAAATCCAGATGAAAACCTAAGTATCATGAATCAACACTAAATAAGTGTGATACTTTACCCTTTCTTGTGTCCCGACAAGAAATATCTACCAAAGCTCCAAAGTGTCAAAGCATAGGTGAGTAATGAAACTCAGTAGGATTTCCCCAAATTACTTCCCTACTAACACCACTATGATATGACATGTTTTCAAATTCATATAAAACAACTTATATAGAAAAATTTAAAATATTTTATATTAGAATATTAAAAAATTTCCACGCCAAAATGTTTTTACAAATAAAATCCATTTTCAAGACAAACAGCCAAACAATGAATCAAAACCATTTCTCAAAACCCCATTTATTTAATAAAAAATTACACATATAAACACATTAAAACATGAATGAAATCTTGGACCTCTCTATACTCATGGGTTGTTATTCATCCTTTCACCAATCCGTCACTTGGTGAACCATTTTTTTGGGGGAAAGTTCATACCCTTATCCATCCTAGAATTTATGGGGGAAACTTTATACCCTTATTCATCATGTTTTGATAGTGGAAATTTATTAAAATTATCCATCCCAAAAATGATGATAGAAAATTAATAACCTTATCCATCCCGATTCACATGAATACACACCAACCATTATTCCAAAAAACCAATCCAAAAGAACCGTTTCAATTAATTTCAATAAAATAGTTCTTTTTATTGAAAACCATTCCAAAAAAACCCTTTCAATAAGACCAAACTATTATTGAAGGAAACCTTTCCATGCATCAAAACCAATTTTTTTAAAACCATCATTTTAAATTAATGTTACCAAATTCACTTTCCATTAAAACACCCAATTTTTACAATTTCATAAACCCTCACTTTAGAGGGTTTCCATCAAAAAATTCATAAAAATTTCACAATAAATTTCATGAAGACACATCAATTTTAAATAAATCATTCATTTTATAATAATAGGAGTGGATAGTGAAGCCACCTATCTTAGGAATTATGGTGAAAAATAAGAATGACACAAAAGCACCCACAAAACTAGGTTGAATCTCCAAAACCCCGCCTTAGATCTCTTCCACTAAGAAAAAAAGTATAAATATAACCCTGATTGAAATAAAAAACCACATATATATCTACATCTGATTATATATAAGAAACCTAGAGAGGGATGTAATTATATCTAAGAAGACCCAAGAAAAACTACCACAAATGAGGACTTACCAAAGGAACCAGGCTTCAACGCACCAAGAAAAGCCCCCAAATTTCTTTTGATTTGATGGGGAAAAGTTCCATAGCCTTTTGGAGGAATAATTTAGGATATAGTTATGAAATGGAAAAAATATTATTGGTTTAATTTTAATATTGACCCAGATCCAGTTTTTATTGTCTTGTTTTTAAACTGTGCACAATTAGTCGCACAGTTAGGAAAAATGTTTTCTAACTGTGCACCAATGTCACGAACCAGATCTGGCCACCATTAAAACTAGCACCCGACCTGATCCATTTCAAGTACCTATTGTAATTATATATCCACACCACCTTTCATAAGTTCTTAGGTAAGATATTTTTTTGAATGGTTTACCTGAGTTTAAAAGCTTTAAACAGCCAATGACAATAAATAAACTGAATCTGAAAATTACAAACCAAAAAATCCTTAAATAAATTTGAGAACAGAATAAAAGGTTTTAAACATGAAAAAAGAGGTCCAATAATACAATGTTAGAAGTAAAAATAACCCAAGGACCACCACACGACAAGGGGTCATCACACATGAGTCGTCTCCACAACACCACACCACAGAGGGAAACTAACAACCCAAACTACCATCTCTAAGGACCTTGCCCTTACCTATGTCAAACATGATCATGTATAATTACACCCAAAGGTTTAAGTAGGGTATGAGCCTAATCCCAATAGTATACCACCCAAATATTCCATGGGATAAACATTATAAGATAAAAAGCTTGCAATTTTTTTATAAACAAGAAACGGTAGAAACAATTTCTAAAGTGCAACATTTAATGAAAATAGTTTTCAAGGGTTAACATTAAAGAATTTATAAATTTAAATAAAACATGTAATATACTGATTATTTTTATAAAAATTCACCATAATCCAATGGTAAATACCAAATAGTCAATGAGCACTAGTCACAGGAACACCCCTAGGCACTAGCTAGCTGTGGGCCCTAGGTACCTTATATATCAGTGTAAAAGTAACCATAAAAAATATATATTCTTGTACATGATCCACTAGTAGGTAACATACCCATAACCTAGTGGTCCCCAATCATCATCATTATTGTTTTTTAGTGTTGTAAATGTCAAACTTTCTAAGTGAAATAGTGACAAAACCACTCTACATCACTAGCATACTAGTACACATCCGCCGACCTAGATACCCAGGTTTTCCTCTTTGTGATAAAATAAGTTTCACATGTGATAAAATGTCATCTACACAAAAAATACCAGTTATGTTCATACAAACTCAAAATGGTAGTTAAATATGCTTTTCACTATTTGTATAACTCAAATAAACACTTAGAATTTCCATAAAACAATTTCAAAACGTATAACAAAACATTGCACATAAAATCCATTTAAAACACCTCTTATAAAACTAAATTAATACTAATATTACACCAAACTAGAATTTTCAGCACTAATTTTTTTTAATAAAACCATTCCATAAAGTATAAAACAACTCCAACTGGTACAACATTGAATGCACATTAAAACCCCTACTTTCACACAAAAATGGTACTTAAAAATAAACCGCATATCAAATGATACCAAAAAGAGTTTTTTCTCAAAAAAAATTTAAATAAGAACAAAATAAAAATATAAATCTAGTAATCTAACTCATTCTACAATTATTACACATGGAATTAGCTATCAAATGTGTCAAAAACCTCAAATACTTGTGCAAAACTTCAACCACACCACCACTGCACCATAAGGGAGTGAAAACAAACCTAAAACCATAATATTGGACCAAAAAACTCAAAATAAAACCCTAGGTATGAAGGCCTATATTTTTTGAAAATTATAAATTCAAGTATAAGGGACGAATGTAAATAGAATAAATAAGTAAAGAAAATCACTTACATGTGAATCTTTGAAGTTTCCCCCACCAAAACCCCTTAAAAATGGATTCTAAATGAGGTTGAGGGAGCTTGGAAGCCTTCCACGATTGTAAGGAATGAAATGGGGAAGAAATGGGCTCACTAGTTTTAATCCCATAAGAAAAAACTTTGAATTATAAAACATTGTTTAATGACCTGGAGGTTGTGCACGGTTTTTCCGCACAGTATAGTATACCGTGCATCCAAACCATGTAGCCAATTATGGACACCCAAAAACCCTCCAATTTCCTAAAAATTCAAGGGGGGACTTGGGAAAACCTATGGGGGAGTTATGAAAAGAATATAATAGAAAAAAGTACCTTAGAAAGAGGATATGTATGTGAAAATTCACCCCACCATGAAAGAATTTCCGCCCTGAAAAGTCAACCCGAAGCATGATCAGAAAAAAAGAATGGGTACTCTTTATCAACACATGAATTACACTCCCATGTTTTTTGGAAATTGTTACCATTCTTAAAAATGACCCAAACCATTATAATAGACTTTCCCTAAATCAAATTCCCTTGGGAATCAACAATTCATACCGGCTTCTCAAAAATAGACAAATCAGACTCTGTCTCTATCTCCTCCTAATTCAGTACATGTGATGGATCTAGATTGTACTTCTTCAACTAGGATACATGGAATACATCATGAATAGATGTCAAATGATATGGAAAAACTAATATATATTCCACCTTTCCAATTCTCTTAGTGATCTCAAAAGGTCCGACATACCTCGACATCAACTTTCCCTGCTTTCCCAAATGACGATGACACAGATGTGGGGCCAATTTCAAGAATACCCGATCACCCAATGAAAAATATATGTCTCGACACTTCTGATCAGAATAGGATTTGTGGTGAATCTGATCTATCAATAACTGATGCATGATCAACTTGACCTTCTCATATGTCTCTTGCACAAGCTTGGCCCCAACAATGAGGTCTCACTTACCTCATCCCAACACATAGGGGACCGACAAGGCTAACTATACAACACCTAAAATGGAGTCATTTAAATAGAGTATTAGTAACTATTATTATAATAAAAATCAACCAATCCCAAATGACTATCCCAGGAAACTACACATTCCAAAACACATGCACGAAGCATGTCCTCCAAAATTTGATTTGCCCGCTATGTCTGATCATTTTTTTGAAGATGGTATGTCATGATTATTTTAATTTGATACCCCAAGGCCTTCTGAATGCCTTACCAAAACCAAGAAGTGAAATGGGGGTCTTTATCCAAGACAATTGCTGATGACACACCATGAAGCCTTACTGCCTCCTGAAGATACAATCGGCACAACTCATCCACTTTAGCTATATATCTGATCAGAATATAGTGGGTTGGTTTAGTTAGACAATCAATCACTTCCCATATAGAATTCGTACCCCAAGGTGTACGAGGTATGCCAAAAATGAAATCCATGGAGACCTCATCCCACTTCTAGGTAGGAATGGGTAATGGCTAGAGAAAACCAAAGGGTATTTGATGCTCTACTTTTACCTGCTGACATGTGTAGCATATCGACACAAAGTATGATATGTCTCGTCTCATACCTAGCCACCAAAACTATTGATAAAAATCATAGTACATCTTGATAGCTTCAATATGAATAACCCACTAAGATTGGTGGCTATCCTACATCACCACCTTCCTCAGAGACAACGACACCACTGAACGAACATTAAAACACACGATGCCCTCAGGATACAAATTCCAATAAGAAGACATCTCCCCACCATGAAGTAACTGCATCAACCCCTGACATAGCTCATCACCGGGATACTCTCGCTGAATCAACTCTAAAAGAGAAGGACTCAACTGAACGCTCACCAAGAACGTACCTCCACTATGCTCCTTGGTCTCCATGTGCATCTAAGAAAAGAGCCCCATTAGAGTACACTCATCAATAGACTTCCTCAAAGCCTTCATTGGAACTCTAATTCTCAAGGAACCAACCACCACATTACCCTTTCTTAGGGTATAGATGATGTTAAAGTTTAACCCTTACCGGTACTCGATCCAACGTCACTAGATCATATTAAGATCCTTCTGTGAGAAAATGTAGGCTAGGATCTTTTGATTAGAGTAGACCAAAAAATTCTCCCCAAAGAAGAAGTGACACCAAGTATTAAAATCATGCATCACTTCTACCTACTCCATGTCATGGGTTAGGTAATTATTTTCATGTGGTCGGAGTTGGCGAGGGCCATATGTCAGTACGTGGTCGCCCTGTATAAGCAATCACCTGATACCCATTCCTGATGCATCGCAATACACCACATAGAACTTTCCAGATTCTGTAAATATCAATGTTGGGGTGGTAGTCAACCTCTACTTCAACTCCTCAAAGGATGCCTAACATTATGTTCCCCATAAAGACTTCACCCCTTTCTGGGTGAGTGTGGTCATGGGCGAAGAAAGCTGAGAGAAGTCCCAAATGAACCTCCTGTAGTAACCTACCAATCCAAGGAAACTCTTGATCTTGAACACATTCTTTGGATTCTCCCATGACATCATAGCACTGATCTTCTCTGGGTCCACTGAAACCCACTGCTCAGAGATCATATGACCCAGATAATTCACTTCCCTGATCCATAAAGTGCACTTGGAAAACATTCTATAAAGGTAATGACCCCGCAAGGTGCCCAATACAATTAAAAAGTGATGATCATGCTCCTCCTTAGATCCAGAGTAAGCTAGGATGTCATCCACGAATACCATAAAAAAGGAGTTGATATACTAGTGTAACACCCTATTCATGAGTTCCATAAAAACTGAAGGAGCATTGGTCAACCCGAAAGTCATGACCAAGTACTCAAAGTGGTCATACCTGCTTTGGAAAGCTATCTTTGGGATATCTACCTATTTTACCCTGAGTTGGTGGTAACCCGAATGCAAATATATCTTAAAAAATCACTTCACCCCTTCAACTGATCAAACTAATCATCTATTTAGGGAAAAGAATATTTTTTCTTGATGTTTAGCTTGTTCAACTTTGGATAGTCAATACATAGCCGGGGGATCTGTCGGCCTTCTTCACAAAAAGGATTGGAGTGGACCAAGGAGAGATTCTTGGGAGAATGAATCCTTTGGATTATAAATCATCCAGTTGTATCTTTAATTCTCTTAGATCAGTGGGGGCTATATGATACGAGGTAAGAGATATCAGATGTGTTCTCATCACCAAATCAATCGATAAATCCATATCCTACTATAGGGGAAATCCAGGAAAATCATCCAAAAATACCTCCGGGAACTCATCCACTATGTTAGGTAATCTCCCCTAAGGATCATGAAAATCATACTCTAGCATGAGAAATGATAAATAGAAGATAAGATTACCCAACTCCGGGAGTGGAGGTCCCGCATGACCAGATCGAGGATCCCATTCCCCATGATAAAACTTAGGGAGACCATCAGGTGTCATGAAAATCACCCACTGCCTATAGAAATCGATGTGCACCTAAAAGTTAACCATCCAATCCATGCCCAGGATTACATCAAAAAGGTCTATATCTAGGACCAGGAGGTCCCAATCCATCTCAACCCTAGACATGGTAAGTGAAAACGATGGGAACCTAAGACCTTGCTCCATCTTTTTACCCAGCAGTGTCACCAACTCCATTGTAATAGATAATAACTTAGTTGGAAAATTCAACTTTCTCACAAAAATGGGAAGAGATAAATGAAATAGAAGAACCAGTATTGAAAATAGAATCAACTATAGAATATGCAATCGGGACGGTACCTCAAACTATCGAAGGCCCCATCATCTGATCTCATTGGTGCCTGATCCACATCATGAAGATACCTACTCTCTTCCTGAGAATGGAAACTTTCCTGTGGCTCTGACCTTAACTATATCTACCCAGAAGTTGATCTGGACCTACCGCCATGACCACCAAACTGATATCCCCCCATCCTTAATGGCTCTAAATGAGTTGGAACTCCCCTAGAAGCCACGTGCCCTGCCCCGTTCTGAAGTGGATGTGCCTCCCTACAAAAGAGATATTATTTCCACATACCTAAACATTGGTAACAAGGATTCAGAGGATATGTTCATGCTGGTCAGGTGTTCCCTAGCCTCCCGCATTGGTGGCACACAACGAACCTTGTGTTAGAAGCCATTGAAGAAAACTGCCTAGAAGTTTGGCCTAAACTACCATCTCCCTTCTTCCAATGATCCTATCACTTCATTTTCTTCTTAGGTGAACTGATACTACCCTTTACTGACACTTCCCTAGTGAAACCAGACCTCCCATTTCCATCAATCTCCACCATACATGCCCGATCAATCACCTCATCATAAGTCTTCATCTTGAACAAGAAGACCTGGGAATAGATCTCTAGATGCAAACCCCTATTGAACTTCTGATTCTTCATTTGATCATTGGAGACCATTTTAGAAGTGTACCAGACTATCTCATCAAAATGGTTGGCATACCCCATCATGGGAAGATCTCCCAGAACTAGTTCCATAAACTCCCAGGAACATAGAATATTCCAAGACTTTAGGGAAATACTGGTCGTTGAGGGTAACCATGATGTCCTTCCATATCATCTATTCATGTTTACAATATTGAAGCACTTACTCAAACCACATGTGGTTGGGACCCTATAATAGAAAATATTCACACTTCACCTTGACCTACTCAGGTGTGTCAAGAAACTTGAAGATGTGCTCGATCTTCTTGAGCCACTCCTCTACTTCCTAGGGTTTCATAAAGCCTCAGAAAGTAAGAGGATTATCTTTTAGGAACTCTTTGAATTTTTCTTTCCCAGGACTAGAATCATATTCTCTATCTAGATAATTAATGGGAGATACTCCTTTTCCTAGGTCTTGGATAGCCCTGACCATAGTTTCTACCATCCTTTGATCAATCGGTGAGGGAGAACTCTCTCCGGCGTCCTCCCGTGGGTGCATGGGAGCTTTCTGGTGAGGCATGTTGCTACACAAGGAAACATTCGCAAAAAAAATCATTAGTATAAAAATTATGAAAAATTTCAGCTATTATATCAAATATAAATAAACAAACACATCACAACAATGAAATAAACAACCACTTCACTCCCACATGATGTCTAGGTGAAGTTTGCAGCCCACATGTCCCACCTAGAAGAGAAGTCAAACAATCAATCCCAACATCCAATGGCGACTTGAGGGTTTTCATGAGAGGTATTGGCTAGGAACCCTAAGCATAACCAAAACTCCGATCCTTGACAGTCCTAGATCCTATCTAACCAGACTCATCCCAAAATAATGATATGACCCAAAATGATTAACCAGGTTTTGATATCATATTTTCATAAACCAAATCTGGTCACCATTAAAACCCACACCCGACCTGGTCTATGGAAATTCCTGAAGGGTGTTCCCTATCCCCACAGGCTGGCACAAGTTCTTGGGTATGATAAATAATGGTTTGGGAATAGTTTACCCAAGTTTAGAAGCATTAAAAATCCAAAAAAAATAAACTAAATCTGAAAATTACCAACCAAACAATCCTTAAAATAAAATTCAGAACTGAAAACAAGGTTTTAAACATGAAAAAAGAGGTCTAAGTCTACAAAAGTATCAGAAAAAATAGACCAAGGACAACCACATGACAAGGGGTCATTACCCACAAGCCGTCTCCACAACACCGCACCATGGAAGGAAACTAACAACCCAAACCACCATCTCCAAGGACCATTCCCTTACCTATGTCAAACATGATTAAGTATACTTAAACGAGAAGGTGTATTTATGGTTTGAGCCTAATCCCAATAGTATACCACCAAAATATTCCATGTGAAAAACATTATAATATAAATTTTTTGCATGTTTTTATTAATAAGAAATGGTAGAAACAATTTATAAAGTGAAACTTTTAATAGAAAACAATTTTCAAGAGTTAACATTAAATAATGAATACATTTAAATAAAACATGTAAGGTACTGAAATTTCCATCCAAAAACACCATAATCCAATGGTAAATACCAAATAGTCAACGAGAACTAGTCATGGGAACATCCCTAGGCACTAGCTATCTATGGGCCCTAAGTACCTTATATTTCAGTGTAAAAGTAACCATAAAAAATATATGTTCTCATGAAAGAACCACTAATAGGGAACATACCCATAACCTAGTGGTCCCTAATCATCATAACTATTTTTTTAGTGTTGTAAATGTTAAAATTTCTATGTGAAATAGGGACCAAATCACTCAGGATCACTAGCATACTGGTACACATCTGCCCACCTAGGTACCTGAGTTTCCCTCTTTGTGCTCAAACAAGTTACACATGCTATAAAATGTCATTTACACATAAAATACCATTTATAGTCATACACACTCTAAATAGTATCTAAACATGATTTTCACTATTCGTATAATGAAAATAAACACTTAGAATTTCCATTGAACATTTTGACAAAGTATAACAAAAATTTTCACATAATATCCATTTAAAACCCCTATTTTAAAACTAAATTCATACCAGTATTACACCAAACCAGAATTATAATCACTAAAAAATATTAATAAAAACATTCCATGAATTATAAAATAACCCCAGTTGGTACAACATAGAATGAACTTGAAAAACCCCCATTTTCACACAAAAATGCCACCTAAAAATCAACTGCTTAACAAATTCTGTCAAAAATGGTTTTTGCACCAAACACAATGAAATAAAAACATGCCAAAAAATATAAATCCATCAATAGAACTCGTTCTACAATTCTTACACATGTAATCACCTACCAAATGTGTTAAAAACCTCAAATACTTGTGCGAAAATTCAACCACACCTCCAACACACTAAAAGGTTGTGAAAATGAACCTAAAACCATAAGATTGGACCAAGAAACTCAAAATAAAACCCTAGTTACAAATACCTTGATACAAGACATTTGGAACTTCGAGGATAAGGAAATAATCCCTAAGTAAATGGAAGAAACAAGGGAAATCACTTACTTGAGAATCCTTGAAGTTTTCCCCACCAAAACCCCTTAAAAAATTACTTCCAAATGAGGTTGATGGAGCTTGGAAGTCTTCCATGGATGTATGGAATGAAATGGGGAAGAAATGTCTACACTAGGGTTAAGTACAGAAGGGAAAACTTGGAATTATAAAACATTTTTTGATGACCTGAAGGTTGTGCACGGGGTGTACGCATGGTTTAGTAAACCGTGCGACCAGTTCTGGCCACCCAAAATCCTTCCAATTTTATCCAAATTCAAGGAGGGACTAGGGGAAAATTTTGTAAGAACCCAAATCTTCTTTTTTAGGCATGGATCTTGTTTTTTGGTGTTTTTGAGAAAAAGAGGAGTTTTTGGAAATTTAAGGAGTACACGTCATGTACTTAGGAGTACACGCTGTGTACCAAGTTGCCTGGGTAGCCGTGTACTAGTCGTGTAACGACCGAGTATAGGGCCACGTTGGGTGACCTGGAGACCGCCTAAAGTGAAGGATGGTTAAGGAATATACATGGTGTGTATATTAAATGAACACACATTGTATTTTTATTTTTATTTGTTAAATCAGGTCGGGATCACATTTCGTTTACAGAAAACACTTCTTCTAATATTGTCTTTTCCAGGAGTGACCAAAGACCACGATTCTTATCTGAGCCCCCGATCGACCGTCTGTGCTCCGAATCAAACAACATCAATTGTGTTGGAATCACATCGGTTATTTCTTCCTTCCTCTATATCCTATTCTCTTGATTTATCCTCTTGTGTGAGATATTCAAGGATGAATGTTTTTGACCTTTTTTAGATCGATTACATTCTAGGACGATTCAAGGGAAGACGTTCAAGAGTGTTCTTCGTACAACGTCAAGGTAGGTGGTTTGTGACTTTTCGTAGTTCTTCTTTAGATTATATATGTAAAAGTTCCCAATTCCCTAGTTTAGGGTATTGCTTGTTTAGGTAATTTAACCCTTTAATGCCTGTTATGAATTGATTTCTTGATTTAGGGATCTTGATTGAGAATAAGGTTTAATTACCTTTCTATGGATGTGTTTGACCATGTTTGATTGTTTTGACCATTAGGTCCAAAACCACCTGTTAGGATGCTTTGTTTTCCCTGCCTAGTGTTGTTAGAATGGAGTGATATTATCTGATATGCTGTGATATGATTTTGTAGCTATTTATCCAAGTAGTATATTGTGATTTTACATTGGCTACTCATTACTGTTTGTGCATAGTTGACTTACACAAGGTTGTAGGAACCTGGTGTAGTTAGACCATAGGGGGAATGGATGCTGAGGGATTCCCCAGAGTGTCTATTATACTTTTCACATTGCGAGACCATAGGGGGGATGGGCGTGAGTGCTCCATTAGAGTGTCTGTAGTTCCATTTTGCGAGACCACATGTGGAATTGGACACTGAGTGCTTCCTGGGAGTGTCTATAGTTTATCTTTGCGAGACCACATAGGGAATTGATAGTGAATGCTTCCTTAGAGAGTCTTTTTTTAAGCTTAACTAGAGGGATTAGACCATGAGAACTTCCCATATAGTTTCTTTAGTTTTTTTGGTTTTTTATGTTGATAAATTTAAATGAATGTAGATGAAACTTTAAGATTGTTTACTTTTGAGTACTACCTTGTTTATTACTTCATTTTTCATATTTCCTACCATATATATTCAATGACAGTTAGGTACAGATCTTTGGGTGGTTGCCTACTAGGATTCATATCACACCCTATTTGGGTCATGGTTTTGGGCCCAAACAAATTATATTGCTATTGGTATAGATAAGGGAAAGCTCCCTTCTACTTCAGGTACTTGATTTCTATGGATCTGCACAATACAGGACCAAGCTGAGTCTTGCGATGATGTTGGAGTTGTTTTATTGTTTTTCACTTGTACTTTGGTTAAGTAATGTATTACAACATTATGACTTGTTTTAATGCTTTCCTAGATATTATGGCATGAATCATTATTTATATATATGCTGCAGTTGTTTATTTACTATCAGTCTTCTTCTATTCACTGTTGTATGGTATTATTACTGCTTCTGATACTATTATCTATTTATTTCCACTATGTTACTCTGCTAATGATGGTATAGTTTCCCCACTATCACACCTAAGTCCCTCACTTCTAATCGGCAGCCTCGGGCGTTCAGGGAAATGCGCTTGAGGCCATGTGACCAACCAGGTAAGGGGCACCCTTGGGAGGAACCCGGAACTGGGATGTTACAAAGTGGTATTAGAGGAATTATTTTCTTCTTAGACTAACTATTTGGAGCCTATAGATAGGGATATGAAAGAATAGGTAGTTGGTAATAAGCTGTGCCTGGGAGTAGCTAACCCATGTATAGGGAAAAGTCAATATACCTTGAATATTGCAATTTTTTGTGGTTTTACAATTATTATAGTTTATTTGATTTCACTGTTGGGTGATTCACATGTTTTGTGCTATTACTATTGATATTATTGAGGTTCTATTTCTGTTTCAACCTGATGAGATGAGGGTATGCCATCTTATGCATCATATAGTCACTTCCTAGAGATCACTTGTCATGAATTCTTATCATTCCATTTATGGTTCATTATTGATTGCATGTTATTGTGATAGACATTGTTCTAAATATGCATGCTGTTGGGATAGATTCCTTAATAGAATACCTTCTATTGGATAGGGTATTGAATTGTGTAAGGTTTCATTTGAATGAGCACAAAAATTTGTCCCCTCAGGTGTTATGGGCCCTCATGGATCAGAATTTGGTGGATAATTTTGAACTTTAACAATTATACTTGTGATATTACATGAATAAGATGAAAATATTTGATTTACAGGGAGTATGGTTCCCACAGATTAGAATTTTACACTTTAATGTTTGTTTCAATGTTTTTATGGGATTCCAGAGTAGTTTCTGAGGCTTACTGTCCAAAAAACCCCATAATACATGGTGTGTAATGATGAATACATGCCATGTATCCTTCTGTTCAGAAAGAAACTCTTTTTCTTAAGTACACGCCCTGTACTATATGTACACGCCATGTAATCCTTGACTGTGTGACTGACTGTGTGGGAAGAGATACAAGGTTGGGATATTTTTGGTGACACACGCAATGTACTTGGAGTATACACCATGTTATAAGAGTCGTGTATCCACCTGCGTGACTAATGAAATGGGTGGTTGAAACTCAGGTAGTATACATCATGTCTATCTTTAACACACCGTGTGGAGTCAACCGTTTAACCAATCCCGTGACTAACAAAATGGGTCAGTGGATTCCTTCTAGTACACGTTGTGTCTGGAACAAACACGCCGTATAGTATTTTCCTAAGAGAATGTGTGGGTTAGTCTTGTAGGGGAACTCAAGCAGGGGAAAAAGATTTAAGTACATGCCGTGTCCAAGGAGAACACACCGTGTGTATGGGGTGTCACATGACTAGTGTTGGTAGGAGAACACGCCCATGTAAAGGCTTAAGGGAACACACCTTTTAGTGTTTATAAACGCCGTGTATCTATGTTTTGAAGAACTTGAAGGCTTTATTCCTACTATTCCTTTCATGTAATTATATGTTTCATTCCTTGATAATATTGAAATAAGGTGTGCATTTGACCTTGTAGAGTCATGCCACCGAGACGTCCTTTGGTTATACGCCAGATTCAGGGCAACAATTAGACACCAGACATGGTAGATCAGGGACTACCAGTAGATCCTCCCGTCGTACCTGTCTTATCACCAACCGTTATTCTAGATACAGGTGCTAATGCATAGTTCCAAGAAGGATTGATGAGGTTTATTCAGAATTTTTGGGGAGCACCACATCCTGCCCCATCTATGGAAGAGTTGACGCAGGTCTTTCAGTAGTATAATCCTCCCACCTTCTTAGGGTAAAGAGGACCTCAGTCTACAGATTCATGGTTATAAGCTATTCTATCGATCTTAGAGAATTTGTAGATTCCTCCAGATAAGAGGGTGAACCTTTTTACGTATATGCTTCAGGATTCCTCCAAGAGATGGTGGGATGTGATGTCATAGGTAGGGCGCCAGCAGGTTGTGGTATGGGATGAGTTCCAACATACCTTCTATGATTACATCTACCCAGAGACTTTAAGGGATGATAGAGCCTGAGAGTTCATGAGTCTGGAGCAGGGTACACTCCCAGTTATGGAGTATTCTTCTCTATTCACAGATCTTTAGCACTTCACACCCATTCTAGGGGGTGATTAGTTATTCCTGGTGAGGAGGTTTGAGGATGGACTTAGTCATGACATCAAATCTCAAGTGAACATCTTCAGGTTAACTTCCGTCACTTTTATAGTCAACCAGGTGCTGATCACAAAGCGCAACCTGAGAGATTTTGGGGTAGTGAGCTAGGGAAGCTCGACATCTAGAGTTGGTACCCCTCCATCTCACAGCAGGAAGTGCCACAAGGAGTCTACGTGTGGAGATTCGAGGAGGCGGGATACTTCTTCCGGTAGCCAGGTGGTGTGCTACCAGTGTAGAAAGAGTGGGAATACGAGGCCACATTGCCTGAGAGACTTAGTGGAGTTCAAATATTACAGAAATATGGGTCATATTCAGTGTTTCTATCAATTTTTCTCACCATAAGTTGGTGATATGTGTTCTTCTATGACTTCTCATTCAAGAGTAGGACCACTAGTTTCTCATCTGTCAGGGAACTGGAGTTCGTTCGATCGTTCAGGCCGAGGTGGAGGTCATGGTCGTGGTATCCAGTAACCAGGATTTAAGTGACAATATGGTGGATAAACTTAGGGTGGTCAGGAAGGGTTGTAGGGATATGGTACAAGTCAGACTTTTGTAGGGGAGCAGACCCAACAGAAGTAGGATCCTAGACCCTCTATAGTTAGAGGTATGATTTTGGTTGCCTCATTTTTTAGATTCTACTATTTTTGATATAGGGGCTTCCCATAGTTTCATATCTATTGCTATTATGGAGAGACTTGGGATCTGTATATCTACTTCTGCTGATATCTTAACTTTAGACACTCTGTTGGGGACAAGAATGACTAGTGTACGTCAGTTCAAGGAGTTTCCTCTTGAGGTTGGTGGGTATCACTTCTTATGGGACCTCTATGTCTTAGAGATGTCAGACTATGATTTCATTCTCGGAATGGACTGGTTGGTCCCATTCTAGGATGTTTTTGATTTCTATCACCATAGGGTGAGTTTCACATCACTAGAGGGTGGGTTATTTCTACATAAAAGAGAATGGGATGTCCAGTCAAGTAGAGAGGGACCCGAGCATCATGGGTTAGGAGGATTTATAACCCAGATTGCTAGTCTGTATCTGGATGACCAGGGGACTTCACAGATGGACTTTCCTCTTGTAGTAGATTGTTTCAAGGATGTTTTTTCAGAGGGATTTTCAGGATTTCCTCTGGAGAGAGAGTTAGAATTTTCTATTGATCTTCTTCCAAGAGTGGCACCGGTGTCCATTCCTCCTTATATAATGGCTACACTAGAGTTAAAAGTGCTAAATAAGAAATTAGAGGAGTTATAGGAAAAAGGTTTCATCCGACCTAGTACTTCTCCTTGGGGTTCGCCTATCCCGTTTTTAAAGAAGGAGGATGGTACTCTCAGACTTTGTGTGGATTATCAGAAGATGAACCAATTGACGGTAAAGAACTGATACCCCTTTCCGAGGATTGATGATCTATTAGATTAGATTTGAGGAGCCAGAGTGTTCTTAAATATTGACTTGAGATCCAGTTATCATCAGTTGTGCGTTAAACCATCTGATATACCTATTACATCCTTTCAGATCAGTTATGGTCTATATGAGTATGTGGTTTTTCTATTCGATCTCACAAACGCACTTACAATTTTTATGACATTGATGAACCAAGTGTTCCATCCATACTTGGATTCTTTCATGGTAGTCTTCGTGGATGATATCTTGGCGTACTCTCACACCCAAAACGACCATTCCACATATCTTGAGATCATTTTGAGTACACTGAGAGAGCATCAGTTATATGTTAATCTCTCAAAATGAAACTTTTGGATGGACCAGATTCACTTCTTGGGTCATGTTATCTTAGAGATAGGAGTATCAGTAGACCCAGAGAAAGTGAGAGCAGTAGTTTCCTGGGACCATCCGAAGAACATATTTGAGGTACAAAGTTTTATAGGGCTGGATGATTACTATATATGTTTCATACAAGACTTTTCATTCTTAGCAGCTCCACTGACAGGCCTGACTAAGATGGGTGTGAAGTACCTGTGGGAAGATTCATGAGATTTAGCCTTTCAGGAGCTGAAAGGGAGGTTGAATTCAACACTGATACTAGTTTTTCCAAATCTGGGAAAGAGATATACTATTTACTATGAGCATCATGTATCGGACTGGGAGTAGTTCTTATTCATGGGAAAGGAGTTGTTGCATATAGGTCTTAGCAGTTGAGGCCACATGAGAGGATTTACCCAATGCATGATCTCGAGTTGGCTACTGTTGTTCATGATTTACACTATTGGATACATTACCTTTTGGGAGATCATTTTTTGGTTTTCACCGACCACAAAAGTATCAATTAAATCTTCACTCAGTTCCATATGAATTTGAGATAGAGAAGGTGGGTTGAGTACCTTCAGTCCTTTGATTTTGAGCTTGCATAAACACCTGGGAAAGGCAATGTAGTGGCTGATGCGTTGAGCAGGAGGACTCAGATACATGTAGTTCAGGAGGACAATAGTGAATGAAAAATTATTTCTATGTTCTCTAAGATGCATTTGGAGGTTCATGAAAAATAGGTGAAGGAGTTTATTTCATTTGCAGTTATTACATTTACTCTACTTGATCGAGTGAAAATGAGGTAGCTATCAGATTCTGAAGGCCTAGTTTTATGGGAGAGTGTGTCAGGAGAAGAACATATTCCTGGATGGACCGTAGGTAAGGATGAGATCTTGTGTTTTAATGGGAACATATGGGTGTCAGTAGACATAAGTAAGGATCTAATGTAGGATTTCCATTGTTCAGTTTGGGAATTTTATCCTGGCATCACCAAGATGTACCGAGATCTACCCCATCAGTATTGGTGTCTAGGTATGAAGAGAGATGTCACTAGTTTTTTGATGAAGTATTCCACCTATCAACAGGTGAAAGCAGAGCATCAACAGCCAAAAAGGATTTTGCAGCAGTTACCCATTCTCGATTGGAAGTGGAATGATGTTTCAATGGACTTCGTGATACGTTTAATGAGGTCACCTCATAGGAACGATGCAGTTTGGGTTGTCATTGACAGACTCAGAAAGGTTTCTCACTTCTTACTGATCAAGGATACCTTTAGTGTTGATGAATTGGTAAGGTTTTACATCCAAGATATTGTATGTTTACAAGAGGTTCTACACTCCATCATTTCAGACAGGGATTCTAGTTTTACTTTTGGGTTTGGTAGGGGCTATAGAGGGCTTTGGGTAGATAGGTACTTTTGAGTACAGCTTACCATCCCCAGGCAGATGGCCTGTTTGAGCATACGATACAGGTGCTGGAGGACATGTTTCAAGCATACGTCCTAGATTTTGTAGTTACTTGGGAGAATCTCATACCTTTGGTGGGTTTTTCCTACAATAATAGTTTTTAAGAAACTATTCAGATGGAACCTTATGAGGATTTTTTATGGTAGGCCATTCCGATCACCCCTATATTGGATAGAGGCAGGAGAGGTAGCTATGCTAGGAAATCATCTTTTCCAGGATACCACAGAGCAAATAGAGTTGTTTTGAAATATGATGGTTACTCTACATGCACAACATAAGTCTTATTCTGATCATGTAATACCCCAAGCTTCTACGGTACGCTTCTCATTGAATAATGTGATAGCGTGTGTTGTACGCAACACCGAGTTCTAACACACCATAACCAATTAAACTAGCCGTTATGAATAGTAATACCTACTTTTTGAAATTATATATATTTTATATTTTAAAATGTACTTCATTTTTGGATTCGGAATATCTAATTTAGCCTAAGGTGAAATTTTAGTACATTTCGGATAACTTTCATATTTTGATGAATAGTGAAAATTACTAAATTTTAATTAAAAACAACTTTTTTAATCAAAATAATTAATAGTGATAAATTATGAATTTTATTAGTTTTAAAGTATATTTAGAATATATTTTTACCATTTAATATAATGTTGGTCATTGGACATAATTTTACAATTAAACCGAACATAAACAAGTGTCAATCTTTTGATAGTTATTATCTCTTAAAAACACGCTTTTTGTTTTGACAGCAGGAATTAATTTTAAATTAATTTCTGCCACTTCTGTGTTTTGAATTTAGGAAAATGGATTCCATATTTGGAATAAAGATTTTCAAATTGTTTAAATAGGTAACTTTTATTTTTAGACATTTTGAATAATTACTGCGGTAAATATTTTATTTACCATGGTTAAGGGTAAATCCGGTAAATAAGGGTTAAAAAATAATATTATAATAATACTAAATTACCCTAAAACGTGTCTTAACCCTATTGGTTGATACATGGTCGACCATGGGCATCTTTGGGTCGATTTTGGGACCCCATGGATCCACTTGTAAGTGATAATGACACTTTATGTTAATTAAGTTAAAATGAATACAAAAATGACACAAGCATATATCTTTTA
The DNA here is from genome assembly GCA_963277665.1 of Viscum album. Lineage (NCBI taxonomy): Eukaryota > Viridiplantae > Streptophyta > Magnoliopsida > Santalales > Viscaceae > Viscum > Viscum album. The sequence goes on along the minus strand of OY728142.1, from coordinate 2,039,243,398 downwards.
GAAAAACAATTGTTACATAGGGTTATATATGTTTGATTTTAGATTATAAATATTCATTAGAAAGATAAAAATATTTCCTACACAATGATATTTTATTTATAATTTTTAGACATTAAATAATTTATTTTATTTATGACACAATAATGATGCAGTAATTACTATAATAGTAAAAAATTAAAATAATTGATATTATAAATACCCAAATAAATATAATATGAAACTTTTAATGAATTAAACTAATTTTATAGGATAATATGATATATTAGGATTTATTTAATTGACTTTGTTCGAAGTAATCAATCTGTTATGAGTTTCACAAAAATCAACTATTGAATAGTGTCAAAATTGACATAAAAGAGTTCTTAAAACAAATATTATATTATTAATTGATATTAAATTCCTAAAAATATAAGGTTCGGCCAAGAGACTTATATAATGATAGGTTCATCATTAATGGACCACTTGGGGGTCGCTTGGATGTATGTAGTAAAGTTTATTAACCATATTATATAAAAATACAAAGAGACATTGTAAAAGTGAAACTAATTAACTTAGAGTTAATACTTAAAGATAAGGTTAATATAAGTACCCAAACCTGTCTAAATTCTATTGGTTGAGTTGTTTTCGACCCATCCCCACCTTAACCTTTGAATAATAAACTTTGGATCCATTAGAAACCGAATATGAATTTATTATAAATTAATATTTCTAGCTTTTCCAAAGGTGCCCCTCACCCCTCTTATAAAAGGGCACTCCTCCTTCTCATTTCTTCACACCTTCAAAGCCTTTTGGTTCGTCCAAACTCTGCCCAAATACTCTCACAACTTCCCTCACTACAACCTAGGGGCCTTAGTTTGATCAGAAAGCCAACCTAAGGAGCCCTTTTGTTCAAATCAAAAGGAAGAACCCGAAGAAGAGGTAATGATTTCACCACCCTTTTCTAAGTTCATTTCTTCTTCCACTTCTTCTTCCTTTGTTGTTACCATTATAAAATAATAACTCCAGTATCTAACATATACTGTGATTTTATTATAAATATGGTACAACCATATTCAGTATTCTATCCACCCTTTGAATAACATGTCACCATACGTGCGTACGTACGACTTACCGTCTCCACGTCGTGGTGTAATTGTTATTCAATATATTATTATTTGGATGAGTATAATAATGATGTGTAACTCATGTAAATAATAAATATAACATGTTAATGATTCTGTATATATGATATACCATCCATTTATATATTATTTTAATATCAAAAGAATGATATTGTCGCTCGTGCGTACGTACGGATTACCGTCTCCACGAACGCGATGAGATTCATTCTCCATCGTATCCATTCAAGTATAATTATCATTTGATGATTTAAAAATGATGTTTAAGGACTTGATATAATTCTGGATATGAATAATATAAAACCTATCCTTTACAAACATGTCTTACGTAACAAAACATATAAAAGAAAACAAGTAAGTTAACACCCGAAACAACGATAATACTAAGATATTATTATCAAATCAATATTAAAAGATAATATATGATATCATATTAATGTATATGATTATTGTATAATTTAATAACAATTATTTCACCATTATATAGGAGGTTAACCTACCCCAACCAAGGAAAAGTACAAGGTAAGGGTTATTTCACAATCTCTTCATTATCTGAGGTTGTTTATACGTAATAATCTACTGGGATTTCTTTATCATCCACATCCATGTTTCTTCGAAATTTATTTCAAAACATATTTATTATTTACAAGAATATGGGTTAAAGTCATTTATACCCTTGTTTGACTTTTTATAAGAGGTTTATAAAGTAATCTTTCCGTCATTTTCAAAACAAGGTCCTTTTTAACCTTTTCGACAGAATTAAGGTAAGAATGTTTTTTTAACTTATACGGTGGGTGCGGCTATTTTCTGCCGTTATAAAATCTTCAAAGCTGTCCTTACAAGATTATAAGAATATTTTCAAAGAAAATGTTTTATTTTATATGGATCTTAAATGATTTCAAAATAAAAGGAGATATTTCTTTAAAAATAATTTTGATTTCATCTATGTCAATATCCTTTGATGGATTTTAAGATTATTTGAAGTTGATTTATTATGATACAAAACTTCTATATTGTATTGAAGGTTTTGTGATATGTTCGACTGTGGATGTGCTATTTTTATACCATTCATAGTTTATGGTGAAAGTATTGACATTTCGTATGCTAGTTTTAATACGAATGTTTATGTTATGTTTAAACCTTTTCATATGGGAATGCATTGGACTTAATATGTGACGGGTGGAGCCCGCTATAGCTCCTCGATGCATCGGTAGGTCTCATGAGACAAACTAGTGTCTTGGAACAAGGCCTTGACAAAATCTTATTTGTAGTCTTGGCACGAGGCCTTGGCTATGTGGTTATGATAGTCTGGCATTATGCATTCCATCATTATGAAAGTGGTTATTGATTTTGCATGTGATTATTCGATTAGTAGAATAACCATGTGAATAAGTAAATGGCATTATTTCATTTTATTTATGCCATACTATGTTAAATGTTCAAGTTTAAAAGGATTTTGTTTTAGTTATACATTGCCTTAAATGTTTATTCTTATTTATGAAAGTTTCCGCTATATTTTTATCCTTACTGGGCATTTGAGCTCACCCCTTTTCTATGTTTTATTTTTTCCAGGAAGTGAAGAAGTAAATTATGAATGACCTGCAGGGATATTATGTGGGGATATAAGTGTGGATTATGGAGACAATATGTTTTTGTAGTAGTTTTTCATTTTATGATGTAATGTAAGACTTATGAATATATCTAGTGTTTCCAAGACTACTAAACCAATCGGTCTTTCGAGATTTGATCTTTCTTGTAATCATACCAATGTTATGTAATAATGCACCGACTCTGGGTAACTGGGGTCGGGGCGTTACAGTTGGTATCAGAGGAAGTTCAGTACAAACCTTGGAAGCTAGATTTAGATAAACTCTGATTAGAGCATGTAGACCTAAGATGAACTTTGAGGATTAGTATAGAAGAACTTCCTAGAATTTTGGTATTGTAGAGATTTTGTGAGTTTTCCGAGCAATACATCCCTGTCTGGATACGAGCAGGTAGAGGTGGCTCTGGCACAGATGTACCTAGGGGTAAAACCCGAAAACACCGCTTTGAGCTAGACTCGAATGGGAACTGGTGCACGACAACGGGCCTTGCCGCACTCTTGGTTACGACACTCCCAGGGGATATGCTTAGGATAACTCTCATTTTCTTTACAAATAATTATGAAGGGTTTATGAGTATATACTTCCTCAAAGAAAACATTTTTATGATTATGGATTATATCCATAAATAGTTAAATTTATGTTAAGTGTTTTATAAGTATGAGATTATGTATTTTGATTCATAAACTGATCTAGTTTATGCCATTGTTTAGAAATGGCGCCTAGTGGAAGAAATGGAAACCGTATCAATGCACGCACTCCATGTAGGGATTGCCCTCCTGCTCAAGATAATTATAGTGGAGCTGGTGATGCAACTGGAGCCGATCAGCTAATCACCATACTGGGACAACTTACTCAGGTTATGAATAATAACCTTACCCATATGGAGCACCCTGATCTGCAGCGTGGAGGATCAATGTTAGATCGATTCATGAGGCAACAACCACCAACGTTCAATGGGAGTAAAAATCCCTTAGTATCTGAGCAATGGATATTTTCCCTAGAGAAAATATTTCAGGCTTTGGGGAGCAGTGAAAGGGAAAAAGTTATCATGGCAGTTTACCGCCTCACTGGAGATGCTGATCAATGGTGGTCATTGATTCAAAATACGAAGGAAGATGATGAAGTATCAAATATGGAATGGAGGGAGTTCAAAGATCTGTTTTTAGAAAAATACTTTCCTCGCGACCATCGAGCAGATATGGAAAAGGCAATTTCTAAGTCTGAGACAGAAGGAGGATGAGAATGTCACAAAGTATGAGGATAACTTTACAAGGTTAGCAAGGTACGCTGGTGATTATATACGTAACCAAAGAAGTAAGATTGATCGTTTCTTTGATGAGTTAAAATCATTTCTCCGTCGAGCATTAGTCTCAAAATCCTTTTCATCGTACAAAGACATTGTCTCATGTGCTATCAAGACCGAAAAGGAATTCTCTAAGTCATATGACTTTAAAGAAAAGCAAGAGAAGAAGAGACCTGCTGATCAATCTGGGAATGGAAATAAGGGGAAGAAGGGAAAGGTTGAATATCCATCTTGTGGTAAATGTGGGAAGAAACATCCTGGTACTTTCTTGAAGGGAATGGGAGTCTGTTACAAGTGTGGTGAAAAAGGCCACCAAGCTCGTGATTGCAAGGGGAAGAAGGAATCTACCAACGTTCAGTGCTACAATTGCAGGGAGATGGGGCATTATGCAAATGCATGTCCTAAGCGTCAGAAGAACTTACCTCAGAAAAGGCCAAGGGATCAAGGCCAGGCTTATGCTATCACTACTGCAGAGGTAGAAGCTCCAAAAGACGTGGTGGTAGGTAATTTAATGGTTTCCTCAAGTTTAGCAAATGCATTATTTGACTCTGGATCGTTGCATTGTTTCATATCTTCCCAGTTTGCTAAGAAAATTAGATATTTCCAATTTGATTTAACAAGGGAGTTGTCAGTTAAAACTCCTAAGGGAAGTATCATTGCAACAAAATTTTGTGAATCAGTCCCCATTAAAGCACATAAATGTTCGTTATCTTCTGATCTCATCGTCATACCTATGATTGAGTTTGACATAATCCTCGGTATGGACTGGATTTCGGACTATGATGCGAAGATTTATTGTAAGAAGAAAGAGGTTATAATTCTTGATGATAATGATAAGGAACACCTTATATTTAGAGCAGAATCGTCACCACCTAATTCTTATTTAGATCCACCCTCAATAGCTCAACTAAATTCAATTATTGGGGAGGAAGAGAATGAAATAACTGCGGGTGAGGAAAGGAATGTTCAAATAGAGGATGTACCTGTTGTGAAAGAATTTGTAGATGTATTTCCGGAAGATTTACCTGGACATCCTCCAGAATGAGAAGTTGAGTTTTCCATTCATTTGATTCCTGGATCAAGGCCTATATCGAAGACCCCTTATAGAATGTCCACTGTAGAGTTAGTCGAACTAAAGAAACAACTAGAGGAATTGAGTAATAAGGGATTTATTCTCCATAGTGTTTCTCCATGGGGAGCCCCTGTTCTTTTTGTTAAAAAGAAAGATGGATCTATGAGGTTATGTATCGACTACAGGGAGATCAATGCTATAACGATAAAGAACAAGTATCCCCTACCTCGCATTGATGATTTATTTGACCAACTACATGGGGATCAATACTTTTCAAAGATTGACCTTCGATCTGGATACCATCAGTTGTGTGTAAAGAAGGAAGACATTCCGAAGATAACATTTCGAACCAGGTACGGGCATTACGAGTTTACTGTAATGCCTTTTGGATTGACTAATGCACCCTCTGTATTCATGGATCTGATGAATAGAGTTTTCAAGGAGTATCTCGATGAATTTGTGGTGGTATTTATTGATGATATCTTGGTATACTCCAAAACCTACGAAGATCATGAAAATCACTTGCGCATTATCTTGAAGACTCTGAGGAGGCATGAATTATATGGGAAGTTTAGCAAGTGTGAATTCTGGCTTCAGGAGATTTCTTTTCTTGGCCATATTGTCTCTAAATATGGAATCTCTGTTGATCCTTCTAAGACCAAGGCAATCCAAGAATGGCCAGCACCTACGAGTATAACTGAGGTACGCAGTTTTATTGGTTTGGCAGGTTATTATCGACGTTTCGTCCAGAATTTTGCCCGATTGGCTAACCCATTAACGAAGCTCACACGTAAAGGGGTTAAATTTGTTTGGACAAAAGAGTGTGAAGAATGTTTTGAAGAACTGAAGAAAAGATTAGTCAATGCTCCTATATTGACTCTACCATCGGGGAATGATGGGTTCGTTATTTATAGTGATGCATCGAAGAAAGGACTTGGTTGTGTCCTTATGCAGAATGATAGAGTTATTGCCTATGCATCACGACAGTTGAAAATTCATGAACAAAACTATCCTACTCATGATCTCGAGTTAGCAGCTGTGATCTTTGCTTTGAAAATATGGAGGCACTACCTCTATGGTGAAAAATGTGAGATTTATACTGATCACAAGAGTTTGAAGTATATTTTCTCACAAAAAGAACTCAACATGAGGCAAAGGAGATGGCTTGAATTACTCAAGGATTATGATTGTACGATACACTACCACCCGGGGAAGGCAAACAAGGTGGCAGATGCTTTGAGTAGAAAAGACCATGGAGTTTTGAACAATATGAGAATTGAAAGGGATCCAATATTCATGGATCTAGTGAAGATGGACATGGGAATAACCAGGGAAGGTGAAACATCAATGCTTTTTCAAATGGTTGCCAAACCATCTTTACTAGAAAGGATTAAGAGTTCTTAGACAGATGATGAAGAATTCCAAAAGAAGATTAAAGCTGTGAATGATGGGAGATTGAGAGACTTTGTGTATGAAGATGGAATTTTGAAAATCGGGAAGAGACTTTGTGTTCCCGATTTACCTGATCTAAAAAGGGAATTGCTGGATGATGCTCATAGTTCCAATTTCTCTATACACCATGGGAGCACAAAAATGTATAGAGATTTGAAGGAAAATTTTTGGTGGGACAACATGAAGAGGGAGATTGCTGATTTTGTGTCAAGATGTATGGTTTGTCAACAAGTGAAAGCTGGAAGGCAATAGCCTGGAGGAGTCATGCAACCTCTTCCCATACCGGAGTGGAAATGTGATAATATTACGATGGAATTTTTCATGGGGCTACCAAAGACTCCTAGAAGGAACGATGCAATATGGGTTATTATTGATTGTCTTACCAAGTCAGCACATTTTCTTGCTATAAGAGAATATCTACCCCTGGAACGTCTAGCAAGACTATATATTAATGAATTTTTGAGACTTCATGGAGTACCCTTATCAATTGTTTCTGATCGTGATCCCCATTTTACTTCAAGATTTTGGAAAATTCTTCAGAAATCCCTGGATACTGAACTTCATTTGAGCACTGCTTACCACCCTCAGACAGATGGACAATCAGAACGGACTATTCAGACCTTAGAAGACATGTTGAGATCTTGCTCAGTTGACTTTCAGGGTATGTGGGATCAATATTTACCTCTGGTAGAATTTTTCTATAACAATAGCTTCCATTCGAGTATTCAGATGGCACCATATGAAGTGTTATACGGAAAGAGATGTCGTACACCAACCTGTTGGGATGACGTCGGTGAAAGAAAACTTGTAGGTCTAGAACTGGTGGAGGAAACGATGGAAAAGGTGAAGGTAATCCAAAATCACATCAGAGCAGCTCAAAGTAGGCAGAAGAGCTATGCCGATAATCGAAGGAAGGATTTGGAATTTCAAGTCGGTGATCATGTTTTCCTAAAGGTATCTCCATGGAAGGGAGTCATACGTTTTGGTAAGAAAGGTAAATTGAGTCCCAGGTACATCGGACCTTTCGAAATTCTAGAACGAATTGGGGTTGTAGCTTACGGATTGGCAATGCCGCCAAGTCTCTCCAAAGTTCACGATGTGTTCCACGTATCTCTGTTGAGGAAATACATGCCTGATCCAACGCATGTACTCACCTATGAGGAATTAGAACTGGAACCAAATCTTTCCTATTGCGAAGAGCCCGTCAGGATTCTTGATACAAGAGAACAAGTACTGAGAAACCGGACGACGCGTCTGGTAAAAGTTTTGTGGAGAAACCATAAGATGGAAGAGGCAACGTGGGAACCCGAGGAACTTATGATAAAGAACCACCCGAGTCTTTTCATGCGGTAGTATTCTAGAAATTTCGAGGACGAAATTATTTGAAGGAGGGGAGAATGTAACACCCCAAGCTTCTATGGTACGCTTCTCATTGAATAATGTGATAGCGTGTGTTGTACGCAACACCGAGTTCTAACACACCATAACCAATTAAACTAGCCGTTATGAATAGTAATACCTACTTTTTGAAATTATATATATTTTATATTTTAAAATGGACTTCATTTTTGGATTTGGAATATCTAATTTAGCCTAAGGTGAAATTTTAGTACCTTTCGGATAACTTTCATATTTTGATGAATAGTGAAAATTACTAAATTTTAATTAAAAACAACTTTTTTAATCAAAATAATTAATAGTGATAAATTATGAATTTTAGTAGTTTTAAAGTATATTTAGAATATATTTTTACCATTTAATATAATGTTGGTCATTGGACATAATTTTACAATTAAACCGAACATAAACAAGTGTCAATCTTTTGATAGTTATTATCTCTTAAAAACACGCTTTTTGTTTTGACAGCGGGAATTAATTTTAAATTAATTTCTGCCACTTCTGTGTTTTGAATTTAGGAAAATGGATTCCATATTTGGAATCAGGATGTTCAAATTGTGTAAATAGGTAACTTTTATTTTTAGACATTTTGAATAATTACTGCGGTAAATATTTTATTTACCATGGTTAAGGGTAAATCCGGTAAATAAGGGTTAAAAAATAATATTATAATAATACTAAATTACCCTAAAACATGTCTTAACCCTATTGGGTGATACATGGTAGACCATGGGCATCTTTGGGTCGATTTTGGGACCCCATGGATCCACTTGTAAGTGATAATGACACTTTATTTTAATTAAGTTAAAATGAATACAAAAATGACACAAGCATATATCTTTTAGAAAAACAATTGTTACATAGGGTTATATATGTTGGATTTTAGATTATAAATATTCATTATAAAGATAAAAATATTTCCTACACAATGATATTTTATTTATAATTTTTAGACATTAAATAATTTATTTTATTTATGACACAGTGATGATGCAGTAATTACTATAATAGTAAAAAATTAAAATAATTGATATTATAAATACCCAAATAAATATAATATGAAACTTTTAATGAATTAAACTAATTTTATAGGATAATATGATATATTGGGATTGATTTAATTGACTTTGTTTGAAGTAATCAATCTGTTATGAGTTTCACAAAAATCAACTATTGAATAGTGTCAAAATTGACATAAAAGAGTTCTTAAAACAAATATTATATTATTAATTGATATTAAATTCCTAAAAATATAAGGTTCGGCCAAGAGACTTATATCATGATAGTTTCATCATTAATGGACCACTTGGGGGTCTCTTGGATGTATTTAGTAAAGTTTATTAACCATATTATATAAAAATACAAAGAGACATTGTAAAAGTGAAACTAATTAACTTAGAGTTAATACTTAAAGATAAGGTTAATATAAGTACCCAAACCAGTATAAATTCTATTGATTGAGTTTTTTTCGACCCATCCCCACCTTAACCTTTGAATAATCAACTTTGGATCCATTAGAAACCGAATATGAATTTATTATAAATTAATATTTCTAGCTTTTCCAAAGGTGCCCCTCACCCCTCTTATAAAAGGGCACTCCTCCTTCTCATTTCTTCACACCTTCAAAGCCTTTTGGTTCGGACAAACTCTGCCCAAATAATATCCCAACTTCCCTCACTACAACATAGGGGCCTTAGTTTGATCAGAAAGCCAACCTAAGGAGCCCTTTTTATCAAATCAAAAGGAAGAACCCGAAGAAGAGGTCATGATTTCACCACCCTTTTCTAAGTTCATTTCTTCTTTCACTTCTTCTTCCTTTGTTGTTACCATTCTAAAATAATAACTCCAGTATCTCACATATAATGTGATTTTATTATAAATATGGTACAACCATATTCAGTATTCTATCCACCCTTTGAATAACATGTCACCATACGTGCGTACGTACGGCTTACCGTCTCCACGTCGTGGTGTAATTGTTATTCAATATATTATTATTTGGATGGGTATAATAATGATGTGTAACTCATGTAAATAATAAATATAACATGTTAATGATTATGTATATATGATATACCATCCATTTATATATTATTTTAATATCAAAAGAATGATATTGTCGCTCGTGCGTACGTACGGATTACCGTCTCCACGAACGCGATGAGATTCATTCTCCATCATATCCATTCAAGTATAATTATCATTTAATGATTTAAAAATGATGTTTAAGGACTTGATATCATTATGGATATGAATAATATAAAACCTATCCTTTACAAACATGTCTTACGTAACAAAACATATAAAAGAAAACAAGTAAGTTAACACCTGAAACAACGATAATACTAAGATATTATTATCAAATCAATATTAAAAGATCATATATGATATCATATTAATGTATATGATTATTGTATAATTTAATAACAATTATTTCACCATTATACAGGAGGTTAACCTACCCCAACCAAGGAAAAGTACAAGGTAAGGGTTATTTCACAATCTCTTCATTATCCGAGGTTGTTTATACGTAATAATCTACTGGGATTTCTTTATCATCCACATCCATGTTTCTTCGAAATGTATTTAAAAACATATTTATTATTTACAAGAATATGGGTTAAAGTCATTTATACCCTTGTTTGACTTTTTATAAGAGGTTTATAAAGGAATCTTTCCATCATTTTCAAAACAAGGTCCTTTTTAACCTTTTCGACAAAATTAAGGTAAGAATGTTTTTTTAACTTATACGGCGGGTGAGGCTATTTTCCGCCGTTATAAAATCTTCAAAGATTCCCTTACAAGCTTATAAGAATATTTTCAAAGAAAATGTTTTATTTTATATGGATCTTAAATGATTTCAAAATAAAAGGAGATATTTCTTTAAAAAGAATTTTGATTTCATCTATGTCAATATCCTTTGATGGATTTTAAGATTATTTGAAGTTGATTTATTATGATAAAAAACTTCTATATTGTATTGAAGGTTTTGTGATATGTTCGACTGTGGATGTGCTATTTTTATACCATTCATAGTTTATGGTGAAAGTATTGACATTTCGTATGCTAGTTTTAATACGAATGTTTATGTTATGTTTAAACCTTTTCATATGGGAATGCATTGGACTTAATATGTGACGGGTGGATCCCGCTATAGCTCCTCGATGCATCGGTAGGTCTCATGAGACAAACTAGTGTCTTGGCACAAGGCCTTGACAAAATCTTATTTGTAGTCTTGGCACGAGGCCTTGGTTATGTGGTTATGATAGTCTAGCATTATGCATTCCATGATTATGAAAGTGGTTATTGATTTTTCATGTGATTATTCGATTAGTAGAATAACCATGTGAATAAGTAAATGGAATTATTTCATTTTATTTATGCCATACTATGTTAAATGTTCAAGTTTAAAAGGCTTTTTTTTAGTTATACATTGCCTTAAATGTTTATTCTTATTTATGAAAGTTTCCGCTATATTGTTATCCTTACTGGGCATTTGAGCTCACCCCTTTTCTAGGTTTTATTTTTCCCAGGAAGTGAAGAAGTAAATTATGAATGACCTGCAGGGATATTATGTGGGGATATGAGTGTGGATTATGGAGACAATATGTTTTTGTAGTAGTTTTTCATTTTTTGATGTAATGTAAGACTTATGAATATATCTAGTGTTTCCAAGACTACTAAACCAATCGGTCTTTCGAGATTTGATCTTTCTTGTGATCATACCGATGTTATGTAATAATGCACCGACTCTGGGTAACTGGGGTCGGGGTGTTACAGATCAACGGAGACGACCTCTGGATTTCGAGGTTAGAGATCAGGTTTTCCTACGAGTCACACCGAGGTTGGGACACAAGAGGATTAGGATACATGTTAAGCTTTCACCAAGATACATTGGTCCATTTGAGGTTTTGGAGAGATTCAGACCGTTTTCTTATCGATTGTATTTACCTCATAGGTATCGGGCTATGCACGACGTCTTTCACATTTCCTAGATACATCGTTACTTATCATATTTGTCTCATGTTTTTCAACCAGAGGAGGTTGAGTTGGAGGTGGATACATCGTTCGAGGATAATCATACCAAGATGATTGATCGCAACCTGAAGGTTCTCTATGGATGGTCTGTTCCTCTGGTACGGGTGAAATGGAAGCATAGGCGAGTACATGACAAGACATGGGAGAGGGAGGCTGATGTGCGATTGTAGTGGCTAGATCTGTTCGAGGATTCTTCTTCGTTGCCACCTTGTTAGGGAAATTCAAGGACAAATTTATTTAAGGGGGGAAGTTTGTAAGAACCAAGATATTCTTTTTTAAGTATGGATCTTTTTTTCTGGTGTTTTTTGAGAAATAGAGTATTTTTTTGGAAATTTAAGGAGTACACGTCGTGTAATTAAGAGTACACACAATGTACCTGGTGGCCACAGGTAGCCGTGTACTGGCCGTGTAAAGGCCGAGTACATGGCCATGTGGGGTGATCTAGAGACCGTCTAAAGTGGAGGCCGGTTAAGGCATGTACATGGCATGTACAATAAATGAACATGACATTAACATTTCTTTTTTATTTGTTAAATCAGACTGGGATCATGTCTCGTTTACAGAACACCATTCTTCTAACATCATCTCTTCCAGGAGAGACCGAAGATCATGATTCTTCTTTGAGCCCCCGATTGATCATCTATTCTCCGAATCAAACACCGTTAATTGCGTTAGAATCACATAAGTGATTTCTTCCTTCTTCTAGATCCTCTTCTCTTGATTTATCCTCTTGTGTGAGATATTCAAGGATGAATGTTTTTGACCTTTTTGTAGATCTATTATGTTCTAGTCCGATTCAAGGGCCGATGTTCAAGAGTGTTCTTCGTACAATGTCAAGGTAGGTGGTTTGTGCCTTTCCGTAGATTATATTTGAATTATATATGAAAAAGTGTCCAATACCCTAGTTTGGGGTATTGCATGTTTAGGGAATTTAACCCTTTAATGCCTGTTATGCCTTGATTTCTTGAGTTAGGGCTCTTGATTTATAATAGGGTTTAATTACCTCGATATGGATGTGTTTTCCAATGTTTGATTGTTTTGTCCATTGGGTCCAGAACCTCATGTTAGGCTGCTTTGTTTTTCATGCCTAGTGTTTTTAGGATGGAGTGATATTATCTGATATGTTGTGATATGATTTTTAGCTATTTATCCAAGTAGTATATTGTGATTTACATTGGCTGTTGGATATCATTTGTGCATGATTAACTTATACAGGGCTGTGGGAAGCTGTTGTAGTTAGGCCATAGGGGGAATGGATGCTGAGGGATTCCCCAGAGTTTCTATTATACTTTTCATATTGAGAGACCATAGGGGGGATGGACATGAGTTCTACCTCATAGTTTCTGTAGTTCCACGTTGCAAGACGACATGGAGAATTGGAAGTTGAGTGCTTCCTCAGAGTGCCTGTAGTTTACCATTGCAAGACCACATGAAGAATTGATAGTGAGTGCTTCCTCATAGAGTCTTTGTTTAATATGAACTAGAGGTGTTAGACTCTGGGAACTTCCCAGAGGGTTTCTTGAGTTTGTTTTGCTGTTTATGTTGATAAATGTAAATGAATGTAGATAAAACTGTAGTATTGTTTACTTTTGAGTACTACCTTGTTTATTACTTCACTTTTCATATTTCCTTCCATATATATTCACTGAAATTTAGGCACAAATCTTTGGGTGGTTGACTATTGAGATTCATATCACACCCTGTTTGGGTCATGCTTTTGGGCCCATACATATTATATTGCTGTAGGTATAGATAAGGGCATGCGCCCTTCTACTTCAGGTACTTGATTGCTATGGAGTTGGAGAGTATGGGACCAGGATGAGGCTTGTGATATTATTGGAGTTATTTAATTGTTTTTACTTTTTTACTTTGGTTTCTTACTATATTCTAACATTGTGACTTGTTTGGATGCTTTCCTAGATATTGTGACATGCATCATTATTTATATATATGCTGCAGTTTTCTATTTACTATCATTCTCCCACCGTTCACTGTTGTATGGTATTATTACTGCTTATGCTACTATTATCTATTTATTTTCACTGTGTTACTCTGCCAATGAGGGAATAGTTTCCCCACTATCACACCCAAGGCCCTCACTGCTAGTCGGAAACCTCTGACATTCGGGGAAATGCACTTGAGGCCATGTGACCAACCAGGTACGGGGCACCCTTGGGCGGCACCCAGAATCGGGACATTACAACCTTGGGGTAATGTTAGGACAAGAATAGAAGAGAAAAAAGTACCTTAAATAAAGGATATAGATGTGGAAAATAGACTCTATCTAAAGGAGTGAATTTCATGGTTGTCCCCACATGGTTAGAAAAATAGTGCCCCAATCCTGAAAAATGACATTGTCCCCCTTTATATGGGTTCTCATTGGTGGCCACATAGTTTGTAAAAAAAGTGCACATAACCATGTGCCTTCCCCTTAGCCCATGTATCACTATGTACTTTTTCTTGTAGGAGTTTCACGGTTTCCATTAACTGTCGACCAAACGTTCACCCTTAGAAAATTCCAAAAAACATTCCAAAAGACATCCAATCCTTCCCGAACTTCACCCAAACACCTTATATACTTAAAAATCATAAAGAAATGGTTACTTAATTGAAATTGGGGGTGTTAAATTCTCCCCACCATTGGCATTTCAACCCTCTTCAAGTAGAAAATCATTATTTTCTTGAAAGAGTTCAGGCCATTGCTCGATCATCTCTTTCTCTTGTTCCCAAGCCTCTTCATGAATCTAACAATGTTCCACAAAACCCACACTAGACAAATGATTTATTTTCACATAAGACATTATATTTCCTATCCACAATCTATATCAATATATGGACTAAAAAATCATCTAGATCTCTATCAAGATGATCCCATTGAATCACAGTGTCAGGATCAAGCTGATACTTTTTGTAACTGAAATACATGAAACAAATCATGCACAACACTGAACTGTGGGGGAAAATCAAACTGATATTCCACCTCAATAACCCATTCAAGTATCTCAAAAGGTTATATGTAACGAGTAGATATATTTCCCTACATTTCAAACCAATGATACCAATACATGGAGAGATCCTCAAGACCACATGATCACTCACCAAGAATAAAAATGGTTCCCAAAAATGATCTGCATGAAATTTATGAAAACTCTGAGTTGTCTCTGTTTATTTCCTGATTAATTGAATATTCTTAGCTATTTCTTGGACAACGCAAAACTCAACCAATGAAGTCTCAACTATTTCCACCCTACAATGTGGAGAAAGAAAATGACACCCATACAATGATTTAAAAGGATCTATATGTTTCAAGGCATGATAATTGTTGTTATATGAGAACACACTAACAATATGTGCTAATCCCATGATCCACCAAAATCCATTACATAATCCTGCATCATGTCTTCCAAAATTTATATTGTCTTTTTGTATTTCCCTTCCATGTGAGGATGATACGCCATGCACATAGTCAATTGATTTCGAATGTATTTTTTTAAGGATTTCCATAAACAATATATAAACCTCAGATATCTTTTTAACACTATCAAAACTGGTATACAATGCCTCTTTACCACTTCTCAGATATAAATTTTCGATATTCCCCCCACCGTATGAGATTCATGAATAGGTATGAAATGAGATAAATTTCTTAGTCGATCCACAATCAACCATATTGTATCGTGTTTCCAAACCATTCTTAGGAGAAATTTTACAAAATTCCTAGCTATCTATTCCAATTTCCAAAAAGGGATAGGTAAAGAATACAACATACCTATTGGTCAATGATGTTATTCCTTAACCTGCAGACAAGTTATGCACCTCTAAACAAACTCATCCAACTTTTTTTTCAAACCGAACTACCAAAAATGTGATTTAAATGCCTTATACATTTTCTATATTCTAGGATAAACATACCATCTTGAATGGGGGTAAACATGAAGAAGTTGTTCATGAAAAGCCACATGTATAACCATCTGATTTCTGAACCACAACACTAATTTCACATCCAACTTCCATCCCTAAATGGTCTCCTCACCATTGAGTTTTGACCTCATATAAACTCATTCTAAATCATATGTCTATACCTATTTAACTATCTCCTCCAAATAAAGAATGGATGAAAATGGAAAGAAAACCCTAACATCACCTCATTACACACATTTTAAATTCATGTCGGTGATGACCGACATCAACTTCCATAGATCTTAAACTTATTTTTCCAACTAACTATATGAATTGATTCTTAATGAATACACCGATATATTTCCTTTACCCAGTCTGTAAATTATGTAAAAGTAAAACATTTATAGATACTCTATCCATATTCTTTGTCTCATGTTCAAATATAATTGTGAGAAATTATGTTCCAAGAACTTATAATCCATAAACATAGTAAATTTCTCACCAAAGTGATAATGGCACCAACTATTCAATGTATAGAGTACATCAGAAGACTTCAAATCATGTGTTGAGTTGTTATTCTCATGAAACAATAACTTTATCCATCCATAAGAGACAACAAGATTCCCTAAATGAGTGTTTCAATAGATAAGTGGTAACCAAAATGGACCAATAGATTATAACCCAATCATTTTTTCATTGGAGTTATTTCAACTTGGGTTTATTATTTCTGTTTTGAAAGGAGAAGAGTTATGGATGAGATGCAATAGATAGTTTGATTGTGTGGGTTTGTGTTGTGAACAATCATAAACATCAGGCTACCATTGTCTCTTTTATTATAAAATCCCAATTGTTCCCTCATCCATAGCTCGGTACAAACATACTTTTCAAAGGTAGGTGATCACCTAGTTTTTCATCCCCAATGACCCTTGGGGACTCTCATTGGTCAATAGGATGGGTGGTTGGGATCATCACACCCTTTTGGGGGGAATTATTTCCTACTCTAAGGCTCTATTATAGATTTAAGATATGTTCATGAATCTATTCCTAATACCGATATAGGGCCGGTTAACCTAACGAAATGGATATAGGTTAATTATATTTCATGTGAAAAAGACTGGGGTCTATTTAGTGAATCTGTTGGTATATATATGAGGTTATTTATCATTTTCCAGTAATGAGTTCATGCTTATGTGTTGAAGCCATATAACCAAATTCTTCAGAATTCACTTCCACATGAGGAGGCAGTTAATATTCTGATGAGGGGATTGAGCCATTTTGAGGCATCCTACATATCCATATTATTGTAGGAATCACAACCCATGTAGTTCGTTGGACCCATGCAGTTTAAAATCATGTGTAAAGGAATTATATGGGTGCTCAGGGACACCAAGTATTCAAGATCAAGTCCTAGAGGGACATTCTATGTATCTTAGGTATATCAAGAGTCAAATTTTTCATAGTTTATATGTTTTGGACTTACACATTGGAATTTCCCTTGAAATTTTAGAGACTTATGATGAAGAAGACATGATTATTGATGTTCCCTATGCCCATGTGACTTATGATTAGTGTGAGAAATTTGGGTGGAAAATGAACATTTTCATTTCTTCGGATGTGGGACTTATGTGCTAGGGATACCTTGAGAATATTTTCTATGTAACTCAGGACTCAGGGAAACGTCCTACATGTCTTAGTTATGAAAGGAATCAGAGTCATCATAGTTTAGTTTATTTCTTGATCTTCTGATGGATGAGGTAGAGTAGTCATCCCATGATAATGATTGGGTCCTGACGGTTGAAAATGGAATTTTCATAAGGCCTATATCGAAATGGATGTTTTTCTGAGCATGGTATTTAGGAAGGCATCCTATATATCCTAGTTATTATAGGAATCAGAGTAATCATAGTTCAATTGAAGGTTTATGGTAAAGATGATATGATAATTTAACTCCCTAAGCCCACAAGAGCCATGATCATTGTGAGAAATAAGGGATATAAAGTTGTCAATAACATTAATTTATGAATAAGGGACTTAAATGATGGAATCAGCTTGGATGACAAATATAGAGCTTGAACATAAGTGATAAATAGATTACATATCTTGAATTTGGTAGGAACCATAGTATTTGTAGTTCCCTTTATCAAGGATTACACACTGAGGTTGTCCTACTAATCGGTACTTACACACTAAGGACGAAAAATGTTATCAAGTCTTGGGATGACCTTGTGACCAGACCTGCTTGTCTAGAGGGCGTCACTTGACCAATCTTACTTGTTCTTAGGACATCACAAGATCGAATTGGCTTGTTTTGGAGGCCATCATATAACCTAGATGACATGTCTAGGGGTGTCGTATGATCCATCCACATTCCTTGGTATCATTAAAGGGTTGGATGATACATATGAGGGTGTAGAGAGAGTTAGTCTGACATGTATTGGGAAGTGTTGCGTGTCTTGGATGAATTGCCTATAGGACATCATGATATCTGACTGACATATCTGGAGGGCAGCGTGTGTCTCAACTGACTTTCCCAGAGGGTATTGTGAGAGCTTGGTTGACATGCCCGGATGAAACCGTGAGACTTGGATGACATGTGATAGCACCATTATATGAGACAAGAAATTTATCTAAAGGACATAGTGAGGCTTTAATGATAGGTTCAAAGGGTTTTACGAGAAAAAATTGTTGTGCCCATGGGGACCATGTGACTTTCTCTGATATTTATGGAAGGCTTCTCTTGACCCAAATAGCGCGCAGAAGGAGCATCTCGATATATAGGTGATCTTTCCTAGTGTTGTATCATGTCTTGGATGACTTATGAGAAGCACCTAACAGTCAGTGAAAATGTTTTTATCTTTATTATTCTATATTTAATCTTTATTCTATCCCCTATCTTGTGAATTCCTTAGATTTATTTAGTATTTGTTTCTTTTGAGGATCATGTGATCTGGAATATATATGGTATGTTCTTCACATGACTTTCCATAAGTCCTTCTCATAATCTATGAATGATCATATAAAGTTCATTATGCATGGTGCATGATCACTTCAGCTATTCACTGACATAATAACAGATAAAAGACTTATCATTCAACTGATTATTCACTATGAGAAATCCGCTCTAGTGTTTGTGTGAAATTCTCATAGTTTTTCCTCTTGGCCATAATAGGTCTTCATGAATTTTTCATGCTGGGGTGGGGGATTTATAAGCCTATCCCCCTAAGTTGTTCACTGGTTTTCATGGAATATTTTGAATGAATCCAGGATAGAGTTAGCGAAGGGATCTTGTGCCACGTGTCTTTGAAATCTTTTCCCATGGATCACTCTAAGGGGTTCGACTGATTTTCATTCACCACAAGTCCCTCCTATCATTGAATCCTTTATTGGATTATTAAAAATTAATAAGGACTTTATTTAATCATTATATTAAGCCAAAGGACTCATATATTGTCATATTCATATTTCCAAGGGCCTTTATAAAACTAGGATGCCCGTTGAAAGTCCTTAGCGTGATCTCTGGTGAATTTTCTAGGAGTATTGAAAGATAATATTGTGGACATCCACGATGCGTCACATGGATTTTATGACTGTGAGTACTTCCACCTCCTTCCTTTTTTATTTATTTGTTTTATATGAAAAATGATTGGAGTCATGTGAGATTTCATAAGTAATCTCTAAGTATTTTTCTATATTTTTTGATGATGTGTTCCCTGGACAAGGATTCCCTATGAGGTTTGTGAGAAATTGAGGAAAAAACCCATTCATTTATACTTAGTCAGACAAAAGAGAAGCACATACACATCTATACACACCCAAGGCTTTCTACGTGATGAGGATGATACGACAAATGGATTTTGTGAGATGAGGGGGCCATGTCACAAGGGACTCCTGGAGTCTTGTGGATCACTCAAGGTGTGTCTACTGATATTCAGTGACCACAAGAGGCTCCACCACCTCCCCTTTATTTCATTTTTTTATTCCATAAAGACTCACAGGTCTTGTGAGTTTGTTCATATGTTTTCAAGGATAACTATTCTTCCCATTAGTGATGATTTGCATGATCCTTTTGACTGCTAGGGGTCTCCACATTTTGTACCTATTTACTCATTATTTTCAAAGGATTTTCATGTTGGATTGTTAATACTTGTTGTTGAAAAACCATGTGGACTAGGTGAACTTATCCGACTACCACTGGGCAACCACTGATTGTCCAAAGGGCCTTCATGAGAGTAGAGGGACTTTTTTGAAAGGGGTTATAAGGAATCCACTGTAGGTTATGCGTGTTGGAGTTGGTGGCCTAGAACCAACTACTTTGTACTTTATTCATTAATAAATACCTTATCTCATCTTGATTGTTCTTCTGCGTGACAATGCATGTGATAATATCCTAAGGATAACTGTTGCATTAAAGGGTCATAGCGGATCCCTACTATGAAGAGAACCCGGAAGTTCCATAACACTGTTCTTGAATATATGTTTTATGGAAAAATGATTTTATTTGAGGGAAACAAATAATATAGGCCATTAGGGGTGAGAAATCATAAAACTTTGAGGTACCTTCTCAGGGTGTGCGCCCTTGGTAATATCTAGGAGGATATTATGAGAATGAGACCCGCCAGTAGGAAATCCACATTTCCTAATGTCATTGTATATTCCTATCTGTAGACATGTATATTGGTCCTTAGAACTTAATATTATTATTAATGGGTATTACAACCCATGCACTTAGATGTATTGACGAAAACTGCGATGACACACTGTTCGCAGCGAGGTAGGATATGTTGGGTGCGTCACGAGTGATACTGCATTAATAGATAATGTGAGAAAGGATTTTTCCCTTCTGTTCTATAATGTAAGTATATATCTTAGGCCCTTTGATGGAATTGATATAGCCTAAATAAATCCATGGCCATGGTGAGGAATGGGCAAGTTCAATTTCGGAAAGTCAAAGAAAGAATAATCAATCACATGGGTTGATGTAACTAGCATGAAACCCGCTTGGTTTGAGATATCGAGACAAAGGGATTACATTACATGGTAAGCGTTCTTAGGAGGTGAAACATCATTATGGTGTTAAATTATTTCTCTATGGGTGCCCTGGTATGTTTCTAGACGCTAACCTTGGACTTTAGGTAGGCTCCGCCTAATTCCACTGAGAAAGAGGCCTAGAGGGTCACACACTAAATGTGTCTAAGTAACTCTGTTAAATATTAATTTAAAAATCTGAATAAAGATTAATCCTGATTGTGATTTAATAATTATTCCAGTATATCTGATCGCATTTATTTTGACACTAGTTATTTGAGAGAATATATTATGGGTGAAATAATATATTTATTAGTGAGTAATATAGTGATATTTATTTGAGAAATAAATATCCACTATTCAAGTTCTAATAAATGTGGGGGAGGAAATAAAGAGAATGAAAAAACAAAATTACACGCCGTGTATATATTAATATAGATGCCGTGTATTCTGGGAATTTATGATAAATAATATTAGGTGTAATTCATTGGGTGCATGTCAAGTAATAATAATAGTCAACTGTTATTATTAGACATGAGATATTACTAAGAATTAAATGAAATAAATAAATGATTTTGGGTAATTAATTTATTTCATTATTCTATGTAATTAAAATCTCAATTATATAATTCTCATTAGCCTAGCCATTTTTTTTTGGTTTTGCAAAAAGGATTTGGAAAATCTCTCAAGCCAAGAGAGAATTCTTTTTCTACCAAGAACGCTCTCAAGCTACAAGAGAGAGATCCTCCTCCACCGGATCAAGGCAGTCGAAGGCAGACATCGCAAGTGAAGGCTCTTCCATGCTTGCACTCAAATATCCCTTCAGTGATGTCCAGAGATACGTGGAGCATGTGTGGATCACCACTAGAGGAATCCTATACTTGGATTCTATGATGCAATGATGGATCACATCAGACCGTGATTGGAAACATCAACAGAGAGAGAATTACATCAAGGTAATTCTTGTATTTTAATTAAATTAATTATAACCAACATATGATGATCCTATATATGGTTCCAGGACTCCCCTCTTTTTTTTCTTTCTTCTTTATATTATGACGATCCAGAATTTTATTATCATGACAAATCTCAGATTAAGCGTCATTAACAGTAATAATTAAAGTTGGGTACACCCACCAATGTGCTTACACTACGCCCAGAACCTACAAGTGGTATCAGATGGGTCATATTTTTTATTATAATTATTTAGTTTTCCATTGGTAATTTACACATTTAATAATTTAGTTTTTTTAATTCAAGTTAATCGTTCTATAAATCTGAATCTCGAGATCTATTCTTCCTCTCTAATTTCTCGTTCACCTTACAGAAACAACTTTTTATTTTAATTTTGATTAAAATATAATAGAGGATCTCATTTGGAGGTTCCAAACGTTCCTGGTTGTACAACACCAGAATACACTGTGTGTATTCGGCAGTACATGCCGTGTAGTCTAGGTTCAATGCATCAGACTGGTCCACCAAATCATGCCGTGTATTGGAGTATTTCTAAGTCTTAAATGACACAGTGTGTTGACTAGGAATAGGTGGCACACAATTTTTGGATTACACGCCATGTAGTCCACTGAACATGGCATGTAGTCCTTTCAGGTTTGGGTTGGACCATGTACCCCATACATGGATTTCCCGGCTAGAAACCATGTAACACGGATACTACACGGCATGTGTCCCACTGAACATGCCATGTACTCCGAAAATTTCAGAAGTACATCTACTTTCCATGTCCCTAGGCATGTACTTTAGATGGACAATGAACAAAAGTACACACCGTGTAGTCGGAACTACACATCATGTACTCATCCAAAATATGCAGATTTATTAAAATTTATTATTATATTATACAAACACCTGAGAAGTGTACCATAATGTAGGGGTAAAGCTGATGCACAACACATGATAGGTGTTTTATATATATGCATTTAATTTAACATCTACGTAATGTTCATTTATACTCATTTGGTAGTTATGAATGAGAATTAACCGGGTTACCTCTACTGTACAAGTTATGTACAAAGATAAATTTAAATGAATTTATTTGTTTAAAATTATGATGGATGAGAATATTAAGGAAATTCATAAAAGGGTTTAAGATAAAAGGATTGATTAATTAAAGATAATTAATTGATTCGAGAGTGATTTATCTTAAAAAATAATGATTAAAGAATTGAATGCTAGTTTTATTTATGCATAAATATCATTGCATGTATGGATGATCATGATCTAGACCAAGACCTTTTTATGTTAATGGTTTCTTTTAATTTATTTATTTAAATTAAATTTGTTGGCCTTTGAGTCTTCTCCTCATTAATATATAGGGCATGCACACCCAAGGTTTATTTTTTGTAAAACCCCATTTTACCCCTCACCTACATGTGAGATAAAAGAATATGTAATGGATGGATCTACCAAGATGGTGGAGGCGGCTCAAGTTAGGATCCAAGGTGAAACCAATCCAAGGAGATATAAAATGAATATTTGGAAAGCTGTAAACATGAACCCAAAAGGTTCAAGGTGTTTCTCCCCTAGGTCTTGGGTTAGTTTATCAACTACTAGATAAACTAACCAGTAGAAAAAGATCATGATAATACCATTTATTTTATTTCGGTCAGTTTCATGGTTTATTTATTGTGGGTATGTTTTAATGATCACACAATTAATGAATTAAACAAGCATGAAAGATAGAACTAAAATAAGACTGGCTTATGCGTAAATATTATCTTAGACATGGTTAATAACTTACGTATATACCACTTAATATTAAAAAGCATTTAATCAAAAATATTAAAATGGAAATTTACGTATAAGGATAAAACCCCTCAAAGAAAATATCAAGTTGGTATAGCCTTCCATAATCTTGGTTAGAATCGAACCATAGTTCAAAGTGCTTGACCAAACCTAGTTGGGGTGCTTTCAATTATCGAGGAATTATAATTCAAGGTTTTGGGTTGACTTGACTTGGTTTGCATCATGTTTTGACTACCAAAATATGACTTGGTGTGACCAAGATGTAAAGGTTTAGGAAATTCAAAATAAAAAATAATTTCAGGATTGGGGAGTCCACTCAACGGATCAAGGAGCTGTGAGTTAATGCAATTGGCATTTGGAATGCCTACCTAAAACCCTTCAAGTTTCTTGACCAACCCTAGTTGGGGAAATGAAAAGGTAAATATGGATCCTTTAAACTAGAATATATAGGAAAAAAATTATTCTGAAGTCGATGGCGAGGGATTTTGGATATTGATAAAATTGTGGGATAATAATAAGTATTAATTTATTTATTTGTCTCAGTTTTGTCATGATAAAGTAATAAAACTTTTCTCATCTTAATTTGTATAAACGATAAGAAAAATGACTTCAAACATATCATTGCGAACCATACTCGAGAAGGAAAATATTCTCACCGACATCAATTTCCAAGAATGACAGAGGCGTTTACGCGTCATCCTTCACCATGACAGGAAATTGTATGTGATGGAAGAGCCTATTCTAGTTGCGCCTAGAAAAGAGGCTAGTGATGAGAAACTATCTCTCTATATGAAACATATAGATTATGCCACTAATGTCCAATGTTTCATGCTATCAGCCATGTCTAATGATCTCTTGAAGCAACATGAGAACATGAACGTGTATAGAATGATGTCTCACCTTAAGGATATCTACCAAGATAAGGCGAGACAGGAGAGATATTAGATCTCCATTGCTTAGTTTACACCTAAGATTGGAGGGTCTATGCTAGCTGGGCCTCATGTAATCAAACTTATTGGATACATTGAATGCATGGACATCTTAGGGATTAAGTTCATGGATGATTTGCGTACAGATCTCATCCTATCATCACTTCCTAAGACCTTCTCTAGCTTTATTGTCAACTATAACATGAGCAATAATGAGAAGAGTCTATCAGAACTTCTAACCTTGATTTTCCAGGTAGATAAGGACATGGGGCATGAAAAATCCACAATCCTTATGGTGAATAAGAAAAGGAAGGAAAAGGAAAAGGGGTCAAGGATTCGTAAACGATCTGAAGCCCCTAAGCACCGCCCCTCCAAGAAGGAGAAGATTCAGAGGCAGGGTAAGGAATGAGAGGAAGCATGTTTTTCATGTGGTAGGCAAAGCCACTGGAAGAGGAACTGCACCCAGAAGCATGGGGATGCTAAAGGTGCATTCATTATCGAGTGTAATATTTCTATTTCTACTCATTGGTCATTAGATATAGATTGTGGGGATCACATCTGTATTAAAATGGAAGAACCAAGCATATTTAGAAAGATTTCCATAGGAGAGGTGGATATTTGAGCTACCAATGGAGCGAGGCTAGCTGCGTTGGCCATTGGCGATTACCACCTCTCACTGCCAACTGGGATGATTTTGGTTTTACATAACTATTATTATGTGCCTAGTGTTACCAAAAACATAATTTCTATATCATGTTTGGATATGGATGGATTTATTTTCAAGTTTGGAAATTAGGGTTGTCTCTTTTATAAGAACAACACATGTTATGGTATGGCACATTTAAATAATAGTTTTTATGTATTAAATTATATAAAACCAATTTTTGTCAATCCATAATGAAACAAAATCACATGAGTCATACATCACCCAGTTGTGGCATAACTGTCTTGGTCATATAAATGAGAATCACTTGACGAAGCTCTACCAAGATGGTTATTTAGAATCTACTGAGCTAAAACCACTTGATAGATGTCATACTTGTTTACAAGGTAAAATACCAAGTTGAATTTCTTTGGATAGGGTGAAAGGGCCATAGAGCTTCTAGGCTTGGTGCACAAGGATGTGTGTGGACCATTTCCAATAGAATCTAGAGGTGGATATTCTCACTTCATTACTTTTACTGATTATTTGAGTAGATATTTCTATGTCTACTTAATGAGGTATAAGTCAGAATCCTTAGAGAAATTTAAGGAATTAAAGAATAAAGTATAGAATCATCTTGGTAAGAAGATAAATAAACTTCGATCAGATCGAGGTGGATAATACTTGAAACAATAGTTCATTGATCTTCTACAGGAGTCTGGGATTCTATCTCATGTCACTCCTCCTTATATACCATAGTAGAATGGTGTTAGTGAAAGGAGGAACCAAACCTTGTTTGACATGGTGAGGTCAATGACGAGTCATGCAGATCTTCCATTATCCTTTTGGGGATATTCATTACAAACTACAACATACACATTAAACCGAGTACCAAATAAGGTGGAAAATAGAATTTTCTCTAAGTTATGGAATGGAAAGAAACCCATTTTGTCGTACACACATGTATGTGGATGCGAGGGGTTTGTTAAGGGCTTCTCAGGAAACAAACTATCACCCCGGGCCACGAGGTGTATCTTTTAGGATATCCCAAGGAAACAAAATGATATTACCTATATAAACCTTCAAACAAGAAAGTAACTATCGCTAGAAAATACATATTTCTTGAGAGGGAGCACATCTTCAAAAAGGATAGTGGGAGAAAGATTGACTTCGATGAAGTTGATGCTCAAGATACACAGGATTTGGTAAAAGAACAAGTTCCATATGTCCCCGTGGAAGAGATTACAGAAACACAATCATTGTGTAAGATCTCAAGAGAGTTAAGGGAACCAGAGAGATTTGGTTTCCTAGTCACCGAGGATGGTGAATCATTATTGTTAGATAATGATGAACCTATTTCCTACAAGGAAGCAATATAAAGATCAGAAGTTGCAATATGGCTAGAAGCTATGAATTCTGATATGGATTCTATGTATCAAAACCAAGTCTGGGTTCTAGTTGATGAGCCAGTTGATGTAAATCCTGTTGGATGAAAATGGGTATTCAAGAGAAAACTGGACATGAAAGGTCAATTTAGCACCGATAAAGCAAGATTAGTGGATAAAGGATTCAAACAATGTCAAGGAATTGACTATGATGAAACCTTTTCGCCAGTTTCCATGTTTAAATCCATAAGAATCATACTTTCCATAGCAGCTTACCATGACTACGAGATTTGAAAAATGGATTTCAAAACAACATTCCTTAACAGGATCCTTCAGGAATATGTCTATATGACACAACTAGAAGGGTTTGTGACACCAGGTGAATCCAAATGGGTTTTCAAGTTGCAGAAATACATTTATGGATTAAAGAAAGCATCTAGGTCATGGGACATTCGATTTGATGAAGCCATAATGGAATTTGGTTTCATTAAGAATGAATGTGAGCAATGTATTTATAAGTGGTTTAATGGGAATGTGGTCATTATACTTGTAGTATATGTTGATGACATATTAGTTACTGGAAATGATGTACCATTATTACAGCCAGTTAAGGACTGGTTGAACAAGTGTTTCTCCATGAAGGAATGGGGTGAATAAGCCTACATTTTAGGGATCAATATCATTCAAGATAGATTCAAGAGGCTACTTGGACTAAGTCAAGGTACATACATTGACCAGATACTAAATAGATTTAGTATGGAACAATCCAAGAGGGGATTGATTCTAATGTCACACGACCTACATCTTTCTAATAAAATGTTTCCTTAGACACAACAATAGAAATATAGAATGATTAATATCCCATATGCTTCAGATATAAGATCCATAATGTATGACATGTTATGTACCAGGCTTGATGTTGCCAATTCACTAAGCATGGTAGACAGATATCAAGTAGATCCAGGAGAACAATATTGGACTACTGTTAAGACTATCCTTAAGTATCTGAGAAAGACTAAGGATATGTTCCTGGTGCATGGAGAAGATGAGGAGGATGTCATCATAGGGTATGCTGATGCTAGTTTTCAGACAGATCAGAATGATCTGAAGTCACAATCTAGATATGTTTTCTGTCTCAATGGAGGAGCTCTGAGCTAGAAGAGTTCAAATAAACCAGTTGTCACCGATTCTACAGTGGAGTTTGAATATATAGCGACTTATGATGTAGCCAAGGAAGCCATCTGGATTTAGAAAATTATCTAGGATCTTGATGTGGTGCCCAATAGTAAAGATCCTATCACATTGAATTGTGATAATACGACAACAATGGCTCTTGAAAAAGAACCAAGGTCACATCAACGAACAAAGCACATACTCTGAAAGTATCACCACTTGAGGGATTTCTATCCAAGGGGTGAATTTGCAGTGAGCATAGTGTAAAAAGAAGAGAATGTGGAAGACCCCATGACTAAAGGCCTATCTCAGTAGAACCATGAATATCATGTAAGAGATAGCATGTTAAAAGTTGTCAGTAGTTGTCTCTAGTCCAAGTGGGAGTCTGTTATAGTTGGTGGCCTAGAACCAACTACTTTTTAATTTATTCATTAATAAATACATTATCACATCTTGATTTTTGTTATGCATGAAAATGCTTGTGATAATGTCTTAAGGATAGCAGTTTCATTGAAGGGTCATAGCGGATCCCTGCTATAATGAGAAACTGGAAGTTCCATAACATTTTTCTTGAGTATATGTTCTATGGCCAGATGATATTATCTGAGGGACAAAAATAATACAGGCCATTAGGGGTGAGGACTCATAAAACTTTGAGGAACCTTCTCATGGTGTGTTCTATTTGTAATATCCTGGAGGATATTGTGAGAACGAGACCCACCAGTAGGAAATCCACATTTCATAGTGTCATTGGATATCCTATCTGTGGATGTGTGTATTGGTCCTTCGACTTTAAGATTATTATTAATGGGTATTAAAAATCGCGAACTTAGGTGTATTGATGAAAACTATGATGACACACTATTCGCAGTGAGGTAGGATACGTTGGGTGTATCACGAGTGATACTGCATCAATAGATAACGCGAGAAAGGATTTTTCCCTTCTGTTCCATAATGAAAGTAGATATCTATGGTCCTTTTATGGAATTGATATAGCCTAAATAAATCCATGTCCATGGTGGGGAATGGGCAAGTTCAATTCTGGAAATTCAAAGAAATAATAATTGAGCACATGGGTTTATGAAACTAGCCTAAAACCCGCTTTATTCGAGATATCGAGACAAAGGGATTACATTACATGGTAAGAATTCATAGGAGGTGGCATGCCATTGCAGTGTTAACTTATTTCTATATGGGTGTCTTGGCGTATTGGTAGACGCTAACCTTGGACTTTAGGTAGGCTCCGCCTAATGCCACTAAGAAAGATGCCTAGAGGGTCACACACTAAATGTGTCCAAGTATCTCAGTTAAATATTAATTTAACAAGTTGAATAAATATTATTCCTGAATGTTCTTTAATAATTATTCAAGGATGTCTGATGGCATTTATTTTGACACTAGTTTTTTGAGAGAATATATTGTGGCTGAAATAATATATTTATTAGCAAGTAATGCAGTGATATTTATTTGAGAAATAAATAGCCACTATTCAAGGTCTAATAATTATGGTGTAGGACATTAAGAGAATGAAAAAACAAAAGTACACTCTATGTATATATTAATATACATGCCATGTATTCTGGGAATTTATGAGAAATAATATTATTTATTTAATTAAATAATATTAGGTGTAATTCTCTGTGCGCATGTCAAGTAATAATAATAGTAAACTATTATGATTAAACATGGGGTATTACTAATAAATACTTTTGGGTAATTAATTAATTTCATTATTATATGTAATTAAAATAAATTATATAATTCTCATTAGCCAATCCATTTTTTTGGTTGTGCACAATGGATTTGGAAAAGCTCTCAAGCCAAGAGAGAATTTTTTTTCCAGCAAGAACGCTCTCAAGCTACGAGAGAGAGATTCTCTGTAACATCCCAGGTAAATAAAGAATAATACATTTTCATATTTATTAACATTTACGAATTAAAAATTAATTTTACTTTAAAGGGGTTTCTATGTTCGATAGCGTACCCGATACGCAACAAAGAGTTTCTTTGAAATCTTACGTTGCACACTAGTAATAAAATAATATTATTTTAAACGGTAGTTAACATGTAGCCGTTGTATTGGCAGGAATGAATATAAATAACTATAATATGATTATATATGTTTTTTAAATGTTTTTACATTTTTCCAATAAAAGATAAAGGCTTAAAATAAGAAAATAATTCAATTTTAGGCATAGATACTCTAATTTTCACTAAAGGTCCACTTATCACCTTTTGATGGAGAATCGTCATTAAATATAGTTTTGGTCACTCTTATAAATTATATTGGACCAAATAAAATTCTTCTTTAGAATATGGACATCAATTTTTACTTTGTGTAAATTTTTGGTATTTTTCCGATAAAGTTCATCTTTTTAATGAATAGTGAAAAATGTTGTATTTTAATTCAAAACCTCTTTTTAATCTAATTTATGTATATGATTAGATTATATTTTGAACTGGTTTTAGAGTTTAATTAGAATATATTTTTACCATTTAATACAATAGTGGTTGTTGGAATTAATTTCACTTTGAAATTGGACTTAAACTAGTGTCAATCTTTTGATACTTATTGTTTCATAAAAACACGCTATTTTCTCTAACAGCGGGAATTAATTATTAAATTAATTAATGAAACTTATATGTTTTGAATTTTGTAAAATAGAAATCATTTTTGAATTCGGAATATCAAATATATCTTAGGGTGAATTTTTGGTATTTTTCTGAAAAACTTCAATTTTTGATGAATAGTGAAACCACTAAGTGGTACTTAAAAAACTGATTTTTCGTTTAAATGAAATTTTACCACCTTTGTGTTTTGAATTTCAAAAATCCGACATACATGGTTTTCATTAATAAGTAAAATGTGGTTCAATGGGATTAAAATAATTTTTGGTGAATAGTAACTTTTAAGTTTTTAATCGCGATTAGAGGTAATTAATGTAGTTTAAGGTAAAAATAATGTTTTAATAATATGAAATGACCTAGAAACATGTCCTACCCTTATTGGATGTGTCATGGCCGACCAATACAATCCATGGGTCAACTTGGGGACCCCATAGAGCCACTTGGAAGGAAAATGACATTAATATCTTTTTATTTAATGTTAAAGTAAAAATGACACAAACATGAGTTGTTTTACTAAAACAATTTTTACATGGCGTTATAAAAGTCATATTTTTAACTATAAATAGTCATTGGAAAGGTAAAAATATTTCCTACATCATAGTATTTTCTTTATAATTTTTAGACATTAAATAAATTAAATTATTTATGACATTATGATGATGCATCAATTACCTCATTATTTAATGATTTAAATAAAATGAAAAGATAATGTAAAATCTAAGACCTACACTTGTCAAAAACCTATTTTATGGGTATATTTCGAAACATTATAACCTTATACTCGAATTATATCAACGTGGGACCTTTTAAATCCGAAACGCATTTTAAAATAAAGTAACATTTCTTTACTTTCCAAGAGTGTCCCTCCTCTCCTCTTATAAAAGGCCCCCACCTCTACCACCTTACCCACACCTCTCAAGCATTTGGTTCGGCCAAGCTCTACTCTTTTTGTCTCTAAACATCCCTCTATTACTCCTAGAAGCCTCACTTTGGGCAGAAGTCTTCCTAAGGAAGCCTTTGAGCTCAAATCAAAAAGAGTTACCCGTTTTAAAGGTAGCGTTTTCTCTTGTGCTCTTTTGTTTTATTTTGCTTCTCCAACCCCCTAAACTCTTTTTATTAATTTATTTTGTAACAACTCCAATATATTAAATATACTAGGATGTTGTTATAAGAATAATTTGATCTACACTTACACACACCTTTATCTAATGGTTAAAGAACATATTGTTTCTTTGGATGGTGAATTTCTGCCTCACGAAACGATGATTGTTCAATATTCTTCTAACACCTTCAAAGGTGGCCATTAAGATGTCACTATATTTATATATGATATATAATATGTTTATTTTTTTCTTAAGTTTATGTATTTTTCATTTATGGCATACCTTTATGGCTTCCATTATGGGTATAAGCGATATCTTCATTTTAGGAAGTGTGGACTACCGCCCCCTCAAAGTGATTTGATTCGTTAATGCCATATGTGGGACGTATAAAGGATGGATTTAAAGTTATTATATATTATGTTATACTGGAATTATAATATACCTTTATATCATTATTATTTCATTCCATTAAAGTATGAGATAGAAATGAAAGTAGCGTTCATGCGTACGTACGGCTTACCGTCTCCATGAACGGTGCATTTCATTTCTTATCCCCAAATGTAATGTACTATTATAAGTACATATATATAATGGATATATATGATGTATGTTAAATCTAAATTATTAATATAATTCTGGAATTAAAATATACATATCTCTCATTTAGTTTTAATTCCATTAATATGACATAGAAATGAAAGTAGCGTTCATGCGTACGTACGACTTACCGTCTCCATGAACGGTGCATTTCATTTCTTACCTATAAATGATTATGTAATATTATAAATACATGTATATTCTGGATATATATGATATATATGATATCCAAATCATGAATATCATTTTGGATATAAAGAACCTCTGACCACACGAACAACATGTAATTATAAGAAGTCCACTTTCGACTTAAGGACCAAATATCGACAAAAGAAACATTATTAAATTAAATGATTACATAATGTTTATAACATGGTAATAAGTGATATAAAAGTAATAATTAACTTCAAAAAGGTTCTTAAGCATGTATAAATTAACTCAAGTTTATTATTCAGGACGTTAAAGAACGATCGAGTCAAGTCGGACCCGAGGTAAGGGAACTTCTTAACCCAATTCCCATTATTTGGGTTGAACTTGTCTTTCTTATTTATGTTGTTCTTTTATTATGTGAGAAAGTAATTTTTATATCTTAACATGTATTTATACTTTCTTTATGTGAGATTTTAGAGAATACACATGAGCGATCTATTTTATTTACAAAATAATCTTTGTAAGGGACTTCGTCTCAATCTCCTTTCATTGAGTCATATTTCATTTTATACACAACTTTATTTTATATGGTGTATAAACCCCTTTGAATTTTACTTTTATACAAAAGGAATTTTTTTCTACGATGCGTTTTACTAAACGAAAAAAAGGAATGTTTCTTTTAACGTACGCGGTGACAACGACCCTTTTCGCCGCCACGAGTATTATTTGGTCTTTGCCTTCCCCAACAAGCCGTGATGTTTTTAAAATGAAATAAATACCATATACTCTTTTATGTATTTTGGTATTTAAAATGGTTTTTATAATGGATTTGTTATGTCAATATATTTATGTGATATATTGTGATCAAAGTGTGGAAATGTTTTCTTTCCATTATATTTGTTTTATGTCTTATTGTTTTATAATGGTACTTGGACATTTGACGGGTGGTTACGTGATAAACCATATGACGAGTGGTGCCGTGAATACCAGGATGTGTGGTTACATTATAACCTCCAATGCATTGGGTATGGAAGTCGGCCGTATGGCTATTCTATTAAGTGATATGTGTGGAAGTCGACCGTATGGTTATTCCACTTAAGTATGTTTATGTCCCAAGTTACCTTTATATGTTATGTGATCTTTATATGGGTTTTATGGTAATCTTTTGGTTATAAAAGGGTAATTAATGATCTTTTATTCAATGAAGAGTTTTTACTACTTCATAAAGGTGAAAAGTATTACTTTGATAAAGTATACATGGTTTACTTGTTGTTTTGATAAACTAACAGTTTTCATTCTTTGTGTATCCATTGCTGAGCTTTTTATGATCACCCCAAGTTTTTTTGAAATGTTTTTTCACAGGACATAATCTGGAATAGGGTCAAGGACGGGATCAAGGGAAAGTCATGCTATATAAAACATGGAACTAGACAAGTTTCTTTTTAAGAGTTTTTATTCTATGGAAACTTAGTAGAAGTGTCTACTTTGTAATATTTTGAGATGTAATAGTTATGTCCTAATTCTCTAAAACTCTAAACCTGAAAAGATCCTCAATGTGAATTATTCATTTAATTCAATATTAAGTAAGGTTTAAGGATGGGGCCTTATAGTTGGTATCATAGGTCGGTTTAGACAACTTTAGGAGTTAGAAATTTGTTAAATTATAAATTAATTTATGGTATGACTGAAATGATATAGAATTTAAATATTACCATGTTGCTTTGCCTAAGATATTTCTGTGTTAAGAATGGTTTTTCATAGAGGAAACCGAAAATCTTTTCTAGAAAGGCATATAGAGGGAAATGACCTTTCAAACCAGTATCCTGAGATGGTCAGAATCAGAACTAAACATTTTGTTGCAGTGATGGCTCAGTTGACTCAGGTGAAAAATGTTGGTTGTTTTTATTGATGTATTTTGGTGTTTTCTAAAAGTAAAGAGGAGCATGAAAGACATTTAAGGGTTATTTTTCAAACCTTAAAAGAAAATAAATTGTATGGGAAATTCAGAAAGTGTGAGTTTTGGTTACAATATATTTCTGTCCTTGGTGACATTGTTTAAAAAAATGGCATAACTGTGGATCCTGCAAAAAAAAAAGGTTATTGAAGAATGGACAAGACCCACAAATGTAACTGAGATCCGTAGTTTTCTTGGTTTGGTAGGTTACTACTGAAGGTTTGTTGAAAATTTTTCATGATTATCTAGTCCAATGACTAAGCTAACTCGAAAGGGTGTTAAGTTTATCTGGAAAAAATAATGTGATGATTGTTTTCAGGAGTTGAAAAGAAGATTGGTGAATGATCCAGTTTTGGCACTTCCTTCCAGGAATGGTGAGTTTGTTATCTACAGTGATGATTCATTGAAAGGAATTGGTTGTGTCCTAATGCAGAATGATCAGGTAATTGCATATTCTTTACGTCAGTTGAAAACTCATGAGGTAAATTACCCTACACATGATTTGGAATTAGCTGTTGTTGTTTTTGCTCTAAAAAATTGGAGGCATCATTTTTATGGAGTAAAGTGTGAAATATATACTGATAACACAAGTTTAAAGTATATATTCACTCATAAATAATTGAACATGATACAGAGGAGATGGATGGAATTAATCAATGATTATGATTGTATAATTCATTACCATCCGAGAAAAGCAAATAAAGTAGCTGATGCTTTGAGTCGAAAAAGTAATGCTTCATTAACCATGCTACGTTTGGAACGTGATCCTTTGTTTATGTATTTGATGAACTTTGGCATGGAAGTTGTTTGTGCAGGAAGTTCTTCTGTTTTGTTTCAGTTATCAGTGAAATCTTCTCTATCAGACAGAATCAAGCAAGCACAGAAGCAAGACAGTGAGTTGCAGAAAAAGGTATAGTTGGTTCAGAAGGGTAAGTTTCCTGAATTCAACATTTGTAATGATTGTGTTTTTAGGTTTGGGAAGAGATTATGTGTGCCTAGTGATTCACAGTTGAAGAATGAGTTGTTATGTGAGGCTCATAGTTCCCCGTTTTCAGTTCATCCTGGCAGTAATAAGATGTACAGAGATCTGCGGGAGTCTTACTGGTGGGATGGAATGAAAAGAGATATTGTTGATTTTACTGTGAAGTGTTTGACTTTTCAGCAGGTTAAAGCAGAGCGGCAGTTACCGAAAGGGATGCTTCAGCCATTACCAGTGCCAGAGTGGAAATAGGAAAATATATCCATGGACTTTGTTGTATGATTACCAAGGACATCTCGAAGTAATAATGCAATCTGGGTTATTGTTGATCGATTGACTAAATCTCCTCATTTCCTTGCCATACGAGATACTTTTTCCCTAGATCAACTTTTCTGTTTATATATTAAAGAGATAGTCAGGTTACATGGAGTTCCTCTCTCCATTGTATCTGATCATGATCCCAGGTTTACTTATAACTTTTGGAAAGGCCTTCAGAAGTCGTTGGGTACTGAATTAAATTTTAGCACACCTTTTCATCCTCAATCAGATGGGCAGTCAGAACGAACAATTCATACATTGGAGGATATGCTACGTGCTTGTTCGATGGATTATCAGGGAAGTTGGGACCAACATCTTTCTTTGGTTGGGTTTTCTTATAATAACAATTTTCATTCCAATATACAGATGGAACCATTTGAGACTTTATATGCGAAGCGGTGTCGAACTCTAGCTTTTTGGGATAAAGTGGGTGAAAGGAAGATGATGGGACCAGAATTGGTAGAAGAGATGGTAGAAAAAGTTCAGTTGATTCAGAAACACATGAGAACAGCTCAGAGTAGGCAGAAGAGTTATGCAGATAACCAGAGGAAGGATCTATCTTTCGAGGTAGGTGATCATGTTATTCTCAAAGTTTCACCGTGGAAAAGTGTGATGAGATTTGGTAAGAAAGGAAAGCTGAGTCCAAAGTTCATTGGACTATATGAAATTCTCGAGAGAGTTGGATCAGTTGCTTACCGAGTGGATTTACCTCAGAGTTTATCTCAGGTACACAATGTTTTTCATGTTTCAATGTTAAGGAAGTACATGCCAGATCCATCTCATGTTTTGAGTCCAGAGGTAGTTCAACTGGAAGAGAACCTATATTATGAGGAACAACCGGTCCAGATTCTTGACTGAAGAGAGAAATTGTTGCAAAATAAGGTAATTCACTAGGTAAAGGTTTTGTGGAAAAACCATATGGTTGAAGAGGAAACATGGGAATCTGAAAATTCTATGAGGGATAACTACCCCCACTTATTTTGAAAAGTGAATAAAATTGCGAGGACACAATTCCCAAAAGGGGGGAAGGATGTAACATCCCAGGTAAATAAAGAATAATACATTTTCATATTTATTAACATTTACGAATTAAAAATTAATTTTACTTTAAATGGGTTTATATGTTCGATAGCGTACCCGATATGCAATAAAGAGTTTCTTTGAAATCTTACGTTGCACACTAGTAATAAAATAATATCATTTTAAATGGTAGTTAAAACGTAGCCGTTTTATTGGAGGGAATGAATAGAAATAAATATAATATGATTATATATGTTTTTTAAATGTTTTTACATTTGTCCAATAAAAGATAAAGGCTTAAAATAAGAAAAGAATTCAATTTTAGGCATAGATACTCTAATTTTCACTAAAGGTCCACTTATCGCCTTTTGATGGAAAACCGTCATTAAATATAGTTTTGGTCACTCTTATACATTCTATTGGACCAAATAAAATTCTTATTTAGAATAGGGACATCAATTTTTTACTTTGTGTGAATTTTTGGTATTTTTCTGATAAAGTTCATCTTTTTAGTGAATAGTGAAAAATGTTATATTTTAATTCAAAACCTCTTTTTAATCTAATTTATTTATATGATTAGATTATATTTTGAATTGGTTTTAGAGTTGAATTAGAATATATTTTTACCATCTAATCCAATAGTGGTCGTTGAAATTAATTTCACTTTGAAATTGGACTTAAACTAGTGTCAATCTTTTGATACTTATTGTTTCATAAAAACACGCTATTTGATCTGACAGCGGGAATTAATTATTAAATTAATTAATGCAACTTATATGTTTTGAATTTTTTAAAATAGAAATCATTTTTGAATTTTGAATATCAAATATATCTTAGGGTGAATTTTTGGTAGTTTTCTGAAAAACTTCAATTTTTTATGAATAGTGAAACCACTAAGTGGTACTTAAAAAACTGATTTTTCGTTTAAATGAAATTTTACCACCTTTGTGTTTTTAATTTCAAAAATCCGACATACATGGTTTTCATTAAGAATTAAAATGTGGTTCAATGGGATTAAAATAATTTTTTGGTGAATAGTAACTTTTAAGTTTTTAATCGCGATTAGAGGTAATTAGTGTAGTTTAAGGTAAAAATTATATTTTAATAATATGAAATGACCTAGACACATGTACTACCCTTATTGGATGTGTCATGGCCGACCAAGACAATCCATGAGTCAACTTGGGGACCCCATGGAGCCACTTTGGAAGTAAAATGACATTAATATATTTTTATTTAATGTTAAAGTAAAAATGACACAAACATGAGTTGTTTTACTAAAACAATTTTTATATGGCGTTATACAAGTCATATTTTTGACTATAAATAGTCATTAGAAAGATAAAAATATTTCCTACATCATAGTATTTTATTTATAATTTTTAGACATTAAATAAATTAAATTATTTATGACATCATGATGATGCATCGATTGCCTCATTATTTAACGATTTAAATAAAATGAAAAGATAATGTAAAATCTAAGACCTACACTTGTCAAAAACCTATTGGATGGGTATAGTTAGAAACCGTATCACCTTATCCTTGAATTATATTAATGTGGGACCTTTTAAATCCGAAACTCATTTTAAAATAAAGTAACATTTCTTTACTTTCCAAGAGTGTCCCTCCTCTCCTCTTATAAAAGGCCCCCACCTCTACCTCCTTACCCACACCTCTCAAGCCTTTGGTTCGGCAAAGATCTACTCTTTCTGTCTCTCCACATCCCTCTATTACTCCTAGAAGCCTCACTTTGGGCAGAAGTCTTCCCAAGGAATCCTTTGAGCTCAAATCAGAAAGAGTTACCTGTTTTAAAGGTAGTGTTTTCTCTTGTGTTATTTTGTTTTATTTTGCTTCTCCAACCCCCTAAATTCTTTTTATTAATTTATTTTGTAACAACTACAGTATCTTAAATATACTAGGATGTTTTTATAAGAATCATTCGAGCTACACTTACACACACCTACATATAATGGTTAAAGAACATACTCTTTCTGTGGATGGCGAATTTCTGCCTCACGAAATGATGATTGTTCAATATTCTTCTAACACCTTCAAAGGTGGAAATTAAGATGTCACTATATTTATATTTGATATATAATATGTTTATGTTTTCCTTAAGCTTATGTATTTTTCATTTATGGCATACCTTTATGGATTCCATTATGGGTATACGCGATATCTTCATTTTAGGAAGTGCGGACTACCACCCCCTCAAAGTGATTTGATTCGTTAATGCCATATGTGGGACGTATAAAGGATGGATTTAAAGTTATTATATATGATGTTATACTGGAATTATAATATACCTTTATATCATTATTATTTCATTCCATTAAAGTATGAGATAGAAATGAAAGTAGCGTTCATGCGTACGTACGACTTACCATCTTTATGAACGGTGCATTCCATTTCTTATCCCCAAATGTAATGTAATATTATAAGTACATATATATAATGGATATATATGATGTATGTTACATATAAATTATTAATATAATTCTTGAATTAAAATATACATATCTCTCATTTAGTTTTAATTCCATTAATATGACATAGAAATGAAAGTAGCGTTCATGCGTACGTACGGCTTACCGTCTCCATGAACGGTGCATTTCATTTCTTACCTCTAAATGATTATGTAATATTATAAATACATGTATGTGCTGGATATATATTATATATATGATATCCAAATCATGAATATAATTCTGGATATAAAGAACCTCTGACCACACAAACAACATGTAATTGTAAGAAGTCCACTTTCGACTTAAGGACCAAATATCGACAAAAAAAACATAATGATTACATAATGTTAACTTAAATGATTACATAATGTTTATAAAATGGTAATAAGTGATATAAAAGTAATAATAAACTTCAAAAAGGTTCTTAAGCATGTAGAAATTAACTCAAGTTTATTATTCAGGATGTTAAAGAACGATCGAGTCAAGTCAGACCCGAGGTAAGGGAACTTCTTAACCCAATTCCCATTATTTGGGTTGAACTTGTCTTTCTTATTTATGTTGTTCTTTGATTATGTGAGAAATTAATTTTTATATCTTATCATGTATTTATACTTTCTTTATGTGAGCTTATAGAGAATACACATGAGCGATCTATTTTATTTACAAAATAATCTTTATAAGGGACTTCATCTCAATCTCCTTTCATTGAGGCATATTTCATTTTATACACAAATTTCTTTTATACGGTGTATAAACCCCTTTGAATTTTACTTTTATACAAAAGGAATCTTTTTCTACGAAGCGTTTTACTAAACGACAAAAAGTAATGTTTCTTTTAATGTACGCGGTGACAACGACCCTTTCCGCCGCCACAAGTATTATTTGGTCTTTGCCTTCCTCAACAAGCCGTGATGTTTTTAAAATGAAATAAATACCATATACTCTTTTATGTATTTTGGTATTGAAAATGGTTTTTATAATGGATTTGTTATGTCAATATATTTATGTGATATACAGTGATCAAAGTGTGGAAATGCTTTCTTTCCATTATATTTGTTTTATGTCTTATGATTTTATAATGGTACTTGGACATTTGACGGGTGGTTACATGATAAACCATATGACGGGTGGTGCCGTGAATACTAGGACAGGTGGTTACGTTATAACCTCCAATGCATTGGGTATGGAAGTCGACTGTATGGCTATTCCATTAAGTGATATGTGTGGAAGTCGACCGTATGGTTATTCCACTTAAGTATGTTTATGTCCCAAGTTACATTTATATGTTATGTGATATTTATATGGGTTTTATGGTAATATTTTGGTTACAAAAGGGTAAGTAATGATATTTTATTCAGTGAAGAGTTTTTACTACTTCATAAAGGTGAAAATTATTACTTTGATAAAGTATACATGGTTTACTTGTTGTTTTGATAAACTAACAGTTTTCATTCTTTGTGTATCCCTTGCTGAGCTTTTTATGCTCACCCCAAGTTTTTTTGAAATGTTTTTCACAGGACTTAATGTGGAATAGGGTCAAGGATGGGATTAAGGTAAAGTCATGCTATATAAAACATGGAACTAGACATGTTTCTTTTTAAGAGTTTTTATTCTATGGAAACTTAGTAGAAGTGTCTACTTTGTAATCTTTTGAGATGTAATAGTTATGTCCTAATTCTCTAAAACTCTAAACCTGAAAAGATCCTCAATGTGAATTATTCATTTAATTCAATATTAAGTAAGGTTTAAGGTTGGTGACTTATAGTTGGTATCAGAGGTCGGTTTAGACAACTTTAAGAGTTAGAAAATTGTTAAATTATAAATTAATTTATGGTATGACTGAAATGATATAGCATTTAAATATTACCATGTTGCTTCGACTAAGATATTTCTGTGTTAAGAATGGTTTTTCATAGAGGAAACAGAACATCTTTTCTGGGAAGGCATATAGAGGGAAATGACCTTTCAAACCAGTATCCTGAGATGGTCAGAATCAGAACTAAACAGTTTGTTGCAGTGATGGCTCAGTTGAATCAGGTGAAAAATGTTGGTTGTTTTTATTGATGTATTTTGGTGTTTTATAAAAGTAAAGTAGATCATGAAAGAAATTTAAGGGTTATTTTTCAAACCTTAAAAGAAAATAAATTGTATGGGAAATTCAGCAAGTGTGAGTTTTGGTTACAACATATTTCTTTCCTTGTTCACATTGTTTCAAAAAATGGCATAACTGTGGATCCTGCAAAAACAAATGTTGTTGAAGAATGGCCAAGACCCACAAATGTAACCGAGATCCGTAGTTTTCTTGGTTTTGCAGGTTACTACCGAAGTTTTGTTGAAATTTTTTCATGATTATCTAGTCCAATGACTAAGCTAACTCGGAAGGGTGTTAAGTTTATCTGGACAAAATAATGTGATGATTTTTTTCAGGAGTTGAAAAGAAGATTGGTGAATGCTCCAGTTTTGGCACTTCCTTCCAGGAATGGTGAGTTTGTTATCTACAGTGATGCTTCATTGAAAGGACTTGGTTGTGTACTAATGCAGAATGATCAGGTAATTGCATATGCTTTACATCAGTTGAAAACTCATGAGGTAAATTACCCTACACATGATTTGGAATTAGCTGCTGTTGGAGAAACTTCTTTTGATCAGTCGATCATTCAAGCCAGCTGTGAAAAATATTTTGGTAACTATTTGATCTTTGTCCATAAGGATTGTGATTTCCTTGAGGGTTCTATGGGATCTACTGGTTCAATCATATGATCGATCGAATATCAGGTTGTTCATGTGACTATTTTTAGGTCACATGATCGCGAATCTCCAAAGGGGTCATGTGACTGCATGATGCCATGCAAAGGTTGTGAAATCCATGAGTCCTTAAAAGGTTAGGTGATTCACAAGACCTTTAGGTAATTCATGAATTTATTATTGATTCATGTGATTTTCATGATGCCACTGGAACCT
Organism: Viscum album; assembly: GCA_963277665.1. NCBI lineage: Eukaryota > Viridiplantae > Streptophyta > Magnoliopsida > Santalales > Viscaceae > Viscum > Viscum album. Next base: position 2,039,201,411 of record OY728142.1, on the reverse strand, counting down.
TCATGAATCTATTGAGGAGGTTAGTCCTCCAACAGAGGCTACGAATGATACGCATGTTGAGATAAAAGGACACGAGGTGTAACACCCCAAGGATTTAATAATAAATTAAATATAAAATTCATACAACATTGTGTCTCTATGAAAAAAACACTTTTCTATAGAAGATAGTTATAACCTATCCATTAAACATAATTTTTCCTCTTCTATGTTTTGAATTTCGAAAAATGGACATACACTATTGTGATCAGTAAGATATTTAGAGTCTGATAGGATCAACTTGCATTTTTGGTGAATAGTAACATGAACCTTATGAATAGTAATGTACCCTTATGAATTGTAATATGAACTTTAACATCACTCATTTAAGTATAAATAAAATTTTGGATCCTTATTAATGGGAGTGAATATTTTAAAAATTAATAATTAAGTGTTGGTATTTTTCTAAGTAATAAATAATTAATTACAATATTAAATTAATAAATTGATTTAAAATAAAATTCCTTTTACTAAAATTTATTCCTAAATAAATATTTTTTGTCCTATGATTTTAGGATAATTTTTTGAGACTTCTGTTAATTTATGAAAGTATTATAAAATCAGTTTTAAATTTAAAATTTATACTTTTCATGTAAGTAATGATTTTATTTAAAAATTAAATTTCACATATTTATAAAATTATTTGGATAAAATGGAGTCCATTTTTGAGTTATACTCATCAATAAATGGTTAGTGTAATTTTTGGGATTTTTTCATAAATACTTGAATTTTTAGTGAATAGTAAAATATAGTAATTTACCGTATAAATATATTAGGAGCTAAATGCACTATTCATCAAGTCATCGCTAATGTAAGAACACTTGGTTTGAACTCACATGAACTTATTACTATTTTTGGTCACAATAATTAACACTAGTGGCTATATTGAGAAAAAAAATAACGAACAAGATATTAAAAAATCACCACTCTCTTCCACTATAAAAACCATCCCTCACTCCCTCTTCTTCTCAACCCTATAAGCCATGAAGCTTCCCAGTGTTATTCTTAAATACTCTTCCCTAGACTATCCCCACGTCCTGGAGATCTTGGTCTTTCAAAATACCAAAATGAATCCCCTTTAAGAGATTTTCAAGGAGGAGTATCCAAGAGGTAAAATCCTATTCCATTTCCTTTTATATTCTTTTCAAGTTCCTTCTTTATTTATAATTATCTCCTCACCCCCTCTATACAAATGATTGTGATAAATACAATATCATATTTATATTTTAATTATATAATTTTAATTTAAGATACATCATCATTATCCTTACTCTCTCTCTCTATTATTATAAAAACAAAATCATCGTCCAGAAGGTGCCGATTTACAAATTTCCTGGATGCCCACCCTTCTTTATTCAATTTCTACTTCAAGGCTAGTCAAGAAACAATTTTTATGGTTGAAAAATATTCTAAAAAAATTATTATATCTTATTTAATTATTCTATAACCATATTTTTTTCTTGATAATAAATAATAGAACAAAACTAGTTCATTGTGATCGAAAAACCACCATAAAAATCTAAACAATTATCACTAAATGACTTATATAATGATTCATCATCATACCATGTAAAAAAATGATATATATAACCATTTATACTTACTTTTTTTAATTAATAACATATAAATTCAATCCTGGAAAATTATATCCATTCCACATGATCTTCCATACCTATAATCAGGCGAACTTATCATTAATATCAAGAAATGAACACTCCAGAATGATAGAATTCAACATTATAACATATGAAAAGGCCAAAATGAACATAATAAAATTATAATAAATTATATAAATGTCTAATAAGTTATTAATTAAATTATAAATAGGTCTAATTTTATATTCTAGGACCTTAAGGTCATGTACATAAGACATTCAGATATAAATTAAGGGTTTTCTACCCAAACCTCCATTTTCTTTCAGGTTACTCCTTGTATCTCATAATACAAATTAAATTATTAATTATTCTTATGTACTCTTAATAAATTATTTTTGAATGTTATATATATTTCTACCAATCATAATACTTTTTTATTTTGTGGGGAGTTAAATGTTATATAAATATCTTTCGCAATTCTTTATGATAAACATGCCCGATTCAAGGGAACTTCTCAAATTATTACCTAATTTCATGTACACTCTATAATCTATTTTAAGAAACTATTATTTTTATAAAACCACTCATTTAATCTTGTAATGACTACCTTATTTAATTTTTGGGTTTATGAAAATATTTTTCCAATAAAACTCTTCTTTTCAAAGTAAAAGTGTATTTCTCTCAAAATTTCCTCGATGATCTTATTAGAGTATTTGTGTCTATTTCAAAACATTTGTTGAATTTTATGTATTATTGAGGTTCATATATTATTTTTATAATCTAATATATTGTATTAAATGGTTTACGTTCAATTTGACTTTAGATGTCCTATTATAATACCATTCAATTCATTACTCAGAATGGTTAGTGATTATGTTTACATATTAAGGAAAGTTATTTACATTGAATATATATATGATGTTTATGTTTAAACCATTCATACGATGAATGAATTTGACTTATAAATTTATTTTTGTGGACCGATATAGCCCCTTGATTCATTATTAGGTCTCTTGAGACAAAACATAATTTGGTTTTGGCCGATGCCTTAGCCTAGTATTTTAAAATGCCTTGGACGAGGCCTTGACAATATGTTTTAGATGTCCAGAATTATGAATTCCTTAATTATGGTATTAGAAATTGATAAACCATTTGAATATTTTACTAGTAGAATATTAATGGTTATGTATCATTCTCTCATGATCATTTATATGGTCTTATTTAATTAGTTTCATTCCTTCCATATTATACACAAGTATATTTTTAAAGGCATGTGTTTTTAGTTGTTCAACATTAATAGTGTTTATTTTTATGATAACTTACATTGTTTTACTTAACTCTTACTGAGCATCTAATCTCACCCATTTATGATGTTTTATTTTTCCCTAGGTTGTGAAGATGAATATTATGAATGAATTTCAAGGATAAACTATGAGTTATAGATGATTCTAATGGAATTTATATATTATTTTTTATTTCAAGTTGTAATGTTGAACCTATGTTTGTATATTTTTTTTCTAAAATTACAAAACTATTCATTCCTTCAGGATATGGCCTTATTGTAATCACACCAATGTATTAATATAAGGCACCATATCTAGAAAATTGGGGTCTAGTTCTTTACTATTGGTATTAGAGTAATTTTAGTAGAAATCTTGGAAACTAGATTTAGAAAATATAGATTAGGAAAAAAACCTATGATAGAATTTGAGGATAAGTATACAAGAACATCCTAGAATTTTGGTAAGTTATGGATTATATGGATATTTATATCAAATACATCTATCTGGATACTACAAGTGGAAATGGTTCTGGCACAAATGTACCTAGGAGTAACAAATCCGAAAAGGTGTTCTAGGATTGAATCGGGGTAAACTGGTACACGAAAATGGGACTACTGTGCTCCTAGTTTGACACTCCCATGGGATATGCTTAGGATAATTCATATTTTATTTATAAACTGTTATGAAGGATTTAAATTTAAATATGTTCTCAAACTAACCATGCTTATGATTAAGACATTAGACATGCATAAAATTTCAATTTATGTTATCTTTTTTGCTAGTCCGATATTATATATTGTGATTCATAACCTAATTTATAGTATGTCATTATTTAAAAATGAAACCTAGTGGAAGGAATGGAAACTGTATGAACACACGTATCCCATGTAGGTATTTTCCTCCTATGAAAGTTAATGATGCTAGTACTGGAGCTATGACTAGTTTTGAGTAGCTTATAACAATACTGGGACAGCTGACTCGGGATATGAACAATAACCTTACCCATATAGAGAATCCTGATCCACAATGTAGCAGAGTAATGTTAGACCACTTTATGCAACAACAACCTCCATCATTCAATGGGAATACAAACCCATTCATGGTGGAGTAGTGGATAAGTTCCTTAGAGAAGATATTTCTTGCTTTGGGATGTAACAAAATGGATAGGGTTATCATGGTAGTGTATCATTTATCAGGAGATGCATATCAGTGGGGTTTGTTAATTCAAAACACGAAGGAGGAAGAAGAAATATATGAAATGGAATGGAGGTACTTTAAGGAAATATTCTTAGAAAAATATTTTTGTCAAGATTAATAAGAAGATATAGAGAGATAATTATTGATTTTGGAAAAAAAGGGGGTGAGAACATTGAGAAGTATGAAGCCAATTTTACTAGTCTAGGAAGTCATTTAGTGGACTACATACATAATCTGAGGAGAAAGATTGATCGATTCTTTGAGGGTTTAAAACCATTCCTCTAAAGTGCACTAGTTTCCAAAAAATTCTCATCATAAGATGATATAGTCTCATGTGCAATCAAGAAAGAGAAAGAATTATATAAGTATTACGACTTTAAAGAAATTAAATAGAAGAAAAAGGTGGAAGAAGAAATAATGGATAATAGTAAGAATAAAAAGGGGAGTTTTTGAACATGTGATACTTATGGAAAGAAACACCATGAGCCTACTTAAAAGGAAAAGGAGTCTGTTAAAAATACAGAGAAAGAGGCCACCAATCTTGAGATTTCAAGGGAAAGAAAGAAGCTACCAATGTTTAATGCTGCAATTATAAAGATATGGAACATTATGCCAATGATTGTCTTAAGCATCAAGGAAACATTCCTCAGAGAAGGCCGATGGAGAAAGGCCAAGCTTATGCGATCATAGCTGCTAATGTTGAAGTTCATAATGATGTAGTGGAAAGTACTATAATAATTTCCTAAAACATGGAAAACACTTTATTTGATTCTGGATCACTTCATTCCTTAATATCTTCCTAGTTTTCATTAGAAATTATATATTTCTAATTCTCCTTAACAAGGGAGTTTTTAGTCAAAAACCCTATGGGATGACTCATTGCAACAAATATATTTCAGGTAGTCCACATTATGGAATATAAATTGGATTTATCTGCTAATATTATCATCATACCTATGTTATATTTTGATATAATCCTTGGAATATAGTGGATATCAAAATATGATGTGAAAAAACATTGCAAGAAAATGATATTATGATTTGTGGGAATGAGTAGAATCCATTATCTTTAGATTAGAAACATCCCTATCTGATTCTTATCTAGATCCACCCCTAGTAGCATCACTGAATTCAATTCTTGGGGTGGAAGAGAACAAAATATCTATGGGTGAGGGAAGAAATATTCAAATTGAGTATGTACCTATTATGAAATATAGGTTGATGTATTTCTATAGGATTTTCGTAGACATCCTCCAGAGTGGGAAGTTGAGTTCTATATTTATTTAATCCCTGGTGCACGACCTATTTCAAATACTCCTTATAGAATGGCCATAGTGGAATTAGTAGATATGAAAAAACAACTAGAAGAATTGAGTGATAAAGGTTTTATTTACCCTAGTTTTTATCCATGGGGAGCCCCCATTCTCTTTGTCAAGAAGAAATATGGATCCATGAGACTGTGCATTGAATATTTTGAAATAGATGATATTATAATAAAGAACATGTATCCCCTGCCTCAGATTGATGATTTATTTGATCAACTTCACATAACCCAATAATTTTTGAAGATTTAACTTCAATTTTGATATCATCTGTTATGTGTGAGGAAAGAATATATTCTAAAGATATCATTTTGAAAAAGTTATGGGAATTACGAGTTTACAATAATTCCTTTTTAACTGACTAATGAACCCTCTGTTTTCATGGATCTAATTCATAGAGTTTTCAAGTAATATATTGATGATTTTTTATATATTTATTTATGATATATTGGTGTACATTAAAAGGTACAAAGAACATGATAGTCTCTTGCACATTATTTTTAAGACTCTTAGAAGAAATGAGTTATGGGAAGTTAAGAAAGTGTGAATTATGGCCTCAAATAGTTTCTTTTCTTGGCCATATTGTCTCTAAGTATAGAATATTAGTGGATCCAGCAAACACAAAGGCAGTTCAAGAATGGCCTACACCAATGAATGAAATTGAGGTATGTAGTTTTATTGGATTATCAGGTTATTATCAGTATTCCATTTAGAAATCACCTGATTAGCTAACATGTTAACCAATATTACTCGTAAAAGGGATAAGTTTGTATGGACAAAAGAATGTGACGAATGTTTTGAAGAATTCAATAAGAGGTTAGTGAATGATCCAATCTTGACTACCATCAGGAAATGGTGAATTTGTGATTTATAGTTATGAATAAAAGAAAGGACTTGGTTGTGTCCTTATGAAGAATGATAGAGTTATTGCTTATGCATCAAGGTAGTTAAAAATTCATGAACAAAACTATCCAACTCATGATCTTGAGTTAGCAGTTATAATATTTTCTCAGAAGATATGGAGAAATTATCTCTATGGTGAAAGATATAAGATATATACTAATCAAAAGAGCATGAAATATATCTTCTAATAGAAAGAAAATAACATGAGGACAAGGTGATGGCATGAGGTACTCAAGGATTATGATTTTTCCATACACTACTATCTAGGGAAATAAAATAAGGTGGAATATGCATTGAGAAAGAAGGATCATTGAGTTCTATAAAAAATGAGGATTGACAAGGATCCTATGTACATGGATCTAGAAAGGATAGAAATGAGAATTATCAAATAAGGTGAAGCATATTTACGTTTTCAATTGGTTTCTCACCCATCTTTGTTGGAAAGATTTAAAAGTTCTCTATATTATGATGAGAACTTTCAAAAGAAAATTAAATCTATAAATGATGGGAAGTTTCCAGATTTTGTGTGTGATGATGGAATTATGAAATTTGGGAGAAGGCTATGTGTTCCACATACACCTAAGTTAAAAAGGGAGTTATTGGATGATTCCCATAGTTTAAATTTCTATATACACCCTGAAAGAACTAAGATGTATAAGTATTTGAGAGAACATTTCTGGTGGGACAACATGAAGTGTGAAATTGTTTATTATGTATAAGGATGTTTAGTCATTCAATAGGTGAAGGCTGAAAGACAACATACTAGAGGAATTATAAAACCTCTTATTATTCTTACATGGAAATGGGATGATATCACTGTGGATTTTTCACTAGATTATCAAAAACTCAAAGAAATAATGATACAATATGGGTAATTGTTGATCGACTTACCAAATCTACACATTTCCTCACTATAAGGGAGAATTTTTTATGGGAACTCCTTGTAAGACTCAATATTAATGAAGTTGTAAGACTTCATGGATCACATCTCTCAATTGTTTCTGATTGTGATCCATGATTTACACAAAAATTAGGGAAAATTATTCAGAAATATTTTGATACTGAGATTTTTTTGAGTACTACTTATCACTATGAAACTGATGAGTAGTCAGAAAGGATGGTCCAAACATTAGAAAACATGTTTAGATCATGCTCACTTGATTTTGATGGTTTATGGGATTATTATTTATCATTGGTAGAGTTTTCTTACAAAAATATTTTATATTCTAGTATTCAAATGGTACTATATGAAGCATTGTATGAAAAGAGATTTCGTACACCAACATGTTGGGATTAAGTTGGTGAAAGGAAGCTTGTGGGCCCAGGTATTGTAGAGGAAACAATAGTGAAGGTAAATACTATTCAAACCCATATCAAAGTGTCTCAAAAAAGGAAAAAGATATATAATTATAATCAAAGGAAGGATTTGGAATTTCATGTAGGGGATCATGTTTTATTAAAATTATATCAATGGATGGGTGTTATAAGATTTGGGAACAAAGCGAAACTAAGCCCCATGCACATTAGTCCTTTGAAATTCTGGAGATAATCAGAGCTGTGGCTTATCATTTGTCAATGATTCCTATCCTTTCCAAGGTACATAATGTTTTCCATGTCTCATTATTGTGAAAGTACATGCCAGACCCAATGCATGTCCTCACTTATAAAGGTCTATAATTGGAACCTAACTTATCTTACCATGAAGAGAATATCTGGATTCTGGACACTAAAGAATAGGTGTTGAAGAATCAGACGACTTGATTAGTAAATGTACTTTAAAAAAATAATAAAATTAAAGAGGTGATGTGGGAGCCTGAGGATCTTATGATGAATAACTACCCAACTATTTTTATGTGGTAACATTATGGTAATTTATAGTATGATTTTTTTGTATGGGGGAAGAATGTAACACCCTAAGGATTTAAAAATAAATTTAATATAGAATGCATGAAGCACTGACTATCTATGAAACAAACACTTTTTTATAGAAGATAGTTATAAACTAGGCATTTAACATAATTTTTCCGCTTTTATGTTTTGAATTTTGAAAAACAGACATACACGGTTGCGATCGATAAGATATTTTGAGTCTGATAGGATGAACATACATTTTTTATGAATAGTAACTCCACCCTTATGAATATTAATTTACCCTTATGAATAGTAATATGACCCTTAACCACACCCATGTAAGTATAAGTAAAATTTCGGCACCTAATTAATGAGATTGAATATTTTAAAAATTATTAATTAAGTTTTTGTATTTTTGTGAGTAATACATATTTAATTAAAATTTTAAATTAGTAAATTGATTTAAAATAAAATTTATTTTAATAAAATATATTACTAAATAAATATTTATTTTTTTTATGATTTTAAGATAATTTTAAGAGACCTTAGTTAATTTTTTAAATTATTATAAAATCATTTTTAAATTTCAAATATGTATTTTTAAATTAAATAATAATTTTATTTAAAAATTAAAGTTCACATATTTAGAAAATTATTTTGATAAAATGGAGTTCATTTTTAATTACTATTGATCAAAAAAATAGTTAAATTAAATTTTTGGGATTATTCTAAAATACTTGAATTTTCAGTGAATAGTAAAATACGGTAATTTGCAGAATAAATACATTTGAAGATAAATAACTATTAAATGATTCATCTCTGATGTAAGTACACTAGGTTTGAACTGACATGCACTTATTAATATTTTTGGTCAATAAAATCAACACTATTGGTTGTCTTGAGAAAAATAATAAAATAATGAATAAGATATTCAAAAATCACCCCTCTCCTCCACTATATAAACAACCCTGCACTCCATCTTATCCTCACTCCTCTAAGCCATGATTTTTCTCAATGTTATGTACATATACTCTTCCCTAGACTATCCCCACGTCCAATATCTCTTTCTCTTTCCAAAATACCAAAATCAATCCCTTTAAGGAGATTCTCAAGTAGGAGTATCCAAGAGGTAAAATCCTCTTCCATTTCCTTTTATTTTCTTTTCAAGTTACTTCTTTATTTGTTATTATCCCCCACCCCCTCTATAAAAATTATCATGATAAATCCGGTATCATATATATACTAGAATTATATCATGTTAATGGAAGATGCATCATCAATCTCCTTACTCACTCTCTCTTTTATTTTAAAAATGACATCATTATCTAGAATGTGCCGATTTACAACCTTTATGGATGACGAACCTTCATTCTTCAATTTAACTTTCAAGGATAGTCATGAACCATTTTTATGGTTTAAATAGTTTATAAAATATGTATTATATCTTATTTAAGGATTCTGGAACCATCCTTTGTGCATGATACTAAATAATAGAACAAAACTAGTTCAATGTGATTGAAAAACCGTCGTGAAAATCCAAACAATTATCACTAAATGAATTATCTAATGATTAATCCCCATACTATGTAACCAAATTATATATATAACCATTTACAATTATTGATTTTCATTTATAATATATAAATTCAAACTTATAAAATTATATCCATTCCACATGATCTTGCATAGTTATAATCAAGCGAACAGATCATGAAAATCAAGAATCAAACACTTCAGAATGACAAAATTCAATATTATAACTTATCAAAAGGCCAAAAATGAACATAATAAAATTATAATAAATTATATAAATGTATAATAGGTTTTTAATTAAATTTTTAATGATTATAATTTCATATTATAGGACTTTAGGGTCAATTGTAGAACACATTCAGACATAAGGTAATAGTTTTCTACCTGAACCTCCATTTTCTATCAGGTTACTCCTTGTCTCTCCTAATCCAAATTAAATTATTAATTATTATTATGTACTCCTAATAAATTCTGTTTTAATTTTCTATATATGTTTTCCAATCAGAATCGTTCTTTATTTTATGGTGAGTTAAATGTTTTATAAATATCTTTTGTAATTCTTCTCGATATACAAGCCCGATTCAAGGGAACTTCTCAAATTCGTGCCTAATTTAAAGTAAACTCTATAATATATTTTAAGACACCATTATTTTTATAAAACTATTCATTTTATAATATAAAAAATACCTTAGTTAATTTCTAGTTTTATGAAAAGATTTTTCCAAAATAACTCTTATTTTTAAAGTAAAAGTGTATATCTTTCAAATATTCCTCGATGATCTTATTAGATTATTTTTGTCTATTTAAATACCTATATTGAATTTTAAGTGTTATTGAGGTTAATATATTATTTTTTATCACCAAAAATATTGTATTAATTGGTTTATGATTAGTTTTTCCATCGATGTGCTATTTTGGTACCATTCAATTCATTGTTTAGAATGGTTAGAGATTATGTTTACAGATTAGGGAATGTTATATACATTGCATATGTATATGATGTTTATGTTTAACCCATTAATATGAGTAGTGAATTGGTCTTATAAAGTGATAGGTGGGGCCTTCTATATCCTATTGATTCATCAGTAGGTCTCATGAGACAAAATAGAATTGGATTTTGGCTGAGGCCTTACCCTATAATTTTTAGACGTCTTGGTCGAGGCCTTAACTATATATTTGAGATGTCCAGAATTATGAATCCCCTCATTATGGTATTAGAAATTGATAAAAAATGTGATTATTTTACTAGTATAATATCAATTTTTATGCTTCATTATCTGATGTTCATTTATATGGCATTATTTAATCAACTTTCATTCTAGCCATATTATTCTCAAGTATATTTTTAAATGCATGTGTTTTTAGTTGTTCAACATGCCTAATGTTTTCTTTTATGATAAATTATAATATATTACTTACCTTTACTGAGCATATGATCTCACCCCTTTCTTATTTTTTATTTTTCCCCAGGTTGTTAAGATGAATATTATAAATGACTTGCAGGGATAAACTCGGATTTATGGATGATTACAATATAATTACTATACTATTTTTTTATTTCAAGTTTTAATATTGAAATTATATTTGTATCTTGTTGAAAAAAACTACTAAAATATTTTTTCCTTCTAGATACAACCTTATTGTAATTATTCTAATGTGTTAATATAAGGCACTCGATCCGTGTAATTAGGGTCTGGATCTTTACACGAGGTTTCTTCTCCTACTTTACTATTGACTCAACTAGTTATTTATCCCCCAACCATTCATGTTTATTCAGTCATGAAGGTTCATATGAAATATAGGCTAATTTGGAAATAGATACGTGGTTTTGTTATTGATACTCCCTCAAAAACATTTCATATCAAAGGGAACCATCTCCATCAGTTATTTTCTGACTTGGGGGATAGTGTTTTGGATCTGCAACCATTTTATGATATCATGATGCATATCATCTCACCTCTACAAAGTCTGGCCACCCATAAAATAAATTTTCATGGTCTTGAAGATGAGTCTCCATTTTTTAGATAGATGAGGGAGATGTTAGTGGTATCAGAGTAAGTTCTTTAGTTGATATCTGGATTGAAAACTCTGATGTATGCCTACACTGTAGAGATACAGAGATGTGAGGAGATTATTTCCTATCTGAGGTCTGATATTTCAACAACATCATCCTCATTAGATACTAATAATAAGAGGGTCAAAGAGTTAAATAAATTATTTGAGACTCTATATCCTAGGGTGGAAGCATAATATTCAGGGATAGAAACGCTCTAGCATTCCATCGACGCATCCCGCCAGAATCTTACTGATCTTTCCATTACATCATATCGACTATTATAATAGTTCAACCTTTGTAATGAATTCCATTTTTTATGATACTTATAAGGGACTCCAAAATGTGGAGATTCGACCTCTTTTTTTCATGATATAAATGAAGGTATTTTTGGAACATTCATTAATACTAATTTATTTCTTTTCATCCATGATATGAATGAAATATTTATTGAACCAATGTTATGTCAATCACAAACGTTACCCATACTTTTCATAATATCAAGAAAACCTGAATATCTAGACCTGAATATTTTAAATCAATGCTAATTGCTTTTGAGAAATACTCATGAATTCCCACCAACATGAGATCCTCTGCTGAGGTATCTACTCTAGTATTCTTGAGATCACCTAATTTACCGAAGGGTTATTGGGGTAGAATATATGTCATAGAGGGGGATTTATCTTCTTTCTCTAAAGTTGATTGTCCTGGTTAACATAGATTTTTTTTTCAAGTCCAAATAATGGGCCTTGGATGATTTTATTTTCTTATAGGTTATATCATCAACGTGTGGTCATTTACGGTCTTTTAGCTCAGACCATATATTTATTTAGTTTATGGTCTTCTAACTCTGACCTAGTATTTCTTTTGTTTATCATCATTTATCTTGGATATAGTATTGAATTAGTTTAGGTTCTTCTATTAAGGGCCTGATATTGTTTTAATTTACCATCTTTTAGCTCAGACCTGATATTGCTTTAGTATTGGGTCTTTTAGCTCGGACATGATATTATGTTAGTTTATGGTATTTTATCTTAGACTTGATATTTATTTAGTATAGGGTATTTTAGCTCAGACCTACTATCAATTTAGTTTAGGTTCTTTTATATTGGACCTGATATTAATTTATTTTAGGTTCATTTTGCTCTGACATGATATTTCTTTAGTTTAGGGTCTTTTAGCTCGAACGTGGTATTAATTTAGTTTATGATATTTTATCTCAGACCTGGTATTACTTTATTTTATATCCACTTATATTAGACCTAATATTTATTTATTTTAGATTCATTTATATTGAACATAGTATTTTTTTCATGGAATATGGTGCAAACATTATAAGAATGGCCTAAAACACACTGAGGTGATAGGTTCTACTATGGTGTTTCTAGGGATCCCAAGGATTGGAGTTCTGTTTATTCAAGGAAGAGATTCCTTTATTTGATGGGTTGAATCCCTTATGAATCAATATCATGGCCAAGAAAAGATGATCTCCACTCTTTTCAAGGGTCATGGAAGATTTATGGAAGAAATATGGTTGAGGGAGAAATAATAAAGATTCTAGGTCCTCCCATATAGATGGAATGTGGAAGATGTTTATCATAACCCCAAATATTGAGCCTATGGATATAGGATGGAGAAGACATATTAGGTATATCCAATAACACTTTAAGATATTCATTTCCACCTTGGTGTCATCGGGGCTTGCAAATAATGAAGGACATTTTTTTCAAGGAGAATATGACTTTAGTCATTGAGTTTAAGCCCTTATGTGTCGGTAGCATGGACAAGAAAATATGATCTCCACTTCTTTATAAGGGTCAAGAATGATTTTTGAAGACTAAAACATCTATATAATGAAGTTTTTTATGGAATGAAGGCTACCCATGATGGTTTCTGGAACCCTAGAGAAATTTAGCTCTTAATGTGGAGAGCTCAAGCCCTATTCCATGTGGTTTCAAGTCACATTTCATGGGCCATAAAATGTTCGAGAATGGATTGTCACATTTCTTCCTTGATAAAGGATATGAAACATGGTGATATAACATCGAGGATGTCAAATTTTATTGTATATTTTGGTACAAGGATTGTAAATCATGGTCCCAATTTCTTGAGTCATGAGAATGATATGGGAAAGTCACACAGGGAGAGGTATAGACCACACTAAGGTGATGGATTCTTCCTTGTTGAAGTGAGTCTCACAGGGATTGGAAATCCCTTTAAATTTAGATAACATGTCACTGGTTGGTGGGTCTCAATCTCTTATGCATCAATAGAATGTCTAAAATAAAAGATATTTTTTCCTTTCTGAGGGATATGGGAGGTTTGTAGTGACTCAAAATTCTCAAATTGTGAAGTTTGATTTATGGATAATGCAATATCCATGTAGGGTTCAATCACCCTAAAAGTTATACCATCTCCTAGAGAACATGTTCTCGCAATGAGGATATGTGAAAAATCATTTCAGTAATTCATTCTTAGACCAGGGGGTCTAGCGATCATAGATTAGCTTTTACCAAAGCTACAAAGTATACCCTATTAGACTTTTGACTTATTAATTTGTGCCATAAATTTTTTCCTAAATTCTGGTGATGAAGAGTTTAGCGTGTGAATACTTGAATTTTTATTAGTTTTCCCTTTGCAGGTTTTCAACCTGACAAGTTTTTTGTCTCTTTCACTATAAGTTTAAGGTATTTCAATTTAGGCCATTATAGGATAGATTTTATGGTCATACATATTTGACCAAAGCGTAGGGTTTAAGTCCATGAATCCCATGGTCTAAATATGGGATATGTTACACAAGAGCCTAATAAGGATACCATGGGTTTAGAGCATGGAAAACTTATTCTGACTGGGACATGGATGTTTTGTAAATCAGGGCTCAAGATTCTTAGGTTGCGAGTAATGGTATGGGTAAGACATGTGAGGTTGGTCTTGTAAAACTTTGAGATGTTCAGTTCTACCTTGGTGTCACCGGGGCTCACAAGAATTAGAAATCCCTTTATATTGGACAAATATGTCTCCAGTTGGTGGGTATCAAGCCCTTCTACATCAATAGCATGGTATAATTGAGAGGTATCTTTTCTTTTCCAAGGAAAGCGAAAGTTTCATGGTGAACTAAAATTCTAATGAAATGCAGTGTGGTATATGGATTGAGGTTTTTAAAAAAAATCATAGAAGCACCCTGTACTCTGGTTGATCGAGGTAAGTCTCTTGTGGTATTTAGATACAGAATGAAAAATGGGTGATCACCTGTATAGTAAATCATCACATAGTGGGGAATTTTTTTTATGAATTTTAACATCATGAGGTATGTAAATAAGGGACATATTTTTTATGTAGTTTTAGTGTCATACAACCAAGAATTTTTCCTTGTATTTTAACATCATGAGGTAAGGACACACTTATGTGTATTTTATCATCATGAAATAAGGAATTAAGAACTGAAATGAATGGATGAAAATGTTGTGGTTAGCCCCATGGGTGAAAGTCCTAGAATAACCATGTATCTCATGAAAATGATAATCAATTCACAAATAGTTATGAGAAACCATGCATTTTAACATCATGAAGTGAGGACGCGGGTCCCTCGACTTGAAATGGTGGTATCATGGTTGGTCCCATGAACAGAATTATGAATGTCACTATATATACCATGGTTATGGAAATCAGCTCACATGTATTTTCAAATGAAGTTCCTTGAACAAGTCTGACTCGTACGCAAAGAGTGGGGCATATTGATGTTTACTTGTTATGACTAGACCCGATTTTGGAAATTCAGGCATCATTATGTATCCTGTGATGAGATTAATCAAGACACAAATAATACTTATGTGGTAAATACACTTCATAGTTCTTACCCATACTTAGAGGTGGGAATTTTTTATGTTAATTATTGCAGTTGGACAAAGGATTGAAGACTCAGGCATCACTATATATCCTATGATGATAGGGATTAATCCATGTGTAGTTCATAATGAACTGTTCTGTTTAACATTTTGAAAAAAGGAAGAAGATGGAATGACATGGAAAAATGGTGATATTGTTACTAGGCCCAAGGATGGAAATTTTGGTTTTTATACTTATCTCATGAAAATGAGAATCAATCCACACATAGTTCTTGAATAACCATTCAATTTAATGTCATGTAGCAAGGACATGGGATACTTGACATGAAGATGGACCGTGTGTCTAGAGATGTGTTAGAAGACCAACACCAACTATAGTGGTCCTCTCATGTGAGGTTCATAGGAGTGAGCAGTTTCATGTCATGAAAGGGCCATTAATTATGTAGTTTAACATCATGAAACCTGGACTCATGGTATGCCTTTTATGGATATTAATTTAGGGATGATGTGGGATTGTTGAATGTTTTTATGCCTTGTTTGTGTGGGTAATCCTTTAATGAGATTCCAAATCCCACATGAGCTATTCTCAGTGTGAGAAACATGTAATGAAAAGGGTTACTCTCACCATGCCGAGGCATTTAAGAGTAGTATTGGGGAATTTTGTATCATGTGGTGGATGGACCAAGATATATGAGTGAGGCATACCTACATATCTCATTGGAAATGAGAATAAAACCATTCAAAGTTCTAGGAATCCCTTGAAGTTTAAGGACAAGTGATAAGGATGTGGGTGACTTGATGTGAATGAAGATGGATATTATAGATATGTGTAGTTTTACATCATGTCGTAAGGACTTAGATCACCCTATGTGAACAAAAATATTTTTTTTGGATCCATGCAGTTTTACCTCATGTGGTAAGGACATTTTCATTATAGTTTAAAGTTACGTGGTAAGGAAATTAGATCACCTGATGTTAATTGAAATTAATCCTATGTATGGTCCCACGAATAGTGGTTCAGAAATCACTACATATCTTGTGATAACAGGAACTAATCCATATTTAGTTCAGAGGAATCTAGGTAGTCGAATTTCATGTGGAAAGGATGAACTCCGTACAATTTATCATCATGTGTTCAAGAAAAATTTGTATAGTTTAATGTCATGTACTTAGGATGAATGATCGGGTTTAATCTGATGTGGATTCCCTTTTGATGACAATTATGAAAAGTATTTCTTGAGAAATATTGTATTGGTGGGTGGGGTGACATGCTCCTCATCCATGACGGGCAATGGGTAGGCTCCATTATGATAAAACTTATGTATTGCATAAGACCCTTCCCACTTGTGTTATAGTTTCAGGGGTTTCTTTCCCAATATCATTGGGACTCTAAGAGAAAGAACCACTTCTTTATGGACGAATAAATGAAGGATAACCTTTTTATTAATGGCCCATGCTATTTTATTCTTATGGAACTCCAATTTGTGTAGTGTGCACAACTTTTTCTCATCTTTCCATTCCAATTAATCCATCCACTTTTTGATTGTTCATCAACTGAGAGTTTTCCACAAATGGATATTCAGAGCGATGGTATCAAGACCTGTATGGGTAACACTTCCCCAATATCATACACCAATGAGTATGTCATCGCTTGTGTGGTAGTACACGTGGTGGTATAGCAGACCCATAAAGCATGGAGGATTTTTCCATCCTAGACATCTTACCCTTGTTCACCATATTCTAGAGTACATTCAATAAAGTCTTATTGAAGCCCTCTATATATCCATTTTCCACTTCCTGATTGTGAGATGAGTGATTAGAATCGATAATTTACTCTTGGTACAACTTCTTTAACTCTATGGAATATAAATTGGTGCATTTTTCTATCAATATTGTGTGGGGGACCCCAAACCTAGTGATGATATGGAAATTTATGAAGTCGATGATGTTCTTCATCCCTACTTCCTTGAGGTGTATTGACTTATCCCATTTGGAAAATAAGTTGGTAGTAGTAAGGATGTACTTGAACTTATTAGTTGTGAATGGGGGATATGGCCCCAAAATATCCATTCCCTAAACATAAAATAGATAGGAATATTTAGTTGTATGTAGCAGTTCTAAGGGGGTGATTGAAGTTTGCATTAATCTAGCATGCATGACCATTCATGGTGAATTCTATATAGTCTTTATCAATGGTTTTTTAGTAATATCCCAACCTCACGATTTTGTGAGAGAGTCTGGTTTCAGATTTATGGGCGCCAAAAGTGCCTGTAAGGAGTTCTACCATGCTAGTGAGAATTTATCCTTATGCTATGCATCTAAGAAGAATTTCATCGAATCCCCATTGGTAAAGGGATATTTGCTCATTTTTTCAATCCTACATAGTGAAATTTGATGTCTGATTATGAATCTATTCCCTTCTATCATAATATATTAGGATAATCCCATTTTGGAGTTAGCCAATTATGGGCCCTATCTATCCAGGGGTGTTCATTGGCCCATCACGCTCTAGGCAAGTGATGGCCTGATTGATTTATTCTACATCACATATGATGATTGATGAGACCATTCTTCAATCTGTAATACATAATATTGATTCCTCCTGATCAAGGTCTGCCAGGATGTAGGCTTCATTAGCTAGTGTATCAGTTCAATCATTTTGTGATCGGGGAACATAATTCAATGTGGGCTCAAAATGGAACTCTTCTATCAATCCCCTAATATACTCAATGAGAGGCATCGATTCCTCCGTTTTAATTGAATATCCACCATTGATCTTATTTATCACCAATTTTAAGCCCCCTTTGATATTTAGGATGGCTATGTGTAGCTGTAGGGCTACTTCCAATCCAGAGATAAGGGCCTAGTATTCTGCCTCATTATTTATGTAGCATTCGGTTAGTGAGAATGAGTAGGGAAAAAATAATTCGCTATAGAGATAAATACAATCCCTATACCAACCCAATTGAGCTTCAGGTTTTCAATCATTGTACTGAAAATTCTCCTAAAGTCTCCATCAAAGTACATCTCCCATGTCCGGGGAGTGTTATTGGAATAGAAGACCTCCTGATATGAAGGTTTGGTGTCCTCTGGGGCATTTTTCAGTACATGATGTGCTGTGAGGAAATCAGCCATGAATTTCCCTTTCACTATAATTTGTGATAAGAACTAAATATCATATTATTGGAAAATAACCTCCCATTGATTCATGAGCCTAGTTAACATAGGACGACCAAGGATGTACTTGAGAGGATCAATACAAGGGACTAGATGGAATTCATGGTGTTTCATATAATGAATTATCTTTCATACCACAAAGATGAGTGAAAGGTAGTTCTTCTCAACATTAGAATATCTAGTCTCAGTACCTAGCATCATACGGATGAGGTACTAGAGACTATTTTCACTTCCTTCATCAATTTTTTATACGAGGAGGGAACCTGGTGAGCATTCCATAGAGGCAAAAAATAATATTAGTGTCCTCCCTTCCACTAGAGGAATCATAACTGTTGGTTATAGTAAGTATTTATTGAGAAGTTCAAAGGCTTTTTTATATCCATCATTACATTGATAGGTGATTCACTTCTTTATTATACAGGTGAAGGGGTGACATTTTATGTCTAGGATGGCTATGAATCACTGAATGTAGGTGAGGTTCCCATAGAGTCCCCTTGATTATTTGATATTTTAGGATGGGGGTGAAATTTCTAAAATAACACTAGTGTTTTCTAGATAAACCTCAATGTTGTAGTGGAATACCACAAACCCATGGAACGTTTATGATGTTACCCTAAAAGAACATTTCAATAGATTTATCCATAAAATGTTTTCAGAATCCTGTAGAAGATTATCCAGAGATCAGTGAAGTGCTAACATCACTATCGGGATTTAGCAACTAGGTATTCAACATAACACTTGGCTATCCTTCCCAGTAATGGCTTAAAGATATGGTGCATGGTGCACTTATATATAGATCCAATGTTCTTCAATCCAAAGGGAATGAATAGATAGAAAAATATTCCCTGAGGTGTTATGAAGATAGTATCTTCTTGATCATTAGGGGGCATATTTATTTTATTGTACCCCAAGTACCTATCTGTGATGAAAAGGTCCTAGAATCTAGTAATTGAATTGATCAAGAGTTATGTGATTGGAAGGGTAAATCATTATTTAGGAAATGTATATTGAGTTCACTCAAATCTATTAAGATCCTAATATGTATATTCTTCTTCTTAATAAGGAAGATGTTGGAAATTCATCTTAGGTATTTCACTTCTTGGACAAAGCTGTCTTGGACCAAATTGTCAAATTCCACCTCTACATTTGTGTAATGAGGGGGGTGCATCATCTTTTCTACCTGTTTAAAGCCTCTATGATCATCAGGCTGTCTGAGATGGTGAATATCCACATCTGGATTTAGTCTGGTCATTGTTGTATAGTTCCAAGTGAACACATATCAGTGTTGTTTTATAAATTCAATGTACATATCTTTATCTTTGAGGGGTATAGTGGCACTAATCAGAATAGGTTGTGGTCTTCTTCAATTCTAAGATTTATCTACCTGAGCTCATATATGCTGGTGGAGATGCCTTCTTTGAATTATGGATGGGAATTCCTGATATCATCCTCACCTTCTTTCAATTTTTATTATCTAGATAAATTTTCCGATAAAGCCAGAAATTTGATGGTTTCTCCATCACTATCTAGGTGAGGGAGGAAATTAGGAGAGACATTATCATCCCTTGTAATCTAAGTCATCACAGAGATATTTTAGAGATGATTTAATTTTACACTTTCACTGAGGATATGAGGGGATCTTACCTCTATGACCAAATCTGTGACCTCAAACTAGTTTATGGGGATCACATTGTCACTATCATGTATACTCTCGAGATTCATAGGGGTGATCCCCAAGCCATTGGGATCCGAAACCTATATATCATAATATTTTATTGGTTTCTTTCCTCCCTTCTTGTATAAATCTACTTCTACATATATGGATCTATAATTCTCAAAGGAAACATTATCTTAGTTTATAATGCTTTCTTTTCCATCAATGGGGTACTTTAGACATTGATGGAATGTTGATGGTACCTCCAAGTGGCTATAGATACAGGGCCTTCCGAGTAGGACATTATATGTGGTTTCATGATAGATAAACATGAACTCAACATCAAATGTGAGTTCCCTAAATTGGTATTTGAGTATGATCTTCCTGATAGGTCTTTCCTCATGCTTATCATGACATGAATGGTCAGCTTTGTGGAAGATAAGTCACCTTCTCCATAGCCCAAACATCAAAGGGTTCGAACATGGATGATATTGATCCCATATATAGTATCAATCATAACCATTTGAACATTGACATCATTGAATCTTCTGAAAACATATAGGGGATTAATATTTCCTTGGATATACTCTTAATAATCTCTATTAGTGAATGATATGGAGACATGACATTTAAAGGATACAGTTTCTACTAGATAGACCTCAGTTGCAGCGACTTCTATCTTGAACTCCTATGGGATCCAGAGGGATTTAATAAGTTCCTCCCTGATTTATTTTGAAATATGGAGTGCATCATGGATTGAGATCTTGAATGGGACCACAACCATCTTTTTCAGAAAATATTACTTTTTTGCCAATGGTTTATGCTTCTTAATATGTGGTTGCTCCTAAACATGCAGTTCAGGAGCCGATGCATTCTAGGTGAACATGCATGAGATTTGTGTGGAAGTTGTAGGAACATTTTTTTGCTGGCGATACAGGACATTCTATCCTTCCTCTTTATTTTTGTTGACCAGATGATCGAACCCCCTCTAGGAGATCATGCTAGAAAATTGGGTGCACAAGGCTACAAGAGGATTCTGGGACACCTCCATGTCTCTTTTAAACCCGCTAGAGTGATTGACCATGAGTCTTATCTACCTATATGTCCTCTATGGGGATATTAGTAGAATATTGGGTTCGACCATGTCTGTGTTTTCCAATGTATCTTTGGTTCTATCACATTCAGCCTACCGTTCCACAATTATGTGTGGGAAAACCATATTTGAGGGCATATTCATCATCAGATAACGGGTATACAAATTTTATCTTATTAATAGAACCAAATATGAGATATTTGTTCAATTAGGATTCTATTTGGTGGGCCGGTTCCCATGTTGCAGATGTTGAAGGGATGAAATATTCAAGAGTTAGGGCTTGCATTGGAGAAGAATATGATTCCTCCTCTTCTATTTATTTCTACTCCAGTGGTCACACCCCCTTTTTTAGGGACTTTTGATGTATCCTTATTAATTAGTTAAGATATTTTGAGTTTTTTAAAATATGAATTTAGGGTTGTGTGATCTCAATAAAATGTTTTTTGAGTCATCTAGTTATTGAAAATTTTCATATTCTTGGCCAGAACATTATTCCAATCATTCTCTTCTTCTGACCAATCGACGGTTATTCAAGCCACTTACTCTAGGGAGTTGTCTAAAATCACCTACCTAAAGTCAACCATGCCCCGAAGGATGTCTTTGAAGATGATGCAATCCAAGATTTTATGAACCATCCTAATATGGTAAGGGCATTAGCTGGGAAGATCGGTGAAGTTGACCTCATCAAGCTTCCTAGACTGTGGAAGTCTAAGAAGGTTATTATCTATGTTTTTCAGGAAATAATCAAGGAATTTTTCATTTTAGGAGTATACATTGTTCATATATTCCTAAAATCTTGGGAGATTGTGATTTCATTTTGCTTCAATACGAGGGAGATTTTATTGTTTTTTTCACTAGATAGATGGTGTTGGGAAGTTTTTAAATTTCCTAGGTGCCAAGATGGTAACTGCAGCTAGCTTTGGGTAAAAGTTGTATCTTCTTCCTAGCCTAAACTTTTCCCCTATGTTGTGGGCATTAGTAGAGACCTGGATCAGGTTTGTTTATTGGATTATTCCAAAAATTGTGTTATTTTAGTGAACTCATGGAATCCACCTGGATACTTAATGAGTATGAGAGGTTTCTAAAACTCATCCTTTGAAATTTTCTATATACATTTCCAATAGTTTTTCCTACAAGAGAGGCATATTGAGTGAATAGTTTAAAACTTTCCACATTTCTATGAAATCATACACCCTCTCATTCTCATGTTGTTTTCTATTCATTAGTTATGTGATCTTCATTTTTCTTAGTGTGAAGTTGATTTGATAAAGGAACTGATGAAGAAGGTCTTCCCATCCTGCAATGGATCCTATTGGTAGGCTTCTATACCAAACAAAGGTGGACCCTATAAAAGTTTGTATGAGAAAAATCATATTTTTTTCCTCCTGTTGACTCGAGGGCCTACCACCACCCCACATCGAGATATGATGTGTGTGAGATATTGTTTAGGGTATCTTGCACCATCAAAGGTAGATAATTTAGGATTATTGATGTTGGGTGGAGGTGAAGTATCATCCACCCATTCAGGATATGTCTTCCTCTCAGGATACACAGGTTTACATTTCTCTTCCATGAATTCCATTCAAGTGTCCTGGGACTCGATGATGTTTTTTAATTCTAAGGGAACTTCTTTCTGATCTGCCTTTCATCCACATGGAGTGGGTAGGGGATACTGAGGTGGCCCAACCTTCATAGCCTACTAATTCTCAATTATTCCTATGACTGAATGATTAACCTAATGCGCAAAGGTTGTAGCTGTAATAGGGGGAAGTCACAATAATTTTCTACTTCCTCATTTATATTGACTTCTTGTCTAGACCCATATCCAATTTTATTCTCAGATACCACTCTTTCTTGTGGATTGACTATGGGAGGGATAATATTCATCTCTACCTCAACATGATCCCCAATGGTGATGATTATGATGAAAATATCCCCAGTCTAGTGGGATGTGGGTTATTTGGGTTGCAATTAGGGATGATTGGTCCTGTTTTTGAGGATCCAATGAATCCAGTTAGGAATTTGATGATTCCTCAGATGGACATAAAGATATAAATTCCTTCAGCCTAGTGGGATGGGGCTGATCTGGAATCCCAATTGATTATTCCTGGACCCTTTCAGGGTATGATTAACCTATATATGATGATTGATATATAAATTTCACCAACCCAGTGGGTTGGGGTTCACTCGCACATGCCGATGATATGTTTAAAATCCTCTTGGGAATTAAAAATCTGATGAGTTGAGGTAATGGTATATATTATCATGGACTAGGAGGCTAGGTCCACTCATGGATGGATGATATGGTAGCTATTATTGTGGCCCATTTCATGAGGCACAACTTTGCTCATGTGGTTTTTGGGTGCGATGGAATCCCGTGATGAGAATTATTTTTCACTTCAAGTTTTCTGGATGATTTCAACTTTGTTCTCCATGTCATAAATGTGTAATATTTACTTCAAGGGGTTTAGTTTGATGTATTGTTTGATATCCTCTACCTATGTTCATGATGTCTGGGCATTGTTGAAGTGGGGGCATTCTGTTGTAGTGACTAACTAGCCCGAGCATTACCTGGTCCCCAAATTTCTATGAAGGCTATAACATTATAGGATGATGAATCTAAGGGTTTCTATTATTCCAGGGCTTTGTAAAAGATAACACTCCATACTATCCCCATCATTGAATATGGATACATTCTGTGCCTTTAGAGATCAGCTTCTGAATTTTCACAATGCAATGGTTGTAGGAATGATGTAGATTTGTGCTATGCTTTTCTGGTTTGGATCTTATGCCTTGAAGATAGTGGTCATGTCTAGCTGAAAATAGAGTATCTTGATTTTCGTAAGGTGAAACTCATATCTTGGGATAAGGTAGATTTAGATCCTTCAGTTTTTGATGATTTTCTTACATATTTTTTCATAGATAAGGCATGCACTGCTTTTTTATTCCCTATGGTGCCTCATTGTAAAAAGTTGCGAGGGTTGAGAACATGAAGGGGAGGTTTTTTCGGATATCTATCTTCATATTTAAATTTTGTCTTCCTCTTAATTATACTTTCATTCCCCCATCTGGTCAGACTATAGAAGATGATTCTGAATGTAACCTATTGATGATAGTGGAGTGATTTTAGAAGTTTATTGGGAACCATATTCAGTTGAAACTAATGTTTCAAGAACCATTCTATATGAAGGTGTCAAAGTTTTTAACACTTATGTAGGTGAAGGTGTCTATTAAAGGGGTTTATTTCCATATCTTTGAGAGATATCATTGTGGGGAGATTGAGAATAGTGTATTTAAAGATTAGATTCCATTTGATCCATATCCACACTACCACAAGGAGGACTATTATGGTAATTAATGTCTTCTGCTTCCACTTAGATATAAGAGTCAACGGACCCTCATGGTGATGATAATGTGTCTCGAATAACCCCAATAACACTAGCATTGAGAATATTAGGAATATGGACCATGTTCTGCATTATGGTTGAAATATTCTGACATTCCATTTGAAATTTTATAGGGATATGATCTTGTTGTATAACGGTTTTCAGAGTTTGTATATAACTATATGGTGTTGAGGGGATATGTACCTTCTGCTAATAAGGTGTTTTAATATTTTGTTGAGTTTCCTCATTATTGATAGGAATATGAGCCTATCCTGAGGCATGTTTCATTCTCACTTGGTGATTCTCAGTCAAGATAGGAGTATGAGCCTGATCCCGAGCCTCTGGGATATGATGTTGGTCTCTCTTGGTAGGAGTATGGTCCTTCCCCATGGAATGTGTCGCTCTTCCTTGGTAATACCTAGTTGTAATAGGAATATGTTCCTGGCCCAAATATGAATTCCAAACCAGAATATGCTGATGGACCTCTATAAGGAGAGAAGGGATACGATCCTCCTCTTTCATTTCCTTGGAATGATTCCAACATAGTCATTCATCCTTGGAAGTAGGAATATTCTCCTTGCTTCCACAATCTGCTAGAATATTCTAGGAAGATTCAATGATAGTGTTGTGAGCATATCTCGAGGATTATGTCATTCTCACTTGGTCATCCCCATCTATAATGGGGATATATTCCAAATCCTAGGCCTTTGGAGTATGCCATTGGAATTCTTCGATAGGAATATGAGCCTATCCCAAGCCTTGGTCCCCTCTCACATAGTGATTCCAATCCAGAATGGTTATATGAGTATGATCCTAGGCCTTTGAAATATGTCACCAATTTTTTTGATGGGCATGTTCCCTTGTCCGGAGTCATGTGCCTCTCTCACATGGTGATCCCCAGTTAGAATGGGTGTATAAGCATGGTCTGATGCCTCATCCTTTATTAGAATATGCCAATAATCCTCTTAGATAGGAGAAACAAATGTGTTCTTTATCCTATACAACTACTTTTTCATGATTATTGGAGTATTGAGTTGTTGTGGCTGTAGGGATAGAATTATTTTCATGTTCCTTTATCTAAAATAGTTCTAGAATATTCTAGAATAGTTATTCAGATATTACTAAAATATATTGGCATCATAGAAATATTTGTGTAGGGATATAATCCTACACATTTTCTGTCTTCATTATACAATGGAAGAAGTCTTCGATTAAAGTGTGGATATGCTCCCAAATATTTCCTCCTTGTTCCATCGAAATATGTCAATTGGATTCATGCATGGAGGTAGGAATATGTTCCTCCCCTATACCTGTAGTGGCAATGTTCCTGCAAAACTGTTCAAAGTGAGTAGGGATATCAGCTTGTTTGCTGGTTCCATTTGGGATATGTTGGTAGGCATCTTCATCTGGTGTGGGTATATGAGTCCTCTCCTATATATCTAGTGCCTTTCCCCCCCAATGATCCTTCATTTCTACCTGTGCATATGTGTTAGAGGTGGCAGTGTGTCAGGTGGTACCCTCAGCAGGTGACTGGTGGGTACCAGTGGGATACTGTTGGCGATGATGGTGAAAGGTACTTTCCTCAATGAAACCTAAAGCGAAATGGATACATACTTGGATTCTTGATCCAACTTCATTAGCTACTGAAGGTGGAAATTATTGATCTCTAGGGATAAGCTTATGATGTGATTAGTTGTAGTGAAAAGGGATACTATGTTAGTATAAGCCTTCCTTAGGTGATACAGACTTATCAGCTTCCATTCTTGGAGAACCTCATGGGTAGATTCCATGGTCAAGATTATACCATGTCATGGGTACTCCCGTACCATGGTATTTTCCATATGTCGTTGGAGTTGTCGAGCTGGTGAGATCATTTTCTGATCTGTTGGGGTTACTTCCATATGCGATTTACTAGAGAGAATGATTGATGATAAAGACATTATCTCTTATTGTAATGTTGTAAATATCTACAGTCATGCAGACAACAAGGAACAAGGTTACCGATTAGTGAAAAATCGTAGGCATAATTTCTCAATTAGATATACATGGTTCAAACAGTTGTCTTGATATTCCCAATCCATCCATTCTACATGCAAGGACATATCAACATGAGAATTGGATTAATTCAAAAGAACCTTGGTTATAGAGGAACATTTGTAAGATCATCCAATTATTACTACTTTTTTGTATAGGGTATGAAAAATAAAGTGTCCTGATGCATGATTATCCAATAATTTGAGAGATTCACATTGGGATTTAAATTTTTATTTGTGTATGATGTGAAAAAATGGTCCGATTTATAATAATAAATCTTGTTTTTGTTAGAGATACATCACATCGGGTTCACCATTTTTTCAATGGATAAGAGGGAAATGAAATATCCAGAAGGATTACAAACTAATACATTTTTCATTGGAGTTGTTTCACATTTGGTTCACTATTATTTTTTTATGGGATAAGAGGTGTGGATTGGATCCACTTTATTTTTCTATTATGGGGGGTTTTTTATTGTGCACAATAATGAACATTGAGCTAGTGTTGTCCCTCTTATCAGAAACTCTCAATGGTTCCATCATCCATAGCCGGGTACCAACCTACTTTCCAATGGTTGTTGATCACTTGGGTTTTTAGTCCCAATGAATTTTGGGGAATTTTATTAGTCGAGGGGATGGTATTTTGGGCTCCTCACCACCCTTTTGGGGGGAAATATTACCTACTCAATGACTCTCTTATAGATTTAAAAAATGTTTGTGAATCTCTTCCTAATCCCAATACAGGATAAGTTACCCTAACAAAATGACTATTATTTAATTATCATTCATGTGGAAAAGATTGTGGTCTCTTTATTGAATCCATATTTATATATATGAGTTTCTTCATCGTGATCCAATAATGGGAGGTTGCTTATGTGAGAAGCCATATAACCAAGTGATTAGGAATTCACTACAACACGAGGAGGCAGTTATTATTTTGAGGAGGGGATTGATCCATTGTGAGGAATCTGATATATCCTAGTTATTATAGAAATTAAAAAATACATAATTCATTGGACCCATACAGTATAACGACATGAGAAAAGGATTTATATGGGATCTCTAGGACACCAAGTATTCAAGATCAAGTCTTGGAGGGACATCCTACGTATCCAAGATATAGAAATAATATTAGATTCCATATTTCATTTGTTTTGGGCTTACACAATGAGATTGACCTTATCATTGTAGTGACTTAAGATGCATATGAAATGATTATTGCAGTTCCCTATGCCCACATGAGCTATTCTTGGTGCGAGAAACAAGGGATGGAAAATGATCATTTTCATTGCTCATTATGTGGGAATTATGTGATGGGACATACCTAAGAAGATTAATTATGGAACTCAGGCCTCAGTGAGACATTCTATGTATCCTGGTTATAGAAGGAATCATATTCATCGTAGTTCAATTTATTTCTCCATATTTTTATGGATGAGGTAGAGTAATCACCTTATGGGAATGATTGGGCCCCTATAGTGGAAAAAGAAATATTTAAAAGGATTACATCTAAATGGATGTTTATTTGAGATTGGGCTTTAGGAAGGAATCATATGTATCTTGGTTACTATAGGAATTAAATTTCTCATAGTTCAATTGCAGGTTTGTGGTCAAGATACTATGATCATTACAACTCCCTAAACCCTCGCGAGCCATGATCATTGTGAGAGAGAAGGGATAGAAAGTAATAAATATCATTGCTTTGTGAATAAGTGACTTAAATGTAGTAATCAATGTGGATGATCAATATAGAGAACAAACCTCAGGGAGAGGTAGCCTACGTATCATGATTATGGAAGGAATTAGGGTAACTATAGTTCTATTTATCTGGTCCTACACACTTAGGCTACCCTACTGATTTAGGTTTACACACCAATGAAGGACAATGTTATCAGGTCCTAGGATGCCCTTGTGACATCTCATACTTGTCTAGAGGGTGTCACATGACCCAGTTGACTTGTCTGAAAGACATCATAAGATCCAAGTGGTTTTTTATGCAGGCCATTGCATAACCCATCCAACATGTTTGGGGGTGTCATATGATCTAGCTGACTTTCCCTAGTATCATCATAAGTGATGGTAGATAGATATAGAGGCTTTCGTGAAATTTAATAAGACATGTCATGGGGAGTGTATCATGTCTTGGATGAATTTCATGAAGGGCATCATGAGATATGGTCTACATGTCTAGAGGGAAGTGTGAGTCTCAGCTAACTTTCTTAGAGGGTAACGTTAAAGCTTAGTTTAGATGCCTATATGAAACTGCGATACTTGGATGACATGAGATATCATTGTTATATGAGTCAGGTGATGTATATGAAGGACATCATTAGGCTTGAGTGATAGGTTCATAGGGTTTTGTAAGACTAAAGTGGTGTGCCTAGGGGGACCGTGTGTCTTACTCTAACATGTATGGCTGATTTTTCATTACCCAAATATCATGATGAAGGAGAGTCATGAGATGTAGGTGACATGACATGGTGTTCTCTCATGTCTTGGATGACTCACACGAAGCTCATAAGGTTCAGTGAATGTGTTTTTTTCTTAATTCTTCCACCATTAAACTTTTTTCTAGAAATTATCTAGTGAATTCCTTATATTTATTCAGTATCAGTTTCTTTGGTGTCTTGTATGATCTGGAAGATGTGGAGTGTGTTCTTAACACGCCTTTCTAGAAGTGCTTCATATGATATATGAATGATCATGCAAAGTGATTTATTTATAGAACATGACCACACTGTCTATTTTCTGGAATATTACTAGAGGGAAGACTTGATGGTCGGAAGATTAGTCGCTCTGAGAAATAAACTCTGGATTTTGTGAGAAACTACTAGAGTTCATCCTCTTTGTCGTGATAGATCTTTATTCATTTTCCATGCTGTGGTGGGGGGTTTATAGGCCTCTTCATCCCTATAGTTCACTGGTCTATGTGGTATATCTTGTGCAAATCTGGGCTAGCTTCGACAAAGGGGTCTAGCACCACATGTCATCATAAGCCTTTTTCAGGGATTTATTTGAGGTTTCCTTCTAGTTTTTATCTACCACATAACCCTATTGTCAATGTTACCTTTATTGGATTATTTCTAATTAATGATTACTTGTTTGAATCATGTGAGTATGACAAAGAACTTCTATATTTTTATATTGACATATCCAAGGGATTTCATGAGACCAGGATGTCTGTCAAAAGACCTTTACATGATCTCAGGTGACTTTTCCCTGAGTCTTGTGTGATTGTATCATCAACATATTTAGGGTACGTTGCATGGGTTTAATGGCCACAAATGCCTCTTCTACTTTCCCTTTTATTTATATTGTTTTATGTGACAAATATTGGGAGTCATGTGAGATTTCCTGAGTAATTTCAAAGACAATTACTCTATTTTTTGGTGATGTGTCTCATGACTAAGATGGTATAGTGAGGTGTGTGTTCATTTCATGGACAAACCCATTCATTTTTTCCTTAGGGATCCAAAAGGGAAGAGAAAATTATCCTTGACATACCTGAGTCTTTCCACATGATGAGGTTGACAAGATAAATGGATTTTGTGTGATGATGCAGGAATCTGTCCAGGGACTTGCAGTGTCTTGTAGATCATTAGTGGTATGCCTCGTGATATTCAGTGATCATGAGAGTCTTTGCCTCCTCCCCATTATTTCATTTGTTTTATTTCACAAATGATTGGAGGTCTTGAAAATTTATTCTAATGTTGTCATGGATAATTATCTTTCTCATTGGTGATGATTAACATGATCATTATGACCACTATGGGTATCCACATATTGTGTATCATTTCTTCTTATTTTCAAAGTATTTTTAGGTTGGGTTGACAGGTGCTTGCTACAGACAATCCACGTTGTCTATGGTAGCTTATCCAGCCGTCATCATGTGACAAATAGTTGTTCAGAGTTCCTTTATGAGAGAAGAGGCACTTGTTTAAGGGTTTTCCATGGGATCCACTTCAAGTTATGAACTGGATGTCTAATCTTTATGTGGCCTTATAATGGTCACGCAATTTTGAGTCCTTTGAAGGCTCACACGATCCATAGGTCTCAACCACCATGTTCTTCCTTTTTCATTGTGGGGATAATAATACTCATATTCATGTATTTATTCCTTTTTAATTTGAAAATACTCATTTGATGGTCATCAATAATGAGAACAAATCCCAACCTAGATCCCAAAGCGTCACAATACACCACGTAACCTTGTCCTAATTCTAAAAAATAATGGTTTGTGCTGATGTATGGAGAACGTTATGCTCTTGAAAAGACTTTTGAAATTTATCATTCCATATGAATGGGACATTATTCCTTGTCAAAGCTATCAGTGGTGAAGAAAGTAGTGAGAAATAATGAAAAAATGTTAGTAATCACTAGTTATTCCAAGGAAAATTTGTATCTCAAATACATTATTGGGTAGTTTCCAAGAGATAATAATTTCTATCTTTTCTACATCAACAAAAAATCACTTTTTAAAAAATTAAATGGCCTAGTAAATGTACCCCTTATAACAAAAAATATCACTTTGGTAATTTTGAATACAGATGATGATCTCCTAATATTCCATACACTGTCACTAAGTGTTTCTCATGCTCAACAATTATCCTGGAATACATCAATATTTCATCCACAAACACAACCATAAAATAATCTAGATACCTCTGAAATATGTGATTCATAAATTACATAAATACCATTGGTGCATTCATAATACTTAAAGTAATTACCACATATTCATAGTGGATATATCTACTTCTGAATTTTGCCTTTAGAATATCCTCTTTCGGAATCTGCAATTGGTGATCTCTTGATTGCAAGTCAATTTTGGAGAACCACTGGGATCCTCTCAATTGATTGAATCAATAATAAATGAGTGGAACTGGATAAATATTCTTTATCATAACCTTTTTAAGATTATGATAATCTGCACATAGCTGAATATTTTCATCATCCATTTTCACAAACAAGACTGTTGTTGACCACAAAGATGTGCTAGGCCAAATGAACCCTTTTGTTTCCAGTCTTACAAATACACTTCTATTTCCCTTAATTTTTTTGGTTCTATATAATAGGAAGGAATGAAAATAGGAATATTCCCCAGAAGGAGATCAATCATAAGCTTCAATTCTCTCATGGGTTGAAACCCTGAGAAATTTTTGGGAAAAAATCTTGAAACTGATCTAGAACTATTGGAAAACCATTATTCTCAATCTCCTACATCGAATCCAAAGTTAATTTTTCCAATTGGTATGAGAGCATTCCAAATACTGGTGCCAACAAGCTCGTTTGACGTTCCTTTACACTCTTGTCCCCCATAAAGATATTCTCGATGACATCATCAATTGTAAAAATAACTTGTTGGTTATAATAGTTGATGTGAACCATGAACATTGTCAACCAATTAATATCCAGGATTATGTCATAGAAATCCATCTCATGAACTAATAAATCCCATATCATCTCGACTCTGTCAAAATTTATAGAACATGATCTACACATAAAGACTCAACATTCTCTTTGACCAAGAATAGTTTTCAGTTTCAAAACTGAAGGCATCATATCAATATTTAATCCCAGAAAATCAAAATCATGAGAAGTAATAAAGGAATGAGATGCACCTGTATCAAACAAATATTTCATAATGGTAGATTTGAAAACAAACATTACTCTCACCATTAAGGGCCAAGATTGACTATCCACAATAACTTCCCCAGCCCCATATAATTTCTTGTTCATGGAATATTGTTATTTATTTCCTTGTTGAGATTTAACATGTTGCGGAGTCATGTTATTCTTAGAATCACGCTGTCTAGCCTTTTTCTACTGGTGATAATTTTTCATCCATCCTCTTCACATTGAATTATATGACATCTGCGACACATATAAGTGAAACAAACACCTAACATCAGAGCATTGTGATATTAGCTTTGAAAATGACCAATTTGGTTGAAATTATGGATCTATATAGGTGGTGTAAATCCCTCTCACTTAATGGGATTCAGGGAACCACAATAAAAACTTCATAGATTACTTTTGGGTTGAGGAAGAAGATTTACCGATCTAGCCATCTGATTCAGATTCACTCCACTACCGTGGAAATATGTGTTCATATTCTTCTTGTTACCATAATTAGAGTTCTCATCATATCCTATAATTATCAACATGCTTCCTCCAAATATTCATAGAAAGTTAAAATCATGGACAAAACTCTAAACTAGTTGTTGGTTAACCTATTTCTCATGTGAAAAGTCATTCTCATCAACTTCTTCTAGTTAGTTCTTATGATGCCTACCTGGTTTAATTTTATATAAAAAAAACCAACTCTATAATACTCATTCTCTATCAAATGCAGTCTTAAAAATTTAAAATTCTACCACATCACACATATCAAAACATGCTTTCCAAAATTTTACATTTCCATGATCAACCATTTTTTAAAATTTGACTATGATATGGAAAATCATACCATTTTTAAAATAACCATTTCATGCCTTTTAAAAATCATACATTTGAAACAAAATGAACAATTTTAAAAAATAAAAACTTTTTTTCAAATCATATTTCACTACTCAAAATAAAATATGTACTCCTAGTGGGAATTCATTTCTCTAATGCATGTCTTTCTCATCTCATTTGCTAAATCAAACACAATGAGATTCCAATTCCAATAAGTGTCTATAGAATAGTTATGTACCCAACTCCCTAGTAACATTAAATTCATCATTAAAAGTTTAGCTAATGATTTTGATGACTTACATTTCAAGTACCAAAAATACTTCTCCTTTCAACCAACATGACACAAGGAATAGAACAGAATTAATTTCAACTCTAAGACCGAGAAAAGATAACTGATTCAAAGACTGAAAAGACTAATACCACTTGCAATTCAAGTATTGAAAAAGATTTTATAACTTTTGAAATCATGCCCCACCTCATTCTCTTGATAAGGTGGTGGAACATTATATGCCCTTAAGCGACATCCCTAAGATTCCAAAGGCATGAAATAAATGTCAAGGGAATCGTTAACAGATGGGGGACAATTTTCTATTTGAAAATAAAACAACCGAACCAAACAATCCATAACATATTAACCACTTCATGATGAATGATAAAAATGTAAATCAAACCTATTTAATACTATTGATATAAAAAAACTAAAATATATTACCACAACGGAAGACTACTAGCATCAAAGTACAAAGTGGAAGACAAAACCAACCAAACCCAATGACTCTAATGACATAAATCCAGAGATAAAAACATTCTCCAGCTCTAACTCCATAAGACATCCCAAGTATCATGAAGAACCACTGAAGAAGTGTGATACTTTACCCTTTCATGTCTTCTAACAAACAATATCTGCAAAAGAACCATATTAAAAAAGGAGGGGTGAGTAATGAAATGCAGTAGGACTTCCCCAAATGACTTCCCTAATCACTCCAATAGGATAGAACATGTTAAGAAATTTATATAAATAAATTTATATAAAACAATTTAAAATAGTTTATATAATAATATTAAACAATTTCCATGCCAAAATAGTTTTCCAAACCAAATCCATTTTAAAAGAAAGAAGCTAAACAACTCATCAAAAACATTTCTCAAAAACCCATTTTTTCATAAACCATTCCAAATATCCACACATAAAACCATTCATGCAATCATGTACCTCCTTATACTTGTGATTAGTGATTCATCCTTTCACCAAGTCCTCACATGGTGAACCATTTTGACGGGGGAAATTTCATACCCTTATATATCCCATATATGATGGGGAAACATCATACCCTTAGTCATATTGTCTTTATGGGGGAAAGTTCATACCCTTATTTATCACAATAACGATGGTGGGAAACTTTATACCCTTATCCATCCCAATGCACATGAACACACACCCTCCATTATTCAAAAAACCAAGATAAAACCCCATTTAAATTCATTTCAATAAAATAGTTCTTTTATTGAAAACCTTTACAACATTAAATTTCAATAAAACCAACCTTTTATTGAAAATAGTATTCTATGTATCAAAACTAAAAAAATCTTTTAAAACCATCATTTTAAAATCATGTTACCAAATTCACATTCCACCAAAACACCCAATTTCCATAGTTTCATATACTATCACTTTATAGGGTTTCCATCAAGCATTTCACAACCATTTCACAATTAATTTCAAGAAAAACAATAAAATTTTAAATAAAACCACAAATTTATAATAAGCGTCAAGAGTAAAGCCATCTACCTTGGGAATTATGGAGACAATGAATAATGACATGAAAATCCCCACAAAATCGGTTTGAAACTCCAAAAAACTACCTTATATCTCTTTTACTAACATAAAAAAGGCCAAATTTATATATCCCTAGTTTTTTACTTTTAATACTTTGAAATATTTCAATATACATTTCCAGATCTAGGCACAGAGATAACATGTGATTTTAATGCCCGGTGTACCTGAAATTAATTTTATAAAAATATGAAATATATTATATATTTTTCATTTGTGGTTAATTAAATAAAAAGGGATAACTCTTAAAAAGTTTACTATATCATAAATCCAATACCATGGTTGGGTTTGAAATGTAGTGTTTATGCTAATGACGACATAAAATAAGTCGGTATGGGATATTCAGACCCCTCGTTCA
This sequence comes from Viscum album, assembly GCA_963277665.1. Taxonomy (NCBI): domain Eukaryota; kingdom Viridiplantae; phylum Streptophyta; class Magnoliopsida; order Santalales; family Viscaceae; genus Viscum; species Viscum album. The sequence continues at coordinate 2,039,165,799 of OY728142.1, read as the reverse complement.
TTCACATTGCATTTAAGTGGATTAATTAGTTAGTTAAACCTTGAAATAAGAGAATTTATATAATTATTTAATTAGGTATTCACCAAGGTTGGATTATAATTCTCTAACCATTGTAAAATATGTCATCCTTTTCCCTTTAGTGCATCCCTTTGATGAACAACAAACCTTTGGATCAAGGTGGATCAAAGCATAATGGACACGTCAGCTTCTTCCTATAATTGAATGAACACGTTCATCCCCAATTATTGATCCAATAGAGTGGTAAGACTCATTATATGTGGATTTTACCTTATAATTAAATTATTCAAAATATTTTTATTTGGTGTATGATCTACACCCCTCCCTGGAACATTTCATGGCCCAAAGTATTGAAATTAATTTGTTTACATTGGTTTATCTAACCCTAGATCATGTTCTTGATCATTGGGGAAGAAAAATTGGCCAAAAAGCATTTAAAACCTTTTTTATTCTACTCCCCCCCATTATTTGCGTTCTACACTGGTGGAATCATGTGGTTCCCGATTCAATAGTTATCAGGTGACCCGAGCTCGATCAAGTTATGAGATTCACAATTAATCATTGAAGCATGTACATATCAATGAAATAGTTATAGATCTTGGAATGTAGAAAATCAGGGATTCTCGATCTTTTTTTGACAACAAGAATTCAAAATATGAATGGAAAATGGTGTGTGGAACATCCAATGAAACCCCTATGCATGATGGGGATAATTTCCCATTGAGGACCGCCAAAAACATTTAATAGTGCTCAAATCCATGAGTTTCATATTGTTTCATGGCATTATCTATGGTAGTTTGACCAGATTCAATGAATAATATAATATTTGAAAAAATATGAAGATTTTGGAAAAATTGAAACTACATGCCATGTATAATGAGGAACACATGTGGTGTATCCCCTTCTCGTAGTGGCAGATGGGGTTTGAGAAACTTAAGGATGACATGGAATGTAGTTCTCCCTCCCACAACATGTATACATTACTCAGTTGGAAAACCTATCTAATAGGTCACATGAGTGGGGACTCCATTTAAGAGAACATGGACAAGGGTTGGACACACATGCAACATCCCATGTGCACTGACACATCATGTACCAGATTACACAGACACATGTTCCAAGTACACAAAAATGACCACAGGACACGACCTCAGTATTGGTTAGGCATGTATTCCACCGAAATGGTGTACATGGGGTAGAGACTTCTATAAGCTAGGGACACAACTTTTCTATGGAGTGGGACCACATTCCATGTGGGTCCTCTCACATGTCATGTTCCCCTTAAGATCTTCTGAGAAATATTTGAACATTCATATCTACTTTGTTCAAACTCATATTTTATCCCATGAGATACCTATCCTGATTTTTTTAAATTTAGACCAAGTTAAGTTCATCAAAAGAGGGTTTTTATATACAATGTGAAATGTTATGGGTTTTTCATGAACTGTGGTGACACCCAATGACAACAACAATCATATAGAATCACCAGAACACTTCGGGATTACCATTCAGATGGGCTTGGCAGTGGCATTCCATGAAGATAATACTAATCATATCCTCATGTAGGATTGGTTAGTGTAATTATCTAATGATCATTTCGAGTTACCCTCTAGTATGACTTAGTAGTGGATTTCCTCGACATTCTGGGCTTATCCTCCAGCTGGTCTGGGTTGTGGCATTCCCCAATTACAGTTCTGGTATTACCCTCTATTAGGGTTGGGCAGTAACGTTCTCTAATGGAAAGTTTCATGTGAAACCCTCTAGTATGGTTGGGTAGTGAATTTCCCTAACAACTCACTGGGCTTACCCTCCAGTAGGACTAGGCACTGATGTTCCCCGATGACCTTCCTGAGTGGTAACCACCTATAGAACTAGGAAGTGGAGTTCCCTAGTGACTACCAGAGTAAGACCACCTATCATACTAGGGTATGGGATCCTTTCCTAAAGCTAGTGACCCATCGACTGTGTGTCATAGTGATGAGACATGGTTTGACGTATCTTTAGACTCACAAGGAAGAGATATGTTTTCCCCATTGAGATGAATTCTTGCGATACTACCTAAAACCATGTGGGAAATTTAGTGCCAACCAAAATGGATTGTATCAAGGTGTGGTGATTGATTCCCTTAGACTTGTGTGTTTAGGGAAGATGTGTGAGGTGTTGGGAATTATTGATGGAGTTTTTTTTAAAATATTGTCCACTCATCTTCTTGAGCTAAGATATGAGATATATTTCTCATTACTCTCTCATTTGGGATTCTTTGAATGAGTATATCTATATATATATATATATACATATTCTACTTCAATACCCACTCCTTGGGTTTTGGTTACTCTCCTTCCAGGAGTGGTAAAAATGTGTGTGGTATTCCATCTACTTTCTGTGTCTAGATTCTCATGGTGGGATGATTCTAATCTCCTTCTATAGGTAGTTAAGACTTGACGAGAATTTAATCTTCTCACCATGTCGATCTCCTTGTTCTTGGATGATTTTACTTTCTCTCTCTTATTGGTTTGAGGTGTACTATTTTTACTATACCTTGTTCTATATACATCTTTCCTTTTCTATTGTATCTCTTACGACTCCCCATTCACCCTTTTGGGGATTTATATTGGGTATTTATATACACACACCCATACATGGGATTTTACCAACATGTATCGAGTATTTTTCAGACAGTAGATAGGTTGATTGAGACTTAAGATGAAATTAGGGATACGAGGTGTTTGGACCAAGTATGGTGGTCATAGATTAGAACATAGGAGACAGTCTATAGGTGATTTTAATTTTATATTTTTTGTCAGGTTGGGACACTTTTCTAGTTTGGTGTTTATTTTTTCATTTTTCTTTTTAGTTTACACTACCGTACTTCATATTGTTTAGAGGTCGATGAATATTTGGTTATTTATAGGAGTGTTGCATTTTTAATTATTTCTATATGAACTTTTTCATTGAGTTGGTTGTGTGTTTATGTAAAGGTACTTAGTAAAAGGCCTTCTCTAGTTAGTTACACCTTCAACACTTATCATCACCCATTAGACTATACATGAGGTCTTGGGGGTAGTTACGACTCGAGCCTTGACTTGGGTCAGGTCACGATAGATTGGCATCAGAGAAAGTTCATTACTTAGAATGTTGTTTGGATGTTTCCCATTAATAGGATTGGTTGGATTTAGGGAAATAGTGTAAAGGTTTATCAAGTGTGACTCTCATGCTAGGGAGTCTAGTTATGGTTCGGGCGGCCGAAAAATTCATTCACTAAGAACCTGACCACCATCTTGTCGACTCACTAGGACTAGAAATATGTTGCATGGATCAATGGAACAAGAATCATATATGATTGAGTTTTTGACTTCCCTTCTTGAGTCATCTCTCCATTGTTGTTGATATATATATACCTCATTTGACCACGACACTCCTTGATAACATTTAGGATGCCCCAAGATGAAAACCACCCTAGATACTAGATCTAGTTCATGATGATACCCTAATGAGTGAAGAGACCTCATTTTATGGTCCATCCTCTAATCCCCTTCCTCTAGGTGGGAAGGTATCAGAAGTTCCACCTATTAAGTAGCAGATCATCTGAGTAGAATAGAATGAGGATGCACGATGGATGAGTGCACTCTGTGAGTTCCAGCATTAGAGACCATTGAGGTTCCATTGTGAGATATATCCCTAGGAGGCAGAGGATTGGATAGATTCAGTGGTCCATATACTCAGTATTATCTAGACACTGATGGATCAGATAGTGTCTTTGGCAGCCATAAGTTTCCATGGATTAGCTGCACATTGGTGGAGCCTGGTCACTCAGATGCATGATGGGTCGACGCTCTCATGGGATGACTTCCACCAGATATTCTATCAGGAGTAATACCCCTCCTGCTTATGCTCTATCTAGATTCAAGATCCCCTAGAGCTTCAGTACAGAGGGATTATATTGGCTGAGTATGTAGCTATGTTCATAGACCTTACATGGTACTCTCTTGATATGATCTACAATGGATAATTCCGAGAACATAAGTTTGATTAGGGCCTCCACAAAGAGATCCGAGACATGGTAGTACCCTTGTGTATCACAACCTATTCCAGTGTGCTAGAGTGGGAACTTGTGATAAAGATATTTCTATCATAAGGATTCTAGATAGCTAGATATGGCAGCGGGTACAATAGATCTGAGTCATCTACAGTCGCTGGAAGCTACGAGAGAACTCAGAACAGGAGACCCTTCTGTGACCAGGATCATGGATGTGGTCGTAAAATACAGGGGTAGTGCAGAGAAATAGGTAAAACCAAGGAGGGCCGATGCTATGCTTTTGATCGGAGAGGTCACATGGAATAGTACTACCTGAAAAGACATATTGACCATCCTATGGAAATAACTAATAGACCACCACGGTAGAGACAACGCCATGATATGGGATCTCATCGGTGGGGACAGGGTGGTCCACAAGGAGGAGGAGATAGTATCGGATCAAAAGGATCTATAGGTGGATGATGGAAATATGAGATCCTTCTACCACCACCACCACCTGGGGGTCCATTTTAGGCTCAGAGAGCTAATGGTCGTAGTTGTAGGTAGCTGTAGGCTTTGGATGTCTACGATCCCACAACACATGAGATGATTCGAGGTAAGATATTTGTTTTTATACTCTTTCCTTAGTATTAATAAAACTAGGTTCCATTCATTATTTTATCTCGATAATCTTGGTGCATGAGTTGGATATCCCAGTATAGATGTTCGCATAGCAGATTTTTCTCAAGGTTCCTATAGGGAATGCTTCTTCTATATCATTTATATGTGAGATGAGTGAGTTATCACATGGAGGAGATAGATTCAAGTGGGACCTTTTTTTCATCACTAGGGTACCCTACGAGACATCTCGGTCATTCATTGTCTATCCATGGTTTGATCCTAGATTTATTTTCACCACAGACTAGTCAGATTCATATGCACTGATGAGGAGAGGTTCTCCTTTTCTGAAGAGAGATACCTCGTAGATGGATTAAAAGATTCTATGAGGAAGATGTTGTATTCTATCACCCATATGTTAGCAATCGTAACCCTTAGTGTAGTTGACTTTTTAGGAATCTAGGTTCTTTAGTTTTGGAGGATTATATGGATGTTATCATCGAGGATGTTCTGAAACTACCTAAGAGGCAAGAGATGGAGTTTTTCTTTGACTTTCAACCTAGGAATTACCTAATATCTTCTACATCATATCAGATTCCACCTACCGAGCTCTAAAAGATATTTTTTATAGTTGGAGGACCTTTGTGATAAATGTTTCATCAGACCTAGTGTGTCCCCCTAGGTGTATTTACTTCTATTCATGGAAAAGGTAGATGGGAGATTAGGAATTTTCATGGATTATCGTCACTTGAACTAGGCCATGATAAAGAACAAGTTCCCATTTCCAAGGATTGAAAACCTCTTTGATTATATGTGTGGAACATGATGGTTCTCCAAGATCAATCTAAGGTCTATTTACCACAATTTACGGGTTCGTGATGTTGATATTCCAATGTTTACATTCTGATGTCACTATGAACACTATGAGTTCTTAGTGATTCTATTTGGGGTGAAAAATACTCCCTCCGTCTTTATAGATTTGATGAACCAGGTTTTCCATTCGTACTTTTACAAGTTTTTTTGTCTTTATTGAAGACATACTCATCTACTCTACAACATATTAGAAGCATGCATATCACTTGAGGATGGTTCTTGATTTACTTTGAGAGCACCAACTTTACAAAAAAGTTATCTAAGTGAAATTTCTTGATACAAGAGGTTCACTTTCTCAAGTATATCATTTTGAATAAAGTTTATCCATTGATCCAACAAATATTGAAGCATCTCTTTCATGGGATCCACCCAAGAATGTGTTAGAGGTGAGGACTTGTTTTGGATTGGTGGGGTACTATAAGATATTTGTGGAATATTTATCTAGAATTGAATCCCCTTTGAATAACTTGATGCATATAGAATATTCATTTACCTAGCCTCAGGAGTTCCAAATGAACTTTGAGGAGTTGAGTTAGGGTCTGATGAGTGATCCAATGCTGAGACTACCAGAGGAAGGCTTTGAGTTCTTAGTTTATTGCGATTCCACGAGATATGGTCTTGGTTGCATGTTGATGCAGTGGAAGGAAGTTATCACATATGTGTCGAGGTAGTTGACATCCCATGAGCAGAACTATGAAACTCATGACCTAGAGCTAGTAGAAGTAGTCTTTTTCTAGAGGATTTGGTGTAATACCTTCTGGGAGAGGGCTTTTTGGTTTACATAGACCACTATATCATTAATTATATATTCACTCAGATAGACCTAAACCTGAGGCAGCGACACTAATTGGAGGTCCTATAAGACTACTACTTTGAGAGAGTCTATACCTTAGGAAATAGAACCATTGTAATATATTCCCTTAGTGGGAATCCCTAGGCTTACCTAGTTTGGGAAAATTTGGAGAAGTTATCTTCCCTACAGCTAACCGTGGTGGAAAAAAAGGGTATAACTTTTCTATAGTTGATGGCGTTGAATCCTTTTCTCCTCCATTATGTGAATTAGTTCTATCTGGGAGACATCGACTATGAGGTTCTATGTGACTAGATATCCATAGGCACATGCTAGATGGATATTCTGAAGGAGGGAATTAAAAAATCTTGTTCAAGGGGTGGATAGTTGTTCCAATCATGATGCGAGAGGTGGTGATATTGGATTTCCACACTTCTCCCTTAGCTATAAATCCCAATGTGGGGATAAGGTAAAGATACCATTAGTGCATGTTTTTGTGGTCTTGCGTCAGATGAAGTGTAGTTGATTCTGTCTAACAGTGCCTTATCTATTAGTAGTTGAAAGCTGAGCACCATGTTTCGACATGTTTATTGCAAAATCTTGAGATCCTAGAGTGGAAATGGAATGGCATATCCATGGAAATTTTCATAGGGAATCCATTAACAGTGATGGTTCATGACGCCATCTAGGTGATAGTTGACTAACTCACAATGTCGGTGAAATTAAACACTATTAGAGAGAAAATTTCAGTGGAGATTTTGGTGAAGTTTTACGTACGAGAGATCATATACCTTCATGGGGTACCCTCGATGATTGTCTCCGATCACAACGAGTGTTTTAAATAATGACTTTAGAGAGGCCTATAGGGGTCATTCGGTCACCATTTTTTGATGAGTAAAACCTTTCAACCCATACTGATGGAAAGACCGAGCATACTATCCGGGTATTGGAGGATATGTTGAGAGATTTCATTTTGGACTTTGGCCGAAGCTGGGAGGATCACCTACCCTTGTTAGAGTTTGCGTACAATAATAGCTACCACTCTACCATCGACATGGAACCCTTTTTGATCCTATATGGGAGACCCTTCATGTCACCTATATATTGGAAGAAAACTGGAGAGTCATCTATTGTGGTCCTAGAGTTGGTCTATGGGATAATGGAGAAAGTGTAGTTCATCTGTGAATTGATGAGTATGGCCCAAAGGAGACAGAAATCCTAAAAGGTCTCTATCATAGGCCCTTGTATTTTGAGAATGGAGAACACATTTTCTTGTGAGTCTCCCCACAAAGAGGAATGAATCAGTTGTCCAAGGATGAAAGCTATCACTGATGTTCATCGGGCAGTTCAAGATCGTGATGAGTTGACAAGGTTTCGTATTTCCTTGACCAACCCCCACAGCTGGAGTGTCTGCACGATGTCTTACATGTGTCATATCTGAGGAGAAACATGCTTGAACCTATGCACATCATTGATTGGGGCAAGATGGACATTGAGAAAGGATCCAAATTTCCAGACCACTAAGTGGCGATTAAGGAATTGTAGGAGTGGACCCAATGTGAATGGACCATCCCTTTGTTTCGTGTATTGTGGGAGCACATAAACATGAAGGAGAGTTTCTGAGAGCAGAAGAGCCAAATGTGGGCTCAGTATCCCGATTTATTTCCTAGTTTTTATTTTTCGTGGATGAAAATTTTTGAAGGAGGGAATGATGTAGAGACCTAGTTTTTCCCATATATGATGTTGAAATACTACTATATATATTTCTAGATCTAGGAGCTAAGATGGCGTGTGATTCTGAGGCTCGGTGTGCCTGAAATAAATTTTATAAAAATACTAAATAGATGTTATATTGTGTGCACACAATTAATTAAATAAAATGGGATAACTCTTAAATGGTTGATCAAATCCAAACTTTTGAGACCATGTTTGGGTCTGGAATGTGGTTCTTACCCTAGGCATGACATAAAATAAGTTGGCGTGGGATGTTCAGACCCCTTTCTTTCTGGAGGTGTGTTTAATTGGATTAATTAATAAATATATAAGTTGATTAATTAAACCTTGTCCTAAGATAAATTCTATAAATATAACATTAGAGATATTTATATAGGGGTGGATCATAATTCTTCCACCACCGACAAAGCTCTCCTCATCCTCCCTTTGGCGAATTCATTTGATGAACAACAAACCTCTGGATCGAGGTGGATCAAAGTGCAGTGGATGCGTTAGCTTCTTCTGATCATTTCACAAGCACATTATTCATAAATTATCAATCCAAAACAATGGTATGAATCATTATATGTGGTTTTCTCCCTTATAATAAAATATTGAGTATATTTTTATTTGTTCTTTTATCTACACCACTTCTTGCAGCCTTTGCATGTCCCAAAGTATAAAAATTAATTTCTTTCAATTGGTTTATCTATCCTTGGATAATGTTCTTGATATTTGAAGAAGAAAACTTGGATAATGACCATTTAAAACCATTGTTATTGTTCTCCCCCCATTCTTCACCAATGGAATCCCATGTTTCTTGGTTTAACAGTTGTCGGGTGACCTGAGCTCAATCGGGTACCCGGATTCATGGAAAATCAACAAAGCATGAATGGATCAATGAAATAGTTATATATCTAAGATTTTTGTGAAGTAGGTATGCTCAATATATTTGTTTGTCATCAAGAGATCAAAGGATGAATATATGAAAGTGTGCAGAACATCAAACAAAACCCTCGTGCATGACAGAAGTTGACTTCTGGTGAACGATGACCGAGAACGACAAACAATACTCAGATCCTTGAGTTTTGGATAGTTTCATGGAAAAATCTATGGTGATTTGACCGAATTATAAGTGGAATATCAGATTTTATAAAATCTAGAGATTCTGAAAAAATCATGACTACACACTGTTTATAGTGATGAACACACACTGTGTAACCCCTTCCCATGGTTTCTAATAGGGTTTGAGAAAGTTAAATATGAATCATAATGTATTTATCCCTTACGTACAATGTATAATTTCCCATGTTTACAACTCATGTGATGGGTCACACAATCAGGGACTCCATGTAAGAGAACACAGAAAAAGGTTGGATACACTGACAACATCTTGTTTCCATCGACACGTCATGTACCAGAGTATAAGAACATGGGGTCCAAGTACAGGGACACAACCCTGGTCTTAGTTAGTTAGGACATGGCATGTAGTCGACCTACATTATGTATTATACTATAAGGGGTGGATCTGTGTACCGACCAGAGATATGACCAGGATGTGGAGTAGTGCCAAATTTCATGTGGGTCCCCTCACACATCATTTTCCCCTTGATCCCTTTTGAGAAATCATCGAACATTCGTATATCCTTCGTTTGAACTCATATTTTGGCTAATGAGATTCTTATTCTGAGTGTTTTTCTCTATATAATATTTTTTTCTTATAAAGTGTTTTTTGATGTATGATGTGAAATATTTTTGTTTTGAAATGTGTTGAGGTGACACCTGATGATGGAAGAAATCATACATAATCACCATAAAATTTTGGGATTACCCTCCATCTGGGATGGGTAATGGTGTTCCACAAATAAAGTACTAGTCTTACCCTCTAGTAAGATTAGGTATTGGAATTACTTAATTATCCTTCTGAGTTACCATCTTATAGGACTGGGTAGTGGAGTTCCTCGATGTTACGAGCATACCCTCCAGTTGGGCTGGGTAGTGGTGCTTCCTAATGAAAACTTCAGGCTTAGCCTCTAGTAGGGCTGGGCAGTGGATTTTCCCAATGAAATATTCTAGGTGAAACCCTCTAGTAGGTCTTGGTAGTGGAGTTTTGTGATGACTCACCAGGATTACCCTATAGTAGGACTGGGCAGTGGCATTCCCCGATAACCTTCCCTAGTGGTACCCTCTTGTAGGATGGGGTAGTGGAGTCCCTAAGTGACTACCAAAGTATAAACCTCCTATTGTACAAGGGCATGTGATCCTTTTCTAACATTGGTGACCCCTCAAATGGCTGGAATAGTGATGATACATGGTTTGACATAGTTTTCAACTCACAAGGAAGAGGGACTCTTTCCCCACTAAGATGCATTCTTGTTACGTGGACTTCAACCATGTGGGAGAGTTAGTGACACCCAATGTGGATAGTATCAAGGTGTAGTGATTGAGTCTCTTGTACTTGTGTGTTTGGGGAATACACGTGAGATACTAGACATCATTGATGGAATTTATTTTTGAACTGTTGGCTACTCTACTTTTTGGGTTGAGCCATGAGATGGAAATATTATTACTCTATCATTTAGTATTCTTTGAATGAGAGTATAAATATATATATTTATATATATCCTGTTTCAGAACCAACTCCTTGGGTTTGGTTTACTCTTTTTCTAGGATACCCAAAGACATGCATGGTATGCCATGTATTTTCTGTTTCTAGCTTCTCGTGTTAGGAAAAGTCTACTCTTCTATTATAGGTAGTGAAGACTTGATTAGAAGTTCATATTCTCACCATGTCATGCTCCTTATTCTTGGATGAGTTTACTTTCACTATATTTTTGGGTTGAGTTGTACTTTTTTTTACTTTACCTTGTTTTATCTACTAATTTACTCTTTAGTTGTATGTCTTACTGCTCCCCCCTTCACCCTTTTAAAGGCATGCTACTGGGTATGTATATACTAACCCATGCATGGGTTTTTACCAACTTGTGTCGTGTATTTTAATGACGGAGGGTAAGTCGACCAAGACTTTAGAGGATATTAGGGATATGGGGTTCTTAGACCGATTATGGTGGTCATAGATTGGGTTCTAGGGGATGAGCTCTCGGTTGTTTTACTTTCGTAGTTTTTGTTAGGTTGGGACACTTTTCTAGTTGGGTGTGTATTTTTTCCTGTTTTTTTTAGTTTACACTACCATACTTTATACTATTTAGAGGTCCATGCATATTTTTTTATTTATAGAAGTGTTTCATCTTTTATTTTGTTCCCTCTACACTTTTTCATTGAGTTGGCTGCGTGCATGTGTATAAGTACATAGGGAAGGTACTCCCTGAGTTAGATATTCTTTCAGTGATTGATGCCACCCCCTCACTTATAGAGGCTGGCTTGGGATATTTGTGTCTCAATCCTAGCCTTGGGTCAAGTCGTGACAAATCTAACCATGATTGAAATCAACAACTTTTTATCTATCTGTATCAGACTAGATCTTAGAAACAAATAGAGGGAATAATTTATATTTAAGAAAAACCAAGAAAAAATACCACAATTGAGGACTTACTAAGAGAATTGGTCTTCAAAACCCCATGAAATTCCATCATATCACTTCTAATTCAATTGGGAAAGATTCCATAGCCTTTGGGAGGATAAATTTTCAATTTAAGGCCAAAATAGAGAAAAAAATAATTTAAATTTAATCATGAACTATATACAATTTTTTTGATCTTTTTTTAATCCTTGCATGGTTAGTCACATGGTTAGGAAAATTGTGTGCTAACTGTGCACCAGCCTCTGCCTCACGGGGCACCTCGTATAGTTGGATAACAGTGTTAGAAAAATCATGTCCCAAACATGTAAAATCCAATTGTCCCCATTTTCATGGTTCCTACTAGGTGGTTTCCTGATTTATAAAAACCATGCACCAAACTTTGTGACTCCCCCTTGGCCCCTGTCTCATTGTGCATGGTCTATAGGAGTTTTACTATTTACAATAACCGTGCACCAACCACAAAACATTATAAAATCCCAAAAAACATTCAAAAATTCTTACAAACACTTCCAAAATTCACCCAAACACATTAAATATTAAAAATAATTAATAAAATGTTACTTACTTGAAATTAGGGGGTGCTATAATGACCCTTTTTACCTATGTCAACACACCGATGTTGTTTTGAATTTATGAACTAAATGCCCCCAAAACACTCAATGTCGACATAACTGGTTATATAACTAAATATTTAATTAAAAATTAATTAACTAAATGTTTTATGTATAAAGTATTATACCAAGAAAATTTTATTAAGAAAACAAATAATTTATACAATTTTATTATATAAGAGACAAAAAACCTATATGATAATTCTAGACATAGGGTATGGGTTTCATCTAAAACTTCTTTCTATGAGACATGTGTTATTTTATACACCTAATTTATTTTAAAAATATGTATATACTTATCCTTTATATATTATATCATTAATCCTTCTTAATTTATGATAATTTATGTTACAATTAATTTACCCTATTCATGGGGGTTATAATTCACAATTTACCAAAGCGGTGAGGGTTTATGCTTCAATATCATTTAAATTTGGATTGTTTATTTATGAATTTCCTTTGAAGAAAATTATTTTATAATTGTATAATAAAACCCTTCCATTTTTTCTCCTCTAGTTATTTAGGAAATTTTCACGTAACTGTACCATTTTACTGTCATAGAAACTTAAAATGATTAAGACTTTTTTGAAGAAATTATCACATCATTTCTCTCTTAGACCAATAATCCTTTTCCTTACAAATCCATGTCAGATTAAAAAATTTACTGAATGTTTTTAATATTATAGAATAATTTATTAAATAAATTTTGACCCATGTTTTACTTCAATTTTTTTTAAAAGTAATCATACTATTATTTTTAAAATGAGGAACTTATTAAATTTTCTTAGAAATTGTTAAATGAATTTTTTTAACTCAAATGACATGTACAAAATTAAATACCTTACTCTTTTTTAATATTACTTTAAATGTTTTCAAGTATATTTTCGATGAAAAGTACTCCAACAATATTATGATAATTTTCTTTCAAAAGTGATTTTCAAAATGGAAATGTTATTTTCCTCAAAAATGTTTTTAATATTTTTGAAATATTTTTATTCATCAATTAAAAAATACTTAAATGTTATGGAATGATTCTAGAATTTTTATATATGTCTCTTATATATACAAATTTTTAACTCTCCCTTATTTTGATGGGGTAATACATTCTTTATTCTCATTTATCAGCTTATTTCATTATGAAATTTCATTTGGTTATCATTTGAAGAAATATTATATATCCCACATTCATTATATTGGTAATTATTATGTTATGTATTGTGATTGATTTTATTATGTGAAAAAAATATATATATATATATATATAGATGAAATGAATTTCATGGGTATTCCTGGAATTGTATATCTCTCAAATGCATTGGGTATTGTTTAAGTCTCATGAGATGTGATGTATCAGATTAGAGATTGAACCTAATCCATTACGGGAATCTTCCCACTATGATATGTTGTCTTATCAGTTATACTTGACATATGTTTATGTCATGTTTTATGTTTATACCAGAATTCATATTTTACTATGATCTTATGATACCAAGTTTTTATGTTATTAATCCATGTTATTACTCATGTGCCTTCTCTTATATTATATCATGTTAATCCTTGACCCACACATTATTTTTCATTATCAGGTTTATTACCTTGTGGGTATTTCTAGATCACCACTTTTTTATTCATATTCCCCATACCATCCCATGATATTTTATAAGATCAAAAGGATTTAGGATATTATTATGGAGAATAAAATAAAGTTTGTTTATTTTAGACTCAATTTGATGCATTCTGAACCCAGTCTTCCAAAGACACTAGGCATAATGATAATTCAGTTGTAATTAATATATTTTTATGTTAAAAACCATGTAATAATTTTTTTATTAGGATTGGTTTATTATACCCAATTATTTTTATCATTCTATAGAATGTTTAGTTTTAGTGTAGGGGGATCCGTAGACCGTATTTGAAATTTTTCTCATACTAATTTAAGATACATTATCATCTAGGAGAAATATTTTGGCTTATAAAAAACAATAATTTTTTATATCTATAAATGATAAATATATATGTTTAAATTGATAAAATTTCATGATAAATTCACTTTTTAGTTTTCATTGAAATTATTTTTTTATGCCCATATCTTTATTCTAATCATTATAAATTTTCATTACATAGACTAATTATTAGTATCCACTCTAAAATTTTCTTGATCAATGTTTTTGAGTCCATAATTCTTGATGTATTCTCATGATATGTTTCGCTATTATAACTTTATTTCATAATATTTTCTAAATCATGATGGTTTTGAACGACATTAAAATGAATGAGTCTATCATTATTTATTTTTACACTATTTAAACAATAGTCTTACCTTTTTTATCACATTCCAAGACCATGGACCTATAAAATACCTTATAAAAAGATACATTATAAATAAATTTAACTTTTGTACCATTTATTCTTTAGTATTAATTACATGATTTATTTTTAGTTAAAAAGTAGAAGAAGATTGGTGATTCACAGTTCTGTTGAGTGGGAATTCCATAAATAGAGTAAAAATGAAGGAGTGTTACCATTATTTATTTTGAATAATTGATTTAAAATATATTTTTTATTATTTTTATATGATTCCTCAACTTTTATATGATAATTAATAATTAAATACCATGTATTGGCCATTAACTAGCCACATTCCCCCATCTTCTTCAAATTATTAGAAATTGTGTTGGTAGGAGATTGATGGTGGTGACCAAGGTACTAATTTGGATTCACTTAAAAGTTTTTGAGACTTTTACTTTCACAATTGAAAAATAATATAAAAATTGATTACATTTCATCATTATTTTTGAATTTACATGGTTGTGAACCCATGAGTAAAAAAGTAAATGGAATGTGGTATTTGCTGGTTTTTATAAGGAAGAATAAGAAGTTTTTTTCATTGAGATTAATTTATAATAATATATTGTCATTAAATTTTTTCATCCTACTTTTGACCATTGATTCTAGAGTTTTACATTATGAACCACCCACCTTAAACCTTATACAATGACATTTAATATTTTCTCTTAATTAGTTTTGTTTTATTTATAATTTGAAAATTTGATAGATTTCATTCTTATAGATAGAGTGTATACACTTGAGATTGATAGTAACTCCACTTAAATGAACATTAGTGATGAATGGATTTTTTTTCCTAATAAAGTAAATAAAAATTGTCCAATATATTAATGAAAATTAAAATAATATCATTTGAAGCGGAAATGAGTTTTGAATTGTAATGTTATAGGATGCATGGTTTGGACACTCTTGATTAGATAAGTTAAACGATTTTTAGATTTTTATTTATGATTTTATGTTTATGAAGGTGAAAAATTAGATATTTCCCTTTTTTAAATGTTTATTAATTTTTATTTTATGTTGATATATTTATATGGGATAATAAAATGTTCAAGTATATGGGAATTTAATAACCCAAAATTTTACATACTATTATTCCATAAATTTTCATTAATAATTATATCAAATACTATATAATATTTCTATTTATAATGATTTTTATAGGAATGTGATATTGGATCATTAGGATAATTTTGGAAGAAATAATAAATGTTAATAAAATCATTCTACACTACTTGATACATCATGGAATGGTGTGATTAAGGGTATAAGAAATTATAGAACCAAAAGAAACCATAGAATAACTTATTCGAATCACACTATAATTATCATACATATGAATAACTTAGAAAATATGGGGTAAAATACATTGTGATGTGATTATAGAAATACACCATAATAAATCTATGTAAAAATAAAATTTGAGAAATTTTTTATCAAGTTTGAATCATGTTTTGGTGGTGGATAATCATGAAATTAATGGAAGTGAGGAGTCAGTAAGTAAAGTAACAAAATCATATTTCACAATATGGACCCCTTTATGGTGAAACGGTTTAAGGAAGATACTTGAAGATAAAATCATGGCGGTTTTTTTGAAGGCTTCACTAAGATCTTTAGGGATTCAATTTTGGAGAAGATGATATATGGAAATCACATCACAACTAGAATAATTTCACCTTGATCATGAGAAATAAATATTGAAAAAATATTATTGATAAAATAATCATTGAATGATGACAATTCTTATTCCATGATTCAGTCTAGATTTATAAATATTTAGTATTTTAAGCCTTTTTAATGGCATGAAGACTTTTTTTTTATGATTTTTATGACTTTAGAGAAATCTTGGATGAGAAAATTTTTATTATGGATTGGTGATATCTATGATTTGAAATCTATTTTTTACCAATTCTCTTATATTATTTTTGGGACTTATTTTTCTCCTTGCATATTGTTTAAATATCTTATTATGAATTGTTCAATTATCATTGATTATCATTTGATCATGAGTGAGCAGTTACATATAATATGGTGAATTTAGAGTAGAAGGATAGTGACGTATTTTGATTGCTGGAGCCATCTTTTGGATGGAATATTTTGATTTAGTATTACATTACAATTAAATAATATTATACACATTATTCAATATTTGATAAAAGAAATGGGTATGGAGAAAACCCATTGTGATAGGGAAGGATGTTTTTCAATGAGGAGAGTGTTGATTTTTCTCACTTGATATTGGATCTTAATGATATTTGGTTTAATTAGGTTACATTGGTTATTAATATTTCATTTATTAACATTTTACCAATTAATATTTATTAATCTTATGGAATCATATAACTAATTAATCCACTCAATACCATAAGTTAATGTAATCATATTTTTTATGAAAAATTCAACCATTAAAATTAATTCATTGCATCTCTTTTTAAGAGAATCATACTAATTTTAATCAGTTTACATTGTTTTAAATAATTTTATATATCTTTTATTTTTTAAAATTCTGAAATTTTGAATTAATAATCCAGAACAACCCTAGGTTGAGATTTGTGATATAAAAGAGTAATTATAACCTTAGAAAATATGTTGTTATATTGTGTCTTGGTGGTTTTTTTAAATGGTTCATAAAATAAATTCTAACCTTTGACCTCCATCCAAGGGAAGTGAATAATCCTAGATGTATTTCATTCATATATATCTAACCAAAAAAATATCAAATTTGAATCCACGTTTAGAAACAATTGAATACATTTAATCTAACTTTACGTTATCTTATACAAGTTACTCAACATTAAATTATTTTTCATCACACATTTACAATAGTAATATACTTTTATAAATATTATATAATGAATTCTTATGAAAATATCATTCTCAAATTTCACAATATATTCCTAAAAAATAATATAGACTCTTTTTTTACCATGTAACGAATTCACCAATATGAAATTTTTTTCTTATTATTCTTCTTCTACTTATTAATAAAAGTTCCACATATTATGTAAATAAATTTATTATTATAATTGATCAAACTCAGCATAATATACTATTACTTATTCCTCACCCCTCTTTCTCTTATTTATTATTACTCTTTATCATTATACTTTACTTTCTCTTCGTATAATTTTAACTTTTCTTTTCATTCTTTCTCTTATAACATTTGAGAAATATTTTAAATCTTATTTTATAATATTTTGATGTTATCTTGAGAAATTTCATCTCTTAATTTTCTATTTAATGTTACATAATAATGTTTATTTTAATAGCATAAATATAATCATTTTCATATTGATAAATTTGTTATTGGTTCTACTCAAATTATCAAGCATTGAATCTATAGTATCCAAAATATGTGTGAAAATTTATCAGGTGATTTTCATTATTTGGGGGATCAATTTTTTTTCAAAAAATTATAATAAATATGCTAATAATAACCACAAAGTGTTAAAAATAATCTTCTTATCATTCATACTAACCCTAAAAACCATCCATATGTTTATTATTATTATTATTATTATTTTACTCAAGAGAATATATGAAAAATAACCCAATTAGTTTTTTGATTCCATCCACACAAAAAGTTTCCAAATTTTGACAGTAATTGGTTATAGTAACTTGTAAAAAAATTAATTTATTAACCTAAAATATGTATGAGAAACATAATGGTGAAGGTTCGAACCATAAACATGTAATGATGGTCCATTTATTTTTTATTACACTTTCTAAGGGAAACATAGACACGAATAAAAATGTCATTTAATTCTATTTATCATAATTAAATTGGAGTTGGTGATCCAACAACTATATTTAGAATAAAATATTGAAATGTTTGAGGAAGTATAAGAAAGTGGGTTGGGTTCAAGAACAATTAATGGATAATATATGGAAATTAAATTAAATTTGTTCGATAAAAATTGAATTCAACCTAAAATTAGTATTATATGATTTATAAAATTGTTCATTAAAGAAAAAATGAAAATTCTATTGATATTCACTATTATTTAATTAAATAATGTTTTTTCCTTGTTTTTTTTTTCAAAAATCAATTCAATTAACATGAATGATGAATAATTAAATGTAATAAACTTAATTGAATTTTTCTTTTGATGATCCAACATTCATTCCATAATCACTCATCAAACAATAATTCATTGATTTTTTATTTATGATAAAAAAGTTTACCATTACATTAGAATATTTCAGAATGGATTCCCTTCTTTA
Source organism: Viscum album (assembly GCA_963277665.1). NCBI lineage: Eukaryota > Viridiplantae > Streptophyta > Magnoliopsida > Santalales > Viscaceae > Viscum > Viscum album. Next base: position 2,039,147,050 of record OY728142.1, on the reverse strand, counting down.
TTTATTCATTTGATTCAATGAACAAAATTATAGATAATTAATGTATACTTTAGAATGAATTAAAAAATCATGGAATAAAATTGAGATAATGAAATAAAAAATTAATCAAATAACATCAATCTAATTTCATTTAATAAGTTAATAAATAATCATTTTCAATTCACTATAATATTCAATGAAGCACATATAAGGTTAAAAAGTAATTTTAGGTAAGAAAATATTTAAAAATAAAATAATTCTATATGTCAAATAATATATTATTTTTATTGAATATGTTGTAGTTTTATATCAGTTCTAGATTATTTAAACCACATTGATGCAATCAATATGCATGATGACACCCTATCCAAGAATACTTAATATTTTAAGGTTTGAGTTTTTTGATATTCTAGATAACGAAAGTATATCAATACTTATTAATCACCTCTTCCTCACAATTCTACCCCCTTACAATTGTATGTCTCTCCTCCATCACACTCTCCATCTCATTCGATCAGTGTTAGTTAATATCTCCATGAAATCTTGGTCATCATATTCCTGCTATAAAAATATTTATACACAATCCTAGGATGGATAGTAGAGATATCATTCAACTGACCACTCAAATTAGTTTTTTTGGGTTTTTTTATAAATCAATATTCCAAATTTACTTATTGGTCCTATTCTCTAATTTCTGTAATAATTGTTCTAAATTCTTCTTAATTTTTTATATTCCAAGAAAACTTAGCTGCAATTGAATTCATCAAACCTATTTATCTATGTATTTCCTATAAGATTCAGTACTACAAAGACTCCTCAATTTTTAATCAGTCATAAAATCCATTTAATTAGCTCCCTCAATTTAAAATTGATAACTTTATTTGATATATGCACTTGGACATGGATAGTCTAGGGGAGACTCAAATCTTTAGTTCAAAATCTATGATTTAGAATGTATAACTAAATATTGTCCACTAGTATTTCAAGTGAATTAATATAGTATTTGATAGAACATTTATTAGCTACAGGGGGTTACAGGATTAACAAAGCTAATAAAAAATAAACGAACTAAACCAACTTAAATTTGTAAAATTTAGTTTAAATCAGTTATTTGGTTCAATTTTTTTGATTAATATTATATAATTTTTTTTCAATCTCGGTATGGTTTTAATTACTTTAACCATTTTAACCATTATTAACTAAAATTATAAAATTAAATAATGTATATAAATCCTTTTTTACACTAGAATCCATTATTATTTTTCTCTATTCAAAGTTGATTATAAAACAAATATCTATTGATTTTTAATTAGAATGGAATTTATGGAACATAAGTGATGTAAAACTGAATATTATAGTTTGGAGGGTGTAGTAGGATTTGTTAAATAGGATCTCAATAATTTTCTTCAATGTTTATAAAGTATAAATTGGAAGAACATGATGAATAAAAAATTTAAATATTCATGGCGTGGATCTTTTCAATTTACAAATAATTTATAGAAGAATTACTTAGTATTGATAATTCTTTCTTTGTTGATGAAAAATTTGGTAAATTTTCTTTAATCATTGTTGTGGTGAAAATAACAAAATAGAATACCCCTAGAAGTATCCACACACCCTATACGAATATCAAAATGTTTATCTTGGTATTATAAGTTCTATCATAGACTAACCAAATGTCTTTCATAACTCATCATTGATGAAAACAAGTAATATTTATATCTTGATATAGTTTTTCTTTTGTTCTCTAGGTATTAAGAGACAGGAGGATTATCTCCCATTCTTAGGATAGTTCTTGAGAATATATCTCTTAATCTTGGAGTGAATTTTTTTTGTGAAAAATTTCCATACCCAATAAGAAGATATAAATCAGATTATATATTAAGTTTTAGATAATTATTAATTTCAAATCGGCCCTTAACAAAAATTTTACTCTATGTAAACCCCTTGTCAAATAATAATAATAATAATAACAATAATAATAATAATAATAATAATATTAATATTATATTACATGACATGAACAGTTTAGGTGTGGCTTATTGGAAAGCACCATATAATTATATATTAAATAATAGGGTTCAAATCTATGTAGGGGAAGGATTTTCACTTAATAAAAAAATTACTATAGTATTATTGTAGAATTACTATTTCAGTACTACAATAGTATTATAACAGTTCCACAATTCACTTGATTTAGGATTTTGAGCCACAAATTTGCGAATTCTGGCCTCTAGGACATAAAATTACATTTGGTTATAGGAACTTTAAACCATAATTGGTTTAAATAATGTGTCATGTGGGGTGGGAAGGTGAATTTCTTAGTGAAATAGGTAGGCAACACAGTAAGGAGACATGAAAATGGGGAAAGGTTAGAGATCCTGAAAGATGGATTAGTTGGGTAGTCCAATAAAAAATCTATATGTCGAGATGGATATTTTATATTGGATAAATGAGTGTTCATCCATGTGACTGTCTATATAGTGGGACCATTTTGATGGTATTTCACAACTGAATGGTGAGGCTTAGGGTGTTGTGCAAGCATTGCTGGGTAGGTGTCTCAAATGAGAGATGATTGTTTTGAAACCTATCATCCTTCCCTCTTCCCAAAAAAAATTTCTGACGTATGATGGAGGTGTACCCTACCATAATGTTTTAAAGAGAAAGATTACTAAAAAATTCTTAGTGGGGGTGATGTAGCTTTTAGACAAATAAAACGGTATGATAAATATTGACAGGGTATGGCAAGAAATAAGACTTGAAACATGGAATGACACAGTATGCTTCATTAGACCCTTGATATATCTTGTTTCAATGTCTTTGGTCCACATTCATATGGGCCTTTAGGCTACTATTTACTCAGGCCACTCAAATATAATAAAATAGTTCTGGTGGGTTCTGTTAATTTTTTTTGGGTAGGGATGAGATTTAATCCACTTGGGTGTCTATGTGTGTGTCCGATTTGTGGGTTTCAATCTCATAAGCCTAATATATATTGCATAAAAAGTGTTAAATCATAAATATTTAATTATTATTTATCAAATAAAGAATCAATATTTATTTATTCTATATAAAATATATTCTATTATTCTCACTAGGCCCTTAACTCAGCCTTTCAATCCTCCTCGACATTTATAAAACCCAAAACAATAAATGCTTAAATAAATAAATACCATTATATTATTCATTAAATAAATAAATAAGCATGTATTAATTAACACCCAAATAATATTTATTTTATATTCAACTCACATATTTCCTAAACATGAATAACTTCGGATAAAATTTATTTGATCAACCTAGTAGGAATATTTATTACTCCACAAACAGAAAATAATATTTATTAATAATATTAAATTCATCTATAATTTTACCAAAATCATGGATAAAATTAGTCTGTGACCCTCTAGGTCTCTCTTTCAGTGTCATTTGGTGAACTTTTTTAATTTCCAAGATTGGTATCTATCAACATGTAAAGAAACACACAGAGAAAGAATTTAATGCCATAACATCAACAACCTAATATGATTTTTTATAATGTAATATAATAAATTTGTCAGGATATCACATCAATAAAGTTTTATACTTGTTTCATTAACATATATTCATGATTTAACTTTCATTGACAATATAAAATTAACTTTTTTATAAACTATCATGTCCTTGTATTTTATCATAAAGTTATTTTCAAATCGAATGACACGAGGGATCATAATCCACTAACTCATAAGGGAAAAATTATTTCTTGATTAATTCAATTATTTTCATATCACTTATGAAGCACCCAACATATCATAAAATATCATTAGAATATACCATCACAGTTTACGTTAATAAATCAAACTTCACTATTTATGATATGCATTAATTATAATATCAAGTTTAAGGAAAAATACACAAGTTATTAGATAGGAATATCTAGTGAAATGTACAAGAAGTTGAATTTATATTTATGGTTATATCCCCATAAACTCTATTAATTATTGTTATGAAGTGTGAAATTTATGACAAGTAGTCTCTAGTGTAACAACCCTATCCCTAGTAGCCCTATGTCAGTGGTTGTTTTATTACAATTTCATAGATACAAGAGGTCACATTACCAAGGATGGATCTGTTTAGTAGTCATGAAGAAACTTGATACAAACATGGTTTCCTTATTAAATTGGTTACTAAACATAGTATAAAATAAAAGAAAATAAATTTCTTCTTGTCACTTATTCAAAGATTTCTTCTTCACAACTTGTGGAAGAAAAAAAATAAAAGGGTGATCTCAAATACACAATAAGGGATATGTGGAACAATAATAATTGAAGTAATATCAATAAGGAATATACATTATGAAAAGTTAAATAATATGAAAAATTCATACAATCAATTTCATGATAATGAAAATACACCCATAGATTTTTTTCATGTTAAAAATCCCATGGAAAGTAATAATAGAATACTGAATGAAGAAAATGATTCTTTATTGGATGAAATGTATCTATAACCTAAACCATTATTTCATTAATAAGTTTTAAGTCTGTGGGTAAAACTCTTTCTGATTTTGTTTTGAAACAAACAATAAAGTATTCACACCAACTATTATGTCTCTTGAGACATGTTGATGAATCAAGGGGCTATCTATAACTGGGCTCCACCCTTCACTACAACTATAAATAATTATTCATGCATATATTCAATTAAATAAAAACACCATATATAAAATTTTTATATAAATAAGACAATAATAATATCTATGATTCAAAAAAATATGCCTATTTAATGAATGATGATCATAAATAAAAGGGAAATATATATACACCACACACAATGACTAAGTGGCGAGTAAGGCATAACCAATCAGAATATCACAATGGATTCCATGGATTTAAATCATTATTGGACATTAATAATAGATATAGTCATATATCATGATAAAGTACATAAAACTAAAGTTAAAACATGTAATAATAGTTTTTAAGAAACTTAAGAAAATACCCTATTTAGTGTGGGTTAGGGGAAATATTAATGATTCTTTAAAATAGAAAAAGGATTAAATATTTTTATAAAAATAGAAATGAACTAGGATATTTTTTCATGATAAAAATACTTATCTTATAAAAATATTTGAGGCTTAAAAACGATTATGTAGTACACTTGAAAATGGGTATGAAATTGTAAAGTTCCCTTAAATTAGGTTTGCTTTTCGAGAGGAATTGAAAAAGAGAACCTTATAAAACATGTATTTACTCATAAATGATTTAATAATTGAGATAGTTAAATATTTTTGGAAGATACACATAGAATTTATTAGGATTGCATAAGAATAATTAAGAATTACATTTGGGTAAAGGGAGAGAAAGAGTAACTTGAAGGAAAAAAAGGAAGTTTAGGGAGAATCTCATACGTTATATCCGAATGTGTTCTGCACATGACCTTAATGTTCTGAATAATGATATTAAATCCATTATGTAATTAATTAAGACTATTTTATACATTTATTTTATTTATTATAAATTTTTTATTTTCATTCATGGATTTTTTATGAGTTATAAGATACAATTTTATCATTCGGTAGCATTTGTTTCCTTGGTTTTCATGATCAGTTTACTTGTATACATGTTTGTAAAATCAATTAAAACAAGAATAGTTATCTAGAATTTAAATTATATGTTACTAATTAAAATACATAATAATAAATGATTATATTATTCATTCGTTTATATGTTATGAGGATGAATCATTAGATTAATTGTTAGTGAAAAAAAATAGATTATTTTGGTGTTTTTTCGATCATCATGAACTAGTTTTTTTTTATCAATTAATATTAAGTATATTTACTGGTTATAGAACATTATATGACTTATCATATTTATAATTAAATATTATTTGACCCTAATAAAGGGTTTTTTACCATCCATGAATGCAGTAATGGAAAATGAAAATGCATCATCCATGATGGTGGTAAATCTGCATATCACACACGATATATTCATTTTTAGACTAAAAGGGAGAAAAGATGAGGATTGGTGATGGAATTTAAATTAATAAAATAAAATTAAAGTATATATAATATAATTTATTTATCATGAAATTTTTTATAGAGGAGGTGAGTGAAGTATAAGAAAATAAATGAAATTGGAAAGAAAATAAAGGAAAACAAAAAGGATTTTACCTCTTGAATTTATTCTCCTTGAGAACCTCTTTAAGGAATCGGGATTGGTATTTTGGTGAGAAAAAAAATTTTGGGCATAGGTAAGAGACTGGGGAAGAGTATTGGGTAGTAATTGGAAAATAAAATAAAATATTAAGATGTGTGAGGAGAGGAGGTGGTGAGGGGTGGTATTTGTAGCAGACATGAGTGTTTTCTCATTATTTTATTCATTAGTTTATTAATTTACCTCATGACTATAAATAGTTTTAGAATTATCCATAAATATATTAAAATAATGATTTATAGTTCGATATTATGGTCTTACATTATCCATACATCATTTATGACCCAATAATTCTTATATTTAGCTTATATCGTAAATTTTTGTATTTCACTATTTACCAAAAATTCAAGTGTTTTAGAAAAATCCAAAAAATTCAATACAAAAATTGTAAAGCATATAGAATTCAAAAAATAAATCCATTTTAGGAGAATAATTTTTTAAATATTAGAAATTTAGTTTCGAAATAAAATCATCATTTACTCCAAAAATACCAATTTTAATATTATAACTATTTTTATGGAACTTTATAAAATTAATTAAGGTCTCATAAAATTATATTATAATTATAAGACCACAAAATATTTATTTATGAATAAATTTTAAAAAAAAAAATTTTTAAATCAGTATATTAATTATGAAATTGAAAAAAACATTTTTGTTTATAAAAATTACTAAGACTAAATTAACAATTTCTAAAACATTTATATACTTATTCTATGATATAATTATATCATATCACCATTTATAAGATGCCTAAATTTTATTTATATATTCTTAGGTGAGGTTACTATTATATTATCCAGATTACTATTCCTAAGGGTCATATTATTAATCCAAAGGTTGGGTTACTATTTCATTGATACACGTTCCATAATTTCTAGAAAAATCCTCTTATTTCATTCATTATTCATTTATAAAGTTTTTTTTGTTCTCTGTATGATTTTATAATATTTATACAATATGAAATAATTTTTTATGAAATGTATGCTATTGAATGAATTGAATTTATTTAAGAGGATACATACCATAAAATATTGGGGTGTTATATTCTACCCTCTATAAATTTCATCCTAAAAATGTTTCATGAATATTTCCATCTAAACCGATATGGGTGGTTCTTCTTCATAACATCCTCAGGTTTCCATGTTGCTTCTTCCATTTTATGGTTTCCCCAATGAACTTTTACCATTCATGCTGTATTATTTCTTGACACTTTCTCTCTTGTGTCACAAATCTCAATAGGATCTTCACAGAAAGAAAAATCAAGTTCTAATTCTATTTATTCACAGGTGAGTACATGTGTTGGGTCAGGAATGAACTTCTTTAACAATCACATGTGGAATAAATCTAGAAATTTAGAGTGACAAGAAGGAATCATTGATCAGTATGTTGTAGCTCTAATTCTTTTTAGAATTTTAAAAGGTCTTATTTAACTGGGGATCAGTTTACCATTCTTATCAAACCTTATGACACCCTTCCATGGAGATAATTTTAGAAAGCCATGGTCTACTACTTGAAATTCTAAATCCTTTCCCTAGTTGTTAGCATAACTCTTTTTTCTACTTTGAGATACTTTAATATGAGCATGAATAGTATTTACCTTTGTCATTGTCCCTTCAATAAGTTTTGGGAATAATAGTTTCCTCTCACCAACTTCAACCCTAAAAGTTTGAGTTTGAAATCTATTTCCATATAATGCTTTATATGGTTCCATTTGAATACTAGAATAGAAACTATTATTGTAGAAAAATTTCACCAAAGTTAAATATAGATCACACATAACTTGGAATTCTAGTGAGCATGATCTCAATATGCCTTCTAATGTTTTAATAGTCCTTTCAAACAACCCATCGGTCTGTGGGTGATAAGCAGTACTCAAATGAAGCTCCATATCCAAAACCTTTTGAAGAATCTTTTAGTATTTTGATGTAAATAAAGGATCTTGATATGACATAATTGATAAATTTGTTCCATTAAGTCCTATAACTTCAATAATATAGAGTCTTCATATGTTCTCTATAAGTAAATTTTCTATTATAGTAAGAAAATGTGTTGATTTTTTAAGATGATATATAAAAACCCATATTGCATCATTCCTTTTATGTGTCCTTGGTAGTCCTCTAAAACATTCCATCATAATTTCATCCCAATTCCATATAGGAATAGGTCGAGGTTGCATGAATCCTCTAGGATGTTCTTTCTCAATATTAACCTATTGAAAAACTAGACACCTTGACACATAGTCCAAATATTTCCACTTCATGTTATCCCACCAAAAATGTTTCTTTAGATCTCTATACATCTTGATAATACTAGGCTTTATACAGAAGTTTTTGTTATGATAATCCTTTAATAGTTAATTTTTATATCTAGTATTGATTGGACACATAAATACTTTTCAAATTTCATAATTCCCTCCTCATACACGAAGTATACCAATCTTCCATCCTCAACATATTTAATTTTCTTTTGAATATTCTAATCATTAGATTGAGAAATACTTTTCTTCTATAATAAATATGGTTTAGCAATCATTTTGGAAAAGGATTGATGTTTCAATTTATTTAGAAATTCCCATATCCATTTTTACTCAATCTATGAATATGGGATCTTTCTCAATCCTCATTTGGGTCAGAATTCCATGACCTTTTATGCTTAATGCATATGCTACCTTATTTTCCTTTACTGGGTGGCAGTGTATTGACTAATCATAATCTTTGAGTAACTCGGGCCATCACCTTTTCCTCAGGTTGAGTTCTTTCTATGTCCTGATGTATTTATAACTCTTTTGATCCATATATATCTCATATATTTTACTATAGCAATAGGGTCTCCATATCTTTAGAGAAAATATTACAACTAATAACTCAAGATCATGAGTTTTATATTTTTATTCCTCACTCTTCAACTTCCTTGATGTGTATGCAATAACATTATCATTTTTCATAACTAAACAACATGTTACATTCTTTGATGTATCACTGTATATCAAAAAAACATAATTTCCTAATTTAAGAGAAAAAATTGGAGCATTGTCCAATCATCTATAAAATTATTCCAAAAATTCTGTACATTCTTATTTCATACGAACTTAACCCCATTACATGTGACCTTAGTTAGTGGGTTAGCCAATTAGGAAAAATTCTGAACTAAATTTCAATAGTAACCTACTAAACAAATGAAACTATGTACCTTGGTTATCTTAATTAGCATAGACCATTCTTGTATTTTCTTTTTCTAATAAAGATCTACTGAGATTCCATCCATTGAGACAATATTGCTGAGAAAAAAATACTATTTGAAGCTAGAATTCAAACATGTTAAACTTACCATATAACACTTTTCATCTATGATTCTTCAGAAAAATATGTATGTTGTTCTAATGGCCTTAATAGATTTTATATTAAACCAATAGATCATAAATAAATACCACAAGAAAATTATTAAGATATTACATGAATACATTGTTCATTAGATCCATGAAAATAGAGGGTACATTAGTCAGTCCAAATGGAATTAATGGAAACTCATAATTCCCAAAATTGGTTTGGAATTCTATCTAAGGAATATATTCCTTTGTTCACAAGTAATTTATGATATAAAAAGTGAATTTCAATATTTGAAAAATATTTAGCTCCTTGGAGTTGATCAAATAAATCATCAATTTTATGTAGAAGACACTGGTTCTTTATTGCAATAGAATTTATTTATCTATATTCAATGCACAAACTTAAGGATCCATATCTATTATTTAAAAAGATAATAGGGTCTCCCCAAGTAGAAAAACTAGGGTGAATAAATTCCTCAATAATTAACTCCTCTAGTTGTTTCTTCTCTTTGAATTCATTATCTCAATGAACCTTTCACTTATAGAAAACTCCCATGCCTTTAAAGAATTTCCCAGGATGATTCTTTCTACAATTTTTAAATAATGGTAACTGATTCATTTCTTTATTATTATTTTATTCTTAATATTTTACATTGTTATAATAATACCACTTCTTCTATAGATTTCCCTGTAGAAAATAGGATCAAGAAAATCCCTTCTCCATTTTTATGGAACTTAATACTATTTCATCATATCATGAAAGTGTTTGAGATGTCAGTGTGCTTTAGAGACTTGGTTTAAGACCTTCAAATAAATGATAAATATTATATTCCTAATCATGTATGTAATCTATGGAACACTTGGATAGTCTTTTGAATGTATCCTTATACACCACAACACTCTCTTCTTCCCATTTCTTTAAGCTAAGGAATTTTCTCTTCATTTAATTTCATTGTTCATGAGGGAAGTATTTATCAATGAATGTTTCCTTAAAATTTATCCATTCCATTTCTTCTATTTCAATATCCTATTTTGTATTCTAGATCAAAGACCACTATTGATCATCATCTCCCTTGAGGAAATATACTACCAGTACTACCTTTTCATTTTCATTGCATAATAATATTAGAAATATTATTTCATGGGACTTGATCCAATACTCAGTAAACACTGGATTATTAGTCCCATTGAAGGATTGGGGATTTTTCCACCTGTAATGATCCAAAATAGGTGTTGTATGGTTATTCGTCATAACCTGAGTAAACTATCCTAATACGTTCATGATATGCTCAGATCTAACACAAACTATGTTGAATTTATTATTGAGGAAATCCCTTCAATTTCTACTCATATTGATTTATTTCCTTCCATTAGGCTTTTTTTCTAAACAATTACAGACACTAAATTAGGTTATGAATCATAATGAATAATTTAAAACCAAAAAAAAACTTAACAAAAATTGCAAATTTATTCACAATAAATCTCAAAATCACAAACATGGTTTCTTTGGGGACATATTTACTTTTAAATAATACATAAATATTTGTAAAGATTATGTGAATTATCCAAAGAGTATCCCCTGGGAGTGTCAAACAAGGTGCACAGTAAGCCCCATTATCAGGTACTAGGTTACACCGAATCAAGCCCGACAAACCTTATCTGAGTTTTTAACCCAAGGTACATCTATTCCAGATCCACATCCACTTGTAGTATCGAGAAAAAGATATATTTCTAGGAAGAACCACATAATATCTACCTTAAAAATATTGTAGGATTTTATTATATTATTATTCATAAACTTTATCATAGGGGTATTTTCTATAAACTATGTTTTCTAAATCTAGTTCCATGGTTTATAATAAACTTTCTTTGATACCGACTTTAACAACACCGACCCTAGTAGCCCAAATTCTGTGGTCATTTTGTTATAATGATATAGATACAAGATATAACATCACCAGGGATTGATCATTTTAGTAGTATTGAAGAAACTAGCTATATATATGGTTTCCTTACAACATTGGTAATTAAACATAGTATATAACAAAAGAAAATAATTTTCTTACTGTCACTTATTCAAATATTTCTTCTTCACATCCTAGGGAAGAAAAAACAAATTAAGGGGTGAGCTCAAAAGCTTAGTAAGGGTTATATAGAAAAATAATAAGTGAATTAAATTAAATAAGGAATAAAAATTATGTAAAAGTAAATAATCTAAACAGCTTATCCCATTAATAAACATAGAATTAAAATGCGCCCATGGATTTTTTTCATAGTGAAAATCTCATGGAAAGTAATAACTTAATATTGAATGAAGAAAATGATTATTTATTGGACCTCATGTTTCTAGAACATGAAACATTATACCATCAAGAAGGTTTATATATATGGTTAAAAACATGTCTTATTCTATTTAGAAGAAAACATGAAGTGTTCGTGGCCATCTTTTTTCTCTCATGAGACTTTTTGATACATCAAGGGGAAATCTATAACTGTGTCCCACCCGTCACTGCAAGTCCAAAGAATTTTTCATGCATATATTAACTTCAATCACCACATCGTATATAAAAATGGTATATTTATAATACAATAATCATATCAATGATATAAGAAATATGGATATTTAATTAATAATGATTATAAATATAAGGGAAATATACATACACTACACACAAGGAATAAGCATAGAATAAGGCATAACCAAAGAGAAACTCATAATGGAGTCCACAAATTTAAATCATAAATGGAAATTCATAAGGTAAAATAGGAATATATCATTATAAATGATATCCAACTGAAGTGAAAACATGTAGAAGAGTTTTTAAGAAACTTTAGAAAAGATCCTCTTTAGTGCGGGTTTAAGGGGAAATATTAACGAGTCATTAAAATGGAAAAATGATTAATTGTTTGAATAAGACAAGAAATTAAATAAGATTTATTTACATGAAAAAAGGTTATTTTATAAAAAATTTGTTGGATTAAAATAGATTATGTAGTATACTTAAAAATGGGTATAAAATTGGAATGTTCCCTTGAATCAAGATTTCTTATCAGGTGGAATTGAAAAGGGAACCTTATAAAACATGTATTTCCTACTAAATGAAGGAATAATTGAGATAGTTAAATATTTTTAGAACATAAAAATATAATTTATGAGTAGTAAATAGGAAAAATTAATAATTAAATGGGGTAAATAAAGAGAAAGAGTAACTTGAAGGAAAAAATGGTTGTTTAGGGAGAATTTGTTACCATATGTATGAATGGGTTCTACACTCTTCCTTAATATCCTAAATAGTCAATTTAAATATAAAATTAAATAAAAAATACCCTTTTTTATTTTATTTTATTTAGTATAAATTTATTAAGTTTATTTATGGCCTGTTTTATGAGTTATTAGACACAATTTTATCATTTGGGAGCATTCGTCTTCTTAGTTTTAATGATAAGTTTACTTGTATATATGTATGTAAAGTCGAGTAAAATTAGAATATTTGTCCAGAATTAAAACATTATGTTATAAATGAAATTAAATAATAGTAAATTATTATATATTTAATTTTTATATGGTATGAGGTTAAATCATTAGATAAAATGTTAGTGATAATCATTTAGATAATTTTGAAGTTTTTTTGATCATCATGAACTAGTTTTGTTTTGTTAATTAATTGTATGTATATGTGATGGTCCCATAAAATTATATAAATTATAATATTTATAATAAATTTTATTTAAACATAATAAGGGTTTAATGACTAGACAGGAAGGTAGTAATGATAGATGAAAACCCATCACCCATGATGGCGGTAAATCAGCACATCATGGACGATATGTTCAGTTTTAGAATAAAATAGAGAAGAGAAGGGGGTTGATGATAGATTTTCCATTACCACAATAAAATTAAGTTAAATATAATATTATGAAGTTATAAATCATTTTTGGATAGAGTATGGGAGTTAAGTATAATAATAGAAAATAAATTGAAAATAAAATAAAGGAAAATGAAAGATGATTTTACCTCTTCAATTTATCCTCGTTAATAACCTCCATAATGGATTGTGATTGGTATTTTGATGATACCAAAGGCTCATAGATGTAGGTATGAGACTTGGAAAGAGTATTGGGTAGGAATTGTACATTATTCAAGGCTTAATATGTGTGAGGAGAATAGGTGGCGAGGGGTGGTATTTATAAGGGAGGAGAGGGGTGTTTTCTCATTTTTTATTCCTTAGTTTATCATTATTCCTCAATACTATGAATAGTTTGATCATTATCACTAAATATATTAAAAAATGAATTATATTTCCATATTATAGTATTAAATCAGTCATAAATAATCTATGGCTCAATAATTCTTGTATTTATCTTATACTATAATTTACCATATTTCACTATTCACCAAAAATAATATATTTTAGAATAATCCCAAAAATTTACCCTAATTATTTTCCAATTTTCAGAATTCAAAACTGAAATCAATCTTAAGAAAATAATTTTTAAATATGATAAATTTAATTCTTAAATAAAATCATCATTTACTCTAAAAATACCGATTTTAAAATTATAACTCTTTTTATGACACTTTGAAAAATAAATTAAGTTCTCATAAAATTATATTACAATAATAAGAAAAAGATATTAATTTATGAATAATTTTTATGAAAATACATTTTGTTTTTCATAATTATATTAATTATAAAATTGAAAATAAAAAAATATTTTTATAAAAATTATCTACACTTAATTAGTAATTTCTAAACATTTATTTACTTGTATTATGATATAATTATATCATATTACCATGTATAAGATTCCTAAATTTTATTTGTTCTCTAATAGGTGAGGTTACTATTTTATTGGTCGAATTAATATTCATTAGGGTCATATTACTATTCTAAAGGTCATGTTACTATCTCATTGATATATGTTCCTTAATTTCTAGAAAAAGGCATCTTATTTCATTCATTCATCATTTATAAACATTTTTTGTCTTATCTGTGTGATTTTATATGATTTATACTATATGAAGTAGTTTTGTGTGCAATGAAAGCTATAAAATGAATTGAATTTATTTAAGGGTATATATAACATCAAATATTGGGGTGTTTTACAATGTATTATGATCTCCCAACACCTAATAGTTAAACATCATATGTGTACCACCATATAGATTTCATACAGAACATATGACTTAAGATTAAGAATATTTTCATTACACTCCAATATTTTCATTATATAGGGGTACTATTATAACCTTTTGATGAGATAAATATTCTATGAGCATTGTCACATTAATGTTATGTAAAAGAATACACATCATATTATGAAATATTTATTATTTTTATAGTAATTAAAAGTGTAAAGTCAATTAGTTATATAGAACAAACTCCAACAAACTCCCACCTTCACTATATCCAATTAGTAAAAAACTTGTTAGAAATCACATGATAAGCTTATATATATTGAGGTATGTATATATATATTGGTTATTAAATGTTCTTTTATTATAAATTTTCTTACTATGATTGTAATCATTTGAGAAAATCCCTAAAGTAATATCATAAATTGTTAGCCTTTTTTCATTTTCAATGAAATTACATAATGTATTATACCATTATTATAAATTTATCATTATGATAATATTTCCTTATTTTGGTGAAACTCTAGAATCTATAAAAAATCATTACTATACCATTTATTAATATGCATAAAAAGTTGTCACATACTCAGTCTATATAGATATGAAAACTCATATTTGTGATAAGTTTCTTGTGCCTATTACCATAGCTTCAATATAATACAATATTAGATTAATATAAAGTAATACTATTTATATATTCTCTTGAAAACAATTATTCCCAATTCTCCAACTACCAAGTACTCTTGGAAAATTCCAACTACAATCCTATGTAGTTCTCCATGTTATATTTGATATTTTTCCTTTAGGATTTATTCCTTTGAAATAGCAATCCTCGTTATATATTATAGACTATAATATAGATTACAAAATATTATTATCTATATGGAATTATATTCATCACAAAAAAATGTCTCATACTTTCACATATCAACTTAGAGAGATTTAATGTCATGTGAAAATGGAATAAACTCTATCTTGAATGGTTCCAACATGTTTTTTTCAATACCTTGTCAAATTATGTACTATGAATTGATTTATTAATCCCCATAGATCAATTTCAAGAGATATTTTTTCCTATAAACTTGGGCCACTAATTTAATTCATTATTGGAGAAAATTTTCATTAGTCTTAATTAACTACAAAAATAAATATCTATTTTCCCTATGTTATCAACATATCTAACTTTGAAAACTATATACCACCCACTAATATTTTTTAGAAACATGACACACTTTAATTCTTGATAAAACTAAACTCTTTGGTGTCTACATAAAATGAATATTATGTGATTATGACCCTTTTTTCAATATATAAAGGTTCCTATGCAACTTTCATACCTTATTAGAATATTGGTGTACCAACACTTCTGGTTGTGTTATATAAACATATTTGATAGGGCATTATCTAAGGAAGGTGTTATTGACATTCAATTTCCCAATATAATAATCATTGAAATTTTTATGACATGTAGAATTATAAAGGATTTTATCATGATGACTTGTATAGGGTTTCTTCATAGACTATATTAATATGTTTCTTTAAACCTTTGAAAACCAATTGATCCTTATCAGTGCCCACTTGTACCAATCATTTCTAGTTTATACTTGAATATCCACCAATGAATTAACATAAAATAGAGAAACCACCAAAATTCTTAACTGGATGTTGGTACATGGAATACATCTTTAAATTCATTTTAACCTTCAAGTATTATAATGATGTTATTTACTAATTAATTATAGGATTCATTATTCTTTTTGAATAATATATCAACAAAATTGGTGATTATAAAATCATCGCATTAGTTTTATCTTTTCTATATAGTTTGTGTCTCTAGAATAACTCCTCTCATTATTCCTTATGGAATTTAGTATTATTATTCTAACTCATGCACCTATGGGGTATTGACCTCATTAAATTAAATTAAACCCCAAATTTTTCAAAAGAGAATGGTTCCCTCTTATAGAATTTTTTTCTTGACTAATACCCTTATTTTATAGAGATATAAATATATTTAGTATCTATAGTATATTAATAGAGATTCAATTAGTATTTTATTTGGTGTATTTTTTATAGCTAAAATCAACTTTAACAAATGCCTCACATCAAATTCCTAAATCTATTCCAAAGTAAATTTCCCTAAAATTGTAACTTGTGTGATATAAAATAGTTAATATAGTTTTTATATGGTTATTTATTATGATGCAATTTTTAAAACACGTCCTAAAATAAATTATTTAAGACTTTCAATACATATAAGAGTCTTTATCGATCCTTTGTGTACTACCATAAATACATTGATGTGTATAATTTAATTTGAGCTTAAGAATATATCAAATATTAATTTAATTGATCAATGAATTAAAGGTTAATATATTATATAAATAGACTTATTAGAGGATATTATATAATTTAATCATCATTTTCATTTCTTCATTGATCATCCCTAAAATAACTTAAATGAATCTCATGGAGTGTATGAATTTACCTCAAGTTTATACTTAGAATTGTTTATGATTCTTGATAAACTAACTCTAGAAGTTTTTTTCTACACCATTATCTCAATATATTTATTTTTATAAAAATTAAAAATAAATTTTGTCAATATACCTAAAATTTCTAGCTCTAATGTTTCTAAACACCCTTCTGGGTATATAATTGATTATTACCATTAGTTTTACTAAACTAAAAATTATCTTTTTTAAAACTAGGTATGAGTATTATAATTTATATTCATCATTAATTTTTGATATCTAAAATATATGATTCAAGTAAAACTAAAATACTAAGTATGAAATATAATAATAATATTCATTTCAGATAAGATAAAATTTATTTTGTGTTTATAATTAGACAATGTAATAAATGTTTTGGTAATAGTAAATAAAAAAATAGTTTCATGAGAATCAATCCACGTGGAATTATAATGTTATGCCCTTCCTTTACCCAACTTAGGAATCATCCTCCTTCTAATACTTAGAGAATCCAACATACTTCCTGTAATGTCTCAATACTTCCTTAGTTTCAGAATTTGAATAAAAATATTTGAATTGAATATTTTATTTAATACTCAAGAAGTGAAATATAAATATTAAACTCAAAGATGAATATTCTTAAATTAGAAGATATTTATTTTTTTCTTATTCAATTCATTATAATAATGATTTTAATGAGTTTTCATGCTATTAGAATCAAATAGCTTCATGTTCAACACTCTCCCTCCAAATATTTTCTATCTTTGAATTATCTCATAAAGGATTCATCGAATTTGAACTATTAATGGGATTTTGATGTTTTTATTTTACATAAATCACTATTTGGATCAAGGAACCATGTTCCCACCAATATTTATATACCTAAAAATTATTAAATAAAAGATCATAAGCAGATTCTACATAATACTAATCTTATAATTCTTAATTAATATGGACAATCTTGGTGGTAAATATGATAATATGATATTAATGGATTTTTTTTGTCTTTATAGAATCCCAACATCACTAACTAATCAATGTACATCAGCATATTGAATGTGATATCACTAGCTGGGTACCTGTATTCTAATTTACACTGGTATAATGTATTAATAATATCATATATCTTTACCCTCTCTTTCTCAATTTCATGTTCTATGAGATGAGTTATTATGTTTTATGAATCCATGTAATTAAATTATATCCTTATATATCTAGACATAAACGATACTATGATGTAATGAACAATTGAAGCATCATCCACGTATCTCTTTTAGGTATCCTTCTCACCCTCTCTCACTCAAAAAGGTGGTCAATCCTAAATATGATCCTCAATCAAATAATATGTATTTTATATAGTTTAGTGTATAAATCATCGTACCAATCCTAAAAATTTGTGTTGGTGAGAACATTATCTTTGTCAACGAATGAGAATAGTGTTCCTAGATATTTTCTTTCCATTTTATACAATAAATATAAGTATATTTTATTACATTATCATTATTATTTGGTGTGATGTAATAAATTATCTTTATGATTCTACCACAATTTTATCAAATCCCAATATCCCTCACCATTGGATTTATAATATCCTCTAGAGTGGATATTCTAGTGGAAAAGATCCATATTACCCTTCAAATAACCCACACAGAGGCCATATCAAATTGTTTGAAGGTATTTGGGTGGGTGGTCTTTCTAATTACATTAAATCATATATCCTTCATCCACTGAATAAACTCTCCAATACTAAAATCCTAAAATTTTATTTACTACACACTTTCCTCCATGTTACACCAAGTATTACTGTGGAAACTACTCCTGATTCCAACTTGGTTAGGTCAACTAAAAAAATTAATCAAAACTCTATGATAAATGAAAGTCTCCTAGAATGGAAGAGAACAATACATAAATATAATATTACATTATAACTCATGTACTTATAGGAGATATATTAGTTAATATTTTCTTTGAGGGGTTTGGTTTTTCCTTATGTATAAATGTTCTTTATTTTATCCTTAAAAAATTATTAATATTATATAGTTATTAAATAATTTTTTAACTAGTCCAGGTAAAATAATTTATTCATACTAACTTTATTTTATTTCATCTTGTATGGGTTTTAATTCATTTTCATTATGTGACTGGGTTTAATCATGAAATAAACATACATCAAATAAAGATATAAATAACCATGCACTTGGAAAAATAAAACAAATAAGGGGTCTAGTAATGAGATTTCAAACTACTAGTTGTTTAATTGAGATAAAGATAAATTAACCTCGAACCTAGGGGGAATACAACTTGAGCTTAAACCTAGATCAAGTTACAGTATCCATATATTATCCTATGTATCTCCTTGGTTGGTTTTACCATAGTACATTCGTCAATTGTCTTCTCTTGCTTGGTGTTATGTCCTTTATAATTTTTTACTCACTCATAGGTGAGGGGAATTGGGGGTTTTGGGTTACATAAATAATCCTCAATCACATAGGCCCATACAAAATAGAGGTTAAATGGATGATTCACATATCATTATATATAATTTAATAAAAAATTTATCATAAAACTATGCAACAAATTAATTAATTAAATAGAAACCCAAAACATACATAGGTCGATCAATGTCATGATCATTCACAACAAGAAATAATTACTTGGAAGTATTGAATTTAGTTCAATATTCATTAAGATAAAACTCTAAAATTAATAAATTAATCATTATATTAAGGAATTGTTTTTCTAAATTATCTTTCCAAACCGTCTATGAGATTCACATCCTTTGTAATTAAAATAAATTAATTTTAATTTAAATTAAATTATCTATACATCATATATAGACATATTCACATGACACATACACTTTTGGTCAGAATAAATTCATTTTAAAATTTTAATATAAATGATATGTTTAACAACAAAAAACTTTACAATATATTTCTTTTAGAATAAATTTAATGTCATTGATACCTTGTGATGCATGCAAGACTAGGTTTAAATGAAAATAATATATTAAAATATTATTTAAAAAATAATATTATAAACTCATTGTTATATTGTTGGTCATTAATAGTACTAAATAAATTAGGAATATTATGGCTATCTATTTATTATAAATAAAATAATAATCATTTTAAAGTAATGTTTTTTGAAAACCTATATTTTTCTAAAAAGTCGTCTAGTTGTGCTTCGAGCACAAAACATAAAATTAAATTTTAATATTTTAGAAAATTTACTTGAAAGAAAAACATAATTTTTATAAATCATAAAATCCAAATTATCATAGTATTAGTTTTTAGTATTTTTCTGAAATGATTCATTTTTTACTAATAGTGATAAATATTGAATTTTAATTAAAAAGTATATTTTTGTTTAAATTATTTATAATGTTAAATTATAATTTTAATTGGGTTTAAAGTAAAATTACATCAATTTTATATAACTTAATCCAATTTATTTCATTGGAATAATTTTCATATTGATTTATTATAGAAAATATTTAAAAATGTTTAACATTTTTTCTTTAAAAACATGCTTTCTCATCGCGTCCACAGGATTAATTTTAAATTAAAATTTTCTACATTTGGGAATTTAATTTGGAAAAAATGATTCCATATTTTTAATCATCATAATTTATAATATCCAATATGTTTAACTTAATTTTTTCCCTAAATTAATAGTGAAAATAGTAAAAATAAATTACTTCAGTTAAGGTAAAAATGGATTTACTAGGGGATAAACTAAAAATATAAGGGTTAAAAATGACTTAAAAACTTGTCCAAAACACATTGTATGGAAATATATAGATATTTTCCCTTTTATTATCTATAATTTTATATTGTTGGAACCTTTTGATATGAAATAAATATGGTTAGAATTTATTCTTTTTAAAAATTTATATGTGTTCCACTCAACTCATCTATAAAAGGCCACCCCTCTTCTCCCTTCTACACACAATAAAACCATTTGGTTCGGCCAATACCTACCAAAATCACTTCAAAATTCCCTCATATCATCTTATAATCATTATTTTGGTCATAAATACAACCTAGGATGGATTTAGATCAAACCTAATGAAGATACTTGAAGAAGAGGTAATGTTCTTCAATGAGCATCTTTATTTTTTTTCTTCCTCCGCCTTAAATTATTTTTAATACAATATGATATAATAAAATAATATGTATTAAATAAAATAATATGTTTTTCTATTAATCTAATTACCTATGACCACTGCCAATTCCTTCAAATGGGTTACGAAATCAGCCTTTGTGTGTATGGTGGACTACCGTCTCACGAACTGATGTCATTCGTTTTCCATTAACACATTTTATGGTTGGCTATAATGATGGATATAAAGTGTATAAATGTAATTTATAACATAATTATACATATATAATAATTATATTATATATATAACTTTTTATTTTCAATTCATTAGGAGATACAATAATATTTCTCATTTGTACGTTGGACTACCACCTTGTAAAGAAATATGATTTGTTTTCACTAAAGATTTATATAGAAGGTGATAAGGATAAATTTAATGATTATATGTGATATATATGAAATAATTTTTATATAAATGAAATATTTATCATTATTAGGATACAATATCTTTAATTTTCTTTCCTAATTTTTCAATCAATGAAAGATGATAATATTGTTTGTGTACATGTGCACTATTGATTTGACTAAACGATGTGACTCTCTTTTCATCACCACTCAAAATGGAAGATATATAAGATTATATTTAAAGAAATAATATTTTATATATTATATTTTCCTAAATTTTTAAGGGTAATATATTACTTACCTTCTTTCCACAATGATATTTGGAAAATGGAAGTGTTACTCATGCGTATGTATGACCTACCATCTCCCTGATTGTAATGTACTTTATTTATCAAAATAATATTTCATAATTGATCTTAAAATTATAATTTTTGTATAAATATTCTAATTATTTCGTGGTTTTTATTTTGAAAATGATGAAACTATTTAATATGTGTAAGAATAGAATCATTGATGATAATACATGCATTTGAAAAGAATGCAATTAACACCCAAAACAATGAAAATAATAAAATATTATTAATGAACCGGTGATATGATGTTATAAAAGGATAATATATGATATTATAAATATTAATATGTTTTTTAAGTTAATAAAATGTTTAAAACCACTATACAATATTTTAATGAATGTTCAATCAAAAGGAAGTGTGAGTTAAAGAATTTCATATCAATTTACATTCAATTGAGACTTATTTGTTATTATGCACCAATTCACTTTTATATAGTGTATATACTGCCACTTTGACATGTTATATCATGAAACATTCATATTTCATGTTATTTAAATTTTAAATTTGAATAATTTCATTCAAGGGGATTTGAATTAATCATTAAGTAAATGTTATTGTATAATATCACATTGTTTTTTGATTATTAGATTTCTCTTGAAACAATAATTTATTGTAATAATTTTTCATTATAAAATTAATTTATCTTAATATAAATATTCTTTAATTATGGAAATTATTATATACTGAAATGTATACCATTTTACATATTTTGTTTACATTGAAATTTATTTAATTAACTAGGGAAAATTGAAATTTTTTTATCCTTTACTCAATATGGATATTTAATGAAAAGGAGTATTTTTCATAAATTAAATAATTTATTTGATATATGAGTAATTATTTAATCATGAAGGAATGAGTGGGTCCAAGTTATATATAACCCCTTGATACAACGATAGGTCTCATGAGACAAATCAGTTGGCCAAAATATATGAGTTTGTACCCAATATTTTTAAACTATATTGTGAAAGGTCTTGATAGTAGAAGTATAGTTGGCCAAATTAGATAGGTTTGTACATGGTATTTTTAAAGTTTCTTACAGATATATATTGATAGTAAAGGTATCATTTTCCAAATAAATAATGTTCAATAATTAATCATTTCCTTCATTAAGAATTTTTTTATTATTTTCCATGAGATTTTCACAATGATATTATATATAGGTGCATTTCATTCTCATAATATTGATTAAATGACCTTTTTAGTTATTTTTGTTGAAATATTGATTTTTCATTATCTATTCACATTGTCATGTTATTTAAATGGAATCCGTGTTCATATATTTACCTTTCCATATTGATCATTCTTTAATGAGTCATGAAGGATTCCAATATATGCAATTGTTAATGAGTATTTTAGCACACCCTTATTTCATTTAAATTCCTAAATATATGAAGAATATATCATTGAATGATATTTGAAGGATGTAGTTTATTTTATACTGTTATTTATTATGTTTTAGTTTTTCAATTCCCAATGTAAAATTGGTATCATTTCTGTATCTAGTTCTCAAAAACATCTAAACTGATTGGTCCTTTAGAATTTGATTATTTGTATCTCTTTAATTGTAGTAAAGTAAGGCACAAGATCTAGGTTACTAGGGTCATGTTGGTTACATCATTTATTAGAGATAAAATTTCATGTGATCTTCTGCATCTCAATAAATCCATTTCAGAAATTTACTATCACCCAACAAAGCATTTGACGAAATCTTTGTATAGTCATTCTTATATACTATGTACATACATAGAATGTATGCCTATACAAAAATTCATGATATAAATGGAGTGTTGTTTTAGGGATCAATCCATGTCATATTCATGGTGTATATGACTATATAGTATGTCATCCATATTCATAGTGTGTATCGCTGGTGATTCCCATGATGTACATGACATATATGACAATCATAAACACCATTTACATACATAATAACATGAAAAAATATTACTATAGAATTTTATTCCACAAAACCTTTATAAAATAACTAATTTTGTGCTCTATGTAGAAAAACTCAATCACAAGGTGTGTAAAAGTAGTTACACATCTTGTAGTTTCAATTTTCATTAATTATTTTTTCTCTGTGTCTGTTTGAGTTGCACAACATGCCTATCTCAATGAATATAATTCATGAGTTGGCCCAAGTTACATTTTATGTAAATCCAAAAACACATCATATAATATGATAATATCCACCCACACTTATACACTTACTGAATTGGTGTGTAACTTGTACATGTTTTCATGTGTCACACAGCATGTAAAAGACAACTACATGATGATTTCATCATGTGATATGTTTTTTCAAATATGATAGTCAATATACAACATTTAATGACATTGCATACTTTGACAATAGATTTTACATGATTTATGTGTATTCAATGTCATTTGAGTTACATAGAGTGTAAACTAGCTACATATCTTGTACTCTAGGTCTAGTTGTGTGCCAAATGTCAATCAACACATGGTAGGTAATGTCAATGTGTAATAACCCCTACACAATGTGATATGATTGTGATGAATTTCCCATGTTTTTCTGAATGGGGGTATATGAAATATACTTTTATGTTATAAGTAGTGTATCCATGTTCTATATCTAGAATCCTCGACACCTTTATATGGGATATTTGAGAATTCATGATTGATTCTTAGTCTGTTCTTAGACATATGAATTTGAAAAAAAAATCATTGTATTTAATTTTTGACTAAAGAAAAAAAGGCATGAAATATAAAAAATTATAACAAAAAAAGAATTCAATGAACCAAATAATAAATACTTATAAATTATAACTTGAAAATTTTGATACTGCTTTACAGTTTTGGGGAATAGTGGAAAGAATTAAATGAGAGTACAACATTGTTTTTAATCAATTTCAACAAATAAATATGAAGGAATTGATGAACCTAGCCCAAGAATATTCATAGAGATTAATTTTTTACATTTAATTGATAATTAATTTAAACAATAATTTCCACGATTTTATAATTCTTTCTTCATTGATGATCAATTTTGGTAGTCATTATCAAATCATCATTGTGGTGAGGAATTAAAATGAGAATTAATCTAATAGTATCCACATGATCTCCATGAACCTCAAAATGCCATTTTTTTTATTCTAGGTGATAGAATTGGGGAACAAAACACCTTGAATCATTCATTATTGTTCATAACAAGTAATCTTTGGACCTTGAAGTATTTTTTATTTTGTTCTCTCATTCTTGAGAGTGAGGAAGAGGCTTGTTACTTAATGTTGAGAGAGTTATAAAAAATTTCCCTAGAGTTTTCATGGAATTAGCTATGTTCATAATTTTTATACCCTCTAAAATGATATAAATAATATTATATACTTAGGGTTATATAATTAGTAATTGTAAAAAGGCCCATAATTAATTGTTTATTTTAAGTAAACTCTATGTAAAATAATAATAATATTATTTTTATTATTATATTTTATGACATGTGTTCACTCAATGATATTTAAATATAAGTTATAAAATAAATAAATATTAATTAATTTAAATAATATTAATTAAAATATATAATTTTCATTATTCCCTTAACTCGGCCCATCAATCCACCTCAACATATATCTAAAATTAAATAATAAATTTTTATATTAATAAATATCATTTTATTAATTATTTAATGTATATATATGCTAACAACAATATAATGTTTATTTTATATTTATCTTAAATATATTTTAAACTCAAATGACTAGTGACTGAATTTATGAGATCAACCCAACATGAATAAATATTATTCTAAAAATAGTGAATAATATTTATTCTCAACATTAAATTCAAATATAATTTAATTGAGATTTTAGATACACTTAATGTGTGATCCCTCTAGGTCTTTTTTGTAGTGACATTATGAAAATGTTTCTATAGTCCAAAATTGGAATCTAGCAACACGTTGAGGCACCCATGGAGAAAATATTTATTGTCACAACAACAAAAACTACCAAATATGTATTCCTACTGTGTAGTATAATTTCTTTCTATCAATATATCATCAAACATCTTTTATACATGAGTCATCAACCTATATACTTAATTTATCATTCATTAAATCTTTGATGAAAGATCATCAATAAAAAACCATGGTTATAGATTTAATGACACAATTCCATTTCAATAAAAGGTCGTAAGATACTATATTCCATTAACATTGAAGGGGAAAATTATTTCATGACATATTCAACTAATTTCATTTCACTTATGAAACACTTACATTTCCTGCATCACTGCAAGCATACGTCATCACGATTTTCATCCATACATCAAAATATGTGATTCATGATAGAAATTAATAATAAACTACATCTTGAGGAAAAATAAACATTTATATAGA
Organism: Viscum album; assembly: GCA_963277665.1. Classification (NCBI taxonomy): domain Eukaryota; kingdom Viridiplantae; phylum Streptophyta; class Magnoliopsida; order Santalales; family Viscaceae; genus Viscum; species Viscum album. Next base: position 2,039,120,707 of record OY728142.1, on the reverse strand, counting down.
TAGGAATATCCAATTACATGTATAACATGAAAAATTCTGTTTTGTGGGTCTTCCATCATAATGTCACTTCTTGAAGATTACCAAGAGAAAACTTTATTAGAGGAAAATAAAATTTTTGCGATGATTTATTTATGATGGACTACTATTTCATCACAAAGAGCTTAGGGGGTAACTTATTTGTGATAAACTTTTTCATATTATTAAAATATTTTTTTCATGATAGTTTTTTATGATTGATGAACTAATCCGTCAAAACTAATTTTAGTATCCATGTGTGCATGACAGTTGGAAAAACTATTTTCATTGGAATGGAAATCCCATCTCAAATAGTTCATTTTAGAAAACATATTTTCAACAGAATTATATGTCCAACATAAATACCTTATTCCCATACGGGGTATTTGGGACGTATTTATCATAAATAAACCATTCAGACAAAGGGTATTTGCGATGAACCCATCAAAAATATCCCATAGTGATAAGGGTTATTTGCAATGGATGTATACCAAATACGTGTACAACTAGGTATTTACAATAGACATTGTCAAAATTACAATTATTTGTGATGACTCTATCGCAAATACTATGTTGGTAGGTTTTTTTTGTGAAGGACTAGTTCAATGAAAATAATATTTCAAAGAACATCAAAAATAATTTTTGGTGGTATTTTTTTAATATGAACATATTAACCATTAAAAATAAATTTTTTTTCACAAATAAATGTCATAAAAAGTACAAATGATGTTCTTTTTATGACTGAATTTACATTAAAAAAATTAACTATAAATATTCCATCACCCCCTCCTTACATCCTCTTCATAAGCCTTCTGTTTCTATTAAAAACCCACTCTGGTTTCATAAAAAGCATTCAAATTAGTAGATTTTGGTCCATATCTACAAATTGTTTGAAAAAATAGCTATTTTAGGATATTTTTTATACTTTATTTTTAATCATCATTAATTTTTTATATTTAACTATTTTTTAAAATTTATATAATTTTTAGTTGTGTTATTTTATTAAATTAGCATTACATTTATTATAAATTAGTATAATTTACTGAAAATTGGTATAATTTATTATAAATTGTAACAAATTAATATTAAATTAATAAAAATTTAAAAAAAATTTAAATCCATATAAATTAATAAGAGGTGGTATCAATTGATATAACCAAACGGTGTGAACCATGGGTTAAAACCCATGGTTCATAAATTTATTAAAGAAGAGAGTTAATGAAAACATATGAGGATGAGATTGATGTAGTATACAAGACAATGAAAAATAATAAAAACATCTATAGATTCAACCACCGCCCATGCCTTTCAAATAACGGCCCTGCCTCCATGTATTCTACTGTTGCAATGGCTTCTCATCAACATGAGTCTCAGAATGATCATCTGGTGGGGGTGGGTCCTCATGTTGTCGAGTTTCCTCTCCCTCTAGATCAGATCTATTTAGTAATTTTTCAGTATAAAATACGATTGATGGTTTTTAAACTATTCACGAAACACCTCCTTGCTATTAGACCAATTCAAAACATCAAGGAGGATAAATTTTTTATTATCAAGTTCAAGTGAATCCTATATACCATCATCCTTATTGGGTGAGACTCCCTTCATGGGTTCCACCTACATCGCATGAGATAGGATACCTAGTAACTCTTTTATATCATTTCTCCTCTTTTACATCCTCAATGGAGTTTTAATACCACCCAAGGGGGCTTGATCCTTCATACCAAGATAGGGAGAACTATGAAGGCCTTTCGACATTTCAAAGACCTTCTGAATGGCTGAAGGAGAATCATCAGTGCTCTGGTTAGTCGTACTTCTTCCCATATCTATGTTGTCTTTGCTTGAGAAATCCAAGAGTATTTTTAATTTACCCTTCCAATTCGTTGAATGAATCTGGTCATGTTCTTTATATAATTGACTGTCCAAATTCCTTTGTGCCTCCAACTCATAGGTAGATTGCTCTCCTGTAGATTTATCATCATTAGGTTTGTCATAGTCTTCCTTGTTATGGGAATCATTAAAAGGAACTCTATCATGAGAAGCATCAGTCCCTTCAACAATGTCAACCCATGAGCAGGGCCATATGGGCAGATGGGAAAAGACCATCCTTGCCTACAGAGTATGACTACCAGCCTAAGGGGAGATCCCCATATATTCTTTCATCTTTGATGTATGTCCATCCCTATTAGAGAATGAAATATTTTCACCCAATTCTTGCTGTTTGTCAGCTGTTGTCCCCTTTCTCTTACAGTGACACACTTTTCCCTTGACACCACATGTTTGAAAATGAATTCCCCCTCACAAACCTCCTACGAATGACAAACATACTTACAAGTTGCAGATATTTTTGGAGGTTTCTCATAAACCACATCTAGAAGAATATCATCAGAAGTTGTTGAATACATAATTTCATCAATATGAGTGCTTCTAAAGTCCACTTCAACAATCATTCTGGCATAATTCCCAAAACCTACATGTTATGTCTCTTTATCAAGTCGAATGGGAATTCCAATTCTGGATGAAATATCATGGAGGATCTTGGGATGCCATAGGATCCAATTGAGACCATGGATCTTAACCCATACTTGCGCAAAATAATTTTCATCCCATAGCAGGTTGAAGTCAATAGACCACTCGTGCAGATTGAGTGAGCTAGGTTTCAAGAAAATGGATCCAATACCCCATGCCCGATGTTTGGACTCATATGAGGGGAATAAGCAATGACAAAACCCTCTTTCAAGGGAGACACCTCCAATATGAGAATCCCCAAATAGAAGAAACCCTATGAACCAGCTCTTTGAATTTCCATAGTATTTATCCTTTGGGTATAACTAACCACGCAATAAGGGAGTGTTTACCCAATTACATCCTTTCTGAATTGGCCCCTGGATTGGCATCCACAAGCGCCATGGATTATTTTCAGAGAATCTGACTAGAGGAGGTGTTCCAAAGTGATACAAGGGGGTTCAAACACTAGTTGATCATACCACATGACCATACAGAACCGCATCCGAGGGAGTTTCTCACACCCCATCTGAGGGAAATTCATCATAAGCATCATGACAATAGGAATAATCCTAAAGCGTCGCAATAGAGATTCTTCCAGTTTCTCTCGGCTCACGACCCTACAAAACCATATTCAAGAGCTCACAAACACCCGTAGCATATTTCTTACCAGAAGAAATTCCTTCAGGAAGTCGATTGAAGCCCAAAAAATGAGGTAAAGCCATTTCAATTGAGGAACCCTAGATAGTGATGCCATGGAGACGCCAGACCCTCTCCCGATCCCAAGCCATCCTTTTTTGAGTTTTTTTTATACATTAAAAAAAATATTTTTCAAAAAATGGTTAGGGTGGAAATTTTTTTCAAAATGCACCCGAAATGTGGCATCCACGATGCCGCCTTTCCCCTAATTTTTTTTTGAAAATTTTTATTTTTATTTTTATTTTTTGTTTCATTTTGTTTATATATATATATATATAAACAAAACAAAAAATTTCAGAAGAATTTATCTGCTATTTTAAATCCAACAGTACTGCCATTACAGATGCCTGAATTCTGATAGAACCTCTCACCCATAGCTGCCTTTTATAAGAGAGTTTACCCTGAAAATCATTCTGCATTCTCGATGTGGGATTCTGGTTCTCCATTTCCTGCGCAGAACATTCTGCATTTCCAATATGGGATTCTTTTTCAAGTACTCTACTTTGAAAGACTATAAAATATAAACTATAAGACCAATATAAATGAAACTTAAAACATGGATTAAACATATAAAAAATAGTTTAAAAGAAAAATAATTTCATAAAAAATGATGATAGAAAATAATTTATAAGCTTTCAAAACCACATACTTGAAACTTAAAACGTTTCAAGTACGTGAATTTAGAAGCCTATAAAATATAAACTACAAGACCAATATAAATGAAACTTAATACATGGATTAAAAATATAACAAATAGTTGAAAAAAAAATAATTTCATAAAAAATGTTGATAGAAAATAATTTATAAGCTTTCAAAACCGCTTATTTGAAACTAAAATTTTTTTCAAGTACGTGACTTTGAAATACAATAAAATATAAACTATAACACCCCTATAAATGAAATTTTAAACATTGATTAAAAATATAATAAATAGTTGAAAACAAAAATAATTTCATGAAAAATGTTCATGAAAAATAATCTATAAGCTTTCAAAACCACTTACTTGAAACTTAAAAATGTTTTAAGTATGTGAATTTGAAAGACTATAAAATATAAACTATAAAACGAATATAAATGAAACCTTAAACATTGATTAAACATATAATAAATAGTTGAAAATAAAAATATTTTTTTAAAAAATGTTGATGAAAAGTAATTTATAAGCTTTCAAAACCTCTTATTTGAAACTAAAAAATGATTCAAGTACGTGACTTTGAAATATAATAAAATATAAAATATAAAACTGATATAAATTAAATTTTAAACATTGATTAAATAAAAAATAAATAGTTGAAAACAAAAATAATTTCCTCAAAAATGTTGATGAAAGTTAATCTATAACCTTTCAAAACCGTTTACTTGAAACTTAATAATGTTTCAAGTATGTGAATTTGAAAGACTATAAAATATAAACTATAAAACGAATATAAATGAAACTTTAAAAATTTATTAAACATATAATAAATAGTTGAAAATAAAAAGAATTTTGTAAAAAATGTTGATGAAAAGTAATTTATAAGATTTCAAAACCGCTTACTTGAAACTAAAAAATGTTTCAAGTACGTGACTTTGAAATATAATAAAATATAAACTATAAGACAAATATAAATGAAATTTTAAGCATTGATTAAACATATAATAAATAGTTGAAAACAAAAATAATTTCCTCAAAATGTTGATGAAAAATAATCTATAACCTTTCAAAACCGCCTACTTGAAACTTAAAAATGTTTCAAGTACATGAATTTGAAATACTATAAAATATAAACTATAAAATGAATATAATTGAAACTTTAAACATTGATTAAACATATAATAAATAGTTGAAAACAAAAAAATTCCAAAAACATGTTGATGAAAAGTAATTTATAAGCTTTCAAAACTGCTTACTTGAAACTAAAAAATGTTTCAAGTACGTGAATTCGAAAGACTATAAAATATAAAATATAAAATATAACAACAATATAAATGAAACATAAAAAATATTGATTAAACATATAAGAAATAATTGAAAACAAAAGGAATATCCTAAAAAATGTTGATGAAAAATAATTTATAAGCTTTCAAAACCGCCTACTTGAAACTAAAAAATGTTTCAAGTACGTGAATTTGAAAGACTATAAAATATAAAATATAACACCAATATAAATGAAACATAAAAAATATTGATTAAACATATAATAAATAATTGACAACAAAAGGAATTTCCTAAAAAATGTTGATGAAAAATAATTTATAAGCTTTCAAAACCACCTACTTGAAACTAGAAAATGTTTCAAGTACGTGAATTTGAAGGACTATAAAATATAAAATATAAAACAAATATAATTGAAACTTTAAACATTGATTAAAAATATAATAAATAGTTGAAAACAAAAAGAATTTCCAAAACAATGTTGATGAAAAGTAATTTATAAGCTTTTAAAACTGCTTACTTGAAACTAAAAAATGTTTCATGTACGTGAATTCGAAAGACTGTAAAATATAAAATATAACACCAATATAAATGAAACATAAAAAATATTGATTAAAAATATAAGAAATAATTGAAAACAGAAGGAAATTCCTAAAAAATATTGATGAAAAATAATTTATAAGCTTTCAAAACCGCCTACTTGAAACTAAAAAATGTTTCAAGTACGTGACTTTGAAAGACCATAAAACATAAAGTAGAAGACTAAAAATTTTTCAAGTACGTGAATTTGAAATTGGAAACGTTACTCATGCGTACATATGACCTACAATCTCCAAGATTGTAATATAGTTCATTTTTCTAAACTATATGAAATGATTTAATTTAAAAGTATAATTTATTTATAAAAATGATAATAATGAAATTATTATTATTCATTATATGGTTTATTAAATACATTTATGACCATATTCCAATTACCATAGTCATTTTGAACTTATGAAACTAATGTCATCAAAATATCCAAAGTGCATTTAAATAATTAAGTAATTTTTTATAAAATTATACTAAGTGATATAAATGTAATAACGAACATGAATAGGGTTAATAAGAAAGTATAAAACTAACATAATTTTAGTATTATAAAATATAAAGAACATATTTGACGTGTCAGAATCGAGGTAAGGGACTCTTTAACTAAAAAACCTTGATTTAAACTACACTGTATATTACCAAGGGTGTACACTATAAGAAGTTGCCTCAAATCTCTACCTTTAATAGCATGTATATTATTTTGTAGGTGTATGCATTCTTAAAAGACTTAATTTGTGTTTTGATTTAGATTTTTTAATAATGGTGGCCGTTTATTTATTTACATATGAGACTAATTCATGCTTTATTTTATTTGGATAGAAAATAATTATTTAGCATCACTCAAATACTTTAGAGTTTGTCACCACCCTTGGAAAATAACAGAGTATGTCCAGAGTTATCATTAAATATATCATGTTTACAAATATGTTATATATATATATAATGATAGCATTACTTACATATGTTCTCTTAATATTTATAACACATGTTTATAAAATATTAGTGTTTTTATCGATGTAAACACATAACATATGTTTAATAAAGTATAAATAACACATATTATATGATATAAACACATGTTTCAAGCCTAAAAAAACTCAAATAATATGACCAAATATATATCATATAACTAGAATAAAACCTGATTTATAGAGTTAGATTTGTGGATAGATAAAAAAATTCAATCACGTCAAAAATCCGAGTTCATTATTAACAGTCCTATCAAAACAAGATTTTATTTATATATCCGAGTTAAGAATATATACAAAAATCATGAAAATCTCAATTATATAACTATTAATTGTATAATAATTAGTTAGTTAATTAGTAATTAGTAATAATTAATTATATTATAATTAATTAGTTAATTATTAATATAATTAGTTAATTAGTAATATAATTATTAATTATTTAATAATTAATTAGTTAGTTAGTTAGTAATTATTAATAATTAATTATATTATATGTTTAATCCATGTTTTATGTTTCATTTATATCAGTCTTATAGTTTATATTTTATTGTATTTCAAAGTCACGTACTTAAAACATTTTTTAGTTTCAAGTACGCGGTTTTGAAAGCTTATATATTATTTTTCTATCAACATTTTTTACGAAATTCTTATTATTTTCAACTATTTTTTATATGTTTAATCCATGTATTAAGCTTCATTTATATAGCTCTTGTAGTTTATATTTTATAGGCTTCTAAATTCACGTACTTGAAACTTTTTAAGTTTCAAGTATGTGGTTTTGAAAGCTTATAAATTATTTTCTATCATCATTTTTTATGAAATTATTTTTGTTTTAAACTATTTTTTATATGTTTAATCCATGTTTTATGTTTCATTTATATTGGACTTATAGTTTATATTTTATAGTATTTCAAAGTCGAGTACTTCAAATAGAATCCCACATCGGAAATGCAGAATGTTCTGCGCAGGAAATGGAGAACCAGAATCCCACATCGGAAATGCAGAATGATTTTTAGGGTAAGCTCTCTTATAAAAGGGAGCTCTGGGTGAGAGGTTCTGTCAGAATCTAGACTGTTGTAATGGCAGTACTGCTGGATTAAAAATAGTGGATAAATTCTGCTGAAATTTTTTGTTTTGTTTATATATATAAACAAAACAAAACAAAAAAAAATCAAAAAAAAATTAGGGGAAATGCTGCATCGCAGATTCCACCTTTCACCCGTAGTGTAAAGGCGGCATCCGCGATGCCGCCTTTGCCCGGAATGCAAAGGCGGCATCCGGGATGCCACCTTTCAGGTGCATTTTGAAAAAAATTCCACCCTAACCATTTTTTGAAAAATATTTTTTTTAAAAAAATTATAAAAAAAACTCTCCTTTTTCATTCACATGTGGAATAAATTGATATAAATTAATAAAAATTATATAAATTAGTATAGATTGATAAAAAAATATACATTATTATAAATTACAATAAATTTATATAATTTAGTAAAAAATCATATAAATTAGTATAAATTTTAAAAAATATATTATAAATTATAAAGAATTAATATATATTGGAATAAATTAATAAAAAATAATAAAAAATATTATATATTGGTATAAATTAGTATAAATTAGTATAAATTGATATAAATTATTATAAATTCATATAAATGATTATTAATTCAAATTAATTAGTATTAATTAGATAAATTAATATAAATTAATATAAATTTGTATAACTTTTTATAAATTTATATAAATTGTTATAAATTACTATAAATCAATCTAAATTACAATAAATTCATAAATATTTGTATAAATTCATCACTAATAGTATAAATTAGTGTCATTTAGTATAAATTAATTAATAATGTTAAACATTAGTATAAATGATGAAAATTTATTAATAATTATTATACATTAGTATAACTTAACAAAAAATAGTATAAATAAAAATAAATTACTATAATTTGATATAATTAGCTATATATTATTATAATTTAGTTTAAATTAATATAAAATACTATAAATTAGAATTCATTCCTTTCAAATTAGAATAAATTAATACATATTACAATAGATTGTTATAATTTAGTATAAATTTACATAAACTACAATAAATTAATATAAATTTTTATAAATTCCTAACAATCAGTGTAAAATAGTATAATTTAGTATAAATTTATCGAAATCATTTAATATTATTATAAATGAGTATAAAAAAATAAAATTTATTATACAATAGTATAAATTAGTATAAATTTCTATAAATTACATTAAATTTTAAATTTATATAATTTAATACAAATTGGTATAATAAACTATAGAATAATAAAAATTACTTTAAATTAGTAATAATTCCTTACAAATTAGTATAAGGTAATATAAATTACTATAAAATGATTTAATTTAGTACAAATAAATATAAAATACTATAAATTAATATAATTTTTAAATAATTATTTTAAATTACTATATATTAGAATTATTTAGTATAATTTAATAAAATTTATTATATATTAGTAAAATATTATAAAAAATTATTATAAATTTGTATATACTAGAATAATTTAGTATAATTTAGTATAATTTAGTATAAATTAATAAAAATATATTATGAATTAGTATAAATTTGTATAGCACAATATAAATGGGTAAAAAAATTTATACATTCATATAAATTAGTAAATATTAATAAAATTATTATTATTTACTATAAATTATTATGTATTCCTATAATTTACTATATGTTAGTATAGTTTAATATAAATTAATATAAATTACTATAAATTTGAATAAATTCATTGAAAAATAGTATATATTAATATAAATTACTATAAATTGATATAATATATTATGAATTGGTATAATTTAATATAAATTGGTATAATTTAGTATAATTTGATATAATTTATTATAAATTGGTATAATTTACTATAAATTAGTATATTTTATAACAAATTATATAAATTTATAAAGATTATTACACATTAATATAAAATAGAATGAATTTATTAAAAAAATTGTATAATTGAGTTTAAATTGGTAGAAATTGGCACACTTGTGTTCCACTTACACATGTTGTGCTGATGCACTATGTATGCACCCCTTAATGTTTTATGTCAGCCTCCTCTACAATAAATAAAAGGAAAATACCACCCCCAAAAACTCTAACATTAAAATTTGAAATTTATAATAATATTAAAAATTCAATATTTTATGAAATATATTATAAAAATAATAATTAACTAGTTATTTATATAAAAAAGTTATGTAATACATTTATAAAATATTATATAATAAACTAATTATAATTATATTTTCGAAAACTATATACCCATGAAATAGATGAAATTGTTTACTATAAGATCGTGATTAGATAAATCATCAAAGAAATCGAAATAATTCTATTATTAATCTTATCTATATCAAGTGTGTTGAAGTGTTTATATCATTCACATCGCAAAATTCAGAATTTGTTTCAAAAGGAATAATTATGTGCCAATGAAATAATTGTGATAAATAAATATGTGAAACTTTTGATAATGTTGGTGTTCATTTTTGCATTTTTTTCTTTGGAGTGATAATATTTCTTGGTATCAACATAGTGAATGATTTTAAATAGGAAATACAATTTTTTTGTTCTAAAACCATTGAAATTTAAAATTTTTGTACATGATATTACTAGCCCATATTTTCAAGAAATGAAAACTCATAATGAATATTCTAATCCCAAATTTAAACCATTTAGAATTTATGATTTATTAAAATCTTCTTAGGATATCATATATCTCTGATACAAGATAATAGAATTTTAAGTTGTTGCCAAATTTGTGGCTATTAAATGGGATATTGAAATTTGAAATAGTTACTTTAATCAATTATTTTCTTTAGATGAATCATTTTTGTTTAAAAGGAATGAAATTCCTACAATTTTCTATAAAAGAGAAAAGTTGTTTCATAATTATGGTCTTAGATTTCAAAAGATCCACGCATATTCAAATTAATACATCTTATATTATCATTAATACGTTTCATTAGTTAATTTTCCAACATGTAGAAAATTGAGGTATAAATAGGTATAATAAAAATGGTCCATATTTATTTATGTTAAAAAATTTGGTATATTCTAATGACATCTATATTAGAACATATTTTTTTTCTCAAAACATAGTTATATTGATAACATGTAATAGAAACAATGTTTATATATGTAAAATATTAAATAAACCTTGGATGGTGATTCTTGAAACAAACTTTATCACTTTCATATTTCTTTTTCTTCCTAACCTCATAACATATGGATGGGTCATTATCATAATGGTTTTTATCTATTTGGTTCTTACAATAGTCAATATTCTTATTAGTTTGTTTTCATAAACACATACAACATACCTACTTGGATATTGATGAAGGAACTGTAGATATATTTGGTGTTACTAATTCTAGGACATGTGAAAAATAATATCATTTTTTATTTGAAGCTACTGATATATGAGTGAATTATATTCTTGAATGATAGTGTAACTATATATGATGTAATTGCATATCAAAATTTTATGCTTGAATCTACATTAATTTAGACAATAAGTGAATTTTTGTTATATGGAATGATATCTGGATGGAGTACACATCGTCTAAAATATTTTATATACTTCATGGATGATAAAAAATTGTTTCTGCTTTTCCATGGAATAAATCCTTTTTTTCAATTGTCATCAACGATTTTCTCCCACATATCATCCATTCCAACAATATATAAATAATTTAAAAAAGGTATAATTAAAATTGATAAACCACCAATATTTATTTAAGGTATTTCAGTAAAAAATATTGTATCTTCATTACCTAAAATTACTTTTTTACCAAATGTAAACTGTTAAAATAGGTGGTTTTGGGAGAGACCACAATTGGATAAATGAAATTAGTGTTTGGGATTTTCAATATTGGTTAGATTTATTAGTTTGTAACATGTTATATTTAATTCATATTGATAATAATTGTTTTGATAACATAATTTATACCATTTTGGAAACACTTGAGAAGACTAAAGATACTATGAAGGCATAGTTAAATCTCTCCCAAATTTATTGGAATCCTGAATTTTAGTTATTTTAAAATGAACATTTACAAAAAATAATGAAGCCAAAAGAATCATGTCTAATTTAAAAATAAATTTAGTTGTTATTTTTTAAGTGGATTAAATATTTAAGGTTATAAGATGGTTATGGTTATAATTTTTCCTTACATTGGAAATAGAAATATTATCACATTAAAAATTCATGAATGTCAAGTCCATATATAAATATTACTTTGTATTAGCCCCATAAGGCTACTGAATTATTCAATCCAGGATGTTTTGACTATAATATCATAGTTATTATGAGATATTTCAATGTAAAAAATAGACTATGATGCATTGAGGACACTGTAAAATGATATTTTTCCTAATTTTATGTAAATTGGAAAAAATATTACTATCGACCTTGTTTGACTCAATGGAACATTTACTATTGCATTTTTTTTGTAAAGTTAAATATAGTGGTCAAATACAATTATGATGTATATAAATATTCAATATATGTGTGAAATATTTTGGAGAATAAGTTATATTGAAAGGTTTCATTTTAAGGGTCAACTGTTCAAGAATAATCAAAGGAGGAAATTTCAAATTTCTTAACATGCTATTTCCAAACTGAATATCCTAAAAAATACTAAAATGGGTTATAATGGTGAAAATGTTGATGATGTCATGGAACACTAATTTTTAGTATTTAATCATGCTGAGTTTTTTTAGGGTCAACAAGAACAATAGATTTTATATGAAGAAGTATATAGAGCTCATACATATGTTCTGGCTAATTGTGAAGAAATGACATGATTTGTGAAGTAATACTATTAATTATATTTTTTAAAATAATTGTTATAATTAAATATATATTAATTGTTTTATGTATTATATGATGATCATATTAAAAATTACTCACACATATTACCCAATATGATCTCAAAGAACATAAAAAACATAATGTTTTCTACTGGTTTCATAGACTGGTAAGTTAAATTATTTATAATTGAAATGAATAAAAAAGTTATTTCATATATTATAAATTATTTTTTATTTATCCAAATATCACATCACATAAATAAACTTGATAGTATACACTGATTAATCCACCATACAAATAGGCCAAATTAGATAATGTAAATGAGCTTAATTTTTTTTATTTCATGCATGCACATCAGGAGAATCCAAAAATCAAGGGGCAGTGTTTTTTTATAAAAATTATATCATCTTAAAGAAAGTAAATTTGACTTTTATGGATTGTAAAATAAACTAATTATGTTATGTTATCTAGGGATGAATTAATTAACAATGCTTCAATTTCATTGGTTTGGTAATGATCTATGATTGTATGTTTATCTACGGTATGTAACAATTGATATTAAATATAAAAGTCTTCTTGCATCAAATGAACAATTTTTTTGCTATATCAAGCACATAAAGTTCATTTTGAAAATTAATATGCTGATTTAATAAATTTAAATGACTGGTGGATTGTAATAAAAATTAATTCATATGAAAATTAGTTTTGTAAAATTAAAGTGGTTTTATTGAAGTAAAATATATTGAAATTTTAAAAAAATCACTAAATATTTTTCTTAATATAATAGAAACTGATATTGATGATGAAACCCCATAAATAAGGGTTGATGGTGTTGATAATGTCAATGATGTAACCAATGAATTTGATATTACAATGGGTTATGAAATTGAAGATCGTATTGTAATTAATGATGTTGAGGATGAATATAAAGATATTATAACTAATGAAACTAAATATGTAGATAAAGATAAAGAAGAATAATGATGGGATTTTTATTTTCAATAAAAATTTATTAACTTTTTTAAAATTGATACCTGTTTTAAAAATTATATTCTTGTAAAATTATTTTCACCCCGATTCTTACAGAAAAGGTTTTATAATTATTAAATTATTTATATTTTGTTAAATATATATATTTTTTATAAAATTATTTATATTTTTTAGATAGATCAATCCAGTTATGATGACATTATTTATAGATTGATAGAGTATCTGATACCCAGTTATGAGCCCCCTAATTCATTGTATTATGGTGTTAATGCAACACCAACTACTGGGAGGAGTCCGGGCCTTAGGGGATTGATGATTTCATATCCTATTCGAGAGTGATGTTCACCTTTTGAATTTGATCATCATTAGATTATGTAATATTAAATATGTTTTTTATTTATTTTTCATTTAATTAAATTAATTAATTTATTATGATAGTGATTATTCTTATTTTCATTGTTTTCACATCAAGTTATTGGTCATGATAGTTCTATTATGAGTAACTATTTTTTTTTACTCTATAGGTTTCATGGGATAAGGTTCCGATATAGTTACATCATCATATGTTTGATCACTGTTTGGTACATATAAATAAAAATTGTATTTTATTTTAAATTTATCTAATTTATATTTTTCTATATTATAAAATAATTTAAGGGTTTATGATCTTCTATTGATGAGAGAATGCGACCCCCTGTTTAGGAGGTAAGGGGGTATTACATGAATGACTACTTCCATAAAATCTTATAAATAATTAAATGGAGATATATAAATAGAAAATATGTGACTATATTTGATGAGTCTTGTAGGAATCATCTACTTTATTATGTCCCAACTCATGTGAGGGAGGGATTTTTCACATGCTACATAAAAGATTCTCTCCAGAAAAGATCTAATTATGGTGAATAAACTTGGGAGATACTGGATGTTGAACATAGTGTTGGTATTAGTAATTTCAGTACACATCATCAAAATTTGGTAAGTAATATAATTTATTATATATATAAATACATTTAATACTAAATATATATGATAAATTTATGAAATATCCACTTGATCCATACATTACATATTGTTATGTGTATAAGTGGATAAAAACTGATAGTAGTATTAGACTAATTATCATTAGTAGATAGTGTCATATTATAGTTAGTATTTTTAATGTTTTAAAAATTAACATAAAATAAATTTTTAAAATCCTTTTAATTAATATTTACATGGTTATAGGAGACATATGAAACAATAGTTTATCATATGAATTAGATCCAAGACAAGATAGATGATGGATATTAGGGCTCATGAATGTCATGTTTTGATGAGGTAGCTTGGATTCTTTTGATGAATAGTTGTCTTCATAAAAGTAAGGTGTTCAATATAGGTTCACAATTGACCATGACTAGTTACTGTGGAATTGAAGTGATATAGGATTAAAAGAAGTATCATTTTAATTGTCGTAATTTTATACTGTAGAGTATGAGGTAAGGATACGAGATATGGATGAGGTTATAAAGTTATTGAACCAAAACTAGGAAGATTTTTGATGACATTTGGAAGAGTAATGATAGCGGTAGGAAGAGTAGTAATGGAAACATGAGTAGAAATATGAGGATTTTATAGAGTTTATAGATGATTCCCCTATATCGGTTGGACATGATCTCCCACCCCCTCAATTACATTAATATTGTATGTTTTATATTTATCATTTTTTTAATATATTAGTTTTAACATTGTAATGAATATTTTTTTCTTATCTATATTATTTTCATAAATTTTTATGTTATTTGTGATAGAATTAATATTTTGTCAAAAATAATTATATAATGTATTTTTACAGTGGGGTGCTTTTCTATTGAAAAAATTTATTTGTGACTGAATAAGGATTTCATCATAAAAAAGTTGGAAAATATTTTTATGATGAAAAAAATAATTATTCAGAAATAATATCCCCATAAGATTAATTGAGGTGGTCTACCATAAATAATAGTATTTGTGATCATCTATTCCACAATGAAATATTTATGATGGATTTTTTTTCATTAATGACCCATCATAAAAAATTATTTTCATATAGATTATAAATATATTCTGAGCCACTGACAATAAATATTCAAACATCATATGTGTCCTATTAGATATATATCTTTTAGACTGTATAATTTTTTAAAAAAAATATTGTCATAGAAATTAATTTTTTTCATTTTATCAGGGAATTGTTATAGATTTTTGTAGTTGGGATTCATCCCAGTAGAAAGTCACCCTAAAATAATATATGAAATCCCATTATCAAATCCAAGAAGAACCCCAATATCTGGGGAGGTTCTAATTTTGGTCACAGGGGTTTATTCATTAGCTCATCCAGTGGAGGCCCATGATATGTGGGAAGGGTCCCCGTGCATCGAGTATTGTTGGTGAAGTATGTGGTAGAGTTATTTCATGTGGTTATGGATGACGGCTCATCTGGAGGTCACAATGGTGAAGGGAGTGAGAATCATGGTTGGTGGTGGAGCTCAATGAATAGTGACATGTGTGTGGTGGTGGTTGTGCATACAACAACGAAGGATGTCCCAAGAATTGTATTGATGGAAGAAGTGGGAAAAAGCACACAGAATCACCTAGATGAGGTTCATGGCAAGTAAATACCACTAGTAATGGTGTTATATTGATATGATTGAGAGGGTATGGCATTCACTATTGGTGCCAAGCACCATGAAGTTCTACATTAGGAATTTATAGTTGATAACCCTTGTAGGATGGGTGATTTTTTAAATTAAAAAATTCAGTTATGGGTAGATTCTGCACTATATATTTGGGAACTCTAGTTCATGTACTAGGCCTAAGAGCCGCTAATATTTTGAGCCATGTACATTTACCCCTAAAACTAGATAAATATGGTGAAAATTAATAAAAAAAGTTAAAGGCCTTCGAGATTCTAATATTTTATAAATTTGTTATGTGATGCATACTCTAATGACATTATCACATTAATGTTATAAAAAATAGAACCCATCATGTGATAATAAGTTCATTAATATTTTTTTAATATAATGAAGAAAGTCATTTGGTTATAGAGTACCAAATACAAAAATATAATTCACCAAACCAAATATAATGTCATCCCTGAAATGTTAAATCCCTTTAAAAAATTTCAGGTTGTTATCCTGATATCCTATCAGATTATTAACATCCTTATAGTATTTAAACGAACAATTTTTATGTCTTGTTTAATTATTGATAATTTTACCAAGATCTTTACATTATCATATATATCATATATAAAAAATTTAAGGTTTTTTCTTTTCTGTATAAATCATTTTGGGATCATGAAATCGTTTCCATGTTATTTTAAATGATCTAAACCTATTTTGACCAATATAAACTAGTCAAATTGCTTAATATTAGTTATAGACTCACTATTGATAAAGGACCATTATATTCTACCAAAAGTGGTCATTAATGGCCTATAAAATCAGTGAAAAAATCTCTTTTAGTCACCGTTGACATTTTATCACTTTAGTCCCTCTCACTAGAGGCTATAGAGACTGTTATATTGCAGTCATTAAATGTTATACTTTTTTTTTAAAATATTATATATCAATACCCTACTCTAACTGGTATTTAAAAAAATAACAAACTAAATTTAGATATAATTCATAAATTTAACATATGATTACACTATATATAATTTCTTTAAATAATTTTTTATGAATCTAAAACTAGCCCTGTCAGATCATTATTTGAACTCCACACTCATCATCTCATAAATGAAATTTAAATAAATTTAAAATAAAGTTTACTATAGTAAAATAATAATAAGAATCCAATTATTAGGATTACCTATATTATTTAATATAATATTTAATAAATTAATAAAAACAATATGTTGTCATTTGGTTTTAAAGGTTTTAACTCTTTTTGATAGTTTTTTTACTCAAACATGTGTTTCAATACTTATGAGAATAGAGCACATCATATTGATGTGTCATATACTCTTTCCTATTAAAAATAATTCAAAAATAATTTTCCTATAATGTCATGTCAATCCATGGTTTTTTCAAGGTTTTTCCATTCCAGGCATGTTTTAGAGTATTATAACACTATAAATGCATCTTCAACCATTTATAGAAAACCTTAACTCATATTCATGGGATTTCTATTCATAAATTTCAAAAAAATTGTTTCTTTATCATTTTTCAATGATTTAGTTCCAATTTGAGATCATTTTATTTGTTTAGACACTCAAACACACATTTTTTAAGGCTTTAATATCAATAAAATAGTTTTTTCACTCATTTTGAACACATCACACATCTTATTTATTCAATGTCTACTTATGCATACCACAAATAATTAATAAATATATTTTTTATAGGATTTCATGTCAATTTGTTGTCATTTTCTAGGTTTTGATCCTTAGAATCATGTTTTCAGCTTTTAAAACACTAAAAATTTAATTTTTTCCATCCCAAAAAAATGAAAACCAATATTTTTTTTAAATATATTTCTATATTTTATAAATTAATATGTGGAATTTTTAATAATATTCCACACCAATATAAGGTTTTCTCCTGGTTTTGTCCCTTGGATGCATGTTTCTAAATAATTTAATATCTTTAGAAAATGTTCTTCTAGACATTTTGAGCGCACCACATATAATATTGATATGTTATCTCATCATGAACATCACAAATAATCAAAAAATATTTTTCATATGATTGCATGTCATTTCATTGTTATTTTCTATGTTTCTACCATTACATAAATGTTTTTGAGTTTTAAAACACTGAAAATGTGTTTTTTGACATCCAAATCAAACATCAGATCACATTAATATAACATCAGTTTTTATATTTAAAAAATTAATATGTGGTCATTTTTATAATAATATATTCCAATATATGGTTTTTTCTGGGATTAGAGCCACATGTGATTGTTTATTAAGAGTATAATGTCTTAAGATTCTACTTTCTCAATCATTCCGAGAACACTTCACACTATATATACATTCCATCTACTATTATACATCACAGATAATTCAATGATCATTTTTATATGATTTCACATCAATACACAATAATTTTCTATGTTTTGATCCTTAACACATATTTTATAGTTTTAAAACCCTAAAAATGTTTTTCACTCATCCTTGGAAAATTTCAATTCAAATTGATGTGGGATTAGTAACTATATGTAAAAAATTAATATATGGTCATTGTTTTAATATTTCATAACAATATGGGGTCATTTATTAGATTTGGACCCGTAGATTCATGTTTTTGAAGACTTAAATATCATTAAAACTATTTTTTCACTCATTTTGACTGCACTGCACATTATATTGACATGTAATCTACTCATACACATAAAAAATAATTAAAAATCATTTATAGTAATTTTATGTCAATTAATTATCATATACTTGGTTTTGATCATTACAAACATGTTTTAGAGTTTAAACCACTAAAAATATGTTTTCGGACATCCCAAGTGAACCAAAACTCACATTAATGTAGAGCAAGTACTTATATTTTAAAAACTAATTTATGGTCATTTTCTTAAGATTCCCCATTGATAAAAGTTCATTTTATTAATTGTGGCCCTAGAACACATGTTTTTGGCGACATTAATATCTTATATTTTTCACTCATTTTGATCGCACCTCACATCATATTGGTGTTTCATTTTCTCATACATGTCAGGAAAAATTAAATGGTAATTTTATTATGATTTCACATCAATTAATGGTCAGCTTTTAGGTTTTGACTATTATATGAATGTTTTAGAGTATTAAAACACTACAAATGTGTTTCATTAATTTAAATAAAACTGCAACTCAAATTGATGTGGTATTAGTTCCTATATTTCAAAAATTAATATTCAATTTTTTTCATAAAAATTCATATCAATACAAGGTTTTTTTCTTTTTTTGAACCCTTAGACCCATGTTTTTAAGACATTAAATTTTTTATAAACCTGTTTTTTACTCATTTTGAACACATGGTATGTTGGATTGATGTGTTGTCTAATCATGCATGTCACAAATAAATCGATGGTTATTTTCCTATGATTTCAAAAAAAACATAGGGTTTTTAATATGATTTGACCATTATAAGAACATTTTAGATTTTTTAAATGTAAAAAATGTGTTTATGATCAACCTGATAAAACCCCAACTTGAATTGATATGGAATTAGTTCCAACATTTCATAAATTATTTTTTAGTTATTTTCCTATAATATTGTTTCAAAAATCATCCTCATAGTATGTCCATCCTAGGCCGGTATTAAAGGTTAGAGACACCTCTGAATCCTTCCTTAAATAGGTTATGTGTTGGTGACTAAGACTATGGGTATAAAACTCACAAATTAGAGGTATTTTCCTCTTAATCCCATGAATAATGACTTCAAATGATCAATTCACTCCGAATAATTACAATTAAATAAAAAAACACACTGAAAATGTTGCTTATATGTTAAATAAACAATCACCATGAATAAAATACATTCATGGTAAGGCTATTAAGGCCCAAAATCACCCACTAACTCTATCCATTTTACCTAAATAGAAGCTCCAATATCCATTAAACTGTCCTAAAAAACACTTAGAAAATTTTGCAGGGGTGAGAAATTGGGAGAACCCAGTAATATCATCCTTCAAAATAAATAAACAACCATTTAAAATTTATATGTAAGATTAGATATGTTTAATATCAACCAATAATTAATAACAATACATAGAAATAGAATGAGAGTAATAGATATAATCATCAAGATCTTTATTCCACCTCATTTACCACAATTTCCTCCATTCTCTACAACATATTATATCATATTCCCAACCAAGATTACAAAATGATTCTCATCCCAACTAATGTTTTAAATGATACAAAAAAATGAATAAATTATAAATTTCTTCAAATCCATAAACATTATAAAATTCAACCAAAGAAAATGGATAGGAAATTTACCATCATTATTACCTGTCAACAAAGCTGTTTATCTCAAACCGATAGTGATATAGTAGGTTGAATTATCCTTATCTGATCAGCAATGCAGGAATGAAATAAAAATCACACTACATCATACCATTAATTTACCCCACAACCAACCGATATTCCACACATCTATATACCACATCTTTCCTACCATAGTCATAGTTCCACTATCGCATACCATACCACCACATGTCCAAGATGAATCACTATACATACACATTTTCTAGTCACACATCAGCAGGGTAACATAAACATGAAGGAAATAATATCATTACCTTCATTTTATATTTAAATTACCCACCCATTTTCACATATTTTCATCCTCTTCATCATAATAGAGTTTCATGGATATGAAATAAATCAACCATGTGACCTCCTGCTACCATGCACGAACCCTATCATGTATCACATCATCTTCCACAACCTCATTTCAACCATATAATATTGAAAACAATTATATTATGTCACATAAAATTTATCCATTATTTCCTATGCATATACCTAATTTCATCCATTACATCCCATGTATCAAACCCTTATTCATTAAAACCCATGAATCAAACCTTGTGGAATTATAAACCTTTAATATCATTGAAGCATTACATCTCATTAAATTTTACCTGTTATCCTCCATTACCACAATATATCCCCAAAATTTACACTCATGATATAAAAAAACAATATAGAAACATAACACCAAAAAAGAACTTTCCAAAGAAAATCACCGCTAATACCACAGTCCAAAACGAAGGGAATATAAGTCATAGAATCAATAACCTGAAATTTTATCCTCGTTCCTAAACCCACTATGTACTATTTACTAGACTCATTATGTTTATTATGACACCATTTTACCCACATTTAATTCCAAACCATTCATTATGGAACTTCTTATTCCAAGTAAATCATTCATCCTTAATCAAATTTATTTCATACATAATCATTACACATCAAACTTCTCTTCTTTTCATTTCTTATTTATTTTTATCAGGAAATCAATCATTCTATTAATAAAAAAATCATTCAATTCCAACTTACTGTGTATCCTATCACTTTGAAATTTAACAAAATCCCATACAAAAAACAACTAAGAAAATCAAAAACCTTCCAATTCTCCTTGAATATAGCAGCCACACAAGTCTCCAATTCAAACACACCATGAACCAACCACCTAAATCTTATTAAAGAAATAATATAGAACGACATCCCATAATAGTTCTTGGAGAACCAAATATACAAAAGAACTCCCCACAAACATACCACCCAGATCAAACTACCAATGAAACCACAACAACAATAAATTAAATCCCAAAACCTTCCCATCGTCATTTTTTAAAGATATAATTGACTTATCATGTATATTAATACCATACTAGACATATAAATTCATCCCCATTCATATTATCATCATTGACTCATAAAGAAATTATCAATATTTCATAGTACACAAAAGAACATCAACACATCAACACCCTATTCCAACTATTCCTAAGAAACCCAACCAAGTTCACCACAATAATAACAAGTTAAGATAATATAAAACACAAAATCAAGAATAATAGTCAATAACAATGATATATTCTATGTTTCTAGATTTTATCAATACCCTTGTAATTTACATCTATAAGTAATTATCCTATTATGAATGTTAAAAGGTTCATTAACAATAGAACTAAATGATAAAATATATATAAATAAAAAACATGGGGTAATTAACATGAAAACCCATAAAGCACAAGTGATTATATTCCCCCTTATCAACTCTTCTTACTCTATTAATTATATTGATTTAATTCTATTCATCCTTGAGAGAATAATCCCCTAAAAATTTACCTTTTTAATGACTCCATCCTTCTAAATGTACCCCTCATAGGATGAAAAATAAATGAAGAGAGATAATGAACTCAGAGTCCTACCTCCAATAGGCATTGAGATGGAGACAAGCACCGAGGGTATACAAATATCATATATGGAAAACATTAACCTCAAAAAATAATATATTATTGGTAGATAGGATAAAAATCCAACAATAAAATCCAAAACATAATATAAATTCAAGACAAAAACCATCCCAAAATATATGAGAAACTTCAATAAATACATATAAAATTCTCTAAGTAAATTCCAAAATATATCCTAATATCAGAAACTCAACAGTAGCAACAAATCCCATGTTATTAATGTCAAGATAGATCCCTGTAATAATCCTGGAAATCTAAAAAATTGATTATATATAAATAGGGTGATTCTCAACATCTATACTAAGTATGATCACACCCAAAGTCTTGAGTGCATATATGAAAATATATTATTAATGTACTAGTGGACAAAAAACAGAACCAACATGCACTTAAATAGGTCAACTCTCCAATCCTAGCCTCACTATAGCATGATCCTCAGAAGACACATCCAATATAGTTACACGGTCTCAAAAAACACAAATTAGGGCACAATTCAACCACTTCCTCACTGATTTTCCACTCTCATGCCCCAAAGTCAAACATCATGTGATACCATCCCTTCCATAAATATCACATCACATATCCATCTAACTCTGATGTGGGTCGGGACACATCCTTACCTATCCCAACCTCTTTCATGGTCTAGAATTAGGTTTTACCATCATTAATCATCACATCACAACCTCATAACATAACCAAGGTAGTAGGGTATACTGAATGTAAAGGACATCAATTTTGTTTCCTACTCCCACCACACATTACTTCCACTACATACCTCATTCTCATCACCTCTGGGTAATCTCCCACACTAACCCATATCATCACTACCTAATCTCCAAAACCAACCTCTGTCATTACTAGGTAATCTCTAATATGAACCTGTATTATCCCTAGGTAAAACACCAACCTATATCATTAGTATTTCTAAAATAAGAGTGGGGAAGATTAGGAATCCATAAATTCTTATCCTCACCAACATAGATGCTAAAAAAACACATTGAAGCCAATTTTTTTGGAATTGGTAAGGTTAACCAACTCAGGTAGGGAGTGTATAGAAATTATATAAAATACATGATATAAAGAGAGTATATAATTCCCAACTTATTAGTTAACAAAAATAACACTAGCATACTATGTGTCAATACCACTGCACAATCCAACATCTGTCACAAACTCTTCCACTACTAAATGAATCACCCCACAAAACCACCATAAAGAGCCACACAATCCCAATTTCAATTATAGGTACAACAATTTTCATGATTTAAATATTTCCCACTAGCTCCGATTTACTCACCAATTTCATTTCACATCAAAATAACTCATTCATTTATTGTTCAATTAATTTAAGTCAAATACAACATATCAATTATAGCCTGTTCTTATTCTTTTACTGACCCATATCATTTAAGTTTAGCATTACAGTTTACTCCATGTCTACATAGGAAACTAATTCAACCACACCAATGGATGGCTTTCCTATCTCATGTTAATAACCACCTAACTCGACCACTTCACAAAAAAACCAATGAACAAAACAACCACTACACATCACCACCACTGCATAGATTCCCACATCACATCTTATGACAACCAACCATCACATCACTTCCCCATACATTCCACAACCCATCTCGTCACCACCACAACCAAAAAACAACCAAAATCACACAAGGAAACAAAACAATTACTACTACACATAATATGAAATCCCATATTACCAAATTTAGATTAAAAGGATTGCTTTACATTAATTAATTATTTAGCATTGGTATTCTCATAGAAATTATATATTTCTATGGGAAACCAATTCACCAGCCTTATATATACATTATTATACTTTTTTATATAGTTTGATCTACCCATCAATATAGAAAGGACCTCATATATTTATCAACTAGAACATTATCAAGGCTCCCAATATCAATGATTTTCAGCAATGTAAACAAGCATGCACAATCTCATTAGAAAAATTAAAAACAAGTCAAACTTGTGTTGTCTCCCCATTCAAAACAATTATGATTATTACATTTCATTATATTCATTAATTTGACCCTTAATATCCACAAAATGGAAAGAAAATTCATGAAATTCCTACAAATACACATAAATAGGAAGATAAAGAGGATCCCCAACCTCAAAGAATCTTTTGGTTTGTAGCACAAAACAAGTTATAGGGGGAATAACTTGGAGAGCACAAACAAATAAGGAAACGTCAAATCAACCCGAACCATGCCAAGGGATTATGGAAATCACAACCCAAACTCACTTGGATCAATACATCATCACCTCTACCAATCCAAGAAAGAATAAAAAAAGGAAATAAGGTGATAAAAAATAATAACACACCTCAAATTTCCAATGATAATCCTTAAAATCTAAGGATCAAGTTAGAAGGAATGGAATGGAAGATCCTATAAAATTTCCTAGGATTTTTTCAAAAACTGATAAGAATAAAATAATATTGGTGAGCCCTAGTATTTATGAACATAATGAGCCTTGGAAAATTTATGGTGTGAAACTCAGTTTTATGCCATGACCATTTTTTAGGCCTTCTAATTTTAGTTTTGAATCCAGTTCAAGACATGAATACCTAAAAATTTAAACCCAATGAACATCTACCAGTTATCATGGTTCCTTAAGCTATAATTAATTAATTTCAAGAATAATTCCTTCATTTAATTAATCACTTTGGCCCATAAACCTCATCTAATATTTTGATTTTTGAATTATTAGCCTTCAAGAATCAAATTAATCACTCATTTCATGAATATATATACACATCATGAACCACCTTCTACACAAAAATGTAGCTCTAAAATATATCAAACCTTCCATGAGTATCCTCTAAACACCCCCAACTCCAAAACCAGAAAATTAATAGGCCTAGAAGGAATATACCATTTGATACCTCTCAAATGATTCTTTTCCTTGAGAATAAACCATCTTGAAAAATAAAGTATGGCTCTGAAAAACCATCCTTTAAGATACCTATCATGTATCTTGTTACACCCCAAACACTACCACCATCCAAACACATTGATCCAAGTAAAAAAAATTTTAAAATTACCCTAAAAACTACATCACAATATTCTATAAGGAATAACACCACACTGTCTCACTCTAACCACAACCCTTCTCTCTTCCATGTGATATTTTACCAAAAATATTTCAACATTGACACAAATCAATCTAAAAACCACCTAAAATGTCAAACAACACTTCCCCGATTAAAAAATAAATAAAAACCTTCATCCATATAAATATATTTTCCTTTTTATACAACACTAACTTACTCTCATAGTTTTTAAATGTCCAGTAAACATAGAACAAGATTAGGAATGATTTTTCCCATCTTCATATACTCAAAGACTTAACAAGCATTTCCAGCAATGTAGAAATACACATCTCATAAATTATAAAGTTTAAAACACCACATAATCAAATAAAAAACATAGAAAACTCAATACAAATACATGTATTGATCACACGTATGTGTATCACACTCCCAAGTACTCTCCAAGATGCCACCATGCCTCTAAATTACATGATCCAAGGGGATGGTTTGTCTATGAATCACCTTGTATCGATGATCCTATATCTCTACTGGTCACTCTATGAATGTATCATCATCCTAGATAACAAAATATCCTCATTCAATGATGTGGTAGTCATCTTAAAGATTCATATGAAGCTAAGACAGATGGAAGATATTGTGAACCCTTCCCAGTCACAATGGTAGTTTCAACTAACATGCCACCTTATTAGCATGCCCAATACCTCTAATGGTCTGATGAACATATGATAAATATTTCACCCTATGCCAAACCTACACTACCCCTGATGAGGGGAAACTCTCTAGATTTCATGGTCCCCAACCTGAAACTCCAGGGGCCTCTTCCAATGATAATCATAGGCCTTCTAATGGTCTTGTTCTGCCCTTATTAGCTCATTTCCATCTAGATATTCTCATTAGTTCTCTAAACTAACTTAAGAAAAAAACTATTGACTCCCCAACATCCATCCAACATAATAGAGAATGAAAAAATTTCACACGAATAATGCCTCAAATAGAGCCTTTCCAGTGTATGGCTGATAGATTTTATTATTGGAGAACTCAAACAAAGGTAGATTATTTTCCCATGAGTCTATAAAATATAATATTCTAGATCAAAACATATCCTCTAGTGTATATATAGTCTAATCCTTATTCATTCAAATCAGAGCATGGAAAGAAGTGTTATGGAGAAACTGGAACCCAAAGGGATGTTGAAATTACCTCTATAACCATGGGTTAAAATGAGGATCTTAGTTAGAGACGATGTTCCTTGGTACCCCATAAATATTAACCACATCATCCATATACTACACCACCAAAACATCCCTAAATCTTGATTCAAAGATCTCATGAAAGTGATAAGCTTTCATCAACTAGTCCACAATCACCCAAACTATATTACATACACCCTGAACCCAATGTAACACAGTGATAAAGTCCATTGATATGTCCACCCATTTCCAATTAGAAACTTCAAAGAGATATAAAAATCCTTTAGAATTTTTTTTTTAGCTACTAAAAAAAATAGAAACCTAACCACAAACCCTAACACTGACTATTTCATCCCCAAATACTGAAGCTACCTATACAATCCATGGTACATCTTAGTCATTATAGTATTTCTTACTAAGGGTGAGCTATAAAACTCATGGATAAATCCCTCTCACATTTCTAATGTAAAAAACAACCTCCCCTAGAACAAAATCTAGTTCTGACCATCCTCGAACCATACCTCTAGAGAATCACTATGTCCAATATGGTCACACACCACCTCAGCCTCTAAGTCTCCCCAATGAGACTCCTCCACATGTTGTATCAAATATGACTCCATGGTAATATGATAAATAAAACCTCAACCATTGATATCTCCCATGTCAAGATTCATCATTTCAAGATCATATATCCCCTTTAAATCATCTACAAACTCTTAATCCACATCACCTTGGGACTTCCAACTCAACTAGTTAGAAAAAACATTTCACTTTACTAGGGTATAATAGATATAAAAATCATAATCCAATAAAAACTTCATCCACCTCCACTGGAATGTATTCAAATACTACTCAAAGAAGATATATTTTATGATCTCGTGGTGCGGAAAAACCATAAATCCCTTTTCGATGAGGTAATGTCACCATAGCTTTATCACAAACATAACTACAACCTACTCCATATCATTGGTGGCATAGTTACACTTTTGGGGACATAACTTGTTAGACCCATAAGAGATCATTAATCTTGATTTCATCAAGACACACCCCAAGACTAGATGGGATTCATTAAATAAAACCTCAAACATTACCCATACTCATGAAACCAAAGTACTATATAACTAATACACATCTTCTTTAGGTAATAGAACACTTATTGAAACTGATCAGTCCAAACAAAAATACAGCCCCTCTAGGAATATACTATCAGTGGGACAACAATCCAAGATTAATCATAAAAAACAGCAAACAATATATTACAATACTATGGAAACTATGAACCTATGCCACATTTTAGTTATTAACCAAGAAATAAATACCTTGTTCTTTAAAGGTTCTATGTCCACAACATAATCATACACCAAATGTTCAACAGAATACACCTCTCACATCCAGATCATACACATGGACAACATTCCAGAGATCAGGTGGTGTCAAAGTAAATTCAATATATCTCTAAGATGAATATAATATACCTCTTATAAATTCATTTATATCAACATATAATCAATGAAAATGATGCTAAACTGGTATATGAACCCATGAAATATAGAGATCTTGATCCCCATAAACACAACTAGTGTTTTTGCGACACCAAAAGGCATTACCACAAACTTGAAGTTATTATATATATACATGAAGGAAATATTTATAATCTCATCATCTTCCACCATCATTTGTTGATATCAATGCCACAAACCGATCCTAGAATACCAGGTGGATCCCTTTATGTGGTTGAATAGATATTTGATCCTTGGAAGAGTATAATAGTTCTTGACTGTCACCTGATTCATACTATAGTATTCTACACACATACTCATATTACCATTAATCTTATTGGAGAAGAAAACTGTATAACCCCAAGGAGACATATTAGGTTAGATAAATCCCCTTTACATTAGATCATCAACCTTCAATATCATCTTATGTAACTACATAGTCATCATTCAATAGGGAAACACCAAAATTAGAGACATGCCTTGTTGCAACTATTTCCCGAACTCAAAGTCACATCGAGGGGTAGTGTCATAACATTATCTAGTAAAAAAATCTAGAAAATACTCCACAACCCAAGTAAAATCCTCTAATTTATATTCCAAGAATATGAACACTAACTAAAATATAAGAGGATCCACTTGTATACCATTAATCTGATGACCCCACTCACTAACGAACACTTCTCAATATCCCTCTAAATTGAAAAGAAAAACTATCCTATAGAATCTATCAATGAATACATGAATGAAATATGGATAATTAATTATAAAGATAAAATTTTATGGTTTTATATATAGTAATAAAAAATATCCCACTAACTAGTGTTACCCCATCACTATTATACATCCATAGCACATATCAAACAAAGTATCCTGACCTCTAACCAAAGAAGATAACACAAGAGGCACTTTAAGTCTCTCTATAATTAGTCCCAATGTACAAACCAAAGTAGGATAAAAAAAGGAGTGTGAGGATCCTGAATCAAACAAGTCACAAACAAGGGTAGGCAAGAAATTGATCGTACCCCAGAAAAACTTTGGACATTTTAGCGCTGCTGCTTCTATCACATGCATATTTATACACCCATATACTCTACACATATGTTGTTAATCTATATGAATATGCTCTAGAATGGGTCCATAAGGATGGGAACTATCATAATGATTACCATGATAACCCTATCTACCCTTAGCTATTGAACAACCATCAGTAGTCCCTTCTTCTAAAACTTCCTTGGAGACAACTAGTACTGCTTATGTAAAGGGTTTTGATAACCTATCTAGGAATTTCCTCCCTAGGATATCATACACTAATCCCAATAATAACTAATACCCTCATAGACATAACACAAAAATGGGAACCCCGGTAGGTGTTTATGAGGTACTTATCCTAGGGGACATAGGTGGATATGTTGTGGTAGGTTACCTAGGGGTCAAAACCCTGAATTCCAAAATGTAAATGACCCAATACCTGAAGATATGGTCCTTAAGACACCCTACTAGATACTATCTTGATGATAAGCTCTCATAGAAATAATATTATTGATAAGCTTCTCTTTATTATTCACCTGTAGATACATAGAGAGCATAAATAGGGAGACTAAATACTGAATTTTTGGGTGAAAAACCTCAACCATATGCCATTATATGGACTTTTACTCAAAGAAAATATGAAGAATAAAGTGTGGTAAGTACTTCAATTTGATCTGTATTTATCTCAAACTTAGTCTACACTTCAGAGGAATGATAATTGCCTGCCTATTTTCCTTCTTTGTCATAAACGATATGAATTCTACATGGAGATCCGTTTTATTGTATTGCTATAACAAATCTACCTCTTTTCAGTCACCGAGAAATAGCTTCCACCATTGGCATGTAGATCCTCCCATATAACTAACTATCAATAACAACCAAAATATATCTAGATATTGAATCATACATAATGTGATCTTGATCTCCTCAAACTGGTTCCCTATCTCCAGATGAGAGATTCTCCCCTCATATTTCAACAATTGTTTCCACTGAAATCCAAGAAAATACCCATTCCATGAC
The DNA here is from genome assembly GCA_963277665.1 of Viscum album. Classification (NCBI taxonomy): domain Eukaryota; kingdom Viridiplantae; phylum Streptophyta; class Magnoliopsida; order Santalales; family Viscaceae; genus Viscum; species Viscum album. The sequence continues at coordinate 2,039,090,382 of OY728142.1, read as the reverse complement.
CCATCATCCTTATTCGGTCTATCCTTAGATGATCAATTGATTTAGAATATTGATACTCTACTGCCTGAGATACTCATGGACGTCTAACATGAACCATTCATGAAAATCAAGGAGAAACACTAATCCCCGTAGCATGTAATTTTATTAAATTTTATTTAATTAATTCATTTAATTTTCCATAACAAACTAATTTAGACATGAATATAATCAATAACTATGTATGTAACTATACTATGTATATGCCCTACAAATAGACCAACCTCACTTGGTCGTTCAACAAGATTAGATTCCTCAAATTGGATCATGGTGGGACCTAAAATCACATGTCATATTCATTGTCCCTCAAATATTTCATTCACTAACATCAACTAGAATCATTTTACTACCAAATCATGCAATATTCATTGTCCCTGACTCCAAAATCTAGTCTATCTCTCAACTAAAAAATCTGATACCACTCTGTCATAACTCACTATTTGATGAACCCCTGTCTACAATGTTTCCCCTATTAGTCGAAAAAATAAAGAAGAGAGATAATGGCCTCTAAGACCCACCTCCAGTAGGCCCCAGGTTGGTGATAAGCACTGAGGGTATAAAAATCTCAAATATGGAAGGCATTACCATCTATAATTATATAATATTAGGAGAATGTATTAAAAAATCACCAAGAAACTCCATCACATAATATAAATGCATGCCAAAACCATCCTAAAATGAATGAAAAATGTTAGAAAAGACAAATAATAGTCTCCAAGAAAATAAAAATAGGTAGTTCTATGGTAGTGACATAAAAGAAACACTAAATCCCAAGATTTTAATTTATAGATAATTCCCCATAATCCTATTACAAACACGAAAAACAATTTCTATACACACAAGGTGAGAATAACATGTATAATCAATTGGATCATACCGAAGGCCTCATGTACACATGTGAAAAGATCATACTAATGCACTAATGAGAAAATAAGAGAACCAACATGCACATAAATAGGTCAACTAACCAATCTCATCCTCACTATGGAACACTCACCAAGACATGAATCTATTAGGATGGATAGGGTAATGGAAGCTGGTGTAGAGGGGGGTGAATAAACCAGATTAAAAAAATTTAATCAAATAAATTTATTAATTAAATTAACTACCAATGTTAATTATTAAGGTTAATTAGAAGCGAAATATGTAAACAACGCAAGGATATTTTTATAGTAGATTTGTCCAAAGTGGGCCTACTTATACTATAATACCTCTATATTTAGAGAGAGATAGGTGTGCACTAAAAATGATATTTATGGTGGAATCATAACCTAATTAAAAAATCTTTTTCTAGTGGAGAATAACTTTTTTATGATGAGTCACAACCCTTAAAGCCTAAATTTAGACAGAGGGAGTCACAACCCATATATCCTAACTATAGAATCCTTGAGTCATAACCTGAATAAATAGAATAAAAAATAATCCTTTTATGTTTAAAATAATAAACATAAAAATAGAGTGCATCTGAGAGATAGAAAACAGTGTTACAGACTCACAACCAGATGAATGGAAAGAAAAAAATAAAATCCCTGATACTAGTTGTTGAGATTTTATTGGATCATCTTGTTAAGGTATCATAAGTTGAAGTATTAGAAATTCAACCCTTGATAGATTGTACAGATGAAGAAATAGAGTGTTGTAGGATGCTGCAGATTGCACAACACTTTCTCTTTGAAAAAATAGAGTACCGAAAATGTTAACGTGTGTCTTAAAATTTTTATCTTGATATTGAATTTTGTATATATAATTTATTGCAAAATATAATGATATATATTTATAGAATAAATATTCAGTAGTTGAATCAGATCCACTTCCTTCAGATAATCAAAATAAATTAGGTCAAGAGCATTCATAAATATCTCCATAAAAATCACAGCACTGTTGCCTCTTTATTCTTGTAGAATAATTCTCAAATAAAATAATTCAAAATAACATGAATAAGTATTCAAAAAAATCTCCATAAATTTATTATAATTGATTTATTTAAAACAATGATTTAAATTTATTCAAACTTCATTAAATTCTAAACAAACTGTTCCTGAAAACTAGTAGCACAATCCACATGTAATTTTTTTTTGAATTTAAACAATTTTGAAACCTTCAAATTAATGGAAAAAATACATCCAAAATTTATTAATTTTTATCTCTAAATATTACACCAAAAAATATTAAAAACTCTTCGATTATAATCCTTATATTTAAAAGAGAATTTTTTTAGTAGAAAAATAATTAAAAATAATCAATATATATGCAGAAAATCAATTTAAAAAATGCACAAAATGAACAATAACATTGGAATGAACAGTAATGTATGGTTGATGAACCATACTTTCCACTATTCATAAACATTAACGCTCGGTATGAACCATACTTTGCAGAATGAATAATAATGTAGGGTATGAACCGTACTCTATGGAATGAATAGTAATGTAGGGTATGAACCATACTTTTCACTATTCATGAATAGTAATGTAGGGTTGATGAACCATACTTTTTGAAATGAATAGTAATTTATGGTATGATACATAATTTTCAGAATAAATAGTAACATAGGGTATCAACCATACTTTTCCCTATTCATGAATTGTAATATAGCGTATAGATGATGAACAGTAACGTAGGGTTGATAAACCATACTTTCCCCTATTCATGAACAGTAATGCAGTGCATTTATGATGAATAGTAATATAGCATATGGATGATGAAAAATAATATAGGGTTCATGAACTATATATTGCACTATTGAGAAAGTAGGGTTGCCCATACTTTGTGAAAAACAAGACAACATACTTTAATAAACATCAATAAATTTTTAAGGGCACTAAATATCATATTAAGCATTTCTCAAAAAATATTTTTTTCTATAAAAACTTATTATCTTTCCTATGAATAAATAATCAAATAAATCCGACATATATCATTCCAAATATCTTTAAAAAATAGAACCAATAACATTGTGGAAAACATCAGTTCTGAAAAACCAAAATAGAACTTCAAAAAAATTAAACACAATTCAAACGACCCTTTTAGACTTTAATGTAAACTAATGAAATCAAGATAAACTAATTTTATTTCTATGATATCAAGTTTCATGTGAATCTTATTTATTTATAAATTTCAGTAAAATAAAAATAATTTTTTTAAAACAGAAAACTATAGAGTTTCTAAAACTACAACCATAACTTAATTTAATTTTTAGAGTAATAAAAAATAAATTTTTAGACTTTCTCATAAACTAATGAAATATAAATAAATCTCTTATCTATCCAATGTGAGAAGAATCATATAAATACATACTCTTTAGTTTAATAAATCCTCAAAATATATAAAGGTTTTTAAATAAAATTCACATATAATCAAACAAAAGAAAACATGCACATGTAAAAACAATCTCCCCTAGTACTTAAAAAAAATAATGCAAACACAAAAAAAATATCTCCCTTTTTGATTGATTAAAAAAAACTTTTGAACTAATTAAAACCAATTTTAAAAACATTTAAAACTAATTTATTTCTCCACATTTATTACACCCCATTTTCTCCAAAAATATCTCTCCCAAGCATGAGGTGCTTATTTATGACCATACAATGCTTTAGAAAGTTTAAAAACATGGTAAGAAAATTTTTTACTTTAAAAACCAGGGGGTTGAGAAACATAGACATCTTCATTTATAAACCCATTTAAGAAAGCACTTTTTACATCCATTTTATATAATGTAAAACCTTGAAAAAAAGAAAATTCCAGAAAAATTATAATTTCCTCTAACATGAAAATAGGTGAAAAATAATCTTGAAAGTATATACCTTCTTATTGAGAGTATCCTTGAGAAACAAGCCTAGATTTTTTTTTTGACAATCTGTCTAGATTCATCCATCTTATTTCTAAAGATCCACTTAGTTCCAATTACATTCTTATCCTTTGAAATTTATACTAAATTCCAAACATTATTTTGAACAAACTAATTTAATTCATATTACTTAGAAAAAATCCAGTTTATATCTTTTAAAGTATCAATAACATTAAAAGGAACAAAATAAAAAAAAGTAGAATTGAAAAAAAAAACCATAAAATAGAAATTCTAGCTTTAACACAAGAATTAACAATGCCAATTATATTTTCAATAGGATGATATTTATGAATCTTCCATGATTTTGGATCTAGTTGAGAAGGAGTATTATCCCTCTCAATTTACTTATTCTTATCTTGAGTAATATCTTCACCCAAATTAAATTATTTAAACTCTTTATCGTAAACATTAGAATCAGAATTTAATTTAACATTATTTTCTTCAAACATAACATAAACAATTTATTCAATAATCATAGTTCTTTTATTATAAACTCTATAATATTTACTATTATTAGAATTTCCAATAAAAATACATTCATCACTCTTTGCATCAAATTTATCTAAATTATCATTTCTATTTAAAATAAAAACTTTACAACTAAAAACTCTAAAGTAACCAACTTTAGGATTTCTATTTTGGAATAATTCATAAGAATTTTTCTTTAATAAATGCCTAATAATAATTTTATTTGAAATATAACATGCATAAAAAATAGATTCATCCCAAAAATATCTATGAAAATTATATTCACTTAACATAGTTCGAGCCATTTTAATTAGAGTTTAACTTTCCATTCTAAAACACCATTTTGAAGTGGTGATCTGGGAGTAAAAAAAATTATCAAAATAACCATTCTTTTCACAAAAAATTTCAAAATATAAATTATGAAATTAACCTCCTTTATCACATTGAATATAAATAATCATAGATCCTTTTTCATTTTGAACTAATTTTCAAAAAGCAGTAAATCTTGAAAATGTATCATTTTTATGAGCAAGAAATTATACCCAAGTAAATCTATTATAATCATCACCAATAACTAAAGTATATTTCTTTCTACCAAGGCTGGAAATTTTAGTGGGGCCAAATAAATCAAGATGAATTAATTGTAGGGGTATATTAGTACTTATCTGATTGATTGGTCTAAAATAAATTTTGTGTTGCTTCCCTTTTATGCAAGAATTATAAACATGAAGATGTTATTTCTTCAAGGATGGAAGCTGTAACACATTCTCATATTTTGATATTTTAAGTAACATTATAAAATTAACATTGCCTAAATTTTTCATTCCAAAGGATGTTATCATTCAATACTACATTCAATCACTTTACATGTTGAATAGTTAGTTTAGAAAAATCAATAATATAAATATTATCTTTTTGATTAGTATAAAATAATAATGAATCATCTTTAAAAACTAAAAATTTATCATTTTTAAATTTATCTTGCATTACATCATCATATAATTGTGATTTACTAATTAAATTATGTTTTAAACCTTCAATATATAAAACTTTATAAATGAAAGTAAAATTTGAAATACAAACTTTACCAAAATCTTTTACTTTGCCTTAGGAATTGTCTCCAAATATAATAGTGTCACCATTACATGTGTTGTATGTGGTAATCATTGATGGGTCTCCAGTCATATTATTAGATCATCCACTATCCATGTACAATATATCATTCTTAAGACATCCAAGTAATTTTTTCTACAAAAATAAATTACTTAAAAAAATTTGTACCCAAGATACTTTGGGTCCAATGGGATTATTTATACAATTTTTAGGTACCCATACAGAATTTAAACATGTATTATAAGTTACTCTAGATAATAAGGATTTAGAAATATTAGTTTCAGTAAATACTAAGGATTTTTTAAATCTAAGTGAACAATCCTTTGCATAGTGACCTTTCATGACACATTTAAAACAAGTAATTGTTTAAGTAAAACCATCTTTTACTTTTAATAAAATGGGTTTTATAAATTTGGGGTAATATTTAATCATATCCAAAACCATATTTATTTATATTATTTTTTGGAAAAGAAATCATCTCATGATATTTTTCACAACCTTGAACAAAAGTATATGACCTTTGTTTAAGACATTCAACTTCATTTTTCGACCTTTCATTCAAATCATGAACAAATTTCAAATTTTCATAAAATTTATAATGAGAAGAAGAAGAAGAAGTACTGTTAATTATTTTTTCATTTTGTTTCTAAAGTATTATATTTTTATAAAAAATATTCACATTCTTTTATTTAAGTTTATTTTATAAATCAGCAGCTTCGAAAATATATTTTCATAATCATTTAATTTATTTATTTAATTCAAAAACATTGTGGTTTTTCATAATAACATTCATAATATGAATATTCAGAATAATAAAAAGAATTACTAACCTTATTTAGTGATTCCATAGAGCACATGTTAGAAGGTTCTTTTTCATTTCTAGATTGTTCATTGGAATCAGATTCTTCTATACAATTCCAACAAGTGGTCAACACATTTTTGTCCTTCTTTTTATGTTTATATTTATTCTTTAGTTTAGTAAAATTATGTTTGATATTCCCTTTCTTCCTACCCTCATAACTGTTTACATCGAAAGCATTATAATTCATATCACCTTTATTATCTACCTTATATTTTTCTTTTTGAGAGTTCTTCTAAACTGATTCTTAAATCCTTTATTTTTAATTCTTTTGTAAACTCAATTAATAATATAATCCATATATTATTTTTCAATATCATTTAGGTCATAATTAGAAGAACCAATAGAAACAACATTTACAGATTTAAATGCTGCACCTTTTCTTTTTGTTTTCTCCTCAGTAGCTATGTTGTTTAGTTCCAATTCATACTAAAGGAGTGATCTAATTAGTTCATATAGAGTTTACTCTTTGAAGTTATTGCTTTAATCAATGGAAACCTTATTGGCATGCCATTTATTTAGTAAGGATCATATGACTCTTTCCCCAAGTACTGCATCTTCCAGAGCTTCTCTATGTGAATTCATTCCATTCACAATGTGTGTGAATCTATGGAACATTTGGTTTGTTGTTTCATCTTCACCCATCATGAAGTATTCCTACTTATCATTAAACATTCTAAGTTTGGTACAAATTATTTTTTTAGATCCAAGGTGAGTAACTTGTAGAATATTACAAATTTCATTATCTTTTTTATAAGTATACACGTGACTAAAAACATTTATATTAATATCACAGTATAAAATATTAACAACTTTTTAATTTAAAACATATCTAGTAGCATAAATTTCAGTAAAAGTATTTGAGTCAGCTTCAGTCAGTGTGTACTACTTTGAAATGATAGACCAGTGCTCAATGTTTAACTATTTGAGGTAATCCTTAATTCGAGATCTCTAGTAGCCATAATTATTACCATCAGATTGAGGTGGATTTTGAGGATTCCAAGCATCATTGTGGTTCAATCCTACCATCTTATAAGATATTGTCCTTAGAATAAGAGGTATAGGAAAATGTTAGAACAAATAAAATCAAATAAGACACTAGTGAGGGATATGATAATTCCAAAAAGAATAATCTTTTGATACAAATTTAAGGGTATTAGAAATATAATAATAAAGCTAATCAATTTGAAAAATTATTTACCTCTAATACCAATTGTTAGGTCGGATAGGGTAATGTCAGATGGTCTAGTGTGGGTGAATAGAATGGATTAAAAATTTTAGTCAAATAATTTTTTTAATTAAATTAATTACCGAAGTTAATTATTAAGGTTAATTAGTAACAGAATAAGTAAATAACGCAAGTATGTTTTCTATAGTAGTTCGGTCCAAAGTGGGGTTACTTCTACTCTTATACCTTCGTACTCGGCAAGAGATATGTGTGAAATAAAAATGATTTTTATGGGGAAATCATAACCCAATTAAAAATATTTTTCTAGTGGTGGTATAACCAAAAAAGTGAATTTTGTATGGGGAGTCACAACCCTTACAACATGACATTAGACAGAGGGAGTCACAACCCAAACAGTCCTGACTTTAGATACAGGGAGTCACAACCCTTAGATTCTAACATTAGAATATGAGATTCACAACCTGAAGAAACAAAAATAAAAAATAATAAATTTTTGTTTAAAATCATAAAGAGAAAAATAGAGTGTGTGTGAGAGATATAAGAAATAGTGTTACAGACTCACAACCAGATGAGTGACAAGAAAAAATAATTAAATAATAGATACTAGTTGTTGAGATTTTATTAGATCATCTCATCAAGGTAGCATAATTTGAAGTTGTAGAGATTCATCCCCTGAGAGATCATGTAGATGAAGAAATACAGGGTTGTAGGATGTTGCATATTTCACAACAGATTCAAAGTTCACATTACTTTCTCTTTGAAAAAATAGAGTATCAATAATGTTAACGTGTGACTTGTAATTTTTATCTTGCTATTTCATTTTTTATATATACATTCATTCAAGAGAGAATGATATATACATATATATATAGAATAAATATTCAGTAATTTTAGTAGCTCTAATTCCTTCAGATATTCAAAACAAATTTAGTCAAGAGTGTTAATAAATATCTCCATAAAAATCGCAACACCGTTGCGTCTTTATTCATGTTGAATAAATCTCAAATAAAAGCATTCAAAATATTTTGAATAAGTATTACCAAAATATATCTAGAAATATATCAGTATTGAATGATTTAAAAAAAAAAATCCATTCAATCTTCTTTAATTTTAGACAAAAAAGTTCCTGAAAACGAGTGGCACAATCAACAAGTAAAACTAATTTGAATTTAAATAAATTTGAAACCTCTAAATTAATGTGAAAAGGATGTTGGAAAATTATTAATTTTTCCCTCTAAATATTCTACCAAAAAATATTAAAAACTCTTCGATTATAATCCTTATATTTAATGATAATTTTTCCAATAGAAAAACCTTTAAAAATAATCTATATATATGCATAAAATCAATTTAAAAAAAATGAACAGAATGAACAATAACTTTAGAATGAACAATAATGTATGGTTGATGATTCACACCTTACACTATTCATGAAAATTACATAGGGTATGAACCATACTTTACGGAATCAATATTAACGTTGGGAATGAACCATACACTTCATTATTCATGAATAGTAATATAGGGTTAATGAACCATACTTTGTAGAATGAACAGTAACGTACGACAAGAACCATACATTGCAGAATGAACAGTAATGTTGGGTATAGACCATACTTTTCACTATTCATGAACAATAACGTAGCGTATGGATGATGAACAGTAATGTAGGGTTCATGAACAGTACTTCCACTCTTCATGAATAGTAATTTTGTGTATGGATGATGAAAAATAATGTAGTGTATGCCTGATAAATAGTATCATAGGGTTCATGAACAATACTTTGTACTATTGCCAAAGTAGGGTTGCCTATACTTTGTGAAAAATTAGATAACATACTTTAACAAAATTAAAAAAATTTCTCTAAACAAAAGATTCATGAATTGGCCAAAAATACTTATTGGTTGAAAAAAATATTATAATTCCAACGAATCAACAAAAAATATAACCTATAAATATTGTTCCAAATATCATAAAAAAATAGAACCAATAACATTCTTGAAAAAAATAATTCTAGAAAGTCAAAAGAGAACATCAAAAAATTTAACAACCATTAAAATAATCTTTTTAAAATTTGATGTAAATTAATGAAATTTAGATAAACATGTTAGATTTCTATAAAATCAAGTTTCATGTGAATCTGATTTCTGTAGAATTTTTAGTAAAATAAATTAATAAATTTTTAAAAAATGAAAACTAAAGAGTTTCTAAAACTTCAACAGCAACTTAATTGAAATTTTAGAGTAATAAAAAATACATTTTCAGTTTTCCTCATAAACTAATTAAATATATATAAGTCATTTATCTACAAAATGTGATAATAATCACAAAATTACATGCAATTTAGTTGAAGAAATCATCAAAATATAGAATTTTTTGAAACAAAATTCACATGTAATAAAAAAAATAAAACATACACATGGAAAACAAATCTCCCTAAGTAATTAAACAAAAGAATTCATAGGAAAAAACAACATCCAATATAGTAACATAGTAGAAAAAGAACACAAAGAAGGGTGTCCCATAATCTCTTCCCCATTTATTTATCACACTCAGACCCTAACTTCAAATATATAATGCATACATTCCTTCCATAAATATCATGTCACATATCCATCCATCTATGATGTGGGCCAGGATGCATCCCTACATATCCCAACCTCTTGCGGGTTAGAATATTTTTTTTAGCATTAGTTATCGTCACATCATAACCACATCACATAACCAAGGCAATGGGGTATCATGACTGTAAAGGACATAAAACTCAATCCCTCCTTACATCATGCATAACCCCCACCACATATCACATCCTCATCACCTCTGGGTAATCTCCAACACCAACCCATTTAATCACTAGGTAATCTATAGCCCCTACCTATATCAACACTGTTAAATCTCTAAAAACCAACCTATATCATACCTAGTTAATCTTCAACACCAGCTCGTATCATCATTGTTGCCAAATGTTGAATGGGGGAGAGGGTGATCTATCCATCGTCATCACCACAAACTTGGATGTTGCAGAAAACACCCAGAACCCAAAAAATTTGGGCATCAATAAGGTTATCAAACGTGAGTTTTTATCATATATAAATAATATAATAAATATGGTAGATATATAGAACAAAATATCCAATCTAAGGAGTAAAAATAACTACAATAGTGTACTCTAAACCACCACTGTTGTGCCATAAAACATCTGTCACAACCATTTCCATCACTAAATACATAATACCACACAACCACCACACAGAACCGTAGAATTTCAAATTCAATAAAAATTTCCATAATTTTAAATATTTAAAGAGTTCCCCCTAACTCCCATTTAATATTTCATTTCATTTCACATTAACACATCCCATTCATTTATCGTTCATTTCATTTAATCCAAATAACACAAATTAAGTCCAATTAATTATTATTCTTCAACCAACCCATATCATTTCATTTTAGAATTATAATTTATTCCATGTCTAAATGGGAAAGTAAAAATATTTCACCATTGGATAGCTCATCCATCTCACATCAACAACCACCCTTCTCAACCACCGCACATCACAACCACCACACATCACCACCATCTCACAAACACCCACATCACATCCCATTCCAACCAACCATCACATCACTACCCCACACACTCTAAAAGCCATATGGTCACCAAAATATCTGAACAATAATTCACATCACACAAGGAAATGTAGAAGGAATTAACACACATGGCATCATATTCCAAATTAAAAAAATAGGTTTAAGGGGTTATATTACATTACTTAATTATTTAGAATTATTATTCGCACGAAAATTCAATTTTTTCATGAGAAACCAATTGATTTAGAATATATATACATTCTTTGCCTTTTATAAAAGGTGTAATCACACAACAATCACAACAAGGGTCTCATATACATACTAACTACAGTATAAGAAAGTATCCCAAGAACCATGATTTTTAGAAATACAAAAAAGCCTATATAATTTCATCAGTAATATTTTAAAAGTAGTAAAACATGATATTTCTCCCCATTCCCACTTATTTATATTATGATAAGTATTTATCTTCATTAATCTAGTTCTTATAATCCACCCAATGGGAGGTAATATCATGTAATCACTTATATGAAAATAAATAGGTAAATAACAAAGATTTCCTACCTTAATAAATCTTTCTGATTCATAATTCACAATAGAAAGAATAAGGAATAATAAAGAGAGAAAAACTACTTAATAAAACCCTAAATCAACCTAAACAACACCATTAGATCATCAAAATCATATCCCAAACTCAAACTAATAAAGGCATTGTCACCACAATGAATCCTTTAAATAATAATGAAAGGAAACAAGGGGATAAAGATGAAAATACTCCCCATAACTTTAATGATCGACCTCTAGAATTGAAGGATCAAAGCATGATGGAAAGGGGTGGAATATCCTCTAAAATCACATAGGTTTTCCCAAAAATATATATTAATAAACGAACTTAGGTGATCCTTGGTATTTAGAAATATGATGGGGCTTGGTACATTCACAATGTGAAACCCAAGTCCACATATTGAGTTTTCTGTATGCCTTCTAATTCAAGCCATGAATCTATTTCTAGTCATTAATCCCTCAAACTACAAACCCAACAAACATTATCCTATTTTCAGGGTGCCTCAAGATGGAATGAATTCAAGTAATGAACCATTTCTACACGATGTGAATCAATTTATCACAAAACCCTCATCTATTGATTTGAGCTATAAATAACTATCCTATGAGCCACAAATTAATCTCTCATAATGTGAATACATATTCATGTCACAAACCACATAATGCATCAAAAATTGGGGCTCTAAACTCCATCAAACTCTCATCAAGCCTCCTCTGAACACCCCAAACTCCCAAACTAGGAATGTTACGATCTAAGAAGGCATGTAAAATTTCATCGTTCCTCCCAATACTGAACACTCAAGTATCCATAAACAAACAAGTAAAAAAATATGATAAAATACTTGAATTTTTTCTTATAAATATATACAAGAATATAATTATACGAGATAGAAAATGTTTATAAATACTCTACCTCAACTGATGCTTTGACAATCACTATGCAAAAAATAATAATGGGATGATCACTAATCATTAATCTCATGGTGGAAACCTCATTAAACCTATATCACAATCTCCTCTATAAAAAATATACCCAAGGGTTTCAAAACCAAATTTGAACCATTTTCATATATTTTATAAGATAGAAGATGGTGAGAGAACACAAAATAATGTAAGATAAACTCACATAGTATTAAATAACATTTGACCTATTAAAGTAGAGGTAAAAACTTTTCAATGGGATTTTGATCATATTTAAATAGAGACCTTTATTTTCCAAGGGTAAAAAGGGGAAAATAAAATTAGAAAGAATCATATGGGTTTATAAATTTATACTTGTGCTATAATCTTATAGAGTTTAGGTGTGATAGGTTGTGGTCACATCGTGGTTGGCTAAATCAAACAAATCTATGAAATCCATGTTGTGATATAATCCATATTTCCCTATTTAAAGCATATTAAAACCATTTTAATTCTATATAAACAAGTATTATAATGGCATGATGACTATCAGTATATCACAACATTTGAATTCCCAAACATCATAGAGGGGATCTAAAACAAAGCCACTGTGCAAAAAATCACTATGGCGTGATGACACAAAAAAAAGGAAGAATCGAAGAACACCACCTATATGCCTCTATAAACTGATGGAAAATTTTCACATCCTTAAAAAATTAGCAAAGAAAAATATTTATGGGAAATAAATCCAAACATATGAGTCTTCCCCTGATGTATAAGGATCCTCACTTTACTAAAAAACTACTTCTAACTTTTCATCTCACAACCCAATCTAGTCACACCCTGCCATCCTTTTTGATATTGCTGAAGACTATCTAAGTAGACTTCTTACGAGCCTTGCAAATCAAAACAAGATTAATCTCATTTAGGCTTCTAGAAATTTAAATATTCCTACCCATCTTTTATATGCTGATGATATTATTTTATTTTTAAAGGGTGATAAAAGGAACATCCAAAACCTCAAAAGTGCCCTGGCTCATTATAAAGACATTTCAGGTCAAGCAATAAGTTGGAACAAATCCTTTGTTTTCATTGGGAATAACAATTCCCCCACTAGAAAAAGTCACATCATTAATTATTTAGGAATCAAAGAAGGATTTTTTTTCTTTCACATACCTGGGTGTTCCCATATTTTGGGGAAGACCAAAATCCAGCTATTTTCACAACATTGTTGATCAAATTACCAATTAACTTTCATCTTGGAAGGGTAAATCTCTTTCTATGGCTGGCAGAATTTGTCTTGTTAAATCTACGGTGGTCTCCAAGATGGTTTACTCGATGATGGTTTACAATTGGCCTACCAGCCTTCTCAAGAAATTCAATGCCTATATTAAAAAAAAAATTGGTCTGGTAGTATGATTGAAAGAAAACTTGTCACCATTCCTTGGGTCACTTGTTTCAAACCTTTGGACAAGGGTGGTCTTGGTATTAAGAACCTTAATCTTTTCAATGAATCGCTTCAAGCGAAGATGACTTGGAATATGATTCATAACAACTCTGATTCTCTAGACTTCCTCAAGAAAATATTTGTTACCAAGATTTGAAATGGAAAATTTGGTCACATCACCTATTCCATATGGCCCTCCATTATAAATTCTTTTCTTAATATCATGGATAACTCTAGCTGGATGGTTAGTGATAATTCCTCTTTGAATTTCTGGATGGACAACTGGACTGGTGTCCCCTTAATCTCGATGTTGACGTCCACCACTTCTCCTGGAAACACCAACTCCACTATCAGGGATGTTATTAACTCCCAAAACATCTCCCTTCCAAATCACATCAGTCGCATCGTTGACAACTATCATTTTTCTAACACGGATGATTTCCTCATTTGGGAACCTGCTTTTAATGGAGTCCTTGACTCCAAAAGTTTCAACAAAAACAATTTCAACAATTCTGTCTCTAATTTTGTTTGGTAGAAATCCTTTAGTAAACCTTGGATCAAGCCCTCGAGACTTACTCTTATTTGGAGTGTTGCCCATAATAGGGTCCCCACCGATGTGTGCATTCAATCCTTTAGGATTGCTCTTTACTCTAGATGTCATATGTGCAATCAACGTCACGAGGATTATAACCATTTTTTCTTGTCTTGTGCTACAGCTGCTGCTCTTTAGAATTTCACTTTTGACATTTTTGGTTGTAGATAGTGTATTCCCGCTACTATCAACTCCCAATTGCAGCTCTGTGTTAATTGGGACTCTTTGAAGCAAATAAAGAATCTTTTTTTGACTATAGTGGTGGAACTCCTTCATGTGATCTGGTATGACATAAATAACTTCATTCATAATAATTACTCTTTCAGACTCAATGAAGGTAAAACGTGTATTCTAATTGCCATCAAGGATGCTACTTCTCTTCAGAAAGATCATTATGACAACTCTGTTGGCGATTTTGAGATTCTTCGTCATCTTCAGATTGCGGGATCTTATAGACAACCTCTAAGAACCTTTTAGGTCTTCTGGCAAGCTCCACTTCCAGGATGTATCAAAGTGAATGTCGATGGCGCCTCTAGAGGAAACCCGGGTCCGGCAGGTTGTGGTTCCATTTTTAGAGACTCCCTTGGTAGATGGCTTGGATGCTTCTTTAGTGGATGTGGCACGACCTCAGCTTTGGAAGAGCAAATGATGGGTGTCATTCATGCGGTGGACTTTGCCAAACAAAAGGGTTGGAACAAGCTATGGATTGAATGTGATTCAACCATTGTTGTTCAATCCATTTGGAAGGGGGTGGTGCACCTTGCATGGCCACTTACCTCTCAATGGATGAAATGCCTTCCTTCGCTCATGGACCTCGATTACATTGCCACACATGTGTTCCGTGAAGCGAACATGGTTGCTGATAGTCTTGCCAACAAAGGGGTCAATCAGGATGTTACCTGGCTTGATGAGTTGCCTGATGTTTCGCTCCCCTTTTATGATAAGGATTGTAATAAGATTCCGTCTTTCAGACTTTTGTAACTCCTTTTTTTGATCAATAAATAGTGCCTTGGTCTTTAAAAAAAATAATCTAGACTATGATATTAGGACCATGTAATGACTATATTACCAACCTTATACATAGATCATAATACATATGTTCATGCCTTGATTCACCCCTTTTAGTAAAATTCTAATGTCCAGCAACCCTTTCCCCCTCCAACATTCTCCCAAAAACTCCAATACAAAAATGATAAAATCTAACAATATCATAATTTCTAGTTTGTTACATTAGATTCCTATTGAATTATTTTCATCCTGAAGAATGAAAACCAAACCCATTAAGGGAAAAGGAAACCCAAAACCCATTCACTTAGGGGAGATACCTCTCAAGAAAAATAGATGTTTAACCAACACCCTTAAGGAAAGGTTTTAAGCAAATCACTAACTTTAAAATGAAAATAAAAAATACTTAAAATCCATATCATCCATGAGAGATACCTATGAAATATAACTTCACTGATAAGAGGAACCAAAAAAATCACTGGCCATCCTGACTCACAACTAAATTCTCACAAACTACCCTTTTCACCTCAACCATGTTCCAAAATAGAGACCAATTGAAAATTACCCTTTTTAAATATAAAACCTTCTAAAAAGCCCAATTATTTAAAATTAAAAAAAAAATTAATTCAAAAATTAATTCTTAATTCAATTCACACTTGTAAAATAATGTCAAAATGCACTACAAGGGTTTTAGTGAAAATATTGGGTTCACCATCCCAGCACATTCCTACAACTAACTCTTCATCACTAACTAAGAAACACATTGAATCTCAAGTTAGTCATATTGATGATTATCCAAGGAATTAAAATAAAAAAATAACTTTATATACTTGGGAAACCTTGAGCTACTCAAAACTGAGGCTCAAAGAAACATTATGTATTTAGAAGATCTCCCTACTCTCCCCTTCTATGAACCCCAATACCCACAACTTATAGAATTCATCTCAACCTTCCACATATGGGGTTTTTTTTATCAAAATATACCATTAGGGGTAAACATTAATAAATTATATTAATTAAAAATTTAACCTCTAACCAATATTTCAACTAAAAACTATGATAAATCATTTAATCTCCAACCTCACGGTGGACTATAAATGTTATGCTTGTTCTTCCTCTTTAGGAAGAAAATGAAAAAAGTGAATAATCAGGTCCCTAAAATGATTTCCAAATCCACACATGCTCTCACCACCTACTTAATCTCCTAAATTTACTTATTTTTATAATCATGAAATGAATCCCTTCTTGAATAGTTCAAGAAACTCCTCTCATGGAATCTCTTCCTTTTTTCCGTGCTTTAACTCCCACCCTCTCTGATCCACCTACCAAACCAAGACAACCTCTATAGAAAATCATAATCAGTCTAGAGTATCCTATAACTCAAAGAAAACTTCAATAACTTCTAACAAGACCTAATTATTTGGAGAGATTTCCAAATCATGGAACTTCAATACTTATTTTTATTGGAACAAAAACAATTATATATCCTAATATTTTTATTTCTTCTCTTCATTCATAACATCCCAATGGCATTTTGATAGTATATATTTTAATCAAAAAAATAGTTTTTTGCATAGATCAATCAAAGAAAAAAAATATCATAGTATAAGAAAACACCTCATAGGAAAACACAACAACCCATATACTACACTTCCCAATCAATTCATCTACACAGTATGTCACACAACCACATCACTATTCCCCACATAATCAATCAACCTTACAAATTCTATAAGAAATGTTTTTCGAAAACCAATACCTATACATAGAAAACATTTCTCACACCATAAACATATCAAAAAACCTAAAACTAAACATAATTATCAATTTTTTACAAAAAAAAATAATCAATTTACACATATTTTAACAAAACAACATAGATATTTTTGGAATAAATTTCATTATGGGGAAAATTCATATTTCACAAATTTTAGAGAATCAATTTATTATTTTATAAAATATTTTATCAACAAGAAATAACCATTTTGATGAAAAAATCATCAAATATAACATAAAAAATACACTCAAATGTAATTACATTATGTTTTATAGAAATATCAATATCTTTTATTTTAATAATATTAATTAAACAAGATTTTGGATTGTGATTGTTGAAATAAAAATTCATTTTTCTAAAACACTATGCTTGTCATTATTAAGCTAAACTTTCATTAAACATTTTATCACAAATGAAACATGCTTTCTCATTATATAATGGTTTAATTTTTTTTACTTCAATATTTATAGTGAGACTTATCCAACACATAAACATATTTGAGGATGTGTGTATTAGTGCTTCCATAAAAATTCATGAAAACATTATCCTACATTAGACATGATTAATAAAATAAAGAATAATTATTATACCCTTTTCATGCCACATGTTTATTTCTAGTTTATCTTTACTTTTAAACATGCACAAAAATATTTCAATAAACTACACATGGAATGGAATTTATAATTCGATGTGTCTCACATAAATATTACACCATAAAAAACATAAATAATACTTTAAAATGTAAGAAACATGTTCATTCATGTAAAAGTTTCAAATTTTAATGGGTTATCAGTAAAAATCTGTGGAATACTCCAACAACTATAGAAATAAATGAAAAAAAAATCCAATCTTGAATTTAATTCATAACACATGCATATAATCTATCATAAGTTGAAGGTAACACATGGAATGAAATTTTATATAAACCATGGTTCTAAAAAAATCTTTTAGTTTAACAGCATAGACTATATTAAGGGAAACAATATTTGAAAAGGATCATAAATGTTTTCAAACCATACTTTTTCTACCAATTATTTACATCATGAGAGTGTTCTAGAAATGAATTTTAAAGAAACTTAATTTAAGGGAGA
The DNA here is from genome assembly GCA_963277665.1 of Viscum album. Lineage (NCBI taxonomy): Eukaryota > Viridiplantae > Streptophyta > Magnoliopsida > Santalales > Viscaceae > Viscum > Viscum album. The sequence continues at coordinate 2,039,071,903 of OY728142.1, read as the reverse complement.
TCATGTTGTAGTACAAATGAAAAACCATATTCAATAATTTTTAAAGATTTATTAAAACTATAAAATCCATACAATAACCATTTTTCCACACCTTAAAAAAATACAACCAATTCAAAAAGAGAACTATAAATTATGAACAACTACATCACAAAAATGCAATCATGGAACCATGTGTAAGACCCATAATTCAAAGTTCAATATTGATAATGGTAATAATACATATACCTCTCAGTTATTTTTACCCTAGGATGGCTACAGATTTCACTTAATCATTTTCCATGCATTATCAAATTCCATATATCAAATAATATGGGGGTTTGAATATTTTTTCAATAGTTGGTATCCTTTTCCAATATCATATGTTAGTATTCAGTTTCACCACTCCCCTACAAACCCCATGAAATCATCACCATTTACATAACTCCAAACTCCACTATAACTCCCAACCAACATTTGTAATAGTACTTTTTCCTGACCCACCCCATTGGAAACCCATCCTGGGCCAGAAGTGAAGGAAAATGTGACCAAAAAATCATATATTCAATATATCATGGATTAGTGACTAAAACAGAGCATATAAAACACACATATGGGAGGTATTACCCTCATGATCCTAGCAATAATGAAGTTAAATCACCCATAAACTCCAAATAAATTATATTTAATAAATAACCCCACAAACCATATGATACTTATATATCAAATACACAATTACTATAAAGAAAATACATCAAAGGATGAGATCCTAATCCCGGAAATAATCCACCATCTTTATCTAATATACCCAAACAGTGGCTCTAATCTCTAATGGACTATCTTAAAAACATAACAAACAACGGAGGTGTGAGAACTTGGGAACACTCATTAGGATAATACTTCAAAAAAATAAACATTTGTGTGAAATAGATATAAAATAGTAATTTTTTAATATCAACTTAGTAAAACATAACCATAAAAAGAAATATAATAATCATAAGAAATATAATCAGTGTGCTCTACATTATACGTAATTTACCATTATTTCCACCAGTCCTCGCAACATCCTCAACTATCTTTCCAACCATGATTAGAAACCAATACCCATTCTAATTAAGGTCTTAAATACTATAAAAAATCGATAAATGGTGAATATCATAAAATTGATAAAAATCATCAAAATAAAGAAAATAAAAGGGCACAAAAAAATTTCACTGGTTATATATATCAATAGATCCTTTCATCTCTAACCGATAGAGAGTAGGTAGGAAAAACACTCCCTATCTGATTTGGAATGTGTGAATGGAACAAAAATTCCACCACATCATTACCATTACATTACCTAACATCAAACCATTGTATCCAGTATATACATATCATAGATCTATAAACATAATCACAGATCCACGACATCATACACCACCACCACATGTGTACACTATATCACCATACATCCACCTTTCCCAAACACATTTATATAGGGTAATGTAAACATTAAGAACATCAACGTTGCTAATTCCTCCTTTTATGTACATTCAATTCCCATTTATGTGTATAAAAATCCTCCTCATCATAGTAATGTATCATGAACCTTAAGTACATCAACCTCATTCCCTCCTCCTACTATGTTTGACCCCTTCCATGTATCAAATACTCTATGAAATTGTCACATCCATGTTTCTATTTTGAGTTATTATTTTGTTTAGTTTTAGTATTGCAATTATCTCCTGGGTTCCCTATGATATTTTGGTAAAAATGTTTATTTTAGGCTTGATAGTAGGTGGATCATTGTTGGATCAGGGTTACGGGAAACTGTATATCCTTTCTAAGGAAACCATTCAGAAAATGGACATTTTAGACTGTGGAAACCGCACAGTTAGAGAACGTTTTGAAAAATTGTGTAGGACAACTGTGTGGAATGTCCATGTCATTAAAAATTGGTAATTTAACTTTTTTCCCTCTTCAATTTTTACACTAAAATACCTCTTATCTACCTATTCAGGATTTTCAACCATGAAATCTTGTTCCAAGCTTCCTTGAACCTTTTGAGCATCATTCCTTTGGTGTCTTTGGTGTGGGAACTTCAAGAAATCATCATGTAAGTCTATTTACACTTGATTTCTCCCTCTTTCCAGCTTTGCTCTTCCCTCCTTCTCGAGTTCTTATTTTCCAGTAGGTTTTTTGGCCTAAGTATATTTTGATCTTCTATTTTTGGGAAAAATATTAATGTTTGTGGTTCAATATTTCTATTATAGGGTCTTTTGGTAGTGCAGTTGTTGTTTCACATCGATTTAAAAAAATTCCAAGTGAGTGGTAGGTGGTTCCGTGATTTTATATTATTATATGAGTTTATATTGTTTGATTTATTTCTTAAATGTGTTTTATGTTTTATTTTTATTGTAATAAATATGTTTTGGAAGGGTTTTGGGATGAACATGTGATAAAAATGGATTTTTTTTTTAAAAAAAAAGTGGCTATGTTCCATGTGTTCCTAATTGTCATGTTTCTTGAAAATTTTGTATTCCTTGCATGTAAGGTGAAAAATGTGTGTTTCAAATAGATTTAAGGGTGAAAATCTAGTGAAAGTGGATTTTCAAGAAGAAATGAGTTATTGTTTCATGTTCAATTTCTTATTTTTCACTATAAATGTGTCTTTGAAATGTAAAATTGATGTGAAACATGTTAGAAAATGGTTTTGATGTGAGTATGAATTTGAAAGGGATTTTTTCCTTGAAAATGGTTGGATTCCATATGTGTTCTTCTTGTTCTGATTTCAAATGGGGTTCATAAATTGTGAAAGTGGTGTGAAATGTTTTTCCAAATAGTTTTGGTGTGTTTGTGAAATGGAAAATGGTTTTGTTTATGGGGAATGGTAGTTTACATGTGGATTTTGACGATTAGATCAATGGGAAAGTGTAAAATTTGATATTTCCTTGTGTGCTTATGATGCTTGGCCTCTGTATGTAAAAATGATGATTAATATGATATGAGAAATGGAATTTAAGCACAACGAGAAACACGGGTATCTACGTGGGCGAACTAGAACTAATACACTAGTTTATTTGAAATTTTGAAATTCTAGGCTTCATGTATCAGGATTGAATATCACAACACTTACTAAACATGTGATACGATCAACGACCACTAGACATCAATATGTTTTCCCCTTTAGTGGCTCATTCATAGGAATGATGTTTGTATTAGATTATGATTTAGAGACCATTATACCTTAGTATGGTGTCCCCTTCAATGGATCATGCATGGGAATGTTGTTGGTAGTTTAGTAGAGGATTTGATCACTGAGGTACGAGGTTCATAGAGTCCCACTTGTGTTAATTACCTATAGGTATTTTCCCATAGGGCTCTCTTGTGACATGATGCTTATGTGATGTGGTTCTAGTCATTGGTATAGGGTAGACCTTGTGTACTTTTTTAGATCAATAAATCTTATTTGAGAAATGGTTTTCCTTAAAATTATTCCCTTGACAAATTCTTTTCCTTAATACATTTTTCTTGAAAATGACTCAAATTCTATAACGAAAATGTTCATGCTAATTTATCTTCTAATGTTGAAGCATGGAATATTTTATTTTTGGAGGTATCTGACTCAACTTTGGTTAACACCATACATAAAAAATTATATGTATTTATAATTTGTTATGTGTGACCCAAGTAAAGGAAAGTTGTATCATGATGGTGATAGTGGATCCGGTTACTAGCATCTCACTTCTTGTAGGAGTTGGGGTGGTGGCTTGAGGATGATGAAACACTTGTTGTGTGGAGGATTTTATGATAGTTTGTTCTTCCCATTTGATTGTAGTTATTTGGTTTTTGGTGAAATTTGTTAAACTTTTAACCTAAAAATGTTATACCTTATATGATTTTGATTATTAGTTATTGTGATGTTCTATATTGTTGATTGTTTATGGTTATATAAATCAGTGAAATCATTCCCAAAGCATATTTTTGATACCTAAGAACTAGTTTCCATATCATGGGGATCAGGAATGACCTTTGGGTCATGAGGTGGATTAGGAAAAGTTTTGGGTTAGATGGAATCTCAGTTAGGTTCATGACAAAATGTTATCAGTGCTAGGTTATTCTCTTTTAGGTTAAGATATTTGGAAAAGAGTGTGGATAAACCAGGGATATGATTTTTAGGGATTGAGATTATAGTTGAGAGTAGGGTGTGTGGATAACACACCATGTGATTGGACTCAAGTCACCAAGGGATGTTGGGAAAATTTTCTTTGAGTTCTTCTCCAGGTGTGACATATAAGATGCAGACTGTATATAGAAACTGGGTGGGGTGGATTGGTTTGGTTAGATTGTTACTATGATGGATTTGAATTTTTTAAATTCATGGAAGTTTTTAAGATTTCTTTTGTTGCATAAATTTTTAAGAATGGTTGTATTGATGTTTATCCTTGTGTTTGTTGCTAGCTGTAGTAAAATATCACTCTAGAAACTTCCTATGCGGCCATGGGAAGAGACCGGAGAGAGTTCTCCCTCACCAATTGATCAAAGATGAGTGGAATCCATTGTTCATGCTATCTATTATTTGGTAAAATGAGTGGGAACTGGTCCTGCTTAGGTAGTGTAATATGAACCTAATCTTGGAAAGGATAAGTCTTAGGAGTTCCTAAAGAGAAAGCCTCATATTTGAGGTAGCACCGAACCTCAAGATGCATAGGAGTGGAATGATAAGACAAAAAATATGTTCGAGTTTCTTGATACTCATGAGGCAGTTAGGGTAAAATGTGTTTCATTTTGGTTATATGGTCCCAGTCAAAAGAGGTGGGACTCATTAGTGAAAACTGGAAAGCATGAGTGGATGATTTGGAAAAATATCAATTTTTTCTTCAACAAACAATTTTCTTTAAATGTTTTTCCCTATTATAGTTCATAGGAGTTTTTATATCTTATCTAGGGGAACTAGAACATGGTGTAATATGGTAACAGATTTGAAAAATAAGTATTTTATGAACCTCATATTGTTTCTAATGAGATGATAAAGGCTATGGTGTTTGAGATGAGATTGTGACCAGAAATTCAATCCCAAGTCTTCTTGTTCAATTTGAATACTTCTGATGAGGTGGTAAACTATTCTATGATGGTTGAAATTGATATTGGAAGAATTTATGGTTTCTATAGAGTAGTTTCTTTTATGGTAAATTGTTGTACATCAGATAAGAAGAGGAAGAAGGATGGGGAGGGGAAAATGGCGGTGTGGTAGTTTAGGTGATCCTTCTTAGATGTCTTCATTTGTGTCTTCCGTTGTTGGGTCAGTTGTGTTCCATTAGTGTGGAAAATTAGAGAACAAGTAATCATTATGTTCATATCCACCCTAACATTGTCACCAATGTGGAGCTTTATGGAACTTGTAATGATTTTAAAATGCGGTGTGTCCATATTAGAGTCGTGAAGGATTTGTGGCTTCAAAGGGGATGAAATATTAGAAAAACCATCCAAGACAACATGATTTCAGTTTGGAGTCCATGGAGGTAGGGCTGGATCATCTTCTAGGAATATTTAGTATAGGTTAGAGACATAGACAAGTTTTTGTTCTCAATATCAGAGTGAGATGAGGCAACTTCATGTGTTGGATAGAGCACATGTGGAATCAGATCCGAACATGTGATAGTTTGAGGTACTATTATTATTGCATTGAATTTAGCTATTTTTTTGGTTGATAGTAGTGATTCAGTTTCTTTTTTTTATATCGATCTTGTGTATGTGTTAAAGTTACCAATTTATCTTATGTCATATGTGATGGAGTTGGTAATTCCTCTTGGTAAAAAAGAGAGAGTGGGGTTTCAGTGGTCCATCTAGCACACTTACCATTTTAGGGGTCAAGTTGGAATGGTATTTTATAATTTTATCCATATACCTCTTTGATGTGATCCTTGATATGGATAGGATGGTGCATTTTTAGGCACACATTGATTGTTATAGGCGGTGAGTGTGTTTTTTGGCGCCTGATGGAAGTACCCAGGTTTTTCATGGTCAATGGGATGCTCGGTTGGGACATGATGACCTCCACTTCTAGATTCAATAAATCTTGTTTATTAGATCTCACCACTCACATTTAAGGATTATGATGGTGATCTTGGTGTGGGTTACCCCCTAGGGTTGATGAGTTCCTAGAGGTTTATTCAGATTATTTTTCGAGTTTTTCCCCAAAGCATGATTTGGGGTTCACCATTAACTTGGCACTGAGAACATAGCTGATATCTCTTCTATCGTACTTCATATCCCCCACCATGTTGAGGAAATTAATGGTACAACTTGATGATTTGGAATCCAAATGATTTATTTTCCCGTTCTTCTCACCTTGGTCCTCCCTAGTTTTGTTTCTAAAAAAGGCCAATGGATCTATTTGGTTGTGTATTGATTACTGGATGCTAAATAAAGTGAAAATTAAGAACAAATACCCATTACACCATATTCATGAAAAATTTTATCATATTAAGTGGGAATGTTGGTTCTACAAGATTGATTTTCATTCTGGGTATCTTCAAGTTAGCTTTAGAGAGGATGATGTTTCAAAAATATCCTTCTGAAGCTAGTAAGACCATTTTGAGTACTTGTTCATGACTTTTAGGTTGACAAGCGATACAACAGTATTCATGGAACTCATAAATAGGGTGTTTTATTAGTATCTTGACTTTTTTGTCATGGTATTTTTGGATTACGACCTTGTATATTCCAGAACTGAGGAGGATAATGGGTGGTATTTTAGAATTGTGTTGGGAACTCTTCATGTTCATCGTCTCTATGTGAAGCTTTACAAGTGAACCTTCTCGATCAAGGATGAAAGGTTCTTGGTCATATATTCTCAGATCAAGGGGTTTTGGTGGAACCAAAAAAGTTGTTTTTTGTTATTTCATGGGAATATTCAAGGATTTTTTTTTTGAAATCTAGAGCTTCTTAATAATGTCAGCTATTACAAGATTTTTTTCAAGATTTTTCACGACTAGAATTGTCCATAATGAAACTCACCTGGAAGGGGATAAAGTTTGAATGAAGTATAGAGTTTCAATCATACTTTAATGTGTTTATGAAGAGTTTGACCATAGCTCCCATTTTTATCTTTTTGGAGTTTGGGACTTGGTATGTGGTCTATTATAATGCTTCTTGTATGGGTCTTGGGTGTGTGATGATGTAGGATAACCATGTGGTGTCTTATGGTTTGCATCAACTCTGACTACATGAAAAGTATTACCCAATCCATGGCCTGCAATTAGTAGTGGTGATGCATTTCTTAAAGAAATGGTTCCATTATCTTTTTGGTGAAATTTTTGTAGTTTATTTGAATCATAATATCATGGCCTAAATTTTCTACCAAAAATATCTAAATTTACGGCAACATCATTGGGTAGAGTACATTTGGGGGTTTTATTTTAATATAGTTTATATGCTAGGAAAAGGGGATGTGGTGGAAGATTCTTTGAGAAGTAAAGTTCCAGTAAAATCATTGAAAAAGTTGAGTAATTAGTTTAATTTGATCGGGATATTTACTCATATTCACCTAGAGACCAGGGAGCATAGTGGATGTGTGTTCTTTCACATTGTTTAGTTCACACCATATCTTCTATAATTTATTCAGCCAAATTATCCAAGTGATGGGTTGTTCAAGCTATATATGAAATTCATTAATGGTGGGAACGTGCCTTGTGAATGGTCATTGTCCCATGAGGGAGTTCTATGCTTAAAGGGTCTCTATGTGGTGTCATTGTCATTGAGGTAAGTGGTGATGAAAGATAACCACCAGTCTCAGTGGGGAATTCATCCTGGTGCCACCAAGATGTACTATGATTTGTGTCATATGTTCTAGTGTCCAGGATTGTGGCGGGACATAGGTGACTTCGTATTGTGGTGTTATATATTTCATAAGGATAAGGTGGGTCACCAAAGGCCATTAGGGTTACATCAACTGCTACCCATTCCAACCTAGAAGTGGGATGAGATACCCATTGATTTATTATTGTCTTTCCTCATACACCCTGGTGGAGGAATTACATTTGGGTAGTGATCGACCATTTGAAAAAATCATCCCATTTCATTTTGATTGGGGATTCAGAGAAAGGGGATGAGTTGAGTCAGTTGTTTTTTCCAGAGGTTGTGAGTCTTCATGGTGTGCCATAGGAAATTTTTTCTAATATAGACACATGTTTTACCTTGAATATTTTGGAAGGACATAAAAATTTTATGGGGTTATAGGTCAAGTTAAGCATGGAATACCATCCCCAAATGGATGGTCAGACAGAGATCATGAATCAAATTTTTCAAGACATGATCCTCGCATGTGTGTTAGATTTTTGAGGATTGTGGGATATCCATTTGGGATTGGTTGAGTTTTCATATAAAAATAGTTACCAATATTTGATTTGAATGGATATTTTTTAGGCTATTTACGGTCTCCCTTATCAAAGGACTTTGTGTTGGGATGAGGTGGGAGAGAACTTATTGGTGGGACCAATCCTCATGTAAGAAACTTATGTTAAATTTATGTTTATTAGGCAGTGGTCGTTGATGGTTAAGAGTCATCAAAAGTCATATTTCGATCCGAGGTGATGATATTTGGAGTTTTTTTGGGTCACCAGGTGTTCTTGAAAGTGGTACCTCACTTGGGTCAACATCATTTGGGTAAGCAAGGGAAGCTAACACTGAGGTATGTCAGACCTTTTGTGATTACTGAGTTGATTGGTATGGTAAAATAAATGTTAGATTTTCCCTTTCAGTTGACATCAATCCAAGATTTTTTACATTTATCTTTGTAGAAAAAGTATAATCTAGATTGGTCCCATGTGTTGAATTGGGAGGAGTTGGAACTGGAGCCTGACTTTTCAGTGTTTGAGCAGCCAATGCAGATTGTGGATTCCTAATAGAAAGTTCTTCAAGGTAAATCTATTTTATTATTTTGATTTGTTTGGTAGCATAGAAATGATGTGAATGAGACTTGGGTGTGAAACTCATAGGCTGAGGATGAGTATCCATTTTTGTTCTCTAACCAATCATCGAGCTAACATTCTAGGGACATAATATTTTCATGGTGGGTAGAATTGTCACATATGTGTTTCCATTTTGAGGTAATGTTTTATTTTATTTTTAGTATTGTATTTATCCCTTTATTTCCCTATGAGTTTTTGGTGAAAATGGTGATTTTGGGATTGACAGTATGTGGTGCACAGTTGGTGCATGGTTAGGAGAAACAATGTATCCTTGCCAAGGAAACCATGAAGAAATGGTCATTTTGGATAGTGTAAACCACATTATTGGAGCACGGTTTGTCAAACTGTGTGGGATAACCATATGGCCTATCCAAGTCATTAAATATTGAAAATTTTACTGCTTTACCTCATCAATTTTAACCCTAAAACACCTCCCATCTTCCCCATTCAAGATTTGCATCCATGGGAGCTCCCTCCAAGATTCCTTAGGCCACTTAAGTGAAATTCCTTGGGTGTTTTTTGTGCGAGAACATCAAGGAATCATCATATAAGACAATTTTATTTTGATTTATCCATATTTATAGGGGTTTTCTTCCTTCCTTCTTAAGTTATTATTTTCCATTGGGTTGTTTGACATAATTAGGGTTCTATCATGTGTTTTTGGGGGAAAATATTGATGTTTTTAGTTCAATATTACCTTTATAGGATCTTGTGGTTGTGGGGTTGTGTTTTCAAATGAATTTTTGGAAGATTACAAGTGAGAGGTAGGTGGTTACATGATTTTAAATTATTGTATGAGTTTATATTGATTGGTTTATTTCTTAAATGTGTTCTATGGTTTAATTTTATGGTGAAAAATATGTTTTTAAGGGTTTTGAAATGCACTTGTGATGAAAATTGGTTTTTTAAAGGAAATTGGTTATGTTTAAAGTGTTCATCACTATGGTGTTTCTTGAAAATGTCGTATTATCTGTGTGGATGGTTTGAAATATGTTTTCAAATATATTCAAAGTTGTGAATGCTTTAAAAGTGTATTTTTGAAGTGAAATGGGATTTTGGCATGTTGGATTCTTTATTGTGAACCGTAAATGTGCCTTTAAAATATAAAAGTTATGTAAAGAAAGTTAGAAAATGGTTTTAATGTGATTATTATTTTTAATGGGGATTTTCCCTTGAAAATAGTTAGATTCCATATGTTTTCTTCTTGTTGGGATTTAAAATGGATTTCATAAATTGTGAATGTGGTGGGAAATGTATTTCCAAATGGTTTTAGTGTGCATGTGAAATGGATAATGGTTTTTTATAGATAATTCTAGTTTCCTTGTGGATTTTTATCATTGGATCAATGTGAAAGCATGAAAGTGGTGATTTCATTGTTTTTTGTGACACTTGTCATGTTTACGTGAAAATAATGATTTGTGTGATATGTAAAATGGAACTTGACAAAAATTATTGTGATGTTCATTATTATTGATTGTTTATGGTTATATAAATGGGTGAAATCATTCCAAAATGATACTTCTGATACCCAGGAACTATTTTCCAGCCTATGGGGATTGGGAATGCATTTCGGTCCATGCTGTAGACATGGCTGAGTGTCAGGTTGGATGGAATCCTAGCTTGGTTTTTGAAAAAATCATCATCCCAACCACATAATCATGTCAACTAGTATATTACGTAGAAATAATTTAAACCATCACATCCCATATGTTTATACATACTTTGATTCGTTATAGCACATGTATCAAATCTTGAGTCATTACATACCTTGAATAAAAAATTGAGCCATTATAGCCCATGTATCAAACCTTGATCCATTATAGCCCAATAAATTACACCTTTCATCACACATCACCATATCATATCATCAAAATCCATACCCATGTTATCAAAATAAAAATCTAGATAAATCACAAAAAACAATACTTTTTACAAAAAATCAAAACCAATACAATAACAAAAAACATAGGGAAAATAAGTCACACAACAAATAACTTCATATTTTCATATCATTCTCAATAACACTATTTAAAATTTATCATCCTCTTTATGTTTATTATTTTTTCTATTTCCAATCATTTAATTTCAAACCATTTATCAATACACTTCAATTTATAAGACAATCATTCATCATTAGTCACATTTATTTCATTCATATTCATTACACATCAACCATTTCATCTTTTTTATTTATTATTTTTTCCCAATATATAAATAATTATATTAATAAAATATTAATTCAATTATACCTTTCTTCTTATCCCATAACTTTTATGTTTAACATCATCTCATACTAAACATAAATAAGCACAACGAATACCTCCCCTTCTCTTTTAATATAGTATCCACACAAATCTATGACTCACAAACACCCCAAAACAACCACATTGTACATATTAATGGAATAAGCCCAGATAAAAGCCCAAAAAAGTGCTTAGAGAACCAAACAAACAAAATAACTCCCTAAAAACACACCACCTAGCTCAACCTTCCATTTAAACCATTATAGGAAGACACAAACTCCCACAACCTCCCTATAATTGATGTTTTATGATATAATTATCTTATCGTGTTTAGTAATACCATCATAGACTACCAATTTAATCACACCCCCATTGTAATATTTAACTCATAAACCAATTTATCAATATTTTATAGAATACAAAACAAACAAACAACCATCTACACCTCTTCCCAACCACATTCATCAAACCCAATAGAGTTCACCCAATCAGAACAAGTTAAAACAACATAATTTATGACATACATAATTACAATTGATATTAATGATAGATCCTTAGTTTAAAAATTTCAATACTCCCCATTATGTTTTCAACTTTAATTATTTATATATTTATGTATGTGACAAGTTTAGTCAATAGGATAAGTATAAAAATGAATATAAATTAATAAAAAATAATATAAAAAAATTATCATAAAAACACATAAATAAAATGTGAGTGTCTTTCACCTTCTAAACTTTTATTATATGGTTTTTTGTTTTTAATTAATTCCATTCTTCTTTAAGGGAGTTTTACCAAAAGTATTCATGTCCTAGAAACCAATAATAGACTATAATTCACAACCAAACACACACAAAAATAATATGAAACAATCCTTGGAAAGTTTCAAAAAAAATATTCAAGAATACTGTATAAGAAGATATATAAAGAGTTTATAAATCCCTTACCCCAACCAGAGCTTCTACAATCATTGTGAAAGAGCAAGGAAGAATGGGATTATCACTAAGAAAAAATAATTTGAGGCAAACCTCAATCCACAAAGATCATAATAGCCTCCATCAAAACCATGACCTAAGAATGGAAAAACCAAATATGAACCTCTATTATAGTTTCTATATAAATCCTAGAGTGTTATGAAATATATATTTTTTTCAAATAAATTTAATTTTCTTAGATATATTTTTTTACACACAACACTTTTTATTAAGAAAACGTGACATAAAAGTAAAATATTATTATTTAATATGATAGTTATCGCCTAGTATTTAGAATGGGAGGTATGAATTTAATTAACTAAGTTATGAAAATATATGTTTTACATATGTGTAATGACCCAATTTTTTATCAATGTAAATTCCCTTCTTATAATTATGTCACATAAAATCACTTTATGAAACAAAATACCACATCATTCATAAATGAACATCTAAATGAATGTAACCTTTATATCCTAGTTGTTAAAAATAATTTTTCTACTTCTATGTTTTTAATTTCGAAAATCAGACATACACGGTTACGATCAACAAGATATTTTGAGTCTAATAGGACAAACTTAATTTTTTTAGTGAATAGTATCCTACCCTTCTGAATAGAAATTTGACCCTTATGAATAGTAAATTAGCCAAGTGAATAGTAATCGTACAAATGATAGTATAAATAAAATTAATCCACCTTATAAGTGAAAATATGATACAATTATATCATATTATAAGTAAAAAAATATTTAAGAAAATATTAATTAATTATTGGTAATTTTATGTTATAAATACTTTATGATTAATTTAAAAGAAAATTTATTTTCAAAAAATGTATTCATAAATTAATATTTTGTTGTACTATGATATTATGACAATTTTATGAGACATTAAGTAATTTTTCAAGTTTTATTAAATTAGTTATCATTTTAAAATATGTATTTTCCAAGTAAATGATTAATTTAATTAAATATTAAATTAATCATATTTTTTAAATTATTTTAATAAAATATACAACATTTTTGGATTATACATGATAAAAAATGGTTAGGGTGAATTTTAAGTATTTTCTGAAATACTTGAATTTTTTATAAATAGTAAAATATGATCATTTATGATAAATTATAAAAAAAACCTATATTTTTTAGTCATGCATGAGTCATGAATGGTGTAAGTGACCATTGGTTTGAAGTAAAATTCACTAATGACTTTATTAGTCAAAATAATCCTCAATATTTCCTATCTTGAGAAAAATAATAAACTAACAGTTAAAATAATTAGAAAACACTCCTCCCCTCCACTATAAATACCACCCCTCACACCCTCTTCTACTCACACCTCTAAAGCTTTGATCATTGCCTATATTCTTCACAATACTCTTCCCTAGTCCCTAACCCACATCTAGGATCTCTTTCTCGCATCAAAATACCAAGCCATGGTTCCTTGAGGAGGATATCAAGAGGAGAATTCAAGAGGTAAATCCTCTCTCTTTTCTTTTAATTTCCATTCATTTTCAATTTATTTTCTTATTCTCTCCTCCCCACCCTTCATCCAAATGTCTTGATAACTCCAGTATGTTACATATAATTGAATTATATCATGTTAATGGAATATCCAACATTAAACTCCTCCCTCTCCCTTTTATCATAAAAATGAAATTGTCGCCCATGAAGTGTCAATTTGCCGATATCGTGGGCAATGTAAATTCATTTTCCTTAAATTAATTCAAGGATGTCAATAAACCCATTAAATGGTTGAAAACATATTTTAAATTTTATCTTGTAACCCCTTTTTGTTCTAGAACTAACTTATACACATAATACTAAATTACAAAACAAAACAAGTTCATTGTGATAAAAAACTACCAAAATTAACCTAAAACGATCATCATTAACTATTATCTTAATGAATCATCCTAATGTTATATTATAAAATCCTTAATAAAATCATTTAAAACTTTTTAATATCATTAAAATAATATTATAATTTATTTGATGTTTATTTGCCTCTTACACAAACATACATTCATGTATACAACCGATCATGAAAACTAAGAAAACTAACACTCCGAAACAATGCATTTAAAATATATAACTCATCTAAAGTTCTATAAAAGAACATAATAAAACCATAATGAATCATACACATGTTTAAAATGTTCTATAATTTTTAATTAATGAATATAATGTGATTATACATGATATTAACTTGAAGGAATCTTTCAGACAAAAGGTAAGGGGATTTCTCGAACCCAACTCTCTTTCTTTGGGGTTTCCCTATTTCACCCCATTCTCCATATGTTTATTCCTTAAAAATTATTTATTCATCATAATATTATATTTTATGGGATATAAATTCTTTCTATTAGAATTTATGACAAACATAATGTTTTCCAAAAGAACTCTTCTTTCAAAACACACATTTTACTTCTAACTCGAGGATGATGATTCTTATATTAAGTATGTTATTCATGCTTTAATTTTGGAACCTAATGTTTATGAATGTATTCTTATGAGTTGAAACCCATTACTTTCCATGGGTTATTTATGTTCATGGATGATATATGTTCTATGTGGAATGCATGATAATGTAAATGTTATGATGTGATGGGTACGCCCAAAATTATCTAGCGCTCCAATGAATTGGGTAATATAAAGATCCTCATGAGTAAAGATAAATATATGTGAACATGATTATAGCTTTGTTCAAAACTATATATGGTAGTTTATTAGTAATACATGATGTTTCATTTTTATGAATTTCCACATTCCAAGTCTTTTCTTAATTCTTTTATGTCTATGCAATGATGATAATGTCTTTACTCACCCCATGTTATATTGTTTCATGTTATTATCTATCCACTTACTAGGATTTTATCTCAACCATTTTTTATGTATATCCTCAGGATACTACTTGTAATAAGGACAATTCAAGGACTAATAATAATCTAGAGAAGAAAGAACAAAATAAATGTTTATGTTTTATGTTGTAAAAGTTATGTATTGTCCTAGTTTTCCCAAGACACTAAACCTTTGGATCATTATTGTATAACGTTTTTATGTTTTTTAAAATTAAAATGGTGTAATAGTAATGTAAAAAAATTCAGGGTCACTATAGTTGGTTTCAATGGATGGTTTAGTTAATTTTGGATTTAGGATTAGAGAACCTTAGTGAAACACATAGTATGAGACTAATTATATATAAGAACACAAGAAGATTTTCTAAACATAGGGATCCCATAATATATTCCTTTATACTTGACTACACAAAGGAATAAATTATATATTCATGAATTTTTGAATTATGTTTTTTTAACACCTTCTATTATAGAAAATTGTGGGAACTAGGAGAAACCAGGCCAACAACCCGTGTGATGGACAATGCAGTGCTTGCCCGAACGACATCCCCAATGCCTTGGGAGATAGAGTTTATAATTTCTTGTTGATTATTACCCAGTTGTATCAGGTTATGAATAATAACCTGAATAATGTGTATTTCCCTCCTTCACCAGAGAGAGATCAACACGCTATTGAGTTTTTTTTTGTGATGACTACCACTGATGTTTAGTAGATCTTCTGATCCACTAGTTGAAAAACAGTGGTTAAACTTGATGGAGAATATATTTTATGTTATTCACTATTCTGATATAGATAAGGTGAATCTTTTTGTTCATCATATATATGGAGAGGCCAATAAATGGTGGGATTTGATTAAGAACACCAAGCTGAGGGAAGATATTGAAGATTTAGAGTGAGAAGAATTTAAGATAATGTTTCCTAACAAATATTTCCTTCAAACTCTTCATAAAAAGATGGAGAGAAAATTAATATAGCTAAAATGAAAGGTAGGAGAGTCTATAATTCACTATAAAGAAAAATTCACTAGGATTTCAAGGTACACATCAGGTTTTTTATCAACAAGGATAGAAAAATTGATATATTATTTAGTGGTTTAAAACCACACCTTCGAAAGGATATTGAAATTATAGACTTTGGGAGTTATGAATAAGTTGTGAGATGTAATCTCAAAGTGGATATAGAGTTTATATAATTTTATTATGGCTATGGTGATATGAAACAAAAGATGAAGTTTCAAGCTGAAGGATATAATGAGAAAGTTGGAATGAAAACTCAACCACGCACATATAAAAAATGTGGGAAGAATCATCCTAGGAATAGCCTTAAAGGGACAATTAAATACTTCAAGTGTGGGAGAGAAGGCCACCAAGCTCACGAATATCGATATGACATGAGGTAAAAGGAAGATGTAGTGGAGGAAAGGAAAGAATCACCCATGGTTCAATGATACAACTATTTTTAGAAAGGGCACTATAAAATCCAATGCACTAAACCTCAAGTCCTCGGGGGTAATCAGTGTTATCAGACACTAGAGCTAAAGGATCAAGGGAAGGCTTATTCCATCACTATATTAAAAGTCGAGAAAAAAATGAAGACATTGAAGGTATACTTCCTATTCAATAAATAATGGTAGAAGCTTTATTTTATTATGGTTATACCTATTCCTTTTTATATTTAAATTTTGTTATAGAGATCAAATCAAAGACTAGAAAACATTGAAGTAGAGATATCCATAAAAACACCTAGCGGTGCAATCATTGCAACATAAGTGTTGGAATCTTCACCTGTTGTCATATGTGGGAAGATTCTTCCATAAAATCTCATGATACTTCCCTTTCTAGAATTAGATGCTATAAAAAATATGGATTTGATATATTTATATAAATAAAATTTAAACTTTTTAGAAAAGGAAATGTCTTTTCATATTCTGAACTATCCCATGCTCCTCTACAAATGAAAGTAATATCATTAATCTCCTTCAAAAAATCCTTCAATGGTGTGGGTGTTGATTCCTTATGAAGAGGCATACCTCACTCAAATGGTTCAGTCAAAGGAATTTATCAACCTTGGGGAAATTTCCGTCATGAGGGAATATAATGATGTATTTCCTGAAGATTTAATCGGACTACCCTTGGATAATGAGGTAGAGTTCTCAATAGAAATCATACTCGTAGCTACTCATATCTCAATTTTTCCATATAGGATATCTCCTATCGAACTGGAGGAGTTAATAAAGCAGCTACAAGATCATTTGGACAGAGAGTTTGTACTCCCTATTACATCACCTTGGGGTGCACCAACACTCCTTATTAAGAAGAAGGATGAGTCAATGCAATTGTGTATCGATTATCGAGAACTATACCAGATCACCATAAAGAACAAGTATCCTATTCCAAGGATTGATGACTTGTTTGACTAGTTGAGAGGAGCTCGATACTTCTAAAATGTGGATCTCTATTCTGTATATCATCAACTAAAGGTGAATAAAGAAGATATTCAGAATACTACCCTCTATACAAGGTATGGGCACTATGATTTTTTGGTGATGCCCTTCAAACATACTAATTCCCATGAAATCTTCGTGGATTTGATTAATAGTGTATTTATACATTAACTTGAAAAAATTTTGGTAGTGTTTAATGAAATTATCATCTACTCCAAGAGAATGGAGGAAAATGAAGAACATCTAAGACTTCTATTGGCGACATTGAGGAAGGATAAGTTGTACTCTAAGTTCAGCAAGTGTAACTTTTGGATGTATAAAATCATGTTCTTGGGACATGTGATCACATGATGGAATTTCTTTAGACCCTTCAAAAACCAATGCAATTGAGGAATGGACCAGACCCTCTAGTTTTATAGAAATCTATATTTTTCTTGGCTTAGAAGGGTACTATCAAAGTTTTATGAGAAATTTCTCATGATTTTCAATCCCACTAACTAAGTTAACAAGGAAAGGGGTAAAGTATGTCTGGGAAAAAGAGGGTGAATGAAGTAAAGGAATAGAAGTTGCAAGAGTTTCATATCAATGTTGAGGGCGTGATTCAATTTGGAATGAGGACCAGTGTTCTTTCATCACCTGGGATAAAGAAGAAGCTATTGAACAATGCACATGGATTAAATTTCTCTATCCATCCAGGGATTACCAAGATGTACTGTGATATCTGAGAACACTTTTGGTGGGATAACATGATGAAGGATATTCTGGAATATATCTCAAGGTGTGTGATATGTCAGAAAGTTAAAGTATATTGAAAAATTTACAAAGGGGTGATTCAACCATTGCCTATACCCATATGAAAATGGGAAAATGTCACCTTGGAATTTCTCATGGGGATCCCAAAGATATCCAAAGGAAATAATGTGTTATGGGTTGTGGTGGACTGACTCACCAAGAAAACTCAATTTATCTCTATTCGGGAAGATCTCTCAATTAAACTACTTGTAAAGATATATGTAAATGAAGTGGTGAGACTACATGGAGTTCCACTCTCGATTTTATATGACCGTGATCTCAGGTTCACATCTAAATTCTAAAGTAGCCTTAAACATTCCTTATGTAATGAAATGAATTTCAACATGGCCTATCACCCCCAAACTGATGACCAATCTGAAGGGACTATTCTAATGCTCTAACATATACTAAGAGTCTACTTTTTATAATTAAAATTTGGATGGGATTAGTATCTCCCATTGGCTGAGTTCGTATACAACAACAGCTTCCACTCAAGTATTCAGGTTTCTCTATATGAGGCTCTATATGGAAAGTGATGTAGAAATCCAACCTCTTAGGGTGAAGTTGTTGAAACAAAGCTACTTGGACTTGATCTTATGCAAGAGATGACAAAGAAGGTTTATACCATCCAACAACATATCAAAGCTGTTCAGAGAGAGTCATAGGGTTTGAAAAATAAAGGAAAGCTAATACCAAGGTTCATTGGCCCCTTTGAGATCCTTGATAGCATAGGATCTATGGCATATCGACTTGAACTTCCACTGAATATGGATCAAGTTAATGATGTGTTCCACATATCACTTCGGAGGAGGTACATACCGAATCCCTCACATGTTCTGAAATAAGATGTGGTACAAATAGAGGATGATATCTCAAATGAGAAGCATCCTGTAATGATTTTGAACATGGGAGATAAGGTTTTACGCAATAAGACAACCCACCTTGTCAAAATATTGTGGAGGAACCATAAGTATGAAGAAGAAACTTGGGAACTAGATGAGGTGATGAAGGAGAATTACCTTCACCTATTTTTGTAAAACGAAATTTAGTGGGTTAAATTTCAAAATGGGGAAGCATGTAACAACCCAAAATTTTATCAATGGAAATTTCTTTCTTATAATTAATTCAAATAAAATCACATTATGAAACATAATGCCACATCATTCTTAAATGAACTAGTAAATGCTACGTGACCTTTATATCCTAGCTGTTAAAAATAATTTTACCACTTCTGTGTATTGAATTTCCAAAATATGACATACATGGTTGCAATCACTATGTTTTTTGAAGTCTGATAAGAAAAACTTAATTTTTGGTGAATAGTAACCTACCCATATGAATAGTAATGTTACCCTTATGAATAGAAATATGACCTTTTTCAATATTAAATTGGCCAAGTGAATAATAATCATACCAATGATAGTATAAATAAAATTTATCCATCTTATAAGTGACAATATTATAAAATTATATAATATTATAAGTAAATATATATTTTATAAATTATTAATTAAGTGTTGGTATTTTTAAGTCATAAATATTTTATAATTAATTTAAAAGAAAATTTATTTCCAAAAAATGTATTCATAAATTAATATTTTTATGTCTTATGATTTTAAGATATTTTTTTAAGACCTTAATTATTTTTTCAAAGTGTTATAAAATTAGTTAGAATTTCAAAATTTGTATTTTACAAGTAAATTATGATTTTAACTAAAATTAATTTACAAATATTTATAAAATTATTTATGTAAAATTGAGTTCATTTTTGGATTCTGCATGTCAAAAAATGGTTTGGGTGAATTTTTGGGATTTTTCAGAAATACATGATTTTTTTTCAATAGTAAAATATGATAATTTACGATAAATGCTAAAAACCAGAATTTTTGAGTTATTATTGAGTCATGGATGATTTAAGTGACAAATTGTTAGAACTAACATGAAATAATTGCAGTATATATTCACAATATTCTTCACTATTTCTTTTCTTGTGAAAAATAATAAACTAATGATTAAAATGATAAGAAAACATCCCTCTTATCCACTATAAATACCGCCCTCACACCCTCTTCTCCAAACACCTCTCCAGCTTTGAGGCTTTCCTATATTCTGCACAATACTCATACCTAGTCCCCCACACATACATGATCTATTGGTATCATAAAAATACCAAGCCTAGGTTCATTTATGAGGATCTCAAGAGGATAATTCAAGAGGTAAATCCTCTCTCTTTTCTTTTAATTTCCTTTCAGTTTCAATTTATTTTATTTTTATCTCTTCAACTACCACATTCCAAATGGAATTAAAAATCCTATAAATTATATATACTATAATTATATTATTTTAATGTAATATTAATCATTAAACTCATCCCTCTCTCTCTCTTATCTTAAAAATGATATCATCGCCCATGAAGTGTCAATTTACTGACACCGTGGGCGATGAACTTTCATTTTCTATGAATTACATCAAGGGTGTTAATAAAACAATTAAATTGATTAAAAAAATATGGTAAATATTATTTTTTAACCCCTTTTATTTTCTTGAACTAACATACACACATAATACTAAATGATAAAACAAAACAAGTTCGTTGTGATCCAAAACCACAAAAATTAACCTAAAACAATCATCATTAACTTTTATCAAATGAATAATCCTCATGGTATATAAAAAAATCCTTCATAAATAATTTAAACTACTTTAATATCATTAAAAACATATAATAACAATTCTATATGTTTATCCCCATCTTAGACGAACTTCCATTCATGTATACAATTCAATCGATCATGAAAACTAAGAAAACGAGCACTCCAGAACAAAGAATTTAAAATATATAACTCATTAAAATGAAAATAAAAGAACATAATAAAACCATAATGAATCATAATCATGTATAAAATATTCTCTAATTGTTAATTAATGAATCTAATGTGATTATATAGGATATTAACCTGAAGGAAGCTTTCAGACAAAAGGTAAAGGGATTTATCGAACCTAACTCTCTTTCATTGGGTTTTCCCTCTTTCACCCCATTTTCCATATGGATATTCCTTAAAAACAATTTTTTCATCATTATATTATCTTTCATGGGATGTTTTCTATGGGAGTTTATGAAAAACATAATTTTTTCCACAAGAACTCTTCTTTCCAAATACACCTTTTACTTCTAACTCATGGTTGATGATTCTTATATCAAGTATGTTATTCCACCTTTCATTTGTGAACCCAATGTTTATGAATTTATAATTATTTGATGAAACCCATTCCATTACATGGGTTATTTTTTATCATTATTAGTGTATTTTATATGGGGCATGAATGATAATGTAAATGTTATGATGTGACGGGTGTGCTCGGAATTATATAGTGCAATGTAAATGTTATGATATGATGGGTGCACCAGGAATTATATAGCACTCATATGAATTGGTTAATGTTAATAACCTCATGAGTAAAGTGAAATATGCATGAACATTATGCTATCATTATTCACAACTATGTGTGGTAGTTTTCCACTAAGACGTGATGTTTTATTTTTATGCATTGCCACATTCCAATCCTTTTCTTAATAATTCAATGATTATGTTTGGATGATAATGACTATGCTCACTCCATGTTATATTATTTCATTTTATTATCTATTATCTTACATGGATTTTATCTCACACATTTCTAATGTATAACCTCAGGTGACTAATTGTACTAAGGATAATTCAAGGGCTAATAATAATCTAGAGAAGAAGGAATTAAATAAATTTTTATGTTTTATGTTGTAAAAGTAATGTATGGTCCTAGTTTTCCCAATACACCAAACCTTTGGATCTTCATTGTATAATGATTTTATGTTTTTTATCCTTAAAATTATTTAATAGTAATGTATGAAAATTTTGGGTCACTATAATATGTAACTAAAATTATTTTTTTGTGACCAATTAATTATAAATGAAAATAAAAACCATTAGAAAATAAAATAAATATTTTTCTAAAAAAATATTTTTATTCTCACAAATGTTTTTTATCTCAATAAATTAAAATAATCACTTTTCTAAGAATTATTTTAATTAAATTTAGATATTATATAATCAATAAAATATTTTACATTCAACTTATGTGTTTTATATGAATGGGATAATAATAATTCTAATGTTAAGCTTAAAAGCTCTATTTTTCTAAAAAACAATTTTCTCACTTTTTTGCAATTATTTAAAAATTATTTTTTCTAATTTTATAATTTATTTAATAAAATTTATCTTAATTTTTTAATTCATCATATATAATTTATTTTGTATTGAATTTGTGAGAAATTTTGGTAAAGATAAATTTTTTAGTAAATAGTGAAAAATACTGGTTTTTAAAACAAAAATTACCTTCCATTCAAAACATTTACAAGATATTTTTTTAGTATGGTTTTTAATATAAAATTATTTAAATTATATATCTATTAATCCAATTTATGTCATTATAATTATTTTATATTTAGTTTTTATATAAAATCTTTTTAAACTTTTGAACCATTTTCTCTTTGGAAAATAACATTTTCATCACGTCTGTAAGATTAATTTTAAATTTAATATTTCCAATTATAAGAATGTAATATAAAAAATGGAATACATGTTATTAATATTAATAATTTATATTATATAATATGTTCAACTTTATTTTTTCTATAATGAATTGTTAAAACAAACAAATAAATTACAGCACTTAATGTTAAAAACGGGTTTACCAAGGGGGTTAAACTAAAATAATAAGGTTTAAAATGGACTATAAACTATTCAAAAACCCATTTTATAGAAATATATCGACCTTTTAACATCTAAGGATTATTAATTTTCTCTTTTTTATCCTTTTTTCATTTGAAAAACATGGGTACACTTTATTCTTTTCAACAATTTCACGTGTGTCCTCTCCCCCGCTAATAAAAGGCCAACCCATCTCATCCCCTATTCACAATTACAAAACTATTTGGTTCCAAAAATACCTACCCAAATATATTACTTAAATACCTTCACACAAACTATAGTCCTTGTAAATATAAAAAATATAATCTAGGAAGGCTCTATCTTAAACATAAAGAGGTTTTTTGAAAAATAGGTAAAATTTTAAACTTTGCATTTTTGTTTTTGTTATTCTTATAACTGCTTAAAATATTATTAAATTATTCTGATATAATAACAACAGTATATAACATATACTAATATATCATTATTTTAATGTAATAATATAAATATATCTCCTCTTCCATCAAATAGGATATGAAATCATCATTCGTCGGTATGGCGGACTACCGCCTTACAAACCAATTGTGTTTTTTTATCCCCAACTCTCATGGTTGGATATATTTATGGGTGTAATATTTATATATGATATTTATGATATTATTATATCTCTTTAATTATAATACTATATCTCCCTTCTTACCTCCCAACTCGTTGGAAAAAAATAATGTCGCTTGTGTGTACAGTGGATTACCACCTCACGAACCGATGTGATGTGTTTTTCATTATTATTTTACATGGATTGTAATAAGGATGGATTTAATTAATATATATGATAATTTTAACATAATAATGTTTTTATAATTATTATATCACATATACATTTTTACCTTCTACTATGTGGGGGATATGATAATGTTGTTCATGTGTACGGTGGATTACCACCTCACGAAGCGATGTGATTTTTTTTCACTAATGCTTTTAATGGATGGTAATTAGGTTGGATTTAATGAATATATGAGATATATAAGGCACAAAAATTATTCTATAAAGTTAATATATTATTTAACATTCTTTCATTTCATCATTCAAGAAAATTGAAAAGTGTTCATGCCTATGTACGACTACCATATCCATGAATGGTGTATTTCATTTTCAATATCTACCTTTTATAGATTAAAATAAATATGATTATAATGAATATATATTATATTTATATAATTTTTATAATTTTGGAGTTTATTTAACCATTATCAATATAAAATGATCAAAAAAACCAAATGATAAATGCATTTCATTCATACATTTGTTAGTGTTTTAATGTATTGAATTTTGTATATAAATGAACAATCTTGCTAATTTGTGGAACATTTTACTTGTTTTATGTTTTGTGGAAGGAAACAACTAATTTATGAAAAAGGAATGAAAATGGGAGAAAATATGATAAAAATAACCCTTAGAACCTCGAGCAATGTAAAGCGGCATGATAATGAATTTTCGAAGATGATACAGAGGTGGAAAATGGAGCGAAACCATTACATACTGTGTAATGTCATTACAGATTGTGACTTCATCAGATAGGAAAGCCTATTCCAGGACAATTCATGATGAGGTAACATAACATGAAAGAAAATTACACATCATGAGTCTTTAATTCTTATCATGAAGTGAGTCAAATATTCAAATTAGTATACACGATTCACATGAGATTCATGCGCGCGGAGGAAAACTCAGATCTGGATTACACAATGTGTAAACCAGTTACACGTTGTATATGTGTCAATGCATATACAAGAAATAAATTAAGATGTTGTAATGGTAGTGATAGTTTTTGTCTATAAAAGGAGGCCATCACCCACCCTTCCAATACACTTTTGGAGTAACAGAAGGAAAAGCGACACCAACAGATGCATCAGAGCACAGAGTGACGATCTGGGGTTCGACTTCACCACCATTCTTCACTGCCTTTCTTCTTCGGGTACCGATGACACTCATTCTCATCATCCCTAGCATGAAAGAGTATTCTACTTAGTGTTAAGTGATGTAACTATAGGGGAATGTGTTCTGAGAGATTAATTCTATTTTATTATTCATGTTTTGAATCGCTTCAACTCATTTTATCAATTCCAATTAATTTTCTTTTTTATTACAAGACCATTATGTGTGATTTGAGATATTTCATTTTATTGCATCAATTAATTGGGTTATCTTTCACATGGACATTATTAAAATTATTTCATTATGTTTAAAAAAGGCTTTAGTTCATCTATTTTTGTGATTCCACCAAGTAGATGGCCATTCTAAGGGTAAAATCATAGGATTAGGGCAGGATATAAAGACCAAGGATCTCTACTGACCCAATTCCAACAACAAACCTGAATAAACTCACTTTCAATTAAATCCCTATAACATGAACTATAAATCAATGAACATGGAATTCCTCCCAATCATTACTGATGTTATTTCTCATCTATATAATCAAAACTATTAATTGCATTTTAGCTTCATAATTAATTTAAAACATATTGATTGCCCATGTGGGATCGACACTCAGACATTCTATACACTATATTTTTAGTTTGGTTTTCTATGTATATATAAATTACTAATTGTTTCAGCTGGTCAGGATTTAACGACGCCCCACAGTCTATCACCAAACCAAAACATAGATGAAAAACGAAGCAGTTATTACCCAAAATGTGATTTTCACATGGAATAGTTAATAAAAAGGTAATAAAAGGTCATAATTAAGTCATATATGGTATGATATATATAATTATGGTTATTTAATAGATATATAATAAACATATATTTAATATATAGTATTTTTAAATGTTCATGATGGAATCTTAGACTTGAGGTAATGGAATTCTAGTCTCTCTATTTTTTTGGGAGGCATGTTCCATATTCAACACTTCATTATTTTTTGTAGTGTATATAATACCCCTTTGACATGATATATCATTAACATAATAATATTAATGAAATTTAATGTTTCATTTGATTTAATTATTTAATAGGTGTTATAATTAAAAAGATTACACAAGCGGTAAGATAATTTTTTCTCCATTTTCCTTCTTTGATACATATGTTATGTTATGTAACTATATTAATTATTAATGTTTATATACATATAATTTTACATTTAATATAATGTATTTATTTATTCTCGTGATATTTTATTTTTAATAAAACGTTATTCTTTCATGGTTCTTATGATTGAATGTTACCCAAGTTGTAAGGGTTTTATGATATAATCTCACAGTTTATGAGGATTGGTTATTTATATACTTATAATGATGAAATATTATGATAAATCTCCCAAGAAACTCATTAATTTTATTCTACTTGGGTTATTTCATTATAATACATTTTTATCTTCATTTTTATCTCTTTATTTACTCTAGAGTTCAAAATAATTTTTTCAAATAAAAAACAAATTTATTTCTCTCTTCGGTCAAAACCCCATTTTATTCTATTTCCATGTTTTAGAAAAATGGTTTAAAGACATTTTCTACTACTCTCCAATGATATTTTTTTTAAAAAATTACTATTGTTTTCATTTTTTAAAAAAATTTAAAAGGAATCTTCATGTCATTTTCAAAACAAGGAACATTTGGGTTTTACTAAATATTTGAAAGGAATATTTGTTCTAACACATATGAAATGTATGTGATTTCCTACAATCATGACCCCTAAATCTTTTAAATCTTCCTTATAATTTTAAATATATATTTTCAAAGAAAATTCTTTCCGATTTTGGTATGAATTTATGGTTTTTAAAAGTTTATTTTCAAGGAATGGTTATTTTCTTCAATAAATGTTCCAAGTGATTTTTCTTAAAAAATAATTTTCCCTCTAAGATGACATACATTAATGTTAAATAATATCTAATGGTGATAAATAAAATAAAACCATCTTTATTCATTCTCAATATGGTTTATGTTTACAATGAAAAGATATATATGAAATTATTTCTTTTTTATAGGTTATGCTTTGAGGAAATGTTTTATGAAACGAATTTATTTTCATATGTTTTGATATGATGAATGTTACGTTATTTCTTGGAACAATTATTTATTATTTTCATTATATAATAGGTGGAAACTACGTCTCCCTCCAATTAATTGGGTAAATATTGAAATCTCATGAGATAAACAGTGTTAAAATGGGGAGTGAACTCAGTTCAGTAAGAAATATTTTCCACTATGATAGTATTAGGAGTGAACCTTAACTACTATGATGGTTTGGGGAGTGAAAACAATATACTTTAATATCATTTTCAATGAGCCTTTACTATAATGGAAATGATTTTATATGCTTGTTTTTATGCCACAATTCCATGTCTTATGTCAAATTTATGCTCTCATGTATCATATTATTTGATTTCCGTAGAATTAATGTATTATTAACTACAAATATTTTTTCCTTGACTAAATATTTTGATCTTTTATATATAGTTTATGGTTTTCATATTTTATTCCCACATTCTCATACCCTTATGTTCATGTTATGTTTACGTATTTCTCTTATTTACCCCTACTGAGTATATGAGCTCACCATTTCTCTTATGTATTTTCCTATGGTTATTATGATATGTATTACATGTGATATTTATATGAATATTTCTAGTTATGAGAAACTATGTTGGATATTATATAGTTCACCTATTAACCAGTTTTGTATGTTTCCAATTCTCTAAATGCACCATAAATTTATGATCCTGAAATGTGTGTTTGTATAATATAATGAATTTCATAAAACATATGCAATATCTATGTATGAAAATCCTGGGTCATTATAGTTGGAATCAGAATATAGGTTTAGTTATAATTTCGAAACTACTATGAGAAAACTTTAGTGAGAACCCTTAGGATAATCCTAAGTATATGAGATTTTCCTAAGTTATGGTAATAAAAGGAGTGATGATTTCCTATAAATACATCCATATCTAGATACTACAATTATACGTGGTTTTAAAATAGATGTACCTAGTAGTAATAACTCCTAAAAAGGAATATAATTCTTGACTTGACCATTACTTGGTACATGAAAATGGTCCTTACAACACAACTAGTTTGAAACTTCTGGGGATATGCTTCGGAAGTTTACAAACTCTTTACTAACCATTATGAAGGATTTGAATAATGACCATAGATGACATAGGTCAAGACTAAGGTTTCATAGATTAAAAATAATGTTCCATGATTTAGATACCCTAGAATTAATTTTTCATGATTTTGTGGGTTCCCACAATGATTATTATTTCTCAAACTATGGCTTTTGGTTTTAGTCAAAGGTAGGAACCAAAAGGAAATTGATTAATGTTAAATATGATATAAAATGTGTTTATGGTCATAAAAATGGTATGATTACTACAGTAAAAGATATTGTGATTATTTCTAATAATTTATCATGATAAATTATTAATAACTCTCACTTTAACCAACTCTCTGACTCACTAATGAAGAGAAGTTTAGAGCTCGTTGAGAGACTGGGTGGTGGATACCATAGAGGAAATAAGAATCAGTTTCCTATGGTTCAATAATGTGGGACAAATAACTCAAGGGAATATCTCAAAGAGATGGGAATATGTTTTTAGTATGTAAAAGAAGGACACAAATAAAGTAATTTTTGAGGAAAAATGAAAAGTTAGATTAACACAATGGATGAGAATAATTTCCTCCCTAAAGTATCATCATCTCTTGGATATTTTAAATGTGGTAATTATGGTAATTATTAAAAATATATTCTATGGGGAAATATAGTTAAGTGAATCATTAAGGAGTTATGATTAGTGGGTATACTATTGATGATGAAGAGACTTCAAATGACTTATAAAAGGTATGGGATGTTATAAAAGTGTTGTTTATGGTAAACATAAGAATCATGATTAAATTGGGTTTGATAAATGTTAATACATGATTCGTATTTTATATTGTAGGAAAGAGGAATTAAATAACAAGATAATAATTCATAATTAATTGTTTAAAAATGAAGTGGAATAGTTGAGGTGATTGTGTATATGAATTAAATAATTATGTTATATGAATCATGAAATATATAAGTATGGTTCTATAGAATTTTATCAATAATGATTTTAAATCATATGTTGAATTTCACTTTAGAATCCAACTAAATGAGCATAAAAAATATAAAATATAATAAATAATCAAGATATGGGTATTATTTTATCGACAAAATAAAGGAATAGAAGGTGGAAAAAACATGCGGATCATGAAACCTTCTAAAGGACAGATGGTCAAATGACTTTAAAAAAATTCAAGTGAATGGGTCATGTATAGAACATGACCTAAGTTAGATCACACACAACGCCTTTTTGAAATACCTTATGTTCTTGAAGAGGCTCCCTATACACTCACTAATAACATGGTGGCTTCTAGGTGAGCTCCCCTGAATCACCAACTTGTCAACCTATGGGCATCTGACAAACCATCCAAAAAATACTTGGAAAATAAAGAGGAAAATGTCAAACAGTTTGAAGCCTTTTTCGATCATAAAACATCATATGATGTTCCCATATAGTTCTCAGGACATCATGGAATTCCTGGTGACATTTCTTCCTTAACTATTAAGAACCCACTGGCATGTCTCCCTAATCACATGAAGGGAATTGGACATGTCCACGTGGTACTGTACTCCCCATTTAACTCAATAGACAAACAGAAGGGTTGTTGATGATAAACTCTCATGCATCACAATAAGACCCTTTGTTGGTCACGCGACTGATCACCGATGGGGAGAGTGATTGACTTAGACTACACTCATACAAACTATCAAGATCCCCAGACTTCATGAAATAAATAAGGAAATAAAAAAGGTTAATGGCGTGAGCTTCTTGCGAAGGTAAGGTATATTGATTTTACGCAAATACAGTTATACACCACAGGTGATCACTATTTTTTAGGAGAATCCACCACGACCATCCAACACAATCCCACAAGACCCCTTGGTATATCAGCTTCATCTCATGAAGGCACCCTAATAAGCTACTTCTGTTTCACATAGGACCCTAGAAAAGTCATCATATATCACGTGAAAGCCTTTCAATAGGAATCCTGATCACATGAAGGATTTTGGACATGTCATCCTGACCTTTTAAAAACACATTGTAATTTCAAAATTATTAGGAAAACCCCATTTTATTAGCCAAATATAATAATTGACATGTTCAAAGGATGGTCTTGAAGTCACTAAAAATCATGCAACACACCTGGAACGACCTACAATAGGATCTCACGAAGTGAATAAGATCCAATCCATCCAAAATCTATGAGATTTGCACCTTAAAAAGTGTTTTATAACCAAGGTTTTGAAGTATATAAATTCCTCCCCCTCAGTACATAAAATACACCCTTGTATCCATGCATTGGTGAACCCAAGAATCAGAGAAGACTTCTCAGATAGGTCGATCACATGATTTCAAGGTCTTCCATAAGGTAATGATATGGGGAATTATATAATGGATCTTATGACATGAATTAGAACTCCACGTGATCTCTTGAGATCACATTAAGAGATTATATCATTTTAGATGGTTTATGTGAATAACATATCTTATATCTTCCAAGTTGCGTGAGGCCTAAACAAGATAACAAAGAATAAATCTAAAGCACATATGAAATAAAATGATGGTATAGAGACTAAAAATAATGGGATACTTATGCAAAGAATATAAATAATGATACTCATATGATTTTTGTAAACCACTCAAGTCCTGTGATAGCATTGGTACATGTCGCCCAGATCACATGACACTCCCTTGACATACTATTCAGATCATGCGATGTCCCATGGACATGTCAATGAAAGTTGTGAATTACCTATGGAAAAACACCAAAGTCTCATGAAACCCTTCAGGTTCACCACCCATACCATACAATGTCCTTTAGATTTGTCTCCAAAATCATATGAAAACAATAATACATTTCATCTAGGTCTCATGATGCCACCAGGGCATCTCATAATTACAAAAAAAATTATAATATAAAAAAGGTAAAAATATTTAATAAAAAACAAAAAATGAATAAAATTACACGTATCACACATATAAATTGGAGCCACGTCATTAAGTTTCAAACTTTGGAGTTGTATTTTTCACACTATTTTCTATTTGAAATTTCATTAATAGATAAATATTAACTTATTATGTACTTCTTCAGAAACATTGAAATTTATCATGTTCTTCATATTTATGATTGATATAAATTATAAAATTTGTATGAGTAAATTCATCAGTAAATAAATGAAATAACATTCCTCAATATATTGAATTTGACTTCCATAAATGTTAGAATGAAAAATTTCCAAGGGATTTTATGATATAATTTACATATTCTTGTGAGAATATTTTTCCATACTAACTTTCTATAAACATTTGAAAACTATATTTATATCCTTTTTCAAATTTCATATATATGAAACAATATCTTCATGAGTAATATTAATCACATTCATTTGGGAAATATGACCAAACCTTAATTACCATAGATAATGCTCTTATTTTATGCTCAAATAACATGACTTATACACTTATACTATTTGAAATTAACTTCATTTTATTAATTTTCCTTTGGTGAATATACAACCAACCTTCAATCTATTCATCAAGAATTAATTTATTCTAAGATTTAATTCATTTCCATTGTCATAATGTAATAATCCACTAAAAATGTTATTATTTAATCCATATATAAAAAAGTATTCTATAAATACATCTAATTATCATTGATTTTAGTTAAACCTACTCCCATTATCTTGAGAGAACCATCATTTCCTAATGTGAAATTTTATACTTTGAAATTTATTAACCCTTTCAATAATTATAAATTTGTTTTCATATAGTATAAACATACATTCTTAAATATCCATGGGTTTTATCATAGATAATTTCATAACCCCATACCTATACAATTATCCCTTATAGTTTGACATTAAAGGAAGAGAGATATGATCCCCAATTCTCACCTCTAATAGGTCCTGGGTTGGCGACAAGTGTTGAGGGTATACAAATCTCACACATTAAATGCATAACTCTCTATAAAAGTATAGGATTGGGAGATATGATAATCGACCACCAAGAAACTATGGAACATAATATAAATGTAAACCCAAGACCACCCCATAATTAATGAACAATGACAATAGATATAAATAAAATTCTCTAATACAATACCAAAAGGCAAGTCCTACAACAGTGATTCAACTCCATCTCCAAAACCCAAGTTAGAAATGTCTAACATTGTCTGAAAAGTCCTCCTGAAAACTCAAAAAACTGTTTATATATATTTATAGTGAGCATAACATGTGTACTCATTAGGATCATACCCAAGGTCTTAATTTCACATGTGAAAATATAATAGTAATGTTCCATTTAACAAACATCATAACCAATATGCACCTAATCTGATTAGCTAACTAATCTCAGTTTCACAATGGCTCACTCAAAAAATCCTGCATCCAATATAGTAACATACTATTAGAAGACCATAAAGAAAAGGATCCCCATAGACACTTCCCCATTGATTTTCAACTCTCACACCCAAACATCAAACAACCTATGCTCTCATCCATTCTATACATATCTAATCACATAACCTATTATCTCTGATGTGGGTCAGGACATATACCTAAATATCCCAACCACCTATAGGATAAAGAATCTAGTGATTTCATCATTAATCAACACATATCAACCTCTTAAAATATCAAAAACTCGTCACATATCAAATTCAATAGTGTATCATGAATGTAAAGTACATCAACCTCATTCCCTACACCCACCACGCATGACCCCCACCACATATCACATTCTCATCACCACTGGGTAATCTCTAACACCAACCCATATCATCATTAAATAGTCTCTAACACCAACTCGTACTATCATTGGGAAATCTTTAACACTAAATTGAATCATCAATATTAAAATAATAGTAGGTAAGAGGGGTATCTGGACATCCCTATCACCACAAACCTAGATGTTGGAGAAAACACTCCGAACTCAGAAATGTTGTAAATTGGTAAGGTTATCCAACTGAGGTGAGGTATGTATAGAAATAACATAAAATTAATGATATCACACAATAAAAAACCTATTGGTTCACATAAACTACCCTATAATACACCACATCACCACCGAATCACCATAAAATATCCTTAACAGCCATTTCCACCACTAAATTTATCACATCACACCACCGCCACACAATTTTTCTTCTAATTAAATGTTCTGCCATTTTTCAGATTTAATGAAATTCCACTAACACTTATTTACTAAGACATTTCATTTCACATTATCACAACCCATTCATTTATCATTAAATACATTTAAGAAAATTAATATACATAAATTATTGACCTTTTTTATTCATTTACCAACCCTTATCATTTTATTTTAGAATTATAATTTATTCCATGGATAACCGGGAAACTAACACATTTACATCACAGAACAGCTCACCCATCTCACATAAATCATCAAAACAACCCCAAATCATCCAATTCATATCACCACAACAAACATACATCTCAAACAACAAACATCAAAACCACCATACAACCCAACCACCACACCACAAAGCCATCGAACAACACTATCATTTCGAAACCTTCCACATCACATCCCATGCCAACCAACCATCACATCACTACCCCACACATTTCACAACCCATTCGGTCAAAACCATCATTGTACAATAGCCCACATCACACAAGGAAACAAAATAAGAATAAACACACATATCATCACATCCTAGATTTCACAAATTAGTTTTAAGGGATAAATTTACATTACTTCATTATTTAGCATGGGTATTTTCACAAAATTTCTAGATTTTCATGGGAAAATAATTCATTATACATATATACATTCTTATCCTTTTATTAAATGTTTGATCAAATAATAAACACATTAAGGATCTCACATACATATCAACTGTAGAACAATGAGGCTCCCAACCACCATGATTTCCCTCAATGGAAATAAGAATGCCTAATATCAATAGTAATCTCATCAAAGAAGTAAAAAATGTGATTTATCCCCATTCTCATCAATTTATTATTAATAAGATTTATTATATATATTAGTTTATCCCTTATTATCCACCCAATGGAAGAAAAAATCATTAGATCCCCACACATGCACATAAATTGGGAGAGATTGAGGATACCCTACCTTAAAGAATATTTTTAATTCACTATGAACAATAGGGAGAAGAAAAAGAAACCAGATGACCAAAATTTCTCAAGGAAACCCTAATTCACCTTTGGATATCCACAGATCATCCTAAAAAAGACAAGGATCAATGATGTGGATGGAGTACTAGTAAATATATCAAAAATACCTAGAGATGCCTAAAACCCGAGAGGAACAACAGAATTTGGGTGAGCCCTATAGTTTTTAAATAAGATGGGCCTTAAAATATTTTCATAATGAATCATCAGTTCATGTTGTGAGTTTACATGAGGCCCTCCAATTTAATCCATGAATCCAACTCAATAAATGGACTTCTTAAACTTTAAACATGACAAGCATCAGCCAATTTTTAGGGTTCCTCAAGATGGAATTAATTCATGTCATGAAAAATTCATTCATATAATGGGTTCATTAAACATAGAACTCACATATTAAACACTAGTTGTAAATAAATTCCATCCAGGCTAATAATAATCCTCTCATGAAATAAATACATATGCACATCTTGAACCACCTTCTTTAGAAAAATTGTAACTCCAATTCTAATAAACCCTCCTTGAGAATCTTCCGAACACCACCACCTCACGAACATGCAATGTAATGGGATAAGAATTTATGGACCATTATGTTAGATACCTATAAAATGATTCTTATCCTCAAGAATCAAAACCAAACCCAAAAATAAAGTGATGGGTATAAAAAACTACCTTGTGAAATACCTATTATAGATCTCTTTACAATATAAACACTACAACTATCCCAACACATTGATACAAGCCAAAACATTCACAGAACACACCCACAAAACTACATCACCCTCTCCCATCAGGTATAACACCACGCCTTATCACACCAGCCAAAATCCTCCTCCCTTCCACATAACCATCCATGCTACTATTTCAACCTATGCAGGACCCAAACCAACAACCTCCTAAACCTTCATGAAACACTGTCCCAAACACACAAATCAAGGAAACCCACCATCCATATTAAGATATTTTTATTTTTGGGTAGAACTAACTCACCTTTAAGGTTTTAAAATATGTTGTAAATATAATGTGTGTTAACGGGAATGCATTTTATACTCTTATGAATCAATAACACACTTTACCATATGGTAAAAAGGAATATCTCATAAATCAACAAGGTTCAAACATTACATTATCAAATCAAAATATAGAAAGGGAAAACTCAAAACAACTCTGACTAATCAGCATGAATCTATATCTCATTTTCCTAAGTACTCTTCTCCATGACACCATTTCATCATAACACATAAACCAAGGGAATTTTTTTTCTATGAAACATTTTATCCTGATTATACTAGATCTCTATTGGCCTCTCCATGAATATCATTTCATTATCAATATCCATATCTTCCCATTAAATGATGTGAGATTCATTATGAGGATACTGATAAAGCAAGGATATGTGGTAGATGTCATGGATACTATTCAGTTTTGGTGTAAATTCCAACTGATACTCTTGTTGATACTAAAAAAATACATGTTATAGGAGATTTCAAGGAAGGAATGAGCATTTCAAAGTTATTCGGGGCCAAAATGATACCAAAATCAATCTAAGGGGCTTAATTCATGATGTTTAATGACATTAATGAATCCAGATCATCATGAAGGTCATTGGACATGTACAGGTTGAGGTGGTAACCTCCACTCAACATATATCTTATTCGTGGAAGTCACCAGGCTACGTGAATGATGAGGTGGTAACCTCCGTGCAGGGGATGTATATTCCCGGAATGACCCTGCTGTCATGAAATTCATAATCTTTATTTAAGTTTTATATCATTCAAATAATTGATTCCTTATCCTCTACTAGTCCTATAAATACCTCCTAGCATCCAACATTTAATGGGATGAAACCTTTCGGCTTCCAAAAAATGGATCTGAATTCATGAAACACTAACCTTCACAGATAGTAGAGGAGATGGATTTATGGAGGTACCGATATTTTATTAAACAACCTATCATTGGTTCTTGAGAAACATGAACCATTGTTGATATTTCTTTTAATAATGTCCATAGACTTTAAATAATATTAATTATTTTTGTACCTCTTAGGGTTTTGTGAGATAACTATACTTTGTGAAACCAACCTTATGGGAACCAAGATTTTACTTTGAGATAGAGCCACCCTGCTTCATGAAAGATACCCATTCATGAGATCCTAGTACTTTTTGAAGACTTTATACTTCACAAATCATTCAACCTTTATGAAACCCATCCATTAGGCCTCTCCATGGTGCATCCTTTGAACCAACACCCTTTAATGAATGTTGAGTTCCCATGGACCTTGTATCCATCCAAAACTGGTTCATATTCACCCCAAATTCCCATTCATCTAGTACCATCAACCCTTGTGTCTTCCCCCTTTGCATTAGGCATGGTATGAACCATTACCTTGTATTCATATCCAAGTAATTATCACATGAATGCATATTTCTCATATATATAGGAACCCTAACATCCAGACACCTAATTTTCAATCTTCTGTGACAATGTTTATGTTATTCCCCACCAATAGGTGTATGAGAAGTAAACACATATTCCCTGTAGGTTCCATAAGAAAAGGAAACTACCCACCTTTCTTGGTAGGGTGATATTATATTGGATATTCTTCTACCACCTAGAAATGGTCTCCCTGGGTGTACTCCCCCGCAACATGTGAGTTTCATGATGTAAAACTACCTAGAATAACTTCCTAGTTGTATGAAATGAATCTGCATGGAAATATCCAAAACACATGATGTTAAAATGTAGTCTTACCATGTGTGATGAATGTTGGATTCCCCCTATAGAACCATGAGAGATGATGAATCCTTCCCCACCATGGGATGATACTCCTCCTTCAAGAAGCATACATGTGTAAGCCCCATTCCATCCTTCCCCACTATGGGATGGTCCTCCTCATTCGAAAAGCACATACTCATAAGCCGTACACCATCCCTCATTGATGCACCTTACACAACACAAGTGTCCACAACACATGATGTTAAACTACATATACTAGTCTTGTCACACATACATAAACTATGGAATCAAACTACATGGCTTTAGATACCTATATCTTAAATAGGGTATGTAAGAGACCTCCATGAGTTTCAATCCCAACATCTCAACAAACATGGGATACCTCCCTGAGGATCAATCCCAATACCCCAATATTTCTATCAAATCTTCATGTATTCCCATCATAAAATAGAAAATTCATAGTGTGATCATCTTCCCCATGAGAATATACTAAAATCCACCCAGAATTCAATATTGTGATCATCTTACCCATGATAACGCACAAAAATCCACATACCCATCGATGGTGTGAACATCTTCCCCATGGGAATACACTAAAATACACCTACCTTTTCATAGTGTAATCATCTTCCACATGGGAGAACACTAAAATTCCCCTACCTATTAATAGTGTGAACATATTCCCCCTGAGAACACACTAAAATCCACCTACATTTTCATAATTTGATCATATTACCCTTAGTAATGCACTAAAATCCATCAACATGTCTCCAAAATAGTTAACCCTATGAACAAACTATCTCCACAATATTTTAAACATATTCCGTCCTAAAATCTCTACCCCATGCAGTAAAAATGGGATTCCTAGTGTAAAAAAAATAATATTCCTTATGTCCTTGGAGTCAAATACCTCATGGAATGCATGGGATGTATTGAGTTCCACACCTAAGATTCCCCACTTATGAGATGCGTCTGACCAAAAGAGTGGAATAATTTATAGGTTACCAACACAACCAATATCCATAAATGCTTAGATATTCCCAATGTTTCCATCTAATCTGATTGTAGGTTACTTCCCTTTCGAGATATAAATATCATAATTAACTGATGTCCACCTCAATATGGAACTAGAAATGAGTTTATTGAACATGACTTAAATATTTCTAGGACACTTGGACTAGTAAATGTGTTCAAGGAGGAATCCATGGAATGAGGAACTTAAATACCATCATCTTATTTCGGTCTAATATCCAACATCACAAACCAAAGTGGTGGAGGACACCCACATTTGGAAATCAGGAATGATGGGAAAGAAAAATTTAATAACCAACACCAACATGCAACCATTGTAGAAAGTGTTAGAAAGAAAAATTAAAAACCAAACATGAAAATATTCTCCTTGAATAGTGATTAAATCGGGAATGCTGGTCACCATAGGATTTGAGCTTGACTAGATCCATATAGCTAGGACCAGTCCCCTACTGAGTAGATGGTGGGCCTTATATGAAATTATTCGCTAGAAACATGGTGAAAGTGAAGGTCTTTTGAAATCTCTAGTTTGTGACATTATGAACGTGGAACCTCTCTTTACCTTGGATAAGTATGAATGGAATTGGGAACATTGTTAATCACTTTCATAGTGAGTTTACTGATGGCTGGATCAAAATATCTATCAGAATCAAGCTATATATTACTCACAAAAACTCTCCTCCCACATCCATGGGGGTAGAGGGTATAACACTATGGAAATCATACACTAATATGATCCCTACATGATGACCACCACTTTCATGAATACTGAGAATAATCCAACCATCTCCCCTTCTAAGCTCATCCATAGAATGGTAATAAATTCCCTTGTTCATTAGTATAAATAAGAAGGTTCCATACCAACCAGAGATATGGCCTAGAAAAACTTGGAATACATGTCATTATGCCAACATCAATTCACATAAGGAATACGCCAAGGTCAAGACAGCCCAATCATGATGAAAACCCATTTCGGGATCCTCTCACAAGAATTATCCAAGATATTCTTATCCTATGTTGACGAAGTATAGGATTTGGAGGTCTCACCAACAACAAAAAACACCATGGATCAGCCCAAGAAGTATTCCACCTATTCATGTAAATGATGTTAGTTGTCCCTGTGGGTTGAAGAGATTGTATATATTACTCATGATTCATTTTATTTGGTCTAGAACACCCGATAATAATGTTGGGGGAAGGTCATAAACCCTACCCATCAAGATTCCTCTTATTCAAATCTAATGGCCCCGTACACTATCTGAACATCTTACCTTTACCACGAAACTACTTCACAGGGCCCTTCCTTTTCCCACTTGAGATCGAGACCCCATCCGCCTCTACAAAATTTTTGGTTGAATCTCCCAATCTATGGAACCATCGGAAACTATCCTGAGTTCTCCCATGATGAATATTTTCACTATGGTCATCCTACATTAAATAACATTATCCAACATGGATGCCCTCCCCATGTAAAATATATTCCATGCTCTGAAGATCTAGCCCAGGGTAGGAGGAAAATAAATAATTATGGGGGGCATGCCCACAGAACAAGTCATGATGTTCATGGAAGAAACCCAAGTGACTCTTAGCAACTTGTGCTTGGGAAACTCACATGCTATCATATGTGGAACAAAATAAAGATTCATGTCACCATAGATCTCTCAGAATCTGTGATGTTAGATGATTTTAGGGACTCCTCCCCTCTTCTACTAGAGCTAGAGGAAGAATCCCATAAATTAAGGATAATGATCCCTAAAGACACGATCTACAAAATCCCCAAGTACCTCCATAGGTTCCTATAGGTAGAGGAAAATTTATCCTCCTTTCAAAGACTCCTAGTGTAACCATCTCTACCACCATCATATTACTTTCTATTAACCTACAAATTTGAAGTGGGGGAGATGTTGGGGTCTATGTTGACACCCTCAGATAATTATTAGAACTTTGTTAACCCTCAAAGATATGTTTCCACTCTCACTCAAGAGGATTCTTTGAACACCACATCCTACTAGGATGTGACATTAAAGTTGGAACTACCTCTAAAATATATGCCAATCTTTAAAGGATGATTGGATTGCATGGAACCCCCTACTGAAGAATTTCAGTAGAAAAATAGGTCTTCATTAGTGTCGCTACTAGTTTTCTAGATAGTGATAGTTGGGGTTTGGGATGATCAAGAATGGG
Organism: Viscum album; assembly: GCA_963277665.1. Classification (NCBI taxonomy): domain Eukaryota; kingdom Viridiplantae; phylum Streptophyta; class Magnoliopsida; order Santalales; family Viscaceae; genus Viscum; species Viscum album. Next base: position 2,039,031,737 of record OY728142.1, on the reverse strand, counting down.
ATCATCCTTCAGATAATTAACAATAGGACTCATGGGGTATCCTCACCACCAACTAGCTGTCAGTTTCATTTTGGCCTCCTGTAACCCTTAATTCTATCATCCCCTAGTTCCTCACTAGGGACCAGATGACATTATTATTCCAGAATATCTAGTAAATGCTCAAACACCTTTAGTAATTCTAGGTAATTTATTCAGTAATCCAAAAAAATCTCAATCCAATCCACCAAAAGTGTAATAGGGTTAACATCATAGTGTTCCAGATAGCTTGGAGACCTGAATTGTATGGATAAATAAGAATTTTTTGAAAACTAATTTAAAATTACTCACTATGATTTAATGAGTAATGGAAGAGGAATCCCAATATATGTAGATTAGAGTATGGGGAAGTATGTTTCCCTCCATTTCAAACCTATCCCATAGCAATATTGGGATCATCAGTTCGGATCACCTATTAATAGTGAAAGTTCTTCTCTAACCACCCTTACAGTGAATCTTATCAGCATATACCCACTGGATGATCTGAGAACATAGGATTCCTATATAAGAAATTATAGGGAGAATCCAACCAAAGGGTCAACACTGTACGAGGTTGATCCATCTATAAGATCTTTCACTTATTAGTGGAGACTAGCAGTGTGCTTCGGGAGTCCTCCCAATGATACATTTCTATATTCATGTTGATGTATCAAAAAAGGAAAGGGTTATATTGACCTCATCTTCCCATCTAGGATCATTCCCTAAATTGATTCATATGCCAGGATGGCCACTTTTCTCTGAGAGCTTGAAGTCTATAAGAGACTCACTATTGAGCTTATCTCTGATGAACACCCAAGTCATGATAATGTCAAAAGTTACATTATCACTCCTCTAGTTGGAGATTCAATCCTTCTTGGATAGGTGACCAATTTTGAACCAGGTTTCCCCATTCATCTAACTAGGGTAGAAATTAGTGGCTATGAAAAATGACCAAGATATTAGTCACCCACTCTATCAGAGAAGCATGCCTCTAAATTGTGAGATCAAGGTCACCCCTCCCCCTGAGATGATGATCTGTTCAGAGTGTTGGTGACCAAACATCCTCACTAGTATTATGTGATGGTTTCTCCCAATTCCCACATTGAGGCTCTAGGAACGAGGTGGGAGTTAATTTCACCTAAAGGAAATCCATATTCGATATGGGTAGAGCAGACACACCCACTTCCAGAATTCAACAATCCAAGATTTACCCCATTCAATGGGATGGGTCATATACTAAAACATCTTTCCCACTTCACCTTGTGATGTAGCCCAATTTTGGGGACTCTAAAAAAGCAGTAATCTTCCAAGATCTATTGTTTTTTACAAACTCTAGAAGGACCTGCATTTTTTGGTACAACTAGTTTCCCCTAAGATATTTTTTTTGTTTGGAGGACCTCCATAGTCAGTTTCTCTATCATTTAGCTCCACCATATGAAAGGATAGTATCACAGACCTCTATAAATAAAATTGGAGCATAGATGAGTGAGTTGATGACTTAATTTACCAATGGAAAGAGCTCACATGATTTATTGATATGTATATTTTCTAGGAGAATATATTAACAATATGTATATAGAATTAAAAATATGAGCTCATACCTACCATAATCTCTCTGAATTATCAAGGTGGATATTGAGAATTTGACAAAAATATCAGTTTTTGGGATGAATACTTTTAGTGGACTAAGAAATGGTCATGCCCATTACCCTTTCCAAGTATCTTACTAATTATTTTTAAATAATAATTAGCCACATACATACATTTAGAGTCTCATGATACAATTCACCTATATACACCTTTATCAGATGAGAAGCACCAGACACAAACTCATCAGGTGAAACCTCTCCAAGAAGTGCCTATCCTAGTACAAACACGCTGAGAAAATGTTTTCCCATCCCCTATAAGAGCTTGTAACCCAGGATTTCTTTCGAGAAAATAAAGAACAAAACCTACTCCTTCAAGGGTGCATAGGTCCTAGGTTATTTCAACTGTTCCCTAGAAAAAAGAATTCTAAAATTTTCAGAATGCAAGAGACACCATGTGATAGAATGTACCAACCATGAAAATAACTTCTTGTATCATAGGATCCTTGTAAGTTACATCAAATAATTATTTTTCTTCAAATATTGGCTCCAGGACCAAGTGGATCATGGCCTAGTCAAATTGGGTGACTTACCATCATAGGTAACACATGTCTCTTCTGACCCTAATAGTGACAGTGAAGACTCTAATGAGTAGAATAATTCTCTCGAATAAGGAACACATAAGTACATAAATTTGTTGGCTCAAAAGATAGTTACTTTCACTTACAATATTATCTATACTCACATGAGAAAATGAGAAACTATTATGGTTACCACAACACCTCTGGCTGCCACATCTGTGTCTGCATCATAGCCTTCCATGTATCTAAATAGAAGGCATTGGTAGAACAAGATAAATCAAAGTGCCCCTATCAGTTCCAAATCCATCTCATTTTCTTAGAGACTTCATGCCTCAAAAGTTGGAAGATTCTCTAATAACATGATTGGTTATGTAATATTCCATTGATAAAGATTTTGAATAATTCTTTATCAATTTTTCACATTGATAGATCCTGTTACGATGCTTAGTGATAAAGAGGGTCATGTGAACCCCTCAAGATATTCCAGAAACTATCATCGAAGGGGAGGTAGGGGCATAGTAGTGAGAAAAAAATCCAAGATAGAATATCAAATCTGGATATTCATGATACTAAAACTAAATAGTAAGCCTCCTGTAGAGATCAACAAGAATAGCCCTGCTAAGTTTCTCCATTGGGAATGCCTCCATGGTTGACTATATTAGTTGACAATGTGACATATCTGTGACTATGTCGTGATGATCCATGACCATCTAGGTACCATTCTCATCCATATTGTTCATATCCATAAGGTGATCAGATTAGACCTAGTAAATAATATAAGTGTACATCTGACACTATCCAGGACAAAATTACATAATAAATTGTGTATGTTATGCTCCCTACTAAAGAATGAACCTATGAAGGTATAAATATTCTCATCACCCAAATGTATGATGTGATGAAGTACCGTTTTGGCATACCAATGATTCTCTCTATTCTTAAGAATTATTCCTATCAAAGGAGAAATGTGAGTACCTTATAAAATCCTTAAATACCCCCCTTTAATTTGAGATTTAGGTAGTTTCTACTGAGTCCTATTACAAAGAAGAATCAGAGCAACAATAACTTTAGGATATCATTTTTGTTTTCAAATAATTTGAGGGTTCTACCATTTAAGGGAACATATGCCTATTGTATATCATATTCTATTTAAAAGAAATCAAAATCCACCACTTCCTTGTGGATATTGGATCCATGATCATTATCAAACTAACCAGAAAACTCTAAAAGATAAGAATGAATAAATAGTATATGATCCCATCTAACTTGAAAATTTCATGGTATGATAAGATCAAGTGAAAGCTATGCTGAAAGATTTGGATACAAAAAAAAATTCAGTGGCCTAGTTGCTAAAACTGAAATTATGGTGGTCTTACAAGATACAACCTATAATGACCTACTGGGAAGGTTATGGCTAGATCTTCATGCAGTGGTCCCCTCTTTATTCTAACAATGCCTCAAATACCCCCTCGATGGTTAAGTAGGGGTACTTCAAGGTGATGATTCTCCCTTCAAATCTTGTAAAGTCCACTATCTAGATATTGGGTACTACAAAATGTACAGAAAATAGCTAAAAACTAATAGGGTTGAGAATATCAATGCCTCCAACGATACGAATATCACTTCATAAAATCCATGGGTAGACTTTAAAGATACATTTATCATCCCAATACATTATAATAAATCTATTGAGTCATAAATATTACTTTCTACTTTTCCCTTACTTAGTTTTTGAAATCACAAACACATTATTAAAGCCCTATTTAAATATATTTATATATCATAAGTGTTTTAGAATGTTTTTTAGAAAATATAAATTTTAACCCAGCATAATAATGTTTAGAATATAAAAAATATATATAAACTTTTATTATTTAAATTTTATTTATCAAACTGACGGTGTGTCTGGTACATCATAATAACTAGTGTTCCACCCAGTGGTTAGAAAAGTGTTATGTATATTAGACTAACCTATGTCATAAATATAAGGTAGAAAATAATTTTGATCCATCGAACTAACAATTTTTTAGTTCATCATATTGAAAACAATTGTATAGTCAATCTGACTGTCTAAAGTTTTTAATCATAGTAATTATAATTGTTTCTATCAGATGTAATTAATTATTTCATTGGAATGGTTCTAAAAAATATATTATATGGATTCATTTTGTGGAGTTGTTAAGTGAAGGACATCTGAGGCCATTGAAACCAACTCCTAGAATCACATAAATATGAAAATTAGAGTAATACCTATAAATATGATTACATTTGAGGAGTATGGAGCTAATGAATTTTCGGCTCTAACTTATATGAGATTTTTAATTTCCTGAATATATCATTATCATGTTTTGTAATTTCATATAGATTTGTGTTATAAGGAATCAAATTTAGGAGTTGTAAAATCCTTAGAGCTATAATTGATTTTGTATTAGGTGTTTCCAATCATGGTATTAATCGAGGGACTTAGGGGATAGGAATATAGGTGAATCTGATCATCAAATTGAGGGCTTCTAAGGATTTAAAGATAGGGTTAATGTTTTTCTTCATATCAAGGTATTTCTTATTTTTTAAATACAAAGATAATATAGGTATATAGAAATCAACTATTCCATGGTTTGGGAAGATAGAGACATTCTAAAAATTTTATCAAGTGATTTCATTCTATGGAAAGAAATACCATTACAATAGTTATTGAAACTATGAATATCATAAGTTAGGATTTCTAACTTCCTTAACTCTTAAGGTTAAAGAGTATAATTACCTTTTATAAAGAATATATGAAATTATTACTATTATAATATTTTTTTTACTTGTTTCTACATGTTTAATTTTCCATTATGAATTTACATTAGAAATTTTGTATTATTAAATCTTTCTAATAATATTTTATCAGACTGTCTGTAAGACTGACAACAACTCTATTATATTATACATTTTATAGATTTAATTTTAACACTATGACCATCACATAGTTTCTCGTTCCAATATTTTTAACTAAATATATTTTTTCCTTAGTTTAATTTTTTAAACTAAAATTCACCCCCTTGTATCAATATTATACTATTACAATCAAATAATTGGTATTAGATTAAGTACTCTTTCTATAATTGTTTATTTTTTTATTTTTTTATATACTTCAAGTTTTTATATTTTAATATAAACTTATAGTTTATAAATTTTTTTTACACAAATGTTTTTTTATAAAAAGAGTTTCTATTTGATAAGATCATAGTTATGAATGTTGGTACTCTATAAAATATGAATCCAAGTATACCACCTATTTTTTATTAGAATGATTATGAATACAAAAGAGATAAAATGAATACTTTTTTCATCAATACTGGAGTGGGTAACTTTTTGATTCTTACAGTTAATTAAAATATTCCATATATTGATGTTACTACTTTTAGAAATAAAAATAAATGAAATATTAATTAAATTACATGGTTATGAATACTCTTTTGTGTTTTATGAACAAAAAATGTTTATAGTAAGGTTTCTTCATGTGAAGAAGATAATAATATAAGGAAGAAGTTAAATTTAACACAAATTTAAACTTCTAAATCCATAGATACTATAATATCTATTTTAAGAGATTAATATCAAGATTTCGATTTTTTTACTCAGTGATTCAGTTTCTAAGATACACCAAATATTTATGACTATTAAAAAAATTAAAATCTCTTGGATATAAATATCTTAAAGATTATATTTTAGTTTTAAAAATTATTAAGATCATTCCAAATGAGTGGGAATCAAAAATAACTACTTTTCATGATACAATAAGGATTGTGAATATTACTGTAAATGATATTATGGGAACCTATATGAAATATGAAGGTAGAATAAAAAAGGGATGACAAGAAAATGAAAATGAAAAATGGAGGATTTTCTTTTGAAACTACATCTAACATTCCTAATAAAGGTAAATCTATAGATAAAGTTATTATGTCTTCTAGAAAGAATAAATTTATTATTCCATATGATAGTAGTTCATCATAAAATTATGATAATTATTTTTCTAATATTATGGTAATTAAGGATAATATTGGGGGTAAGAAATATTTTCAATATAGATATAATAATAGTCATAGAGATAAAGGTTATCAAAAATATTATTATGTGGTTATATGTTATGAGTGTAATAAAACGGAGAATATAAAACTATATTTGCCTAAAATGAAAAGGAAGGATAAGAAACAAAAGAATTATGATATTAATGTTAAAAATTATTACAAGAATAAGATAAAGAAGAGTTAGAAAGCTTCAAAAACATGGATTTCTATTGTAGGAGATAATTATTCTAAAAATTCTTTAGAAAATTAAGTCTACGTATAGAAAAATATTAGTTTATATGAAAAAATAAAAAGTTGAACAAATGTCTCATGACTAAGTTAACTACTACGGAATCTCGTACTAATATTAATTTGAATGTAAGTTGCCCTGATAGAAATGATGAGAAAAATTCAACATCTTCTAATAAAGAATATTCTTAAAATAAATAGGATAATACTTTACATAGTTTTGAATAAGTATCTAAATTTTCTAAATTAATTTAAAAAGAAAATAATAGAATTTCTAATTTTTTTTGATAATTCCAAAGAAAGACATATAAAAGTAAATTCAATAATTACTTCTCTCATTACTGAGATATCCGATCTTTCTAAATAACTTGATAAAAATAATTTTGAAAAATATAGTCTTTTAAAATATCTTGAGAAATCTATTTCTAAGAATATAAGTTTACAAATTAATATTTCAAAACATAGTATGAATTCAAATACTACTGAGGATAAAAACATAGCTGTAAATATAAAATATGAAATTTATATTTTGAAAATACATTTTTGTTATTTTAACTCTTGAAAGGAAAATTTTAATAAAATTTATTATCAAATTGGGCACTATAGATATATTTATGGAATGAATTTCACTAAAAAATCAAATTTTATTAAAAATACATTATTCTGAAAAGTGATACATTTTTTACTAAGTGTTGAACTGGTGGAAATTGGAGAAAATATGTTCATTAAATAAACCTCAGTACTTAAGTTTTTGTAAATATTATTTTTCAAAAGAAATGAAATTTTCTCAACATAGTAATGTTGGACAAATGTGGATACCTAATATTTTACTTTCTAATAATATTGAAACCCAGAATATTTGGTTTTCTAAGCACTAAAGGTTTTTTTTTCAAGAAAATAAAGAATATAGAAATAAAAAACATTTGGTACATAGATAGTGGATGATCCAAACATATGAATGGTAAAAAATATTTCTTTAAGAAGATCATAAAGATGAAAGGTGGCAAAGTCAATTTCAGAGATAAGTATCAAGGATAAATTATTAGCATAGGTAACATTGTTGTTCATGGAAAAGATTTAATTTTATATTTTTTTACATGTTATAGGACTTAAACACAACCTTATTAATACAATCCAATTATGTGATGAGGTTTATCCTGCGATATTTATTAATGAAAAATGTATTGTTCATAGTTCAGAAAATGAGTGTATTCTTTCTACCAATTGGCATGAGAATTTATACACATTAAACATAGAAGAGTTTAGGATCTAAGAACTACCTTGAAATAGTGAAATGGAAGATAAATCTTTGTTATGGAATAGAAAATTAGGAAACTATAATCTTATAACTTTATCTATGTTTTCTAAGAAAAGACTAGTGATGTATCTACTAAAACATAGGTTTTATACTTCTAAATTGTATGAACCCTATAAAATTAGAGAGAAATATAAGTCAATATTTAAATAAAATAATTATGTCTCAAATTTTAATACTTTATATTCAGTTCACATTTACTTCTCTGATCCTACACAAACTAGATGAAATTGTGTAAATATTATGTATTTATATTAGTGGATGATAACACTAGATATACTTGGGTCGATTTTCTAGTAAGAAATTATGAATCAATTAGTTGTTTTAAAACTTCTGTAGACAAATTTTAAAAATATAAATCCCTCCCCTAGATAACTATTCATAGTGATCATGGTGGATAATTTTTGAATTCTGGTTTCGAAACTTTTTATTGTAAAAATTTTATTATACCTAAATTTTCGACACCTAGTAATTCATAGAAAAATGGTGTAGTCAAAAGAAGAAATAGAATTCTTAAACTGATTACAAGAACCATGATATGTGAATACTCAGTTTCTATTTTTTTGGATGAAGCAGTTAATACTTAATTATATAATATAAATCATGTTTTAATTAGAATTTTTTTATAAATCTCCTTTTGAGTATTAGACTAGTTGGAAACTAAAACTTTATTACCTCAATGTTTTTGGATAAAAAGTATTCTTTTCAATTACTAAAGTTAAATTATGGAAATTTTCTCCAAAATATGATGAATTAATATTTTTAGGTTAATCCACAACAAGTAAGTCTTATAGAGTTTTTAACAAAAAAAATAAAATTATTTTTTAAGAAACATTTAATGTTAATTTGTATGAAATTGATTCTTTTTTCAAACAAACTAAACCCAAATATTTATATATTATTTATAAAATTGATTTTTAGCCTACATTGGGAAGTTCTTCACATGATAGAAAAATTGAAGAATATATTTATGAAGTTGTAACTTAATAATACAATCAACCTGTTGTTTAAGAATAGAGTTTTGAAAATCCAAAAAGTCGGTTATTTCTTATGAAATCATCTGAATGATAATATCATTAGTGATTTATATCAACTAGTTAGAACTATAAGTTATTTGAGAAATAAAATTGAACATTTATCATTTTTATATCAATTAAAACTTAAAACTCCTAATGAGGATTTAAGTAATGAGTATTAGAAAATGCTATGTAATATGAAATAAATGAGTTTTATAGGAACGATATTTTTACATTGGTTGAACAAACTAAAGAAAATTATATAATTAGAATAAATTGGGTCCTTATGAATAAGTGTGATTAAAATGGAATAATTTTTATAAATAAAGAAAGGCTAGTTGGTAAGGTTTATAATCAATATGATATAAAATACTATGAAGAAACTAATGCACCTATTCATATACATCTAGATTATGTAGAATTCTTAAATTTAAATCTATTAGAAATTTATGTGAAGTGTGAATTATTTAATGTGTATGTATAAGAGTAAGTTTATGCAGACCAAACACTTGGTTTTGAAAATATGGAACATCCATAACATGTTTTTAATATTACTAAGGAACTTTATGGACTTAAACAACCACCTAGATCCTGGTATGATAGGTTAATAGGATTTTTGTTACAAAATTATTTTGTTAAGGTGGATTTGGATCCAAACATTTTTATAAAATAAGTTAATAAAAATATAATGATTATAAAAATCTATGTTGTTGTCATTATATTTGGATCAACTCCAAAATCCTTAATATATTATTTTGCAGATCTTATAAAGTTTAAGTTTGAAATGAGTGTGATGGGTGAGTTGATATACATTATAGGTTTTCAAATTTCAAAAAAAAAAACAAAATGAAACTTTTTTATCTCAAAATAAGTATGTAAAATATATTCTTAAGAAATTAAGGCATGAAAACACTAAATTTATTAGTACCCTTACAAGAACCTTAAATACTTTAGACATTAATGAAGCTGAGAAACTATTTGATCAAAAAATATTTAGAGGTATGATAGGAATTTTACTTTAATTAACAGCTATTCATCAACATTTAATTTATTAAGTACACTTCCATTATAAATATCAAACCAATACAAAAGAGTCTCATATTAAAGATTTAAAATGAATTTTTTATGTCTTATGGGAATAATGGATTTAGTTTTATTTGATTCTTCTAGAAATGATTTTGAGTTAAAAAGTTGTCTGGATTCTAGCATTAGTGGATATAGAATGGATATTAAAAGTACTTCCGATGCTTTTCATTTCTTAGGAGAAGATTTAGTTTCTTGGTATTGAAATAAATAACACTCAGTGGCACTTTTAACTAATAAAGCTGAATATGTGGAAGTTAGAAGTTGTTGTGCTCAAGTGTTGTGAATGAAACACGCACACACTAACTATGGCATGATTTTTATAAAAACTAAAATATTTTATGATAACAAAAGTACAATTTCATTAAGAGAAACACAAAAAAATCTCTCATGAGATAATTACATATGCATAAGACATCATTTTCTTCTATATCACATGCAAAAATAAGGTATCTTTTTACAATTATTCGAAACACAAGAACAACATGCTAATATTTTTACTAAACCACTTATTTATGATAGATTTTAATATATTAAATAGAATATAATAATGATCAATATAAAATATTTATTCATATATGCTTCAAGTTTAACAATATCCTTACATTAATGAACTAATTTTCAAATGGGGAGTGCATATGTTTTATTTTTCTAAAACCTTTAGTTTTACAAAACATTTAAGTTTTCTAAAAGCCTTTTGTTTTGAAAAAAAAATATTTGGTTTTATAAAAAGTTTTTTTCTTTTTATCTTTAACATTTTTAGAGTAAAAACTTTTATAAAATTTTTAGAATCAAAATTTATATAAATATTCCATAATCAAATATTAATAAAAAAAATTGGAGTCAACAAATTTTCCAATACTCAAATTTTTTTACAAATTTATTCATAAAATATTTCAGTTATAACCTTTATCAGTTTAAAAATTTGTTACAAAAAATAATAAGAATAAGAAACTAAATACAACATTCATTTTGAAAGTTAATTTCAACTGTGAAAGGTACTCTTATATTATTTTTTATACTTATCCATTAATTTAGTTTTTCCATTTTTCTACATATTCTTTTAGTATTGAAAACATTATTTTGTTAAAAATATAAAAGTTTCACTAATTGGATTTTTTTACAATGATAATAACTTTTATTAAAAAAATATTAAGAGTTCAGAATTATTTTTAAATAATTCATGGATTAATTCTCAATTGTATGATAAAAAGGGTTTTCAAACTCAATTTTTGGATTTTATACAATCTAAACTTTCAATCCCATTCTTATATATAAGAGTGGGGTATTATTTCCCACATAATTTTTTATGATTATGTTTATGGCTCTTGAAATATAATTTATTACTCAGTAAGATTGTATTCCATTCGTTCAATAATAATTTTCAATATAAGATCTAACACCAGTTTGACCACGATGGTCTCTGTAAGAGAATTTTCGAAAAGAGAAGTAGCTAGATAAAGACTCATAAGGAAAACCTGGATTGATAAATATGATTATTTATTGAAAAAATTAATTATGATTCAGTGTTGGGAAAATATTTTTTTGAGAAAGTGTATTTTTAATTTTTCTATCTCGGATAGTTTTGGAATTATATGATTTAGTGTAATTTAATAAATAAGAAGATACTAAAGTACTTTTCTTCACTATTTTATATGAAATTTATAAAATTAACTATAAATTTTTTTCTATTTTGGTATAATATCCCTTATAAGGGGAAGTGTATTTAAATTATCAATGTATTTTAGAGAAACATGGTGGCTTTGATAAGTCAAAAGCATAATACTCTTTTTTTACCCCTCTAAAAAGTGATAAAAGTTTTACATCTGACTCTAAATGTCATAGTAGTCACCCTTTGGATGTATGGGTACATATAGATAATGGTATATAGAGATACTCTTAAGGTTCTCAAAAAAATGTATTATCATGATAATATGATATAGATTAATCTTATGAAATTCTTATTCTTATTTATTGAGAATATTAAGTAGGCATCAATGCAATAAAATATTTTTATGGTTCCTTGTTTCATTAAATTTTTTTTAGTAAAATCATAATTTTTTTTTCAAATAAATAATCGATACTATACCCTAAGAGAAAATATTTCTTCTATTGGTGAAGACACTACGACCCGAATGATTTTTTTTCAATCCTATGTTAAAGAAGATTATGGATAAAATAGATAGAACCACATCCAATTATTAACCAATAAATAAAAATAAGTACGTAAGGATAAGAGAAAATAATATTCTTCATCACCTAAAGTACAAAAGAAATAGAAAATAATGATTAATGAAGAATTAAATAATATCATGGATTAAAAGGCACAGAAGAAACCAGGGGATCCTTTTTTCGGACTTGAAAAGGTTGAAGCCCTGGCCTTAAAGATTCGAACTGATGATAAGTTAAAAGAGTCTGAGAAAAATTAGAAACAAAATAAGATATTATCATGGTCAAGGATGGGGGATAATTTATTGAAGGGCATTGAAAAATTATCCAAAAATCAACTAATTTAATTCTCACCATTATCTATTGTACAACTAGTTCCAGGGTAATAAAGAGTTCCTAATGTCGAATATATATTTTCAAATGTTGGTATAAATATTTTTGAAACCTTATTAGTTCCATAAGTAATCCCATCAACTGTTGATAAAGGTAAAATAAAAGAGATAGTAAAAGAAGTTGGTTTTAAATCTTAAGTTGAAAAATAAGTTCTTGAATCAGTTCCTACATCTATTAAGAATTATTCAGTGAAGAAACAAGAGTGAGCTAAGAAATTTGGGAATAGAATGATGAGAACTACATGGAAGTTAGAAAAAGTATTATAAGAAGAATAATAAGATGAGGAAGAAACAAAGTAATATATAAGCCCATCAGAATAATAATCTTCATCTAAATCTATATCAACATAGTCCAATAAGAATCCTATTCTTCATGTTTTGATAGATGTACAATCATTATAAAATAAACATTTTGAAGCACAAAATTATCACACTAAATCATTGAACAAGGCTAAAATTGATAGAGAATTTAATATGGACAAAGTTTCTGAAGAAGATAAAATTTAAGAGAAAGAAAAGTTATATGTTAAACCATCTAGACAACATGTTTCAGAAACTACTTCAGAGTCACTATAGTCATCTGCCATATAATCTCATAATGGTATTAACATCATATATCATACTCTGAAAAAGAACATTTGAATCAATGTCATTTCATCCTATAATCAAATAAATATGTAAAAAAATATTGAATAGTATGAATGAGAAGTTAGAGACTTTGAAGTTGTTAATGAAATCAGTAGTTTAAAATGAGGCTAGAGTTAAAACTTTTAAAGGAACATATAAGGCTCACAAAAGGATATTCAACTAGATGATGATATAACCATGGAAGTTTTATGGTGATCTAAAGTATCATGATGATCAAATTATGAAAGTGAATAAAGTTTCTCTGGATGTAGATAACTCATTTTAATAGTTTTCAATAGATGTATAGGAAAAATTAATGTTTTTTGAATAGTTCATACACATGATAGATAATTAGAGTGAGGAATTCAATGAATTAAGAGAAGAAATTCATAAGTTGAAAGAGGAAAATTATAGGTTCAAACTATTGAAGAAGAGTTTCAAAAGAAGAAAGAGTATAACTCTAGCTTCAGTTCTATCAAATAATTGTTTTTTATATTTAAATATGGAAATAAGAAGATATGAATTATTGAATAAAAAGTTGTATGACTAAAAGCATAGATTTAGAGGAAATCATTAATGGAATCAAATTTTGTCTTGTGAGTAGCATATTTTGAGTAGTTTTCCACACAGAACGGGATGGTTCCATTCATAGGGTATTTTGAAATATGACATGGGATGTTCTGACTATGACTCTTATTTAGGATATTTTTGATGATGGCATTGATTAGGTGGGATCATCTAAGAGAGGATGGGGTTAGAACCCCCATGTTTCACCATCATATGGGTTCCCAATACTTCTTATACTGGTTAAGTGGTACCCCACCTATGGACAAGAGCATGGGTGCTCTACCGACACCAATAGAGTGTCACCCCACTAATGGACTAGGTCATGAGTCCTTTACCTACTATGTGTTACCCCTTTGATGGACTAGGTCATGTATCCTCTACCTACTAAGTGGAACCCCATATGGAATCAAAGTCTCAGTACCCTAACTTTTAGTGGCATCCCCCCCCCAATGGGTGGGACCCCTACCTACTAGGAGGAACCTCCTGACATACTAGGGCATGGATCCTATACCTACTAAGTGGAACCCTCTAATGCACTAGGGTGTGAATATTATATTGTAGATTTCACCCCCTCAACTATGGAGCATAGTGATGAGGTGTGGGTCCTCCACACAGTTACCTTGATGGATACAAAAAATGATGGGAATCAGAGAAGGACCCTTCGGAGCTATTGGAAAAATCATCAACATAAGTTGGGCTATGATATAGAGATCCCATTTATCTTTAATCTAGGTTTCCTTTATGAGAATATATATGTGTTGTTAGGTTTTGTTTCCATATTTTTTTAGGTTGATTTGAGTACCTCTGTCATATCTCCTATTTCCCCCCCTTTAGTTTCTGGTGCATCCTACTAGGTATGTATATACTCACCCTTGAAATGGATTTGCCTGAATGTGTCATGTATTATGAAAATGATGGAACGATCAGTAGTGATTTTGATAGAGAATTTGGATATTGTAGTTAATAGACTATATAGGTGTTCGGGATAGGATATCAAGAGCCATGATCTCTTGGCTATTTTCTATTACAAATTTTGTCATGTTGGGACTTCATTTCTAGTTGGGAATGTATTTTCCCCATTACAATTTCATTTTATTCTTTCATACATTGATTTATTCCATGGTGGTTATTTTATGCCTGGTTTTACTCTAGAAGTTACACCTTTTTTTATTATTCCTCTACACTATTCGATGGAGATGATTGGATGCATGCATACAGGTACAATAAGAAAAGGCCTCCAATTTATATTATTCTTTCTTAGAACTTATCACCATCCTCAAGCCAATTGGAGGTAGTATTGGGGTTGTAGTGTTCTAAACTTATACTACTTAAGAAGAACCTAGTTTTTTAGGTTGTTATGGAGTAGTATTAAAGGTAACTCTTCCTCAATTCAATGTTGAGACATACCCATGGTGAGGATTGGTTGGGAACTTTGGGAAATAGTGTCAGATTTCCTAGAGTATATATTTCTGTCTAAGGAACCCATTATTGGTGCAACAACCAACATATCCATACACCAATACTCTAACTACCTACTTATCAACTCAACACACCAAGACATTCATTGTAGGGAACTTGGTTCATTCATCATAAAGGATCAAGTCCATTAATAATCCTTATTGAGTTAGCTCCCCATATATATATCCTCATATTTTAGTGGTGTGTCTTAATTACATTCAGGATGCCTCCATGTAGAAATCCACCTAGGTTTATGATTATGGATCATTAAAATGATCTGATGAGAGATGATGCATTGGTTTAGTGCCCATCTCATGAGATCTTTCCTCTATGAGGGTAGGTAGGACCACCCCCACCTATCAGGCATCATATTGTAAAATAAAGGTAGGCTGAGGATGCACATAAGATTATCATGCTATGAGAGTTCCATCACTATAGTCCACTGAGGTTCTATGATGATCCATATCCCCATGCAATAGAGGATTAGTTTAAGTTGGTTATCTATGAATTGTAGCTTGTATAGACCCAAAAACATCAAATAGTTTCTCTAGAAGCTAGTATTTTCCATAGAATAGTGGTTCAACAGAAGAGTATTTTAATGATGATACATGGTGAGCCAATAAAATCATATATTAACATCCAAAAACTATTTAGTGAGGAGTATTACCCCTCGTTCTTGTGTTCAGTTTAGATTCAGGAAATTTTGGAGCTACAAAAGGGTAGTATGACACTAGTTGAGTATGATATGACATTCACTAACCTTACATGGTACTCCTTTAACATGATGCGAGATGGTTACTTATAGGTGTCAAAGTTTGAGAAGGGTATCCGCACAGAACTATGTGAGAATGTTGTATCATTATGCATTACCAACTATTATTGAGTGTCAGAGTAAGCACTGGTGATAAAATATGCCTATCTGAGGGATACCATGAATATTGGGATGGT
This sequence comes from Viscum album, assembly GCA_963277665.1. Taxonomy (NCBI): domain Eukaryota; kingdom Viridiplantae; phylum Streptophyta; class Magnoliopsida; order Santalales; family Viscaceae; genus Viscum; species Viscum album. The sequence continues at coordinate 2,039,015,676 of OY728142.1, read as the reverse complement.
AATGGTTTTCATGGGGTTGGGTCATTTATAACAGCTAGTAGGCACCAGTCATAAGGGTCTTATTTCAGGAGATATTTCCATGGCCTATCTCAGTCACATGGACATGTAGTGAAGGGTTCGTGTAGTGGATTAAGTTATCCTAGAGAGGGGACACACTATACATGTGATAGGTATGATCACATGGCATTTGATTTCTTGACTCGACATATTGAGGAGGGTTTGTAGGAATCAAATGGATTAGAATAGTAGAGGAAACTCAATGATTAGGTTCTCCTAGGCGTGGCCAGGGTGGCCCCCAAGAAGGTGGAGCTACCACGGGAGAAGGAGGGGCTCCTAAAGGAGATAGTGATCAAGTGAGATGTTATGAGTTACTTATACCACCACCAACAGGAGTCCCACACCAGGCTTTGGGAGCTATAAAATGGGTATGTGGGTAACTACATGACATAGTGTCTTATGACCCGGAATCTCACAAGATGATATAAGGTTTAATCTTTTTTTATGATACAATTTCTTGAGTATGTGTATACATAGTTTTGATTCACTCATTCATTTCTATATACATTTAGGGAGAGATAGATCACCCCATTGATACGTTATAACAATATCATTTTCTAGAGGTTCTGAATAGGTGAGATTATTGAATATTTCTTATCTTCCAGTGAGAGATATCTTTTAGTGGAGAGAGTTTCAAGTTTTACCCCATTATAATCATGATAAAACCTTATTATGTCATACTAGTTATGTATTATTATTCCATTATTCTAGAATAGATCGACTATCATCACGTTCGAGTTAGATTCCTTTGGATAGATGGGGTGAGATTCTCCTTTATGGGTGAGAAAGATATCATAGTTGACCAAGTGGGTCTTGTGAGTAGGAGATTTTATCCCACCACTAATCTTTTGGAGAGTTTATACATTGGAATAGTGGGATATTCAGACATATGGATTCCTTCAATAGTGGAGTACTTTATGTATGTCCTCTCCAATGACTTTTTGAGACTACCTATGAGGTGGTAGATGGATTTTTTCATTTACATACACCCCAAGACCATACTGATATCTTTTATAGCATATCCTTTGGGACCTACCAAGATCTGGGAGCTGAGGGTGTAGTTAGAGGACCTTTGAGAGAATGGTTTTATCAGACCCAATGTGTCCCCTTGGGAAATGTCAATTTTGTTCATGAAAACGATTGATTTGAGATTGTGTATTTTTTTCAATTATATTCTCACCAGGAAACAATCAAGATCAAGTACCCATTTCTAAGGTTTTATATCCTATTTGATCAGTTTTGAGACATGATTTGGTCCTCAAAGATCAATCTCAGGTCCAATTACTACCAGTTGAGGTTTCTTAATGACGATATTATGAATCTAGCATTCTGATGTCACTACAGACACTATGAGTTCCTAGGTATTTATTTTGGTGTGATGAATCCCCCATTGTGTTTATTGATTGATGAACCAGATCTTCTATCCATACATTAACTGATTTTTATTTTTGTTTACTGAATAATTACTCAAATACTATACAATAGAGGAGGAGCATGCATATTATTTGAGGATGGTACTACTCTTACCTCAGAAGTACCAGCTTTATAGTAATCCCACAAAATATTATTTCTGGATCCACGAGGTTCACTTTCTAATTCATGTCATTTCCGAGAATGAACTACCTATGGACCCAACAACAATTAATACAGTGCTTTCTTGGGGTCCACCCAAGATCATACCATAGGTTTGTAGTTTCATTTGATTATAAGGTTAATATAGGAGGATTTCTGAAAAAATTTCTTGGATTTCAACCCCTTTGATCACCCTGATGTGAATTGGTAGCTGTTTACCTAGACTAAGTAGTTTCAAAGAGCCATCGAGCATTTTAGGATGAGGTTGACCAGTGCACCTATGTTGAGACTAACTGAGGAGGGCGTGAAGTAGATATTGTATTGAGATGTCTTTGGATCTAGGATCGAATTCAGGTTGATACATATGTAGGTACTTATCTCATATAGGTAAAGGATTTTGAGACCCCATGAGTAGAACTATGCAACTCATGACCTGGAGTTGGTAGTGAAAGTCTTCTCTCTGAATACGTGGAAGCACTATCATTTTGGAGAGATCTTTATTATTTACTCAAACTATCAGAGTATTAGTTATATATTCAAATAAAGAGATATAAACCTAATAAAAAATCACTACTTAGAGGTCCTATAGGACTATGACATTAAGATAGTCTATACTTCTAGTAAGGTAGATGTGGTGGAACATTACCTTAGTAGGAATTTGTGTTCATGTTTGGTGGAGGAGGAGTTTGGGTAGTTGGATTCCTTGTAGCTGAACCCGGTGGAGGAAAAGTTGTATATTATCTTCATTCATTGGTTTTTACTCCTCCACTTCCCCATCATGTGAGGGAGGCTCAGTTGGAATACATCGACTGTGAGATTCTTCATGATCAAATATCTTCAGTAGATTCACCAAATGGATTTTATGAATGAGGGGTATACATTTTCCCTTTTCAAGGATGGAAGGTGGTAATGGTAATGATGTGAGTAGAGGTTATGAAGTACTTTCACACTTCTCCTTTGTCTATACATACTATTTTTGGAAAGATGTATAGTTACCTTTAGTGACATTTTTATGGGATTTTATTAGGAGTGTATCCAAGTTCCTCTATTGGTGTCTCACATGTTAGTAGATTAAGGCTATGAATTAAGTTTTGGTAGGTTTGGAATATCCTCTTGAAATAATGGAGTGTAAATGGGATGTAATATCTATGGACTTTATGACAGGGCTTCCACATACAACGAGAGGCCATGATGCTATCTGGGTGATTGTTGAATGACTCGTGAATTCATCACACTTCATTTCCATCATTGAGATGAGTTTTGTGGAGATTTTGTGTTAGTTATACATGTGAGATATTATCCGTATCCATGGGGTACCCTCAATTATTATCTCTAAACATGATGTGATGTATACATCGTTATTTTGGAGAGGCCTACAAGAGGAATTTGGGACCCAGTTCCATATGAGTATGATATTTCTCCCAAATATGGATGGGAAGATTGAGTTCACAATATTTTTATTGAAGAATATTTTGAGAGATTTTTTTTTACTATTTCTAGAGATAAGAGGATCAAATTCCACTTGTAAATTTATCTTATAAAAATATTTATCACTCTAGGATTAACATAGAACCTTTCAAGGCCTTGTAAGATAGACCCTATAGGACACCCTTATGTTAGAATGAGATTCGTGAGGCATCTCTTATTGGGACAGAGATGGTGAAGAATATGATAGGGAGAATGAGGATACCCCATAGCCAATATAAGTTATATTCATATCGATATCATAGTCCCTTCATGTTTGGGAAAGGATACCACATTTTCATGAGAGTCTCCCAATGATGAGGATTGTGGAGGTTTATCCAGGGAGGAAAGATATCCTCAAAGTTAATCATTCCATTAAAGATCCTACAGAGGGTTGGGAAGTTTTCCTACCACCCAACCTTACCCTCATAGTTGGAGAAGGTACATGACATCTTCCATGTGTCACAGGTGATGAGATACATGCATGATCTTATGCATGTCATTGACTGGGGTGGGATGGACATTGAGGATGGATCTACCATCATGGATTACCCTATGGAAATCTAGGATTGTATGGAGATGATCCAATGAGGATGGACCATTCCCTTAGTTTTTGTGTTGTGTCAGCATGATAGCATGAAGGAGAGATCCTTAGAGCAATAGAGCCATATGCGAGCTTAGAATTTCCATGTTTTTTTGTTATATTTTGATTTTTGAGAAAGAAAATCCTAGAAGGTGGTATTAAGTTTGTGACACTATTTTGGAATGGTAATAATTTGAAATATATTAAGAAATATTTTTGGATCCAAGAGATGAGAAGACGTGAGATTCTGGGGCCTAGTGATCCCAGAATTGATATTATAAAACCATTAAATATATTAATATCACTCCCATACATTTTTTCATAAATAATGGGTTGTCCCATGAGAGGATCCTTATATTAGAAATTCAAGAACACGGTTGAATATGGAATGCATATTTTACCCTAGGTGTGACCTAATGTTGTTCAGTTCCAGGTGTTCATATTAGGCAGCTATTGGTAGGTATGTTAAGTGTATTAATTAATTAAATTATTTAATTTATTCATTTAATACCCTCAACATAATTTTTCAATGATATAATTGTCGATATAGAAAATTTCCAGGGTTTGATGCATAACCCTGGGATCCTTGAGAGGAGAATTGGGAGAGTTATTCATTGTAAAATTGACATTGGAAGATGAATGATGAATAGATCAAAGTGGATCAAGAGGAAGCGAATGCAGAAGGTCTTCTCCATCACTTAAAAACACTTTATTAAAAAAAATATCAATCTAAATCGAGCTAGGGATCATCAATTGTAGTTTATTTTCATAATTAAATGATTTAGTATAGATTTTATCTATTATTATTTGATCTTCAATATTTTTATCTTCGAATGACCCTATTCCATAAACTTAAATTATTTGGACTAATTTATATTCTTTTTATGCTAAGATATCACCTAAATTCCTTGATTGTGATCATAGGTTAGAATGTTTGTCCAATTATGTTTATCACCCTCTCTTATTATTTTTCCTCTATCATTCTTTTCATTCTTCATATTTGGCCGAAGAGGTTGCAATTTATCATTTTCAAGGCCAGTTCATGGACAATCTAAAGCCTAAATTCATGGAAGTTGTGTGGATGATGATTGGGATAGTGATTTATGGATTTATCATGTTTCATTGTGGGATTTGGGTGATGTTTTCCATAGATCATGGATCTAGGGAAGGTGTAAAATTATGGTAGGAATGTCTAATGGAATGTGGATTCATGTTAGTGATTGGTTTCCAATTTCTAACTACTGAAGGGCCAAAATCAATGGTAGGAGGCAATTTCCTCTTATTTCTGGTGGTAAACTGGAGCGATTCTCAACAAGGAGTCTATATTTAGAGAACACGTGAATAATATTTACTTTCTTTAGAAAATTCAACTATATGGTGTGTAGTTAAAGATAACACATTGTGTAGCCCCACCTAGCTATGGAAACTAGGGTTTTAGGGAAGAAACATATCACACATTGTGTGTATGGGCCCACACACCATTTGACCCTCCCCAAGTCGCTAAGACATGGGCTAGTTAAACACAACTAGGACTCAGTGAGAGAGGAAATTCCATGTACTCTGGGAGGTCACAATAATGGGCTGGTACCCTAGCATGGCCAAGTACATGACCAGGATCACATGCAAGGCCTCACGAACATGGGAACGACAAGGAGCACACGGCCAGACCCCGGGTGGCTAAGACACACTGTGTGGGAGCCCATACATGTTTTTTATGTTGACATGGCCTATGATACATTTACATCAGAGAACACATCCAAGAAGTGGATTGGGACCACACACCATGTGGACCCCATAAACATCGTGTACCCCTATGAAAAAAAATCTACCTTTCATATCTTATTCATCTGGACTTGGATTTTTATTCACGTGTAGCCTATCCTGATTATTTTTCATGTACAACATGATGGTATCATTTATAATGTATTTTGAGATACATCATTTAATTTTATTAGTTTTATTCTTCTTTATAAGATTCTTGATGATAAAAATTAACAGTAGGGATCATCAGAGGGATATTGGGGTTAGAAACTCCCCGACTACATGAGGGCATGAATCCCCCATACTCCTTACCATTTTTGAGTGGTACACCTTGATGAACTAGGTAATAGTTCCTCTCACAACAACTACTAATTAGAAACTCTTTATGAACTAGGGTGTGGGTCCTCTAGTAACTGATTAGAACCCCCTGATGGAATAGGGCATGGATCCTCTACCTTCTAAGTGTCACCCAGCTAATGGATTAGGTCATGGTTACCCTACCTACTAAGTGTAACTGTCTTGATTTACTAAGAACTGGGTCCTCTACCTACTGAGTAGAACCCCATAATGCACTAGGAAAGGTTCCTCTATTGGATATTATTCTCACTCTACTTTGCATCATAGTGGTGAGGTGTGGGTTCTCCACATTGTAACCTCAATGGATACATGAGATTCCAGCCATCAAAGATAGACCCTATGGAGATATTGGAAGACTCATCGACCTAAGATAGACTTTGAGATAGATAACTACTTTCTCTCTCACCTGGGATTATTTTATGATTATATATATGTGTTGTTGGGTTTCATTTACCTGTTACATTATGTTGGGATAGCTACCTATATCATATTTTATGTTTCTTCCCCTTTAGTTTTTGGGGTGTCCTATTGGGTATGTATATACTCACCCCTATGTTGAATTTTACCATATCTATCATGTATTTTGAAAATGATGGATATATAGGAAATGATTTTAGTGGAAAAAAGGGATACTTGGGTACATAGACCATGTATGGTGGTTGTAGAGACCCTAAGCTTATCGTACATGGACATTACATTACTTTTGCGGAATACTTAGTACATAACAAAAACACACACTAAAGGATCGTAATAGTTTAGTGTCTTTGGAAACTCGGAACGTAATCTTCTAATCGTGGTGAAAGTTCTTCAATATCTCCCATAAAGATCTTCCATTTTTTACCTAAAACCTTTCTTTATATCCTGGGGAAAAGAAAACATAAAAGGGTGAGCTCAAATGCTCAGTAAGGGTATACAAAAGAAATAAAAATCATATCATATCTTTTTGAAAATCACAACCTGCAAAAGAGATCATAATATCTTAACATGGAACAAATCATAGAAGTGAAAATGAGATCCCCATAATCATAACATAAAACTTGAATATTTGTGGCATGCACACATAATCATGGAAAATCATTTCTTGTTAGTCATGACTCATTGCCAAGACTATCTTAGTGGACAAAGTCCCTTTCTGAACCGAGTTCACTCCTCGTTTCAGTCCTGTATCACTGAACCGAAATAACCTTCCGTTCCAGCCATGTCTATCTCATGAGATATAAAATCTTTACCCAATGCATTGGAGGGAGATATAGGTCCCACCCATCTTATAATGAATCCTTTCTTATGTGTGCCACATAATCATAAATCATACATCATCGCATAACACATGTAACAAAAATGTGATTCTTGAAACATCATGACATCATAAATCAATTCATATAAGATAAAGGAATTCATAAACATAATTCCATCACAACATAGTCAAATCAATGTAAAAATATGGATAGAAACAGAACCCTTTATTATCTTAGATGGAAAATAATTTTGATAAAACACTTGAATTGAATTCTTGAGGAAAATATCCTTTCTTCTTCAAAATCAATTTCTTTTCACAAAACATCATGCAATTTTAAAAGAAAGAGATTTTATTGAAAATAGTCATGAAATATTTTAGAGGAAGCTTCATGAAAATAAGGCTTTATAAAACAGTAGAAATCCGTTCGTGCCGTATAAGTTAAAAAAAACATTTTTCGTACTTTTGTCGGAAAAGTCAAAAAGTACCTCGTACGAAAAACGACAAAAGATTCCTTTCATACGTATTACTAAAAACTCACCGAAGGGTAAAAATGGATTTAAACAATTTTAGGTGGATGGAAATAATATTACATATTGAGTAAACATGGATGTGGATGATAAAATACACCCCAGTAAATACTTACGAATAAACAATCTCGGATAAAAATGAGATTGTGATATTTCCCTTACCTTATGTCCGATTAGCTTTGTACGTGTCCGAAGCTCCTGTATAATGGTTTAAATAATGTTATTGACTTATTCCAGAATCATACATATTGATATGATATCATATATGGTCATATTATTAGTTTCTTGTTAGTAATATTTCATTGTTACTTGTTACTCGGGTCTTTATAACTTTTTGTTCTTATGCGTGTTTTGTCGAATAAATTCTTATTCTTATCTCTAGGTTATAGATAATTCATTTCCAGAATGGTATTAGTGTAGTATATACCATATTCATTCATTCAATTCATTTATATAATCATTATGAAATGAAGATCATGTAGAACGAGTCGCATCACATCGTGGAGACGGTATTCCGTACGTACGCACGAGTGATGATATCGTTCCTATGATCGTGTAGTTGTATTGGAGTATATATATATATTATTTCAGTATCAATATTACTTAATAATAATCATATATAGTTACTGATTACACCATTATACCCATCCTTGTAAGGTGATGGTGGAAAATAGATTACACCACGGCGTGGAGACGGTATTCCGTACGTACGCACGCGCGGTGATTTCATTTTTCCGTAGGATGGATAGAAGGTGAATTAGGGTTGTTTCATATTTATAATAACATATCAGTATGTAAGTAATACTTATGTTATTACTTTATCATGAAACAACTAAAGAAGAAGAATTTGAAGAAGAAAGAAATTGAAAAGATCGGTAATGGATATTACCTCTTCTTTGGAACGCCTCTTTGAATCCTCCACTTAAGGAACTAAGATTGGTCTTTGGAGAAGACCAGAACCTCTAGGATTATTCTAGGAAATTGGAGAGGAGAAAATGGCAGGGGTTGGCCGAGCTTGAGTGCTCAAAATTGGTGTGAGGAGGAGGGGGAGGAGGTGCCCTTTTATAAGGGAGGAGAGGGGCACCTTAGGAATTCTTAAAAATATTAATTTATAATAAATCTAACCCCACTTAAAAACCTCCAAAAATGACTCATATTCGAAGATTAGATGATATAGGATTGTAATCTCATCAACCAATCAAATTTAGACATGTTTGGATATTATTTTAAACCTTATCAATTATATTTAACTCTAAGTTAAATAATTTAACTTTTACCGTGTCTTTTTGTTTTCTTTCACTATATGGTTAATAAACTTACTATAACATGCCAAACGAACCACAAATTGTTTATTATTAATATATATATCCTTATCTAAGTCATTTGGACGAACCTTAGATTTTTAGGAATAAAATAACAATTAATAATATAATATTTGATTTAAAAACTATTTTGTGTCAATTTTGACACTATTTGATATATGATTTTTGTGAAAGTCATAACAGAATTATATGTTCGAACCAAGTTGATTAAATCAACATTAATATATCATAGTAACCTAGAAAATTAGTGGAATTCATAAAAAATCTCAAATTACATTTATTTTGGTGTTTATAACATCAATTATGTCAATATTTCATTAATAAGATAATTACTGCATCATCGTCGTGTCATAAATAAATTAAATTATTTGATGTCTAAAAATTACAAATAAAATACCATCATGTAGGAAATCTTTTTAGCTTTCTAATGAATATTTAAAATCGAATTTATCTTATGTATAACCCCATATTAAAAATGATTTACTTATTAAACTTTGATTTTAACTATTTTAACCCTTCTTTAAATAAATTCATAATAAATGTCCTAATCTAATCCAAGTGGTCCTAAATGGTCATATTTTATTCCTAAGTTTGTTTTAGGTCGAATTACACTTGTCCAATAGAATTAGGACATGTGTTAGGGTAATAGTAATATCATATTTACCCTTAGTTACCCTATTTACTATTAACCGCGGTAAAAAAAGTAAAAAGTTACTATTCACCAAAAATTATTTTCATCTCATTGAACCACATTTTAGTCCTTGATATTAACCGTGTCTCTCGGATTTTCGAAATTCCATTCACAGAAGTGGTAAAATTCGGTTTTATGCAAAATTCAGTTTTTAACCTACCACTTAGTGGTTTCACTATTCATCAAAAAATGAAAGTTTTCAGAAAAATGCCAAAATTTCATCCTAAGCTATATTTCATATTCCGAATTCAAAAATGAAGTCTATTTTACCAAATTCATAACTTAGAAGTTGAATTAATTAATTTTATAATTAAATCCCGCTATTAAAACAAATAGCGTGTTTTTACGAAACAATATCCATCAAAAGATTGACACTTGTTTATGTCAGGTTTAAATGTGAAATTACGTCCAATGACCAACATTGTATTAAATTGTAAAAATATATTCTAAATATACTTTAAAACCACTCAAATTAATAATTTATCACTATTAATTATTTCGATTAAAAAAGTTGTTTTTAATTATAATTTAGTAATTTTCACTATTCATCAGAATATGAAAGTTATCCGAAATGTACCAAAATTTCACCTTAGGCTAAATTCGATACTCCGAATCCAAAAATGAAATCCATTTTGAAAAATAAAATTTACAAAATTTCAAAAAGTGGTTATTACTATTCATAACGGCTAGTTTTAATAGCATATCGCTGTTTAGTGAAACTCGTTATTGCGTACTACACACACTATCGAGGAAGGTTGCGATTGCGTGTAATGCAAGGCAAGTCAAGGATGCGTGTTGTGCAAGCTCCTTTTGGTGTAGCGTACAACACAAGACATTAATAAAATTAAAAAGAATATTTTTCATAAAATCTTGGGCTGTTACATTCTACCCCCCTTAAAATGAATTTCGCCCTCGAAATTCGTCGGGGTTATAAATGGTTTTCTATTCGAAAGTTTCCCACATCGTAAAAAGGAATACCAAAACTTGGCTTTAAAAACTAAAGTATGAAATGTAACGATTACCCAAATAAACTAATTGTTGGGTTTCCACATAGGTAAAAATATGGATATGGAAGAAAAATCTAACCATCATGTTCTGATGGAGAGTGGTAGAGAACATGGCTATGGAAAAGCCAAAAATCACAAATCCATAAATTTGTGATGATATAAGGTACCATCTGATTCCTCAGGTATAAGATCACTAGGACAACATTTTTGGTTTTCAAGATCATTTCCCTAAAGTTGAAAATTTGAATTAGAATAAATACTTACTTTATTTTGGTACAATCTCACTGTTGTTCGTGCCTTGAACAATTTCCACTTCATCTCTTAAATAAATGAAGTTGAATTTGTTATTCGTGAAGTGTTAGCAGATAATGTGATAGAATGACGGGTCATTCCATCTGTCTCAAACAAAAGTTAGCAAAAATTATATGCATAAATCGATCTATAGTGAGATTAATCATATATGGTTCCTAAAATGGACTTATACTTCATATATCATACTGCTTAATATAATAAAACTAGTTTCTACTAAATAGGGACTTCCTGTAGGTCAGTGGTAGGCGATAAAGGCCAGTCGCACTTCGGTTGTGGGTTCGATTCCTACAGCCTTGTCCGAAGCGATGGGCTGTCGCCCGTCCTGCAGGTTGTCCTTTTTCTAAAACTATATTACTATAACATCCCATAAATAATATCGAGAAAACTTCGATCCTTAAACAATACTCACTTATGTCCAACATAATCCATTTCAATCTTTAGGCTTATCCATAATACTGCAGTCCACTCTCATAATATAGTGACAACAATTACCAGAGATTTAATATCATCGTTGATCCCCATATATCATAAGATATGTTTTGTTGGTCACATTCCAAACATTCAAAGTCCTTAATCATGTATTCTCTTGAATACCTTAGTGAAAACATGAATGCAGTTAAAAGTTAACACTTTCCACATACCAAAATCCTCAAAATTCTATATACTCAATCCATGATATCACTTAGTCCTTATATCAATCATGATCTCATGAATATTGTTAAACATTTCATTTTCTTATTTTCCCTTCATTATGCGCATATCATCTTATTTCCAAAAATATCTCAATCACTTTGAATACCACATTAAACCAATACATAAATATTCCAATACTCCATGATACAACATTATTTTGGAATCCCATTACATAAACACTTAATCATTCCACCACATCGTTATCATATTCAACATTGCCAATAGTGATCGCATGTGATTTCCCTTTGTCTTTTGCCTTCAGTGGTTGCTCATGTTGATCATCACTAACCCTTGGATTAGGGCAATTATTAGCATAATGCCCCATTTCCTTGCACTTGAAGCATTGAAGTGTTGGCGGTGCGTTCTCTGCAGTGTTTGCTTTATTCACATCATTAGAAACCCTTTTTCCATTACTTCGACACTCAGCTGCTCGATGACCTTCTTTTCCACACTTAAAACATTTTCTAGTTCCTTTAAGACAATCTCCACCATGCTTCTTTCCACACTTTGTGCATAAGGAAACATTCATCTTCTTTTCACCATTATTATGAGATTTCTCATTGAACTCCATCTTTCGTTTCTTGTCAAAACCATGAGATGGATATGTAACACCAACTTCCATTTCTACCTTGATAGCACAACGCACAATTTCTTCATAGCTACTGAAGTCTCTTATAGCTAATGCCCTTCGAAGACTTGGTTTTAAGCCACTGAAAAATCGATCAACTTTACTTTCAGGTTGGATGATAATGCCAGATGCATACCTTGCAAGTCTTGTAAAATTCACTTCATATATACCAACAGATTCATCATCCTTCTGCTTCAGCTCAACAAACTCCTTTTCCATCTTTGTTCGAAGAATACGAGGGAAGTACTTACTGAAAAACAAGTTCTTGAACTCGTCCCATTCCATGGACTCAATTTCATCTCTTGGCCTCGTATTCTTGATAAGATTCCACCATTGATCAGCTTCACCTTCCAAACGATATACTGCTAAGATGACTTTATCATGTTCAGAACATTGAAGAACTGAAAATATCTTTTCAGTAGTACTGATCCATTGTTCAGCCACAAGTGGATCAGAAGACCCACTGAAAGAAGGTGGACGTTGCCTCATGAAGGACTCAATAGAATATTGTTCCCTTCTCTGCTCATTTGGAAGTCCAGAATGATTCATAGCTTGTGTAAGTATAGCAATAAGATTTTGCACTCCATCTCCCATAACATTTGTTTGTTCAGGAGGGCAATCATTGCATTGTCCATTGCATTGATCAACACGGTTCCTTCGGGTTCCAGCCATCGTCTAAAACCCAAAAAGAATAGTGTGAGAGGCAAAAATCATGCTGGGGAAAACAACATAATAAAGGGGGAGTACCTTCAATATCCAACATCTTAGGTTTAATTCTATGATCGTTAGCGTAATTCTATTACTATAACCTATACGTATACTTATCCCTAGGGACATCCCTAGACATACCTTAGAAATATCTCTAGGGATCTCACTAACGTTTTCGCATCCTAGTTTCCAAAGGTTGACTAAACCTTTCCTCTGATACCAACTGTAGAGACCCTAAGCTTATCGTACATGGACATTACATTACTTTTGCGGAATACTTAGTACATAACAAAAACACACACTAAAGGATCGTAATAGTTTAGTGTCTTTGGAAACTCGGAACGTAATCTTCTAATCGTGGTGAAAGTTCTTCAATATCTCCCATAAAGATCTTCCATTTTTTACCTAAAACCTTTCTTTATATCCTGGGGAAAAGAAAACATAAAAGGGTGAGCTCAAATGCTCAGTAAGGGTATACAAAAGAAATAAAAATCATATCATATCTTTTTGAAAATCACAACCTGCAAAAGAGATCATAATATCTTAACATGGAACAAATCATAGAAGTGAAAATGAGATCCCCATAATCATAACATAAAACTTGAATATTTGTGGCATGCACACATAATCATGGAAAATCATTTCTTGTTAGTCATGACTCATTGCCAAGACTATCTTAGTGGACAAAGTCCCTTTCTGAACCGAGTTCACTCCTCGTTTCAGTCCTGTATCACTGAACCGAAATAACCTTCCGTTCCAGCCATGTCTATCTCATGAGATATAAAATCTTTACCCAATGAATTGGAGGGAGATATAGGTCCCACCCATCTTATAATGAATCCTTTCTTATGTGTGCCACATAATCATAAATCATACATCATCGCATAACACATGTAACAAAAATGTGATTCTTGAAACATCATGACATCATAAATCAATTCATATAAGATAAAGGAATTCATAAACATAATTCCATCACAACATAGTCAAATCAATGTAAAAATATGGATAGAAACAGAACCCTTTATTATCTTAGATGGAAAATAATTTTGATAAAACACTTGAATTGAATTCTTGAGGAAAATATCCTTTCTTCTTCAAAATCAATTTCTTTTCACAAAACATCATGCAATTTTAAAAGAAAGAGATTTTATTGAAAATAGTCATGAAATATTTTAGAGGAAGCTTCATGAAAATAAGGCTTTATAAAACAGTAGAAATCCGTTCGTGCCGTATAAGTTAAAAAAAACATTTTTCGTACTTTTGTCGGAAAAGTCAAAAAGTACCTCGTACGAAAAACGACAAAAGATTCCTTTCATACGTATTACTAAAAACTCACCGAAGGGTAAAAATGGATTTAAACAATTTTAGGTGGATGGAAATAATATTACATATTGAGTAAACATGGATGTGGATGATAAAATACACCCCAGTAAATACTTACGAATAAACAATCTCGGATAAAAATGAGATTGTGATATTTCCCTTACCTTATGTCCGATTAGCTTTGTACGTGTCCGAAGCTCCTGTATAATGGTTTAAATAATGTTATTGACTTATTCCAGAATCATACATATTGATATGATATCATATATGGTCATATTATTAGTTTCTTGTTAGTAATATTTCATTGTTACTTGTTACTCGGGTCTTTATAACTTTTTGTTCTTATGCGTGTTTTGTCGAATAAATTCTTATTCTTATCTCTAGGTTATAGATAATTCATTTCCAGAATGGTATTAGTGTAGTATATACCATATTCATTCATTCAATTCATTTATATAATCATTATGAAATGAAGATCATGTAGAATGAGTCGCATCACATCGTGGAGACGGTATTCCGTACGTACGCACGAGTGATGATATCGTTCCTATGATCGTGTAGTTGTATTGGAGTATATATATATATTATTTCAGTATCAATATTACTTAATAATAATCATATATAGTTACTGATTACACCATTATACCCATCCTTGTAAGGTGATGGTGGAAAATAGATTACACCACGGCGTGGAGACGGTATTCCATACGTACGCACGCGCGGTGATTTCATTTTTCCGTAGGATGGATAGAAGGTGAATTAGGGTTGTTTCATATTTATAATAACATATCAGTATGTAAGTAATACTTATGTTATTACTTTATCATGAAACAACTAAAGAAGAAGAAGTTGAAGAAGAAAGAAATTGAAAAGATCGGTAATGGATATTACCTCTTCTTTGGAACGCCTCTTTGAATCCTCCACTTAAGGAACTAAGATTGGTCTTTGGAGAAGACCAGAACCTCTAGGATTATTCTAGGAAATTGGAGAGGAGAAAATGTCAGGGGTTGGCCGAGCTTGAGTGCTCAAAATTGGTGTGAGGAGGAGGGGGAGGAGGTGCCCTTTTATAAGGGAGGAGAGGGGCACCTTAGGAATTCTTAAAAATATTAATTTATAATAAATCTAACCCCACTTAAAAACCTCCAAAAATGACTCATATTCGAAGATTAGATGAGATAGGATTGTAATCTCATCAACCAATCAAATTTAGACATGTTTGGATATTATTTTAAACCTTATCAATTATATTTAACTCTAAGTTAAATAATTTAACTTTTACCGTGTCTTTTTGTTTTCTTTCACTATATGGTTAATAAACTTACTATAACATGACAAAAGAACCACAAATTGTTTATTATTAATATATATATCCTTATCTAAGTCATTTGGCCGAACCTTAGATTTTTAGGAATAAAATAACAATTAATAATATAATATTTGATTTAAAAACTATTTTGTGTCAATTTTGACACTATTTGATATATGATTTTTGTGAAAGTCATAACAGAATTATATGTTCGAACCAAGTTGATTATATCAACATTAATATATCATAGTAACCTAGAAAATTAGTGGAATTCATAAAAAATCTCAAATTACATTTATTTTGGTGTTTATAACATCAATTATGTCAATATTTCATTAATAAGATAATTACTGCATCATCGTCGTGTCATAAATAAATTAAATTATTTGATGTCTAAAAATTACAAATAAAATACCATCATGTAGGAAATCTTTTTAGCTTTCTAATTAATATTTACAATCGAATTTATCTTATGTATAACCCCATATTAAAAATGATTTACTTATTAAACTTTGATTTTAACTATTTTAACCCTTCTTTAAATAAATTCATAATAAATGTCCTAATCTAATCCAAGTGGGCCTAAATGGTCATATTTTATTCCTAAGTTTGTTTTTGGTCGAATTACACTTGTCCAATAGAATTAGGACATGTGTTAGGGTAATAGTAATATCATATTTACCCTTAGTTACCCTATTTACTATTAACCGCGGTAAAAAAAGTAAAAAGTTACTATTCACCAAAAATTATTTTCATCTCATTGAACCACATTTTAGTCCTTGATATTAACCGTGTCTCTCGGATTTTCGAAATTCCATTCACAGAAGTGGTAAAATTAAGTTTTATGCAAAATTCAGTTTTTAACCTACCACTTAGTGGTTTCACTATTCATCAAAAATTGAAAGTTTTCAGAAAAATGCCAAAATTTCATCCTAAGCTATATTTCATATTCCGAATTCAAAAATGAAGTATATTTTACCAAATTCATAACTTAGAAGTTGAATTAATTAATTTTATAATTAAATCCCGCTATTAAAACAAATAGCGTGTTTTTACGAAACAATATCCATCAAAAGATTGACACTTGTTTATGTCAGGTTTAAATGTGAAATTACGTCCAATGACCAACATTGTATTAAATTGTAAAAATATATTCTAAATATACTTTAAAACCACTCAAATTAATAATTTATCACTATTAATTATTTCGATTAAAAAAGTTGTTTTTAATTATAATTTAGTAATTTTCACTATTCATCAGAATATGAAAGTTATCCGAAATGTACCAAAATTTCACCTTAGGCTAAATTCGATACTCCGAATCCAAAAATGAAATCCATTTTGAAAAATAAAATTTACAAAATTTCAAAAAGTGGTTATTACTATTCATAACGGCTAGTTTTAATAGCATATCGCTGTTTAGTGAAACTCGTTATTGCGTACTACACACACTATCGAGGAAGGTTGCGATTGCGTGTAATGCAAGGCAAGTCAAGGATGCGTGTTGTGCAAGCTCCTTTTGGTGTAGCGTACAACACAAGACATTAATAAAATTAAAAAGAATATTTTTCATAAAATCTTGGGCTGTTACAGTGGTCATTCATAGAGATCAATAGTTAGGATCTCTTAGTTATTTTTTATTCCATATTTCCTTTGGTTGAGACTTCTTTTTTGGTTGGGTAGGTATTTTTTCCCTTTACACTTTGGTTTTATTCTTTAATACTCTAATGTATTCTCTATATGTTGTTTAATATATGGTCTTAATATAGTTGTTAAACCCCTTTTTAATATCCCTCTTCACTGTTTCACAGAGATGGTTAGGTGTGTGCATACATATACAATAAGAAAAGGCCTCATATTTATATTTTTTCCTTCTTAGTGATTATATCTTGAACTTGGACTATTTTATGTTGGATTGGGGTTGTGGAGGTTCAGCCTTTAGCCGACCATATGGGGCCCTATGGGTTGGGTTGTTACACATTGGGCCTCATTGGCCCCTATTCAAGTCAGGTTTCCACTGTTCCATTCTATGCATGTTCTTTTAGGGTGTTCATCACTCTTTGTTCTGAGCCCTATGGCATTAAACTGGAAGTGATAATTGTCCAAGAATCGTGACCTTAAAATATGTGTAAGTTGTCATAGAGTTGTTCTTTATCATACAAGGACTCCTTATCCCTCTCTTCACATCATTTTTAACTCTATTACACCCCATGAAGATCCATGTGATTTCCCCTTATATTCCAAGCATTACGGTAATAAAGTTTCTGTAACTTCTTAGCCCAAACTATATAACCCTAAATCTAGAAACCCCAATTCAACTTTCATGACCTTAAACTACCACAGGAAATATGTACATATGTCGTTCAGGTGGAAATCCCATTAGGGAAACCTGAGAAAAAGTAAGGATCCGGCCTTCCGGGTACCTCTAACGGATTTTGAAAAAATGAGGGTGTAAATAAAAAGGTACAAAGCCGGTAGGGACCATTGTGAGCCCCAAGAAAACCTAGGCTATGCTCGCTGGAACCAATCTATTTAAGAAAATGTTAGAGCCTAAATTTTACCAATATTTACTTCATGATTTCTTCTATGAGGAAATTTTAATTGTTTTTTCATTTCATGTATCCCACAACCCTAAACATATGGTATTTATTCACATCAGTTGAAATTTCCTAGTAACAAGATGCTAAATTATGCTATGAAAATCATAATCATGCGATGTTAAACATTATGACATATCTTCCTCACTGTAATTAACTAAATTGATTGTTCAATTTACTTGAGACAATATTTTAAATTACATACCCTTTTTCCTCATTATACAATGTAAAAAATGCAAAGAGTCTCAATCACACATGAGACTCTGTCCAGTTGGTGAGGTATCTTTAAGTGTATCCACGAGACCCAGGTTCAAAACCAGGTAGAGGCATATTTACCAGGTACTGTAGCACTACTGTAGAAGGCATTGTGGAAGGCACTGTAGCAGTACTATAGCAGACTGTTCACTGTGTGGGTACTGTAGCAGAACTGTACATTGTGTAGGTACTATAGAAAAACTATACACTGTGCGGGTACTATATAGGCACTATAGCAGTTACTGTAGCGGGTATTTTCGGTATTGTAGTAGCTAGAACTATTCAACTTGGGCCAACAGTTTGGGCTTGAAGTCCTTAAAGATTTCGGGCCACCCAGGACTTCAGTTCAGTAGGGCTTTCGGGCCACATTTAAGGCCTTCGGGCCACCTCAAGGCCTTCGGGCCACATGTAGTTGCCCCAGACAGACTCTACAAAAAAGGAGCAACCCCAGAAGAGAATTCAGAGAAGGTGTACTCACCATAGTAGAGCCAAATGGATTTGTCAGAATGAGAGGGTATGGCTTTACCATCGGGACCAGCTTATGATTGCACGGGAAGCCTAGCCAGACGGTCATGCAAAGGTGGAGAGCTACTATCAAGATGCAGATGCTGGGGAGGGGCAGTTCCTTATAGATATTCTAGTTGAATTCCCTAAGACCTTCGGGTCATGTAATCTCATAAAGCCTACAGGCCATGTAATCTCTGAGGCTATGGGCCTTGTAAGGGTTCCCCCTCATCCCTTGAAAGGGGGGTTATCAAAAATCAATAAAAAATGAAGGCCTTCAGGCCATTCGAGCAAAGAGTCTCAATCCCTCACTTGAGAAACCCTTATCCCCCTTCGATGTCAGTCACCTACAACACCATTTGAGTTCCTTTACAGTCACTTGGCATCAATGATGATGCTCCCTATAGAATATGAGTCTAGAATTCATTCAAAATGATGCACTAATCTGATATTCCTAGAAACACAGTGGTGTAATCTAGAGGGTATTAAACTCCATTCAAACATTCCTTCGGTCTTTCCCCATTTTTTCATCATCCTTGATTTGGATCTTCAACATATTCAACACCAAAATGAGCCCCCCGACCCATGAAAATAGTTCACAACAATACTAGATCACTTATCATACTAGTTACATGCTATGAAGAGATTCTAATAACATTTGGATAGTTCACATGTTTCAAACATGGTCAATGGATGACCCTCATTTGTTTTCCTCCATCCTTGATGGAATGATAGTGGAATTTGTGTTCTGAATATGGTTAGTATCTATCCTCTAGTTTCATGTCACCCCCTTTGTGTTCAAGATCCTAGGTATCCGGATTCATTCTATTCATCTCTTTTTTTGGGTAAAACTCAATTCCTATAAAATTACCCCATTTTTTGAACCTGCACATGTTGGGAAATAAAATTATTTTTATAAGGAGTTCCACTCTCCAACCAAAGCTTTCACCATCTTGATACTCTTCATGTTCAATGAAAAATTCAGACCCTTAGTTCTCAATCCTAGTTAGTAAGTCTCATATAAATGAGAAATCATCCTTTGTCCCATGTTTCCCATGCCAAGGATGACTCATGTGAGAATATTGATTCACCATTGGTTATATTGTTAATATGATAGAAATGAATATAAAAAAAATCATTTATGCATTCAAAGAGTTTAAAAAACCCCCAAAGTTCATAAAGGGTCATCCATATGTTGGAGCATGTCCTATATTTTAAACCTAGATAAATCTCCATAAGGTTCAACCATGGTGGTTTAGCATTCTACTTTGGCCATCCTCTATCGAGTAGCCTCCATATTTCACCGTCACTCTCCCAGATTAACTGATTACACCTCATAAATAGTGAGAAATTAATTGGCCCTAATTCACATCTGGTTCTTCTCAGATGGGAAGTCAGCCACCTGATATGTTTCCACTATTTCCTTTTCCTCATCCACCATTAACTGATCCAGCAATTGGATGATGATTTATTCTTGAGCATTGATGATGAATTCATGTTCACAATCCTTCTCTTCAAGCCAAATGATTTCTTCCTCAGCCTCCTGAAGTGCATCGGTTCCCTTGGAATTATTCACGTCCCATTAAATGTAAAACTCATTCCACTCTTCCTATTCCTGATAATCAATGAAATCATGGGCCAATGTGTGAAGACCATAAGATTCAACCGCACTAGTCATAATGTTTTACCATCCAATGGTGGAGGGACCCTACTTGACCTCGAAAATAGGCCAACAGAGTATGGATAAAGAAATTACATACATTCCTCCAAGCCTTATGCTGGATGAACCAGTTCTCCTTGGCCATTTTAGAATCAGTGTCCTCAAAATTTTCATGATTTATAGACTCATACTCAGAGAAGGCTGCTAGCACTTTAGGGGAAGGTTCTGCCTCAAGCATCCACTCGGGAATAATGAATGTCATATTCATATAAAAGACATTTATGTCCAAACCCTCACCTATAGAGGAATCCCTTATTGTATCTTTCAATCCCTGTAGAATAGGTTCAACCACCATGGTCTCCTATAGTGCCCCCAAAATAGATTCGAACACCACAATCTCCTATGGAACATTCAGAGTGTTCCTGATCTCTACAAACTTCTACGATGCCTTTGGGGTTGGATCTGCCTCGTCTACTACCTCATCCACCATAATTGGTGTGTGACTTTGAAAGTCGTGACTGATGGTTGACCCACTAGGAAAGGATGCACTATTGTTTGAAAATATAATTGGCGGCGGGGGGGGGGGAGTAAATCTAAATCCATGGTTCACATAAAAAGAGGGAAACCAGAATTCAATGCTTATTGGAGGCATAAAACCCAACCGAAAACTCAGAAACTCATGTTGATAGAATTTTGGCAGTGATTGATGTTTAGGCCACAAGAGGAACTACGGGAAAAACAAACTTTTGCGACAGGCTATTTGCGACGAGATTATTTCCCATTGCAAATAGTCTAGTCCAGAGATTATTTGCGATGGGTGGTCGTCCCATCACAAATAACATGTTATTTGCGAGGAGTTTTGGTGGGCCGTCGCAAAAAGTAATGCGTTGTTTGGCGCGGTTTGCGCGCAAAACCGCGGGAAGGTTATTTACGATGGGAGGAATATTCCAGTCGCAAATAGTTCTTCACTCAGAGGTATTTGTGATGGGACCCGTCGCAAATACCTGGCGGAGGTAAATGGGTTTTTGCGACGAGGGAATTCCCCCATCGCAAATACCTGGTGGCGGTAAATGGGTTTTTGTGATGGGATGTTGCCCCGTCACAAAATGTGTGTCGGTAGGTACCTTTTGCGACGGGGCCCGTCGCAAATACCCTTTTAACTGCCGATAGAAATTAATGAGGGCAAAGGTATTTGAGACGGGCCTCGTCGCAACAAAGACCTTATGCGACGGTATTCCCGTCGCAAAAGGACTCATCACAACTAATCTAACCTATATATACCCCCCATCCGTTTTTTCAAATCCTCCTCTAAATTCTTACTTTCTCTCTCTCTCTCAACCCTATATTCAGAGTGAAAATTTGTTTGAGTTAGTTTTTTTTGACGAAAAAGTTTTGAAGTCGTCTACATCAATATATGATCAAGTTTAAAGGTATTTATATTTTATTTTATTTAATATTTATTTCATTTTTTATGTTTATTTTAATTATTTTTTATTAGTTTTAATTTAATTAGATTTAAATTGTTTTATTAACAGTATTTATTTATAATAATAAATTGAAATTGTTAGTACTAATTTTTATTAAATAGGAATTATTAGTAATAAATATGAATAATTAGTAATAAATAGGAATAATTAGTAATAAATAGGAATAATTTGTTATTGTTAGGAATAATTAGAAATAATTAGAAACAAGTATTTATAATTAGCAATAAATAGAAATAATTAGAAATAAATAGGTATAATTAGCAATAAATAGGAATAATTTGTAATAATTAGTAATAATTAGAAATAATTAGAAATAAATAGTAATAATTGGGAATAATTAAGAATAATTAGAAATAAATAGTAATAAATAGGAATAAATAGTAATAAATAGGAATAAATAGTAATAAATAGAAATAATTTGTAATAAATAGGAATAATTACTAATAAATATGAATAATTAATAATAAATAGAAAAAATTAATAATAAATAGGAATAAATAATAATAAATACTAATAAATAGGAATAAATAACAATAAATACTAATAAATAAGAATAATTAGTAATAAATAGGAATAATTTATAATAAATAGGAATAATTAGTAATAAATAGTAATAATTAGTAATAAATAGGAATAATTAGTAATAAATAGGAATAATTAGTAATAAATAGGAATAATTAGTAATAAAGAGGAATAATTAGTAATAAATAGCAATAATTAGTAATAAATATGAATAATTAGGAATAAATAGTAATAATTTGGAATAATTAGTTCTAATTAGAAATAATTAGTAATAATTAGTAATGTTTAGTAATAATTAGTAGTAATTAGTAATAATTAGTATTATCTTTTTCAGTTTGACAATTAACTGCATATAATATTTTCACCATTTTAATTTCAAATTGGAATTGAAGGATTCATATGAGGCTGCGACCTCTCTGACACAGGCTGAGATTCAGGACGAGACGACTGAGCAGACCAGTGCCCACTATTTCAATGAGGCGGCATGGATGCAGGCGACTCAGTATAGCTTTGGGAAGAGCTGAGTAGTTGGTATAGGCTCTCATTTTACTCCTGATACATATTATGGTACTGCTATGATGTCAGAGTCCAGCTCGAGAGGAGCTCGTAGAGAGGCATCATCTTCTGCCTCATAGTATCAGGACTAGTTGCGAACTCATGCTGATCTTATAGAGAGTTTACAGAAGCAGCATGAAGAGATGTGTCGGCGACAGCAGCAGCAGCAACAGTAACACGAGGAGGGGATGCATCGATGGGAGCAGTAGCGGCAACAACAGTATCATGAGAAGATGAAGTACATGCGTCGTCTGACTCGTAGTTTAGGGATGGAGTTTCCTCCACCATCTCCTCCACCTCCTCCAGAAGACGACATCCCCCAATTATTATTTTTTTGTTAAAAACATTTGAATTCAATATTTGTATTAATATGAACTATTTACAGTTTCTCTCTTTTGTATTAGTGCAAATATTGCATAATTTAATTTTTTTTTATTTTTAATACTTTATTATTTATTATTAATATTATATTTTTTAATATTTGTTTATTTTACTAATAATAATAATATTTTATGATTTTTTAATATTTTTTGAAAATATTGAGAATTTTAAAAAATATATTTTATTATTATTTTAAGAATATTAATATTAATTTTTTAGTAATCATAATTTTATTAAATATATTTTTTTAGTATTATATTTTTTAATGTTTGTTTATTTTACTAATAATAATATTTTTTATTTTTTATTATTTTAATAATAATAATATTTTTTTTTTCATTAATCATAATTTTATTAATTTTTTTGTTATGTTTAGTATTTGCGACGAGAAATTTTACGATGGGATCCCGTCGTAAATAATATAAATATAATTTTTTATTATTATTATTTGCAACGGGAAAGCGGGCCCGTCGCAAATACTATTTGCGACGGACCTGTCACAAAATGTTTATATATATATATAATGTATATAATCAGATGGTTATTTGCGACGAGTAAGGTTCTCATCACAAATAGTATTTTTGATGGGCCTGTCGCAAAAGGTTGATTGATATATAATGTATATAATAAAAGGATTATTTGTGACAGAAAAGTTTCTCATCGCAAATACCATTTTCTACGACGGGCCCATCGCAAAAACATGTATTTGCGACGCCATTTTCTACAACATACTATTTGCGACGGGTCCCCATCGCTAAAGACTATTTGCGATGAGATCCCATCGGAAATATCTATAATTCCAATATTGAGGCTACTCTTTGGTTGGACACGCTAACTATTTTACAAAATGAGAAAATTTAGTACAAGCATTACAGCATGAATCATCTAATCGAGTATGGAAGTGGGAGGTTTAAGAGTTACCTGATAGCACTTGAGCCTATTGAGTTGTCACCTTAGTTGAAGGAGCCACCTCAACAATAGAATGTTGACCAATTTTGGTGACATCATTAGAAAGATATTCAGCACTCACCCCTTTGAGTATTGGGGTTTCCTCCTCCTCCACTAGAGGTTCATCAAAAACCACTCTTATCTATGTTTTCTTTGATTTCTATAATAGTGAAAAAAATTAGACTATATTCTATCAAAGTTTAGTATTTGGTAAAGGAATACAAAACATAGAAGTTTACCTTTTCACCAGCATCATTTTATCCCACTGGGGAGCCCAGATAGGTGTAAATTCTCTTATATGTTTCCTCCTCAAACCCCTCTTTCCCAGAATACCCACAGATAGCTGACCCACCGGGAAATCTAAAGGGGAGGGAATACAGAACAACACTTTCACTTGGGTAGTGAGGGGGTGAACCATGGAATAGAAATGGACCCATTCTTATAGCATCATGATATTCTACATCACCTAATCATAAGAATACTATAATATTTCCATTATGTGGACCATATATGGAAGGTTTATCCTCTCATGGTGAAAAAACTACCAAAACTCATGGATATAGTTGAGTTTTCTATAAATTTGCCAGCTCTCCCATGAATTTGGGAAGAAAACATCACTGGGTATATCTGGATGGCATAATTTATTTCACACGGCCTCACCTTATTCCATTGGAACTACTATGGATGGTTGACCTTCCTCCCAATGCCTCTTTCCTAGGATTATTATGCTTTATTCTACTACCCTCCCTAAAGAATCCGCTTGTACAGGACTAGTCATTTCAAGAGTTCTTACCACTACTCTACCTAATAGTCTAGCTATTCCTATATGGTGTGCCCTACCTACCTCTCACCCCCAACCCCATAGTTTTGGGACCCTATATTCTTTATCTGATTGATTCATTGGTCTCGTTATCATGTCCCCAATATACACACCCTCCTATCATATCACATATTCATGGATGATCCCATAAGATACAGTAAGTGGAAGTAGCTTGTTTTTTCCCTTCCATCTTCATGAATGAACATGTGTCATATCTGCCAATGAATCTAGGGTTTTTCTCACTATTTACACCCATATACACAGTCAGAGTGAGCCGTTGGAGGCACAAGAACTGCCTCTCTAAATAGTGTGTGGTGTACGGCTCACAAATCACCTTACAATCCACCTTGGACACTAATAACCCCCATTAAAATTCTAAGAGATATGATCGATGATTGATGGTCATCATTCCATCATTGGTCCTCATTCCTGTGTGAATGGTAAAATGATGGAAGATGAAGTGGTTCTCCAGCCCGATCCTTACTAGCATGTCAACTGGACCCAGTTCAATAGGTTGAATCCTGGAAATATAGAGGATCGATGACTGGAAATTTCTATGGGTAGGGGAGATAGAGTTCAAGTATTTGTATCCCCCCATGTTTTTGGTTCTCCAATCATATACGAAGTAGAATGGTTTGTGCAAAAAAAAGTGGGCCTTATACTGATAGATACGACACAACACCTTATACAATTTTTCTTACACTAGGATAACTAGGTTGATGCATTTTCTCATTGATAGAATTTCTACCATGATGAAGCTTCTTGTACGTAACCCCATGTGATCATCCTGAACCAGGATCATCCACCTTTAGATCATCACATCAATAAATCCTAGTATCCTAACTATGGTAGCCTTGGGATTCACACAGTATCCCTATATTTTCCAATGGATTTCCTTCGGGATCCTCCAGTATGAATTCTTGTTTTCTCATTGAGATTCCTTGGGACACTATAATGGAATCCCTAGTAGCTTCACTATAGTATCATTTAGTAAATAACTAAACCATTTCATGAATAAAATTTCATTCATCACTGGTTTGTGCTCCCCCATTTTCTATACCATCCATAGGAGGGCCATTACAATCACCATCATTTAATCATGGTCTTCCCCAACATCCTCATATTAGAGAAACTCATCATAAATATACCCTTTTATGGGGATCCTCATGATGTGGTAGAGGTACCATAAACCAATATAGACCTCCCCATGATGTAAGTGAAATGTATTGGTCCCTAGTGGCCACCTTCTCAACAACATTGGAATGATGTCCTGGTGATGGTAGACATGAAACTGTAAGGTCCATAATATATCATAAATCTGGAATTGCTTCAACTATACCACAAACTCATGATAGGACAAGAACTGTCAGTAATCCTAGGTTCATTAATCCATAACCATTCCACCATAACATAGGTCCCAATCTTCTAACTACTATTTAAGATGATCTTCCAAACCATCCATGAGAATTCACTCATATTAAGGAGGGGTTATATACTTCATAACCACATCCCCATTTACAATGTTCACATGTCTCCACAATATGTGACCAGTGAGTAATTCATGGTCCATCACAATGTGTCCCCAGATAGTTCTGTGCCATTTATATTTCCTAGGAATTCTCTTGAACTAGTAAGTGGTTTAATATTGATTTTCATCAGAGATGAACACATCATCCTTTCGCTAAAAACCATATAATGGTTTCCTTTTGCATTACATACACTATTTTTGTTCCTATTATAGTATTTTTGTAAGGGTGTCCTATTTATTTTTTTCTAAATATCTCCCCAATCATGAGGTTCCTAGCCATATCTCTCTATTATTTATCCAAAGCCTCATCACCTTCAGCATCCATTTCCTCAAATAATTAAAAGGTTTTTAGGGTCGTGTTTTCAAAGATTTGTTTCCGAAGGTTTATTTTCTAAAAATTCACAGGTTCACAATGAATTTCCCATAGAAATAACTATTCATGGATGTTATTATGTTTTAGGATCTGTAAGGATATAGATCGTAGAATGATCATGACAGTCAAGAGTTTCTCAAAAACCGATCAAAAATCCCATATTCTAGAAAAATCTCCTAGTCCCCTAGGGACCTCCACTCCTGATTATAGGAAAATTGACAAGATGAGTTTCATGAACTGGTCTTGAAGGTAGCCAATTTTTAGCTATTTTTCCTTAGAATCCAACCATCCCCTCCAAGATTGGAACCCATTATGAAGGGGTAATTTTTTACACCAAAAACATGTGTTATAGGACATGTTGAGGATGGAATGATCAATTCAAGGTGATTTCAGGACAAAAGAAGCCAAAAATTAGTCTAAAGACCATATTCATAAAGGTAAATGAACTTTGTGATTCCATATCATCTAAAAGGCCATAGGTCATGTGGAGGTTAAGATTGTAACATCCATACAACATATATATATGATACACATAAGTCTCCAGATCATGTGGATGATTAGGTGGTAAACTCCACACAGCATATGTCTATTCTCGAAATTCCACTCCCACTAAAGAAGTCATAATCAACCATGATATCCACTAGATTTTATGAAACTAATGCCCCCAAATTTTTTGAACCTATAAATTCCACCCCACATCTAACATTTAAGGGTATATAACCATTGGGATTCAGAAGAAGGCTCAAAATTTGTGAAACTCTAATCTTCATGAGCAAGAGAAGAAATTAATTTATGAAGGTGCCCATCTTCTCTGAAACATCCTACCATGTGTTATTAAGACACTCAAACCATGGTAGATATTCTTTTCACAATGGTTCATGATCTTTACATAAGAGGAAATCCCTTTGAGGCTCTTAGGGTTTCATGAGATAACTATCCACCACAAAACCAACCATACATTAACCAATTATTTAATCTAAGATAAGGTCACCCTGTTTCATGAAAATAACCCTTCATGGGACTCTTATCCTTCATGAATCCTTCAACCTTCATGAATCCTTCAACCTTATCAAACCCTAATACTTCATAAAAATGATCCACTAGGCCTCTACATGGTGCCTCCTTTCATCAAATACCTTTTCACAAAAGTTGAGTTCTTAGGGACCCTGTAACTATCAAAAACGGGTTCATCCACACCCCAAATTCATATTCAACCTATATCATCTACCCTTATTCCCTCCCCTTTATATCAATCATAGTCTAGACCATTTCCTTATTTTTTCTGCTACATATTGACTCCATAATTCCTCTTTCTCCAATGAAAAAGTATAATAATATCATAACCTCTGATTTCCCCTCCTCAATGGAAGAGTTTACACCATTCCCCATCAAGAGATGAATGAGTAGTAGGCACATAATCCCCAATAGTTTCATCATCAAGGGAAACATACCACCTTTCATGGAAGGGTAATCTTAAGCTGAATATTTCTCTCCTACCTGGAAATAGTCTCCTTGGGTGTAGCCCCCCACAACGTTTGAGTTTCAAGACATAAAAATACCTATCCCAACATCCTATTTATATTATGTTTAACTTCATGAAAACATCCTCAAAACATGACATTAAATGATAGTCTTACCCTGTGTGATAAATTCATGATTCCCAATGTACAACCATCATGGGATGACAAATCCTTCCCCATTATGGGATAATCCTCCTCCTTTGGGTAGCTCGCATGTGTAAACTCTACACCATCCTTCCCCTCCATGGGATAATTCTATTGCTACAGGTAGATCATACACATAAGCCCCACCCCATCCCTCATTGAAACTCATTTTATGACATTATTGTTCTTATCTCATGATGTTAAACTGCATAGATTGGTCCCATTTCATGACATTAAACTGTGAAATTGAACAATGTGGTTTTTGATTCTTATCCCTTAAATAGGGTATGTAGGACACCTCCATGATGTTCAGTCTTTATATAAGAAAACACCTGGGATACCTCCCTAAGGTTCAATCCTGATACCCCAACATTCTTATCAAATATTCATATCTTATCCAATGAAAACAAAAACATCATAGTGTGATCATCTTCCCCATGGGAACACACTAATATCCACCTACCCATCCATATATCGATCATATCCACCATGGGAACACACTAAAATACACCTACCCATCCATAGTGTGACATATTCCCCATAAGAACACACTACAATCCACCTACATTTTCATAGTGTGAACATATTCACCACAAGAACACACTAAAATCCACCTACATATCTATAGTGTGAACATATTCTCCACATGAACACACTAAAACACACCTAAATGTTCATAGTTTTCTCATCTTCCCCATGATAACACACTAAAATCTAATAACATATCCTTGAAAAACATTAAAAATTTGACAAAACAATATCCATAATGTGTTAAACCTATTCCCACTTGAAATATCTACCCCATAAAATAAACATGGGATACCTTGGGTAAAAAGATTTAGATGCCTTATGCCCCTATAATAAACTACCTTGTGGAAAATATGAGATTACATGGGTTAGAATCCTAAGATACCTAACTTATGTGAAGCCTCGACCCTCAAGAGGGGAAGAATTTATTGGTTCCTAGCATGCCCAATATCTAAAAAGTCTTAGATATGCAAAACGTTACCATCTTCTATGACTGTTGTTTGCTTCCCAATCAAGACATAAGATGAATTCTTAATCAGTTTCCACCTGAATATAGTTCTAGGAATGAGTTTCATGAACTTGAATTGAATATTTGATGAATAATTAGACTAGGTAATGAGATACAAAGAGGGATCCAGGGAATGTGTGACTAATATCCCATAAACCTATTTTGATCAAGGATCAAACATCACTAACCATGGTGGTGGAGGCCACCCACCTTTCAAATGTGGGAATGAAAGAAATGAAAAATTATGTCATCGCCTCAACATGTATCCCCAACAGAAATATTCATAAATAACACTACCTCACCAACTCACCCCAACACCTCAAAAGGCATTAAGAAATAAGGAGAAATCTTACTCTCCCTACCAATCCTCTACTAACCTCGATAAGGAAAAATCCTCAAGAACATATGGTCTCTAACATCAAACTCTATAAGCCTCTACCTATGAACATCATAGGCCTTATGAAGGTCATGCACAAATCTTAGGCCAATTGTATCTTGTCAATTATTCTCTGAACCACATTAGAACCAAGAATATTTAATTCCCCAACTTCTATCTAGAAAAATAGAGAATGACATGGCTAACTGTATAATGCTGCAAACAGATTCATGTCAATAAATGAGTGATAACTATTTTTATATAAAAACTCTTCTAGTGTAAGGTTCCTTACCCATGATCTGATAAAGTATAAAATGAGATCTCACAAACTATCCTCCAGCACATGGATGGTCTAATCTATTTGTCTGGGGGTGGAAAATATTCTTAAGGATCTAATGGGAGCCAAAATCATGTTGTAATACCCTCTAAAACCATGAGGTAAAATGATGATATCGATCATAGATGGTGTTACTTAGTACCCCATGAATCCTAACCATGTTATCCATATACCACCTCATCAAGACATCCATGACACTCGATTCATAGATCGCTGGAAAGTGACACGACTTTATCAGTTGGTCCAAAATCACCCAAACTGCATCACATCATCCCTGATATTAGGGTAAACTGGTGAAAAAATATTTAAATATGTCCTAAAATTTTTACTTCAGTATATTTGAGGGCTATAATAAAATTCCAAAAACACAGTGTTCAACATTTACTTGCTGAAAAACTAGTTACCTTACCACAAACCATACCACCAACAATTTCATCCCCATCCACCAATGTTGTTTCCTCAAACCATGATACATCTTATTCTCAAAAAGATACACTATTAAAGGTGACCTATAAAAATAATTAAGAACTAACTCATGTATTTCCAATAGAATGAATAACCTCCCTTTGAACAATATTCATTTTTGACCATCCTCTGACCATCCCTCTGGAGCATCACAATGGCTAATACAGTCACGCGTCACCTCTACTTCAGAGTTTCCCTACTAAGACTCATGTACATACTGCATAAAGGATAAATCCACGGTTATAAAATAAGCACAACCTCAAATACTAATTTATCCCATGTCAAGATGAATTACTATAGCCTCTTTTATCCCTTTCTAAACATCTACAGACTCCCAAACCATATCTTCTCATGACTTCTAGGTAAGTGCATCGGTACTAACATTACCCTTTCCTAGACTGTATGAGATCTGAGAATTGTAATCTAGGAGAAACTCTATCCACTAATATTTGAAAATATTCAAATATCACTAATAGAATACATATTTCAGGAAATTTTTTTCCATGAAAACCAAGAATAACTTGCTAGTGAGGTAATTTCATCACAACTTATGTGAAAACACAACTTATTCTAACTACATATCATAGGTGGAATATTTATGCTCATGGGAGAGTAAGTTCATAAACCAATAAAGGATCACCACTCTGATATCCATCAAGTCGCATCCCAATACTAAAATGAACGCATCATAGATAACCTCAAACATCATACCCTCCTCAGGCAACTGAAGCACCAGAGAACTAATCAACTTCTCCTCCAAGTAATTGAATGCTTCCAACAACTAATAATTATATATGAAGGACTATATGTAACACCCGAGAATTTTATGAGAAATATTTTGTTTTTATATAAATCATCAAAGGAATCTTTCACTACACACAACACTAGTTTGGCATGCTTTACACGCAACCGCGACCTTCCTTGATAGCTTGCGTCGTACGCAATACCGAGTTCTACTAAACAACGATATATTATTATAAACTAGCTGTTATGAATAGTATTAACTGAATTTTAAATTTTAAAACATTATTATTCATCTTTCACATTTTCTAGAACATGGTAAGAGAACAAAATAATTTTTTTTTTGTAAAATAAGTATTTATCAAAAAATACAGTTTTGCCGCCTTTTGATGGTGCACCCAGATTAAATCTAGTTTTGACATGTTTATAAGTTTAATTTGACAAAATAAAATTCTTCTTTTGAATCAGGATATAAAAATTTACTTTGGATAAATTTTTGATATTTTTCTGATAACTTTTATATTTTGATAAATAGTAAAAATACGCTAATTTTTAATTAAAAACAACTTTTTTCATCAAGATAATTTATATGGATAAATTATAATATTGAATGGTTTTAAAGTATAAATAGAATATATTTTTCCCATTTAATACAATGTATGTCATTAGCATTAATTTCACATTGAATTCATAGGTAAAAACATTTCAATCTTTGGCAAAGTTTTAACTTCTAAAACCCGTTTTCTTAACAACGAGATTTATTTTAAATTAATTACTGCAACTTATATGTTTTGAATTTTGAAAAATGGATTCCATATTCAGAATCAGTGGGTCCAAATTATGTTAATAGTCTACTTTTTATTTTTGGACATTATGAATAGTAACTACGGTAAATTTTATTTACTATAGTTAAGTTAAATCGGGTAATTAAGGGTAAATATAAGATTATAAAATTACCATAACACCTGCCAAAATCCTATTGGATGACTAAAAGTCGACCCATATCACCTAAGGGTCGGATTAGATTCATTTAATAGACTTTTTTTCGTGAAAATAATTTAATTATTATTAAAACCAAAGAATGTGACAACATGTCACTTTCTTAAATCTTATAAGTATAATAATTTTAATTTGGTGATAAACTTAATGAAACTTAAAACATGAATAGTCTCCAGAAATATAATACAATTAGATACATCATAGTAATTTATTTAGAATTTTTATGGATTAAATAATTATCATTATTTATGACACAATATTGATGTTGAAATTATATTATTAATTAAAATATCCAATAAATTGTCTTAAAAATATTAAAATAAATATTATATGAACTATTTAACGTGCTAAACTAATTTTCTAGATACATATGACATTTTATTAATCTATTAAAGCTTTTAGTTTGAACATATCCTCTTTATATATTTTATTTAAATTCAAATAAATGAATAGTGTCAAAATTGACACTATTGTTATTTTATAAAAATAACATATTATAAAATTGTTTAAAAATCACAAAAATATTTAAAAATTATAAATTAAATTTTATATTGTCTAAAATGTCATAAAGTGTCAAATTATTGAAAATTCACAACACATATGTAATTATTTATAATAATTTAGAATTTAGAATTTTATTGCCATAAATAAAATTAAATCGATAAATAAGGATAAATCAAGTTGATAATGTTTAAAATAAATTCCTAACATGTCTAAATTTTATTGGTTGATGATATTACAACCCTAACTCATCTAATATTAGGATATGATTCATTTTGGAATTTTTTAAGTGGGGTTGGGATTTAATATAAACTAATATTTCTTATATTTCCAAAGGTGCCCCTCTCCTCCCTTATAAAAGGGAACCTCCTCCCTCTCTTCCTCACACCACATTGAGAATTCAAGCTCGGCCAACCCCTGAAAATTTCTCCTCTCCACTTCCATATAGACATCATAGAGGTACTGGTTTTCTTCAAAGACCAATTTTAGTACCCTAAAAGGAATTCTCAAAGAAGCACTTCAAAGAAGAGGTAATGTCTGTTACCGATTCTTTCATATTTATTTATTCTTCCACTTCTTCTTCTATAGTTGTTTCATTATGAAGTAATAACATCAGTATCACTAATATACTTATATGTTATTATAAGTATGAAACAACCCTATTTTACCATCTATCCATCCTACGGAAAACGAAATCACCACGCGTGCGTACGTACGGAATACCGTCTCCACGCCGTGGTGTAATCTATTTTCCACCACCACCTTACTTGGATGGGTATAATGGTGTAAATAATGACTATATATGATTATTGTAAAGTGATATTGATTCTGAAATAGTATATATACACTCCAATACAATTCCACAATCATGGGAACGATATCATCGCTCGTGCGTACGTACGGAATACCGTCTCCACGATGTGATGCGACTCGTTCTAAATGATATTCATTGAATAATGATTATATAAATTAATTGAATGAGTTAATATGATATATATTACACTCTTTAAATGAGGTATTTATAACCTAAAAGGAAAAATAAGAATTTATTCGACAAAACACGCATAAGAACAAAAAGTAATAAACACCCGAATAATAAGTATCAATGAAATATTACTAATAATAAGCTAACAATATGACCATATATGATATCATAAAAATAATTATGATTCTGGAATAAGTCAATAACATTATTTAAATCATTATACAGGAGGTTCAGACACATACAAAGCAAATTGGACCTAAGGTAAGGGAAAATATCACAATCTCATTTTTATCCGAGATTGTTTATACTTTGGTATTTACTGGGGTGTATTTTATCATCCACATCCATGTTCCCTCAATATGTAATATTATTTCCATCCACCTACAATTGTTTAAATCCAATTTTACCCTTCGGTGAGTTTTAGTGAAATATATGAAAGGAATCTTTTATTGTTTTTCGTACGAGGTACTTTTTGACTTTTCTGACAAAAGTACGAGAAGAGCGTTTTTTTAACTTATACGGCATGAATGGATTTTTAAAACATTATTTCCAAAAAGCTTCCTTTACAATTTTTCAAGTTTATTTTTAAACAAATTATTTTAGTTTAAAATTGTATGACATGTTAAGAAAGGAAAATGTTTTTGAAGTAGAAAGGATATTTTCCTCAAGAATGGAGTTCAAGTGTTTTATCAAAATTATTTTCCATCTAAGATAATATAGGGTTCTGTTTCTATCCCTATTATTAAATTGATTTTATTATGTTGTGATGGAATTATTTTTATGAATTCCTTTATCTTATATGAATTGTTTTATGATGTCACGATGTTTAAGATTCCCATTTTTATTACATGGGTTATCCAATGATGTATGATTTATGATTTTGTGGCACACATAAGAATGGTATAATTATGAGATGGGTGAGACCTATATCTCCCTCCAATTCATTGGATAAAGATTTTATATTTCATGAGATAGACATGGCTGGAACGGCAGGTTAAACCGGTTCAGTAAAACAGGACTGAAACGAGGAGTGAACTCGGTTCAGAAATGGACTTTGTCCACTAAGATAGTCTTGGAAATGAGTCTTGACTAATAAGAAATGATTCTCTATGATTATATGTGTATGACACAAAGTTTCATGTTTTAAGTTTTGATTATTTGGATTTCATTTCACTACTATGATTTATCCCATGTTATAAAATTATGCTCTCTTTTGCAGGTTAATATTTCCAAAATGTTATGTTCTTATGAATATGATGTGATTGATATTTCTTTTGTTTACCCTTACTGAGAATTTGAGCTCACCCTTTTGTATGTTTTCTTTCCCCCAGGTCAGGAAGAAGGTTATTAAGTAGGATATTCCAAAAGGGACTCTAGATATGATGAAATAAATGGGAGACAATGTAGATGATTTATGAACTAGTTGTTTATGTTTCCCAGTTTCTAAAGACACTATACCTATATGGTCCTTTCCTAGTTTTGTTATATGTTGTAATAAGTTTGCTTCAATTATGAGGTAATAACAATGTATGTAAAGTATGGGTCGTTATAGTTGGTATCAGAGGAAAGGTATAGTCAACCTTTGGAAACTAGGATGTGAAAGTCTTAGTAAGAACCCTAAGGATAAGTCTAAGAATAGAACACAATCTTAGTGTTTTAGAAATGACCATGAATAACCTAGGATAAGACCTTAAGTGTGAAATTTTATTCTTGATTATGTGGTTTTCCTATTATAATTAGTGTTGCTCACACTATTCTTCTTGGTTTTAGTCAATGGCTGGAACCCGAAGGAACCGTGTTAATGCGAAATGCGACGGGCAATGCAATGATTGTCCCCCTAAGAAACCAAACGTTATGGGAGCTGGAATGAAAAATCTTGTAGTCGTGCTCACACAACTTTCTCAAGCTATGAATCATGCAGGACTTCCAAATGAGCAAAGGAGCAACATTCTGTTGAATCCTTCATGAGGCAGCGCCCACCTTCTTTCAGTGGGTCTACTGATCCATTAGTTGCTGAACAATGGATTAGTACTACTGAAAAGATATTTTCAGTTCTTCAATGTTCTGAACATGATAAAGTCATCCTAGCAGTGTATCGTTTGGAAGGAGATGCTGATCAATGGTGGAATCTTATTAAGAATACGAGGCAAAGGGATGAAATTGAGTCCATGGAATGGGACGAGTTCAAGAACTTATTTTTCAATAAGTACTTCCCTCGTATTCTCCGAACAAATATGGAGAAGGAGTTTCTTGAACTGAAGAAAAAGGATGATGAATCTGTTGGTACCTATGAAGAAAATTTTACAAGACTTGCAAGGTACGCTTCTGGTATTATTATCCAACCTGAGAGTAAGATTGATCGATTCTTTAATGGCTTGAAACCAAGTCTTCGAAGGGCCTTAGACATAAGGGACTTCAATAGCTATGAGGAAATCGTTCGATGTGCTCTCAAAGTTGAGATGGAGATTGGAGTAACCCATCAGTCATATGGGTTTGATAAGAAGAGGAAAATGGAATTCAAAGGAAAATCTAAAGAGCACACTGAGAAGAAGATGATATTTCCCTTATGCTCAAAGTGTGGAAAGAAACATGGAGGGAGTTGTCTTAAAGGGACAAATAAATGTTTCAAATGTGTAAAGGAAGGTCATCGGGCATTTGAATGCCACAATGATGGGAAAAAGATTTCTAATGATGCAAACAAAGGAAGGGATACACAGAATGAACCTAATACACTTCAATGTTTCAAGTGAAAGTAGATGGGGAATTATGCCAATAAATTCCCTAATCCAAGGGTTTTTTATGATGATCGACATCAAAAAAATCTTAAGGCTAAAGACAAAGTAAAGTCACATGCAATTTCTATTAGCGATGTGGAGTATGATAACGATGTGGTGAAAGGTACACTTACCATCCACTCTAAAGTAGCAAATGTTTTATTTGATTCTGGATCCACCCACTATTTTATTTCTGAAGATTATTCTAAGGGTATAACTGTATTACCTCAATAATTATATGTTGAGTTAGCTATGACAACACCTAATGGAACAACAGTCGCATCAAAAGTTTATAATTCTTCCCCGATTGAAGTTTGTGGGAAAGTGCTTCCTACAAATCCTGTGATCCTTCCTATAGTGGAATTTGATGTGATTCTTGGCATGGATTGGATTTCTTTATATGGATCTCATATCAATTTCCAAATAAGGGAAGTCACATTTCATATTCCAGATCAATCTATGATCGTCTATCGATGCAAGGATGAACATAACCTTCCAGTGGAAATTTCTTCCATCTTATGGGTCTTGATTCCACTAAATGAGGGTTATTTATCTCAAATGGTTGGTGAGAAACTCACGATTAATAATATGCCCATTGTACGGGAGTTTGATGATGTATTTCCAGAGGAATTTCCAGGTCTTCCACCAAATCGTGAAGTTGAGTTTTCAATAGAACTTGTACCGGGTGCTTTTCCTATTTCAAAGACACCTTATAGAATGGCCCCAATTGAGTTGCAGGAATTGAAGAAGCAACTCCAAGATAATCTTGATAAGGGATTCATACGCCCTAGTGCATCACCTTGGGGAGCACCTGTTCTATTTATTAAGAAGAAAGATGGATCAATGATACTCTGCATTGATTATCGAGAACTTAACAAGATCACTATCAAGAACAAATATCCTCTCCCACGCATTGATGACTTATTTTACCAACTACACAGAGATCAATACTTTTCCAAGATTGATCTTAGTTTAGGGTATCATCAATTAAGGGTCAAAAGGGAGGATATACCCAAGACGGCTTTCCGTACAAGGTATGGACACTATGAATTTATAGTGATGTCATTTGGTCTTACTAATGCCCTTGCTATCTTCATGGATCTGATGAATAGAGTCTTTAGAGACTATCTTGATCAATTTTTGGTAGTCTTTTGTAGATGATATTCTTGTCTATTCAAAGAGCAAGGAAGAACATGAATATCACTTGAGAATTATATTGAAGACCCTGAGAAAGGAGAGGCTTTATGCCAAATTTACCAAGTGTGAATTTTGGCTTCAAAGAGTTTCATTTTTGGGTCACATAATCTCAAAAGAGGGGATATCTATGGATCCAGCAAAAACGGAGGTTATTGAAAGATGGTCGAGACCAACAACAGTAACTGAGATCCGAATTTTTCATGGTTTGGCTAGATATTATCGACATTTCGTGAAAGATTTTTCACGATTATCTAATCCACTCACTAGGTTGACTCGAAAAGGAGTTAAGTTTGCTTGGACGGAGGAATGTGAAGATAATTTCAAGGAGTTGAAAAGAAGGTTATCCAGTGCACCTGTGCTCACACTGCCTTGTAGTGGAGAAAGTTTTGTGATCTATAGTGATGCATCCAAGAAGGGATTGGGGTGTGTTCTTATGCAAAATGATATGGTGATAGCTTATTCCTCACGAAAATTGAAAATCCATGAGCAAAATTACCCAACTCATGATTTGGAGTTAGCTGCGGTAATTTTTGCATTAAAGATTTGGAGGCATTATCTTTATGGAGAAAGGTGTGAAATTTATACTGATCATAAAAGTTTAAAGTATATTTTCACACAAAAGGAGATGAATATGCGCCAAAGAAGATGGTTGGAGCTGATTAAGGATTACGACTACTCAATTCATTACCACCCTGGGAAAGCAAACAAGGTGGAAGATGCATTAAGTCGACAAGACCATGCCAGTTTATCCATGATGAGGATCACAAAAGATCCAATATTTATGGATTTACAAAGGATGGATCTTGGAATTATAATGGAAAGGGAAAAATCTTATCTTTCTCAAATGAATGTTCAACCGTCTATACATGTGAAGATTAAAGAGGCGTAGAAAGAAGATGTAGAGTTACAAAAGAAGGTGAGAAATATTCCTGAATTCAACCTTGATTGTGATGGGATAATAAAGTTCAGAAATCGGGTTTGTGTTCCTCCTATCCCCGAATTAAAGAAGGAGCTGCTGGATGAGGCTCATAGTTCTTCATTCTCTATTCATCCTGTAACCACGAAGATGTATAGGGACCTGAAATAGTACTTCTGGTGGGATGGCATGAAAAGAGATGTTGCTGAATATGTCTCTCGATGCTTGGTTTGTCAGAAAGTTAAAGCTGAGAGATAGAAGTCTAAGGGGATGTTACAACCATTACTCATACCTGAATGGAAATGGGAAAAAATCACTATGGACTTTGTCACAGAACTTCCTAAAACATCCAAAGGCAATAATTGTAACGACCCGAAATTTTTAAATAAATTTTGTTCCCTAATTTTATGTGTTATTGTTATACTCAAAAAAAAATGTTTTATTTGATAAACATGATTATAATTAAAATGAGATCGGTGGGTTTTGACTATTATATAACCATCGGTCAACATGACCACTGTGAACAAAATGTTTTGATTATTGTCTCTAAATATAAGTAATCTTGGTTAATTATTATAGAAAGAAGATTCGATGGCCTCACCTAGTAGTCTTGGACCGATCGAAGCCCATCTAACAGAGCTTGGGAAGGAGGTAGCACCATTGGGCTTTGCTCTGGATCAAATCCAAGCCGAACTTCATCATGTGAAGCTGGAACGAAATCGCCTTCGTGAGAAATTCAAACTGATAGAAATTACTACTCGGGCAATGTTGACTGAGCCGCCCCAAGCTTCTATCACCCTAGCACACCTTACTCTTAGGTCCTATGCTGGTATTATAAGGGGCTATGTAACGAGACCGTAACTACCTTGTGTAATCCTTGTTTTAAATAAAAATTGGGATTTCTTCTTATGATGAAGTTTATGAATTTTGAAATGACCGGATAAATATAATATGCATATTTTTGATGAATTTTAGTAAAAGGATATTTTAAAAATGTTTATGTAAACCCTAAATAATTAAAAATGTGTAATGATTTTCAAAAAATGGTCTTCTACAATTATGTTCAGTACGAAATTTAGAGTCTAATAAGATCAACTTTATTTTTGATGAATAGTAAATTGTGAATAGTGATTTTACGCTTAGGATTAGTAATGTGACCAAATGGATTAGTAATCTCACTTAAAGAAAGTTTTAAAATAATCTAGGCACCTTGATTAAGTAATGTGATTCAATAAAATGGTTAAATAACGGTTTCATTAATTATTATTCAAGTATTAGTTTTTTCGGGTGAATAGTGTTTTTTTTAATTAAAAAATTAATTAAAAATATTTAGAAAATTATTTTTAGAAAATGGATTTCATTTTTGAACTCAGAGCATCGATATTATGTTAAGGTAATTTTTGGGGATTTTTCTGAAAAAAATGAATTTTTGGTGAATAGTGAATTTATTTAAAAATTGAATTAAAAATATGTAGAAAATTATTTTTATAAAATGGAGTTCATTTTTGAAATCAGAGAATTGATATTTTTTTAGTGTGAAATTTTGGGATTTTTCTGAGAAAGTTGAATTTTCAGTGAATAGTAAAAATGCAGTTTTAGGGTTTCGGTATGTTTAGTGACATCATAGCTGTGTCATGATGATGTCATGAGATATTTTGAGGGTTGGCCGGCAAAGGGTGATGAATTATTGTTTTGGGGGCCCCATGTGGCCTAACTCCATGATAAATGCCAAGGGAGAGCACATGGGTTTGAGAAAAGCACATGTGAGGTGTCCCTTGGTCATTAATGCCTTGTCCCCTCACTTTCCCTATAAATATCAAGCCCTCCTCTCATCCATTCGACTCCCCACTCATTCCCAACGAATTTCTGGTCTCATTACCTCCCAAGGAGTCCTCCCAAGGTGCCCCCAAGCCCTCAAGGTCCCAACCTTTGAGGTTTAAGAGTTACATTTTAAGGTAAGGGATCCGACCTCTCTCTTTCCTTTCAAGTAATCTCTTTTATGTCATTTCTTTTATACTCCATGTTATTATGTTGGAGGATGTCCTTTTATATTCATCCTACTGCCTATTTCATGTTCATATGATGAGAGACCCCCCCTTGCTCTCATCAATTCGTTTTAAGAATGTTTAAGTGGCGCCGTTAGGCTGCCGAATTTTTAAGGGATTCTTTCACCTCCCTCGTTTTCAAGTTATATTTTCATTCAAGCCTTTCATGTTCCTTTTTATTATGTTGGGGTATGATCTCTAAATTATAATACTGATATTTTATGATCGTATGATGAGAGACCCCATTTGATCGCTTCAATTCAGTATTTTGATGTTTTAAGTGGCGCCGTTAGGCTGCCGAATTTTTAAGTGGTTCTTCACCCTTCTCGTTTTGAAGTTCTACTTTCATGTCAATTCCTTCAAGTTCCTTTTTGTTATATTGGGGTATGATCTCTATACCTATCATACTGGACTCTTATGTTCATATGATGAGAGACCCCATTTGATCTCTTCAATTCCGTATTTTGAAGTTTTAAGTGGCACCGTTAGGCTGCCGAATTTTTAAGTGGTTCTTCACCCTTCTCGTTTTTGAAGTTCTACTTTCATGTCAATTCCTTCAAGTACCTTTTTGTTATGTTGGGGTATGATCTCTATACCTATCATACTGGACTCTTATGTTCATATGATGAGAGACCCCATTTGATCTCTTCAATTCAGTATTTTGAAGTTTAAGTAACGCCGTTAGGCTGCCGAACTTTCATAAGAGAAATCAAACTTTTGTCTTCCTTCCATGTTTTTCATTTAAAATGGTATGTCCTTGAAATTGCACCACCATGTCCATATATACTTCTTATTCTGTCCCTCTACTATTTTATGGGTCAATTATGATTGCTCGACCCATGTTCCCTCTCTTTTCGAAGTTTTCTAAAACCTTGTAACATAGCCGTTATGCTGCAGAATTTTGGTCTCAAAATGCCTCTCTTTTCTCAAAATTATTTTATGTTATAAATTGAATACTCAAAGCTCCTATTTCTACAGGGGTATTCACATATATATAAAAATGTTCTATTTTAAATTCTGGGATTTACATACATGATACCCGCTTTCCCTTTCTGTGGGTTTAAAGTAACGTAAAAATCATGTCTTTAAAGCAGTTTTTAAAACGTTATGATTATGAAATGAAACCCATTTATTTTATGCTATATGGGTTATTTATGAAATGTTTGATGATGATATATGTGGCTCACATGATTATAAAGGCAAATTTAAGGGTGCGCCCTGATAGCGCTCCAATGCATTGGGTAATGATGTAACCACTAGAGATTACAATTTTCACGATACCTTGGTGAATAACCTTGGTAATTTTCAAATGACACCTTGGGGATGGACCTTGGTGATATGTTCATGATTGTCTATGTTAAATGATGTAGCCACATCTTCAAGTTATGAAAAAGTTTTATTTTTATTATGATATGCCTCATGATTTCATTTTCATGCCTTAAAGTTCTTTTCATGACTTTATTGATGTATCTCAAGTTCATATGTAAAATGTTTCACTTGTTTCCCTTGCTGGGCCTTCTGCTCACCCTTCCTTTTGATGTATGTCCCCAGGTTATGAGATGCAGTAATGAGCCTAGGGTGAACATGAGGAGAAGCCTTTCAAGTGTTTAAGAAGAATGTTTTTTTTTGTTTCATGTTTTATGTTCCTTGTTTCCAAGACACTAAACCTTAAAGATCCTCAGTTCCGTGTAATGAAATGAAAGTTATGTTATAAAAAGACGGGATGCTATAATAATGCTATCTGGGTCATAGTTGATCGTCTTACAAAGTCCGCACACTTCATTGCTATTAGAGAGGATTTCTCTCTGGATCATCTTGCTAGGATATATGTGAAGGAAGTGGTAAGATTGCATGGAGTACCACTTTCTATTATATCTGATCGGGATCTGAGATTTACCTTGAAGTTCTGGCGAAGTCTTCAGCATACTCTGGATACATAGTTGAGTTTCAGCACTGCTTATCATCCTCAAACAGACTGTCAGTATGAGAGAACAATTCAAACTCTAGAAGATATGTTGAGAGATTGCTCTATATATTTCAAAGGTGGTTGGGATCAACACCTACCTTTGGTGGAATTTTCTTATAATAATAGCTTTCACTCCAGTATTCAGATGGATCCTTATGAAGCTCTCTATGGAAAGAAATGCAGGACTCCAACTTACTGGGATGAAGTTGGGGAAAGAAAGCTATTAGGACCTGATCTTGTTGATGAGATGGAAGAAAAGGTCCAATCTATTCAACAACACATAATAGTAGCTCAGAGTCGACAGAAAAGTTATGCCGACAACCGAAGAAAAGACCTAGAGTTTGAAGTGGGTGATAAAGTGTTCTTATGAATATCTCCCTGGAAGAGGGTCATGAGATTTGGAAAGAAGGAGAAGTTGAGCCCTAGATATATCAGTCCTTTTGAAATACCGGATCGTATTGGAAAGGTAGCTTACCAGTTGGCGCTTCCACCGAATCTCTCTCAAGTTCACGATGTGTTCCATGTATCTCTCCTGAGAAAGTACATACCTGATCCTTCACATGTACTTAGCTCAGAAGTTGTACCGCTGGAGCAAGATCTTTCTTATGAAGAACAACCGATAGAGATTCTAGATCGTAGCAAAAAAGTCCTAAAGAACAAGACCACTCGCTTGATGAAAGTTTTATGGAGGAACCACCAATTAGAAGAAGCTACATGGGAGCTTGAGGATATGATGAGGGAGAGGTATCCTCATCTGTTTGTTGCAAAGTGACGAATTTCGAGGGAGAAATTCATTTTAAGGGGGGTAGAATGTAACACCCGAGACTTTTATGAGAAATATTTTGTTTTTATATAAATCATCAAAGGAATCTTTCACTACACACAACACTAGCTTGACTTGCTTTACACGCAACCGCGACCTTCCTCGATAGCTTGCGTCGTACGCAATACTGAGTTCTACTAAACAACGATATATTATTATAAACTAGCCATTATGAATAGTATTAACTGAATTTTAAATTTTACAACATTATTATTCATCTTTCACATTTTCTAGAACATGGTAAGAGAACAAAATAATTTTTTTGGTAAAATAAGTATTTATCAAAAAATGCAGTTTTACCACCTTTTGATGGCGCACCCACATTAAATCTAGTTTTTGACACGTTAATAAGTTCAATTTGACAAAATAAAATTCTTCTTTTGAATCAGGATATAAAAATTTACTTTGGATAAATTTTTGATATTTTTCTGATAACTTTTATATTTTGAGGAATAGTAAAAATACGCTAATTTTTAATTAAAAACAACTCTTTTCATCAAGATAATTTATATAGATAAATTATAATATTGAATGGTTTTAAAGTATAAATAGAATATATTTTTACCTTTTAATACAATGTATGTCATTATAATTAATTTCACATTGAATTCATAGGTAAAAACATTTCAATCTTTGGCAAAGTTTTAACTTCTAAAACCCATTTTCTTAACAACGGGATTTATTTTAAATTAATTACTGCAACTTATATGTTTTGAATTTTAAAAAATGGATTC
This sequence comes from Viscum album, assembly GCA_963277665.1. Classification (NCBI taxonomy): domain Eukaryota; kingdom Viridiplantae; phylum Streptophyta; class Magnoliopsida; order Santalales; family Viscaceae; genus Viscum; species Viscum album. The sequence continues at coordinate 2,038,970,936 of OY728142.1, read as the reverse complement.
CATATTCAGAATAAGTGGGTTCAAATTATGTTAATAGGCTACTTTTTATTTTTGGACATTATGAATAGTAACTACGGTAAATTTTATTTACCATAGTTAAAGATAAATCGGGTAATTAAGGGTAAATATAAGATTATAAAATTACCCTAACACCTGCCAAAATCATATTGGATGACTAAAGGTCGACCCATATCACCTAAGGGTCGGATTAGATTCATTTAATAGACTTTTTTCCATGAAAATAATTTAATTACTATTAAAACCAAAGAATGTGACAACATGTCACTTTCTTAAATCTTATAAGTATAATAATTTTAATTTGGTGATAAACTTAATGAAACTTCAAATGTGAATAGTCTCCAGAAATATAATAAAATTAGCTACATCATAGGAATTTATTTAGAATTTTTAGGGATTAAATAAATATCATTAATTATGACACAATAGTGATGTTGAAATTATATCATTAATTAAAATATCCAATAAATTATCTTAAAAATATTAAAATAAATATTATATAAACTATTTAATATGCTACACTAATTTTTTAGATACATATGACATTTTATTAATCTATTAAATCTTTTAGTTTGAACATATCCCATGTATATATTTTATTTAAATTCAAATAAATTAATAGTGTCAAAATTGACACTATTGTTATTTTATAAAAATAACATATTATAAAATTGTTTAAAAATCACAAAAATATTTAAAAATTATAAATTAAATTTTATATGGTCTAAACTGTCATAAAGTTTCAAATTATGGAAAATTCAAAACACATATGTAATTATTTATAATAATTTAAAATTTAGAATGTTATTACCACAAATAAAATTAAATTGATAAATAAGGATAAATCAAGTTGATAATGTTTAAAATAAATTCCTAACATGTCTAAATTTTATTGGTTGATTATATTACAACCCTATATCATCTAATCTTTGGATATGAGTCATTTTGGAAGTTTTTAAGTGGGGTTGGGATTTAATATAAACTAATATTTCCTATATTACCAAAGGTGCCCCTCTCCTCCCTTATAAAAGGGCACTTCCTCCCTCTATTCCTCACACCACATTGAGCCTTCAAGATCTGCCAAAACCTGCCAATTTCTCCTCTCCACTTCCCTAGAGACATCCTAGAGGTCCTGGTCTTCTTCAAAGACCAATTTTAGTGCCCTAAAAGGAATTCTCAAAGAAGCGCTTCAAAGAAGAGGTAATGTCCGTTACCGATTCTTTCATCTTTATTTCTTCTTCCACTTCTTCTTATTTAGTTGTTTCATTATGAAGTAATAACATCAGTATCACTCATATACTGATATGTTATTATAATTATGAAACAACCCTATTTCACCATCTATCCATCCTACAGAAAATGAAATCACCGCGCGTGCGTACGTACGGAATACCGTCTCCACGCCGTGGTGTAATCTATTTTACACCACCACATTACTTGGATGGGTATAATGGTGTAAATAATGACTATATATGATTATTGTAAAGTAATATTGATTCTAAAATAGTATATATACACTCCAATACAATTCCACAATCATGGGAACGATATCATCTCTCGTGCGTACGTACGGAATACCGTCTCCACGATGTGATGCGACTCGTTCTACATGATCTTCATTGAATAATGATTATATAAATGAATTGAATGAATAAATATGATATATATTACACTCTGGAAATAAGGTATCTATAACCTAAAAAGAAAAATAAGAATTTATTCGACAAAACACGCATAAGAACAAAAAGTAATAAACACCCAAAAAATAAGTAGCAATGAAATATTACTAATAATAAGAAAAGAATATGACCATATATGATATCATAAAAATAATTATGATTATGGAATAAGTCAATAACATTATTTAAATCATTATACAGGAGGTTCGGACACATACAAAGCAAATTGGACCTAAGGTAAGGGAAAATATCACAATATCATTTTTATCCGAGATTGTTTATACTTTGGTATTTACTGGGGTGTATTTTATCATCCACATCCATGTTCCCTCAATATGTAATATTATTTCCATCCACCTACAATTGTTTAAATCCAATTTTACCCTTCGGTGAGTTTTAGTGAAAGATATGAAAGGAATCTTTTGTCGTTTTTCATACGAGGTACTTTTTGACTTTTCCGACAAAAGTACGAGAAGAATGTTTTTTTTAACTTATACAGCATGAATGGATTTTTAAAACATTATTTCCAAGAAGCTTCATTTACAAGTTTTCAAGTTTATTTTTAAACAACTTCTTTTAGTTTAAAATTGTATGACATGTTATGAAAGGAAAATGTTTTTGAAGTAGAAAGGATATTTTCCTCAAGAATGGAGTTCAAGTGTTTTATCAAAATTATTTTCCATCTATGATAATATAGGGTTCTATTTCTATACCTATTATTACATTGATTTGATTATGTTGTGATGGAATTATTTTTATGAATTCCTTTATCTTATATGAATTATTTTCTGATGTCACGATGTTTAAGATTCCCATTTTTATTACATGGGTTATGCAATGATGTATGATTTATGATTTTGTGGCACACATAATAATGGTATCATTATGAGATGGGTGGGACCTATATCTCCCTCCAATGCATTGGGTAAAGATTTTATATCTCATGAGATAGACATGGCTGGAACGGCAGGTTAAACTGGTTCAGTAAAACAGTACTGAAACGAGGAGTGAACTTGGTTTAGAAATGGACTTTGTCCACTAAGATAGTCTTGGAAATGAGTCTTGACTAATAAGAAATGATTCTATATGATTATGTTTGTATTCCAAAAAGTTTCATGTTTTAAGTTATGATTATTGGGATTTAATTTCACTACTATGATTTATCCCATGTTATAAAATTATGCTCTCTTTTGCAGGTTAATATTTCCAAAATGTTATGTTCTTATGAATATGATGTGATTGATATTTCTTTTGTTTACCCTTACTGAGCATTTGAGCTCACCCTTTTATGTTTTCTTTTCCCCAGGATATAAAGAAAGGTTTTAGGTAAGAAAAAAAGGGGAAGATCTTTTTGGGAGATGGTGAAGATCTTTCATCATGATTAGAAGATTACGTTACGAGTTTCCAAAGACACTAAACTATTACGGTCCTTGTGTGTGTGTTTTTGTTATGTACTAAGTATTCCGCAAAAGTAATGTAATGTCCATGTACGTCAGGCTTTGGGCCTCTACACTATCCCTTCCTAGTAAATGATATATTTCATGCTTAAATCCAAGAGAAATCATATAAAAACTTCCAATAATATCCTACAAGACCAAGGAAATAGTGAACCTCTACCATGTTCTTTGGTGTTTCCCAGGAAACAACTTCCTATCTCTTATATGGGTCTACAAACACACCTACTAATACACCACATGTCCATGTAAATTCACATCTTGTGTGTAAAACTTATACTTATATATCTATCTATTTATATGGAGGTGTTATAAGACCTGTAAGATAGATCTAAGATGATTGGGATGTTCCTCCTGTAACTTTGAGCAAATCATTATATCATCAATGAACATGATGATGAACTAGAATTGGAACTCACAGAATATGGAATTCATGATCCCTATTAACACATATGGGGAATTCATGAAACTCACTAGAATAACCATAAACTCAAAGTTCCATGCCTTCATCTAAAGTTAGTATTTGATATATCTTCATATTTCACCCTCATAAAGTGATATCCACACCACAAATCAATCTTCAAAAACCAAATAACTCCCTTCAACTGGATGAACAAATCGTTGATCCTTGGAATAGGGTAACAAATCTTTAAAATAACCTAGATAAACCTAAATTATTCCAAAAAAAACCTCAAAATACCATTTATCATCTTGGAAAACAACATTATATAACTCCAAGGAGACACATTGTACTGAAAGAAACCTCTTTACATAAGATCATCAACTTGTAACCTCAACCTATGAAACTCTATAGGCTCCATTTGATAAGGATATATCAAAATCAGAGACATATATATTTTTAAATCTATCCCAAACTCTACATATCATCAAGGGGGTAGTTTCATAACCTCATACAAGAAATTATATAGGAAATCCTTAGTAACTTAGAGAATATCCTCTATCTGAGCCTCCACCAACATCTCCACAAACAGAGACAAAATAGGACCCACCTTCCTATCACCCATCTGATAACCTCACTCAGTAATGAATGCCACCTGTTGGACCTCCATATTAAAGAAAAACTCTCTTATAGTAGTATTCAATGACTACATGTTTGGAATATAGTCAATCCATACCAAGGATAACATTGTAATGTTCTATATAAGATAAGAAGAACCCCCCCCCCCCACTGATTCTTCCTATACTATCACCAGTTTACATCCCAGCACACATCAAACAATGTATCCCGACCTCCAACTAGAATAAAAAACACTAGGGTAATGATAATTCTCACCATATATAGTCACAAATAATGGGACAAAGTATGAGAAACAAATTATTACGAGGATTAAATTTCTAAAAAGGAACAAAGAAGGGTAGATGATAAACTGATCATACCTCAGGAAACCTCTTGGCTTACTGGTTATGTCATCTCTATCACATGCATCTATCCATTACAAACTCCTATATTTGTGTGTATTCAACCTCAATAACCACAAATTATCCTAGTTACATGGATATGGGGACCATAATGAAGTTTCCATGTACTAACTCCCTCTACCCCCAACAATTTAACTAGTGTCAGTGTTTTATTATGATGAAACTGCAATGGAGGAAACTATTGTTACAACCAAAAAGTTTCTTGACCACCAATCTAAATCTGGCCTCCCTGAGAAGTTGAACATTGATCCTAGAAGTTTCCATGTACCCCTAAATCATATCATAAAAATTAAAATCCCTCAGTAGGTTCTTGGAAACCACCTACCCAAAAAGGACATGAAGGATCTTCTTTGATCGATTCCCCACTAGTCAAAACCCCAACTGCCTAAACATCCACAACCCACTTCCTAAATCTCTTCTTCTCAATACACTGCATTGAACACTCTCTCAAGACTCACCTCCCAATAAATTAATATTATAAATAAAATTCTCCTTCTTATGAACCTCTAGGTATTTATAAATCATAAAAAGGGTGACCATATACCTAATTGGTGGGTTTCATTCCTCCTCTAGACTCTACACGTTGGACTCCTCATCTAGATAGAAATTAAGATAAAAGTACAATAGGTCCTTAAACTTGATCCAAAGTTCCCATATGTTTAGTATCCCCTACTAAAGGTAGATCATATCCTTCCACTTTTCTTCCCATAGAATTAATGATAGAAATTCCAAGAATAACTCCTTCTGAAATTATAGAAACAAAACATATTCCTCCTTTGATTACTAAAATATAGTTTCCACCACTGATGTGAAACTCTCTATATATGACTAAATGCTAATGGATACTAAAACTTTATCTAATCTCATATCATACTAAAGTGTTTATTGATCTCCTATAACCAGTGATCTATCCCTAAATCATAGATTATCCCCTCACACTTCCCCAACATTTTCCACTGAAAGGCACACAAATCCTTTTACAATTAATTATCCTCCTTTTTAGGTACATATTTTTGTAACGCCTCAACCCCAGCTACCCAGAGTCGGTGCATTACTTCGTAACATTGGCATGATCACAAAAGATCAAGTATCGAAAGACCGATTAGTTTAGTAGCCTTGGAAACACTAGATACATTCATAAGTCTTTCATTACATCAAAAAGTAAACAAACTACAATAACATGGTCTTCATAGTCCACACTCATATCCTCACTGACTATTCTTGCAAGTCAGTCATAATACACTTCTTCACATCCTGTAAAATATTAAAACATTGAAAGGGGTGAGCTCAGATGATCAGTAAGGATAACAATATTGTGGAAGCTTTTATAAGAAAACATAAGCATTTAAGGCAATGTATAACTAAAACAAAAGCCTTATTGAACTTGAACTTCAGCATAATATGGCAAAAGTAAAATAAAATAATGTCATTACTTGCTCACATGGATATTCTACTAGACGAATAATCACATGAAATATCAATAACCACTTTCATAATGAGGGGATGTATAATGCCGGACATTCTGAAACATTTTTTCAAGGCCTCGGCCAAGACGTCTAAAATGATTAAGGCCTCGACCAAAACCATAAATCAAATTGGGAAAGGGCATCGGCAAATTCCACGTCTAGTTGTCTCATGAGACCTACCGATGCATCGAGGAGCTATAGCGGGCTCCACCCGTCACTTATTAAGTCCAATACATTCCTCATATGAATAGGATTAAACATATCATAAACCATAACATAATCGTATCACATAAAACATGCATAAAGGAAACATAACATTTCCACATTTCAATCACAAGATATCAATACAACATATTGATATAATAAAAATTCTTTCAAAACCATTTTCAATACCAAAATAAAAGAAAGTTAAAACTTTGTATTTATTTTTCATTAAAAAAAATGATGGCTTGTAAAGGAAGCCGAAACTCAAATAATGGTCACGACGGCGGAGAAGTCGTTGTCGCCGCATAAGTACGGAAAGAGAAACATTCCCTCTTGTCGTTTAGCAACACTCTTCGTATAAAAAAAGATTCCTTTTGAATAAACGTAAAAGTCAAAGGGGTTTATACACCTTATAAAAGAAAGTTGTGTATAAAACCAAATATGCCTCAATGAAAGGGGATTGAGACTAAGTCCTTAAAAAGATCATTTTTTTTAAATAAAGTACATCTATAATGTTTATTCACTATAAGTACACATAAATAATGTAAAAATACAATATAGGACATAATAATATCATGACATAATTTGAAAGTAGGAGATTAACCTAAAGAATGGAAATTGGGTTAAGAAGTTCCCTTACCTTGCGTCTTGTCCTGACTCGACCGTTCATTAACCTCCTAAATAATAAACTAGAGTTAATTTATATTTACTTAAGAACCTTTTTCATGTTCATTATTCCTTTTATATCCCTTATTACCATGTTATTAACATTATTTAATTATTTAAGTTAATAACGGTCGTTTTGTCGATCTTTGGTACTTGAGTCAAAAATAAACTTCTTATAATTACAAGTTGTTTATGTGGTAGAATATCCATTATCTCTAGAATTATATTCATGATTTAGATGTCATATATATCTTATATATCCAGTATATACATTCATTTATAATATTACGTAACATTTAGAGGTAAGAAATGAAATGCACCGTTCATGGAGACGGTAAGCCGTACGTACGCATGAACGCTACTTTCATTTCAATTTCATATTTAATGGAACAAAATCATAATGATATAAATGTATAATATAATTCCAGTATAATATAGTGTATAATACCATTTACTCCATCCTTTATACATCCCACATATGGCATTAACGATTCAAATCACTTTGAGGGGGCGGTAGTCCGCACTTCCTAAAATGAAATTATCGCGTTTTACCCATAATGGAAATCATAAAGTATGCCATAAATGAGAAATACAGAAGCATAAGTAAAACATAAACATATTATATATCATATATAAAAATAGTTACATCTTAATGGCCACCTTTGAAGGTGTTATATGAGTGTTGAACAATCATCGTTTCGTGAGGCAGAAATTCTCCATCCACAGAAACCGTATGTTCTTTAACCATTAGATGTAGGTGTGTGTAAGTGTAGCTCGAATCCTTCTTATAAAAACATCCTAGTATATTTAGGATACTGGTGTTGTTACAAAAGAAATGAATAAAAAGAGTTTAGGGGGTTGGAGAAGAAAAATAAAACAAAACAACATTAGAGAAGACATTACCTCAAAATCGGGTAACTCTTTTTGATTTGAGCCAAAGGCTTCCTTGGGAAGAGTTCTGCCCAAAGTGATTCCTCTAGGAGTAAGAGGGGGATGTTGGGAGAGTATTTGGGCAGAGGTTGGCCGAGCCAAATGGCTTGAAGGTGTGAATAAGGTGGGAGAGGTGGGGGCCTTTTATAAGTGGAGAGGAGGGGCTCTTTTGGAAAGATTGAAATGTTACATTATTACACAATGATTTTCGGATTCTAAAGGTCCCACACTTATATAATTCGTGGATAAGGTGATAAGGGTTCGCAATATCTTCATCTAATAGGATTTGGACAAGTGTAAGCCTTGGATTTTGCATTATCTTCTCATTTTATTTAAATCGTTAAATAATGAGGTCATCGCCGCATCATAATGATGTCATAAATAATTTAATTTATTTAATGTCTAAAAATTATAAAAAAAATAATATGATGTGGGAAATCGTTTTAGATTTATAATGAATATTTATAATCAAAATTTGGACTTGTGTAACCCCACTTAAAAACTGTTTTAGTAAAACAACTCATGTTTGTGCCAATTTAATTTTAACATTAAATAAATATATATTAATGTCATTTTCCAACTAAAGTGGCTCCATGGGGTCCCCAAGTTGACCCATGGGTTGTCTTCGTCGGCCATGACTCATCCAATAGGAGTAGGACAAGTGTCAAGCCCATCTCATATTATTAAAACATTATTTTTACCTTAAACTACACTAATTACCTCTAATCGCGATTAAGAACTTAAAAGTTACTATTCACCAAAAATTATTTTAATCTCATTGAACCACATTTTACTTCTTAATGACAACCATGTATGTCGGATTTTTGAAAATCAAATCACAGAAGTGGTAATATTTCATTTAAATGAAAAATCAGTTATTTAACTACCACTTAGTGGTTTCACTATTCATCAAAAATTGATGTTTTTCAGAACAAAGACAAAATTTCACCCTAAGCTATAATTGATATTCCGAATTCAAAAATGATTTCTATTTTACAAAATTCCAAACATATAAGTTGCATTAATTAATTTTATAATTAATTCCCGCTGTTACAACAAATAGCGTGTTTTTAAGAAACAATTTATATCAAAAGATTGGCAATTGTTTATGTCCAATTTCAATGTTAAATTAATTATAATGACCACCATTGGATAAAATGGTAAAAATATATTCTAATTATACTTTAAAACCACTAAATAGTATAATTTATCACTATAAATTATTTTGATTAAAAAATTTGTTTTTAAGTAATTTTTACTATTCATAAAAAATTAGAAGTTCTCAGAAAAATACCAAAAATTCAACATAGGCTAATTTCGATATTACGAATACAAAAATGAAGTCCATTTTGAAATATAAAATTTCTATAATTTTAAAAAGTGGTTATTACTATTCATAACGGCTACTTTGATTAGTCGCGGTGTTTTAGAACTCGAACTTGCATACAATGCAAGCTATTGCATTATTGAAAGAGAGGCGTATCGTGGAAGCTCGGGGTGTTACATTCTCCTCTCCTTCAATAAATTGCGTCCTCACAATTTGATATTTTTCTTTGAAAATAAGAGGCTGAAAATAGAAAATACCTTTGTGGAAAACCCACATCGGAAATAAGGTTAATAAAATTTAGCCTTAATAAGAGGGAAAGGGAAATGAAAAAGTCACCACCCAATTATGATCTCGATTAGGAGAACATTGGTGGAAATTAGAGACATATAATTGGAGGAAAAACGTAAATATTCGTAGGGAGTGATTGAGGTCATCAATCACAATCAACTGTCAAATTGAGGTCCTCAAAGCCTTCAATCTATGTTGATTTAAAAAATCATCAGTTCAACAAGACATAAGGTATTAGGATAACACATTTTTTGTTTTAATATCCCTTTACTAAAGTTTAAGAATTAATTTATTCATTGAATAAGAGATAGGTATATATATATTTATGCTTGACAATTAGAGTTTCAACCTTCAACTCATCTTTCACTCAAAAAGATAATAGAACTCAAAAATATTATACTTATCCTAATTGTATAAGGTTCCAACTGTTAACACATACCATTTAGATTAGTAAAATTATTTTGTAATAACCAGGGACTTCCTGTAGGCTAGTGGTAGGAAATAAAGGCTTGTCGCACTATGATTTTGGGTTCGATTCCTGCAGCTTTGTCCGACGCGACGGGTTATGCCCCACCCTGCAGGTTGTCCTTTTACTAAAACTATAGTTTATAATATTCCAAAAATAATCTTCAGAAATTATTTAACCTTAAACAATACTATCCATGGTTTAACTTAATCCATTCCAACCTTAATAGTTATCCAAAATACCTCCGTCCAGACTCTCTCTAAAAGGTCTCTAAATTCCAAAATCAATTTATCAGATTCCCCAAACAAAGTAAAGTTTCTCTTATTGTCACATACTAAAAATATGATTACCTTAATCATATTAAAACCTTACTAAAATAAAAAAGTACTGCAGTACAATCCATATATATATATCACATTATTCTTATAACCAGAATATAATCCTTGAGTCCAAAAGCACCAATACATTAATTATTCCGCTTCAACTGTAGTCACAGCATAAGATTGGCCTTGATCCCTTGGCCTTTTCTGAGGTAATTTTCCTTGACGCTTAGGACATTCATTTGCATAATGCCCATTTCCCTACAATTGTAGCATTCAACTTTGACAGCCTCTTTCTTTCCCTTGCAATCACGAGCCTGGTGACCCTTTTCTCCACATTTATAACAAACTCCCATTCCTTTTAGGCACGTACCAGGGTGATTCTTCCCACAATTATCACATAATGGAAAATCTTTCTTTCCCTTTTTCCCTTTATCTGTCTCTTGTTCCACCGTTCTCTTCTTCTCTTGCTTTACTTTGTTGTCATAAGACTTAGATAAATCCTTTTCTGTCTTGATAGCACATGAGACAATATCTTCGTATGATGAGAAGGACTGTGATACTAAAGCTTGACGGAGAAATGGTTTTAACCCATCAAAGAAACGATCAATCTTACTCCTTGGGTTACGTATATAATCGGCAGCATGCCTTGCTAACCTTGTAAAGTTAGCCTCATACTTTGCGACATTCTCGTCCTCCTTCTGCCTCAGACTCATAAATTGCCTTTCCATATCTGCTCGATGGTCACGAGGAAATTATTTTTCTAAGAAAAGCTCTTTGAACTCCCTCCATTCCATATTCGATACGTCATCATCTTCCTTTGTGTTTTGAATCAGCGACCACCACTGATCGGCATCTCCAGTGAGGCGGTAAACTGCCATGACAACCTTCTCCCTTTCACTACTCCCCAAGGCATGGAATATTTTCTCTAAGGAATTTATCCATTGCTCAGCTACTATAGGATTTGTACTCTCATTGAAGGTTGGTGGTTGTTGCCTCATGAAGTAGTCTAACATTGATCCTCCACGTTGCGGATCAGGGTGCTCCATACGAGTAAGGTTATTATTCATAACCTGAGTGAGTTGTCCCACTATGGTAATAAGTTGATCAGCACCAGTTGTATCTCCAGATCCACAATAATTATCTTGAGCAGGAGGGCAATCCCTACACGGAGTGCGTGCATTGATACGGTTTCCATTCCTTCTACTAGGCGCCATCTCTAAACAATGGCATAAACTAGATTAGTTTATGAATTAAAATACATAATTCCATACTTGTAAAACACTTTATATAAATTGAACTATTTATGGATATAATCCATAATCATAAAAAGAAATGTTTCCTTTGAGGAAGTATATACTCATAACCCTTCATAGTGGTTTGTAAGGAAAATGAGAATTATCCTAAGCATATCCCCCGGGAGTGTCGTAACCAAGAGTGCAGCAAGGCCCATTTTCCTGCACCAGTTCCCGTTCGAGTCTAGCTCAAAGCGGTGTTTTCGGGTTTTACCCCTAGATACATCTGTTCCAGAGCCGCCTCTACTTGCTCGTATCCAGACAGGGATGTATTGCTCGGAAAACTCACAAAATCTCTACAATAACAAAATTCTAGGAAGTTCTTCTATACTAATCCTCAAAGTCTATCTTTGGGCTATGTGCTCTAATCAGAGTTTATCTAAATCTAGCTTCCAAGGTTAGTACTAAACTGCCTCTGATACCAACTGTAACGCCCCGACCCCAGCTACCCAGAGTCGGTGCATTACTTCGTAACATTGGCATGATCACAAAAGATCAAGTCTCGAAAGACCGATTAGTTTAGTAGCCTTGGAAACACTAGATACATTCATAAGTCTTTCATTACATCAAAAAGTAAACAAACTACAATAACATGGTCTTCATAGTCCACACTCATATCTTCACTGACTATTCTTGCAAGTCAGTCATAATACACTTCTTCACATCCTGGAAAATATTAAAACATTGAAAGGGGTGAGCTCAGATGCTCAGTAAGGATAACAATATTGCGGAAGCTTTTATAAGAAAACATAAGCATTTAAGGCAATGTATAACTAAAACAAAAGCCTTATTGAACTTGAACTTCAGCATAATATGGCAAAAGTAAAATAAAATAATGCCATTACTTGCTCACATGGATATTCTACTAGACGAATAATCACATGAAATATCAATAACCACTTTCATAATGAGGGGATGTATAATGCCGGACATTCTGAAACATTTTGTCAAGGCCTCGTCCAAGACGTCTAAAATGATTAAGGCCTCGGCCAAAACCATAAATCAAATTGGGAAAGGGCCTCGTCCAATTCCACATCTAGTTGTCTCATGAGACCTACCGATGCATCGAGGAGCTATAGCGGGCTCCACCCGTCACTTATTAAGTCCAATAAATTCCTCATATGAATAGGTTTAAACATATCATAAACCATAACATAATCGTATCACATAAAACATGCATAAAGGAAACATAACATTTCCACATTTCAATCACAAGATATCAATACAACATATTGATATAATAAAAATTCTTTCAAAACCATTTTCAATACCAAAATAAAAGAAAGTTAAAACTTTGTATTTATTTTTCATTAAAAAAAATGATGGCTTGTAGAGGAAGCCGAAACTCAAATAATGGTCACGGCGGCGGAGAAGTCGTTGTCGCCGCATAAGTACGGAAAGAAAAACATTCCCTCTTGTCGTTTAGCAACACGCTTCGTATAAAAAAGATTTCTTTTGAATAAACGTAAAAGTCAAAGGGGTTTATACACCGTATAAAAGAAAGTTGTGTATAAAACCAAATATGCCTCAATGAAAGGGGATTGAGATTAAGTCCTTAAAAAGATCATTTTTTTTAAATAAAGTACATCTAAAAGGTGTATTCACTATAAGTACACATAAATAATGTAAAAATATAATATAGGACATAATAATATCATGACATAATTTGAAAGTAGGAGATTAACCCAAAGAATGGAAATTGGGTTAAGAAGTTCCCTTACCTTGCGTCTTGTCCTGACTCGACCGTTCTTTAACCTCCTAAATAATAAACTAGAGTTAATTTATATTTACTTAAGAACCTTTTTCATGTTCATTATTCCTTTTATATCCCTTATTACCATGTTATGAACATTATTTAATTATTTAAGTTAATAACGGTCGTTTTGTCGATCTTTGGTACTTGAGTCAAAAATAAACTTCTTATAATTAAAAGTTGTTTATGTGGTAGAATATCCATTATCTCTAGAATTATATTCATGATTTAGATGTCATATATATCTTAAATATCCAGTATATACATTCATTTATAATATTACGTAACATTTAGAGGTAAGAAATGAAATGCACCGTTCATGGAGACGGTAAGCCGTACGTACGCATGAACGCTACTTTCATTTCAATTTCATATTTAATGGAACAAAATCATAATGATATAAATGTATAATATAATTCCAGTATAATATAGTGTATAATACCATTTACTCCATCCTTTATACATCCCACATATGGCATTAACGATTCAAATCACTTTGAGGGGGCGGTAGTCCGCACTTCCTAAAATGAAATTATCGCGTTTTACCCATAATGGAAATCATAAAGTATGCCATAAATGAGAAATACAGAAGCATAAGTAAAACATAAACATATTATATATCATATATAAAAATAGTGACATCTTAATGGCCACCTTTGAATGTGTTATATGAGTGTTGAACAATCATCGTTTCGTGAGGCAGAAATTCGCCATCCACAGAAACCGTATGTTCTTTAACCATTAGATGTAGGTGTGTGTAAGTGTAGCTAGAATCCTTCTTATAACAACATCCTAGTATATTGAGGACACTGGTGTTGTTACAAAAGAAATGAATAAAAAGAGTTTAGTGGGTTGGAGAAGAAAAATAAAACAAAACAACATTAGAGAAGACATTACCTCAAAATCGGGTAACTCTTTTTGATTTGAGCCAAAGGCTTCCTTGGGAAGAGTTCTGCCCAAAGTGATTCTTCTAGGAGTAAGAGGGGGATGTTGGGAGAGTATTTGGGCAGAGGTTGGCCGAGCCAAATGGCTTGAAGGTGTGAATAAGGTGGGAGAGGTGGGGGCCTTTTATAAGTGTAGAGGAGGGGCTCTTTTGGAAAGATTGAAATGTTACATTATTACACAATGATTTTCGGATTCTAAAGGTCCTACACTTATATAATTCGTGGCTAAGGTGATAAGGGTTCGAAATCTCTTCATCCAATAGGCTTTGGACAAGTGTAAGTCTTGTATTTTGCATTATCTTCTCATTTTATTTAAATCGTTAAATAATGAGGTCATCGCCGCATCATAATGATGTCATAAATAATTTAATTTATTTAATGTCTAAAAATTATAAAAAAAAATACTATGATGTGGGAAATCTTTTTATATTTATAATGAATATTTATAATCAAAATTTGGACTTGTGTAACCCCACTTAAAAACTGTTTTAGTAAAACAACTCATGTTTGTGTCAATTTAATTTTAACATTAAATAAATATATATTAATGTCATTTTCCAACTAAAGTGGATCCATGGGGTCCCCAAGTTGACCCATGGGTTGTCTTTGTCGGCCATGACTCATCCAATAGGAGTAGGACAAGTGTCAAGCCCATCTCATATTATTAAAACATTATTTTTACCATAAACTACACTAATTACCTCTAATCGCGATTAAGAACTTAAAAGTTACTATTCACCAAAAATTATTTTAATCTCATTGAACCACATTTTACTTCTTAATGACAACCATGTATGTCGGATTTTTGAAAATCAAATCACAGAAGTGGTAATATTTCATTTAAATGAAAAATCAGTTATTTAACTACCACTTAGTGGTTTCACTATTCATCAAAAATTGATGTTTTTCAGAACAAAGCCAAAATTTCACCCTAAGCTATAATTGATATTCCGAATTCAAAAATGATGTCTATTTTAAAAAATTCCAAACATATAAGTTGCATTAATTAATTTTATAATTAATTCCCGCTGTTACAACAAATAGCGTGTTTTTAAGAAACAATTTATATCAAAAGATTGGCAATTGTTTATGTCCAATTTCAATGTTAAATTAATTCTAATGACCACCATTGGATAAAATGGTAAAAATATATTCTAATTATACTTTAAAACCACTAAATAGTATAATTTATCACTATAAATTATTTTGATTAAAAAATTTGTTTTTAAGTAATTTTTACTATTCATAAAAAATTAGAAGTTCTCAGAAAAATACCAAAAATTCAACATAGGCTAATTTCGATATTACGAATACAAAAATGAAGTCCATTTTGAAATATAAAATTTCTATAATTTTAAAAAGTGGTTGTTACTATTCATAACGGCTACTTTGATTAGTCGCGGTGTTTTAGAACTCGAACTTGCATACAATGCAAGCTATTGCATTATTGAAAGAGAGGCGTATCGTGGAAGCTCAGGGTGTTACATTCTCCCCTCCTTCAATAAATTGCGTCCTCGCAATTTGATATTTTTCTTTGAAAATAAGAGGCTGAAAATAGAAAATACCTTTGTGGAAAACCCACATCGGAAATAAGGTTAATAAAATTTAGCCTTAATAAGAGGGAAAGGGAAATGAAAAAGTCACCACCCAATTATGATCTCGATTAGGAGAACATTGGTGGCAATTAGAGACATATAATTGGAGGAAAAACGTAAATATTCGTAGGGAGTGATTGAGGTCATTAATCACAATCAACTGTCAAATTGAGGTCCTCAAAGCCTTTAATCTATGTTGATTTAAAATATCATCAGTTCAACAAGACATAAGGTATTAGGATAACACATTTTTTGTTTTAATATCCCTTTACTAAAGTTTAAGAATTAATTTATTCATTGAATAAGAGATAGGTATATATATATTTATGCTTGACAATTAGAGTTTCAACCTTCAACTCATCTTTCACTCAAAAAGATAATAGAACTCAAAAATATTATACTTATCCTAATTGTATAAGGTTCCAAATGTTAACACATACCATTTAGATTAGTAAAATTAATTTGTAATAACCAGGGACTTCCTGTAGGCTAGTGGTAGGAAATAAAGGCTTGTCGCACTATGATTATGGGTTCGATTCCTGCAGCTTTGTCCGACGCGACGGGTTATGCCCCACCCTGCAGGTTGTCCTTTTACTAAAACTATAGTATTATAATATTCCAAAAATAATCTTCAGAAATTATTTAACCTTAAACAATACTATCCATGGTTCAACTTAATCCATTCCAACCTTAATAGTTATCCAAAATACCTCCGTCCAGACTCTCTCTAAAAGGTCTCTAAATTCCAAAATCAATTTATCAGATTCCCCAAACAAAGTAAAGTTTCTCTTATTGTCACATACTAAAAATATGATTACCTTAATCATATTAAAACCTTACTAAAATAAAAAAGTACTGCAGTACAATCCATATATATATATCACATTATTCTTATAACCAGAATATAATCCTTGAGTCCAAAATCACCAATACATTAATTATTCCGCTTCAACTGTAGTCACAGCATAAGATTGGCCTTGATCCCTTGGCCTTTTCTGAGGTAATTTTCCTTGACGCTTAGGACATTCATTTGCATAATGCCCCATTTCCCTACAATTGTAGCATTCAACTTTGACAGCCTCTTTCTTTCCCTTGCAATCACGAGCCTGGTGACCCTTTTCTCCACATTTATAACAAACTCCCATTCCTTTTAGGCACGTACCAGGGTGATTCTTCCCACAATTATCACATAATGGAAAATCTTTCTTTCCCTTTTTCCCTTTATCTGTCTCTTGTTCCACCGTTCTCTTCTTCTCTTGCTTTACTTTGTTGTCATAAGACTTAGATAATTCCTTTTCTGTCTTGATAGCACATGAGACAATATCTTCGTATGATGAGAAGGATTGTGATACTAAAGCTTGACGGAGAAATGGTTTTAACCCATCAAAGAAACGATCAATCTTACTCCTTGGGTTACGTATATAATCGGCAGCATGCCTTGCTAACCTTGTAAAGTTAGCCTCATACTTTGCGACATTCTCATCCTCCTTCTGCCTCAGACTCATAAATTGTCTTTCCATATCTGCTCGATGGTCACGAGAAAATTATTTTTCTAAGAAAAGCTCTTTGAACTCCCTCCATTCCATATTCGATACGTCATCATCTTCCTTTGTGTTTTGAATCAGCGACCACCACTGATCGTCATCTCCAGTGAGGCGGTAAACTGCCATGACAACCTTCTCCCTTTCACTACTCCCCAAGGCATGGAATATTTTCTCTAAGGAATTTATCCATTGCTCAGCTACTATAGGATTTGTACTCCCATTGAAGGTTGGTGTTTGTTTCCTCATAAAGCGGTCTAACATTGATCCTCCACGTTGCGGATCAGGGTGCTCCATACAAGTAAGGTTATTATTCATAACCTGAGTGAGTTGTCCCAGTATGGTAATAAGTTGATCAGCACCAGTTGTATCTCCAGATCCACAATAATTATCTTGAGCAGGAGGGAAATCCCTACACGGAGTGCGTGCATTGATACGGTTTCCATTCCTTCTACTAGGCGCCATCTCTAAACAATGGCATAAACTAGATTAGTTTATGAATTAAAATACATAATTCCATACTTGTAAAACACTTTATATAAATTGAACTATTTATGGATATAATCCATAATCATAAAAAGAAATGTTTCCTTTGAGGAATTATATACTCATAACCCTTCATAGTGGTTTGTAAGGAAAATGAGAATTATCCTAAGCATATCCCCCAGGAGTGTCGTAACCAAGAGTGCAGCAAGGCCCGTTTTCGTGCACCATTTCCCGTTCGAGTCTAGCTCAAAGCGGTGTTTTCGGGTTTTACCCCTAGGTACATCTGTGCCAGAGCCGCCTCTACTTGCTCGTATCCAGACAGGGATGTATTGCTCGGAAAACTCACAAAATCTCTACAATAACAAAATTCTAGGAAGTTCTTCTATACTAATCCTCAAAGTCTATCTTTGGGCTATGTGCTCTAATCAGAGTTTATCTAAATCTAGCTTCCAAGGTTAGTACTAAACTGCCTCTGATACCAACTGTAACGCCCCGACCCCAGCTACCCAGAGTCGGTGCATTACTTCGTAACATTGGCATGATCACAAAAGATCAAGTCTCGAAAGACCGATTAGTTTAGTAGCCTTGGAAACACTAGATACATTCATAAGTCTTTCATTACATCAAAAAGTAAACAAACTACAATAACATGGTCTTCATAGTCCACACTCATATCTTCACTGACTATTCTTGCAAGTCAGTCATAATACACTTCTTCACATCCTGGAAAATATTAAAACATTGAAAGGGGTGAGCTCAGATGCTCAGTAAGGATAACAATATTGCGGAAGCTTTTATAAGAAAACATAAGCATTTAAGGCAATGTATAACTAAAACAAAAGCCTTATTGAACTTGAACTTCAGCATAATATGGCAAAAGTAAAATAAAATAATTCCATTACTTGCTCACATGGATATTCTACTAGACGAATAATCACATGAAATATCAATAACCACTTTCATAATGAGGGAATGTATAATGCCGGACATTCTGAAACATTTTGTCAAGGCCTCGTCCAAGACGTCTAAAATGATTAAGGCCTCGGCCAAAACCATAAATAAAATTTGGAAAGGGACTCGCCCAATTCCACGTCTAGTTGTCTCATGAGACCTACCGATGCATCGAGGAGCTATAGCGGGCTCCACCCGTCACTTATTAAGTCCAATACATTCCTCATATGAATAGGTTTAAACATATCATAAACCATAACATAATCGTATCACATAAAACATGCATAAATGAAACATAACATTTCCACATTTCAATCACAAGATATCAATACAACATATTGATATAATAAAAATTCTTTCAAAACCATTTTCAATACCAAAATAAAAGAAAGTTAAAACTTTGTATTTATTTTTCATTAAAAAAAATGATGGCTTGTAGAGGAAGCCGAAACTCAAATAATGGTCACGGCGGCGGAAAAGTCGTTGTCGCCGCATAAGTACGGAAAGAAAAACATTCCCTCTTGTTGTTTAGCAACACGCTTCGTATAAAAAATATTCCTTTTGAATAAACGTAAAAGTCAAAGGGGTTTATACACCGTATAAAAGAAAGTTGTGTATAAAACCAAATATGCCTCAATGAAAGGGGATTGAGATTAAGTCCTTAAAAAGATCATTTTTTTAAATAAAGTACATCTAAAAGGTGTATTCACTATAATTACACATAAATAATGTAAAAATACAATATAGGACATAATAATATCATGACATAATTTGAAAGTAGGAGATTAACCCAAAGAATGGAAATTGGGTTAAGAAGTTCCCTTACCTTGCGTCTTGTCCTGACTCGACCGTTCTTTAACCTCCTAAATAATAAACTAGAGTTAATTTATATTTACTTAAGAACCTTTTTCATGTTCATTATTCCTTTTATATCCCTTATTACCATGTTATGAACATTATTTAATTATTTAAGTTAATAACGGTCGTTTTGTCGATCTTTGGTACTTGAGTCAAAAATAAACTTCTTATAATTACAAGTTGTTTATGTGGTAGAATATCCATTATATATAGAATTATATTCATGATTTATATGTCATATATATCTTATATATCCAGTATATACATTCATTTATAATATTACGTAACATTTAGAGGTAAGAAATGAAATGCACCGTTCATGGAGACGGTAAGCCGTACGTATGCATGAACGCTACTTTCATTTCAATTTCATATTTAATGGAACAAAATCATAATGATATAAATGTATAATATAATTCCAGTATAATATAGTGTATAATACCATTTACTCCATCCTTTATACATCCCACATATGGCATTAACGATTCAAATAACTTTGAGGGGGCGGTAGTCCGCACTTCCTAAAATGAAATTATCGCGTTTTACCCATAATGGAAATCATAAAGTATGCCATAAATGAGAAATACAGAAGCATAAGTAAAACATAAACATATTATATATCATATATAAAAATAGTTACATCTTAATGGCCACCTTTGAAGGTGTTATATGAGTGTTGAACAATCATCGTTTCGTGAGGCAGAAATTCGCCATCCACAGAAACCGTATGTTCTTTAACCATTAGATGTAGGTGTGTGTTAGTGTAGCTAGAATCCTTCTTATAACAACATCCTAGTATATTGAGGATACTGGTGTTGTTACAAAAGAAATGAATAAAAAGAGTTTAGGGGGTTGGAGAATAAAAATAAAACAAAACAACATTAGAGAAGACATTACCTCAAAATCGGGTAACTCTTTTTGATTTGAGCCAAAGGCTTCCTTGGGAAGAGTTCTGCCCAAAGTGATTCTTCTAGGAGTAATAGGGGGATGTTGGGAGAGTATTTGGGAAGAGTTTGGACGAGCCAAATGGCTTGAAGGTGTGAATAAGGTGGGAGAGGTGGGGGCCTTTTATAAGTGGAGAGGAGGGGCTCTTTTGGAAAGATTGAAATGTTACATTATTACACAATGATTTTCGGATTCTAAAGGTCCCAAACTTATATAATTCGTGGCTAAGGTGATAAGTGTTAGAAATATATTCATCCAATAGGATTTGGACAAGTGTAAGCCTTGGATTTTGCCTTATCTTCTCATTTTATTTAAATCGTTAAATAATGAGGTCATCGCCGCATCATAATGATGTCATAAATAATTTAATTTATTTAATGTCTAAAAATTATAAAAAAAATACTATGATGTAGGAAATATTTTTATATTTATAATGAATATTTATAATCAAAATTTGGACTTGTGTAACCCCACTTAAAAACTGTTTTAGTAAAACAACTCATGTTTGTGTCAATTTAATTTTAACATTAAATAAATATATATTAATGTCATTTTCCAACTAAAGTGGCTCCATCGGGTCCCCAAGTTGACCCATGGGTTGTCTTGGTCGGCCATGACTCATTCAATAGGAGTAGGACAAGTTTCAAGCCCATCTCATATTATTAAAACATTATTTTTACCTTAAACTACACTAATTACCTCTAATCACGATTAAGAACTTAAAAGTTACTATTCACCAAAAATTATTTTAATCTCATTGAACCACATTTTACTTCTTAATGACAACCATGTATGTCGGATTTTTGAAAATCAAATCACAGAAGTGGTAATATTTCATTTAAATGAAAAATCAGTTATTTAACTAGCACTTAGTGGTTTCACTATTCATCAAAAATTGATGTTTTTCAGAACAAAGCCAAAATTTCACCCTAAGCTATAATTGATATTCCGAATTCAAAAATGATTTCTATTTTACAAAATTACAAACATATAAGTTGCAGTAATTAATTTTATAATTAATTCCCGCTGTTACAACAAATAGCGTGTTTTTAAGAAACAATTTATATCAAAAGATTGACAATTGTTTATGTCCAATTTCAATGTTAAATTAATTCTAATGACCACCATTGGATAAAATGGTAAAAATATATTCTAATTATACATTAAAACCACTAAATAGTATAATTTATCACTATAAATTATTTTGATTAAAAAATTTGTTTTTAAGTAATTTTTACTATTCATAAAAAATTAGAAGTTCTCAGAAAAATACCAAAAATTCAATATAGGCTAATTTCGATATTACGAATACAAAAATGAAGTCCATTTTGAAATATAAAATTTCTATAATTTTAAAAAGTGGTTATTACTATTCATAACGGCTACTTTGATTAGTCGCGGTGTTTTAGAACTCAAACTTGCATACAATGCAAGCTATTGCATTATTGAAAGAGAGGCATATCGTGGAAGCTCGGGGTGTTACAATTTTGATGATTAACTATACCATCCTATTGAAACTATACTTCTTTAGCTACTCATAGATGATGACTAGGTTCCATTCTATAAATTGGAGGAGAAACCCTTTGTTTAGTTGCACAGAATTTTTATCAAGGTCTATTTAATTAATTCATTTTAATTTTATGAAACCAATAAATTTAAAAATATATAAAATAAATTATATTTTATGTGCCTTTCCTAGGTGACTACCATGAAAATTATTCTTCCTCAATTGGTCATTTAATAATCTCATATTCCTTTCATTGGATCATGGGGTCCCTAAAATCATATGTCCTACCTAGCCTCCCAGGCCTATGTCAAGCACCGATCAACTAGAACCATTTACCTTCCAACCCATGAAATCATCATAGTTCATAACTCTAAAATCCATCATATATATCAACTAAAACCTTTGATATCACTCTTTCATGACCCACTCCCACCAAAGGTACCCCTTCTTGGTCGACAATAAATAAAGATTGATAATGACCCTTGAGTCCCCCCTACAGTAGGCCCCAGGTTAGAGACAATAACTGAGGATATAAAAATATAACACATGGAAGGAATTATAATTTATAATAGTATAATATCAATAGATAAAAAAATAATCCACCAAAAAACTCTATCACATAATATAAATGTAAACTAAAAATCATCCCACAATTCATGGACAATGTTAATAGATAGAAATAAAAGTCTCCAAGGAAATACCAAAAGATAATTCCTACGGTAACGAATAAATAGTAGCTCCAAAATCCAAGCTAGTAAGATTCATATCGGTCTCCAAAGTTCTCCTGGAAACCTAAAAATAGATTATATATATAGGGTGATCATAACATGTATACTTAGTAGGATCATACCCAAGGTCTCAAGTTCACATTTGAAAAGACCATACTGATGAGCCAGAAAATAAATAACAGAACCAACATGCACCTAAATAGGTCAAATAACCATTCTTAGCCTCATCATGGCTCACTCAAAAAATCATATATCCAATATAGTAACATAGTAAAAAATAACAAAAAAGGTGCATTGTAGCCACTTTCCCTCTAATTTTTTTCTCTTACACCCCAACATCAAACATCTCATTCTCCCATCCCTTTTATGCATATATCATCACATAAATAACTATACTATTGTGATTTGTGATGAATATACCCACCTCTTACATGGTCTACCATATAGGTCTAGAAAAATTAATCACACATCAAAACCTCATCACATATCCATGGTAGTACGGTATCCTGAATGTGAAAGATATCAACTTCATGCCCTCCTTCCACCATGCATGACCCCCACCACATCCCATATCCTCATCACCATTGAAGAATCTCCAACACTGACCCATATCATCATTGGGTAGTCTCCAACACCAACCCATTTCATCCCTAGGTAATCTCCAACACTAACCTATATCATCACTATTGAAGAAATAGTGGGGAAAATGGGGTAGCCATACATCTGTATCACCGAAAACCTTGATGTTTGGGAAAACACCAATAACCCAAAACATTTGGGCATTGGTTAGGTTATCCAACATGGGTGGGGTGCATGTAAAAATAATATTAAATATATGATAGATACATAAAACAAAATACCTAACCTATGGGCTCAAATCAACTACATTAGTGTACACCACATCACAACCATTGCACCATAAAATATCTCTCACAACTCATAGCACCACAATATGAATCACATCACACCACCACCACCCATAACCACACAATTCCACTTCTAATTATATTTTCCATCATTTTAAATAGTTAATAAGTTTCTACTAACTCCCATTTACTAATAAATTTAATTTCACATTATCACATCCCATTAATTTATCATTAATTTCATTTAATATTATTATTACACATAAATTAATAAATATTCTTATTCATTTACAAAACCATTTAATTTCAATTCAATATTACAATTTCTCCCATCGCTAATTAGGAAACTAACACAACCATATATCATAACATCACACCAAAATCACCTCATCCATCAACATAGCACCACAACATCCAAACCATATCATTATAACAACCACCCATATCAACCAACACACTTCACAAATACTGGAAAACACAACCATATCACAAACCAAACATCCAAAAATACTACTATTTCACAACCACTGACATTCCATCCCATTACAACCAACCATCACATCATTGTCCCACACATTTCCCAACTTATATGGTCACCATTATCATTTAAAAATATCCCACATCACACAAGTAAACACAATAAGTAAAACCACACATAGAATCACATACCGTATTTCAAAAATTTGGTTCAATGAATTACATTAAATTAATTCATTATTTATCATGGATATTCTCACAAACATTCCAATTTTCCATGGAAAAACAATTCATTATCCACATATAAATTCATATACTTTTATTCAAGGTTCCACTAAATAATCCAAAAAATAAGGGTATCACATATTTATAAACTATAGCATAAGAAAGGATATCAAATTCCACGATTTTTAGAAATGGAAACAGACATGAATAATAATATCAACAATATCAGCAAAGTTATAAAACATGTGATTTCTTCTCATTCTCATCTATTTTATTTTATGAATCTTCATTATATATATTAAGTAGACCCTTACTATCCACCCAATGGAATGAAACATAATGTATTCCCACACATTCAAATAAATTGGGAGAGAATGAGGATATCATGCATCAAAGAATATTTCTAATTCATTACAAACAACAAGGAAAGAAGTAACTAAAATACAAAAACCACCAAAGGAAACCACAACTCATCTACTGATTTCAAATGATCGACCTTCAGAAGATAAGGTTCAAATAAATGAAGAGAAGGCCATAAAGTCTCACAAAATCACCTAGGGTATACCCAAAAATCAAGAGGAACAAAAGAATTTGGGTGACTCATAGTATTTATAAACAAAATGGGCCTCGACACATTCACATCACGAGCCACTGGTTCATACAATGAGTTTTCATGAGGCCCTCTAATTCATGATGTGAATAAAATGTCGGTCATAAACTTCTCAAACATAAAACAAAACAAACATATACTAATTTACAAGGAATATCAAGCTATAATTAATTCACATCATGATTAATTCCTTTACATCGTGAGTTCATAAAACACTGAACCCACATCCAAAACTCAAGCCATGAATTTCTAGCCTCCAAGCTGCAAATAAACCTCTCATTACATGAATATATATATATGTCATGAACCATATTTTGTAGAAAAATTATATCCCTAACACTACATAACACAATTTAAGCCTTCTTTGAAAACCTCCAACTCAAAAACTAATAATGTAATGGTCCCATAACATATATACCATTTCAAATCATATTTCAATTCAATATACAAAACATTGTAAAATTGTTTTTCTTCCCTTGTATTATAATATATTCCAGTATTATTTTTTATAGTTGAATAATAAAAATGGATATATAATCTTCAAATGCATGAATTTGTTGGTATCATTTTCCTTGTTATTCATTGAATTACTAAAATACATTTTACAATTCTTGTTTTGTTTTTAAATATATTTTTACAATTTTCTTCTCTGGAAACTTGGATCCTGCTTAACAGATTTTTTACTCATCTTATATAATTATAAAATAGTCTTATAATAAACCAAGATTTCATTTCCGTGTTCCAAAAACCTCATCCACTCCAACTGTAGTCATAAAAATAATTTTTTTCCAAAAAATATTATCTTAACTATTCACCATTATATTTTTGAAACTTTTGAGTGTTTTTATAACATTATATTTTTAACCAAAGTATATGATATTTTACTCTACTTCCTCTAAACAAAATAAAATTTTCTTTGTTTTTAAACTTTAATATCACATAAGTTTTCTCATCAATGTTATGATTTTTAGAAAATAAAAATTTATCTTAGTGATATTTACCAATGGATCATGGGTTAGGGTTCCATTAACTTCTGGTATGATGAATGGTTAAGAAACCCATTTGAATTTATAATATTTATAGCACCTAATTTATATTTCTAGATTTCTTGAAATCATTTTAGGTTCATTGATAATGGTCTTGAAAATGAGTAGAATTTTATTTTCTACACTATATAAATTTTATAGTAATAAGATCGATGTATTTTTACATTTTATAGTTTTAGATCATTTAGAATGGTATCTTTTCATAACATCATTCTTTTTTGTAAGGTTCTTGGTTCTTGGGAAGAATTTATTTGTAAAAAAGATATAAAAAATTATTTCTCCCTATTTTGGAATGTTCATAATTGTTTCATTCCAACAGATCATGAAGTGTAATAGAAAGGTATCTAGAAAT
This sequence comes from Viscum album, assembly GCA_963277665.1. Classification (NCBI taxonomy): domain Eukaryota; kingdom Viridiplantae; phylum Streptophyta; class Magnoliopsida; order Santalales; family Viscaceae; genus Viscum; species Viscum album. Next base: position 2,038,944,499 of record OY728142.1, on the reverse strand, counting down.
ATTCTATGTTCTCATGTTATGACAACTCTAAATAGGAAAATTCATTTCATCTCTTCATAGAATGGATTTGGGTTCATTTAATTTGGAACATTATCAATATATATATATATATATATATATATGGGATTTAAGATTTGGACTGATTCTATTCCATAATCCATAACTTCATGGTTCCACAATATTGGAAATTAAACTAATGAATATCAAGCCCATAATATGATTTTTTCAATAGGATTTTATACCATCTGGAAATCATGGAATGAATCTAGTCATAACTATATGAACTTATGTCTCCATTACATGAAAGTGGTGTATTTTCACCTTATCAATAACATTTTTTTCATTGATCAAATAGTGGTATGCATCCCCCAATGTCATAAAAATCACCTCTCCATGATGTGAAAGAATAGAGGGTGAAATAATTACTTCCCAGAGATGATAGGTGTGTTTGAATACTTTTAGGACTGGTATCAAACTTAATATATATAGACCGTTTGATTATGGAATCATAAGAGGATGGGGAATTATATCTGACATAAATGGATTTGTAGTAATTTATTTTAGTGAATATTACAATCCAGTTAACTCTATCATAGTTAAATCCAAATATATTTTTGTCAATATCACTATTTTAAAACATTAACTTGTCTACACTGGAAACAAACTTGGCCTTGGTGTCCAAATTTTTGTAAGGGAATTTACCCATTCATAATTAAATAATCTATTGTGTCTGATTTTTTAGAGAATTAATAAATCAACAAGTGATGATTCATTATATTTTTTACAATGGTTCATAGCATGTTATAGTCTTACATAAAAAAGTAGGGAAGGTGACAACATTATCATCTACTCATGTACTAGGTCACTGCCTACATACTATGTGTCTTATGTGATAGGGGATTATATGAGGCTTCATCAAATAAAATTACCATGATATTATAGATTTTAATATTTTATATCACATACCCCTTTAATAAAAAATATTTAATTTTGAGTTATTAAAAAACCTGATTTCTAGACTTTTTATTTTTGATATAATAAACTTATCATATTTCATTTAATATTGTGTGATATATTTTTATTCTACAATTACATGATCCTTTTATTCAAATAAATATGTTATTTTAAAATTTATACAATCATCAAGATTTCTTAAAGATTCTACTATTCTAGTATTTTTCTTAAAATTTCTTTAATCTCTGGAACAATTTTTTCAAATTTGAATTTGAATTTCTTCATGCATTTTTTCAAATCTAATAACTTTTATTATATGATTTTATGTTATTTATTACTATATAGAAATTTATATTCAATAAATTCTATTACATTATTCATTTCAGAAAGACTAAATTTCAATATTTTAAGTTTCTTTAATAATATTGATTATTTTTATACAATAACAACTTTATTGACATTTAAACATCATAACAACTTTTATATGTTCTTGTACTCTTTTTCTGATTTTGATATCGTGAAAAAAAAAACTCTTTCAAATCATTATTTATAAATAAGTACATTTTAGTTCCATTATCTTCATCATTGTTATACCAGATTCATCACAAATGAATTCTTCTTTAGTCACCATGTAAATGTTCATCTTATCATTTTTTCACTAGATCTACCATAATCACTCTCTCTATATGGATATTATTCTTCCTTTATCTTAAAAATAATTTTTATTCTCATAAATCATGAAGATATATTTTCCTTATCTTTAGAAAAATCATTTTCATTGGTAAACTTATTTCATTTCCTCCTTGAATTTTTTTTTCAGGGATACTCTTTACTATCATAATTCACTTATTTTAACTTGAAGAAATTCATTTCAAATTTTCCAATGAAACTGAAATTAAAATACCTTAAATAAACTTTATCTTATCATAAACCCTTTCCCTTCTAGATATTTCACTAAATAAGTCACATATTTTCTTAAAACATTGAGTCATAATTATCTTCATCAAAATATGATCTTTCTATAAAATTATATTCCTATCTAATATTTACATTATTATTTACCTTAAGATATATACCCTTTTTATATTTACCTTTTTTCATGAGTGAATTCCATTTTCTCACTTCATGGTCTATTAATATACTTTAAAATTATCTAAAGGAAATGCACTTATGTCATAATCTTTATGATTTGATACATTTTCTTCAAACCTATAGGGAATAATTTAGATTATATTATTGAAAACCATTAATCCTCACAATGTATCTATATATTTAATAATATATTTTATAATATAATTTACCTTTGTGAATAAATTACTTATTAATTCATATTCAATCATATTAATACCATAGAACTTAACTCACCAAATTTTTAACTTTCATCCAATATTTTTTTTCAGCTTATTATATTTTGAAATTATCTCAAATAATCTTTGAAGTATAATTTCCTAAAACCCTACTAAACACATTATTTAAAAGTGAGCCTAAAATTTTATTTTGGGATTGAAAATAATTTTATATATTCATTTTTAAGTATCCATCATCATTTAAACTTCTATTATTAATGGTGATCTTAACCATTAGTCCATCTAGATCATTGAAATGTGTCATTTAGACTCAAAAAATATCCTCACTCCATTAATCACCTCTTGTGATCATCACCATGACCAAGAAATGAAGGAAAATATTTCATAAAATTATTATCAATCTGAGACTTTAATATATATATATATATTGCACATAAATGCACACATAAACGTAAAATTCATGATATAAATTTCCACATCAATATTTTGGGATACTATTGTTTAAAGAAGTAGTTTTATAATAAAATTTTAAAAAATAACCATAGATGGAACATAATTATTTTAATAAATAAAAAAAATTCACTAAGTCAAAATAATCACATAACACCTAATTTTTTTAATAAATTTAACTTATTTACAACCATGGAAGATAAAATTATTTTCTAATTTTAGAATAAATTTAATGAATAACTTGTCATCTATGTAATTGATGATGGCGGAAGAATAAATGTTATTTCATGTGAACGTACCTCATAATTAAAATAAAACATTATCTCTACTGTTTAATTTTAGTATATATTTGATGTATCATATGTAGATTGATTTTCATTAATAAAAAATAAATTTTAAAATAATATTCTTAATGATAAAATATATTCTCTTTTATTCTATAATTGATGTGATAAGATCCCTTGATGTGATTTAATGAGTCAAGGTGGATATTTAAAAGGCCTTCAATGAGAGTTGGTCAAAATAATAATTTTCTTTACCCTAAGGGTTGGATTTTTCTCACAAAAATTAATCTATTTGGTAATGTGGTGTTTGGATAACTCTTACATTTTTAAGAATATTATGAATAGTTCCTTGAGTTTATGATTCATGAGATTTATATATTCTTTCATGTTGTATTTATTTTTATCATGTACATATATTTGGTCGAATTTTATTTGAGTTAAAAAAATCTGTAATTAATAAAGAAATTCAAGGATTAAGAAACTATATTATAGAAGAGAACAACATATATCATGGTTCTAATATGATTAATGAAAAAATTTCACTTATGTGAAAAATATTACATAATGGGTTTCAAAACGTATCATTATTCATGATAGATAAAAAATATCATATAAAAGAGTTGAAAATGGCCATTATAATGACTGTGGTTTCATGAGATAAAAAGTTTCATCCACTAGTATTGTAACACCCCAAGATTTCATAGTGTGTTATTTCTTCAAATTAATTCAATAACTTGCACTACAAGCAACACCAAGTTCAAATGCACCATGACTTACCAAACAAGACGTTCAAAAGAGGTTATTAATAGTATTAACTAAATTTTAAACTTTATATAATCCTTATAATTTTAGAATCCATATTATGAGTTTCTTAGACATAATGTAAGAACAAATTCATTTTCAGTATTGCACTTTTACCAACTTTTAATAGTGAACCCTTTTTAAATCCAATATTTTAAACTTTTATATATTCAATTTGACTAAATAAATTTACTTTTTAGAATGGGGACATCAAAAATTTACAATGAAACATCCCATGCTTCCATGGTACGCTTTTCTTTGAATAATACAGTAGCGTGTGTTGTACGCAACTTCAAGTTCTAACACACACCACAACCAATCAAACTAACCGTTATGAATAGTAATACCTACTTTTTTAAATTTTATAAATTTTATCTCTCAAAATGGACTTCATTTTTGTATTCGGAGTATCGAATTTAGCCTAAGGTGAAATTTTGGAACTTTTCGGATAACATTTATATTTTGATGAATAGTGAAAATTACTAAATTTTAATTAAAATTTTTTTTTAATCAAAATAATTTATATTGATAAATTATGAATTTGAGTGGTTTAAAAGTATATTTAGAATATATTTTTACAATTTAATACAATTTTGGTCATTGTACATAATTGCACAATTAAATCGGACATAAATAAGTGTCAATCTTTTGATAATTATTATCTCTTAAAAACACGCTATTTGTTTTGACGACGGGAATTAATTTTTAAATTAATTAATGCAAATGATATTTTTTGAATTTGGTAAAATAGACATCATTTTTGAATTCATAATATCAAATATAGCTTAGGCCTAATTTTTGGTATTTTTCTGGAAACTTTCATTTTTTGATGAATAGTGAAACCACTAAGTGGTAGTTAAAAAAACTGAATTTTTCATAAAACTTAATTTTACCGCTTCTGTGAGTGGAGTTTCAAAAATCTGAGAGACACGGTTAATATCAAGGAGTAAATTCTGGTTCAATGAGATGAAAATAATTTTTGGTGAATAGTAACTTTTTACTTTTATTTACCACAGTTAAAAGTAAATTGGGTAATTAAGGGTAAAAATGATATTAATATTACCCTAAAACATGTCCTAATTATATTGGACAAGTGTATATCGACCAAAAACAACCTTAGGAGTAAAATATTATCATTTAGGTCCACTTTTATTAGATTAGGACATTTATTATTATTTAATTCAAAGAAGAGTTAAAAGAGTTAAAATCAAAGTTTATTTACTAAAACATTTTTAATATAGGGTTATACATAAGATAAATTCGATTGTAAATATTCATTAGAAATATAAAAATATTTCCTACATAATGGTATTTTATTTATAATTTTTAGATATTAAATAATTTAATTTATTTATGACACAATGGTGATGCAGTAATTACCTAATTAATAAAAAATTAGAATAATTGATATTATAAATACCCAAATAAATGTAATTTGAGATTTTTTATAAATAAAAATAATTTTATAGGTTAATATAACATGTTAGGATTGATTTAATTAACCTTTTTATAAGTAATCATTTTGTTATGAGTTTTTAAAAAATCAATTATTGAATAGTGTCAAAATTGACATAAAAGAGTTTTTTAAAAAATATTATATTATTAATTGATATTAAATTTCTAAAAATATAATGTTTGGCCAAGAGACATATATCATGATAGGTGTATCATTAATGGACCACTTAGGGGTCTATTGGATGTATATAGTAAGTTTATTAACCATATAATATAAAAATACAAAGAGACATTGTAAAAGTGAAACTAATTAACAAAGAGTTAATACTTAAAGATAAGGTTAATATAATGACCCAAACCTGTCTAAATTATATTGGTTGAGTGTTTTTAGATCCATCCCCACCTTAAACTTTAAATAATCCACTTTTTAGCCATTAGAAACTGACTATGAATTTATTATAAAATAACATTTCTAGCTTTTCCAAAGGTGCCCCTCACCCCTCTTATAAAAGGGAACTCCCCCTTCTCATTAATTCACACCTTCAAAGCCTTTTGGTTTGGACAACCCTTGCCCAAATACTCTCTAAACTTCCCTCACTAAAACCTATAGGCCTTATTTTGATCAGAAAGACAACCTAAGTAGCCCTTTTCATCAAATCAAAAAGGAAGAACTCGAAGAAGATGTAATGTTTTCACCACACTTTTTCAAATTCATTTCTTCTTCAACTTCTTCTTTATTTGTTATTTCATTCTAAAATAATGAATCCAGTATATCCTATATACTTTAATATTATTATAAATATGGTACAACCATATTCAGTATTCTATCCATCCTTTGAATAACATGTCACCATACGTGCGTATGTACGGCTTACCGTCTCCACGTCGTGGTGTAATTGTTATTCAATAAATTATTATTTGGATGGGTATAATAATGATGTGTAATTCATGTAAATAATAAATATAACATGATAATTATTCTTTATATATGATATATCATCCAATTATATATTATTCTAATATCAAAAGAATGATATTGTCGCTTGTGCTTACGTACGGACTACCGTCTCCAAGAACGCGATGAGATTAATTCTCCATCGTATCCATTCAAGTCTAATTCTCATTTTATGATTAATAATAGTATATAAGGACTTGATATAATTCTGGATATGATTAAGATACAACCTATACATGACAAACACGGCTTATGTAACAAAACATATAAAATAAAATGAGTAAGTTAACACCCTAAACAACGATAATACTAAGATATTATTAACAAATCAATGTTAAAAGATCATATATGATATCATATTAATGTATATGATTATTTTATAATTTAATAAAAATTATTTCACCATTATACAGGAGGTTAACCTACCCTCAACCAAGGAAAATTACAAGGTAATGTATTATTTCGCAATCTCTTCATTATCCGAGGTTGTTTATACGTAATAATATACTGGGACTTCTTTATCATCCACATCCATGTTTCTTAAAAATGTATTTCAAAACATTTTTACTATTTACTAGAATATGGGTTAAATTCATTTATACCCTTGTTGACTTTTATAAGTGGTTTATAAAGGAATCTTTCCGTCATTTTCCAAACAAAGGTCCTTTTTAACCTTTTCGACAGAATTAAGGTAAGAATGTTTCTTTAACTTATACGGAGGGTGCGGCTATTTTCCACCGTTATAAAATCGTCGAAGCTTCCCTTACAAGCTTATAAGAAAATTTTCAAAGTAAATGTTTTATTTTATAATTATTTTAATTTTAAATTATTTCAAAAAAATGGATATTTCTCTCAAATAGTTTTGATTTCATCTATGTCAACATCCTTTGATGGATTTTAAGCTTATTTGAAGTTGATTTATTATGATACAAAACATCCATATTGCATTGAAGTTTTTGTGATTTGTTTGACTATGGATGTGTTATTTTTATACCATTCATGGTTTATGGAGAAAGTATTTACATTTCGTATGCTAGTTTTAATACGAATGTTTATGTTATGTTTAAACCTGTTCATATGAGGAATGCATTGGACTTAATATGTGATGGGTGAAGCCCGCTATAGCTCCTCGATGCATCAGTAGGTCTCATGAGACAAACTAGTGTCTTGGCACAAGGCCTTGGAAAAATCTTATTTGTAGTCTTGGCACGAGGCTTTGGCTATGTGGTTATGATAGTTTGGTATTATGCATTACATCATTATGAAAGTGGTTATTGATATTTCATGTGATTATTCGATTAGTAGAATATCCATGTGAATAAGTAAATGGCATTATTTCATTTTATTTTTTCCATACTATGTTGAAGTTCAAGTTTAAAAGGCTTTTGTTTTAGTTATACATTGCCTTAAATTTTTATGTTTATTTATGAAAGTTTCCGCTATATTGTTATCCTTACTGAGCATCTGAGCTCACCCCTTTCAATGTTTTATTTTTTCCCAGGATGTGAAGAAGTATTTTATGAATGACCTGCAAGGATAGTATGAGGGGATATGAAGACAATATGTTGTTTTAGTTTTTCACTTATTGATGTAATGTAAACTTTATGAATATATCTAGTGTTTCCAAGGATACTAAACTAATAGGTCTTTCGAGACTTGATCTTTCTTGTGATCATGCCAATGTTATGTAATAATGCACCGACTCTGGGTATTTAGGGTCGGGGCGTTATAGTTGGTATCAGAGGAAGTTTAGTACAAACCTTTGAAGCTAGATTTAGATAAACTCTGATTAGTGCACATAGATTTAAGATGGACTTTGAGGATTAGTATAGAAGAACTTCCTAGAATTTTGGTATTGTAGAGATTTTGTGAGTTTTCCAAGCAATACATCCCTGTCTGGATACGAGCACTTAGAGGCAGCTCTGGCACAGATGTACCTAGGGGTAAAACCCGAAAACACCGCTTTGAGCTAGACTCGAACGGGAACTGGTGCACGACAACGGGCCATGCTGCACTCTTTGTTACGACACTCCCGGGGGATATGCTTAGGATAATTCTCATTTTCTTTACAAACCATTATGAAGGGTTTATGAGTATATAATTCCTCAAAGGAGACATTTTTATGATTATGGATTATATCCATAATATATTTAATTTATGTTATGTGTTTTACAAGTTTGGTGTCACGACCCGACCCTACCCGGGATCGAGCCGCAACTACCCCAAACCCGCCTCCATAGGCCAGGGGCTGGCGACCAGCGCCGAAGGCACAACAACTCGGGGAGGCCTTTCCCTAAGTACCTGTACACACCCACACCCAGCACACTCAATGAAAAAGTGCAGAGTAAAAAGAAAAGTAAAGGCAACCACTATATATAAACCACAAGAGTGCATCGACCTCTAAACAGTACAAGCAAAGTGCTGAAAGGGAAAAAGGGGGAAAACACGCGCCCAACCAGAAAAGGTGCCACAACCCGACAACAGGTAAACAAAAAGGAAATATGACGGGTCTCCCACCTGGAACCCGGCCACGACCACCGCACGCGGTCCAAGCTCCCAAGCTCCTACGCTCCACCGAAGTCACGCTCCACCTGTCCGTCGTCTGCAAGGGCACACCAAGTGCGGGCAAAGCCCAAGCAGGTGTGAGTATAAAAATACTCAGTAGGATACCCCGAAGGCTCGAGGGAGAAACAAAAGGAGGTACCTAAGGGTGAGCAGTAGAGCGAACAAGGAACAAGTAAGGGAGTACAATCGAAAGTGCAGTAAGAGTAACAGCTCAACCCATCAAGAGAAAGATAGAAGACTCATCCTACCACGAGAAGCTGGACGCGGAAAGCACGTGGCATACCCCGTGCGTCTTCGCCTCTCCTGAAGGAGAGTAGCCAAAAACCAAGGATTGGGTACTCAAAACATGGTATATACAAATCTGGATGCTCAACGAGAAACCCAAACAAGCTCGTAAGGGGATCTCCGTCCCGTAGCTCAGCCCAAGAAAATGAGTCACCAACAGTTCCATACATAACCCATCATTGATGCCCAGCATCCCGCACGTCTGCCCTGAACCGCAAGCCAAGGGGCTCAATCCCCGCACCTCGATACTATCCGCTTTGGGCGGCACTGACTCGCCCGCACGGTTTTAGATCGCATCACAAGAACGCGTCTCGGTGGGGAAAGCGCCCCTCATACTTGAGAGTTATAGGAAAGTCAAACCACACCTCATCGCTGCCCTGCAGTCGAGAGGTCTTCTCAAAGTCAAGTCGTTCCATCACCGACCCGTACAACCAAGGGTCCCGCTCCGGTAAACACGGAGGTAAGCCACAGACTAGCCTAGTCGAGAGGACTGAGTCTGGAATGCTAACAGGTGTCACACTGCCCAGCCCCGCTAGAGGGTAATTCATAACCAAATGTCGGGTGACCCACTACCCAGCCCTACTGGAGGGTAAACCTTAATACATCGTCAGGCGACCCACTACCCAGCCCCGCTGGAGGGTAAAGCATATTTAAATATCGGGTGACCCACTGCCCAGCCCTGCTGGAGGGTAAAACCTAATACATCATCAGGCAACCCACTGCCCAGTCTCTGCTGGAGGGTAGACCTGGAATAGGTCGACAGGCGACCCACTGCCCAGCCTTGCTGGAGGGTAGACCTGGAACTAGACGACGGGCGACCCACTGCCCAGCCCTACTGGAGGGTAGGCCCTAAGAGGTCATCGGGTGACCCACTGCCCAGTCTCTGCTGGAGGGTAGACCCTAAGTGTCGGGTGACCCACTGCCCAGTCTCTACTGAAAGGTAGACCCTAGAAGCCGATGAGTAACCCACTGCCCAGCCCCGTTGGAGGGTAAAACTCAGAACTGCTCTGGCCACATCCACTGAAGGGTACAACACTAGCCAACCAAACACGGAGTGGGTATCGTGCAACCACCCAACTCCAGCACAACTCACCCTGATGGGTTCAATGCCTGTCCCAGCACTGGGTGGCTAGCACCGCTACCGGCCAAACCATCAAGGACGAAACCAAGAGGAGACCACTCAACCCTGCTGGTCAAACCAGCGAGCACAAATCCAGGGGAAATAAACTCCACCCTGCTATCCAAACAAAAGAGCACAAAGAGACCCTCTACGCCGCGAGAGGTCCAAGTACGCCAAGTAGAACACGGCACGCACGTGAGGCCCACACGACGTGTGGCCCCAAGTCAACCCCAACTGAGCGCACAAACGTCTCAGGTACAAACCACACGTACCTCCAAGCGCTCCCGTATACTCCCAGAGTATACCTCATCTCCAGCCCAAGGGCTATCGTGCACACGACACCCAACGTCAACGTGAAGGCGTGACGTAACAACTCCACCTCAAAGGCCCATGCACGGCCAACCACATCACTTCAAGCATTTACATCACTCTCCCAAGAGTGCACGATCACACACCAAGGGTCCGCTATAGACAACGTAGGGCGGACCGCCACTAGAGCGCCTTCCATGCTCCACATTCAACAAGATCGCGCAAGAGGCTCCTCACAACCAAACGGATTGCACCGTTGTAATCTTTGCGGAAAAACACGCGAGTTAGACTACTCACTCGCCCGAAACGGTCAACAGGTGGAAAAGGTACTATTCACCGTGACCAACCCGCGTGGGGCCCACCCCAGAATCCCAAAACTGAACCAATGGGTCACGCCACTGCGATCCCCTCAGAAAGACACACGGGATTGAGTACTCAATCGCCCAAAGTGGACACCCGGTGAAAAGTGCACTATTCACCGTAGCCGGGTCGGGTGGGACCCACACCACGTCCCCGAAAAAGGTCGGGCGAACTGCACCATCGCAAAGCTCTCAGGAAAGCACGTCAAATTGACTGCTTACTTGCGTGGGACGGGTACCTGGAGAAAAAGATGTCTTCCGGCGTACCGCACACGAGCGGTGCCACGTGGGACCCGCAACCCGGTCCCGGACTCAACGAACGGATCGCACCATTGCGATCCTCTCGAAAAAGTACACAAGATGGACTACTCATTCGTCCAAAACAGTCGCCCGGTGATAAAACTGGAAATCACCGTCAACTCCCGAAACGGCCCTCGCGGGGCCCGCACCATCGTGCGGAATTACAGCGGGAATATTGCACCATTGCAATCCCCTCGGAAAAACACCCAACATCGACTGCTCGCACGCCCCGAACGGACGTCCAAGGAAAAAGTCGCTAAAAGCTGCACGCAGCTCAAAAGATGGGCCGTGGGGCCCACGCCTCAACTCCAGCCTCAACCCCTGGAACCACACTGGAAACCTCTGCCTCAGTGCCAGGGTCACAACGCCGCTGACGGCGCTCAAAACGGATGTCGGACGCGTCCGCACCGTCCAAAACAAGAATCCCAGAAAAATGCTCGTCCACTTAAGGACGCGTCGCGCCTTAGTGACCCCTCGTTTCGGGAATTAAAATTTCCCGAAACCATCTCAAAACATTCCCCTCGACGCAAGCTCCGCGCTGCCGCAGACGGCGCACAAAACGGACGCCCGTAGCCCGAAATACGGGCGTCCGAAGTCCGAGGGGAAAAACCCCCTTGGGCCGGACCGGCCCGGGCCGGCCGGTCCGCCCCGCTCCGCGGCCCGCCTCCCTTTGACACTCGCGCACCATGCGGGTTCTCCACCGACCGGCCAACTGGCCAGTCGTGATTCCAACAGCGACCCGCTTATCGCGGGTCGCGGTCTGCCGCACAGGGCCGCGAGCCGCGCAACCCCCCTCTCGCTCACCGGCGCCCTGCCGGCGCCACCGGCCTACCGCCTCCGCTCCAACTGCCGTCGCGGCCTTCCGAAGCCGCGGCCGCCGCTCCCGCTGAAGGCACCGCCGCCAGCCGCCACCGCTGGAGAGCGCCGCCGCCAGCTGCAGCCCCTGCCGCCGCCGGAACCCACCGGAAACACCCAGAAAACCCGAACTTCGCGCAATCTTAGGCGAACGATTGCGGATGCCTCCGACCCCCGATTTCAAATCCGAAACAAGTGTCGGGAAGAGAAAAATTTTATACTACGCATCTATGGGATTTGTTCGAAGATTAAATGACGAACCGATGCTAAAATTGGGGTTCAAAGGGGGCTCGGGATTTAAAACTCAAACAACACCGCCTACCTCGCTGGGCTTCGCCCGGAGCTTCGCATCGATCCGCCGGCACCACCGCATCTTTCCGGAGTCGCCTTGCCGGAGCTCACCTCGCCGGAGTTGAAGGAGGGGGAGGAGGGTTTGAGGAAGAAAAGGAAGAAGAAGAAGGGGGGGTGTTTAAGTACAAATCACTTAAACGCTCGCCCGACAGCCCCGAACCCGAACTCCCGACGGGGTCAGGATTTAGCCTCCCATAGGCTAAGAACCACGTTCTGAGTGCAACGGAGGTCTCAGAATTTTATTCCGAGACCCCGTTCAAAAGTTACTAAACTTAGTGCTCGAGGCCGCCAAATTACGAAAATGCCCCTGGGGCCATTTTTCACAAACGGCCCGTGCCCACGAAACTTACACCCCTCCTAGGGTAAACAGCACGCTCCAAACTCAACGGTGCCCTTGGTTTTCCAATCCAAGCCACCGTTTAAGAGATACCTGCGTTTCTCCATTAAACGAATTAATTAATTAATTAATTAATCCGTTTAACGTTCCAGAAGCGGGCGAGGGGTCCAAACATCCCGCGCCGACAAGTTTTATGTCGTTCCTAGGGTAAACACCCCATTCTTCACCCATCCGTACACTCGGATCCTTGATCCGGAACTCTGTTTTGGAGTTATCACATTTATTTAGCGTTTCCAGTGTGAACGCACTGAAAATTTAATTCCGGCCACTCTGGGGCTCAGAATCGCACGCCGTCTGAAGGCGCTGCTCTGGAATATTATCAAGAATATTCCAAAGTCTTTCACAGCAAAAACCAGGTTCTTACATTTGTGATTATGTATTGTTATTCATAAACTAATCTAGTGTATGCCATTGTTTAGAAATGGTGCCCAGTAGAAGGAATGAGAACTCTAGCAATGCACATAATCCAAAGAGAAAGAAGGATCATATCTTTCATGGTCTTAAGCCAGAATTTATAAGAGAAATAGTCTCCCATGTATTATCATCATATGAAGAAATAATATAATGTGTTTATAAGATAAGTAAAGAGTTTACTGAGTCCTATGGCTTTGAAGGGAAGCAAGAGAAGAAAAGGATGGAAGAGAGAAAGATAGATAAAGGGAAGAGGGAAAAGAAGAATTTTCCCATATGTGATAACTGTGGGAAGAAACACCCTGGAACTTGCCTGAAAGGAATGGGAGTTTGTTGTATGTGTGGAGGAAAAGGGCACAAAGTACGTGACTGCAAGGGTAACAAAAATGGTTTCAAATGTACAATGCTTCATTTGCAAGGAGTTTGGACACTACGCGAACCTATGTCCCAGTCATCAGACTATGCCGCAAATGATGCTATTGGATAATAATCAAGTTATGATACTACCACAGATGAAGAGGAATGATTAGAGTTCTTATGTTCATTATGTCATTTGAGTGTTTTATCAACAATGTACTTGTTATAATAATTATAGAGTATATAAGGATTGTACTGCAGTACTATTTCATCAAGGACTTGAGATTGTGTGGAACAAAGAAAAGTGACTCAATAGCAGGTTAAATTTTTGGAAAATATATGGTTGAGAGAAAGATAAACCATAATATGGTTCTGATACCGAGGTAGTGATTTTAGAATAATAAATGATTGATTTGGATAAATTATATTGGATATTCTTGAATACCTTGAAACTGATTAATGATTTGTATATTCCATCATTGTTGGGGTTTATAGAATTTTTGGATTGAAGGAGTATATCTATTATTCTTTAAGGAATAAGGGATCATGAATGTAATCAATAAGGTTTTATGGTAATTCAGGATGTTGTAGTGTTTTAAAAGAATACATGATGAAGGTGTTCGCATGTTATTACGCGAAAAAAAAGATCTTCATTGTGTTTACCTTCCTTATAAATTTTAGACTGAAGTATTTTGGATAGTTCTAGTTTGGATTATTTTGGATTACCATAAAAGGACAACCCGGAGGTCGGGTGGCAACCCGTCGCGTCCGGAAAGGTTGTGAGACTTGAACCCACAACCGAAGGGTGATAAGGGTGTATCACCTACCACTGACCCACGTGATGTCCTGGATTGAATAATGTCTTTTTTTTAATGGTTCTGCTAGATGAATTATAAATTCATTTTTTTAACCCTATACGAATAGGATAAATAGAATATTATTTTTAAGTTCTATTATATTTTAGAGTGAAAGATGTGTTTGTGGTAGAACTTAGTTAAAGGATGAGACTCTACTTGTCAAGTATATATTTTTATTCTTCTTTTATTCAGTGAAGAAATTAATTCTTATACTTTAGTGAGGGGATCTTAAAACAAAAAAATGTGTTATCCTAATACCATATGTTTTGCTGAACTGATGGTATTTTAAATCATCATAGATTGATGAATTTAAGGCCCTCAATTTTACACTTGTTTGTGATTGATGACCTCAATCACTACCTATAAATATTTACATTTTTCCTCCAATTATATGTCTCTAATTTCCACCAATGTTCTCTGAATAGAGATCATAATTTGGTGGTGACCCTTTCATTTCTCTTTTCCTCTTATTAAGACTAAATTTTATTAACCCAATTTCAGATGTGGGTTTTCCCACAAAGATATTTTCTATATTCAACCTTTTATTTTCGAATAAGAATTCCAAATTGTGAGGACACAATTTATTGAAGGAGGGGAGAATGTAACACCCCAAGATTTCATAGTGTGTTATTTCTTCAAATTAATTCAATAACTTGCACTACACGCAACACCGAGTTCAAGCGCACCATGACTTACCAAACAAGCCGTTCAAAGGAGGTTATGAATAGTATTAACTAAATTTTAAACTTTATAAAATCCTTATAATTTTAGAATCCATATTATGAGTTTCTTAGACATAATGTAAGAATAAATTCATTTTCAGTATTGCACTTTTAGCAACTTTTAATAGTGAACCCTTTTTAAATCCAATATTTTAAACTTTTATATATTCAATTTGACTAAATAAATTTACTTTTTAGAATGGGGACATCAAAAATTTACAATGAAACATCCCAATCTTCCACGGTATGCTTTCCTTTGAATAATACAGTAGCGTGTGTTGTACACAACTTCAAGTTCTATCACACACCACAGCCAATCAAACTAGCTGCTATGAATAGTAATACCTACTTTTTTAAATTTTATAAATTTTATCTCTCAAAATGGACTTTATTTTTGTATTCGGAGCATCGAATTTATCCTAAGGTGAAATTTTGGAACTTTTCAGATAACATTTATATTTTGATGAATAGTGAAAATTACTAAATTTTAATTAAAAACAAAATTTTTAATCGAAATAATTTATATTGATAAATTATGAATTTTAGTGGTTTTAAAGTATATTTAGAATATATTTTTACCATTTAATACAATATTGGTCATTTTACATAATTTCACAATTAAATCGGACATAAACAAGTGTTAATCTTTTGATAGTTATTATCTCTTAAAAACACACTATTTGTTTTGACGACGGGAATTAATTTTTAAATTAATTAATGCAACTGATATGTTTTGAATTTGGTAAAATAGAAATCATTTTTGAATTCATAATATCAAATATAGCTTAGGCCTAATTTTTGGTATTTTTCTGGAAACTTTCATTTTTTGATGAATAGTGAAACCACTAAGTTGTAGTTAAAAAAATGAATTTTTCATAAAACATAATTTTACCACTTCTGTGAGTGGAATTTCGAAAATCCAAGAGACACGGTTAATATCAAGAATTAAAATGTGGTTCAATGAGATGAAAATAATTTTTTGTGAATAGTAACTTTTTACTTTTATTTACCATGGTTAAAAGTAAATAGGGTAATTAAGGGTAAAAATGATATTAATATTACCCCAACACATGTCCAAATTCTATTGGACAAGTGTATCTCAACCAAAAACAACCTTAGGAGTAAACTATTATCATTTAGGTCAACTTGTATTAGATTAGGACATTTATTATTATTTAATTCAAGAAGAGTTAAAAGAGTTAAAATCAAAGTTTATTTACTAAAACATTTTTAATATAGGGTTATACATAAGATAAATTCGATTGTAAATATTCATTAGAAAGATAAAACAATTTCCTACATAATGGTATTTTATTTATAATTTTTAGATATTAAATAATTTAATTTATTTATGACACAATGGTGATACACTAATTACCTAATTAATGAAAAAATAGAATAATTGATATTATAAATAACCAAATAAATGTAATTTGAGATTTTTTATAAATAAAAAAATTTTATAGGTTAATATAAAATGTTAGGATTGGTTTAATTAAATTTTTTTGAAGTAATTATTCTGTTATGATTTTTAAAAAAATCAATTATTGAATAGTGTCAAAATTGACATAAAAGAGTTTTTAAAACAAATATTATATTATTAATTGATATTAAATTCCTAATAATCTAATGTTTGTCCAAGATACTTATATCATGATAGTTGTATCATTAATGGACCACTTGGGTGTCGCTTGGATGTATATAGTAAGTTTATTAATCATATAATATAAAAATACAAAGAGACATTGTAAAAGTGAAACTAATTAACTAAGAGTTAATACTTAAAGATAAGGTTAATATAATGACCCAAACCTTTCTAAATTCTATTGGTTGAGTGGTTTTCGACCCATACCCACCTTAACATTTAAATAATCCACTTTGGAGCCATTAGAAACCGAATATGAATTTATTATAAAATAATATTTCTAGCTTTTTCCAAAGGTGTCCCTCACCCCTCTTATAAAAGGGCACTCCACCTTCTCATTAATTCACACCTTAAAAGCCTTTTGTTTCAACCAAACCATACCCAAATACTCTCTCAACTTCCCTAACTACAACCTATAGGCCTTAGTTTTATCAGAAAGCCAACCTAAGGATCCCTTTTGATCAAATCAAAAGGAAGAACCCGAAGAAGAGGTAATGTTTTCACCACCGTTTTTCAAATTCATTTCTTCTTCAACTTCTTCTTTCTTTGTTATTACCATTCTAAAATAATTAATCCAGTATATCCTATATACTGGAATATTATTATCAATATGGTACAACCATATTCAGTATTCTATCCATCCTTTGAATAACATGTCACCATACGTGCGTATGTACGGCTTACCGTCTCTACGTTGTGGTGTAATTGTTATTCAATAAATTATTATTTGGATGGGTATAATAATGATGTGTAATTCATGTAAATAATAAATATAACATGATAATGATTCTGTATATATGATATACCATCCAAATATATATTATTTTAATATCAAAAGAATGATATTCTTGCTCGTGCGTACGTACGGACTACTGTCTCTATGAACGTGATGAGATTCATTCTCCATCGTATCCATTCAAGTCTAATTCTCATTTGATGATTAATAATAGTATATAAGGACTTTATATCATTCTGGATATGATTAAGATACAACCTATCCATGACAAACATGACTTACGTAACAAAACATATAAAAGAAAATGTGTAAGTTAACACCCGAAACAACGATAATACTAAGATATTATTAACAAATCAATGTTAAAAGATCATATATGATATCATATTAATGTATATAATTCTTGTATAATTTAGTAAAAATTATTTCACCATTATACAGGAGGTTAACCTACCCTCAACCAAGGAAAATTACAAGGCAAGGGATTATTTTTCAATCTCTTAATTATCCAAGGTTGTTTATATGTAATATTCTACTGGGACTTCTTTATCATCCACATCCATGTTTCTTAAAAATGTATTTCAAAACATTTTTACTATTTACTAGAATATGGGTTAAATTAATTTATACCCTTGTTTACTTTTATAAGTGGTTTATAAAGGAATCTTTCTGTCATTTTCCAAACAAGGTCATTTTTAACCTTTTCGACAGAATTAAGGTAAGAATGATTTTTTAACTTATACGGTGGGTGCGGCTATTTTCCGCCATTATAAAATCGTCTAAGCTTCCCTTAAAAGATTATAAAAAAAAATTCAAAGTAAATGTTTTATTTTATAATTATTTTACTTTTAAATGATTTCAAAAAAAGGGGTATTTCCCTCAAATAGTTTTGATTTCATCTATGTCAACATCCTTTGATGGATTTTAAGCTTGTTTGAAGTTGATTTATTATGATACAAAACTTCCATATTGTATTGAAGGTTTTGTGATTTTTTTGACTATGGATGTGTTATTTTTATACCATTCATGGTTTATGGAGAAATTATTGACATTTCGTAAGCTAGTTTTAATACGAATGTTTATGTTATGTTTAAACCTGTTCATATGAGGAATGCATTGGACTTAATATGTGACGGGTGGAGCCCGCTATAGCTTCTCGATGAATCGGTAGGTCTCATGAGGCAAAATAGTGTCTTGGCATAAGGCCTTGGAAAAATCTTATTTGTAGTCTTGGCACGAGGCCTTGGCTATGTGGTTATGATAGTCTGGCATTATGCATTCCATCATTATAAAAGTGGTTATTGTTATTGCATGTGATTATTAGATTAGTAGAATATCCATGTGAATAAGTAAATGGAATTATTTCATTTTATTATTTCCATACTATGTTTAATTTCAAGTTTAAAAGGATTTTGTTTTAGTTATACATTGTCTTAAATTTTTATGTTTATTTATGAATGTTTCTGCTATATTGTTATCCTTACTGAGCATCTGATCTCACCCCTTTCAATGTTTTATTTTTTCCCAGGATGTGAAGAATTATTTTATGAATGACCTGCAAGGATAGTATGAGGGGATATGAATACAAGATGTTGTTGAAGTTTTTCACTTATTGATGTAATGTAAACTTTATGAATATATCTAGTGTTTCCAAGGCTACTAAACTAATCGGTATTTCGAGACTTGATATTTCTTGTGATCATGCCAATGTTATGTAATAATGCACCGACTCTGGGTATCTAGGGTCGGGGCATTACAAGTATCCATGAAGGCAAAATATGTGGTGATTTTAAGAACCAAGTAATTATTTTAGAAAAATATCATGGTTTGTTTTGGTGAAATTTCTGGTAGATTTTGGTTGGGTTTGGAGGTTTTTGGATGCGTTAAATTGGGTGTGCAGTTGTTGCATGGTTGGGGGAAATTGTGCAGCTCTCTCTAGGAATCTATGAATATTTTTTAGAGAAGGACAGTGGAAAAAATTATGGTTTATTCATGTTTAGAGAAAACTATGTGTCATTTCTTAGAAAACCATGTATCTAAGGATCGATTTGAAATAACATTTGGTGCACGATTTACCAAAACATGTAGGCACCTCTAAGAGGTAGAAATACTTTAAAGAATAGGGAATGGTTTGGGAAACCATATAACCAAACCATGCAATGAGTAATAATTAATATAAAAATTGTATTTTTATCCCAAAAACTGTATGAAAACTCTCCTTTTTTCTCTTATACCTAGTTATCTTGAACCTAGGAACACTGGTTTTTAATTTTAGTGGTTCCTCTCCCTCCATACTTTAAATCTAGTGGATCAAGAGAATTAACTCATATAGATTCAAGTTAAAAGGTTATTTATTTATCTATTATTCAAATATATCCCATATCTTCTCTTTCTCTCTTGATATGAATCATGGATCCAAGATATATTATCTAGATCTTTTGACTATATCATAATATGATGGTGAATTATTGGTTTTTTTTTTATAGATCCCCAATCTCGGGAATTTTTTCATATCATTCTTGATAAAATCTAGATATACCATGGAAAATGTATAAATTTTGGTTAATTTATGTTGATTTTATCTTTTTTCACAATTTATTCCATTAATTGCAATCATATAGGTTTTATTTTGATGGATTGAGTATTTTTCTAGTGAATATTGGTGCATGGGCATGATCTGGGTGTCATCTCTTGATGAATCAAGGAAATTGTCCCCAACGCACTAAAGGTGGAGATTCATTAAAATTTTGATCCTTTTTATGGAGTTTTTTTTTGAAATTATTATATTTACTGTACATTCCTAGTGTAAATACCCATTCATGATAGTTATTTTTAGTATACTTGGGTATCCTATAAGATCTTATCTTGGTATGGATTGTATATTCCTTTCTATATTTCTCTATATGTGTGGTTATTTAATAGCCTATATAATGTTTTATATTCCATGATTTTTCCATTATATTTGGTTACCTTCTTATTCACTATTCATACTGTATGGAATATTTATTTTGATATATTATTCCTTTCTAGGTCATTTTTAACATGTGGTTTTGTACATAGCCAGTGGAAAATTTTCTTAGTGTTCAGGTTGATAGATGTACATGCCAGACTCAATTGGCTTTCTAGAGGGGTTTTAGAAGACATGATTCATTATATGTGGTTTTTTAGGATGATTAGCACCTGATCATGGTATGCGATTAGCATATGATAAGAAAATTCCACATACCTTTGAAGGAGGACTTAAAGACCGATATGATGTATCGGTGGGTTGAAGGTACTAGGGCACTCATCGGAAGATGGTGTGATAGGGATTTTAAAAAAATTAATCATCAGGATGATGATACTTTTCATCACTAATGATCCAATCCTTGGTACAGTCTGAGTATCTCACATAAATTAAACAGAGCACAAAATAATAAACTGAAAATGAACCTTTTTCAGATCTGAAATTGCAGTCAACATCTACTTTTCACTTATGATCATTTCATGAAGGATCTAAAGTTTAATTCCTCTAGATAATCCATATGCCATTAAAAATATTATGGAATTTTGATCGTCAAATTCTGGGTGCTAGCACGAAGTTTTAATCGTCTCGATGATCACTGCATTGACGTACCTTTGATGCATGGAGATTAACTCAATATGAATGCATATATTGAGTGCCTCTATCTCTATAAAGTGGGAAAGGACATATAGGCTCTGTAAATATCACAATGAATAGTTCATAGTTAGCGCCTCTCTCCTCCTATTTATAGTGGATGTTCAAAATACACGGAAGGGTTCCCCATGCCCCATTTATTTAACATCCACTAAATAAATAAATATGAAGAACAAAATTGTATCATAATATTACTTATTATTTTATCACATAACTATAATATATATATATATATAATATAATATGTGATAAACTCGAGTCAGTTTACTTGGCTCACAGTTCCTACATATTGTTAATCGAACCTGGAATATTAAAATAATATTCATTCAATTAATATTATTTCTCATATTTACATAACTTGTAAATAAATAAAATAAATAAAATCATCCTAATTATTATTTACATGAATAATAATGAATTTATTTATTTATCACTGATGGAAAAATTGTAAAATACTAATACCCTATGGTGGGGCCCACAATGTCCAATATACTTATTCAACTGAATAAGGTGGATTCTTGAATACACTATAGTGTGTGACCCTTTATGACCTTATCTCAATAGAAATGAATAAAATCCATAGACCAAGAGTGGAGTTTAGACACCCATCAAATCCCATAAAGAGATAATGATAAACATAGAAATGAATACCAAGCTATGGATAATTACTGTGTAATATAATCTCTTTGTATTCAGATATCTTATAAAGTAGGACACACACTTGTATCATCTCCCTTTTCTTGCTTTACTATTTTTGGATCTAACCGTATGGATTTAATATTCAACTACCTTGGCCAAGGATTTATAAATGTACTACCATCTTGATCAACAATTCTTGATATACATAACTTCCATAACCCAAAAGCGACAAATCCTTTTTTGACCATTCAACTAATGTCATGATCCCACTATAAGCTACCTCACCATGATTTCACTATAATTGTTTTTTTATTCCATCAAAGTATGCGATGAAATGGCACACACTCATAATTTTCTCAAGTCAGGAGACTGATACACATGTTCATAGATAGGAACAACCAATAATAACCAAAACATGTCATGTTCCTATTGGAATTTTTTTCCTCATGATCTTACTAATAGAGATCACCAAGTAGAAATTTAATAAGAAGAAGTTTCAATACTTATGATTCCCCAACACATGACAGTCAAATATATATTTTTTATAGTCAGTAATATGTATCTAGACCATAAGTCCTAAGTTTAATATTAATATCATAGGATCTCAAGGTTCTCATTATAGCATGGGATATGCTATAACCTTTTTATATGAAAATTAATCTAGGGAAAATACCATTAAATAGTGGAACCAACAATATCTACATTATAATGGTAAGAATACATCATTTATATCTAACTAAATACATGACATGTTAATCAAAAGTAATGCATAGTTGGGTCTAGGGAACCTACTATTACAACACTCCCACTTTCACCAGATCTAATGTACTAATGAACCATGTTGTCTTCTCACACGATGAAGATCATGTTTATACAGAGTAACAACTTTAGCTGGTGGGTCTTCCACATTTCTGCCACATGGCTATTCTATAATATGTGACCTCATCTGCTTGAGTATAAATTCTAAAGAGATGGAAGAATCAAGTATATACATTTTTCTAATGTCAAAACTTGACATATTTCCTAGTAATAAAAACATAATTATCATAATGATAAAACTTTACTTGGTATGTCTAATTCCAAGAACAAGAACAAATAATTGTATTCAATAACTACTTCTTAACTTCTTTAGAATCTATAACATACTCTGTTTTTTAGGTATGGTTACCACTTTCTTTTTTGATATTGTCTTGATCATCACTTTATCCTGACTACGATACTAGATAAAACTAATCTAAAGGAAGACAAATTTGTGTCCCACTAATAACTAGTATCTTTTTTTCTCTACATACCAGTTACTTATCTTCTGAACTTACCCATGTATAATCAGATAGTACTAACTTCTTTACTTTTAGTACTCCTAGTTATAACTGATATTTTCTTACCAAAAAGTTTATGTTCGATATATCTTATTTTTTACATATCATAGAATATGTTATTGATCTATTTCTGAATCATATGAAACTTAACACATCATTGAATATCCTCCTATGTATTTTCATGTCTACTTGGGGATATTTATTTCATGTGACACTGGAAAAAATTATTCTCCTGAGTTGTTCCAACTTGTATTTATTTAATACCATGTTTCTATATGTATGATTTACTAGGTCCAAGAAACTATTATATCTATATCGTTAGATCCTATTACTTAGAACTTAGGTTGCTACTTTAAGTCAATCCATGGAGAATTAATTTCAACCTACTATTAACTAACTATAAGACCAATATCTGTTTTTCATAATTTTACAAACATATTTTTCTTGGAAAACTATGGTGCTCCCACTAACCTATGAAATACACATGGAAGAGATTCAATCCAAATGAATGTTCTAGTATCATGTTGATTACATTAATCCTAAACCGGATTTCAATAACTTGAAACCCTTATTAAAATATTATGGTGTTAACATCCCCATATGGTTATGTTGAATAGAAACATTTGTCTTGACATTCAATAGCCAATTAAATAATCTTATAAATTAGATATGATAAGTAAAATTATAATGTATTTAGTCATAACAATATGATATAAATAATCAAGCCTTATTGGTACCATTCTTTTACAACCCATTTATCATCTCACTTGAATACCTACCACAGTATCCAAAAAAATAATCCCTTTTACACAATAATACATGGAATCTATTTATTTAATTTTAATTGATCTTTTCAATCAGTGATAATTTCCATATATTGTTTACTTCTAGGAATTAATATTCTCACCGAATAATGTTTCACCAACCATTTTGAATATAAAATCGTCACTATGGTTTTAACCTTCCTACATAGTATGTGTCTCTAGAATATTCATCTTCCACATGCACTTGTGGAACTTGTTTTTATGCCAACTACATGTGAATCTCTAGCATTGACTAAACCCAAGTCAATCACTCTCCCACCATCTCAAATAGATATGTGAACCCCTATTTAAAAATGTTGTCTATCACTTGACTACACTTTTCTATCTTAGAGATTTATGTAATATCCTAAGAAACTATTCGGATAATTACATAGATACACAATGTGTTTATCTTGATGCATGTTTGTTTATATCCTAATAAACACTTTTCCTCAAACACATGCCTTATGAAATTAAGGATTTCCATCATATTATGACTTATATTATATCCATTCTTCATTTTCATTGTCATATGGTTATACGATTTCAAAGTTATTTTCAAATTAAATCTTGAAACAAAATGTAAGTTTCTTCAAGTTACAACATTGATAATCCTTACATCATAACTCTGATGTATAAAATGTTCATTTTTTAATTTCTTCATGCTGTATTTTTTTGATCAATATTAAAATGTAAGACTTGTCACCGATCCTCCTTATAAACATCAATGTCCAGATATAGATAAGGTAATGTGTGTTTAGTAATTTCTCTATGCTACATTATATTGATCGATGGATTCTTGGTCAAGAAATTCTTTAAAATGTCAGCCTGAAGTATCTTATATATTCTGAACATGATAATATTGTACTTAACAAAACCATTCTTTAATTAGTTAAAGGAATCTTATGAAGTATATATACCACTAGCTTACCCTTGGAATAGTTCATTCTCACAAGATGATCTAATTCTGAAATCTTTCTAGCACACTTTCATTTCTAAAGGTTTCTTTGTCCAATGGAAAATGATAGTTTTACTTGAATCATCAACTTGGCTATGAGAAGTTTTGTGTTTCTCACTACTGAATTAGAAAACACCTTTTCTCAACCGCTTGGAGAATACACCTTACCTATTTTAATGTTTCTATAATTGGTTCCTATATTTGGATACACATATGTAATAAGTATATTATATTTAATACCCATGTAGTATGATCGAAACATTACATATCATTTGATGAATATAAACTAAAGAAGAAGCATGTACTGTCTTCTTTAAATTATGTTCATTGTGTTTATCTTTCATAATTTAATATCATATTATGTAAATCAAATAAAATCATGTTAATTACCTCTTTCTTTGAAGGATGTTGTGAAGTTAAATTTGGAATTATTCTTTTCATTAGACTTACTTCCTCTTCATTCAATTTGTTCACCATAAAAAATTAAACATTATATTCTTATTTACTTGGTGAACCATACCTAAAAAGGTAAAGATAAATTTACTCAATACTTTCCATTTTGTAACCCAAAATGAGACTAGAGTAAATGGGTGAAAATGATATGATAAAGGGATCTATTGAAACATCATGATCCATTTTTCAATTTACATATATCTAATGTAATAATAACCTTATTCATATCATTCTTTAGTTTCCCCTTG
Organism: Viscum album; assembly: GCA_963277665.1. Taxonomy (NCBI): domain Eukaryota; kingdom Viridiplantae; phylum Streptophyta; class Magnoliopsida; order Santalales; family Viscaceae; genus Viscum; species Viscum album. The sequence goes on along the minus strand of OY728142.1, from coordinate 2,038,918,946 downwards.
AAATTTTCTTAAATACGAGACTACATGTTTTATCTCACTTGTCCTGATGTATTGATGAAAACTAACATTAGAAATTTATGATAGAATAATGACATAATAATGATATTCTACATACATTAGTCTAATAGAATAATTTTTACACCCTTGATTCATGGGGTAGCTTAACAGGTTTTGGGGACACTCACACATTGAATTTCATGTACTGTAGTATTGTGCGCAAGTGCCTATACTACACATTGAAACTCATGCTAGTGAGGACATTTAATTTTTCCATTATTTATCATAGTATTAATTGGGGTATGTCTTTTAATTTTTTATAAAAATAATATTCTAGAAGATTTTACTTTTATCTTGATTACTGATTTAGAAATTATAGATTAATTAATTAAATCATTAATTTTCTCCCACTATTTTATCAAATTCTAAGAACCCTCTATACTGGAATTAGAATATTATATCTCTTGAGTGATTTAGTGGAAAGGAAACATGAACCTCTCCTCATAGTCTTCAATATTTTTCTATGCAACTACTTAGAGGGTTCGAGGTACACATTTGACTGGCCAAATTCATTAACTCATGGTTCATTGATCCATTGAATGAAGTCTAAGCTTCAAATATCATGACTTGATTTACTCAACACTTTCCAGTAAAATGATATTAATTTAGATACGAATTTTCCTTACTAAAACTTTAGTTAAGTCAACCCACCACTCTAATCAAACTCTCTGATAGTAATAGGAACCCTCATCAATGGCATGAAGAGCACCTCGAACACCCGATTTTGTTCAAAGTTGAATGATAGAAGGAGGATAATGACTTAATATTTATGTTAGGGTTTTGTGTTTTTCCATAGAAAAATGTAATTTATTTCTATTAATCTTACTCATCTGTGTTTTCATGCTCACAACTGTATATTAGAAGAAAAAACATTCATAGTTTCTTTATAAATATTATTATTATTTATTATTTTATTTATTTTATTGTTGCTATAAAATAAAAATAATAATAAATAAATTCATAGTGGAAATATACTACCTGATTGGTCTTGAGAATCTAATATTGCCTGATCCATATATATTCAATGGAACAACCACAACCTAGGGGTATATACTTGAGTCATCACTTGACTCGTGATGTATCTCACCCCTATCTTGTAAGTCTGTTACGTGCCTCAGGGAACACCTCGTCTTGGAGGGGTCTGCATCATGCATCATCTTGATCAAGTGGTACCACCTCAAATTGGTAAAATCCATGCCATAAACCATCTTTAACAAATGTAAAACAATACTTTTGCACAAGTGAGGGGAACTAGGGGTGAAATTTAAAAACGATAGAATGATCGCATAGGGCCTTATAAAAATTGACCACAAAATAAAATAAAATGCACATACCATCTTAATTAACTACTTATTACAATCATAGAATTCATGTAATAAATAATTAAATAGATTTATAGACAGGTCTATGGTCAAGAATAGTAAGCGGGTAAAAATTAAAGTACGATACAAAAAAATGAAATAAATAAAGTATGAGGGAATTTTAATTAAATTAATTGATTATATTAAAATAATTTAATTATATCAGTACCCTATTAATTTAATTTTAATTCAAAAAATTAAATTAACTAATTAATTTAATTTATTCACAAAATTAAATTAATTTATCCCCAGTATTAAAATTATTTTGTAAACAATAATTAATATAATAATTAATTTTGATTAATTTAATCAATGGGTCAGGCCCCAAAACTTTTCCCAAGCCCAAAGAGAGTCATTCCATACCTGTGAAACCCCATTTTTAGCCAAGAAAATCCATTTAGGGCGAGTTTGGGCCAGGATTGTCCGGCCAGACCCATTACAGGTTGTGAAGACCTACCTAGGCCACTTTCTAGTTTAACCAGTCCTACGAAAACCAACTAGGGAGTTACCTCACTACCTAGAGAATGGGCGTGTCGGAAGACCGATGGTGGGGAAATAGATTCTTCATGAGACAATGTTATAAATAGAAACCATCATTCAAGGGACCTACGATACCACGAGCTAGTATAGGGGTTGTCCTACAGTGGTTCTACCATAGAAGATATTGGCATCGATGACATCGAAAAAGTGGTAGAAGGGAGGAGCACGAATCCCAAGCGGTGGTGATGGGAGGGTCTGTTCGAGGAGTTATATCTCACCAGATATGAAGGAGGTCAGCTCCAGGTGGATCATGTAACACCTTAAGATTTTTTGAATTATTGTTTTTTGAATTAATTTACCTTTTTAATATTTTTCATTTCACGTGACATTGGAAATAGTTATATATATATATATATATATATATATTAAAACACTAATTAAAACATTCCTTTCACAAGGTACTAAATTATCTTGTGCTAAATTCAATACTAACTTAGCTTGTGCGACACGGAATACTAACTTGTCTTGTGCTACCCTCAACACTGAATTTTCATTTGTTACACGCAACATAGAGTTTCTGCAGAAGCATCATTTTATTATAATTTTTTTATTTGATATAATTATATACAAGCCATTAAACCTAGTAATATTAATATTAATAAATAATATTCAAATATTGTTTATAATTATTTTATATAAATAAGACATATTGATAATGAAAGATATGATTTTTGTTAAAGTCCATTTATATTTAAAAATATAGTTTTCTCAAATGAACCACTTTTAATAATAAAATTAATTTTATACATATATAGAATTTGAATTTGATAAAAAAAACTACATTCTTTAATTTATAATTCCAAAATTATTTTAGGGTTAATTTCGTGTATTTTTTTGAGAAACATCATTTGTGATAAATAGTGAAAAGTACAGTTTTTAGTTAAAAACTAACATTTCGTTTAAATAATTATTATTGTTAAATTGTATTTTAAAATTGTTTTAAGGTAAAATTAGATCAATTATGCATATATGAACATAATTTAGGTCATTATAATCAATTTTACTTTGAAATTGAATATAAAAACTAAATAAACTTTTGACCTTTTTTCTACCTTAAAACCTCGTAAATTCATCATGTCTGTGGGATTGGCCTTAATCTTAATTTTTCATATTATATGAATTGAATTTTGAAAAACCTAAATAAACCATTTTAATACTTATTATATTTATATTCTAATAATATCAATTTGATTTTTTACAAAAAATATTAGTAAAAGTGATTAAAGTTATTCACAACGATTAAGGTCAAATTAAGCTTAATTTGGGACTAAACCATAATATTAGGGATCTAAATGACCTATAAACTTGTAAAAAAACCAATTTTATGGCCATATATAATCCATAAATATTTCATTTTTTATTTATGATATTTTTTGTGACTTTTTTTAGGTAAGAACATTTGTACACCTAACTTGTTTTCAAAAATTTCAAGTGAGTCCTTTTCCTTCCCTATAAAATGTAGTCACCTCTCCCACATCCTCACACCTTTAAAAACTCTTATGTTAGGCCAATAAATACCCAATAAACTTACCATAAATACTAACTTCCTCCTATAATCATTCCCTTAGGCATAATAAAATCCAGGTAATCCTTTTTTCAACAAACCAAAAGGAGTTACCTGATTAAGATGTATCATCTTCTCTCAGGTCCTTTTTTTTATTTCTCCACCCCTCTACTTTATTTTTTCATGATTGTATAAAAAATAGTATCATAAATATACTAGGATTTATTTATGCTAATTTTTAAATCTACACTTACACACACCACTGTCTAATGGATAACGAACATACTATTTTTGTGTACGGTGAACTACCACCTACTAAATGTTGATTGTTCAATTTTCCTTACCGCCTCTCATGGTGGAAGTTATGATGGAAAATCTATTTATATATGTTATATATTATATTTATTATTTATTTAATCATCTTTATTCCTTTTTTATACATATATTTCTACTTTCCATTTGGTGTTAATACGATAATTTCATTTCAGGATGTGTGGACTACAACCCTCTCAAAGCGATATAAGTTGTTCATATAGTACATAGATTGTATTAAAGATGATTTTAGTGAATATATAATACATATATGATATAATAAATATACTATAATTATAATATATATATATACATATATATATTCATATATTTCTTATAATTTCTTTCTTTCAACATTAAAATTAAACGGAAATAGCGTTCATGCGTACGTACGGCTTATCGTCTCCATGAACGGTGTATTCTATTTCATACTTAAATATTATATAGATTATTATAATAAAAATATAATATATAAACACGATATTTATATCATGTTTTAAATTCTTTAAAACATGATATAAGTATAAGGACCAATGATATAACAATTTAAGACACATGTGCAGAATAAAGTGAATATTACCCAAAGTGAAATCACAAGATATGATCGTTGAAAAGAGAGTAATATATGGTCATAATAAAACCACATATGGTATTATATATAATAATATAGTTCTATAAATTATTTATAATAAATTTAAATATATTATACTGGTGTTTTGAATGAGTACGATTAGAGACAAGACACAAGGTAAGGGGAATTTATCACACTTTTTATTTATGTGAGATACATGCTATGTTCACCACTCTTTTATTTTGTGTAGTATATGTAGTAAAAATGACTGTATTAAATGTAAATTATAAATAAATATATTGGTATTAACATATCCATTTTATGATTTTTATTTCATGGAGATTATGTTTCAAAAACTACCGAATCGGTGAAATAGCTTTGTCTCAAATTGCCTTCTTTGAGACTCATGCTTTGTTATGTACCCAAATTCTCTTTCAAGGAGTGTATACTTTAATTTTTAAATATTTTATCATGAATTTCCTTCTTTTTATAAAATTTTAAGTTTCAAGTAATTTCCTTGTCCTACATGTAGATTATTATCTCAAGTTACTAGGTTATAGGAGTTCATTGAAACAATCTCATCACTTTTCGAGATTGTGTATATTTATGCTTCCTTTGATGAAATGTTATGATTCATATCTCAAAGTTTTTTGGAAGATGAAGGTTTTTAAGATGGTTTGAAGCTTATTTTATAAGTTTTAAGGGGAAAATGTTTCCAAAATTATTTCTATATTTCTTTATAATTTTTTAAGGAATTTTCTAGGAAAATGATTTTCAAATGGTTTTATGTCTTAAAAAGACTTTTTAAAAGAATAAAATATATTTTCCTCAAGAAATATTTTTGAAAGATATTTAAAAATTATTTTCCATTTAAGAATAAATATATTTATGTTACTCATTCCATTATAAGAAATTATATAAAGTTTTTGTTAATATTCTTTCTATGAATGATTTATGCTTAATTTCATGGTCCTTATGAAATTAATTTCTCTTTCACGGGTTATATGTTATGAATTTTTTTTCTATTTCATGCGTTATTTGTGTATGGAATCTATTTCTCTTTCACAGGTTATTTTTTTTTTGAAATCCATTTATCTTCCATGGATTATTCTTTTGATTAATTGATTATGAAACCTATATTTTTCACTAGTTATGATATTATTACATGTTATGATACCCATTTCATTTATTATGTTATGATATGATTATTTAGGATCTTGTGGAGTATGTATGTATGATTTAATTTTACAATTGGTGGGATCTATAGCTCCCTCCAATGCATTGGGTAAATATGTATATCTAATGAGAATGTATAATATGGTCTTTAGAGTGAACCATGACTACTAATATGGACTTTGGAGTGAACCATGGCTTTTAAGATGGTATGAGGAGTGAACCCATACTACTAAGATGGCCATGGGAGTGAACCATGACTACCAAGATGGTATTGGTAGTGAACCCATACAACTTAGATGGTCTTCGTAGTGATTCCTTTTCTACTATGGAAATACTATTATATGCTTATATGTGTGCCACAATTCTATGTTTCATTCCTGTATTATGCTTTCATAGATTATATTCTTTATTTCATTATGATTCATGTCTTATAAATTCTATTATTTATGCCATCGGTCAATTATATGATCTTTGATATGTGGTGTGTGATCTTCTATTTTAATGATCATATTCTCATACCCTTATTCTCATGATTATGGTTACATATTGCCCTTTTTTACCCATACCAGTCATTTGAGTTCACCCCTTTCTAATGTTTCCTTTCCCTAGGTAATGAATAAATCTCTTAGGTGTAAGTAATAAAAGTGGAGATATTTGTAGGAAATATTGAAGATATTTCTCCATTATAGAAGATTTTTTTCCATGTTTCCAAATACTTGAATCTATTATGGTCCTCAAGAATGTATTATTGTAATTTACTGAATATTTATCTAAAATGGTGTAATATCTTTATATATTAGGCCTAGTTTTCTATAATTAGTATCAAAGGAAAGTTTTAGTCATACTTTGGAAACTAGGAAGAAAAAAATTTAGTAAGATACTGAGGTATATTTATAAGCATATTTCTAGGGATGTATTTAAGGATAAGTATGGGGAAGAGTTAACGTTTAGGAAAATGTTCTGGAATTTTGGTAGAGGATGGAGTGAGTGGTTTCCTAGAAATACATCTCTATCTGGATACTGTAATTGGATGTGGATTTGGACCCGATATAACTAGGGATAAAAACTCTAGAAAAATGTTTTGTTTCTAACTCAGGTTAATCTAGTATATAACAATGGGCCTTGCTACACACCTGGTTTGACACTCAGGGGATATGCTTTGGGAATTCAAAAAATCTGCAAAAACCATCATGAAATATTTAAATATAAGTTGGATATGAATAACCTAGTAATAACCTAGGGTTTCATCGATTAATAAAGGTGTCATGATATAGACACCCTATAAGTAATTCCTTTCATGACTATGTCGGTTTCTACTATGATAAGTATTGATCACATTATACTTCTGGTTTTAGTCAATGGAATAAACTATAAGAAACTAGAATAACATTGAATATGATGGAAATTTTTTGATGAGAAGTAAAGTGGGTTGATCACTAGAGTGAGAGATGTTGTAATCATACCTAATCAGTTTTCAAAGAACATGATTAACAAAATGTACCATAACCAACTCTTAAACTCACGAAGGAGGAGAAATAAGGATTTTACTGAGTGTTCGGGTAATTGAGACCATTGAGGAAAGGATATAATGTTTCTTTTATGTTAATAATGTGGAAAGAATCACCTAGGTTAATATCTTATAGGAATAAGAAGATGTTTTGAATTTGGAAAATAAAGACACATGGAAAGTGACTGTAAGAGAAAAATGAAGAGTTCGGTTAATGGAATGGATGATAATATTGGCCTTCCCAAGGAATCATATAAGGTTAAGTGTTTTAAGTGTGAAGTAAATAGTAATTATGGAACTCAATATTCCAATATGAAAGCTCCTAAATGGAACTAGAAAAGTGGTGCGAGTAAGGGTTACATTCTTGGAGATGAAGATATTGTAGAAGAAATGTGAAAATAAATAGTTATTATGATGAGGTAGCCTTATCAAGGGATTAACGATGAAGTAATCGATGTTTTTATGTATTTGAATTCAAGAAGTATGTTATATGAAAGGTGAAATATGTAAGGATTGTTCAGTTTAATTTTTTTTCTTCTGATTTACAAGAAAATGTAAAATGGTTCTAATGGAATTGAAAATTGAGATAGTGGAAAGGTTATGTCCATGGAAAACCCATTATTAAAGGAAAGATAAAACTTAATATTTTACTTATGTTATGATAATGTTATTTTTATAATGATATATGGGATATGAATAAGTAAATTTGATGGTACTAATTACTTTGTAACTAATTTTGGATTTTTTTGACAGGTAGTGTATGCTATCCTTGATGAAGTTTACAACATTTTTTGATTTATGGAATAAATCAAATATACTTTGAATAAGGGAGAATGGAAGTTTTCAATAAATATTTTTTGTAATTCAGGTTATTTGTTTGTTTCAAGAGAATATATGATGGGGTTATTCACATGTTTGGAATGTGAAAACCAAGAGCTACTTTCTAATATATGGGGGAATCAATGTTAAGATGATTTTAAGACATTATTTCTAATGTTTTTGATTTTCTACTTTCAGAAGGGTTATATGGTTAACCATTCAAGAAAAGTTTAAGTTATACATCATATGAAGTATTTATGCACTGTATTGGTACTGGAAACCTTGGTTAAAAGGCTATATAGTGATTAACCTTATTTCAAGGATTTCCATCATATTTTGGGATTTATATTAGAGTGGTTTTAGAAAAGGACATCATGTATTTTGGATGGAAACTAATAAAGTACATAAAGGTGAGAGGTCTTAAACCCATGACCGAAGGATGATAATGATTTCATGCTTACCACTTGCCTATGTGATGTCCTGGTTGATGTATAATTATTTTTGATAAATAACTATTTATGATGAAACAGTTGTGTTACTTTTATTTTTAGATATTAATTTATTAACCATATTTATTTTTTAAGAATATTTATAGATAAATAGTTATAATTTTCATTATTTTATGGGGATTAATATATGTTAATATTGTATTTTATCACTTTATGAATTAATGTAAATTTATAGATGTCCATTACGAGAAGTAATGGATGAATTAGAAATTGGAAAAAGCACAACTAAAGAATAAAATTTTATTTATAGGAATATATCAAGAAATTATATTTCCTTATATTCTTGGTCAATAAAATAATTAATCAATGTTAGGATAATGATCAAATGAAAATGTGTTGTCCTAATACCTTAATTTTATTGAAAAAATGGCCTTTTAAATCATCACATATTTACAACTTTGAGGACCTCAACTTTTCTTTGATCATTCACTTGTTTGTGATTGATGACCTCAATCATTCCCTATAAATATTTATGCTTTTCCTCCATGTCCAATCTTCACACCCAAATTGTCTTCTCCATTGTGTATACCTAGTTATATGTTAATTTAGGCAACTATTATGGTTCTAACTTTCCTTTTTAAGGGTTGTTTTAGTATTCATTTTTATAATGTGGGTTTCTGTGAATGAAACATTCAAGTATAAAAACTTTGACAACCCAAATGAATTTCAAGGGAAAATTCATTTTAATGGGGTTATAATGTAACACCCTAATATTTTTTTAATTATTTTTTACAAATTAATTTATCTTTTTGATATTTATCATTTCACATGACACTAGAAATAGTTCTTTATATATATATGTATATATATTAGAACACTAAGTCAAAAATTCCATTCACATGGCATCGACATGGATTTTGATAAATGAAATAACAACTTATCTTTCACTACATGCAATATCTACTTGTCTTGTGCTACCCACAACACCAACTTGATATATGTTACACGCAACACAGAGCTTCTACAAAGCATAATTTTGTTATAAATTTTTTAAATGGTATATTTATAACCTAGATGTTAAAATTGTTAATAATAATAGTAATAACTACTCTTAAAATATTTTTTATAATTGTTTTATATAAATAAAACATATTGATAATGAAAGGTATGATTGTTGGTAAAGTACATTTCTGTTTAAAAATATAGTTTTCTCAAATAAACCGATTTTAATAATAAAATTAATTTTAAACAAATATAGAAATTTAATTTGGTAAAATAGACTTCATTTTTGAATTTATAATTCCAAAATTATCTTAGGGTGAATTTTTGAGATTTTTCTGAGAAACATCATTTTTGAGGAATAATGAAAAATACTACATTTTGGTTAAAAACTACCTTTTAATTTAAATAATTATTAATGTTAAATTATATTTTAAAATTTTTAAGGAAAAATAAGATCAATAAAAAATCTATTAATATAATAGAGGTAATTATAATAAATTTCAATTTAAAATTGAATATAAAAAACTTAATAACTTTTGAACTTCTTTCTACCTTAAAAACCCGTAATTTTGTTCTATCTGCGGTATTGGCATTAATATTAATTTTTTCACTTATATGAATTGAATTTCTAAAAAATTACATACATGATTTTAATAAGTATAATATTTATATTATAATAATATCAACTTAATTTTTTACAAAAAATATTAGTAAAAGTCATTAAAATTAATCACATTGATTAAGGTCAAATGAAGATTAATTAGGGACTAAACCTTAATCTTAGTGGCCTAAATGGCTTATAAACTAGTTCAAAACCCTTTTAATGTCCATATTTAGTTCATAAAACGTCCATTATTGAATAAATTTGGTTTTTTATGTCTTCATTAATGTAAGAACATGTGTACACCTAATTTGTTTCAAAAAATTATAAGCGGGTCTTTTTTCCTTCCCTAAAAATGGCCACCACCTCTACCACATCCTCACACCTCTCAAAATATATTATTAGTAAAATAAATTCTCAATAAACTTCTAATAAATCCTAATTTCATTCTACAATACTTAACTTTTGAAGAAGTAAATCAAAGGATTTTTTTTGGCACAAAGCAAAAGGAGTTACGACATTAAGAGTTAACGTCTTCTCTCAAGTCCTTTCTTTTATTTTCATTCTCCACCCCCTCCACTTTATTTTATCAATAATTGTATAAAAATATATTTCACTAAATATACTAGTATATATTTATGCAAATGTTTTACCCAACACTTACACACACCTCCATCTAACGGATAACAGACATACTATTTATGTGTACAGTGAACTACCGCCTCACTAAAACATAATTGTTCCATTTTCCTTACCGCCTCTAATGGTGTAAATTATGATGAAAAACATTTTTATATGTAATATTTATTTAATATTATGCATTAATTTTTTGAAAAATATCTCTTCTACTTTCTATTTTATGTTAATATGATAATTTCGTTTGTAGGAAGTGTGGGATACCATTCCCTAAAACAGTTATGATTCATTCATACTGTACATGGATTGTATTAAGGATGGTTTTAGTGAATATATAAGACATATATGATATCAAAAATATAATTTAATGATGATATATATAAATATATATACATAAATGTCTTTTACTTTATTTCTTTCAATACAAAAATTAAACGGAAATAGCATTCATGCCTACGTACGACTTACTGTCTCCATGAACAATGTATTTTTTTCATACTTATATATTCTATAGATTACTATAATAATAATATAATTTATATAAATAATATTTAGATCATATTTTACATTATTTAAATCATGATATAAGTATAAGGGCCAAAGATATAACAAATTAAGACACATGTGAAGAATAAAGCGAATATTACCCAAAGTGAAACCTTAACATAGGATGGTTAACAAACTGGTAATATAAGGTCATAATAAAACCCCAAATAGAATTATATATAATTAAATGGTTCTAAAAAATATTTTTAATAAATTAATATTTATTATATAGGTGTTTTTAATGAGTACATCTAGAGCTAAGACACAAGGTAAGGGGATTTTATCTTAGTTTTTATTTCCATGAAAAACATGTTATTTATCCACCCTTTACTTTTTGTGGTGTATGCACTGAAAATGATTATATTATATGTATCTTATACTTAAATTTATGTATATTCACATATTTATTTTATGATATTACTTTCATGGGTATTATGTTTCAAAAGTTACCAAATATATGAAATAGTTTTTTATCAATTTTCCTTCTTTGAGACTCGTGTTTTGTTATTCACCTAAATACTCTTTTGAGGTGTATATACTTAAAATTTTATGTGTTATATCATTAATTTTCTCTATTTGATGATATTTTATGTTTCAAGTAATTTCCTTTTCTTTTATGGAGATTATGGTCACAATTTACCAATTATAATAGTTTATTGAAATAATCTCATCACTTTTTGAGATTTTTTATGGTTATGCTTACTTTGATGAAATATTATGATCCATATCTCAAGAAAATTCATGAATTTTCTAATCCTATGGTTATTAATAACGTATTCATATATCGGTACCATTTATTACACTCCTTGGTACACAATATAGTTAAGAAATTATTGTTAATAAAACCTGACTTTACCCTCTATTTGGCCAAAAATCAGTGTTCCTTTAAGATCTTGTCTTATAAAAAGGGTTTCCAAAAATATTAAACTATTATCATATAATCATTAAAAGTAAATTTTACCCTTTTTTATTTTAACAATATCTTCAATGGAATATTCTTGTCTCTTTTTGAATGAGTCATTTTTCTGACCTTTTTACTATGTAAAAGGAATGTTCTTTTTACCTCGTATGACGTGTATGGATTTATCCTCTGTAAATCCTTTGAATATTTCTTTTAATGTTTAAAGGTAAATTTTTAAAAGAATTTTTTTAAAATATATTGCCATGTAAAATGGATTCCAGAATTTTTTCAGGTATATTTTATAGTTTTTCAAGGAAAATGGTTTTCAAAATTTTTTCAAACTTATTTTATATGTTTTAAAGGAAAATGGTTTTGAAATTTTTTTCAAGATTATTATATAGGTTTTCAAGGAAAATGGTTTTCAAAATGTCTTCAAGCCTTATTTAAAATTTTTCAAATTATTTTCAAAGAAATTGTTTTCAAAACGTTTTCAAGCATTCCTTATATGTTTTTGAAGCATTTTCAAAGAAAAATGTTTTTAAAATATTTTGAGGTCTATTTTATAAAATTTCAAGGAAAAATGTTCTCAAAATTATTTCAATTCTTCTTTATATGTTTTCAAGGTATTTTCTAGGAAAATGGTTTTCAAATGGTTTTATGTATTAAAAATATCTTTTCATAGAAGAAAGGATATTTTCGTCAAGAAATTTTTTTGAAGGATTTCTGGATCAATCTACAAGTCTTATACAAGATAATAAAGAAAAAAATAAAACATAATTTAGAATATTTAATGTGATAAACCCTACGAGATAACCTTAATGTCTATCATTCATCACTCCATAGTATAGTGGGTAATATATTTTAATACTTGATTTAAACACATGTAACAAAAATATTAATTGTGTTACTACTATTATAACTCTTATAATTCAACTGGAAACATTTTAATTCATCACAAATCATAAGGAATCAATTTTTTCATCTAGTTACATAATTAGAACTTGTAAAAAAACACATTAAGAAATAAATGTGTTGTACATATGTTTATATATTATATCATTATTTCATAACTTATGTATGGAATTTATTGTAATTATGAGGAATAAATCAAAATATATAATGTACAAAAACAATATTCTTGAATGAAGGTTAAATGTAGATAATTGATGTGAAAATCTTCATGTAAAAAGATTTTCCTAGGCATGATTTTTTTATTGTTTGAATGAAATAAGAAAAAAATTTAAAAATAAAATAAAATATAAAAAACACATGGTAGAAATGAGTAACTAAAAATATTATTCATGATTATATGACCAAAGCTCCGGATCACATCAAGTTTCCTCTCTGGGTTGATCACTGTAAGTTTATAAATTTATAATAGGGGGGAAAGAGGATAAAATGTTATTTCAATGTGTTAGAACATTATACACACCTTTAGGGTTCATGGAATCTGATTTGGACCTAAAAAATAAGTATTTATATAGGTTATAGGTATATTGGGTTATGATGTAATCTCACAAAATCTGAAATTTAATAATAATAAAATTGGGATACAATTTAGAGTATGATGTGATCATTGTCTAGACTTCAGTTGAAATAAATAATTTTTAACCATATTATTATATTTATATACAAAAAAATGAAAAAAATTGTAATTATTTATCTTCATGCATTGATTAAATACAGAAACATATTATGAGTCATAAATAGATTTTAGATTCTATATTTATTTGGTATTTTTGAATTTAAATGGATGAATTTAACTTATTCAAATAAGAAGTGTGGCCTTATTTATTAGAGATAAAATGAAATTGTAATAAATGAAATATAATTTCCTTATATTGATTTTTCCCTCTAATATTGATCATAGGTCTAGCTTTATCCACAATATAAGTCCATCTTATTAAACCCAATGACATCAACACTCTATCCTTCTATTAAAACATTAAAGGTAGTGAATTATTAATTTTTGGAATATTTTAATATAAAAAAATAAAAATAAATAAAATTAAAAATAATATAATTGTAGGAGACTAAAACTCATAAATAATTTAAATCACAAGTGTAAGGGTAAAAATATGTGGTAATTTATTACACAATTACCCATAAATCATACAAAAACACTCCATTATTTAGTTTAGAGTTGTGAATATTCATTTAAATCTTTATTATCTAGGATAGTGAGAATGTAACACCCCAAGATTTTATGGTATGTATCTTTTAAAATTTAACTTATTAGATAACTTATGTTACACATAACACTAAGCTTAAACAAATGATTAAATATTATTATTTAATTATGATAATTATCACTTAGCCATTGAAATGGAGGGAATGAATAAGATTTAGTAAATTACATAAATATTGTTTTCACATTTTTATAAAATGAATTCATTGGTAACAAAATAATTAGAAATGAAAATAAAAACCAATTAAACCTAAAGGATGTATTTTCTTAAAAATCTATTTTTATGACCATAATGGAATTTTATATTAATTAGTTAAATTAATCATTATTAGTGAAAGATGTTAATGAAATTTATATTATAAATATTTAATAAAAAAATTTAAATTCAACCAATATGTTTGATAGGCTTAATACAAGAATAAATCCAATTATAAACATAAAAAAGATATATCTTCTAAAAGACAATTTTACCACCTTTTTAATGGAAAAATTATTTTAAATATAAATTTTGATACTTTTATAAATTATATTTGAAAAAATGACCTTCATTTTTAAAATATGAATTTAAAATTTATCTAGCGTGATTTTTTTATTTTTCATAAAATATTTATTTTCCAGTGAATAATGAACAATACCAATTTTTATAAAATTATCAATTTCATTATATTAAATCCTTTTTATGATATTAATTTTATCTAAATGGAACATAAATAATACTTATTTAAAAATAATATAACATATTTTCTTTTAATCATACTTATATAATATTTTTTTATAAGTTCATTTTTAGGCTTAAAAATACATTTTTTTATAAAATTACTTTTGGATGCATTTTGTGGGATTAATTTTAAATTTCAGAAACATCAATATTTTGAATATTGAAAAATGGGTTCCATATTTGTATTCATAAGGTATAAATTTATTAAATAGGTCCCTTTTAATTTTGAACAATATAAATAGTAACCTTGGAAGTTTTTGTTACCACGGTAAAGGGTAAAATGGGTAATTTAGGTTAAAAATATAATAATAAGAACTATAAAGTAACCCTAAAACATTAAAAATTATTTTTGGACGATTTATATTCTACCCTTAACACGTAAGGTTTGAATTTGAGTTATTTAATGGGCAATTGTCCCTGAAAATGACTTTGATATTATTTAAAATAAAGAGAATCACAAAATGTCACATTCATATTTTTAATAACTATGTTATTTTTAATATGTTGTTATTCATAATATATCTTAAAATATAGATATTATTTTTAAATCTAAAATTTATATCTATATCATGGTATTTTATTTTTAATTATTAATTAATAAATAATTATCTTAAATAATTATAAAATGATGATGTAGTAATAATTTTATTAATGAAACAATTAAATAAATGATGATTTTAATTAAAATTTAAATTGATCATATTTATAAAATTATTTTCATAAAATTGAGTCCAATTTTGAAATATACATGTTGAAAAATGGTTAGTGTTAATTATTTTGGATTTTTCTAAAATAGTTGATTTTTTATGAATAGTGAAATATGATAATTTATAATATTTGACATTTTGAGTTAAAACGTGAATTTTTGAGTCATTAATGATGTAATAAACCATTATTTAGAACTCACACTCACTATTTACTATACAAAGTCACAAGAACCAACATTATTGATAGTTTTGAGCCAAAATAATAAACAAATGAAAAAAATTATCAAAAACACCCTTCTCCCCCAACTATAAATACCACCCCTTCTCCTCACACCTTCTAAGCCTTTAATATTGCATGAATTCTACCAAAATACCTTTAAAATACTCTTCTATATGTCCAAGACCTTATTTTCTTACCAAAAGATCAAATCCAAGTGTCTTAAGTGGATCCTCAAGGAGTCGATATTCACGAGGTAAAATCTCACTTCTTTCTATTTTAATTTATTTTCTTTTATTAATATCTCCTCACATCCCATATAAAAAGTGGAATGGTAACTCTAGTATGATATATATATATATATACTTTAATTTTATTATGTTAATTTAATATTCATCATCAAGTCTTTTCTATTCTCCTTTTATTCTAAAAATGAAAATATCATCTGTGAGGTGTCAATTCACAACCTTCATGGATGATGTATTTTATTTTTTTTATTACCTCATTCAAAGATTGTAATAAAACATTTTTTATGGTTAAAAAGATTATAATATGTTTTTTAAAACATATTTAATTCTTGGTAACTAGTATATAAACATAATATTAAATAAAACGATACTACTTCGTGATGGTCGTAAAAACTGCCAAATTAAACTAATCATTTTTTATTAATGTTCTATCTAATGAATCATCTTCACACCATATAAATAAAGGATATATGAGGACCATTTAAACTTTTTGATGTTCATTAATACTAAATAATTTCACTTTTGGAGTTTTTATTCCATTTTACAAGAACTCATGTAATTATATATAATGGAACCGACCATAAAACCATAAAACAAATGCTCCTGGAACTATGAATTTAATCATTATAACTCATCACAATGGCCATAAATGATTTCAATAAAATTATAATAAATAAAATATATGTTTAATAGGTTATTAATTAAGTAATTAATTAATCTAATTTTATTATCTAGCTCATCAATTACAAATGCAAAACACTTTCAATAATAAGGTAATTTATCATCTCACTTTTACTTCTTTGAGATATGCCTTATTCACCACTTATTCCTTTTATGTAGTGTATTTATACTTACCTTTGATATATCATATCATGAATATCATTATTTTCTTGGAATTAAATGTTTCATTTTATAATTATTACTTTCATCGGGCAACCGATTCAACTGATTACAAAGTGGTAAGGGATTTATTAACTCATCTTTCATTCATTTGGTTAAACATATATTTCATTGATCATGTAATGCTAAGGTTTTGTGTAAAATTAATTTTTATTATAATATTTTTTATTTACACTTTTTATGTGGATTTATAGTGAATACAAATAATTTGTTCAGTTGATTAATGATATGATTCTTGTAAGGGGCTTCGTCTCAATTTTATTTCGTTGAGGGGTATTTTTGATTTCATGCACCGATTTTCTTTTATATGATGTATATATTGACACTTTTATTTATGATCATAAATATATGAATATTTCATTAAATATCCATATTTCTTTTATCGTGGATATAATTATCTTATAATCTGTATTCGATTTTTACATACGGTGTTTACCTTGATAATTATTAATTAATTGAAAAAATATTGATAAATATGAATATTTTATTTAATATGTATATTTTATGAAACGACACATTATTTATTAATTAAATTTATTATTTGATTAATAATAAATTCTTTGGACTGCTAGGAAATGGTTTGGGTGTTGTAATAGTGGGTTCTCTAAACCCAAAATGAATAGTAATTCTGATTACCATATCATGTATACAGTTAGATATACATGATGTATTCTTACTATTATAGTGTAGATATTATTGTGTCCACTATTAAATGGTAATGTCTATATATTAATTATCCTATCAAAAGGTTATAGCAGATTATATCTATAATAAGAACCTCAAGATACTATTATATTAATCTTAAAAAAATCATACGGTATGGATACATCATACTTTCTTGATAGAGTTTATGTATAACTATCAGGTGTTGCGGGATCATAATCTTTAAGACTTCTTCTCATGATGTTTGCACTTAGTTATCTTTAGTAGGGAGATTATGAGGACAGGCCTGTCAATAGGAACAACACATGTTTTAGGTGTCATTGGTTATTCCTTTCTACAGACATGTGTATTGGTCTCCTGGATTAAGATCATTATTAATGTGTTCCATTTGATCACATACTTGGATGAAAGGAAAAATCCATCATAATGAAAATTTGGTGATGTTTCTTGTGTTGGGTGCGTCATTGGTGGTATTACATTGGTTGAATAATCAATAAAGGATTTGCCTCTTCTGGGTTATGGAATTAATATCTCAGGCCTAGTTGATCAAAATGGTAGTACCTTCATAAGACCTTAGCCAAGGAAGTTGAGGGTAATTCCTTTAAGTTAGATCAACAAAAAATAAAGCAAGAAAAGGATGATAACACAAGTGGCATCCTGATTTATGATATATTTAAAGATAACGAGATTATATTACACAGTACATGTTCGTAGGTTGGTTGTCATTGCTATGATTATCCTTCTCTTTAGGGGCTTTAATGGGTTGATAGACTCTACTCTTGGTCTATGAATACTATTCCATGATATCGAGATAAGGGTCTAGAGGGTCACACACAATAACCTATTCAATAATTTTACTTATTAAGTCAAATATGTATATTGGATATGGTGGGACCCACCAGTGGGTTTGAGTGTTGTCCATGTTATCGGTCACTGAATAATAAATAAATTCATATTATTCTAGTAAAAAATAATTGGGTTTAATTTATTTATTAAAAGTATTTACAAGTTATGCAAAAATGAGAAATAATATTAATTGAATGAATATTATTTTAATATTCCAAGTTCGTTTAATATTAAACGCACTACCACAAAACTGGGTAAGGGCAGCGCCACCCCTTTATCAGTGCTAACGAAAAAGCGCTGATAAAGGGGGGGCTTTTATCAGCGCTCAAAAAAGCGCTGATAAAGAGTGTCTTTATCAGCGCTAAAAAAACGCTGATAAAAGTACCCCTTTTTCAGCGTTGATAAAGGGACCCCCTTTATCAGCGCTTTTTTTAAAAGCGCTGATAAAGGGTCGACTTCAAAAAAAAAATTAAAAAAATTAATATATAAATATAGTTATATAGTTATATTGATATAAATATAATATATAATTTCTAAATATATTTTAGATAAGTATAAATGTACATTTACACTTATTATACTTAATATATAAGATATTTAGTAAAAATGGCTTCTTAAAAAATTTAAAAAATATTTTTAATTAATAATTTGCTAATTATTATGGAGTAATAGTCATTTAATAACAATTTGAAGACTAAAAAAATTAAAAAAAATTAAAAAAAGATCCAAAATATGTTGAAAACGCAACTCAAACTTCAAACGGTCATACTTTTTTATCCGGGTGTCTGTTTGAGCTCTACCACATGTCAAATCGAAGTCTGCGACGAGCTCTATGTCGCTATAACTTAGGGGGACCTCGGTCAAGCATTTTTCGAGGCCAAAAGAGGCCTATAAGGCCTCCGAAACTGAGTTTTTAGTCTGGGTACCCAGATTTTTTAACATTTTGTGGATTTTCAGCCTCGTTTAAGGGGGTATTATTGGCTTTTTTTGGTGGGGACTGAATTTATTCCAAGGTATTACATTCATATTGATATTATGTCTTTGAAATTTTATCCTTTTTATAATGCACTTTTATTTATAATCAAATATATAACTATATGTACATATGTTTTATATATTCACACCTAAAAATTAAATTTTTTAAATAAATAATTAAACATATTTACATATAAAATATATTAGCTTTATCTAAATAATAACTAATATCCATTTTATTTAAAATACCAATATATGAATATTTATATAACTACTATATATTAATATAACTATACATATATTAATATAACTATATATATATATTAATATAACTATATATATTAATATAAATATATATTACTATACGAATAAATATAACTAAATATATATGTAAATAAATAGATATATCATGAATAAGAGAACAAATCAATATAGGATAGTGGCAAAGCCTTTAGGTGAGCAGGGGGGAGGTCTCGAGATCAAATCCGGGTGGAGGCACAGATGCGCGCGCAAGGTTGATTTAAAGGGCAAGCCCTGATAAAGGGTGTAGGCGGTGCGAGCGGACACTGGAGGTGCGGGAAAGCGCTGATAAAGGGGGGGGCTCAAGCGCTGTAAAAAGCCCCCCCCCCCCCCCCCCCGAGATTGGCAGTATTTTTTTTTAATTTTTTTAATTTTTTTATTTTTATCACCGCTAAAAAAAATACGCTGATAAAAGTGGTATTTTATCAGCGCTAAAAAGAAAAGCGCTGATAAAAGACCCTTTTATCAGCGTTTCGTTTTAGCGCTGATAAAAGACCCCTTTTATCAATGCTTTTTTTAGCGTTGATAAAGTGGGTCTTTATGAGTGCTTTTTGGAGCGCTGATAAAGGGGACCCCCCTTTATCTTCGCCGGTATTAATAGCGCTTTTTCTAGCACTGTTAATGGCCATTTTTAGCGGTGATAAAAGCCATATTTGTAGTAGTGACGGGAATTATGAGTCAAGATAAATGACTCGATTTTATCACTTAATATATTTAATATATATTAAAGTTGTATGATAAAATGTAAATAATATTTATGACGTATTTTAGTTTATCATAATTATTTATTTAGTGGACGTGTAAATAACGGGGGTCGGAGAACCCAATCAGGGTAATTGAGCATCCACTATAAATAGAGGAGAGTGGCATTGGCACTATGACTATTCATTTTGAGATTTTTGGAGACTCTCTCTCCTATGCCACTTTATAGAGAAAGAATCTCTCGATCCGGCTGATCGGATCAAGTTCATCTCCATGCATCAAAGTCACATCGATGCGGTGATCCTTGAGACGTTGAAGGCTTCATCCGATCTCTGTGCTAGCACTTGGAATTCGACAACCGATGCTCTTTAATATTTTTGAAGAATGTGTGGATGATCTAGAGGGATTCTACATTGGATCATTTAGGTAGCGATCTCCAATGAAAAGCAGATGTCGAGCTCGTCTTCAGATAAAAAAAGGTATGTTTTTTTGTTTATATTTTATGTTCTATTTATGTTACACAAGATCATCAGACCGTGTCGTGGGTCAGATCATCAGAAACGATAAGTCTCATCATCACAAAGATGATTTTTTTTGAAATCCCTAGCTCACTAGCTTCTCCTGAGTGCCCTGTTACCTTCAAAAGGAATCAAAGCGATCGTGTAAACTTTCTAAGCCAAATAAAAAATAAGTTGCATTGAAATTAAGTAGAGAATATTATTTCTTTCTCAATGCTGGTTATGACGAGTCAATCTGATATCGGATGACCAAATTATGGTCATATGAAGTTTTAAATATGGATTTATTTCATTGATATCCAATATTAAATTTTTTAAAAATATATTTTATTACATTTGTTAATTTTATCCATTTTAACTTGTGGTGAGGATTCGGGTTAACCCAATATATTTTAGCCGAATAACATGGCCAAAATAGTTTTTTCCATTTGGTGGGTTCAAAATCCACATATTTTTAATAATCAATTTGATTATTTTTGTTTAAAAAGGTTATTATATCAGCCTTTGTATTTTTGAGAAAAAGGGAACGTTTCATGTTAAAATTCAAAAAAGTAAAATTTTACTATTGATTTTTGACTACACTCCTGAAAAACTCATTTCCTACTAGTAGAAAGCAAAAAAAATGGGGGCATAATTTTAAATTAAAAATTGACTTAGAGGTGGCCCCCCTCCATCAGTTGGTTTATCCAGCACGCACCAAGGGTACCCTCCACTTTGGTGATCAGTGTTCTCACCCGGACCGACCACCTCCCCATCGTCCGCCTATTTTACCAGGCCACACCACCCTAGCTGGCTTGCTCCGGCTGTCATCCGGTGTCACGACCACCATTGAGACTGTCGGCTGCTCGCCCTCCCGCTGGCCACAACGACCTCTCTGACGCTTCCCCAGAGCATTGCCTCCATCCACCGTGAGGTTGCCAGACTCGCCGCCTCCCACCGGCGCCACCCTTGACAGCTAGTTATCCGTCACCAGTGCGCAGCAGCGGAAACCCGAGTCCCTTCTGACCAGATCCGATTAGATACCAACGTGTGGAACCCCTTTGGTGTGACGTAACCTATTGCACACCCTGGCTTTTCCCAGCAATGGGTATGCCTGACTTGCTTGGTTGGCTCTAGATAAGCCTTTTTCCGCCTAAAGTGAGTTTACACAAGTTCGATGTGACCCGCTTTGGGACACCATGAGTTTCGGGGCTTGGGTTAATTTAAATTAATTAATTTAATTTCAAAATTAAATTAAATTAATTAAAATATTAATTAAAGTTTTTAATATATAATTTTTAATACTCAAAAATAAAATCAATACAATTTAAGTATTAAATTGAATTAATTAATTAATTAAATTTTTGGTATCAAAATTAAATTATTAAAGAACCGAAGATAATTAAATTAGTTCATTTAATTTAATTAGAATACCCTCATACTTTAATTTATTACAATTTATTTTTATTGTGCTTTACTTTTACCCATTGATTGGTCTTGAGAATCGACCTTTACATGTTTTTTGTTTTTTTAATTAATTAATTGCGTGTGATGTTTTAAAATAATTAGTTAATTTAGATGGTCTGTGTGTCATATTTTTCAGTCAATATGTGTAAGGTGATGTGTGTCCATCATGATTTGTATGTACATTCCACCCCTAGTCCCCCTCGCATGTGTACGAGTATAATTGTACTTTGTACGAAGACGATATACTATGTGGACCCCACCATGATGAGGTGGTACGCCATGATGAGGATGGTGTAAGCCATAAACAATTCCAAGTTGACGTGAAATCTAGACAAGTTGTGGATATAATAGACAGGGATGAGCTGCATCAAGAGTCAAGCTACGACTGAGGTAACTATACCCCTAGGTCTTGGTTGGTCTATTAAGTATAAAATGGATCAACTCGTTTTAGATTCTCAAGACCAGTCAGGTAGTATCTTTGTATGCATTTATTTATTATTTTATGCATTTTATCAAATCGGGAAATATATAAAATAATAAAATAATAAAATGCATAAATAAGTGAGGAATATTTTTTCAATTTATGTTCAGTTGTGAGCATAAAACATAGATTAACCAAGATTAATATAAATGGATTACATTCATCAATGAAAATAGAAAAAAATCTCAAAGAAATATTAGGTCGCAAACTCTTTTCATCGTTTTAATTTGAACACAACCAAGTGTTCGAGGTGCTCGGTAGGCCATAACCGAGGTTGCCTCTTTCTACTAGGGAGTTCTTATGAGAATGATGTGTTGACTTAACTAAAGTTGGTAGTAAGTATCATCCATATATAACTTTCTATCACTTTAGAGGGAAGCGAAGAGAAAAATCAATTTTATGATTTTAGATGTTGGGACTTCACTCAACAGATCAAGGACCCATGATTTAATGTGGTTGGAATGTCAAAATCCTACCTTGAACTCTCTGAGTAGTGGTGTAGCCATATCTTATAGACAATGAGGGGGGCGGGGGGTTCATGGACCATTTCCACTAGAATATTCAATCAATAGATTATTCTGATTCTAGTATAGAGGGTTTCTAGAATTTGATAAAATAGTATGAGACATTTAATGATTTAATTAATCAATCAATAATGTCTAAACTGGTAATCAATATAAAAGTACAATCTGCTAAATTTTATTTTCGTAAAAAAATGGCAAGTAATACCGCACAAAACAATGTGATAATAATTATACAATTTCAATGTTCAATCCATCATGAATTTCCAAGAGTTGTATAACCTCATACACACAATACTACATTATAGGAAATTCAAGGTGTTGGTGTCTCCGATACCAGTTAATCTACCTCAGGAAGCTATGGTGTAAAAATGCTTACAAGAGACTCATGTATATAGTATATGATGGTTATGTCACAATTCTATCATCAATGTATGATGTTAGTTTCAGTTACAACATCGGGACATGGATGATTGCACATGTTGTATCATCTTTGAGAAGGTTATGAGTAAAAAGTGAAGAGAGATGTGAATGGAAAATATTACACTAGTTATGTGTAAATATGAAAGATGAACCATATTATTTTAAGAAATCCCATTCTTACATATTTTCACCCTTATAATGTAATTTTTTTAAGGTTACCAAATGAATAGTATAGAGTAAACACTTTTTTTTGAATAGAGTATGGAGTAAACACTTCATTAATGCTTAGGGAAGGTTCTCCAAGTAAAAAAGAACTTAAAGAAAAGAACAATTTGTTAGGTCCACTAGGCTATATACCATAGGCTAGATACCATGAGAGGGGGGGGGGGGGGTGAATTAGGGTATGACAAGTTTTGTTGTTAGACAAAACTCTCTTCTCTCTCTACTTCCCATTATAGAGTATGAATGCATCTTAAAGTATGCACATGACACAAAAATTTTACTTGGTTCACCCTCACTGGGCTACGTCTACGAAGCATACACTGGCGATGTGTTGATGTACCAAATCTACTATAAGCGCACTGTTGTTTACAAGTTCGAAGCGGACTTATTGTCCCTCCTGGTTTACAACCATTCACAATTTTAGAACACACTACTCTCTCAACTGAAGTGGGATCACTACTTCTTTAGAAGATCCACTCACATTTTATAGACTTGTAGGTCTCTTCATTATCACCAATGAATGCATCTTTCACTGTATGTAGATGTTCTACTGAAGTCTAAATTTCATCCATTGATGAATACCCTTTTTCCACTGATCACTAGGCAACACACTTTGGAAATACCTTTACAAAGCACCCTACTTCGCGAAGCTCCCAATTTCAAAAAGCTCAAACAAGCCTTCGAAAACTTCTTGCCTCTTCGTGAAGCACACACCTTCGCAGAGATCACTACCTTGCAGAGAACACTACTTCGTAGAGATCAAACCTTTGTAAATCTCAAGCCTTCTCAAATCTTAGGCCGTCTTGGAGCTCAAGTCGTTGCAGAGCAACTTCCTTCACGAAGCTCACTGAGCCAACGCGGAACACACCACTTTCGTGAAGCTAAATTAGCTGCCGCGAAGCTCCTTCTTTCGCGAAGCACATTTCCTTCACGAACATCCTTCACGAGTTGAGAGAAACAATTTTTTTCTTGGAAAACTATCTTCTTCTCTTGAGGGGGTCGAGGTCTATTTATAGGTGATTCCACCGACCCTCGAACCTTCTGCGTGAAGTCAGCTCCACGTCATCTCAAATCGTGAAGCTCCGAAATTTTCACCAAAATTCTCTCTATATCGCAAAGCACCACGAAAATTTTCAGATCGCGAAGCTCGTCGTAATCACAGATCATTCTGTCAATTCCTTCGCATATTTACCGCGAAGCTCCACTCACAATTCCCTTCACCGCCGCAATGCTATTCAACGCTTCTGTTTGTGAAGCTCGTCGTAATCATGAAGAACACCGTCAAATTTCTTCCTGTCTTCAAGAAATCCACATCAAGAATCCCATCTTCGTGAGACTCAGGCATTTGTCATATTTTGATGAGATATTCAAGGAAATCCATATTTCATAATGCTGACCAAACTCCAAATTTTGGAACCCAAAAATTTGGCAAACATTGGAAAACAACGCCACCTTCTATCTGTTCTTTTTGTACTGCCTCCAGATCTTCCATTCCTTTTTCATGGTTCTTTGTCAACATATATTGTCAACAACATCTCTGGAACTTGACAATTCACCACGGAAACCTACTTTTTCAACAAACACAATCAACCCAAAAATGCTGCAATGTTACCTTGGAGGATTTTTTTCCCAACACAATCTTTAATTATTAGGGTAAAAAAGTTGAATGGAAAAGTGAAAATGATAATGAAAAGAGCAACACAAAAGGCACCTTTTTAGTGTCCTTCAAATAATATAGTTTGGTTGTTAAAAAAAATTTTATTTTCTTTGTATAGTATGAAATTAATTTATAGAAATTTAAACATAATGAACTTAATTGAATAAGAAAGTACCCGATTCTTCATCATTAAATATTTATCAACTATAAGTATTGTTTCAGAAATACTTCTTGGGTATTAAATAAAATATTTTTCTTACATATTTGTATCGAGATATAGTAACCATGTAAGTATATAAACATTACATGAAGTAATGTGTATTCTCCCAGTGGATGAGAAAGAGTGATTCTCAAGTCATTAGTGAGAAATGCATAACTTCTAATTTCCAAGTTAATGATTAAAGTCAACAAATTATTTATAATAACTAAAAAATTTATCTTATGTGTCCATTGGACACAAGGAGAAATTATTCTAAGATTAGGAATGAATTTTTTTATGGTGTATCATACCCAAAAAATAGTTTAATGGTATATGAATCATTAGAATTACTTGATGCATATAAAATATAAGACTTATGAACCCAATTATGTAAATATAATTATTTTTCAAGTAAAACTAAAAGTTGACATCAACGATATACCCAATTTGGTATTTAGACTCAGTAGAGATAAACACCTTTGGTATTATCGATGTATTTAGTTTAGATAAAGAAACCTCTATAAATAAAGGTATGCCACAAAAATTTTGGAATTAGTTTAGCTAGTGAGTGTGAACTATTCCAAGGGTAAGCTATTGGTAAATATACTTTCTAATATTCCATTAAGTAATAATGGAATGTGATAGTGAATTATGCATGGTCAAAAGATAAAAGATGCTTCGATGGCCTTAATATGGATGTTCGACAAATTGACCATGTTTTTCCAGATTGTTCTATTGGAAGTGGGGTGGAAGAACCCATTGTAAACAGTAAGAGTTTATCTTCAGGGGATTCCAGTCCGAGGAGAAACAGGAGAAATAAGAGGAGGATGGGTAGGAGGGATTACTCATCCTTACCACCTCCCATGAAGACTCGGTCAGCAAAAAAGAAAACGGATGAGAAGTTGGACAGTGAGATCAGGTGTTAATTGGAACCAGCTGGTCAATCTGTACTTCCCTTGGAGCTTATTTTATGTTTGGATAATGAGGTGACATAACATGTTTTATTTTTCAATGCGTCGAAAGAGGAAGAGGCCAAGTTGATGGGTCGGGACATTGAAGTGAATCTTAATGAGGAACAATATATTTGGGTCGACAAACAGGACATGATCCTAGTTGGGGGCTTCAATAAGGGGATAATCAGACTTGAGGAGTATATACAGGCCTGGGACAAACTGACCTCTTCTCTTGAAGTCCTGATAAGGGGAGATCCGCATACCCAGGTATCCGCTATATCCTGGAAGTTGTATAGAGATACGGTATCAGGCAGAGTTAAATTGTTTTTCAACGATGCTGCTTTACCATTATTTGACTAATGTTGGGGTGCTCTCTTTTTATTGAGATGTTTGGATATGAGGAAGTTCTTCTTCAGTTTGTGTGTCCCGAGGTGATTTTGGGTGTTTCAATTCTAGCAAGTTTTATTGTCTTGCCTTAGATGAGGTTTAGAGCACAAGGCCGTCACTTCTGCAAGTTATTTGGAGCGGAAGGCTGAGAGGGTATGGATTGGCCATTGGTACCATGCCCGATCATCTTTGCACGAGACTGTTTGCCGAGTCCCATGTTTTGGTGGAAGCCTTTTAATGCTGAGCTGCTGGGAAGAGGCAGGACCAGTATTTGCTTGGGGTTTATTTTTGCTGTTTTTTGGCTGTTTGATGGACTTGGGGTTTCTCACTTCCCCTTAAAAGTGATTTGATAATAAAATAAAAAATAATTTTCAGTCAAAGTAATTCCTAAATGAA
This sequence comes from Viscum album, assembly GCA_963277665.1. Taxonomy (NCBI): domain Eukaryota; kingdom Viridiplantae; phylum Streptophyta; class Magnoliopsida; order Santalales; family Viscaceae; genus Viscum; species Viscum album. The sequence continues at coordinate 2,038,891,297 of OY728142.1, read as the reverse complement.
CATTACCTTATCCACATCATGGAAATGATTTTTATAAGGAGGATCGATGATGATTCTCACATGTTAACGTTGAAAAATAATTTATAGCATGGAGCCATTCCTAAATGCACATTTTATATATCAGTCATGATGTAAGTAGTATCAATGTTGCAACTTGTATAAACATCCATTATATCTCTAGGAGTAGTTTTTAAATAATGGTGAGATCCCATAACAATATGAAAAATATCATGAAAAATGGATATCATATAAGTCATAATATGATGTTAATCCGTAATTTCATAATAACATGTGTTTGGATGCAGAGTGTTTGTTTGCATATAAATAAATTTTCATCAAGAAAAATATAAAGTTTATCTAATATAGTTATCCTAAATGATTCTTATGAAATTAAATAAATACCAATGATAGAAAAGTTTTAGTAAAGTGATATATTACATTTCTATAAAATGGTCAACTTATCTAATTTAGATAGCGGGATATAGATTGAATTGGGTTTATTCAATCCTAGAGATGCACATGTTGTTGGCATAGGAACTAGTTCCTCATGTGCATGCGGAACATGAATGTTCTAGAGACACATACTATGTAGGAAGGTTTAAACTATAGTGATGGTTTTATATTCATCGTAGTCGGTGATAAATTATTCATTATGAATAATAATTCATAAAAGTAGGCAGTATTTGAAAATCATATTAGATTGAAAAGATTAATTAAAATTCAATACTGGATTCCATGTATCAAAATGAAAAGGGGATTATTGTTTTGAATACTGTGGTGGGTATTCAAGTGAGATAATACATGGGTGGTATAATCATGGTACCAATAAGGCTCGACTATTCCTACCAAGTCATTATGCCTAAATCTATTAGAATTTTACTCATTATAGCTAATATCTTTGATCATTTTAGTGTGCATTTGATGTCACGACCACCAATCATAGAAGGTGTCTATTTGACAGAACCATAAAGGGATGGTGACATCAAAGAATTGAAATAAGGTTTCAAGTTACTAAAAACCATTTTATGATTAAAGTAAGTAAGAATATCTTAGAATGTTCATTTGGAATGAATCTTTACCACGTGTATGCCAGAGGTTAGTAGGAGAACCATTATATTCCATGAAAAATATGTTCGGCAACATATGGAAAACATATATTGGTATTACAGTTTGTTAAGATAATATGAATGTAATTCTCATTTGATTGACTTAAAGTAACAACCTATGTTCTGTGGAATATGATCTACTGAGGTAGATCTAATGGTTTCTTAGACCTAGTCAATCATCCATATATTGATGTGGTATTGAAAAATACAAGATGGAACAATTCAAGAGGGAATCATTACCAATTTTACATGGCATAAATCTCTCCAACTATACTTTCATAGGAATAAGAGGAGATTAATGTGGTCAGTTGAGTTCCACACTATCTGTGATGGATCAATCACATATGTCATGTTATGTAAAATATATGATATTGTGATAATATATTTTATTGTAGATAAATAAAAATTATATCCAAAAGAACAGTAAGGGAAGAATCAAGAACTATCTGATTATACCTGGGAAAGTACAAAAGATATGTACCAGGTAAGTGGAGAAGAAAGGATGCTAGTTTTGGTGGGACACAAACTAGTCTTCCTTTGGATCAATTTGATCTAGTATCATAGTTAGGCTAAGGTGTTGAGTGAGACAAGCTCATAAAGACAGTGGTAGCCATACCTACAAATAGTGAGTATGTTGCAGCTGTTGAGGAAGCTAAGAGGCGATTATTAAATGTAATGATTTGTTCCAATTCATAGAATCGAACCTACCAAGTAAAGTTTAATCATCATGATAATTCTTTACCGGTACTAGCCAAGATGTTATGTTTTTATAGTTGAAAAAGGGATATACTTAGGGATTCCATCTATTGAGAAGTTTTAATTAATGAGTTGAGGTCACATATAGCAGAATAGACACGTGGTGGAAATGTGGAAGACCCCGCAACTAATGTCATGACTCGGCAGAAACATGATCTTTATCATGCGAGAGGTAACAAGGTTGGTTAACAAGTTGGGTCTAATGAAAGTTGGAGTGTTGTAATAGTGGGTTCCCTAGACCCAACTTGAATAGTACTTTTAATTACCATATCATGTATACATTTAGATATACAGGATGTATTCTTGCCATTATAGTGTAAACATTTATGAATCCAATATTAAATGGTAATTTCCCTAGATTAATTGTAATATCAATAGGTTATATCAGATCCAAGGTTATAATGGGAATATAAAGATACTATGAATTTAATCTTAAACAAATTTCTTACGGTCAAGATACCTCATACTGACCAGAAACAATTGATGTTTGACTATCAGGTCCTTTGGGCTCATAAGAATTGAGACTTCGTCTCTTGAAATTTACAATTAGTGATCTCAAGTAGTGAGATCACAAAGATAGAAACACCAATAGAAACACTACATGTATCAGGTGTTATTGGTTGTTCCTATATATGGAAATGTGTATGCTTACCCTCACTTGAGATCATTACCCATGTGTGTCATTTGATCACATACTTTAATGAATGAAAAAAATAATGTTAAGGAAATTATGGGGAGGGAGCTTGTGTTGGGTGCATCATTGATGGTATGAAATTGTTTGAATGGTCAAGAAAGTATTTTTCACTTCCAGGTTTTGGAAGATATATCTTAGGTCTGGTTGAACTGGATGGTAGTACCTTCATAAGACCTTGGCCAAGGCGGTTGAGGGTAATTCTGTCCAGTTAGATAAAAAAATAAAGAAAGAAAAGGAAGATGACACAAGTGTGCACCCTTCTTTATGAGATGTTTAGATACAAAGAGATTATATTACATAGTATGTGTCCATAGGTTGGTTGTCATTGTTATGACTATCCTTATCTCTTTATGGGCCTTGATTGGTTTATGGAATCCACTCTTGGTATGTGAATACTATTCCTTATTATCAAGAAAATGGTCTAGATGGCCACACACAATAGTGTATTAAAGAATCTTCCCTATTCAGTCAAATAGGTATATTGGATATGGCGGGACCCACCATGCAGTTTAAGTGTTTTCTAAGTTATCTATCACAAAAGAATAAATAAATTCATATTATCCAGGTAATGAATAATTGGGTTGAATTTATTTACTAAATTTATTTATATGTTAAGTAAATATGATGAATAATATTAATCGAACGAATATTATTTTAATATTCTAAGTTTGTTTAATATTAAGTGGGAATTACGAGTTTTGATAAATGACTCAGTTTTATCACACAATATATTTAATTTATATTACATGTATGTGATAAAATCTAAATAATATTTGTGATGTTTTTGAGTTCATCATAATTATTAATTTAGTAGATGTTTAAATAACAGGGGTCGAGGAACCCAGTCTGGGTATTTGAACATCCACTATAAATATTGGAGAGAGGGTTGGGAAATAGGATTATTCATTGTGATATTTCTAAAGATTCTCTCTCATATACTTCTTTCTAGAAATACAAGATCTCGATCCAGGTGATCAGAACGAGTTCATCTCCATGAATCGAAGGAACGTCGATGCGGTGATCATTGAGACATTGAAGGATTATTTAGATCTCCGTTCTTGCACCCAGAATTCAATGATTGACGCTCATGTATATTTTTTAATCATGTGTGGATAATATATAAGGATCCTGCTTTGGATCCTTGAAGTAACGATCACCGGAAAAAAGCAAATGTTAAGTGTGGCTTCAGATCAAAGAAGGTATGTTTTTATTTACATTTTGTGCTCTATTTAATTTATGTGAGATCCTCATACTACATCGGGGCTTGAATCATCAATGATGATAAGAATCATCATCCAGAAGAAGATTTTTTTAAAACACCCAAACCTTCAGCTTCTGAAATGATCCTCGTTACCTTCAATGGGGGCTGGTTAATAAAATCCCTATTATTGGGGACTGGTTAATGCAAGCCCCACGATGCATCAGTAGTCTCATGAGACAAAATCAGTTGGAGAAAAACCCTTCATGTTTGTTTCCAAGTAGAATAAAAAGGGTTTATACCCACAAAATTAACCTTTCTTGTGAATGGTATTGATGGTATAATGGCTAATTTTCCACATACTTAACGTCCAATAATTAATAATTTCCTATATTTAGAATTCAGTTATTATTATCCAGAGGTTTTTCACTATGAAAAAAATCTATGGATACATTTTTATTCTCAGTTTATTGATTATAATGTTTTTCCCGTTATTTACCTTACCATTTTTATTATAATTATTGATTCAAGTTAGCTTCTATTGTACCTAACGCTTACTAATCATTTTATCTCACCCCTTATGTTTATTTTTTCCTAGGTTTCCAAGAAGTTTATTATGATTGATATGCAAGGTTCTTCTAATGGGAATAATGGTGTTCTTAATTAAAATAATTTTTATATTTTATGTCTAAAATTTAATTTGAATTTAAAATATGTATCTAGTTCTTCAATACTACTAAACTATTTGGTCTTTTATGATGTGATTACTTATAATCATGCTAATGTAATATAGTAAGGAACTAGCTCTGAGATACTGGGTCAGAGTATTTATAGTTGGTATGATAATAAGTTTAATAGAAATCATGGGAACTAGATTTAGTAAATCCTATATTAGGGGACATAAATATAATACAGACTTTGAGGTTAACTATAGAAGAACATTCTAAACAGACCATGTTTATAAGATTAGTAACACATAAAATTTTCAATTTACATTATGTATTTCACAAGTTTTGGGATTATACATTATGTCTCATGATGATATGATCTAATATAGTGTATGTCTTCATTTAGAAATGGAAACTCATAAAAGTAATGGGAAACTCTCTAATACACATGATCTAGAGAGTAAGGAGTATCAAATATTTTATGGTCGTATGCCAATATTTCAAAGGGAACCAGTTTCCAAAAAATTCTCATAATATGAGGACACAATATCATGTTCTAAAAATCCAAATAAGAATTATATAAGTATTATATATTTTCAGAAAAACATTAGAGTAAGAGTAAATATAATAAAAACTTGGATTAGGAATGAAGATAAAGAATTATTTTACCGCATGTGATAATTGTTGAAAGAAACACCGTGGTACTTGCTTAAAATTAATGGGGATTTTCTACAAGTGTGGAGAGAATGTCCACCATGCTTGTGATTGAACGAGTAAAAAAAAAGGTTTCCAATCAACAATGTTTTAACTACAAGGATATAAGAAACTATCAAAATCAATGTCTCAAGTGTCAAATGAATATACCCCAAAGGTGGATAATGGATCATGAAGAAGCTTATTCTACTACCATAGATGAAGAGGAATGATTAATATGCATGTGTTTGGATTAAATAATTATGTTATTTGAGTTTTTTATCAATAATACTCTGGTTATAAAAATCATGATATATATAAGGATTATACTACATTACTTATTCTTTAAAGAATTAGAAGAATTTGATGAATAACATCAATAATCAAGAGAGGTGATTTTGTTATAAGTTGATCTTTTTAAAAACACATGACTTGGAAAATATAAACTTAAATATGTTCTTGATGTTTAGATAATAATAAATAGATGTTTATGGGATATTATTGGTGACTATAAAGGTGGTTAGTGATATGATGGTCTATGTTATTTTGGAATTATTAGATGTTTCGATTTAAGGAATATATTCAACAATATGACATATTAGTCATTAAAAATGAATGTTTCATAAAGGTTTAAAAGAGAAAAAGGTTTTCATATATTTTTTATGTGAAAATAAGAGCTACATTATTTTGGGAAATATTATGTTAAGTTGATTTTGAAAATTTAGTGACCTTTATTTAAATCATTGGTCTTGTAATTTTGACAGACATATTTTGGATAAGTGTTATGATTAACTACTTATGGAATGTTTTATGGATTATATTGATTACAATTAAAGTGTGATTTATCAAATTGGATTACCCATTCTAAACATTTTGGTTTTAGTAAAAATTTAAAGGCTGAAGTAATGACTTATGGATTGTTTGATAAAATTACTTTAGGCATAAAAATTCATATTTAATATATATCTTTTGGTTTAAAAAATGAAGTGGAGATAGATCAAAGCACAACCAAATGATGAGATTCTTCTTCTGAAATATAAATAAATCAAGTAAGTTTATTTTCTCAAGTTCCTATATTTATAGTAAAATAATACCTAAACTCTAAAAAGATGATTTTGAAACAAAAACATTATCCGTTTAATTTTCTTACTAAGAAATCGATGGTCTTTAAACCAATCAGAATGGTATGGGTTTTTATGGTAGAATTTATAATGACCATTCTCACTATCACTCTCCATAAAAAATGATAGTTATATTTATTTTCCATGCCCATGTTTTCACTTAACACTAATGTTATCCTATATGGAAACCTAGTTTTGTAGTGACCATCACATTTTATTTTCCCTCTATTTATGTGCATATTTTATTAACCCAATTTAAGATATGGGTTTCCCACAAAGGAATTTTAAAGTATAAACCTTTGATTTTAGTAGTAAAATTTCAAAATTGCAAGGATGAAATTTATTGATGGAGGGTAGAATGTAACACCTCAAAATTTTATGGTATGTCTCTTTTTAAATTTAACTTCTTCGATATCATACATTACACATAACACCTAGATAAAAAAATTATTAAAAATTATTATTTTATTATGATAGTTATAACCTACCGTTGGAATGAAGGGAATGAATGAAATTAATAAAATATGAAAATATAATTTATAAATGTTTATAAAATGAATTAATTGGTTACCAAATAATTTTAAATTTGAATAAAAACCAATTGAATATAAAGGATGTATTTTTATAAAAAACTACTTTTATGACCACAATGAAATTTTATCTCAATTAATTAAATTAATCACTATTAGTGAAATATATTAATGAAATTTATATGTTACATATTCAAGAAAATGTTTTTAAATTCAACCAATAAGTTTTATAGGCTTAAGATAAGAATAAATCCAATTTTAAACATAAAAATATAAATTTTCTAAAGTACAATTTTACCATCTTTTAATGAAGCACTTGTTTTAAATATAAATTTTGAAACTTTTATAAATTATATTTTAAAAATTAAAAATAATTTTTAAAATAATAATATCAAAATTAGCTAATCGATATATATATATTTATTTTTTAGAAAATATTTATTTTCCAGTGAATAGAGAAAAATACTAATTAATCATTATAAAATTGTCAATTTCATTATATTTATGCATATTTATAATTTGAATTTTATATAAAGTGAACATAGTAACTATTTAGTTATAAATAGTCTAATATATTTCATTTTAATAATCATTGTATCTTATTTTTTTATAAGTAAATTTTTAGTCTTAAAAATACACTTTTTAATAAAACTGCTTTTCGATGAGTTTTGCGAGATAAATTTTAAATTAAATTCTTAAACTTATATGTTTTTAATATTGAAAAATCTATTCCATATTAAGATTAATAAGGTCTAAATTTAATAAATATTTCTATTTTAATTTTGACCAATATGAATGGTAATGTTGGTAATTTTTGTTACCACGATAAAGGGTAAAATGGGTAATTTAGTTTGCAAATAAAATGATAAGAACTAAAAAATTACCCCAAATCATTACAAAATATTATTTTATGATTTATATTCTACCCTTAACACCTAAGGGTATAATTTGAGTTATTTAATGGACTCTTTTCCATGAAAATGTTTTTGATATTATTTAAATTAAAGAAAATCACAAAATATCACATGCTCATTTTTAATAACTATATTATTTTTAATATAGTGTTATTCAGAAAATATATTTGAATATAGATATTATTTTTTAAGATAAAATATTTATCTACATCATGGTATTTTATTTTTAGTTCTTAAAAAATAAATTATTACATTAAATAATAATACAACGATGATGCCGAAATTATTTTATTAACGAAGAAATCAAATAAATGATGTTTTTAATTTAAAATAAAATTTATCATATTTTTAAAATTATTTTCATAAAATGAAGTCCATTTTTTAAATCTATACATTGAAAAATGGTTATGGTGATTTTTATTTTATTTTTAAGAAATAGTTGATTTTTTCGGTGAATAGTGAAATATAGTAATTGGTATTTAACATTTTAAGCTAAATACATGAATTTTTTTGCCATGAGAAACGATTATTTCGAAATCACATGAACTATTTACTTTAATTAGATATAGGAATCACCACTATTGATAGTATTTCCCAAAATAATAAACAAATGAATCAAATAATCAAAACACCCCTCTCCTCCTACTATAAATACAACCAATCACCAACCCTTCTACTCACACCTTATAAGCCTTAAAGCTTGTCTAAATTCTTCCTAAATACCTTTTGAATTCTATTCTCCATGTCTAAGAAATTTTGGTCTTACCAAAATACCAAATCCAATCGTCTTAAGGAGGTCCCCAAATAGACGATATTCAAGAGGTAAAATCCTCCTTCTTTCCCTTTTAATTTTTTTCTTTTCTTATATTCTTCTCATATCCCATATCCAAAGTGGAATGGTAAATATAGTATTATATATATTCTGTAATTTAATTATGTTAATCTAAAATCCATCTTCATGCCTCTTCTCTTATATTTTTATTCTAAAAAAGAATACATCGTTTGTGAGGTGTCAATTCACCGCATTCGTGGATGATGTGTTTTTATTTTTCATTACCACCTTAACAGATGGTCATAAAACAATTTTAATGGTTAAAATGGATTATAATATCTGTACTATAACTTATTTAATTTTCTGGATCTAGTATATAAATATCATATAAATAAAATGATACTATTTTATGATGGTCATAAAAACCTTCCAAAATAAACTAATCATTTTCATTAACGTTTTATCTAATGAATCACCATAATACCATATAACCAAATGATATATGGGAACCATTTACACTTTTTAATTTAATTAATACTAAATAATTTCACTTATGGTTTTTTTTCTTCCATTTTATAAGAACTCCCATAATTATACATAATGGAACCGACCATAAAACCACGAAACAGATGCTCCTAGAACAATGAAATTAAACATTATAACTAAATATAATGGCCATAAATTAACTTAATTAAATTATAATAAATAAAATATATGTTTAATAGGTTCTTAATTACTTAATTAATTAATATAATTTGATTATCTAAGACATTATGTATAAGTGAATAACTCTTTCGGACATAAGGTAAGGGTTTTCTCATCTCACTTTTATTTCTATGACATGTGCCTTATTCACCAATTATTTCTTCTGTGCGGTATATGTATACTGCCCTTTGATATATGATATCATGAATATAATTATCTCCATGGTATTAAATTTTTCATTTGATGATTATTAATTTCATGGGGCATACAATTTGACTTATTACAACGAGGTAAGGCATTTCTTAACTCAATTTTCATTCATTGGGTTATACTTATTTTTCATTGATCATGTCATTCTAGGATTATATGTAAAATTAATTTTGATTATATTAATTTTTATTTAAATTTTTTATATGGTTTTATATTAAATACATATAATATATTCATTTGATTAATAATATGATCCTTGTGAGGGACTTCGTCTCAATTTTCTTTTGTATGTCATGCACCTATTTTCTTTTCTATGATGTATATTATTGCCATTTAATTTATGATTATCAATCATTGAATATTTCATTAAATATCCATATTTGATGTATCATGAATATTATTATTTATTAATTCTTATACCATTTTTACATACGGTGTTTACCATGATAGGAATTTAATTTAATGCGGTATTATTAATAAATATGTATATTTTATTTAATATGGATATTTTATGAGAAGGCACATTATTTGTTAATTAAATTAATTATTTAATAAAGGATGAATTATTTGAACTGGTATGACATGGGTTGTGTAATGGTTAATGTAAACCCTATGGGTTGGGGTCTGGTTAATGCAAGCCCCCTGATGCATCAGTAGTCTCATGAGATAAAATTAGTTTGTGAAAAACCATTCATGTTTGTTTCAAATTAGAATTAGATGGGTTTCTACCCACATACTTAAACCATATTGTGAACTTTCTTGATGTTATAATGGTTCATGATTCAGATACATGATGTCTAATAATTAATAATTTCTTACATTTTGAATTCAGTTATTATTATCTAGATGATTTTCACCATGAAAAAATATATAGATGCATTTACATTCTCAGTTTATTAATTAGAATGTGATTCTCGGTTATTTACCTTACCATTTTGATTATACTTATTGATTAAAGTTATATTTAGTTATACCTAACCCTTACTGAGAATTTTATCTCACCCATTTCTAATATTTATTTTTCCCTGGGTTTCTAAGAAGTTTATTATGATTGATATGGAGGTTTGCACTAAAGGGAATAATGGTGCTCACAAAGAAACTAATATTTCTATTTTATGTCTATAATGTAATCTTAATTTCAATGATATATCTAGTTATTTAATACTACTAAACAATTAAGTCCTTTAGGATGTGATTCTATGAAATCATGATAATGTAATAAAGTAAGGTGCTGGCTCTGAGATATCGAGGTTAGGGTCTTTACAAAGAAGTATATGGATAATATTTTTTGGGTTAACATTGTTGAGTTGAAATTTATACATTTTAAACTTTATATCCTTAATTTTGAATATGGAAATATAATTTCTTAAAAACAATGTTTTACGAAATTTAAATTTCCCAAGTCTATTAGAATTCATTTGTAGAAAAATTCTTTATTATAATGGATATAGAAATATTTATAAACTGACCAATATAAACCTTTTACACTATTTATGGCCCATCAAACTAACAGTGTCTTGTATATTATAATTAATATGTTTGTTTTAATAGACTGACTAAGTTAGGTCCATCAGACTAACTAATTTTGGTCCATTAAAATGAATAAGTATGGTTTATCAGACTGACTAAGTCTTGTCTATTGGAATGACTAAGTCCAGTCTATCAGATTGATAAAGTCCAATATATCGGACTAAAGAATTCGATACCATTAGACTAAACATTTTTGATCCATTGGATAATGTTATTTTTTACCCATTGGACTAAATCGAGTTTATTCTACTAGAAAAATAAAGTTTATAATTGGATTTTTATAATTAAAACTACCAGATGAAATAATTTTATTTCATTGTGATGATGCTATCAAAATGAAATCTAATGAAGATGTAAAAGAACACGACAAGCTAAAAATATGGATGTAATCCAAGGATATTTCACCAAACTCTAAGAATAATATAATATAATAGTTGGAGTTGTTCCTATAAATAGAGGTGCATTTGAGGAGGTGGGAGATGGTTTTTTTGTGACTCATTTCTTATGATGCTTACTTTTCTATAACATCTTGTTACTTACACTTGGTAAATATTCAGTGAATTTTTTATAAGTAATATGAGTGAGGATTGTAAATTCCTTAGAATATTTTGAATTTTTATTCATTGTGTATGATCTATGTTTAGATTGAGGGTTTCTAGAGATATGAAGACTACTAATTATGATCATGGTTCTCAAGGGATTTCAGTGCTAGGAAGGAAGAGATGATACCAATCATTATGATATATTTCTTTCTCTATATGGAAATACATACCTTACTCTTAGGTTAAAAACAAAGGATAACCAAATTTAGGGTTTATGAATTCCTTAAATCTTAATATTTAAGATTATAAATCTTTTATAAATCATTTTATAATTCATTCTTACTTTTTTTTAATATTTTCTTTTACTTGGTTGTTTTAGGAGGTTATTATTTTATTTTGTTCTTTTATTTATAAATTCTTACTTATTGTAACTTTTTTAAAAGCTGACATCTTAGATGATCTGTTCATATGATTAATAAACTTTTAATATTGAATGATATCTGTGTTCGATAAATCATAACTAATAGGTTTTTGTTTTTGGTTAGTTAAATAATTTTAACTATAATTCACCCCCATCTTATTTCCATTGATATAATCTTTAATCATATAATTAGTATTAGAGAAGTTTTACTAGTTAACTTAATAGTTTTTATTTTATTATTTCCACTAGGTTTCTCTATTTTTACAGCTTTTTTATAAACTATTGTTTATATACTCTATATAAATTATTTTACAATAAATTTAATTTTGTAGAACGAGTATTTTTTTTATTTACAAAGATGTAAAATTTAAATTTTGGAATGATTGTGAATTGTAATCCTTGAAAACCACCAATTTTCAATGGGGATGATTATGAAAATTGGAGAGATCATATGAAAGTCGTTTTTATTAACACTAGAGTAGATAACCTTTTGTGTTTATTGGGAATTATCAAATACCTAATAAATAACTTTATACTTTTTCAAATCAATAGAAGATTAAATATCAACTAAATTATCAGGTATGGAATAATTTTTTTTATTTTTTATGACAAGAAATGTCTATAATCAAATTTCTTCTTTGGAAGTTGTGAACAGTATTTAGAAGAAGTTGGAAATTACTCATTTTGGTACTTCTAATGTTATAGAAACTAGAGAAAAATTATTTGAGCTGATTATCAAGAATTTGATTTATTACATGGAGGATTTATTTATAATATGCATCATATATTCATGAAAACTGTTAATAGTTTATAGTCTATGGGCGATAAATATCTTCAATATGAAAATTTAGTTGAAATTGTCATTGAAATTATTCAGGAGAGTTTGAATCAAAGAGAACAACTCTTAATGATACTAAGTTGATTTTAGATGATTTTATTGGTGCTATTTTTTAGTATTAATGTAATTTGAAAAGATATACTAAAAAGGAAAAAAAAGGAAAATGAGGTATATTTTATTTATACTTTTTCTATTTCTAAAAAAATGAAATCTATGGAGAATTTTCCTAAATATTCAATGAAAAAGAATGTTTAATTTAAAACTAAGAGTAGTTATTTTGAATATTCTGAGAATGAGTTTGCTAATCTTGTTAATATAATAAAATAATTGTTGGAAAGAACACTTTTAGATATATGTATAAGAATAATTTCAAGGATAAAAGTGAGAAGAAGGATTATTTTGAAATGATTTATCATGAGGGTGTGAAATATTTTTATATAGGACTAGATTTTTGAAATTTTAAGTGAAAATATAAGAACAAAAAAAATTATTAGAGGAATTCTAATAAGTTCTATATACATAAGGTTAATAATTCATTATATAGTGAAAGTGAAGATCATAAGAATATCATTCTCTTTTTTTTAAATTCCAAAGAATAATAATTATTTTATGGACAAGGTATCTTCTAAAACCTTGACTAATCTTACTTTGAATGTGAATTATTTGGATAGTGAAATTGAGAATAATTCTATATCTTTATATAAGTAATCTAATTCATCACAAGAGAATAATACTTTACTAATATTTGTATAATTTTAAATATTTTATAAACTTTTAGATAACCAAAATTGGAAGGTTTCTAAAAAATTGGATCTTATTGAGAAAAAAATTTCTAAATAAAATTCAAGAATATATAAAATCAATACTGAAATTTAAAATATTTCAAAATAGTTATAGGAATGTAATCTTGAGAAAAATAAATTTTCAAAAGAGTTAAAAAAAATTAATTCTTGTAAAACTTTTGTTGAGAATAAAAAATTAGTTGTGAAACTAAATTTTGAAATTTCATGTCTGAAATTTTTACTATAAAAAACTACTACTGGTAAAAAAAATTGTGATAAAACTTATAGATAGATAAAAACTTAGGGGGATTTGTCTTTAATGGGTTTCACTAATAAAACCCATATTTTTAAAACAACTATTTTGTTCCAAAGAGTGCTATATTTTGTAAGAAATTTCAAAGTGGAGGAGATTGGAAGAATATTTGTTCTTTAAATAAAGTAAAATCTTTAGGCTTTCATAAAGATTAATTTTCTAAATAATTGATAACTTCTCAACATATCAAATGTATACATATATGGATTTTTAAAATTTTAGTTTTTAATATTTCTCTACCCAATAAGGTTTGGGTTCTAAAATACGGATCTTCTTACTTTCAGGAAAATAAGAATTGTACAAATAGTAATAAAATTTGGTACATGGATAGTGGATGTTCTAGGAATATGACTAGGAATAAGGATTCATTCAATAAGATTAGTAAAGTAAAAGGTAGAAAAGATACCTTTGTTGATAATACTATTATAGAAATTATTGGAATATGTAACATTGTTCTTCTTGGTAAATATTTGATTTCAAATGTTTAATTTTTTATAGGTCTTAAGAACAAACTTTTTAGAAAAAGTCAATTTTTTGATGAGGTATATATTGTGAAATTTGGGAATGATAAATATATTATTCATAGTTCAGAAGATAAATGTACTCTTTCTAACAATGAGCATGAGAGTGTTTAGACACTTAACTTATAAGACCTTGGGAGATAACATATACATTAACGTAGTAAAATCAATGGTCAATATCGGTCATGGCATAGAATATTAAAGCATTGTAATGTTAAAACATTAGCTAAAATCTCAAATAAAGGACTAGTTAAATATCATTTAATGTTTAAGTTTTATTCTTCTAAATATTATTATCCTAGTTAATTTGGAACGAAACATAAGTCAATTTTAAATCTATTAGTGATGTCTCAAATTTTTATGTTGTATAGTTAGAGTAAATGGATTTATATTTCCATAAAAAGGGAAGTATTAGTGGGAAATACTATTTATATGTTTTAGTTGATTATTACACTAGATATACATGGGAAAATTTTCTAGTAAAAATGTCATAATCATTTTTTTTGTTTTAAAACATTCCTAGCATGTGTGAAAAATGAGAAAAAAATAATATTGAAATATATTCATAGTGATCATAGTGGAGAGCTTTAAAATTATGAATTTGAAACAAATTATAGTAAAATGGTATAATAAATAACTTTTTATCACATAGAACTCCACATTAAATTGGTTTAGTTGAATGAACAGATAGAATTATTCAAGAGATTATAAGAACAACACTGACAGAATACTCAGTTGCTGAAAATATTGGGGTTGAAGTAGTTAGTACTACCAACTATAATATAAATCATTATTTAATAATATATTTTATTAATAAAACTATTTATGAGTTATGGAATGGAATAAATCCAAAATATTTTTACTTCAATGTTTTTTCATGAAAAGTATTCATTCTGAATATTAAACATATTAAAAAAAATCCAAAATCATTAAATAATATTTCTAAGTTATTCTATAACTAGTAAGTCTTATAGAGTCTTTAATAAAAACACAAGTACTATTGAGGAAATATTAAATATTAAATTTAATGAAGCTAATCTTTTTTTTTCAAACATCCTCAATTTACATATTTTGATGTTATTTCAAAAAATAATATTTGATCCATATTGAAAAGTTATTCTTATAAGATAAAAACTGAAGAATTTTTTTAGTTCTATATCAAGAAAATTTTCAACCTATTGTTGAAGAAAAGTGTTTTATAAACCCGAGGAATCAGTTGATGCTGAGGAATCATCCTAGTGATAATATCATAGATGATGTAGATCAACCTTTTTAAACTATAAGTTACTTAAGAAATGAAATTGAACATTGTGAATTTGTATAATAATTTGAACCCAAGACTCATGATGATGCTTTATTTGATGAATATTGTATAAAATCTATGTAAATGAACTCAATGAATTCAAATAGAATCAATTTTGGAATTTATCTAAATAGCCAAAATATTCACTTGTTATTGGTGAAACATTGGTGTTTGAAATAAATATGATGAAAATGGTGTTATAGTTAGAAATAAATATAGACTTATTGAAAAGGTTTACATATAAAAAGTGGAAATATGATATAAAGAAATCTATTCTTCAGTATCTATTATTGAATATATCTATATTATTATAAAATATGCATCATTTATTAATCTCAAACATATAGAAATGGATATTAAGTGTGATTTTTATAATGGATATGTACAAGAGGAAGTTTCTGTAGAAAAACCCCCTTGTTTTGAAAATAAAAAATCTCTAGACCATGTATTTATATTTACTAAGACACTTTATGGGCTTAATAAATCCCTTAAATATTAGTATTACATATTAACTTGAATACTATTACAAAAAAATTGTTAGGGGTGTTTCAAATCCAACATTTTTCATTAAAAAGTTTTTTAATAACACCATCATGGTTTAAATTTTTTTAGATGAAATTATGTTTGGATAAACTCCAAAATCTATTATAGTTGCCTTTATGTATCTTATGAAATTTTATTTTGAGATGATCATGATGGGCGAACTTACTTTCTTTATTGGTTTTAAAATTTCAAGAAAACCATAAGGAATTTTAATATCTCAACATAAGTATATAACATATATTCTTACAAAATTTTGTTATGAAAACACTAAAAGTATATGTACTTCTATCATAACCTCAAATACTGTAGATTTTGATGAATCTAGGAAACCATTTGATCAAAATATCTTTAGTGTAATGATTTTAATTTCACTATACTTAACAGCTAGTTATCCATATTTAATTCTATATGATTATGTTCCAAATATCAAGCAAATCTAAAGGAGTATGATCTTAAGTCTCTAAAATTAATTTTTCATTATATTAAGGGAATAATTGATATAGTATTATTTTAATCTTCTAGAAATTATTTTTAACTTAATTTGTTTTTTCATACGATGGCTTTGGTTGATGTAAAATAGACAAAAAAAGTACATCTAGAACATATTATTTAATAGGTGAGGCTTTAGTTTCTCAGTCTTGTAAGAAACAAAATTATTTTAAACTGTTCATTTTTGAAACCAAATATTTGGTAGCTAGAAGTTTTTGTGCTCAAGTGTTCTGGATTTAACATATAATCACTGACATTAGATTGAAATTTAATAAAACTCTAATTTTTTGCGATAAAAAAGTGTCATAGATTTAAGAAAAAACCCATCACATCACTCCTGAGAAAACTATGTAGATACAAGACATAATTTCATTTGAGACCATGCACATAAAAAAAATATATTTCTATAATTTATCAAAATAAATAAACAACATACTGATATTTTTACTAAAACCCTTAATTTTGATAGATTTGAGTATATTAAAAAGAATCTAGGAATGGTCTATACTAAATGATCATTTGTATCTACAATTTTTTTATCATTCTCTTTATAGTAATGAATTCTTTTTCAGAGGGTGTGCATATATTGTTGTTTCTCTAAAATCTTTGGTTTTTCTAAAAACATTGTATTTTCTAAATTTTTCATATTTCTAAAAACTTTGGTTTTTCTAAATTTTTTTTTTCAAAAAACACTAAATTTTCTAAAATTATTTGATTTTATAATAACTTTGGTTTTTCTAAAATTTTAAATATTTCTAAAAACAAATTATTTTCTAAAATATTTAGTGTTTTTTAAAACATTGGTTTTTCTAAAATATTTTGTTTTCTAAAAACATTTGTTTCTCTAAAATTTTATGTTTTTATAAAATCTTTGTTTTTTCAAAACATATTATTTTTTCTAAAAACTTTTTTTTAAAAAAATAGTTTTTCTAAAAACATTGGTTTTTATAAAATTTTTATATTTTCTAAAAACATTGGTTTTTCAAAAAAAATTCAAAAAAAGTTGGCTTTCTAAATTTTTTATTTTTTCTAAAAACTTTGTTTCTTCTAAAATATTAGTTTTTTTTAAAATATTTGGTTTTAAAATATTTAGTTTTTCTAAGAAATTTTCATTTATATTTTCTTTATCTAAATTATGTTTTATTGAAAAATGTTTATTTTAGAAAAATAATAAGAACAATTATCGGATACACATTCCCACATAAAGTTTAAATTTCACTCCAAGAGGTGATTTCTAATCATTATATTTTTTATCATCATTTACTATTTTTTCTCTATGTTTATTACATTTTCTTTAGTTTTATAAACATTTAAATATATTTTTTTACAAATTTTGATGTTTTTATTTTTGGATAATAAGATCATTTGATGATATTTTTCTTAAAAATCATTAAGAGTTCATAATTTAAATTTAATATTTTGAGGATAAATATCAACCATCAGAATATATATGGGTTTTATTTTGAGCTATTGGATTTTTGGATGTCAAAGAGTAACCCATGAGCCTATAAAATCATGTTTTTTCTCCGCATCCCACATCAATATCTCTTACTGATCTTGACTCTCGAGCCTCAAATCTCCCATTCATATGATTTTTTAGCATTCATCTGATCATCTTTCCTCGCCTGATCAGTAATCTTAATTAGTATTTGCAAATTTTTTTTTTTTGAGAAATTGAAAACCAATAAGTGGTGAAGAAAAGGTTGATTAAAAATTAATGGTTTGATAAGGCCAATTTATTTCTAAAGGAAGTTATCAAGTTTCAAGGTAGGGAAAAGGTATGTGTTGAAAAAAAAATTGATCATCACTATCCAGCAATAACGAATGCATTTTATTCTTATATGGTTTTTAGTTTTGAAGATTATTTGGAGGATATTAATTTAATATTTTTTATTTATGCTATAAGTTAAATATTAAAAAAGTATATGATTGGGTATAATTTCCTTTTTAAAGAGAATTATATCTAGTTACCCACAAGATTTCTAATAAGCTTGGTAGTTTTGAGAATTCTAAGGGTGAGACTTATTTGTTTCCTTCTTAATAAAAGATAAGGAATGTTTTAAATTTAATACTAGATGAAAGAGTTTAAACTCTTTGGATGTAGGTGTATCTTATCCAAAGAAAATTGGATAGAGATACATTAAAAGTTTTTTATATATTTATATTATACTTCTTAATTAATATGAGGAAGTTTAATTTAGTGGAGTTTGTTTTTATTTAGATTGAAGCGATTGAGAAAATTTTTATTAAGTTGAGGATCTTTTTATTTCAATTATTCATCAACAAAATGTTATTGAATTTTATGATTATGTTGAATATTATGAATTTAGTATTTATGGTTAGAGAGAAGGTTTTATTAATTAGTGAAGAAACTATTTCAAGAATGAAGTCGATTTTTTTCCCGAGTTTAAAAAAATTGTTGAAAATTTGGACAAAGATGCATTTGATGAAAAAAAATCTGTTAAAGGAGAACGTTTGAGAGAAAAGGAAAGTTGGTTCTTCTCCAACAAGGATAAAAAAATAAAATAAAGGCAATGTCAGATGAGGCGTATAGATAATTGATGAATCAAAAAGTAGAAAATAAGCATGGGGATCAAACTTTTAGTCTTGATAAGACATAAGAATTATATTTAAAGGAGAAGAGTCATGATGTTTTAAAGTATGAAGATAAGAAGAATTAAAATAAATTATTTTATGAAGTTAAAGTTGTTTAAAGCATTATGAAATGTGTAGAGTGAGCTTATAGATACTTCCATGTTTCTGATTAGGAAGGAGATATTTTAATTTTTCCAATAAAATTTATTCAATCAATAAATCCTATGAATGATCCTAAATCAGTTAGACCAACATCCGATGTTACTCAAACCATTCCATGAGAACCAAAACAATTTGTAACTTTAAAAGTTCCTATTTTTGTTGAGAAAAGTAAATATAATTTTTTAGAAGTTAAAAAATATGTTTCAGAACATGTTGAGGAACAAGTTCTAGAAAGTGTGATGAAATTTTGGAAATCATAATTAAGAATTGATGATATGATGGAAATAGTTTTGTGAAATAATTATAATAAGATTAAAAAGTATAATTATAAAAATAATAAGAATAAGAATAAGAATAAAATATTTAATACCCTGACCCCAGAATCCTGGAGATGGTGCCTTACTTTATTATATTGGCATGATTAAAAGGAATAAAATCCTTAAAGAAAAAATATTTTAGTATTATTGGTACAACAAATTACATAACTGATATCCATTTTACATTGAGGATAGAAAATTAAATACAAAACATAATAAACTGCATCCTTGAAAAAAATCTTTCAGGAATCTCTTCTTCATAACAAGGAAAAATGAAACAAAATAAGGGTGATCTCAAATAATCAGTATGTGATAAGTATAGTGGAAAATATCTTCAATAAACGAGAATAATAAATATGGAAAGGTATATAACTAATCACTTTTCCCATTTAATCATTAAACCCAAAATTAAATTAATATATTGAATTTTTTATAGTGAAAATATTCTGGATAATAATATCTGAATTCTAAATGTAGAAAATGATTAATTATTGAATTTCATGTATCTGGAACATGAACCACAATACTATCAACATTTATTCTCAGGATATATTATGTTTGTGTGTAGAAACCCATATAATTCTTCTTATAAACAAATGTAAAGGGTTTTTCTCTAATTGTTTTGTCTCATGAGAACTTTCTATGCATCGAGGGGCTTTCATTAACTAGTCCCCAACCCATGTATTGCATCTCCAAATAATTCAAAATATATTGAATAATTTATTTAAAATATGTTTCTAAATCAATGCGTTTCACACCACTTTGAAATATTTGAATCATAATCCCCATAAAAGTAAATAATTATCAAATGAAACATTAAATACCACGAAGATAAGGATATTCAGGATATGATTGTGCTTTCCTTTAGTTGAACACGACTTAACCTATTGTATAATGGTTTAAATAATGTTAATAATTTATACCATAACCATATCCATATTTACGATATCATATATGATCCTCTTATACCATCTTCTCACCTATTTGTTAAAAATATTACATTATTAACCTTGTTTCGGGTGTTAACTACTTCATTTTCCTATGCATGTTTTTTCATGTAAGTCCTTGTTCTTATGCATATGATATAGTTCCATCATATATATAATGATATTAATATCATATTTATTAATTATATACATTATTAGAATCATTATTTAATGGTGAACATGGAAAATAAATCACATCATTTCATCGAGATGATAGACCGTACGTACGCACGGGCGACAATATCATTTCCTTAATGGTGAAAGGGTAAGGAAGTAGATGTTATATTAATTTTTCCAGAATCATAATCATGTCATAAGTATAATATATATCCATTGTTTTTATCATTATACTCATCCAAGTAAAGTGGTTATGAAAAAAAAATTACACCACAGTGTGGATATGGTAAGATGTACGTACGCACGTGTGGTGCTTTCATTTTTAATAAGATGGATAAAAGGTGGAATATTTTTGTCCCATAATCATAAAAACATATTGTAATATATAATATACTTTATTTATTACTTTATCATGGAAACAAAAAATGGGGAGTAAGTGGAAGAAGAAACAAACTTGAAAGAGTCGATAAAGATGATTACCTCATCTTCGGCGGACATCCTTTAATCTTTTATTAGGTGATCTCGGGTATGTATTGTGGAAGTTCCAGAACCTATAGAACTTAAATAATTATTTTCATAATATATATTATCTAGTTTTGTTTAAGATTTATGGCTCAAATTGGTGTGAGGAAGTGGGGGAGGAGGTGTCCTTTTCTAATTGAGGTGAGGGGTACTTTCAGAAATCCTTAACATATTAAAATATAATAAGGATATAATAGGGACAAAGAATTAAAAATGACAAATAAATGAGTAGTTAAATACAATTTAGACCATATATTTACCCCTTTGGGATTATTTAAGATTTTTTATAATTTTTAAATAATTTAATAAAATATTAATTCAATAAAATATAATTATTGTAAAATTTGATACTATTCATTTAATTTGACTTTAAATACATCAATAAAAAGGTTTAAATTAAAATATAATGCTTTAACACATCTCTAATATATCTTATAGATCTATAAAAAATTTTATACACATTAAATCATCCAAATATATCAAAATTAATATTTTTAAAATCAATTATTTTATTTTTCATTTAATTAAACAAAAATTGTTTTAGCATTGAAGACGCATTTAATTGAATTCTATAATTTCTATAAATTTAAAATAAATATATATTATAAATATAATTTCATTAAGATAAAATAAATATTTAGTTTCATTCGTATCTTGATTTTTCTCTATGTGGACACATAAATGATATTAAATACAGAGGGAGTGACATTTTGTAACTATCTTTGATTTTAATAATATATAAGTAATATTTATTCAAAAGTATCCATTAAACAGCTAAAATTTAATCGTAAGGTGATAATGGTCTAATAATCCTCATAAAATATTTTTTTTTAATTTTTACTTCATATTTATACCCTTATCTTTTGGTTTTAACCTTTACTTAACCCCTTTGACTCTTACCGTGATATTGTGGATTTTTACTCTTTGAGGGTTAATATTGTTACCATAAATAGCCAAAAGAATCAATAAAATTAATCATGAATGAAATTTTAAACCTTCCCCATATTATTTATCCAAATTTAAGATTTTATAAAGTATTTATCATTTAATAAAATATTATTTATTTTAAAATATCATTAATGTCAATTTTGACACTATTCATTACTTGACTTTTTAAAATATAATAATAATAAGTTATATTCTAATAAAATATTTTAATATATCCATAAAATTTTAATGCCATATATTTAATTTATTGATGAAATTAATTATCTCAAATTATATTTATTTTAATATTTTTAATACCATTTATTTGATATTTCCATTAATTATAAAATTATTGCATCATCATTGTACAAGCCTTTAAGGTAATTATTTTTCCCTAAATTTAAAAATAAATTACCATGATTAATATAAATACTTTATATTTCAAATGAATATTTATATTAGAATATTTCTTCTAATAAACCCCTTATTAATGTATTTAACTTGTTAAAAACAAAACTATGACATTTTTTACTTTTCATTTATAAAATACTATAAATGGATCAAAGCAATCCATGTGGCTCCATGAGCTCATAAAATTGGTCCCAAGATGAGTTGGGTCGACAATAACTCATCCAAAAAAGTTAAGAATAGTTTTAGGTTAATTTTATAATATTTTAAATATTATTTTTACCCTTAATTACCTGATTTACCACTAACCATGGTGATTAAAATTACGAAGTTTAATATTCATATTTTCCAAAAATAAAAAGAACTTATTTACTAAATTTGGGACTTATGATTCAAATTATTGAATCTATTTTTCAAAATTCAAATCATATAAGTTTCCAAAATTAATTTAAAATTAATCAAGTTGACAGGGTGGGAAAATGGGTTTTTGAAGTGAAAACGTGCAAAAGTTTAAAATGATTTTATATAAAAATTCAATATAAAAAATATTACAATGTCCTTAATTTAATTAATAGATTTATTATTGATATAATTTTACATTAAACCTAATTTAAAACATAATTTATCATTATAAATTATTTAGATGAAAATTTAATTTTCAATTAAAATGTAGTAACTTTCACTATTCATAAAAAAATGAAACTTATTAAAAAAATAAAAAAATTCAACCAAATTAAATTTTTATATTAAAATTTTAAAAATGAAGCTTATTTTCTCAAATATAATTTATAAAAATTTTCTTAATTTAGTTTTAAAATAGGCGTGTCATCAAAAGGTGGAAAAACTACATTTATAAAAATATAGCTTTTTATGTGTAAAAGTGGGTTTAAATTTATATAATTTCTATAAATCACTAAATAGGAATGTTAAAAATTAGATTGAACATATCATATAAAAATTATATAATGTATTTAATATAACCCATTCCTTCCAAATTAACAGATATGTTATAATAATATTTTATTTTTCATTTAAGATGGTTGTTGTGTGTAATATAAGATTTCGAAAAGAATAACCTCAAAAAGAGACATTCCATAAAATATTAGGGTGTTACATTATCCCATACTTTAATAAATTTCATCCCCACAATTTAAAATTTCACTTCAAAAATCAAATGTTGTTACTTGAAAATTTCTTTGTGGGAAACCCACATCATAAATAGTGCTAATAAAACATCCTATTAATAATAGGGAAAGGGAAATGTGAAGGTCATCACGAAATTAGAATTTTGAATAGGATAACATTAGTGGGAAGTGAAAACCTAGAAATAGAAGAGAAATATAACTATAATGTTCTGATGGAGAGTAATATATAACATGGTCATTTTAAAGTTAATCATCACAAAACCATAAATTTGTTATCGGTTTATAGAAAATCGATTTCTCAGAAAGAAAAGTAAACGGATAACATTTTTGTTCGAAACATTTTCCCTAGAGTTGAGGGAATCTTTTAATTTCCAGATAAGCACTTTAGATAATAAACTTACATGATTAATTTCCATGATCATAATCTCATCATTTGGTTGTGCTTTGATATATTTTAACTTCATCTTTTACGCCAGTAAATGGATGTTCAAGATGAATTTCTCATGCCTGAAGCACTTTTAACGAATAATAAGGTTCATAAGTAATTCCTTCATCCTTTAATTTTTTACTAAAACCAAAATGTTATCACATAGTACCCAATAAATCATAATTTTACCTCAAACAATAATTTCCATGGTTCAACGTAATCCATTCCAACCTTAATACTCATCCAAAATACTTCTATCCAAATTCATAGTCCAAAAAGGTCTCAAAATTTATAAAATCAATATTTACAATATATTCTCCTAAAAATTTAATTTAGATCTTATTTTCATATATTAAATATACGGATACCTTGATCACATTAAAACCTTAATGAAAATAATCATGCTTCTAATAATAAAATCACAGGTATATTTCTGAAATCCAAACATGTAGTAAATCAAGTAAAGATTACACAAACTATTAAATCACTAGCCGCCTTGATGGTCACCAATACTATCCCATAGACATATCTTTGTAATTATTGTCTCAAATTTAAGAATATATTAAGGGTTATATTCCATCAATCATGCATTTTTTCAATAAGTTTAACTTGTCACTAAATCATTTTTCTTGGCCATCAATAGCGATCAACAAACAATTTACAGTCCTTGATGAAAAAGTACCATAGTACAATCCATATACATTACATAATACTTATAACTAGGATATCATCTATAACATACTATTAAAATGTTTTTTTTAAATATCTACAAACCAGATAAAATTAGTCATTACTCTTTAGCTATATCAACAACATGACTTGACCTTGACCCCTTAGCTTTTTCTGAGGTATGTTCTATTGATGATATGTGAATTAATTTGCTTAGTGCCCCATCTCCTTACAGTTATAACACTGAATAGAAACCTTTTTATCCTTATATTTTCATTATTTTTCCTAGTGGTCCTTATCTCCAAACTTATAAAAAAACTTGTAATCCCTTAAATCACTTCACAGGGTGATTCTTTTAACAATCATCACATGTGGGAAAATAATTATTTCCCTTCTTCCCTTTATCCATCATTTTCCCTATTGTACTCTTGTTATCGTTCTTAACTCTGAATCCATAATATTTAGAGAATTATTTATATGTATCAATGGAACATGATATTATTTACTCATATGATGATAATTTTTAAAAAACCAATTCCCTTCAAAATATTAGATTAAAACCATAGAAGAAACACACATTTTTACTCTTTAGATTATGTTTATTGATGGGGTTCCCATTACTTCTACTAGGTGAAATTTATAAAGGATGGAATACACTAGATTATATCATAACATAATGAAACAAAATTTATAATCTCATAAATAGTGAATCACATAACCTAATTTAAAATTTTAGGTAGAACTAATCTATAAATCATAACCTTGGTTT
The DNA here is from genome assembly GCA_963277665.1 of Viscum album. NCBI lineage: Eukaryota > Viridiplantae > Streptophyta > Magnoliopsida > Santalales > Viscaceae > Viscum > Viscum album. The sequence continues at coordinate 2,038,865,604 of OY728142.1, read as the reverse complement.
CTTTAAGAATATTTCAAAAAAAAATATAGGATTTCATACTATAATCTATGTTTTTATAAATTTGGTTCCCAAGGTTTCTATTAAACTTACTTTGATACTAGATATAACACCATGACCCTAGAAGCCCATAGTCAGTGCCTTACTTTATTATATTGTCTTGATTACAAGGAATCAAATCCCAAAGGACCAAATAGTTTAGTAATATTGGTAAACTAGATTACACATATGACATATTTTTTACATTCAGTATAGAAAATGAAATACATAAAATAATAAACTACATACTTGAAAAAATACTTCAAGACATCTTATTTATAAATTTGGAAAAGAAAACACAATAATGGTGTACTCAAATTCTCTATAGGGGATTATTATAGTGGGAACTATATTGAATAAATGAGAATAATTAATATGGAAATGTAGATAACTAAACACACATGCCATTTAATCAATAAACTGGGAATGAAATGAATCCATATATTTTCTCATAGTGAAAATTTCTTGGATAATAATATCTAAATTTTGAATGCAGACAATGCTTAATTATTGGGAATCATGTATCTGGCACATGAACCAAAACACCATTTGAACCTATTCTCAAGACAGTTTAAGTGTATTTGTAGAAATCCATCTAATAATTATTGGAAATTTTTTTGAAGGGTTTGTCACCAACTAGTTTTCTCATGGTACTTATTGATGTATCAAGGTTATTTCATTAAATTATCCCCAACCCATGTCTTTCATGTCCAAATCATTCCTCATATATCGAATAATATATTTAAAAAGGTATTTTTTAACCAAAGTTTCCCATACCACTTTGAAATATTTAAATCATAAGCCCCATAAAGGTAAATAATTATCAAATGAAACATTGAATACCATGAAGATAAAGAGATTCATGATATTATATATCAAAGGGGTAGTACACTAGACAAAACAAGTAAGTGTTGAATAAGACATATCTCCCAGGAATTAAAGTGAGATGAGAAAAACCGTTACCTTGTGCTTTCCTTTAGTTGAACATGTTTTAACCTCTTGTATAATGGTTTAAATCATGTTATTAATTTATAAAAGAACCATATACAAATTTATTATATCACATATGATCCTATTATACCATATTTTCACTCCTTTGTTCACAATATTTTGTTATTACCCTTGTTTTGGTTGTTAACTACTTCATTTTCCTATAATTTTTTTGTCATGTAAGTCCTAGTTCTTGTGTATAGGATATAGTTCCATATTCTACAAAATGTTATTAAGGTCATATATATCATATTTATTCATTAAATACATTCTTATAATCATTATGTAATGTTGAACATGAAAATAAATTACATCGCATTGTGGAGACGGTGGGTTGTACGTACGCATGAGAGGCAATATCATTCCTTTAGTGGTTAAAGTGTAAGGAAGTGGATAATATATTAATTTTTATAGAATCATAATCATGTAATAATTATAATATATATATATATATTATTTACTACATTATACTCATCCATGTAAACTGATGGTGAAAAATAAATTACACCACAGTGTGGAGACGGTAAGTCATATGTATGCATGCGTGGTGATTTTATTTTTCGCATGGTGAATTAAATGTGGAATATAGTTATCAGAAAATTATAATAACATCTCATAATATATATGATACTCGATTCATTACTTTACCATCGAAACAACACATGTATAAGAAGTGGAAGAAGAAACAAACTTGAAAGACTCGATAAAGATGATTACCTCTTCTTCGACAGACTTCTTTTAATTACTTCTAAAGTTATCTAGGTTAGGTATTTTAGAAGAAAGAAACATATATAAATTAACTATGGATTTTTAAACAGAGAAGGTTAGGAATATTTTGAGATATATGTCTCAAATTGGTGTGAGGAAATTAGGGAGGAGGCCCCCTTTTATAATTAATGTGAGGGGTACTTTCGAAAATCCTCAAAATATTAAAATATAATAAGGATATTATAGAAACAAAAACATAATAATGTACTATAAATGAGTAGGTAAAGACATTTTAGACCATAATTTATCCCACCTTTTCTTATTTAAGATTTTTAAATAATTTAATTATATATTAATTCAATAAAATATCATTATTTTTGAATTTGATACTATTCATTAAATTTGACCTTAGATACATAATGAAAATATGGTAATTCAAATATAATGATTTTAAACATCTATAATATATATTTTAGATCTATAAAATTTGTTAATCACATTAAAACAACCAAAATATATTGGAATTAATATTTTTAAAATCAATTATTGTATTTTTCTATTAATTAAATAAATATTGTTTTAGCATTGAAGAAACATTTAAGGAAATTATATAAATTATAAAAATTATAAATAAATTTATATAATGAAAATATTTTCATTAAGATCAAAATATATGATTAGGTTCATTTGTGTCCTGATTTTTTCCATATGTGGACACATAAATGATATTAAATTCAAATGGAGTAACATTTTGTAACTATATTTTAATTTAAATTATATATAAATCATTTTCTAGTAGAAGTATCCATTAGTCAACTAAAATTAGATCTTAAGGTGATAATTATAAAATAATTTTCATATAATAAATTTTTGGAAAAGTTTAGGTCATGGTTATACCCTTGTCTGTTGGTTTTAACCATTATTTAACCCCTCTCACTCTTACCATAACAACATGGATTTTAACTTTTTGAGGGTTAATATTGTTACCATAAAATGAAAAAAACCATAAATGAATCATGGATGAAATTTTAAAACATATCCCAATTATTTTTCTGAATTTTATATTTTTATAAATTCTATAACATTTAATAGAATATTTTTTATTTTAAAATATCATTAATGTAAATTTTGATACTATTCATTACATGACTAGTAAAAAATATCATAATAATAAGATATCTTCAAAAAAACTCTTTTAATACATTCCTAAAATGTCAAGTTAATTTATAAAAATATCATATGGAATTAAGTATCTCATATTATATTTATTTTAATATTTTCAATATCTTTTATTTGATATTTCCATTAATTAAACAATTACCACATCATCATTGTTCAATACATTAAGATAATTATTTATTCCCTAAGATTAAAAATAAATTACTATGATGAAGTTAAATATTTTATACTTCAAAATAATATTTATAGTAAATTATATCTTCTCGGTAACCCCTTATTAAAATATTTAACTTATTAAAAACAAAAGTATGACATCATTGAATTTTCTTTAAAATAAAATACTAAAAATGGATTAAAGTCATCCATGTGGCTCCAAGAACTCATAAAATCTTCCCAAAGATTTTTTTTTGTCAAAAATAACTCATCTAATAAAATTATTACATGTTTTAGTGTAATTTTATAATATTTATAATATTATTTTTACCCTTAATTACCTAATTTACCCTTACCCGTGGCTATTAAAATTACTAAGTTAACTATTCATATTTTCCAATAATAAAATTAAACTATTAACTAAATATAGTCTATATGAATCCAAATACATAATCCATTTTTAAAAATTCAAAATATAGAAGTGGATAAAATTAATTTAAAATTAATCCCATTGATGGAGTGAGAAAATGAGTTTTTAATGTGAAAAAATGAAAAAGTTTAAAGTGATATTATATCCAAATTAAATATAAAAAAGACTCTAATTACCTTAATTGAATTAATAGATTTATTATTTATCTAATTTTACATTAAAACCAATTTAAAACATAATTTAACATTATAACTTATTTAGATGAAAAGTCAGTTTTCAATTAAAATGAAATATTTTTCACTATTTATCAAAAAAGTGAAACACATCAGAAAAATACCAAAAATTTTAAAAAAGTAAATTTTTATATTATTATTTCAAAAATGAAGTCTATTTTTTCAAATATAATTTATAAAAGTTTCAAAATTTTGTTCAGAAACAATTGCGCCATCAAAAAATGGCAATACTACCTTTAGAAAAATATAGCTTTTTATGCGTAAAAGTGGATTTATTTTTATATCATGTATATAAGTCAAAAAATATTAATTTTAAGAATTATATTCAATATATGATATGTAAATTTCATAATTTTTTTTATAATATTCATTCCGAACAACTTAACGACTAGGTTTTAATAATATTTCATGGATCGTGTAAGTTGGGTGTTGTGTTCAATGTAAACTTTAAAAAATATTAGCTTTTAAAAGAGACATACCATAAAATATTGGGGTTTTATAAGATATTTCTTCCATGACCTCATATTTTACCACTCTTTCCAAAATAATATACTAAGTTAGAAGTTTCTGAGAAATAAAAATGTTCTGATAAGTAAGTAGAAAATCAAAAATATCATATAAAGTTATCAGAAAAGGGCGATTCTGGTAAGAATATTGATGTTTTTGTAGTATTAGATGATATTAAATTTAAATTTAAAGGAAATTAAGTTATGTTACTTCTAGAATTCATGTATCTGATGTGTCATCAGACTCAACTTATTCTCCAGCCAAAGAATCATATTAAAGGGTTCAAACAATATTTACTTATTTTAATTAAGTATTGAAAAATATTGTTGATGTTATTATACATTTTAATAGTATTTAATCATATTGTAAGAATATTCAATGAAGGTATAATGTTTTAGAAAATTTTGATGTGTTAAGTTAGTTAGCTGAAACTGTTGTGAAAAATGAAACTGACTTCAAATCATTCAAAGATGATTCAATATAAAAAATAAATAGGATAAATAAAATTGTTACATGGTTTAAAAAAACAGAAGGAGACCTAAAATTTCATAATGAAAAAATTTAATAAGTTAATAATTCATATTTGGATATTGTTAATTATTTTAAAAATTTATCTTTTGAATTTTTTGGTAAGTTCAATCTTGTTGATTAGTTGAAGAATTTTTCAGAATCTCAAGATCTAGAAATCTTAGAACTGAAGAAAAATAATTTTTCTCTTGAAGTAGAAGTTGTGAAGTTGGAAGTTGATGACATTACAATTAAATTTATTTAATAATATGTTTTTAGTTTGAGGAAAGAGATTCAAAAGTTTCAAGTTCTAGAATAAAAGGTTTCTAGGTTGGAATCATCAACATCAGAGTAATATAATAATTAATATGAATTTAGAAAGATGAATGTTACAATAAAAAAATTATAGAAGAATAAATTATTATTTTTTCTCTGAACTCTTAATGTTGTAAAAATAAAATTTTTATTAAATATTTCTTTGAGTGAATCATTTTCCATATATTTATATTTGATTCTTTTTCTAATAATATTTTGTTGAATGTTCTTTATATATTCTTATATGAATGTTTATTTAAACTATATTGTTTTATAGTTTTGGTTTTCTATCTTTTTTAGGTATACTTTATAACTCTATTATTATTTTTGGAAATCACAAAGGTTGAGAATTTATTAAGGGATAATTTTTTTTGTGAAGAATTTTTTTGGGGGATATTTTATTGGGAATATTTTTTTAACTTACCAGTGTTCTAAAAAATTTTTTGGATACATTTTGTGAACAAAAATAGAGTTATAAATATTAAGGGTTATAAAAAAGAAAAAGGAAGAAATATTTTTGAGTTGGAGAATAACATTAAGTTCTTAAATGTTTAAAGGTATTGTAAGTTTTGAAAAGTTATTAGTTTTCTCTTTAAGTGTTATATTTTGTGCTTTTTAAAAAGGGGGATATTATTGAGTCGAAAGTTATCCTTTCAACACTTTCTATCCATTGTTTTGAAGATCACAATATACTTTATTACATAACATGTTTTACAAAATTTATATTTCCCAAGTATTTTAGAATCTTTTTATAGAAAAACTATTTATTCTACTAAATGGAGAAATATTTATAAAATGGTAATTATAAAATTTTTACACTAATTATGGTTCATCAAACTAACTAAATCTAGTCCACTAGACTGACTATGTCTTGTCTATCAGACTGACTATGATTGTTCCATCAGACTGACTAAGATTGGTCCATAAAATTGACTAATTCTTGTCCATTGGATTGAAGATGTCCATTATATCATATTGAAGAAGTCTAGTCCATCAGATTAATAAAGTCTTATCCATCAGAATAACTAAGATTGATCCATTAGATAAACCTAGTTTTGATCCATTGGACTAAAAAGAATTATGTCCATTATAAGAATAATGTTTATAATCGAATGATTAGAATTATTTCTACCATATAGATTAATTTTATAGCATTATTATTGTGTTATAAAAATGACATCATATGAAGATTTTTAGAACATTCTGATCTATTAATATAGAGGTCATTTGAGTTTGTTGCAACCAACTCAAAGAATAAGGGAATATGACTGCTGGAGTTTTACCTATAAATAGAGGTTCATTCATGGAGGTGGTATTTGATGATTTTGTGACTCAAACCATCTAAAAATTAATCTTCTATAACATCTTATAACTTCTGATTTGTAATTCATCAGAGAGTTTTTTGTTATAAAGAATCCGAGTGAGGATTGTAAATTCACTTGAACCTTTTCATTTGTATTCATTACTTAGAATTTGTTGTTAGATCAAGGTATTAGATGGATAGGACGACTACTGATTCAAATCAGGTCGATCAAGGGATTTTAGGGGTAAGAAGATAGATCTGATACTGATCTTTATGATTGAGAGCTTTCTCACTATGGAAATACAGACCTTATAGTTAGGTTGAAAACCACTGATACCCAAAGTCAGGTTTTGTGACTTCCTTAACTCTTAAGGATAAAGAATATAAATATTTTATAATGATTTTTTAAATTCATTATTACTTTTTTAAGGTTCTATTTTACTTGTTTTTTTAATAAGTTACTGTAACGACCCGAAATTTTGAATAAATCTTGTTTCCTAATTTCATGTGTTATTTTTTATACTCAAAAAAAATGTTTTATTTGATAAACATGATTATAAATAAAATGAGACCATTGGTTTTTGAGTGTTATATGACCATCAGTCAATATGACCACCGTGAACAAAATGTTTTGATTATTGTCTCTAAATTTAAGTAATCTTGGTTAATTATTATAGAAAGAAGATTTGATGGCCTCACCTAGTAGCCTTGGGCCGATCGAAGCTCATCTAACAGAGATTGGGAAGGAGGTAGCACCATTGGGCTTTGCTCTGGACCAAATCCAAGCCGAACTTCATCATGTGAAGCTAGAACGGAATCGCCTTCGCGAGAAGTTCAAACTGATAGAAATTACTACTCGGGCAATGTTGACTGAGCCGCCCCAAAATTCTATCACCCTAGCACACCTTACTCTTAGGTCCTATGCTGGTATTATAAGGGGTTATGTAACGAGACCGTAATTGCCTTGTGTAATCCTTGTTTTAAATAAAAATTGGGATTTCTTCTTATGATGAAGTTTATGAATTTTCAAATGACTGGATAAAAATAGTATGCATATTTTTGATGAATTTTCAAAAGGATATTTTAAAAAAATGTTTGTGTAAAACTTAAATAACTTAAAATGTGTAATGATTCTCAAAAAATGGTCTTCTACAATTATGTTCAGTACGAAATTTAGAGTCTAATAAGATCAACATGATTTTTTATGAATAGTAAATTATGAATAGTGATTTTATGATTAGGATTAGTAATATGACCAAATGGATTAGTAATCTCACTTAAAGAAAGTTTTAAAATAATCTAGGCACCTTGATTAAGTAATGTGATTCAATAAAATGGTTAAATAACGGTTTCATAAATTATTATTCAAGTATTAGTTTTTTCGGGTGAATAGTGTTTTTTTAATTAAAAATTTAATTAAAAATAATTAGAAAATTATTTTTATAAAAAGGTCTTTATTTTTGAACTCAGAGCATCGATATTATGTTATGGTAATTTTTGGGGATTTTTCTGAAAAAAATGAATTCTCGATGAATAGTGTTTTTATTTAAAAATTTAATTAAAAATATTTGGAAAATTATTTTTATAAAATGGAGTTCATAAATGTAATTAGAGCATCTATATTTAGTTAAGGTGAAATTTTGGGATTTTTCTGAGAAAGATGAATTTTTCAGTGAATAGTAAAAATGCAGTTTTAGGGTTTCGGTATGTTTAATGAAATCATAGCTGTCTCATGATGATGTCATGAGTTATTTTAAGGTTTGGCCGGCCAAGGATGATGAATTATTGTTTTGGGGGCCCCATGTGGCCTAACTCCATGATAAATGCCAAGGGAGAGCACATGGGTTTGAGTAAAGCACATGTGAGGTGTCCCTTGGCCATTAATGTCTTGTCCCCTCACTTTCCCTATAAATACCAAGCCCTCCTCTCATCAATTCGACTCCCCACTCTTCCCCAACGAAGTTCTGGTCTCATTACCTCCCAAGGAGTCCTCCCAAGGTGCCCCCAAGCCCTCAAGGTCCCAACCTTTGAGGTTTAAGAGTTACATTTTAAGGTAAGGGATCCGACCCCTCTCTTTCTTTTCAAGTGATCTCTTTTATGTCATTCCTTTTATGCTCCATGTTCTTATTTTGGAGGATGTTCTTTTATACTCCTCTTACTGACCTTTTTATGTTCATATGATGAATGAACCCCTCTTACTCTCATCATTTCGTTTTAATAATGTTTAAGTGGCGCCGTTAGGCTGCCGAATTTTCAAGGGATTCATTCACCTTTCTCTTTTTCAAAGTTCTACTTTCATGTCAAGTCTTTCAAGTTCATTTTAATTATTTTGGGGTATGATCTCTATATTTATCATACTGATCTTTTATGATCATATGATGAGATACCCCATTTGATCTCTTCAATTCAGTATTTTGAAGTTTTAAGTGGCGCCGTTAGGCTGCCGAATTTTTAAGTGGTTCTTCACCCTTCTCGTTTTGAAGTTCTACTTTCATGTCAATTCTTTCAAGTTCCTTTCTATTATGTTGGGGTATGATCTCTATATCTATCATACTGGACTCTTATGTTCATATGATGAGAGACCCTATTTGACCTTGTCAATTCAATTTTGTTGAAGTTTAAGTGACGCCGTTAGGCTGCCGAATTTTCACAAGAGAAATCTTGTTTTTTTTTTCTTCCTTTCATGTTCTTCATTTCATATGGTATATTTTCAAATTTCAGTACCATGTTCTTAAATCCCTTATATTTTGTCCCTCTACTGTTTTATGGGTCATTTATGAATGTTTGACCCATGTCCCCTCTCTTCTCAATGTTTTCTAAAACCTTGTAACATAGTCGTTATGCTGCAGAATTTTCGTCTCAAAGTGTCTCTCTCTCTTTTCTAAAAATTATTTTATGTTATAAAGTGAATACTCAAAGCTCTTATTTCTACAGGGGTATTCACATATATATCAAAATGTTCTATTTTAAATTCTTGGATTTACATACATGAAACCCTCTTTCCCTTTCCGTGGGTTTAAAGTGACGTAAAGATCACGTATTTAAAGCAGTTTTTAAAACGTTGTGATTATGAAATGAAACCCATTTATTTTATGCTATGTGGGTTATTTAAGAAATGTTTGATGATGATATATGTGGCTCACATGATAATAAAGGCAAATTTAAGGGTGCACCCTGATAGCGCTCCAATGCATTGGGTAATGATGTAACCACTAGAGATTACAATTTTCACGATACCTTGGTGAATAACCTTGGTAATTTTCAAATGACACCTTGGGGATGGACCTTGGTGATATGTTCATGATTGTCTATGTTAAATTATGTAGCCACATATTCAAGTTATGAAAAATGTTGTTTTTATTATGAAATGCCTCATGATTTCTTTCTCATGCCTTAAAGTTCTTTTCATGTCATTATTGAAGTATATCAAGTTCACATGTAAAATGTTCCTCTTGTTTCCCTTACTGGGCCTTCTGCTCACCCTTTATTTTGATGTGTGTCCCCAGGTTATGAGATTCAGTAATGAGCCTAGGGTGAACATGAGGAGAAGCCTTTCAAGTGTTTAAGAAGAATTCTTTATGTTGTTTTCATGTTTTAAGTTCCTGGTTTCCAAGACACTAAACCTTAAAGATCCTCGGTTTTGTAAAATGTAATTAAAGTTTATGTGATAAAAAGGTGGGATGCTATAGTTGGTATCAAAGGATGGTTTAGTTATTTGTGGAAATTAGGATATAAAAACTTTAGGAAGAACCCTATAGAAGAGTTTAAATATAGGAAATCTTCCTGGTATTTTGGTGAGTATTGAGTAAGGGGTTTCCAAGCAAATACATCCCTGTCTGGATACGAGCAGGTAGAGGTGGCTCTGGCACAGATGTACATAGGGGTAAAACCCGAAAACACCGCTTTGAGCTAGACTCGAATGGGAACTGGTACACGACAATGGGCCTTTCTGCACTCTTGGTTACGACACTCCCAGGGGATATGCTTTGGTAAATTCATAAGCTTAGTATGAACCATTGTTAAAGGAACAAAGATAAAATAAAATAAAGGTTTACATAAGAATATATGATCATGGATAACCTAGAAGGGAACCTAGGGGATCACAAGTTAGGGTATACTTTACTTCTACATGTTATCCTTAGATGCTTTAAGTTTCTTTTCATAATTATTGGCTATGTATTTAAGCCCCTAACTATAGATTATTTTCTTAGTTAATGGCGGGAAATGGAAGAACATGTCCCAACAACCAATGTGATAGGAAATGCTATGATTGCCGTATTAATACGACCGAGATGATTAGGGGATTAAAAGATGATTATTATTTTGGAAGACGTTCACTATTTTGAGGACCATATATGATCAAGGTAAATAGATTACTACGGTATTTTCATTGAGGAGTAAGGTTGATTTATATTTTGATTAATCAATGAATTTAAGGTGGACTTATAGTAATTTAGGTTACTTACGGGAATGATTAACCTCTCTTGGGTAAAATATGTTTAGGTTAGCTATTTTTGTTATAAGATGTTAGGAGTGGTTGATGTTGTTTGGAGATGAACAATGAAGTTTATTTTGGAAGACTATGTTATCAAGTCCTTCTTGTATTTGGGTTTCAATCTTAGTTTGGTTTATTTCGAGGAATTTTAAGGACTGTTATTTATGGAATGGTCTATGATGAACGTTGGGTAGTACCATGGAACTTTGAAGATTTAAAAGTAGGTTCTATTCCTATGGGATTCTTTCTTTTTGAAGAGTTGTTTTACCTTAACCTTTCTGTTTTTGGGATAATGTTTAAAGATAGAAGAAATAGATAGTTAATCTTTTGTAGATTATGTGATTCTATAGAAGATGATTCTTGTGCTTTTATGAGACCAAGTGTTTTTGAATTCTCATCATTTGGCGAAAAGATTAGTGTTGGTAGGGACTTGTTAAAGGATGAAACTCTACTTGAAGGTAGGTATATTTTCTTATGTTTTTGTTCTATGTAGTAAATGAAATCCTCAAAATTATGAAAAGAAACGTAAAACAAAAATGTTGTTGGTTTACGTTTCCTACTAGGTAATCAAAGACCGTTTACACACATCATAAGTTTGGGATTTTCTCATGGTTAACTTTCTCCTAATCATGTTCTCTATCACTCTCTCTCAGAACTGACCCTTTGTTTTTTTCCTCCATGTCCATGTTTTCCCACATGGAACCCGAGTGTGGGTTAACTCGGGTGGCCTTTGTACTTCCTTTTCTTTCTTTTAAAGTAATGGTGTTACTGACTCTTTTTCCGATGTGGGACTTTCAATGAAATTTCAAAACCCAATTTAAAAAAATTGCGAGGACGCAATTTCTTAAGGGGGGAAGATTGTAACGACCCGAAATTTTGAATAAATCTTGTTTCCTAATTTCATGTGTTATTTTTTATACTCAAAAAAAATGTTTTATTTGATAAACATGATTATAAATAAAATGAGACCATTGGTTTTTGAGTGTTATATGACCATCAGTCAATATGACCACCGTGAACAAAATGTTTTGATTATTGTCTCTAAATTTAAGTAATCTTGGTTAATTATTATAGAAAGAAGATTTGATGGCCTCACCTAGTAGCCTTGGGCCGATCGAAGCCCATCTAACAGAGATTGGGAAGGAGGTAGCACCATTGGGCTTTGCTCTGGACCAAATCCAAGCCGAACTTCATCATGTGAAGCTAGAACGGAATCGCCTTCGCGAGAAGTTCAAACTGATAGAAATTACTACTCGGGCAATGTTGACTGAGCCGCCCCAAAATTCTATCACCCTAGCACACCTTACTCTTAGGTCCTATGCTGGTATTATAAGGGGTTATGTAACGAGACCGTAATTGCCTTGTGTAATCCTTGTTTTAAATAAAAATTGGGATTTCTTCTTATGATGAAGTTTATGAATTTTCAAATGACTGGATAAAAATAGTATGCATATTTTTGATGAATTTTCAAAAGGATATTTTAAAAAAATGTTTGTGTAAAACTTAAATAACTTAAAATGTGTAATGATTCTCAAAAAATGGTCTTCTACAATTATGTTCAGTACGAAATTTAGAGTCTAATAAGATCAACATGATTTTTTATGAATAGTAAATTATGAATAGTGATTTTATGATTAGGATTAGTAATATGACCAAATGGATTAGTAATCTCACTTAAAGAAAGTTTTAAAATAATCTAGGCACCTTGATTAAGTAATGTGATTCAATAAAATGATTAAATAACGGTTTCATAAATTATTATTCAAGTATTAGTTTTTTCGGGTGAATAGTGTTTTTTTTAATTAAAAATTTAATTAAAAATAATTAGAAAATTATTTTTATAAAAAGGTCTTTATTTTTGAACTCAGAGCATCGATATTATGTTATGGTAATTTTTGGGGATTTTTCTGAAAAAAATGAATTCTCGATGAATAGTGTTTTTATTTAAAAATTTAATTAAAAATATTTGGAAAATTATTTTTATAAAATGGAGTTCATAAATGTAATTAGAGCATCTATATTTAGTTAAGGTTAAATTTTGGGATTTTTCTGAGAAAGATGAATTTTTCAGTGAATAGTAAAAATGCAGTTTTAGGGTTTCGGTATGTTTAATGACATCATAGCTGTCTCATGATGATGTCATGAGTTATTTTAAGGTTTGGCCGGCCAAGGATGATGAATTATTGTTTTGGGGGCCCCATGTGGCCTAACTCCATGATAAATGCCAAGGGAGAGCACATGGGTTTGAGTAAAGCACATGTGAGGTGTCCCTTGGCCATTAATGTCTTGTCCCCTCACTTTCCCTATAAATACCAAGCCCTCCTCTCATCAATTCGACTCCCCACTCTTCCCCAACGAAGTTCTGGTCTCATTACCTCCCAAGGAGTCCTCCCAAGGTGCCCCCAAGCCCTCAAGGTCCCAACCTTTGAGGTTTAAGAGTTACATTTTAAGGTAAGGGATCCGACCCCTCTCTTTCTTTTCAAGTGATCTCTTTTATGTCATTCCTTTTATGCTCCATGTTCTTATTTTGGAGGATGTTCTTTTATACTCCTCTTACTGCCCTTTTTATGTTCATATGATGAATGAACCCCTCTTACTCTCATCATTTCGTTTTAATAATGTTTAAGTGGCGCCGTTAGGCTGCCGAATTTTCAAGGGATTCATTCACCTTTCTCTTTTTCAAAGTTCTACTTTCATGTCAAGTCTTTCAAGTTCATTTTAATTATTTTGGGGTATGATCTCTATATTTATCATACTGATCTTTTATGATCATATGATGAGAGACCCCATTTGATCTCTTCAATTCAGTATTTTGAAGTTTTAAGTGGCGCCGTTAGGCTGCCGAATTTTTAAGTGGTTCTTCACCCTTCTCGTTTTGAAGTTCTACTTTCATGTCAATTCTTTCAAGTTCCTTTCTATTATGTTGGGGTATGATCTCTATATCTATCATACTGGACTCTTATGTTCATATTATGAGAGACCCTATTTGACCTTGTCAATTCAATTTTGTTGAAGTTTAAGTGACGCCGTTAGGCTGCCGAATTTTCACAAGAGAAATCTTGTTTTTTTTTCTTCCTTTCATGTTCTTCATTTCATATGGTATATTTTCAAATTTCAGTACCATGTTCTTAAATCCCTTATATTTTGTCCCTATACTGTTTTATGGGTCATTTATGAATGTTTGACCCATGTCCCCTCTCTTCTCAATGTTTTCTAAAACCTTGTAACATAGTCGTTATGCTGCAGAATTTTCGTCTCAAAGTGTCTCTCTCTCTTTTCTAAAAATTATTTTATGTTATAAAGTGAATACTCAAAGATCTTATTTCTACAGGGGTATTCACATATATATCAAAATGTTCTATTTTAAATTCTGGGATTTACATACATGAAACCCTCTTTCCCTTTCCGTGGGTTTAAAGTGACGTAAAGATCACGTATTTAAAGCAGTTTTTAAAACATTGTGATTATGAAATGAAACCCATTTATTTTATGCTATGTGGGTTATTTATGAAATGTTTGATGATGATATATGTGGCTCACATGATAATAAAGGCAAATTTAAGGGTGCGCCCTGATAGCGCTCCAATGCATTGGGTAATGATGTAACCACTAGAGATTACAATTTTCACGATACCTTGGTGAATAACCTTGGTAATTTTCAAATGACACCTTGGGGATGGACCTTGGTGATATGTTCATGATTGTCTATGTTAAATGATGTAGCCACATATTCAAGTTATGAAAAATGTTGTTTTTATTATGAAATGCCTCATGATTTCTTTCTCATGCCTTAAAGTTCTTTTCATGTCATTATTGAAGTATATCAAGTTCACATGTAAAATGTTCCTCTTGTTTCCCTTACTGGGCCTTCTGCTCACCCTTTATTTTGATGTGTGTCCCCAGGTTATGAGATCAAGTAATGAGCCTAGGGTGAACATGAGGAGAAGCCTTTCAAGTGTTTAAGAAGAATTCTTTATGTTGTTTTCATGTTTTAAGTTCCTGGTTTCCAAGACACTAAACCTTAAAGATCCTCGGTTTTGTAAAATGTAATTAAAGTTTATGTGATAAAAAGGTGGGATGCTATAGTTACTATTTTCTACTATTCATTTTTTTAAAAAGTTTTGCTTCTTGTAACTTTTCTAAAATTTGAAATCTTGGACAATCTAGGTATCAGATAAATAAAATCTGAAGATCAAAAAATATATGTGTACAATAAATCATAACTAATAGATTTTTGTTTTTGTTGAGTTTATGTTTTTAACCATCGATTCACCCCCTCCACCCCATTGTATCAATTGATATAATCTTAGAACCGACAAACATGTCACATTTGGAAATTAATATAAGTGTTTGACTCTTAATCTAGTGTTTTTTTGAGTCACACAAAGAGAACGGGGACATATTAAGACATATTACATATTTTTATCCTTCATTATAATGGAAAATTTCACAAATATCTAATAATTTTGAAAAAAAAATATTTGATTTACTTAATTGGAAGACATACAAACTTCATGTTGTTCTTGATTGGTTTCAAATTTTTTGGTTTCAACATGAAATTTTAAGAATTTTATTATATATAATATTATTTGAGGGAATCCCTTAGATGGATAGTGTAGTATCCAAAAAAATTTTAAATAATATTTTTAGTTATGGGTAATATAATATATATTTTAAAGAATTATATTTTATACAATTATAAATTAAAAATATTTATAAAAAAACTATCATGGTACGAAACAGGAATGTGATTTTCGATTTAAAATGAAATATATGTTATTCTAAAATATATATATTATTTTAATATATTATGAATTCTACTTTAAAATTTACTATATACTAGTTAGATATTTATTTTAATAAAATATAATATTTTTTAAAATAATTGTGTAAAAATTAAGTGGAAGGAATTTTTAAAAAAATTATAAACAACAAGGTATGATAGTAAACAGTAAATGTGCTGTATAATCATAGTTTCCAATACAAAATTATGACAAAAAATTATAAATAGTATTAATATATAAATTTATTTTTTTAAAATATTTAAATTATTTATTTTGAAATTTTATATTTTAATTCAATATGGTCATAAGTTGAGTGATACATTTGAATTCGAATTCCTTTTAAAAAATTGTAGTTTGAATTCAAATTCAATTTTATTTCATATTATTTTATAAATATCTATAATTTTTTTAACAAATAACAAATATATATAATATGTTATAATATTCAAGATATAATATATTAATAAATCTAAATATTCAAATTCCATATCATTGGAGGTCGAGAAGAAAAGATAGATTCCAATTAAAAAATATTAATTGAAGTTTGTTTACAAATCATTATTAAATATGTATCTATAATCTTATAGAAAATTTAAGAAAGGTAGGGAATGTTTAAAAATAATAATTATACATAAAAAATTAATTTTCAAAATCCAAATCCAAATTTAATTATTTATAAATAGATTGAATCACTTGAACTCCTTTTTGAAATAAGAGTTTTTGTACAAAGGGAATTTTAATACCTATTATTATATTTTTCTATAAAATGATATATAACATTATATAAACCTATGGAAAATTTCCTACAAGTATGATACTTTAAATATCATATAAATATTATCAAATTAATATAAATTTCTTTTAATAAAAAATAAATATGAAAATACATATCAATGTTGACAAAGTGTTTGTGCAACAATAGGAAAAGTAAAAAATGGTGACTTAGTAAATTTTTTTGTAAAGGATAATTATTTTAATTAAATTAAGAGATAAATACAATGATAAATAATTTATCTAAATATGACAACGTTAATTCCTTAATATTCACATATTTTAAAATTTAAATTATACGAAAACCATGAAAATCAAAATAAATGGGACTCTTTTAATAAAAATTATTTTTAAATTAATAGAAACCGAAAAAAATTATATTGGGTAATATTTGAATGATTAAGGCTCAAAAATTACTTTTATTTACTATTTATGAGCCACTTTATACTTAAATATTACATTCTTAACCCTTAAAAAATGATTATTAGTGAAAAAACCACCAAATCTTGTCTACAAATTGGGGTTTTACTCTATCTTCACAAATAATTACTCTGAAACACTAATTTATCTCATTCAATATCTACATATAATCTCTAAATTTCTATCCTTTCATTTCCTACACTTTTAATGTAATTTCTCAACTAAACAACTCAGTCAAAGTAATTTTTTTAAAGATCGATGAAGGTTTGATTTTCTCTTCTATTTCAATTGTATAATTCTTAGTATTTTACTATTTTATTAAGGATATACTATATTTGGAACATATATGATATCCAAAAATTTGGTTTAATCCTTACCTTTTCATTCTTAAATGATAAAACAGAAAAATAATAACTCTATTATATATAATTTTAATTTGATTTCATTTTCTCTTTTATTTTCCTTTCATTTTATTCTCTTTTCTTCTCGGTCATTTTAATCCACTTCTAGGTAAGATTCCCCACTCACGCATGAGGAACTCAGATTCATTTACCATTATATTAAATTCACATGGTATCATAATTATTCTACATGGAGGATATGTAAATATATAACTATATATAATAGTGGGTAGATTGAGTCTCTACTTAATAATTTTTATAATCTATTTAATTTATATCCTTTTTATTTTTAATTACTTCAATTATCAAGGATGTAAAATCAATCATTGCGGTGGATTATTTAATTTATATAAGTATATTTCTATTCCATATTTCTATCATCACTAAAAATGATTCATATACTTAAATACATGTTTAACATTGTTTATATAAAATTTCAAAAAATTCAAATTTACTATTAAAAGTATATAGTTGATAGAATTTCAATAATAAGTAAATCACATAATGAATAATAATATTATTAATAAATAATAAAAATTTCATTTTTCTTTTTTAAATCAATTAATTATTATAATACAAAATTTTATAAGGATATAATTATGATCTACTACAATTATGATAATCGATGGAATTTTTATGAATCATACTTTAATAAAATTTTATTTTTATAAGAATGCACTATAGTGGAACACAACCTAGGTTTTATCATTCATGGATGACACCCAAAAATACTAAATTTATATTTATATTATTTATATCAAAGATATACTAAAAAATAAATACTAATATAGTGGGGGTTTATAAAAATGTAAGTGATATATATATATATATATATGCATACAAGGAAAGATGCTAAGAAAATAAAATTAATGTGAAGTTTTTATTATCCTTGGGATTTCATAGTGATTATATAATTATTATTTAAAAAATAATTCTTATTATTCTATTAAATTTATATATCAATACCTATAATTATACACCCACGTGATCAAATTGTAATTACCTTATAGTGAGAACTATACATATGGGATGAATTTTTTAAATTCATCTATGAATCATATTAACTAAAAAAAACTACCAAAAAAACACTATCATGTGAATGAATTAAATAGTAAAGGTAAGAAAAATATAAGAACAATGAATAAGAAAAAGATAACAGCAGGGAAAGTAAGGCAACCGTAAAAGCAATCTGTTTAACCACTACTGAATTTCTAGAGCAAAAAAAAAGACAAACATTAAAGTGAAAAAGAACTTAGATCATCCAATATTACATTCATTAGAGAATAATGAGGGGTTAATTATCCATAACCATAGATATTATAAATTTTTAGAGGGAGAAACATGAGCAGAATGATAATATAGAAATAAAGAGAGATCTAATATATTTATAAAAATGTATAACTATAAAAGAAAAAATAAGTTATAATCATTTGAGAACCAAACTCTTCAGTTAAAACCAAATAGTTTTACTATATAGGCAAACAATATTTAAATAGGTATGAGTGGGATCTATTAGGTTTATTTGATGCATAGAGACAACTTCATCATTCATTCAAATTTCTTCATGTGATCTACTTAGTGGAAAAAATGGTGTTGGATTTCTCACATGTAGGTGATGAAAAGTCAAGGATTTTCACATGGATTATTAAGATTTAATTTTATTATAATACTAACATTATAATTGTTTTTTGATAATATCAATAATAAAAACAATTTATCTAAAGAAAATTTGGAAATTTTTTACTTGTGAAGATCACAAGATGTTTCCATGTCATTGTTGAAATTATCATGTCGTAATATATAACTCCATACCATGAAAAGATATTGGCCACAACATAGTTCTCCATGGTATTCCTATCTCAACTCATTTTGTTAACTTATGGTGTGAATACAATCTTCATGATGTTGGAATATCCACATTGGTATAACTAAATATCTTCAAAGTATCTTCTTGTAATGACTGAACTTCCAATGGCATGATCCATAGTTTCCTTAAATTTTTTAAAGGTAAAGACCTTCATATACACAAAAATTACTTTTATACATTGGTATTTGATATCCCATGAAGAATTAAATGGATATTATGTTTCTCTTTGGGCTATGGTTTTTACCTTTACATACCAAACAAACTTACTTTTATATATCCCTTCATCATAGTACAAAAATATCTTTATAGGAAAAGTCATGACCTTTACATATTTATGCATCATCTAAGTTACTATTATGTATATTCTAGGGAATGTTATGTACCATTACTACTTTTCTAAATTCATTATATGAACTAAATATAACTGTTACATATGTTTCCTAGGGACTTTTATGCATCTGGATATTTACTTTTACACATCCCCAAATGTAACCAATTTTCTTTATTATCTCTAGGATGACTTTTAATCATAGAAAAAAATGACTTTTATTAATATTGTTCCATTGTAAATTTTTTTTCAAATAATATTTAAAATGACTTATATATATTGAGTTAAATGACTCATATGTATTTTATCCTTCTACCTAAAAAATGAATATTAAAAATATAGATTTTAAATTAATTTGAAAAAATGAATTAAACCACTTAAAACCCATAATTAATCCATTTTAAAAATAATGTCCAAATTATTAATAAACACTAGAAATTTGAAAAAAAATTAAAATATTAAAATTGTGGGGATTAAATCATTTAATTAAAATATAAAATATATTAAAATATGATATTCACCACCCCCCCACACTTATATTTCTCCACTCATGGAAAATCATTTAAGACTAAGGTCAAAATAGATTCTAAATGTATTAATGGAAGTACCATTCAATTCACACACCCTTATAAATATCATGCTTCCTATATTTATTTTCATTACCTAACTCAAAACTAATCAGAAAATTTCATTCAATCTATGACTAATTCCCTTGTTCATTTTTTACTTACCTCCTTGGAATTTTATCTCTCTTCACTCAAGGTATTTAAACAATATTTTCTCAAGAGCATGACTAATTTACATAGTCTTATATCATTCCTAGTAACTCAAATTTATAGAGTAACAAAAAATTATTCAATCATTCATGGGTTGTTTAGTGGCTAAGTATTATAAGGTTTTAAATGTTAAAAACTCAGAGGTAAAATTAGAAGGTTTGGCTCTAATATGAAGAAAATGCATGATGTGAAGTTTTACCTCAAGAATGGTATCCTCCTCACTATTATTTGAAAATTATTAACTTCCAATAACATTTTTAATGTTATATTTTGTTCATAACATAAGTACTTTTATTGAAAAAAATTCATTTCTTCATTATTTATTCTTCTCCATTTCTCCATTATAGCAGTTTTGTTTATATACTTTTTCAGATATTCCATTCAATATAGACTGAATTTTGGAGGGAAGAGGGAAATCATTGAACTTCAAAATATTAGTTTGAACCCCCTTTATTAGTTTTTAAGAACCCTTTTTCAATATTTATAGTGTTTATGTTCCTACCGAAGATAGATTCAAATGATGCAATAATTTTCTTCCCTAAATAGCCTCTCTTACACTTAGTTAAACTATAATCATTCATTTAATTAAAGATTATGTTAGAAAAAGATTTCAAGATTTCAAATTTGTTTCCTGATAAGGTAATTCATGGCAATTAGTGACTTATAATGGTTATATTTAAGGGAGGGACAAAATAGAAGTTAATGTAAAAAATTATATTTCAAAATGGTGTCTCAATCATATTAGATATAGTTAATAAACTCTAGAAAAATTGAAAAATATTAAAAAATAAAGTTTTACATCTCACAAAATTACTTAATACTCTTAGTAAAAATAATAATTTATAGAATATGTGAAAAGGTTTTATAAACCTTTCTAGTTTATAATGATAATCATTTAGAGAGTACTAGTACCCATGAATTTCACATTTTAACAAACTTCATTAACTAATGTAACTATAAATCAAGGAACAAAAAATCTATTCAACTATACTTTTACTCGTTAAATTTTCAAATCAAGTAGTATTCTATAAATACCAATATGGTATTAATTTTTCTAAATTAGTTAATTCAACATAGGTTGTTCTAAAAACACACTAAAAATAAAAAACAAAAGATAAAACATGAATTAATCTACATCTAAACATATTGGTATTAACTCCCCCATAAATAGTTACAAATAAACTTCATTTTTGTTTTGATTAATTCAGAATAAAAAGGTATAAAACCAAAGAGAAGGAAAGACACAACTTGTAATTATTTGAAAGTGGCAGCCTTGAGTTAAGTTCCAAACTTTGACCACATCTTATAACCTACATGAAATAAAGGAACAATAAAAATTATAATTTTTTTGAAGTGAATAAAAATAAATAGAATGGAAGGAAGAGAGATAATACATGGTTTGGAACTCCCAATTTGGTGTAGATTTTGTTTACTTTCCATAACTATACAAGATTTTATCAATCCCCAATCTATATGAGGATGTATTTTCTTACTCATAAACCACCAAATTCAACTTTTTTTCAACGCCTTTTATCATTAACTACTTATAGAATACCACATCAATATCATACTATAATTCCTAAACCAATTCAATGAGATATATCTTTCATGGAGGGAGCGGAAAAATTATGGGTCCTCAACCTCTATTGCTATGACTTGTGTGGCCTCTTCAACTTATAAGTCCTGGACACATGCTTCCAAATTGAATATTTAATTAAAGGGGAATTTAGTGGAAAAGTTAATTTGAAAATAATCAGAACAAAATGAATCAATATAAAAAACTTCCCCTTAAATATAGAAACTTTTAAAATGGGTTATTTAGGAAGGTAAAATAGAAACTCTTTATCAGGTGGATTTTATTAATCTTCTTCATCCTCAAAGGTTATACAAATGGTGGATGAATATGAAATTTCAAATAAGTGAGATATATTACTCAATTAATTTTTAATAAATCTATAAAAAAATATTTCAGGAAATTATTATCTTCATGTATTGTCTGAGATCTTAATTTCACTTATTTATTTAGTTCCTCATAGAGATGGATTGTATGGATAGAGGTGGGTAGTAAATCTCTACCAAATTTTCTTCAAATTATACCTCCTCAGTGGTGCCTTCTTCCAAACCTAAATAAAGCCAAAAAGGTATATATTTTTAATTATTAGATATGGGTGGATCACTTATCATTTAAGTTTCAATAAATTAAACCAAATAATTATCAAAACTCTCTTGATCTCCCACATATGTATCAGTTATTTTTCAAGAATATTCTCTAGTATTGGATAATTAAGGTCTAAAATTAGATATTAAAGCAGTTCCTTCTTATCTTCATTAGGTTCTTAAAATGAAAAGGTTGGTTGAACAAGATTTTATTTTTATTTCCTTTGATTTTTTTATTCCAACCTCAATGATTTGGTTTCCTTCAAGGAACATCCAAGAATATATATCCCTTTTCACACTTATTCAAGAATTAAAAAATTTAATTTATTACTTAAAAATTATTCCTTTATAAACTCATTTAAGATATTAATATTCAAATCATAAGAATAATCATTATGAAAATCTATCTTTATCTAATTAATGGTATGCAATGAAGTTATTTTTTTTGTTTTATGAGATTTTTTATTCTTTCTATATTATTCTATGAAACATAGTGTGTGTATTCTATGGGCCTCCACGAAATTAATGCCAATTGAAAAGGCTACTTTGTATATGAGTTGTATTTGTTTTCAATGGTTATTAATGATTGTTAATGGTGGACAATGAAATGAAAATATTTCATTGATTTAAATATATTGAAAAAGTTAGAAAGAAAGAAATTACTGGAAGTGAAGCATACAAGATATCCAAGATTGATATCAAATTGATTGTTGTACGGATGAATGGATTAAAATGAAACTAATCAAGACATATTATATTAAGGAAATAATTTTGAATACTTTGATTTTATAGGTTTTGAAATTGTTTAATTGATCATAATTATAAAATATAAGTGCTATTATTGTTAAAATAAAACACATTTTTTACTTCAATAAAGAAAGAAAATAATCTATCCAATGATGTTTCTTGATTTAATTATGTTTTGAGGAAGTTGAGTGAGATAAATTGAATAATTTCATGAAATATTTAATTATTACATTAGGTTAATGTATAATGTTGAAGAGTTAAATGAAGACCATACAAAATAGTTTTTTTCATGATGAAGAAGAAGTACATGAAATCTATACATTATTGCATGAATATTTAATTAGAGACCATGAAATAGTTTAAGAAGAATAATTTTGGGTGGATTGATGTTAAATATTATTATTAGAATAATTCTAAGAATAATTTTTTATGGTTATTTATTAAAAATTAGGCCATCCATAACCACCTAAGTATGGCCATCTTAGACCTCATATGGGAGCCTAGGATCAACCATGTGGGGCGAGCCCATGCATGCACAGCCATGGTAGCAGAGAAGAGAGGGATTTGAAAGAACTGGTAGGGAGCGTGCATGGTATACAGATAGTACACGCAGGGTTCCTATGGACCATTAAAGGGGGTGGAGAATCCAATATAGGTAGTGTTTGTCTATAGTGTATCTAGGTTCCAAACCTGGTGTCAGGGATCGAATCAGTGGTGGAATGGATTTCTTTATAAAGTGTCACTCAACCATTTGAGGAACTGATGCAGGATGAAGCGGTGTGTGGTTTTGTTATTCTATATGAAAAAATATTAAAATTTCTTCAGACATTTGAGATAATATATCTCAATAATTTGATTCCCATGAGATTTCATATTCTACCCTCAGACGCTCAAGAATAATTTTTCTCACAGGAGTTATTATCTAAACTTTCGATGATTGAACCCACGAGTATTATGATTATTCTAAATTTGATATACTAAAATGATAAGGTCATGAATGTCCAAGAATGAAATATATATCTGTCATGCTGGTAATAAATCAAATAATATTCTTTGGATGAATCCAAAAAATATTTTATAAGTCTAATTAAGTGTTAATCTTCATGGATATGTTCAAGATTTTAAAAAGAGGGTAATTTGATGCATATAAAGCATCTTTTCATAAGAAGGGATGTCACCTTTATCAGTGTGCATCATAATAGAACCCCATGTTTAAAAAATACACGAATGCTTCAATCTTTATATATTAAAATATATTTATTTAACTGACATATTTTCTAGGATTATAGGTAATTGAATGAATAAACCAAAGGTGGTGGAACTCACATATAAAATGAGATAAACCATGGATGAAAATTATGCTACCATTTATTTTATTATTCAAGATCTCTTGTTTTTTTGAAAAATAGAGTATCTCACCATCATTTTTTTTGAAGAGGCATATAGTTTCTTAAGCCTCTTTATTTAATGAATAAGGGAGCTCTACACACTACATTTGAAAAAATAATAGTTCCATGTTTTCATGTTGTGATTTACAAATCCTTAACATTCACATTATGATGGTATGAGTCCCATGAGATAGTGTGACCTCATCACTGTATTTCATGAAGGATTATTCATGTAAGACTTACTTGGATTTTGAGGAGGAAGAAGAACTGTGCACCTTCTATTGAGTGGATAGAAGAGATGTTTCTTCATTTTATATACATCAATCCAATATTATATTGATGTTATGAAAATAATAATATTTTGTGAAGATAATAGATAAAATAATAATCCATATATAAATATTTGTGAAAATGATAAAGGTAATGACCTCATGTATAAGAACATAAGAAAAGTATTTTTTTTAAATAAATAGAACATTTATGTGAAGGGTAATCATTTTCATGCACATAAATTCATAAAGAGAAAGAATGCATATTATTTTATATTTAATATTTCATTCATAAGACATCCTCAATTACAAATAGATAAATTCATAAGAAAAGATAACGAACACTTAAATTAAGTTTTCAATTATGTAAATAATATGTTATACCAAATTGTGAATTTGACACTCCAATTTATCATCTCATATTTTTTGTTGAGTTGATATTTTTTAGTTATCATTTAGGTCAAGGAAGAGCATAAGAGAACTGATATAATAACAATTGTTGATATTGTATATTAAAGAAATAGAATAAGACACACTATAATATTTTAATTTATTTTATACTGATGATTTCAAGAAGAATAAGTGAGTGTCCAATATATATTTAGTTGATTATTAAGTGGGTAAAAGAAGAATTCTAATATTCTAGCCCACATTAAAATTCATATCATTCTAACTAAAGAATAAAAAGTAATTTTGATGATTCTAAGCTGAACATTAATTGTTTCAATAATCACAATGTATGTTTATGATTCAATAAATATAAGAAGGGAGTAATTTTCATATTTGTTTCAATAGGAAGAAGAATAAGAATATGGAGAAACTTTTATCTTTCTATTGTGAAGAATAAGAATAAAAATTGATTGCATGATTTTATGTAGGTAACATACTAATTAAGTAGCTGGTGTAAGATAAATATCAATATTGTGACATCTAATAGAATTATAATCTTGTGGAATAATTTATTAGTATTTCAAAGTATCTTACAAAGAAGGTGAAGAATATCATCAGAGGTAGTATAAAGAACTAGATAAGAGCTTTAAAATAATCATTGGCTATTCACTATAGTCTAGTTTATGTGCAAGGATATTCCCTTATTTTTTTAACCATGTTTAAAGGATTATTTTCTAGGTTTTGAGTGGTATTATATTATTTTAAAACCATTCTAATGACTAGTTACTCTTATTTTCTAGTGAACCCTATAAAAATATCATGTTACATCTTCACCTGCTTTTATATAGATACTTATAAAAAGAAAAAGAGAATATAAGAATCAAGATCCTAATAGGTCTAAGAGGTAAAGGGAGAAAATTTATAATTGGTTAAAAAGTTCCAAACACTTATTGAACCCCCTTAGTGTTGATTATATCCCAAAGTGGTCCTCCCAATTGGTATCAGAGCATTGGTGTAGCTATTTTGTATTCTTTTCATTGTAGTTATTATCTTTTGAAGATTTGGGTTTATTTATTATGTTAACAATGAACTATAATTTTGGTGAAGATTTAGTTATCTATAATCAGAATTTATATATACTAATACCCTAATAAATAGTTGAAATAATGATAAAAGAAAGATGAATAAGAGATTCCTCTTAAAGAGTAAGTATCAGTATCTTCATTACTTTGTAGCAATGAAGTCATATCAGGCTAGGAAAGTAAATATTAGGTGGAACAAGTTCATACCAATAAAAAATAAAAAATTACTACCTCCAAAAAATCAAACATGTTAAGTGAACATGAGGTTTTTGAAAATTATTGTAAAAAATGTCCACAAGAAGAAGATCTTAACATAATTGGTGATGATGATAAATCAACAACTTATCAAGATATATCAGTAAATATATTAATAGATATTCTGAATTTCATTACTATGGAAATATTCTATCCTTTTTGTGGAATCATTCAATGTATTTAAGAGTAAATCACCCATCTAGAATAATTAGAAGAAAATATAAAAAAAAATTGTGAGAAAATGTTATATCGTGTAAAAATATCTCCTAAAAGGTTGTATCCTTTGATAAAAAAATATGGAGATAGAAATAAGTACCTAAAAATGGATTAAATAAGTTAAAGATAAATATTGATTCAAGAAGAATATAGAATAAAATATCTATGAACTTGAATATAAATTGAATAAAACACTGATGTTAAGGATTTAAAATTATAAATAATATATGAAAAGATCAAGTAACTTGAATATTTGTTACAAAAAAGTTTTTTGACTGAAAAGGAGGTTGAAAGAATAATAAACATTTGTTACGAGAATGTGATTATGATTAAAGATCGTAAAAACACCCTGATTATGAAATTTTTAGAATTTGATGTTTAGTATGACAATTTTGGGAAGACACATACTAAGAATTCAAAAAATAAAGATATAATTGTTGTTTTTAATCAATTATCACTGGAGGAATCTAAGTTTCTAATTCCTCTAACATGTGATAAGAAGACCATGACATCATTAGATAATCTATCTCAGGAAACTATGAAGATATAAGTACCATCCATACCATCTTGTTATATTGTTTCTAAATCTAATTTGATTAATAGTTCATATTTGAAAAATATATATATAATATGGATGAATAAAGGTAATGAGAATCCTACCACCATGACTAGGGTGGGTAAGAATAAGAGTATGGATGTTGTTTCCTAATAAAGATAAAAATAATCTATGAAAAAGAGCCTAAAACATCATACATAATATATAAGAAGATCATGGTTTGGGGGTCCATGTTGGTGTTGAATTAGATTTGTGAATTTTGAATTAGATTACTAGTACAATAATTTAAATGAAAAATAAAAAATGAATCCCATTCCAAGGGAGACAAAGCTCAAGATATAAAAGTAGTATCCATGGGTTAAGAAAAATATATATACTACAAACTAATTTAAAAAACCTGAAGCTATCTATGATGCATACAATTGTAGTTGTCACAACAATGGTGCATGATCATCTTAACATGTATCCAAAGATGATGAGAAAATAATTCCATAGAAGTTGGCTAAGAAATAAGAAGAAACCATGGGAAGAAATAAGAATAATGCTATAAACAAAATTCCTCCTAATAATACCTTGGATTCAAAATCCAAGAAGGTGAAGAAAAGTAAATCCACAAAATGAACTAATAAAAAGGATGAAACTTAGAAAATTCCATGTGGTAGATAAAAAATTATTTCCAAATTTCCTAATGATATATTAGTAATCTGGACATAAGTTTTATGGAGAATACATAAAATGGAATATACACATTCTAAGGCTAGTGTAAAAAATATATGAAAAGATTTTTCATGATTAAAAGAATACATGATTGGTTATTAAAAAAAGACAACCCTTATGTTAAAGAATTTTTGCGTGAGATATGTTATAATGATAGAAAATTTTCAAAATCTTTATAAACTATTCTTCTAGAATAAGAAGTAGTCCTTAAAAGGGTTAATAATTCATTATCCATGAAGGTTATTAATAAGAAAACAAATCCACGCAGTGTAGAAGAGAATGTCAACAGATCCATGCTATCCCAATATAAATCAGAAGATACATTCAAATGTTAGTTTATAAAGACTAGAGGAAATGGAGAAACTTGTTTCAGAAATCCATCTTAGCCTTATTATTATCATTAATAATAATGGTATATCCAACTTATTGACTTAGTCTTTATGAATTTTATTTGTTCTTATAATGCATATAATTTAAGGTTAAGTAAGTTCTCAGGGGAAGAACCTGAGAAACAGTAAGTTCTATCAATTCTTCATAGAAAAGATCAAGAATTAATCATACTTGAATGATTACTAAGTTGTTATTCAATTAAAAATATGATATAGAATCATATTTGATGAATATTGGAGACTTTGTTTTCATATCTTGGAAAAAAAGTGTAAATAAGATATCATCATGGCTTGATCTTATATTTGGTATCCTAAAGAACAAGTATTTATGATGATCATCCTTGGTGAAGTTGTAGAAGTTTTCAAATATGTAATATCACATGTTCAAGTTCCATTTTAGTGTATTACCTATATTAGAACATCATGAAATCCATTCTTCCTTATACTCACCATTATGAAGATGTGGAGAAGTGTTTCCATTACGGGAAAGACAAAAGAAGAAAGATAAAGTTGTTTCTATAATCAATTATTTAATTGGAATCAAATCTGATTATTTGGGAAATTTTCTTAAGTTCATATCATTAGGAAAGTTATGATTTTTCATAATCAGTCATCTTTGGTTGTCAAAAACAATAAAAATAATAAAAATGGTCATTAATTTAATTAATCAATGACATAATAAAAGTGGAAGTGTTATAAGTCCACTTATCATGCTTCTTTCACATGAATGATTTTTGGTCTGTTTGTTGGAGTGAGTACATAATTTTCAAGTTAATTATTCTTAAAAAAGTTCCATATCTCAATTTTTATATTAATACTACAATAAAAGTGTATAGACATTGAAGAAAAGTATATGAGTTCTCAATATAAGTGGAATAAAGATCAGTTTATTAAAGTATATCATTATTGTCTGAATCAAATCTTCTTGTTTTCTACACCGATCATGTCTCACGTAGACATAAGGAGAAATTATAGAACTCACATTACTTAAGTATAAACCGATACATATTTCCCATTAACTTTTTTTACTTCTTGTCAGTAAGGGGATAGATTGAAATGAATGTTTTGAAAATTTAAGGGGATAGATTTACATATTGACATATTCATTTAAAATGAACTTTGAAGGTATTTCCAACATATAAAAAGGGGGAGATCGAGTAGCTAACTTTTCAAATGAGTTGTATTTATAAAAATTTTTAGTATTAGATTTCAATTGTGGACATTGAAATGAAAATATTTCATTTATTTCAATATATTTATGAATTTAGAAGGAAATAATTTTTTTTAAGTGAAGTATATGAGATATACTTTTGGGATATCATAGTGATTATATATTGGATGAATAAATTAAATAGAAAGTACTCAAGTATTCTTATCTTAAGGAAGTTATTTTGAATACATTGATTTTATAAGTCTGGATATTGTTGAACTGATCATAATTCTCAAAGAAAAGTGCTACTTTTTTTGGAACATTGTCTACTTCATGGAAGAAGGAAGTGACCCATTCAATGGGGGTTTTTTGTTGAATGGTGTTTAAGAAAGTTGAGTGAGAGGAATCAAAAAAGTTTTTGAAATATTTCATTATTACATGAGGACCATGAAGTATGTTGAATATTTTAATGAAGATTATGAAAAATTACATTTTGCATGATGATGAAGAATAAGTCCATGTAATCTAAACATTATTGGATGAAGAGTTATTTGAATACCATAAAATAATTTAGGAATAAGAATTTTGAGTGGATTGATATTAAGTTATGTACTTGGAATAATTCTAAGTATAAATTTTGGTGGGACTTTATTAAAAATAAGTCCAACCACATCCACCCAAAGAGGGATAACTCAAAACACATATGGGATCCTAGGATCAACCACATGAGAGCCATCCCATGCATGATAATCCATGTTTTTTTGATAAGAGTGGGATCACAAAGCACCCGTAAAGAGCAAGCATGTTATCTACATAGCGCACATAAGGTGCCTATGAACCATGCAATGGGGTAGCATAGCCCGTATGTAAATGTGTCTGCATAGTTTATACAAGTTTCAACCCTAATTCTGTGGATTAAAGTGGTGATAGATCATATTTGTTTACAAATAGTTTCCTAGCTGTTTAAAGAATTTATGTGGGATGAAGTAGTGCACGACATTGTTCCTCCATATTAAAATGTACCAACATTTCATCCATCATTCAATATAATAAATATCAGCAATCTAATCCCCATGGGATTTTATATTCTACCTTTGGAAACCCGATGGTGTTTCTATTAATCAGAGTTCATGGTAGAAATTCCAATTATTGATCCCAATGTTGTTGTGATCATTCTAAAGTGGAGGTACTGAAGCGATGTGGTCACAAACATCCAAGCATGCAATCTATATATTTCATGAAGGTGATAAATATAATAAAATTAATTTTCTGAATGAAAATGAAATTGGAGAAGGCTGAACAAGTATTAATATTTATGGACATGTTTGATTTTATAAAAAGAGGAGCGTATAATGCATCTGAAGCATCTTCGAATTAGAAGAGATGCCACCTTTAACAGTGTACATATCAAGAGAATATCACATTTTTACAATATATATTTATCATGATATTTATATATTCAAATATACTAATTTATACAACATGTTTTCTAATATTTTAAATCTGTTAATGAATGATCCAAAGGAAGTGGAAATCACTTATAAAAGGATAGGAACCACATCCAAAGATGGTGATACCATTAACTTTATTATTCAATATATATCATTTTTTATAAAATAGAGAATATAACCATTTTATTTTGTGAGAAGAGGCATAATGTTCTGCAATCCTATAAAATTTCTTAAAGAGGGGAGCTATGTGCACTAATTTCATGACAAGGAAGAACTGTGCACCTTCTATTCCATGGAGAAGAGAGAGATACTGATTTATTATACATACAAGAAGCTAGTATTAGATTGACTTTAAGTGAATAAAATTTTCAAAATTAATATAACATTTACATGACGGAGAATCCATTGCTTACACATGCATGTATAGAGAGAATTCATGTGTAATCCTTGAGATTTAGTAATTAATTTAAAAGGTGTCATTAATTGTATGTAGATAAATGAATAATAAATGACAATGCACACTAAAATTAAAATTTCACTTTCATAAATAATTAGTTACACCCAATTAATAATTTGAAACTATATTTTAATATATAATATTATTTATTTATTTGATATTTTCTAGTTATCATTTGGGTTGAGGAAGAAGAGAAGAGAATTAATAAAATAACAATTGTCGATATTGTGTATCAAAGAAAAAGAATACGACACTACTACACTATTGCATATTATTGTGTGTCAAAGATTGTAAGAAGAAGAAGTGAGTGAAAAATATGTATTTATTATATTATCGTGTGGGTTGAATAAGAATTTTGAGATTTTAGTCCATAGTAATATTCATATCATTCTGAATGAATAAGAAAAAGTAATTGGGTTAATTTTGTGATGAACTTTCATTGGTTCAATAATAATAAATGAATTTTTTTTATTCAAGAAAGATAAATAGAGAGTAATGTGAATATATGTTTGTATAGGAAGATAAAAAAGAAGATAGAGTAGCTTTTGGTTTGACACTATGAAGATAAAGAAGAACTGGTTTCCTATTGTAGTGTAAGTAATAAAGTGAAGAAGTAGTGTGTGTAAAAAAATAGCATTGTGACATCTAAGAAAAGTCTCATATAGTGGATAGATTTATTAGTGTTACAAAGTACCTTAAAAAAAGTTGAAGGTTGTCTTCAAAGGTAGTATAAAGAACCATAAAGGATCTAAAAATCAAGAATTTTATTGACTATAGTGAAATGAAATTGAATGTATATCCCTTTATTGTTGTAATCGTGTTTAAAGTATTATTTTCTAGTGGTTGTCTGGTATTGGATTATTTCCAAACCAATACAAGGAATAACTACTATTATTGACTAGTTAATCATGTAAAAATATCATGTTCCATCTTTACCCACTTTCATATACTTGTATATAAGAAGACAAAGATAATCGGAGAATCAATATACTAACTAGCCTAAGAGGTAAAGGGAAAAAAGTTATAATTGGTGAAAAAGTTCCCAACACTTATTCACCCCCTCAGTGTTGAGTATATTCAAATGTGTTCCTCTCACCAAATTAACATTAGAGGGAATTATCATGAATCCATATTTAATAAATTATTATTTTCTTAAGCATATACTATAGTAGTTCTTGACCAAGGGTTGATCTCTTGAGGAGACCACTCAAAAAAATTGAATTTCTATTGTCACTATTTTTACCTAAATATAATATAAAATAATTAATAATATATTGTAAATTTATAAAAATTCAGGTTATATATATAATAATATAAGGAAAAATGAAAACAAAATGAAAATAGTGAGAAGAAATCTTTTTTCCTTGATAGTTCATAGTGATTCTATCATTGTTATTTAAAATTAAATTCTCATTATTTCATTAAATGTATAGATTAATACCTATAAATCTAAACCACCTTTTCAAATTATAATTAAACATCACCAAGACCCCTGCAAGAAAATAAACTATTCATATTTTTATTAGGAAACTTCTTCAACAAAAAACACTAGCCACTACTAAAAAATATTCCTTTAACAGCACTAAAACCGACTTTATTAGTGCTAGAGAAGCACTACCTACCAGAGTGAGATTAAAATCCCTAGGATTTTATTAGTGCTAAAAAAGTGATGATAATGGGGTCCTTTATCAGTGATAATAAAGTTTTGATAAAGGTATCCTTTATCAACATTTTTAAAAGTGCTGATAAAGTATGATATTTATCAGTACTTTTATTTAGCATCGATAAATTAGAACTTTATTTTCCCCTCTAGAGGAACTGATAAAGGGGAATGATGCAGTGTGTTGTGATAGAACACTGTAGCACTAGTGTAGTGTGTTGTAACAACACACTAGAACACCAGAAACACCATCATAAATTAATATAATCAACCACCAATATATAATTTAAATGAAATAAAATTCACAACACAAATAGAAGAAAAAAACTCTATATTATAGACAATTTCAAACATTAGTTTATACAATTACATAAGTAAAAATTATTACATACATTAAAAAAATCAATGTTCATTTTCTTTTTATCCTTTCCGCAACTCATGTTATTCTTGATCAAAACACCCCTGCTCGAGTAAAATAATGCACCTGTATAATAAATATTTTTTTATGTTTGTAATAATATAAATAAATAAATTAATAGAAATAGTTAATTTTAAACTAAATATTGAGTTATACTAGGAACATTGTGCATTGGATTGAGTTGTGGTTGATTATTACATGTCATGCAATTTCTTATTTTTCTTTAAGAATTATCATAAATAAAATTAACTAAAAAGTTATAATATAAAAATGATAATGAAATTAATTAAGTAACAGTATATTGAATGATGTGAAAAAAATCTAGACTCATTTGCTCAATTTTGGTGATGTGGTACACATTTTAAACTAAAATGAAATGTATATATTATAAAGACACACTTGGAGTCATACTAGTCACACCATGCATCAAATTGAGGTTTGGATAATTACTAAACATCCCAAATGACTTATGGATTGTTTTTCTAAAGTATAAAAACAATCTATATTTTTTTTACTCACTTTTGAGTATGACAATTTTCTTTTTAACTAAAATGTCATTTTAAACTCAAAACACATACTTTGAGTCATACTGGTCACATTGTTTATCAGTTTTACATGAGACTAATTCCCACACATCAAAAATGAATTATAAATCATTTTCCCTAAATTATAAAGGCAATTCTAGTGCATTTTCTCAGATTTTAGTGAGTGATACTTTTTGAACAAAAATATCAATTTTAAACTGACAATGAACACTGTGAGTCATAACAGGCACATCATGTATCATATTGAGGTTTTCATGATTAATACAAATCACAAAGGTCTTATAGATAATTTTACTAAATTATAAAAAAACGAATTCATTTTCCCGATTTTGATTATGTTAGTTGTATTTTTTACTAAAATTAATGTCAATTTTAAATAAAAGGACGCATTTTGAGTCATACCGGTCACACCATGCATGAGATTTAGGTGAAGCTAATTCCTACATATCCCAAATGACTTATGGATTAGTTAAAAATAGTATCAATACAATATGAATGCATTTTATCAGTTTTGAGAATGTCTGTTTTCTTTTTTACTAAAATTAATGTCACTTTTAAATAAAAAGATTCACTTGGAGTCATACCGGTCACACTATGCATAAGATTGAGGTGTGACTGATTCCTACGTATCCAAAATGACTTATTTATCATTTTAATAAAGAATAAAAACAATATGAATGCATTTTTTCTATTTTGAGTATGTGAGTTGTGTTTTTACAAAAATTAATATCAATTTTATATAAAAAGATTCACCAAGGGTCATAGTAATCACACTGTGTATGGGATTGAGGTTAGACAAATTCTTACACATCCAGAATGAATTATGTATCATTTTAATAAAGAATAAAAACTATATGAAGGCATTTTCTTAATTTTTAGTACATACCTTTTTTAGTAAAATGCCATTTTAAACCTGAAACACACACTTTGAGTCATACCGATCAAATCTTGTATCGGTTTGATGTGAGTCTGATTCCTAAACATCAAAAATAAATTATCAATTGTTTTTATAAGTTATTAAGAAAATAAAAGATTATTTTCTTATTTTTTAGTGAGTAAACTGCTTTAACTTAAATGTCAATTTTAAACTAATAAGAGACACTTTTAGTCATATCAGGAACACCATGAATATGATTGAGGATAAGCTGATTCCTAAAAATCAAAAATGACTAATGGACCATTTTTATAACGTATAAAAACAATAAAAATGTTTTTTCTCAGTTTTGATTATATCATCTCTCTTTTTTACTAAAATTAATGTCAATTTTAAATAAACATACACACTTGGGGTCATACCAGTCACAAAGTGCATCAGATTGAGGTTCAGATGATACCAGCATGTCACCAATGACATATGAATCATTTTAATCAAGTATTAAAAAAATAAAAATGCATTTTCTTAATTTTGATCATGTTAGGAGTCTTTTTTACTAAAAATTAATGTAAATTTTAAATAAAAAGATGCACTTGAAGTCATACCAGTCACAATATGAATCAGATTGAGGTGACACTGACTCTTATACATCCTAAATTACATCTGGGTCGTTTCAAAAAATTATAAAAACAATATGAATGTTTTTTCTTAGTTTTGAGTACACCACTTTTATTTTTTACTAAAATGTCATTTTAAACTGGAAACACAGACTTTGAGTCATAATGGTCACATTATAAATCAATTTTATGTGATACTAATTCCTACACATCAAAAATGATTTATTAATCATTTTATTAAATTATCAAGACAATACGAGTGTGTTTCTTTAGTTTTCAGTGAGTGTTGTATTTTAAACTAAAATATCAATTTTAAACTGATAATGGACACTTTTATATCAAGAAATCCTTCCATCAGATTGAGGTGAAGTTGATTCCTCATATAAAAAATGACTTATGGATTATTTTCTTAAAGTATCAAAAACAATTTGAATGTTTTTTATCATTTTTTATTATGTCAGTTGTCTTTTTTACTAAAATTAATGTCAATTTTAAATAAAAATACGCACTTGGAGTCATATTGGTCACACTATGTGTCAGATTATGGTGATGCTAGATCATACACATCCCAAATGAATTATGTATCATTTTACTAAAATTATATAAAAAATATGAATGTTTTTTATTAGTTTTGATTATATCACTTTTTTTTACTAAAATGTCATTTTAAACTAGAAACACACACTTTGAGTCATAGAAATCACATTGTGTATCAGTCTTATATGAGACTAATTCCTACTTGTAAAAAATTAAATATGAATAATTTTCATAAATTATCAAGATAATCCAAGTTTGTTTTCTTAGTTTTTATTGGGTGATCCATTTTGAACTAAAATGTCAATTTTAAACTAATAACGGACACATTGAGTCATATCGAGCACACATTGTGTCAGATGGAGGTGTAGTTGATTCTTAAACATCACAGATGACTTATGGATCGTTTTTCTAAATTATAAAAAATAGTATTAATGTTTTTATCTGTTTTGATTATGTCAATTGTCTTTTTTACTAAAATTAATGTCATTTTTAAATAGAAATACACACTTAGAGTCGTACCAATCACCCCATGCATCAAATTGAGATGCAGATGATTCCTACATATCTAAAATTACTTATAAATCATTTTTATAAAGTATTAAACAATTAAAAAACTTCATTTTTTGAGTATATCACTTATATTTTTTACTAAAATGTCATTTTAAATTGGAAACAAACACTTTGAGTCATACTAGTCACATTGTGTATCAGTTTGGCATGAGACTTATTCCTACATGTTAAGAATTACTTGTCGATAATTTTTCTAAATTATTAAGAAAATAAGAGAATATTTTCTTGATTATCAGTGAGTGAAACATTATTAACTAAAATATCAATTATAAATTGATAACATACACTTTGAGTCATACTAGGCACACCATGGGTCATATTGAGGTATAGTTAATTCCTATATATCAAAAATTACTTATATATCATTTTACTAAAGTTTCAAAACAATATGAATACATTTTTTCAGTTTTGAGTGTTTCATTTGTCTTTTTTACTAAAATTAATGTCAATTTTATATAAAAAGAGGAACTTGTAGTCACACCGATCACACTTTATGTTTGATTGAAGTGTTTTTTATTCCTATAAGTTCCAAAGTCTCAAAAAAATCCCAAATACTAATGTTACCATGATTCTCAATAGATTTATTTTTTGAGCATCCAACACTTCATATATATCATTGAACTATGATGTTGGAAGTTCAGTAAAGAAATCCAATGGAAATCATGACAACATTTGAATAAAGGAACATGTTTTCCCTTTTGTGGCTTGTTGTAGATAGTTTAATTAAAAATATGAATTCTAAAAAGATCTTTGAAAATACTAAATAAGAAATGGATACAAATAATAAGGAAATTAAATTATAAATAGTAGATAAAATGATTGAAAAATAAATTAAATAATTAGCGTGAATTCACAATTTTATGATGGGTTTATATATTCTTGGCTCATTAATTTATTGTAATTATCTCTATTGTAGGCCTGAATTCTAATCTCTCGTGAGTATATGCAGCTTTTAACAGACCACCCCAACTCAAACAAAATAATCCACATGTATATGAAAATAATTATTATCTGAGTAATAATAAAAATATATAAATAAAAAATAAATATGAAATAATTCATTAATAACATGGATAGTGATTTTATTATAAAAACATCAATATTTCCTCTATGATTGAGCAGAGGTTTTGTTGTTTCTCTTCCAATAAAGAAAGTGGAGGGAACTTGAAAGAAGGTGATAAATTCCAACACCAAATGGGTGAAAATGTTTTTATAGTGAAGAAGTATATGGAAGTTTTAGTGTATAAAGGAATGAAATATGAACATAAATATTCTAAAATTAACAAACTCTATAAGTAATAGTGAAAATTAAATCAATGTTTCATTATATAATTTTTTGGTAAAATAGATAAAGTATATCATAAAATTACCTCTACATATTCAAAAAGGGTTTCATTCATTATAATATATTCTTTCATGAGATTTCTAACATCATCATTTAAATAATACATTTTCTATATGAGTCGTAAAAAATTTAAATTTTATTATGTTAATGTAGTAGAGAACATATAATAAAACAATAAAAAATATATTATATTAAAAAATTTACCATCCCATTGAACTCATTTTATTTTTTTAAAGGTTCTAAGGATTTGGTTCATCTATCAAGAATCCAAATACCATCTTTTTGGTTCCCTCTAATGTATAATACATTATCTACATTGGGACTAGTATGAACTAATTGTGATCTATTAATGAAAGGGTCATCCTCGATTGAATTTTATCTCACCTGAAATTTGTTTTAGTCACTAGTAGAAAAATCGACAAATTCTTTCTTTCTAGATCCGAGATATGAAATACTTGAACTACTTGTGATTTTATTATGAATGGATAATCATTTTCTTCTTTCACACTAAAATTGACCTTCATGAATCCCATTTCATTAACTTTCACTACACTCATATTGTTAACCCATTTACAATGGATAATTGGCACTTGAAATGTTGTATAATCAAACTCATATATCTGTTTGATAATGTAAAAATATAATATATTTACATAAATTGGGTTTCAATCCATGGTACCAGATACATGCATCACTTCCACCACAAGCGTAACACCATTTTTTAATCGTAATGCAGTTATCATGTTCTTTTTTATAGAATGTATAACCACTGATTAAAAAAGCATCGTAAGATATAATATTTTCTTTTGATCCCCTAGCTAGCTATCGAAGTTGTTTAGAAATTAATATACTATTTTTATTTAACTCCTTATAAATTTCATCTAAGAAATATATTATAAAACGTCGATTATTTTTATTTGATATCCATCTTCCAGTAATTGATGGATTCAAATCTCTATGAATTTATTTTTAGGCTTCGACATATGGATCAACATATTCACTCTTATGTAAAATTTAAAGGTGTTCTTTCTCCTACTTTATCAATGTAATTGTTACAACATATGTTCTGAAAATCCCTTTTCCCATAAGGCATATACTGGGACAAGACTTTATGAGACCGATTATGTCAACATCTGATAATTAATAGGTATATAATTCCACATCATCTTCAATAATATATCATTTTTCAATAAAACCTTATGTCTAACATTGATTATTGACAAACCCTTTAAAAATCTCTATATATCATTCAATGGGGTACATCTATCTATAATGGATAGAACCACATAGTTGAAACTCTTTAGTCATGTTTTCCATTAGGTGGTCGATTATAAAAAAGAATTATGGGGGTAAGAATATCTCTAATTCACATAATATGACTGAAACCTCCTTATTAATGATTGAAAACATCGTCAGGTCTATAAATTTACTGAATATAGATTTGAGAAGTAGCAGAGTATGGTTAATTTATACCCTACATTTTGAGTCAGAATGAAATAGAAAGAAATATGTATCAAATATTGCATTAAGACATGTCATTTGTGTGATTTTAGTCCTTGCAAAATCAAATTAGTCATTGACATGATGTTGTTGACATTTGATGAATACCCATCTAGAAATTTTACACTATTAAGGAGAAGGAAAAATTGAAATTTTTTCTATCTGGATATAGTTTAAGCCGCTGGATAAATAAAATTCCACCCTTTACCCTTCATAAGTGCCAACTCTTCCCATATCCAAATGTCAATCATGTACAACATATCCATCATACCATCTTTAATTTTTATAGGAATTTTTAGTAACTTTACAATAACAATATCAAATAATTTTTTTCTATATGCATGAAATAAAAAAAATATGAGACAAACAAATAATTCCAATACGCAAATTCAAAGGAAATTTATCTCTTCTTCCAACCTGATTCCTTAGGGATTTTTTTTAAAAAATGGTTTACCAAAAACAATTTCAATATATTTTAATTTATCAAATAGTTTATCACCCATTTGTGGAGATGGTTTTTTTACCTTGTTTGATATTTCCATTGAATTTTTTTCTCCAGGATCGTTATTTATGTCATCAAGGTAAAATAATTTGACATCCTAAAAACACAGTCTTTGAAGAATGTTTCAACTAAACTAAGTGTGTATGTTTTTTACAAATGGGACACCACAAAATTATTTTAATTATATATCCTAATAAATTTATATAAGAGGGAAATTCGTTTATTGTCCCATACAACATGGCCCTCATTGTGAATTTTTTTACTTCTTTGAGAATCATACATTGTAACACCAGTATCTCATGTAAATTTCACATCTTTGATAAATGTATCCAAATAGACATCAATATCATTACTAGGTTTTTTGGTCCAGATATAAGTATAGAAAACATAATGTATTTGTGCTTCATTCATAACCATGGGTGAAAGAGCGCTGTCGTGGGCTCCCTCAAATGATTAGTATGATTTTGGGGTACATAGGTGCAGCAGAGTGGCTGACCAAGGTCGTCTCTCAAAGGAGGAAGTGAATTAAAACAATTTTTAGAGGTATTCTAGAAGTAAAATAAAAGAGAATAAAATAACTACTTGAAAGGATGGGGGTGGTTTTTTTTATATAGTTTATGAACCTAGAAGAAGTTTGCTGGAAGAAGATTGCATTTTTTTTGTTTTTAATTTTGAAATGAAGTTTCGATTAGAATGACACAACAAGAAGATGTTTGTTTAGACAATATTTAAAAGATGTAATTGATCTAACTCTACCTATTCAATAATTTATTAATCATTATCATTTAAATTAATATTCACTTAATTATGATCCCTTAATTTGTTAAATCCCGAACCCTACGAGAATTAACTTTACCACGAAGATTGAAGTGAATTTTTAACCTTAGGCTAACTTCGGAACATGCAATCGCAACACCCTGCTTTGATTGATGTTCTAAAATTAGATTATGGTCAGTGATAAATTAAGGCACATAACCACTCTGGAAATGAGGATTAATTGAGTTTAGGGATTATATTTGAACTCTACAAATTGATCCCATGTGGTTTTTGAATTACCGGTTAAGGTTGCGCTCTCACAGTTCACACAATTCCCGACCTCGCGTATTTTGTGTTAACTATTCAATTGCTTGATTAGTTTCATTTAAATTAAAAACTCAATTAATAGATCATAATATGTGAATTACAATATCTCATTGATTCAAAATAAATGAATGAATAAGGATAGAGGTCGATCGATTACTAAAAAGAACTACTCTTCCATGGGTGGTGTAGTCAT
Source organism: Viscum album (assembly GCA_963277665.1). Classification (NCBI taxonomy): domain Eukaryota; kingdom Viridiplantae; phylum Streptophyta; class Magnoliopsida; order Santalales; family Viscaceae; genus Viscum; species Viscum album. The sequence goes on along the minus strand of OY728142.1, from coordinate 2,038,824,333 downwards.
CGTGGAGACGTTTTGCATAAGCAACGGATTGAAAGGGTAGAACCCAATCTTGTCTCCACTCTTGATTCCAACCCAATTAAGAAGATTAAGATAAGAAGAAGAGGGATGAACACAGAATATTATTGAAGAAAAATTCAAGAAACAAACATGAAAGAAAAGAAATACAAAGAAGAGGTGAGAGAGGAGAGCCTTTTTGGAAGAGAGGTTAGCACAAAGGCTTACTTCCTCCAAGAGTTGTGAGGGGCTCCCAAGAGACACCCTTTCGGCCACACCTTCCCAAAGCCTCTACCAGCCCTCTCAAAGAGTTAAAACCCCCTTTAAATAGAGTTTGTGAGGGCTAGGGATACATAACTTTTTAAGTGTGAAATGAAAATCTCGGCTAAATATTTTATTCCAACTTTCACCGCCAATTTGACCTCCAAAACGCGTGAATTTACCGGCCTTCCAGAATGATGATTTGTGCCACATCATGTCCCCGAGATTTCCTCAAAATATGGGCTCAATCCAAGTCCGTATGTAGAGGATATGGACCAAATACAGAACCTTCTCCATTCTGGCGAGCCCAACCCAACTTTGACTTCATGGCCCAATTTCAACAACCAAATGAACTCTTTAACTTTAGTTTCCTGAATAAGAGTTGTAGATAATTAAGTTAGGAACACTGTTACAAAATTTAAAATTCAAATAATAAATATCAAAATATTTATCTTCGAAATACTACAGTGCACTATTAAGGGTAAAACTGGAATTTTCACCAAATTTTCAAATGAATGATCAAATCCCAAATATTTTATAAATAAACATATTTAACACAATGTGAGGAAATTATATCATTTATTATCAATAAATTATTCAATAAAATAGTGTTTTATCAACTCCCCCACACTTACCCTTTTGCACACCTGGGCAAAACCTCATATCAAGTAAACATCAATATCAAATCAAAACCAATTTTAAAACACATATCTTTAAGATCAATCAATTTCACACCAAGAATAAAAAAGATATCATGCCTCATAAAAAACCTTATTTCAAGTTCTCCATTTATATCATTCAATATATTTCCACTTCATTTATCCGCCCATGCACAAAACACTTACCTCGCTTGAATTTTCTCTCATCACTCAAATATCAATTGTTTTTGCAATGTCTTTCTCATCCAAACTCATACAAGGGTCACCATAGGCTTGATAGATTCCTACATCGCTACCCGATGTGAGTCAAGGAAATATGTTTATCATGAGGACTTTTCAGGGTTGTTCTGTGGCTTTCGGTTGGTAGGATTAAGATGTGAAAAACTCTGAGGATGAATGAGGAGGGCTTGACTCTTTTGAAGCAAAATTGCATTAATCTAATTTTCACTTAAATATGGTCTTCTCTTCAATCCCCATAGTATCAATTCAGCTCCATCATCATGAAAAGTCATGAAAGGTTTACACCATTCATCATTTCAGCATAAAAAATGTCAATCTTCTCAAACATGATTTTCTTGAAAGCTCCAGATGGGCACAGCTTTCCACCTCAATTAGAAGCTCCAGAAAAGGCACAGCTTCACTTGTCATGAAAGCTCCAGAAAAGGCACAGCTTTCAATATAATGACTTTCTTTAGCAGCAAACAAATCTCTTCAAAATTTAATTTTCCACCCAAAGTATCACATAATGTGGTGGCACAACACAAGACAGCTTCCCCCACACTTAAGCTCAAGTAGATTATGCAATTTCACTTCAAGAGTTGGTTGGATAGGGAAAATTGGCTTGTAATGTGGCTTAATCTAACAGGCTGTTCATGGATTCTAAGGGCTACAAGGATTAAATATTCAAGGTAGGCCATTATAAAAAAGGATTCTTTGAAATAGGGGTTTTAATACCAAACAAATGCCTCAATCATTTAAACACAAGTACCTCAAACCCTCAAGTTTTGACAGGAATAGATCAAATTCTGGTTAAATCAAGTATGGTTTGGTTCTCTCAAGAAGTGAGGTGAATGTAAAGAATATGAAAATAATGGTTTAGAAGCCTCACAGGAAAGTGATTTCAAATATAAAGACAGTGAGATTGGCATGGGATTCAAAATTCAGCGTACTTTTCATGAAATTACTAAATGTTTGAACTTGAAACAAAGTCATTTCAGCATTCATTTAAGCTTAGTTTCAAGGGGTAAATTGTTTCACTTATTGATATGGATTTAAAAATGGTTATGAGAATCATTTCAGCCCAAAAGTTTCAAAAACACAAAGAAAATTGTAAAATAAACACACAAATTTTGAAAAACACACAAAAAAAATTTGGTTTTTTTTTACAGGAAAACAATTGAAATTACTAAACTAAAAGGTTCCCTCCCCCACACTTAAAATATTGCATTGTCCTCAATGTGAACCCGTGAGATGATATATTCACATGAAATTCAGAATTTTTAAATAGGACAAATAATATAAAAGTGAAAGGGTTAGGAACAGCCTGATGTGATCAAGTGATGATGGGGTCATGCAGTGTGATAAAATCCACTGCATCAGTAGGATGGCCCTCAATGTATCTCTTCAAACGTTGCCCATTGACTGTAAAGCTCCTTCCAGTGTCTTCTTGTGTGATCTCCACTGCACCATAAGGAAAAACATTAGACACAATATAAGGACCTAACCATATGGAACGCAACTTACCAGGCATAAACTTCAGTCTTGAACTATAGAGAAGGACTTTCTCTCCAACATGAAACTCCCTTTGTTGGATCATTTTGTCATGAGATGCTTTTGATCTTTCCTTGTAGAGCCTTGAGTTCTCATATGATGACAGTCGAATCTCCTCAAGCTCTTGAATTTGCAACTTCCTTTGAATTCCAGCTTGGGCCAAATCCATGTTACATTTCTTTATAGCCCAATATGCCCGATGCTCAACTTCCACGGGGAGATGACACGCTTTCCCAAAAACAATCCGAAATGAGGACATACCAATGGGGGTCTTGTATGCTGTCCTATAAGCCCACAATGCATCATCCAAGCGCTTGCTCCAATCCTTCCTATTTGGCTACACGGTTTTCTCCAAGATTTGTTTCAACTCACGATTTGAAACCTCAGCCTGGCCATTTGTTTGGGGGTGGTATGGTGTTGATGTTTTGTGTGTCACCCCATACTTTAGAAGGAGGGAAGAAAAATTCCTATTGCAAAAGTGTGTCCCTTGGTCACTGATGATGGCCTTTGGTACTCCAAACCTGCAAAAAATCTGTGCTTTGACAAAGTCCACAACAACATGAGAATCGTTAATCCTGGTGGCCTTGGCCTCCACCCATTTACTCACATAATCAACATCAACCAAAATATACAAAAATACAAATGAACTAGGAAAAGAACCCATAAAGTCAATGCCCCATACATCAAAAATCTCACAAAATAGTATGGGTTGTTGGGGCATCTCATGTCTCCTAGAAATGTTCCCAGTGTGTTGGCAACGAGAGCATGACTTACAAAACAAATGGGCATCATGGAACAAGCTAGGCCAATATAATCCAGAGTCTAAAACCTTCCTAGCTGTCCGTTGGGGTCCAAAGTGTCCACCACAAGCAAGTGTATGACAGAAATGCAAAACAGACTCAAACTCATGATCGGGAACACACCTCCTAATGACTTGGTCACTACACATGCACCAGAGGTACGGATCATCCCAAACATAATACCTAGACTCACTTTTTAATTTTTGGACTTGATGCTTCTTCAAATTTACTGGGATTTCAGAGCCAACAATGTAATTAACTAAATCATCATACCAAGGATGCTTACCTGAGATGGTATAGAGATGCTCATCGGGGAAAGTGTCCCGAAGTGGTACCTGGTCCAAGGTGTCACCCTCTAGTGTGTGAGTAAGCCTACTCATGTGGTCTGCCACCAAATTCTATGACCCCTTCTTGTCCTTTATCTCAAGGTCAAACTCTTGAAGAAGGAGCATCCAACGGATAAGTCGTGGCTTTGCATCTGGATTCTTTAGGAGGTACCTCAAAGCTGCATGGTCAAAAAAAAAAACTACTTTAGAGCCCAATAAATATGAACGGAATTTATCTAAAGCAAATATGACAGCAAGAAACTCCTTTTCTGTGGTAGTGTAGTTTGATTGGGCTGAATCTAGCGTCCTCGATGAATAGGTGATCACATGTGAACGTCCCTCCACCCTCTGAGATAAGACAGCTCCAACCGCGAAGTTGGAGGCGTCACACATAAGCTCAAATGGAAGGTCCCACCGTGGGGGATGTATGATTGGTGGAGTGGTCAGACACTTCTTCAGCTCATCAAATGATACCCTGCATGAATCATCAAAATTGAAGTCAATATCTTTTTGAAGCAATCGAGATAAGGGTAGAGCGATCTTACTAAAATCTCTGATGAAGTGTCGATAAAATCCAGCATGCCGAAGGAATGATCGAACATCACGCACACATGTAGGATATGGGAGGGATGAAATAATGTCTACCTTAGATTTATCAACTTCAATTCCATGTTGTGAGACTATATGACCTAAGACAATTCCCTTTTCGACCATGAAATGACATTTTTCAAAATTTAAGACCAGATTCTTCTCAATACAACGATGCAACACATCACCCAAACTAGAGAGACATTCATCAAATGAGGACCCCTAAACTGTAAAATCATCCATAAATACCTCCATGCAGGTCTCAATGAAATCTGAGAAAATACTCACCATGCATCTCTGGAAGGTACCTGGGGCATTGCAAAGTCCAAATGGCATCCTTCGGTAAGCAAAGGTACCGAATGGGCAGGTGAATATTGTCTTCTCCTGGTCCTCTGCTGCAATGGGAACCTGAAAATAGCCAGAAAATCCATCCAAGAAACAATAGTGTGTCTTCCCAGCTAGTCTCTCAAGCATCTGGTCAATGAATGGAAGTGGGAAATGGTCCTTACGAGTGGATTGATTTAGTTTCCTATAATCGATACACACTCGCCAACTGTTTTGTACTCTCACAGGAACTAACTCATCATTTTCATTTTTTATAATAGTGAAACCAGTTTTCTTTGGTACAACCTGAACAGGGCTAACCCATTGTGAGTCAGAAATAGGGTAAATGATACCCGCCTCGAGCAATTTCTCAACTTCCTTTTTAACAACTTCTAGGAGTGTGGGATTAAGTCTCCTTTGTGGCTGTCTCACCGGTTTAGCCCCATCCTCCAAGAGAATCCTATGCATACAAATGGAGGGGCTAATACCTGATATGTCTGCCAATGTCCAACCAATTGCCCTAATGTTATCTCTCAAAAGATTCAAAAGTTTTTCTTCATGTTCAAAAGAGAGATTGTTAGCAATTATGACAGGTAATCTATCACCACTGAGAAAGTATGCATATTTGAGATTTGGGGGCAATGGCTTGAGTTCCAATGTAGGTGGGTGATGTATGGATGGAGAAATTGATGCAACAGACATATCTGCACAATGAACATCAGTATCAGAATAAAAATCATCACAATCAGAGAATAAAGCACCAAATCCATCAGCATACTCAATAGCCATGTCATAATCAGAGTTCACATGATCAAAATCAGAATATGATTCCATTTCAAAATCAAATCTTAGAGAGTCATGTTCCTTAAAAATGGGTGTAGAAGTATTCTTAGACATCAAACTAGAACCAATACTCATAATTTCCCTAAGCATAGGACAATCCAATTCCATGATGTTTTTACTTGGTGGTTCAAAATGGGAGATAACAAAAGTAGAATGGTCCTATGAGGGGTACTTCATGGAATCCATAACATTAAATATCACAAATTCATCTCCAAACTCCATGGAAAGTGTACCCTCATTGACATTTATGATAGTTTTTGCAGTTTTGAGGAAGGGCCTACCTAAGATAATGGGGGCATGAGAACTTACTTGATCATCCTCCATGTTAAGCACATAGAAGTCTGCTGGAAAGATCATGTCTCTTACCCGAACAAGTACATCCTCAAGAACTCCCGCTGGATATGCCGTAGCTCTATTTGCCAATTGCACCACTACTCTTGTTGGCTTCAACTCACCAACCTGCAAGGAAGAGAATACAGAGTGAGGCATCACATTTATGGAAGCACCTAAATCACAAAGTGCATCAGAAAAGTGCAACTCCCCTATGGTGCATGGGATGGTGAATGTCCCTGGATCCTTGCACTTTGTTGGCATTGCTAGATTTGGTGTAATGAGTGCCGAGACATTCCTTCCAAGGTTGATCCTCTCATTTCCCTTGAGCCCTCTTCGATTGGTGCAGAGTTCTTTTAAGAATTTGGCATACCTTGGGATTTGCTTAATGGCTTCAAGTAGAGGAATGTTGATCTCCACACGCTTGAATGTGTCCAAAACCTCCTTTTGCATTGCTTCTTCAGCCATCTTCTTGGTTTGAACAACCCTATTTGGAAAAGGAAGAGGTTTAGAAGGAACATCATCAATATTTTTCTTACCTTTATCTTTCTCCTTGGATTGCTCATCAGTTGGTATGGAATGCGGCTTCTCTGAAGTTGAGGTGAATCCTGGTGGAATGGTAGGTGCAGATGTATCGTTCATTTTCTTACCACTTCTCAATTTGATGGCACTAACATTCCCCTTTGGATTTGGAGTGGGTTGGGAAGGTAGATTTCCAGAATTCTTACTCACAAGTTCATGGAGGGCGGTGGCAATCTGACTCATTTGAGTCTTCAACTCTCTCAGCTCCGAACCTTGACTCTTCAGCTCATTTTGTTGATTAAGAACAATTTGTTTCAAAAGATCATCAGTGTTAGAGTCTACCTTGTGTTGGATATTCCCTTGTTGCTGACTCGTTGATGTTTGAGCTCCGAATCTCCTTTGTGGTTGTTGGAAACCCTGTTGGTAAGGTGGAGGCTGCTGGAAGTTTGGTTGAAAAGGGGGCCTTTTTTGTTGTCCAGAGCCATACCTCATGTCCGCTAGATCTTTCCACCCTTGGTTGTATGTTGGATCAAACTTCTTTTGGGGATATGGTTGTTGTTGTTGCTGCTGAAATGGTCTCCCAGGGAACACTGCTGCACAATCTTCTGTCTCTTGTAGTTTTGGGCAACAGTCAGTTGGGTGGCTTGTCTCAGTGCAAATGCCACATGGCCTTGAAGGAGGGGGTAGAGATGTCTTTTGTGCCAATGAAATCTGCCTCACCATAGTGGTCAATTCTTCCAACTTAGTATCAATCAAATGACTTTCAAGAGAAGAAGGACTTACTTGATGTACTCCTCGAACATGTGGTGTACCTCTATCACCGAATTGTTGGGAGTTTTGGGCCATCTTGTCGATCAACACACGCGCAGCTACTGGTGTCTTGTCCACCAATGCTCTTCCAGCCGCAACATCTACCATGCTCCTCTCCATGGGTGTGAGTCCTTCGTAGAAGTATTGGATGAGGAGTTGCTCACTGATTTGGTGATGTGGGCAGCTTGCACACAACTTCTTGAATCTCTCCCAGTACTCATACATTGACTCCCCTTGGGCTTGCTTGATCCCTGATATCTCCTTTAGAATGGATGTGGTCCTTGATGCTGGAAAAAATCTCTGCAAGAAAAGACGTTTCAAATCGTTCCAACAAGTTACATCTTCAGGTTGTAAATAATACATCCAATCTTTCACAGCTCCATCAAGTGAGAATGGGAATGCTCTTAGTTTGATTTGATCCTCAGAAACATTTCTTGGTTTTAAAGTTGAGCAAACCACATTAAATTCCTTAAGGTGTTTGTTGGGATCCTCACCAGATAAGCCATGAAACTTTGGAAGAAGGTGAATTAACCCAGATTTCAGTTCGAAGTCCGATTCGAGATTTCGGTATGCAATACAATTTGGTTGATAGTTAATATCAGGTGCAGCCAATTCTCGAATGGGTCTATTAAGTTCATTTCCATTGTTTCCAGCCATTGGTTCTTGTTTTATGGTTTAATTTGAATTGCTTCCAATTTCAATGTTCTGATATTGGAGTAATTCTCCAACTGGTTGAATGTTGAAACTTCCCGTAGACTGAGAATGTCTGATTCGTGCCCTAAGGCTACGTTCAATCTCAGGGTCAAGATCTAAGAGATCTTTGGGATTAGTTCGTGTCATAGATCAAATAAAAATGAAAAGAAAGAAAGTGGACCATAGTAAAATAAAAATTTGAAGTTTGAGTTGATGGTCCAAAAAGAAGTAGAAAGAGATAAAAGAAGAAGAAGAAAAAAAAACAGATTGGGTAAAGACGGAAGAAAGAAGAGAGGAAGAGAATTAAAATGTAAAATAAAATAAATACCTCTAATTGGTTGAAATAATTACTTGCCTCCCCGGCAACGGCGCCAATTTGAAAGAGCGCTGTCGTGGGCGCCTTCAAATGATTAGTATGATTTTGGGGTACTTAGGTGCAGCAGAGTGGCTGACCAAGGTCGTCTCTCAAAGGAGGAAGTGAATTAAAACAATTTTTAGAGGTATTCTAGAAGTAAAATAAAAGAGAATAAAATAACTACTTGAAAGGATGGGGTGGTTTTTTTATATAGTTTATGAACCTAGAAGAAGTTTTCTGGAAGAAGAATGCATTTTTTTTTGTTTTTAATTTTGAAATGAAGTTTCGATTAGAATGACACAACAAGAAGATGTTTGTTTAGACAATATTTAAAAGACGTAATCGATCTAACTCTACCTCTTCAATCATTTATTGATCATTATCATTTAAATTAATATTCACTTAATTATGATCCCTTAATTTTTTAAATCCCGAACCCTACGAGAATTAACTTTACCACGAAGATTGAAGTGAATTTTTAACCTTAGGCTAACTTCGGAACATGCAATCGCAACACCCTGCTTTGATTGATGTTCTAAAATTAGCTTATGGTCAGTGTTAAATTAAGGCACATAACCACTCTGGAAATGAGGATTAATTGAGTTTAGGGATTATATTTGAACTCTACAAATTGATCCCATGTGGTTTTTGAATTACCGGTTAAGGTTGCGCTCTCACTGTTCACACAATTCCCGACCTCGCGTATTTTGTGTTAACTATTCAATTGCTTGATTAGTTTCATTTAAATTAAAAACTCAATTAATAGATCATAATATGTGAATTACATTATCTCATTGATTCAAAATAAATGAATGAATAAGGATAGAGGTCGATCGATTACTAAAAAGAACTACTCTTCCATGGGTGGTGTAGTCATCGTGGAGACGTTTTGCATAAGCAACGGATTGAAAGGGTAGAACCCAATCTTGTCTCCACTCTTGATTCCAACCCAATTAAGAAGATTAAGATAAGAAGAAGAGGGATGAACACAGAATATTATTGAAGAAAAATTCAAGAAACAAACATGAAAGAAAAGAAATACAAAGAAGAGGTGAGAGAGGAGAGCCTTTTTGGAAGAGAGGTTAGCACAAAGGCTTACTTCCTCCAAGAGTTGTGAGGGGCTCCCAAGAGACACCCTTTCGGCCACACCTTCCCAAAGCCTCGACCAGCCCTCTCAAAGAGTTAAAACCCCCTTTAAATAGAGTTTGTGAGGGCTAGGGATACATAACTTTTTAAGTGTAAAATGAAAATCTCGGCTAAATATTTTATTCCAACTTGAACCGCCAATTTGACCTCCAAAACGCGTGAATTGACCGGCCTTCCAGAAGGATTATTTGTGCCACAGCATGTCCCCGATCTTTCCTAAAAATTTGGGCTCAATCCAAGCCCGTATGTAGAGGATATGGCCCAAATACAGAACCTTCTCCATTCTGGCGAGCCCAGCCCAACGTTGAATTCATGGACCAATTTCAACAACCAAATGAACTCTTTAGCTTTAGTGTCCTGAATAAGAGTTGTAGATAATTAAGTTAGGAACACTGTTACAAAATTTCAAATTCAAATAATAAATATAAAAATATTTATCTTCGAAATACTACAGTGCACTATTAAGGGTAAAACTGGAATTTTCACCAAATTTTCAAATGAATGATCAAATCCCAAATATTTTATAAATAAACATATTTAACACAATGTGAGGAAATTATATCATTTATTATCAATAAAGTATTCAATAAAATAGTGTTTTATCAATGGGGGAAAGTTATAATTTAACAAAATAACGGGCCATATACCGTGAGAACTAATCTCTATGAAAAAATGTTATATTCCATATGTAGATAATGAAAGATGAAAGTTTCTTTGTTATTTACAAATTCAGGATACTCAAAATAAATTTTATTCTACTGAGTAGAATCTGATGGTTGATATAGGTTCCCATATTTAATTCTTATTTCTACATCCCATGTCAATTATCTTGTAGTTTACTGACATCCATATAGTATTCTTAACCATGGAATTATAGGAAAGTACCATGATATATTGAAAGACTTGATTCATTTTTCTTGTATCAATCTGCCCCACACTTAGGGGATTTTTTGATTAATTCATGGCCCTTTAGAAACAACATGCAATCATTTGGATAAGAATATATATTTTTAGATACCATGCCCATTGAATGTAAAATTTTGTTAACATCATTTTTTCAACATGGTAGTTAATTTTCTTCAGGTAGCATTTCAATCAGGAGACCAAGTAGTTCTTTAAATCAGGTGTCACTCCATCCACTACCAGTTTCAAATTATATAACTTCAATATAGGTAACAATGTTGTGTGTTTAGTACAACTGATATAAAATAGTCTCTTATAATACCTATTTAACTTCTCAAGAAACTTTGGACAATCACGGAGGTCATCTTCAATTTCCATTATCATTTCTTCCTTGAAATCTCTATCATAATTTACACTTTTATTCATATAAAATGATCCATAAACCATAATATCATCCCAATCAGTGTGAAAGTTATGTTTTTTCCCAGGTTTTGTTCAATATTTAAAGATATAATCTATTTTTTAACAAATCCAATGTTCTTAAAACCCTTACGAACTAATTTTTATTGAATAACAACAATGTAAACATGGATAAAGGATTTGAGAAGGGTCATATTCATTCTCTATTGAAAACTAAATGAACTCTTTAAATTCAAATTCATCCTATTTTTTCAAATGATTAGTGTGCGTTAATTTTATATTCATATCCATCCTATTGAGTTCATAACATATTCATTTTTTATAAAAATAATTAAATACACATAAGACATTCCTTATAAAAGGTGAAAGTTATAGATAATTATAATAAGGGAATCTCAAAATTTGATTATTTCAAATAATTTTTGTATACTTTAAAGAAAATGGGTAATTGAATTTAGGAAAATAATTAATCTGATGTGGTAGTTTTTATCCTCTGAATTCATCTAAATGTGAAAGTGATAGACAACAATCATCCTCATCAGTTCATCTTCTAAATAGTAACCATTTCATTTTGTTGTTTGACACTTGTCCTCCATCTCTTGTGGAAATGCACCTATGTTACCTGAAATACTCTAGGAAGTAGTCATCCATGGGATGACTGGTTCTTAAATTAGTCCAAGAAACATAAAATATATGGGGGTCAGCCTCAAGAAAAAAAAATCAATAACAACTATTCAAGAGATAAAGATGATGAGGATGATAGCTATACTCCATTGTGTTCTCTAAAAGGCGTAATGTCTCCCATTTGTGAGAATTACATGGATGGTAATTATATATTCCTAAGGGTGGAACCAATCCATGTAAACCTAAAATGATTATTACCTAAAAGTAATTTATAATAATTATTCCAACATATATAGAATTTGATAACCTCTATTATATTTTTGGAACAAGGGATATAACAACCTAAGGAATTATTCCATTTAATATTAATGGTATATTAAATATTTGAATAAAATCTCAAAATTATTATTTCAATTTCAATTATAAAATTTATGAGTAATGGAAAAATAATTTTAGTAAAAGAGTATACTAAATAATGATAAAGGTTTTCAAAATATCAAAACTATTATTTGATAAATTGATTCAAGAATTATGTCTATATAGTTTGAAAAAAATAATTATTTTCAAGAAGATAAAGAGTATGATATAAAATAAAATTTCATTTTCATGGCCATTATGGATTATATGGTGATTTTTCGGAACATAGTATTAAATTTTAGTGCTAGGAGATAAATAATAGTAATTATGGAAGATATATACGTTTTATGTTAAAAAAGAGATGACCCACTCTTAAAAAATAGTTTCAAAGTGAGATAAATCTTTATAAGTAAAATTAGATGATGAATTTTAATAATTGAATGAACTATATTGAAAATGGGGCAAATTAAATGGTTGTATAAAGGATTGTTAAGATTTTATAACAACATAGATGAATGTGAATAAACAATTAGAAATGTATTATATAAAAAATGTAATGTAAGAGGAATTTATTATTGATGTCACACTAATGAACTTAAAAAAGAAACATCCTTTCATATTAGATATTGGTTTTTCATCTAACGAGATAGGTAAATTGATGTAATTAAATATTTTTAAAAAGTTAAATGGGTACTAATTATTTTAGAAATGGTGGATCTCTTAAGACAAATTTTTAGAATTTAAAATATGTTGGAAATAAAAGGTAATGTTAAGAAATGGTCTATTTTTAGATGGATTAATGTAAAAAATACATAGTGTTTATTATATGTGTGATGAAGAAAATGAATTTATTTTTAAGAAGTATTAATGAGTGGGTTATAATTTCAAATATGTCTGTATTTTAAAAAAAGGTATCAAAAAAAATATTCTGATTTGGGGTCAGTAAAAATTTATGGTAATTGTGTTTGATAGAGGAAATTGATTTGTGGTATTGAAAAATTGACTATATTCGATAATGATACATCTAAATACTAACTTTAAATGGTGGGTTGATATGTTTTTATGATGAAAATATAAAATAAATAGATATTTTATACTAATTAGAATGGGGAGATTGTTAATAGTTAAAACAATAAATTAGAGGTTTAAATGAAACAACCCTTAGAGTTTATTCACTATGATATATATGGACCCTCAAAGTATAAAAAAATGCATTATGATAAGTATTTCATTTCATCCATTTATAATTATACTCAGATCATAAGTATTATTTTTTATTCATATATATATAATGCTCTAAAGTGGATTAAAATTTTAAGAAGAAGTATTAAGAATGAGTTTCATTATGTGGTAAAGAATTATATATTATATTATGGGGTTGAGTATATGAAACACTATCTATTGGGTTGTTAAAATATAATATTAATATTTCTTATTAGTATAGCACCATTAATGTCCATGGTCATTACCTTTAATATATATTTTAGATTAATCACTATTTCTAACAAATTATTATATTTATGGTATTTTATGTATATTTTGAAAAAATGAAAAAATATTGGGGATTTTAAAAATTGATGAAAAAATAGAAATAATGAAAATATAAGATTATGAATACAATATTATCAGAAACAAAGATCAATACTTGGGATATTTCCAATATACATGTTTAATGTTTGTCTTAATGTGTTGTCCCAACTTAATTATTACACTATAGAAATAATCAATATCATTCACCTAACCACCTATGATTGTTTATCTCATGTAAGAAACTAGTGCATTACTATCAAATATGCATTAGGACTAGTATTTCTTTAGTCCAATGGTCGGATGCATCCCAAAATTGAGTAGAATAACCCCTTTCTTACACATACATTAAGTTAATGAATGAAGATAAATCCATTGTACATGTCCAGTGGTCATTAATTCATTCCCTATATGATCACCAATATATATCGTATTCAAGATAAATTTGAAAGGGGAATCATTTATCAAACTACGGTGTGTGAAAAAATAGTTGTGTAATGAATAAAAAACTAACGATGATAAAAAAATGCTATAACTCACTAATAAGAAAATGCTATGAGTCATAAATAGATATCTATAAATCAACAATCAATGAGTGAGGAGGAGGAGAAAATGAAATTACTTGTATTGAATATTTGAATCATCCAAGAGAAAGTAGAGATATTTCCAAACATTATGGGAATAAGAATGGGTTTTAAATGGATGTTCCAGGCACTAAAGTGGAGTAGATTCTAACTGATAATGTTATCATTGGGATAATCACTGGAAATCCATCGGAACCTGTTTAGTAAGAGATGCAGACTGGTGAGGTGGGGCAGTTGGTAGTTTAGGCTATTGGTGTTGTTACTGTTATTCTAGTGTGTTCTCTTTCACTATCTAATGAGAAAGGGTGCATTGTGCAACCATTGGATGCAGAAATTTAGGAAATATTCTATAAGATGATACTATTGGGAAATATGAAGTTCAAAAGAGCATGAATTTTCTTTAAGAGATTCAGAATGTCTTAAACTCTTCAAGAATGTATGGTAAATCGGGTAATGTTTCAAATGATGGAAGTGACAAGGAAAAGCTGATGGTTCTGCTTGATACTACTCAACTTTGATCTGTGGGTATCAGTGATACTATCTATTTCAAGGATGTTTTTACATGGAAATGGATTGATGGTCAGTAGTGAAGGTCTTGCTCTGGTTCCTCTTAAATTAAGGGCACAAAAGGATTATTCTAGTCTGCCCAGGAATATGTCTACTAGGTCTTCTTCCAAGGAATCAATGATCCAGCTCACTCAAGAGTAAGAAAGTGACAATTAGAGGATCCTTGGGATCCTAAATCAAGGAAACACATATTCATAGTGTGAAATGGATGATGATGATGATGTCTTTAATTATGATTATGAAAATGATCCTTCTTTTCTTAATCCATAGTTTGTTTTTCTAGTTAAGGTAATGACCCTTTGTATGACCTTGTTCATTTTCTTGCTTACTTGTTATCTTTTTCTTTAATCTTTAATAAATGGTTAATATATATTTATTCTTCCTCGATATTTTTCATATAAATCATATTTATATGCATTTATATATATCTATATATTTAATATATACTATTTAATAATATTATCAAAATTGTTTAATTAATAGAAAGTTTAATATATTTTTTAATTAACTTATTTTTAATTTTTATTTGTGTTATTTTTGTTTTAAATATATCTATATATTTAATATATACTATTTATTAGTATTTATAATTTATATATAGTGTAATCAATTTATTAATTTTTATCAATAATTATTTAATTAATTTTTTTAATATTTCCTTAATAAACTCATTTATCTTTTTAATTTATTTTATTATTTATCTTTATTTGGGATCATTATCAGTGTTAAAAATCACTGAAAAAGGATCCCTTTATCAGTACTAAAAATAAAGCACTAATAAAGGGTACCTTTTATCATCGCTAAAGAAAAGCATTGATAATGTTTACCCTTTATCAGTACTTTTTGATGACACTAATAATGGTAGAATTATTAAAGGACTATTTTATAATAGTGACCTAATATAAAATCCAAAATTTTAATGAATTAAATAGTAAAAGGAAGTAAAATATATGGACAAGGAATAAGAATATAGTTGTAGTGAAAGTAAGGCAATCACATTAGTAATCGATTTAACCACTACTGAATTCTCAAAACAGAGTAAATAGAAACATTAAATTTAAAAAGAAACCAAAATATAAACTGTTACCTCCCTTGAATAATAGTGAGCCGTTATTTCTCCATAACCATGGATATGAGAAATTTTTGGAGGGAGAAACATAAAGTGTAATGATAAGAGATCATGAATAAATAAAAAGTAATATATTATCAATAGACTTTGGTTTCCAATTGGATTATCAATATTTAATTATTCCTTTAATCCTTCCATGATATTAAAATTTTTATCTTGTCATTAATGAAAGATCCTGATCCATAGAATAGTAGTAATATTTTACTCACGACGACCATGGGATATTTTCATGCCATTTCTAAAATCATTATGTCATAATCACCAACACCACATTATGATAAGATACTATCTGTAGTAGGGTTCTTAATAATCTTTATATCTCAGATCATTTCACTCCCCTACAAAAAACCTTCAATCTTCATGGTGTAGGAAGATCCACATTTTCAATAGCACTAAATCTTTCCAATGCATCTTTATAGTGTTGTTAAACTTCCTAGAAAACAACCCACTTTTTTAAAAAAATTTATAAGGGGAAGGTGTAATATCCCAGGTAATATTAAAAAAATAATTTTCATGACTTATTAATATACATTAATTAAATTTTATGTAGTTATATACATTATAAGAATATTTTTTAATTTTTCAATCAAAATAAAAAAGCCTTTAATTATAACAAAATTTAGTTTTCATTCATTATATTGTTTTATCTAAATATTTATTTCTAAGTTATATAATTTTAATTAAAAAAATAACTTCATTTTTGAATTCATCATGTCAAAATTATCTTTGAATGAATTTTTTATAATTTTTTGAAATGTTTTATTTTTCAATGAAAAATTAAAAATATAGATTTTTTTTCAAAACTATCTTTGATTTTAATTTTTTTTAAAAGGTAAAATTCTATTATAGATTACTTTTAAAATTTAATTATTTCATTTTTTAATAAAAATAATCCAATAAATTTTATTATAATCAACATTTTATTTTAATTTTGTATAAATTTTGTTTTACATAAAAATGCATTTTTCTGAAAAACCATTTTTCATCTCGTTTTATATGTTTGGTTTTAAATTAAATTTAAACAATTCTTTGAATGAATATAATCAAATGTATATCATATTTTAAATTAGAAAAATTAATTTTAATTAAAAATTTATACATAATTTTTTTCATAACGAATAGTAAAAACAATAAAAATAATTTACTATAGTTAAAGTTAAAATAGGTTTATCGGGGGTTAAAATAATGATATAAGGGTTAAAATTATCAGAAAACTTATTTTTATCCTATTGAATAAGTTTTTTGACTAAATATATATTTAAGGAGTCAGAAAATGTATTTTAAAACATTATTTTGAATTTTGGAACCCAAGATTGGCTTTTGAGAAGAGAAGATATATTTTATTCAAATTAAGAACTATGTTTTGGGTATTCAAATTTAATAGAGTGGATGGAATATTAATTTTAGTTTTTGTTAGATTGGAATTTAAAAAACATCTATTTTTATTATCTAACAAAAAAAATTCTGGAAACTAATTTATTATATTATTTTAGGGTAAAATGATCTTTACGCATAAATCAGAGATTTTCCTAAAGACTATTTTTATGCAGTTTCTGTACTTATATTAAAATTAATTTCCTCCACCTTTAGAATTTTAAACTGATAAAATAGATTCCAAATTTTGAATTATCATGTCCAATTTTTTTTAGAATATCCCTTTTATTTTTGTTAATATAATTTAGTTATCATGGTAAAAAATGTTAAGATTTCATGATTAAGGTTAAAATGAGTCTAAAGTGGTTTAACTAGCAAAAAAGGCTTAAAATGTATCCTATACTTGTATAAATGTGATTTTTTTAGGTTATTTATACCCTATATCATCTCATATTTTGAAATGTTTTGGATCTATTCTTTGAGTAATACATTAATATATTTTAATCTTTTTGAAAATTCCCAGTGCATCACCTCCCCCACTTATAAAAGGACACCCATTCTCTTCTCCCATACACACTCCAAGATCTATTTGGTTAGGAAAATAACTCACCAAAAAAATTACTAACATATCTCCCCATATCTTATAGGGCCTATATTTATTATAAAACTAACCAAATAAGGATTTAGGTATAAACCTAAATAGGTTGTTCAGAGAAGAGGAATTGTTCTTAATTGACCGTTTTCATTTTATTTCTTCTTTTACCTAATTAAATTATTATTGAAACGTGATTAAATATTAAAATAAGTATATTAAATATATTTAGATGTTTTTATATTAATTTGAAAACTTATATCCATCTCCACTTCCATAAAATGGGAAAAGAAACCATCGTTCGTGTATGTGGAAGACTCCCACCTTGTGACCCGATGTAAAATGATTTTCATCACTTCCTATCTTGAATGACTATAATGATGTATTTGATCTATTTATATTATATTCATTAAATAACTATCATTATATAAGTATAATATATAACCTATTTTCATACCTTTTCATCCATTGAAAATTGATGGTATCGTTCGTGCGTGTGTGTTGATTACCATATCCATTGAGTTATGTGATTAATTTTCATCATTGCATCAAATTACTAGTATATATATGTTTATTTAAAGATAAAATATAATATATATGATAAAATTATAATTATTTAAATATTAAATAATACATTCTTTATTTACCTCATGTATGTTGAAAAATAGAAATTTTACTCATGTGTATATATGAGTTACCGTCTCTATGATTGTAACATAATTCATTTTTCATAACCAACATTCATGGTTGGTTTTAAAAGTGTAATTAATGTAAAAATGATAATTATTTTATCATTATTTTTTTATCTATAATATTTTATAATAAACTCGTTGAGCATAGTTAATATACTAAATTCGTTTTGGGCATATGAGTTTAATATTATCAAAATGTCTAGTGCGAACTTAATTGATTATGTAATTGAATATATAATGGTAATAAATAAAATAAAAGGAATAATAAAAATAAAAAAATTTATTAATGAAGTAAAAATTAACATAATTTTATTATTCCTGAAGATAAATAATGTATGTAGGGATTAATACTTGAGGTAAGGGGCACTTTACTTTAAAAACCTTATTTTAAATGTTTAAAAGAGTTATTTTATAAATACTTTTATTCCTTTTCCATTTTCATAAAATTATTTTATAGAGGTATTTATATGGAAATTAATGAATTATAAATTAATTTTTTTGTTATATTTGAATTTATTTCAAGGGTTTCGAAAAGGAATCTATTTAAGTGTTTTATATGAAATGTTTTTTCAAAAAAGGAAAAAATAAATGTTCTATTTTAAAATATACTGTGTCAATAGTTTTTCCCATCACCATAACTATTATATGATATTTTAATTCCTTTATAATATTTCATGTTTTCTTCAAATAAAAATCAACCCTCCCTTTTTTAGGGTATTTTAATAATGTATTTTAAATGGAATTGATATTTTTAATAAAAAAAACGTTTTTCTAACAGGTGAAAGGAATAGTTTTTATTAGTACGACAATAGAAATTCCATATTTCACATGTTATGATTATGTTTTGGTTATTAGAAATTATTTATGATGATTGGTGAGTCTGATATAGCTCATGATGATGGGTGATCCTGATATAGATCATAATTATAGGTGAGCCAGATATAGATCTCCAATGCATAGGTTAAAGGGATTGAGTTAACCAGTTATAGGTTTATCCTAATAGATTATTGGAATTTATTAGGTTGGTTATTCCATTTTTAATAGTGATTATAATAGTGATATAGAAATTACGTCCCAAGTCACCAACATGGTTTATATATTCTTTCTCTAGTTTTTTATATAAATATTATTATTTCACAAGGTAAACCAAGGATCTTAATTTTAGAGGAAATATTAAGAAACTTCTTAAGTGTAAAGATTATATCTTTATGAATAACATTTCTTGATTTTTTCATCATTGTAAATAATACTTTGTTATTATTTTACTTTAATATTTATTATTAAATACTCTATGAAAATATTTGGTTAGTTTAGTTGATTTATTAGGTAAGAAAGTTATATTTTGAGATCAAATTTTTTTATGAAAAATGAAATTTTTTATAATGGGTGTTCATAGACTAATGATTTAATTTATTTTTATATGTACCTTACTAATATTTTTGTGATAATATAAAAATTTAAAATGTTTTTAATTGGGTTTTAAGGATGAGTGGGGACAAGGATGAGGTCAATATGAAAATTCTAAATAAATGTTCAAAAAATAAAACTTATTATATCTTAAAAGTTTTTTATAGCAGGTAAAATGGATATTGGGTAGAAGTGTACACTTTGGGATGTAATATTTATTTATTTAAGGTTGATAACCTAATTATCTAAAAACTATAAACCTAAATGATCTTCCAAAATGAAATAAAATTTATTCTATTCTAAAGATGTAATTTATAGATTTTTAAGGTCATGTCATTATAGTTGGTATCGAAGAAAAGGTTTAGATAAATTTATAGGTTATAATAATTTAAGTAAATACATTTAAGAGATTATAATTTATGGTTATCATGATATATAATTTGAACATTACCATTTTTCTTCATCTAAAATTTGTCTTTTTATAATGGTTTTTCATAAAGGATACATGTAAATTAAAGTCGGAAGGTTCCAAGAGGATAATATCCTTCCAATTTAGAAACCCTGAATAGTTAGAGTTATAACCGATTAGTTTTTTGTTTTTAAGTCTTAGTTGATGAAGGATATAAATGATTGTGGTATCCATGCTAGATATCAACCAGATCTACCATAATTGAACATGTCTATATAGGATAATTTATTATACTATACCCTCTAACATTTAGTAGATCTTCTAACCCATTGGTAAATGAGGGATGTATTAAATCCCTAGAAAATATATTTAAAGTCATGGGTGTTTTCTAAACACTAAAAGTTAAATCTTTATATTTACCAATTTTAAGTTGAAGTCAATCAATGGTGATAAATTTTTAATAATAATAGATAAAGAGAAGAGATTGATGCAATGAAATGGGATACATTTCAGAATATTTTCCTTGATAAATATTTTCTTAAGTTTTTTCATCTTATGATGGGAAATTAATTATTGTAATTGAGGTAAAAGGATTAATATTCAGTGGCCTCTTATTAATTAAACCTCACATGATTAGAAAATTATACAATAAATTGTATCTAATATCTTTTTAGTAAAGTCAATAGGTTTTAATTAGGATTAATGATATGATACTAGATATATTTTACCTCCCATGAATTTAAAAGTTATGAGAATTTTTTTGATATGATATTATAGTATAAATTGAGTTTTAAAATGACCATATATTCCTTGAAAAAAAGAAAAAGGAGGTTTAGGTGGCAAAAAATGGGAAAGAATCCATTGAATAAATCTGAATCTAAGAATATCGGTTTTTTATTTTTATTTTTGATAGGTGTGATAAAAAACCCTAGGGAATGACTTATGAAATATGGTAAGTTCTTTTAATGTGGCTAGTTTTTATATATATATCATGATTTAAAATAAAATTATATTGGTAGTGGTAAGACCAATTTTTATAAGAAGATAGTAAGGTGTTTTAAATGTAATGAGATGAGTCACTATGTGGACGTGTGTCTAAAAAGAAGAATAAATTATGGGAATAAGAAAGACTATAAGAAAAAGGGCATGGTGAAATCATTTTAAATTACATTGGAAGATTTTGGGACACTTAATAAAGTGGTAACATGTGCATTACTTATTTATTTAGAACATTCTAATTTCTTTTTTTGATTCCAAGTCCAAAAATTCTTTCATTTCTGAGAAATTTACTAGTAAAATGAATATTTCACCTTAAGAAATAAATTCATGAGTTTTGGTAAAAATACCTAGGTGAGTATTAAGGTAATAATAATTTAAAAATATATTTGTGTTATCATCTATAGAAGGTTTTTTTCCAATAAATCATGTTTTCTTTTTTTATTATAGAATTTTATGTTTTCTGGGTATGAATTTTCTTCCACTTTATCATGTTAAGATAAATTTTAGAGTGGGAGAATTAATTTTATGAAAAAAAGTATTAGTTTTTATATAATAATGAATTAAAACCTTTGTTAATATATCATGGATCTGAGAAACTATTAAAATATGGAAATGAAAGTTATTTTATCATATTATTGGAAATAAGGGAAATGTTTAGATTAATGATGTATTGGTAGTAAAAGAATATCTAAATGTTTTTTTTTCTAATGATATCCCTAGTATTATTTTTAATCAAGGTTGAGTTTAATATTGACTTAGTGTAAGATTCTTATCCAATTTCAAAACCCCCTTCATGAATGACTCAAAGTCGAACATCTAGAATTAAAAAATCAGTTACAATAATTTCTTGATAAAGGTTTCATTCCTCTTAGAACTTCACCATGGGTTCCTCCAATTTTATTTATAAAAAAAGATGGTTCCCTGAGTATTTTCATTAATTATATAGAATTTAATAACATAATTATTGATAATAAGTTTGTGTTTACTCATATCAATGAATTTTTTTAACACAAGGAGCTCAGTATTTTTCAAAGGTTGGTCTCAGGTCCAGGGAACATCAAGTAAAGATAATAGATTATGAAATTACTAAGATAAGGATTCATAATAGGTATGATCATTATGAGTTTTTTTTTATGTTTTTTGGGTGGATTAATTCACTAGTTTTATTTATGGATTATATCAATAGACTTTTTCATTAATATTTGGATAAATTTTTGGTTGAGTTTATTGATTATATTTTGATTTATTTTAAAATTTATGAGGATCATGAAAAAAATATACAGATTGTTTTAAAAACATTAAAATAAAATAAGTTTTATGTCAATTTTATTAAATGTTAATTTTGGTATAGAAAATTTCATTCCTTTTAAAAATTAAAAATAAATATGGAATAATATTTGATCCTTATAAAACTAAAGTGGCTAATGAATAGAAAATACCTATAAATGTTATTTAGTTTTATAGTTTTCTTGGATTAACAGGATATTACTAGAATTTTTTTAAATATTTTCATAGTTATCTATCATACTAACCAGGTTAACATGAAAATAAGTTAGGATCACCTGAAAAAAATGCAATGAATATTTCCATGAGTTGAAAAAATGATTAGTAAATGCTCCAATTTTGGCCCCACCATCCAAAAATGGTGAATTTTTTATCTATAGTGATTCTTCATCGATGGTAGTAGGTTATGTTTTAATGAATAATTATTTTTTAATTTCTTAATCAACACATCAATTAAAACCTCATGATAAAAATTATCCTACACATGACCTTGAACTGGAGGTTTTAATTTTGATTTTAAAATTTGGAGACATGATTTATATGGAGTAAAGTGTTAAATATATACTAATAATAAAAGTTTTAAGCTTAGATTAACTCAAAAGAGTTAAACATGAGACTGAAGATATGCATGAAATTGATAAAAGATTATGACAACCCAATTATTTACCATTTAGTAAAGATAAAGAGAGTAGATTTTTAATTTAGAATGATAGTGCATCATTAACTATAATCCATCTATAACATGATCATCTGGATAATGATTTGATGAATTTTGACTTAGAAATTGTGTATGCGTGAACTCCCTTTATTTTTTAGGTGTTAGTAAAAT
The DNA here is from genome assembly GCA_963277665.1 of Viscum album. Lineage (NCBI taxonomy): Eukaryota > Viridiplantae > Streptophyta > Magnoliopsida > Santalales > Viscaceae > Viscum > Viscum album. Next base: position 2,038,801,215 of record OY728142.1, on the reverse strand, counting down.
CATCCTTTTCAGATAGGATTAGGAAAACATGAAAGGAATATTGTAAGTTATAGGAAAATATAGAAATAGATAAGAAATGTAATTTTAATGAAATCAATATTGAAAGAGAATGGGTTTTGAGATTTATAAATGGACATGTGTTTCATTTCAGACCCAAATAAAGAACTAAATTTTTATGAGGCTCATAGATCTCTATTTTTAATTCATCCTAGTGAAGAAAAACTGTATTGAGGATTTTTTGAACATTTCTAGTCCTAATGAAGGAAGATAGATATTATTGATTTTAATATGAAATGTTTGACTTGAAAATAGGATAATATTTAACAACTATTATTGAAGGGGGCTCTTTAGACATTTCCAGTTCCATAATGAAAATGTTAAAATATATCTATATATTTCATGGTGGGATTAACCAAAACATATCAATGTAATAATGTGATTTGGGTAATTATAAATTCATTAACTAAATCAACTCATTTTCTTATTATTAAAGACAATATATATTTGGATAAAATTTATAAAAATTATAATGAACAAATAATTAGCTTACATGGAGTATCTTTTTCAATCGTATCTGGTCATTATCCTAGATTCACCGCTAATTTATGGAAAGGGATTCATAATTCATTAGGTACTTAATTAAATTTCAGTATATTCTTTCATCCTCAATCTGATAGAAAGTCATTCCGAATGACTTAGACTATAGAGGATACAATTCTAACTTTTTAAATGGATTATATAGGAATTTAGGGTCAACATATAACTTTGGTTGATTTTTTATATAATAATGGTTCTCATTCCAGTATACAGATGGCACCTTTTGAAGCATTATATAGAAATGGGTCTCGAACTCTCGATTTTTCAGATGAAGTAAGGGAGAGAAATTTTTTGGGACCAATATTGGTAGAAAAAATAGTTGAGAAGGTGGATATGATTCAGAATCAAATTAGGATGGCTCATAGTATGTGAAATAGTTATGTAGATAACTGGTGGAAAGATGTTTCTTTTGAGGTAGGTGGTTATGCTTTTATTTAAGTATCTCCATGGAAAACTATTATATGTTTTAGTAAAAATTTAATGTTAAGTATGAAATTCCTTAAACCATATGAAATTTTGGATAGATAGGATTTTTTATTACTAAGTGGATTTTCCTTCAATTTTATCTTAGGTGGATGGTGTATTTCATGTTTCACTATTAATAAAATATGTACCAGATGCATCTCATGTTTTGAGCCCTGAAGTAGTTTCCTTAGAAGAAGATGTTTCTTATGAAGAATATCCAGTATAAATTATTGGTTACCAATATAAATTTTTGTAGAATATAGTGATTTACTTTGCTAATGTTTTTTTGAGAAACCATATGATTAAATAAGAAACATGGAAATTAGAAAATTTTATGAAGGAAAAATATCTCTATTTGTTTATGTAATGAGAAAGATTGTTGGGGTGAAATTTCCAAATGGGGGAAGAATATAAAAACCTAGGTAATGTTACAATAAATCATTCTCATGTCTTATTAATATTCATTAATTATATTTTATAGAGTTATATTCATTATAAAAATATTATGTAATTTTCAATCATAAGAAAAAAGATTTATTTTTAACCAAATTGGGTTTTCATCTATTATATGGTTTTATTTAAAAAATTAATTTCGAAATTATATAATTCTAATTTAAAAAAATTATCTTTATTTTTAAGTCATCATTTCAAAACTATATTCGGATGATTTTTTTATAATTTTCTATAATTTTTTTAAAAGAGATGAGACCTTTCCCAGGAAAGAGAGGCTCCTTTATTGAACAAAAGGAACCAACATACATGAGTCTAAAAATGGGAGTCCTATCACAATCCATCTTAAGAAAAGGTAAAAAATCATCAGAAAGTGGATCATACCATAGAAAATAAACATCACTGACACCCTTGTTTTCAAGTCCATCCGCCACCGAATTAGCTTCTCTATAAGTGTGAGTACTGATATGGTTTATAGAGTGAAAAAAATCCAAGCAGTTGATCCAATGATTAGTGAGCTTCCAAGATATGTAAAAAGATCACAACCTGATAGCAAAAACAATGGTAGTAAAATCACTCTCAAGCCAAATGTTATTCCATCCATGCCTTTTTTCCTGGTCCACCACAAAAATAATTCCAAGAATCTCAGCCTCAAGTGAAGAGGAAAAACCAGATGAACCATGGAAACATCCAAGAATGCTACCTCGATGATCCATGAAGATAACACTATATCCAGAAGGACTTGGATTACCTATAGAAGGTTCATCACGGTTGAATTTAATCTATCCAATAAATGGTTGCTTCCATAACACTTCCAGTGTGCCTTATGGTAGCCGAAAAGTACCAGTGTATCCAATTCGGGTTAGAACAGTCAGATCATGTATTGAGTTGATTTTTTTTTTCTTGGAATGGAGGCCTCACAACTAGAAGAAAGGACCCTAGATAAAGCAGTATAGGCTGAGAAAGACTCACCAGAATAAAGAACCTGGTTTCTTCCATACTAGTTATACTGAAACAATTCTAATACAGTGACCATGAAGAGATCAAGAAACTGGCTGGATATGGAAAGGGACCCCCAGTTATGCATGAAGTCATAGATGAGGATCATCTGTGGCAGAGAGACTACAAACAGGTCTCCAATGGATTTCCACATTGAATTAGTGAGAACACATCTAAGGAAAATATGATCTACATCTTCTATATGTTGGTGGAAAATATCACATGTGGAGCATAGGGAGATTCCACAATACTGAAGATAAAAATCTGTTGGAATTTTCTGATTAGAAACCCTCTAAGACAATATGGATCTGGAGGGTCTGATACAGTTCATTTTCAACCACTCCATCCACCTATAATCCATGTTTCATAGAAAATAAAACTTGTAAAACAACTTATAGGAAAGAAAACCATTAGTAGCAGATTGACATGCCCATATATCCTCCTTGTTAGAAAAGAAATATTTTTTAACAATGTTTACTATTTGATTCGGAAGGCCCTTCATGTTACCAAACTTGTCCTTGATAGTAATGTTCAAATCCAAGATAGTGTCTTCACCCACTATGAAATATGCAAGAGGGGTACTAGTCCAATTGGCACTCAAAAAGTCAAGAGATGATTCCATGGAGACTAACCATCTAGAGTGAGAATCAACTGAGACAATGATGGATTTGAATTTAGGCCACAAAGAGGATCCAAGATGGTTAAAATAAATAATCTTAATCCTATTACTAATTTAACCCAATGGAAATAAAGAGCCTCAGGTTTGTTGTTGAAGTGTCTCCACATCAAATAATTTTGCAAAGAATCATTTAAGAGCTATAGATTTTTGATCCCTAAACCCCCACATCATAAGTTTTACAACAATTATTCCATGAAACCGCAACCAATTTCATTTAAAGAATGTTTACACTCTAAATAAAGTTCTTTAGAGAAACATTTAATTTACTTATGAGAGAAATTGGATATTTATACAATATAAATGAATAAAAAACATGTAGACAATAATCGATTTACCCAAGAAAACCCTTCCAGCCATGGAGAGAGTTTCTTCCATCCAAGTAGCAAGTTTCCTTCTAACCATAATAAGTATCTTTGTGAAATAACAAGCATTATGCCTCCCCAAAAATAAAGGCACCCCCAAATAGTTGAAAGGAAGGACCCCCTAATGAATTCCTAACTCTATAACAATATCATTCTTCCTAGGAATAGAGATATTCCTTCCAAAATAAACAAAATATTTTTCCCAACTTATCTCTTAACCAGAGATATAAGAATAGTGATAAAGGGTCTATTTGATATTTCTGATATTTCTCTTATCACCATGGATAAAAAGGATAATGTCATCAGCATACAACAAGTGATTAAGAGCTACCGAACCTTTACCAGCAAAAATAGACTTCATTTTTTCTATTTCCTACCATGATGGGGAGAAGTCTGATAAGATAATCCTCTACAATGGAAACAATTATAGCAGAAAGAGGGTCACCTTGTCTGATCCCACTGGAATAAAAAAAACCCCATCTAGAGACCCATTAATGAGGTTGGATATATGAGAAGAGATGAAAATAGTTTTGATCCAAGCAATAAAGACACCATTAAAACCAAACATATCAATAACCTTACAAATTAATCTCCACTACATTATGTCAAAGGATTTCTTGACATCAAGCTTCATATCAATATTTCCACCCTAGTAGATTTCTTTAACAAATTAACACATTCTAAAGAAGTGAAGAGAAAATCCTGGACGGATCTTCCCTTGATAAAACCAAACTAGTTGGGAGAAACAATCTTGATTACAATTAAACACATCCTTGTAGCCAAGATTTTACAAATGATTTTTTAAATAGTGTTAATCAAAGAAACTTGCCTAAAAAGATGTGTTTTGTTGGTATTTTTCACTTTTGGAATCAAAGACATGTACTGAACATGCAGAACGTGAGGAAGAGAACCCCCTTGAAAAATGAATGACAAGCCTGCATACATCATTTTGAATTATTTACTAATAATATTGGAAAAATATGTTACCAAAACCATCCGAACCCAGAAAACTTTCATATTTAAGGCTAAAGGTCGTCTCTTTAACCTCAAGGATCAATGGTATAGAGGCGAGATTGGTGTTTTCTTCATGATTCACAAGTCTTGTAATGATACCCTATAAAGGATCAATGAGAAGGGAAGGTCCATTGAAAAGATCAATGAAATAATCAATCACATGATTAGATAGATCCCACCTATTGTTAATAATCTGATCCCCCTTTTTAATCATTGATAAAGGACAAGAGACCTTCTAGATTTTCTGAAGTGAATTAAAAAACTTGGAATTACTATCACCATCCTTCAACCATTTGGCCCTAAAAATATATCTATGTAATGAATCCTTGAAATTCAAAATATTATTCAATATAGAAATATCCTCAGATTCTCCTTGCACACCATTTGAAAAATCATTCAGGGTGCTTTTCTCCTGAAAATTTTGGAGAGAATCTTCAAGGGAGGAGATTTACTGATCAAGGATGCTAAATCTATATTTTCTCCAAATTTTGAGATCTATTTTTAGAAGATTAAGATTAATGACACAAGAAAAACCATCCTTCCTACAATTCATATAATTTCAAATCTGTTCAACTATGGGCCTAAATTCTGGTTGCAAAATCAAGGCCTTGTTGAACCTAAAAGGTAAGGGAGGCCTAGAATTCTTACACACCATGTAAAAAAATATGGGATGATGATCCTAGTTTATTCTAGATAAGGTTGTGCAATAAATGGAATCCCAAAAATCAAGAAAATTATCATTTAAAAAATCCCTATCAATTCTACTATCAACAAACCTATTCAAAAACTTTTTGTACCATGTGTATTTAGCTCCAACCAAGTTAATTTCAAACAACCCATTAGAATTAGTGAAAGATTTGAACTCTATAGAGTAAATAGAAATAGACATGGCCCATATCTTCTCATTCAGATTCATAATGTAGTTTAAGTCCTCAAGGACCAACCAAGGACCAAAAATAAAAGAATTGAGATCCTCAATATACAACCATAATATTCTACGGTCCTGATAATTGTTATGGGCATATATGAATGAACAAAAATAATGAGATCCAAGGTACTTAAATGAGAAGGTGATCTACTATTCAATCCAAGAAACCTAGGAGATATCAGATATGGAATTATGTTCCATAAAACATAGCCTCTTAACTTCTAATAGACACTTGATAGAGTTAACCAAATGGAAACCCAGATTTTCAATATTTTCAATGCTATCAGAGAATACCCTTTTAAGTTTATAGATACCAAGAACTAGAGGCCTATGAAGTTGAATGAAGAGCCTAAGGGACCTCATAGTGTCTCGGTTGGCTAGCCCCTAGAAATTTAAAAATAGTAAATTCATTTAAACTTGAGTCCGATGTTGATTTACCCTTTTTTGGATTCAACAAATTTATGCTTTCCCACTTTGTAAGGTCTTCAAACTTTCTTTTTAGAGATGGGAATATCCTGGAGGAGGTAATTCATATAATAGGTGATAGACTCTCCCTTTCCTGTATTTATGATCAGCCCACTTCCATCATTAGCTGACATAGGCCTATGAGTAAGACTAGAACCACCATCACTTCCTATATTGTCTTACTTTATTTTAGGAATAACATCATAAGGAACCTGAGAGGGGGAAACAGAAGTGCCATCCTACAAAGAGTTCCCTGGTGAGGGAATACCAGATTCAGTACAAATAGGGTTTCATAGACCCTTGTTCACTGTAGGATTAATAGAATTTTCTGGGAGCTAAGAAGACATTACTGCAGGATTTGAAGTCACTAAATTAATTCGGGTTGTTGTTGTAGTGACATTAACTTGTGCACTGGTAGAGAGTGGATGTGGATCTACCCAGATGATAGAGACTTTAGAATTAGAAGGATCATTACCTTCTTGCATGAGCCTAACTAAGTCTCTGATGTCATTATAAAGCTCATGGAGAATGTAATTTTTCTCTATTTACTTTTGTAGATTAAAGACCAGATTGTAGAAATCATTTGAAATACTAGATAACAAGGCCTGATCATATGGGGAAAACACCTTGGAAGGGGAGCAAGGCAAGTCATCATTCTGTTTCTCTTCTTCCTCCACTATGTCATACCATGAGTTATTCACTATTTAGGAGGGCCCAACATGAGGTAGAATAGGAGAAGATGAGTTAAGATAAACCTTGATGGTGTGTGATGGACCCATCTATTTACTTGTGGATTTGTTTTTTCAACTAGTACATTATTTATCCTTATATTTTTACTGACCTCAGAATATCCAAGGCCTTAGGATTATCATTTTCCTTCTTCTAGAGCACCCTACATTTAGAAACATAATGTCCCACTATCTTGCATACATCAAAAAAGGAGGATCATTTCTATACTCTACTTTCACTTCAGTCATCCTACCATTTGCTTGAAAGAAGATGCTGGAAGACCTTTTTGTTTCCATGTTAACATCCACTAGAATTTGAGTATAGAAACCAATATCACCATCCAAGGTCCTATGATCCAATATGATGGGAGTACCAAGGCATGAGGCAATGTCATTTAGGATCCTTGGGTGCCTGTTTACCCAATTCAAACCATGCAACCTAACCCATATTTGAGCACTGGACAACGTGAAGTTGAAAGGATTAAACTTGAAATTCCATTTGGATAACATGATAATTCTAGGTTTGATTTCAATATTACCAAATATCCATTCTGAGTTCATGGTATCCTTAGAGTGGAGTAAGATGTGAAAATACCCTCTACTAATCAGAATTAGCCTCCAATCCCGATTTCCCCAATAGTGAGAAACCCTGTTTTTGAGGTCAGCGAAAGACCAAGGCTGATCCCCCTTTGAGTAAATGACTCAGCCCAGGATTGAGAACTTGAAAAGAATAATTCATTGTTGCAAGGCCTCCGGATCAGCCACTGCGGAGAAACCTCCATTCTCAAGTCTTGTGACATTGGAAGACCTCAATGATTCCTCCATCCCTAGATATAATAAACTTGTAAGTGCCTCCACAAATGATAAACCTCTTTCCCTCATGATCAAGGGTTTGGGGGAGTCCTAAGATTTGATCGAATTCCTCAACAGGGACCGATCATCTTTATAATCCAATTAACAATCAAGGTTAAATGAATCCATTATTGAAATCAAAGAAGACGCCCAAAAATCTGAGAACTGACATTTCCAGAGTCTAGATCTAGTTCTCCCACTCTACCTCTCTCACCATATTCAAATATTTTCCAAAAAATTTTATTTATCAGTGAATAGTGAAAATGTAACACCCCAAGATTTCATAGTACGTTAGTTCTTCAATGTAATTCAATAACTTACACTACATGCAACATCGAGTTCAAGGGCACCATGATTTACAAAACAAGCCATTCAAAAGCAGTTATGAATAGTATTAACAGAATTTCGAACTTTATATAACCCTTATAATTTTAGAATCTATATTATGAATTTCTTAGACATGATGTAAGGACAAATTCATTTTTTCAGATAAAAGAAGTATTTTTCAAAAAATGCAATTTTACCGCCTTTTAATAGAGAACCCTTTTAAATAAAATATTTGAAACTTTTATATATTAAATTTGAAAAAATAAACTTCTTGTTTGGGATCAGGACATAAGAATTTAGTTTCAATAAAATTTTGGTGTTTTTCTGATAACTTTCATATTTGGGTGAATAGTGAAAATAATATATTTTAACTGAAAAAAACTTTTTTAATAAAAATAATTTATAGTGTTCAACTATACATATGAATGATTTGGATGTATAGTTAGATTATATTTTTACCATTTAATCCAATGTTGGTCATTAGAAGTAATTTCACTTTGAAATTAGACATAAACAAATGTCAATCTTTTGGTAGTTATTATTTTTATAAAAATACTCTTTTTGGTTTTGACAACGGGTATTAATTTTAAACTAATAAATTCAATTTATATGTTTTTAATTTAGTAAAATAGACTTAATTTTTGAATTCATAATATCAAAATTATCTTAGGGTGATTTTTTGGTATGTTTCTGAAAACTTTTAATTTTTGATAAATAGTGAAAAACACTGAGTTATAGTTTAAAACTGAATTTTTATTTAAATAATTAATTATTTTATTTAAATTTAATTTAAGTCAAAATATATAAATAATACTTAAATAAGTTCAATGTAATTCATTGGTGTAAATTTATAATAATTTTAGATATATAAAAATTTTATTGAACTTTTCACCGTCTTTTACTCACCTCCTAGGAGAATTTAAAAATTCACATAAAACTTAATTTTACCACTTATATGAATGGAATTTCAAAAATTCAAGAGACAATATTGATATTAGTAATTAAAATATTGTTTAATAAGATGAAAATAATTTTTGGTTAATAGTAACTTTTTACTTTTATTTTCCACGATTAAAAGTAAATAGGGTAATTAAGGGTAAAAATGATATTATTATTACCCTAACACATGTCCTAATTCTATTGGATAAGTATAAATCAACCAAAAAAACCATAGTAATAAAATATAAATCTCTTTGTTCCACTTGGATTAGATTAGGACTTTTATTATTATTTAATTCAAAGAAGAGTTGAAAGAGTTAAAATCGAAATTTAATAACTACAAAATTTTTAATATAGGGTTACACATAAGATAAATTCGACTATAAATTTTCATTAGAAAGATAAAATAATTTCCGACATAATAGTATTTTATTTATATTTTTTAGACATTAAATAATATAATTTATTAATGACTCAATGATGATGCAATAATTACCTAATTAATGAAATATTAAACCAATTGATACTATAAATATCCAAATAAATGTAATTTGAGACTTTTTATGAATTACAAAAGTTTTCTCTATTAATATGACATATTAGGGTTGGTTAGATGAATTTTTTTTGAAGTAATAATGCTCTTATGAATTTAGAAACTACAAAATACCAAATAGTGTCAAAAATGACATAAAAGAGTTTTTAATAAAAATATTATATTATTAATTGATATTCTATCTATAAAAATATAAGGTTTGGCCAAAAGACTTATATAATGATAGTTTTATTATTAATTAACAATTTGGGGTTCTATTAGAAGTATATAGTAATTTTATTAACCATATAATATAAAAATATAAAGAGACATGGTAAATGTCAAACTATTTAACTAAGAGTTAAATCGAAAAGATAAAGTTAATATAGTGACTCAAAACTATCTAAAACCTAATGTTTGAGTGTTTCTACTATCCAACCCCACCTTATACTTTAAATAATCCATTTTTGAACCATTAGAAACCGAAATTAATTTTATTATAAAATAATATTTCTAGTTTTTCCTAAGATGCCCCTCACCCCTCTTATAAAAGGGCACTCCCCCTTGCCTCAAATTCGCACCTTCAAAGCCTTTTGTCTCGGAAAAAATTTACCCAAATAACCTCTCAACTGTCCTCCCTTTATCCTATAGGCCCTCCTTTAGTCATAAATCCAACCTAATAATCCCTTTTGATCAAATCAAAAGGAAGAACCTGAATAAGAGGTAAATATCTCATCACCTCTTTCAAGTTCCTTTCTTCTTCCACTTCCTCTTTATTTTTTGTTTCCATTATAAAATAATAACTCCAGTATCTTCTATATACTATGATGTTATTATGAATATGTTACAACCATATTCATTATTCTATCCATCCTTTTAATGACATGTCACCATACATGCGTACGTACGGCTTACCGTCTCCACGTCGTGGTGTAATTTTTATTCAATACATTATTATTTGGATGGGTATAATATGGATGTGTAATTGATGTAAATAATAAATATAACATGATAATTATTCTTCATATATGATATACCATCCAATTATATATTATTTTAAAATCAAAATAATGATATTGTCGCTCGTGCGTACGTACGGATTGCCGTCTCCATGAACACGATGAGATTCATTCCCCATCGTATCCATTCAAGACTAAATTTCATTTAATGAATAAAAATAATGTTTAAAGACATGATATAATTCTGTATATGAATAATATACATCCCATCCATAACAAATATGACTCACATAACAAATAATATAAAGTAAAACGAATCCGTTAACACCCGAAATGACGATAATACTAAGATATTATTAACAAAGCAATGTTAAAAGATCATATATGATATCATATTAATGTATATGATTATTGTATAATTTAATAACAATTATTTTACCATTATACAGGAGGTTAACCTACCCTCGACCAAGGAAAAAGTACAAAGTAAGGGGTTTCTTATCTCACTTTTAATTCCGTGGGATTTCCATTGTTCGCCACTTATTTATTGCATGTGGTGTATTGTGTACTTCCAATTGATATATATTATCATGATTATATTTATATTCATGGTATTCTGAGATTAATTTTGTGGTTATTAACTTTTGTTCATACGATTCGATTGATTACAATGAAGTAAGAGTTTTTCATCTCACTTTTATTCCCGTGAGGTTTATGCTATATTGGCCACTATTACCTTTTGTGTGGAGTATGTACTGCCCCTGATTGTATTACTTTTGCAATATACTTTAATTTATGGGTATTTACATCTTCATTTTATGATACTTATTTCATGGGATGTATGTTTCGTATGTTACCAAATCGGTAAGGGAATTTCAAATTTCAATTTCCACTCATTCATTTTTACACAAACTTAATTGATTACTTTACTCCAAGATTATGTGTGAAATCACTATTTATTTACTTATGTAGTAATTTACACTCCCCTTTATGTGGATATACTATTTATACACATAATCTCTCCATTTATAAATCCTCAAGTCATCGATATGAACTTGATAAGAGTAATTTCAACTCAATCTCTATTCATTGAGTTAAACATCCAATTCATTGGTGTTGTTTTTACAAGAATATGTGTGAATGTACTCTGATTGATTTACATTGAATATCCAATAATATTGAGTGTATTTATATTTGTAACACATAATTATATCATTGATTTATCCATAACCTAAGGATACAGTCTTTATAAGGGATTTTATCTCAACTTACATTCCATTGAGTCTTGTTTGTTGTTATGCGCCAACTCACTTTTGTTTGGTGTATATACTGTACTTTGACATAGTATATCATGAATCCCTTTATTCTCATGATATTATAAAGTTTTTAATACCTCAATTATTTGTATTCAAGTGTCTCTCTTTTGTTTAGGAACTCTAACTAAAATATCATTTTAAATGTTTTAAAGATTTATTATTCTAAATCTTTCTCATTAATGTCCATGTTTTAAAAATGGTTTTAAGTATTTATTTATATGGACATTAAAGTTTTAAAATTAAAATTACTTTTAAAAGTTTCAAAGTTGTATGGGACACTTTGATTCAAAAATCTATTTTTAGACAGATTCTTGAAAAATTGTGTGACTTTTAAATGTTTTCAAGAAAAAGGAGGATATTTCTCTCAAATAGTTTTGATGATTATTTTCATCTATGTCAACATCCTTCATTATTTTCGATTGAGGTTAATCTGTTAAAATACAATCTTCCATATTGTATTTAATGAGTTATGTTTGACTGTGGATGTTCTATTTTTTATACCATTCATGGTTTATGTATAAAGTATTGACATTTCGTATGCTGGTTTTAATAAGAATGTTTATGTTATGTTTAAACTTTTTCATATGAGGAATGCATTGGACTTAGTATGTGATGAGTGGAGCCCACTATAGCTCCTTGATACATCGGTAGGTCTCATGAGACAAACTAGTGTCTTGGCACAAGGCCTTGAAAAATTCTTATTTGTAGTCTTGGCACAAGGTCTTGACTATGTGGTTATGAAAGTCTGACATTATGCATTCCATCATTATAAAAGTGTCTATTGATATTGCATGTGATTATTCGACTAGTAGAATATCCATGTTAATAATTAAATTAAATTATTTGATTTTATATTTTCCATATTATGTTGAAGTTCAAGTTTAAAAGGCTTTTGTTTTAGTCTTATAAACTGCCTTAAATGTTCATGCTTATTTATGAAAGTTTCCACTATAATGTTATCCTTACTGAGCATCTGATCTCACCCCTTTCTATGTTTTATTTTTTCTAGGATGCAAAGAAGTATATTATGACTGACCTGCAGGGATAGTTTATGGGATCTCAGTGTTGTCTATGTAAATAATGTTATTGTAGTTTTAGATTTTATGATGTAATGTAAACCTTATGAATGTATGTATTACTTCTAAGGCTACTAAACTAATCTGTCTTTCGAGACTTGATCTTTTATGATCATGCCAATGATACATAATAATTCACCAACTCTAGGATTTTGGGGTTGTGGCGTTACAGTTGCTATCACATGAAGTTTAGTGCGAATCTTGGAAACTAGATTTAGATAAACTCTGATTAGAGCACATATCCATAAGACATACTTTGAGGATTAGTATAGAGGAACTTTTTGAAATTTTGGTATTGTAGTTAATTTTTGAGTTTTCCAAGCAATAAATCCATGTATGGATACAAGCAGGTAGATCTGGCTCTGGCACATATGTACTTAGGGGTAAAACCCGAAAACACCTCTTTGAGCTAGACTCAAATGGGAACTAGAGAACGATAACTGGCCTTGCTGCACTCTTGGTTACGAAACTCCCGGGGGATATTCTTGGGATAATTTACATTTTATTTACAAACTGATTTAAATTATTTTAATTTAAGATGAGAATAAATGACCTTGGTTAATCCTAAGGAGTTTTAAATTGAAAATATGGTGTCATGATATTCTCCAAATGATTTTATGAATACTGTTACTCACACAATGTTTTCTGGTTTTAGTCAATGGATGGATTCCAAGGAAGTCATAGTAACTTTGAGAATGATTTACAAGGTGGGAACAATGGTATAAATGAGAAACAAAAAGGAATGTTGATAGGCCTAAAAGATATCATGTTCATGCCAAATCAGTTTTCCAAAAATATGATAAAAAAAATATATATTAACCAATTCCCGGACTGAATAAAGAAGAGAAAGGTGATGAATGATAAGAGATCCAGCAGTGGATACCATGGATAAAAGAATCCTCAATTTCCATCATGTAAGAAATGTGGAAGGAGACACCCAGTAAAGTGTCTCAATGGAACAAATAAATTCTTTACGTGTGGGAAAGAAGGATATAAAGAGATGAATTGCTGAGGAAAAATGAAGAGTATTATGGAAGAAAATAAAAATGGTCCCAAGAATCCATTTACAGTAATTTTCTGTAAATGTAGGGAACCTGGCCATTACCCGAGCGAATTCCCTATTCTATAGGATATTTTCTTGGTCAAAGAAAAAGCTATGTGGAAATAAATGGTTGGAGAAATGTTTAAAAGTATAAGTACTCCTTGTTGATGGGATTACTTCGGAATTATTTTCTCTTGTATTTGTAACCCTGCAATTTTTCATTTGAAAATGATATTTGAGGAAGACTTATCTTTTCCCTTGTGGATATAGTTATAAATAACCATTTGGTTTTATATGATCATTAGGTTTGAGGCAATTACAAGTTATTATATTTTGGGATGAAAATGAAAGGTATGAGATAAAATTTGTGGTTAAATTATGTTATAGTTATTTGAAGAATTTATCTCATTTTTGAAATTTTAAAAAATATAGTTAATGAAAAAGGACAACATGAAGACCGTGTGACAACCCATCGCGTCGAACAAATCTGTGGGAATCAAACACACAACCAGAGTGCAATTGGGATTTATCTCCTACCACTAGACTATGTGAAGTCCCTGGTTAGTGTGACTAATTATTTTTAGTTAAATAATTTTATTGATCAATAATAAGTTGATTTGGGATCTTATGTCTTATCAAATGAATATCTTTAGTATAGGAAAATGATTTTGTGATTAAGTGATAAATGTTATTTTGGAAGATGTTCTCTTTGTTAAGAACACTATATGCCCAAAGAAAATAGAATATTATGGGATTTCATTTGAGGAGTAATGATGTATTTTTATCTATGTTTTTATTGTGGGTTTATAGTGATTTGAGTTATTTATGGAAATGATTAACCTATAATAGAGAATTTTTGATTAGGTTAATTACTTTTAAGTATGTGACTTTAAGAGTAGTTGATGTCATTTGGAGATACAATTTAACATGGAAGACTACATAACCAAATTCATCTAAGTTTTGGGTTTCAATATTAGTTTTCATTATATTGAAGGATTTTAAGGACAATTGTTTATTGAATGGTATTTATTTAACTTTGGGGTATTGTTGGTTTAATTTTAGAAATTAATATTAGTGTTTCTTTCTCTAAAGAAATATCCTTTTGGGGGATCATTAGATCTTGTAATAACTATTTTGGTTTTGATTAATCTTTAAAGATAAGTTAAATATATAGTTTATCCCTTGTGGATCATGTCATTCTCTAGAAGTTTATTCTAGCTCTTCCAGTGTGACCAAGTCTTCTTGAATACTCATCATTTAACAAAATGAGTTAGTGGTAGAAATTTATTAAAGAATGAGACAATACTTAAAAAGTAAGTATATCTGTTTATGTTATTAGTCAATCTCATAAATAAATTTCTCATATTTATGAAATGTAACTTAAAACAAAAAATGTTGTCCGTTTACTGTTCATAGTGGGAAACTAATGACCGTTTTTCCCATTACAAGTTTGTGGTTTTTTTGTTGTTAACGTTCTCCTGATCATGTTTTCTATCCCTCTCCATCAAAACTTGACACTTAGTTTATCTTCCATATCTATTTTTTCCTACATGGAATCCTAGTATGGGTTATCTTGGGTGACCTTTGTACTTCTCTTTCTTTCTTTTAAAGTGATAGTTTTATTGACTCTTTTTCCGATGTGGGACTTTTCATTATATTCTCAATCCCAATTTTAAAAATTGTGATGATGCAATTTATTTAAGGAGGGAAGAATGTAACACCCAAATATTTCATAGTATGTTAGTTCTTTAATGTAATTTAATAACTTACACTACACGCAACATCGAGTTCAAGCGCACCACGACTTACCAAACTAACCATTCAAAAGCGGTTATGAATAGTATTAACAGAATTTTGAACTTTATATAACCCTTATAATTTAAGAATCCATATTCTGAGTTTCTTAGACATAATGTAAGGAAAAATTCATTTTTTCAGATAAAAGAAGTATTTTTCAAAAAAAATGAAATTTTATCACCTTTTAATAGAGAACCGTTTTTAAGTCCAAAATTTGAAACTTTTATATATTTAATTTGAAAAAATAAACTTCTTCTTCGGGATCGGGACATAAGAATTTAGCTTCAATAAATTTTTGGTATTTTTCTGATGACTTTCATATTTGGGTGAATAGTGAAAAATAATATATTTTAACTGAAAACAAATTTTTTAATCAAAATAATTTATAGTGTTCAACTATAACTACGAATGATTTGGATGTATAATTAGATTATATTTTTACCATTTAATCCAATTTTGGTCATTGGAAGTAATTTCACTTTGAAATTGGTTATAAACAAATGTCAATCATTTGGTAGTTATTATTTCATAAAAATACTCTTTTTGGTTTTGACAACAGGAATTAATTTTCAACTAATAAATTCAATTTCTATGTTTTTAATTTGGTAAAATAGACTTCATTTTTGAATTTAGAATATCAAAATTATCTTAGGGTGAATTTTTGGCATGTTCCTGATAACTTTTAATTTTTGATGAATAGTGAAAATCACTGAGTTATAGTTTAAAACCAAATTTTTATTTAGATAATTATTTATTTTATTTAAATTTATTTTAGGTCAAAATAGAAACATAATACCTATATAAGTTCAATTTAATTCATTGGAGTCAGTTTATAATAATTTTAGATATATAAAAATTTTATTGAACTTTTCACCGTCTTTTACCCACCTCCTAGGAGAATTTGCAAATTCACATAAAACTTAATTTTTCCGCATCTGTGAATGTAATTTAAAAAATTTGAGAGACACGGTTGATATCAGTTAGTAAAATTCAGTTCAATAATATGGAAATAATTTTTGTTGAATAGCATCTTTTTACTTTTATTTACCATAGTTAAAAGTAAATAGGGTAATTAAGGGGAAAAATGATATTATTATTAGCCTAACACATGTCCTAATTCTATTGGATAAGTATAATTAAACCAAAAAAAACCTTAGGAATAAAATATGAACCTTTTTGTTCCACTTGGATTAGATTAGTACATTTATTATTATTTAATTCGAAGAAGAGTTAAAAGAGTTAAAATCAAATTTTAATAACTAAAACATTTTTAATATAGGGTTTCACATGAGATAAATTATACTATAAATATTAATTATAAAGATAAAAATATTTCCTACATAATGGTATTTTATTTATATTTTTTAGACATTAAATAATTTAATTTATTAATGACACAATGATGATGCAGTAACTACCTAATTAATGAAATATTAAACTAATTGATACTATAAATATCCCAAAAAATGTAATTTGAGACTTTTTATGAATTACACTAATTATCAATGTTAATATGACATATTAGGGGCAGTTAGATAAATTTTATTGAAGTAATAATGCTGTTATGAATTTATAAAAAAATACCAAATAGTATCAAATTTGACATAAAAGAGTTTTTAATATAAATATTACATTATTAATTGATATTCTATCCCTAAAAATCTATGGTTTGGCCAAAAGGATTATATAATGATATGTGTATCATTAATGAACCACTTGGAGTTCGATTGGAAGTATATAGTAAGTTTATTATCCATATAATATAAAAATATAAAGAGACATGGTAAATGTAAAACTATTTAACTAAGAGTTAAATCTAAAAGTTAAAGTTAATACAGTGACCCAAACCTGTCTAAATACTATTGTGTAATGACCCAATATTTTCAATTATATTTGTTTCCTAATTATGTGTGTTATTTTATTTTATACTCAACAAAACTATATCCTTTAATTAATGAAGTGAGTATAATTAAAATGAGACCGTTAGGTTTCGACTATTATATGACCGTTGGTCAATATGACCGTTGGTCAATATGACCGTTGGTCAATATGGACATTGGTCAATATGACCGTTGGTCAATATGACCATTGGAAACTATAATCTTAACATTTTGTTTTTATAAATATAGTTTTCTTGGTTAATTAATATAGAAAGAAGATTGAATGGCCTCATCCAGTAGACTCGAGCCATATGAAGCCCATATGTCAAAGCTTTGGAATGAGGTAGCATCACTGGGCTTTGCTATAGACCAATCCCAAGCCGAACTTCAACGTATGAAGCTTAAATGGAATCACCTAAGGGAGAAGTTCAATCTGATAGAAATAACCACTCGGGCAATGTTGTCTGAGCCACCCCAAGATTCTATCACCATCGCACACCTAACACTTAGGTCCTATGCTGGTGTAATAATGGGATATATAATGAGACCTTAGCTACTTTGTGTAATCATTTTATATAAATAAAATTTTTATTTCTTCTTATGGAAAAGTTTGTGAATTTAAAATATCCAGATAAATATAGGATGTGTATTATTTATGAAAAAAGGGTATTTTAAAATATTTTTGTATTCATTAAATAATTAATAATGTGATATGATTTTCAAAAAATGGTCTTCTACAGTTGTGATCAGTGAAAAATTTAGAGTCTAATTAGATGAACTTGGATTTTAGTGAATAGTAAAGTAGGAATAGAAACATACCCTTATTAATAGTAATTAATGGTAATTTGACCAAAAAAATAGAACCTTCACCCATGAATGTATAAATACATTTTAGACATATTAAAAGTGAAAAAATGATCATAGTTTAAGTTTGGGAATTTTTGTACGCCATAAATATTTTATTTACAATTTTATAATTAATTTAATGATTTATAATAGAAATTTATTTTCATAAAATTTAATCATAAATTGTTAATTTATTGTATTAGGGGTATAATATATTTTTATGGGACTTTGATTACTTTTTTAAGGTGTTACAAAATGAGTTATAGTTTTAAAGTTTTCTTTTTGGAATAAAAAATTATTTTATTTAAAAATTAAATTAAAAATATTTAAAAAATTATTTTCATAAAATGGACTTCATTTTTGAATTCAGATAATCGATAATAGATTAGGGGGAATTTTTAGGTTTTTTCTGAAACTGTTGAGTTTTTAGTGAATAGTAAAAATGCAGTTTTGAGTTTCGGGTGTTTAATGACATCATTAATGATTTAATAATGATGTAATATTTCGGGTCGACTTATGAATAGTGAGATAATCTATGAGGTGTCCCAAATGGCCAATACCATGGGAAAATACCATGGGAAAGCCCATGTTTTTTCCAATACCACCGATGAGGTGTCCCTTGGAAATTAATAATTTATTCACTCACTTTCCCTATAAATACTAAGCCATTTCCCTCATTGATTTCATTCCAAAATCATCCTAAATGAAGTTCGGGTCTCTTTACCTACCAAGGAGTCCTCCCAAGGTGCCCTCAAGCTTTCCAAGGTCCCGACCTTCAAGATTTCGAGGTTACTCTTCAAGGTAAGGGATCTTTCACCCTCATCTTTTAAGTCATGAATTCCTCTATGTTGTGTCTTCTAGTTTCCATCACTTTATATTGAGGGTATGTTCTTATATGTTCTCCTTACTGTCCATTTTATGTCTAATTGTTGAGAGACCCTTTCTTCTCTCATCAATTTGTTTTTTGAATTTCTAAGTGACGTCATTAGGCTGCCGAATTGCTCGTAAAAGAAATCATATCTTCTCTTTTCTTTTCTTTCATATTTCCTTTTCATATGGTATGTCATTAAAATATCCACACTATGATATTGTTTTTTTATTCTTTACCTCTACTGAAAAAATGATCCATTAATTATTGGGAGACCCTTGTCCCTACTCTTTTTATTATTTTCTAAAACCAAGTTATATAGCCGTTATGCTGCAGAAATTTCTTCTCAAGATTTCTCTCTCTTTCTCTCAAGAATTCTTATATATATGAATAAACATACCTATTTAATTTCTATGGGTGTTCATATTTATAAAAAAATGATATATTTGATTCTGGAATTTACATACATGTAACCCTCACTCCTTTTCCATGGGTTATAAATGACATAACAATCTCATTTTTAAGTACTCTTTAAAACGCCATGATTTTGAAATGAAAACCATTTCTTTTATTCTCTATGGGTTATTTATGAAATATTTGTTTATGATCTATGTGGATAACATGAAAGTAAATACATATTAAGGGTGCGCCCTGATAGTGCTCCAATGCATTGGGTAAAGAATTAATCTCTTGAGATGACAAATTTCACGATACCTTGGTGAATAACCATGGTAATTTTTATGAAACCTCGGGGATAAACCTTGCTGATATGTTCATGAATGTCTTAATGAAATGTTGTAGCCACATATTCAAGTTATGATTCAAGTTTTTTTAATTATGATATTCCTATACTTCCATTTCTCATGTCATTATGTTTTTATTCAAGTTCTTATTGATGTCACAAGTAGACTAATTCCCTTGTTTACCCTCACTGGGCCTTCTGCTCACCCTTTTCTTTGATGTATGTCTCCAGGATATGAGATTAAGTAATTTTACATAGGTTGAACCTATGATGAAGCCTTACGAGTGGTTTAGAATAATTTTTTATGCTTTTTTCATTTATTATGTTCCTAATTTCCAAGACACTATACTTTAAATATCCTCTGTTTGTAAAATGTAATGAAAAGTTATGTAATAAAAAGGAGGGATGCCATAGTTGGTATCAAAGGATAGTTTAGTTATTTATGGATATTAGTCTATGAAATATTTAGGAAGAATCCTATAGAAAAGTTTAAATATAGGAAAACTTTCTGGTATTTTGGTGAATATTGAGTAAGTGGTTTATAAAACAAATACATCCCTGTCTGGATACGAGCAGGTAGAGGCGGCTCTGGCACAGATGTACATAGGGGTAAAACCCAAAAACACCGCTTTGAGCTAGACTATAATGGGAACTGGTGCACGAAAATGGGTCTTCCTGCACTCTTGGTTATGACACTCCTGGGGGATATGTTTGGTTAATCCGAAGATTTTTATAAATCATTATGAAGGAATTATAGAGAAATGTAATTGTTTATGTATGAATTTTTAAGACATAAATCTTTTATAGTTAAAATATTCATAAATAAAATAAGTTTCTTATTAAGGTTTTATTATTTTAGAAAATGGAAGACAATTGGAGGAACCATGAAAATGGTGACCGCAATGGACCCTGCGCTGACGGCCCTCCGATGTAAGCTGGAATGGAAACATTCATGCGAATGATGAACCAACTGACTCAAGTTATGAGAAATAACTTGAATCAAGATGAGTGACTGATCTCACCATGAAGGAAACAACATTCTATTGAGTACTTTATGCGTCAATGACCACCAACCATTAGTTGATAGACTGACCCATTTATTGCTGAGCAGTGGATCAACTCCATTGAAATGATCTTTTCTGTGCTCCGCTGTTCAGAGCAAGAGAAGGTCACCCTGGTCGTCTATCGCTTAGAAGGGGAATCTGATCAGTGGTGGTAACTGATTAAAAACACAAGGACAAGAGTTGAAGTTTATACTTTGGAGTGGGAAGAGTTCAGAGGGATCTTTTTCAGAAATTATTTCCCTTGTTCCATGAGAACAAGAATGAAGAAGGAGTTTCTCGAGATGAAGAAGAAGGAGAATGAATCTGTTGGAAGCTATGAGATGAACTTCACCCAACTTCCATGATATACCTCTAGCTTTGTCATGGATCCAAATGGTAAGGTTGATAGATTATTCGGTGGACTGAGACCTCATCTGTGGAAGAATCTAACCAACCAAGACTATGACAGCTATGAGGAGATCGTGCGAAGTGCGATGAAGGTCGAACTGGATTTTAGTGAGACGCAATGGTCTCATAAATCAAGAAACAAAAAGAGATCGATAGAGCCCGAATTATAGAGGACCTTTGATCAGGGAAGAGGAGGAAAGCAAGTGCAATTTCCCACATGTAATAAATGTGGGAAGAAGCATTTGGGGAACTCCCTTATTGGGAGCAAGAAATGCTACAAGTGTGGAAGAGATGACCATATTGCGAGGAATTGTTGTAGTGAGGTGAAACCTAAACTTCCAAACACTAACGACAAGGGTAAGATGGTGCATGCCCTACCTGATTTCAGTGTTTTAAGTGTGGACAACTTGGGATCTTTTCCAACCACTGTCCAAATCTGAGGGCAGTGGAGGGGAACCACCATCAGCCTCAGAAAAGGCCAAGGGAGCAAGGTCGTGATTTTGCTATCACGACAGCTGAAGTTGACACTTCAAATGATGTGGTTTCAAGTAATCTTATTGTTCTCTCAAAGATACCAAGTACTTTGTTTGATTCTCATTCTACTCATTCCTTTATTTCCTCCATGTTTTCAAAGAATTCAGAATCAACCCCCGACTTTATAAATGTAGAGTTATCAGTCAAGACTCCTGGTGGGATTATCCAAGCATCATCACTGTTTAGAAACTCTAGTATTTACTTTGGTGAGCACAATCTTATCACAAATACAGCAGTCATTCTCATGCTATAATTCAACATTATACTAGGGACAGATTGGATCTCAAATTATAATGCTAATATCAAATACAGAAGTAAGGAAATATCAGTAGTCTTGAATGGAAAACCTATAGTTATATTCCAAGGAGAGATATATCAACCTAATATTTGTCTATAAGAACCCCCTATATCCTTTTTTATGGAATTTATTAGTGAATAAGAAGAAGTAAATGAGAGTTTGAGGATAGAAAATGTACCCATCATTCAGGAATACATTGACGTATTTCCTGAGGAGTTGCATAGACCTCCCCCATAAAGAGAGGTAGAGTTCTCCATTGAACTCGTACTTGGATCTCATCCAATATCAAAGACCCCATATTGGATGGAAAATGTGGAGCTGGAGGAATTAAAGAAACAACTACAAGATCCTTTGGATAAAGGGTTTATCTGACCGATTGTGTCTCCTTGGGGAGCACTTGTTCTTTTTCTGAAGAAGAAGGATGGATCGATGCGGCTATGCATTGATTATAGAGAACTGAACGAAATCACAGTAAAGAAAAAAATACCCTCTTCCAAGAATTGATGACATGTTTGACCAACTTCGTGGGGATCAATTCTTCTCTAAGATTGATCTTTGATCTGGTTATCATCAATTGAGGGTGAAGAAAGAAGATATTCCAAAAAATACCTTTCGATCAAGATATGGGCATTATGATTTTGATGTTATGCCTTTTCGACTGATTATTGTACCTGCTATTTTTACAGATTTCATAAATAGAGTCCTTAAAGACTACCTTTATAATGGTGTGGTAGTTTTTATTTATGATATTTGGATATATTCCAAAATTTTTGAGGAGCATGAGGATCATCTAAGGGTTATTTTTCAAACTCTAAGGAAGAAGATACTTTTTTAAAAGTTTAGTAACTGTGAATTCTGGTTACAACAAGTTGCTTTCTTGGGGAACATTGTTACCAATGAAGGAATCATAGTTGACCCTACAAAGACAAAAGTCATAGAGGAGTGGCATCAGCCTACAACAATAACTAAGATTCATAGTTTCCTTGGATTAACGATATATTATAAGAGGTTTGTGAAAAACTTTTCATGACTTTATAATCCATTAACCAAGTTAACTCGAAAAGGGGTCAAGTTCATCTGGAAAAAGAAGTGTGAGGAAATTTTCAAAGAGCTGAAGAAGAGATTGGTTACTACACCTGTGTTAACTCTGCCCTCAAGTAGAGAAGGATTTGTTATTTTTAGCGATGCATCTCTGAAAGGGCTTGGGTGAATCCTCATGAAAAATGAAAAGGTCATTGATTATGCATCTCGACAGTTGAAGACTCATGAGAAAAATTAACCTTTGCATGATCTGGAGCTGGTTGCGGTCGTTTTTTCTCTGAAGATACGGAGACACTATCTTTATGGGGAGAAATGTGATATATACACAGACCATAAAATTTTGAGGTATATCTTCACACAAAAGGTATTGAACATGAGAAAAATGATATGGTTTGAACTCTTTAAAGACTATGATTGTTCAATTCATTATCATCCTAGAAGAGAAAACAAAGTCACTGATGCATTAAGCAGGAAAGACCCACTTGTTCTATCCATTATGAGGATTCAAAGAGATTTTTTGATCAATGACCTAGTAAAACTAGACATGGAAATTATAAAGGAAGGGACATCATCAACCCTAACACAAATGATTTCTCAACCGTCACTACTAGAGAAGATCAAGAAAGATTAGAAAGAATATCCTTTTTTACAGAAGAAGTTTGAGGCTATAAAGGATGGGATGTTTCCTGAGTTCAATACTGATCAAGAAGGTGTACTGAAATTTCATATAAGACTATGTGTTCCATCAATTCTGGAAATAAAAAAGGAGCTGATGAATGAAGGTCATAGCTCTACTTTCTCTAAACATCTTGTTAGCAAAAAAATGTATAGGGACGTTCGTGATCATTATTGGTGGGATAATATGAAAAAGAAGATTGTTGACTACACTTCGAGGTGCCTGGTATGTCAGCAAGTGAAGGAAGAGTGAAAACTGTTTAAAGGGGTATTGCAATCACTACCCATACCAGCATGGAAGTGGGACAATATCACTATGGACTTTGTCACTGGTCTCCCGAGAACTTCCAAGGAAATAATGCGATATGGGTTATTGTGGACCATCAAAGCAAGACTGCCCATTTTATATCCATTCAGGAAGATTTCTCTCTTGATAAACCTGCCAGGATTTACGTGAAATAAGTGGTAAGGCTGAATGGAGTTCCACTTTCTATCGTATCTGATCAGGATCCAAGGTTCACATAAAAATTATGGAGAAGTCTTCAACAAGCTCTGAGCACTAAATTGAATTTTAGTACAGACTATCACCCTGAAACTAATGTCCAATCAGAAATGACTATTCAAAAACTTTAGGACATGCTGAGAACTTTCTCAATAGAATTTAGAGGTGGGTGAGATCAACATCTCTCTTTAGTTGAGTTCTCTTACAACAACATCTTCCACTCGAGCATTCTAATGGCACCCTATGAAGCTCTATATGGGAAGAGATGTAAAACTCCTACTTTCTGGGATGAAGTTGGTGAGAGAAAGATTCTTGGGCCTGGTCTTATCCAAGAGATGAGAGAAAAGGTCCATGCCATCCAACAACACATTAAGGCTGCTCAGAGTCGGTAAAAGAGCTATGCTGACAACCGTCGAAGGGACTTGGAGTTTGATGTTGGTGAAGAATTCTTTATTTGGATTTCACCTTGGAAGAGAGTCATGAGGTTTGGTAAGAAAGGGAAGCTCAACCCTAGGTACATTGTCCCCTATGAAATCCTTGATCATGTGGGAGTAAGGGCCTATCGGCTTGCACTTCCTCCAAATCTATCCATAGTTCATGATGTCTTCCATGTATCCCTCTTGAGGAAGTACATAACTAACCCTTCACATGTACTAAATCTATAGGTGGTACAAATAGAACATTATCTCTCTTATGAGGAGAATCTTGTGGAGATCTTTGATCGTAGAGACAAGGTTCTATACAACAAAACAACCCCCCTTGTTAAGGTGTTGTGGAGGAACCACAATTGTGAAGAAGCCATGTGGTAACCGGAGGAGTCCATGAGATAGAAGTACCCACACATTTTCCCATCAAATGATACAAGATAAAATTTCAGGGAAGAAATTTCTTAAGGGGGTAATAATGTAATGACCTGGAAATTTCAATTATATTTGTTTCCTAATTTTGTGCATTATTTTATTTTATACTCAAAAAAACTATATCCTTTAATTAATGAAGTGGGTATAATTAAAATGATACTGTTGTGTTTCGACTGTTATATGACTGTTGGTCAATATGACTGTTGGAAACTATAATCATAACGTTGTGTTTTTATAAATACGGTAATCTTGTTAATTAATATAGAAAAAATATTGAATGGCCTCATCCAGTAGACTTGGTCCATATGAAGCCCATCTGTCGGAGCTTGGGAAGGAGGTAACATCACTGGGCTTTGCTCTGGACCAACCCCAAGCCGAAATTCAACGTATGAAGCTTGAACAGAATCACCTAAGGGAGAAGTTCAAGCTGATAGAAATGACCACTCAGGGAATGTTGTCTGAGTCACCCCAAGAATCTATCATCATAGCACACCTAACACTTAGGTCCTATGCTGGTGTAATAAGGGGCTATGTAACGAGACCTTAACTGCTTTGTGTAATCCTTTTATATAAATAAAATTGTTATTTCTTCTTATGGAAATGTTTGTGAATTTCAAATATCTGGATAAATATAGGATGTGTATTATTTAAGATAAAAGGGTATTTTAAAATATTTTTATATTCATTAAATAATTAATAATGTGAAGTGATTTTTAAAAAAAATGGTCTTCTACAGTTGTGATCAGTGAGAAATTTATGAGTCTAATAAGATCAACTTGGTTTTTAGTGAATATTAAAGTAGAAATAGTAACATACCCTTATGAATAGTAATGAATAGTAATTTGACCAAAAAAATAGAAACTTCACCCATTAATGTATAAATACATTTTAGACATCTTAAAAGTAAAAAAATTATTATAGTTTAAGTTTTGGTATTTTTGTACAACATAAATATTCTATTTACAATTTTCTAATTAATTTAATAATTGTAAATGGAAATTTATTTTCAGAAAATTTAATCATAAATTGTTAGTTTATTGTATTATGGTTATACAATATTTTTATGGGACCTTGATTACTTTTTTAAGGTGTTACAAAATGAGTTATAGTTTTAAAGTTGTATTTTTGGAATAAATAATGATTTTATTTAAAATTTTAATTAAAAATATTTAAAAAATTATTTTCATAAAATGGACTTCATTTTTTAATTGAGAGCATTGATATATTGTTAGGGTGAATTTTTGGGTTTTTTCTGAAACTGTTAAATTTTCAGTGAATAGTAAAAATGCAGTTTTGAGTTTCGGGTGTTTAATGACATTGCTAATGATGTAAGATTTTTGGTCTACTTTTGAATAGTTATATAATATATGAGGTTCCTAAGTGGCCAATACCATGGGAAAATACCATGGGCAAGCCCATGGTTTTTCCAATACCACCGATGAGGTGTCCCTTGGAAATTAATAATTTATTCACTCACTTTCCCTATAAATACCAAGCCATTTCCCTCATTCATTTCATCCCAAAATAATACAAAACGAATTTATGGTCTCTTTAACTCCCAAGGATTCCTCCCAAGGTTCCCTAAAGACACCCAAGGTCCTGACCTTCAAGATTTCGAAGGTACTCTTCAAGGTAAGGGATCCTTTCACCCTCCTCTTTTAAGTCATGAATTATTTTATGTTGTGTCTTCTATTTTCCATATATTTATGTTTAGTGTATGTTCTTATATGTTCTCATTACTTTCCATTTCATTTCTAATTGTTTATAGACTCTTTCCGCCCCCATCAATTTGTTTTCTGAATTTTTAAGTGACGCCGTTAGGCTGCCGAATTTCTCGTAAAAGAAATCGCATCTTCTGATTTCTTTCATGTTTCCTTTTCATGTGGTATGTCATTAAAATATCCACACCATGATCTTTTTTATTTTTATTCTGTAACTCTACTGAAAAATTATCCATTTATTGATGGGAGACCCTTGTCCCCACTCTTTTTATTATTTTCTAAAACCAAGTTATATAGCTGTTATGCTGCAGAAATTTCGTCTCAAAACTTCTCTCTCTTTCTCTCAAGAATTCTCTTGTTTTATATATGTGAATAAACATACCTATTTAATTTCTATGGGTGTTCATAGTTATAAAAAAATGATATATTTTATTCTGTAATTGACATACATGTAACCCTTACTCCCTTTCCATGGGTTATAAATGACATAATAATCTCATTTTTAAGTACTCTTTAAAACATCATGATTTTGAAATGAAACCCATTTATTTTATTCTCTATCGGTTATTTATGAAATATTTGATTATGATCTATGTGGATCACATGAAATTAAAGGCATATTAAGGGTGTACCTTGATAGTACTCCAATGCATTGGGTAACTAATTAATCTCTAGAGATGCAAGTTTCACGATACCTTGATGAATAACCATGGTAATTTTTATGACCCCTCAGGGATAAACCTTGGTGATATGTTCATGAATGTCTTAAGGAAATGTTATAGCCACATATTCAAGTTATGATTCAAGTTATTTTAATTATAATATTCCTATACATCCATTCCTCATGTCTTTATGTTTTTATTCATGTTCTTATTGATGTCACAAGTAAATTGATTCCCTTGTTTACCCTTATTGGGCCTTCTGCTCACCATTTTCTTTGATGTATGTCTCTAGGATATGAGATTCAGTAATTTTAAATAGGATTAACCTATTATGAATCCTTACGAGTGGTTTAGAAGAATGTTTTATGTTGTTTTCATGTATTATGTTCATGATTTCCAAGACACTAGACTTTAAAGATCCTCTGTTTGTAAAATGTAATGAAACATTATGTAATAAAAATGTGGGATTCCATATATTTGTTGAGTAGTTTTCGACCCATCCCCACTTTATCCTTTAAATAATCCATTTTTGACCCATTAGAAACCGAAATTTATTTTATTATAAAATAATATTTCTAGTTTTTTTAAGGTGCCCCTCACCTCTCTTATAAAAGGGAACTCCCACTTGCCTCAAATTCACACATTAAAAGCCTTTTGGATCGGACAAAATCTTCCCAAATACCCTATCAACTATCATAACTTCATCATAGATGCATTACTTTTGTCAAAAATCCAACCTAAGGAGCCCTTTTGATCAAATCAAAAGGAAGAACCCGAAGAAGAGGGAAATATCTCATCACCTCTTTCAAGTTCCTTTCTTCTTCCACTTCCTATTTCTTTATTATTTCCATTATAAAATAATAACTCTAGTATCTTCTATATAATTTTATGTTGTTATGAATATGGTACAACCATTTTCATTATTCTATCCATCCTTTGAATGACATGTCACCATATGTGAGTACGTACGGCTTACCGTCTCTACGTCGTGGCGTAATTGTTATTCAATACATTATTATTTGGATGGGTATAATAATGATGTGAAATTGATATAGATAATAAATATAACATGATAATTATTCTTCATATATGATATACCATCCAATTATATATTATTTTAATATCAAAAGAATGATATTGTAGCTCGTGCGTACGTATGGATTACCGTCTCCACGAACACGATGAGATTTCTTCCCCATCATATCTATTCATGACTAAATTTCATTTGATGATTAAAAATAATGTTTAGATACATGATATAATTCTGTATATGGATAAGATACATCCCATCCATAACAAATATGACTCACATAACAAAAAATATAAAGGAAAAGGAATCCGTTAACACCTGAAACGATAATAATACTAAGATATTATTAACAAAGCAATGTTAAAAGATCATATATGATATCATATTAATGTATATGATTCTTGTATAATTTAATAACAAATATTTCACCATTATACAGGATTCTAACCTACCCTCGACCAAGGAAAAAGTACAAAGTAAGGGTTTTCTTATCTCACTTTTAATTCCGTGAGATTTCTATTGTTCGCCACTTATTTATTGAATGTGGTGTATTGTGTACTTACAATTGATATATATTATCATGATTATATTTATATTCATGGTATTCTTAGATTAATTTTGTGGTTATTAAATTTTTATGATACTATTCTATTTATTACAATGAAGTAAGGGGTTTTCATCTCACTTTTAATCCCGTGAGATTCATGCTATATTGGCCACTATTTCCTTTTGTGTGGAGTATGTACTACCCCTGATTGTATTCCTTTTGTAATATACTTTAATGTATGGGTATTTACATCTTCATTGTATGATAATTATTTCATGGGGTGTATGTTTCTTATGTTACCAAATCGGTAAAGGAATTTCAAATTTCAATTTCCACTCATTCGGTTTTACGCAAACTTCACTGATTACTTTACTCCAAGATTATGTGTGAAATAACTATTTATTTACTTATGTAGTAATTTACACTCCCCTTTCTATGTATATACTATTAGTACACATAATCACTCAATTGATAAATCCTCAAGTCATCGATATGAACTTGATAAGAGTAATTTTAACTCAATCTCCATTAATTGAGGTAAACATCCAATTCATTGGTGTTGTTTTTACAAGAATATGTGTGAATGTACTATGATTTATTTACACTGAATATACAATAATATTGAGTGTATTTATATTTTTCACACATAATTATGTCATTGATTTATCCATAACCTAAGGATACGATATTTATAAGGGATTTCATCTCAACTTACATTCCATTGAGTCTTCTTTGTTGTTATGCGCCAACTCACTTTTTGTGTGTGTATATACTGTAATTTGACATAATATATCATGAATCCATTTATTCTAATGATATTATAATGTTTTTATTACCTCAATTATTTTTATTCAAGTGTCTCTCTTTTGGTTAGGAACTCTAACTAAAATATCATTTTAAATGTTTTAAAGATTTATTATTCTAAATCTTTCTCATTAATGTCCATGTTTTAAAAATGGTTTAAGGATTTATTTATATGGACTTTAAAGTTTTAAAATTAAAATTTCTTTTAAATGTTTCAAAGTGGTATGGGACACTTTGATTCAAAAATCTATTTTTAAACAGCTTCTTGAAAAATAGTGCGACTTTTAAATGTTTTGAAGAAAAAGGGGTATATTTCTCTCAAATAGTTTTGATGATTATTTTCATCTATGTCAACATCATTCATTATTTCTGATTGAGGTTAATATGTTACAATACAATATTCAATATTGTATAGAATGAGTTATGTTTGACTGTGGATGTTCTATTTTTATACCATTTATAGTTTATGGATAAAGTATTGACATTTCATATGCTAGTTTTAATGTGAATGTTTATGTTATGTTTAAACCTTTTCATATGAGGAATGCATTGGACTTAGTATGTGATGGGTGGAGACCAATATAGCTCCTCTATGCATCGGTAGGAATCATGAGACAAACTTGTGTCTTGGCACGAGGTCTTGACAAAATCTTATTTGTAGTCTTGGCACAAGGTCTTCACTATGTGGTTATGAAAGTCTGGCATTATGCATTTCGTCATTATGAAAATGGATATTGATATTGTATGTGATTATTAGACTAGTAGAATATCTATGTGAATATGTAAATGGAATTATTTTATTTTATCTTTTCCATATTATGCTGAAGTTCAAGTTTAAAAGGCTTTTGTTTTAGTCTTATACACTACCTTAAATGTTCATGTTTATTTATGAAAGTTTCCACTATAATGTTATCCTTACTAAGTATCTGATCTCACCCCTTTCTACATTTTATCTTTCCCAGGATGCAAGGAAGTATATTATGACTGACCTGCAGGGATATTTATGGGATCTCAGTGTTGTCTATGAAAACAATGTTGTTGTAGTTTTCCATTTTATGATGTAATGTAAACCTTATGAATGTATCTAGTACTTACAAGGCTACTAAAATAATTGGTCTTCGAGACTTGATATTTTATGATCATTCCAATGATACGTAATAATTCACCGACTCTGGGCTTCTGGGGTCAGGGTGTTACAAAAAAATATTGATTTTTATTGAAAAATATCTTTTTTTTCAAGTATTTACAAGGTTACATTATATTTTGGATTAGTTTTAAAATTTTATTATTAATGTTTTAATAAAAAATACATTAAATGTTCTTAGAATCAACATTATATTTCAATTAGGTATAAAAACATTTTTATACATAAAAATTATTTTTTCAGAAAAACAATTATTCATCTATTTTTTCTGATTTAATTTTAAATTAAATTATAAAAATTTATGAATAGATTTTGATAAAATTGATTCCATATTTTGTATTAGGATAATTAATATTTCATAATAATTTTTACATAATGTTTTTTCATAAGTAAAAAATAGTAAAAATCTATTACCATGATTGAAGTTAAAAAGGTTTACCATGGTAAAACTAAAGAGATATGGGTTAGAATTTCCTAAACACGTGTATTTATCCTATTGTATGAGTTTTGTTTCACTAAATTTCTATTTTATGAATTAATTTTTTTATTTTAAAAAATTATTTTCAATTTCATAACCTAATCTTCACTTATAAGAATATAATATAATTTATTCAATTTAAAAACATTTTTTGGGTCTTTCCATTTAATGGAAAGGTTGGAAGATTCCATAATATTTTTTCTTGATAAAAAAACATAAAAAACTTTTTTTATTTAACCAAAAAAATCATTAAAACCAACTCATTACTTGATTTCAAGGTTAAATTATTTTTATTCTTAAATTATGTATTTTCCTAAAAACCGTTTTCATGTGTTTTGTGTTCTTATATTAAAATTGGTCTCTACAAATTTTAGAAATTGAACCTGATAAAATGTATTCAGAATTTTTTATAATAATTTTTAAATTTTGATATATGAACCTATTTTTTCAAGGTAATTATTTGATCATGATAAAAAGGTAAGTTATCACGGTTAAGGTTAAAATGAGTTTAAAGTGGTTTAACTGGGATATAAAGATTAAAATGTATCCAAAACAAGCCTAAATGTGATTAGTTGTGTTTATTTTTACCCTATATCATATCATATTTTTAAATAATCAATTTTGGATCCATTAATATTTATTAATAAATTAATATATTTTAATATTTTTAAAAAATTGCAAGTGTGTCCTCTCCCCCACTTATAAACAGACACCCCCAATTGTCTATTCTCTACACTTCAAGAGACATTTTTGGACAATACCTACCCAAATACCTTACTAAAATCCATAACTATTTATTATATTCCCTATTATTATCATAAATCCAGTCTAAGAAGGATTTAGGAATAAACATAAAGATATTGTCTGAATTAGAGGTATAGTTCTTAACTATGCGTTTTCATTTTCTCTCTTCTTCTAACTCCTTCAAATTTTATTAAACCATGATGAAATAATAAAATAAATATATTCCATATACTAAAATTATATTATGCTAATTTCATAACTTATATCCAACTTTTCTTTTATGGAATGGGAAAGGAAAATATCATTCATGTGTATGGTGGACAACCGCCTCACGAACCGATGTAATTCATTTTACATCACCGCCTCTCACAGATGTTTATAAGGATTGATTTAATGTTTTTATATTATATTCATTAAGTAATTTTCATTCTATAAATATAATATATAATATATTTTCTTAACTTTCCTTCCATTGAAAAATGATAATGGTGTTAATGCATACCTGTGTATTACCACCATCACAAAGCGACATGATTCATTTTTCAGCACTGCATCACAAGGATGGTATATATAATTTTATTTAAAAATATTATGTGATATTTATAATATAAAAATACTTTTATAAATATAAAATAAAAATTACATTCTTTACCACATGTTCATTTAAAAATGGAAATGGTACCCATGAGTACGTATGGCCTACTATCTTCATGATTGTAACATAATTCATTTTTCAAAACCAAATTTCATGGCTGGTTTTAAAAGTATAATTAATGTATAAAAATGATAATTATTTCATTATTATTATTTTATACATGATGTAATAATGAACTATTTGACCATAGTCGACCTACCAAAGTCTTTTTGGGAATATGAGTTGAATATCATCAAAATGTATTCCTTAAACTTAATAGATTAAGTAATTGAATATAACATGGTAATAAATAAAATAAAAGCAATAATAAGATTTAAAATTTTATTAATCAAGTAAATAATTAATATAATATTTTTTTTAAGAAGATAAGGAATATGTGTGATGTGTTGGGATCGAGGTAAGAGGCATATTACCTTCAAACCTTATTTTAAATGTTTAACAGATTTATTTAATAAATCATTTTCTTATATTTTAATATTCTTAAAATTATTTTATAGATATATTAATATGTAAATAAATGATTTATAAATTAAAATTTATTCCATTTTTTAATTTATTTCAAAAAATTCAAAAGGAATCTTTTTATGTGTTTTATATGGAATGTTTTGATAAAAGGGAAAAAAGAATATTCTATTTTAATGTATTTGGAATCAATGTTTTTACAAATCACTATAAAAATTATATGATATTTGGATTCCTTTAAAATATTTTATGTTTTATTCAATGAAAAACTCTCTCTCTTTGTTCTGGTTATTTTTAAAATGGGTTTTAAATGAAATGTATATTTCAACATCCATAATTTTTTTTCTTATGTATGTAAGGAATATTTTTATGATTATGATGATAAAAATTAAATATATTAAGTGTTATGATTATGTTATGGTTAATGGTAATTATTTATGATGATGGTTGAGCCTAATATATCTCAATATGATGGGTGAATTAGATATAGTTCATGATGATGGGTGATCTTGATATAGCTCTCCAATGCATTAGGTAAAGGGATAGAGTTAACTGATTATAGGTTTCTCCTAAGAGATTATTGTAATTTTCAATATAGTTTATTCCATTTGAAAGGGTGATTGTAAGAGTGATATGGAAATGATGTCCCAAATTATCTATATGAATTAACTATTCTTTCGATGGATTTTTATAAAAATCTTATGATGTTATTAGTTAAGATAAATAATTAGAGTTTAAATGAAATATTATGATACGTATTAAGGGTAAAATTTATAACTTTGTAAAAAAAGTAATAATTTTTTCACGATTGTAAAGAAGAATTTATGAGTTTTATACTTTATTTTAAGATTTAATATGAAATGTTTTACAAAAATAATTAAGAAGTGGAGCTGATTTATTGGTTAAGAAAATGTTTATTTATATCTAATAGTTTATTATGAAAAAGTAAAATATTTATAATAAGTATTCATAGACTAACATGTTTCTTTCTTTAATTTTATATTTCCCTTACTAAAATTTTTATGCTCATCTCACATTTTCAAATGTTTTTCTCAAGGTTTTAAGGATGAGTAGGGACAATTATGATGTCATGCTAAAAATTATGAATATATGTTATTAAAAGAAAACTTTTTATATATTAAAAGTTTTGTATTGTTGTAAAAATGGATACTGAGTGGAAGTGTCCACTTGGTGATATAATATTTATTTATCTTATAGTCGTGACCTAATATCTAAAATGATAAACCTAATATATCTTTGTGAATTAAAGAAAATTAATTCTTTTATAAAGATAAAATTTGTGTATTGTTTAAGGTTTGGTCCTTATAGTAGGACCATCACATATAGAGATATTACTTTTATGCATTTGTGTTTGATACCCTATGGAAATGTAAATGAATATTTTGTATATTTATGGTCCACTTCATTATATTTTACAAAATAACCAAAATTACCTTTACATATACCTTCATCATTATTGAAATTATCTTCATTATATATATATACATCCTCTAGGTTACTTTTATGTTCAGTCCAACGAATCTTATGTATCGGTAAAACTTTTCCAAATTACTTTTCTACTCTATAAGAAGATTTTTACCTATGTTTTCTAGGGACTCTTATTCATATGGATGTTTACTTTTATGCATCTCTGGACTGAGCTAATTTTCCCATCACTTGTAAGATAACTTTTACACATAAAAGATGGAATTTTAAGCATGTTTGGAATTTATCCAACTTCTTCAAATCAACTATAAAATAACTTACACATATTGAATATAATGAAAAATACATATTTCATCTATTTACCCAAAAAAATAAAAAATAAAAAAATGTTTTTTCAATTAATTTTAAAAAAGAAATAATGCTAAAAAATAAAAAATCTAAAAAAAATCCACAATAATGTCTAAATTATTCTTTGAAACTAGAATTTTAATTATTACTCATAAAATATTAAAATAGTGGAAATTAAATCATTGATTTTTAATAAAAAATATATAAAAATATGATCCTCATCAAAATATTAATAACTAAATACCATGGACTTGGAAATTTAACATTGATACAAATATGATATTAAATGAATTAAAATAACCAAATAAAACTATATAATAAATGTATATTATATTTATAATAAACAATAACACATTATAATTTTTTTTAATATAGGTCATATTAATGATTATTGGAAGGAATTAAGGTGTTTCTTTTAATCCTTTAATGTTTTTAAAGTCATTTTCTCAAGACACTCAAATATTTTCAAATAATTTTCTTTATCAACTTCATACTGGTCTTTATTCATCAATACTCTATGTTTCTATTTTTTTCCCTATAAATAGAGAATTTTTTAACCCATTTCATTTGATTCAATGGGGTTCACTTTACTGCCTGTGTTTATGGGTTGAAATGAAATATTCTATGTGTATTATTCATGTTATGGTTCTTATATATTATAGATAATAATGAGTGGGCATGAAATATATCCCTCAAATGCATGGGTAATGATATATTATTCATATAAGTTATGTTAGAATTAACTAATTAGGTTATTACATTATGGGATAATGATTTATTCTATTACAATTTATTTTTTCTTATGATTTTGTTTTATGTAACTCTTGGGTTTTAATTATATGAGAAAATAAGTTGATTTCATGATTTAATGTAATGTATGAGTATAATGTTTTATAATACTTTTCATGATTTTTTATGTATTTACATGGTCTAATGAGTTTTATTCCATTTTTATACCCCTTACTGATATTTATTTTCTTAAATAATATTTAATAATGATTTTTATAATGATTAAGGATGATTAAGAAAAATAAAAAAGTAAACATTCCATTTATAGTTATTGGTCTTGAATGAAGAAAATATATTAATTAAAGAACCCATTTTATTGAAAAAATGAAAATTTAGAGAAGAGGTGTGGGTTTTATTATGTGATATATTTCATAATACTATAAGACTATAAACCTAAAGGTATTGGGAATGTAACTATTGTAATATTTATTGTAAAACATATAACTATAGGGTGGTTATGTTTGGATTGCTACAGTTGGTATTAGAGCAGGGTTTAGATAACATTAGGGCTTAAATTGTTCGTAAGAAAAAAAAAGTAAATATACTTAAGAGATGATAAAGAGGTTTATATTGGGATTAAACATTAATGTATTGTTATATTATAATGATAAGGTATTTTATTATTATAAGGGTTTCTAAATTGTTTCCTCTAATATAAATCTATTTTAGAATGTTTTTCTATAGAGGTAATAGGGTGAATGAAATTGTAATGTAATAGGAGGATAATACCATTCCAAATAAAAAACCATAAATTGTTCAAATTGGAGCTAATAAATTTTTTTTATGCTAACTCAACTAAAATATGGAATAATTGGAAATGAAAATGCAAGGTAGTGACAAAATTCTCTATAAATTAATATGTAAATAGTGGATAATTTAATATTAAAACAACCCCAAAAAGTTTTAGAACCTCAATTATAATGATATTTAAAAGATGAATAAATGTTTTGGATAATTTATTAATAAATGTTTTCATTGTTTAGAGCATCATAAGGAAACTATTATAGTTTATAATATTGAAGGCGAATCTAATCAGTGGTGGTCTCCAATTAAGAATTATTAAGGGAATAATGAGATTAATATCATGTAATGGAAGGTATTTAAAGATATTTTTCTTGAAAAATATTTTTCTATAGTGATTTGACTTTGAATATAAAGTAAATTATTATTTTAAAATAAAAAATGAGGGGGAATAAATTGGAAAGGTATACAATGGATTTTATTTTTGATCATGAAAGAAAAATTGATAGGTCTTATACAATATTTAAGCCCTATTTTTAAAGGGACCAGGTTACTCGTGAATTTTAGAGTTATAAAGATATTTTCCAATTTCATAGCAAAGTTGAAATGGTGTTTTTTGAATCTTATGTATCTTGTAACATCAAGGATAAGAAGTGATCAAGGTGGTAATAAATGAGGAAACATTAAACAAGGATGTATAATGGAAATAGAATTCAATTTCTATCATGTCCCAAATATGGTAAAAAAAGCATTATAGTGAGTTTATTATAATATTATGTAAGTTTTATAATTATGGTACATTTTTTTATATGAATCATGATCGGAAATAAGTAATTATCGGATCAATAATGGGAAAATGATGACCTAAAATATTATCAAGGTGGTTAGATAGAAAAGAAATGTTGTATTTGTAATGAGATAGTTCATTATAAAAATATGTGTCTAAATTTAAATATGAAAGGTAAAAATCATCAAAATCATAAGCAGAAATATGTGGAAAGTTTATTTTCTACTACTATCACATATGTTGATTTATCATGTCAAGTTTTGAAAAGTGTCTTATATATTTATTCAAATTATTCTAATGCCTTTTTTGATTATTAATTTATACATTACTTAATTTCTGATAAATTTCTTAATAACATAGAAATATCATCTCAAGTAAAATAGATTTAACTTTTGGTTGAAACTCCTTGTGGATTTATTAAATCAATAAGGATTTAAAGGAATCTTTTTATAATCATCTGGGGTATTTTATTCTATAAAAATATTATTTTCATGACTATATTGGATTTTGATACTATTTTGGGTTTGGATTAGATTTCTAGATATCATATTAAGATAGATTATAGAATAAAGGAAGTTGTATTTAACTTTTATAATGATATTAAGTTTATATTTAGTAATAAATTTATACTTCTAATAACATTTGAAGAAGATGATAAATTGATAAAATATAGAGGTACTATTTATTTTTCTCATATCATTAAAAATATGTAAATAGTCCAACTTAATGCCATACTGGTTATAAATGATTTTTTGGATGAATTTCATGGGGATTTGTCTAGTATTATTGTTGATGGAGAGGTTGAAATTAATTTTTTACTTGGTTCCTGATACTAATCCAACTTCAATACCCCCTTATTTTATGGATATTGTAGATATATTAGAATTGAAAGAAAAATTACAACATTTTCTTGATAAGGGTTTAATTTATCTTAGCACTTCACCCCAGGGTGCTCTTGCTTTATTTTTAGGAGGAATAATGGTTCTAGGAAGCTCTATATTGATTATAAAGTACTCGATAACATTAATAGTAAGAACAAGTATACATTTACCAATATTGATGAATTATTTTAAAAATCTAGGGAGATTAATTATTTCCAAATATTTACCTCAAATCTGAATATCATCAATTGAAGGTAAAGGAAGAATATATTTTTAAAATGGTGTTTTTAATGAATTATACTCACAATGTATTTGTAGTTATGAAATTTTGGTTAAAAATTTCACCAAATTTAATTATGGATTAGATATATTATTTTGAAAAAAATTATGGTTGTATTTATTAATGATATTTTGGTGTTTTATAAAATTTATAAGGATCATGAAATTCATTTCATCATTATTCTATTGACATTAAGAGAAAAAAAGTTATATGTTAATTTAGTAAATGTGAGTTTTTGTTGAAAAAAATCATTCCTTCGTAATATTATTACTGAATATGGTATAAAAATAGATCCTAATTAAAGTAAAGTGAAGTAATAATGACCAAAATAAATTAATATCATAGTGATTTATATTTTTTTTGATTATTGGGATATTACCAATTTTTTGTTTGAAACTTTACTTGATTATCTTACCCACTAACCAAGTTAAATTATAATGGATTAAAATTCACTTGAAAAAAGGAGTGTGAAAATTATTTTCAGGAATTAAAATGAATATTGATTAATGATATAGTATTAACCATGCCATAAAGAAATGGGTAATGTTTTATTTATAGTGGTGCTTCAACAAAGTGTCTTGGTTTTTTTATGAAAAATGATCAGTAATAATATATGAATCACGATAATTGAAACCTCATGAATAAAATTATCCAATTCATAAACTTGAGCTTACAAATGTAATTTTTTTAATTTTTTTAGGCATTATTTATATGTGGAGAAATATGATATGTGTGTGTGTAACATAAAAATTTAAAGTATATATTCTATCAAAAATAATTGAACAAAAGGAATTTTTTTTTCAAAATTTATAAAATATTATGATTGTATGATTCATTATTATATTGTTAAATAAAAAATATAAGATATTCATTGATAAGAAAGGATAATACAACATTAACCATGTTATGTATATATAATGATTCATTAGTTAATGAATTAATGGACATTGGATGGGAAATTGTGAAGGTAGAACCCTATTTTCTTTTAAAATAAGTAACATTACTATAATCCATGTTAGAAAGAATAAAGTGTGATCAAAAAGAAAATCATGGACTGTGAGAGACAATACAATTGATAATTAAAGTAAATTTTCATGAGTTTAATATTAATGAATTTTTTATCAGATTTAGAAAGAAGTTATGTGTACTAAATGACTCTCATAAGAAAAATTAATTATTTAGTGAGACTCATAGATCAATATATTATATTCATCCAAGAAGAATAAATATGGATATATATCTTTTATAATTATTTTAGTGAAAAAAATAAAGAAATATTTTTCTAGTTTTACCATGAAATTATAATTTTTTTCAATAGGTTAAAATTGAATGAAAAAAACTAAAAGGAATTATTAATCCTTTATAAATTCATGAATGGATATCAAAACACATATCCATGGATGTTTTCGTGGGATTAACAAATATATCCATGGATGTTTTTATGATATTACCAAATACGTATAAATTTATTTCATTAGAAACTAAATTAAATTTCATTACATCTTTTTATCTTTATGCTGATGGATAATTATAGTAGAAAATTGAAATATTGGATGATATGTATCAATATTTTTCATTGGATTATAATGGAGATTGGTATAAATATATTTAATCGGTTGGTTTTATTAAAATATCCATTTTCATTCTGTCATATAGATGGAAACTTATAAATAATTGTATGGAAAGTGGTGGTGAACTCCATATTTTTGGGATGAAGTTGTTTAGAGGAAGTTACTAAGACCTAAATTGGCGAATGATATGGTTGAAAAAATGAAATTATTTCACCATCATATGAGAATAGATCAAAGTAGGAAAATTATCCATGAAGATAATTTAAGGAAGGATCTTTTATTTGAGTTAGGAGATCATATTTTTCTTAAAATATCTCTATGAAATGTGTGATACATTTCGGTAATAAAGTAAAAATAATCTCATGATTTATTGGTCCATATGAGATTTTAGAGAACATGGTATCCTTTGACTATAAATTAATATTTGATATAACATTATATTATGTATATATAGTGTTTCATGTTTCTTTATTAAAACAATATGTATACGATTTATATCATATCTTGATATTTGAAGTAGTGCAGCTAGAGGAGAATATTTCATATGAGAAAAAACTAGTTAAAATTCTTGATCATAGAGAGAATGTTTTCTAAAATAAGGTAACTTGTCGAGTTAAAATTTTAGGAAAAAATATAGGTCATGAAGCAACATGGGAACCTAAATAAGAAATAAAAGAAATGTATCCTCTTCTGTTTACCAAGGAATGAAAATTATGAGGATTTAATTTATTTAACGGGGTAATATAGTATTAAAATATTTTTTTAAATAATATTTTTAGTCATGTATTTTCAAATATATATTTTATGGACTTATATTTGTTATATTTTTCCATTAAAATATAAATTTTTATATGTGTGTGTGTGCGTGTGTGCCTTTATTTCAAAACATAAAAATTGATTTAATAAAAATTTAAATATTATTTCTCATTTTATGTAATTTATTATTATTTTTATATGGAGATTTATATTAATTTTTTTATTTTACAATGATATCTATTATTAATAATATCTTATAAAACTATTTTGGCATTGTATGAAATAAGAATATGATTTTTAGTTTAAGATAAAATATTTTTTATTCTAAAAAATATATATTGTTTCAATATATTATGAGTTTTTTTAGAAGTTAATATGTAATATTTGGGGTCTAATTTTAATAAAATAAATATTTTTTTGAATATTTTTTTTTAAAATTAGGTGGATTTTTTTTAAAAATAAAATAAAAATGTATGTTAGTAAATAGTAAATGCAATTTATAATAACAGTTTTTGTTACATAAATATTCTAGCAGACTATAAATGATACCTTTATTTCAATTTATGTTTTAAAAATATTTAAGTGAATAATTTTTAAAGGTAATATTCAAATTTAATGTCTTTATAAGTTTAGTGATACATTTTAATTCAAATTCTATTTAAAAACAAGAGTTTTAATTAAAATTGGATTCTATTAATTATTAATTAATATATATCTAAATTTTTTTATAAATATTGAGAAGTTTATAAAATATGTTAAAAAATTAAAATTATAAAATATTATTATTTAAAAGTTCTATAATATAATTCCATTTCCTTAGAGGTTAAGTAAAAATGTTAAATTCCTTTTTAAAAAATAAGCGTTAAAGTTCAAATTAAACTTTACAACCCATCATTAAATATGAATCTAAAAATTTATAGAACGCTTAAGAAGTGTATATAACATTTTAAAATAATTAATTTATCTAATAAATTAATTTTTAAATGTTAAAAGTTGAATTTGGATTGTTTAGAAATGGAGTAAAATATTTGAACTCCTTTTAAAAATATATGCTTGAGTTCAAATGGGATTTTACTACCTATTATTGTGTTTTTATCAAAAATTATATGGAAATTTGTATAATCTTATGTAATATTTATTACATGATAATATACTTAAAATATAAAATAAATATTATTAAATTAATATAAATTAATTTTTATATTAACATAAATAATGAAATACTAATCGAAGTTGGTGCAGTTCTTGCTCGACAATGCGAAAAGTCAAAAATAATGACTGGTAATATTTGTAAATTATTGTTGTTTTATAAAATTTAAGGGATAAATGTGATTATAAATAATTGATATAAATATTATAACTATAATTACATATTTTATATAAATTTTTATGCTCAAATTGAAAGAATAAACATGAAAATCTAGAGAAATGGGATTGTATTTACAAAAACATGATTTATAAGTCGATAAAAAATAAAAAACCATATATTTAGTCATATTCGGATGATTAGGTATCTTATATATATTCTCTTGACCATTTATGATCCATTTTAAACTTAAAAATTACATTCTTAGCCTTTAATAAATGAATATTTGTGAAAAAACCACTAAATCTTGACAATTAATAAGGGTTTTACTCTCTCTATTCGCAAACCAATCCTTTTATACACAATTTTAAATAATTTAATATCACTGTATATTATTGTGGTTAGGGTTTGGCTTAGTGGTAAACACCCCGTAATCCTACATGAAAAATGGGGGTTCAAAACCCATGGGGCGCAAGTACTATAGCAGTATTGTAGTGTACTATAGCAGCGACGACACAATAGCAACAACATGCACTATAGCGGCGACATGTCACTATAGCGGGGTCAGGGGTACTGTAGTAGTGGTGGGTACTGTGTAGTACTATAGAAGTCGGGTACTGTAGTAGTACTATTCACAAAATGGGCCTTAGGCCAAAATATTTGGGCCTACGGGCCATATAATGGGCTAAATGCCCATTGGGATTTCAGGCTATGTAATGGGTCTCCCTCTACCCAGTTTAAAGAGGTCTTTGCTTTTATTTAATAACAAATGAGGCTTCAGCCCCAACCTTTAAAAAAAATATCACTGTATATTATACGATGTTCTCTCCTTCCATTACCTATATTTTTCCAATTTCATTTCTCAACTAAACAACTTAATTAAAGTAGTTTTTTTAAAGATCAGTGAAGGTACAATTTACCCTTCTTTTTCATTTCTATAATTTTTCTATTTTTCTATTTCAGTATGAATATAATATATTTATAATGTATATTATGTCAATTTTTTAATCCACAAATTCTTATTCTTAAATAATAAAACACACTAATACTAACTCTATTATACACAACTTTTAATTTGATTTCATTTTCTCTTCTGTTTTCCTTTCCTTTTCTTCTCTTTTCTTATATTTCACTTAAAACACTATTTGGAATCCTTTTAAACTCATGGATATGGTATTAATATTAATTTAACTATATGTTAAATCTATTTGGTATCAAAATTTTTCTTGATGGTATATATATACTTATACAACTATATATAGTAGTGGGTAGATTAAATCTACACTTAGTAATTTCAATAATCTATTTAATTTACAATCTTTTTAATTTTAATCAACTCAATTCCCATTGTTTATAAATAACTCACCATGGTTTATTATTTAATTTATATAATTATATGTTCATCT
Source organism: Viscum album (assembly GCA_963277665.1). Taxonomy (NCBI): domain Eukaryota; kingdom Viridiplantae; phylum Streptophyta; class Magnoliopsida; order Santalales; family Viscaceae; genus Viscum; species Viscum album. The sequence continues at coordinate 2,038,757,433 of OY728142.1, read as the reverse complement.
TGACTTATTATCTTTGCCACAAATGGGGAACATATATGTTTAACATTGTAAACATAAAAAATCTAAAATACCTCATTTATTATGAGAAAATATAAATGTAATGGATTTTCCAAAATAAGTAAATAATAAAATGGTTATAGATATTATTAATATATAATAAATATTTCATGTGTATTTTTGAAATCCTAGGTGGTGATAACACCAAATTTCACAAAGATGTAATTCTAAGGTATTACAACTGTCAATAACTAGAAACCATGGATCTAGGACTTTAGATTTGATAAATATGTGATATTAAATGAATAAAAATAAAAAATAAAAAATATATAATAAAATTATTTTAATGTTATAATAAAGAATAACACAATACAATTTAATTTTATGTAGGCAAATTCACAAGAAATAATATTGGATGGAAGTACAAAACTTCTTTTAATCCTTTATTGTTTTGATGCGTTTTTATCAACTCTATCTTTAGTGTTATTTAAGAATTTTCTTTACCATATTCATACTAATATTTATTCATCAATACTATATTCTTTTCCTTTATTATCTATTTAACGTCCCAGTTCCAGAAGCCACCCAGAGGCACCCCGTACCCGGTTGGTCACATGGCCTCAAGCGCATTTCCCCGAATGCTAGAGGCTTCCGACTAGTAGTGAGGGCCTTGGGTGTGATAGTGGGGAAACTATGCCCTCATTTTCAGAGTACATAGTGGAAGTAAACAAATAAAAACAATAACGGAAGCAGTAAACATCCACACAAGAATAAAAAATGGAAGACTAAAAGTAAAAACAACTAGAGCACATATATAAATGATGCAAGATAAATATGTCTAGGAAAGAATCCAAACAAGTTAGAATGCTGGAATACAATAGTACTAAACAAAAGTACAAAATAAAAGATAAAAAACTCCTCATCATCGCAAGCATAAGCTTGGCCCCATGCTCTCCATCTCCACAGCAAGTCAAGTACCTAAAGTATAAGGGAACTTAACCTTATCTACACCTGCAACAATATAATCTGTTTGGGCCCAAAAGCATGACCCAAATAGGGTGTGAGACTAAATCCCAGTAGGTAACCACCTGAAGATCTGTTCCTAATAGTTAGTGAATATATGCCAGGTAAAAGTACAAAAAACAATAAACAGGAAGGTGATCAGTAGTAAACAGTTCAAAAAGTCGAACAATCAATCATGTATAGTGACCCTCTAGGAAGTACACACATCCTATCCTCTCTGGTTCAGTATATGAAGACTCTTTGAGGAAGCACTCACAATCAATTTCCCTTATAGTCTAAGGTATTCAGGAACTCTCTAATGAAGCTCACGTAGTCAATTCCTCTTATAGCACCAATGTCAAGGAATCTTTGAGGAAGCTCACTCGGTCAATTCCCCTTATAGCCTAGTTCATTCATAGACTCTCTAAGGAAGTACTCACCATCAATTCCCCTTATAGTCTAAAAAGTTCAGGAATAAAAACAAAGACTCTCTGAGGAAGCTCACACAATCAATCCCCTTATAGTCTAAATCAATCTAGGACTCTCGGAGGAAGCTCACTCTGTCAATTCACCTTATAGCCTTAAGTGGTTCTAGGCTATTTGATGATGTTCACTCAGTCAATCCCCCTTATAGCCTAAAGTTCTCAAAGACTCTCTGAGGAACCTCACCCGGCCAATTCCCTTTATAGTCTACTATACCAGGTTCTCATGACCCCGTGTAGGTCAACGAGCATAGAAGTACAATATGGCCAATGTAAACCTAGAGAACTACTTGGATAAATTGTCTACATCATATCAAGCTTGTCAGAGTAAGAACGTTCCATCCTATAGCAACAGTCATGGAAAATAGGCAGGACAACCAAACTGGCTAAACAGGACCAACCGGTTGTAAACAGAACATGCAAGGGAAAAACATCCACATCATAGCAATCAACCCTTTTCATCTCCAAATTACCTCTACACAAGCATACAAGCATGGAAGGAAATAAACAGGGGTAAAATGGTAAACACGCAATACCCTAGGCAAGGGTATTGGTGGAATTTTCACATAATACTCAAAGACTTTGAACAGAAAGGCACAAACCACCTACCTTAGGTTTAGGAGATCTCTATATGTGATCCTCAAAGTTTGAACCTCCTTAAAACGTCTAAGATCTACAAAAACATCTAAAAAATTTAACCCATGATAACTTTTAAAAGAAGAGGAATCATGAAATGACGCTCCAACAAAAGAGAGAACTCACAGATACGATTCCAACGCAACCAACGGTGTTCGATTCAGAGGACGAGCAAAGGATCGGGGGCTCGTCGATGATCTACGGCCCTACAGACTCTCTCGGATGAACGAGACCTAGAATAAGGGTATTTTTTCTGTCAGACACGACCCTAGAATGTTTAATGAAAAAAAAATACACGTCGTGTACTTTTGGAGTACACGACATGCACTTGTCGTTTCTATATTCCACATTAGGCGGCCTCCAAGTCACTCCCACACGGCCGTGTGTGTGGCTACTACACGACCAGCACACAGCCTCCTACGGCAAGGAAGTACACGGCGTGTACTAATAAAGTACACGATGTGTACTTAGAAAATTTCCAAAAATTCATTTTTCCTCAAAAACGACCAGAAAAAGAAAAAACATATCTGAAAAGAAGATCGGGGTTCTTGCAAACTTCCCCCCTTGAAGAAATTCGTCCTCAAATTTCCCTAGCGCCACATAGAAGAAGAAACCTCAAACAATTTCAGCCACTGTGGTTGTACATGGGCCTCCCTCTCCCAAGTCTCGTCCTACACCCGCCTGTACTGCCATAGCACTCGTACCAGAGGAACAAACCGACCACGGAGAACCTTTGTACTACAATCTACAATCCGGATAGGATGATCCTCAAATGACGCATCAACTTTGAGCTCAACCTCCTCAGGTTGAAAGACATGAGATCAGTCTGAGAATTAACATCAAAGCTAAAAAACGTGGAAGATGTTGTGCATATCTCGGTACCTCTGTGGAAACTGCAACCAGTAGGCAACCGGCCCAACTCTCTCCAACACCTCAAATGGCCCGAAATACCTCAGTGAAAGCATACCCTGTCTCATAATCCTCTTGTGTCCCAACCTCGGTGTGACATGAAGGAAAACCTGATCCCCGACCTTGAACTCCAGAGGTCATATCCACTGATCAACATAAGACTTCTATCGAGACTATGTAGTAGCCATCCTCTTATGAATCAACTCTATCTGCTCTGTAGTCTCCTGAACAAGATGAGGTCCCAGCAAAGATACCTCTCCTGCCTCCAGACAACATAAGGGTGATCATCATGGCCTACCGTACAAATCCTCATAAGGTTCCATCTGAATAGTCTCTTAAAAACTATTGTTATAGGAAAACTCCACAGGAGGTATATGATTCTCCCAAGAACCTCCAAAATCTATAATGCATGCTCGGAGCATATCCTCAAGCACCTGAATCATATGCTCGGACTGGCCATCTGTCTGGGGGTGGTAAGTTGTACTCAAATGTACCTGTATACCCAAAGCATTCTGAATCCCCTTCCAGACCCGAGAAGTAAAATGATCATCCATGTCTAAAATGATGGAGTGTGGAACTCCATGTAGATGTACAATCTCTCGGATGCACAACCATCCTAGCTCATCAACACTGAAGGTATCCTTGATCGACAAGAAGTGGGAAACCTTTGTGAGTCGGTCAATGACAACCCAAAAAACATCATTCCCCTGATACGACCTCGGATAGCCGGTCATGAAGTCCATCGTGACATCATTCCACTTCCACTCAGGAATGAGTAACTTCTGTAAAAGCCCTGCTAGTCACTGATTCTCCCCCTTAACCTACTGAAAAGTGTAACACCTCATGAAGAAACTAGAAATGTCCCTCTTCATACCTGGCCACCAATACAGACATTGTAGATCACGATACATCTTGGTGACACTATGATGAATTTCCCAAACTGAGGAATGAAAACCCCACATTAACTCTCTGTGTATGTCTGATGGCACCCATACGCACCCCTAGAAATGCAAGATATCATCCTCACCTACGGTCCATCCAGGAATAGGGTCCTCTCTTGATACACTCTCCGTTAGGACCAGGTCTTCAGAATCTGATAGCTGCCTCATTCGAACTCGATCAAGAAGAGTAGAGGTAACAGCTATAGAAGAAAGAAACGTATTCCCCTGTCTGTCGTGCACCTCCAAATGCATCTCAGAGAATAGAGGCATAAGCTTCCACTCACTGCTGGCCTCCTAAACTGCCTGTATCTGGGTCCTCCTACTCAACGCATCAGCCACCGTGTTTCCCTTCCCGAGCATATAGGCAAGCTCAAAGTCAATGTACTGTCGGTACTCAACCCACCTACGCTGTCTCAAATTCAGATCACACTGAGTGAAGATGTACTTGAGACTCTTGTGGTTAGTGAAAACCACAAATTGATCTCCTAGAAGATAATGTCTCCAATAGCACAAGGCATGAAAAGGAGCTGCCAACTCCAGATCATGCATCAGGTAATTCCACTCATGTGGCCCTAAATGTTGAGACCTGTATGCAACGACTCCATCACCCTGCATAAGAATAGCTCCAAGCCTGATACCTGATGCATAACAGTAAATAGTATATCTACTTTCTGGATCTATAAAGACTAGTATTAGTGATGAATTAAACTTCCCTTTCAGCTCCTGAAAGGCTGACTCACATAAATCTGACCATAAGAACTTTACACCCTTCTTAGTCAGACCTGTCAGTAGTGCTACTAATCATGAAAAGTCTTGTATGAAACGTCTGTAGTATCCAGCCATCCCTAGAAAACTCTTCACCTCAAAGAAATTCTTCATATGCTCCCAAAAAACTACTGCTCTCACTTTCTCTGGGTCTACTGATAATCCTACCTATGAGATAATATGTTCCAGGAAGTGAATCTTATCCATCCAAAAGTGGCACTTTAAGAGATTAGCATATAACTGATGCTCCTTCAGTGTACAAAAAATGATCTCAATATGGGTAGCATGGTCGTGTACAGTGTGATAGTACACCAAGATATCATCCACAAAGACCACCACAAAATAATCCAAGTAAGTATGGAACACTCGGTTCATCAGTGCCATGAAAACTGCAGGTGCGTTCGTGAAGCCAAACGACAAAACCATATACTCGTATAGACCATACCTACTCCAGAAGGCTGTAAGAGGTATATGAGATGGTATAATGTGCAACTGATGATAACCGGACCTCAAGTCAATCTTCGAGAACACCCGGGCTCCCAGAAGATGATCAAAGAGATAATCAATCCTAGGCAAGGGGTATCAGTTCTTGACCGTCAACTGGTTCAACTTTCGATAATCCACACAAAGCCTGAGGGTAACATATTCCTTCTTCACAAACAGGATAGGCAAACCCCAAGGAGAAGTACTGGGTTGGATGAAACCCTTTTCCTGCAACTCCTCCAACTACTTCTTGAGCTCCTGTAACTCTGGTGTAGCCATCCTATAAGGAGGAATGGACACCGGTGCCACTCCTGGAACAAGATCAACCGAAAAGTTTTCCTCACACTTCGGAGGAAAACCTGAAATGTCCTCTTGAAAGACCTCTCTGAAACGATCCACCATTGGAGGAAAGTATAACTGTGAAGTCCCCTAGTCATCCAGATATAGACCAGCAATATGGGTTGTAACTCCTCCCAAACCATGATGCTCTGGACCCACTCTGCTCGCCTGGACATCCCATTCACCCCTATGAAGAAAATATCCACCCTCTGGTGATATGAAACTCACCCTACGGTGATAACAGTCAATGAATGCCTGGAAGGGAACTAGCCAGTCCATTTCGAGAATGACATCATAGCCTGTCATCTCTAGGAAATGGAGTTCCCATAAAAAGTGACACCCAACAACCTCTAGAGGGAACTCCTTGCACTAACGTACACGATCAGTTCTAGTCCCAAAAGGTGTGTCTAGCATCAATATATCTGCAGAGAAAAATATATAGAGCCCAATGATCTCCACAACAGCAATAGATATAAAGGTATGGGAAGCCCCTGTGTCGAAAAGGGTTGAAGATAAAACTGAGGCAACTAAGATAGTACCTCAAACTGTGGAGGGTCCAAGATCCTGCTCCTGCTGGGTTTGCTCCACTGCAAAAATCTGGCCTATTCCATGACCCTGTGACCCTGCCTGACTGCTCTGAGCTGATCCACCCTACTGTCGCTGAAGAACCGACGACTGAATACCATAAACACGACCTCCACCTCGGGCTGAACATCCGGAAGAAATCCAGTTCCCTGACTAGTGAGAAACTGATGGCGCTGCTCCTGAATGAAGAGTTATAGAAGAACCCTAGTCACTAGCTGCTGGTGAGAAGAAGTGGTAGAAACACTGAAGATGGTCCATCTTTCTGCAAGATTGCCACTCCATAGGGTCTCTCGGGGAACATGGCCTCGTACACCCATTTCTTCCACAATGGTAGCACACCACCTGGCTACCGAAAGAAGTCTCTCGCCTCCTCGGTAGGTCTGCATGAACCTTGTAAAACCCTCTCGGAACTGGGAATCAACACCTTTGTTCGGAAGGATGATGGGTGCCAAGACTAGCACAATATGTGGACGTCTCAGTGACATGAATCTCCAAGTTCAATCACACACCTTAGATCAATATTATCAAGGACTGAAAACTAGAAGTATAAGAAGAGAACCAGAGAAAGAAAGCATTCAAGTTTTACAAAACATGACAACACGGCGTGTATATTTATCACACGACGTGTTCCCTGAAGCCATTTACATGGGCGTGTACTCCTGCCTAAACTGGTCATGTAACACCCCAAACACACGACATGTTTTCTTAACACACAGTGTGTACTTGAATCCTCTTTCCCTGCCCAAGTCCTTTTACACGGTTAAGCCACATGGCTTTCCTAAAACAAGGCTACATAGTGTGTACTAGACAAGCTTTACCTGGCCTGTGTTGTTAGTGACATGGCCTAACACACAGCTTACATTGCACGGCATGTGCCGGACGGACTCGGCGTGTACTAGAAAAGCTTCACCTAGCCTGTGTTGTTAGTGAAACGACCTGACACATGGCTTACACTACACGGCGTGTTCCGGATGGACACAGCGTGTACGAGAAGGGAGAACACCAACCCGTGTTGTTTGTGACACGGCTGAGTACCTGGGTCAGACTACACGACGTTTTCAAGGAGGACACGGTGAGTACGCGAAAGGTTAACACCAACCCGTGTTGTTCGTGACACGGTTCGGTACCTGGGTCAGACTACATGGTGTGTTCAATGTCGAAACAGCATGTATAGCTTAATGTCTTATCCGTTCATGTTGTTGGTTACACAGGTGGACAATGGGTCGACACTACACGGCGTGTTTGTCTTGTACACGACATGTTCCCACTAGACATTCCCTATTCCATGTCTCTTCCCACATGGCCTATGACACGGTTTAGAGACTACCTATCATGTACATAAAGTACACGACATGTACTTAAGAAAAACAGTTTTTTCCCAAACAGAAGAACACATGGCGTGTACATAACATTACACGGCATGTAATGTGGGTTTTTCCGGATAGTAAGCCTCATAAACTACTTTGGAACCCAGAAAAAACTGAAATGAACACAGAAAGTGCCAAATTCCGATCCGTGGGGGCCCATACTCCCCACTAATCAAATTTTGGCATCTTATACATGTTATAATAAGAAAAACAGAGCAATTACCCACAAAATTCCGGTCCATGAGGGCCCATAACACCTCAAGAACCAAAGATTGGCATCCATTCAAGAAAAACAATACACAAAACAATACCCTATCAAACAACAAGTATTTTATCAAGGAAACTATCATAACAACATGCATATTTTACACAACATCAATCACAACAACATGAAATCACTAATGAATCCTAGATGGCATGTCAAAAATGCATGACATGTGATTTATAGAAAGTTCCTATATGATGCATGAGATGGAATACCCTCATATCATCAGGTTACAATAGAAATAGAACCTCAATAACATCGACAATAACAAAACAAATCCTGTGAATCACTCAAGGTGAAATCAAATCAACTGTAATAATTACAAAAACAGAAAAATTGAAATTAACGAGGTAGATTGGCTTTTCCCTGTATACGGGTTAGCTACTCTCAGGAACAACTTAATAACAAGTACCAATTCCATCTTATCCCTGGCTAAAGGCTCCAAATAGTAAGTCAAGAGAAAATAAATCCTTTGATACCACTTTGTAACATCCCAGTTCCAAAATCCACCCAGAGGCGCCTCGTACCCGGTTGGTCACATGGCCTCAAGCGCATTTCCCTGAACACCAGAGGCTTCCAACAAGCAGCGAGGGCCTTGGGTGTGATAGTGGGGAAACTATTCCCTTATTGGAAGAGTACGCAGCGGAAGTAAACAAATAAATGCAATAGTGGAAGCAATAAACATCCAAAAAAGAGTAAAAAACAGAAGACTGAAAGTAAAGACAACTAGAGCACATATATAAATGATGCAAGATACATATTTCTAGGAAAGCATCCAAACAAGTCACAATGATGGAATACAATAGTACTAAACCAAAGTACAAAATAAAAGATAAAAAAATCCTTAGTATCGCAAGCATAATCTTGGTCCCATGCTCTCTAGCTCCACAGCAAGTCAAGTACCTGATATAGAAGGAAGCTTGCCCTTATCTATACCTGGAACAATATAATCTGTTTGGGCCCAAAAGCATGACCCAAATAGGGTGTGAGACTAAATCTCAGTAGGCAACCACCCAAATATCTGTGCCTAACAATCAGTGAATATATGGAAGGTAAAAGTAAAAAAAATAGTAAACAGGAAGGTGCTCAGTAGTAAACAGTTCCAAAAGTTGAACAATCAATCAAACACAGTAGCCCTCTAGGAAGTGCACACAACCTATCCTCTCTGGTTCAGTATATGAGGAATCTACGAGGAAACAATCATAGTAAATTCCCATTATAGTCTAAGGTAGTCAAGAATTTTCTGAGGAAGCTCACGCGGTCAATTCCTATTATAGCCCCAAGGTCAAGGACTCTCTGAGGAAGGTCACTCGGTCAATTCCACTTATAGCCTAAGTCGTTCATAGAATCTCTGAGGAAGCACTAACCGTTAATTCCCCTTATAGTCTAAACATTTCAGGAATAAAAAAAAGACTCTCTGAGGAAGCTCACATGGTCAATCCCCTTATAGTCTAAATCAATCAAGGACACTCTGAGGAAGCTCACTCGGTCAATTCCCCTTATAGACCCAAGTGGTTCTAGGATCTCTGAGGATGCTTACTCGGTCAATCCCCCTTATAGCCTAAAGTGCTCAAAGACTCTCTAAGGAAGCTCACACGGTCAATTCCCCTTATAGTCTACTACACCAGGTTCTTAGGGACCTGTGTAGGTCAACGAGCATAGCAGTGCAATATGTCCAAAGTAAACCTACAGAACTACTTGGCTAAATAGTCTACAACATATCAAGCATGTCAGAGTACAAACTTCCCATCCTACAGCAATAGGCATGGAAAACAGGAAGGACAACCAAACTGGCTAAACATGACCAACCGATCATAAACAGAACATTCAAGGGAAAAACATCCAAAGCATATAAATCAACCCTTTTCATCTCCAAATTAACTCTACACAAGCATAAAAGCATTTTAGGAAATCAACAGGGTTATAATGGTAAACACAAAATACCCCGTTCAAGGGTTTTGGTGGAATTTTCACATAAGAATCAAAGAATTTGAATGTAAAGGCACAATCCACCTACCTTGGGGTTAGGAGATCGATATATGTGAACCTCAAAGATTGAATCTCTTTAGAACATCAAAGATCTACAAAAAATTCTAAAAAGTTCAACCCACGATAACATGGTAAAGAAGAGTAATCATGAAACAAGGCTCCTGTAGAAGAGAAAATTCACCGATGCAATTCCAACGCAACTGACAATGTTCGATTTAGAGGACAGATGGAGGCTCGGGGGCTTGCCAAATATCAGTGGTTGTACGGACTCTCTCGGATGAACGAGACCTAGAAGAAGGGTGTTATGTATGTCAGACGCGACCCTAGTTAATTTAATGAAAAATAAAACAAAATACACGGTGTGTACTTTTGGAGTACATTGTGTGTACTTGTCATTTCCATACTCCGCATTAGGCAGCCTCCAAGTCACTCCCACACAGCCGTGTGTGTGGCTAGTACACATCCAGCACACGGCCTCCTGTGAAAAAGAAGTACATGGTGTGTACTCATAGAGTATATGGCGTGTACTTAGAAAATTTCCATACATTCCTTTTTCCTCAAAAAAGACTATAAAAGGAAAAACATACCTGAAAAGAAGATCTGGGTTCTTGTAATATTCTCAATAAGGAATTATTTGACCCATTTTTTATTCATTGGGGTTAAATTTAATTATTATGCATATTGGTTGAAATATAAACTTCTATGTGTTTTATTCATGTTATAGTTCTTGTACATTATAAATAATTATGGTTTAGCTTGAAGATTATCTCCCCCCCATAAATTTTATAATGATTTATTCTTCAAAGAATTTATATTTTAATTAAACGTGTAGGTTATTTCAATATGGGTGATTATAGGTTATTATATGTGATATAAATATATTGTCACTCTCACACCCCAAACATAAAAAATTAATTATTTTAATAACATTAATTAATTTTATCCTCGATTTTGATTTTGGTCTAGTATGGGTTTGAATTTTAAAATTTTCAATAAAAATGAGGTCTTGTGCATGGGTTGTGCATGGTAAAGAGTAACTATGTGGAAACTGTGTCCAAGGGGTTTTCATCAAGACAATGTTATTTGGCATAGTTATATCATGGTTTATCTAACCATGCGACTTGCTTAGGAGTAAGCATGTGGTGCCTTCTACTTGTCTAGTAGAGACAACATGGTTGGCGCGTGATTTTGTAAACCATGCGCAAACCATGTGGTTTTCCCAACAATTTAAAAAAATTATTTCTATTTTATTTTAATTTTTAATTTTCTTATTTTATTATTTTCGCTTTTCTTATTTCTTTCCTTCCTACATGTGTGTCGTGCGAGCCCCCTTCCTTCCTCCTCCATAATCACGCATGAGCCCTACCTTATGGACTCCTCTTTGCTCATCATTTCTCCAAATTTCTCTCGAATTCTTGGATATCGCCCCAAGGTGTGGCCTTTAATTCACTCTTATTTATCTATTTCCATTGATTTTTCTCCTTCTTGTTTCCCTACCAAGCTCACCCGAACCCTAGGGTTTCGAGTGGTCTAATTTTTGATTCTTTTCCTCTTAATAGGGTATGTGATGGGTCTCTCAGGGATTCTTTTCATGTATTTCAACATCCAACACTAAGGGAGAATAATTTAGGACCATTTTGGTCTACTCCCTATCAATTTCGGGTATTTTTCCTATGTTTTACAATATTTCTTAATTTATAATTACGAGTTCTGTGATTTCTGAGTTTCTGATATTTTCCTTTAGTGCGTCTTAGAGCTTGTTGAGGGGGACTCGAGCAGCTGTTGTCAGAGGCTTATATAAATATTCATAGGTAAAAATTTATATGTGTAAGTTCTCCCTTTATATATATTCACCTATAGAAGGATGAATATATATAATGGTTCTCGGTGTTCTTATGTATATATATGAAAATGTATATGTGTATAAGTGAAAATATGTATATGCACGTATAATCTTATGTGTAAGGATCCCCTTTTACATATCTATCTTTGAAAATATGTATATATGGGTTAGGTATCCTTTAATATAATTTAAGGCTCAAATTCAAGAAGGTGGTAAATGGAAGGTTTGAGTTGACATCATCTTGAGTAGTGTGCCTTAAGTTTGAGGTAAGTTCCCTTTTCCTAACCCTTTAATTTGAATTCCATAATTGATTGATTTTTTTAAAATTATTTTTTATATTATTGTAGTATATATATGATATGAAATTTATTTTGTTTTTTTATGAATTTTTCTTTGTTAGTTTTACATAATTTATCTATGCTTTAAATGTAGGCTTTTCATGTTAAAATATGCTCTCAACATTGTTTTGGAAAATGTAATTTATTTTTAATTCTCAATTGGTCCTAAATGATATTTCATTAAAAGTGGAATCCTAAATGTTTTTGAGTGTATAATGGGTATTTTCAAATATTTTTATTAAGTGTAAAGTAGTTTTGAAATTTCAATTGAATGAAAATGGGTTCGTGTGTGATTTTAAAATGGGGGAATTTTATATTTTAGTAATTTAAGAAAATTTCATGGTTTTGGTGTGAATTAGAGGTTAAATAGTTATTTTACTTTCTTAAATGGGTTACTTCAATTTATGTATGATTTTATCTTTATTTTAAATGTGTGGTGAATTGGTTGTTTAATTGAACTTCTATAATGACCCTATCCCTTTACACATATCATTACATGATTTTAAGCATAATTAACCATTAAATACAACCAAGTATCGTAAATTCTAGAGTATTTGAAAGACTAGGTATATAATTTGAAAACATGAAACCAAAATAAAAACATATTATATTTAATCTCCACAATGAGATCCTAACTTACATTTATCTCTTACATCTCAAAAGGATAACCTGGGGAATACATGAAAAACATAGATGAGCTAAAAATACCAGTTAGGGAATAAGCATAAGAATAAAACATAGAACATGGGTTTGAAGGCATAACATAATAACATAAAAGGAATGAAATATGAATAAACAAAAGAAATAATAACATGTATAAAATAGGAACATATAATCCTGGAAACATAAAATTTTCTCACCAACATATAACATGACATAAACATGAGTCAAGTCTAACTACTAAGACTATATCACATGGTGGACAAGTCCTATAAAGGAATCAGGTTCACTTATTATCCAAACATAAATTATTCTGAGTCTAAAAATAAATAAATATAGTGTAGCACTATTTATTTTCACCCATCATAACATGTTCGTGTATATGTGTTCCATATGAAGAATCAAACATAAATATAAGGGTAACTCATGGAAATAAATGGGTATCGTAATCATGTCGTAAGGCATTAAAAAATGGATTATCATAATGGTGTTCATGAAATAATTAATTTAAATAATAGAAGGACATTAATAATTTAATATATATATATATATATCATGATAATTTATTTCAATCTTAAATTGAAACATGTAAAAATAGTGTTTAGAAGTCATTAGAAATGAAAACTTTTAGTTTGGTTTAAGGAAAATATTAAAGAGTGTTTAAAGTGAAAAATGGAATATTTGTTTTCATAAAACAAGAAATGAACCAAGATGGGTTTTCATGATTAAATGATTGATTTTATAAATATAATGGTTCATTGACATAGATTATGGAGTGCACTTAAAAATGGGTAGGAAATCAAGAATCTCTCTTTAACCGGGCTTGCATAACGGTATGATTTGAGAAGGGAACCTTATGAGCCTAGAATTTCCCAATCAAATAAAGATGTAATGATATTTATAAATGATATTACAACATATAAACAGAATGTATAAGAATTATATAAAAATAAATAAGGATTAAATTGGGTTAAATAGAGAGAAGGTTTAACCTGAAGAAAAAAATGGCGGTTCAAAAAAGAATTCTTTACCTTATGTTGAAAAGTGTTCATCACTTGATATTAATGTCCGAGATATTAAGATTAAATTAATTAATTAATTAATTCATAAAATTTCATAAATTTATTATATTTATTATAATTTTGGAAATTTTATTTTTGGCCTTTTTGATGAGTTATAAGATAAAATTTTATCGTTCTGGAGTGTTCGTTTCTTTGGTTTTTCATGATCAGTTCCCTTGTATAAATGTATCAAAGATCATGTAAAATGGGAATAGATATATAGAATTTAATATTTATTTTATCAATAAAAATATATAATATTAAATTATTATATAATTCATTTGGTTATTTGGTTTGAGGATGAATCATTAGATAAGATGTTAGTGATAATCATTTAGATTATTTATGCGGTTTTTCGATCGTCACAAACTTATTTTGTTTCATTAATTAAAATCATGTATATATAATGGTTTGATAAAAATAAATAGTTTTAAATAAATATATAATAACATGTTTTAAAAATAAATATGGTTTTATTTCCAGCCTTAAAATGTGGTAATAGAAATTGAAAATTCAACATCCTTGAATACGATAAATGAATACATCATAGACGACGTTATCATTTTTAGTACAAAAGGAGAGCGGAAAAGAAATTATTATGGGTTATTCAATAAACAAAATAAAATTATAGTATATTAAATATATTGGATTTATCATGTCACTTGGATAAGGGTATGAGGGTAAATAATAAGAAAACAAAATAAATTGAGAACCAATTAAAAGAAAAAGAAAGAGGATTTTACCTCTTGATTTTCTTCTCCTTGAGAACCTCTTTAGGGAAAAGGGTTTGGTATATTGATGATACCAAGGGATCTTGGACATGGGGGGGGGGGGGTTCAGTAAGTGTATTGGGAATAAATTCGACATGTATTAAAGTATGTATGGTGTGAGGAGATAAAGTGGTGATGGGTGATATTTATAGTGGGGAAGAGGGGTGTTTTCTCACTATTTTATTCATTAGTTTATTATTTTGGATAAATACTGTGAATAGTTTGAGAAAAAAACAAAATATATTAAAATAATGAAAGATATTTTGATATTATTGGATTAAATCATCTATTACTCAATAATTTCTGTATTTAGCTTTTATTGTAAATTATCGTATTTTACTATTCACAAAAATCAAGTATTTAAAAAAACCCTAAAAATTAAACCTAACAATTTTTGGATGTATAAAACTAAAAAATGAAATATTTTGTATGAAAATAATTTTATAAATATGAGAAATCTAATTTTTAATTATAATACTCATTTATTTGGAAAATTATGATTTTTAAAACTATAACTCATTTTGTAACACTTTGAAAAATTAATTCATGTCTCATAAAATTATATTATAATCATAAAAAATATATTAATTTATGAATAAATTTTATGAAAAAAAATTCATTTTAAATAATTATATTAATTCTAAAAATGTAAATAAACAATTACGATTTATAAAAATACCAACACATAATTTATCATTTTCAAAACACTTATTTACTTAAAATGTGATATAATTATATCATATTTTAATTTATATAATGGATAAATTTTATTTATACTTTCATATGTGAGGTTACTAATCTATTGGTTGATTTACTATTCATAAGGGTCACATTACTATTCCAAATGTCAAGTTACTATTCCATTGGTATAAGTTCATTAATTTCAAGAAATACCTCTTATTTCATTAATTTTTCATTTATACAGTTTTTTGTGTAATTTTATGTGATTTATACTATATGACTTAATTATAAGAATGTAATTTCCATTTATAAAAGTTTTGGTCATTACAGTCCTCCCCCTTACAAAATTTCTCCCTCGAAATATCATTTTACAAGATATTGGGAAAATAGGTGAGGGTACTTATCCTTCATTACATCCTCTAGTTCCCATGTTGTCTCTTGGTACTTATCGTTCTACCATAGTACCTTGACCAAGTGAGTAGTCTTGTTGTGTTGAAATTTATCTCTACTGTCCAAGATCTTCACTAACTGCTCCTCGTAAGAGAGATCATTTTATAACTATACCACCTATGGATTCGGTACATGTGAGGGATCTGTTATGTACATATTTAAGAGGGATACATAGAATATATCATGTACTTGAGACATGGTTGGTGGATATGATTTTCAGTAGGCCACAACTCCAATATCATTAAGAATATCTAAGGGGTCAATATACCTTGGACTCAGCTTTCCTTTCTTCCCAAATCTCATGATCCTTTTCCATGCAGATAGACAGAAGAATACCATGTCTCCAACCTTAAACTCGAGGTCTCATCAATGATTGTCTACATAGATCTATGGTTGACTTTGGGCTACCTTTATTTTTTTCTAAATGGTTTTCACCTTCTCTACCATTTCTTCAAGCATTTCATGTTCAAGAAGCTTATGTTCAATGACTTTATCCCATAATTATGATGTTCTACATCTTTTCCCATAAAAGGGATTCATTTAGATCCATTTGGATGCTTGAGTGGAAACTTTTTTTTGTAAGAGAACTCGACCAGAGGTATATGTTTGTCCTATCCTCTTTTAAAGTCTATAGAACATTCCCTTAGAATTTATTTTAATGTATGAATAGTCCACTTAGATTTTCCATTAGTTTGAGGATGATAGTATGCACTGAAGTTCAACTCAATGTTTAGAGAATATTGAAGAATTTTCCAAAATAATGGAGGTGAATCTTAGATCTCGATCAGATACAATCGATAGTGGTACTCCATGTATCCCTACCACTTCTCTGATGTATATCCATTCATGTTGATCTAGTGATAAGTCTTCTTTAATTGTAATTAAGTGAACTGTCATTGTAATATGATCCATAACTGCCCATATTGCATTATTTCCTCTAGATGTCTTTGGAAGTATAGTGAAAAATTATATGGTGATGTTTTCCCATTTCCATATTGGTATGGGAAATGGTTTTATCATCCCTTTATACTTTTTCATTTTAGCCTTCACTTGCTAACATACAAGGCACATTGATGTATATTTAGTGATCTCTTTTTTCATATTTTCCCACCAATAGTTCTCGTAGAGATATCGATATGACTTTGTGATCCCTGGGTGAATAGATAATGTTGAGCTATGTGCGTCATTAATAATCTCTTTCTTTATATCTGTATTAGATGGTACACATATTCATGTACCAAATCTCATGACTTCTTCCTCATTGATTTTGAACTCTGGGGGATTTCCCATCTCTGATATCTTCCACCTTTTTCTGAATTTCCATATCACTTCTTTGAGCATCTTTAATTTTCTCCATAAGGGATGGTTGAGAAATAAGTTGAGAAACTATTTATAACATTACATACCTAAAGATTCCCATTTTCATCCTTTATAGATCTAATATGATTGGATACCTCTCAATTCTCATCATTGATAAGGATGCAGGATCCTTTCTACTTAGAGAACATGCCACCTTATTTGATTTACCAAGATGGTAGTGGATTGAGTAGTTACAATCCTTGATAAGCTTTAACAATTATTTTTAGAGCATATTAATCTAATTCTATGTGAATTTTAATTTGAGGCTCTTATTATCTGTATATATCTCCATAGAGATAATGCTACCAGACATTTAATGCAAAGATCACAGCTTCCAATTCCAGATCATGAATGGGATAGTTTTTCTCATGAATTTTCAACTTCCATGAGGCATAATCTATCAAATTATCAATTTTCATCAGTGCATACCCTAATACCTTCTTTTAAGCATCATCGTACACCTCAAATAGTTCCCCACTTATCGATAGTGCGAGAACTGGTGCAATGATAAGCCCATTTTTTAACTCTTTGAAACATTCTTCACATTCACTGGTCCAGAAAAACTTCACTCCCTTCCAAATAAACATTATTATTGGGTTTAAAAATCATGATAAGTTCTTCAAAAATCATCGGTAATACCCAGCTAGACCAAGGAAACAACGGATCTCTATTACATATGTTTTCCTTGGATACTCTTTGATTTCATTTTTCATGGAAGGGTCTACATATATTCCTTTACAAGTGATAACATACCTAAGAATTTTACTTCCTCCATATAGAACTCACATTTAATATACTTTTCAAAAAGTTTCTCCCTTCACAAAGTCTTTAGAACAATATTCAAATACTTTTCATGTTCCACCATTCTCTTGGAGCATCAGAATATTTTCAATAATGACTACCAAAAATTTGTTGAGTTAATCTCTAAATACTGTATTTATTAAATTCATGAAAATTTTTGGAGCATTAGTGAGTCCGAAAGGCATCACTATGAACTCATAGTGTCCATACCTCATTATAAATTTAGATTTTGGAATATCTTCCTTCCTAACATTTAATTGGTGATATCCTAATAGAAGGTCCACCATAGAGAAACACTTGGCCCCACATAGTTTATCGAACAAGTCATCTATCTACAGAAGGGGATAATTGTTCTTTATCATAATTTTTTTGAGCAAACAATAATCAATGCAGAGGCTCATTGATCCATTCTTCATTTTTATGAAGATGAATGGTGAACCCCATGGTGAAGCACTCGAGCATATAAAACCCTTATCCAAATTTTCTTGTAACTGCTTATTCAGTTCCTCCATCTCAACGGGTTCCATTCTATAAGGTGTATTTGATATAGGAAAATATCCATGAATAAGATCAATTGAGAACATAACTTCTCGGTCATAAGGAAGACCAAGAAATTCTTCAGGGAACACATCAGTGTAGTCACTCACAATGGGCATGTCTTTAAGCATGATTATCTAATTTTTCTCAATAAATTTATCTAGATATGCTTGCTCATAAGGCAATAATATCTATAATTTAGATGATGATTTAGATGGATATTCTTTCTTCTCCTTACACTTGTTCAGAATTGTAGGATACCTCAGGATGTGAAGAGTGATCTCCCTTTCTTGATAGTTGATGTTGGATTTGTATAAGGATTGTCAATACATGCCCAATATAGCATTGAAATCCACCAAAGTAAGTAAGACATGATTTTCTATGAGGTTCAGTCTACAAACATTAACTGGTAAGGATTTATATACTTTTGATGAAATAATTTCCCCATTTTTTATTCTCATAGATAACTCAACCTCCATATTTTGAGGCGGTTCTTGAATAGTTCTACTAAACATAAAAAATATGAAAGAATTCATAGAACCATAATCAAATAGTACATTCACTAATCTTGAATGAATAACTAATGTATTTTTCACCACATCATTATCAGGCTTCTCCTCAGTAGTAATGATAGCATATAACCATCCATGCTTCCTTGGAGGTTGTTTTTATTGATTCCCTCTAACAACTTTTCGCTTAGGGAAATGGATTTCATAATTCTCATGTTCCTTGTAATTGAAACACTACACTACAGGCTGAGTATTGATATGAACCTTCCTTTCTTCTTCCATATTAGTGGGATTCTTCACATCCCTTTAGAAGTTATTAGTCATATTCCCCTCTCTTTTACATGTGAATCCTGTCTTGGTTCCATTTAATCCGTTTCCAAAACTCTTCTTCCCACACTTTTGACATGTGGGATATTGGGTATTCTTTCCATCATGGGATTTATATGTTGATCCACCCATATTAAACTCCATTTTCATATTTTTATTTCTAGGCCCATAAGACAACGGAGAGTCTCTAATCTCTATTTCAACCTTAAGGGAACAAAAAACACTCTTCTCATAGCCATAAAATTATTGATTTTTCAATGTTTTTCATAGACTCATCTTTAATCAACTAAAAAAGTGATACACCTTACTTTCGATGTTCATTATAAAGTTAATGGTATATATTGAAATACTAGTGAAGTTTTCCTTATATGCCCTGATAGACTCATCTTCCTTCTATTTTAGTCCAAGGAATTTCCTTTACATCTTCAGATGGAGGGTTTAGGGAATGTATTTATTGAAGAATATTTTCTTGAATTCCTCCCAATCAAAGGAATAAATTTCCTCTTTGTAATTTTTATTCTTGATCATTGTCCACCACTGATTAGATTCCCTATCAAAATGATAGACCTCTAGCACAACTTTCCATCCTTCTGAGAACTAGAGGATAGATAATATATTCTCAATGGAGTAAATAAATTATTCTATGAGGTGGGTATCAAAAGATCCACTAAACATTATATACCTTTTTCTCATAAAGTATTCAAATGAAACTTTCTATTTCTTAGGATAAGGAGGGTGTTCCACATGATTCAAGTTATTATTCATAACTTCATCTAGTTGAGCATGTACTATCATGAAGTTTTTTCATTCCCATCATATTTTGAATATCATTAGGTAAATAGTCACATTTACTATCACATTGATTCTTGGAAATAGTTATTATATTTCCATCCATTAACTATAAAAAATAAATTAAAATTATGGGGCTTAAATAATTATCTAATAATAATATAAAAACAAAAACATTGAACATTAAAGAATAAACTTTTAAATTAAAAGTATATTTTAACTTGTGATTCACTATGTTTCAATCTTGGTTATCCATGGTGATAGTATTACCCCTATAATTCTTACTAAAGTTCTCTAGTCCTAATCTCCAAAAATTACAAGACCTTTCTCTAATACCAACTATAACAGCCCTATCCAATTACACATATCATTACATGATTTTAAGAATAATTAACCAACAAATAAAACTAAGGATTGTAAAGTATAGTGTCTTTATAAGATTAGGTAAATAATTTGAAAATATTAAACCAAGATAAAAATTTATTTTATTTAATCTCTATAATGATATACTAACTTCTATTGAGATCTTACATCTACGAAGGATAACCTAGGGATTACATAAACAAAAGGGATGAGCTAAAATGTCCAGTAAGGGAATAAGCATAGGAATAAAACATAACACATGGGTTTGAATGCCTAACAAGAAGGCATAAAATGGATGGAACATGAATAAACATAAGGAATAATAACATGTATATCATTTGAATTTATATTCATTGAAACATAAAAATGTGTCAATAATATATGACATAACATAAACATGGGCTAGGGCTAACTATCAAGACTATATCACCTGGTAGACAAAGTCCCGTAAAGGAATCGTGTTCACTCCATATCCCAACATGACATCTCATGAAACTAAACATTACTCAATGCATTGTATCACTATCTAGGTGAACCTTCCACATCATTATCATGAATATTTGTTCCATATGAAGAATCAAACCAAAAATATAAGGGTAACCCATGTAGATAAATGGGTATCATAATAATGTAATAAAGCATAACAAAATGGAATATCATAATTGTATCCATGAAAGAATGGATTTAAATCATAAATAGACATTAATAAGGTTAAATAAGTATATATTAGGATAATTGATGTCAATATGAAATTAAAACATGTAAAAAGAGTGTTTATGAGTCATTAGAAATGAAACATTTTAGTGCTGTTTTGAGAAAATATTAAAGAGTGTTTAAAGTGGAAAAAAAGAATATTTGTTTTCATAAAACCATAAATATTGCAATATAGTTTTTGATTCTGAAATGAGTTATTTTATAAAAATAATTTTTCTATTATAACAGATTATGGAGTGCATTTAAAAATGGGTAAGAAATAGGGAAGTTCCCTTTAATTGGGATTTCTTATTGGGAATATTTGAGAAGAGAACTGTATAAAACATGAATTTCCCCATCAATGAAGGTTGTACTGATCAATATAAATGAGTTTGAAATATATAAAAAGAATTTTTAATAATTATTTAAAAATAAATAAGAAATAAATTTGGGTAATGAGAGGGATAGCGTAACCCAAATAAAAAATGGAGGTTCTGAAAGAATCCCTTACTTTATTTTTGAAAGTGTTCTACACATGATCTTAATGTCATGTATAATCATATTCAATCAATTTATTAATTAATTAAGAACCTTTTATAAATTTATTTTATTTATTATAATTTTATTAAGATCATTTATGGTCTTTTTGATGAGTTATGATATGCAATTTTACCGTTCGGGAGTGTACGTTTCCTTGGTTTTTCATGATCGGTTCACTTGTATAAATGTATGAAAGATAATGTAAAATGGGAATAGATGTACAAAATTGAAGTTATATGTTATTAATTAACATAAATAATATTAATTTGTTATATAAGTCATTTGGTTATTTTGGGTGAGGATGAATCATTAGATAAGACGTTAGTGATATTCATTTAGATTATTTATGTTGTTTCTCGATCATCAAAAAATAGTTTGTTTCATTAATTAATATAATGTATATATAATAGTTATATAACATTAAATAGATTTAAATACATATATAATAACACAGTTTAACCATAAATATGGTTTTATTACCATATTCAAAATGTGTTAATGGAAATTGAAAACTCTTTGTCCTTGAATGCGATAAATTAACACATCACAGATGGTTTTTTTATTTTTAGTACAAAAGAAGAGGGAAATATAAATTATGATGGATTATTCCATAAAAATAGTAAAATTATAGTATATTATTGATATTTTAGTTATCATTTAACTTGGATAATGTAATGTGGGTATATAATAAGAAAATAAATGAAATTGAAAAGAAATTAAAATAAAACAAAAGATGATTTTACCTCTTGATTTCATCCTCCTTGAAAACTAACTTAGGGAAAAGGGTTTGGTATTTTGATGTAAACAACGAATCATGGACATGGGGTAGAGGATTAAGAATTATTTTGGGACAAAATTGGACAAGGCTCAAAGCTTGGAAGGTCTGAGGAGTAGATCTGTTAAGGGGTTGTATTGATAAAGGAGGAGAGGGGTGTTTTCCCATTATTTTATTCATTTGTTTATTATTTTTTCTCAATACTATAAATATTTTGAGAATTATCATTAAATATATTAAACTATTGAAGGATAGTTTTAGATTATGTGCTTACATTATCCATAACTCATTTATGACTCAATAATTCATGCATTTAGATTTTATCGTAAATTAGCGTATTTTACTATTCACTAAAAAATCAAGTATTTTAAAAAAATAACAATAATTTACCCTAACCATTTATTAATGTTTATAAATGAAAAATTAATTCCTTTTAATGAATTTTTTTTTATAAATATGAGAAATTTAATTTTTAATTAAAATTATCATTTACTTATTAAATACTGAGTTTTAAAATTATAACTAATTTTGTAAAACATTAAAAAATTAATTACGGTATCATTAAATAATATTATAATAATAAGAAAACAAAATATTAATTTATGAATTAATTTTATTAAAATTCATTTTATTTCAAGTAATTATATTAATTATAAAATTGTAAATAATCATTTATGTTTTATAAGAATACCAACACTTAATTTATAATTTTTAAAACACTTATTTACTTAAACTATGATATAATTATATCATATTTTAATTTATATTATGGATAAATTTTATTTATAG
Organism: Viscum album; assembly: GCA_963277665.1. Lineage (NCBI taxonomy): Eukaryota > Viridiplantae > Streptophyta > Magnoliopsida > Santalales > Viscaceae > Viscum > Viscum album. The sequence continues at coordinate 2,038,734,388 of OY728142.1, read as the reverse complement.
TTTCATAGGTGAGGTTACTAAACTATTGGTTGATTTACTATTCATAAAGGTCTCATTACTATTTCAAATTCCAAGTTACTATTACATCAGTATAAGTTCATTAATTTATAGAAATGCCTTTTATTTCATTCATTTTTCATTGATAATGTTTTTTTTGTGTTATTTATGTGATTTTTTGTGATTTATAATATATGAAATAATTATATTAAGGGAATTTCCTTTGATAAAAGTTTGGGTCTTTACACCTTAAAATGGCCTTGGAACTTAAAAGTGATGGGAGATTATGTTTTCTAAAAAGAAAATATTCCATGTAAAGTATGAGTAACATTTTTCACATTGAGAATGGTTTTTGAAAGTAGAAAACCCCTCTTGAGAAACACCCCCTTATTGTGGAAATGTGATGTAGGTGTTGATTTGTGATTTGTCACATGTGTCAAGTGTTGAGGCTTGTGTATTATTGTGTGACTTAGAAGAAGGGGGTGCACTCAAGGAGGGAGATTGATGGTGAGAGGTTAGATGATTTTTAGGTAAATAAAATGATATGTTGAGTTTCATATTTCTCACCCTTGCCAGAGTTCATATCTCTTTGAGTTCAGGACATGATGGAATGGAAACATGAGATCATATACCCAGTGTTTCCCAGGTACTGCGCTTGCTACAAGATTCAAGGTCACTCCATGCAGGTTTGCAGGAAAGACTGGTCTGTTAGTCGAGGACAAGGGAATGGGGGGAGGTTCACAAACATTTTTCTAGAAGGATATATTAGGATCTTTTTTTCTTCTTCCTAGGGGATGGATGTTTCTCTTCTAGCATCTGTCCAACATCATTGGAATACTTTTGCTTTAAGCTTGTTCAGGTATCACTTTCCCCCTCCAGAAAAAAATTCCTCTCTGTGAATGGATCTGGTCCCTTTTAGTCAGAAGGATTCTTTCCCCATTCCAGTTTAATATCCTTCCCCAAGAAGTCCCCCAGGACCCCAAGGATCTAAGTTCATCATTGAAGGATTTAATCTTTCTTCATCCACTCAAAAGTTTATGCTTCCCAATCCTATTTTACCCTCTTCAGGGTTCCTTATTCTCTACTCTAATGGAAGGCCAAGAAATCATTCTACTCCCTCTAAAAGTTTCCATCATGCCTTCTGAGTTTGATGGGCCTATCAGCCAACCTCTTATCATCCAATCCCTTTTTCCCCTCCCAATGAGATGAATAGGAGGAAATACTGGTCTCAGTTCCTTTCTACTCCCTCATCCACTTGTCCTCTAGGTGAACTTACTGGTATCTTCATATGATCCAGGTTGAGATAGTCCAAGGAGTGTTCCTCCCCATCTCAAAAAGCGCATAAATCACCTAGGGCCAAAGCCACATCCCACCTTTTTAATGGATCTAGTTTTCATCTGGAATGCCCATGGAATTGGTTCCAGGGTCATGATTTCCTTCATCACCTCAGAGATTAAAAAACATATGGTGTATATTGCTGCTGTCATTGAGCACAAACAGAACCCATCCAAAATCAACTACGTTTCCTATAGAATGAAGATTATTGATTGAATGCATGTGGACCCTATCAATCACCACATCTGGATCTTCTAGAGAAATAATATTATAGTGGACATATTTCACACTGATGAGTAGTTTATCACTATCAAGGTGACCCAAGGAGGTAATATCCTTCTCTTCTCTTTTGTTTATGGGAGTTGTGATGCTCATAAGAGGGATTCCCTATGGGAAGGTCTGAATAGATTTGATCCAGGGAACTCCCATTGGTATATTGGCGGGAATTTAATCACCATATCTAACCCATTGGAAAAGAAAGGAAGAAGGACATACCCCCATAAGGGGAGTTTGGATTTTTCTCAGTTCATGGATAAAAAGGGGCTTATGGACATGGGGTTCATAGGGGACCAATTCAATTGGTGCCATAACAAAAGAGGGTTACACCTCTCGTGGATCCGTATTGATCGTTGTTTGGAAAATTTCAATGTTATTTATTCCTACCTGAATGCTTAGGCGACTCACATAGTGTTGGGAATTTCAGATCACTCTCCACTATTGGTCACCTTACCTCCCAACCAAGACAATCATGAGAGATTCAGGTTCTACCAACTTTGGACTAGCATACCAGGTTATTTCTAAGTGGTTAATGAATCATAAAGGTCCTCCACTCAAGGTAATCCAAGGATAAGGATGTATTCTAAGAAGTGACTCCTCAAGAATGATCTTCAAGTGTTAGTAAATAGTCACCCTCTCAATGACCAGATGTGTGATGAAATTTACAAACAAGTGGACTAGCTAGAATCAACTTTAGAAGAGGAATGGAATGAGTCAGTTTTTTTGGATATCTCTCACAAAAGAGATAGGCTGGTGGATCTTATTTTTAGACAAGAATGAATTGCTAGGGAGTCTTCAAGATCAAAATGGTTGTGTGAAGGTGATAAGAACACCTCTTAATTCAATACCTACATATGGGAGAAAATGACCCTGGTGAAGCCCATTTTTTGATGGAGATGTTGGAAGAAAGGCTCTCACTTTCCTCAGGGATCTCCTTACTTGTCCCAATTTACATATGCCTAATGGTTAACTGAGTGTCCATGTTGGGGTTTTGGATGTGCTCTAAAACTGGGTTTCCAGTCAGGACAATAGGCTTATGGAGTCAGTCCTTGATGAGAAGGATATATATGAGGCTATGCTTGGTCTTCATCCTGAGAGTGCTCTTATCCTAGACAGCTTCTCTGGTTCTTTCTAAAAAATTTCTTTGTTGGTGGTTAAAAATGATGTCGGTATGGCCATTCACAACTTCTTTTATTGGGGTTCCCTCCCACGTGTGTATTGTGTAATATCCCCTGTCCTTATAACCAAGATAAAGGTTCTATCCTCTCTCTCCCATTATAGGTAATTGAGTATGTGCAATTTCCCATATAATATTCTAGCGTGTATCTTCAACAAAATACTCTCCTTGCATTTACCTCATTGGATATCTTTGGAGCATCATGGTTTTGTTATGGCCCAATCCATTTAGGGTGCAATTGAATTGGCTCAAGAAATTATTTAGGATATCAACCTTAGGACCCATGTTCCAAAAATGACTATCAAATTAGATATGAGTAAAGTGTATGATATGATTGAATGGTGTTTCATCACAAGGTTCTCACAGGTATGGTATTCTCCTCTTGGGTGTCTGATCTTATTTTCAAGTGTTTCAGCTCCTCGTGGTTGGTTTTCTCCTCATCATGAGAACTTATGGATTCTTTATAGCTACTCATGGGATAAGAAAAAGAGAACCCATTTCCCCCACTCTCTTCATCCTTAACTAGGACATCCTTATTCACCTCATCAAAAAGAGTGTCCTGAATGGAGATATCCACCCCTATCAGAATAGAATGAAGCCCCTCCCTATATCCCATATCAAATTTATGGATGATACCATTATTTTTATGAATGCTGGAATGAGGTCAGTTAATTCCATTAATAGGATTCTTAACAAGTATTTACATTAGAGTGGTTAGGCTATTAATAAGGCGAAGAGAAGCCTTTTAATTTCAAGAAAATGTGTATCCATTATGATATCTTCCTTGTTCCATAGTTCTGACATCAAAAGAGGCAACTTTATAATTGAGTACCTGGGTTCTCCCATCTCTCCAAGGACTCTTCACAATCATGATTTCAACCATATTTTAAGCAAGATCATAGGAATAATACTCTTTTGGAAAACCCAATTCATTTACTTTTGGGGCCGGATCACACTGGTTAACAGTGTTCTTCTTGCTGTTTCGGTCCATACCTTGGCTTCCATAAAATTTCCTAAATGGGTTATCAACACCATTGACAATGTGATCATAGGGTTCATATGGGATGCTCTGTCTGAAGGGAAACGTTATTGGGCCTCTTGGTTTAGAATGGAAAAAATGAATTCACAAAGGGGGTATTAATGTGCATAGCCTCTAGGATACATTAACTATTACTAATCATACTTTTTACTTTTATAAGGCCTAATAATATCAATACATCTATTTTAATCCATAATATACCTGATATGGAGATTTTATGGGGTAATAGTGGATATGGGGGTGATATTTATGTGGATCCTTCATTGAAATATATAATATGATTCAATATTTTCGAAATAAATCCACTAATAACCATTATAGTATATCCTATCCAAGATAAAAATATTCAACCATCATTAAAGGAAATATTCTACTTTGAATTATTAGGTAAACTCTCTTATCAATTGAATGTTGTCTGTTATTATTACATTGGATCACCAAAATCACATTTAATCATAGTACATAGTAATGAATTAGGTTTCCCAATGGAACTATTTTCTCCAAAAGAAATTTATATTATATATGTAATACATTCTATTATTTAAGAGGAATCCTATAATATTATGAAAAATATTGAGTAATAGCGGTTTGATAAAGGAAAGTGGTTATAAACTCTGTATTTATACCACACAAAGATATATCCATACCTCTACCATATGTATAAAAATTATTATAGATTTGGAATTTTGGGAAATATAGTTGATGGAAAATGCTATGGTGGATGGTGATAGATTTTCTCCACAATAATAGAAAGGAATTATATACATTATAATAACCATAAAAGAGTATATTTTATTTTTATGAGTGATTAAATCAGGAAATTTCATATTTTGTTACACTAATTCACCTTAATATTCATATTTAGAATGAGATATTGCTTCCTCATTGACAATTATAAATCTAAATTTAACTATGCTATGTTTTTTCATTGTGTATACATGCCTTATCACCTGACTCCAGTCTATTGGGTTTTAGTGTGGATATATCATGTCTTAACATGGTCAAAATTAAACTCTAATACACCACTTTCAATAATATTTAACAATACATGTGAATTTATTATAACATAAATGGTTAACAAAACTCATTTTTCTATATAGAATGTTTTTCTATGATCTTTAAAGAAATATTAATAGGTATCCCTTAAAATAAATCAACAAAATTATTCCTCCAATGGTATATATGGGTTGTATGAATTGCTTAATGATTTTTCAAGATATTCCTCCAAAATTCCCATATACATTTTCATATTAATAAGAATGGTATAAGGAGAAATTTTACATGGTTTTTATCATTATCAAAAAATATTATTCACATGAAAACCACACATAATGACTGGACCACATTATATAAACTCCAAGGATTCTATTTGGACTCAAAAATCACTTCATAAACATTCTATTATCAACCAATACATTTTAAAAATATTTCAAAAACATTAATATTTTTTGTATTATATGAATTAATCCAGAAAAACTATATATTTTTTAACTAATAATCATTTTTGTTTTAATTTTGTTGAATATCATCATGTTATATAATTAACCAATCATGATAACTTTTTTGGGTGAAACCAAAATTGAAACGTGTTATTTTATAATTACCATAGTCTAATGCACAAAACCTTAATGTATTTTCCATCAATATTAATTGGTTTAATTCATCACAAAAAAAACATTTTACTTGATACCTCTATGTAATGATTTCTCTTTAGTTCAAGTTTCTATCAATATATTACTTTAACTATAGCTCATAGACTTAATAAATTACCCCCCTTTGTTTGTCACATCTAATGTAAAAACATGATAAAACATATCAAAAACTTATTTAAGATACCCTTTGAATATATTTTTATATAAAACATCTTTAATTTTCACTATATGTTACATCATATATAAATATTTATAAAAATCAATCCAAATCCCCTTTTGAATATATTATAAAATAATCAAGTAGAGTTATTTTTTTATAAATACATTGTAACAATAATATTCCCATTGAAAAGTAAAGTGTTAGACCCCCTAGGAAATTATAACATTGAAAATAATTATTAATTCTCTCATACATAATTGTAAATAATGATAGGGATCTAGAAAAACATTATTGAAACCCATGAATATATGGGGAATCCTTGGAAATCAAAACATTTAGGGAAGATATCAAGATGGTATTTCCAACTATAAATGGGAATGAAATCTGAAATGAGGAAATTAAAGGTGTTAGTTTTAGGTTTTAAATTCATAGTTTCCCTTTATTATTGTAATTTGTCCTAAAATTATTATAGTTAACTAGAATAGTTTCACTAGTTACTTGGTGGCCCTTAAATAACCTGTTATAACCATCATGTCCCCACTATTATCCACTATAGGGAATTAGGTACATGGTATTACCCATAACCAATGGGTATTTCCCCTCCCCTTCCCTCTATTGCACCACACTCTTTCATCATTATAAAAACTCTTATGTAGTTCAAAATATACCAAAAAATGAAGTAAATTTTTTAAATTAAATGTGAAATTTTTATAAAATGGGTTTGTTCTGTTAAAACCTTTTCACCATTCGCCCTATCATCCACTGATATTATTTAACCAACTTTTTAAGGGAACAATTTTGGCCATGATTTCTTCATATCGGTCTACTTATCCCATGTTTCATCATGAATCTAACCATTTTCCACAAAATGTTAACTAGAGAGATAATATTATATAGTATAACATTTTCACTCTAATCCATGATATAATACATTTCCCCCATAGTTTGAATCTACCAAGAACACAATATCATTATATCACATCATGTGTGAGGTTTCGAGTGTATATATTATCTATTTAGAAATATGAAAGGTGTTCAATATGGAAATAAACCTCAACATTAACTTCAACTAATTGGAAAATACCTAGACCCTATATAATATCTCAAATGGTCTAAAATACCTTAGGTTCAACCTCGAAATCATTCCCATTCATTGGTGGGCCACCCTTGGTGAATCTCTATAGAAAATATAATCACCCATTTTGAAATCTAGTGGTGATTTCTGTTCATTAGTATAGTACTCTTTCATGTCATGAGAAGTCTTAAGACACTCCTAAAGGAACATCGCTTACCTTGTCATCAATTAGAAAAGTCTATTCCAAACTATAGAATATTTTACTATATCAATCCATCATAGATGATATTGGAATAAACTCTCATATAAATCCTTATAAGGTTTCATCTGGATAAATGTTTGGTGACTATTATTATAGGATAATTCTACCAAGAAAAGGATATAGTCCCATTAACTACCAAGGTTGATAATATAGACTTAAATCATATTGTATCTTATATAGATTGTTTACTTAAATTAGTCAAAATTATTTATGTGTAATAATGTAGCAAATTTCACCTATAAACTCAAAGCTCATTGAAGCCCTTTCCAAAATAGAGATATGATCCTTAGGTCCCTATCAGAGACAATTCAGGATAAAACCAAATTAATATTTACAATTTATCTAGAATATAATTTTCTAATCATATCAATTTAGGTGAACTCTTTATAGTAGATTTAATATGTAGTGAAAAGAATATTTCATACATAAATATTACATCTTATTATATGAATATTCATTACCTATCATTATAATCCATGAAAGAATCATGAAGTTTTATTGCCTTTGTAAACATAGATAAAAAATAAACCTATAATAAAAGATATAAATTATCTATATCTTAGTTCATCCTAACTATAACCCTTATTATATATATAATACTTGTAACCATTCTTCATATCAATGGTAAAATTAAATATTATTAAGGGTATACAAAATGATACTAATCAATAACCTTATGTAATAATATAATGAGCATAAGTTTATGAGATCATTTTATTAACATTTGAAATCCATACAGAATGATTTATATAATCATGGGTCATAGATTATAGTGTGGAAGTTCAAAATAAATGAATCATAAATGAATCAAAGAACATTATCCATGAGAGAATAACACTATAATAAGATCATGTCTTAAAGTAATGGAATAAAGTGTGGCATAATACTATTTTTATAAATATTGTTTCAACGTCACCCAATAATACATTCATTACATGTTAATCTTTGATAACCTCCACCACCACCTCAAATGTAAATGCTTTGTGATTTTGGATGACCTACCTTATACCCTCTTTTGGGCTTGGGATAACCACCAGTATACCCTATTTTGGGGATGGGATAACCCATCGTATACCCTATTTTGGGCATAGTATAACCTCCCATTTACCCATTGATATCCTAATATATTAATATCTACCCATATACATTTAAGGGATAAATTGGTCCTACATATCACATAATAATAATCCATTCATATGTATTCTATATTATCAGGAAACCGTTTATGATTACAACAAAGATTAACTCATAGAGATTAAAACATGTTTTATCACTATTTTATCATCAAAATAATAAACAAAATATAGAACTAATACAAATGGTATCATGGGTTCATATACTTAGTAATTTATAAGAAACATTAAGGGTTATTTTTATAAATGAAAATATATTTATATTTTCAATGAAATATTTCATGAGGAAAATACCATTTTCATTATTAAATCAATTTTTAAAAATCTATAAATTTTCAAAAATATTAAGGTAAACATATTATTTCAAGATAACCATAGAAAGTTATAAAGGAATAATAAAAGAAATGATTAGTCATGATGGTTGAAAAATTCATTCATGTGGTGTATATTATAATAAATATTACATTAAAACATTTATTAACGAGTAAATGGTTCCTTGTTCAGAAAATGAAAATATGATTCCTTTTAAAAATTTTAAAAAATTAAAACATGGTTAAAAATTAAATTATCAAATCAGTTAGGAATTTTAAAAACATTATTGAATTTTTTAAAATACAATATTGATAAAAAAGAAAAATATTACTTAATGAAGAGAGAAATAAAGTATATTGTCCTTCAAAATATACTCTTTATCTCTTGAATTCATAAAAATAGGAAATGTATTGACCACTTATGAAAATGTAATAATTATAAAGTGAATCACTAGGATCTATAAAAACTCTTTTAATCCTATAAAAAAATAATCTTTCTTAATAAAATTCATCTACAAACAGATATGGAGAAAATTATATGATAAAAAAAAACCTTTCAACATTTTCCATAAGAGTTTTCATGACTTGATACAAATTTAAAAAACTTGTATCCTTCACCCGATGTAGGGTATCATGATTGAATATCTGAAAAAAAAATGTTTCTATAAACTTTTTCACATGTGTTCTTGATCTTTACTCACCAATATCAGGAAATACCTCCACTTTTGATGTTTTAAATCAAACGTGAAGGTGGATAACCTTACCTGAAGCTAATCAAGTGTCTTAATGCTCTCTAATATGTGATCAATGTCAGTGATGTTCTCCAGATCTTTGTATAGGAATAAATCACCAAATAAGGCTGGAATATGATGAAAGAAAAGGTATTGATAGGATTAAAATATATCAGTTCCTTTCAAGATCCATATAAATTATAACAAATATCATTCATGAAACATAATCCACGGTATAAGGATAGATATGTAAGAGTCCAAGTTATAGAGTGGGGTAATTTAGAAATAATATTAGGTCATCCATGTGTATATGAACACTGTTTAGGTGTCGAAGGATTATAAAAATTCTAGGAGAACAAATTTTAGAAGTTAGTCGAAGATCATACCTAAATATATATATATGTATATATATATATATACATATATTCGATGGGTACATTGATACTAAGGGAAAATATTGTTATTGGTAGTTTTTTGGGAGTAAATTTTTGGGACTTATTAAGGAACTCACATCATGAAAAGTCATTGTAGTATGATATGGGGTTCTATGTGATTAAAAATATGTTGTTTAAGAGTAATGGCATGGATAGTAGTAGATCACATTGAAACTCACGGGTTTTCACCTTGCATCCCTAAATGATGAAAAAATTTTGGCATGAAAAAAATGGGTAACATAAAAATGACTCATTATGTATGGTTTTTTTGACTTTTATATTCAATATTAGAGAATGTTTTCATTTTGTGACACAAATGGACACAATATGATGTGAATCTAGACATAGTGATGTGTTGTGAGCCATATGGCTCTGACTTGATGAACTTTGTGTTCAATTATGTATAGTTTTAATTAAGTAAATAAATAAATTATTAAATGAGGGATTTTATCTCAATTTCATCCAAAATAAAGATAGATCTCATTATACCCTATCTCTCATTACCTCTTCCCACATAAAGTGGTATTTCATATGATTGTGGTCTATTCTATGAGGGATTTTGGTTAGAAGGTCAATATTGGTATATATCTATAGACTAAAATGAATGCTTCTAATTTTTCACAATTAAGGTGAGTTTACATTAAAATCTCCATTAAGATCTATTTCCTATGTTTTTCAATTTATTCCACCTTGAGGGGAATTATCTGGAGGAATTATTTTTACACACCTCTATTAGTATGAGTTAATTTGTTCATAGATTAGTCCAATTCTATACATGTGTTTTTGAATTGTGTGACAATCATGCATGTTTATGGTCATTTGCGAGACCAAGTATAAAGAAACTTTTAGTTTCCTCTATTTTTGTGAGATTATGTGGGTAAATATTATGATGGTATTATATATTTTGTCCTGGTATGACTTTTATAGCTTAGTTTTGTTTCTTGGAAACATGGTGGGAATGATTTCATTTGTTGTAAATTGGATAACCTTTGGCTATGTTGCTCGATGTGGTTCTATGGGAATGTGATGAGTGTAACCCATGTGACTATGTCGTGATGTAATAAATTGGTAAGTGTTATAGTGATATTTTAATCACTTATAGGGTGATAGTGGTTCCTTTGGTTATATCCATATATTGTTAGTGATTTTTTCTCACTATGGGGCAAATGAATTTGGGGTTAAGTGCACATAGTATATGTCCAGTGATGTGTTGATGACCACTTGTTACATAACAGTGCCTTCTATAGTTGAGTTACATAGGTTGGATGGTTATGAAAATAAATTTTATGGATAGATACACTATATATAGGGCTATAGGATATAAGGGGTGATTGAAATCACTAGATAAGAGTTGCATCACAACATGTTTGTGAATAATATTTCTATTGAGTTTGAGGCTGTACTAATATTTAGTTAGTAATTGATAGTATGGTGTAGTATATGGTTGTTCCTTTGAGATTTCATTTTTAATGACTCTAAATGGAAGAATGAGATATGTGTTTTCATGTGACAATGTCAAGTATTGAACTGATTTAAATTCCAAAAGAAAATTTATTGTGACATACCAAGGGTGCATCACTCTACTGTATAAAAGATTAAGTAGTTAATGTTCTCATTATGACATGAAGTGCATGGGTGGAGTGGGTTATTTATGTCAGTATTGGATATCAATAATTCACATTATAGACACTAATATATGTATCAATATTATCTCTGGAAACCTTTTAGGTGGTTATGTTTGGGATATCAAGGTTAAGGAAGCTACAATGAGGTATCGAAGCATTAATTTATTATATTTGTTTGGGGGGGGTATTGTTGATTGGATACATAGCATTATGTCACAAAACTTATATAAATGGTTGATTTAGGGATAAATCATAATATATTCCTATATATCACAAGTACGTGCTAAAGTACATCATTCTAGGGGGAATATAAATTATAGTTATAGAATTCATAGTTATAATTATGTTATTTTATTAGAATATATTTTATAGTTTATGTCATCAATTTGTGTTGTGAATCTTGTACCTCAAAGGAACAAGGTGGAATTCAAGATTAATCATTGGAACATAGGACTCAATTGTCAAGAGTGGGCATTAATGTGTCTACTATTATATTTATGGAAATGGTATTGTTGTTGAAATTTTCAAACCATCTATATAGTATTTTCCGAGACTAATTTACAGTTTCATTCTACTCAACTAAATTGGGATGGTTTTTCCTAGAGATATCAGGTATTGGGGTTCTATGTGATTATTATGTATGTAATATCTGATCCAAATATGGATAGGATTATTTGTAACGTTTTATGATGTAAAACATGGGTATGAGTTGGAAATTATATGGGTTATTGTGAAATTCTACCTCTTTCAGCTTTCTATATTTTCAATATTAGGACATTAATATATTTATTAATAATTATATGTGTTTTTAATAAAATTACATTTATATGACCTCGGTTGGAGTTTATATATGATAAAAATATGATAAAACTAAGTCATACATCAAATGGGTCCCCTATGGGTGGATAAAAAAATTAGTTATGTGTGTATTCTTTGAGGTATGTAGGCCTTTCATAATGGATGGAGGAGTTAGGGTAACAATTTAATAATCACCTTAAGTAATCCCTAGTTTGGGTTTTATTAAGAAATGTATAGAGTACATAGGTAGTTGTGTCATTTATGGAATATCTAATGAGGGACTTTCAATCACAATATCTACTCTTGTTCTAGAGAGTGGGTGGCCCCCATGTAGGTCAGTATTAAGTTGACTGTCCATAATTTTTTTTTCATATTGAGACAAATAAATAGTACTGGGTAAGTCTTACGATGTATAATATTATTGGACTAGGGAAATAAAATTTTTATTTAAAGGTAGAAGTTGGTTTTCATGAGTGGATGAAATGGTATCACATAAAGGAAAATTTCATCAAGTAATTTTTCCTATGATATTAAGGGTGGGATGATCCCATGAGTTCAACATTATTGTATAGGGAGAGAAATTATTCATTGAATTCCTATGAGGTTTATAGATTTGTTATGTTTGTAGAAATTTTAGTGGGACATAAGATCTCAATGTTTCAATAATTGAGGTTGTGTTTTGGAGGCTATTTGTATAGAGGTACAAATAATCATTTAGAACTTATTTTTAGGCTTTTAATAGTAAATTTATGGTGGATTAGAACTTAACTGATGGTAATATACATTTCTAGTTATTACTATCAAGTATGACTATTATTAGGGATACAAGTAACTAAATGTGGGGAAATTAGGATATTGAGCCAGGTGGTTAGAGCACGGGATCAACATTGAAACCTTAGAGGGTGTCATGATTGAGGTTTTTCTAGTGTAGACTGGCCAAACAAATTCAAACTCATTATGATAAAATTCTAATGTTTTACATGGATTGTGGAAAATGAGATATCTTGGTATGATTTCTCGGATGATGTTCCACTCAGTGGGAGACCATGGATTAGGTTATATTCGGTTGACTGAGATTTCATCGAGAGTGGTTCCAAGATCCTATAGTTGATATTTTCCTATTTTCTGAAATCATGGGAGTTATTCGGATACCAAAAATTGGGGTAAGTGAAAGATATATATTAAAACTACATAAGGAGTCTAGATTTCGTGATGTCAAGCTTATGGTCAACTATAATTTATCTTGATGATGTTCTCATAGTAGGATGAGGATTGGTTAATGGTATGAGGTATACTATAAGAATGCTGATTTTAGATTTTCATGATATTTAATTGGGTAGGTGTGTGTTGGATGAATGTAACCAACTTGAGGCTCGTTGATGTATCGACATTTTGTATGGTGCAGGATGAGAGTGGGCATCCATGTAATGTGCGATGCCAATATATGATGGTTGGAATGTGTTCATTTGGGGATGATTTTTGAGTATGATATTTTATTTTATCTGGTATTATAGTTATGATGTGTTCAGGTAGGTGATTCCAATAAGGAAATTTTTATGGATGGAATTTGACTATTTAATCTCGTTATCCAGGATAATTGGGTTGAGACACATGTTATTGGTGTTATATTAGTGTATTGTGATTGTGGTGAGCTAGATTCTCAGTTTTTGTTTGGTGTTGGATAGTATTTTGGTTGAGATAGCTTGGGGATGAGTAGACATATATTGGGGAGTTAATAACTTCATATATTTTTAGATTAGGAAATTGATGTCAGGTCTCAGGTTGACCCTATATTTTTTTACCCTATTGAGGTTTTATAGTTTTCATCATTAGTTATGAGTTTTGTTTTAAGAAGTCAGGTCTGGAACATGGAAAACATTTTGTATCATGCAATAGTCTTTCTAACAGAATGATATTTTAGAATGTATTTTTCCTTTAAATAAACACTAATTTGAATATAGTGTCTCCCATGAAAAACTAAACTAAACTAAACCATTTAGATAAACATTAATACATTATTACAATACAATGTAAAACATCATTAAGAATATTTCATGAAAAGTAAAACACAAAGTAAATTAAAAATTAAAAATTAATTGTGATTTTTTATTATAAAAATTTATTTTGAATCATTATATATAATTTTTATGAAAGAATTGTTTTCGTGTCTTAATACCAAATATTTTAAAAATAATTCATTTGAATGGGATGTGATAAAAAAAATTAATATCAAAGGGATTTATTTTTAAAATAACTATTTTTTAAATGTGTTGTGATTTTTTCCTTAAATTATATTATAAAAATTTATAGTATTTTTATAATTTAATATTTCATTATGTAAAAAATATGCTTACTCTTATTTAGTTTTTAGTAGATACGAAATAATAATATAAAATCATATTATTTAAAGAGTAATTTTTATATTAAAATATTTTAATTATATTTTATGTTTTTATTTAAATGTTAAATTCTTAAATATTATTTTGAAAATTTGAAAAAATGAAATTCATTTTTCAATTCAGCTTTCAAAAATTATATTATTTATAATTTTTGGGATTTTTCTAAAAAGGTTTATTTTTTCAATATGATATATAAATATTTTACAAATATTGTAACTTTTATGACTTCTTCTAGACATAAGGTTGGCATAAAAAATTATGAAAATATTTTCTCAAAAAAATATGTATTTATGGATGAACATAATGAATTTAAAAATAAGATATTAAATTTATAATCCTATGTTTTACATTTTCGAACCTTAGTTATTTTTTCTCCTAAAAAACATTTTTTGGTCCTTTTCAATTAATTGATTATCCACAATATTCCATTAAATTTTCTATTTCTATTAATTCAAAATAAAATTCAGTTTTATAATTCTTAACCATTAAATTTTATATGAATCAATATAATATATGTATAAACTCTTTTTTTGTCTTAGAAATACAATTTTTATAAAAAATTATTTTATTATATTATGCATACTTGTATTGAAGTAGATATTTATAACAATTAAAAATTTAATTAGAAAAATGGATTTCATTATTTAAATTTGAATAATAAATATTGGTAAATAATTCTAACTCAAATTTAGTGAATAAAAATATGTTACTAAGGTAAAAATTAGTCATGAAAGTGAACGCTAAAGTGAGGTAAAAATGTTAAATCATGGGATAATGTCCTAAATTACATAAAAATAATCTATAAATGAGTGGATGAGGTCTTAAATGACCTTCCCATATCTTATACTCACTAATTATTAATTTTTTTGTTCACATTCATTAAATATTACATTTATTTTGTATTATGAAATGAATAATTTTAAATTTGGCACCCCTCTCACTTATAAAAGTACCCCTTCACCACCCTAATTCGGATAACACGATAAGATTATTAGCTAATACAATATCTACCAAAACTCTTCAATAATATACCTATACACATGTTCAAGGTTCTAGTATCATTTAAATATCATCCTTCATAGGCATAACCAAATTTGGAAAGGATTTATCCCATGAAGTGTGGTAAGAACTTACAATCACTTTATAATTTATATTATAATAAATTTTATTCTTCAATGGACTATAAGTATATTATAACCATACTAATATATTGAAATTAATATGACTAGTATACTAAAATTTTATTATGTTGATGGAATAAACAATATTTACCATCCTCTTTTCCATTCTAAAAATGGAAATGTCACATTTATTATGGGTGGCTAACCACCTCTATCGATGATGTAACCCATTTTTCATCACTACCATGCATGGATGGTTATAAGAATACACTTAATGAATAAATATAATATTAATTACATGATTATTATTATGAAAATAATAAATTTTTAATTATATTAATTATATTATCAATAAATGATCATTGTGATTTTGACCACCCAAAATGACAATACCGAGACATATTTCAAAATATGAATCTATTTTAGAAATTATATTAATATTTCAGAATTTATTTCTTCTAGAATGATAAATACAATATAAATCTATAATTATATAAATTATGAACTCATGAACACAATGTAATGAATAAAACCATTAAATTGAAACAAACAAATGAACAATTGAATCAACTAACAACTGATGATTAGTATTAACTAAAAGTAAGTAATAAATACATAATAAATGAAGAAAAATTATTATTATTTATGGTAATACAAATTAGAAAAACTAAAATAAATTATCAAATGAGTTATATTACATTATACACGATGCTAAATTATGTCCAACCAAGAAGGGATATAAGGTAAAGGTTTTTTAGGAAAATTTCTATTCGATGAGACATAATTAAAATTATTCAGATGTTCATATTTTAAATTATATATGAAATTTCCATTTAAATATATTATCTTAACTATCCTTTTATTTTTGTTATCTAAATTTATATTTCATGACCCCTTTCTTTGTGATTCTGATTAACTACCAAACCCGTATGGGGACTTCTAGAACACCATATTTTATATTCATTTGTTCATTATATATATATCTCTACTAATACTTATGTAAAACCCCTTGATTTTATGATATATTTATCTTCAAATAAATTTAATATATTTGATAGCTTTCTTTACATGTAACACTAAGTTTAAACAAAACATGATATACTATTAAAATATAATTATTTAATGGGGAAGTTATTACCTCACCAATGGATTGGTAGGAATGATTAAGACCAGTTAAAAAATGAAAAAAATATGGTATACAAATTTATAAAATTAATTCATTGGTTTTCAATTATTATATATTAAAATAAAATCATTTCTATGTAAAATATAATATTTTCCTAAAAAATTAATTTTATGTGCATAATTTTTTATTTAACTTAATACATTAAATAAATAAATATTATAAATTATTTTACTAATTTATATATATATATTATATATTCAATTATATGTTTTAATATTCATCTAATGGTTTTACTAATTATAGGATAATAAAAAACACAGTTTTATGTTCAAATATGCATTTTACTAAAAACAGGTTTTTCATGTTTTGCGCAATTATTATAAAATGAATATCTACCACTATTAAATGTTTTATTTTAAAAAATAGGATATAATTATCTTAAGTAATTAATAAAATTTATCTAACAATGAATTTTTTATATTTTTCAATATTTTTTATTTTATAGAGGAATAAAATAATGCATTCTAAATTGTTATTTTGAATTTTGGAACCCATGCTTGACTGTTATGAACATAAGTTATAATTTATTCATATTAAAAACTATTTATGATTCTTTATAATTAGAAAAATGGTTGGAATATTACATTAGGTTTTGGATTGATATAAAAGTATAATAACATTCCATTGTATATTATTTAACTAAAAATATTTATGGAACCCAATTTATTATTTTATTTCAAGGTAAAATTATTTTTATTCTTAAATTGATTATTTTCCTAAAATCATCAGCTCATGTGTTTTATGTTTTTATATTAAAAGTAATTTCTAATATATATAGATATTATATATGATCAAATAGATTTGAAATTTGAATTCATACATTCCAAAAAATTACCCTTTAATGTTTTGGTCAAATAATTATGTTGGCATGGTATAAAGCTAAATTATCACCGTTATTGTTAAAATGGGGTTTTTGTGGTATAACAAGAATATATGGTTTAAAATGTGACCAAAATTGAAAAAATCTGATTGGATGAGTTAATTTAGACCCTATCATATCTTATCATTGATTTTGGGTTTATTTGGTGCCACATTACATGATTATGATATATATATAATTTAATCTTTTCTATATTTTCAAGCATCTTTTTTCCCTCACTTATAAAAGGGAACATTAATTACTCCCTTGTTTATAATTTTTGAGACGTATATATCATCCAATACCAAACACAATACCTTATTATCCTCATTTCTCATGACCTAGATCTTCTATTATTTCCAAAATATCATTATTTCAAGGATAAAGATATAATCCAAAAGAGGTTTCTCAATGAAGTGATATTACTCTTAATGAAGTATTTTCTATTTTATTTTTTCTTATAATTACTATAAATAAATTTTAATCTTTATAAAATAATAAATACAATATAAAAAATATTTTTTATTATGATTATGGTATAAAAATTTTACAACACTATTCCATCTTACGAAAGGAAACCAACATCGCTCATGTGTACGTGCGATTTACCATCTCCACCTAGCACTCTAATTATTTTTTTTCATCACCATTATACTTGGATGATTATAAGTATGGAAATAGTGAATATATATTTTATTTATAACATAATTTTGATTCTTTAAATATAATAAATCATTTAAAGCATAACCATTCCACCAGTTTAAAAAAATTACATCGCATGTGTGTCTGTGTGGACTATAACCTCTACAAAGTGATGTGATTAATTTTTCATGTATTCATTTAAAGGATGATACTAAATATTGATATAATTAACATATATTATATTTCAGTAATTATTTACATTCTAGGGATGATGTAATTACAATCAATATGCAAGGAACAAAACTATTCCACCATAACATTGATGAAAAGTGATATATTTAACACTAAAAACAAAAAATTTATTAAATAATTATTAATAAATAGACATTTCATGGTTATAATTAAGTCATATATCATATTATAAGTATAATTATGGTTATATTTTCTATTTTTAATATATTTCAATTTATTATATAAGAGGTTAAATTTACTTATGATGTTTGTTGGACCTTATGTGAGGGTTTATTTCTCAATCTCAACCTTAATCATGATTATTTAAGTTTTAAGTTTTCGCTGATGGAATTATATTATTATCTATATTAAAACTTTCAATTTTTCTTATCCTCATTTTATTTTTAAAAATAAAATATTTTCTTTTTTAATTTCCTCTCTTTAAGTAATCTTAAAAATAAAATAATATTTTTAGGGAATGAAATATTTTTTTTCTATTTTGTCAGGAATCTATTTCTTCCATTTCCATATTTTCTATAAAAAAATAATTTTTTAAATATTATGTTATGAATTATTATTATTTTTACACATCATTGAATTTATATAAAATTTTATCAAATTAATATTCTTTTTATTTTCCAAATGAGGTACTTTTTCCCTAGGTGTGAAGGAAATATATTTTTTAAAACGTACACTACAAAAGTCGATTTTCCCATCATCATGACTACTATTTTTTAAGTTTACTTTGAATGACTTCATATTTATTTAGAAATAAAATTATATTCCTACTATTTAGTAAATTTTTATGTTAAATGATTTATTTTAAAATGAATGGGTAGTTTCCTAAAGAAATGTTTCTTTTGAAATTATTTTTATCTTTGTGATCATCCTTTTATGAATTTTATGCTTTATTATGGTTATATTATAATTATTCCATCCACCTTATTTATCTGTGTATCTTATGATAAGTTGGTCTGGGAATAATATGGTTTTACATATACTAGTTATTCGAATACAGATAATTATTGATTATTAAGGCATGTTGATTATGTTTTGAGATCTATTAATGTAATTAATGTATTGGAATTATTAAGTGATGTGTGGAAAAAATTGCATATCGCCCTTGATGAATCATTTTTTCTTAATAGAAAAAACAAGGGGTGTATTTTTCCTAGGTTTTACACAATTATATAAGATTTCTTTTCATGAGGATTTGATGATATACATCGGGTATTATACATTCCATCATTATGAAATAAGTTTTTATTGTCAGTGAGATTATTTGAATAGATATGGTATCCATGGATAGATTCTAATATCCTATGATTGTTTATATGTAATTATTTTATCATTAGTTTTTCATGCCATTTATTCATTTATTATTAATTCTATGATATCTTCCATTATACATATTCCCATATTGGGCATCTAAACTCACACTATTATTATGTTTTGTTTCCTAGAGTTGCATCAATTAAAATATGATTGATATTAAAGAATATATAAGAGAAAATAATTATTTTCTAAAATAAAATTCAATGTTTTATATTATGTATTCAAATAAAATATGAGATTCAATCATGTATTTATTTACCAAGACTACTAAAATATTTACTCCTTTTGTTTGGGATCACTTGAATCTAGTGCCAATATAATAAATTAAACACC
Organism: Viscum album; assembly: GCA_963277665.1. Taxonomy (NCBI): domain Eukaryota; kingdom Viridiplantae; phylum Streptophyta; class Magnoliopsida; order Santalales; family Viscaceae; genus Viscum; species Viscum album. The sequence continues at coordinate 2,038,714,277 of OY728142.1, read as the reverse complement.
ATCTGTGGGCTATTAGGGTTAGGTTCTGTATAGTTTGTATCAGAGAAGGTTTAGTAGAATCATTGGGGATATATCTGGGAAATTTATTATTAGGGAACACAAAAATATAAATTAATTTGAGGATAATTATAAGTATATAATAACGACCTAAATCATTAATATAGTATAAATCATATGGTTTTCTTAGAAACAGAGCCTTGTATAGATACTAAACTGGATGTCTTTTGGCGTAGATACATTTATAGTGATAACTATGAAAATAGTTGGTCGATTATATCTCAGAAATCATTCTATTACATGGTAAATTGTCCCTTACTTCACACCTAGTTTGACAATCATAAGAGAAATGAATTAGTTTATTCACATTTTATTTACAAACTATTATAAAATGTTTGAAAAATATTTTTAGGATTTGGAGATATTACCAATGACATTTAGCTTATGATTTTGAGATTAACTATAAATTAATTAACTAATTATTTGATGTTTTTAAAAATTTTCAAATTTATATGTTATGATTAATAATGTTATGTTATAATCTAGAATATTCAATTATTTAGAAATGTAGTATAGTGAAATGAATGGAAATTATATCAATTAATGTAATCTATGTAGGGATTTACCTCTTAAGAAATATGATAAAACTAGAGCATGAGATCGATCATAAACTGAAACAATTAGAACTATATTATTTTAGGTGACTAATTTCATGACCAATAACACTGCTCATATGGAGCAGTTCTCTCAGATCCACAATTGGTGTAATAATTTTAGACCATTTCATGTGACAATAGCCTCCATCATTCAATGGAACCAAAAATCCAATTGTAGATAGGGAATAGATAAGATATTTATAATAGATATTTCTCACTTTGTGAAGTAATAAAAAGGATAAGTTTATCATGGTATTTTATTATGTCATGGGGGATGTTGAACAATGGTTTTCATTTATTCAAAAGAATAAGGATGTATAGGAAATAGTGATAATGGAGTCAAAATATTTTAAAGTACATTTATTGGAAAAATATTTTCCTCACCAATAATGAGTGGATATTGATAGAAAATTAATTAACATATGGATAAAGGAATAGAAAAATGTTGATACGTATGAAAATACATTTACAAGTATAGTAAGGAATGTTGTGAACTATGTAAATAATTCTAAAGAGTGATAATTATCATTCCATTGATAGGATAAATAAAATTATTTTAAAGAAATAGTCTCCCAAAAATTACCATCATAATATGATACAATATCATGTTTTATCAAGATAGAAAAATAATTATCAAAATATTATGTATTTTGTGGAATGAAAGAGTAGAAGAGGGTAGATTAGTTAAAAATGGATAATGGGGTAGAAGATGAAGGGGTATTTTCTAACATGTACTTATGGGATGAAACACCATGGAACAATATTATAAGGAAAAGTAGTTTGCTTCACGTGTAGAGAAATAGTCCATCATGAACATGAATTCTAGTATAAGGATGAATCCATCAATGTATAGTTATTTAGTTTTAAGGATATGGGTAACTGTGCTAACTAGTTCCATAAAGGTCAAGGGAACATACGATAAAATAATATAATGGGTAAAGACTGAGTGTATATAATTACTATGACCAAACATGAAGTTCATAATGATGTGGTGGAAAGTGCACTTATCATCTACTCTAGGATTTAATGCGTTATATTTTATTGAAGTTATACTTAATATTTTAGATCTGAAAAATTTTATAAGGGTTTCACATCTACACCTCAACAATTTTATGTTTTTTCAGTAGTGAAAACTTCTAATGGTAGGATGATCGCATCTCAAGTCTATACCTACCCTCTGATAGATGTTTGTGGGAATGAGTTTCATGAAAATATTTTAATTCTTCCACTAGTATAAGTTGATATAGTTTGTTTGATTGGATTGGATATCTCAGTATAGATCTTGTATCAATTATTGAGGAAAGGAAGTTATATTTGATATACTGAATCAATATATGGTTGTTTATCAGTGGGATGATGAACCTAAACACCCAATTGAAATTTAGTCCATCATATGGGGTTTACAACCACTTAATGAGGGAAATATTTCTATAATTATTTAAGAGAAACAAATTATTAAATAATTTTCTATTATTTGGTAATATGATAATGTTTTTTGAGTAATTTCTTAGTTTTCCCTTGAATCATGGAGTTATGTTTTTAATAGAACTCATACATCGTCCTATTATTATTTCAAATACACCATATAGAATGTCTTAGATTAAGATTTAGGAATATAATAGGTAACACTAGGGGAATAAATGATTCATTTTTAAAATATATTTTCCATGGGGTGAGAATATTCTTTTTGTAAAGAATAAATATTGTTTAATGGATCTTTTCATTGATTATCAAGAACTTAAAAATATCACTATCAAGAACAAGAATCATTTAACCAGTATTGATGATCCTTTGGATCAATTATAAGGATTTAAATATTTTTATAAGATTTATATTTTTTCTAAATATCATCCTTGAAGGTTTATGAATAATGATAAAAAAATGAAATCATTTGTATGAGGTATGGTCATTATGAATTTATGGTAATGTCATTTGAACTTAGAATTGATCCTGTTTTATTCATTGATTTAATGAATTAAGTATTTAGTGATTAACATGATTATTTTATGGTTGTATTTATAAATTATTTTATTATATATTTAAATTAAAGAAATATAATGAAGATCATTTGACAGTTTTTCTAAATACAACGAGGAAAAATAAGTTATATATAAAAATTACGTAGTGTAAATTTTGACTTCAAAAAGATTCATTCATAGGTCATAAAATCTAATGTAAGTTGACTGGATACTACCAACACTTTCTAAGATATTTCTATAATATATAATATCCACTCATCATGTTTACTAAAAATGGGTAATGTTCTTATGGGCAGATGAATATGAAGAAAATTTCAAAGAATGAAAGATAAGTTTGGTCAGTGCACCTTTACATAAACTAACATATAGTAGAGAAGTTTTTTTTGATATATATTTATGAATAAAATAAGGTATTGGGACGATTCCTCATAAAAATTATATGGTGATATTCTATTCCTCCCACTAATTGAAAATTCATGATTAAAATTACTAGACTCGTGATTTGGTGCTAGGGGAAGTAAAATTTTCATTGAAGATATAGAGGAACTATTTAGGTGGATAATGGTGTGATATATATACAGATCATAAAATAATGAAATATATATGTAAATAGAAATATTTTAATATGAACCATTTAGATGGATACATTAGATCAAATATTATGACTACTTAATACATTATGATCATGGGAAGTAAAACAAGGTAGCTGATGCTTGGATTTAGAAAGATCTTGCTATATTTTCCATGACAAGGATTGAATGAGACCCAATATTTATGGATTTTTAGAATATGTATACTGAAATAATATGTGAAGGTGACATAAATTATATTTATTGGATAATATTTCAATCATACATCCATGAGAATAATAAGATGGCATAGAAGGAATATTTGGAACTATATAAGAAGGTGAGGAGTGTTCCTGAGTTCAACCATGATCATATTGGAATGATACGGTTTATAAACCAACTATGTTTCAAATTAGTAATATACATGAATAATTTTTTTTGATTAATCTAATAAATAATCATTCTATATTCATATAATAAGTATGAATATGTATAGATATTTGAAATAGTATTTCTAGTGGGATAACATAAAAATTGATATTCCTAAGTATGTATCCGGATTCCTGGTGAGTATGAAATTTATGGATAAGAGATATAAGTTATAAGGAATTTTAAAATCATTACCCATACAAGAATATAAATGAGAAATCATTAACATGGATTTCTTCATCAGGCTCCCCAAAACATATAAATATTACTATATTATTTGGGTTGTAGTTAAACAAATTATGAAATCGACATATTTTATATCAATTAGTGAAGAATTCTATCTATACCAACATACTTGGTTATATAATATGGAAGTTGGGAGATTTTATGGAGTACCACTCATAATTTTATCTTCTCAGGATTTGATGTTTACCTCGATGTTTAGGAAAATTCTTCAGTTGGATCTAAATACATAGTTGAATATCAGAAATGCATATTATCCTTAGATAGATAGTCAGCATGCGAGGACTATTAAAAAATATAAGAAATTTTGGGAGCATAATATATGGATTTAAATGTTTTTTGCGACAAATGCATAACTTTGGTGGAATTCATATACAAAATATATTTCAATCATTCATATAGATGGATCTTTATAAAGCCCTCTTTGGTAGGAAGTATAGAACACAATCATTTTAAGATGAAATTGGATAATTAAATCTATTCTAGAATTATTCACCTGAAAAAATTTATTAAAAATTAGAGATATTCAATATCACAAAATATAGTCTTAGAGTTGATAGAAAAGTTAGGTTGACAATTTTGGGCAATATCTACAGTTTGAAGTTGGAGAAAATGTATTCCTATGAATTTCTCCTTGGAATAATTTAGTGATATTTAGAATTAAGGGAAAGTTAAGAATTATATTTATGATATCATTTAATAATCCTAATCATATCAAGAGTGTAGATAATAGTTTGTAACATCCACTAAATCTCTCTCATGTTCACAATGTGTTTCATGTATCTCTATAGAGGAAATACATACTGGATATTTCATAAGTACCATACTCAGAGGTCGTACCAATGGATAATGGTTTATATTACATGAAAAAATGATAGAGATTTTGGATCTTAGAGAGAAATTGATAATAAATATTACCACTCACCTGGTTAATGTTTTGTGGCGAACCCATAAATTAAAATAAACTAAGTGAGAACCTAAGGATGTGATAAGGAATAAGTACCCACATTTTCTTATAAGATTGATAAATTTCTGAGGAAAAATTCCTAAAATCTGGGTAGAATGTAACACCCAATTGTTTTTTATATTATTTTCTTCAAATAAATTAAATTTCATCAATATACTACTTTACACACAACACTTAGTTTCAATAAAGGACAATGCACTATTAAAATACAATTGTTTAATGGGGAATTCATTCCCTATCCATTAGATTTCTACATATAAATAGAACAACCTAAATAATAGATAAATGTGTTTTACACATATATACAATTAATTCATTGGTTATCAATTGATTATAAATGAAAATAAGATCATTTGAAAGTAAAAGATATATTTTTATTAAAAATTGTTTTTATGCGTGAAATATATTTTTTATCTTTACAAATTAAATTAATCATTATTGATGAATGTTTTTAGTAATTTATATATATTATATATTAAATAAAATATTTTAATATTAATCTAATGGTTTTCACCAGCAATGTGATAATAATAAATCCATTTTTTATTCAAATACTCATTTTCTAAAATAGTTTTGTTGCAGATTGTGAACATACTACAAAATAAATTTATTCCACTTTTAAAAAATTTAAATAAAAATTTTGATATAAATTTTGGATTTATTATAAATATTTTTTCTTATAGTTATGTTTTTATATTTTTCCAAAATAGTTTCTTTTATGGGTGAATAGGGAAAATAACAGTTTTTCAAATGCTAACACTTTTATGAAATTAATATTATTCAATAATGACATAATAGTTTATGATATTCTTTGGATTATACAACTATATGTTAATTTATTTAAAAAAATTATTTTAGAACACCTTTTTTAATTTTGAAACCCATTCTTTACTTTTGTGAACATAAGTTATATTTTATTCAAATTAAAACTATTTTTGAATCTTTGCAATTAATAGCATGGTTGGAAGATGTTATTATATTTTTTGATTCCACCAATAGTCATAAAATATTTCATTTATTATAACGTATTGAACCTAGTTACCCAGAGTCAGTGCATTATTAAATAACATTGGCATGATCACAAAAGATCAAGTCTCGAAAGACCGATTAGTTTAGTAGCCTTTGAAGTACTAGATACATTCATAAGGTTTACATTACATCATAAAATGGAAAACTACAAATAAATTGTGTCCATAGACAACACTGAGATCCTATAGACTATCCTTGTAGTTCAGTCATAATATAATTCTTCTCATCCTAGAAAAAATAAAACATAGAAAGGGGTGATCTCATATGCTCAGTAAGGATAACAATATAACTGAACCTATCATAAATAAGTATAAACATTTAAGACAATGTATAGAACTAAAAAAAGTATTTTCAGCATAAACTTCATCATAATATGGAAAAAATAAATCAAAATAATTTCATTGACTTACTCACATGGATATTCTACTAGTCGAATAATCACATGTAATATCAATAGCCACTTTCATAATGATAGAATTCATAATGCCAGACATTCATAACCACATAGTCAAGGCCTTGTGCCAAGACTACAAATAATATTTTTTCAATGCCTTATGACAAGACACTAGTTTGTCTCATGAGACCTACAGATGCATCGAGGAGCTATAGCGGGCTCTACCCGTCACTTACTAAGTCCAATTCATTCCTCATATGAAAAGGTTTAAACATAACAAAAAAATTCGTATTAAAACTGGCATACGAAATGTCAATACTTTATCCATAAACCATGAATGGTATGAAATAACACATTGACATTCAAACATATCACAAAACCTTTAATACAATATGGAAGTTTTTTATCATAATAAATCAACTTCAAACAAACTTAAAATCTATCAAAGGATGTTGACATAGATGAAATAAAAACCTTTTTAGGGAAATATCTCTTTCTATTTTTAAATCATTTAAATCCACATAATTATTAAAGAAAACATTTATATTTTAAAATATTCTTATAATCTTTTAAGGGAATCTTTGACGATGTTATAACGGTGGAAAATAACTGCACCCACCGTATAAGTTAAAAAACATTCTTACCTTAATTTTGTCGAAAAGGTCATAAAGTACCTTGTTTGGAAAATGAGGGAAAGATTCCTTTATAAAAATCTTATAAAAGTCAAACAAGGGTATAAATTACTTTAACCCATAGTCTATAAAATATTAAGAATGTTTTGAAATACATTTTTAAGAAACATGGATGTGGATGATAAAGAGGTCCCAGTAGATAATTACATATAAAAAACCTCGGATAATGAAGAGATTGTGAAGTTAACCCTTACCTTGTACTTTTCCTTGTTCAATGGTAGGTTAAACTCTATTATAATGGTGAAATAATTGTTATTAAACTATACAAGAATCATATACATTAATATGATATCATATATGATCTTTTAACATTGCTTTGTTAATAATATATTAGTATTATCGTCGTTTCAGGTGTTAACTGATTCGTTTTCCTTTAAATTATTTGTTATGTGAGTCAAGTTTGTTATGGATGGGATGTATCTTATTAATATTCAGAAAGATATTAAGTCTATAAACATTATTTTTAATAATCTAATTAAAATTAGTCTTTAATGGATATGATGGGAAATAAATCTCATCGCGTTCGTGGAGACGGTAATCCGTACGTACGCACGAGCGACAATATCATTATTTTGATATTATAATAATATATAATTGGATGGTATATCATATATACAGAATAATTATCAAGTTATATTTATTATTTACATCAATTACACATCATTATTATACCCAACCAAATAATAATGTATTGAATAAAAATTACACCCCGACGTGGAGACGGTAAGCCGTACATACGCATGTATGGTGACATGTCATTCAAAGGATGGATAGAATAATTAATATGGTTGTACCATATTTATAATAACATCATATTATATAGAAGATATTGGGGTTATTATTTTATAATTTAAACAACAAAGAAAGAGGAAGTGGAAGAAGAAAGGAACTTGAAAGAGGTGATGAAATATTTACCTCTTCTTCAGATTCATCCTTTTAATTTGATCAAAAGGGCTTCTTAGGTTGCATTTCTGACTAAAGTAAGGCCTCTAGGATGAAAGGAATACAATTTACATGGTATTTGGGTCAGTTTGGGCCGAGCCAAATTGATTTGAAGGTGTGAATTAGAGAGAAGGGGGAGGGACCTTTTATAAGAGGGGTGAGGGGAACCTTAGGAAAAGCTAGAAATATTATTTTATAATAAAATAATTTCGTTTTATAAGGGCTTAAAAAGGAATTATTTAAAGTATAAGGTGGGGATGGGTCGAAAACCACTCAACCAATAGGTTTCAGATAAGTTTGGTTCACTATATTAACTTTATCTTTTAGATTTAACTCTTAGTTAAATAGTTTGACATTTACCATGTCTCTTTGTATTTTTATATTATATGGTTAATAAACATACAATATACTTCCAAGATAACCCCAAGTGGTTCATTAATGATACACCTATCATTATATAAGTCTTTTTTCCGATCCTTAGATTTTTAGGAATATAATATCAATTAATAAAATAATAGTTGTTTTAAAAACTCTTTTATGTCAATTTTGACACTATTTGGTATTTTGTATTTGTTAAATTCATCACAGCATTATTACTTCTAAAAAATTTATCTAACCAACCTTAAAATGTCATATTAACCTATAAAATTAGTTTAATTCATAAAAAGTCTCAAATTACATTTATGTTGAAATTTATAATATCAATTATTTTAATATTTCATTAATTAGGTAATTACTGCATCATCATTATTCCATAAATAAATTTAATTATTTAATGTCTAAAAATTATAAATAAAATACAATTATTTAGGAAATATCTTAATATTTCTAATAAATTTTTATAGTCGAATTTATCTTATGTGTAACCTTATATTAAAAATGTTTTATTTATTAAACTTTGAATTTAACACTTTTAACTCTTCTTTGAATTAAATAATAATAAATGTCCTAATCTAATCCAAGTGGACCTGAAGGATCAAATTTTATTAATAAGTTTGTTTTTTGGTCGAATTACACTTATCCAATAGAATTAGGACACGTGTTAGGGTAATAATAATATCATATTTACCCTATTTACTTTTAACCGTGGTAAATAAAAGTAAAAGTTACTATTCACCAAAAATTATTTTCATCTTATTGAACCAAATTTTACTTACTGATATCAACTGTGTCTCTTGGATTTTTGAAATTCAACTCACAGAAGAGATAAAATTATGTTTTATGTAAATTTTCAAATTCCTCTTGGAGGTGGGTAAAAAACTGTAAAAAGTTCAATACAAATTTTATATATCTAAAATTATTATAAACTGAATCCAATGAATTATATTGAACTTATATAGGTATTATGTGTCTATTTTTACCTAAAATTAATCTAAATAAAATGAACAATTATTTAAATAAAAATTCGGTTTTAAACTATAACTCAGTGTTTTTCACTATTAATCAAAAATTGAAACTTTTCAAAAATATACAAAAAATTCACCCTAAGAAAATTTTGATATTACGAATCAAAAAAAGAAGTCCATTTTAAGAAATAAAATTTATAAAATTTCAAAAAATGGGTATTACTATTCATAATGGCTAGTTTTATTGGTTGTGGTGTGTTAGAACTCGAAGTTGCGTACAACACACACTACTATATTATTCAAAGAGAAGCGTACCATGGAAGCTTGGGGTGTTATATTCTCCCCTCCTTCAAATAATTTTATCCTTGAAATTTCTAGAGTATTACTGCATAAAAATACTCGAGTGGTTCTTCATCATACGTTCCTCAGGTTCCCACGTTTCCTCTTCCATCTTATGGTTTCTCCATATAACTTTTACTAGACGAATCGTCCGTTTTCTCATCACTTGTTCTCTTATATCAAGAACCTTGAAATGCTCTTCGCAATAAGACAAATCGGGTTCCAGTTCTAATTCCTCATAGGTGAGTACATGTGTTGGTTCAAGAATGTATTTTCTCAATAGTGATATGTGGAATACATCGTGAACTTTTGAGAGACTTGGCGGCATTTGCGAATGGTAAGATACAACCCCGATTCGTTCTAGAATTTCAAAAGGTCTGATGTACCTGGGAATCAAGTTTCCCTTCTTACTAAAATGTATAAAACCCTTCCATGGAGATACCTTCAAGAAAACATGATCTCCTACCTGAAATTTCAAATCCTTCTTTCGGTTATCTGTATATCTCTTCTACCTACTTTGAGCTGCTTTGATGTGGGTTTATATTACCTTCACCTTTTTCATCATTTCCTCCACAAGTTCTGGGCCTATGAGTTTTCTTTCGCCAACATCATCCCAATAGGTTGGTGTGTGAAATCTCTTTCTGTATAACACTTCGTATAGTGCCATCTAAATACTTGAATGGAAGCTATTTTTATAAGAAAATTTTACCAGAGGTAAATATTGATACCACATACCTTGAAAGTCAAGTGAGCATGATATCAACATGTCTTCTAAGGTTTGAATAGTCTGTTCTGATTGTCCATCAGTTTGGGGGTGGTAGGCAGAGTTCAAATGAAGTTCAGTATCTAGGGATTTCTGAAGAATTTTCCAGAATCTTGATGTAATATGGGGATCACGATAAAAAAAATTAATAGGGATACTCCATGAAGTCTCACAACTTCATTAATATATAGTCTTGCTAGAGGCTCAAGTGGTAAATCTTCCCTTATGGAAAGAAAATGTGATGACTTGGTAAGACGATCAACAATGACCCATATTTCATTGTTCTTTCTAGGAGTCTTTGGTGGTTCCATGACAAATTCCATCATAATATTATCCCATTTCCACTCAGGTATAGGAAGAGGTTGCATGACTCCTCCAGGCTGTTGCCTCCCAGATTTCACTTATTGAAAAACCATACATCATGACACAAAATCCGAAATCTCCCTTTTCATGTTTTCCCACAAAAAATGTTCCTTCAAATATCTATACATTTTGGTGCTCCCAGGGTGTATATAGGAATTGGAACTATGAGCATCATCCAAAAATTCTCTTTTTTGATCAGGTATATCAGTAACACAAAGTCTCTTCCCAAATTTCAAAATTCCATCTTCATACACAAAGTCACTCAATATCCCATCATTCACAGATTTAATCTTGTTTTGAAACTCTTCATCATTGATCTTATAACTCTTTATCCTTTCTAGTAAATATAGTTTGGAAACCATTTGAAAAAGTATTGATGTTTCACCTTCCATGGTGATTCCCATATCCATCTTTACTAGATCCATGTATATAGGATCCTTTTCAACTCTCATCTTGTTCAAAACTCCATGATCCTTTCTAGTCAAAGAATATTCCACCTTATTTGACTTCCTTGGGTGGTGGTGTATAGTGAATTCATAATTCTTGAGTAGTTCAAGCCATATCCTTTGCGTCATGTTGAGTTCTTTCTGTGAGAAAATATACTTCAAACTCTTATCATCGGTAAATATCTCACATTGTTTACTATACAGATAGTGTCTCCAAATATTCAAAGCAAATATTACAGGTTCTAACTCAATATCATGAGTAGGATAGTTTTTCTCATGAATTTTTAGCTGTCGTGATGCATAAATAATAACCCTACCATTCTGAATAAGGACACAACTAAGTCATTTCTTTAAAGAATCACTATAAATAACAAACCCATCATTCCCCGATGGTAGAGTCAAGATAATAGAATTGAATAATATTCTATTTAATTATTCAAAATATTATTCACATTCTTCTTTACAAACAAATTTCACCCCTTTAAGTCTGAGCTTAGTTAATGGGTTAGTCAATCGGGAAAAATTATGGACGAAATGTCGATAATAACCTGCTAAACCAATAAAACTGCGTACCTCAGTTATACTCATCGGTGTTGTCCATTCTTGGATTTACTTGGTCTTAGAAGGATCAACAGAGATTCCATCCTTCGAGAAAATATGTCCAAGAAAATAAATCTCTTGAAGTCAAAATTCACACTTGCTAAACTTCCCTTATAATTCATACCTTCTAAGAGTCTTCAGGATAATGCGCAAGTAATTTTCATGATCTTCATAGATTTTAGATTATACCAAGATATCATCAATAAATACCACTAAAAAGTCATCAAGATATTCCTTGAAAACTCTATTCATTAGATCCATGAAGATAGAGGGTGCATTATTCAATCCAAAAGGCATTACTGTAAACTCGTAATGCCCGTACCTGGTTCAAAATGCTATTTTCGGAATGTCTTACTTCTCCACACACAACTGATGATATCCAGATCGAAGGTAAATCTTTGAAAAGTATTGAGTTCCATGAAGTTGGTAAAATAAATCATCAATGCGAGGTAGGGGATACTTGTTATTTATTGTTATAGCATTGATCTCCCTGTAGTCAATACACAACCTCACAGATCCATCTTTCTTCTTAACAAAAAGGACAGGGGCTCCCCATGGAGAAACACTAGGGCGAATAAATCCCTTATTACTCAATTACTCTAGTTTTTTCTTTAGTTACACTAATTCCATAGTGGTCATTCTATAAGGGGTATTTGATATGGGCCTTGATCTAGGAATTAAATCAATGGAAAACTCAATTTCTTATTCTGGAGGATGTCCAGGTAAATCTTATGGAAACACATCAACATATTCTTTCACAATAGGTACATCCTCTATTTGAACATTCCTTTCCTCACCAACAGTTATTTCATTCTCTTCCTCCCCATTAATTAAATTTAGTTGAGCTACTGGGGGTGGATCTAGATAAGAATTAGGTGGTGACGATTCTGCTCTAAAGATAAGGTACCCCTAATCATCATCAAAAATTATAACCTCATTTTTCTTACAATAAATTTTCGTATCATGGTTCAAAAGACAATCCATAACGAAGATTATATCAAATACAATCATGGGTATGATGATGAGATCAACAGAAAAATAACTTTTATATGCCCTAATGGGAACTGATTCACAAAACTTTGTTGCAATGATACTTCCCTTATAAGTTTTGACTGAGAACTCCCTTGTTAAATCAAATTGGAAATATCTAATTTTCTTAGAAAACTGGGAAGATATGAAACAATTCGATGATCCAGAATCAAATAAAGCATTGGATAAACTTGAGGAAACTATTAAATTACCTGCCAATACGCCTTTCGAAGCTTCAACCTCAGCAGTAGTGATATCATAATCTTGGCCTTGATACCTTGTCCTTTTCTGAGGTAAGTTCCCCTGACTCTTAGGACATTCATTTTCATAATGTGCCCTTTCTCTAAAATTTTAGTATTCAACATCAAAAACCTCTTTTTTCCCCTTGTAATCACGAGTTTGGTGGGCTTTTTCACCACACTTGTAACAGACTCCCATTCCCTTTCAAGAAAGTATCAGGGTGTTTCTTCCCACATTTACTGCAGGATGGATATTCAACTTTTCACTTCTTCCCCTTATTTTCATTTCTAGAGTGTTCAATAGATCTATTCTTCTCTTGTTTTGCTTTAAAGTCGTAAGACATATAGAATTCTTTTTCTATCTTGATAGCACATGAGACAATATCTTTGTATGAAGAGAAGGACTATGAGACTAATGCTCGACGGAGAAATGGTTTTAACCCATCAAATAAACAACCAATCTTACTTATTGGGTTATGTATATAATCTGCAGCATGCCTCGCCAACCTTGTAAAGTTAGCTTCATACTTTACGACATTCTCATCCTCCTTTTACCTCAGACTCAAAAATTGCCTTTCCATATCTGCTCGATGGTCATGAGGAAATTATTTTTCTCAGAATTTTTTTTAAAATCCATCCATTCCATATTTTATACTTCATCATCTTCCTTTTTGTTTTGAATCAATGACCACCATTGATCAGCATTAAACTGCCATGATAAATTTTAACCTTTCGTTACTCCCCAAGCTGTAGAATATTTTCTCTAATGAATTTATCCATTGCTCAACTACTAGTGGATTTGTAACCCCATTTAATTTTGGTGTTTTTTGCCTCATGAAGTGATCTAACATTGATCCTCCATGCTGCGGATCCGGGTGCTCCATACAGGTAAGGTTATTATTCATAACCTGAGTGAGTTTTACCAGTATGGTGATTAGCTGATTAGCACCGGTTGTATCACCATCTCCACTATAATTATCTTGATTAAGAGGTCAATCTCTATATGGAGTGCATGCATTGATATGGTTTCCATTCCTTCCACTAGTCGCCATTTCTAAACAATGGCATAAACTGGATTAGTTTTTGAATCGAAATAAATAATTCCAAACTTGTAAAACACTTAACATAAATTGAACAGTTTATGGATACAATACATAATAATAAAAAATGTTTTCTTAGAGGAATTATATACTCATAAACCCTACATAATTTCTTTTAAAGAAAATGAGAATTATCCTAAGAATATATCTTGGGAGTGTCATAACCAAGAGTGTAGCAAGGCCTGTTGTCGTGCACTAGTTCCCATTTGAGTCTAGCTCAAAGCGGTGTTTTCAGGTTTGACCCCTAGTTACATCTGTGCCAGAGCCGCCTATACCTACTCATATCTAGACATGGATGTATTTCTTGGAAAACTCACAAAATCTCTACAATACAAAAATTCTAGGAAGTTCTTCTATATTAATCTTCAAAGCCTGTCTTAGGGCTATGTGCTCTAATCAAAGTTTATCTAAATCTAGTTTCCAAGGTTTGTACTAAAATTTCTCTAATAGCAACTATAACACTCTAACCCTAGTTACCCAGATTTGGTGCATTATTACATAACATTGGCATGATCACAAAAGATCAAGTCTCGAAAGACCGATTAGTTTAGTAGCCATGGAAGTACTAGATACATTCATAAGGTTTTCATTACATCATAAACCAGAAAACTACAACAACATTGTGTCCATAGACAACACTGATATCCCGTATAATATTCCTGCGGGTCAGTCATAATATACTTCTTCTCATATTGGGGAAAAATAAAACATAGAAAGGGGTGAGCTCAGATGCTCAGTAAGGATAACAATATAGAGAAAAATTTCATAAATAAGCATAAAAATTTAATGAAATGTATAGAACTAAAACAAAAGCCTTTTCAACATAAAATTCATCATAATATGGAAAATATAAATCAAAATAATTCCATTTACTTACTCACATGAATATTCTACTAGTAAAATAAACACATTCAATATCAATAGCCACTTTCATAATGATGGAATGCATAATGCCAGACTTTCATAACCACATAGTCAAGGCCTTATGACAAGACTAAAAATAAGATTTTGTCATGGCCTTGTGCCAAGACACTAGTTTGTCTCATGAGACCTACCGATGCATCGATGAGCTATAGCGAGCTCCACCCGTCACTCACTAAGTCCAATGCATTCCTCATATGGAAAGGTTTTAAACATAACATAAACATTCGTATTAAAACTAGAATACGAAATGTCAATAATTTATCCATAAACCATGAATGGTATGAAATAACACCTCCATAGTAAAACATTTTACAAAACCTTCAATACAAAATGGAAGTTTTGTATCATAATAAATCAACTTCAAACAAACTTAAAATCCATCCAAGGATGTTGACATATATGAAATCAAAACCTTTTTAAAGAAATATCTCTTTCTATTTTGAAATCATTTAAAGTCACATAATTATAAAATAAAACATTTATATTTGAAAATATTCTTATAAGATTGTAAGGGAAGCTTTGACGATGTTATAACGGCGGAAAATATCCGCACCTGCTGTATAAGTTAAAAAAATATTCTTACCTTAATTTTTTCGAAAAAGTTATAAAGTACCTTGTTTAAAAAACGACGGAAAGATTCCTTTATAAACTTCTTATAAAAGTCAAATGAGGGTATAAATGACTTTAACCCATAGTCTATAAAATATTTATAATTTCTTGAAATACATTTGTAAGAAACATGGATGTGGATGATAAAGAGGTCCCTGTAGATAATTACATATAAACAACGTCAGATAATGAAAAGATTGTGAAATTAACCCTTACCTTATACTTTTCCTTGGTCAAGGGTAGGTTAACCTCATGTATAATGGTGAAATAATTGTTATTAAATTATGAAATAATCATATAAATTAATAGGATATCATATATGATCTTTTAACATTTCTTTGTTAATAATATCTTAGTATTATCGTCGTTTTGGGTGTTAACTGATTCATTTTTCTTTTAATTATTTGTTATGTGAGTCATGTTTGTCATGGATGGGATGTATCTTATTCATATTCACAATGATATTATGTCTTTAGACATTATTTTTAATCATCTGATGAAAATTAGGCTTGAATGGATATGATGGAGAATGAATCTCATCACGTTCGTGGAGACGGTAATCCGTACGTATGCACGAGCGACAATATCATTCTTTTGATATTAGAATAATATATAATTGGATGGTATATCATATATACAGAATCATTATCATGTTATATTTATTATTTAAATCAATTACACTTCATTATTATACCCATCCAAATAATAATGTATTGAATAACAATTACACCACGACGTGGAGACGGTAAGTCGTACGTACGCACATATGGTGACATGTCATTCAAAAAATGGATAAGATAATGAATATGGTTGTAACATATTTATAATAACATCATAGTATATAGAAGATACTGGATTTATTATTTTATAATAGAAACAACAAATAAAGAGGAAGTGGAAGAAGAAAGGAACTTGAAAGAGGTGATGAAATATTTACATCTTCTTCGTATTCTTCTTTTTGATTTGATCAAAAGAGCTCCTTAGTTTAGATTTTTGACTAAAGTAAGGCCTCTAGGATGAATTGAATACAGTTTAGATGGTATTTGGGCAGGGGTCGGCCAGGCCAAATTGCTTTGAAGGTGTGAATTAGAGAGATTTGTGAGTGCCCTTTTATAAGAGGGGTGAGGGGCAACTTAGGAAAATCTAGAAATATTATTTTATAATAAAATCATTTCGGTTTCTAATGGATCCAAAATAAATTATTTAAAGGATAAGGTAGGTATGGGTCGAAAACAACTCAACCAATAGGTTTTAGATAGGTTTGGGTCACTATATTAACTTTATCTTCTAGATTTATCTCTTAGTTAAATAGTTTGACATTTACCATGTCTCTTTGTATTTTTATATTATATGGTTAATAAACATACTATATACTTCCAAGAGAACCCCAAGTGGTTCATTAATGATACACTTATTGTTATATAAGTCTTCTGACTGAACCTTATATTTTTAGGAATAGAATATCAATTTATAATATAATATTTGTTTTAAAAACTCTTTTATGTCAATTTTGACACTATTTGGTATTTTGTTTTTGCAAAATTCATAT
This sequence comes from Viscum album, assembly GCA_963277665.1. Lineage (NCBI taxonomy): Eukaryota > Viridiplantae > Streptophyta > Magnoliopsida > Santalales > Viscaceae > Viscum > Viscum album. Next base: position 2,038,697,073 of record OY728142.1, on the reverse strand, counting down.
CAACATTATCACTTCAAAAAAAGTTTATATATACAACCCTAACATGTCATATTAACCTATAAATTTGTTGAATTCATAAAAAGTCTAAAATTAAATTTATTTGGAAATTTATAATATCAATTATTTTAATATTTTGTTAATTAGGTAATTAATGAATCATCATTGTGTCATAAATAAACTTAATTATTTATTGTATAAAAATTATAAATAAAATACCATTATGTTGGAAATTTATTTATATTTCTAATTAATATTTATAGTCTAATTTATCTTATGTGTAACCCAATATTAAAAATGGGTCACTTATTGAACATTGAATTTAATACTTTTAACTCTTCTTTGAATTAAATAATAATAAATGTCCTAATCTAATCCAAGTGGACCTAAAAGATAATATTTTATTCCTAATGTTTTTTTGGTCAAATTAGACTTATCCAATAGAATTATGACATGTTTTAGGGTAATAATAATATCATTTTAACCCTTAATTACCCTATTAACTTTTAGCTATGGTAAATAAAAGTAAAAAATTACTATTCACCAAAAATTCTTTTCATCTTATTGAACCACATTTTACATACTGATATCAACCGTGTCTCTCGGATTTTTGAAATTTAACTTATAGAAGCGGGAAAATTATGTTTTATGTAAATTTGCAAATGCCTCTAGGAGGTTGGTAAAAGACGGCAAAAAGTTCAATAAAAATTTTATATATCTAAAATTATAATAAACTAACTCCAATGAATTACATTGAACTTATATAGGTATTATGTGTCTATTTTTACCTAAAATAAATAAATAAAATAAATAATTATTTAAATAATTTTTTTTAAACTATAAACCAGTGTTTTTCACTATTCATCAAAAATGGGAAGTTTTCAGAAAAATACCAAATATTCACCCTAATATAATTTTGATATTCCTAATCCAAAAATGAATTTCATTTTGAAAGATAAAATTTATAAAATTTTAAAAAGTGGGTATTACTATTCATAACGGTTAGTTTGATTGGTTGTGGTGTGTTAGAACTCGAAGTTGCATACAACACACGCTACTTTATTATTCAAAGAGAAGCGTACCGTAGAAGCTTGGGGTGTAACATTTATAATTATTTAAAAAAAATCATGTTAAACAATTTATTAATTTATTTCAATGTAAGCTAGTTTTTACTCTTAATTAAGGTATTTTCCTTAGTACTATTTTTCATTTTTTTGTGTTATTATATTAAACGTAATTTAATCCACCTTTATAAATAAAATATTATATAATGTAATCAAAATTTTTAACAATTATGTCCATATTTTTTTATAATTTCCCATTAATTTTTGTCATATATTTATCATATCGTGATAAAAATTTAAATTATCATGGTTATGGTTTAAATGGAATTAAATTTCATTAATACGAAGATAATGTTAAAAATGTATCCAAAACATTACAAAAATATGGTTTTATGAGATTATTTATACAATATAACAAATTATATTATAATTTTGGATGCCTTGGATCCACTTAACATGATAATGACATATATATTATTTATTCATTTATATAATTCTACTGGTTTCATTTCCCACAATTATAAAAGGGCTCCTCCTATCCACCCAAAATCACCAAGTTTGAGCCTTCAATATAATTAAATAATTTCCATAATATATTACCATATCCTTTCCCCATTTCCTAGTGCTTATTTTATTTCCAAAATACAATCTTATCATGCATTACGGTGTAATCCAAAATTAGTTTCTAAAAAAAAGGTATAACTCTTACCGAGTACTTTCAATTTTGTTCCTTCTTATACATCCTCAAAATCTCTGGTAGCCATCCTAAAATAATAAATCTAGAAGAATAATTATACTAATTTCTATTATTATTTTATAAATATTTTTTTCGTCTTCAACATCCTAAGGTAAGTGAAAAATATTGCTCATTCGAATGTATGACTTATCATCTCCATGTAGTAGTGTAATTCAATTTTTAATCACTATTTTACTTGGATAGTAATAAATATGGCAATAATGAATATATAATATATACATAATGTAATTATTTTACTATAAATATATGATGTAATTTTACATAATACCTTTTAACTCATTTTAAAAAAATGGTAACATCACTTGTGCATACATTTCGACTACCGCCTCCATGATGTGATGGGATTCATTTTTAATGTCCACCTTTTGAGGATAAATCTAAATATTTAATATCCTGACCCATCCCCTGGGGCCTATTCGGAGACTACCCCAACCCACCTTCCATAGGCCAGGGGCTGGCGACTAGCACTAGAAGGCATATCCCAAAATGTGAAGGCATTTCCTTTAAACCTGGACACGCACACACCCAACCACATCCCAACACACTAAAAGGGGAAACATGTATACCACTAAAAAAAGATGAGTTCAAGTAAAAGTGAAAGTAAGAAATCCAGAATACAAACCCGACAAGGAAATGAAAACAGAAAATTACAAAAGGAAACTTGGATGGCCATCAGTAGAAAACCCACCTCCTCGTGAGAGTAGTAAATCTACTAGAAGCTGAAGTAGTATGTCAAATATGCCCGGTCCTTCTGGGCCCCACCTGGTCCTGGTCCACTAATTCCACCATCATAGCATCCATCCATCTCATCCACCATGATCACCTCTGTCAAAATGTCGATCATCTGCACCATAAACAACACATGCGGGTGAAGCCCTTACAGGGGTGAGTATAACAATACTCCACTGGGACCTTGAGACCCCCAAAGGTATCTCAGTAATCTACAAACGAAAACACCACAAAGAAAATACCACAGAGGTAATAAAACCAAGAAAGACATTAACCACATAACACAAAGAAAAATATGCAGCTCACATGAGGTATATTCTAGGGTAGTGATAGTAGCATCACCAGTCTCATCGTCGAACACCTAGACTCCGAGAGAACTGATCGTACCATGATTCACTGTTTCATTTTCACCCTTACACCATTATATTAAACCAAATTTTTATTGTAAATTAAAAATATAATAACAAAATTCACTTCATGTTTGATTCAAATATTTTGTGTTTATCACTATTGAAAAGGGAAATGTTACTTTTTTTGATAATTTCATTGAAGGTGGAGGTGATTTGGAGGACCCATGATTAAGTCCAAGAAATATGGGACAAACAACACAGTATCTAAGCACACTAGTGGATTAATCTACACACTACTACTAGAAATTGAATTCAAATGGGATAAAATTTTGTCGAACTGTCAAAAATTTAATATTCTACATTTCTTCTCAAGGAACCCAATCCATATTCAGCTTCTTAATAGGGCCATCATATTTGATCTGTCCAAGACAATGAATATGCACAAAGTAAAAAGTGGCGTTCTATAATATATCCATATCTCAAGCTATTGTTGACCAAATGATTCCAAATATTTAGTAGTGATATTTAGGAAGTGGGGATACAACTTTATAGTTCTGTCAAAAGGTATATTATACTATCTATTATCCGAAAACTATCCTCCAAATGGTTTATCAAAATCTAGGTTCTCAAAACCATGTCTTATTTTTTCTATAAAAAGGCACCATGGTAACCTCATTTATAAGTTTGAACCAGAAGTGAAGCTCTTCCATTTTGGAGTCATATTGGAGTCTCCTCCTCATCCTTGAATTTCTGGAGACCCCTATCCTCATATGGGGATCAATAATGAATATGGAGTTCCACCCAAGCTTCCTCCTCCCGATGTCGAGCTAAACGGTGGGTGATCATTGCGGGGGAGCTACACAATTGAAGAGGGTGTTTCAGCCCCTTATTTCTACACGTTTTTTGTAATTTGTGTGTTAATTATTTCAGTTATGTTTAATCTTTATATTCTTATTCCCTGAATTTATTGATTTGGTTTAATTAAGTGAAACATTTCTCATTTCAATACTGATTGGGTTGAGATTCAAATGGGAATATTGGGTTGTTCTGATTGGACAAGACAAGAATCCCATTTCTCTCACATATACATGAGATTTCAGTATGCTTTGGTAGACCTCACTCTATACTTGAGGTCCAAAACTTGAAAACATGATTTTTGAATCAAGGGGTGGTTCTTTGTGCATCATTTTAAGAGGAAAGAGGGGAACCATGATCTTGGTCATCCCTCAACCAAAGGATTACAACAAAACTTAATAACCAATTTAGAACAAGGAACTCTCTAAGTGGTGCAGTAACTTAGAAATTATCAGTTATTTATCTTATATTTTTCAAAATTCACTTTTTCTTTCAACTTTACAACTCTTCACGTTAAGTTACATTCTTAAAATTGTTTACAAAACCACCCCCTTTTTAGTACTTTTTATTAAAAACGCATACTCTAAACCTATTAATGATCCTTGAGAGACAACCTAGGGTCTTCCCTATACTTAAAATCAACCTTAAAATCACAATCATTTTGACGTGTCATGAAAACACGGTCAAATTTTAGCATCATTTCTGGGGAGCGCTAGGGTTTTTAGTTTGTGTTTTTGATAATATTTTTGCAAATTTTTTGAATATTTATTTGTTTTATATTATACCTTTAACAATATTTTTGTGTTCTGATTTATTTATTTTGTATATTTTTTTTCATGAAGCATTATAATTCAGGAGATTTACCACCTTTCAAACCTGAACCAGAGAGAATCTTACGTCAGTGACCCCGAGCAGCACAAGAGATCCCTTTGAAGGAGGACACACAAGACAACAACACTCTTCTTGATCCTTCTTCTTCTTCTTATGGAACCAACATCAAAACTGAAATAAAATTGTATAACATGGATGAAAGCAATAGAAAACTAAAATAACTAACCTCACTAGATATCGATATCCAACCCACATACATTCAATTACAAGGAGAGGCACCAGATTTTGAACTAAAATCGGGTTTAATTGATCTATTACCAAGATTACATGGAATTCCTAGAGAGGATCCACATAAACAATTAAAATAATTTCATATTGCATGTTCTAAATTAAAACCTGAAAATATATATGAATAAGAAGTAAACCTTATAGAATTTCCATTTTCATTAATGACACTACAAAATACTATCATTATTATGTTAATTCACCAATAAGAGGTTGGGTGAACATGAAATTCCTTGTTATTGAAAAATATTTCCCAGCCTCTCAAACTTCAAAAATAAGTAAATAAATTTGTGGGATAAGACAATCTTAAGGGGAAACACTTCAAGAATATTTTGAAAGATTTAAAATATTATATTCAAGTTGTCCACACCACCAAATAAGTGAAAAACTTTTAATAAAATATTTTTATTAAGGTTTAATACCTATTGATAGAAATATTATTTATGCTGTAGTAGGTGGTGAACTAGTGGATAAAACCCCAATCATTGCAAGGACCTTAATTGAGAACATGGTGGAGAACACTCAACAATTTGGTTCAAGGTCCAATGTACCCATTCGAGATGTCCATGAGGTGAAAAGTACTGAATTCAAAAAGAAGGTGGACACAATGTTTGATGAGGTAACTACCCTTTTAAGAATACATGCTCTTTCCCAAAGGAAATACCAATCTTCTCCTCCCATCCACTGTGTTATATGTTATTCTGAAAACCACTACTATGACCAATGCCCCCAATTGAGAGAAACTTCTAAGTGTTGTGAGGAAATCTTTCAAAGACACCTCTATAAAAACCCCTTTAGGAAAGAACCTTGTTATCCATCCAACCTTGGGTGGAAAGAAAAGCCAAATTATAGGAAGGGGTATTCAAACCAACCTCAACAACAATAGAACCAACCGAGGCAGAGTAGTCACCCACCACCACAACCCAGAAATACCCAACCACCACAAAGTCCTTTCTAACAACCCCCTCAAAAGCCTTTTCTAGCCTAGAAGATATGATGAAATAAATGACTACCAATAGTATCCAATTATAACAAACCACTCAAGCATCCATACAAGACCTCAAATCCCAATTAGGCTAACTAGATAACTCAGTGGGAGAAATTCAAAGTCATGGGTTGGGTAAACTACCTTCTCAACCCATAGTTAACCCTAGGGATAAGAGAACTATTAGTTCCATCACCCTAAGAAGTGGAACAAAACATAAAATCCAAATCAATCCTACATTAGATTCATACCCTCCTGAGGAAACCTCCATCCCAACCATTAAAAATGTTCCAAATTTTGAAAAACCATGTCTTGAGAGAAGTCATTATAAAGGAAAGAGTGTGTATGTCAATAAGTATCCTAGCCAACCCATTCCTCTTCCATTTTCCAAAAGGGCCACCCAACCTAGAAAACTGATCTCGATAAGGAAATTTTGGAGACCTTCAAAAAAGTGCAGTTAAACATCCCCTTGATTGATGTTATGAAACAAATTCCAATATATAAAAAGTTTTTAAAGGATATGTGTATACATCAAAGGATAATTCATAGTGATGAGAAGGTAAGATTAGGGAGGAATGGCTCAACATTGATATAACTATCACTGCCTACAAAATTAAATGATCTTAGAACCTTCTTGATTCCATGCACCATAGAGAAGTATTAATTTTACAATTATATGATTGATTTAGGTGCTTCTATAAATGTGATGCCTCACTCTATTTACTCTTTATTGAAGGATGGATAATTGAAGCCAACTGGGATAGTCATTCAGCTAGAAAATCGAAGTACGTCACACCCTTCTAGTGTGTTACAGGATATTCTTATGAGGGTTCAAAATTTAATTTTTCCTTCTAATTTTTATGTACATAAAATTGAATATGATAGGATGAATGAACATTCCCCAATTATATTGAGGATACCTTTCTTGAAAATAACCAAAACCATAATAAATTTCTATAATGGAACATTGTCTATGTAGTTTAGTAGTGACATTTTCCACTTTAATATCCTTGATTCCACGAAGCACCCCTTAGAAGAACATTCCTCTCTCTATGTAAATTCAATTTATGTACTCCCATCCCCTCAAAAAACATATTTTCATTCCCATGATCCCCTTTCTAAGTTTTCATCTTTGATTGAAATTTTAGGCAATGAATCATGCATTTAATGTTTTACCAATCTAGAAAAATGTCATGCATGCTTATTAATTGATGATTTCTTGAACATTGAGGATGACATGACCATAGATGATACTGATAAGCTTTTAAAATATCATTCCTCATCTGAGGATGATACCATTGAGTAGTTATATGAGATTAGTGACCTCCCACTTTCAAACACACTTCTATCAATCCAAAATCTACCTGAATTGAAATTGAAACAACTGCCTCAAAATTTTAAATATTCAAATTTTGAAAATAGAAACAAGTTTCCCATCATAATTTCTTATTCACTCTCTTCTGAGCATGAATTTCATCTGATTGAACTTTTGAGGGAGAATAAAAAATATTTGGGATGTAAACTTTATGACATTCCAAGTATTAGCCCATCAATTTTCACACATCATATTTTATTAAATGATGAGGCTAATCCAGTGAAGAAGGCACAACGTCGACTAAACCCAAACTGCCTAGAAGTTTTGAAAAAGGAAGTAACAAAATTATTGGCTACTTGAATCATTTACCCCATCTCTAATAGCCAATGGGTCAATCCCATTCAAGTAGTTCAAAAAATAAAATGGCATTATACTTATAAAAAATGAAGATAATTAATTGGTTCCAAATTGTGTGCAGAATAGTTTGTGTGTCTGCATAGACTATCTCCGACTAAAAATACACACTAGGAAGGACCCGTTTTCTTTACCATTCATTGAAAAAATGCTAGAGAGGCTAGCGGGTAATTCCCACTACTGTTTCCTTGATGGGTATTCTAGATACTTTCAGATCAATATTTCCCCCCAGGATCAGTAAAATACAACCTTCACTTTCCACTTTAGCACATTTTCATATAGAAGGATGTCATTTGGTCTATGCAATTCTCTAGGTACTTTTCAGAAATACCAGGTCAGTATTTTTTTTGATTACCTGGAGAATAGCATGAAAGTTTTCATGTTTGATTTAACTGTCTATGGCTCCTCTTTTGATGAATGTCTAAGTAGCTTAGGTTTAGTACTACATCACTTCATTGAAAGAATCTCGTATTAAATTATGAGAAATGAAATTTCATGGTGTGAAAAGGTATATTTTTGGGGATGTAATTTCTGGGGATGGTATCCAATTAGATCAATCAAAACTAGGTGTCATTTCTTCCCTAACATTTCCCAAATATGTATGGGATATGCTGTCTTTCTTAGGTCATGCCGGATTTTGCCGTCATTTCATTCATGAATTTAGTAAAATTTCACTCCCCCACTCCCGATTACTCCAAAAGGAAAAAGAATTTGTATTTGATATAGAACGTGAAGAAGATTTTAATAAGTTAAAATGGATTCTCACATCACCCCTAGTAATCAACCACCTCGGTGGGATTTACCATTTGATATCAGGTGTGACACCTCTAACTATGAAGTTGGTGCAATCATATCACAAAGGGCCGATCGATCTTCATATGTCATTGCTTATGCTTCACGTACACTGGACCCTACCCAAGAAAACTACACCACAACTAAAAAATAATTCCTTTCCATTGTGTTTTACTTGGATAAATTCAGGTTATATCTTTTAGGGTCCAAGTTTATTGTGTTCTCATACCATGCAACTCTCTCGTATCTCCTTAAGAAACCAAAATCCAAACCATGTCTCATTCACTGGATGCTCCTCCTTCAAGAATTAAATCTAGAAATTAGAGATAAAAAAGGAGTAGAGAATGTGGTGGCTGACCATATCAGTAGGATTCCCCCATCTTCATACATTGAATCATCCCCTATATTCTGATAAATGATATGTTTCCCGATGAGAAAATATACCAGGTGAAAGATGTTATTCCTTGGTATGATGAAATTGTAAATTAGTTAGTAGCATATTTTATTCCTACTGACTTCAACAAAAACCAACCCAGTCATCTAAAACATGAGTCTCATTGGTACATTTGGGATGACCCCTAAATTTGGCGCACATGTAGTGATCAATTCCTTAGGTGTTGTGTTCTTGATAGCAATTTTCAGTCTGTCCTTAGATTCTGCCACACTCTTTCTTATGGGGACCACTTTGGTCCCCAATGGACTTCTCTCAATGTCCTTTATTCTAGTCTCTTTTGGCCAACAATTTTTCAGGATTCCTGTGATTTTTTTTAAATCTTGTCTTCGTTGTCAAAGAATTGGTAATTTCTCTAAAAGAAATGAAATTCCACAACCACCATTTCTCTTTCATGAAAGATTCAATGTTTGGGGTATTGAAGTTATGGGGCCATTTCCCAATTATTTTGGAAACTTGTACATTCTTCTAGCAGTTTATTATGTGTAAAAATGGGTAGAGGCACGAGCTATAAGGACTGATGATTCTAAGGAAATTGAAGAATTTTTTAGAACCCAAATTTCTTGTAGGTTTTTCTTACGTAGGTTCATCTTTAGTGACTAGAGTTATCATTTCTGAAACCGAAAAATTAAATCACTTTTGTGTTGGTATGGGGTCAGTCATAGGGTTTCTACTACATATCTCCCATAGACCAATGGTTAAGCCAAGGTGTCAAATAGAGAGGTAAAAAATATTCTTGAAAAAATGGTTCAACCCAATAGAAAATATTGGAGTCTTCAACGTGATGATTCATTATGTGAATACCGTACTGTTTTCAAAACTCCCATTGGCATGTCACCATATCGGCTAGTGTTTGGAAAGACTTTTCACCTCCCCATTGCGATTGAGCATCGGGCCTACTGGGCCATAAAACAATGAAATTATAATCTTTTTAGTGTAGGTGCTCAAATGAAGGTATAGATTCAGGATATGGAGGAAATGAGAATAGATGCATATGAAAACTCCATAATTTATAAAGAGATAACCAAGGATGAACATGACCGTATTATCCTTCATCATCAGTTCCACATTGGAAATAAGGTCCTCCTTTAAAACTCAAGGATGGAGTTGCATCTAGGTAAGCTTCGTTCCTACTGGTTTGGCCCATACACAGTTACTAATGTATCTCCATTTGGTGTTGTTCAGGTTCAAAATGAAGAATCCAAGAAAATATTCACTGTCAATGGGTAGCAGCTTAAGCGCTTCCATGAAGTATTTCTAGAGTTCCTGATGGAGGAACTCCATGTTCAAGAAGCAATCTATGAATGGCAATAACCATGTTTTATCCTTCCTTCCCATAGTCTCTTTTATTATAGTGAATACACTGCACACTTTAGGTGTTGGGGGATGGGTATATTCCTGGGCTAGTTAGGAATTTTCATAATATTTTTTTTCTCTTTTTATCTTGCTGAATTGTATTTTTTACTTTCCCCCTTCCTTCACCCTAGCCTTTGTGCCAGAATATTACCTTTTTTTATGCCCACTTTATCATGGAAAATAATGCTCGTTTAATCATGGAAGTTATTTAAAATGCATGTGGAATATCTATATTTCATGTTGTTTTAGCATTCAAAAAAAATTCTTATTAAATGTGCATTTTAGCAAGAATTAAATATTGTGGTGTGAATTTCTTTTTAAATTTGGTTATTTTTGGATGATATAAATTATTGTTTCATTTTAAAACCTTTGAGAAGAATGGTGACCTTTTTGTGAGTAGTTTAAGGGAAAATTATGTCACTTAATCTCTCCACACATTTTTTCACCCAACCATGTTGTGTGAAAATTTCTTACTTAATGGAAGGTAAATATAAGTTATGTTGATTTTTATTTACTTTCCAAAATCATTTTCCATACATTGGTTCCTTATACGATCTTTTTCTTTACTGTACCTAATTGATCTCTATATGTGTACCTGTTATCCAACTGTTGTGTGCCCTCAAAAATAAAAATAAAAAAGGGTTGTATATTGGGCATGTCAAATTCCTCCCTTCCTAGACCTTTGATATTGTTATAACTATAAAAATTAGTGTCGCGAAGAGATCAAATATGGGTTTGGAGAAGAGTGTGAGATTCTTTCCAAGTAAAATTTTTGAAAAAAATAAATAAATGAGGGGAGTGATGAAATGTGCAACATATGGGGATATCTAGGTTGGGAGGTTATGGTTTGACTTCTGGGAATTCTAAAGTGAGTGGGTCTTGAAATTTGATTGCAAAGAATGTGGGGCAAGTTTGGTGGAAATGATATTGTAAGAAGGTAATTATTAAAATAACTTATATTTACTCAACAGAAAGTGGAAAGAATATCTTGAAATGGTTTTCACACACACACACATGTGGATAATTAGTGACATTATTAACTTTTGAAATATTTTCTTTGATTTTTATCATTCATATCTTGTAATTTCATTTAGATACAATTTTCGAGATATCTTTTTCAATGATCACTAAGAATAACTCCTCGGTGTGATTTTTGCATTGATCACATTTCTATAAAGAATAAAATTTTTATTGAATGTTAAATATTTATGAAGTTGGAAATATCTACATTCATAAATTTTGGAAATATTACTTTTCCCAGGAGTGTAAATGTTTAGGTTTGGGGGTGTGATCATTCCATGATTCACTATTTCATTTTCACCCTTACACCATTGTATTAAACAGAATTTGTATTGTAAATTCCAAATATAATAACAAAATTCACTTCATGTTTGATTAAATTATTTTATGTTTATCACTATTGAAATAGAAATGTTACTTGTTTTGATAATTTCATTTAAGTTAGATATGATTTGGAGGACCCATGATGAAGTCCAAGAAAAATGGGCCAAACTGCGAAGGATCCAAGCAGAATAGTGGATTAATCTGCACACTGCTACTTGACCATGCATCCAAAGGGGACAATATTTTTGTGGTATGGTCAAAAATTTAATATTATATATTTAATATCAAGGAACCCAATCCATATTTGACTTCTATGGGGCCCATGTGAACTGATCTGTCCAAGCCATAGAATCTTCACAAAGTTAAAAGTGGCATTATGTAATATGTCCATATATATAGTTGTGATTGTTTAAATTATTCCAAATGTTCGGTGGTGATATTAAATAAGTGGAGACACAACTTTACTATTTTTTTCAAAAGGGATATTCTACTGTCTAGTAGCTAAAAACCATCCCCCAAGTGGTTTATCAAAATCCAGGTGCTCAAAACTATGTACCATTTTGGCTTTAAAAAGGCACCATGGGAACCACATTTTTAGTTTAGAATCAAAAGTGAATGAATGAAATTTTAGAGTCCTATGAGAGTTTTCTCCTCATTCTTGAAGTTATGGATGCCCCTATCATCATTTGGGGGATCAATAATGAAGAAGGAGTTCCACCTGAGCTTCCTCCTCCTCATGATGTCGACCTAAACGGTGGGTGATCATTGCGAGGGAGATACATAATGGAAGATGGAGTTCTGGAACCTTATATTCTACTGGTTTTGTGTAATATGTGTGTGAATTATTTCACCTATATTTAATATTTATATTCTTCTTCTCTGAATTCATTGATATGGTAGAATTAAGTGAAACATTTTTCATTTCAATATCTATTGGGATGAGATTCAAGTAGGAATCCTGGCTTGTTCTGATTGCAAAACACAAGAAAACTCTTTCTATCACACATACATGAGATTTCAGTATTATTTGGTATACCTCACTCAATTCTTGAGTTCCAAACCTTGACAACACGATTTTTGTGTCAAGGGGTGGTTCTTTGTGCATCATTTTAAGAGGAAAAAGGGGAACCAAGATCTTGGTCATCCCTCAACCAAAGGATTACAACAAAACCGAATAACCAATTGAGAAAAAGGAACTCTTAATGTGTTGTATTAACTTAGAAATTACCACTTATTTATCTCATATTTTTCAAAATACACTTTTTCTTTCAACTTTACAACTCTTTACGTTAAGCTGCATTGTTAAAACAGTTTACAAAATCACCCCCTTTTTAGTACTTTTTATTAAAAATGCATACTCAAAACCTATTAATGCTCCTTGAGAGATGACCTAGGGTCTTCCATATACTTCAAATCAACCTTAAAATCATAATCAATTTGACTTTTCATGAAAACACGGTCAAGAACTCCTCCTCTAATGAGTACAATGGTCCTTGAAAGTCACGAAGAAATGCTTCCCACTAACCTTGTTCTGCTTAGGTACACCTCTTTATCGCGTACCGTGAGCCTAAAAAGTCACACAAAAGTGATTCTAACTAACCCTAAAGAAATTAGGTACTTCTCCTCATCGCATACCATGGGCCTTAAAAGTCACACAGAAGTGCTTCCCACCGTGGTTCTACAAATTCATAGATAAGTGCTTCCCACAAGTCTATGGTCGAGTCATATAGAGTCAAAAGTCCGTAGTCCTCAGGTATCATCCAAATGAAGGGTTCTGTATATAGTATTCATAAGAGAACCGATCCTAAATCCCTTTTCACATATCAACTTCCACGAAAGTCACCATCTAGCATTCCAAAAAATCCATCTCGTTGAGAGGATCCCAACGACGCAAACGACTCTTCAATCAGACACGCGGTTTGCAAGATACGGGAGTTTTAGTAACTAGGGGACCAGTTGCGATGGGGCCAAGTCTGACCCAGTCAGACCGACCCCACCAAACCAGAATGGGGGTCCCATATACCTCGGTTTAAGATCGACCGACTCGACCTAACTCGGTTTATGTATGGGTTTGTCTGGCCTGGTCTAGCCAATGGGCCTCGCTGAACCCGACCCGGTTTGGTTGAGGGTCCAGCCCGTCGCGTCACTCGACAACCCAGTTTAGTCCGGCCTACCCCGAAGGGAACAAGTTTGGCCTACTGGAATGGGTCTGGACCGCTGGGGGTGGGTTCGGCCTACTGGTGTGGGTCTGGCCCATTGGGGGCTCGACCCACCCGCTGAGGACTGGCCGCCGAACCAGCCGGTGGTATGCCACCTGGATGGGATGTGGCAACCGACTGCGCCCGGTGCCCCTCTGCCCTGCAGGATGCCGCAGGGCCTCCACCTCCTGCGTAGGTGATGAGCTATGGATTCTTCCACCCAATCGGGTGGCCCAAATGTGGGCCAGCACTCCATGCGGTGCTCGCCTGGCACCGCATCGCCTCTCCGCCATGGCGCACCGCCTCTATTTCCTACGACCACCAGTGCCACCACCGGTAGGAAGTTCAGAAAACCACCAGATGCACTCTGGTGGTTCGTTCTTCGCACTGTCGACACCGACGGTCCACTCGGGTCACCTTCTTCACTACGAAGGCCTTAAATCACCCTTATCGTTGTTTTGAGAATTTGGCCACCAAGAACGCATAAGATGAGGTGCTCTGGCCTTGTTCATGTCATCTTGATCCCTTCGTGTTAGAGGTTTATAATCGAGGGGGAGGCTCAGGGATTATTGTTTGATCATTCAAGTATAATCTCAATCTCAGATAAAGAAATCCCAAATAGTGTAAACCTCCCACATAAATGCACGAAGTGCGGGTCAACCTATTCATGGGTTGATCTGTATTCTTCATTTCTAGAGAAGAATGGGTAAGAACATCAGAATCATATAAAACCCCTATCTCTTTGTCATTTGGTGCCGAAGCACTATCCCTCTAGAGTTCAAGGCATCGACGTCGTCACTTTCGGCTTTGTTCTTTGAGGGTGTGTCGAATATGATTGAGTCTCTTCGGCCTTCGTCATTCTTTGCTGGGGTGTAGATTCACTGGAATTTTGTCAGAGAGTCCTCCATGTTTAATTCCCAGACTCCACATGTTGGATTATTTGAAGAAAAAACGAAAGTGTAGTGACACTATTCCAATTAATAATGCTCATTAAATTAGCCTCATTTAATGAACCATATTTAATGAGCCTTTAAGGTAATAGTGTCACAATTTTAATGATCCATTATTGGTCCTCTATTTAATTCACCTCATCACTGCCTCATCACTTCACTTCAGCGTCGTCGTCCACCACCCAATGATGGGAAAGAAATAAAATAATTTCTTTTAATAATTTAATACTTTTTTCTCCAAAATATGAAAAATAACTTTTCTGGTCATCCCTTGATAGCCAAATTTAGTCGTTTTTAGGAGAATCCCAGTGTTCCAAAATCAACTGTACCCTCATATTTTCGATCTGAGTGCTGGTTAAAAACATAGAAAAACATGCTCGCGCATTTACTAAATGTACCTTAAAAAAGATTATAAAAATTTACTTTCACCCTTGACCCACGCCGGTCGAGGTTAGGCTCCACCTAATGGGAACCTACCCTCATGAGCTCAACAGTACTCTCGGATTTCTAATCTGATTTACCATTTAGGAGTTATAAGTATTTTACAATAAAAAAATTGCTAATTATTTTATTTACGGCCAAAACCTGACTTCCACTGTTGGCTTGCACCGACCAGTGTTAGAATCTTCCTAAGGAAATCATACTCTCAAGACCTCACCAGTGGTCTTAGATTTTTAATTTGATTCACCATTCATGAGTTATAAGCATTTGAAAAATTAATTAATTTTATTTAATTATTTTATTTATGATTATGCCATTTTCAGTTTTTCTCACCGGAGGCCTGCGCCGACTAAACTTAAGTGGATCCTATGGTTAAACCGCCATCCAGAACACAAAGGTTCCCTCATATTTTTGATCTGGACACCCATTTAAGATTTAATCCACTTTTTCAAAAAAACCAATCGCACACGCTATTTAAAGTTTAACATTTTTGACGGGTAATTCTGGGCACTTCGAGCCTTGGAATCACACGTTGTCTCAACGCCTGGTCTCGAAATAATTCTATATAATTAAAAAAAATACACGAAAATTAAAAGACATTAAATTCTTCCCACTTTAGGTCCTTACATCTCCAAAATCCAAAACAATAATTAAATAAAAAGATGGGTGCACTGATCATGAATCTGAGCCTCCTGCTCCCATGTTCTCTCTTAGAGATTACTGAGATACCACCAAACTCACACTAGAGGAATTGATTTCCAACATAGGACCCACTCTTGTTGATCCTCTATCTCCACCAATAACTCTGCAAATGTCCCCCCATCATCATTGTACAACTCACCCCAGTCGATGACATGTGATGGATCATGCGCATAGCTCCTCAGCTGCGACACAAGAAAAAATATTGCACCCTGTCCATCTGCGGGGGAAGATCTAGTAGGTATGCCACCTTTAAAACTCGGATCAGGATCTAAAAAGGTCTGATAAACCTCTGAGATAGATTTCCACCTCAAAAAAATCTCTGGAATCCTCGTCATGGTAAGACCCAAAGGAATAAATTATCGACCTCCTAAAACTCTAAGGTTCTCCATCTTTTATCAGCATAAGACATGTTACTGCTCTGTACAGTCCTCATCCACTCTTGGATGATCGACACCTTCTCAGTGGTAGCTCTTACCAACTCTAGATCCATGGGTGCTGACTCCCCTGGTTCTGTCCAGCATATGGGTGATCTGCAAGGTTGCCTGTACAAGACCACGAATGGTTCCATGCTAATGGTGGATTGATAGTTTTTGTTTTATGAAAACTCCACCAAAGTAAGGTGGTCCTCCAAAATACAACCAAAGTCAAGTGCACAAGCATGAAGCGTGTCCTCCAGAGTATGTATGGTATGCTCTATATGACCATATGTTTGGGGATGAAAAGTTATGCTCTAATGAAACTGTATCCCTAAAGACTCATATAATCCCTTCCAGAACTGAGATGTAAATCAGACATAATGACCTAAGATGATCATTGAAGGAACCCTATGAATCCGCACTATCTCATGGATGTAGAGGCTTCCCAAGCACTCTACCGATCTCTGCTCCCAGATGGGTAGGAAGTGAGCTGACATGGTGAGTCCGTAAAAAATCACCCAGACAGAGTCGTGGCCCCTAGATGTACATGGTGACCCCATCACAAATTCCATAGAGATACCATCCCATTTCCAATCCAGTGCCTCGAGGGGCTACTCCAAGCCAGCTGGAACATTATTCTTGGGCTTAAATTGCTGGCAAGTGAGGCATCATGAAAATAATTAGGCCACTAATTTCTTCATCCCTGGCCACCAGTACTGACATCGGAGGTCCTAGTACTTATTTGAAACTCCAGGATGTACTGCCAATGGAGATGTATGAAACTCCCTCAACACATACTCCCCCAATACCACATGTACTAAGGTGTTCCCTCTAAAAAGTATAACGTGCTCCCCACCTATCGAAAATCCATCAGGAGCCCGTCCTGAGGATAACTGAACATGTTGGGCCTCACAATCAACATCCACCAACTATGCCTCCCTAAATCACTCTAAGAGGGTGGGGGGGGGGGTAATAATCATCGACGGAAGGTAAGTAGATTCACCATCATCCAAGAAGGATATCTACATCACAGATAACTGCTCTTCCACATGACTCAGTAGCTGCAACCTGGTCCACCTGCTGAGCACGTCTTCCACCACATTCCCCTTTCCATGAGTATACAATATCTCAAATTCATAGTTCTAGAAGAACTCTAGACATATCCTCTACCTCAAGTTCAGGTCCTTTTGGTAGAATATATACATATGACTCTTGTGATCAGATTAAACTGTAAATCATTCGCCCATAAAATAATGCTGCCACATATTTAAGAAAAAGCCCACTACTACTAACTCTAGGTCAGGGGTTGCATAGTTATTCTCATGCTTTCTGAATGGTTGTGAGTCGTAGGAGATCATTGCTCACTCCTGTATCAGGAAACAACACATTTTGATCCCTAATGCGTTGCAGTAAACTACATACCCAATTCCATCCTCTAGTAGTCTCAAGATGGAGAAACTAGTTATTCTATGCCTTATCTCCTAGAAAATTTTCTACCATTTCCCCATCCACATGAAGGGTTGTGATACCATGTTTTCATGACACATCCCCTAAGGCCCATGTCGTGACTACATCAAGCCCACCTTCTATAGGCCAGGGCTGAAGACTAGCCCTGGAAAAACATATCCCAAAAGGGGAAGGCATTTCCTTTACACTTGTACATGCAAACACACCCAACCACATCCCAACAAACAGAAAGGGGAAAAAAGTATACCACTAAAAAAATCTGAGTGCAAGTAAAATTGAAATTAAGTTGGCTAGAATACAGACCCAACAAGGAAATGAAAATAGAAAATTACAAAAAGAAACTCTGATGGCCATCCACATAAAATACCACCTGGTCGTGAGAGTAGTGAACCTAATAGAAGTTGAAGTAGTATGTCCTATCCACCCAATCCTTCAGGGTCCCGCCTGGTCCTGGGCCACTAATTCAACTATTGTAGTTTCTGTCAGTTTTGTCTTCCTAGGCATCTATGTCAAAACATTGATCGTCTGCACCAAACACAACACATGTGAGCGCAGCCCGTGCAGGGGTGAGTATAACAATACTCAGTAGGGACCTAGAGACCCCTGAAGGTCTCTCAGTAATCCACAAAAATTAACACCACAATGAAAATACCACAAAGGTAATAACATCAAGAAAGACCTCAACCACAAAGCACAAAGAAAATGCTGCTGCTCACACCAGGTATATTCTAGAGTTGTGATTGTAGCATCATCAGTCTCATCATCAAAAACCACGAATACTGGATAACTCCTCCTATAATGAGTACAATGTTCTTTCCAAATCATGAAAAAGTGATTCCCACTAACCTTGGATTGCTTAGGTACACCTCTTCATCATGTACTGTGGGCCTGAAAATTCACACAGAAGTGTTTCCCACTAATCCTGGACAACTGAGGTACTCCTCCTCATCGTGTATTGTGGGCCTATAAGGTCACACAAAAGTGTTTCCTACCATGGGTCTACAAAGTCACACCTAAGTTTCCCCACTGGTCCATATTCAAGTCATACAAAGCTGAAAGTCAGCAGTCCTTAGGTCTCAGCAAACCACAGGGTTCCATACATAGCGTGCCTGAGAGAACTGATCATCAAGACTTTTTTCACATATTAACTTCCATAAAAGTCACGATAAAGAATTACAAAAGATTTTCATCATCGATCGGGTCCTAAATCCACAAACGACTCATTAATCAAATGCGTGGTTTGCAAGATATGTGTGTTTTAGTAAATAGAGGGACAATTGCGAGGGGACCCAGTCTGACCTGGTCGGACTGACCCAACCAACCCGGCCCAGGGTCCCACATACCCCATTTTATGATTGATTGACTTGACCTAACCTGGTTCGGGATGAGGTCAATCTACTCCGGTCTGGCCAACGGGATAGGATCAATGGGATTCGCTGGACCTAGGTCACCTGACAACTCGGTTTATTCCATCCCAACCCAAAGGGTATGGGTCCAACCCACTAGAATGGGTCTGGTCTGCTAGGATATGGGTCCGGCCCTCCAATATAGGTCTGGCCCACTAGGAATGGGACTGGCCCAATGGGTGCAGAACTGGCTTAGCCCATTGGGTGTTGTCCCGTCCCCCGAGGACTGGCTTCTGGAGCGTCCAGTGGTTCACTACACGGCTGGGACCCAGCAACTGGTCATGCCCAGTCCCCCTCTTCATTAAGGGATGTCGTGGGGCCTCCACCTATATCCATGTTCAATGGACCACGGCTTTGTCGTGACACCCGAGTGACCCGAATGTGGGCCACCCCTCCACATGACTCCCACCTAGAACTGTGTCGCCCTTCTATCAGGGCGTACCAATGGGGGTGCTGCCTCCACCACCCGCGACTGCCACTGCGGGCTGCCGGCAGTTGGAAGGAAGTTCACTGGACCAATGGATGTGCTCTTTTGGTCCGTTCTTTGCATATTCTGTGTCGATGGTCTTATCAGATCACCTTCTTCACTTCGAAGGAATTAAATCGCCCTTTCCATCATTTTGAGAATGTGGCCACCAAGAACACACAAGCGGAGGTGATCAAGCCTTGTTTGTGTCAACCCGGGCCCTCTGCATTAGAGGTTTATAATCGAGGGGGAGGCTTGGGGATTGTTTTTTGATCAGACAAGAATAATCTAAATCTCGAATAAAGAAATACCTGATAGTGTTACCCTCCCGCATAAACGTACGATGTGTGTATCAACCGGTTTTGGGTTGATCAACGTTCGTCATTTCTGGAAAAGAAAAAGGAAGAGCATCAGAATCATATAAAACCACTACCTCTTTGTCATTTGGTACAGAAGCACTCTTCCTCGAGAGTTAAAGGTGTCGATGTTGTCACTTATGAATCTGTGTCTTCAAGGGTGTGTTGAATATGATGATGTCTCGTCAGCGTTCGTAGTTCTTTGTTGGAAAGGTGATTTGCTAGAGTTTCGTCTGAGAATCCTTTAAGTTTAATTGTTATACTCCACACATTATATTATTTAAAGAAAACATAAATTTTAGCGACGCTGCGCCCATTAATAATGCTCATTAAACTATCCTCATTTAATGAGCCATATTTAAAGATACATTAAGGTAATAGTGTCACAGTTCCAATGAGCCATTATTGGTCCTCCATTTAATGCACCTCATCGCCGCCTCGTTGCTACACTACAGCATCGTCATCTGCCACCCAATGGTGAGAATGAAATAAAACAATTTCTTTAAATTATTTTATTATTTTTTCTCGAAAATTATAAAAATAAATTTTCTTCTCGGCCTTGGCGGCTGAATTTAAGTCATTTATAAGAGAATCCTGGTATTCTAATCTCAACAGTTCCCTCATATGTTTTATCTGACCACCGATTAAAATGATAGAAAATCCTACTTGCACGTTTATTAAATGTACCTTAAAAAATGTTCATAAAATTTAACTTTCACCCTCAACCCGTGCTGGTGGAGGTCAGGCTCCACCTAAAGGGAACCCACCTTCACAAGCTCAATGGTACTCTTATAATTCCAATCTGAGTTTCTATTTAGGAGTTATAATAATTTGACTATAAAATAATTCTTTCTTAATTATTTTATTTATGGAAAAAAACTAACTTCCACTATTGGCCCACACTGACCAATGTTAGGGTCTGCCTAAGAAAAGCATACCCTCACGAGCTCAGCGGTGGTCTCATATTTTTAATCTGAGTCATTGTCCGTGAGCTATAAGAATTTGAAAAATAAAATAATTTTATTTAATTATTTCATTTACAGTTATTTAATTTTTGGGTTTTCTCACTGGATACCTGGGCCAACTAAAATTAAGTTGCGCTTAGGGTAAACCCGCCATCCTAAACGAAATAGTGCCCTAAGATTTTTTATTCAAGCACCTGCTTTAGAGTTATTCCACTTTTTCAGGAAAACCACTCACGCTTTATTTAAAGCTTAATGTTTTTTGATGGGTCATTCCAAGAACTCTGGGCCTCAGAATCGCACGTCGTCTCTGCACCTGGTCTCTAAATAATTCCATATAATTAAAAATAATTACATAGAAATTATGAGACATTACATTTATATAATGAACATATATTATATTTATATCATTATTAACATAATCTAGATGATATAAACCCGAAAAATACCCAAGGTCTAAAACTGTTGAACTATAACTTATATGAAAATTGAGACAATTAACACTTGGAAATGATGATTTAAATAAATAATTACTAAAAAATGGTTATTTTAAGGTTATAAGTAGATCATATATGATATTATAATTATGAATATGGTTTTAGTGTATAATTATAATATATTTAAATTTATTATAAAGGAGTTTAAAATCAATTACGAAGCATTTCATACTAGAGGTAATAGTTTATTTCACTATCTCATCCTTATTGAATATTTTTTATGTTTTAAGTTTCCATTTACTGAATTAAGTGATATTATATTTTCAAACCCTTTAAATTTTATTATCATGTTGTTATTTATTAAAATTTTAATTTTTACATTAATTTTACTCTTTTTAAGAACTCAAAATATCGAGTGGATGTTTTTAAGAAAAATTTATATTTTTCTATTTGGTTAGCATTATTTTCCTTCCATGTACCTATTTTATTTAAAATGTTTTAAATAATATTTGGACTCTAATATAAAGATTAATTAATTAAGATTATAACCATTTTTTAATGTATATAAAAATTCATAAAAGTAATCTTCTTTCCATTTTCCAAATGAGATACTTTTTAACAAAGTTGTAAATGGAAATTTTTTTTAATGTATATTGCATGAATGGAATTTCCACCCATCATGACTACATTTTTTTAATGTTTATATTTAATAATTACATTAACTATATTAATTAATATTATATTTCTATTATTTTGGGAATTATTATATTTTAAAAAAGTTATTTCATAATAAAATGTGTAGTTTCCATAAGAAATTTTCTATCGATATTTCAAAACTATTCTCATATATGTAAACATACTATGATGATATTATGATCTAAAAATTTTATATTCTAATGATTCCATACATATTATTTTTATAAATGTATAATTATTAGTTTTACTAAGTAATGTATTACCATTATGCAAACTAGTTCT
The DNA here is from genome assembly GCA_963277665.1 of Viscum album. Taxonomy (NCBI): domain Eukaryota; kingdom Viridiplantae; phylum Streptophyta; class Magnoliopsida; order Santalales; family Viscaceae; genus Viscum; species Viscum album. The sequence continues at coordinate 2,038,674,769 of OY728142.1, read as the reverse complement.
TCCAATATGGACAATAATTGATTATTATGTCATTTTGATTATATTTTATGATCTATTCATATGATGAATGAATTATATTTAATAAGTTATGGGTGGAGAAAAAATTAACCCCCCCCTTAATTCATCCGTAGCTCTTGTGAGAAAAAAATAATTTTGGGTATTTGGAAAAGGCTTTACCCATTTATATAATATGTCTTAGCATGAGGCCTTGACTATAAGTTTAAGGTATATAAAATTATACATTCTATAATTATGAAATTATTTATTGGTTTCCATGCTATTATTAAAATATTTATGATATATATGGATAATTTCTATGCTCATGTAATTGATTATATGGTTATATTTGATCATTATTTATTCATTCAATATTATTAATGTATTATGCATTCTATGATAGCTTCTGTTGTATGTATTCCCTTTATAGGCATATGAAATCACCCATTTCTTATATTTTTGTACCCCAAGATTCTTAGAAGTTTACTATGAGTGGTATAAAGGTATATTCTAGAGAGAATAATGATTTAATCAAATAAAATACTATTTTTTATTTCAATTTATAAAATTTAATGTGAGAGAATCATGTATCTAGTTTTCTAATACTATTAAACTATTTAGTTCTTTGGAATTCAATCACTTATATCTTGTGAAACTGTAATAATGTAACCACATACTTTGGGATACTAAATTCTAGGTATTTACACTTACTCACTTTATTATACTCATTTAGAAATTTTATGTTCTTTATATATATCTCTTAAATATATACCTACTATATTTTGTAATTGTTTTACAGTTTTTTACATGATTTTCATTTTCCCTTCCAAAATATTTTTTTTGAAAACCCAATAAAATATAACTTCTATGTCTATTATTTCTATTCATTTTCCAATAAATTAAATGATTCATTCTGATATTTTTTTTATAAAAATAATCCTTATTTTATAGAAAATATATGGATTCATCTCTGGTTTTATGAAGAAATAAATATAGCTTCTTTAAAGGCTCTTTACTCATTTCTTAAAACATTATTTAATATGATCAATTGAATAATTATTTATCTTCTCAATATTATTAAATTTTATTTACATGAACATAATAATAAACTCTTCTTTATTGAATTATAAATATCAAAATTTATTTAATCCATTCTTTTCATGCAAGTTTTTATGCTATGTCATTTGGTTATGCTTTGATACATGACTATGTAACCATTTTTCATAGCATGGGTTTTATCATCCTTATACATTATGTACAGTTTATTTTCTTTATATTGAGCTTGTATTCATGTATTTATTATGATATGATATATGGAGCAAGAATTATATATAATCCTCCCTCAAATTAATTACGTAATATTTTTTGTCTCCAAAGATACCAAGTAATGTTCATAGACACTATACCAAGCACAAAAAGTCATTTTTCTTGGTAGTGAGCCATTGATAATACATATGATGTCATTTTTGTGTGTTTTCCAAGTTCATTTGATGTTATGATCTGATGATGTCAACTTATTTATTGCAAAATCCTTATGTTATGAGTCAAGACTTACGATCCATGTTTTATTAGGTATTATTTTCTTATAATAGGTTTGTCTACCTTCATTATGTTCTTATACCACTATGTTCATCTAATGTTGTCTTATGATCATCAATTTTTATTCTTTAGGTTTAACCTTACTAACCATTTTAGATCACCCATTTTATATTTCCATTCCCCAGGTAAATTATGAAATAGTATAACATGTGGAATATTTAAAAAATTTTAATGAGTACATAATTTTAGGGGAGATGTTAAAGTGATATTTATATAAAAGGAACCCTTAGTTTTGGGGAAAGTGTCCATCCGATTGAAAGAAATGTATTATTTTAGTTATAAAATTTTTAGAATTAAAAAAATCTATAATCCTCAAAGGTAAAGAGTATGAATGTTATTTAAATTTTTTATTGATAATGTAATTAGGGGTGGTTATGTTTAGATCAATTATATAGATCTCAAAACTAGTATGTATAGGAAAAGTTTTTAGAACCAAATCTAGGTATGTTTGAGGTGTCTTCAGTTTGTATCAAATAGGGGTTTAGATAACTTTAAAAGTTAGCATTTTATTTAATGATGATATTTCTATAATTATGGGTAACATTAAATATTAATATGGTTAATTTTTATTATAAGTTTAAAGTCATACTACCCTTTTGAGATAATTTGGGATACGATTTTATGGTCATTAATGATATTTTGGATCTTTTTTTGTTCCGGGGATGAATACATGATTGTGGTATTCATAAACCCTTGGGTTGATATGTAATTTGATAATAACTTAATTATGGTTAACTGGTTATATGGGCCTATTAATTTTGGGAATATATGTTTAGAGGTATAGATATCCATGATAGTTTAAAAGTGATTTGGTGATTTGGAAATTCATGTCATTTGAGGAAAATGTTCGTATATTTTTTGGATTATTTTTTCTTGAGGTAATAGTGATTAATATGTTAATTTATCTTATTTTTTATAATGGTTGTGTTGATTTCCATGGGCATAATATTCCATGAATTTTTGGACTAAAATATAGTAATAATGTTCCTAATAATTTTTTATTAGTAATTTTCATATATTAATATATTTATAGTTAGAATGAGTAAAAAAATTATATCATGGGTTGAAATGAAGTTTTCAAAGGATAATTAAATTATAATTGATTTTAAACTTAACATATTTATCGGTTATTATAATAACCATTTTTTAGTATTTGGTTTAGTACATGTTCATGAAAATTATGTTATGAAACATATGACTCTAGATATCTTATAACATTCTGAGGAGACATATTTAGCACAAACAATTTTGAAAAATTTAAATATTCATATATGTGTTTTATGAAAAAAAAGATATGTTACCTAGTCTTACCTATGATAGTGAAGTTGATATCTCATAAGAATTTATATCTTGTGTATTATAAATATTATATATACCCTTAAATATTTTCATCACTTATATATAAATAAAATTGTGATATCCCAATTTATTTAAAGTTGTAGAATGTAATACCAATATATTTTAGTATGTATCGATCCTTTAAATAAATACTATATGTAATATATTGTATCATAAAAAATAATGAATAGAAATTAACTATAGAATATTTTACTATAATGTAAGATACATATTAAAACATTGTGAAAATACAATAACAAACATCGTTATGAAAAATAATAGATGATTAAAACCCCAAATAAATTAAAAGATAATAAATTATTTAAATGAGTTATTTTTGAAATATATATTTTGATTCAATAAAAAAAATTAAAATAATTGTTTGATGTGTATTAATACCAATGATTTAATAAATAATAAATTTTAAAAGGATTTCATGAAAATTATATAATGTTGAAAAATTGTCTATTTGATGAAAAAACATTTTTTAGTGTTTTTTATTTTTATCATAAATTAAATAGATCTCTAATAAAGTATTAATCTAAAAAAATATATTAAATATCATTTAATATGTTAAATAATATTAATAACACTTACTATTGAAAAATTCATTTCCCAATAACAACTATTATTAATTAAATTTTATTTTATTTGTGTTTAAAACTTAAATTACAAAAATTTATTATCTAAATTATAAAAAATAATAATCATTTTTTTGAACCAAAATAAAAAAATATCATATTTTTATTTTTTAGTATTTTTCTAAAAATGCTGATTTTTTTGAATAAAAAAATATAGTTTATATAAATACTTTAACTTTTATGTCTTTAATATGATATATGAATTAATTAAAATTTTATAAAAAAAATTACTGAAAAAATTGAATTTATAAAAGAAAATTTTAATTTTAATTTTTTTAACATTTAGAGACACGTGTTTGATAATTTGGAACCTAAGTTATAATTTATTCAAATAAAAATCTATTTCGATCTCATTCCTTTAATAAATTATTCACAACACGACATTCATTTTTGATTTTTTTTAAATATAACTAACCCACTTTTATTTAATAAAATATTTTGAAATTTCATTACAATAAATATTATCTAAGTATAAATTCATTTATTAGGCTTCAAAATTGTTTTTTCTAACAAATATTTGTACAAAATTATTTGTAATTATATTGAATTTAATTTTTATCACCTTTAGAAATTAAATTATAAATAATTGATAAAATATACGGAATCATCATAATAAATATCAGTTAATATGATCAATTTAATTTTGGGGAAGAAAATTATGTTACCCATGTAAAAATGTGTCACTACTCTAAAGACTAAAATGAGGTAAAGTGTTAATTCAATGGATAATATAAAAAAAATATCTAAGAAACATACCATTAAATTGTTTTATGAGGGATTTCATTAACTAAATTTATCTTATCATAAAAAATAATTTTTTTGGAATCAACATTACTTGAATATGACATTCCCTTTTAATTAACATTTTAATATTTAATGAAATGTCTCCCCACTCGCTTATAAAATGACCCCTTGACTACCCCACATCCACTCACACCTTAAGCTTCATATCACCATCATGGTCTACCAAAACCCCTCCCAAACACCCTAATACATGTCATAGAGGTTTTATTATCATTAAAAGATAACCCTTCAAAGGAATATTCAAATAAAAAATAACTCCTACCAAGAAGTGAGGTAAGAATATTAAATCACTTTCTCAATTATATTCTTTAAAATTTTATTCATCTACCTCCATAAAATAAACAATAATCATCCTATTATAATGATTTCAGTATCATTAGTATATTTAAATGTTATTATTTATATATAATAATTTCAATCCATCTTTATCTCATCCAGTCAAAGAAAGAAAATATTTCTTGTATTATGGTGGAATCACTGCCCTTATAGACAATGAAACCCATTTTTCATCACTACCTTACATAGATAGTTGAAAAAATATATTCAATAAATAAAAAATAAGTTGGAAATTATATTAATTTTATTAACAATAAAATATCATAATGATTTTAATATCCCAAAATTAGCATATTGAGAAAAATTTCATAATTTGAATATATATTGGAAAATATATTAATATACACAACTTTTTTATTACTAAAATCATACAAAATATAAAATTCAATCATTCTGGTGAAGTCAAACTCAACAACATGAAGTGTTGAACAAAAATATTACACTAAAATAGAAAAAATATATGTTTCAGTACATTAACAATTAGTTATTAATATTAACATAAAATATTTTATTATTAGTGACTCTTAGTTTATTATATAGGATGTTAAATTATATCAGAGGAAGTAGGAATCATTATTAATGGTTATTTTTCTCAATATCTATTGCATGGAACATATTTTAAATCATACACTTATTCTTCAATGGGATAACATACATACTATCTATTTCATTATTTTATCATAAACTACCTTTTATTCATGTTGTTTAAAGGTTTATTTCATAGTTTGTTTCTATGTACTTTTGATTTATTACAAAACCTATTAGGGAACTTTTTAACCACCATAGATTGTTTTGGGACAATATTTATCCCCCAAAACATAAATTTATCCCTCTATTATTCAAATTTAGATATTATAGATATTTTATATAAGTATATTATAAATATATAACTATTGCATCATACCTTACTCTTATAGGGTATACATGATTTTCAATTTCCCTTCCAAATGCCTTATTTTCTAAAAATATGATTAAAGGGAACATCTCTATCTATAATTTTATTTCCTTTACTACTTAATCTAATGTTTTTATCTTCTATTATTTCGGATAATACCCATTGTTTTGTGGAAAACTAATTTTTTTCATCTTTAGTTTTATTAATAACACTATGTGTTTCCTTAATTAAAGTTTCCTTAAATTTTTTTGAAAACACTGATTATGGAAAATTTTTATGAACACTTCTATATAGAAAATTATTAATTTTTATTCACTTTAATTTAACTATCATTAAATATTATTCCATATTAGATTTTTAACGTCCCGAAATACTTAATAAATTATTTTCAAACACTTCATTGTGATATTTTATTTTCTTATTCTTAGAGAAAATAATATGTAAACCATATCCTTCTGTTTTGTTTTATTATTCTTAATTTTTATTTATTTTTCTTTTCATTATATATAACACATATTCATGTACATGATATAATGTGATGAGTGGTCCTATAAATATATATCCCCCCACAAATTCATTTGGTGTTGTTATTATCTCATTAAATACCATGTATAGTGCACATTTAGTAATCCGAGTATACTATATTAATTTTTCTTAGTCAATATCCTTGACTTATACTTATGATTTACTGTTTAATTTCATAGAATAATTATTTTGATGTCATGATATTATGATATATTCTTATTTATACCAAAATTATTATGTTATAATTTATGTCTTATGATATATTTTCATTCAAATACAATTTCATTACGATGTATTCATGTATCTTGACTATGTTATCATATAAGTTTTTTTATCCTTTTCTCACTTATGATCATTGATTTTTATTTATTATTTTTACCTTTAGTTTTTCTTTAATCACACCATTTATTATGTTTATATTCCCTAAATATATTATTAAGAGTATTATGTATGATATATCTAGAAGTGTTTCATAAGTGGATAATTTGGGGGGGGGGGGTGTATATGTCTAATTAGAATATAATTAATCCTCTATTTAGTGGAATTTTTTTATTTGATGTAATAGATATGTGTTTTCTTATTTAGTGGTTTTCTTGTAATTATTTAAAACTCCAAAACAAAAATATCTAAAGTATGAAAGTGAAATGATATTTTTTAAATTGAAATTGTATTTAGGGATGGTTTTTCTTATGTCACTTCTCTATATATCAAAATGATAATGTAAATGAAATTTTTTCCATCACCAGATCAAAGTGCGTGGGTTTAGGTCATCTCATTCAAGTCAATGATGAGTGTACAATGGTGTGATAAAAACTTGTGTAAAAATAAATGTTTTATGCTAACCAAGGAACTAATCATATTTAAGGAAATTAAAATAGGACAGGGGTTGTATAAGATTAAATATTTAACGTGAAAAATTAAATTTTAAGGATGGTAGTAGATCATACCATAATACATGGTGTTATATTATGAAGCCCTAATTAATGTGTAAAATTAATGTAATTAATAATAAAATATCCTAGTGGTTTTAATATTCCAAAATATAACTTTCTTTCATCTGGACAAAGAATTAAAACATTTTTTGTATTATAGTGGATTCACTACCTTTATGGACAATTAAACCCATTTCTCATCACTTCCTTACACATACAGTTGAAATAATATATTCAATAAATAAAAAGTATGTTTGAAAATATATTATTGTTATCAAAAATAAAATATCATAGTGATTTTAATATCACAAAATTATCATATTTAGATATATTTCATAATTTGAATATATATTAGAAAATGTATTTAGATATATAAAATTTTAATTATTAATATCATAATAAATGTACAATTATTTTATTTTTGAGAAGTAAAACTAAATAACATGAAGTGATCAACAAAAATATTACACTGAAATAGAAAAAAATTAAAACCATTAACAATTAATGATTAATATTATCTAAGAATATTTTATTATTAATGATTCTTAGTTTATTATATATAATGTTAAATTATATCCAAGGAAGTAGGAATCCCTATTAATGGTTCTTTGTATCAATCTCTATTACATGTAAAATATTTCAAATTATAAACTTATTATTCAATCTCATAAAGTAAAAACTATATGTTGAATTATATTATTATAAACCAACTTTTATTCATTTTATTCAAAGGTCTATTTCATAATTTGTTTCTGTGTACTTTTGATTCATTAATAAACCTATAATGTAACTTTTGAACTACCCTATTTTCTTTTGGGATAATCCATATCTCTATCAACCTAACTTTATCCCTATATTATTCACATTTATATATTTCATATTTTTTATATATGTATCTTAAAAATATATACAAATTTTATTTTACCCCACTTTTATAGGGCATACATGATTTCTAATTTCCCTTCTTGATACATTATTTTCTATAAAGATAATTAAAGGGATCCTACCAATCTAAAATTTTATTTCATTTACTACTCAATTGAATGTTTTTATCTTCTATGATTTCTAAATATACTCATTATTTTGTGGAAAACTATTTTTTTCATCCCCCATTTTTTAATAACCCTATGTGTTACCTTCTATAATGGTTCCTTAAAAATTTCATAAAACATTGTATATGGATCAATTATATACTTACTTATTCATGTATAATTTTTATGATTTATTCACATGAATTCCATTATCATTAAATATTATTCCTTATTAGATTTTTTAGGGTCCAAAAGGACACAATACCTTCTTTTCAAACAAGATATTGTGATATTAAATTTTATTATGCTTTGAAAAAATAATATATAACCCATATCCTTCTCATTTATTCTTACTAATAATATTTATTTAAGTTTTTTTCATTGTGTAGAACACATATTCATGTAAACAATATAATGGGATGAGTGTTCCTATAATAATATATCTCATCCAATGCATTGGGTGTTGTTTTTATCTCATTAGATTCCATGTGTAGTGAACATGTAGTTATCCTAGTATATTATATTATGTTTTATTATCCAATATCCTTGAATTATACTAATGATATACTATTTAATTTCATAAAAAATTCTTTTAATGTCATGATCCTAAGATATATTCATATTTATTCCAAAATTATTATATTATAATTAATTTCTTGTGATATTTATCTATTCATATATGATTTCATAATGATTTATTCATGTAACTTTATTATGTTCTCATACAAAAATGTTTATATTTCTCTCGCATATGATCATTGATTTTTATTACTTATGTTTACCTTTATTGATTCTTTGATCACACCATTTATTATTTTTATATTCACCAAATAAATGATTAATATTATTATGTATGATATATTATTAAGTGTAACTTGATAGGGTAATTTTTTAGGGAAGTAAAAGTCTTATTAGAATATAACTAATCGTCTTTTTAGTGTAAAAAATTTCAATTTTATGTAAAAGATATGGGTTTTTTAGTTAGATATTTTATTTTAATTATTCAGAACTTTAAACCAAAATAATCTATTGTATTAAAGTAACCTAATATTGTTTTATTGATATTGTATTTATGGAATGTTTTTATTGAGTCACTTCTCTATATATCAAAACTATTATGAAAATGAATTTTTTTCAGCACGAGAGCTAAGAGTGCGGGTCTAGGTCATCTCTTTCAAGTCAATCATGAGTGGACAATGGTTTAATAGGAACCTATGTAAGAATAAATGTTTTAATATAGTATAGGACCATGTCGTATCTAAGAAAATTAAAAAATGATAGGGGTGTATGAGATTGAAATTTTAATGTGTAAAAATAAATATTGAGGCTAGTAGTGGATCATACCATAACACATGGTGTTATATTATAAGGCCTTAATTAATCCGTAAAATTAATGTTATTAATAATAAAATATAATAGTGATTTTATTATCCCACATTCTATATTTCTCTCATCCATTCAAATAATGAAAAAATCTCTTTTATTATGGTGGATTCACGGTCATTATGGACAATGAAAACCATTTTTCCTCACTAACTTACATACACAGTTGAAAAAAATATACAATAAATAAAACATAAGTAGGAAATTATATTATTATTATAAAAAATAAAATATCATAGTTATATTAACATAGAAAAATTATCATATTGAGAAAATATTCATAATATTAATCTATATTGGAAAATATATTGAGATACATAACTTTTTTATTACTAAAATCATACAAAAATATAATTCAATCATTTTTGATAAGTCAAGCTCATGAACATGAAGTGCTGAACAAAATATTACACCAAAATAGAAAAAAATCAAACATTAACAATTAATTATTAATTTAAACTAAAAATACTTTATCGGTAATGAGTCTTATTTTATTATATAGGATGTTAAATTATATTCAATGAACTAGGAATCCATATTAATTCGCCTTTGTCTTAATCGCTATTATATGGAACATATTTTAAATTACACACTTATTCTTCAATGACATGACTTAAATACTATCTATTTCATTATTTTATCATAAAACACCATTTATTCATGAAATTTAATAGCCTATTTCATAATATATTTATATGTTCTTTTTATTTATTACCAAACCTATAAGAGAACTTATGGACCTCCATCTTTTCTATTGGAAAAATATTTATCTCTCTCTACCAAACATTATCCCTCTATTATTCACATGTACATCTTTGATATTTTTTATATATGTGTCTTATAAATATATTCCAACTATATTTTAACTTACTTTTATAGGGTATTCATGATTTTAAATTTTCCTTCCCAATTCCTTATTTTCTTCAGTGTTTATTAACAGAAACATATCTATTTATAATTTTATTTCATTTACTGATTGATTGAATGTTTTTATTTTCTATTGTTTCTAAAAATACAAATTATTTTTTGGAAATTTTTATTTTCACCGCTAGTTTTATTAATAATTCTGTGGGTTTCCTTCTTTAAAATTTCTTTTTAAGTTTCATAAACCACTGTATGTGTCGGAATTGTATACTTACTTCTACATAGATAATTATTGTTTTTATTCACCTAAATCCCATTCTCATTAAATAATGTTTTTTTATTATATTTTTTAAGGTCCAAAAATACTTAATCCATTATTTTCAAAGAATTATTTGTGATATTTTAATTTCTTATGATATGAGTAAATAACATGTATCCTATACCATTCTCATTGTTTTATTATTCTTAAAATTTATTTATGTTTCTTTTCATTACATTCAATACAAATTCTTTTGCATGATATAATGTGATGAGTTTCTTGTCATTATATATCCACCCCTAATTCATTGGGTGTTTTTATTATCTCACTAGATACCATGTATAGTGAATATGTAGTAATCCAAGTATACACTATTAAGTTTATTTATCCAATATCCTTGACTTGTACTTATGATTTAATGTATAATTTCATTGAAAAATTCATTTGATGTCATGATCCAATTATATATTATTCTATATTTCAAAAATAGTATGTTATAAATCATGTCTTAATATCTTTTCCCATTTAGATATGATTTTATTATGATGTATTCATATAACTTGCTTTTTCTCTCACACAAGAAATGTATATCTCTTTCTCTATTATTATCATTGATTTTTACTACTTACTTTTACCTTTATTGTGTCTTTGATCCCACCCTTTATTATGTTTGTATTCCCCAAATAAATGATTAAGAGTATTATGTATGATATATCTAAAAGTGTAACTTTAGTAGATAATTTTTGGGAGATGTATAACTCTTATTGCAATATAAGTAATCCCCGGGTTAGTAGGAAAAATTCCATTTGATGTAAAATATATGAGTTTTTTAGTTATAGGTTTTATTCTAATTATTAAAAAATTCAAACCAAAAACATCTAAATAATAAACGTGAATCAATATTTTTGTATTTATATTGTATTTATGGAATGATTTTCTTGGAACACTGCTCTATATATCTAAACAAATATGAAAATAAAAAATCTTCATCACCAGATCTGAGACTATGGGTCTGGGTCATCCCATTAAAGTCAATGATTTGTGTACAATGGTGTAATAAGAACTTGTGTAAGAATAATTTTTTAAGATAGTATAGGACCAAGTCGTATCCAAGAAAATTATAATTTGACAGGGGTTGTATGATATTGAAAATTTAATTTACAAAATTAAATGTCGAGGTAGGTAGTTGATCATACTATAAAACATAGTGTTATATCATGAGGACCTAATTAGTGAGGTAATTATTCCATGATTCAAAGGAGTCACACCATAATAATACCCCTAGTAGGGGATTTAAGTTATTTGGTTATACATGTTTTAGATTTTCCACATTATGACCTCAAGGGACACACCATGATGGGGTTCTAACTAATGTATTGAAACAAGATCCATGTAACCACAACAAGATGGTAATCATGTCATTGCTTTTTTGAATGTTTTATTATTTTATTAAATTTATTATTAAGTGAGGTTTTGGGAATAACTTTTTTATTGATACTAAAGGGATCACATCCATTGATCTACCTTATCCTTCTTCCTATTCCTGGTGATAATTCATTTTATTATATTATATTTTATGAGTTGTCTAAGTCTTTTTTTGTTTGTATGTATCAACATCATCTATTGATTTTTTATTTATTTTTCCTCTATTACAACGAGTTTCAAGTCAAATCTATATTTTATATCTATTTAACATATTGTGAAATTTATTCCACATCAAGTCAAATTAGGCCATGAAATTTTGTTATTGGAGATCTACTAGTATAATGTATGTGCTACCAAGATATTTCAATTTTTTACATGACATTATGTTACATGTGGTAATCATTTAGGGGTAGTGTTATGTGTGTAACAATGTTCAGATGATTTTTGTTTTTTGTACTAGATGTCTATGGGTAGTCTTAAGAGGATATTGGATGGTTTCATCAAGTATAAAAAGATTTAAATTATTATATATGTGTATAGGGTCATGATTATAATAATATTGTCTTTTTTATAGTGGTAAACCCTGGGATATGATGATTTTTGTGGCTCCTTATAATTGTGGTATGTGTAACTCACGTGATTATGGATTGGTGCAATTTAATATAAAATATAATTATGATATCTCATTTTTATATAAAATTGATGAAGGTTTTATTTATTTTATTTTTAGGTTGTGGATTTTCTCTTAAAATAGGTGTGAGGATGTTGGGTTTGTGTGCACAATGGGTAGGTCCCTTGAGGGGGTGTTGACCACATGTTTTTAACAGTATTATCTATAGTACAGTAGAATTAGATAGATGTTTTTGAAGATATTTTTAAAGGATAAATACACTATAAGAAAGACCATGGGATATGGTTGATGATAGAGATAATTATATGTGATTGGATGATCATTTTGTTTTGGATTTATTAGGCTATTTATCCCACCTTTAGAATAGAAGTTTTTTATTCATGGACTATCTGGTGAAGTATATAGACACGTTTTTGGGAAACAATTTATAATTACATGGAATGGTCTTGTAGACTATGTGTTCCCATGTGTCTCCATGTTGTATGGAACTAATTCGATGTCCAAGGGTACTTTTTAAGTGACTAAATATGGGTATATCATCCATCTTTTTAATGGGTTGAATCAGGTAAAATGCTCACCATGTCTTTTTGTGCCTATTTACAGTGGTTTAGGAAAATTGGTATTGGTTTCCATTATTTCACATTGAATATTCTCATATATGTATAGATATCATCTATATAAATTATTGTTAGGGTCTATAGAGTCCATACTCACACCCTATGTGGGTCCTCCCTAATGTATGTAAACTTTTTTAGTTCTTTATAAAAGAAGGGGATCATTCTTATTTTCTAAAACATTATAACTAGAAGTGAATTTTTTTCATGGGAAATATGTAAATGGATGTTTGAAGATATACCATGTGGTTTCTCAACATGGTGTTTAGGTTTTTTTGTATTTTTTTATATTTCAGTTTGACCGAACTTGGGGAATCAATGTCACTAATTTTATGACTTGTGTGGTATAATGGATATTATTTTTTTTATAAATATTTTGTCCTAACATTTTATGTTATCATATTTTTATTATGCATCCATATTATAATCATATTTAGGGGTTCATTTTCAAATGTTATAGTCTTCACACTATCACTCCATAGAGACCCAATACTATTTAAAAACTACTAGAATACGGAGAGGAATACCTAATTTCACTAGGTCTCTAAATCGGTTTCTCTTAAGGTGATATGGGTCATGGATTCTTTATAATTGGAAGTTAAGCTAGAAGATCATGCTCCTTCAATCCTTCCATCATGGAAGGTGATGTCCATATAATAGAAATACTCTAATAAAATAGAGAAAAACCAAAACATCATCCCCTATATTAGTACTAGACCATGTTCATGGATGATTTACCTCTACCTGGATCATGTACAATAAGGTCCACATACATCCCTTTTGGGAACATAGAAGGCATTAATATAATATCTTAGTTGGTGGTCGCATACCCACTCATACATCCATTTAAAATAATAAATTTCGTGAAGGAATCAACATTTTGTAGAAAAATTGGAAGAAAAGTATATCAAACAAGATTCAAATAGTAAATTTTTTAGATTTTATAGACAAAATAAGTGAAATTGTATTGGATGGATCCTTACCATCACATACCTTATCCTGAAAAATCCCAGTATCGATGTCGACATAGAGATTGGAAAATCTTGAAACCTATACCATCTAAGTGGATATATATATATATATAGTGAATAAGCATATCCCGTGTCATGGGGTGGAGGTTATTCAATTTTGATACCCATTCCCATTATTTGAAGAAATGAGGAATGTGAATAAAAAGTCCTTGTAGTATGAGCTAATCCAATCACTCTGATCCAATCTAGGAAAATGTTCTTAAAAATTACCTAGTAGCCATATACCCCTTCAAATATTATTACCTAACATGAATAAAAAGGTGAAAACAAATTAATAATAAAAATAAAAATATAATGTAGTAATCCCACCAAAATTACATTCAATGAACATGTAATCAAAATGCATAGAGTCCTATTTAATAACTAATTTAAGCTATTAGCATATCAATTTAAATATAAATATTATAATACCACCTTGGACGATGACCATTAATATAAACTAAGGTATGCTCAGAATAAGGTAAAAAATTCCTATGAATAAGAAATTATCTATCTAGATTAAAAGGAGTAAATTAATAATTTATTAATTATAAAAACATTCAATATAGTTTAATTTTGTCAAACCAATACTGATTTGACCCAAACCCACGGTGAATGTGGGAGGTAATAAGGTTATTCCTATCATAAGGTGATGTATCAGCTTCTTTGGGGTATAAAAGGAAGGATAATTCCACCTCAAGATCAAAGAAACCACCTAATAATAATTTAGTTATAAGTCAAAAGTACGTTATTTTGAGAGTTGTCAATATAGAAAGAACAAAAAGGTTTTTACATTAGATATACCTATGTGGAGTTCCCAAATCATATATACTATTCTAAATACAATGGATTTTGAAGATGAAGATGTATTTAAAATTTATAAAGAATATCTGTTTACCCTTGTTGTGTTAAATATAAAAAATAGTGGTGGAAAAGACAATTCATAGTTTTACCTTAATGAAGAGAATCAACCAAACTAAAATAAAGTACCACGTTTCATGATGTGAGTAAGAATAAATAAATTTTAAGAGAGTATTAGTAAATTCAAAGAATTTTTTTAACACTATAAAAGAGTGAAATCCAAAATAATGGAATTAAATGGATTAGTTTTTGGTTTTTAAATTGATAAAATTGGCCCATATTAATGGAATTTAACTCATATTATTTTATGGGTGTATATCGTATTGAATGGTTTAAAAACCCATTACTCTACCTTCTATGTTTTATCATATGACTGGAAGATACTATATTTTATAGTTTTACCCTACCTTAAAATATGTACAAAATCAAAATTTATGATTGGTCTAATATATAAGGAACCACTTATAGGAAATCATAGATTATGAATACCCAAAATTATGTAATGTTAGTGTTTTATCATTGTGTAATATATACATAATGGAAAACATTTTACAAGCCATTACAGAAAATATATCATAAAGGGAATTGATTAATTCATGTTTATGATGCATGTATTGGTTGAGGTATTAAATCATGTGTTATATTGCCTATGCGAACTTATGAGCACTTGATGAGTTTCCATGAAAACTCTTTAAAGTTCTCATATCCATGTAGTTGATGTAGTTGGATCTATTTTTTCATTCATGCTTGGATGAATCACTCAAGGCCTCATAGTTATCCTTTCTATTCCTGCTTCTCACTACAAGGTTATAGAACACTGTGTGAATATAGGGTGTCCCACACATTTAACAAAATATTAATCAACCCAATGATACCTTCATACTAGTGATTTCCATCAAATTCAACTTTGGTCATCAAACTCATGTGATAGTGATTAAAGATGGTGTGATGGGTCAACTGTTTAAGGTTCACATTCACAAGTTTCATTCATTTTGAGAATATGTATTTAATTTATTTATCTATATATATATTTTATTTGGACTGAATTTTCACTTATTTTTTCATCTAATGTTTTTTAAGATCTCTGAATATTAGTACTGGTATCAGAGTAGTGTATTTTTTTGATTTATGAAATCATGCAAGGAAATAAGGACATCAAAATCATATTACTTATCACATTTTAAATCATAAAATATAGAGGTTTGTTTTCTCTAATGGTTTATATAATGGTATATGATATAGAATATAATAGCATGTTGCATTCTTTGAATCTACTAATTTGTTCTATTCATAAAACATGACATCTAGATATTGTAAAATATGATTTTCCTTACATTTTGAATAAAAAGTATCATATTGCAAATATAGTATTCATGCTTGTCCTTAAATATTATAGATTATATCATAGGTAACGATATGATTAATAGTCATAAAATATGGGTGAAAAAATGATAATAATTAATCATATTTCATGATTCCACTATCAGTCATAAATTATGATAGATATCATAGTAATCAATGCTATATCAATCATATAAAATGACTAATTGTAGATCGTAAAATACGATTGAGTAAAACAAATTATTTCTATTAAAAATTAATTATGAATTGTATTTTATTAGTTATAAATTTTTCTTAAATAATGATAAAAGTTAATTTTTAGAAACTTTTTAATTTATAAATTGTTTTTAAATTAATTAATTAAAATTTTTTTATGATTAATTTATAATTGTATATGAAAAAATTATTATTTAGTATACCTTCTTATTAAATATTAATATAAAAAATCACTTTATATAAAATTAAATGGAATGAATTATGAATTGTAAATAAGATTAGAAATAATAACAATTGTTTAAATGGAGATTATAAATTAAAAAATAAGTAATAATTATAGTGTGACTAATTCATAACAATTATTTTTAAAAATGTAAATTTAGGAATTTATTTTGGATATTTTTAAACCATGTAGAAATATTTTATATCATTGATTTAGTAAATGTTTAAATAATGATAAATATGTGATATTTTGATTATCTTAAATGTTTACTTATTAGTAATTGGTTTAAAAAGTTATATAAATCATAAAATATCATATAGTAATTAATAATAAAAAATTCCATATAATAAAAAATAATAATTAATTCATATTATTAAAAGAATATAATGATTTTATATTCACTATTATTGAATAAGTTAACCAACAATTATAACTTTTTTATATATATTTTATTTTTTACTTAATATAAAGGATCATCTCATGACTAAATTTATGAAATGGTCATTTATTTAAATGTTATTCACTTATTAATTATTCATTGATAAAAATTGTTTAAATATTATGAATAAGTGTATAGTTTAGTTTAAATATTCAGAAATATTATTTTAAATTATCAAACATTAAATTACATGCTGGGTACAATTACATAAATTTAGTTTTTATCTACATTTAACCTAGTTTTTAGATAATGTAATTATCTTAAATTTAGATATTAAGTTAATTTTATGAAAATTATATTATAATTTTCTGATGAATTGGATTATCTCTTGAGTAAATTCTCTTTAGGGGTAGGGACTTTAGGTTGACCATCTCATTGGCCTATTGGGTTATACCCTATTTTAGAAACTTGGGTGTTGGATAATTGTTTCTTTGGGATTAATCATATGAATATTTCCAATATCATATAATTTTGAAACCTTTACATAAGGAGATCATATAATAAATCCATGAGATTAATTTAGACATGTGTTAATATATTTGGTTTCTATTTTTTGGTGACTATTAAATATTTTTCATTGTGTAAAGAGTTATAAAATATTATGGTTTTAACAAATTAATTTGGTTGAAATAATAGGATTATAAAATAAGTTTTTTAATCAGGATTTCATGAAGTGGTTAAAATGATATAAGATATTGATATTAAATACCATTCAATAAAATAACTATTAGGTTACTTCTATACCAACACTCGTCATGTCCCTGATCATCCAAAATTTTTAGGTCATGATAAATAATGGTGCCCATGGATCATATATTATAAGGCATTTAAAAAATGGGTCACTCTAAGAGAATCAAGTTTTTTTCTTCTAATTCCCTTTGGGTTACACTTACTAGAGAGAGCCTAAAATTATTAATATACAAGTGGAATAAATTTGGGTTTATCCATTTGATGTAGTGGAAAAATATTAGTCCTCTAGAATATCCAAAATTCATATATTATATGATTTCAATGATTTGTTACCTAAATAAAAATGTGATAAGAGAATTGATAACAAGACCTAGAGTATATTGAAACATCAATCTTGGCATACTAGTAGACATTATGATTATAAATGGGGTCCCTAAAATAATAGTAACTTGTTTAATAAAATTCCTTTTAAAATGTACATAATACGTGATAATCATATGATAAGAGGTTTTTTTTATATAATATCATCATAATCATTAAAATTATATTTGATATTAATCAAATAATAAAGAGAAACATAATTTTAGAATCTCATAAAACTGATAATTTATTAAAATTATTTAAGAACAAATAATTTATGCGATAGAGTTACACCTTTTTGATCATTTTTTTTGAAATTGTAAAAAATGTGAATCTAGATGATTATTTTAATCCTAAAGTGAATCACATGGTGTTTTTAAGGTTTTAACTGCATAATTTTCAAAGTGATTTGAGTCTTATATAATCAATATCATTGGGTATATCAGCCGATACTAAATATTATTGAGTATTCTAAAGGCATAGTGAGGTTAGGGGTTAGGATTTTCAACGATATGAAACTCACTCTATTCTCATTTACTTATTCTAAAAATATGAATTAATTATATAAATTTTTACTTGATATTATAAATAGAAGTTAATAGATAAATTTTATAAGTTTTGTAAAGGTTCTAGAACTATCTAGAGAGTAAAAGTGGAAAAAAGTTAAAACTAATAGAATAAAGGTTAGTTAGAGAATCTAAAATTATTTATTCAAGTATCTATTAGAGGTTATTAAAAACTAAATGTGAAATATGAATTGGAGGTGTAATAATTCCATAAGATGTAATTTTTTGGAATTCCAAAAGGTGTTTATAAACCTCAATGTAATTTTCATCTCTGGTATCATTGTTATAGAAATTGATTCATGAATTATAAGTGATATATTATTTAAATAATAAACATTATATGTTTTTAAAATATAAGGAGTTCAAAATAATGGGAGGAATTGAAAATTCATGTAGTTTGTAGTAAGGTGATTAAATAAGGATTCATTACATTTGATATCTTGATTTAATGAAATCTATTGGTCTTAGATGAATCAAAGAAAAGGTTGTGTATATCCATCTCATTTATATTATATAATGAAATATTTTTTTCATTAATATTGAGTTATTATAGAAAAATTATTATTAATTATATACACATACTCTATGATTCATTGGATAATGTAACATGTTTGAGAAAGGAGACAATAAAAAAATTATCCAAGATAATGGTTGTGTCTATACCATGGTTAAAATTTGATGAAATATTTTTAAACATTCAAAAAATATAATATTTTCATAAATAATCTTTTTTATAGGATAATACTCAAAATACAAATAATATCATATATGATATGCAAAGAAATAATTTATTTGGTAAAAATTCTTACTAATAAGTAAATAAGAGTTAATTTCTAAAACCAAAAAGAGTTTTTGTATCATAGAAAGATATTAGAAATATAATGATGTCTAAGAGTCTAGTGGAAGTGTATTTTATCATAGAGAATTTCAATGTTATAAAATAAAAGATTATAGAAATCTAGTATTAAATTAATTTCACTTAATATCCTAAATATATTCAGATATATGATGGTAAAGATATATGTAATGAGTAAAGTTTTGACAAAATTAAAAATGAATATCATTCTTTCTAAAAGTATTATGATAGTTAAAATACAAATAAAATTTTAGTTTAAATCCTAAAAGTATTTTAGCGGATGGTAGTAAACAAAAAAACAAAGAGGTCAATTTTGTTACTATAATATAAATGAATTTTAGTTAGTATTAAATATGTTTACGATGTTATGGTATTTAATAATTTAAATACATATTTTAATTACCATAAATATTTAAAAAATATGTTTTATGGAATGGGTTATATGAATGATTTTGTTATTCATAGAAATGTTCTATGTAGTGAAGATAAGTTATTGACATTGTCACATTTAATGTTATTGAGTTAAGGAATTTTAATATGCTCAAGGATATGAAATTTTTTAATATGATTCTTATAATATCACAATTATTCAAGATTTATTTCACCATGAATTTTATGCATGATAGAGTTTAGTGGGATAATTTTATCAGATGATCACATACACATGTGGTTGTCATTGCATATACTTTTAATGAGTTAATAGAACCTAATAATGTAAATCAGATATTAGGATGATCTAGTAGTCTACCATATATGATATGATAGATAAAAACTAATCTTTAATATTATTAAGTATTTATAAAGAATATTTATGAATACAAAATGTATCATATAAAATTAAAAAATTCTTCCAAGTTGGATGCATATATATTTATATAATAACACATTTTATAAAGTGAAATTATAATTGACCTCTAAATGTATGAGTTGGTTTTATTCCTAACCAATGTTCTTCATGGATTATTATAGGTTGATATGAAATTTTATGGTTAATATGAGTGGGATTCTTGAATGAGATATGGAATATTCTCATGAGACACAAAAATATTTTTTATATGTTTGATGACTAATGAAGTATACCACATGGAGTGTTATACATTATGTATTAGGGGTGTATTGATCATATATAAGTCTTTTTTACCTAAGGTTAGTGATATTAATATAACTAAAAATTATTCTTTAATACATTTCTTACAAAATCCTTGAGGATTAGAACATAAAGGGGTGGTTAGGTATGTTGTTGGTCATTCTGTCAGTTAGAGCCTAACCAATGTGGAATTTTTTCACTTTTATGATAATATAACAACTATGGACTCAATGAAAAAAGAATAGGTAGTGTGTACCTGCACCTAGATAGTATATATGATATCATTCTCTATTCAAATGAGAGGCATGGGATGTGATCATCTATAATGGTTAATGAGACGTGATAAATTCATTGAAGATGTTCATTTATTATTGGATATTAATGAATATTTGAATTGGTTATATGTTATTAGAATGATTGATTCCCATGATAACTAAATATCTTGAAAAATGGTGATTATTAAGAGTGAATACTAGCATGTGATCATATTGGAGGAAACAGTTACGGAGATTCATGTGTTTAATAGATATCACACAACATCACTTTATATCTTGAGTATCATTGATTATTTTTTAGATAATGATATTTTCATACATTTATGTTTCAATATATTCTTAATTGATTCATTTTAAAAATTACCAAGGTTTCAAACTATTTGGTATGATGAATTTGAATTAGGTTTGACTTATGGGGAAACTCTATAAGGGTTTTATAGTTAATAAAACATATTTTTTCTTGGATTTGTTTTCACAAGGTATCACGTAAGATGTGATATATGGTGAAGTTGATGACAACATTACAAAAATTGTTTTTAAGATATCTAAAAAAATGTTTGAATATAGTTTCATAGGATATAATGTATGATAATAAGTGAAATTTAAAAACATCTTTTAGGATTTTGTAAAAGTGAGATATTAGAGGTGATGATAGTTTCCTGACAAATTCAGAGATGGATTTTCCTGAAACTAATTTGTGGGTCATTATGGGTGGTTTCACAATATTTTGAATCATGTTTACAATATTTTTATTTAAAAAACACTAAATGGTTCACACATCCATGAAATGTGACTACCCTAATTTCTAGTGGCAGGCAATCAATTAGGGTTTCAAACCCAATGATAGTTAGGGACACACATTGGACAAGAGGATGGGAGATTGGTAACATTAAAAAAATTTGTGTGTGGGGGGGATTATTTACCATTCATGGACTATATTATATATTTATTACATTTTCATGAAATCATTCACTATAAAAAATATGAGACTATTTACCCCTGTGTCAATGACATGATTAAATTGATGTGTTGATGGGAATAATTGTGTGTGCCACAAGTTCTCCATTATTCTCTTATTTATTTATTATTCTTTAGTAACATTAGATTTTAATTCCATCCATGGAGGTAGTCGGTGTCGTGTAGATGGGATTGAACCTATGCAAGGCATACTATGTATCCTATGAGAACATAAATCATAACCTATGAAGTTTTTTCGAAATAGTTTAAGGTCATATGATAGGAAAATACCATATAGGTTAACATCACATGGAAGGGACATAAATATAGGGATCAAGCCTTTAAGAGGAATCCTATGTATCCATTTAATATACAAATAATGGTATGTTTAGTTTGGGTTATGGGTGTCTATATAAAAAAAGTTGCAAAAACACAAGTATTAAGTGATACTTATGTGCACAGGGATGTCCTGAATTTCTTCATCAAGAGTATAACCCTTCTAATGAAGATGAGATGTAATTAGGATTACATACCAATAAAGGTCCCATAATTTTTGTATCATAATCCTTCTACTGGTATAATCATTACTAATATCTAGTCCCTTGTGATTCATGATCAGTACGAGAAACCAGAGATAGTTAAAGATTGTTGACATCACATGAGAGAAAATTTGTATTGGGATCACACAATAGATTTTCCCTTAGAGATGTATGAGTTCTAGTCTCATGGAGGATGTGATATGGGTCTCAAGACATACAAAGGAAATCTATGTATCATATATTAAACATGAATGAAATTCCTTATATTTTAGTTCATCCCCAACTCAGTGGACGAGGAAGAATGGTTTAATTAAGGGAGAATGTATTCCCATGAGTTAAGAATATTTTTGATATTGAGGGACTTACACCAAGGTTGATGTCCATTATAGATCAGGCCATGGGAAGAAATCCTTCATAGCCTATTTAGAAATATATTCATTGTCTATTGAACATGTCTTTATTCTCTCAGTGACATGTCTTGATTGTTTTCTTTACATATCTTTATTGTATGAAAGATATGTCATTGGTTTCATTCAAACATATAAGACATGTACAAGGGTGTATTCCTAAAATGTCCAAGGTTATTTGAATTATTGAGGATGACATGTCCAATATGCTTCACATGATAAAAGATGACATGTCTAGGTCCTTTCGTATGGTCGAGATAACTTGTCTGGAATATATTCTCATGATCAACATGACATGTCTAAAATGTCTTCTCATGATCAAATAAAATTTTCTAAGATGTGTTTGGATGATCATCTTGACTTGTCTAAGTCATCTTCTCATGGTCATCCAAAACTTTCTGAGAAACCTTTGGATGATCAACCTAACATGTCCATGATATGTTTGCATGATAGAACTGGTTTTCCAGGATGTCTATGAATAGTAAACATAAATTATATTGGATGTCTTCTCATGAGAATGATGACATGACAATTTAATATCATGTGATAATTCTATAAATTTTAGGTCTATATGTGGGAAGTTTAAGATCATTGAGTCATGTGTTTATGTGACCATAAGGGATTCATGTGATGGGATCTTGAGAACATGTCAATGTTCACATGCATAGAAAAGAGTGCATTTCTAGGGGGTTTCTTGTTGAGATGATGAAATTTCAACATGTTTGGATGAATTTTAGGGCCACCAACCAAGTATTTTCCACATGACAAGGGTTTCATCCTGCATGTATCTACATTGCATGGTCGAGGGTATATTGCATGTCATGGTAGACATGTGTAGGGAGACATACATGTTGATGGGTGCACACATGCTGGTTTCACATGATGTTTAAGAACTCATGAGATTTTGTGACCACAACGGGGTATTGATATGGGTTATACAAACATTTACAGGGGCTAAATATTGGAGCCTCATGCATGGATAAGGGTTTTCATGGAATATAGGGTGATTGGACGTGAACCCTAGGGTTTTCATAGACGATTTGAATATACATTGGTTCTCATGAACTTCAATTCCACGTGTTAATGAGGGGTTTATGCATAATAGGGATTAATGTCCATGTAAATTCATGGATGAATGGAGGTTTCACTTCACAGAGGATTTACATGATGTTTTCTTAAATCTAATGAGTGATCGTAAGGTTATCTTGCAATATCTTCTCACGATGGTATCCTGCATTGGGTTCTCACAACAGTAGTCTCGATATTACAGAAAGATTCTCTCCAATGGTAGTATACATATCTCCCCCCTATTTTCTATCTCTATTGTTCCTTTTCTTCCTTTCCACTTTCTCTCACGTGTATCTTTTTTAGGGGTATAAGGGTTTATATAGGTATAGGTTGGATGAAGGTAGTGTTACATTACTTGGAGAAGACTCCACGTACACCATAATATGAAAGGGAGTTGCTTCAAATGATTGACATCATGCATTATCAAGGATAGATTCACATGATGGATAGACTGGAAGCCTTTGATAGATCATAAGATCGGATTGAAGGTGTCTCATTATCATTGTTTGTTTGTGATGGATATCCAAAAAACCATTGATGGCTTCGCGTGACAGCTTCATAGAAGTTTAATTATTATATTTCATCTCAATTTCAGTGATTTTTTTGGATGATGGGAGGATATTGTGATGAAAAGGAACATTAATTTTTATGAAAAGGCTTCATGAATTTTGTATTTCCTTGCCTGATATTCTCTATCTCATCATGTGATATTCAAAAAATCTCATGATGAGTTCATGTGGTTCCATGATCAAATACATGTGATAGTTTCTTGAAACTAATAGACTGTCTGTGACCTCTGTTTAATCACCATGTATTCATAAGATTAATTTTCAATGATATATTTTTGATTAGTTTCATGTGATCATGATTCAGCATGCATGGTGTTGAGGTGGTGGTACATGGTTAGCTTAGCATGATAAGTTTCAGACGATGTATAAGAGACTGCATAGAGTTTTTTCATGATCATTCCATATAATATTGGTGGGAAAATTCTTGACAGACATCACAAGAATCACATGATCATTTTAAAGGATTATTATGATCTCTTGAGATGTCCATGGATGAAAATTGGATAAACATTTTTGGATTCATGCATGAACATAAATAAAATGAATAATTAAGAGAGTTCTTTCATGCTATATTTTTTATTATAATTGTATGATATCAATTTTCTTCTCTTGAGAATCATATTTCTATCCTCAGAACCTTTGTTTATCTTGTGAAAACCTCTTCCAATTTGTATGATTGGATTTATGGGATGGAATATCATGTCATTATTCATGGAACAACTTGATTTTTTGAATCCCTGAATGCATTAAAATGATGTTTCATTCATTCCTTAAGTACATTGAGTGAACCCTAGCTTCATTTGTTTCTTTTTTGATATGGGATGATTAACACTGTTGGTGAGGTTTTATTGTCTCAATATTCCATGAACACCATTGAAGGATGTCAGGTAAAACTCATGATAATGAACCCATGGTTGGTGAGTGAAAAAGGTAAGAGGGTGGTTGAAGACAAAACATAGAAATGATTATATGACTCATATTTAATTGATTTAATAATAATGATCATGTATATATATTTTTTACATAGGAATAGTGTGTGCAACACTGGTCCATCCCACATTGATTTTTTGTAGGAGAGATATTCATGCATAATAACTAATTTTATGGAACCTAATCATCAAGATATTAGTGGGTGCATCACCCACAAAACCTGCATTCATTCCCTCCCTAGTTCTTCCCATCCATTGTGTGACCCCCTTAGGAACACCTTCATGTACACTGTGCACTAATCGTGAGCACCATACTTGATCACACCTTCAACAACATGGATTTATAGGTGGTTGGTTTCTAGGATGTGGTTTAGGATACTCCCACTTGTTACCCTCATGGAGTTGGTCAACAACTTAGCTTGGATAGTGAATCTTTTGTATAAAGGAATATCTGTAAAATAATTTGTATAATTATATATGTAAAATGGATATAATAAGAGATTAAATATGAGGCCTTATAAAATGAATCCAAAACCAATTATGAATCCACCGTATAAAATAATATTGGTATTTTCTTCATATTCTTCATATTTATAGAATCTGTTATGGAAAAGTTTCTAATACACAATTATGGGATTCAACAAATGCCCCCTAGAATTTGATTCATTTAGAATGAGATAAATTTGATTATAATGTAAATGTAGATCACATTTTCTGGTACTTAAAAATTTGATGGGACTATAAGAACCACTGAGAGGATATTCTTGACCCAATTCATCCGATTTACTAGAATGGATATCCTCTGGACTCCTTATATGGGTGATATTTTAAATGAATATGGTTTCCCATTGTAATAAAGTCATCTTGAGTCATGTATACTCTATATTGGATAGTGGGTACACATTCCAGTATGGAAGAAAGGATTAGTATAAAAATGGGTTTTGTGGTAATATCTATGGTAAGAGGTCTATATTTCACTAGATATCCCAAGGGAATGGGAATCAAGTCATATGTAGTTTTGAGACAAACTCTTATGAAGATAAAGCTCATAAATAGGGGACATAGGTTCATGAATAACGAATTCAATCATTAAATCTATTATATTTATCAATATCATTTGTTGGGAAGGGGAATTACATCATTTTATTATGAAATCATGGGTATATAATCATGTTTTGATCAATATGCTGCATAGATCAGGATCTCATTCCACATTTTAGCTCATAAAAAGAAAGACACTCTAGTCAGTTTATGGTCCTACATGATGGACCAAGTATCATGTAATTTAAAGTCATGAGAGGACTAGGTACCCTCAGGAAGGTCCTGGGAAATATAGATGTGCTCTAATATTCTCCTATTTTAGTGTAACTTGTGATCATAAATTATTTTTTACTATAGACAATTAATGTTCTCTATAATATTTTTATCTTCTTCGTTTTAGCTATAAATTTTTACTAATCTTCACATAGGGAAATCTTAGCAAGAGTGGAGTAATATTTTTCTATAGCCTCAGTTTAATAAGTTTTTGAAGTGAAATGTTTGATTTATTGTCCATTTTATAAGCACTAAATATTCCATATATCACACACAATTATTGAGAAACAAGTAGGGACTCAACTTTTTTCCAGGGTGCCCATTTCAGGTTTTCAACCTAGCACGCATTGTGTCTTATTCAATGGGATACTTAAGTTATTTCAAATTATACAATTTTTTTTGTTCTAGTTTAGGGTATTCTACCTTAAACCCTCTTCTAGGGGATGTTTAACATTCAAAAAGTTACATTAATTATTTATTTTAACATCATATACTTGGTATGTCTTCTATGCAGTTTAATGTCATGGGGTAAGTACTACCTCCATGACATTTAAAATCATCAGGACTTGATACGCTATTCATTTTAGATTCTTGCATCTATAATATGAGACATTTTACAGTTTAGAGTCTCTCTACTAGGACATGATACAGATTAAATTTTAGAGTCTTATTGGAAATATGTGAGACCTTGTACATTTTTTATTATTTCTGTCATGACTTGAGACACTATGAAATTTAGAGTATTTCTTCCAAGAGCTGATATGTTGGTAGTTTATAGTCTTGGTTCTAGGAAATGATATATTGATCATTTTAGACTCTTTCTTCTAAGACTTGATACATTTTTTATTTTAAATTTTTGTCACTAGGACTTAAGGTTCCATGTAGTTTAAAGTCATCATTCTAGGACTTGATATCATGAGAGGGATGTCGAGCCCACATGAAAATTTAGAATATGAGATGTTTAAATCATGTCTCTAGGAGTTAGAGCTGATGAATATAGAATGGGCTTGACATACCGAAGAATACCCATAAAACTTTTAGGTGATGAGTTCCACCACGGTGTTTTTGGGGCCCATGAGTGGAATAGGACAGTCATACCAGGAATGAACCAATATACCCTAAGGTTCTGAGTTAAGATATGGTGTTATACTAGATAATTAGGATTATGTTTCATTTATTTTAAGGAGGAGACATCTAAAAACCCAAGACCCGCACTCCCAGATCTAGTGATGAAATAATAAACATTATATTTCCATGTTTGATAGCGATAATTGTGCCCTAATTTTTTTCTATAAAAACCTTACAACATCAAAAGGAAAATTTAGATCACTTATTTTCTCAAAAACCTATTAGGTTTATAGTTTTACATAATTAGAACAAACCCGTACATAAATAATACTCCTTTAATTTAATGTTAATTTCTCCCACTTAACCCACCAATTCTTATTTCAAATTAATTCATCATCATAATCTATATTAAATCCCTTATACACATTATTTTTATAACATCTTTTATTTATAACATTGGGTAACATAAACACAAGAATGGTGGGCTCAAATGATCATTAAGGGTAAACATAACCATTTAAAATTGAATTTCATCAATGAAAATAAGAAGTGAATAAGGGTATAACAACATAATCAGAGTGATTGATTGAATCATTAAATAATTCATACTCATCAATTCCGAAATCATCAACCATGAAACATGGAATAAGAATTTATCAATATTAGAGTCATCATAATCAATATTAATGACCATGTCGTATTAATATGAAAAAAGGAAACCCCATAACACATGTAATGAAGAGATAAAACATGGTGGTATCTTGGAACATCATCTTCATAGAACTCTTAAATAACACTTACAAATAAAATAAATATATGGTCTATTTGCAATATAATTCTCTCATAAAAATAATCATTATCAAATTAATTGCAGTGCTATCTAGGAACACCCATAATTTAATCTATATCGGTCTCACCCTGTTCTATCTAGGAGCATCGATCATATAATTTAAAATGGGTTCACCTGGAACTATCTAGGTTCACCCATTGTATAATCTATAACGGTCTCACCTAGTGCTATATGGGCACACCAATCATATATAATTTCTAAGAACCACAACATGAATCATTTAAATATATTTTTAATCCTAAAAATAATTTAAATAATCATTATTCCTTTTAATACTTGACTAACCCCTAGAAAAAAATGGATTTCATGTCAATATCTTTGAAACTAGATTAACCCTTAAAAAAGAAACAGGTTCAATGTCAATCACTTTGAAACATGGTTGAACCATGGAAAAGAAAAGGGTTCTATAAAAATCTCTTTGAAAATATATTAATCCATATATACAAAGAATAAGGAAGTTAATAATACAAAATTTACCCATTTGAGTAAGAATTATGGGTTATTGTTGTTAATGAATAGAAATACCATAAAATGATATTTGAAAATATTGTTGAGGGAAATATCATTTTCATTTGAAAAAAAAAATATTTAAAATTAAAACCCTATAAATTTTAAAATAATTTTATTTGAAACATATAATGTATGGTTTAAAACAGTTTAGTGGTCATTAAAACAAGAAATTTAATTCATGTCATATATGTTAAAACAAAGGTTCCTTTCACTTTTTCGGTATAAGACAAGGGGGAATTGTTTTAAAAATGAAATAATTTGTCCTTTGAAACCATTTTTTAAAAAGAATAAAATTGTTAAAAAAATTAATAATTCATTTTAAAATGATAAAAACAATTTTTAAAACAATTTTTAAGACATTGTTTTGTTATAAAATAGGTTTCTAACTGAAAATAGAAATGAAGTCATATTTTTAAAAAAACATTTTATCCATTATTTTAGGTACTATAAAGTGAAAAACGGTACTATTATAGGATATTATCATTAATAACCATATTATATGAAAATTAATGATTATTTTTGTGATATATATCATAAGATTTCAAAATTGGGGACTTAATCATAAAAAATACTAATAAATAATGATATTGTAGCATAAATCTCTTACCACTTTGGTAAATTTAAATCGGAATCTCCATAAAAGGATAAAATTAAATCAAACATAAAAAATTATTAGAATATATAAATTTAAAATATTAAATTTAAAATTGGTTTTATATAAAACTCATAAAATAACAAAAGCTTCATAACATGACATAATTCTCAAAGAAGGAAAATTAAGACTCAAATCCCTTACATAGATCATATCCTTAATATGAGGATTAATCTAAAAATTAATTATTTTTATAGAATTAAAATCAACATAAAGTGTGGAAATAAAACATTAAATAATCAAATTTCATTACACACATAATCTTAGCATTCCAAAATTAGTGATGTATAAGTTTAACTCGATGAAGGGAAATTGAGTTAAGAACTCCACTACATTATGATTGATTTTGGATTATCATGATTTAACCACATTTATAGTGGTTCTAAAATATTTATTAAATTATTAAATAACTATATAAATATTTTTAATATCTTATATGATCCTTTTATAACATCTTATCACCTATTCGTTAATAATATTTCATTATTTTCATTATTTAGGGTGTTAAATTCCTGGTTTTCTCATTCGTGTTTTGTTATGAAGGATCTATTTATTGTGAGTATAATATATTTATATCATATATATAATAATAATCATGAAATAATTATCACATTTATACATCAATTATACTATTAATAATAAGTATTAAATATATACTTCCAAAATTAATTATGTCACGATCATAGAGACGACATGTCGTACATACACATGAGTAACATATCTATTTTCATTAATTGTTAAGGAAATGTGGTAAGCAATATTTTATAATTTCATAATAATAAAAATTTAACAAATAAAATATTTAGTTTTAAAAATATGTATATATATAATCATTTTTTCTCGTGACGAAAAGATAGAGTTGCATCGCTTCTTAAAAGCGGTAGTCCACACATACATGAACGACATTAAAATCTTTCAGTGTAAAAAAAATTTCATTAATATCCTAATTATTTAATTTATATAATATATATTCATTAACATTATACTTATTAAATTCCATGTAAAGCATTAGTGAAAGAAAAATCACATTGTTCGTAAGGCAGTAGTCTTCCATACACACGAGCACTATTGTCATATCCCCTACAAAATGTAATGTAAAAAAGGTAGATATGATATAATGGATCCATAGGTATAATTATGTTATAAATATCCTATATATAATATTTATCTATCATTATACCCAACCATGAGTGGTGGAAACGGAAAAACAAATTACATCGGTTCGCTGGACTATAGTCTACCGTATACATGAATGATGATTTTGTAACCCTTTTGATAGAAGATGAGAAGGATTTAGGTTATTCAATTAACATAATATTATCAATATATATTAAATATATTGATTTTATTATACACTCACATATAGTATTATTTTAAATATAAGGATAATAAAATTAAATTAAAATGCTCATTGAAGAACGTTACCTCTTCTTCGGGTAAATTCTTTTGGTTTGCAGCATAGGTATTCCATGGTTGGTTATCAAAAAACTATGTATTATAGGATTATAGAATGGATTTTTATAATTTAATTTAATAGTTCTTGGATTAACATATTATTTTTGAAGGTTTGAAGAGATGAGGAGAGGTGGTGGCCTTTTATAATTGAAGTGAGTGGCACAATTGTAATTTTTTTTCAAAAGAATGAACTCCCACCATAGTCTTTTCATGTAAAAAGGATTCCATTATGTACCATTATCAATAATATAAGGTACAAGGTCTACATATGGACTTAAAAAAATATTTTATACACGTATTTAGGTCACTTTAATCCCCCTATTAATCTATTTATACTATAACCGCAATAATTAATTTTTACATTATTCAATATTTATTTTAGAAAAAAAATTAAGTTGGACTTACTAGATAATATAAATTACTCTGATTATAATTATTCAATCCATTTTTTAAAAATTCAATTAATATAAGTTGAAAATTTAAATTTAAAATTTATCTCGTAGAAGCGATGAGAAATCAGGTTTTCAAAGACAAAATATTCGAATGTGTATAATGTTTTTATAACCAATTTCAACATGTAATTGATTATAATTACAGAAAATAGTTAAATATATATATAAATGAGATAATTTTACTTTCAATCCAATTTAAAATATAAATTTACTTGGTTAATAAATAAAATGAAAGTATAATTTTTAAATAAACTTCAGTATTTATCACTATGCATCAAAAAATAAATCTTTATAGAAAATTCCCAAAAATTAAACCTAATATAAATTGTAAATTATGATTGGAAAAATGTTTTTTATTTTCTAAAATATTTTTTTTAAAATTTTTATAAATTAAGTTTAATATAAAATAGGAAAACATGAAAAAAATTGTCTTTTCGAGAAGTGTATTTTTTAAGCGAAAAATGATTTTATATTTACTCTATCTATAATAGTAATAATTTAATGAATATAAATTATTTTTTAATGACATATAATATATATATTTCATTTAAATAATTAATAATTTGGGTTATTTCAATTACATAAAATAGAGAAACATTATGTACTTTAAAACAATTTTCAAAAAAATCTCGTTTTTTAACCAAAAAAAGTATAATAAAATACAGTATAATTGTAATTAAAATATAAATAAGTTGATTAAATATATCCAAAAAATAATTATTTTACATGAAAAAATATTAAAAACATATTATTACTTTTAAATTACTTAATTTATTAAAAATAAATAAAATTGTTTCAAAAATCAATATTTTTCACAATTCACTAAAAAATCAATATTTTCTGAAAAGTACACTTGATTCAACCAAAGAAAATTTTGATATGATAATTTTTAAAATTAATTTCATTTAATCAAATAATTTTCCAAAAAATTATGATAACTAATTACCATTTTTTTTAAAAATCAATAAAAACCATTTGTTCAAGAAAGTATATTTTCAAAGAATAAAATTAATTGACTACGAATTTATTGATTATTTACTAATCATTTATCAATAATTTATTTTGATTATGAAATATATATATATATATATATATGTAAGTAAATACCATTCAAACACACCAATTTAATGGGTAGATTATTATGATTATATAAATTTTGGGTCGTTTTACTGAACATTTCATGTGGAATATTATATCAACATAAAAATCATGATGTTGTATATACTGAAACCTATCAAAGAGATTAAATTTATTTTAAAATAAATATATCATAAATTCTAGGGG
The DNA here is from genome assembly GCA_963277665.1 of Viscum album. Classification (NCBI taxonomy): domain Eukaryota; kingdom Viridiplantae; phylum Streptophyta; class Magnoliopsida; order Santalales; family Viscaceae; genus Viscum; species Viscum album. Next base: position 2,038,641,517 of record OY728142.1, on the reverse strand, counting down.
AGTTACATTCACGTCCAATATCAGTGTTGTGTGTTGTTTATTCTATTGAACATAATTTTCTTCTTTTAAAATCTCAAGGTGTTACATACTCCCACGTTTAATAAATTATGACCTTACAATTTTAACAGTATCTCCGTAATCAAAGGATGGAAATTTGAAAATACTTTTATTGTGAACCCACATCATAAAAAGGGTTATAAAACATCTTCTTGATTAAAGTGAAATGTATGTATGGGGGTTATCAAGAATAACACAATTTGTCTTTTCAAATTATGATAACATGGGTGGGATGTGAATATTTGGACATGCGATAAAGGCATAAATAGTTATAGAGATTGATTGATGTCATTTATACCAAAAAAATTGAAGTATCTTTGGAATGTTATGGGACACAAAACCATATTTTAATGATGATTTAAAATATTTTATGATTTATAAAATATAAATGTAATTGAATAAAAATTCATGATATTTTTTCTAAATTTGATGAATTATTAAACCCTATATACTGAAATCATAGATAAATATACTTACTTGAAAAGTGGAATTTAATATGTCATCCAATTTCTACAAAAATATCATCTTTTTCTCTAAATTATGAGTATTCAAGAGGACTTTTTCATGCCTCAATAACTAAAAATCAAATTTTAAAGGATCATATAAATATAAAAGGGATACCAATATAATCCACCCATCTATTGACATTAACTAAAACCAAATTAGTTACTACATGATAAGATAATTCCCAAAATGAATAAACCATCATATAATGAAATAACACATTAATCTCTAAAATTCAATAATATTAACAAAATTTCAAACCAAATCATAAGTAAAAATCTCAATATTAAATATTATTATAATAATTTTTTTTACCTAATATGTTTCATCTTTCAATTAAATAATATTGCTATATTATTTTAAATAGCATTAATCACTTACTCACCAAATCAGTTTTAAATCCCATAGTTATCTATACAGTAAAACTTGTCTTCCCATAATTATCTCAATATCCAAAATAAAATAAACCCTAAAGGTTATTAATACTTTAAAAATTATTTATAAAAAATATAAATTCATACTTAATGTTAAAACAAATATTTACATATAATTATACATAATAAAATGTCTCTAAAATTTTCATTAATCACTTTAATATATAATCAAATTAAACCTAAAAATAGGTTTCTAAGAATTCCAACTTATGATTATCCTTAAGCTTATATACCTAAGAAGTTATCCATGACTCTTAATATAACTTAAAATGAAAAAATATTAATCTAAAAATTTATCTAAATCGACCTTTGATACCAACTATAAAAAACCTAGAACATGTACTTGTAGATCTTGTGCTAAAATCATAAAATTTTAATATGTGGATTTGATACTGATAAGTGGGACTCAATTTATTTTCATCCAACACTTACTATAGTAAAAGGTAAAATTAGATCACTGATATTCTCACGGATCTTTTAGGGTCATAGTTTTAGAAAATTTGTAAAAAATTCTTACATAAATAACACCCAAGTTGTTAAATGAGAATTTCTCCCATGTAATTACATTTTTATTATTTGACATTAATTCATCATCATCATCCATATGAAATCCATTATAGACATAATTCATTCAATGTCATCTATTGATAGCCTGTGTAAAAGGAAACATGAGAAAGTTGAGCTCAAATGCTTAGTAAGGGTAAGAATAATCATTAACAAGTTAATTTCATCGATGAACATAATAATATTATAAGTGTATGATAACATGATCATAGTACATGAGATAATCATAAAATAACACATACCATTCAATTCCTAAATCATCAATCATGAAAAGTGGAATGAGGTTTTAACAAATGAATGATTCATCAGAATCAATAATCATGAGCCATGTGATATTAATCTTGAAATAAGGAACACTATAAACACATGGAAAGAATAGATAAAAAGTATTGATATCTTGTAATATCATCTTAGTATTACCCTTGCATAACCCTTAAAAATTTAATTACCATATGGTTGAATTAAAATATAATTTTCTAGATTATATAATCATTACCAAATGCATTAGAGAACTCTCTACGCACACACATCATTTATGCTATAATGGGATCACCCAATACCATCTAGGGACACCCATCATATAATCTATTACAGGATCACCCAGTGATATCTTAGTGTACCCATCGTATAATATATAATGTGCTCACTTGACACTATTTGAGGGAAACCACCATATATAATGTCCAATAACCAAAATATGAATACATTACATTGATATTTCATCATAAAACATAAGAAAACAATAATTATTTATTTCATATCATGATTAAAACATAGAAAATAAATGGTTTTCATGTCAATCCATTTGAACCATGATTAAATGATAGAAATGAAATGGGTTCTATAACTATCTATTAGAAACATGGTTAACCCATGGAAATAAAATAGGTTCCATAACAATATATTTGAAACAATATTAATCCATATTTATAAAATATAAGAAAGGTATTAATAAAACATATGCTTATTGAATTAATTATAAAGGTTTTTTGTTGTTGATTTATAGAAATTCCATAATAAGATCTTTAAAATGTTATAAAGGAAAATATCTATTTCAATTTGAAAATAACTTTTTAAGACTAAAATTTGACAAAACATTTTTAAATAACTTTTATTTTAAAATAATCATTTATACATATAAATAATGTTTAAAAACATATGAGCGGTCATGATAACCATAAATTATATTCATGTTGAACATGTTAAAATAAATAATCCTTTCACATTTTCGATAAAATAAAAATAGGAAGTGTTTTAAAAATTACAGAAATATTACTTTGAAAAAAAAAATCCAAAAGAAAATATTGGTATAAATTTCTTAAAAATCATTTTAAAAAGTCTTAAACCTTTTTCAGAACATTTTTTGAAAACATTGTTTTGGTAGAAAATATATTTCCTACTAAAGAGAGAATTGAAGTTGGATTTTCTTAAAAAATAATTATTATTTTAGGCACAAAAGAGTTTAAAAATTTGACTATTATATGAAAATATAATTAATAATAATAAGAGAATAAAATTAATGAGAATTATTGTGATATATGTCATAATATTTACCATTGGATACTTAATCATAAACAATGTTGATAAAATATGATATTGTAACATAAATCTCTTACCACTTTGTTAACTTTGAATCGTAATCCCCATGAAAGGATAACATTAAATTAAACATAAAATACCATTTAAAATTATAAATGCATGATATTTCATTTCATAGGGTTTTTATATACAAATCATAAAATAAGATAGGTACATAAAATGAAATAAGTCTCAAAGAATGAAAATTGATACTAAAATCACTTACAAAGATCATATCATTTAACTGAGGAATAATAAATTAATTGATTATGTGTATAAAATATAAAGATAAATATAAATAAAATAATTGGAAATATAGAATAAAATAATAAAAGTATATTACACACATAATCTTATCATTACATCATTAGTGAAGTATATGTTTAACTCAATGATTGGAAATTGTGGTAAGAAATCTCTTACCTTACGCTTCCTTTTTTTTACCATGATTCATGTATAATAGTTTTAAAAATATTATTAACCTATTAAATAAACATATTAATATTTAAAATATCATATATGATCCTTTTATAATAAATTATTACACATCTTTTAATAATCATTTATTTTTTTCCTTGTTTATGGTGAAAATTACCTTATTTTGTCATTCATGCTTTATTATGAAAGTTCTAGTTCTTGTTCATATAATATAGGTATATCATCTCCAGAATAATAATAATTAAATAATAATAATATTTATACAAAAATTATACTTTTAATACCAATTAGGAAATATGGTATTGAAAAATTAATTACGTTATGATCATGGAGATGGTAGGTCGTGCGTATGCAAGAGTAACATTTCTATTTTTCAATGATCATCATGAAAAGGAGGTAAGTAATTTTTTATTTTTAAATAATGATAAGAAAACTTAAATAATATAATATTTCTTTCAATATACTTTCATATATCATCCATGTGGTGTGGTGATGAAAAGAGGGAGTCACATCACTTCATGAAGGTGATAGTACACATGTACATGAAATATGTTATCATGAGTTAGTATTTAAAAATAAAATGATATATTATTTTTTTAGAATGATTAATATTTCATGAATATCATAATAGTTTCATTTATATCACATATATTAATTATCTATATCATTACTAAATTCTATTTAAATCTTTAGTGAAGATGTATAACATTGCTTCAGGAGGCTGTAATCCGCTATACACATGAGCGACGTTATCATATCCCTTGTGGAAAGGAAAAAATGTATATATGATATAATTAATAAATGGGTATAATTAAATTATAAATATAATATATATATATATATAATTTATATACATCATCATACCCAACCATGATATGTGGTAATGGAAAAATGAATGACATCTGTTCGCAAGGCAGTAGTCCACTGTACCGAAGAATAATGATTTCGTAACCCATTTGAAGGAAGAGGAGAATGGTTTTGGTTATTAAATTAATATGATAACATCTAATTATATTTAATATACTTATTTTTTTATATAATATTGTTTTAAGGATAATTTAATTAGGTGGATGAATAAATAATAAAATGCTCATTGAAGAACCTTCCCTCTTCTTTGGGTAACTCTTTTTTGTTTATACTGAAGTCCTTACTTGGTTGTATTTATTCAAAAAATAAGGATTCTAGTGTTTTTATTGGGAAGTTTATGATTTATTTTTTCATGAATTTTATGAACCAATTGGCTTTGAAGGTGTGATGTGAGGTAGAGAGGGGGTGGCCTTTTATATGTGAGGTGAGTGGAACACCTGTAATTGTTTTTCTTCAAAAGAATGAATTTCACCCACATGTTTCTCATTTCACAATGCTATAATAATTGGAAATTATTTATAAAATAAGTAATAAGGTCAAAATAAGTCCATAAAATATATTTTAGATAAGTTTTTAGGTTATTTCAAGCCTTATCTTCTAAACTTAATCTTTGTTAAATCCATTTTCACCTTAACTGTGGTAAATAATTTTTATTATTTTCTCTATTAATTTTGGTAAAAAATTCAATTTAACTTATTATAAAATATAAATTATTATTATTCCAATTATTTAATCCATTTTATCTAAATTTAATTAATATTATTGAAAATTTTTAATTTAAAATTAATCTGAAAGATTCGATGAGAATGAATATTTTCAAAGAGAAAACGTTCAAATATTTATATTGTTTTCATATCCAATTTCAATATAAAATTGATTAAAATGAAATAAATTGGATTAATAGATATATAATTTAACTATTTTTACTTTAAAACCATTTTAATTTATAATTTAACTTTATAAATAATTTAATTGAATAAAAAGTTTTCAATGAAAATTCAATGTTTTTCGCTATTCATAAAAAAATTGCTCTTTTTAGAAAATTATAAAAATATAAACCTAATATAATTTTGGAATTATGAATTAAAAAATTAAGATTATTTTTTAAAAATAATTTTTTAGAAATTTCAAAAAATAAAATTTAAAACAAAACTCATAGATGTGACGAAAGACTAGGTTTTCGAGAAGTATATTTTGTTTCAAGTACAATATGATTTTATATTAAATATATTCCTAATATTAATAAATATAAATATATAAATATAAATTAATATTCATTGATATATAATTTATAAATTTAATTTAAGTAATTCATCATTAGGGTTTATTTAATTAATTAAAATGGACAAAGATTATGTACTTTAAATAGTTTTTAGAAAAATCCCATTTTTAATCTCAACAACAAATTTATACAAAAAAAAATGTAATGATAAATAAAATGTATATAATTGGATTAAATATAATTAAATAACACTTAAGTTAATTTAAATAATATTAAAAACAAAATGTGACTTATAATTTCTTGACTTATTAAAAACAAATGATGTATTTTACTAAAATCGGTATTTTTTACTATTCACAGAAAAATCAATTATTTCCAAAAAAAATTCAACAAAAGTAAATTTTCATAATTCAATTTCAAAAATTAGGATTATTTTATCAAAAAACATTTTATAAAATCACCAATAATTAATTATAATATTTTTTCATGAAAGTCTATAAAAATTATTTTTGAAGAAAACATATTTTTTAATAATAAAATTACATTACTAAAAATTATTGAATATTTAAAAGATATTTATCAATAATTTAAATTGAATAATAAATTTAAATAAATATATATATATATCATAATATTTTAAATAATATTCATACACACTAATTTAATGGAAAAGTTATAGCGATTATATATGTCATGGGCCGTTTAAGCCTAGTGTTTTATGTTGAATATGCTATTAAAAATAAAAATATTGGGTTTTTATATTCCAAAATCTATCTAAGAGATTAAATTTATTTAAAACTTATTATATCATAAATTATTGGGGAGTTACATTAATGTCTAAGCTTAGTGTTTCCTGTCATTTTTGCTATGGAACATAATTTTCTTATTTTAAAATATTGGGGTGTTACATGATATATCTGGTTTGTATGTAATAATACCTTATGAATGTTTCTATAGATATTACATTCATAGTCGTGTAGATGTGTACTCACTCTTTTCCATGGTTTGTGAATGATTTTTTTATGACTCAAGCATCTGGATAATGAAGTGGGGTATGGATTGAAAACTATCTAAAGAGGGTTCTGGAACCCTAGGGTAGATTAAAATTTAGTTTGGAAGATCAAGCCCTATGGCATGTGGTTTTTAGAATCATAGATTCAGATATCAAATTTTTTGGGAATTTTATATTAGATTTCTATATTTAGAAAGGGTACAATAAATAGTGATGTAATATTAAGGATGTAAAAACCACTTGAATAGTCAAATTATGAATATTGTAAGTCATGGTTTAGTAATAAATGGGTTAATTGGAGGTGGAAACTGGTGGGTACATGTCAACTATTGGTAATGGAGGAATCCAATCTTCCGCATGGTAAGTATAATAACTCCCAGATTTACAGATAAACCCTTCTCTAGGACCAATCTTCAAAGAACATGCTCTTTGGAATGTTTCAATTATACAAATAATAAAACCATTGTACAACTAGATTAGATAGTACATGTTACTATTTTTCTATAGGAAATAACCAGGAACAAGGGATCCCAAGATCCATGGGGTTCCAAGAGAAGAATACCGACTCAAGGAATTGGTTTTATCATCTCATACTTCAAACAAATGAGGTGGCTTATGGAAAATGTAATATTTAAGAAGTGTTTGAGAACCCAAAAAGTTGTGTTTATTCTTAGTGAACAAGTTATCATAATATTAATATGTGAAAATTCATTACACTAACTTTTTTTTTGACTAGGTGCTCGATCGAGCATATCTCGGATTTTACTAAGTTCAAAATGTTGTCATTATAAGCATTATTCCTTGTTTATATATGCTCTAACTTTTTCTAAACTATAGATATAAAGAGATTATTGAGTGTAGAATCTATTTTTCATTTGAACACCCTTTAATGGGTTTTAGTATGACATTTTTTATGTATCATTAACAATTAGTTTTGGGTCTTTCAATTTGGACCATCAATGGATAAAGTTTAGTGTCGTACATCTTTGAAGAAAGTTTGTGAATGCTACAACCATGATGGATATGGATCTGGTATGATGGAAATGTTATACAATAACTTAATTAGGATACCCATGGTCGAGAGTACTCTAAAATACTATCTAGAGAGTCATGTAAATGTTGTAAATCACGGAACAAGGCTCATAGTTTATGAGTAATGTTGTGGGAAAATAATTTTGGGGATGACCCAAAACACCCTCAGGTGTTGAGTTCTATCATGGTGATGTTAGGGCTCACATAGATTAGAAAGCGCTTCCTACATAGTGATGATGTCTCTAGTTAGTGGTCAAATCAATTTTTGTAGATCTACCTGTATCATGATCAAATAGATAGATATCTTATCCTTTCCATGGGTAGTGAAAGGTAGGTGGAAACCCAAGGTTCTCTGGACACAAAGTATGATTTATTGATTGATATAATTCAAAGATGGTAGAGACACCTCATACTCTAGTTTATTGGGGTTAGGCTCTTATAGTGCTTTGTTAAGGTATAAAAATGGGTGGTGGTATGTACATTTTAATGGAATGTATTGAGGGATTTATATGACACAAAATTTAACAACATGTGATCAGGAATTTTTTCTTATAGTTAAATGTCATGTGGTAAGGATTTATGAACTAACATGAAATAGTGTTATATATTCTTAGGGAAAATTTTCACTAGTCATGGTAATTTAGATATAGGAAACACATTTTATCCTTTGACATTATTATTGATGGGTTACCATATGTTAGATCTATTCTTTCATGGATTTATCTCATATACTAGAAATCCATATATAGAACAAACTCATGAATATGAAAAGTGAGTTTGTACAACACTAACTTCTTTAAATAGAGGTATATGCTAGTTTTATGGCAAGAATTCCTTTGGTTTCCCAATGAAAATTTTAAGGTAAGTAATAATTCCATAATAAGATCCTTTAAATATAACCCTTTGCATATATCTAACTCATAAATAGGAAAGATTGGAATTTCATCTTATTCTATTAGTGAGTCCCCACATCATGGTCAGCTAAGGGTTCCTCTAAATAGATTTGGCTCATATATAGACATAATTAATTTCAATACTTAATTATAGTATGGAGGTGAAAATTCAACCCAAGAACATATTCATGGATAGGATGTCCTATTCTATAAACATTTAGGTCTCTTAGGCGGGACCGTATTTCATGCAATTTAATGTCACGAAAATAGGAAATTGTCACGTAGTTTAACATCAGGTGACTGGGATGTGGTCATGAAGTTCAATATCCTAAGACAATGATTTGGATCCCTCTCCATGGAAGGTCTTGGACATGATATCTAGAGTGGATTTCCAATTTCCCTAAAATCACATGATCCCTAATCAGTGTGAGAAAATAATGGATAACTAGATAGTTGATTAATCTATTTTTGAATACTTGATCAGGAATACATGAGGGGGTTCCACAATTTATTGTGGACTATTAACTAGACTTGGATATTAATCTCATGGAGTATCATGATTGGGGTGATGAAAAACTATGACTAGAACTAAAATTGGTAATCCATGCATCACTGCATATCTTTTCATGGAAATAATCAAGCCACACGTAGTTCTGATATTGTTATTTACATAGGTTTAGACCATACATAAAGTGGTTAATTTTTATCATACTATATTTTGTGTTTAGACCCATAGTTGGATATATGAGTGACACTACATATCCTACAGTAATATAAATCTTTCCACACATAGTTATTTTATGAAATTTTCCTTATAAAATTATAAAATATTCGTAGGGAGGGGTAAAATTTGTATATTTCAGTTAGACCTATGATTTAGTGTTTGAGAGTAACTATATATCCAATGGTATTGGGAATGAATCCCCATATAGTTCTTTAATGGAAAACTCTCTAATAGTTCTAACGCACCCTAGAGGGGGAACATTTCTCATTGATTATTGTGGCTAGACACAAGATTTGGAATCGAGGTGGCACTATATATCCAGTGATTGTAAGAATCAATACATACATAGTTCTTGAATTTAAAACTCTATATATAGTTCTAAACCACACATAGATAGGTGATTTTTCAAATATATTATTATGGTTGAACCCAAGATTTTGGATCGGGGTGTCACTACGTATCATGTGATGGCATGAATTAGGGAATATGTTGTTCTTCAATGAAAAACTCTCCACCAATGTATATCCCATATACAGAGGGGGGAATTTTACCCATTGATTATTATAGAAGGACCTAGGATTATGATATTGGACTGTAATTAGGTGTCATAAATTATTTAGAATCAAGCCACATGTAATTATATGATATAACCATGGTGGGAAATAAAATCCAATAATAGTGGTCCTCTTAATTGAGGTCCATAATAATTCATAATTTTATGTCATGAAAGAGTCTTTAACCATATAATGTCTTTCAAAAAATATTTGTGGTGTGGATTTTAAGGTATTTCATCTAGGACCTTGTTAACCCATATGTGAACTAATAAGTATCAATCATTTAGGGAATCATTTACCAAAAATTTTAGACCCATGTGATATGTGATTAGTTTTAGAAAAAAGGAATGTTAAATTTTAATTTCACCACACAAAGAAAATTAAAAAAAGGAGAGGGGCATATTGTATCATGTAGTGTATATGCTATGATATATGAACTAGTCTTCTTTATGTATCTATTCAGAATGAGAATCAAGACGTATACAGTTTTGGAATCATTTTAATGTAGAATAAGAGAGACATCAACCATGAATTTTAATGTTGTTTAGTAAGGATGGTGGTTACCCAACATAAAAAAGAAGGCATAAATCCTCATGATCATTATTTGGGTTTCAGAGAAATCAAATGATGAGAGGACCCACATGTTTGTGGAACCAAGACTTATGAGATAGTTTCTTAAGGAGTTCTATACTTATTACAAAGGGTATGACAATATTTTAACATCATGTACTGAAGATATTTTATATTGTTTAATGTCTTGTGACTGGGATGATATGGATCAGGCCTTTTAAGGTCATGCGATAAGTACATCTTCATGCTGTTTTGTATCATGTGATAATAATGAATGGTGTCTTGTAGTTTTAGGTCATACAGTTAGGAAAATGAGACGTTGTATTTTTTAGAGTCTTTCTTACAAGACATGGGATGATGTGTAGTATAGATTATTGCTTCCAAGAATTCGAATGATTCGCATTTTATAGTCTTTACACAAGGAATTGGGATACTATGCAGTGTAGAGTCTTTATACTAGGTCTTTTTCCATGTTGTATAATGTCATCAGACTATGATATATGATGTTTTTTAGTTTAAAATATTTCTTCTAGGACTCATTATCATGATATGGGTGAATTATATTGGCTTTCTACTTTAAACCTCTATGGTCATCGTGTAAACCTAGGTGATGTATAGCCACATTGAGGTCCATCCCTTGAATATCTATATAATTCTACGTGAACACATATTGATGTTGCTTTATAAATGAAATATATATTTCCTGATCAACGAGAGTCATGGTATCACTAATCAATTTAGATCATGGGTCTTCTTGTATTATAATATTCAACTCATTGAGATCATCAATGGTAGTAGAGACACAATCATCAACTATGGTAGGGAGTTACTGAGGTCATCTGCTTCTTCTTCGATTTCTGAATCAGCGGAGTCATTTTCATAAATGGTGGGTAATATGAGAGAATAATTGTCACTATGAGGTAAGAGAGTCCATGGGAAGATACATTGTCACCCTAAACTACTGGATTCATCACAGAAAGATTCTGCAGTTAATTTTTTTTATTCAAACTACCACCATAGTAAGGAGGATCATGAATATCTAGGATTAAGTTTTCTACCTCAATCAGTTTTATGGGTAAAATATAATAGTTTTTGATAATTCTTTATTATAATAGACATTATGTATGATGTAATCTCATTCTTATCTGGGTTCCATATTTTTAGATATCTTTACTATTAACATGGGGGTTCTAATAACCAATACCAATTTTCCATGTATGAATGAACGTAGGATAGATTTTTTTATTAAAGTCTCATTCAATCTGATACAATGATTTATAAAATGGATATGAACTTTAAAAATTCTATATCTGGATAGATTTGAAACCCTAGGTATAGGGTAAAGTAAAATACACAATAATCTTCCAATCCCAAAATATAATCTTCTGATGGAACTTTTCCAATCAATCATAGAGGTTTCATGATGTAGAGGAAAACATAAAATAATAATTTTTTATTCTCTTCTGATCTTAGACCTTGGTTCATAGAGAGTTTGGAAATGTACACTTGATAAAATAGAGTATTTATGATCTATAGGTGTCCCTTTTGTCCTTGATAAGGGAGGTTTTTATCCATTAATCTCTAATAAATTTCCAATATATTTAGGAGAATTTAAAGCATGCACTCCACTTATGACCCATCGAGGATCTAATAATTTGAATTTCCAATGAGACGAAACGTGTTTGGGTTTTTTTATAACTCTATCCATATAACCATGTAAACTTCTCCTTAATTAGATCTATATGTATCCACCCATTATGATCATAGTATTTTCCTCTCTGGGTTTCCTGTTGACCACGAAAAAATATTTTTTATTGTTGATGGGAAACTATATACGGTTAACCCCAGTGTTTGGAGAACCTCTCTCTATGAAGGTGATTGTGTTTTGATCACCTATCTATATGGTGGTGTCTAGGAAATCATATGATTTATATCTCTAAAAAAATATATCACCATGGGGAGGTTTACCATGGTGGATATACGGAGTATAGTCCATGTGATTTGTATCTGCACTACTGTGTGGAGGAATATCGAAGTAAGGATCACATCTACTTTGGTTTAAGAGTTTATAGACCCTTGAGGTGTTCTAAATATGCATTGGGAAACCTTAAGGACACTAGAAATAAACAGATCATGGACATGATCCTCATTCTATTTAGTGGATAGAATATTCTGACTTGTCTTTTGGGGTTGAGTGGGGATATAATCCTATTGCACGACAATTGTTGAAATATGTTGATAATTTTTTGGGACGTAGGGATATGAACATGAAGCTAATAAGATTTTGTAGTATACTATTGATATTCTATTTCATCAGTGAGAATGTGAACCTACTTATGGGTGGTTATTATAATATGTTGGTCAATCCTGGTTGAATTGGGGGTATGATCCGAGTTCCAATACACATTCCTTGTTTGAATATGCTTATGGACCTCAGAAATTTGATATGAGATAAAAAAATCCCTCAATGTAACCTCTAAATGATATTGGTGCATCCTTTCATTGGTTTGAAATAGGTAAATGACTCTGGATTCCATGGACTAATTGAATATTTCATGTATCCCCATTGGTATGGTTGTAGTCTTTCTCTTAGGTGATTTTAATGTTGTAATAACAAAATTCAGTTGGTGTGGGGGGGATATGAATCTGATACTATTTTTTTAGATCATGTCACTAGTCTTTCTTGATATGAATGTATTCTTGTCCCAAGGTATGTACCAAACCATATTCCTGAGATCTAGTTGTAATGGGGATACGATTTGGTGTTTTTTTCCTTTGGAATATTTCACTGGTCTTTATGATATAAATATTATCATATCCTGAGGAGTGTGTTAGTAAATCTTGGTGATCCCTTGTTTTAATAAGGATATGAACCCAATCCTATGTCTCTCCCTTAATTAAAATATTCTAATAATCCTCCTATATGGTAGAAATAATGTTTTATTCCTCTGGAGTAGAGATCTATTCATGGTGACCATGATTTTGTGTAACTTTAATTTTTAGGATAGAAATGTGTGCATTTCCCTGTATCATCACCATAATATACAAGCAGAGATCATATATTATTATTACAAAGTACTGGCACTTCAATGAGGTATATAAATGAATTTATTCCTATATGCTTTTAATATCTATGATATATTTTTCAATTTATTTTATTTAATTGTGGATGTATACCCACTCATTTCCTGGTCATGCTATTAGAATATGCATATGAGCCTTATGCCTGAGGGAATGTATCTTTGCCTACCCCATGCATGATGCCCGGATATGATAGTATACTTCGTTTAAGCTGGGTGGATATGAGCTTCATCACTATAGTCCACTGCTTCCCACATTTTAAAAGGTATCCTTCATGCCTAGATATGATTGTCTCAGGAGGTGACCTATTAGATAATTCCATCAGAAGGTGACTGATGGGTATTGGTGAATTTTTGATATTGCTAGGATTGAAATTGAACTTTATTGGTTGTAATTCTGGAAACTATAATTTCCACATGATGTTGATGATGTCTCCTAGAGATTTTTATGTTTCATAGTTTACCATACTCTGACCAGGAAGTGATCTTTATAGTTTCACATCATGAGGTTGGGAAATTTTTTGGAATTTAACATCGTGTAATGAGGAAATTCTCTTACAATTAAAAATCATGATATAAGTATTTTGTCTAGCTATTTAACATCATGAGAATGGGAAATTTTCATATAGTTTAACATCATGTTACATGGGAGTATCATGTAGTTTTATATCATGAAAAAAAGATAAACTATGTATTTTAACATCATGTGTCCAGGATGTATCATATCGCATCCCGTCAGGAGGGTGACATTTATGATGGAACCCAGATTTCTCTTATACATATTGCATGAGTTTCTAGATCCTCTTACTCCTTCAAGGATTCATTTTTCTACTTCTTTATCCAATGTTTAAACACAAATAACCTCCATATTTTGTTCCCAATACATCGGTGGTATGAGAAGTGATTGACATGGTCTATAAACCCCACCTCGATCATCTTCTTCATTATTATATGTTTTATCAAACCATTTTCCATGTAATAGTGAAAGTATATGGGGACATGTTTTATTGGAAATAATATACTTTCTGTCAATAATCAATGGATGGGTGACCACGATGCTTGTCCCACTTTCTACCTATACATATGTTAGCTTGGACACATGGATATGTTTGCATCTCTGGATGTGTATCCATACCTTTATCGGTTCACAGGAATGTGTTAAAGAATTGAGGGCCATGAATGATGCAGAAACGTCTCATTGATTAAAGGAACCTAGATCTATGGAATTCTGTATGGAAAAGACTATGGTCGGATGGTTTTTAGACTATCGTCTATGTGGCATGGAAAATATAAGAATTCCGCCAGTCCTATGGGATGTATTGAGGTGAAAAAATGTATAGATTTCACCTGATGAGGGGATCAAATATATGAAAATTCCCCCATCCCTACAGGCTAGGGTTCTCCACTACAAGGTAGTCTTCCATAGATGGTTCTAGTATGGAATTTTGGGGAAGATATCCCAAGTGTATTACGACATTTATTTCTTAAATATTCATGTTCTCTCATTGGGTTTGAGTGATCTACTCCTCTACATAAATTTTATTATCATCCTTAAGGGGATGGCTGGAAGGATCCATGACAACACCCTTTCCTTTTTCAATGGTAGGGTGAGTAGATTATGATTATAGCCTCAACTGATACCCCAAAGACTGAATCTAGTATTTCCACTATCCATATGATTCATCAAAATTACACTCTAAAACACTGACATAGTCAATAATACCTTCTGTAGATGAATTAAATCAACCATTGAGACTGTTTTTCCCCATGAAAGAGGAAAAATTATGGACAATGTTTTATAACATGATTGATGGAAGAAGAGTATGATTATACTATTTAAGAGTGTGATCATCCGAATCCGATGAAGATTCCTCATATTTTGTTGAAATCTTATTGATGGATACATAAGAGGTTATGTACTCCCCTTTAATATAGTATCTCATTAGACGGTTCGAACTATAATGCATTGTTTTGTGGGGTTGTGCCTTCAGTACCATTTTTCATGTTGGATCCCACTATACAGTTTAGGCGGTCGGTTCCTACTATACTATTTTATGGGATGGTGCTCATATTGATGAAAATCAATTGGTAAAATATGATAAAAATTTCCCCATCCCTATGGGATGGGATTCTGCAGTCACCAAGGCTAGTTTTAATGAGGTCAGAATATCCTATCTATTGATGATCTGGGATTTATTTTGGGCAACTATCAGGATACATTGGTGGGCCTCAGGTAGGTTAGTGATAACATGGATATAATACTACTCTATATTTTTATTATTTCGATACCCTAGGTTGGTTCGCCTGCTGTACTCCCCAATTTGGATAACTGGGGTAGGCATAACTTCTTCTACAGCTCCCTGTGGAATTGTGGTCATATATAATAATGATGAAGAAAATGGATATGATCCCTCCTAGGAAGCTCTTGAGTGGTTGAGATGACGTGGTGAGAATCCCAATCCACCTTATATATTTAAGGAATGTATTTTTAACTATAATATAGGGATAAGCTCCCAATGTAATTAATTTTGGAAACAAGGGACACTTCCTCTTTTTTGTCTTGTCATGGGAAAGATGGTTGGAAGAGATTCATCCTCTATAGTATTTCATTGGCTTCTTCCCATGTTAGGATAGAGTTGTTTATGTGGTATTACCAAACCAAGATGTTCACCAACTGGAACTGAAGGTGTTATTTTGGTGATAGCATACATCGAGGACTCATGGACAATGACTATACAAATGATAATGTATATGATCGGTGTTTCATCTAGTTGTTCACAACATCTTGAGGTATTCTGCAATAATTACCAGATTGTAGAATGGTCTTGGAATCTATTGGAACATTCTAAAATATCATTTGGATTTTAAGTATTTTGAGATGTCCTATTGAGTATACAAGACACCATATTAGTGTAACATCATATATAAGAGTAAATTTTCAATAAATTATTTTCATACTTAATGGATGAAGAGGTGGTCCCTTCAATTTATAAAAGGTTTTACATAGTTAAAATATTTCTTGTCTGGTTCCCTATTTTGTTTCCCGGAAAATTCAGAATAAAGGGGACCAATTTTAATTGGGTAGTCTATCATTTTTAACCCATGAAATGGATAAAATTGTTAAATAATTTCATGATAGTTTCACCATTTTATTTCCAAATAAATTTGGAAGAAAATTTACTAATGGGAAATGGATGGTCTATAATTTTTAACCAATGAAAGTAACAAAAGATTTAATGAATTTCATATCAAGTTCACCATTTTGTTACTTGATAAATTCATAACCAAAGGTCCCAATGGGAAATGGATATTCTATAATTTTTAAAATGTTAAATAGATGACATAGTAAAATAATTTCATATAGGGTTCACCATTTTGTTACATGAAAAATTTAGATATGATTTTTCCTAACACTCAGTTATGGGTGATTGAGGGTGGTTGCACAATGATTTTCTTTGGGTTTACCATATTTTACATTAACTGAAACTCCTAATAGTTCACATATTCATGACATGGCACAAAAATACTTTCAAAACTAAAGTGTTCAATTTGGGTTTCAAACACAAAGACACATAGGAACTTAGAGTGATTGATAGGATAAGAGTTTAGGCTCATCACATCCTTTTAAGAGAAATTATTTCATATTCTAAGTCACTCTAATAAATTTATGATATGATCTTGAGATCCTTATCATTCCTTAATACAATACTGGTTACCCTTATGAAAATTACATGATTAAAACCATGTGCTAATGGGAACAATTGTGTCTGTTACAGTTTCTCCATTATTATATTATTCGTTTAGGACAATTTAGTTTATATCCATGTTCAGAAACTCTGATGTTTACTTCAATCCATGGAGGTTGTTGGTTTTGTAGAGATGGGATGTAACCTCTACAAGGTTTCCTACATATCCAATTAGAATAGGAATCAAAACCAACTTTGTTTTATTGACATAGTTTAAGGTTGTATGACCGGACTATACCATGTAGTTTAACATCATATGGAAAGGAGGTAAACATAGGGCTAAATCCATGTAGAGGTTTCTAATGTATCATGTTAATATAGTAATCTAAGACGACATAGTTTGGGTTAAAGGAATATTCATCATAAAATATCCGACAACAAAGGCCTTAAGTAGGATTTATGTATCCAAGTATTCCCTGAATTGCCTCATCGAGAGTATGAACCTTTGGGTGTAGATGATATGCAATCGAGATTACATCCTAATGAAGGCATGTAATGGGGAAATCCTTAACATTTTATTGGTACAATCATTAATGATCTCTAATCCCACATGATTCATACTTGTAATTAGAAACATGAGATAATGAAAAAATGGACACATTCTATGTGATAAGATTAGAAATGGGATTACACATTATAGTTTCAATTAGAGAGGTATGATAACCAATCTCATGGATTATGTACTATGGATCTCAATCATTAGGAAGAAATCCTATGTATCATGTTTATTATAAGATTTAGATTCCTCATAGTACATTTCATCCCTAACCTGTTGATGGGTTTAAGGTACTCGAGGGAATGGTTGGGGATTGAGCATAAATGGATGCACATGTATTTCCCACTTGTTGTTATCTAATAGAAGATGAATAATGTTAGGATTATGGAGAATTTAGTCCCATGAGTTAATAATTTTAGGGAAATGGAAGGACTTATGCTAAGGTGATTACCATTGGAGCTCAGTCCATAGAATGGCATCCTATATATCCTATTTGGACATCAATAAGAGTTCTCATATTTCAATTTCCCCTATCAACTGATTGGTTGGGATGGGTGATTACACTCAAAGGTTTTATTATTATCTATGTGATTTATAAAGTATAGGTAATGAAAATAGTATAGATTCACAAGTTACATACTCATTATCTATCTCCTGATAAAAAAAGAGAGACAGTGACCATGAAAGATATTTTGAATATATTTGGTAAAGTATGAAGATCTCATCTAGGATAATGACACAAATAATTTTATGAGTGTATAACCCTAACCAATTATAGACACTACCCTTGTAATGGGAGTTCCATGTTGAATTTTCATGGATGATGGTTTACATAGTGTATGTATAATTGTGTCTTCCCAATGAAATTGATATGTTTTCCCAATATGTATTTATTGTTTGCCTCACATGTCTTGATTTTCTACCTTAAATGTCTTTATTGGCGGCCTTACATGTCTCCATTGACTTCCAGACATGTATTGATTTTCTTCCTAACATGTCTACTATGTTAGTCAAACATTTCAAACACATCCAAGGGTGTATGTCTAACTTGTCCAAGATTTTTCACATAATCAAAGATGTAATTACCAAGATTCATTTCATGACTGAAGTTGACATTTACGGGGGTTTTCAAGTGATTGAGATGACTTTTCCTGGATGTATTTGAATGAAGAACCAAACTTTTCCAAGACTACCTCTCATGATATACCTTAATCTTCTAAGACATCTTATCCTGGTCAACTTGACCATTCTGGGATGTCTTCACATGATCAAACTTACTTGTCTAGGATATCTTCACATTATCAACCTAACTTGTATATAACATATTAAAATGATCATCCTGACTTGTCTTGGATTCCTTCACATGATCAACCTAAATTTTCACAAAAATCATCAGATGATCATGAAGAAATGTCAATTGAATATTACATGAAAATGCAAGCATATATAAGGACACATGATGGAATCACAGGACATGTGATTCATGTGATCATGTAGAATTAAAATAGTAATATGAAAGGGTCTCATGAACATTTCCATGATCATGTGCATGATGAATAACACATTACCAAGTGTTTTATTATTTAGAATAGGTAATGTCTTTATTTTCACATGCATATTAAGGACTCGTTCCAAGTATTGTTATCACGATAAGTGTTCTTTCCCACAAGTTTCCACATTTCACGACTAAGGGTTTATAAGGGAATTTCATTTCATTTTAGAAATGTGTGTGGAAACAAACATGTTGAGGGGTACTTGTATGATGAAATCATAAGATGTTTAAGAACTCATAAAATCATGCGACCTCAATTGGGTCCTTTGAGGGGTTTTGAGAACATGTTCAAGGGATACAAGTTGAATCTACATGCATGGGTATGTGTTTTCATGGCATATGGGGTTCATGGCAGTTCACCCTAGGTGTTTCATAGATGAATTTCATGTCCAATGGTTCTTATTCACCTCAAAGACTCATGTCAAGTATGGGTGTTCTCAAGAAAAATACTAATGTATGTAGACGTTCATGATTGAATAATGGCATATCTTCACAGAGGATTCACATGATGTTATTTTTGTTCATGTGGACATTTGATCTTAAGGTGATATTGTGATGGATTATTGTGATGGCATCCCTTTATGGTTTCTCATGAAGAGAGTCATGAGATTACATGGAAATTCTCTCTGAAGGCAGTAACTAGTTGTCCCTCTATATTTTCCTTCTTCTCTGTTCCTTTTCACCATATCTCCTTTCTCTCACATGGTTATATTTTTTAAGGGAGAAGAGTTTATATAGGTGGAGGTTGTCTGAATGTAGTCCCACTTTCCATAGTTAATAAATTGTGTGTACCTTCATAAGGTGGTGGGAAGCTTCCCATGATAAGAATCATTTCATCGCAACATGGCTTCACATGATGGAACACATTACATCTATTGAGGTGTCACATGATCAGCTACATGGAATCACATGATCACTGTTTTTTCAAGATATAGATCTCCATAAAACCTATGAGGGCTTTACACAATGTCTTTAGAGTCATTGCATGATCAGATTTCATCATAATTCAATAAATATTTATGATGATGGTATGCTCGAATGACGAAAAAATATGTTCCTTTTTATGAGAATCCTAAGGGACCTCTACATTACCTCACGTGATCATTACCAAATCAATTTGTGGTTTTTCGAAAGCACTCACGATGGAGTCATGTGGTTTCCAGATTAGATTTGTCTAATAGTTAATAGGAACTCATTGATAATTAATGGACTCTAATTAATCATTATTTTTTTATGTGATGGATTTACGGTGGGATTCTCATGATTGGATTCATGTGACCAGGCTTTAGAATGCATGGTATTGAGGTGGTGGATCTTTTTCAGCTTTACATGATCATTTATAAATGATATATAAACAATTTTAAAGAGGATTTTTTGTGGTAAATTCCATGAATGTTAATGGAAAGACACTTGAAAAATTTTACGGATGTCGCATGATCATTTAAAATGATTCACTTGATTTTATGAAATATCTATGGATGAAAATTAGACCACTATTAGTGGATTCATTAGATAAAATAAATAAAATTTTGTTGGTGAAGAGGTCATGGATATGTCAATTTTTATATGAACATCATGATGTCAATTCTATTCACCTGAGCATCATCGTTTGACCACTAAACACTTTTTTCATCTTTCAATAACCTCTTGAAGTTCACATTATTGGATTCCTGCAATGGAATCCCATAACTAAATTCATGCAATGGATTTATTTTCTGAAAAACCACATTCATTAAAATAATGTTGTATACATTCCTTAGGGATCTTGAGAGAGTCATGGTTGCATTGGTTTGACAGTTGATGAGGGATGAAGAACACTGGTGGTAATGGTTGATTGTCTCAGGCTTTCATGAACACCATCAAAGGATGTCGGGCTTGAATCATGACGTTGAACCAGGGGTTGGTGAGTGTAGCTGGTGAGCGAGAGGTTAAAGATGACATGGGATCATGATTGGATGGCTTAGATTTCATTGATAAGACATATGTGGTCAGTTCTGTAAATTTTTTATAGAGGAACATTGTACATTCCACTAAGCCATCTCATATCTATTTTAAAGGTAGGGAATTTGTACCTAATAACTTATTTTGTGGATGCGATTCATCGAGCCAGTAGTGGGGTCAGTACCCACATCACTTACACTTATTCCCACACCGGTCAATCCCTCCCATTTCACGACCCACCTTGGAACACCTACATATTCCCTATGTTCTCACCATAAGATTCATTCTTGCTCACACATTCATCCACATGGTTAACTTGATGTATTTCAATTGGGAAGTAATTGAGGTGACTCCTAGATGTGCCCTTGGTTGAGCTAGTCTATTGGTTATCTTGGTTGGGTAATTTTTTAGCTAAGAAAATATCCATAAAATACTTAGTAAAAATAACTATGTAAAATGGATATAATAAGGGATAAAATATTAGACCTTATAAAATGAATCCAAAACTAATTCCAAATCCCTCATGTAAATCATATCAGTTTTTTTCAGGGTATTCATACTTCATAAATCTCTAACAACAAAGTGTATGATGCACAATTATGGGCTTCCATAATGATATGTAGTAATGTGTTTCTCATTTGATATAATATGTTGTATGGTATTATCTGATATGGCCATATCATAATGCATGTTTTTGAGAAACCAAAACACTTCCTTTCATACCATATCATATAACTGGATGATGTTGTATGTTGTAGTTTTCCCACTGACTCCATCTACATATGAAATCATAATGTACGATTCACCCAATTGATAAGGATACATTTATATGCAATTGTAGAGTATGGATTCTATATGATATGTAATTTTCATGGTGTTTTCATCGAGTAATAAATCCATATTATCAATTATTCAATGGTCCCTTGAATAAAATTTAATGTTGGCGATATAGATTAATTCATTCATGTTATAAATTTGTTGTCCAATACATTAACTCATGGATTGAAACACATAAGTTTATGAATAAACACTCATGACCACCTAGGATGGTCCTATAAAGAGTCCACTTACATGATATGGTAGTGGCTAAATGTGCATATTATTTCATGTTTGGATGAATCTCTCAAATATCTAAAGTATTATTTTCTCTTCCTCCATTTGAGTATACATGATAGCGCAATGTGGAAAGAACATGTCTCATTCTCATCAAATAGGTGATTTATAAACCCATGGATACATTCATTGATGGGATATATTTGAAGTCTAATGTTGTTCCAACATATCACAAGTACATTATGTTTTCATAATCTCAAATACCCTTCATATACATCTGATTATTTTGTTTGTAAGTCTGTTTTTTGGGTTTTTTATCTCTATTTTATGTTTTTGAGCTATTAAAATCCTTAAGTTTTTAATTATGTATGCTTTTGCTAAAATTTACCTAACTTTGGAAAAATCATCTACCTGAGGAATTTTTCTACATGAAAAAATGGCTATATCAAGAATTCAACTTTGTCCATCACCTATGTGAATGACTCACCTACATGAAATACCTAAATCATGGAAATGGATACATATATACTATAAAAGTAGTGATGGAATTTATCAGTGCTAGAAAAAAAGTGTTGATAAATGGTACCCTTTATCAGCACATTTTTTAGCAATATAAATGGTACCCTTTATCGCTGCTTTATTTTTAGCACTGCTAAATGATCACATTATCAACACTTTGTTTTTAGAACTGATAAAGGATACCCTTTATCAGCACTTTATTTTTAGCACCCATAAGGGGGAACTTTACTAGAACTTTTTTAGTACTGATAATGGTCCACAAAATGAAATAATTATATTAATAAAATATAAAATAGTGTTTAATAAAACACAATAAAAAATTTATTAATTAAATAATTATTGAAACAATTGATTAAACTGGTTATACTATATATAAATTCTAAATACTAATAAATAGTATATATTAAATATATATATATATATATATATATATATTTAAACTAAAAATTAATAAAACAAAAATTAAGAATTAGTAAATTGAGAAAAATATTAAACATTTTATTAATTAAATAATTATTGATAATGTTAATAAATAGTATATATTAAATATATAGATTTACATATATGAATGTATATTTATATATATGCTTTATATAGTACATAATATTTATTATTTACATTAAATATTTATATATTTAGTGAGTAATTTTTTATACTTAAATATTAATATTATTTAAAAATACTGACAAATTGCATCGAGCAATGGATATAATTTAATGTCGTTTTATTTTTCTCTTTAACGGTGATCAAATTTGTGTTATATAGATTTTTCATACATACACATAATTAATTAATTTTTATACATAGCACGCATAAAAATATATTAACGAAATTAATGAAATATTATATAGAAGCACATACACATAATATTTATGTAATATATTCAAATTTTAGTAATCATTTTAGAATTTCATTATAACATGACACATTTGATATACTATGTTCTGAATCGGTAAAATTGTTTTATTTATTTTTATTAATCTTAATGTCAGGTATTATTTATTCATTTTTATATGTTTTATTTATTATTTTTTAACTTTTTTTTATTTATTTGAATTTATTCAAATTATATTATTTATTTTATATATTTTTTTACTATGTTTTAATATTTTCAATATGTATTCATCTTTATTTCAATATACATCTATATGCTTTTAGTAATTATTATTTAATTATTAAAACTTATCTATTTATTCATTACTGTAAATGTGTACTCATTTTTAATTATTCAACATCACTCATTTTTAACATGCATGAACTTAAAATTAAATATTATTTAATAATGTTAAAAAAATATTTGTAAAAAAAATTATCAATAAAAATATGTATAAATGTAGATTTACTATATTTATACATTTATAATTATAAAATGATATATATTATTTTTTTAAAATTTATTTTTATAATTATAAATAAATAATTATATATATTAAAATAAATAAATAATTATAATAATTTTTTGCAAATAATGAATATATTTACTATAATTATATTTATTTATAATTATTCAATATATATAATTATAATAATTAATATAATGATATAAATATTATTTTTATAAGTATTTATATAATTATAAATAAATAATTATATATTTAAATTATTACAAAATTATAATAAATATATTTATATAATGAATATATTTACTATATTTATATATATATATATATATAAATATATAAATATATTTTGAAACATTATCTATAATTATAACTTTAAGTCCTTTTTTAGTGCTTATTAACATTGAGCTGATAAATGGGATATTTATAAATGATTTTTTTGAAGTGCTAAAAAAAGTGTCTCGATCTATTTTTAGAACCCTAACAATCATGAACTAGTTCAATATCTGAATCTCTCTATGGAAGCCTCCTGCTTCCAGCACTCCCCATTGTCGAATCCATGCTCAAATCTAGGTTAGAATCAAGGCTCCAACTATTCTAGGGCTCTAATCCAAGGCTTGAATGATTAAAGTGTCAAACAAAACCATGGATCAAATTAAAACTACATTTCTGATATCTCTACATTCTATCTGTTATCCACTGAACCATACCGGCCCACATATGTGTATCCCAAAAACTCCAGTTACACAATCCTATAATCAAATTTCCCAAAATCCCCTACTTATATATATATATTAGAGTATCATCTTCCCTGAGAGCATGTGGATCCCATTCAGACAACATTGGTGCTGTGCAATTTAAAATATATCAACCCCAATGTTGGTTTATGTTTTTTTGAGGTAAAATAGGATCCCAATATCTATATTCATTGACATCAACCTCTTTGCAATCATTAAATTTGGAAAAATTTATCCATATAGTGGTTGATGTTGTCATTGGTTTGGAATATTCCTTTTCAAATCACTTGGAAACCTATTTTCATATTTTTATTGAGAAATTAATGTTCTATTATTTCCTTGATTCGCCTATAATCAAAGGAAAATGTTTAACTGACTAATCATAGACATCTTGATATCATACTGTATATGATCCACAGAAAATTGCATTGTGCTTTGTCCAATCCTCAAATATTATGTATTCGACATATATTAGTATCAGCATCCTTTGATCACTCTCCTTCTTAATGTATAGGTTATGATTAACTCTACCTCGCTAAAAACAACTCTTTCTTAGGTATTGATCTAACTATAAATACATGGTCCTCAATGATTTATTTGTCTTATACAATTAATTCTTTAACTAGCACACCATTCTCTCATTTTCATCCATAATAAACCCATCCAATTTCATAATGTATACCCCACACTATAACAAGAATAGGCCTTAGTGATGTTCTGTTAGCAGCAGTTTACTAAACCGCTGATAATTGTTTTAAGAAGGGTTTAGTGGTGGTTTTTAATAAACCGTTGCAAAACCATATTTTTTACAATGCCGACACTCCCCCCAACCCCTGCGAGACCCCCCGGCCCCATATCCCCAAGACCTAGCTCGCCGCCCATTCTCCCCCCGACCCCCATGACCCCTGAAGACCCTTGCTCGTCCCACCTCCCCCGCCACCCACGACATAGCTCGCCGCCCCTTTCCCCCTGATCCCCATGACCCCCAAATACCCATGCTCGCCTCCCCTACCCTTCACTACTCCCGAACTAGCTCGTTGCCCCTTCGTCGGTCTTGACCTGTGCTCACTGCCTCTCAGCTCACCTCGTCGACCCTCATCACACCTCGCTGCCCCTATTGGTAATGTGTTTTTTTCTTGTTTTTTTTCTAAGATATTATTATGCTTATTCAACATTTTTCATGTGAGGTTTTGGGTAGTATCCTACGAAATCTACTTGTATTTTTTCCCGTTATATATATCCTATTTTTATAAGTCTCTAAGAGGGAGTTAGTGATTGGGTTGGATGTTACTAGAACATGATATGGATCTTGTTTGTGTTTTTTTATAAATAGTATTTTATTGTTATATAATTTTCCAATATTTTTGTGAGAACTTAGGTTATTTATAAAGAACAAAATTTCGGAAATTACATGTTTTTATGTTAAATAAGTTTTATAGTAGTTATTTTATACATGAAAAATATATTTTATTTGGTGTAAAACTAATGAAATTGATTTAATGTATTTAGTCATGGGTTATCGTGATTCTATAATGATGTTTATAAATTATGGAAAGATTTTTTTTGGAAGTTATAATTTAATGAATATAATGTAAAAATATATTGGATGACATAGAGTAATTATTTATTAAAATGGAATATCTAAAAATAAGAGATAAAATGCAGTTGTTTTTTATAAATATGCATGTTGAATTTTTTTAAGTAATAATAGTTTAAATAGAATGATTATTATCATTAAAATTTTCAAAAATAAATTAACTGTTTCAATATAATATAAATGTAATAATTAGGAGCTTCATGTATTGAATCAAAAACATGTGTTTTTGATATTATGGCGTTAATCTTTTTATTATGTGAATGTCATCGGTTAAGAAATATTACAAGAGGAAATGCGTTTGGAATTGACATTATATGACATGATTTGATCTATGATTTTGGCTAGGACTTGTGTTTGGTACCATGTTTTTTTATATTCCATGTGTTTTATGGGGATATACTCTCTTCCATGTGTTTTGTATAAAACATACATGAGCCATTTTTTATACCATACTCTTTTGTGGGTTTTTATAACATCCACCAGTATTAGCTAATATTGGTATACAAGTTCTATGGCTGACTTGGTTTTTGAAAATTTCTGTAAAGATAATCTTTTTATGATTTTATTGAATAATTTAATAGCATTCCCCTATAATATATGATAAAATTAAAATGTGTCATTATTTGGTTATTTAAGGGTTTAATGGAATTATTTCTTACACCCTTTATATACACAACATGAGTTAATATATATTAAATGCATGGTGTTGCAGGTAATGGTAAAAACTCTAAATAGGTATGAGTTGATTTTAGGAGACATCATCAAGTTGATTTTATATTTTTTTTATGTCATGTTGAGGGGTTTTATTATATTATTTTCTAGATATTTTAGTTTTATTGTATATGAAATTTTCAATTGAGATGTATTTTATATATACCCTAGATTAATTCTTAATTTGAAAAAAAATATTCAATTTCATATATCAATTTATTTTTTTATCTTTTATATATACTACTTACGATTATTGAGTTCTTAACTGTAATATTTTACCATAATGGATTATTAAAGGGAAAACCACTCCATGCATAATACGTTCCTACCCTTTGGGTTAGACAATAGCCTTTGACATCCAAATACTACATTCCCTAGGGGCACAGTGATTTATAATCCATCGTACCTATATCATATTAGAATAAAAGACATATAAATCATTGGATATTCTATATGTATTTTTTATTATTTGTTCTTTTAACATTTAATTGATATTAAAAGTATATTATGGAATTCTAGTAAATTAGTATTATATTTATTCCTTCTTGAGGAACTGAAGATGAACAAGTTTTTCATAGGATAATTGATTCATTATCTTCTAAGTATTTTTTTTATCTCTTCATCAGCAACCACTTTATCCAACCATAAATAGACTACTTTTGTATCTTCAACATGACCAACATCTATATACCACAAAAAATAGAAAACAAATAATGCATAGAGAAAAAAATTAACTATCACCTACTTATTATCATTAGAAGTTAACCCCTAAAATATAGTTATTTTATTTATCCTCAATCAATAGATATTTAAAAACCTATAAATATAACAATGTTAGAGATTTGGAGTCATATTTCATTAAACAAAAAGAATATAACAATTATTGAGTTTTTAATGAGGTTATCCTACAATTTAGGAGTCCAAATCAATTAATGAATCATCAATATGACATTGAATAAGATTTTAGAAATATAAATAATTGGTGTAAAGAAACATTCCCAAATGATTCACCTATATTATTTTCTAGTCATATAAGTGGAAAAGAAAACGTATTTTTAAAAATCCAAAGTAAAATATAAAAAACACCCACGCATGAAAGTGGTGGTTAGAGAAAGTGGACCCCCTACTAGACTATAGTGGATCACAATGGGTGTTCCATGATCCACCCAAGAGCTTCACATTATGTTTCAACCCCCATTTAGGTTCCATGATCCACCCCAAATTTAAAAATTTTAATCACATGAAGGGTCCCAACATGTTTCTACCCATAACACTTCACCATGATACCCCACATGTTCTAAAATTCTCCACCCCAGAACATACCCAACTCTTTGAATCCTAATTCAAGGCCACCAATAACATACAAAGTAGGAAAAAATTATTAACAAACACAATATTTAATACTACCCCTATTGTATATTTTTTTGGGATTTAATATTTTATATGAATTCTATAAGACTATGAATTTAATAGGTTTTCCCACTTTCTATAATTGAAACAAAATTAAATAGAAATTGAAAAGGTATATTAACATCAATAATTTTCAGTGTTATTTCAGGATCTATTTTAGGAAATTTAATATAAATGATTTCATTTATCTTCATAATTTCATGTTTCCTTTGAGTCTAAAAAAATACCTTACTTATAAGCCTTGGATTCATCTACCCTAGCTAGGAATCCTTTCACCTGATGATTCATGGAATGTTATATATCTTGGGTCCCCAGGTATTTTATAAACTAGTGAGTCATGTTTGTGGTAAGAGTTTGTTTCCATTTCATATTCCTAACTTCTATTCAATTATTATATGATTTATCAAGCCCTTACCTTAGTGATATCAAATTTATGACATCATCAGTTTGGACATCTGTTTTGGTGTAGCATGACATACAAAAAACTACAGATATGAGATCCTTGTTCTCATTCCTTTTATGGATATTTTTAATTTGCATGCTTTGGTTTTCTAGTGGGTGGATTTATTATGTACCATATGTGTTTATATAGGAAAACTTTATTTAACATATTTATATATTTTTTCAACCAGTATATATAAATCTCTTTCCCTATTTATTAATAGTTATGTGTTTTATTTTTTTAATATTGTTTAGTCACACTGTGATATACATGGATAAAAGCTGGATCACATTACTGAGGAACACACCTCATTATGTTAAGGGTTTGAATGAGTTTTTATATTTTGCAATTTACAATTGATTCGTTGAAGGGAGAATAATATGTATATGTACTAAATGTAAATTTAGAAGATGGTTGAAGATCGATGAAGTTTATAAACATTTAATATTGAAGCAATTCCCTAGTCAATATTTGTGTTGGATTTGGCACAGAGAATCAAACATTACAGAAAGGTTGAGCACTGATGTCAATCCATAGAATGACCTCACAACTTCTTCGACAATGGAAAATGAAATGTAAAACCTTATAAATGATTAATTCAACCCTGAAAGAGACCAACATAAATATAAAAACATATCAGAACAACCGAATGAGGGTTCTACAAATTACAACGTGAAAATTGTTGTTTTTGAGACTGTAGGACAACCATATCAAGATTTTAACATATCAGTGGATTGTCCTCTTGATTCTGTGGAGAATAATGTAAGATAAAACTTCACTTAGGAAGATATGTTTCATGATTTAATTGAAATTGGAAATCAAGAGTTGAATAGTGTATGTTTTAAATATTCAAAACTTTCTTTTATGCTGAAGTTTTACCATATCAAATGTCTACGTGGAATTAAAAATAATAAAATTTCTATGATATTGGAATTGTTGCGTGTTGCATTTCATGAACCAAAAATCCCTGAGTCTTTTTATGATATGAATAATGTTTTTAACAGGCATGGTCTGAATTATACAAAAATACATGTGTGCCCCAATTATTGTATTCTTTATTGGTGAGAGGATTCAAGTAGACATGATTGTAAAAAATGTTCTTCTTCTAGATGGAAATCAATGGATGATGTTGGAAGTCTGAAACAACATACTTTCACGAAGAAGAAGAGAAGGAAGACACCTACAAATGTTTTTCATTACTTTCATTTAAATCCTCGATTGCAAAGATAATTCATGTCATCGAAAACTGTTGAACTCATGAAGTGGCATTCTATAGAAAATAACAGCAATGGGTTAATGAGACATCCATGAGATTCAAAATCATGGAATAAATTTGATTAATTATATCTAGATTTCTCAACTGATCCTAGGAATTTTTTATTGGGATTGGCTACCGATGGATTCAAACCATTTGGGACTTTGAGTACCAGTTATAGCATTTGGAAAGTTGTTTTGATCCCTTACAATCTGTCTTTGTGGATGTGTATGCCACAAATGTCTTTTATCATTTTGATGATTATTACTGGAAAAAAATGCCTATAAATGATATTGATGTATACTTTCATCCTTTAATTTAAGTATTATTGTAGTTGTGGAGAAAGAGTGTTGCGACCTTTTATGCTTCTTCGAAAAAAATGTACAAAATGCATGATCCTTTAATGTGGACCATTAGTGACTTCACTTGTCTTGGGAAATTATCTAGTTGGAACTCTTACATGGGTTTATATTGTCCTGTTTCTAGCTCTTATTTTAAGCCCAAATGACTAACTCAAAGTAGAAAATGGTTCTTCTTGTGCCATCGAAGATTTCTCGATGCATCTCATAGATTTCACCTAAATAGATCAAAATTTAACGTTTTCATTGATTGTAGAACACCTAAAAAGTTATTAAATAGTTCTGAAATATTGACACAACTTGGAAATGTTGAAATAGAATTTGGGAAGGTTCTTTATTTGAATGATAGCGGGAAACGGGTTCGACATGCATCATCAAGAGAAATCGGAACACAACAATGGAAGAAAAAAAAGTATATTCTTAAAACTTCTATATTGGGAATTTAATTTATTGCGGCATAATATTGATGTGATGCATATTGGGAAAAGTTTATGTGACAATTTGATTTTTATATTTCTTAATGATCATGTAAAGTTGAAGGATCATCTCAATGCTCGCAAATACTTACAAGTAATGAACATAAAACGTGCTCTCTAGCCAGATGAAAATGAAAAGTATGATCTGACAATTTTTTCAATGAAAAATAGGGATAAAGATACATTCCTTTGAATTTTAATGAATGTGAAGGTATCTGATGGGTATTCAAGTAACATATCGAGGTGTGTTGAATTTAAGAATTATAAGTTACATGGATTGAAAAGTCACAATTCACATATTTTGTTACAATAGTTACTACAATTGGCATTGCGTACATTATTACCTGAAAAAATTAATGCTATTGTACTCCAATATGCACATTTTTAGACAAATATGTGTGAAATATCTATAACCATTTCAGCTTGAAAACCTCCATGAGAGGTTTTTGTTGACCCTTTGTGCAATGGAGTTGATCCTTCCACCGTCGTTTTTTACTGTCAGGGTGTATTTAACTATGCATTTGGTTGAGGAAGCTAAATTAGGAGTCCTCGTTTATTATCGATGGATGTATCCAATTGTTAGGAACATTATTTATATGTTTTTCAGTTAAGTAAATAATTTTTGGCACTAAATTAAATGAATAATTATGTTTATTTTATTTCACAGATATCTTGGGCATTTGAAATCATACGTGAGAAATAAAGCTCAACCAGAAGGCTCTATTGCTGGAGGATATTTGGCTGAGGAGTGTCCTACCTTCTGTTCTAGATACTTGGATGATATATAGACAAGATTTAATTGAGTTGGATGTGTTTATGACACATCTAATCAATCTCAAATACATCATAAATAAAAAATATTTCCTGCTATTGGCCGATCAGTTGGGAGGACCTCAAATGTGACACTAACAGAATTGGAATTATTATAGGCACATAGATATGTGCTGCTAAATAGTGAAATTGAAAAACCATTTATTGAAGAGTTGAGGATACAAACAAAGAGACGAATGAGAGGCTGAACATGAAATGAGAAATATGTTATGAAAGTTGTTAATAAAGAGATTGTATAATGGTTTGTACGACGTGTAAGTTCATAAATATTGCAATAAATAGGAATATTAGTTTGAAAAATATATTTTACAAATATAATATAGTATATTTATTTTTTTAGATCACGAATACTGTTACTCGAGCAGAGTTGTCAAAAGATTTGATGTTTATTGCTCGACGTCCTCTAAAAAAAGTTAGAATATTAAATGCTTACAACATGAATGGATTTAGATTTCGTACATTAGATTGAGAAGATGGTTTGAAAACATAGAATAGTGGTATATTTACATTTTTTTAAGTGGGATATAATCTAAAGATGAATGATATTATTTAATTAAACTACCACGGGCATTTTTTAGTTGTTTTATTAATATGAAATTGGGTAGATATTATCAGAGGTGTTAAAAGAGATTCCTTGAAATTTACTTCTGTAAACTTCTCTCACTTGATGGATGTTGGTGATCGTGAAATTCATGATCCATATATCTTATCATCTAAAGAAATTTTTTTTTGTATTATGTGAATGACGTTGTGTATGAAGGGTAGAGTGTAGTTTCTCATGTAATACAAAGATATTTGTATGATATGGGTGATGAAGTGGAAGATTTGACCTCTGAAATTGAATCTCATCAACTACAAGAAGCAGAATTATTTTTCCATCGTTATATTGAAAATATTACTCTAGAAAGGGTGAATGAAGTGGATGATGTAATGGAGAAGGAAAATGACATGATTGAAGGGGAAAATGATTTTATATACAGTTATTTATTCATTCGGAAACCACTTATTTCATTTGTGCAGTCATTCATCATCATTATTACGTATATTTTGTTTGTTAGTACTGAGAATATATTATCATTATTAAAAACAATTACCTAATTTTTTTGAAATATATGTTCTTAACATAATTTTATTTTACTAAATGATAGGAATTCCAAGGAGGAAGTGATACATTGTTTCATCCACTACTGTGACAGATGAAGATCCATTTGTCTCCCTCCCTACAGCATCTGAGCCACCAGATGCCTGCCCTCCTACACCAACTCCCCCTACACCATCTCTCACACCCTCTATGAGTGTCCCTTTAAAATATATGTTTTTTACTCCCCCTTTAACATCCTCAATAGTGGGGCAGCGGTGTGCCACCTCTAGTTCATCACAGGCATACTGGAGGGTTGTTGTTATAAATACAATTTTTAGTATAAATAAATTTATTGCACTTTTTTATACTAATTATTTGTTCATTAAAGATGAAAAAATGAAACTGTGTAGAAAAATATAAAAAGTTTAGATGTGTGGAATATTAATGGAGAGAAGATAATTGTCCCATTTGATTCATATTGGCTCCCTACGGATGACACAGTGGGATTACTTAGCCAAATTCTAGGATATCTGGAAGCGGAGCCCATTTCCCTTCCTATTTCTTATGATGATTGGAGACATATGACTCCAAGATGGAAAAATGAAGTTTTTGATTCCCAAATAAAGGTAATTTTAATACATTACGGTGTAATTGAATGTCATGTTATTAATATGTTCAAAATGAATTTCTTTATACAGATGTTTCTCCACTTTACTGTTGCAGATGTGATAGCATGAAAGTGGGCGTTGAAAAATATTGGTAAGAAATGGAATGTATTAAAATGGAGATTGTGGAGTGATGTCAACGATACTTCATTGACCGTCCAACAAATGTATGAGAAGGTACCCAATGGGGTGCCCAAATAATAGTAGAAAGTTTTTGTTGACAGACATCATGATTAAAAGTATATGGTATTTAAATATATATTATTATATTAACCTCAGTTTACATTTATACGTGTATATTAAGAGGATATGAAAATGAATACATTACTACTAAATTGAATTTTATTTATTTCATGATCTCTCAAGAAAGAATGCATCAAGCCGGGCTAAGCAAGTCATACCTCACACTACGGGGTCAAAAATATTTTCTAGAAGTTGGTCGATTCTAGTAATATTTTCATTAGTTTAAATATTTATAAGAAAATATTACCTATTTAATATATTTAATTGTTGATTTATCTTTGTTTAATGCAGTCACAAATTTTAGGGCACGAAGCATCCGGAACTGAAGTGTAGTTGGATGTTCACAAAAAATATGATGGAAGTTTTGTTAATGAGTCTGCAAAAAAAGTTGGAGTATGAACTCATTTTTTAATTATAATAACTTATTATCAGTTTTTACTAAGTTAATATATATTGATATTTGATTTATAAGTAAAAATTAAGGAACTATGGGATGAAAATCCTGTGAAGTCCTACTCAGTCTCCCAGGATGACTCGGTTGCTAAAGTCCTTGGGAAGAAGCATCCTGGTAGAGTGCGCGGGATGAGTTTGGGGCTCGTACCATATGAGGTCTTTGGAAAGCCATCGGGGATTGCAGCTGCATCTACTCCTGGTTGTATTCAGTTCATACCTGGAGATGCTCAAAGAGATATTACTTCTCTACGAAACATAGTTCAAGACCAGGGGGCTGAAATATCCGATTTGCAGAAAGTGTTGACTGATATACGTTAGCAGATGAGAATATATGCCCCTGGTAGTATTGCATCGACTGATGGTGAGAAAGTAAATCACAAAAATTCAAAATCATTTAGTTTGAAAACTTTTATTGGTTTTAAGTTTAAATATAAATATGCACCACTATTTAATTTTCAATATAATGTTCTTACAGGTGGTAGAAGGATGTGGAGATGGAGGTGGAGAGGGTGACGATATGTGTTCATCATCGGATAGTGATTAGTTTTATTGTTGATATGTTAGAAAATATGGTAATAGTCGGTTTGTATATGTATCATGTGTAGCATATAGTTTCCACCAAAAAATTTCATGACCTTACATTTTCTTGATTTCTCATGTTTCCTTTTATGTATTTTATTGATTTCTAATGTTTCCTTTTATGTCTTGATTTTTCAAGTGTGGTATGCACCATATATGCTGATTCTTTATTTTGATTCCTTTTTTTATGATTCATTTTTCCTAAATTTATTAGGTTTGTCAGCCCAAGGTGAACATCCCACTTCAAATCATTATAGGATCTCATAAACTCATCTCTCAAGGAATATGTGACCATTACCCTGCTACAAACTATAACACTCCATGTATATCAAAATTCAATCCTGAAATAGTTTAACATTCTTCCAAACTATCAAACATCATAATAAATTCTAGAACAATATTCTAACATGTCTTTACTTGTTTAACCAATGAAGACATTATCTCTAAGGATACCCACATTGATTCCCCTAAGACCTCAAATACACCCACCAACTAGTCTTATAGTGAAGATAAGATATTTTATTCAACTAATGAAATAAGTTCTCCTATATCCTACATTTTATAGCCTAATGTATTTACCACTACATTTCTATTTCTAACATTTAAAAATATTAAACATCAAAATTTTCTACGTTCCCTGGTATTCATGACACTCTTGGTCTTTTCTACCTTCCCTGAGACTCATTTCTCTCCATTATTCCTTATTTGAATATGAGATTCTAGCACATCGTCAATGAATGAATATTATCATTTGGTAAATTGTGTGATAACAATTATTTTTTCCTCTATTCCGAGACACATATATTTCAAGGTAAATGATTCATGATCATCTCTAACTGTGTTCCAACCATGCCGCACCTAGTATCCTTCTTCAACCAAACCACATGGTTTTTTGGGGAGAACCACATGGTTTCCCATGACCATGTTCCTATCATGAAACCATTTAGAGGCCTCTACAAAGTTTCAAACCCAAAAACAAACAACCTAAGAATTTAACCAATATAATAATATCTCAGAAACAATTAAAAAGGGTATAATGTAAGGCTTAAGGGCCCTAGAAAACTTCAAGTCATTATAATCTCCCCCTCTAAGTATTTATCATCCTTGAGTAGTGCCTCTATATTTCACACCAAAAAAACTAGGGATATTGAGCTTGAACATCATATTATCACTTGTAAGACTCTTTATGTGTATGTAAATCCCCCATATGAATCTAACAAGTGATATAAACTTTCTTCAAAACATTTTCTCACTATAGTCCATGATTTACACCGAGCGCTCCACAAATGTTGGGTAATTCTCCAACTGAAATTCTTCATAGTTGATTACATAATTTTGATCAATAATGTACAACTGAATATAAGAGACATGTAAAGCATCACACGCTCCTTGATATTGTGGAGGAAATTTCAAATAGAATTCCACTATCATGACACTCTTGATAATCCTGAACAACCCCACAAACTTCGATTCCAACATCCTTTTCTTCTGCAATCATTGATTCTCTAATTGATGAGTCTCCCATAATTAAACTCAAACACCCAAAATTAATTCCATGTTTTGCCTCCTGCTATTGTCATATGATCTCTATTTTAAATGAGAAGTGATTAAATGCTTCTTGATCTAGTATAATCTCACAAATGCCTCTAAAATCACGAATGACCCACAATTACTACCTCCCATCCTAGTGCTAACATAATCTTGGCATTGTTTTCATGAAATATGACATACATGCTTGTTTATAATTTTGTTTAAAGGTCTAATGACCATGTGATATGTTTATATTCATTACTTTTCCTGCTGAATGATGCATTTGGTCATGCTTAGGTAAGAATATATTTTCATATAGACTGCAGTATGTATTCTTTTGGTCGTTTCGTATTCTTGAAATGGTTTTTCTTTTTAGGGCACTGGTACAAGGGCTGTAGAAACTGCTTCTTTTTTTCATAAACTAGTTTTTAGCGGAGTTTTTAACCACCACTAAATTTTGGTTTTTTTCTATTAGAGGTGGTTCTAACCTCTTATATGGTATTAAATTTAGCAGCGGTTAAATCCGCCGCAATAGTGTCCCATTTTCACCATGAATTTGTGGTGGTTATAATTTTTTTAGCAGTGGTTTTTCCGGTCAGGGGCTTATGTTTTTTTAGCGGTGGTTAAAACCACCGCTAAAAACATTATAACCACCGAAAAATGAGGCAAATACGATGGTTCCCATAAACCACCACTAAACTACTTTAATCGCAGCCAATAGTTTCCCAACATGCAATTTAGTGGCGGTTTTCAAAAACTGCCACAGAAGCATTTGGCGTCGGTTTAAACAGCCGCCATATCCAAAAATAACCGCTGCAAAATTGTAATTTAACTATAGTTCCCCCTTATAAAATCCATTGAGGAACATAGATTTGACATCCATTTGGTATACTTTTAACTAAATTTTGCACTGAAATAGACAAAAAAATTCAAATAGTTTCCTACAAAGATATGGGAGTAAGTTTATCACAAATATAAATGACCTTTATCTTGGAATTCACCTTTAACACTATCAATTATTTATTTTGAGCCAATTTTCCATAGTCAATGAGTTTATTATAGAACAAAAACATGGTTCTGATAAAATTATTATCATCCAGCTTCATAAAAATTTCCCATATTTCATTGTTTTTATTCATATCTTGTTCCTCATGCAAAGATTTTATACAATTATTAACCTTGTTAGCCTCTCCAAATGATTTAGGCTCTACATGGGGAAAATGAGTTTTTACTCCTCTAATTTTTCAAAGAGACTATCTGACCACTAATGAAATTTTATTCATTGATTTAGTTATTTCTTGTATTTATTGTAGTTGACAATCTTTTTTCATTTTACTCAAAAAAAATATCATATTTTTACTCTACCTTATCCCCTTTTTATCCTCGTATTCTACTCAATTAATCATTAATTTCTTGTTATGTAACATCATTATTTTTATTATTTACAATCTCTCCATTCTAATTAGTAAAAAATATTTGTCAAATTTAACTTTTAATCATAAAAACATCTCAAAACACCCTTTTTTATTATTTATTTAAT
The DNA here is from genome assembly GCA_963277665.1 of Viscum album. Lineage (NCBI taxonomy): Eukaryota > Viridiplantae > Streptophyta > Magnoliopsida > Santalales > Viscaceae > Viscum > Viscum album. The sequence goes on along the minus strand of OY728142.1, from coordinate 2,038,603,432 downwards.
ATTATCATTGTATAATATGATCACTTTTTCACTACCAAAAATAAATTTCTTCTTTTAAACACAATTAACTTAAATTTTTACCAATCCAAATCAAAAAATAGTTCATCTATTTTTCTATAACTTTATTATAATATATCCATAATTGAAATGATAAACTGGTCATTAATACTTCTTAAAAAAACTTCATTTCTTTAATCATGCATCTAATAAACCCTTTACATGTTTTACTTTAATCAATTTCAAAATATATAGTTCTTTATCATTTTCTTTGGTTAAACCATTAGGAATATATTATTACCAACCATGTAATTATCACAAATGGGATGCATTACCCCTTTTAGAGAACACACTGAAGTACAACTTTTTTCTCATCAGCTTCATCTCCAAAACAGTAATTATTCCAATGCATTTATTGGGACTCGTCCCCCGTAACTTTTAATTTTCTTCTACTACTATGTTTATTAGACACCATTTTGATGACTAATACTTAGATCATTTTAATAAATGAAGGTGAATGTCAATAAGATATGAAGGATGAGTTCCATACAACAAAATGGAATGATAAATTTTTGAATAATGTGATGATGAGGATAATAGTTGTCTATAAATTTCACCATTGGATGAATTCAGAGGATAAAAACTACCATAGTGGAGAATTTATTCTCTTAAATTGAATTAACCATTATCTTAAGAGCATACTAAATTTTTTTGAAACAATCAAATGGTGTCTTCTCTAATTATAATTATCTATAACTCCCACCTTTTATGATTAATATCTTATGTTTATTTATTTATTTAGTGTATAAAATGAATATATTATAAACCTAATAAGAATGATATTAATTGAAATAGGATTCACACTAATCATTTGACAAACAATTATGATGATGGAGTTAAAGAGTTCATCAAGTTTGAAATAAAGCATGAATAATACCCTTCTCAATTCATTTTCCATATTTATGTTGTTGTTATTCAAGAAAACATAGTCTATAAGGGTTAGAATAAAATTTAATTGTTCTAAAATAGATCAGAACCATAAATGTTGGACTAAACATGGGGATAACTGAACTTGCACATTGATTTGGATGATATTGTGGTTTATGAATCATTTGATATGAATACCAATGTAATGGATGGTGGAGATCACATGGAAGTAATGACATTGGAAACTCATGATGACTTTCATGATTGTATAAAGTTATTTGAGAAGTTAAATAGTTGTTCTAGGAGACCATTGTATACTAGTTTTACTAAATACACAACATTGTCACCTATATTCATGTTATATAATTTGAAATCTATTAGTGGATTGAGTGACACAAGGTTTATAGAACTACATGGTCTCCTGGAAGATATTCTACTAAAAAATGAACTACTGTGTAGAGAATATGACACTAAATGAATTATATGTTCAATGTGAATGATCTATAAAAAGATAAATTCATTTCAAAACTATTTCATATTTTTTTCACAAGGACTATGATTCACTCATTAAATATCCTAAGAGTGGAGAGGGTCAATATAAGAAAAATGAATCAATTCCTTACAAATCTGTATGATAGTTTCATACCATTACCCAATTTAAAATACTATATAGATGTCATGAAACTGCATAAAAATTTACATGGCATATAGATAAAAATAATTAAATATATAGTAACCAACATCATCTAGTATATTCTTCCTAGTGAAAGAAAATTGATTATAAGTATCCTGAATTTGGAAATGATTTTAGAAAAATTCATCTTGTGTTATCTATATATGGAATAAATCATTTTGGTTTACAGAGTATTACTCACAGTGCATGCCCTATCATGTTGATAAATTAAAACTTTACTCTATGGTTATGTGTGAAGTGAAAATACATTATGTTTTCTCTACTGATATCTAGACCAAAGCAACCTAGTAATGATATTGATTACTATTTGGCTCAATTGATCAATGATCTAAAATTGATGCGAGATACATGTGTTATAATGTATGATGCTCCTATAAGAGAATAATTCACATTGTGTACCATGTTTTATGGAATGATAAATGAATTCCCCACTTATGAAAATCATTTAGGATATAGAATTAAAGTAATTTTTGGGTGTCTAATTTCTGAAAAATTCCCATAGTCAGTTCGGTTGAAACATTCCTTGAAGGCTATTTTCTTGTATATTGGAAATTTTGTTACCACAATGACATAAATACTAATCTTGGTTTACATCATTCGATGGGAATATTAGACAAGGTACAACATCATCTCTAATAATGGTTGACCAACTATTCGATAAAGTAAAACAAACTATCACTCTTTTTGGTAACCCAATTTTGAAAAACATTACAAAAATAAGTTGGAATAAGAGGTCAATTTTCATTGAATTAATATATTGTAATTTTTTGTATCTCATATATTTTCTTGATTTCATGCATATAGAAAAAAATAATATGATAGTATTCTTGGAATATTACTAAATGTTCCTGAAAAAATAAAATATGGCATCAAGGATAGGTTAGACATTATTGACATTGGGATAATAGAAGAGTGGGCACCAATGAAGGCCAAAACGATTAATTTTCTTCCACAAGACATTTACACTCTATCCAGATAGAAAAAATTGAAATTTTATATTTTATTTAATAGTGTAAAATTTTCAAAGGGGTATTCATCAAATATCAAGAATTTCATTTCGATAAAAAATTTGAAGTTATGAAGACTAATACCACACTACTTTCATTTTTTGATGCAAGATTTGATTCTTGTTGCATTCTATTTCATTCTACCTCAAAATTTACGACATGCATTAACCAGACTTAGATTATTTTTCAAATCCATATATTGTAATTTTATAGACTTGTTGAGGTTTTCAATCATGAATAAGAAGGTTTTCGTCATATTGTATGAATTAGATATGTTCATCCCACCATTATTCTATGATATAATGGTCCACCTAATGGTTTACTTGGTTAGATAGGTTAAATTGTGTGGTCCTATCAATTATAGACGGATGTACCCTATTGAACAATATATGAAATGTTTTGAAAGGGTAAGTCAAGAATCAATGTCCGCTAGAATGTTGTGTTGTAGAATGATATATTGTTAAATAAGCTATTCAATTATATAATGATTACATTTCAGATGTTGATAGAATCGGTCTCCCAAAGGCACGTCATAGTGGACTCCTTATGGGAGAGGGGGTTTCCAGAAGAGATGTGGTTACAATTACCATGACAGTTTGGGAATAAGCACGACATTATATTTTACATAATAGTGAAGATGTTTATCCATAAATTTAATCCAACAAAAAAATTATTAGACATTTATATTCATAAAGGGATGAAGGATGGATGTTATATACACATAGTGAATAGTTTATAAAATGTTTCTGAGATCAATTTTATAAGGATTTATCCAAAAATATTAATTCAATTTCTGAATAACATCAATGGCTAACAAGGGAACTGAATGAAAATGTAATATCTTACACTGGTCTTGTAATAAATGGTTATAAGCTCTATTAAAAAATAATGTGATGGATGCATTATAATGAAAAATAGTTGTGTTATAATTATGGAAGAAGTGATGGACATATCTATTTATAAGGTTAGAAATCCAATTTATGAAAATATAGTAAAATTTGTAATTATCAAAAACATATACGAGTTGTATTGTAAAACATTTCATGTGCATATTTTATGCTACAAAAGGGATAACTATATGAGTGCAATGAAAGTTGATGAAATGGGATTCGTGAAGGTGAATTTCAATATGTAAGGGATAAAATATGATTCATTCATGATGGACTCACAATAATTGCAAGTATTTTATGCCTCAAATACATCAAAAAATAATTAGTCTATTTTTATTACTGGTGACTAAAAAAATGTTGGGTTAGAGGAAAATTCAATCGAGGATGACCCTTTCATTATGAGATCAAATTTTTTTAATGTTGTTCATTTTGTATAAAATGAATTATAAATTATAGTGGGCCACCAAGAGGGGATTTGGATACTTAATAGAGGACCCAAATCCTTAAAACCATAAAAAATATAGTTCAATGGGAAGGTAAAAGGGTTTTTTAATATATATTTCTCCTCATTGTATTATATGTTCTCTATTGCATTAACATAATCTATATTAAATGTCTAATTACTCATGCAAAAAATTTCATCTACACAAGATAATGTTACTAGTCCCTCAGAAGAAAAAACTTTAATGAAGACATCCATTAATCATTTAAAGGTAATGTTATGATATACATTCTCTATTTTACTGAAAAATTATATAATGAAACATTGATATAAATTTTATTATTCTTTGTACATTTTATTTAGTTTATAATATTTTTATCCAAATTTCTTGAATTTTTACACCAACACTTCAAAAATCTTATTGTACCTTAAAACCTTTTCACCCCTATAGTTTTTCATTTATCACTTCCCATAAAGGTCCCTCCACTACCTTTGTAGGAAGAGCAGTGACGCTGCCACTACTCAATCAAAGAGGTATACTTGATGTTTTCATAGTATAATCATTGTGAATGGAATTAATGTATTATTTCATATTTATTTTTACATTATTTCTTTTTATTATTTCTTACATAAAAATTGTTTTCTCATACAGGTGAATTCTTTTGTTTCAATTGGGGTGGTCCTTCCCCCATGCATGTATTTCTTCACAAAAACATCCACACACACATTCTCCCTCAAAACATTTTCACTCCTATAGTGTTGTCATTTATCACTTTCTTTCATGTTCCCTCCACTTCTCAATCACATAGGTAATATTTATGATTTCTCATTAAAATAGTTGTCTATAGAATTAATGTATTATTTTCAATTTATTTTTAGCACTACTCAAATAATAATTGTTTTCATATACATGTGGATTCTTTTTTTTTGATTTAGGGTGGTATGACCATATTTTAAGCATTTCCACACTAAAACTTCCTTATAATTATTCTCCCTCAAAAAATTTTCACCCCAACAATATTGGAATTTATCACCTTCTTTCAATGTTCCTACACTTCTCGATCATAGAGGCAATCATGATGTTTTCATACTAAAATCATTGTCTATATAATTATTTTTTTGTTTCATATTTGTGTTTAATCTATTTTTTGTTAGTATTAATCACATAAGAATTGTTTATTATATAGGTAGATTATTTTTTTGAGTTGTGGTGGTATCTGTATATTTTATACATTTCTACTCCAAAACATCCACAAATATCTTCTCCCTAAAAACCTTTTCAACCCTGCAGTGTTGGAATATATCAACTTCCTTCCAGTTCCCTACACTTCTCAATCACAAAGGTAATTTTGATGTTTTCACAGTAAAATCATTGTACATAGAATTAAGGTATTTTTTCATTTTTTGTTAATTTATTTCTTTTTATTATTACACACATATGAATAGTTTCTTATAAAGGGGGATTATTTTTTCCAGCATGCTACTAAGATATTTACAACAAGTAAATATGTTAAAAATTCATATAACCATGATGAAAAAGTAAATTTATATTAAATATTTAATTATTATTTTCAACGTTTTATCTATTATTTGATAGTTAATTACATTATAATTTTTATCTATTACTTATTTACTTTTTTCATAGATATTTTTTAAAGTCATATTTTTCTTTCAACTATCTATATCAATCCAAAAAATAGATTAAATGTTTATTTCTACCAATGTCACCTCAATTTTCATTTTCTTTCATTTTTGAACTCACAGTATATTGATTCAAAGTTCATATCCCAAAAACCATTCTTGTTGATGAAATCTAGAATAGTATAGGATGGTCATTTCCTCATTGTGTTAATATATCAGGATATAATGGGCATGTGATTTTACTATTCTCTTGTGGATTCTAACAATGAGAAACATTTTTCTTCTAAGGACATCGATTAAATATGAAGTGTTGGAAGATCAAAAAATATAGGCAATGTAAATATTGGTAACAGTGGTTGTTAATTTTTTTCTAATACTTTGGGATGTGTAGGAATCAGTCGCACTTTAATCTGACACATGGTGTGACCAGTATTACTCATAGTGCTTCTATTTATTTAAAATTGACATTAATTTTAATAAAAAAGAAAACTTACATACTCAAAACTAATAAAACATATTCCGGTTGTTTTTTTACTTAAATAAAATGATCTATAGGTCTTGTATGATTTGAATAAATCATCCACACCTTAATCTGATACACAATGTGGTCGGTATGACTCAAATTGTCTGTTATCAGTTTAAAATTGATATTTTATTTCAATAGTTCTAATCAATTAAAACTAAGAAAACACACTCATATTTTATTGATAATTTAGGAAATAGATTAATAAATCATTTTTGGCATATAGGAATTGGTTTCACATCAAACCAACACATGATGTCATCATCATGAGTCGATGTGTTTGTTTCCAATTTAAAATTTCATTTTAGTAAAAAAGATACATAAAAACTCAAAACCAAGAAAATGCATTCAGACTATTTTTATGATTTAGGAAAATCATCCATATGTCATTTTTTTACATTTATTAATTTTTTCCACCACAATCTGAGGCATGTTGTGTCTGATATAACTCTATGTGTGTCTTTTTATTTAAAAATAACATCGATTTTAGGAAAAAGGAAGAATGACCAACTCAAAATCGACCAAATGCATTTATATTATTTTGATACATTATAGAAATTATTCATAAGTCATTTTTCACATTTATTAATTATCAACACCTCAATATGATACATGATGTTCCCTGTATGACTTGATGTTTCATTTATCAGTTTAAAATCAATATTTTAGTTCAAAAAGTGTTACTCCATGAAAACCAAGAAAATAGGATCATATTGTCTTGATAATTAACTACATCAACTCATAATTAATTTGTTACATGTAGAAATCAGTCTCATTTCAAACAAACACATGATGTGAGCTATATAATTCTGAGTTCATATTTCTAATTTAAAATGACATTTTAGTAAAAATGAAAATCAACGTACTAAAAACTAATAAAACACATTCATATTGTTTTGATAATTGTTTAAAAATATTATTATGTCATTTTAGACATGTAGGAATGAGCTTCACCTCAATATGACACACGGTGTGACAGGTATGACTCTAGGTGTGTCTTTTTATTTAAAATTGACATCATTTTTAGTAAAAAGGATAACTAACCTACTCAAAACCTAGAAAAATAATTCTTATTGTTTTGATAACTTTATAAAATGATCCATAAGTCATTTGAGATATTTTTGAATTTTCATCACCTCAATCTGATTCACGGTGTGATAGGTTTGACCTGAAGTTTTCGTTATCAGCATAAAAAGACATTTTAGTTCAAAACGTGTCATTCACAGAAAAATGAGGAAATGTTATTGGATTTTATTGATAATTTAAGAAACTGATTCATAACTCATTTGTGATGTTTAATAATTGTTCTGGCATAAAAACAATACACAATTCTATTTATTTGATTCAAAGTTTGTGTTTCTAATTTAAAATGACATTTTAGTAAAACATATAAGTGACGTGTTAAAAACCATGAAAACCCATTCATATTGTTTTTATACAGTAGTAAAATGATCCATATATTATTTGAGGTGTTTAAGAAATAGTAAAACCTTATTCCGACTCATGGTATGACCAGTATGACTTCTAGTGCATCTTTTTATTTAAAATTGACATCAATTTTAATAAAAAGGGAAACTAGCATACTGAAAAATGAGAAAAAGAATTTCGATTATTTTGATACTTTATAAAAATAATTAATACTTAATTTGTGAAGTTTAAGAATCATCCAAACAATAATATGATGCATGTGGTGACCGGTATGAATTAATGTGTATGTTATCAGTTTAAAATTGACATTTTAGTTCAAAAAGTGTCACTTACTAAAAATTAAGAAAATGAACCTAGACTATCTTGATAATTTATGATATTGATTCATAAGTAATTTTTTATGTTTATAAATAATTCTCATGTCAAACTGATACACTATGTGATAGGTATGGGTTAAAGTGTGTGTTTCTAGTTTAAAAATACACGTTAGTATAAAATACAAGTGAAATACTAAAAACTGAGAGAACACATTGGGATTGTTTTGATATATTAGTAAAATTATCCATAAGTCATTTGGGACTTGTATAAATTATCATGACATTCATATGACATATGGTGTCACTAGTATAACTCCACGTTTGGATTTTTATTTTAAATTGAGCTCAATTTTAGTAACAATGAAAACTAACCTACTCAAAACTGAAAAAAGCATTCGGATTGTTTTGATACATTAATAAAATGATATTAAGTCTTTTGGGACATGTATAAATCATCTGAACCTTAATTTTACACAACATTTTAACGGTATTAAACAATGTGACTATTATTGGTTTAAAATCAACATTTTACTTCAAAAAATCTCACTCACAAAAAATGATCAAACATTCTTAGTTCTTCTTGGTTATTTAGTAAATCGATTCATATTCCATTTTTGATATGTAGGAATCAATATCATGTCAAACCGACACACTATGTTGTCTATATGAGTCCAAGTGTGTGTTTCTAGTTCAAAAATACATTTTAGTAAAAAGAAAACACATTCGGATTGTTTTAATATTGTATGAAAATATATATAAATCAATTGAGATGTGTATGAATCATAAAAACCTATATAGAAGTATGAAGTCTAGATATTCATTCTTTACATTGGTGAAGGATGGTTGATGCATGATATCATGGACATCATCAACCAATTTGGTCTCAGACAAAAACTCTAGAACCTGCTGCTTACAACGGCTGCTTCCATACTCGCCTCTATTTGGAAATACCTGAATGGATGCCACTTTGAGGTTCACATGACATCTACTAATTCTGTAGTTCCTTTCATGAAAAGGGATGTGTTTATAGCAGCTAATATGAAAACATGAGCAACACATATACCATGAAGGATCTGAAAATTCTACTGATTCGGTGTGTGGCTAGAAAATCAAAGAAAACATTAGATTATAAATCATTAAGATGGATTCCTCCTATTTCTAAATGGATTAAGGTTAATGTTGACGGTTTCACCTCTAGAAAGCCTAGACAATCTGTGGGTTGATGTATTTTTCAAACACCTCTTGGATTTGTCAAAGATTGTTTTTATCACTATATTGGAATTTTAAATTCTTATGAAGCTGAGCTATGGGTGATGGGGGGGGGGGGTATAATTTATTTAATTATATTTTTGGAACAAGTTATATAGGTCCAAATAAATTTTTCAAATTCTTTTTCAAAAACAATTCTTTAAAAAAATAGCTAGTAGTGGAATTGAGACCTAAGTGGAAGGTTCATTTCATGTTTGTTCAGTGTGGGATAGTCTAGGGAGTGGGAGAGATAGATAAAGTCATGTTTTTTAATATGTAATCCTTATATGTGTTAATTGTAAATCCAGAGCTCAACCTGCAATGATACATGATGTGTTTTATGAATTATTGTTTTAAAGGAAAAGTTAAGATAAATTATTAACCCTGTTGTAGGTTTATGCCCATAGTGTAGAAGAATAAGTCACTGGACATTAATGAGGGAGATGTAGATAAATTAAATAAAAGTAAAACCTAATCTATAGTTCTATTTAATATTATTTGTTACTTCTTGGAAGCCAATTCAACTTCATTAATTTTTTTGGTGAAAAGATTGAGGATTAGGGGCAGAAAGCCCAAGCCACACGACCAAGGGATGCAACAACTACTATGATAGTATCTTTTAAGGGGGTTCAAGAGTCATAAGTGGTCATAATAGATCCTCAGTTACCAAAAATCTATCTTACAATGGAATAAGTTGTTCACATACAATAATATAATGCTTTCTAGGCTATTTAATGAGTTCATTATGAGTATCCAGTTTTTAAGACAACTATTCTTATTCTTGAAGAGAGTCCAGTTTATATTATGTATTATGTTTTTGGGGCTAAAGTAAGATTAGAAGATGAAATTGAGCATCTGATATTAGATCCCATTCATACATGATCACCTGCTAGTGGAAATTGAGCTGATGATGTAGTTATTGAGATATTTTACAATTTTCATACAACACTTGTACCATAATCACTATCAGTGTTTCAGGATGCACCCTCATCTAGTTATTTCTCTAAAAATTCTGAAATGCAATTCTTTACCTCTATTCTTACAACTGATTTTGATAATCTATGATGATATTATAGTGATTTTAAAATGGATCTAATTTCAAGTTAGGATAATTTCAAATAACTCAAGGAGAAATATGTTTTAAAGGATGATTTTTGACAAAATTGTTGGGATAACAACATCAAAATAGATATGATCAAGAATCCTTTTACATTTCCCTCTATTTAGTAAGTTGTATCAAGTGAGTTCAAAAGAACATGAGGACATAAAATATATTTTGAGTTGATTGAAATATGATTTTCTTCAAAATTTAGATTTTAATGAGCATGGAGTATTGATTTTATCTAAAATAGACATGTTCCCAAATCATCCAATGGTTCAATATGATATGTCTCAATATGTTCTTTATGAGATTAAGTCCTTCAGGAATTAAATAAAGGAAATATGTCACACATTACAAGGTGTTGTGATAAATTATTTTTAATTCATCAATAATTTTCATCTATATGTTGCTATTATATGTGAACCTTTAGTTTTTCTATATCTTCAGAGTGGATTTGAACAGTTACCCTCAGAGTTTAATGCTCTATCTTTACAAATTCAATACCTACAATGTGATATGTTAACACCATTTCTAATGAAGTTTCTTAATAAATATATTATATGTGAGTTCCAAGATACTATAGAAGCTATAGGGATGCTTCGTATAGGAACTAGAATGTCCTCAAATAAAATGGTGTGATATTATGAATAATATGATGGGTAGTTGAATGAGATACTGAATATTTATAAAGATATTCAATGTATGGAGTTTTGGTCACTTATTCCAATGACAAGAAATAATCCTAGAAAATTAGATATTTTGGTAATGGTTTATAATGAGTGGAAGGCATGTATTCAGAATCTTTAGAAGGGGGAAAATGTTTTGATTCTGTGGAAGTTTTTGCCGTGATATTTTATCCTTGAGGAAATGAAATGGTTGTCTATATACCTCTATGGTATATTCATTTTTTTAGCCATCTAATGTTCTAGTTGTTGTACTTTTCTCTACTGTTCTTTTTTTTTCTACTATATCTAATCCTACTACTATTGCACCTATTTTAGAACCTCCATCCAATAATATTGAAAAATAGGTAAAAGGTTTAAACATGAAGATATCAAGTATGTAAAAACAGATAAACTCCTTAAATGGTAAAATGATTGGAATTAAATTTTTTAGATCGACTTTAGTTGAATTTGTTTTTAGAATATCCATCTTTTTCATTTTCTAATATACTTACCCCCTTTCATAGTTATTATTCATGTTTCTCTTCTTTTCATCTTAATTTATTCAAATATATCTTGAGAAATGTTCTTTCTTATGTTTCTAAAATTCATAGAAAATCATCAATGTGTATTCTGGAGTTCTGTAATTCTGATTTAATCAGAAGGATAGACATCAATGTTGATGAACAATATCATCTAAGAGGGAAAATGAATCTCATCCCCGCTACTCATAATACATTAAATGGTACTAGATATAAGGTAGATATTATTTATGATCCAATCCCGATCTATCAGGAAGAGAAATCCAAAGTGGATGATTCCCTGATTGACTAGTGTTATAGAGAAGGAACCTCATCCTCAAAACCTATAAATAAAATTATCTTCTTTCATGATGAATTTTATAGTTTTTATACTACCTATAGAAATATTGAAAAAATTATTTTTCAGCCAGATCATCATCCCCAAGTCAATTCTGATGAAGGATCAGAAAGTAGTGCTACCAATGAGATAGGGAATGAAGTAATCTCTTCACTAATGGACACTCCAACTTTCTATAGAACCAAACCTAAATTCAAATTACCTCCTACATAACCACTTTATCAGTTTGAACCTATCTATAATCCTAGGTTTTTTAGATGATATGTTGTATTTTTTTTGTGTATGTTGAGTGGGTGTATCTTTGTAGACTTTTTAAAAATTAATAAAATTCCAATTTATTCATTTCTTATATATTTCTTTGAAAATAATATTCTTTTAATGTTTTTATTATTTTATTTAGATTATTGAATTTAATTATTTCTTTAATTCAACATTCACTTTCAACATAATAATCAAGAGTTCATTACTCCAAGTGAAACATTAATGGTATTTATTTTATCCTTAACCTTCCATTTAAATGACACAATAAGGGTTAAAAGTTATAAATGTATCCTGAATTTTAATCCAAGGTGGAGTATTCCTCAAGTGATACAAAGGGGAGAATAGCTAATTATGGGGCAGATGTAAAGAATAAACATAATATTTTAAAAGTGACATATATTCTTTATTTTTTTTATAAAAACACATATAAACCTTTTTAAAATGTTGTGTTTAATTTATTATGGATTTTTATCACTAAAAAGATGGATATTTTTTAACTACTAATTTTGTTCCAACATATCCTACATAATTTAGTCTTTGATGATCTCAAATAACCTTAATATATAACAGATGATTTTTTTTGTAAATTTTTTCATCAGGTTTTTATCAATATTTATGTGTTTTGGTTATAAAAACCCTTATCTCTATAATATTATTCACTCTTGCAAAAATTTGACTAATATTGGAAAAAATATCTACGTGAGGCCATTTGATACTTAGAGAAATGGATATGTTGAGAATTTAACTATGTCAATTGTCTATGTGAACGATTCACCTATGTGAAATATCAATGTCAACGAATATATAGAGTAATTATAACACCCCTATGATTTAAGGAATTATTTTTTTAAAATTAATTTATTTTTTTGATATTTTTCATTTCACATGAAACTGAAAATAGTTCTTTATATATATATATATATATTGAAACACTAAGCCAAATATTCCATTCCCACACAATACATACTTGGCTTGTGCTACACCCAATACTGACTTGTCTTGCGCTACATGCAATATCGACTTGGCTAGTTCTACACTCAATACTGACTTGGCTTGCTCTCAATGTAAGACCTACTTATCTTGTGTTACACGCAATGCCAAATTATCTTGAAATACCTTTAATACCGAATTGGCATATGTTACACGCAACATAAATGATTCTACAAAACATCATTTTATTATTATAATTATTTAAATGAGATAATGATAAACTTTCCATTAAACACAGTTATATGAATAGTAATAACTGATTTTCAAATATTATTTATAATTGTTTTATATAGATAGAACATATTGATAATGAATGATTTGATTTTTGGTAAATTCTTGTATGTTTAAAAATATTATTTTCTTGAATGAATAGATGTTAATAATAAAATAAATTTTAGACATAGATAGAAATTTAAGATGATAATATAAACTTCATTTTTGTATTTAAAATATTTAAATTATCTTTTTGGGTAATTTTTTGGGATTTTTCTTAGAAAAATCAATTTTTAATGAATGCTGAGAAATACTGCATTTTAGTTAATAATTACCTTTTCATTTAAACAATTAATAATGTAAATTTATACATTAAATTTATTTTAATGTAACCTTATATAAATCATAAAATTATTAATATCATTTAGGTAATTATAATCAACTTCACTTTGAAATTTAATAAATAAACATAACAAACTTTTTACCATTTTTTTACATTAAAATTCGTTATTTCATCCCATGTGCGGGATTAGAAATAATCATAATTATTTCAATTCAATGAATTGAATTTTAAAAAAATGACATGATTAATTTTAATTAGTATAATATTTATATTCTAATAATATCAACTTAATTTTTTACCAAAAAGATTAGTAAAAGTGATTAAAATTAATCACAACGATTAAGGTCATATTGAGCTTAATTAGGGACTAATCCTCAATATTAGGGGCCAAAACGACCCATATACTTATCCAAAACCTTTTTTATGGGAATTATTCATACATAAACTTTCTATTAATTATATATTCTATTTTTTATGTCTTTTGTTAGGTAAGAACATGTGTACACCTAACTTGTTTTTAAAAATTTCAAGGTAGTCCTTTTCCTTCCATATAAAAGTCCACATGATCTCCCACTTCTTCAAACCTATAAAACATATTTGGATTGACGAATATATTCCCAATAAACATCCCAACATCCCTACCTTCCTACTATAATCCTTACCTTGAGTAGAAGGAAATCCAAGGAATCATTTTGGCACAAACCAAAAGGATTTACTCGATAAAGAGGTAATGTCTTCTCTCAAGTCCTTTAATTTATTTTCCTTATCCATTCCCACAAAATCTCTTTATTCTATTCTTATATAACATAAATAGTATCCTAAATATACTAGGATGTTTTTTATGTAAATTTTTTTATCTAAAATTACCCACACTTTTATCTAATGGTTAACGAACATACCGTTTCTGTGTACGAAAAACTACTGCATCACAAAATGATGATTTTTATTTTCCCATTACCACCTACCATGGAGGAAATTAATATAGGAAATATATTTATATATGTAATATATTAAATTTATTATGTATTTAATTTTATATATTCTTTTTGACAACACACATCTTTTTTACATTCTATTTTGTGTTAATATGACAATTTCATTTAGGGAAGTGTGGACTACTTCCCCCTCAAATTGAAATAATTCATTAATACACCATATGGGATGTATTAAGGATGATTTTGGTTAATATATATGATATATATAATATCTTAAATCTAATTTAATCATGATATATATTTTTACATATGTATTTTAATTTTTTTTGTATGTACGACCTACTGTCTCCATGAATGGTGTATTCCTTTTTATAATTATAAATTCTAAAGATTATTATAATGAACATATAATGTATATAAGTGATATTTATATCATAGATTAAATTTTTTAAATCATTATATAAGTATAAGGACCATATATATAACAAATTAAGACACATGAGAAGAATAAAGTGAATATTACGTGTAATAAAGGCTTAACATAAGATCGTTAACAAGGTAGTAATATAAGGTTATAATCAAACCATATGTATAATAATACTATTCTCTAAAATATTTATAATAATTTGATATTTATTATATAGTAATATTTTAGGAGTAAGAATAAATTGAAGACATAACTTAAGGGGATTTAATCTCAATTTTGATTTCCGTGAGATACATACTATATTCTCAACTCTTTATTTTTGTGTGGGGTATGTACTAGCCATGATTTTATTATATGTGTCTTATATTTAAATTTATTAGTATTCACATAACCATTTTACGATATTTATTTCATGGGGTTTATGTTTCAAAAGACACAAAATTGAAAAAATAGTAGTGTCTCAATTTTCCTTCTTTGAGACTCATGATTTGTTATGAACCTAAATTATTTTTCTAGGTGTATATACTTGCATTTTAAAAGTTATTTCATGATCGTACTTCCTTTCATGATATATTTAGCTTCTGTTAAGTTTCATTTTCTTACATAGAGAGTAGGATCCCAAGTTACCATGTTATAAGAGTGTACTGAGACAATCTCATTGCTTTCCATGATTGTTTACGTTTATAATTCCTTTGATGAAATATTATGACCCATATATCAAGAAAAAACATTCTCCTCTAGTGATTAATTATTTTTACATGTATTGGTACAATTTTTATACTCTTTGTTACATAATATAGTTTTTTATACTCTTTGGTCGGAAATTTGTGTTTATTTAAAACCATTTTTTCTAGAAATCATTTCCTATAATATTATAATAATAACCTACGATAGTTAAAATGAATTTTTACCCTTTTTACTTTTACCAATTTTTTTAGAGGAATATTATTCCCTCTTTCCAAATGAGGAATTTTTATGACCTTTTTACCATGAAAAATGAATGTTATTTTTACCTCATACAACCACTACTGGAATTTTACCCTTTACCAATGGTTCAGAACCATTGGTATATTATATACCAACGGTTTCCCAAACTGTGGCCAAGATAGCCATTTGTATAGGCTTATACCAACGGTTCTATGTAAACTGTTGGTGTATGTTTTAAAGTAAGAGATATACCAACGGTTTCACAAATCATTGGTATATAGTGTACAATATACATCCAAAGGATATACCAACGGTTTTAAAAACCATTGGTAGAAGTTTATACCAACGGTTATAACAAAACTGTTGGTATAATATACATCAAAATGTTATACCAACAGTTTTGAAAACCGTTGGTATACATATGCTGAAGCTCCACAGTAGTAGCATCCAGCATCCACCTCTAACCTACAACTCTCTATGACTTGCAAGAACACATACACCCAGAATCCAAAAGGCTACATGGGTTGTTTAAAATTAATCCAGAATTCAAAAATTTAGAAATTTAAAATTCATTCCTCACTCAAACCACAACACAAGAGAAAAATCCAGAATCCAATACATCCAGAATCCAATACACATAACAGTATTCAAAATTTAGAATTCATTACCAATACAGCCAGAATCCAATACATCCAGAATTCAAAAATTTAGAATTGAAAATCAATAACACCCATAACAGTGTGAAAAATTTATAATTCACTCCTCACTCAAACCACAACACCAATACACACAAGAGAAAAAACCTACATGTTATAGGAAGCACACTGGATGTTTACTCATGGTCTTGGGTTGACTATCTTAAAAATGATAGAAAAACATGGGTATAGTGGAAAAGGATCATGATACAAATAAGATAGAATATGGTAGCGGTCATGTTCTTAGACCTAGGATGAGTTATAAGAAGAACATGGGATGTTTATATTCCTATAATGACTATGTATCCATGTATAAATGGTTCCAGATGTGTTAGTGGGAAACATTGTCCAATATCGACACATGAGATGGGTTACCAAAATAGCCTACATGTTTTTCATAGACTTTTCAATTGGAATAAGGGGGTATGTGGCTAATTTTAATTTGGTCTCCTGGGTGTGATGTGAGATGAATCTCCATTTTGGGTAGTGGTTATGAATATTCAATTATGTCTTTGGTATTAGGTTCCCAAAGGGACTTTGGTTTGGTCTTAAAACCCACTGTTTGAGGGTGGGATTGGCGTATTAAATGTCATGTGTTTTAGAATAGGGGTAGTAGTTCCACCCATGAGAATTGGATTGTGTGAGGTTGTACCATGGATCCTTGTGCTAAAGTATCAACACAATCCAAATATGTTTGGTCGGTTTTCCGTATGCAAGTTGTTGTTTTCACTTAAAATATTGTCCATTTCAAATTAATGTGACACAGTTTGAGTGGTACCATCCACACCGTGTCTTGTATTGAGGTGGTATTGACTCGTACACATCAAAAATGACACATGGATCGTTTTCATAAAGTATCAAAAGAATCTGAATGCATTTGTTCAGTTTTCTGTTTTCCAGTTGTTGATTTCACTTAAAATGTTGTCCATTTCAAATAAAAGTGAGACACTTTGAGTGGTACCAGCCACACCCTGCCTAGAATTGAGATGGGGTTGACTCTTAAATGTCAAAAATAACCCATGGATTCTTGTGCTAAAGTGTCAACACAATCAGAATATGTTTGGTTAGTTTTCTGAATGTCTGTTCTTTTTACTTAAAATAGTGTCCATTTTAAACAAAAGATAGACACTTTTAGTGATATTGGCCACACCGTGCCTCATATTGAGGTGGGGTTTACTCATACATGTCACAAATTACCCACGGATCGTTGACCTGAAGTTTCAATACAATCAGAAAGCGTTTGGTTGGATTTCCATATGAAAGTTGTTTACACTTAAATCTTGTCCATTTCAAATAAAAGTGAGATATTTTGAGTGGTATCGGCCACACCGTGCCTCGGATTGAGGCGGGGTTGACTCATACACATCAAAAATTACCCAAAGATCATTGTCCTAAAGTATAAATAGAATCTGAATGCGTTTGGTCAGTTTTTCGTATGCAAGTTGTTGTTTTCACTTAAAATCCAACCCATTTCAAATAAAAGTAAGACATTTTGAGTGGTACCAGCCAAACCATGCTCGGATTGAGGTGGGGTTGAGTTTTACACATAAAAAATGACCCATGGATCATTTTACTAAATTATCAATAGAATATGAATGCATTTGGTCAATTTTCCCTATGCAAGTTGATGTTTTCACTTAAAATCCCATCCATTTCAAATAAAAGTGAGACAGTTTGAGTGTTACCGACTACACTATGCCTCATATTGAGGTGGGGTTGATTCTTACATGTCACAAATGATCCATGGATCGTTTTTCTAAAGTATCAAAATAATACGAATGTGTTTGGTCAGTTTTCTGTATGCTAGTTGTTGTTTTCACTTAAAATGTTGTCCAATTCAAATAAAAGTGAGACAATTTGAGTGGTACCAGCCACACCGTGCCTCAAATTGAGGCGGAGTTGACTCATACACATCAAAAATGAACCATGGATCCTTGTTCTAATGTATCAACACAATCCGAATACGATTGGTCGGTTTTCCATATGCTAGTTGTTTTTACTTAAAATGGTGCCCATTTTAAAAAAAAGAAAGACATTTTGAGTGATATCGGCCACACCATGCCTCAGATTGAGGCGAGGTTGACTCGTACATATCAAAAATGATTCATTAATCATTTTACTAAAGTATCAACAAAATAAGAATTTGTTTGGTCAGTTTTCTGTATGTCAGTTGTTTCTTTCACTTAAAATGTTGTCCATTTCAAATAAAGGTGAGACACTTTGATTGGTATTGGCCAAACCGTGCCTCAGATTGAGTCAAGGTTGACTCATACACGTCACAAATGACTCATGGATCATTTTGTTAAAGTATCAACAGAATAAGAATACATTTGGTTGGTTTTCCAAATGTATGTTGTTTTTAGTTAAAACAGTGTCTATTTTAAACAAAAGAGAGACAATTTGAGTGATACCGGCCACACCGTGCCACATATTGAGGCGACGGTTGACTGGTACACATCAAAAATGACCCATGGATATTTTTCTTGAAGTATCAATACAATCAGAAAGTGTTTGGTCGGTTTTCTGTATGCAAGTTGTTCTTTTCACTTAAAATCTTGTCCATTTCAAATAAAAGTGTGATAGTTTGAGTGGTACCTCCCACACCGTGCCTTGGATTGATGTGGGATTTACTCATACACATCACAAATGAATTGTGGATCGTTTTCCTAAAGTATAAACAAAATATGAATGTGTTAGGTTGGTTTTTTCATATGCAATTTGTTGTTTTCATTTAAAATCTTGTTCATTTCAAATAAAAGTGAAACAGTTTGAGTGGTACCGGCCACACCGTGACTCGGATTGGAGCGGGGTTGACTCGTACACGTCACAAATGACCCATGGATTGTTTTACTAAAGTATCAATGGAATTTGAATGCATTTGGTCATTTTTCTGTATGCCAGTTGTTGTGTTCACTTAAAATGTTGTCCGATTAAACTAAAAGTGAGACACTTTGAGTGGTACCGGCCACACCGTGCCTCATATTGAGGCAGGGTTGACTCGTACACATCAAAAATGACCCATGGATCCTTTTTCTAAAGTATCAACACAATACAAATACGTTTGGTCGGTTTTCCATATTCTAGTTGTCTTTACTTAAAAGGGTTTCCATTTTAAAGAGAGCGTAGATTGGGATCCGAGATGCCCAATAAAGAGTGTTATTGTCTCCAGAATCAAGGTAGTTAGTCCTTATACTTTCATGAATTATCATGATGTTTTATATGCTAAATCGCTGTTCACCGAATGTTGGGATGTCGGGTCGGGGGGTTGTCCGGGGTCCAGGGAGGAGGGCGGGGGGCTGTCCGAGGTCTAGGGAGGAGGGTGGGGGCTGTCAGGGGTGTTGTCCGGGGGGCTGTCCAGGGGGTTGTCTGGGGGGCTGTCTGGGGGCTGTCCAGGGTCCAAGGAGGAGGGTGGGGGGTCGGTCCAGGGTCCAGGGAGGAGGGGGCTGTCTGGGGTCTAGGGAGGAGGGTGGGGGGCTGCTCGGGGTCCAGAGAGGAGGGTGGGGGGATTTCTAGGGTTCAGATAGGAGGGGGCTGTCTCCAGGGAGGAGGGTGGGGGGACTGTCAAGGGGGTTGTCCGGGGGGCTATCTGGGGGATGTCTGGGGTCCAGGGAAGAGGGTGAGGGGGATGTCCGGGGGGCTGTCTGGGGGCTGTCCGGGGTCCAGGGAGGAGGGTGGGGGGATGTCCAGGGTCCAGGGATGAGGGGGGCTGTATGGGGTCCTGGGAGGAGGGTGGGGGCTGTCCGGGGGCTGTTCGGGGTCCAGGGAGGAGGGTGGGGGGGCAGTCAGGGGGGCTATCCAGGGGGCTATCCGGGGGGTTGTCTGAGGGTTGTCCGATGTCCAAGGAGGAGGGTGGGGGGGGGGGGTGTCGGGGGTCCATAAAAGAGGGGGAGCTGTCCGAGGTCCAGGGAGGAGGGCAGGGGCTATATGGGGGCTGTATGGGGTCGAGGAAGGAGGGTGGGGGGATGTCTGGGGGGTTGTCCGGGGTCCAGGGAGGAGGGTGGGGGTTGTCTGGGGGGCTGTCTGAGGGGTTGTCCAAGGGTTGTCCAGGGTCCAAGGAGGAGGGTGAGGGGGTATCTGGGGGCTGTCCCGGACACATGGGATGGCATTTACCTATTTTCTAAGAAAATTATTTCAAGGTTAAAAAAATAATTTCAATATATCAACTTCTAATCAGACCATCAATTTTCTAAATTTCACTAAAAATTACAATTTATTAAAATAGATAACAAATAAAGATAATGTGACCTACATAATCACACATATATTCAGGCATAATAAATCAAGAAACATCAAAGACCAGTAATATCAGTAAAAAATGTAACGGATCAATCTGTCCCTTATCACCATCACTATCATCACCATCATCATCACAATCACCCTCATCCTCATCATCGTCCCCATTATTGTCTCAGCCCTCCTCCTCACCCTCGTACTTAGCCTCGGCCTCCTCATCGCCCTCCTCCTCTTCCACGACCTCCTCCTTACCCTCCACCTCTGCCTCGGCCTCCTCCTCACCCTCCTCCTCCTCCTCCGCCTCGGCCTCCTCCTCGATGTCATCTCAACCACCACTAGAACTGCCACATGGTGCACCATATATAGAATTCATTGATGACATATATTCATCACAAGCAGTGCTGACCTCTGGTGGAAGTATTGAATGTAAAGCTTCCATCAGTTTCATAAATGCAGTGCTTACCCTAGCAGACTGTTTTGCCATATCTGTGGCCAGACTGTTTTGCCATATCTGTGGCCCTTTTTTCAGTATGTTCTTCATTTTCCTTAAACCTACTACAACTCAGTGTCACTACAAATCATACCTGAGGAAGGCTAATATCTTGCCAAAACTATACTCTTTCTCAGGTCTACATCGTACTATTCTAGGGTGCCTCATCTCCCAAAAGCCTTATGTAAGTTATTCATTTGGCCCAAAATTGTCAGGTTACTAGGCATCAGGGCCTCTAAAGTAGCCTGTTACAAATACTAAATATATTATTAAGTTAAAAAATAGAGATTAAAATTTTAAATCTAGAATTTAAAACTTTACAATCTGTTGTTGAGTCGGTTCATTAACTGCACCTCCATATTTCTTCTTTCTACTTGAGCAAAACAGTTTTGCTCGAGGAACACATCTTTCTATATTCAATTTTTGCCTATACAATTACATTGAATGTAGAAAACCCTAACTAAAAATAGGATACCAAATAAACATAGTAATTTCATAACTAAAATTATATAACAACTATATCAATTGAATAAATTATAGAGGAAGCAATAGAAAGTTCAAGTCGTAAAGAAAGATTATAAACTCTCATACCTGCTGTCTCTCATGATCTAGTATCGTAGTTACATCCCAATGGTGTGAACGTATTTATTAGCATCAATGTTTTTTTTTCTTTTCAGATACATCATAAATAAATTTAAATAATTATTATTAATGAAAAACATGAAAATTTTCATTTAAATACTTCTAATTTGATTAATACCGTAAATTGGCTAGTCTCCCAATGGGTAATCATCTATCGGTACTGTGCTAATGGACAATAATCCATGACAGGGACCGCCTCTAACTCTGTGCCCACTCTATCACACTATCCAATGTACAACTCATGCTAATAAGATATCCAAAGCCTGCCTAAATCCTTTAGACATTACTGGCCATACACCCTCACCATTAGAAAAATTAAACCGCAACTGAA